>OX621217.1:5405923-8108885 GCA_951640565.1 Petrophora chlorosata | reverse complement strand
GCTCCACTTGCCGTATGTTTGTGCAATATCATCATTATTTAGTAGACATTCCACCAATTCGTACGAAGCGTTTCGGTTCCACGTTTATAGTGCGTACCGCTAAGGAATGGAACTCATTGCCGTCTTCTCTGTTTCCTGATAACTACAATCTGGGTAACTTCAAGGCCGGAGTGAAGAGGTATCTTCTAGATCTACGTGCTCCATCTTCGGCCACATAGTCGCTTAACGTCAGGCGATGGTGGTCAAACGTAGATCTAACGTATGAAAAAAAGAAATAACATTTCAAGGAGTCATTGTTCGTTCCAAATAGTCCGGTCAATTTAGACCAAAAAATGAGAGTGAAGTTACATAAAATCCCAACAAGCTGGAAATCACTAAAATTGTTCAAAACATAATTATAAACAATGTTTAAAAGTTCCCCATCATTCCCGTGTATAGAAAAAAAATTATTCAAGGTCAAAGGTCAAAAAAATGAGTTTTTCGCGATTTTCAGCAAAACGGTAAGTTTTATCATAAAAACACCTCAGACAAAAATTGTAGATCATAGAATTATCCATAAAAAATGTATCAATACTTTTTTTCTTACGAGCCACCGTTTCTGAGATATAACGATTCAAAAAGTTATAAAAGTCGTTATCGTCATAATATGCACGGTGGCGTGGACACGTGTGCATATTATGACTATATACATACAAATAACTTTAAACGAGAAACTCATTTTTTTGACCTTTGACCTTGAATAATTTTTTTTCCATACACGGGAATGATGGGGAACTTTTAAACATTGTTTATAATTATGTTTTGAACAATTTTACTGATTTTCAGCTTGCTGGGATTTTATGTAACTTCGAATGTCTAAATTGACCGGACTAAAACAACTACTGATAAAATATACATCGACGGTTCGCGTATCTAAGCAATTGTAGATTTTAAATAAAAAATATTAACAAAAATATTTTGTATAGAGTTTTTGTGTAATCTAAAATATCTCGGTCTCCAAAATAATAATATAAAAGCAGTAGGATTTACAATGTACACACTTTCAGTGAGTATTTGTGTGCTCGAGACTAAAAACACCGGCGAGAGTCGAGAGACAAACAAATAATTAAATAAATGTTGATCGAACTTGACTTTGTCGATAACTTTACACTTAAACAGGACTTACAAAGACAATCTATTTATTTCTGCCTCTTTCCTTTAATTCTCTTGGTGAAAGAGATAGAAATAAACATGTCATTGTGTCGTTTGCGTAAAGGGGTGCGTCGTGTTTGTAAAGATAGGATGGACAGATAGGTACAGACATCAATCTACATACAAAGTGCGCTCCAGCAACGCACACATAGACACCGCTCACGGACACGATATCTGGGCGCAGTTGGGCTCAGTGCGAGCGCGAGGGCCATCCGCTTGAGACACGCGTCCGGGAACATTTTGTGCAAAAACGGAGCAACAAATAAAATAATTTTATAACTTTTTTGTAGTATAAGCTGTGTAAGTGTTGTGTTCAATAATCTAATGAGGAAGATGTAAATTTAAGTACATCGCATGTCTTCAAACATCCTTTATCCAATAATAATGATAACTGCAAAAAAATATGTTGATATCTTATAAAGTATGCAATGGAATCAGGCGTGACGTTGCGGAAATTCATCTCAAAACTGAAACGCAATGAAAATATATAGTGTAATCCCGCTGAACTAACAACAACACTCTTTGCAGCAACTCGGACTCTCGTTCCAGCGTTCGGCGAGTCGACACCTGATGATGCCTCGTGCAGACGGCGAAACACGTGTCGTACAAAGAGTGTTGTTGTTAGGAACTAACAACAACCGACATAATATTCAGGCAGCGCAGCGGGCGCGCGCAATCAATATAACAACCCTAGCGCGACCGCCGAGCGTAGGTATGAAAAGTGAAGTACCCATGAGATTGACTTGTGTACCTTTTTTGTGCTTTGGCTAACCGTGGATACTTTACGTACTGTATTATAAGCGAGTATATAGGCGAGCGTGTGAGCCGAGCGCACTCTCACCCGAGGGAAGGCGGCGAGGCCGACGGATCACGCTCGCCTGGAACATACCGATCCATCCACCGATCGTCACTAGAACACGCCCAGATTATATGATTATGTACAAATACACCTCTATACTACATGTGACAGTATTTTTTGTTATATTTCGTTCCAATACAATTTGTTACAAAGAAGTAACATGGCCGCTAACAAAGTTTAAAACCTTTACAAAAGGATTGAAGAGCGCGATGCAGTACTACTGTACTTACAATATAAACTGTGAGCTGTCTGTGTGCTGTACTTAACTTGTCCTCAATATGTCGGTGCTGACAAAACAAATTCATGGTAAATATTCAGTTGTACGCCATTATCCGCACTGTTTTGAACGGATGAGTGACAACATGAACATTATCTATGATAGATTTCTTGATATATTTGTGTCGCGTGTCAGTATGAAGCCCTCGCTCATGGGCTCGGTACTCGAGCGGTCGTTTATTTGTGTCGCGTGTCAGTACGAAGCCCTCGCTCATGTGCTCGGTACTCGAGCGGTCGTTTATTTGTGTCGCGTGTCAACACGAAGTCCTCGCTCATGTGCTCGGTACTCGAGCGGTCGTTTATTTGTGTCGCGTGTCAGTACGAAGCCCTCGCTCATGTGCTCGGTACTCGAGCGGTCGTTTATTTGTGTCGCGTGTCAACACGAAGTCCTCGCTCATGTGCTCGGTACTCGAGCGGTCGTTTATTTGTGTCGCGTGTCAGTACGAAGCCCTCGCTCATGTGCTCGGTACTCGAGCGGTCTTTTATTTGTGTCGCGTGTCAACACGAAGCCCTCGCTCATGTGCTCGGTACTCAAGCGGTCGTTTATTTGTGTCGCGTGTCAACACGAAGCCCTCGCTCATGTGCTCGGTACTCGAGCGGTCGTTTATTTGTGTCGCGTGTCAGCATGAAGCCCTCGCTCATGTGCTCAGTACTCGAGCGGTCGTTTATTTGTGTCGCGTGTCAGTACGAAGCGCTCGCTCATGTGCTCGGTACTCGAGCGGTCGTTTATTTGTGTCGCGTGTCAGTACGAAGCGCTCGCTCATGTGCTCGGTACTCGAGCGGTCGTTTATTTGTGTCGCGTGTCAGTGCGAAGCGCTCGCTCATGTGCTCGGTACTCGAGCGGTCGTTTATTTGTGTCGCGTGTCAGTACGAAGCGCTCGCTCATGTGCTCGGTACTCGAGCGGTCGTTTATTTGTGTCGCGTGTCAGTACGAAGCGCTCGCTCATGTGCTCGGTACTCGAGCGGTCGTTTATTTGTGTCGCGTGTCAGTACGAAGCCCTCGCTCATGTGCTCGGTACTCGAGCGGTCGTTTATTTGTGTCGCGTGTCAGCACGAAGCCCTCGCTCATGTGCTCGGTACTCGAGCGGTCGTTTCGTTGCACTAGTAGTTTAGTAACTCGTTGTAAATAACCAACAGTCATAAATTAATAATACTTATTATGTTGTTATTGTAAGATGGCCTCCCCTCGATGAACCCCTTTAACGTTGAAATTTAAATTTATTTTTGTTTTATAATGTTAACTGTTGTATTATAAAATTGTAAAATAATATATAAAGTTAGTGTAACAATAAGTAGCTTGTATTTTATTGTTATCATTTTGTACCTTAATGCCAAGTGATGAGGTACGCACGTACGTATGTGCGCGCGCGTGAGTAACGTCTTGTTGCACCGTTGAGGACACCTGTGTACTGCTATCTGCACTGAAGTTCTACAATTTTGGAATAATATGTTACATTCAGTCAGCAGCGCCACCAACACGAGTGTCACGAGTGACCCGACGGCCGCCGGCGCCGGCGCTACACTACTGAAGAAGGCGCCAGCGGCGCCGGCGGCGCCACTGTTATGCTAACTGCGATCCATGGATCGATTGTAAAATATAATATACCTATTCTCATTGCAACAAGGTACTATTCTGTAAACTTTTTAAAAATACTCGATAGCATGGGCGCAGTGAGGAAGGCCTACGCGAGTGTGGGAGTGAGGGCTCGGCCCCCGGACTGCGCCCCTGCTCGCGAGCAGCGGGCGGCGCCCCCGGGCGCGGTAGGAGACGTTAAATAAATAATTGCAATTAATTTAAATAAATATTGTACGGACGCCGTTTATAAGTGTTTCATTTAAAGTCGCCCTTGTTCCGCCGCGCCGTAATGCCATTGAGACCTAATCGACTATTAGCAGGCCTAGCGCACTCCGCACTGTAGTAGCAGGCCTAGCGCACCCCGCACTGTAGTAGCAGGCCTAGCGCACTCCGCACTGTAGTAGCAGGCCTAGCGCACTCCGCACTGTCGTAGCAAGCCTAGCGCACCCCGCACTGTAGTAGCAGGCCTAGCGCACTCCGCACTGTGGTAGCAGGCCTAGCGAACTCCGCACTGTCGTAGCAGGCCTAGCGCACTCCGCACTGTAGTAGCAGGCCTAGCGCACTTCGCACTGTAGGTACGAAGCTAATAAGTACATAGCCGGACACCGACGGCGGGTCGCGCGTCGTTACACGTGCCGCGTCAGAAGAGCTAAGAGCGGCGCGGTAGAAAGAGGCGCTCTGTAGGTTAATATGACTGGTAGGTGCAGCGCTACGCGAGATGAATTGAATTGTATTGCGTCATAGCAAAAGTCGCTCTTTGTTTAAATTTCATTGCGGAGTGATGCTTCTGTCCCTTAGTATTCCGTGCTAGTACGTTCCTGCTTGGTACTGAGGACCTACTACGCGTGTACATCAATACAATACATTATTGCACATTAAAACATATTGCTGAAAAGAGTACCTCATACATTACATCTTAGAAGGCCGGTCTTATCGATTTTAAGCGATTTCTTCCAGACTATCTCTGGATATAACTTACTATCGCCATTCAAAAGCACTATAATTGAACATTGGACTGGCGCTGCACATATTTTGGGTACGCGTGGAGCTTTCCACCAGGCGTACGACCTCGTTACGTCATCATAAAAAGCCATTGCCCTAAAAAAATATTGGGAAATAGCTCAATAGGGAGAATCACGTAATAATATCACAAGAGTGAGTGATTTCCGCGCGAACCTAAACAGGAAAGGTCACGTACACCCGATACAATATTACCTGCATTACGGACACGAATGAAGAAAGCAGATAAGAGCGACCTATGCGTTTTATATACCTATTTATGACGGTCCGTCTGTCTGTATATATATATATTTCACTGTAACCATATTGCAATTTACCTGTTACGTAAGGAGTTTCTAAGATATATTACAATATCTTATTAACAAAATGAAAACTGACTTCAATCTTAATGCATCTGAGTCCTAGATCGAATTTTGATGAAATTTGTATGGGACCACTTTGTAGCTATACCTACTGAACCCAAAAGTTTATAAATGACGGAGTTCTGAGGTAACAAACATAAAAAACAATCGAAATGTCAACCTCCTCCTATTTTGAAATTGGTAAAAATACTGACTGACAAGATAATGTGTAACTAGTAGGTACACGTGGTAGTGCTAGCAAATTTACAATGTTTCATGTGGACCTACTAGTAGTGTAAACAAGTTTTCTAGCTACGAGATATAATGAAATGAAATGAGATATAATGATGAAATAGCAGTAGGTACATAGCAGTATACGCAAACATAAAATGAAGACATAAGGTAAGTAGGTACCTATGTGTTGCTATATTCTTCTTGTTAGTCGTTTCACTGTCGTCGGAGCGCGGCGGTCGCTGCGTAACTGAATGACGAGACGAGAGTTGATGGTAAGCAATACGCCAGCCCATACTAATAACAGCAACACCCAGAACTATGTTTTGCAAAATCCTGCGCGGCGCTGCACTGCGCTCGTCACCCTGAGACAATTAGCTGTTGGGGTCTCATAATGCCCAGTAATTTCGCCGGCTACAATGCCCTTCAAACCGGAACACAGTAATGCTTGCGCACTACTGCTTGGCAGCTGAATAATTGGCAAAGCGGTGGTACCCACCCAGACGGCCTCTCGCATACCTACGAGAAACCTACCACCACTCTTCTCTGACGGCTGTCTTTCTAGTGCATTCGTGCAGGGGTTGTTCAATGGCCCTTCTGGTTTGTCCATCACATGGCGATCTCCCGCGCTCTGGTGGCCACGACTCTGCCCTGAACCAACCACCGTTCTATGGACACGCTCCCACGTCGGGATATGTGCCCAATGAAAGATAGTATTCCAGCTTGTACTATGGAAGATAGACGTTGGTTGATGCAGAATTCTTGGAAAATGGAGGCGTGTGTACGGTGCTCAGTCCACGACACTCCAAGCACTCTTCTCTAGCACCACATCTCGAGAGCGTCTATCTTTTTCTCGTATAGAAATATGGGGAATATAAGCCGAGCTGTATATGACGAGACGGATCTTTATGGCGTTGGCAAATTGGCAATGTTACAATTCCTCCGTATTGTTCCGGCCGATTCCTACTTACACTCCTAGCCATTAGGTACCACATCGCTGTATGGATAATACCTGATCTGTATACTGCGTATTACTTACATACAAAAAAGGGGTCATTTCATTAAACCAAAATCAACTCTACTTTCTTTGTACCTACCTATCTACCTATATAACATATAAGTAAAACCACGTGCAGCAACTAGTTTCCTACTGAAACCATTCAACCGATTTCTTAAATTACTAATCAACGCAAAACGATCCTTACTACTACTAGATAAGAGCTATTGACAACTATAGTGATCGTCGGTGTCCACTCGGATGTCCTCACCGGCCGATAAGGGGCAGGATATAGGGCGGGGGCGGAGACACCAGCGCACACTGAACCAGAACTCCACAATGAAAGGATTCCTCTTGATCTGTGCTGTGGTGGCGCTCGGCCAGGTGAGCAGAAACATTTTCAATTTCATTTGATTTATTATTATTACCTACCAACTAAATAAGCGCAATAGCATTAAATGCGACTTACTGAACCTGGTGGGAAGCAGTCATGCCATCTAAAAACCTGAACTCCATACGTGGCAACAGTATACGTAAGTAAATATTGATCTTTTCTGACTACATTTTTTGAGACGTGTTCACTCTTTTTCAGAACGCGAATGCGCAATACGCGTACGTCCTGCCACCTGCCGCCCCCGCGTGCGGCTGCGCGTACCCCGCCGCCGGCCCCTGCGCGTACCCCGCCCCCGCTCCCTGCGCCTACCCCGCCGCCGCTCCTCTCGTGTACTCGGCCGCCCCGTGCGGGTGCGCCGCTCCCGCGCCGCTCATCCTCCCCGCGCCGAGCTACGGTTGCGGCTGCGCGTCGGTGGCCCCCGCTCTCGCCGCCGTCGCCCCCGCTCTCCCGACGCTGGCTCCAGTCCTCGCCGTAAGTTTGAGCGAGTCCATCGCGGCGACACTACCTCCTCTGCTCGAGGCGGCGCTGCCGACAGTGCTGACGTCAGCACTGTCTGCGGCCGGGCCGCTGCTCCAGGCCGCGCTGCCGTGCGGCTCACCCGCCCCCTGCGCGCTGCCCGCACCCTGCGCGCTGCCCGCACCCTGCGCGCTGCCCGCCCCCTGCGCGCTGCCCGCCCCCTGCGCGCTGCCCGCCCCCTGCGCGCTGCCCGCCCCCTGCGCACTGCCCGCTTCCTGCGCGCCGCCGGCCCCCTGCGCGCTGCCCTGCGCGCTCGCCCCGCCTCCGATGTACGCGGCGCCGCTCCCGACGCCGCCGGCGCTATATTCTTGCGGCGCACCCGCTTGTCTGCCCGCCACTTTCTGCTACTAAATTTCTTTAAATATTGTTTTTCTAATAAATAAAACTTTATATATGGCAGTTCTTATTATCTGTAAGTTCTATAACTACAGGTAGGAATGGAAGGACCTCACAAAAATGAAATCAGACATCCAGCAATCTTCGAACTGAGCACTGAAGATTAACATCGATATGGGAGAAAACCCGCGTCCCAGCAGTGGAAACGTAATAGGCTGATGAAGTCTTGCTGGGAACAAACTGAACATAAGTTCTAATCAAGTCGTAGACGTGTGTATAGGTAGGTACTTGTACCTTGTACTATATTTATTCTGCGGTAGGTAATATATGAGTATAATCTATACTTACAATAAAACTGAAACGAGGCAACTACTATACATTTTTTTTTAATTTTGATCTCTAAACTGGCCTGTACACAGGCCTAGCTTAAAAGAACATTAAATAGGTTACAGTATGTGAGTGCACGACCTTCTCGAAGAGAACACAGCAAGCTAATTAAAATGAAACTGTTGATTATGGTACACTACGAAAATTTTTAAATGAGAAAATGGATATGAAGAAATAGCAAATAAAAATATAGATTACATTGAAGATATTTTTGAATATATGAGCGGCAGAACCAAAAATGCAGTTTTTAAATTGTTTGTCTGTCTGCGATAAACTCAGAAACTAAGGCACGAAATTAAATGCAGTATTTTGAAATATGTTTAATGGAGTCCGGCGCTACACATAGGTTTTGTTTCATCAAAATCGGTCCAGGAATATTGAAGTTATGACGCAATTTAGGAAAAACTATACATGTCCACTATAAGTTGACCCCGGAACATACCGGACCCTTAGTACACAAGGCTCAGCTAAAACTGGATTCTTGCTTTACTTGAGAATTAAAGGATTGGTTGGCATGCCGTTTTCTAAAAAATGTTTTGTTGAATCCTAGGCTACAACGAGATAGAACGGGATCGACACAGGAGAGTGACGGTTACGGGTTACGAGAGGTACGTTAAAGGGATTGGTGCGAGTAGGTAACAGGATAGAAGGATGGTAACGAAATATGAGGGGGACGGTCCCGGGTTAGGAGGTGTCGGTAACGGGATATAACGGGGATAGAAGCGGGACGGTAATGGTATGGAAAAGAACGTGATCTGGATATGAGCGGCACGAAACCAGGAGCGGGACAGTGAAGGGACAGGAGCGGAGCGGGAGCAGGAGCGGGATTAGGATGGGATGGAAAATTGTCGGGAACAGGTTAGATTACTTCAGTAGGTACGCGTACGACGTCGCGGCCAACGGCTAGTTATATATATATACCTAATGTTTTCATATTTTGAGCACTAATCCATGTGCTGTGAATGAACTGATGAAGAATTTATTTAAGAAAACAACATGTAAGTAATAATAGTAAAAATCATTTATTATTTAAACCTTTGGTTACAGAATTTAAACACATTTAAATTCTAAACAAGCTTTGATCGACGCGCGAACATTCGACAGTTTTTACTAAATATAAAAAGAACGGAATTCGCGCGTCGCACCCACAACCGACTACAATACTAAATAATATAGGAAAGTCCTGCTGTCTGTCTGTCTGTCCACGTGGATATTGAAGTCGGACACATGTTCAACAACCGTGGCGGATTTTTGAATAGAAAATGTTTGCTCATGTCAACACTAGATGACAGCATGTGCAAACAAATATTGTTAAGTTCCAAGAACCCAGGACGAGCACAAAAGGCTCGGCTCACCTCTGAGGTACCTATTACATTTTGTGCGACTTCAGTCGTTTAAATACAACAGTGCGAGATACTTTGTCAAAGTTCAATACATTTGATAACAATTTTATCGAATGTTTAATGCGCGACAAGGATCTGAATGGACACGATCTATCTGTTTTTTTATATCGCATATAGCTTGTTGTGTTTGACCACTATCTGGCCTGGTGTGATGTTAAGCGACGATGTAGCTGTAGATTGAGCACATAGACCTAGAGGAAGAAGGCAGCTAGTTGAGCGACTGCTCAGATCGGTCTCCTTGATGGTTCACCGAACAACATCCCGAAACACAACTAAGTCGCTTGATGGCTGTGTTCGGTGGATGGTATTCATCGCGACAGTGGCGCGCTCACTAAACGACATACATGTTCATACAGATTCTTGTCGCACTATAGGTACTTTAACCGTTGGACAGCAGACGCAAAACATCTAAAATTATAACAAAATTGAAAGAAAAACAAACAACTACCCACTACGGAGCGGACATGCATCTCTTTACGCTAGGACTAGGCTAGAAACGTTTTGATACTTGATGTTGCTTCGTAAAAATAAAAATATATTTTAATGCATCTCTTTTTTTTCGCGACTACTGCGATTTTCTTTTTAATTCTTTCAAAACTATGTATTATTCACAAAACAAAATAATATTATTTTCTATTCAAGTATTAAAACCTATCTACCCATACAAAATACCACAGTTCGTGACAAGAAATACAGTCGACAACAAAACTCGACTGCACATATTTTGACTAGATTGTTTATTATCAAAAATTAACTCTGGAATTGAGGTGTTTTCGGAGATTCTGTAGTCTCAGATCGTTTAAATTAAAATAAGATAACGTTGGCTAAATTAAAAATAATATATTGTTATATATATAGCCTGTTATTTCGTCTTAATAAAAAGGTCATTATAAATTTAATAAAAAGTCGTGAATATAATCGGAAAACATTTAAATATCAAAATGGGAAGAATAATTTATTATTATTTTATACTTCAGTGGAATGAAACTTGTCAAAATGATCTGAGAAAAATATATTTGAGTGTCGTCGATAATAATGGTATTGTCTGCAGGTTCCGGCGGGAACAGGCAACGATTTTGTGACGATTGTGTTTAATAAAATCAGTCTTGATGGATTTCTAAACTAAAACATGTTTGATTTACTCTTCATTATAAATAAATTAATATTAAATATTGATATTCATGTTTTATTGTTATGGGAATGTGCATTTTGAACATGTTTAAGTAAGGAATCACTATATTTATGTATATATTTGGTATCAAAATACATTGAATCAAGGTATCCCTTATTGTATTTTATCTTGTGCGCCAAATATATTTTGTAAAAATCGTATGCCGCACTAAAATTTTAGCAATATTCAAGATCTGTCTCTTTTAATATGACCACTATAGTGGCAGCTCCAGCCGACGCACAAAATCGCCACCCGTTCTCACTCACCTGGCTGCCACAACAACATTTATCAAATAAGTTGTTCACTTTTGCCGCCGGTTGTACGTCAGAGTCACCTAACTGTGGCACATTGCTTTGAGACTTCCAAACATTAAAATGGATGCCGCGACCAAAGTACCGGATGTACTGTACAAGTACACACGGTACTTTGCTCTAGGACGGCGTCATAAACACGTAAATACAAAACCCCTTAAATTTCTAATTTGGCCGAATGATTGCACTAACATCTACTCTAGACTAACAATGGCTTTCTATGACACTTTCTGATATACATTATGACACCGGATATATCATTTCCAAATGTAAAACGTGCATTTGCAGCGACACGTCCGGAACTTAAAGTTTATCAACATTTATTATGCATTTTTTCTTACGATTGTACATACAAAATGAGTTTCAATTTAACAAAATGAAAGTTTTTTGGCTAATTGTAAGATTGTATCATTCAAGTGTCAAAATGTTAAATAAGGAAAGAGATAAACAATATCCTGCTATCCTGTTACATGACTAGACATTAAAAATAGTCGAAACAAGAAAGTAAATAGGTACTTTATCTCAATGAATCAAACATAAGTTAGTTTAATTTTTGTACTTGCAAAAATTAACCACCAGCAAGAGGCGTCTAGTAACATCTGATATTGTCCGAGGGACGCGTATCGCTAGTAAGTGAGCCACATTTTGAACGTTCTACTCACAAATTGGGTATTCTTATAACGTTTCAAGAAATCGCATACAACAATTATTATTTTACCATTCTCAAATGAAGTAGAGCAACCTATCTAAGGTTTCCTTAAAGATATCACTTTTTGTAAACCCCCATTTGTTAAGCCCCAACACAAAAAGAGGGGTGTGTTATAACTTTGACGCCTATGTATGTCTGTTTGTGGCTGTCTGCAGTAGTTCCCAAACGGATGAACCGAGATGTTACTTCACACATAACATCCTCTTCACAAATAAAGATTAAGCATAAAATTGAATTTTAGAATCAGATTTGACCACCACCCCTTCCCTTCTCTCCTCCCCGCTCTAAGTACAGTCAGCAGCAATCATAGCATTAGCTATACATTTTGAATTTTTGAATCCCATCATTGCACGCGTTAATTAATGCGGATGTTTAACCACTTGCATACATACAGCAGTTGGTTTTAACAATCAAATTAAAATTTAATGATTGTATTAAGAACGGTACATACCACACAAACGGTCGGCCTTCCAAATGCTGGCCGCAGCAAAATTTGCTTGACCTAGCAAATTTGTTATCAGTGACGCGAGCGCCGCCGCCCGCCGGCCGCTACGAGCGCAACACAAAATTGAAAATGTTTGGTGACCCCTTAAAAGCTACTCTCGTACCCAGCGATAAGGCACTATCTAGCTTGCGGTAACTATCGAACTTTAAACAAAGAAATGAACGTGCCCCCCGATTCAGAACCTCTAATAGTAGAACAGTAACGAATACCGAATCGATTCCACTGGATATCGATCTTATGTTGTGCCTTTCCGAGCTATTCCGCCTCGAGAATTCGACACGGTTTCGGGTACAATACTGGTATCGATTACATGTTGCAATTACATTTGAAATTTGTTTTGTGTGCAATATTTTAGATCGTAAGATATCAAACCGAATCGGTCGAAAACGAGTTGTCGTGAGGTTCTGAAATCGGCCAGCAGGCCTGCCGAGTGCTTACGGATCGGATTTGAAGCTCACACTCGTGTTTTAATAACCACTGTTACGTAGTATCAGTGAGTGCTGCCGCTGACTGTCTCCCGGCCCCTCCCCGCCGCTTCCCCCGCGCCGTTACCCCGGCGGCCAGCCGAGCTGCCGGCCGCCCAGCACGTGCAGGTGCAGGTGGTACACGGACTGCGCGCCGTCGCGGCCGTTGTTGACGACGAGCCGCCAGCCGGACGGCGCGCGCGCCGCGCCCAGCGCGCGAGCCACCAGCATCAGGTGCCCGAGCAGCTGCCGGCCGGAAACAATACATCGGTGTACGACGCCGCTACTTCACATGTTCCAAGGATTATTCAGTTATGAGGTACTTTATAGAAATCGCGTTAATAGAGACTTTCAATATTCAATACTCAATTATTTATTGCAATCATATATGTATGTACATTTGGAGTGTAGAGTTGTTTAAAGTAATAAAGGCATTCACCCATTAAAAAAAAATGTCAATCTATTATCATAGTTAGAAATTATATTTTGACACGGACTTTTTCTGGGACCATGCCTAGACCATGCAGACTGAAGTGAAAGAAAGTGTTTTCAATCATACTCTTGATTAAAACCTACCTCGTTAACAGTGACTTAATTATCTCCACGTGAGTTACCACAAAGGAATGTTCAAACACTGATAATGTTCAAAGATTACCGCTGATAATAGACAAGGTGGTTTGTGACACTGATATGAGAGTAGTATAGGACTTTATCATAGTAACAATATGACCATCATGAGCCTGATCTTCGACTTGCATTGTTCCACAAATATGACCAGTGCCCCGCCGACCGATCAGCTCGCTAATCTGCTGAGCTATGTTGGTAACTTTAGTTCTCTGGCAAATAATTTCATTCCGGATTCAATCCCTCACAGTAAGCAAGCATAGCTCTTTCCATAGCACGCTGAGCAACTTTCATTGTGTAGGCTGGTCGTACCGTAATTGTCCACGTTTTGGCTCCGTATATCATGTAGCAAAAATATTTCAAATCTATATTTATAAACAGTATGTAGCAAGAAAGTGAATGAATTTGAATAGACAAACGGACAATCAAGAAGACTAAATAAAAAAGAGTATTGAACAAGAAAATTAATTCAATGTGAAAATTACATAATGTATGCTAGTTACACACACAGTAGCAGTTAATGTTTATTGTGGGACCACCCCGCCGCAGGCCTCTCAACTGGATCATGAATGTTGGTTGTTTCATTTGATGGGTACCTATCATAAAGCTAAGCCATTGCCGATGTATGCCACAACTTTCTAGCCAACTTTTACTAGTTATTATGACAAGGTACTAAATCGGACAGACACAAGTGTGTGGGTGTGTGTAATTATGATCTTGTTTACTGAGATTCCAAAGTACGCAAGGTGGAATTTAAAGTATATGAGTCAGTGGAATCAATTACATTTCTAATATTTCCTTTAAAGTTTTAGACTGCAATAAGATGTTAAATTTAATTAAATCTTACTATAGTCTTAAGTAGTAATGTACTGTAAGAGGTACAGCGAATAAACAAAAGTTTAAGGTATGAGAATTAGGCAAGATGCTGCTGAACTTGACTTATGCTTAATTGCTAAGAACTTTTAAGATCATAGTAAAAGCTGTGTGTGTGTAAGGTTCTGGGTGGTATGCAACTATTATAGGCAGGCGTGTTGCTTACTATCAGGAGGAGGACCAGCTAGTCTCGTCACCCAATTACATAAAAAAAACTGTCAGCAGTAAAAATGTAGCGCGTAATCAAAACAAATGTCCTAGTACAAGAAGTCGGGTCTCGCTACCTCCATGTCGTGTATGTCGGCGTCCTGCAGCCGCGGGATGCGACGCTTCGGGATCACGAGGAAGTGCACCGGCGCCTGCGGCGAGATGTCGTTGAACGCCAGGCACTGCTCATCTTCGTAAATAATATCGGCTTTGATTTCTTTCGATATAATCTTGTCGAATATCGTAGGTCCCGGCGCGGCGACGCTCTGCGCCTGCGCACGGCGCACTTCGTCGGAATACGGCCTCCTTATAGCTATCGCCGAGCCTCGGGATAGGTCATAAATATTTGTGGGATAGTTCTTTTTCAAGCGGAACCTGAGCGCGCGTTGGAATACTTTGTTAAACATTGTTCTAGTTGGTAAATGCGATTCCCATCTTCACGTACGGACTTACGGTTTGACTTTTGATTAGACGTCACTTTGACTTTGGCGTTTGGAGCTTTGACAGTTGTAAAATCTGACGTTTTGGATAAAATGTTGCATTTTTACAACATTTAAGAACTACCAAATTTTAACATACGGTACAATTTATTTCTACGTCTACGTGGAATTAGGGTTACAACTTACTTACTTACTTCTCAATGTTCGATGCTGTTTTGGCACACGATCTATGGGTTATTTAAATAAGGGCTCCACTGTTTAAACTTGAATAGTTATTTATTTTCCAAAAAACATTGTACAAGGGAAGAGACAGCGTTCACAGACAGTGACATAAAGCTGAGTACATACCTAATATAAAACCATTACACCTAGTCTACACTATCCCAACAACAGCGATGATCTAAACCTTTGTGCGAATTTAGAAAGCGCTGTGCTTTCTGAATTCGTATATAGTCATGCTCGGTAGACGATCACTCGAAACGTTTAATAGGGTTCAACTTAGACACTAAACGCTACGAGTGAAAAATATAATATATAAAAAATAATATGTTGATAGGCAACTTGGCAGAAACGAATTTCTATACTATTAATAAAATTATGTATAACAATTGCATATTGATAAAAAAATATTGACCTAATAATCATGCACATTATTGACTCTGACCGCCAAAGTCAGCAATATACTCGACACGAAAAGTGCTCGCTTTAGCGAGATTATCTTGAGCTGACTAAAACGTACAAAAATTTCTCAGCTTGGCGTGGAAGGCACGGCTTTGCTACTATAGCGTAGCGCTCAAAAAGTTTATAAGGTATTCGCCCGTTACCCTTTGAAAAGGTAGAGGTGGAATTGGGATCATAAACGTTAACAGACTGATGATCAGAAGAAGGCAAGAAGCTTAAAATGTTATGTTTTTCTAATTGCTTGGAGTAAGATTAATGGCAGACGCTAAGGCAGTAATTGACGCGATGCCTTCTTCGAAAACGGCAACCATAGTGATAAAAATGTTGATGCCACTGGCGCCACCTTACACACAGATGCTGACTGTGACATCGACAGCAACGCCAACACCGATATCGATACTTATGTTAAGGCTAGAGACAGATGAGTAATAATATAATGTATCAGCTTAACTACCTGTCACGCTATAAGGACATTACCTGGGAAACCTAAGTCTGCTGTTGCCCGATCGTCAGACACACAGGACAAGGGTTTTAGAACGCACATTTGACATACAATGAAACACATTCTTACTTTACAAAATTTATAATTGTATAATTTATTATAATGGAAGGAATCAATATCACGATATAAATTATTATGGTTTAATAAAAAACGAAGACCTTAATAAATATACGTTGCTAGCTATTATCTTGTCTCTTAGCACTGACAGACAACAAAGTCAAGTTATCAAATCTTAAAAGTGCTAGTAAGTGCGTATATTTTTTTTCCTTATAAGAAATTTCAGCAACGACTATTTTTATCTTGGCCTAATTCTTACGCCTAGCACTGTTTATAAATTATATAATTAACGTCACACAATATAATGTATAGGTACATTTGGTACTTACCTAAAAGTACATATTTACTTAAATTACGTATACCTACTTATGATCACGTTACGTGGACCCATGTTTTACACTTCTTTAAAAATATTTCTTGTCCTATTTTATATCCTTAGAAATATAAATCTTAAATGTTGTTACATTTACAATAAAAATGATTTATTCAAAGAGAAACAGACAAAAAACAAAGTAAACATTACGTTCACCTTTAGGTTAATGTGTTTCAATCTCACCCATACAAATAAATAATATTTATAATGATACTACATGCATGTCATAAACGTCACTAGAAAATACAAATAATAGTTGTTGAGCAATAAACCTTATGATCATAATGTAAAAATAAAAACAGTACACCACCGGGGCCAACCTAGCGAGTTTCATCGAGATGTAGAAAAACTTACCCATTTAAAGCTGAAATAATAATTGCTACAAATTTAAATAATCTATTATTTATCGAATTACAGAGCATTCTTAATCGTCTGATTTTTTCAATTCAAAGCTTGATACTTCCGCTTTTTTAGTCTTGTTCCTAGCTTTCTAAAGGGGTTAAAAAATGTTCGACAATAGCCTTAGCCATTACGTAAATTTACTGTATTATGGGTACACATCACATTATATTTTATCCTTTATGACATGAACAAAACCAAAAATATCAGTTAATCAAAACACGATCCTTAATATTTCAAATTAAAACTAGTAAAATACTACTGCGTTCAATGCAATCACCTTATCTTACACTAACATTACATTGTTGTGCCCTTAAGCTAATTGACCGTATTTACTTTGACACCAAGGTAAAACAATTCTGACCCCTGTAAACGTAAACTTAATAGAACCAAACTACTACGAAAGCAAGTTAAATAGTAGTAGCCGTACTATGAGCCGAGCACCCTTTCGTAGGCTGAGCCGACGAGCCCGAGCAGCAGGCGGAGGGTGCCGAACACGAGGCTCCGGACGAGCGGCTGGTGCAGCGCCAGCCGGCACAGGAGCAGCACCGTGAACAGGATCACGCCCTTGTGCACGTAGTACATTCTGCACGATAACATTTGAGATTTTAAACACACCTGTCGCCAGCAGACAGCCTCTGTTGTATAATAATTGGGCAGATCCATATCTCATACACCATGTAGGTCACGGGTTCGATTCCCGCTACGGGACAAATGTGCATTCATCGAAAAAAGTGCAAAAGTGCAAGTATTTGTACGCGTCACGATTATATGATTGGTGTTTATAATGTTTAATCATCGTGTCTTGAAGGAGGATTTCTGACTAGGAACACCTCAAATTGGAGTCATTTTATATAAATCTTTCATGTCGACCAGCCTTCATTACTTTCGATTTTGTCGCTATTGGATTCTGCTATTTATTATGTTATATCTGTTTAATTGCGATGTCTATTACATAGAATACATTCGAAATGAAGTACTTCACAACTTCAAACTTCGAATTTCTGTATGACAGTCATACCTATATTATTTGCTTCCTTACAGATCGACGCTTAAGTACCTAACATTACTTAGTAAATACTTACTTTTGCACGTGTCGTCTTGCTTCAGGAAGATCTTGGTCCTTTTCTTTCAGCAAATATTTTCTTGTGCCCTTCACAAAATTAATGTTGTGTTCTTCCCAACTAAAATCATATAAAAGCTTTATCAGAACAATGAAAATTCACTCAGTGTCGTAACTTAGATAATGCTGACCGTATTTCGAAATGAAATCGTCGCTACATCTTGTCTTCTTGATCGATAAAAAAGTTGAGATGGGTTTGGTAGATGCCGGCGGAGAAAAAAGCACAAAACCCCATGCACGGTCACAGATGTCGATGCATAGATTAAGTATCTTCAGAGCAATTGTCTCATGGTGAAGAGTATCTACAGTGCAGTGCCACGCAAAGTTTAAGGTGGTGGTTGTCACTGAGACAAACAATAAGGTCTAATTTTGACTACTCATTGACTTACTTAATAGAGTGCGGATCCAGATTGTAAATAGCCGCGTCTTGCGGCGTCAGTTTCGCTTGCAGCTTCCGAACGTTGTCGGTCTTGAAGTACCACTCGCGCATCGAGAAGAATCGCAGGACATTGGTCATCGCGCTCATTCGCTGACTTACAGTGATGAGACTTATACTGGAAAGTACATAACATGATAACATAAAAACCGAAATATTAAACTTTAAACAACCACAGGACAGAATATAACACAAATAAAAGTTTTGCAGTGTCACGTAGGATTTTGCTAAACAAAGTTCTGGGTGGTTTTACAACTGTTATGGGCAGGCGCTAGGCGTGGTGCTTACAATCGGGTGAACGACCAACTTGTATCGTTACTCAATTACATAAAATAAGAAGAATAAAATGTATTACAATGTAGCAAAATAATATTTTTTACGGCAAGGGGGCTATATTGAATCCAAACACGAGCGAGGGATTATAAAGTAAGTAAATATTGAATCCTGAGTGCAGCGAGGGATATACTTCGCTCGAGGAAAATTAGTTTTGTGGTCCAGTGATATACTACTTTTCATTTTTATTTAATAGATAATTATTCATAAAAGTTATTTCATTCTTTTTTAATAAAGCCGGCGGCGCGTCGCATGTCTTCCCGAGAAGTAATTATTTTCATACAATATCTTCGTTCGATATCTTCGGTCACGGAACACATATTTGTTTCAAATTCAAAATTCATTTCTGCCCTCTAAGATAGTCTCTTGGGAAAAAGACCTACCTACTTTGCTCGCACTTATTGAAGAACTAATCATCGTATTTTCGAATTATATGGATGAAAATATTTTTCTCTACTATTTAGTAGGATGTTTGGTTAAACTGGTAATATTATGCGTACGTTCCGTTTTACGCATCAATGCAGTAAGGGGATGTAAGGGACTTTTTGGCGGGAAGGGAAAAGTACAGATACAGTTCGATTTTTATTTTCCAAACAAGTGTTATTTGGAGTGATCATGTGTAATATTGGTAGAATATTAACCATTATGTGTTCGTAAACGTGCACGAGTGTAGGCAAATGAAAAATAGAGCAAGACATTGCTTTTTATGTTTTTTCCAAAAAGTTCATGGAAAGCTTGAATAAAGTTCCACCACTTTATTGAAGCTCTAGAAGAGGGTCCGGCTTGTTGCTGATGACCCTCATTCTCTACAAAAGTATAATATATGGTATATTAAACAATCCAAAATAAAAACTACGTAAGACATGGCGGTATGGTCCTAGAGACTTTAGCCTGCCGTAAAGGGCGAACTTAAAAAAAAAAGTAACGGGTGTTTAGCGTAGGGGGGTGGTCCCTGGTCAGGTAGTAATTTTAGAGAAGAAAAACTCACTCACGAATAGGTTTTGTATTTACACTGAACAGACCACACACCGAATGTAGAAGTAGAAGGCACAACAGGAAAATTATGGTAGAGGTAGAAAAATGTGATAGAAACGATAAACAGAGTGAAGCGATGGAAAAACACAATGAAATTAATATTTTTTCAATAGGTAAGGAGCGCACCCTAGATAAAAATTGTATATACGGGAGCGCACCGCAGTCAAGCAACAAATCTCTCTCTAACTGACACATGCGCGCGCACTACTAAAATAAAACTTGAAGTCGCGGCTAGTGATGCGGTACATACGATAATTTAGAATAGTCGACATCGACAATACGCCGAGCTGAGTAGCCTACAGGTGTAATCATTGAGGTCTTCCTCAATGGGTGTAATCATTGAGGAATGACACGACCTCAATGGGTGTAATGAAAAGGCCCGAGACCCGAAGATTAAAAAAAAATACTTATTCCTTGCTCTTTCTTTAGTTTTATAACGAAGCGAGAATGCGAGATGAATATTAATAAAATCTTAGAGTATATATAATGAAATGCTGTTAATGCTAACCGAGTTTTGATTCCTAGCGCGCGCGCGGTGTATTCCGCGAGGTGCAGAGGCAGAGTCTGAAGCAGAAACTCCAGGGATCTGTGGGCGAACCTGCAACAAAAGTATTTCTATTAAAATACAGTAAATGTAGGTATATCAATCAAATATCATTTCAAAAAATCTAACCTATCTGGGCAATGGTAGGTAGGTACATTTATCTACTTCAAATAATAATTAATTTATATATACTTTTTTTAAATAATTTATTTTGGTCGAAACCTATCTACTTGGAAATCTAATTATGTAATAAGCTCCTTAGGCGCCTCTAAAAGTATAAAAGCCTCTAAAATTGAAGATCTAGTGGCCGAGGCAAATATCATCGGCGAAATAAAAGCACACAGACTTCGCTGGCTCGGCCACCTCGAAAGAATGGGTGAGGACCGGGCTGTGACGCGGCGTATTTGGGACGGCCGAGTGGCCGACGACCGGTCGGCCGTCCGCGTCCCAAGTCCCGCTGGAAAGACGAAGTGCAAGGACTTGCGTGAGCTCCAGGTCGAAGAATGGCAGGAGTTGGCGCAAGACAGACTAAAGTGGCGTCTTCTATTGTCGGAGGCCAACACTCACTTGGGTCACCCTAGTTAGTTATTAAATAATAATTTTGATGATTAAATAATTTTAAAATAAAAGAGTGTAGGTAATCCTATATATTTTTCATCAAACGTATTGAGTATTTAACAGGGCTAAGTAGCGGGGTAGGTATAGCTCACCGGGTCTCGACGCAGGCCCCGGAGGGGTACCAGAAGCTGTTGTCGAGCGGGTGCCGCGCGAGGTGCCGGCGGAGCGCCGCCCCGAACTCGCCCCACGTCGTCGGGTTCTCGTACGTGCAGCAGTTGTACACTTTGGTTTCCTCGTACCTGTGGGAATAACTCGCCTTATCCTCGGCTCGGACTCTACGTGCAATGTGGCCGACACGCCATGCAGCCAGTATGAACGTGCACTCGTGCAATATTACTCAACTATAACCACAGAAGACTTAATGGCTTTTGTGGTGTAGTGGTTGGGCAGGTTGGCTCAAATCTCATACACCACTGAGGTTGCGGGTTCGATTCCCGCGACGGGACAAATGTTAGTGCACAAATCAAATCAAATCAAATCAATCGTTTATTTGCAAGAATACATACAATAAAGGTCTTAAAACTAATTACAACAGTCCAGTATTCAGCCTGCAAGCAAGCGTGCAAATATTATGTCAAGTCTCTAATTACTATAAAATGTATTTAAAACAATAATTGTATTTAATTTAATTACATTCTCGATTAAAATATTCTATCATGCTATAAAAACAATTGTCCATTAAATAATTATTAAGTTCAGTTTTGAATGCATTGCCCTGCAACGATTTTATATTGTCGGGTAGTTTATTATACACTAGGATACACATATTAAAAACATTTTTTTCATATATATATTTACGGCAAGGAGGTTGATATAGTAAGTTTTTAAACTTTGCTCGTTTTTGTCTCATTAAAACTTCATTGCGTTTTGTAAAATAATTTGAATGTGTTCTAACAAAGATGCATACGTCTCTTATATACATGCATGGAAGTGGAAGGACTTTACATTTTTAAATAATGGTTTGCAACTGTCCAAGAACCATGCTTTGTTTATCACCCTGATACACCTTTTCTGCACTTTAAAAACTGACCCAGACTCTACGGAGTTTCCCCACATTATAAGACCGTAACTAAGGACTGATGATACATATCCGTGGTAAGCAGCTAATGCAGCTTCCTTGGAAACCGTCTGCCTCAGTTTCTTCAGCGCAAAAACAAAGCGACTCAGCTTCTGATGTACTGCATTGACATGTACCTTCCAATTCAAATGTCTATCCAAATGTATACCTAAGAATTTAAACGATTCCACTTCATCTATCTTTTGATTTTTATACATAATGTCAAGGGGTAATGGATTGTTATTATATGAATTAAATTGAATTATTTTTGTTTTTTTTATATTTATACTGAGGTGATTATATTCTGTCCAATTATTTATGTCAGATAAGGCTTCATATACAATTTTCGGAGTTGAACCTGTTTTGTCACATTTTACGATTACTGTTGTGTCATCCGCAAAAAGAATACAATTGTGAGTTGTAGCTTCGGGAAGATCATTGATATATATCAAGAAGAGTAAAGGGCCTAAAATGCTCCCCTGAGGGACTCCTTTATTATTTAAAACTATTTCGGACCTAAAATTCTGTTTTGTCAATGTATTTTTGTTGTTGTTTATTACTTTAGTTATCTCAGTATACTGTTTTCTGTTTTTTAAATAGCTAGATAGCCAATCAAGTGCTCTACCCCTAATACCATAACCATCAAGCTTATGTAATAATTTTGGATGATCCACGAAGTCGAATGCTTTTTTTAAATCTAAAAATAAAGATACTATTGGGGTTCCATTATTAATGTTTTCCGTGACCATTTTGATTAAGTTAAAACTTGCAAGTGACGTTGAACTTTTCTTGCGAAAACCGAACTGTTCCTTGCATAGTATATTGTGTTTTGAGAGGAAATTATTTATTCTATGAAGCATAACTTTCTCAAAAATTTTTGATATAATTGGCACTATGGTTATAGGTCGATAGTTGTTGGGGTCTGCCTTATCACCCGCTTTAAACAGTGGTTTAATAATAGAAGTTTTCAGTTCTTCGGGGAAAACACCTTCCAGAAAAGACAAGTTAATAACATGAGAAAGAGGTTGACATATCGACTTGGCGCAGTACTTTAATACTTTTGTATTTATTTCGTCATGACCACTAGTTTTGCTATTATTAAGGGCCATTATTACTTTATAGACTTCATCAGGGTCAGTAGGGCTAATAAAAATTGTATTTGTGATCCTATTGATATTTTTTAATTTATTGTCAATTTTGGTAGATGATTGTGTAGTCGATGAATTCATAAAATTATTATTCAATACATTACAGATGTCAGTGGGATTATTATAGGTCTTATTATTAAAATTAATTGTCTCAATGTCATTCTTATACAAATTATTTGAAATAGTATTTGATATTGCATTCCATGTTGCTTTACATTTATTTTTGTCATTATTAATACGTCTTATATTCGAAATTAATTGTGCTTTATGTATGCATTTCTTATATATATAATTAAACTTTGTATACTTATTTTTATTTTTACTTTTATTTATGTTTATTTCTCTATACTTCATATATAAGATACGTTTAGTTTTACTAGATTTTCTAATGCCCTTGGTTAACCAGTTGAGTTTTGAAGGCTTATTATTAACTTTGACTTTGATCACTGGAAAACACAAGGAATAGTACAAGCAAATGGTCTTGTAAAAATGTTCAAAAGCATCTAATAGCGACTGTGATTCGAATACATCTACAAAAGACAAAGAAGACATGCATTTACCAAATTTTTCCATATTTTCTAAACTATAATCACGCTTATACTCAAACCAAAGAGATATGGATCTCTGCTTGTTTGCTCTGAACGTAACTGACTGCGCTGTTTCATGATCAGATAGGCCTAGATAATGTATTTCCGAATGAACATTTTTTAAATTAGTGGCAATTTGATCTAAGCAAGAGGTTAATCTCGTCGGCGATTTTATATGAGCCCTAAAATTATAGCTCTCCAATAGGCTGTGTAGTTCGTCTGTTACTGCATTAGTCTTCATGATGTCTATATTCCAGTCACCGCATATAACTACTGTTTTCCTTCTGTACTCGTCAGTCACAAAGTTCAGTAACTTATCAAGTTTATGCAAGAATATGCCTACCTGTGACTTACTCTGATCTGGTACTCGATAAATATTCAAGACCACAATATTAAGACCGATGACAACAATGCCACAGCATTCAAAGTAAAATTTAGTTGCTAGAGTCGATGGAATGCGTAAAGGTTTTGTATTAAGTGTTTTTTTAACCAATATGCAAGTACCACCTCTACATTTATCTCGACAGAAAGATGCTGCCAATTTGTAATTTTTAAGGATAATATTGCCTACTGTATTATTTTTCACGAATGTTTCAGTGAAACAAAGTATATCAACCTCCTTTTCATTTTCTGCTAATTCGGCTAAGGCCAATTCAACGATATCAAGCTTGTTACAGAGACCAGCTACATTCTGGTGTAAAATCCTAAATTCTGTTTGATGACTAGAATTTAAATTACACTGATAGGGTTTAACATTAATGCTACTTCGCCTTGAATCAGAGATGGAACATGTGATATTAGGAACGAAAAAATGTTTCGTTGCTCTGATTTTCACTGGTTTTAGTGCTATGAGCAATGTTAGGTGAATAATCATTATTTGAATAACATTTTACAAAATCAATTTCTAAACGTAATTTAAAAGCCATCAAATCCAATTTCAGCGTTCTTTGTCTGTGATGTACATGCATTTCTTTAACTTCAATAAATTTACAGTTGCTAAAGTTTTTTACTAACATTTTAAGCTCAAAATTTAGTTTGCCTACATTCAAATAACGATTTTCAGTGACATTTAACAATAAGACATTACAATTTCTCAGTTTACTCAAAAAATTGTATAAATTACTAAGTAGTATGTATGGGTCCCTGTCATGACGTCCTACTGCTAGAATTACGAAATCCTTTTCCTGTACAGTTTTAGCTAGGTTATCTAAATTGCGTAGGATCTCCTCAGATGATGCGTGAGGCTTTATTGTACCTTGTGTACTGTAGCTTCCATTTGGTTGATTCTTGCTTGTTAAGTGTGCAGACAGCCCTCTTACCTGTTCATCACCAATTATATAGATTTTCTTGCTATTATTCTTATCTTCTGTACATGGATTCATGGAACGGCAATTATTAGAAGTTAACAAATGTGTAGGTTCCAGGCCATTTATCTTATTTGAATTAAATGGGCGTACGTTTCGTCCAGAATATTTATTCTTTTGTATACTAGAAACTTTAGGACTGTTTCGCTCACGCGTAAAGTCTAATGTGGTTCTATTTAAACTGCTGCTGCGAGATTTCTTCGGTGTAGATTTGCATATATCTTTCAGCTGATTGACTCGTGTACCATATGATGATATTTGTTTTTTAAGGTTAAAGTTTTCTGATAGAAGGTTTGATATTTCGTTTTCAGCGCTTGCTAATTTTTCTGTTAAAACTAAAAGTTTTTTCTCTAAAATTTCTATTTTATAAACATTGTTCTCTCTAAGATTCGGACAACTTCTGTTCAATTCCGAGCCGCTTTTTAAGATAAGGGACACATCCTCGACCTCTTCGTCTAGTGGAAGGGATTCAAACGAATTTTGTGTTGGTATAGTTGCAATATACGGTCTACGTACTGTGACATTGTCCTGTGGTGTACTCAAGGACTCATCATGTATGATAGAGTCTAGCAGTGTGTCTTGTCTTATAGCCTGTGGTGTGCTCGATGACTCATCGTGTGTGATACAGTCTAGCAGTCTCTCTTGTATTATATCCTGTGGTATGCTCAATGACTCATCGTGTGTGACAACAGAGTCTAGCAGCCTCTCTTGTACTCTAGTTTGGAGGTTTTTAGAACTTGAGCTGCCTAGCGACATGGGAGAAGTCTGATTAATGGTGACAGAGTCCTGTTTTTCTTGCACTTTATTTTGCATAATTTTTTTAGATCTCGTATTTTTAGCGGACACTCTCATGCACTGACCTTTATTTCTTATACAACCTATACACCGCCACGCTGCCTTTTTTTCAGGTTCCATTAGGTAGAATAGCTTTTCAGACTTATTCGCGCAGGTAATATGGAATGCATTCTTACATACAGAGCAAATCAAAAATTGCCTGTTAGAGATTACGATTTTACATTTACAACAACTTAGAGCCATATTTGCTACAAAAATTCGGTGCAAAAAGTCAATCACGGTACCAAGAACCGATCCAGGTACCTATCGCTTTCAAATCCAGCACGTAAGCCACGGAACCGCAGAGGCTTCTAATATTGCGGTCTAAAATACGCACAGTATAGTCGTCCAAACGATTGTCTTATGAACCAAAGTTACGAGTTAACTCGGTGATTAACACTGCACTTTGATGCCACTAATGACTCACCGAAAATTTGCATTGTAACGATTTTCGAATGAAGTATTTTTGAGTTTATAGTAATTAAACCACACTTTACACAAAAAATGTTTACGACAAATTAATTGTCATTGTTTATATTACACACTGATATAAGTTTTAGTGAAGAAACTTTAACTTTTGAGCACTTAAAGATTTATTAACACGGAACAAAACATAACACGACTGCTCAGCTACGCGCCCTCTGGCGGTTCCACAGAAAAAAAAGCGTAAGCATTTGTTTCGTGTCTGGGTGTTGTGGGAGCATGGTCCTCGTAGTTCCTGGTACCTAGATACAGGGAGTCCTAGTTAGGGGCCAGGATCTGTGTATGAGATCCTCAGGAAAAATTTCATCATCAAGACCAGCCCATTATGTTCCCACTGCTGGGACACAGACCTCTCTGGCCCAGTGCAGGTTGGTGGATGTCACAAGTCTTAGAATTATTATGATACGTTTTTGGACATGCCGGTTTTGTCACGATGTTTTCCTTTACCTTCAGCGTTAAATCCGCACATAACTAAAGAAAGTCAGTGGTGCGGGGCCAGCGGAATTCGAACTCCGGTGCGCTGGATTGTAAGTCGCACGAGCTCCCACCGAGCCAAACTCGCTCGCCAAAAACAAATAGAACCACTATAACCACAGAATAGATAGATAGAACGTTTGTTTGCCAACACAACACACACGTACGTACACTAAATAAGGAACTGTAAGCCACTCCAACTACAAGTCAAGACAAACGGGCCACAGCTCGAGCTCGCCGAATAACTCAAGGAAATAAACTCAAGGAGCAAACACGGAGTTTCAGCTAGTATTACTTAATAGTGTGTAACGCAAAACTACTCTGCAGCTACCCAGCATGTAATACAGCAGTAGTACGAACTGGTCGCGCAGCCTGCTCCTCACCTCATGGTGGCGGTCTCCCAGGCGACCGCGAGCAGCGTGTCGATGGCGATGTCGACGGGCAGGAGGTCGGCGCGCGCCTCCTGCTTGCAGCAGAACACGTGCAGGAGGCCCTTGCCGGCGCCCACGATCACGCCGCTCGGCCCGTTCAGGTTCTCGATCCACCCGGGAAACGGGTGCTTCAGGGACGATACCACTGCGGGAGATAGAGCTATGCTGTAACGGCGGCTCTTATCGCTCGAACATATCTTACATCCTGCGATGCACAAAAAGGCGTCGGCTTCCATCGCAGGTCTACGTGCAGGGCAAGTGCGAATCATTTACGAGAAAGCTAGCAATTATACAGGTGGAACTTTTGTACGCGCACCCGGAGGGAAAGTTCTCTAAACACCTAGGTAGGTACTGGAGGTTGTTGTCCCATCGAATTTAGAAGTTGACACTTCATGGATTTCCTTTCATTGAATTACCATGTTTGTTAGATATTTGACCCTTATTGATTGACCCTATCGATTGATGCCATAAAAGTACCTACCTACAGGCGTTTCTTTCTCAGATTTTAGCCGGTTCGATTCCCGAGTGTGGCAAGCGAATTATCGAAAATCTTTAAATGCAGATTTATTTTTATTAAACGAAGGAATGTTTCCTTTGAGTAAAATGTTCTATCTCTAGTATTTAAAGCACTTTCCCTCCGGGTGCGGGTAAAGATTCCACCCTGTATATGTGAAGCGACACCAATCTCTGTGCTTCCGATAACATTAGTTTGCTGCACGTCCTGTAGGTATGTACGAATTGTGACGATGACGTCACTCCGCGCTGAGTTTGTATACGACACGGAAAACAACTAAATACGGTGAATAAACGTGCGCGAACACAAGTATACATTTAACAAAAAAAAACGACTTTAATGTATCTTCGGAGTCCAAGGTTAAATATCGATGAAATTTATATGGGACCACTTCATAGCTATACTGAACCCAACGCAAGAATTATTGAAATCGGTCAATAGTTACCGGAAAAATCGGTGAACATACATAAAAAAATATATAGGTATATATAAACAGGGGAACATAGGACCTTCTCCTTTATTAAATTCGATAAAAATACCATTAATTCATGAAGGCACTCACCGATGCTCGGTCTGAAGATGGCGACGGGGTAGGCGCGCGGCGCGTGCGCCGCCACCGCGCTCTCCGCCAGCGCCTTCGTGAAGCAGTATGTGTTCGGCTTCGGCGAGATGTAGCTGCAACCGAGCCCACGGACGGACGGTCAGTGCCGGTGTCGACTCCCGGCTCCCGGACTCGCAGCTTACCTCGTACTATTGACTACTCTATGACTACACGCACAGAATAATTAATAGTACAGGGTAGGAAGCCGAGCGGAGCGGGGTGACACAACTAGGTGAATTACTCCAATTGATGCAATTAAATCAAATCGAATAGATAGGGAATACCTACCTCTGCATGCATATTTTATGCATGAATTCATTAACTAATTAATGCTATTCATAAAAAAATAGGTATCTGCAATCTAGATAGGAATCGAATAGACTATTTTCCTGAATTAGAAAATACCTAAAATTATAATGCATATTCCGTGCATCGGGAGTGCGAAGCGGAGCGGAAAAGGCCACGAAACACTTCAATGGAAAAAAAGACAAATCAATAGTTATTGGTTATCGCTCGCTTATAGCAGAGCTGTGGACACTGGACAGGCGCTGGTTACGGCACGGTAGAAAGGCTCTGAGAAGAGATTGTTTTGGTCCTTCAAATCAAATCAAATCAAATCAAATCAATCGTTTATTTGCAAGAATACATACAATAAAGGTCTTAAAACTAATTACAACAGTCCAGTATTCAGCCTGCAAGCAAGCGTGCAAATATTATGTCAATTCTCTAATTACTATAAAATGTATTTAAAACAATAATTGTATTTAATTTAATTACATTCTCGATTAAAATATTCTATCATGCTATAAAAACAATTGTCCATTAAATAATTATTAAGTTCAGTTTTGAATGCATTGCCCTGCAACGATTTTATATTGTCGGGTAGTTTATTATACACTAGGATACACATATTAAAAACATTTTTTTCATATATATATTTACGGCAAGGAGGTTGATATAGTAAGTTTTTAAACTTTGCTCGTTTTTGTCTCATTAAAACTTCATTGCGTTTTGTAAAATAATTTGAATGTGTTCTAACAAAGATGCATACGTCTCTTATATACATGCATGGAAGTGGAAGGACTTTACATTTTTTAAATAATGGTTTGCAACTGTCCAAGAACCATGCTTTGTTTATCACCCTGATACACCTTTTCTGCACTTTAAAAACTGACTCAGACTCTACGGAGTTTCCCCACATTATAAGACCGTAACTAAGGACTGATGATACATATCCGTGGTAAGCAGCTAATGCAGCTTCCTTGGAAACCGTCTGCCTCAGTTTCTTCAGCGCAAAAACAAAGCGACTCAGCTTCTGATGTACTGCATTGACATGTACCTTCCAATTCAAATGTCTATCCAAATGTATACCTAAGAATTTAAACGATTCCACTTCATCTATCTTTTGATTTTTATACATAATGTCAAGGGGTAATGGATTGTTATTATATGAATTAAATTGAATTGAATTATTTTTGTTTTTCAAGCTCTGTTTAGGTCCTTTACACTAGGTAGTAGGTCTCTCACCACCGGCACCGGCCTGCCGTTATAAGCAGTAGCAGCAGTGCGTAAGTATTACTGAAGTTCCAGTTTAAATCGTATTGTAGCCAGTGAAAGTACTGAACACCTGCGAGATCTACCTCAGGGTCACGAGCAGTGCAGTGCCGCGGAGGATTTTGCATGCTGCAAGTGCTATGAGCAGGCGTTGTGCTTACCATCAGGTGTACGACCTGCTCGAGTACGCATTGCGATAATAATTAGGTCCTTGCACCCAACTTGTTCGTGAGACGATGTCAGTTTTGACAGGTGTCATGGGTAGGCGCGTACCTGTCGGTGAGCTGAGCGAGCAGCGCGGGCGGCGCGGAGCGAGCGAGCGCGAGCACCTGCTCGAGCGGCGCGGGGGGAGGGTACACGCGCTCCTCCACCGTGGACAGCTCCGCGTTGCAGTACGCCGTCGACACGTGGATCAGCGCCTGCGTGGGGGCAAAACGCATCAGATATGAGTCGTTACTAGGTACTAGGTTTCTCGTATACGAGCCACCTGGGTTGATACCACCGCTTTGCCATTTATTTTGCCGTTAAGCGGTAGTGCGCAAGCGTTACTGTGTTCTGCTGGCCGATTCAGAACCCCACGACAACATACCGAATCGATTCGATTGGATAACGATCTCGTGTCGTAGGTTTCTTTTTGAGCTATTCAGAACATCCGCCCCGAGGATTCGATACGGTTTCGGTTACGATATCGGAATCGATACGACAACGTGTTGCATTTACGGAGTTCGTTTTGTGTGCAATACTCGCAGAAAATTTTATTATTATCTAGACGATATAAAAATGTTTTAAGTTATCAAAATTTATTATAACAACGTTTATCACGAATTAAAATATAATCAACAATTATAAGTGCCAGATATTGGTAGAAATATAAAAGAACAAGAGCTTCGTAAACACCCACCTGCTGATATCCACTTGACATTAATGTATTATCTATGCTTTTAATATTGACAAACCGCCAAATTTAAATGTCTATCGCAAATTGTTTTCTTTATCATGTTTTGAAATTATTAAAAGAAGATCGAGCGAGAAGACGAGCCTCATTACCTATAAACAAGATTCGTTAGAAATGTTAAGTAAATACCAAAATTACTATTACATACTATCACAGAGTACTTTACAATTATAATTATATAGGTACAGTGATTTTATTTCGGTAGATTTATGCATCATATTAAGTAATCTTATAGTAGTAGGTAAATAGTTCTAAAACAATCAAAGCGAACTTAACCTATAAATAAATACTAGACTTGGTACTTTATTACATAGAATTAGTTTATGTTGAATCTTACTGTGAGTTTAATTTTATTTGTAGTAGAAAATGTAGTTTATTTAACAACACCCGGAATATACTCGGTATTGACGGTCAAATCTAATGCTTTCGAGTGATATGTTGCACTCGAAAAGTTGTCGTGGAAATTAATCGGAGGTTCGAAAACTTTGCTTCGATATCTGCATTGTGAATAACGTTCTCGGTCGATAAATACGCGTTTATCGTACGGTTACGATTGGTTATCGACTACGACAATTTGAACGTCGATTCGACGATTGTGAATTTAAAATATTTTGAATCGTACGATATCAAACCGAATCGATCGACAAATGAGTTGTCGTGAGGTTCTGAATCGGCCAGCTGGTTTGGGAATTGTAGCCACTGAAGTTTCTAGACATATCTCGGGGTGAAGAGCGCAATGCAGTGCTACGCAGGTACTTTCTGCTCGACCGCCACCTCCGGCGCCGGCCGGTGGGTAGGTACTCACGTCGATGTTGGGCAGCCGGCCACAGATGTCCATCAGCCGCATGACGGAGCGCACGTTCTGCTCGGCCGCCACGTCCGGCGCCGGCCGGTGGGTAGGTACTCACGTCGATGTTGGGCAGCCGGTCGCAGATGTCCATCAGCCGCATGACGGAGCGCACGTTCTGCTCGGCCGCCACATCCGGCGCCGGCCGGTGGGTTGGTACTCACGTCGATGTTGGGTAGCCGGTCGCAGATGTCCATCAGTCGCACGACGGAGCGCACGTTCTGCTCGACCGCCACGTCCAGCGCCTCGTCAAACTTGAGGGTCGCCGCCGAGTGGAACACCACGGACACCTGGCGGGAACACACAACACATGAGGATCACGATTTGTCATGGTAAATGGACTGCTAAGGTAGAAGATGCCAGTATACGAATAGCGAACCTGAAGTGGCGATAGGCGGGACATCTGGCTAGAAGAGAGGACGTTCGATGGACTACGGCAGTTACAGAATGGTGACCGAGAGACGGGCGTGGACTAGTAGGCAGACCACCGAGATGGTCCGGTGATATAGTGTAGGGGGTAGGAAATCTGTGGATGCGGAATATATAACTGACGGGCACTGTGACACAGAGGCAACTGTCGCAGGGTGACGAGCGCAGTATACTCACGAAACAGATAAAATCAAAATCAAAATCTCTTTAATGATTTTGGCATCACAAACGCACTTATGAACGTCAAATTATCACAATGACTCTACCACCGTATCGGAAAAAGAACCACTACTCAGAAGATACGGCAAGAAACTGAGGAGCATTTTTTTTTAGAGATTTTGTTACAATTTTTTGGGATTTTACAATGTTATGTTTCTTATGTACCAGTTGGTTACTTTGCAGAAGTGGAATGTTCCAAGCATCTTTGTCTTCTATGTAATTACGAACAGTGTAGTATGCTTTTCTCATTAGAACATTCTTAACGCGTAATTTGAATTTACTTTCTGTGAGCTCCGTTATACACTTTGGAATTTTATTATAAAAACGTACGCAGTTGCCCATAAAGGACTTATTCGTTTTAGTCAGTCTATACCTAGGTACAACAATCCTATCCTTATTTCTAGTGTTTATGTTATGATATGATGGTCACTATTTACTTTGACTTTTTGGAAGTTTTTGCGAACATGCATTATATTTTCATAAATACACTCGAGAGCAATGAATCCGGGTCACTTAAAGAATCCTAAAAATCTCGGAAACTAAAAATGCTAGGTTAATGCAATAAATTGTATTTAATAGACAATGTAATACTCCTTAAATGAAGGTATTAAAACTTCTTAGTTATTGTAAAGTTATATCATAAAAAAATCAAATTTGAAAAAAGGCCACTTTCGAAGATGGAACTACGAAATTACAGCATTTGGTTTTGCTTTAGTGCTTTTTTTGCGATAGTGCTCTATATTCATTATTCAAGCTGAAATTATGTCGCTTACGCCTGAAGAATGCACCAGAATACTTACAATGCTGGAAACCGGCCGGAGTCAGCGCGATACAGCCAGGACTGTCGGTGTGTCGCTGTCAACAGTACAAAGAGTTCTCCGACGTTACGAAGAAACTGGTTCTAACCTACGCAGACCAGGAACGGGCAGAACCAGGTGTACCACAGCACGAGAAGACCGATACTTGGTGAACACCATGCTTCGAAATCGCTTTCTCACAGGAACTGAACTCACCAATCAGTTTCGACGCCTCGGAGGAAGTAACCCAAGTGCATGGACAGTAAGACGTCGGCTTGCTGAATCTAACTTAAAACCCCTTAGACCTGCAAACGGCCCTAAACTGGAGCGTGGGCATCGTATTTCGAGACTAAGATATGCCCAGAGCCACGTAAATTGGAGTATTGAAGATTGGTCAAAAGTTATGTTCTCCGACGAATCAAAATTTATGCTCTACAAGCACGATGGAAGACACAGAGTGTATCGAAGACCAGGGGAAAGATTCAAGCAAGCATGCATCGAAGAAAAAGTAGCCTACGGTGGTGGGTCTGTACTTGTGTGGGCCGGAATTTCTTCTGAAAGTCGCACAGAGCTGGTGATCATAGAAAACGGCTCTTTAACTAGCGTAAGATATGTGGAAGAAATCCTCAATGATCACGTTGGTCCATTTATGGTCAATTTAGGTGAGGATGCTATATTTATGCATGACAATGCCCGACCTCATACAGGTAGGATTGTGAATGACTACCTTCAAGAGATGAACATTACTCGTATGGAGTGGCCAGCGCGCAGCCCGGATATCAACCCGATCGAGCATGCTTGGGACGAGCTAGGCAGATGCGTAAAACAACGAAACCCTCCCCCAATCACGCTTCGTGAGCTCAAAATTGCTCTCACAGAGGAATGGGAGAATATTCCCCAAAATCGTATAAGGAACTTGGTGTACAGCATGCCAAACCGCGTAAACGCAGTAATGGAAGCACGAGGAGGCAATACGAAGTATTAAAATTCAAGAAAATCGTAATAAAGTTCAAAAATTTCATGTTTCCTATTTTTGTTTTAAGGAGAGATCAGCAGTTTTTTTCTTTATGTAATTTTGTGTTAATAAAATGTATGGTGACTCATATTTTTTTTACTTTCATTTAAGGAGTATTACATTGTCTATTAAATACAATTTATTGCATTAACCTATCATTTTTAGTTTCCGAGATTTTTAACATTCTTTAAGTGACCCGGATTCATTGCTCTCGAGTGTATATAAAGAAGGTAAAGTTAATATATTAACTTGCTTAAAAAAATCCCTTAACGAGTCACGTGGACCCAACTCGTAAATCGCGCGAACCGCACGCTTTTATAATATAAAAATAGTATCTATATCCGCAGCAGAATCCCACAGCAAAATGCCATATGACATTATCCTGTGGAAGTATGCAAAGTAATCTAACCGAGTCGTAGCTATATCCGTTAATTGCCTAATTTTACGAACCGCATATGCAGCAGAACTAAGTTTTCCAGATAGAGCATCAATATGAGGACCCCACTGCAACTTAGAGTCTATGCCTATACCTAGGAATACCGTCGCTTTGTCTGTATCGAGTTTATTACTATTGAGCATTACGTTTGGCTCTACATGTCTAACATTAGGCAAAGAGAACTTTAAACATTTCGTCTTTTTCGCGTTTAGTAACAAATTATTCGCAGAGAACCATTTCGAAACAACATCCAATACGTAGTTTACATGCGCCAATTCACTGTCCTTTCTATCTACTTTAAAAATTATCGATGTATAATCAGCGAATAGAACAATATCTGCGAGGTCTTTAACTACAAAGGGTAAATGATTTATATATGCCAAGAATAAAAACGGCCCCAATATTGATCCCTGCGGTACCCCTATTCTGACTAAGGATCCGGAAGATGTTACGCCATTTACCCCAACTTTTTGCTGTCTATCGGTTAAGTAGGGCTCAACAAGATTCAGAGCAGTTCCACGAACCCCATAGTGGTAGAGTTTACGAATTAGTGTACGGTGCTCTACACAATCGAAAGCTTTGGAGAGATCACAAAATACACCAATGGCATCCTGTGAACTCCGAAGCTTCAAGCACATGTGTTACTAGTTCGACCCCGGCATCTGATGTTGACCTGCATTTCGTGAAACCGAACTGACTCTCGTTCAGTATTTTGTGTTCGTTGAAGTGGGATAAAAGTTGTTTAAGAATAAGTCTTTCAAATATCTTACTCAGAGCCGGAAGCACAGAGACTGGTCTGTAATTCGAGGGATCAGTTTTACTACCTGATTTGAAGATCGGTGTAATTTTACTATTTTTCATTAAATCGGGAAATGAGCCTGTGTCAATACACATATTAAATATAGCCACGAGATATGGTGCAATAACTTCTATTAATGATTCTAGCATCTTTACTGATATGCCCCACAAATCTTCAGTGGTTTTGGCATTGAGAATTTTGAATGTTTTAATAATTTCAATAGTGGAAGTATATCTGAACTGAAAATCCGGTAAATCTAGTGGAAAGTGATCTTTTAGAAGAGCTTCTGCTACATCTGGACTAGAGTTAAGTGTTTTTGTGACGTCCAGGGGTATATTAGAGAAGAAATTTTCAAAAGCTTTAGCAACACATTTTGCATTGGAGATTTGTTTATTCTCAACTATTAACTTATATTCCGAATCCCTCGACTTAGTTTGGCCAGTCTCCGTGTTAATGTTTTTCCAGATGGCTTTTATTTTATTATCTGATTTTTTAATTTTACTACTAATATACAATGATTTTGCACAAATACAGACCTTTTTAAATATTTTGGAATAGTTTCTAATATACTCATGGAAATCTTTATTTGATGTCAAAGATTTCTTGTAATACAACTCAAAAATGTTATCTCTACTCTTGCGTATACCTCTAGTAGCCTAGTCCCTGAATTGTAATTTTGCCTTTATTTTTACCTTTTTTTTGGGACAAATTTGATTAAATTCTTTGGTAAGTACTGAGAAGAATTCTTTATAAATAATATTTGGGTTATTACTAGTAAATTCGGCAAGACTAAGTTTCGAATTTATACTCTTATTAAGTTTTTCTAATCTGCATTTTGTCAATGGTCTATATTCGATTATAGGCTTTGTTTGACGCTTCTCGATTTCGAGTTTAATTGCCAGGCCTTTGTGATCTGACCTGACTCCGCTCATAATTAACATTTGTTTAGGCTTATAGTTTAAAAATATATTGTCTATACAAGTACATGAAGCGGCAGTTACTCTAGTTGGCTCACAGAAAAGATAGTTCAAATTAAATGATTTAAATAAACAAATGAGATTAACTTTGTCAGTTGAATCTACTAAAATATACACAGTATTGAATTGAAAATGTATTTGATTCCTCTTCCCAGGATAGTGCAGTAGTAGGTGTCTACCTTAAGTACTTAGGAAGGTTCGCAAAGTCCGCAAAATGTATTTAGTAGTGGAGTACAGGAGGTGCGAGGAGAACAGGAGCCCGAACTAGCTCCTGTGCTGTGTCACGGAACTCCTGGCCCGCATGGCCTAGCAGGCGTTCACTGACCGTCAGGTGGGACGAGCTGCTCGTCGCCACTCAGTTCTATATAGACAAGAGGAATCGAATATAAGTATGTAGGTATACCACTTTAAATGTCGAAGAACGAATGTTTAAACTGTCGCGGTCAGTGGCGTCGGGGCCACTCGGGGCTACGGACAATCAATAATATGTACCTACCTATGTGCCTAAAGTTTGGTTGGGGACCGGATATTTACTGACGCTTTGTAAGTATTTGTTGTGTTTCCACTCTCGTGTAAGAAAGTGTTCAGTCGCGTGCAGTGCACGTGCACATTATATATATATATATATTTATATTCAGCCTATATCGTCCCACTGCAGGGCAAAGGCCTCCCTACTTTTCTTCCATTTGTCGCGGTCGTGATATAGAATGGGGCAATTTAACAGGAATGTATCCAGCACATACAATAAATATTCTATTTCTCAACCAGTAGTCTAACTATACCCTGCGCCAAACTTTATACCACAACCCCCGCCCGGCCTCGCGCCAAAGTCTATGGCCGCTTCAACAAGATAGCGGTAGCGGGTAGGTAACAGGGATAGGAGGAGACTGGTAAACGGGATAGGAGCGGGACGGCAACGGGATAAGAGTGGGATTGTAACGGAATGCGAAAGAGTGATGGTAACGAGATATGAGGGGGACGGTTCCGAGTTAGGAGGGGTCTGAAACGGGATATAATGGGGACGGTAATGGTATAGGAAAAAGACGTGATTTGGATAGGAACGGGACGAAAGCAGATGCGGGACAGTGAAGGGATAAGACGGGGACGGGATCGGGATAGCAGCGGAGCGGGAGCAGGAGCGGGATTAGAGTGGGATGGAAAATTGTAGGAAAAAGGTTAGGTTACTTCAGTACGTGTACCAAGTCGCGGGCAGCAGCTAGTATTGTTATATGTTACTCGTATATAAACTTGTGATAATACCTACATAAAATGCCACTGTTCAAATCAAAGCAAAATATTTAATCAATCCGACTTGAAATACATTTTAGTGGGTTTAAGTTTGTTACGGCTCTCTACGGCTACGGCTTGCAGGCACATTCAGCTAGTTCATGTTGAAGTTCTCAAGTGCTGCTTAAATATTTGTTTAAAAATGATGAATTGAAGACAAAATACGATTTCAACCAAGTTTAAGGAACTTAAATTAAAACTTTTGAAGATTTTTAAGAAACTAAATTAAATAAATAGTTTATTTTAATAAATTCTTAATATATAAAATTCTCGTGTCACAGTTTTCGTTGCCATACTCCTCCGAAACGGCTTGACCGATTTTGATGAAATTTTTTGTGCTTATCCGGTATCTATGAGAATCGGCCAACATCTATTTTTCATCCCCCTAAATGTTAGGGGTAGTCCACCCCTAATTTATTTTTTTTATTTATAAGGCAAAACAACGTTTGCCGGGACAGCTAGTAGATTATAAATATATATAAATCAGAATAATACATAAGAATATTGTGATATACACCTAAGAATAAGGAATGTGCTTACTTTTTATTATAATAGCACAGAATACTTAATAGTACAGTCCAAGGATAATAGTTTAGTATCAAAGTGTTTAAAGATGTGGAAGCCTTACGTTCGCACTTACGCTTCAGTTCCGTAATCCTGTTGTGTATAGAATGCTAACACGAAGAGTTTAAGGATTCAGTTCATATTGTTATAGGTGCACTAGCTGATACCGAGTTGCATGTGTGTTTATAGGTAAGTAAGAACGCGAGAACTTAAAAGTGTTTTATATTATTTTAATCTCTAACTTCAGCGATAAGTAATTTCGGTATGCGGGCTCTAATCTCATCTGCAGTCGTATTTGAGATTCCAAAATTGTTGTCTGTTTGTCTGTCACGCTCACGTCCAGCTGCTGAAGCTTGGAAAACCTGGAAATCTTGGAATACTAATATGAAGTGACCTCTCTGAGCTGCGCCATGGAGTGGATGCTGATGCCGAGGTCGGGCTTCATGGTGTCTCCGGGGACGATCTGCAGCTTCTCCAGCTGCTGCGGGCAGTGCTGCCGGATCACGTCGAACACCTGCGTCAAGGGGAAAGAAAGATAAACTTTCTTAAAAGAGTTCACCTTTTTAATTGTAGATCTGCACAACTCCCGCCACTCGTTATGGCCGCTGCCCGGCGCACCACGTGACCTGCGCCGTTTACGATCTTGTTTTGATTTATTGGTGCTGCGCAGATCACGTGTTGCGCTGGTCAGCGGCCATGAAGTTTGGCATGAGGTGTATAATTAACTGGCCGCTTTTCATGTACAAATGACATTTTATAAAAAAGGAATAGATTGAAAGGTGCTATAATATGAAAGGATGCTCGAACATCATCATCAGGACGATGGAGAGCAAAAGTTCTTATTGTTTTCGTTTTAGAGGCAGCTCGGTGCCAAACATCTTTACGGAAATCGATAAAGTTATCTATCTATAGCTCATTGGGTACAAATTTTAGATTCCTAATATAAGAATAGCATAGAATAGTATCCACTTATAGGTGTGATGTCCAGGTTTACTAATACAATTCGCATAATATGTTTTTAAGGCAAGAATCACGATCGTTAGGTATGGTACGGGTCTTCGTACGGGTTTTTTACTTTTAACTGTCACATGCGTAGATCCTAGCCCGTATTTATCACGTGGTGGCCTGCGCACGATTTTGAATTGTATTTAGCAAGAGCGCAGGTCACGTGGTGCGCCGGGAGGTTGCCGCGAGGGTTACATATTTAATTTATTTATTTAATCATTATAATGCAGTTGAGACAGAAAGCTAACAGTAGAACCAAAGTGCTAACTATCTTAGATAATGGCTTAAGTACAACTTAAGGCTAGTAACAATGATGCTCATAGCATCAACAAATAGGTCAACATGCTGGTACTCTGGAGTAGCAGTGCTCGGTGCGTACTGGGTGGTGAGTCTGGGATATGGGGCGCAGGAACAACTGATGCTGACGTCGCTTACTGCGACTATAGTTGGGAATAGATAGCGCAAGTGCATCTAATGCCGTCGGGTTTTTCACCCTATTATTGGTGATTGTAGAACTTCCCAATACTCTGCGCTGAAAAGTCCGATGGTACGCTGACATTCTACCGACCTGTGAACTCTTGAGCTGCGCCAGCCTCTTCTCGGGCAGCACGTCCCGCTTCTCCCGCATCAGCAGGTGGAGGCGGCCCACGTCGGGACACGTCCACAGCAGCCGCTCTATCAGCACCTGCGGATCAAACAACGAAACGGTAAATGGGTTAATGTATCAAAAGGACGTAACACAGAATTAATTGGAACCTAGGTACTTCTTATTTGTAGGAGAAAACTGCTGGAATGTCAATAAATTGAATCATTTAAATTTAAATAAATAACGCCTAACGACCACATACTTATCTTGGCCCCTAATTAGGATTCCTTGTACCTAGGGAACGAGAAACTACGAGGACCATGGTCCCACATCACCCAGACTCGGAACAAATGCCTTTTTATGCCCTTTTTATTTTTCAGTGCACAAACATTGGTCCCGTCGCGGGAATCGAACCCGCAACCTCAGTAGTAGATTTGAGCCAATCTGTCCAATCACTACAGCACAGAGCTGCGTATTTGAGATAAGAGTTACACTAGAATCCTCCGGAAAGAACGAAACAACCTTGGTGTTGTTTGTACAATTTGGTAAAAACGCTTGCTTTTTCAAAAAGCCGGGCGAAATAAGAAAGCAGTAAATCATCGCGCCTCGATGACGCGGCGGCGGGCGGCGGCCGGTGGGTCAAGGGCACGCGACATCAGTCAGTGAGTACCTCCGGCTCCGCTCATTGACAGTACATCAGGGCACGGCACGTACCTTGTTTACTAGTACAACTGGGCGCTGCCCGCGACTGCGCCTGCGCAGAAGTACGTTTAATATTCCCCAACGAGGACCAGCCTGTATCGACGATGATACTCCCTACTACAGGGAATCCTAGTGTGGGAACTAGTGGACCTTAAATAGCTTAATTATTATACCTACCCTATTTGTACACCTTACAATAAGTACTTACTTACCGAGTGCTCTAAATTAGTATTTTAGGCGCGGCGCCGGCGCGTCGTCACGTGCATTACGATCAGTAGGTATCTGTGATTGTACTATTACAAGTATGACAACATCGGTGACTGTAACGACGCAGGCAGGCAGGCAGGCAGGCGGGTTTTACTCGTAGCTACGTCTCTCGTATGCGGGAGGCCGGTACCACAGCTTTGCCTGTTATTCTGCGGCCGAGCAGTAGTGCGCAAGCATTACTGAGTTCCGGTTCGAGAGGCATTGTAGTCAGCGAAATTACTGAGCATTATGAGACTTAATATCCGATGTATCGGGGTGATGAGCGCAATGCAGTGCTAAGCAGTGCTTTTTATGATAGTTAAAGTTCTGGATGGCACTGCAATTGTTATGGGCAGGCGTGGCGCTTACCATCCGGCGAACGACTTGCTCGTCTTATCACTCAGTTGCATAAAATACCAAGTACGTAGGCCTTTCCCGCAAGAGGCCGCCTCGGGAAGGACCTCACGGACACCAGACGATCAACCGGAGAGCAGGATTGTGCAAGAATGTATGTGTTCCGGTTTGAAGGGGAGCTAGTGAAATTACTGGGCATTAGAACCGTTGTCTCAGAGTGACAATCCTGCGCCGCGCTGCACTGCGCTCGTCACTCTGAGACAATTACCTGAAGTCTCATAATGTCCAGTAATTTCGCTAGCTACAATGCCCTTCAAACCGGAACACAGTAATGCTTGCGCACTACTGCTTGGCGGCTGAATAACTGGCAAAGCGGTGGTACCCACCCAGACGGCCTACCACCAGAGGGATGAAAGCTCTCAGAGGCGAGGTAGACTTACTTTGCCCATGAAGCCCGTGGCGCCCGTGATGAACACGTGCCGCCCCGAGAAGAACTGCGGGATGAGCGGGGCGCACGGGGGCGGGGTGGCGGGCCGCGGAACCATCGCGGGGCGGGGGCGGGTACGCTCTGGAACAACATCATATAGTATTGTTAATTACGATGTTTTGCTGATGTTATTGCTAATGACAGCCTCTGTGGGGTAGTGGTTGGGGACTTTTTGGCGGGAAGTGAAAAGTGATTCAGTTCGATTTTGTTTTATTTTCCAAACCAGTGTTATTTCGAGTGATCATGTGTAATGTCGGTGGAATATTAACCATTATGTGTTGCAAAAAACAATGCCTTTTATGTTCTCCCAAAAAGTCAATGGAAAGTTGGAATAAAGTTCCACCACTTTATTGAAGCACTAGGAGAGGGTCCGACTCGTCGCTGATGACTCTCATACGACAACATATGAAAGAAATTATATAAGTATATATGTAAGTTTTATAAGTAGTAGTAATATAAGTTTTACAAACTATCAAAACAAACTACGTAAGACAAGGCGGTATGGTCCTAGAGACGTTTTTAACCTGCCCAAACGGGCAAATTAAAAAAAATTGTAGCGGTTGCTTTGGACAGGTTGGCTCCAATGTCATAGACCACTGAGGTTGCTGGTTCGATTCCCGCGACGGGACAAATGCTTGTGCAAAGAAAAAAGAAAGCGTAAGCATTTGTTTCGTGACTGTATGTTGTGGGACCATGGTCCTCGTAGTTACTGGTTCCCTAGATACAGGGAATCTTTAATATCCTGCGTTTCTTTTGTTACCATACCTCTACCTTTTAACATCTTGGGGGTAGGAGCTTAGGATTTCATGAAGTTTTTTTTATTACCGAATAGACAAGCATTTGACCGCAGTCTCACCTGATGGAAAGTAACGACGCGGTAGAATGCTTGCTTGTTCTTAGAGCACTCCTACCGAGACATGAACCTCTAAATGTGAAGGGTCTGCAAGAAGCACGGGGGACGAGGTTTTATCGCTCAAAGCGAGCTCTTCCAGACAACCCACAAATGGAGGAATGTAGACAAAAATATATATGAACGGTGTTACTAAATCGATGTTAGGTACTTGATTGTATAAGTTCATACATTATCAAAGATAAATGACAATATCGTCTATGCCTCTGTGTCGTTGTCACAAAAATACGAAGTGACAGCGCAGTTCCAATTGTAGATCACGTCGCAACAACACGTAGTAGTGTGCACGCGTGTGACGCGCGTGCGCCCCGCGGTTCCTCCCGCGGTTTCCCGGGATAAAAAGTAGCCTATGTGTTATTCCAAGTCCTGAGTACCTACATACCAAATTTTATCAAAATCAGTTGGGTAGTTTTTGCGTGAAATAGTAAGGTAGTAAGGATTGGGCTGTATCTTTTGGGCTATCTATAGGCCTTCAATGGTCTAAGGGTTGTCCAATTGCTTCTCCTTGTAAGTAGTTAGTTTAGTTTCAGTGAGTAGAGTGTAGAGTTGTTTTCAGTAATATAATCGTACCTACGCATTCGCCCGTTGAAAAAAATTATTAACATAATAAGATTCATAATTGGTTTTCATCTCGGCCGTGGATTCTCCGGCGGCGTAGTGTCACCGCACCCGCCTGCTACAGGGCAGGTCACGGGTTTCAATCTGATCCAAATTCAATTCAATTCAAAAGTTCTTTATTTCAGTTTTGTCGTCACAGACGCACTTATGAACGTCAATTATCACTCTGCCACCGTATCGGAAAAACAACCACTACTCAGAAGATACGGCAACAAACTGAGGGGCACATTGTTTTAGAACTTTTGTTACAATATTTTATGTTTGTTTTTGACAATATTATGTTTCTTATGTACCAGTTGGCTACTTGGCAGAAGCGGAATGTTCGAAGTGGTTCCATGCAACTTTGTCTTCTATGTAATTACTAACTGTATAGTATGCTTTTTTCATTAGATGATTTTTCACACACAATTTGAATCTACTACAAAGTCATAATATATTGCGTATCTCCTCCATGCAGTGTATGGTTTTCGCTAAGCGCTATTGCTCAAACACTTCCACCACGCAACGCGCCACCGCCGCCGCGCCGCCGCGCCGGCGCCGCGCCGCGAGGCCTTTTAGATCATATTGTAATCAGCTGTTTATATTTTCGAAATCAGTAATTGAACTTGTAAGATGATGTAGGTGAGGTATATACTCTCCTGCCATGCAATCGTCATTACCTACAGTATATTATTGGCCTGCGTTATTGTAATAGATACAAACTAATGTATGGCTTGTTCAACCAATTTTGTTTGTATGTAGAATAAACATTATTTGTAAGATTTAATTAGCTTGAGTAAGTTTCTCAGATATAGATCGAATAGACCTTGTGTATATAAAAGTATATGTAGATGTTATTATAATTATTATTAAATTATACCTAATTAACGAGTAGCGGGAGCGAGTGTGGCTAAGTGGCAGCACGCGCCACCGTCGTCCCGACGCGCCCGAGTTCTAGGTTCTGGAGAGGTTCCATCACACACGATTAGAAGTTCTTTTCTTGTAGTCTACCATCACTCTGGTAGTGTTCCACTTACCAACTCTACACGTAAAATTATCACAAAGACTACCAGTGGTAGAGCAGCCGATATAGCTGTAAGTAAGTTCATTGCAGATATACATAGGTTGTAACCATAGACATCAGATTTAAGTACAATGTCTGTGGTTGTAACCAATCGAGTTCAGTCAAACGCAGTACATATTGTACGTATTATAATCAAATACCAGGTACTAGTCATTCACAGATAGATGCTAAACAATCTATTTGTCGCTGACGCTCTGCTTGTCCGATTCGCCAACAAGTTTGTTTAGTTTGCCATACATTAGCTATCCAAACAGGTAGTACCTGCAGGACACGTGAGGCGGTGCGAACGTGTGAAGCTAACATGGCGGAGAGGTCGCGTCGTGTGCAGAGGAACGTGGCTCGGAGCTGCCAAAACGTGCATTTATTGTACTCGATATGTACCCAGATGTTTGCCTGAACTTGGAAAGACAACAGACGAGTGTCGCGCTCAGCGTCTAACAATTCCTGTTTTAACTACCCAATCGAAAGACATTTTTAAATAATAAAGAAAACTTTTTTCCATGTCAATATTCTTTTAAAGATACATCAACGCGAAAGGGCGTGACGTGCCGTGCCGAGCTGTGACGTGAAGACGTGACGCGGATCAATGTCATGCCAATGTAGGTACAACCTACTGTCCAACGTAAGTAAGTAGGTACATGGCATAGGCACACGGCCTGTATTCAATCGACTTAAAGAAGGAGTTTCTGAATTCCTAGTGCAGGTATTGTTTGTCAGTCAGATAATACCATTAAATCATAAATAAACTGTAATTCACACATTCCACGCGAACAATTTTCTTAATTTATGTTTTATTATACTTATTAACTTATAATTAACAATAATTGTACGCCAGTAATATTTTATATACAACTATAATAATGTATGTATAACTGTAATAATTTATGTATATATAATACTCACTAGGAACTAGGAATCTCTAATGTATTTAGGGAACGGAACTACGAGAACCATGGTCCTACATCATCACATCACCCAGACAAAAAATAAATACCGAGCGCTTTTCTGTGCCTATATAAACATATGTCCCGTAGCGGGAACCGAACCCGCATCGTCCGATCTGCCCAACCATAGCCACAGGTAGTATTCTTCAGTCACACGCATATCTATTTGCGTGATGATGCGTACTCCACTTACAGGAAACCATTTTATCTAGTTGCTAATTGAATGAGTTCAGTACTAGCTAATAAAAACACCGCGCGCGTGGTTACGTTATGCTAATGATGTCAGCACGAGATGTCCGCACGAAATGACACATTATGGTAATGCCGTGAAACAATGTAATTCATAAATCAACGTCTCAATCAGCGAGCAACGACAGAGTTCACACTGGACATGTGGAGGAAGTAGTCAGCAAGAAGAAAGGTTAACAGTTAACTCGGTGGCAAAGTTAGTGAGGCGTCGCGTCGCGTCGGGAGTTCGGGACGGTATTCCGAAGTCGTAGGTTCGAATCGCCGGAGCAATTGAAATTGTTTCAAATAACACATTAATTTTTAAATATTTATAATTTTAAATTACAACAGACTTAAGTATTTAACCGCTCGCGATCGAATTGCCACAATGGCTCAGTGGGAGCCGCGTGCGACTTTCGATCCAACGCTCCCGAGTTCGAATCGCGCTGGCCCCACTGACTTTCTTAAGTTATGTGCGTATTTAACATTAGCTCTAAAAACGGTGAAGGAAAACATCGTGAGGAAACCGGCATGTCCAAGAAGTAATCACATAAATTCAAGAACATGTGTCATCCACCAACCCGCACTGGGTCAGCATGGTGGATTATGGTCAATACTCTCTCTATGAGAGAAGGCTCGTGTCCCAGCAGTGGGAACATGATGGGCTGGTGATGATCGAACTGATTATAATGAGCAGACTACAAAAATTTATTGTCGATTTTCGTGCAACGATATCGTAGTTCAATAGTTCGGCCGCAGTCATTATTTAATACATTAAGTGCACCAAATAAATACTATATAATTATGTAAAAGTGCATTTAATTACCTACAACACCAGAGTAAGGTCGCTCTGAACCTAATAATAGAACTCAATCAACAAATAAAAAATAAATAAACAATAATATAGCCGACCTAGATCGGCACTACACTGCACGGCGGCGACGCACGCACCGCCCGCGCCCCGCCGCCCACATCGCCCGCACCGCCCGCACCGCCCGCCGGCCGACGCGCAGCGCTGACTTCAGCAAATTTATGATATGCTAAGCATTTTATCAAAAAAGACCGACTTCAATGTATCTTCGAAGTCCAAGGTCAAATATCGATATCATTTATTATATGGGACCACCTCGTAGCTATACTAAACTGAACGCAAAAAGAATTGTAGATATCGGTCAACAGTTGTAGGAGAAATCGGTGAGCATACATAAAAAAATACAGTGGAACATAGAACCTTCTTCTTTTGAGCAAAAAAAAGCATACTACACTGTTCTTAATTATATAGAAGACAAAGATGCTTGGAACATTCCACTTCTGCAAAGTAACCAACAGGTACATAAGAAACATTACATTGTAGAAACACAAAAAATTGTAACAAAATCTCTAAAAAATATGCCCCTCAGTTCTTGCTGTATCTTCTGAGTAGAGGTTCTTTTTCCGATACGGTGGTAGAGTCATTATGATAATTTGACGTTTATAATTGGGTCTGTGATGCCAAAAATGATTAAAGAAATTTTGATTTGATTTGAAGTCGGTTAGAAGCGCCCCGCGCCGCGGTGATACTCAGCATTGTGCAAATTGAAACGTTACAAGCGAACGTCCGCTCTACGCATACATTGAACTGTTTGCTTGTCCATAATGTTTGCACAGTTTATTATTAGCCGAGCACCTCGAGCACGCAGCATTACAGACGGTCGCAAGATCAAGAATAAAGATGACGTACCTGACGATGACTCCGACCGACCTGTCAACACACAGTCCGCCCCTCGCGTGCATGCAAGCGCATGCGTTGCATGGTTTCAGTGACCCTTTCGCACCCCGCATGCGTTCTATTTCTCCATCGACACATAAAAATGAGCCATAATATTTGTACTACAAATATACAAATTTTGCGAGCAAAATCAGCTGGCCGATTCAGAACCCCACGACAACATACCGAATCGATTCGATTGGATAACGATCTCGTGTCGTAGGTTTCTTTTCGAGCTATTCAGAACATCCGCCACGAGGATTCGATACGGTTTCGGTTACGATACCGAAATCGATACGACAACGTGTTGCATTTACGGAGTTCGTTTTGTGTGCAATACTCGCAGAAAATTGTATTATTATCTAGACGATATAAAAATGTTTTAAGTTATCAAAATTTATTATAACAACGTTTATCACGAATTAAAATATAATCAACAATTATAAGTGCCAGATATTGGTAGAAATATAAAAGAACAAGAGCTTCGTAAACACCCACCTGCTGATATCCACTTGACATTAATGTATTATCTATGCTTTTAATATTGACAAACCGCCAAATTTAAATGTCTATCGCAAATTGTTTTCTTTATCATGTTTTGAAATTATTAAAAGAAGATCGAGCGAGAAGACGAGCCTCATTACCTATAAACAAGATTCGTTAGAAATGTTAAGTAAATACCAAAATTACTATTACATACTATCACAGAGTACTTTACAATTATAATTATATAGGTACAGTGATTTTATTTCGGTAGATTTATGCATCTTATTAAGTAATCTTATAGTAGTAGGTAAATAGTTCTAAAACAATCAAAGCGAACTTAACCTATAAATAAATACTAGACTTGGTAGGTACTTTATTACATAGAATTAGTTTATGTTGAATCTTACTGTGAGTTTTATTTTATTTGTAGTAGAAAATTTAGTTTATTTAACAACACACGGAATATACTCGGTATTGACGGTCAAATCTAATGCTTTCGAGTGATATGTTGCACTCGATAAGTTGTCGTGGAAATTAATCGGACGTTCGAAAACTTTGTTTCGATATCTGCATTGTGAATATCGTTCTCGGTCGATAAATACGCGTTTATCGTACGGTTACGATTGGGTATCGACTACGACAATTTGAACGTCGATTCGACTATTGTGAATTTCAAATATTTTGAATCGTACGATATCAAACCGAATCGATCGACAAATGAGTTGTCGTGAGGTTCTGAATCGGCCAGCAGGTCCACCTACTTTAATATTATCATAACTACTATGTGCCCAGACTTGGTCTTTGACGGAGCATCGGAAGCACACGCTCGGGGCTTGTCAGCGAGCAATGGAGCGCAGTATTCTGGGAGTCAAGTTATCAGACCGCATTAAAAATAGCATACTGCGCTCTAAAACCCAAATCGCCGACGTTGGTCAAAAAGCTGCCAGCCTGAAATGGGACTGGGCTGGACACATCTGCCGTATGTCAGACGAGCGATGGGCCAAACTCACAACTGAGTGGACCCCACGCAACGCTACCCGACGACGCGGCAGGCCCAGAAAGAGATGGCGGGACGAACTGGACTCCTATTTGATGGGATGGCAAACAATAGCCCAGAAACGTGAGGAGTGGAAGGAGGGTAGGGAGGCCTTTGCCCAGCAGTGGGACAAACCAGGATGAATAATAATAATAATAATAACTACTATGTATCATGGACTTTTGGTCCATGCTATGTATGCACTTGTATTTAGTTAAACACGTCAAGCGATCTACGCGTGTTTGGGGAAGATGTTAGAAGAATCATCAGGGGAAAGATCTGAGCAGTCACTCAACTACCATATTCCTCAATATCTAAGTATGTGCTCCACCTTCTGCTCCGTCTTCCATATCTTCGCTTAGCATCAGACGAGAGACTATCTCGTCTGAAATTTCGTAGAACTATAGATCCCGATGTTTGGCCAAACATCGGGATCTATAATTCCATACGCAATTAAAAAGCCGGATATAGAGTAGGTAGTTAGGTACCTAGACAGTTATGTAGGTGCTCGTATACAGTTACTATATGTGCTTAGATACATGAGCGGTCCTCAAGTTGTGAGTTAAAGCAAATATTGGCGCTCTTAATGTTATTTTCCTACGAATGTGTGCACGGCTGAGGTCATTCGTCTCGTCAATAACGCTGTTGACGTGACAAATGATTTTTTGAAAGAAAACATGATGAAACTGCCGCGCGTTACCACAGATAATGAATAGGATAAGAAGGTACCTACTAGTATTGCCAGGTGTCCCGATTTGCGTGGGACGTCCCGATTTTTAGGGGTCTAGAGACACGTCCCGATTCACTTTTGATCGGGACGCCAAATGTCCCGATTTTTAACAAAACTCTTTACTTTAAGAGAAAATTTAAATTCATTTATTTCTCTTGGTTACAACTTTGTTTGTGAGACCCTAATTAATAAACTAGGCTGTATGGCCTGTGCCTTAATAGTTAATTTCTTCCCATTACGTTCAATTTCATTTTGTTACACTAATTCACATTTATTTTAAAATTTTAGTGAATTGCTTTGTACTTTATTCGATAATTTTGATAAAAGAACACACAAACTTAACGATATATAAATGATTACGAAATGGTTACGTTTGAATTTTAAAGAGTTTTATTTGTTCTACCGTTAAAAAAACAGCACCTGATAAAAAATATATTCACAAAAACCAGTTTTTTTTGAGGCCATAATTGTCCCCATTTGAAAACCAAAATCCCAATTATTTTAACCTTCCGTTCCGTAATTTGAGACACTGGAGCTGGCAACACTAGACCTACCTAATTACTACTCTACACGTACAAGTAGTATAATGCTTGTGGTAAATTATTCACCAGTGTCTGTGTGCGATTATTCAACCCACCATAGAAATTATTGGTGCAGAAATCGCATCAAAATCCATCTAGTATAGCGTGGCTTCTTGGGTCAAGAGCATGAACCAAACCCAAGCCGAAGCAAGACGCGAGTATTGCAATGTAAGTAACTTGTACCTAAACCTACCTAGTTACACACAACGAGGCGCAATAAAAGCTAAATCATTACCTCCTATTTGGTCGGTTAGTAAACTTATTAAGTTTAGCAAACAAACAGCTCTAAACGAGTAACATCAGTGCCCACCGAGTCAATATTAGCAGTATTTGGTATTAGCTTCCATAATGTTATGTTCCTATGACGCTAGGCCGGTGTGATGCGACTTGGCTCGCTGTCGTTTGCCGACAGCAATATTCTTAGTTCGTACCAGAGCTTTTTTTTAAATCCCAACAATCACATACATAGATCCTGACCCCTAACTAGGATTCCCTGTATCTAGGGAACCAGGAACTATGAGGACCACAACACTCAGACATGAAACATATGCTGGCGCTTTTTTTTCTGTCACAATCATTTGTCCCGTCGTGGGAATCGAACCCGCAACCTCAGTGGTGTATGAGATTTGAGCCAACCTGCCCAACAACTACACCACAGAGGCTGTCAAACTCAAATTTTTTTATTGTAAAATTGATCAGTGTATTTCATTCAGACTTTCAGATATGTTCGGATTTAACTCTCGTTCTAAAACGGTGAATTCAAAAACACTTTAAACTAACCTAAACTACCACCACCACCAACACCACCATCCCTTACAGTTTGTTTGAGTCCTCTCCATCCAAAGCTTGTTTGGAAGAGATCGCTATAAGCGGTAAGACCGTCCATTGTAACATTTTAGGTTTAAGTATTGTTTTGTAATTTATTTCTTGTTGTTGTGTGACAATACAGCGTTATCTAAACTAATCTAATCTAAACCTGTCATGCCGCCGGCAGCGGAGCCGGGCCCTAACTCCCGGTGGTTGGGGCTGCAGAGTGAGGAACCTCCTGACTATACGCGTGCTAGATCAAGCCGTCAAGCGAGGGCCTTATCATTATTGTTATTATTGTAATGACTTATTACTCTCATTCAAACAACTGCCGCATAATGTTTTCTCATCCAAAACCGAAGAGGAAGTGAACACGCGCGGCGCTTCCTCGGTACGTGCCGATGTGTACGTACCTACTGTAGGTGCCTACGTAATGTTGATCGATCGGTACCTGGTGCAAGCACTCCCTGAAGGCCGCCAGATTTCGGACATGCGTTATCAGGCGAACCTCGTCTGTTATCTAACCCAATTAACATAGCAGTAAGATTTTTCACTTGCAGATTTTTGATTAACAATTACAGATATATCAGTTTCTAGTCTATAAGCTCTCGATAAAGTTTACGAAAATATATACAATTGACAAAAACAAAAAAAATAATGTAGCGGTTTTTTCAGTACTGATAAAACGCTGCGTCATTGCACTTGCGTAATATCATATTACAAAAAAATTACATTTTCTAGATCTCTACCGGGACAGGGAGTCGCAAAGGAGCATAGGTAAGGTCCACCCTAGAAATCGCTCACCGTCCGTCGCCGCGCTGCCACCGTCGGCGAAACTTGCCGAACATGCCGATATACCTAATGAGGTGTGCACACGGGCCAGTCAGCCCTTAGGAATGAACCTCTGACCTGAGTTCTGTTCTGCTCCGCCACACTATGTTACTTTCAGCCGACTATCTCTTCTCTTACAAATGGTAAACACTCAATCGCGTCTCTCTGTACATTAGATAGTAACCTCGTACTGCTGAAGGCTTCTGAGGTAAGTAGTTAGATGAGAGTTTGACGCGGTTTTTATCATCATTAAGATGATTCGTCAACGAAATGTAAAGATAAATTTATATAACGGAAATCTCACCCGTGTGAAACCGTAGTGAGTTGTTACTCGTACCACAGAAGACTTAATAGTACCTTCGTACCTCTCTACAATATCCTGATTCCTATTTCCTGTAAACTACTCTCTCTCTCTCTCTCTCTCTCTGTGCGTGTGTATATTTGATCGGATTTTGATGACATATGGTATGTTATTTTAGGTCCTGGAAGGATACTTTTGATCCTTTTTATTTGATACTTTTGATCCCGTAAACACGAACAGTTCCCTACTAGGGAACAACTACAAACCGAAGTTTATGCGAGTGGAGTGGAGTCGCGGGCATCGGCTGGTACATCATAAAATCATTATGCGTACAATACCGTTGCGTCTCCTTGAGGCACGGTCGGGTCGCGCGGGGAAACGTGGCAGAGGTCGCGCGCCCGATATGTAACGAGAAGGTTGGGGCATGTCCGCCGCGCGCCGCTCGCATGTTGTGACACCGTAGCCCTAGCGAGCGGCGGCCGGCGCCCACGACCATTGTTATTAAGGTTTTTTTAATATTGGTCCTACTATGATTCCAACTCTACTTCCTACTATCCCTATCCTAAGCTATCCCACTAATATTATTAATGCGAACATTTGTTTAGATGGAGAGATGGATGAGTAATGTTTACTCAGTCACATTAAACTACTGAAAGGATTTTGATGATATTTCGTAAGTATATTCATAGAATAGGTACATTGAATCCTGAAAATCCTGGAATAGGATAGTTCTATCCCGGAAAATGGACCGCGCGAGTAAAGCCGACGGGCACAATTAGTAAGTTTATACTACTCCGAGATGAGATATAGAAGAGATTGAGATGTCACACTATGTTCCCGGTAAGTAAAGTAATGACTCATGAGTCGCCGAATGGGATACCGGGAAACTTTATGTAATTTTGTACAGCTTACACCTTACTGCACAAAATAGATATGTTGTACTTACTCGCTAGCCGGTTACAAGCCAGGCTCCATTGGTACCCCTGATACCCCGGTGTAAGTTCCAAGCCGGGCTCCACTGGTACCCCTGACACCCCGGTGTAAGTTACAAGCCGGGCTCCACTGGTACCCCTGACACCCTGGTGTAAGTTACAAGCCGGGCTCCACTGGTACCCCTGATACCCCGGTGTAAGTTACAAGCCGGGCTCCACTGGTACCCCTGACACCCCGGTGTAAGTTACAAGCCGGGCTCTACTGGTACCCCTGACACCCCGGTGTAAGTTACAAACCGGGCTCCACTGGTACCCCTGACACCCCGGTGTAAGTTGCAAGCCGGGCTCCACTGGTACCCCTGACACCTCGGTGTAAGTTATTATAGTTTGGACGAATTTTTAAGGATACATTTGGACGAAACAAGTAATAATATATCAGTCCGCTTCTACTCGCATTGCTATGTGTACACGTGTGTCCGTATTATAATACATATATTATTTAAGATCCCTGTAACATGTATGATGCAATAAATGATTGAATATAAGACAAGGTACATGAACTGCCTTAGGGTCATCTTTAATCATTTAAAACGTTCAAATTTTGGTCGTGTTCATTTACAACGTTGTTGCATTATACCTCACAGTGGTGGTAGAACCTTTATCAAATATTTAGTTATATTTTTGTTGATATCAATTACAATCAATTATTTGACAGCTGTCACCAGAAAGTCGCCGATGCGAAGGCCGCCTACCGGCGCCGACGTGAACCGCCCAATATGTTTGTGTTGAAAGGTGACGGCCACATCCGCGGTCAGCAGAACTCGCTGTTCTCGAATGACCCGCCGCCGCGGCCGCTTCCGATAACTTTAAATTGGTAATACGACCATTTAAAGGTCCTTGCAATGCAAAACAGAGACCGTTGTGTTCAATTTGCAGATATTTGAATATGGTTTAGGAATATTTGTTGTCATTCAAAAGCCGCGGAAATGTTAACTTTTGTATAAATTTGTTTGAAATATGAATGTATTCACAGAGTCAAAACAAAACAAACCAAATAGCTGAGCAGTGCCAGTCCATGGAGCCACCCAGTGAGCGACGGTGGACTACTGTTTATACTAATTTAGGGATTTGAAACAAAATCAAACTTAAACTTATAATAATAAATATATGTTTTTAGTTACTTTTTAAGAACCCCTTTAATAATTCTCAATATCAATGTCAGAACTTTAACTGGAACCACGTAGGTAATACTTTGTTGACTTATTCGTTGTTATTTGGGCCAACAAAATAAATAATCTGTGTAAATATTTCTGAGATCTTACACGCTAAGATCAAAGATCAATTGATATTTAGGCTAAAATTGCACTTTTAAACGTCTCATACACAGTACAAATCAATTAAAAATACGATAGATAAGCGACACTAGTAATCATAGAGCTCCTTTTGTACCTTTTACGTGAAGAACCATAAAAGCATAATATTTAATTTTGTTTCACTTGAATTCATAATGTCCATGAACCGGGCGGTGTGACACAATTGGCCCGACACGATGCGGCGCGGTGGCCAGGGAGTGCCGTCGTAACACGCAAATAAGTTACAATTGTTTCTCCGCAAGTGCGAATTTTTATGGCGCGGGATTCAATGGGTTAATTTGTTATTTAATAATATTGACCTGATGGAAAGCGAAGATGCGGCCTAAGATGGAGCACGCTTGCCCATGAGATGCCTACTCACTGTAGACTTACACAAGTTGTAGCTGTTTGGGAACAGAGACGTTGGCAGAGCTATAGTATAGTATACCAGCTACTAAGGGATAAATACTTTTCTTTACATTATTAGATAAATTAAGGAGCTTTTTTCAGGATAATTTTCACACGGCGAAGCGGCGAGAAAACGACTAGATCACTACACTAACAAGTTCATGATCATTTATAGCGTAGATGAACCACGGGTCTCCAGTGGCTTAGTAGTTAGATAGGTATACCATACCATACCAAATCTTGGACGCTGAGATGTCGACCATCGTCAATTAATTTTAAAGTTATAGGAGTATTATCATCGACCCGCCCGCCACTTCAGGTCAAAGGGACTTATTTCATAACTCCTAACATTTTACAAATACTCCTAGTATTTGTAAACTGCCAAAGTCCTTTTGTCGTCGAGTTTTAGCCGTTTGTGTATCAATAACTATGTCAACGCGTGCAAAATTAACTAAAAGATAAACAATTAAAGTAATAGTACAGTACATAATAAAGATAATGCCTTATGGTTGCAGATTCTATTCCTGCAGCGATCCAATTGTTAACCCTAAAATAATTAACATAAAAATTCACTCACCCTTATCCAGAAAATGAAAATCAAAACACCCAAAAATTACACTTTTTTATCCAAAAAATATATATTTTTAATTAAGTATCTTTAGTCGTTTACTTTTTAAGAATAAAAACAATATAACTCAATTCAACTGTTGCAATATTTGAGCGTGGCGTAATAATTGATTATATTATTATAAAGGCACGTATGCCGCCGAGTGCCGAGTGTGCCGCCGCCGCCGCGCGCTGTTAGCAGAGTACTGAGGACGTGCGGCCCGCGGATATGTTTTAAGAAAAACGCACGCAAAGGTAAACTATGTATTTACGACTGACTTTAATAAATCTTGCCGAACGCGAGAGTAACTCATCTACATAGAGTTCCGAAATACATTAGGCATCTATAGATTACGTACTTAGGTACATTTGCGAGTAATATTCATTACAGTTAATTATCGACCCGCCCCAGTTTCGCACGGATGCGTGAATATTAACGTACCTGTTATAAACAATTAATAATTGTACATAATTTGTAAAATGTATTAAACCTTACTCGATAAATTTCTGAAATCAATGTGAAAACCGCATCAAAATGTATCAAGTAGTTAAAATATAACTACAATCTAAGGGAATAAACACAGACGCAATCTGCGACTTTGGTTTTCAATTATAATTTATAAGTATAGGTAAAAGTAAAAGAAGAAAAAATTATGCCCTCCAGAAATTTTAATACCATAAAAAACACTGCGTAGCACTGCATTGAGCTCATCACCCCGAAACATCAGATATAAAGTCTCATATGCCCAGGAATTAATGTAATGTAAGGAAATAGAATTTTCAATATTCATTTTAAGTAGTTATGTTTCAAGTACATATGACACTAATAAACCCCACTCTCCCATATCCTTAACCCGGCAGGGAAATCGTGTAACTCCAACATCGATCCCAATCGCTTTCAATTTCAAATTTGGAACGCTTTCAAACTGCAGTATATCATTTTTACCAATCGTGATTGGGATGGGGATTGGGACGCGGACTTTGAGTAGACAAGTTCGACATTTCCACAGAAAAATACCGATCGCAAGACATGTTTGAAAACGATCGGGATCGGTGTTCGAGTTATTCGATTCCCCGCTGCGAGACAATTGACCCGCTGCCTGACCCGCTGACCGGGAACAGTAGGGATGTGCGATTTTTAAGTTCCGGCCGATTTTTGGAAGTGCTCGTCCGACCGGGACATGCCGCACCGGGAAGCTCGGCAGATTGACTTAACAGAATTATTACTGGGCATTATGATTGTTACGAGCTGTGGTCTCAGGGTGACGAGCGCAGTGCAGAGCTGCAGGATTTCGCAAAACAAAGTTTGTTATAGCACCAAAACGTTTTATCTTAATTTTCTAAAAAACTTACGATTTGGTTTGACGGGCTACTTTGAGTAAAACGTCCGTGGTGCTACTCGTAAATAAGGTCGTTAAAACATATTATTTTTTTAATGGCATTTTACCTGTACCTTTTTAAGGTTCCGTACCCAAAGGGTAAAACGGGACCCTATTACTAAGACTCCGCTGTACGTCCGTCTACGTCTGTCTGTCTGTCTGTCTCATGAACCGTGACAGTTGAAATTTTCACAGATGATGTATTTCTGTTGCCGCTATAACAAAAAATACTAAAAAACAGAATAAAGTAAATATTTAAGGGGGCTCCCATACAACAGACATAATTTTTTTGTCGTTTTTATAGACAATGGTAATAAGGAACCCTTCGTGCGCGTGTCTGACTCGCAGTTGACCGATTATGTCAATAACTCAAATACAGTTTTTATTTTGTCGTAACTGCACCCGATGTTTCCTAAAAACAAAGCTTCCTCATTAAAAAGAAAAAAGTTCGTATCATGAAGGTCCCAAAAAGTTGCCACATCTTGTTTGGCCGTGAGAAATTAAACATAATTATGTTGTTAGTCAGCACTTTTCTGAGTCCTTTCACCATACATTTACCGAGTAACTTGATGATCCTCAAGGTTTTCTTCGAAGACTGTTTCAATTGACACTTAACAGCTCATTATACGGTAGAAATCTTAACAGTAAAGGTCTAGGATCCGTGTAGCGTAGTCCCTTTGGTTCCCTACATACAGGTGATACTTGATTTATGTATATTTTTGATTTCGGCATTTTCCAATGTTTTTTTTATTGGTAAATGGGCTCGCGTTTTACTAAACAGTACATCTAAGAAAGCGAAGATGTGGCCTAACTACCGCGGGAGGAGCAGGCTTGCCCGTTAGAGACATGTAGGTGCCTACATTGTGTTGTTGCTGTTTTGGAACAAATAGCTGGTAGAGCGGTACAGCGCGCCACTTCTAGCGTCCATAAGGCTGCCATACAATACGAGTATAACATACAAAAGTTATTTCTTTTGGTTAGACTAAATCCAATTTTTGGATTTCTTCAAGCTACTTTAGATACCTAGGTAAGTAGTTGCACTAAGGACTTGTTACGCCGAACAAAGAAATTACGTTGAATTTATTTAGAATAACAAAGGTTAAAAATCTTTAGTGTAGAATAATTTGAGACCCCATGGTAGGTAGGTAGCCCAGTCGGAAGGTCGCACCAGGTGGTAAGCGCCACGTCCACCTATAACGGAACAGTGGGCCGCCAGTGGCAACTTTCAATTGCAAAATCCGGCGCGCTACCACGTGGCAATGCCGCTCCCAGGCAATGCGGAAATGTATTTATATTTATATATTACATGTCCTAATTGACATGTTTTAATGTCAGCACAAGGACGCAGCTTTATGCAACATGATTTACGATAATAATATTTTAGTATATATTGGTCACAACCTTGACAGTGTGCGCCGAGACGAGGCCGCGCCGCGCCCCGTCGCCTGAGGCTGTGATGTGGACCTCTGTGGAGTAGTGAGCCAGGACAGCTCGTGTCTCACACTCCACGCGTTTCGACGGACCATGATCCTCGTAGTACCTGGTTTCATAGATTCAAGGTATCCTTGTATGTGAGCGTCTAAAAAAATTTAAATCTGAAAGCATTCGTTGGCAGCGCATTGTATAAAAAGGTGCGTCAGCTTTGACAACCTCTGTGGCGTAGTGGTTGGGCAGTTCGGATGTGAACACCATTCGCGTTCAATTCCCGTGGTGGGGCACATACTCGTATTGATTTGTCTGCAGAAACATCAGACATTAGTGAAAATGATGACACGGCGCGTGCCCCACAAGTACCTAAGTAACGTTCCTATGGTTCCCTAAGCAGGACCTTTTTTACTCGCGGTGAGTCTTTCAAATGCGGGAGGCCGTCTGGGTAGGTGCCACTGATTTGCCAGTTATTCTGCCGCCGAGCAGTAGTGCGCAAGCATTACTGTGTTCTGGTTGGAAAGGCATTATCATATGAGACTCAATATCTGATGTTTCGGGGTAATGCGCTACGGAGTACTAATGGTATTAAAATTCTGGGTGACACTGCAATTGTTAAAGGCAGGCGTGGCGCTTAGCATCAGGCGATCGACTTACTCGTCTCATTACTCGGAGGTCCATTAAAAAACCTATGTGATCATTGGGCATTATTATTATTATTATTTTTTAATTAACATACAAAACAGAATGTAATAAATTCATGATAACATTGACATTACAATTTACAGATCGGTATCACATTCTAAAACTATGTATGCCTAATTGAATTATAATATTTTTTTTATGTATAATCACTAGAGGATAAGATAATTTATTTAATAAGTATTATTACATTATGGTCAATCAATTAAATAATAAATTAAATACATTGAAATACGATACGATTGAATACATTAATATAATAATTAAAATAGTATCAACATCATTAATAAAACACATAAAAAAAAGTATGGTACAAATGATTTTTTTATTTTTTCTAATTAAACTGCAAAGCCCCTTTTAATTGCCGTTGAAACGGATATAGCTTCAAATGGAATATGTCAATGTCTCTGTTGGAGACAAGGATTTCATTGTATCGGCGGCACATTCTGACAATTGGGTTGTAATATGACGTATTATTGGAATAAACCTGTAAACTAAAGATGTTATAATTGCGGTTACGGCACCTGAATCGGGTGTTAAAGTTCAATAAAGAAAGAAGAGCTGGGGAGTCAATGTAAGAATGAACGATTTTATAAAGCAGGGTAAGGTCAACGTATTGACGACGAACGTCAAGGGGGGTTACATGAAAATATTTTAAACGTTCGTTATAAGATGAGATGTTTAAAACAAATAAGCGCTTCATGGGCAATTGCGTACGTTTTTACAATAAAATTCCTAAATGTATAACGGAGCTCACAGAAAGTAGATTCACATTGCGTGTGAAAAATATTCTAATGAAAAAAGCATAGTACACAGTTAGTAATTATATAGAAGACAACGATACATGGAACATTCCGCTTCTGCCAAGTAGCCAACTGGCACATAAGAAACATAATATTGTCAAAAACAAACATAAAATGTTGTAACAAAGGTTCTAAACTTCCTAAATTTATAATTATTTACCTCATTAAGCGATGGATCGCGAATTATCGCGACGTCTTCGACCTCGATCATTGTGATCAAATGATCAACGCGTCATGGTCAAACAAACCTTTATGCGCAATTAAGACCCATTGTACCTATCTACCTATACATATTAACTAGGTGGCGAAGGACCTGTTCGTCTTAATCAGTTGTCTAATAAATGGCCGATGCGATTTAAAGTTCTAGGTCAAATTGCATCTGTTATGGATGCCTGGTGGTGCTTACCACCAGGTGTTACCTTACTCGGCCTTGTACTATCCAGTCTTCTGTGACGACCTTTTACAGGATGTCGCATGGAATGTGGTCACCTTTTCCTTGCAGTAAGGAAGAATTGTTCTTACAAAATATCAAGTGAATTTTGGAGAAAACAAAAACGGCATTTTTAGATTTTTGAAAAACGTAGTCAGCCTGAAATGTTTGATTTAAAAAACAACATGGGCTTAAGCGTGTCACACACTACGCAGATACGGTAAGATATCTGTATCTGAGCGCGTATCTGTCAATATCGCTATCTATACTAAACTCAAGGAGCAACGCACACCAAGCAGATAACTCGTCAAGTATCTGTGGGCACCGACATAATATATCGAAAGATGGTCACAGACAAGGCGACGGTATTCCTAGGTATAGGCATAGACTCTAAGTTGCAGTGGGGTCCTCATATCGATGTTCTATCAGGAAAACTTAGTTCTGCTGCATACGCGGTTAGTAAAATTAGGCAATTAACGGATATAGCTACGGCTCGGTTAGTTTACTTTGCATACTGTCATATGGCATTTTGCTGTGGGGGTCTACCGCGGATATAGCAGCTATTTTTATTTTACTAAAGCGAGCGGTTCGCGCTATTTATGAGTTGGGTCCTCGCAAATCATTAAGAGAAGTCTTTAAACAAATAAATGTATTAACTTTACCTTCTCTGTATAAAATTCAAGGTGAATAGTGACCACTACAACATGAACACAAGAAATAAGGATAGAATTGCAGTACCTAGGTTTAGACTGAGTAAAACAAATAAGTCCTTCATGGGCAATTATGTACATTATTACAATAAAATTCCAAAATGTATAACGGAGCTCACAGAAAGTAGATTCAAATTGAGTGTGAAAAATATTCTAATGAAAAAGCATACTATAAAGTTAGCAATTACATAGAAGACAAAGATGCATGGAACATTCCGCTTCTGCCAAGTAGCCAACTGGCACATAAGAAAAAAAACATTGTAACAAAAGTTCTAAAAAATATGCCCCTTAGTTTAGTCAGCTGACAAGTTGCATTTTATATATTTCTTTACTTTATACATGTTGTTTTTTTTTTATTATCCTCTTTGATCAAATCATGAATCGCCATAAATGTCGCCCTTGGTTTTCGGAAATAGATAGTAAATTTATTATCTGATAGATCCTTGAAGAGATTAAATTCGCGTCGATCATTTTTAAGTTCTATATGACTTCCATCCAAATTGTTCGCGTTTTAATTCTTCTCATTGTAACGCAACACGCGCGTCTAATTCTAAATCAGAATCTTACTCTGAGGAACTCTCTAATAAATCCAGAATAATTACAATAATTACAATTAGAATAATTCCACATTTTTTTTTAATTAACCTTTTTGATCCCACTGCTGGGCAAAGGTCTCCCCCATCTCCCTCCATGGATCCCTCTCCATTGCGATCTCAGGCCAGACACTCCGGAAAGCGTCCAAATCGTCCCGCCAATGCTTTCTGGGCCTTCCTAGGCGTCGACGCCCGTCTTCAGGCACCCATTGTGTAGCTATTTTGGCCCACCTTTCCGGGTGCATTCGACAGATGTGGCCCGCCCATTGCCACTTCAGCCACATTAATTAATTACTTTTAATTTATTGCTATTGTTATTATTTTGCAATAAAATTTTTGTTTAAGAGCTGTGGATTTTGATAATAAATAAATAAATAAACGCGAACTCATTGTAACACACTGTAAAAGCACCCGATGTCTCCTCACAACAAAACTGCTTCACTGCAAAGGTAAAGGTAACTACCCTGAAGATCCCAAAATGTTGCCACATTCTGTATACCTATATATAACTTATATTGATATGTAATCAATCGTATATATAAGAAATATCCTATATCAATAAAATTACGTATTAATGCGTATTTTGGACAGATGCGATGTTAAAAGCCGTTGACCTACACTGTATGAGATAGTGTTATTGTGTTCGGTGGTCGCCAGTGGAATATTGCCCTTCCCTAAACAAGGTCCCTTTTTATAGATCTTCTCTCACGGTCAAGGTTTGCGAATTCATTATTTGCTCATAATATAATATTCATAAAATTAAAACATAATATTACATATAACATAATATATATAAATAAATAAATAGGTATAAGTTAGAATCTCAAAATGAGAACTGAATGAGTGCTGAATGAATAATGTTTCAGTGATATTTACCTACACTGTACTACACAGGGTCATTTGCAAAATACCAGAAAGCTTCAGACCATAGGTAAATGCACAGAAATCTAAATAAATTATTGAAATTTCTGTGGGAAAATGACTCTAACAACGTCTGTTGAGTTTGTTCTACGATTTTTTTAAAACTGGATATATGTATGTATGTTTCGCTGTGTTATTAAAGGTTTTTTAATTCAGTATTTTCGCATTTACAATAGACACTAATATTTATTTTAATCGCTGTATCGCTGTGGTTCCTGTATAACTGTATGAAAATATTAATTATGAAAATCTAAGAGACAACTGGAAGTAATTAACAATCATCTATCAATCAATCAAAATCTCTTTATTCATGTTTGTCATCACAGACGCACTTATGAACGTCAAATTATTACAAGACTCTACCACCGTATAGGAAAAAGAACCACTACTCAGAAGATACGGCAAGAAACTGAGTACCATTGTTGCAGTCCCGAGCACCGGGATTTAGATATGTAATCGTTATTTAATAATGTACCGCGACAAAGTCCTCGAATCTCCCGGGCTAGCACGATTACTAATGGTATCGATAACCTCTAACTGTCGATCGAGTCGGGTGTTCGCATAGAGTTCGTGAGATGACTCAAACGGTCGGAAAGTGGACGCCCTTCGCCGAAATCTAGTCTTTAAAATGGTAAGAACATAACAAAGTCGCTCTTCGCGTCTGTCAGTTTATACGTTACTAAGCTACTTGATAGGTTTCTATGTGGTACTCACCGTCACTGTAGAGATATTCTTGATATAGGTTTAGGTAGTGTAAGCCATTCAAAAAGTAAGCCTCACCCGTGCGAAGTAAGCATCGCCCGTTCGAAGTAAGCATCACCAGTGCGAAGTAAGCATCGCCCGTGCGAAGTAAGCATCGCCCGTGCGAAGTAAGCATCGCCCGTGCGAAGTAAGCATCGCCCGTGCGAAGTAAGCATCACCCGTGCGAAGTAAGCATCGCTCGTGCGAAGTAAGCATCGCCCGTGCGAAGTAAGCATCGCCCGTGCGAAGTAAGCATCGCCCGTGCGAAGTAAGCATCGCCCGTGCGAAGTAAGCATCACCCGTGCGAAGTAAGCATCGCCCGTGCGAAGCCGGGGTGAGTCGCTATTTAATAGATATCGTTATCATCATTTATTTATTTCAGGCAGTATTAAAGTACAACAAAGTAAAATGAACAGAGGCCCATAGAATATATACCTCACAGACTAACATATATACACAAATATAACACTATAAATAAGTATTTTATACGCTACCACACAACACATAAGGAATTATTGTTTCTGCATACTTTCCCTATAACGGCGGTAGACTACCCTGCAGGCCAGAAGTCCGGGGCGAGGAACATCTTCGCGTGTTCCGCTGGAACCTGGAGCGCGTAGCACTTGAAGTCAGTGGTCCTAGTCTGCTCCAGCCGCGACAAAATCATGTTGATGGGCTCCTCACGCGAACTCTGGTAGGTACATGCCTATTCTCTCCCGGACGTATCGAAGACTTCTTCACCCTTCGTCTTCGGTTTATAATAAATATTTTAATGTGTGTAAATGAGTTTGTTTGTCAGAGGAGCTGCTGAACAACTTCATTTTTTGCCCAGGATTGATGATTGGTAAGCTTCACCTTATGTTAGGTAACAACATATTCCAGCGCCGCAAGACAGCTCATCCACACAGCAGCAGCATTGAGTCCCGGCAGTCGCACACGACGCGATGTATGCGTTCATTCCTGCACTGTACATTGTGAAATGAGCCTGCGTCAATAATTTTTCCGCGGAGTTATAAAAGAAGCCCTTTCAAGAAGGCCGTAAAAAGGGCCTTCCACGTTCGGCGACACATCGACAATGCATATTATTGCGACGGTGCCGGAGACCGCACGCCATCCGAAAGTCCGTCAGTCCGTCAGTCCGTCAGTCCGTCAGTCCGTCAGTCCGTCAGTCCGTCAGTCCGTCAGTCCGTCAGGCGGGCCGTCTGATTGATCACTCTCCCACGCCACTGATGGTAACGTAAGCAAGCATCAAACGAGCGAAGTCACGGGAGAATGTATGCTCGTCGGTATATAGTTAATGAATGAGTCGGTAACATTGAAGAACTTGCGAATAAGAACATAAAACGATGCTTATAGCTTCCGGGTGCCTAAAGTAATTGAAATCAAGGCTGACTGCATGTGGGTCAAACATACCTCGTCATTATCTAATCTATCTGAATAGTATTCAAGTAGGTATTGATAGGCAGATAATGAACATTAGATTAGGCGTGTAATTTTGACACAAAATTACATAATTAATTATAATAGAATAGAATAACTCTTTATTATAACACCAAAATACAGAAATAATTAAATACTAAAATAAAAACTAACTTAATAATATTGTCACAATGGGCGGTCTTATCGCTCAAAGCAATATCAATATGGTCGCTACGAAGATGCAGTCTTGAGCACAGATATTGATCTGATCTCTATAGTCTTGAGCATCGACGTAAGGTAGCATGTCTGTCAATCTTCTATAGGATACATTTCGGGGAATCTCCACAAGAACTTCACGACCTAATTCCATCCTCCCCCTTCCATCATAAGACGAGCAGAAACTCGGCCAAATATCATCCTTATATAGTAGACATTCCGACAATTCGAACAAAGCGTTTTGGTTCCACGTTAATAGTGCATACTGCCACGTACTGCTAAGGAATGGAACTCCTTACCGTCTTCTATGTTTCCTGATAGCTCTATGTTGGGTATCTTCAAGGCTAGAGTGAATAGTTTCTAAATCTATGTGCTCCATCTTCGGCCATAACCTTGCTTAACATCAGGCGAGATGGTGGTCAAAAATAGATTTATCATAAATAAAACAATAAAATAATAATAATAATGTTTCAATAGTATTATTTCCCAGACAGGGCATTGTCGGGGAGGGATTATAGAGACGCTTTTACTAAATTCGAGTCCATTCCAATAGGGTGTGGATAGACCAGGAAGCCAGGAAGGACGTGGTTGACGAGCCTAGTATACCTTCCTGCCTTCCGCTTTACTCTATTTCGCTTCCATGATAAGGCATTATCGTGGAGGAGGGGATGTGTGTGTCGATGATGATATATGGTCGGCGCACTCTACAGTTCGACTGCCACATATGTGATGACAAAATGTACATGTTTGCTATCCAGGTACATCGGTATTTCCGCATACATCACACACTTGCGAATGCCATCACTAATGAAAAGCGTAAACTGTGTGTATACCTTACTTAGTTTACCCACCTACTTAAACAAACAAAATAAACAGAAGTAAAACATCGCAGTGACGTCCTTCAAGTAAGTGCCTATAATAGGTAAATGTCTGCAAAAATTCCTAAATTAACGAGCTATGGACAATAGTCGTACCGGTACGTCGGTACCACACAGTAACCGAGTGCGAGTACACGGCACTTACCAAGGGTACCACATAGTAAATACTTAGTCGACAGTTTTCCACAATTACCTACACCTACCTACGTTTTTTCATGCGAAAGTTCAAAAATTCTTTATTAAGTTTTCGCATCACAGACGCACTTATGAACTACCACCTCGCAAAAAGAACCACTACTCAGAAGATACGGCAAGAAACTGAGGGGCATTTTTTAGAACTTTTTTTACATTATTTTAGGTTCGTTTTTTGACAATATTATGTTTTTATGTGCCAGTTAGTTACTTGGCAAAAGCGGAATGTTCCATGCATACTCGAGCAAAATGGTCGCCTGATGGTAAGCACCACCACCGTGCCACCCAGAACTTTAATACCGCAAAGTACTGCTCAAATGATCGTAATTTCGGTGGCTACAAAGTTCTTCAAACCTGAACACAGTAATTTCTTGCGCACTACTGCTGGGCGTTCTGGCAAAGCGTTAAGCGGCACCAGCCCAGAAGGCCTCTGGCATACATGAGAGACCAGCTACCTAGTGAAGTCGTAACTAAATACCACCCTACTTCTAACGTGCCAGACTATACTTAGGTCCATATACGTAGAGCCACAGAAATCCAAATACTTCATTAAGTATTGAGGTTACCTTATTATTTAGATTTCTGTGGGATAGTGCATTGCGTCTTTAATTGCTGGTTGATATGATACTCTGTTTTTTGCTATATCTTCTGAGCAGTGGTTCTTTTTCCGATAGGATGATAGAGACTTTGTAATCATGGACGTTCATAAGTGCGTCTGTGATGCCAAAATTGAGAACTTTTGAACGCTCAGCAGGAAGTGTCTCCTTGATGGGATCTATTTTTAAAACACCTTAATTGCGTAACTCGTCTAGTTCTTCATTAAAGTAAGTACGAACCTCATTGTTGTTTTTTGTTAAAATAGAAGTTTAAACTTAAAAATTTGTTAAAACAATAGGTAATAATATTATTTCTGGCAATTATGTAGCCAACTAAAGAATAACAAATTAGGAACCTGTTTGAAACCATTGATCTTCTTGACAGCTGAACAGTTTTTAATGAAATTTAGTCGGTACAGAGGTATCTGTAGGTATTTTAGCGAGTGGTGCGGCGCTATGGTGGTAAACTTTTTAAACCGGCAAATCGTTCACCTTGTGGTCCGAATGCTCGCGAAGGAGGTCTGGAACAAAACGGGCCTGCGAAGCTAAGTGGAGCGAGTGGAGTGGTAGCTAGGTAGGTATTTGTTTCGTGTCTCGGTGTTGTGGGACTATTTTTCTCGTAGTTCCTGGTTAAAGACCTAGTTAGCGGCCAGGATCTTATGTACATAGTATGATCGTTGGGCGTATTTATTCATTTGTATTTAGAGCGCCGTGGCGCTTTTTATCAAGCGCTCAAAGCGCACGTCTAATGGGCTCATGATGCCATAAAAAAAGAACAAGTACTTATTTTGCGTCACTTCGCAATACGACACATTTGTCTGTAAATATTGACTTCCAGTTAAGCCTCGTCCACACCGGACACATCAAATCAAATTAAATTTCTTTATTGCTAGAATGTTGTATACAAAGATGACAAATAAAGATAATTCCTAACATTCTACCATGACAATGGTGTGCAATATTAACATAATTTCAAATAACATAATTAAATTAAATTCAAATTGTCAGATTATTATAAGTTGAATTTAATTAATGTCAAAATATCTTCAATGTAACTGGCATGGCAGCACGGTACGCAAGTGTCGGCACATGCCGCGTGCCGCAGGGATTTTCGTGCCCGACACATTCGCCAATACTTACCGCGACGTGAGCGACTGCTCAGCATGTGTATTTTGACAGGCGAGGGCGCGGCGCGGCGCGGCGGGCGCCCGAATAAGTTGCGGCACATGTATCGCGACTTGAGCCCGGTGCGGACGAGGCTTTACTAGCTTAACGGTAGGTAGGTACCTAGTTAGTAATTATGGTTAGTGATTCTGCGTACATTCGCGGAGACACGATACATCCGATACATGTAGGATTTTGCAAAACAAAGTTCTGGGTGGTGCTGTTATTGTTATAGGCTGGCGTGTTGCTTACCATCAGGCAAACGACCAGCTCGTCTCGTCACTCAGTTACATAAAAAAAACCTCGATGTAACCGGTATCCCTAATTTTTCGAAAACTTTATATTTTGTTTGCACTACCTTATAAATCTCCACAGTACACCGACGTTAACTGGAAGATAATGCTTACTAGCATTGAGTTCGCTTTTATTTTATTTGTTTGTGCAGTAAAGAATTTTCTATCTATCTATCTGTCCGGAGCACAGCACGTCCATGCTTCGTGCTGCGGGCATTGCACGTCGTGCCGCCAGTAGGTATGTCCCGTTGCCGTCGGTCGTGTGTTAACAAAATCAAAAGGTAACTAAATATATTTCACTGAACTTGTACTATTAACAATTGTTCTGTGATATTCAGACGACTGACTTTTTAGTAACTTTATCCGCAATAACAATTTGGAAATCTGCGTTGGCGCAAACTTCCAAACATATATTTTCGTAGACTAAAGAGAACGCGGCGGCGCCGGCGCTGTCCGGCCGGCGCGCGGCGCGGCGGCGCCTGCGCAGGTCTTAACAATCGCAATCTAAGGAAACAATAATTAATTAGATATTAAGAAAAATACAATAAATATTTGTACTATAATTTATATTTCGGCATAAAATATATTAAAAATCATGTCATTACACTTTTTGCACACATTTATTTATATATACATTAAAACGACAATTAATTTAAATGCTGACTAACATCTTAAAACTATACTTTATTATTTTTCACAACAAAAACAGAAATAAATTATATTTAGTTTATCTAATTTACACACAGAAATAAATTACAAATTTATTTGAATAAAAACTATTCTAAAAATGTACACTTACAATAAAACAGGTAAAATTAAACAAAATATATTGTGCTATTTTTGGGCATCAAAATCGTCAATCCTAGAGCACAAATAAATTTGAAACTAGTACTTCACGTGTTATCAATATTTTCAATAAACTGCTGAGTCGCTAGGTGATGCTACACAAATATATTAACTCACACAATTAAGGCGCCGCCCCCATGAGCGGTGCGACGGCATGCGGCAGCGTGATTACTGCCATCGCGACATTACTTACAATACGCCTAGTTTGAACACTCGTGGAGACAGCGCGTTAGTCTCAATAAAACATTTCGATCGTTTCTTCAAAAACTGAAGAAAGGTGAATTTTTCTTATTGAGTCAAAGTTCTAAGTGCTAACATATTTCTGTAGCATCAAATTAAACGTACGAGTCTGTCATGCGACAGACGGCCAACGACAACTACAGACGGCATTACTTTTGTTACTACTAAACTTGTGCCACTTTTCATCCGAGCATGTCTAAGAACCACAAAGTCCCTTGTGCCATCCGTCAAATAGTACTGCGCTCGCTTAGTGGATTATGACCATACTCTTTTCAGAAACGGTCATTGTCCTTGATGATTTTCAGTCGTATGTCGGAAATACAAAACTGCCCTCGCGACAAAATGTATTGCCGTCGGTCGTTGCAGCTTGCCGTTAGTCGCGCGACCCGAAATCGTACTATAACAATATACATCCATCCACTTTATTTTCAGTTTCGAACGAACACTTACCATACGATAGTACAATTCCTTGCAACGGAACGAAACAAGACAGCACAGTCAGCATAATAATATGTTGTATATTCTAGCACCATGTCATAATGACTAGTTTGACATTTGCTTCTCTTAAATAAATTGTTAATGAAATCATTAATTGCGACATGGTACTAGAATGTTTACATATTTAGGTGGCTTTGTCTGAACAAGCGGGTTCAATATTTGACCGCATCCATTCCCACCACTAGACTGGTATAATGCTTGCCCATTTTTGATTAGGTTTTGACACAAAACAGTAGTCGAAAAGCAGTATTTCAATAAGATAAGAACTATAAAAAATCTTATGTAACTAAATTCTTTCAATTATGTTTTACCATCTTTCGATAAATACTATCTGACAGATTATGGTCAATTGTTTATTTTGACCTTGAGAAGAGGCGGCTTAATAGGCGTGAAGAAACAAAACGGCGTCTGGAATCCATCTCGTTTTTTTTTCGCGTTCAAAATACTTTCTATTTGGGTCACGTTGATTCTTCTTGACGATTTTCGTAAATTAAAAATCCCCAGATCTGTACATTTTAGCTGTTTATTTTACACCGCGCCAGAGTACCTAGTTACTTATCCTTCCTAGAATATTTTTTATTTATAGATTCGCCATTAAACACCGCCACTTGATGTTGAGCGATACCGCGGTGGACGATGGAGCTCGCTTGCCTAAAATACAAATATTCCCCATCGCCGAATACTAGATCATAGGAAAAACTAAAGTTATATCTAACGCTTTATCAGCCAGATAGTATTTATCAGGAGATAGGTAAATTGGGGCGTTATGGTACACCATTATAAATCTAGCTAAACTCAAAAATACAAGGAACAGCGGAATTACTAACCAGTAACATATTTTAGTTTTATGTTTGATTTATTTTAATAGGAAAGTGTTGCATATTAGTTGTACCTCAAAAAATAAATAACCTGGTAAGTCCTCGGTAAGTAGTTTTATAATAATTAAAGCACGTCTAAACGTAAACTAAATGTTTGTTGTTCTCTTGTTAGGTTAATATTTTTCCATTTTGTGTCTCTTTGCTAATAATGTCCAAGCCACACAGAACTCGTGGCAGGGGCTTCCCGGGCCGGGCGCGGCGCGGCGCGGCAGTTATATTAGTTTGAATTTGTATGGAACATGTCCAGTGGCGTAGCTAGGTAACCAAAGGCCCTGGGGCAAAAATAAACTAGGGCCCCAACTTAAGTGTTTTTTGTTTCGCATTTGACGCGTTCCGAACTCTGGTTTATTTATATTCCGAATTTTGTTGAAATTTTCACTAATTCAATTTATAGTTAGAGCCCCCGGAGCTTGGGGGCCCCGGGGCACTGCCCCGTCTAGCCCTCCGGTTGCTACGCCACTGAACATGTCACACAGAAGGCAGAGCAAGCGCGGGCCGGGCAACGTCAGACAGCCCTGGCCGCGGCCCGGAAGTAGGTTAGTTTTTTTTACTGTAGATTATTCGCACAGTTTGCCTCCATGTGTCAGTTGAGATTCCCGTATTTTTGAGATTAGGTAGTTCATCAATTAATATTTTCAATACGCTGAAGTTACTAGACTGCTGTAGTCAATATTAGAAACGCATTCAATACCTCGCCGCGGAGACGCAGCTGTTGGTTATAACACCGCCCACTGCGGCCACTAACATGGCATATGACTCTTATCTAATGTCTCGGGGTGACGAGCGCAATGCTTTGTATGGTATTAAAAGTTTTCTGCACTGCATTTTTATAATTATAAAACAAGGTTCAAATCGTTGACTCGAGACAATATTGTAATTTGTAACATCCATTTCTATGCCGTTTCGCTATCCGTCACCCATCAGGCACCGCGCGCCTACCGCAGGAGTGGTGCTCGGCTGAACGCTACATTATTAGTGTAGTGACCATACAAGTTTAAAAACTTACAACTATAAAGATATCGTACACATATTGATTGTTAAGTGTCACATGACAATGTGTTCAATTTCTACTTGTGAACGTTGTGCCGTTCCACTATCTGAGAACTGAAAAATTGGCTTCGCGTCTAATTTGGGCAAATGAATCCTAAAACCTCATGTCTTAGGTATATAAATATAATGTGAAAGAGACGAACAAGACCATAGGCCTGATCGTAAGCTCCAAGTCCGTTGCAGATGCAGTGCCACCACCAGTAATTTGAGTCGCAGTTAACGCTGCACTGCACCGCTTTGATGATTTCATAAAGACCAAACATTGTTCAGTTACTCATTGAACACACAATGTGTTCTCCAAGGTGTTTACTCTAACGTTATTTAGTAACATCTCTTAGGTTGTCTCGTTAGCTAGAAATACTACAATTATACTATGCTTTACTAGATAGTTTATTTACATCGCTAAAATTGGCGGTCGGTGAAAAAAACACGTTTAGAGGTACATTGGAACCTGTTCAGAGGTCTAATTCACAATAAATATGCCGGCGGCAAACATTGCAAAGTATTGCCAAAGTACCTGCGGACACATTTTGCGGCACCCCGGAACAATCGTATTCCTCTATTATCAAATATATAAAAAAATATTAAAACAGATGGGTGTAGAAATCGTGCAGCGGGATCTCGGACTATTATAAGTAAGGAAGACTACAAATCACGTGACTAGCAGATCGGGCCCGCACTTACGGAACATTAGCTATCATTGCTATTGGGTTCGAATCCCAACTTGGTCCTGCACTAATGACTTATAGTTAATTGCAGATTTTGCACGCTCGCTCTAAAACGGTGAAGGAAAACATCGTGATGAAACCCGCTTACGCGCTCTGGAGTGGTAGGTTCTGGCCGTGGTTGTAATACCACCCACCGAACAAAGCCATACCTTCACGCGACCTAGTCGTGTTTTGGGATGATGTTCGGTGAACCATCGGGGAGACTGGTCTGAGCAGCCGCTCAACTGCCGTCTCTCTAGATCTATGTGCTCCATCTTAGGCCACATCATCGCTTCACGTCAGCCGAGATAGTACACAAACATAGATCTATTAAGGGTAAAAAAAAATATAATACCTATTATATCCCAATATATGCTAAATAATGAGTAGTGCAGCACTACTGTTAGAGCTTACTCATTATCGGCCAATCACAACCGCGTCTTCTCCCTTCCTCCCGGCCCGCAGGGCGTCGTGTTTCACCGAGAAATAGCCAGACTAACTTTACATTGCCTTAATGCTCCACAGGAATAATCTACGAACTAATGTAAACACGCCATTAAATGCAGGGTAACAAAAAGCCAAGGTTGATGTCATTTAGATTACATTTCGAATTAGTTGTACAATATATAACATGATTTATTATTAAGAAAAAATGTCTATTAACTGTGAGTGTACGGGCTCATTATCATTACTTTGTCATTTCTCACGCTCGTGAAGTGCGTCGCAATGTATGCGTACAGTCGGATACAAATGGCAATTTTGAGCCCGACTTTAAATTGAATTACCTTTTTAAAAGTAGCAAAATTCTATTAACTAGAAGAACAAACTGAACAATAAATAACAAACCTACCTGCCTAGAACAATAAACTTTGTTATTATGGTGAATAAATGAATCTATTCTATTCTAAAAATGGCACAATATGTACCTACATCGCGGCAGAATAACTAAATGTTCAAAATGTAATAAAAAACAAAATTACAGTGGACATAAAGTTAAATTGTTTTGTTCTCAATTAACTAATTCTATTATTTTTTAAATTCCTCGCTATTCAATATGAAAGAGTGATTAAAGAGGGTAAGACCATTTTAAAACTCGAACAAGGCGAGGCGAGGGCGGATAGCTACTTCTTACCGCCGTGACAAACATTGTACTATTTTTCTAAGTGGGCATAAAGAACAGCAAGGGAATAGTGTAACTCGAAACCCGATCCCGATCGCTTTCAAAAATATCTCGTGATCGGTATTTGTCTGTGGAATTGTCCAACTTTTCTACTCAAAGTCCGCGTCCCAATCCCCATCCCAATCACGATCGCTAAAAATTATCAAAATCACAGTTTGAAGAATGCTAACCATTTCCAAATTTGAAATGGGAAGCGATCGAGATCGGTGTTCGAGTTGACGCTTCCCCTGCTTCATGAACTGGGATGATATTTAAGTAGAGCGCAGTAGCGATCGTCGAGGTGTTGACGACACTTTAGTAAGCTGCTATTTTGTAGTTCTCGCCCATTCACACTTTTGTTAAGGCACGTGTATTCTATGATTGCTATTTTTTTACAATAAGACCATAACGCATTCCTCCTGCCATCAACATACGGACATCATTAGCGTGGTTACATCAGGTTGCTAAAACGGTTAAAACATACGATGTTAACTAGATAATTCAATTTGAAACACTTCGCGTTCAACACCATTGTTTTTTGCTTAGTTTTTGATAGAACTTTTAGATCATTGTTAGAAGAATTATAACCAACCATTTCTGGTCCCGTAGGAAAAGGGTCGAAGGGAGCCATATTGTTGACGCTCATAATATAATATATGTCTGTTATATATTCATTACTACATACATAACCTTTATATAATATATTCTGTGTATAATGTATGTCTGTCTAGGTATTGAGTAGGCACCTACATGATGTATGAGTGTGGAGTATTTCTCTTTGAAACACAATTCACTTCGGGCCGGCATAATCGGCCGGTAAAGAGTAATGCTTCTTAGCAAGAGTTTTCATGAGTTTGACTCATTATAAATATTAATTGGGTCTCACGTAGGTACTTTATCGAATTAGTCGCCCTAGGTCTCGAGCATATCCCACGGAGCGAGTTTACGTTGCGGACTAGCGCCGCCCACTGGTCGTGCGTGACTCGTTCAATGATGGGCACCATATGTTGTCCGAGTGGATCTACAACGTGTGGTGCTGGTCCTCGTCGGCAACAGTTTGTAATATCACTGCTCCAAATCCGACGCTACCAATACAAAAATTTAGGAATCCCTTGGTTCTTCAATGAGCGAGCTAAAACGAATAAATGTATAGTATTTTTTTACAGGCCGTTGCCCAGCAGTGGGACACTGCAGTTCACTGTAAAACAACAACACCAGCATGGTATTTTATGTCTAATAAAGATTTACTTTGAACTTATTTATTTTATAACTTCCTATTATGAATTGTTAATATAACAACTACAACTTATTATGAATCTCTATTAATAATAATGAAATAGGCATTAAATTAAAATGAAACGGGGTATTCACCATGAAATTATTTTGTTTCGAGTTCCCTTTGCATGGTCAACCTATTGAATTTCGCACCGTACGCGTTATCGTAAGGAATTCGTGCTCTCGATTCCGATGGGTTTGAACCCAGTTTCGGACATTGACTACAGTGAACATGCCAGTTAAAGCACTTGGATTAAACCTCTGAACAAGTGTAGGCACAGCATGTAGAACAAATAGAAGCTCGACACAGCGACCTGACTCCCATTATCGAAATTCGGCCACGGATATTGTACGCCATGCTTCTTATGGTTTGGTATTCCATTCTAATTTTACAATTTATTAAAAGAGTCACACTAAAATATATAAAATATCATGTAATTTTTCAGATCAAATTTAAATTATATTATATGACACGAAATCGTAAATTCATCTATAAATTATATTTCTAATAAATTCAAAAATATTTATCCAATTCGGAAACCGACTTAATAATCTGATACTAAACTTATAACACCCCTAGTAAGTCGAGTCAAGTCGCTTTCACAGCCCATTCACTCACTACGCCATAGACGCTAGCTATAAGTCAGGCAAACACGCCTGTTCATACAAACACAACACTTTATGTATCAACTCGTACTGCTCAGAGTTCTGCACCATGCCTCCTCTGTTCAATCTCATATTGCATACTATGCCTAAAACATCTACTTTATGGTCATGTGTCAGCTGCTTGATACCATTGAGAACGGCTAGGAGACAGCCCGTCCGACCGATGCCGGCCGAGCAGTGCACTACTGTCGGCGGACACGCGGACTCCGTCGCCACATCCAGCGGCGCCCGCACGCTCACCTCGACTTCACTCGGTACGGCCGTTTCTATAGAGGGGAAAGGAAACTTCGACTCGGGCTTTGGACTGTCAATGCACTTGCAAACGTCTTCGCTCTCGTCTGTCGGACGGTCGAAGTCGTAGAGAGTATCTTTTAGGACATCCAAGCTTAGGTTAAGTAACGCGTTGACGTCCTTCGGACACTTGTGGTCGGCCCAGTTGTGGAACCAGTAGTGGTACACCGTTACTGATTCGCTATAGTCGGTTTCGGGTTTAGCGTCAGTTTCGCGATCACTTTTAGCGTCAGTTTCGTTTCTAGCGTTAGTTTCGCAGTCGCTTCGACCGTCACAATCACTTTTATGTTCACATTCACTAGCACACACTATTGGGGAGTCACTTTCCGAATCGTTTTGGGCGTCTTCACAATCACTTTTCGCGTCACTTTTCACGTATCGAACGTCCAACTTTCTTATAGTGTACCCCGCTCTGCGTATCATACCACAATTGGTCACGACAAAACTACTAGTCCCGTCTTCAGGACTGTGTATTTGCACCTCTTCATTTAACTCAAGCGGAAAGTACTTTTCGCACTTCTGTCGATTGTTTTCTATGAAGTTGGTGAGCATTACAATTTTCTGGACCCCTGGGGTACTTGCCCCCGCCGGGTCAGGGGGTCGGCGGTGGCGGTAATCGGTGCTGTTTTGGTGGACCATCAGCCAGAAGTCGTAGATGGTGTTCTGGAGAGGACCCTGGGTGGCGATGTAGCTGTTTTTGGTGTATTCGTGCCCCTGAAAAGTCAAAAGGTTTTATGAAAATACTTTTAATGAATTATTTTACTACACCTAATGATTGTGGTCGTAAGAGAACTCATAGAGATAAGCAAGTTTGTGTCTCTGATGATAAGCACCACACCTGTTATGCGTATAATAGCAGGCGCACTTCCAGAACTTTGAAATCTTTAATTAGCAAAATCATGCCCAACACTGGACAACGCTCTCTGATACGAGGTTTTAAAAGTCTCAAATGTTAAGTTATTTCACTGTCGACAGTGCCATACAAACCGAAACACACCAATGCGCAACACTGCTTGACGGCAGAATAACAGACAATGAGATGGTACTTTGAGCCAGACAAGGTCCTGCAAAAAGCTCTTCTATGAAAAGATAGTAGTAGTTACCTTTATAAAGTTAGCATTGATATATCCCTCAGCGTTCCCAGCGTTTGACCTTAGAAGGAATCTCGAATGTTCGTTCGGCAGTATCGTCTTATATCTGTTCTTAGGATGAGAACCCGACACTATCGGTTTCTCCTGAAAATTCGTTGGCATGTCCCAGAATTCTTGGTGCAGGTTCCGAAGCAGCATCTTCTGGTATTCCGAACAAGGTTGGGCCTGAATTTCTGGGATGACCATTTGGGGATTCTCTTTGGACATGTCTTCGACTCGACCAGTGCAGCAATGCTGACCTTCCGTGGCACTGTGGCATTTGACCTTGGAGTATCCATTTTGGAACACATCGTTCAAATCACGCAAATGCTGTCTTAATAAAACGCTTGAAGCGTTCTGAAGATGTTGCATGTTCGCTAAGTACAGTCGGAAGTCTTCGGATGTACTTTGAGGACTTAAAGGTTTAGTCGTGATGTTCCGAACGAAGCCAGGTTGGAAGTTCGGATCTTCTTGACGTCCAAACGCGTATATAATCTCGTTTTCTTGATCTCCACCCACGCATGTCAAGTTTTGTGGGTAGTCTTGTTCCGCGTACGATGTAGACCAAAGATTGTCGTGGGATCCGAATCCTATTCCCTTTTCTGAGGACCGTAATCTCATTCGGTGTTTGTATGATTTTGGTATAAGATTCTCTGTGCTTAAAGACTTTCTATGCGTGTCTCTATGCGGCGATTCCTCTAGGTTATTCTCTACCAATTCGATCTGATCATCGATCTCAATGTCCCTTGGTTGTTCTTCTGCAGGTTCTTGAGGTACGTTTAAAGGCAGTGACGTGATTGAGACAGGTTTTTCGAGGACGCCCCTGCAAGGTTCGCTCACGTTCATATTCGCAGCATCTATGCTATGGTTGCTATTATACCTGCTTAAATTGCAGGTGGACCCGTTTAGATTATAGTTGGATATGCTTAAAGCTCGATTGACTGACAATTGCGGGTTAGAGTTGTTGATATTCAATGTGAGAGACGTATTTGAGCTCCGTCGTTCTAGCAATCCTTTCTTTGCGCCTGGCTTGCCGTCTTTGTTTAAGGAACTATTGCTCGAATGTCTGCTCAAGTTCGAAGATATATTCAAAGTGAGACTGTTGTTGGAACCGCGACGTTGTAACAGGCAGTTCTTAGATCCGTCGGCGAGATTTGTATTGGAGGAGCAAATGACCCGCGTGGTTGGCGTCAAGTGGTCAGTAACGAGAGACGCGTTCGAATCTCGCCTTTCTAAAGACAGTTTCTTTCGATCATTCAGACTGAAGTTTGATATACTAGTCCTGACTGTAGCTATAGGTAAGTTGTGGCAGGACGCGCCAGAACTGTTTAGAGAACAGTTCGAACTTTGGAGGCTGTGCGTGCTTAACAGCAAACTTTGGTTGGAGTTCCTTCTATGCAATTTCTTAACTACCTTCTCGTCTTCTGCGCTCGGTTCGAAATCATCTGAAGGCACCCCCTCGGGTAATGTCTTTAAATTCGTACTGGATACGCTAAGGTTTTGTTTATAGTTGAGCAGATTGGATCCCAAACTTTGACCAGTGTCTACATAAGACCTATTATCAGCACCAGATATGTTGATCTCTGGTGTTGTTTCGAAGTCCATGTTTTCGTCGAAGGATCCCATAGTTCTAGACCCCATACGAGACGTTCCAGGTTGGTAAAGCATTAGGTTAGCATGATGCTCCCTTAGGTATATTCCACTATCTTGTCCTTTGATATAAAGACGACGTTGTTCAGCATTTGACTGTATGGAGTTGTACCCTAGTTTTGCTCCAGCGAAGTCATGCTTTACGTTCTTCTGCGCAAGAATTCTTTTCAATTGTCGTTTGGGCGTGTTCGGGACCGAAACAGAATTTTGAGGCACGTCTAATGTTTTCTTTTGAGGTAAAGAAAGATTCGCGGATTCGGAAGAGTCAAGAGATGTCGCTTTTACTTTGAGAGTAGGAGTTTTCACTTTCTTTTCGAATAGCTTATCGAATTCTAGTAGTTCTGCTTCCAGTTCGCTGTCGCGTTTCGTCAAATCTATGGACAGATTTTTGAGGTTTTTAGTTTTAGGTTTCGTTGCCGTTTCGGCGGCGCAAGTCGCGCCTTCTTCCGAAGTAACTGTGATTTCGAATTCTTTCGGAGAAAATCGAGGCATGTCTATGAAACATTGCGTATCGGAACTTTGCCTTAGACATTTCTTTTGTAAAAGATCTGGCGATTTAGGTTCTTCCTCCTCTTCCGAAGATTTCTTATTGACTTCGTCTTCAAATTTGAAACAAGGGCGCTCGTTTGTCGGCGTTTTGTTGTACCTTTCCATGCTTTCGCATGAAGTGCTCTCGTTTTTGTAAGCTTCGTTCATTTGGTCTTTCATTTGTTTCGCTATAGGCAGGCCTAGGTTTTGTTCGATGATTTTGGCGTTATCCGAATCAAGAGAAATCGATTTTAATCGCTGTCTTCTCGCTTGCGCTGAGTTTGCAGCGCTTGGAGTCAGTTCGTGTGCTTTATCTTCATTATTTGACTGAATTTCTAATGTGTCTATGTATGCGCAACAATCGACGACGTCTTGATCTTGTATGTTCTTATTATCGTCGCATTTCGTTATGTTTACTTCGACGGTTTTATAGTTCGTGTCGCAGCTGTTATGCCTTCTGTATTTCCGGACTTCTTTATCAGCAGGAGGCGTGAAACGTTCCTTTTCTATGGAATTCCTTCCTCCATACTTCCTTGGACGCGGTGAAACTCTAGGGCTTTCTTCGAGACATGCGTGAGCTTGTTCAAACGTGAAATAGTTCTCCTTATTGTAACTATGGACTTTGGGACTCGGTCGAGCGCTCAGCACTCTAGGCGAACTTGGCTTTTCGATACCATTTCGATTTAGGTGATCTCCTAACGCTCTTGGCGATTGCGGCACTTCCGTCTCTCTGGGAGTTTCGGGGAAGAACTTAGGAGAACGTACACTGTCGTAGTAAACCGATTTGGGGGACGGATCGTTGAAAAACATGGGTGAAACGGTTTCCGGAGGTGTAAAGAACCGTGGTGATACCATCGTGTCTAAAAGTTTCGGTGAGAAATCAAATTTAGACGCATTGGACTTCTCTTTAGCAGAACTGCATTCGAGAACTCGTGGTGAGTTTTGCATTTCCAATCTTTCCTGCTGGTTATCTAAATGAGCCTCGTTGACGCAGCACACGTTAAGTCTTGTGCTGACCGATCGAAACCTTCTCAGGTTTCCGGGGGAAGCATCTTGGCTCGAGTCACTAGTTTCTTTCGGCGACATCATGTTTCCTTCAGTAGTATCGTTCAGCTTTTGGACTAAATCACTTTCGAAGCCAAAGACTTCGTTTTTGGCTCCCAAAAAGGGACTCTTATCGTCTTTTTCTAGGGAAGGAGACCGGGTTGCGCTGTACTTCTTTGCACGTGATTCTTGAGATAGATCCGCACCTAAATCAGCACTTAATTGAGCTAGAGGTCTAGGAATAGTGGTGTATTTATACTCGTGAGGCCGCTTATGGATCCACTGTTCCGGTAAAGGCAATTTAGGAATCCCTTTATATTCGTTCTGGGGTATCTGAGACGAGGACGACGGGTTTTGGCAGTCGATCGTGTTTTGCGTAGAGTTTTGCACTATTAGTATTTGAGGGGGAGTGGGTGGTTCGTCAGCGGGTTTGCCTGACAGTGCGGCGAGGGTGCGGCGCGAGGGGAGAGGAAGAGTGGCGCGGGGGCGGGGCGCGAGTGGGCGGAAGGGTCGCGTGGCCCGCGGCAGCCGCCGGGGCAGCGACCCGCGGACGATGTGCACCTGGAATTAATAAACATTTTCTTTCAGGTTTTGTTGTGTACACAGATAAAGCACTCTTTACTTACATGTATATACGTCGTATCCTACCGAATGCGCTAATAACAATTTCTGTCATAACTTGATGAAAAAGAAACAGTGATAAACATTCAGTATTCGAAAGAGTAGTGTGCAGTGTTCTCACTACAGGGTCTGTGTGGTGTGTGCGCACGCTTATCGCAAGCTATCATTATAATCAGCGATCATCGCATCCTATTGACTGCGTTATTCGAAGAATCTACATTTTCTTTCATAATTTAATGAATGCTAAATATTGCATATCTAGTATGTACGGTAGTAGTCCTCACTAGAGCTTTAAAGTTTTTATGCGCGATGTATACTGTACTGACTGGCTTGCCTTTAGAAAACCCGCTTGTATGTGGTTCAAATCAAATCAAAATCTCTTTATTAATTTTTGGCATCGCACTTATGAACGTCAAATTATCACAATGACTCTACCTGTAGGGGCTCTCTTTACCCCTACATAAATTGATTGATACTGATATGTGAGTCCGACGCGGGATCGCGGTGTTTATTGATAAAGACGTGTTTACTGATCCAACGCTTTATTCGAACTAACTTAATGTATGAATTACAAAACTGCTGACCCGTGGGAATATGCGCTGTGCGGTTTACGGAACCGTACATATTCCCGAGGGCCAGATGAGATGAGGCGGATGATACAGGGTGATAAAACAATTATGTAAAAATTAGACAATGATTTTCAAACTAATGTAAACTAAAGACTAATTATCCTACACTGTTTCGTCGCGAGTGAACACTACACTGCGTAAAATAGGCGACGACGCCTTATCTTGCCGCTCACTCACAACACTAACAGCACTTTTAACACTTTTAGCACTTTTAGCACTTTTAGCACTCGCACTCGCTTCGATGGAGCGCGGCGGGAGCGGCAGCGGTGCTGCCGCTGCCACCACCAGCGCGGCGGGCGCGGGCGCGGGTAGCTGGAGGCGCGCGGCGCGAGCGCGTCTAACGCGGCGCCACGCCCATGCTGCCCCAACGCAGGCTGCTGCTCCAATGACCACATAAATGGCCGTGTAATGGTGCACATCGTGATATGATATACGATCTGCTAAAACGGTCTCTTTCTTTATTTGATCGATCTGTTGCTTAATGCTCTGGAGTCGTTGCTCTTTGTCCTCTACATTTTCTAAGTCTTGATGGTTTATCGGTATTGATACATTGATTAAGTTGTTAATAGGCGCAATTTCGTGGATGTAGACCTCTGGTTTAGCGTTTAGTATCGATGATATCTGTTTATGTGAATAGATAATAAAATCATCACCCTTTATTAGGCAATTAGCACTTAGATTAATGATGCCGGCTTCGCTTACGCTCTTTACTGATATTTGATCTTCACATATGATGCGAAGAGTACAAAGGTCGCAGCAAAAGTATAGGTAAGTATTAGGTGTTTCTAACTCTCTCCATATGTTCTTGCAAGGTGATGTTTCCTTTTTGCAGTTGTTTAATTGCTCATTCTTGATACACAAGCTATTGTCTGATTTGATATTGAAGATAGGACCTTGAACTTGGCAAAGGTAGGTATGTGGGTCGGAATTAACACATGCTTTGATATCGCGTATGGGTACGTAGGTATCCTTCTGTATATTTATAGCTAAGATATCTGACACCGGAGCTATGGTGACAACGTTTTTGTTGACTTGATGTGGGATTGGAATCAAGTGATATATCTCGAAGGCTTCTCTTGTGACGAGAGGAATCCTGACTTCGAAAATAAGGTATGTCCGGGTCATTCTGGTTCTTACCCTTAGAAGGTGATAAACATTTTTTAAATCTGTTTGAATGTTGTTGATGGGTAAAGACAGTTCTCTAGACAGCTGCCCTGATATGACATTCAGCTCTCTCTGAAGCTGTTCCGGTGTTAACAGGTGTATATTGAATTTTGCATTATAAATGTTGGTTATGATATCTAGCAAAGTCTCTTGTATGCTATTAAGTTTGGACAACATATTACTGGCGATTATAGTAGACAATATGAAGTCGTTTGTTCTCGATAGGCCCTGTACTTCGTTATTAAGCGTATTTGTAGCGTTTTCTAATTTTCTCAGGTGTTCATTGATCATAACGTGCTGCTTGTTCATTGATTCTTCCGTCCGTTTAAGTAAATTATACTCTGCCTCTACGATTGATGTTTGATTTTTCCATAACAATGCTAGATGTTTTTGATTGTCGTGTACTAGTGAGATATCTCGTTTGTATTGTTCCGCGAATTCATCGTCCAGTACCCCGAACAGGCTGTGAGCGATGTAACCGACACCGTTGATAAGACCTCGGCGCGTGCGACGTCTGTAGTACGCCGAGAATTGCTGATTTAGGAGCATTTGATCGTAGTATTTTAGTTCTGCGAAGCCAAGTTTTAATTGTGATAGTATGACGTTGCAATGTAGTATTATGTTATCTTCCGCATTCTCACATAGTCTTATTAGGTTTTTAGAGTACTTTTCGAGTGCCGACCTTCCTTCCCAATATGGTGTCATGTCGTAGTACACGATGATCTTCCAATCGTCTCGAATTATCTGCATGTTTGCGATTTTGTCAAAATAGAGCCCCTTTTCACCGTTCAGAGTAGTAACGTTGTATGAACCAAATACAGATGTCAGCATGTTTAATATTAAAAGGATTGATAGTAAAGTTGATGTGATTGTTGTTTTTTGTTTAGGTATTTTGATAGATGGTTTTTGATCGTTTATCGATTGCTGTTTTGATTCACGCTTGGTTGGTGCTTCTTCTTGCGGATGAACTGGCAAAATTGATAGTTTGACAATAGGTCGTTTGATGTTGCCGCTTTTTGTTTTTAGTGTTACTACGCGTACGCGACCGTCTTGTCCTGGGTGAAGCTCTTGGACTCTTCCTAAGGCCCACCTTCCCGGTGGCAGGTTATCGTCCTGGATGATCACTATATCGTCGATCTTGATATTAGGTTGTTCCTGTTTCCATTTGCTTTTGATCGAGAGCTGACTTAAATATTCGCGGCGCCACCTTTTCCAGATGTCGTCAGTTATTTTTTGTGTTAAGTACCACCTCGTCCGGAGGTCCCTTTCGGTTTCGATGATATTAAGAGCCGGTCCACTTGCCAGAAAATGTGCTGGGGTGAGGCAGTCAATGTTGTCTGGATCTTCCGTTTGTGCGCAAAGTGGGCGACTGTTTAGGCAAGCTTCGAGCTGCGCTAGTACTGTGGAGAACTCCTCAAATGTTAACTTCTGTTCACCTATGACCCGCTTCATATGATATTTGAGACTTTTCACCGCGCTCTCCATCAAGCCACAGGCGCTTGGCCACGATGGGGCGTTGAAATGCCATTGGATGCCCATTTCTGTTATTTCAGTGAGGAATTCGGGTGACAATAATTGTTTTAGATTGATGTGCTCCTCCTGCAGAAGTCTATTTGAGCCAACAAAATTTGTTCCATTATCGCTGTATATATGCCCAGGAGCAGTGCGCCTTGCAGCCATTCTACGCAGTGCGGCCAAGAATGCAGATGATGATAAATCTGATACTAATTCCAAATGGACGGCCTTGGTTGCCATGCAGACAAATACTGCGACGTAGCCCTTGGTTGTTTTGGCTCCTCTTCCTTTGTTGTATTTTACATTGACGTATCCTGTGAAGTCCACGCCAACGTGATGGAAGGGGGTTGAAGCATTCACCCTAGCTGCCGGTAAGTCCGCCATAATTTGATGTTGTTTGTACGGATCGTTTTTTCTGCATTTGATACACCTGCGTAGATGCTGTTTGATGATACGGTTTCCACCCATGATCCAGTATTTTCGCCTCAGATGTGCAGTGGTGAGGCGTGCACCCCCGTGGAATGTTTCACGATGAGCTTGATTGATTAACAAAGGTGTAAGTATGTTGTTATTCGGAATGATTAGAGGGTGCTTTCTGTTGTAGCTGATGTTAGCGTTTTGGAGTCGACCTCCTACTCGCAATAGACCCTCCTCATCCAAAAATGGAGATAAGTTGAGAAGGTTGCTTTTATGATGCAATGGTTTCTTTTCTCGTAGTTGTGCGATCTCTGCAGAGAAGTTTGTTTCTTGAACGTATTTGATAATCTTGTTGTGTGCTGCATTTAACTCATTTAGAGTTAAGTATGACTGTTTTACGTCACGATGACTCACTCGCATTATCCATGCAAGTACACGGACAACTCGCGTCATGTTACTGAACTTGTTAAGTAGCTCATTGATAATGCTATTTTGGTCGTTGTTATGCAAGGCCATTAAAGCATTAGATTGCTTCTTTTTTATCTCTTCGTTGGTCGTGTATTTGTTTCGCTCAATTGTTTTTTCAGCATCGAATGATGGCAGCCAAGTAGGGCCGTTCCACCACAATTGATGATCTTTCAGTTTTGATGCTGACATACCCCTGCTTGCGCAATCCGCAGGATTATCAGCAGACTTCACGTAGCGCCAGCAGTTTGCTGGAACGACATCGACGATTTGTCTGACTCGATGGGCCACGAATGGTTTCCACTTCTCAGGATCTCCATTTAACCATCCGAGTACTGCCGTAGAGTCCGTCCAGCCGGTCAATTTGATCTTGTAATCTGATAGGCAATGTAGAACCTTGATAAGTAGTTTTGACAATAATAGCGCACCGCTAAGTTCTAATCTCGGTAATGATATGTTTTTGCCTGTGGGTACGATCCTTGTTTTTCCAGCCACCAAGACGACTGTAGATTGCTGATTCAGTTTGTTTATTTTACAAAAAATCACACAAGAGTAGGCCTTCAATGTCGCATCGCTGAACCCGTGTAATTCGATCTCATCAGTTTGATTTGTTTTTAACCATCTGGGCACCTTCACGCAATTGATATGAAATAAATCCTCCTTGGTTTTAATCCATTCGTTCTTGATTTCCGTTGATACTTCGTCGTCCCATTGAATGTTACTCGCCCAAACTTGCTGAAATAGTAGTTTTAAATTCGTTGTAACAGGCGAGAGCGCTCCTATTGGGTCGAATACCTTTGATATCTCTGAAAGCAATATTCGCTTTGTTAATTTGGGTTGTGATGGTGAGTCATCTTGCTTTAATTGAAATGTAAAATGATCTTCATGTGGATGCCACCTTAACCCCAAAGTTTTCGTCGATTCCAGTTGTCTGAATTGAAATATTTCTTGATTGCACTGTTCTGTGTCTAGATTCTTTGCTAGTTCCGATTTGTTTGATACCCACTTGCGTAAGTTGAATCCCCCTGATTTAAGAAGATTGATCAAGTCAGTTTGTAGCTGCTTTGCTGACTCTATGGTGTGGTCTCCGCTCAAAAGGTCATCCATATAAAAATCACTTTCTAAGACTTGGGCCGCTCTACTGTTTTGATATTGATGGCCTCCATCCTGGGCCAGTCTTTTCAAGGTCATCATACTTAAGAAAGGGGCTGCTTTGCTTCCGTATGTCACAGTGGCGAGCTGATATTCTTGCAAGTGGTGAGTGACGTCATTACGCCATATGATTTTGTGAAATACTTGATCGTCGCAGTGAAGCCAAATCTGCCGAAACATCTTTTCGATATCTGCAATAAATGCAAACTCGAACTGACGCCATTTTAAAATAAGTTCTAAAAGGTCTTTTTGAAGATTTGGACCGCGGTGGGTAAGATCGTTTAGACTACACCCCGAAGATGTTTTCATTGAAGGGTTGAACACCACCCTTAACGGAGTTGTTGTTGAGTCAGCTCGATGCACTGCATGGTGCGGTAGATAACAACTCAATGTAGGGCTGTCACTACTCTTGATCATGTGGCCTAGGTCAATATATTCTTTGATAAATGACTTATAGTCCTCTGCTAAGTCCGGCCGTCCGATAAACTTCCTCTCTAGTTGTCGAAACTGAGCAATAGCGATGGCCTTGGAATCGCCCAATTTTTCTGAAAATTGTTCCTTAAATGGTAGTCTGACCTCGTAATGGCCATCCGCCCTTCTAGTCGTAGTTTCCTGATAATATTGAAGACAATGCTGATCCTCTTCTGATAAGCTCTGTTCTTGATTTATATCTTCTATCTCCCAAAATTTTTGTAAATCGTCTATGTTATGGATAATCACATTGCACTGTAAGCTTTTGTGAATGTTACCGCATAGGATCCACCCGAGGTGCGTTTCTTGAGCGATTGGGTGGTTTTCGATTTTAATGATACCACCTTGAATTATTTCGGCGTAGACGTCTGCACCCAGAAGTATATCTACTGGGCCGCTGATGTAGAAGGTGGGGTCTGCTAACTGCAAGTTCTCTAAATATGCCCACGCTGGCTTTTCAAATGATTGATTAGGGAGGTTGTTAATAAGTGATTTCATAATAAATGTTTCTGTTTGATGCTGATAATCGTTATATATTGATGCGTATGTGATACTAATGATACCCTTGCAATTGTTTTGTTTTGTACCAACTCCCGTTATAACTCCCTTACAATGACGACGAGGCAACCCTAATAATTGAGCTGCTTTTTCAGTGATAAGTGACGTCTGAGAGCCGGGATCTACTAGGGCTCGCAATGACTGATAAGATCCGTTTGATTTTAGTACCCTAATTTGAGCAGTTGCGAGCAAGGTCTCCACGATATTTTGATCTGATGACACGTGCCCGCTGTTCACACGGGAAACTGGCTGGTTTCCTGACGTCGATGCATTTCCGACCTTTGACGTCGGTTGCGGTGTCGACTTCAAAGTTCTAGAATAAACGTCATGTAGCATCGTATTATGATTATTGTTGCATTCGCGGCACCGTTTCTCGGAACGGCATGCATTGCCGAAGTGTGGATAAAGACAATTCTTACAAATATCTAATTTCATTATAGTGTTACGCTTTGATTCCGCCGACAATTCTTGAAAGTTTTTACATTGAAATAAACGATGATCATTTTTACAAAACGGACATTTTGCGGTGTTTACATATGCTGCCTTATTATGTGTTGTTAAAGTTGATTTCTGCGGTTGATAAACGTTATGCCTTTTTGTACTTGTTTCTTGATGTTGCTGCGGCGATTTTATATTTTGGACCTTCCTTGATGCCTCCAATGCTGTAAATTTTATTTCTAAGTACTGTAAAAACTCTGCCAAATTGGGTAGTTCTTTGGGCTCCTTAACTGATTCAACGTAGCTGTTGTAGGTTTCGCTGTCCAATTTTTGCGACAGAAGATGGACTAGAATCGGATCCCACGTGGATATGTCTACACCCAGATTTCTGATGGCGTTTAAGCACTCGTTTGCTGTGTCATGTACTCTTTTGACAGTCATGGCTGTTTGATGTTGTATTGTCGGCAAGTTTAAGATGGTATTTATGTGTGTAGTGAATATCAACTGCTTATTGTTATATCTGTTGTTGAGAATTTCCCAACAGACTTGGTAGTTCTCAGAACTGATAGGTAGGTGTTGAATCATTCTTTCAGCTTCACCTTTCAGCTTGGACTTTAAAAATTGCATCTTCTGAGCTCCTGATAAAGTCGGGTTAGTGTGGATTGTTTCAGAGAACAAGTCCTTGAAGGAAGTCCAGTCCTGGCAAGATCCGTTGAAAGTCTTCAGCTCCATTTGAGGTGTCGCCTTCTCTCTGTGTTTCATCGACCACATCATATTGTTGATCTGTTTCTTGATATCCTGATAATCTCTCTCGTACTTATTAAACGTTGACTCGTAACTCTGATCTGATTCATTGAGCTGACTGTCAAGGTCCCAATGGAGAGAGTCGATAGCTGACCATCGCGACTCGATTGATTTGAGCGCATCCTCGTACTCCCATTTTTCGGTGAAAACGTTAATATTGATACTTGTTAATGTTCGTGCGAAAGCCTTGAAATTGCTACACTGTTTGCGAAGCATTTCGTCTGATTTGCTGTGCGTGCCTTGAGTTTTTACTTCACTCTCATAAAATGATGGTGTTGATGGCCCTGCTGCTGTGCCAGGCAGCAGTATTGCAGGCTTGATAATTGGAGTTGTTGGGCGTGATATATTTGAATCAACCTCGGTCGGGTAGGATTCTATCTGTTTACGCGTGTTATTGTATAAAAGCTTAGTTTTCTCATACTGATTGTTAACAAAATACGTGTGGTTAAAATCGCCTATTTCGAATAGCTTTAAGTGCGTAGAATGAAATTCCTGCCAATATTGGTCAAGTACATCCAGCCTCCGTTTGAGGAGTTCTGGGGTTTTTCTATCACGACCGTCTTTTTTGAAATTGCGCAATAATGTTTCGATCGAGTCATGGAGTTGTTTCTGGGTTGTTAGTAGATCTTCCATAATTACAAAAGGCAGTTAGATAGTACAGGAAAGATCTGACCTTGATGCTGCTTTGCTTTGTTATGATGTAGACACCTGCCTGCGTGTATCCTGGCCAGAGCCAAGATACCAGGAACCAATCCAAATATGCAATGAACCGTGGTATTTCACTGATCACTGATTTCACAGAACCACTGTCACGAAATTCGTTTGATTCACTCGCGGAATGTTTTCCGGGAAAAATACTAGCGAAACTGACGCGTGGTCCTGTACCGTCGAAGGACCATTATGTAGGGGCTCTCTTTACCCCTACATAAATTGATTGATACTGATATGTGAGTCCGACGCGGGATCGCGGTGTTTATTGATAAAGACGTGTTTACTGATCCAACGCTTTATTCGAACTAACTTAATGTATGAATTACAAAACTGCTGACCCGTGGGAATATGCGCTGTGCGGTTTACGGAACCGTACACTACCACCGTATCGGAAAAAGAACCACTACTCAGAAGATACGGCAAGAAACTGAGGGACATGTTTTTTCAGAGATTTTGTTACAATTTGTTGGTTTTCTACTATGTTGTTTGTTATGGAGCAGTTGGCTTTTGACTTGACTTTGCAGAAGTGGAATGTTCCAAGCATATTTCTCTTCTATTGTTTTGTGCATTGGTTAGTGCAGTGTGTGGTGTAGACGTGTTGTGTACTCACTACAGTGTCTGTGTGCGCGGGCTTGTCCCGGGTGCGGCAGGCCGCGAGCGCGGCGAGCGCGGCGAGCACGGCGGTGGCGGCGAGCGCGCCGCTCCACCATGTGTGTTGTGTACTCACTACAGTGTCTGTGTGCGCGCGCTTGTCCCGGGTGCGGCAGGCCGCGAGAGCGGCGAGCGCGGCGAGCACGGCGGTGGGGGCGAGCGCGCCGCTCCACCACGTGTGTTGTGTACTCACTACAGTGTCTGTGTGCGCGCGCTTGTCCCGGGTGCGGCAGGCCGCGAGCGCGGCGAGCGCGGCGAGCACGGCGGCGGCGGCGAGCGCGCCGCACCACCACCCCGCCACACCGCCCCACATGCCTCCACCCTCACATCTGTAACCGTACACAGAGTTCTTTACTATTGTTCGCAATATTACAACGCAACTCTTCTTCATTTTAATTGCTACATGAAACTTGTCATCCTTTTTGTAACTCTGTAACATCTCCAAAATATTTACCAAACACACAAACCGGGACTGGCTAGTGCTAGTGCAGGTTAGTGGATATCACATAACTATTTCTGTGCTTCATGGACATGATAGATAAGATAGATAGATAAACACTTTATTGTTAAAAAACCTTAAATATAGGTACATGAAAAACAAGTAAATTTTACAGTAATCAGCATAACAATAGGCGGTCTTATCGCTCAAAGCGATCTCTTCCAGACAACCTTTGAACAGAAAGGACTAACATAATTTGGAAGGACGGTGTTTTTTTGAAAGAAATGCAAATTCTATTATAAATATATATATATAATACATGACATATACATATAAAAGCATAATATGATAATAATAACACATATAAATATATATATATATATATATATATATAAAACATAATCAAAAGGAAACATTAATAGCAGAAAGAGGAGAAAAAGAACATAATAATAATACAGAATATTAAGCGAGGTAATAAGTTTTGACGCGATCCTTGAAAGTAGCCAATGTTTGACAGCGTTTAATTTCGACAGGTAGCTCATTCCACAAACGAACAGCTTCAACAGTAAACGAGTGGTCATAGAATGAGCTACGGTGCGGAGGAGTCTTAAGTTGTAGGACATGCTGTTTTCTTTATGTTTCCTTTGCGCTTATCAGAAAGTTTAGAAGATGTGAAACTAGCCAATCTGTCTGAATATTCGTTTAGTATTTTTAAATAACACTACTCCAGAAGTTTCAATTAAAAAACGGTCATTGATCATTCCATTCAAGCTGTGCCGGCCATTAATTATAATTACCTCATGCCAGTTTTACAGTTTATTTTCATTGACATAATGGGCTCTTCATTAAATTACTATCATTGAGAGAGTTTTGGCACACAACTGAGTTTTTAGAACCACTCATTGAGAGTTAATAAAGACTATTTTTGTGTGACATTTTAATTAACGTTGTTTACATTGCACCAAAATTAATATGTTTTGTTTTTTGTCAGATTTTAAACTGTTTGATTGTTAGAGAAAAAAGATTTCACTTAAGTAAAGCTCTTTCACTTTTTTAGGCAAAAATTAATTTAATTTAATTATTTTCTAATTTCAGATAATTATAATCCATTTTGTTAGTATCAGCTTATAGACTATGTTAGTGACTCTCTTTGTAAAAGTTTAAAAATAAACCTTAAAAATAAATATGAACCTGAACAATATTCTGAAACAAAATATGCAACATATTAAAACATTTCAAAACTATTATTATTTGTTTACATAATTATATATGTATTATGTATGTAATCTTTAACATAATTTTGTTGTCTCTTTAGTATATTATAAACTAGCAGCCCGCCCCGGCTTCGCACGGGTATTTAACAAACATTTCAAAATTAAAATTTATAATACACACACATCTCCCCTCCTGTGTGGCCCGTACCCCAGTGACGCCTACACTGCATAAGGTGCTGCCTAGCTAGCCGAGCAGGGTGAGCGGCTACCATGCAGCTTTTTTCTAATACTTACCTACATTTTTAAACTCGTGATATCTTTTGAATGGAATGTCCGAATTGAATAATTAAAAAACTTATATTAAGATATTGAAGCAGTAATTTCTTTCGATAAGGATTAATACCAAGATACAAATAAAGAGCCTTTTCTAGCGGAGGCATTTCAATTAAAATTTTAAAATAAAAGAACACTTATTGTGGCATATATATAATAGTTAGACATAAGCTGTTGCGACAATTTTTGTAAATAATGATGTGTTCTGCAAAGTCATAGTACATTATTTTATTCTATCATCAATAGTTTTCGCAGCGCACGCGATGTAAAGAATATTTTAGGTATTTTTTTTAACCTTGGGTTACATTATTGGAGTTACTAACAAGGATGGTGTTATTCAGTGATTACTAATTAGTTATTATTTGTATATGAGCTGAAACCCACGGCACGACTCTATCCATAAGCATTGGTTTATAGTAGTTCCTAGAAAATGTTAGATTTTCTGGGATGATAGTATCCCATATCGTGTTCCAAGACCTAAGACACCTACTAATGACATACAGATACCAAATTTTATTAAAATCGGTATAGTCATTTGGAAGCTAAGACTGCTTTGAGCGATAAGACCACCCATTGTGACACTTATATTAAGTTTTATTGTGGTGTTCCACTACAGTTCATTTATCAATCTATCAATTTTCTTTTACCCCTTTTACTAGGCTAGTATCATCATCTGCCCATCACGTTCCCACTGCTGGGACACAGATCTACTCTCATAGAGAGAGTATGGGCAATAATCCACCACCCTGGCCCAGTGCAGGTTGGTAGATGTCTCATGTCCTTGAATTTTTTTGTGATTAATTCTTGGACATGGCCTGTTTCCTTATGATGTTTTCCTCCACCGTTTTCTTATAGCGAGTGTTAAATCCGCACATAACTTAAGAAAGTCAGTGGTGCAGAGCCAGCGAGATGCGAACTTAGGTGTCTCAGATTAAAAGTCACATTTTCTCCCACCGAGCCACACTCGCTCTGTAAGTTGTTCATAAATATACAAATGATGTGTTTCAATATACAACGTGTAACATTAATGTGTAGTAATAATTAAACCACGCATATAGAAGCTTTTTAATAATTCAAGTCCAAGTGCAAATCACCAGAAACTTTTTAAAATCACAAGATATGATAATTTAAACATTTCTGGTAATCAAGTTCATTTCAACCCTAACAATCAGCTGATAAAGAGCAATGAACTTGTGACAAAGAATATTAGTGCGCCGCGTGTACAGATCTGACAAACAAATTTTATCTTCAGTTAGCAAAGCCAGCTGTCCTACCAACCTTACTTTACAACTAACTTTCAAGCAAACTGCTTTTTACGCGACTCCCCAAAAAAGGAATGTAATGTTTTCGGGGTTAATGTATGTGCGTTTTTTTATCACAAAATGCCTCAACAGATTTGGATGTATGGGGTATCCTTGGAATCCTTAAATCATCCCAAGTGACATAGGCTATAATGTTTTTGGCAGGGTATTTTTTTATTTTTATTAATGCTTACTTATTAATTACAGCATTAAACATCATCGCTCCAATTAACATTCAGGAATAAGGATCTAATCAGTGTAAACGCCTAATAAGAGCGAGCATGGCTGATGTTCTTAAAAAATACGTGAGGTCACCAACCACCGTAGGAATAGGATGTAAAAAAACATCATGCATGAATTTCAACAGTAGGAATGTAATAGGCTGATAATGACGGTTAAGACATTTCCAACATTTGATTTCATTGCATAGTAAAAGAGTGTTCGTAAGTCAGTAATCAATAAAGCGTCTTTACTTAGTTTTCAGAAATAAACCTGTTTAATCTTTGACAAAACGCGGCAAACACTAAAGCTATCAAACATTCGCCGCCGCTTCATGATTCGCTAGCCTTGTTTCGTATTGCACCAATCATAAAGATGTAATCCTAATAAATAATAGCCGCTGCTCCTCATTGGTCGAGCGGCACAAACAAAGTTACCTTCTAACGCCGCCCCTTAAAACTCCACCGAAAAGGACCGTTTTCGTTTCGGAAATTCTTTTTAGATTATTTCTGAATATGAATTCTAAGACGTCAAGTTGGATAAAAAGTTGAAACTAATCAAGGCAAGGCTAAGTCGGGTACGTTCGCGGAGATTTTTTTGTATACCGGTTCCGGAACATGCAAAAAAAACTATGGTAAAAAAAACTTAAACCTATGTTTTTATTATGGTTTTAATGCATTCAAATCTGTCCAGGCAATAAGAAGTAATGGTGGAATAAATAAATACATACATACGTAAACCCTGAAATACTCTTTTGGACAGTCGTGTAAAAATGTGGAAATACCCTTTTTTACGAGTGGGTTCCGGAACGGAACCGACCGAGTCCGAAGATCCGTTCAGTATGAAATTCCGGTATTTGAGACTCGAAATCAAGCCCTTGTAAAATGTTCGGCGTTTTCAAAGACAGAGCGCCTAGGCCACAAAACAGATAAATACAGAAGTTAATCTCATGTATGTACTTTTCATACATTTCATACCGGACGGCGCAGGAAGTTTTTGGGAGGAAAATTGATTGATTTAAAAAAAATAACTGTACACGATATCGACATAATTTTTTCGCAGTTACTATTATAACTGAATAAAGTTTTTTTGAAGACAAAACAAATGCGATTAGTTTACATTAACATCTTCCTCATTAGATTATTGAACACAAGGCTAACACAGCTTATACTACAATAAATATCTAATTTTAAATTGTAAAAATATGACAAGGCCACAAAGTCATGTTCGCTTGTTCGGCGCAGGGCCGGGGGCTAGGGCGCTTACCTACCTACCTAACTATTTTGTGTTACGTGAAAACGAACCATCAAAATACAAGCAAATACCTACTTACCTCTCTGAAACAACTGGTAGCTTAAAAAACGACAATTCACCGTTTAATGTTGAATTTAAACAACCGTCCACCAAACAGTTATAATAACCTATTTTTCGTTGCTCCATTTTTGCACAAAAAAGTTCACAGACGCGTGTCTCAAGCGGATGGCACTCGCGCTCTCATCCCAACTGTGCCCAGATATCGTGTCTGTGAGCGGTGTCTATGTGTGCGTTGCTCGAGCGCACTTTGTATGTATGTAGATTTCTGTACTAATCTGTTTTGTGCCTAGGCACAAAGTAGCTCGGTCAATGACCCGTACTACCGCGACTAGGCCACAGCTTGTTAGGATTGTCCAAAATAATTCAAATAAATAATTTTTAAACTTTGTATGGAAAATATAATAGTGTTTTTTTGGTTGTATATTCTGCCCGATGATTCATGACTAGATACCCATACACACCTTTCAGTATTACTACACATTAATGTTATTCCCTGTATAAACATTTGTAGGTAAATTGCTTTATGTATCCTCAAGTTCATGACATGTTAGGATGAATGTTTCCATTGCCAGTGTTTATTAAGTGATGTCATCAGCTTCCTGTTTCTGTGACCAGCAGATAATGCTTAGTAAGACATCGCAATAAAAAAAAAGGTTGATGTTAAAAAATATTTTTCTAGCCACGGAAAAATATTATTCTTTCTTTGAAATTAGACTAGATTATTAAATTAATTAATTATTATTATAGAATGGCACTTATGTAAGTAAAGTCATTTGTCAGGTTTCTTAAACATTTGGGATTTTTATAAACATTAAGGTAGGTCATTGTTTACGTACAACCTTGCCTGAAGAGAATGACTATGCAGTCTTATGTAGAAGTTTGGAGAACCAAACATTACCTTGTATAATTATGAGTAAACAAGTAACACAGTCTTGGCATGTGTGTATGCTTTCCAACTTGTGTATAATTTGAAGTAAGTAGGTATATTATTGGGCAAAGTTATGGAATATACAGTAGCAATCGCGCAATCTAGCTGACCGATAAATGAGCAATCACGAAGATAACACACCGATAATGTTAGTGACTGCATGAGATCTATTTATGGGACTGACATAGTCTGCAGATGATGCGACGCGCGACGCAGACGTTTCCAAGTTAATTTACTTGAATTCACTACAGTAACGACCAACTGTAACCTCGCAAGAGACGTTTGAAGAGCATTTACCTTGTTTAGTTAGCATTGAGACGATATCATAGGTTTAAGACATTCGAAACGTACGATTGTTATTCGTATTTTGTTTCACAGTTCAAAGAGTTTTAATCGTCGAAACTGCTTTGCAGTCACGCTCTGGATATTATTGGTACTGCAAGGGTGTAGTTCAGATCAGGGATGAGTTGTTTACAACGCAAATTGAGGGGAAAATACGTACCGTTCATTTATTTGGCAGGTTGATGATATCAAAATTAACGACAACCATGTAAATATAGGCACAAAATGTAAGCAGCAACACAATTTCAATCACTGTAACACGTCACTATCACCGAGGAAGCACTTTAATTCGTAGAATTCCGCGAAATTTTACACGTTTTCAGCGTAGTTCCTCGCCCAGCGAGTTTTGACATTACATGAGTCGGCCATTTTTATTTCTTGAACAACAAAAGTAGGGAGTGTTGCCTACGCAAAAAAAATATATTCCCATCGAAAAAAATGATTGGTAAAATATTTTACCAAAAAACGATAAAAAGCCTTCATAATTGAATCTTATTAGTAGTATAACTTTAAGCACTTACACAATCAGCAACATTCTCAAAGTAGTAATATGTTCAACAGAGTCCATAGTCATGCTCGTGATAATTTTACTCAAGCAAATAATGAGCAATATTTTAATAATATATATTGCGGCACTACGTCAACAAGCTCGGAGCAGCGCTTTAAAAATGACGAATACAAAACAACAATAAGACAGAGTTACAAACAGCTGCTTTGCCCACTCACCAATAGGTAATGACCAGACTACTCACACACCCCTTTGAAATCATAACAGGTACCTAGTTAAAGTATGAGTAAACACAATGAGTTGCAATAAAATTACTTCTGTCCTACAGTAATTTATACTTGCATTTCACGCATCACAGCAATGAATGCATACTTTTGTGATCTTAGTATATTATTATTAGTTATTAGAATGTGGCAAAATTTTGATATCTTAAGGGTAGATCCTTTGGATAAGTTTGGTTCATAAGAAACATCGAGTGCATTTTCGAGAAAATAAATACCTCTTATTTGTATTTTTAAACAGAGAAATTGAAGATCTAGTGGCCGAGCAAAATATCATCGGCGAAATAAAAGTACAAAGACTTCGCTGGCCCGGCCACCTCGAAATAATGGGTGAGGATCGGGCTGTGAAGCGAGCGTATTTGGGACGGCGCGCGGCGGCCGAGTAGCCGACGGCCGGTCGGCCGTCCTAAGTACCGCTGGAAAGACGAAGTGGAGAAGGACTTGCGTGAGCTCCAGGTCGAAGAATGGCAGGAGTTGGCGCAAGACAGACTAAAGTGGCGTCTTCTATTGTCGGAGGCCAAGACTCACTTTGGGTCACTGCGCCACCCTAGTTAGTAGTTAGTATTTTTGAGAAAATATACAGTCAGGCAGAAAAATGTGGTCTCAAAAAAATATTAACATGGTCTTAACCGACCCTATTTCCCACAAGGATTTTTCCCCTAAAGTGTTCCATCAAATAAAATCGTAAGTTTTTGAGAAAATTCATTGAATCTTCTTTTATTTAAGATACTTACCATATAACCAGAGTTTAGTATGAGAAATGTTTGCCTCAATCAATAGATACGTTATAATATGATCTTCATGAGCTGAGTCTATGCTAGCTCTATTATTCCAACTATAGTTTCAACCACATTTAGTGGTCTCTTTTAAGGCAGGTGCGGATCGCTCGCGAAGGCATCGCGCCTTGCAATGAACGTGAGTGTCACCCACAAACTAGTAAGAGATACTAGTCACCCGTAAATTATTATTCATAATGTGTCAAAACAACGGTAATGTTCATGATTAAATTATTTCGTGTTGTTACATTTTGATATCGTACACACAACTAGTTCCCATTTGCTGTTTTGCATTTCCTTAGCACCATTTTACCACAAAATATACACTAAAAGTTTTAGTCTATATTTTGTGATTTTGTTACCTAACAAAAGTGCTGACACATTCTCTTCACGTTGCATAAGATTATTACTAGCAGCGCGTCATAAACATGATTCACGTTACGATTTCAAAATGACTAATCATCACAAACTACCCCCTTCCCGAAAAGTTGCCAGATAAAATCTCCCGAAAAGCATGCAGTTTCTCACCCTGAGTTTCCCACTTTCCACCCTGCGGGCGGGGGTTCGTCTAAAACTCTAGGTGAGCACGCAAGCGCGATGGCCGATGTATCTAGGCCACTAGGGCATCGACTGGGGCGCCGGCATCGGCATCGATGTGCTTTAACTAGGTCGTGGGGGCGCGACCGCGCTATATACCTAGGTACTGAATGCACTATTTTATGAATAGGGGATCGGACAACTTTTCAGAAAGTGTTTTAAATTAACCATAATCAATATATATAGCCATGAAAAATACCATTTTAATTAAATAAAGCTCTAAAAGTACCTAAAATTAAAGTTAAATATTATATTTCAAATATTGCCGCGCAAAAGGTCACCTCAGGTGTGTGACGTCATACGCTGGCCGAAACGTCAAACCAGTATTATTGTTCTGCGCGTCAAACTCAAACTCTACGAAAGAAAACTTGCAGAGATTTAAATACGTTTTGTGAAGTTTGGGGACAAAATTGAGTAAATTGTCGGAATGGAACGAAAACCATATCGTTGGTGTGCAGTACCTCAATGTAGAAATAATTCTATAGCTACTCCAAATAAATTATTAATTGATGTACCACGAAAAGCAGAAATGCGAAAAAAATGGAAGGATCTAGCAAGACGAAAACACGAAGGGATGTCTATAACATCAGCGATTTTCTTTTGTGAGGACACTTCGATGTAAGTACCTTTAGATAGAGTTTAAGCGGTGTGTAAAATAATGTTACTTTTGTGTATGTATAGGTTATATTTACAAGTAAGAAGTTTAGTATAAGTGCTTAAATAATTTGTAATTTGTGTTATAGCTGCTGAATGATATGGAAAATTACATGCGATATCATATTATGGGCTTTGTAAAAAACTAATGATAAAACCTGGATGCTTTCCTTCAAAATTTCAATGTCAAACTGATAGGAAAATAAGTTTGCCATCAACTACTAGTACATCTTGCCCCGCTGCTGTCAAAAGGCAAAGAATGTCTTTAATAGAAGAAGCCCTTGCAGAAATTAAACTGGAGACTAATATGGAAAAAGAAAATACAACTCAGTCTCTTAGTAAGTACCTAGCTAAATACCTACTAGTTTAATTTGAACCAATACCTTTTTCGGAATGGTTAACAATAATGACCAATTTACTTTTATTTTAGATTTACAAACTGACTTCGTAAGAGAAGAACAGCCAAAAAGCCAAGATAAAGGTGTACAAGTTGTTGACAAAAGTAAATACTTCAGAAGCAAGTATACACAAACACATAACAAATCCAAAAACATTGCAACATCACCATCTAAAACGTGGACAACAACCACATCGACATCTCCGTTCAAAGTAGAAGAACAAGTAGAGCTATCAAGACCAAGTGTGTCTAAAATAAACAGAACATTCATCGATGGATCTGATAGTGACATATCACTTTACACACCATCAATATCATTTCAACCATCATCACCTTCTGTTCAATCGTTACAGTGTAAAATACCATCTGACAGAAGTAGCTTAAACAAAGAAGCTAAAATAGAACAGGAAAGAGAAGCAAAGCAATCCTTGAATAATATGTGGAAAAAAATTGAAGCCAAACCACGTTTTTATATAGGCATAACAAAGGATTGTTTCTTTTTGGTTGATTTAGTACAAGGAAACACCAACATTCCAACAGACCATGTCCTACTATGCTTGAAAAAAATTAGATTAAATACAACATTTTCAGAACTTGCAGATCAATTTGGAATATCAACATCATATGCAGGCAAAGTATTTCAAATAATATACCAATCATTGCTAATATTCTCAAACCATTTATAGTACAACTAGATAAAAAAAATATTCGCCTAGAAACCTAGTTTTCCACAAGTACTATGTCACCATGCATCCTCCATAGCCTCATAGTCCCCACCGTCAAATCTTTGATTCCATAGTGGGAAGCACCTCACTGGTTGTACAAAGCTGATGGAGAAAAAGGAAAGGACTTTATAAGAGTTATTTATTTATGAATGTGTACATACCTAATATTAACTTTATAAATAAAACCATTGAATATGTAAAAAAAATATTTTATTTTGAACTTTCATATAGAATAGGGTATACATTTTTTTTCCAAAATTGAGTTGAACTTGAAATATAGTGCTTTACTAAGGCCTCATTATAGCTTACTAATAACATTTCAACATGGTTGTTGAGTTCAAAATCCCAGTGAGCAACACAGAAATAACAATGTTTCAAATTTGTGACAAACATTTGTATTTGTGCAATATATTTTTCTGTCACTTTATTATCTTTCAAATAATTTTTATATGTTTTTCCACTGGTTGAGCATTTTATTTCAACGCATACTTTATTGTCAATAATACCATCTGGTGAACCAGCATAAATGGGTATCGTGAGGAAATAAATAATCCGCAGGTCTTCACTTTCTTGCCAAGTGTTTTTTCCACTGTTTCTTTCACTTTTGTTTCTAATTCCTGACCTCTCTTCATTGCTTTTGTGTCTGGGGTCTTGGCTCCCATGATCATAGATATCAAAGACCCATCTGCAGTATGACATTTGCTAACTTCGTAGGATTTTGAAGCTGTAATACGCCCATACCTGAGCTCGTGCCACAACCTGTTCTTATATTGCATTCGAGAGTTTTCTTCAATCAGTTTAATGTTTTTCTCAGTAAAATACTGAGCTATTGTATCAAAAAATGTGTCACAATCACCGTCATCACAATATTCAATGATTAAGTAATGAATAATAAATATTTCAATAATTCACAGTTTGTGACATTTTGGGTAGCAGCTGCTTGGAGAAATTGTTTCAGCATATTATTGTGTGGAGCAGTCTGTGTAGAAGATACTCTTTTACCAGACGAAAGGTCCTTTGCAGTAACATACTTAACATTGGTACCAATCTGAGCCAGTTTAGATTTCTTCCAGTAACACTGTATTTCAGTACTAGATGGCTCCTCACTTCTCCTGTGGACCCACATCAGAAAAGCGACAGCATGTTTGCAACCTCCCATTGATGCAGCACAGTCATGACACTGAACGCTGACTACTTTTTCTTCTTTTTCATTTACTATCATAGTCGCATTATACGCCTTTGAACGAATTTTGTGCTCTGGACACACTTTACATTTGATCATACACAAATCCGTATCTCGCCGAAGTTGGACGTATCCTATCGCATCATCCCCGTATGATTGTCTCGCTGATCTAAAAAGACGCAAAAGTAAAACATTAAAGTAAGTCATTATAAAAATAAAAAGGACGTAACATTACATCAATTATCACAACCTACACTTTTTAGGTTATGTTTCCCTTTGTTATTTCCATACTCACATAAATTAGATCAAATGAAGAATAGCTGAAATACTTACATAGATGTTTTAACATTTCGAAATTCAGCAGCACAGAAGTCCGAGTTTGAGGCAAAGAAATTGCCAACCATTAATATATCCACTCTCGGCAGACTTCTATTGTCGGCTTTTATATAGCTTGGTTCCATGTTATTTATTGTACAAAACAAGTTGTAAGCAAAGAGATAATGATCACTTGGGAGAATTGGACCTATTAATGGACTATTTTATTATCTCTTAATTCTAAATATTGTAAGATTTTATGAAAAGCAAAAACGAAAAGTAATCACAACACAAGCTTGGCACACGTCATCCGCCTACGGATGACGTCATGCGCTGTGATTGGTGTTTCGCTTGAGACGAAGAACAGATTAAAATAGTCAGAATTTTTAGATTTTATTTCTTGATTTAAAAATACAAATCATTATTATTTCACAAAAATATTGATTGGACGATCTTTCTGGTTCGCTAAACATTCGTTCTAACTACATTTTATATTTTTTCTCGATTACTGTCCGATCCCCTATTGCGTTGTACAAGCACTAGGTTGGAGCCGTAGTAGCATTTATGGACTAACTGGGGCGCTGTAACTATTGCATATCTCAAGTGCTGTCTGCTTACCTGCCTATATTATAAAACCTCTGTTAAATTATTGTCTCCGCTAGTAAAGACACATGAAATTAGAGCCTCAATGGCAGGTAAGTAAATATAAATACTGGGTTCCTCAATGACCGACACCTAATAGTATCTAGGTAGGCAACTACTTATAAGTAGGTACATATCTGAGATTGAGATGGGTCAAGGCGAATCTGAAACTAAAGGTAAAGGACCCTGAGCTATTTCGAATTATACGACATTCATTCTGAATATAAGTGTATATTATCCTAATCAGAATTAATGGCGTAGCGTATTCATAGCGCCATGGACTAAGAAATAGGAAGCCCGTACCTGTTTATAATAATACCTACTAATTATATAGCGACCCGATTAGATCATCGTCATCAGCCTGGCTGGCGTCGTCGTTCCCACAGCTGGGACACGGGCGTTCGCCCATAGAGAATGGGTCATAATCCGCTACACTGGGCCAGTGCGGGTTGGTGGACGTCACATTTCTTTACATTTTGTGATTCAGCGACAGAAGTACTAGGTATTTACATAGAAAATAATAGAATATTTGTAGCTATGCCTACATCAAGAAGATAGTTTAGAAGTATGCGAATAAACAGACAGCCGCGGTGAGCGAGTCTGATTTATTAAGTAACAATTATCGAATTACCCACATTTCATTTACGCTGTAGGTAGGTAAGGATAAGGCTGATTTATAAGTTACTTGATAGTAGTGTCCTGTTTGGTAGTAGTGTCCTCTTCTATTCGATTGTTGTCGAGAACTCAAAACAAAACAAATACATGGTAAATTTTTCGCTTATAAATCAAATTCTAGGGCAGAGTTATACCTACCGGGTTATAGTCAGGCCTTCAAGGGCCATCTCTGATGGGTCTCGTTACTACTGCTCGCTCTTCGGATGTGACGTCACTAAGTGTACGTACAGGATACCAAAATAAAACAAATGTTCGCGTAAAAAATATTTTGTTCATTTTATTGCTAAGAATGCTAGGCATACAACTAAAATAGAATATTCTTTTCGTAAGCTTATGTACTAAGAACAACGTCGACATACTTACGAACTAGAAAGAAAGAAAAGCATTTATATGACGACCATATCAAAACAAATAAAGAAAACAGATATACAAAAATAAATTAATATAAACAGTATAGACAGCTAAACTCGCAAGTAACAATTAAACATCATTTTATATCGATCACACATTGGCGACTATCGCGCAACTCGTTTCGCTCGAGAGAGAGAGAAGAGAAGAGAGAGAGAGAAGTTGCTATTGTATATTACGATCATATTGTCGCTTGCCATAGCTTTTTAGTTCTACCACTCGGTCGCTCTAACGACAGGACGATCGCATATGCAACGCCCGATCAGTCCAACGACAGGACAGTCGCATATGCAACACCCGATCGCTCTAACGACAGGACGGTCGTATATGCAACGCCCGATCAGTCCAACGACAGGACAGTCGCATATGCAACACCCGATCGCTCTAACGACAGGACGGTCGTATATGCAACGCCCGATCAGTCCAACGACAGGACAGTCGCATATGCAACACCCGATCGCTCTAACGACAGGACGGTCGTATATGCAACGCCCGATCAGTCCAACGACAGGACAGTCGCATATGCAACACCCGATCGCTCTAACGACAGGACGGTCGTATATGCAACGCCCGATCAGTCCAACGACAGGACAGTCGCATATGCAACACCCGATCGCTCTAACGACAGGACGGTCGTATATGCAACGCCCGATCAGTCCAACGACAGGACAGTCGCATATGCAACACCCGATCGCTCTAACGACAGGACGGTCGTATATGCAACGCCCGATCAGTCCAACGACAGGACAGTCGCATATGCAACACCCGATCGCTCTAACGACAGGACGGTCGTATATGCAACGCCCGATCAGTCCAACGACAGGACAGTCGCATATGCAACACCCGATCGCTCTAACGACAGGACGGTCGTATATGCAACGCCCGATCAGTCCAACGACAGGACAGTCGCATATGCAACACCCGATCGCTCTAACGACAGGACGGTCGTATATGCAACGCCCGATCAGTCCAACGACAGGACAGTCGCATATGCAACACCCGATCGCTCTAACGACAGGACGGTCGTATATGCAACGCCCGATCAGTCCAACGATAGGACAGTCGCATATGCAACACCCGATCGCTCTAACGACAGGACGGTCGTATATGCAACGCCCGATCAGTCCAACGACAGGACAGTCGCATATGCAACACCCGATCGCTCTAACGACAGGACGGTCGTATATGCAACGCCCGATCAGTCCAACGACAGGACAGTCGCATATGCAACACCCGATCGCTCTAACGACAGGACGGTCGTATATGCAACGCCCGATCAGTCCAACGACAGGACAGTCGCATATGCAACACCCGATCGCTCTAACGACAGGACGGTCGTATATGCAACGCCCGATCAGTCCAACGACAGGACAGTCGCATATGCAACACCCGATCGCTCTAACGACAGGACGGTCGTATATGCAACGCCCGATCAGTCCAACGACAGGACAGTCGCATATGCAACACCCGATCGCTCTAACGACAGGACGGTCGTATATGCAACGCCCGATCAGTCCAACGACAGGACAGTCGCATATGCAACACCCGATCGCTCTAACGACAGGACGGTCGTATATGCAACGCCCGATCAGTCCAACGACAGGACAGTCGCATATGCAACACCCGATCGCTCTAACGACAGGACGGTCGTAGTTACAACGGAGAAATCGTAGCGTCAGCAGATGATAAATTGCGAGCGACACACTCATGCGCTAGTAGATAGTGTGCGGCCTGCCTTAACAAGAATATACTTATATTCTGAATTTAATTCATAAATCAATGGTCATTTGCATTTTTTCTTTTTTGCATTGATATTTTTTTTTTTTACTCTTTTAAGTCGAAAATTAAAAGCTAGTTAAAATAAAACTATTACCTACATATAATAAATAGCACTCGACACATTTTAATCTCTTTTAAACGTAACTATGTCTTTCAACTTCTTTAACTTCAACACTCAAGTTAAAGTACCACGGAATAGTGTTCAGTTCCAAATGTTCGATCGGAATACAATACTGCTACCAAGTTCGGTTGTGCTGGTCGGCTCAGCAAGGCTACGGGTTCTATTCCCGCTACGCGACAATGTTTAGGAATATATAACAAAAAAGCTTGAGTCTGTCGGAAGACGGCAGTTGAGCGACTGCTCAGAGCCATCTCCCTGATGGTTCACCGAACATCATCTCGATACTGATATAATTATTATTAGTTAACTAAATTTAATTTACCTATGTACAAGAGCCAGAACAAAGTTGAGAAGGCTAACGGCCAAGATACAAGTGTGTCAACACCTAGTTTGGTGGCTAGTCGCAACAAATTGTAATTTGTACTATTATAAAATAGGTAGATAAATTTAATTTTTTTTCATAATCATAATCATAATAATTTACTTGCATTAAATAAGGTATGGTCCGGAGTTAACAGTGTCAAACAAATATCTCTTATAACATAACGACTTATAAATCTCTTTTAATCATAACTGTACTAACTGTGTGTAGCCGTTTATATTTATAATGTATAAATAATGTTACGTTTGTAATGTATTATAATAACCATGAGATTACCATGAATACATTAGTAGGTACTAATAATAGGGGATCGGACAGTAATCGAGAAAAAATCTAAAATGTAGTTAGAACGAATGTTCGTCGAACCAGAAAGGTCATTCAATCAATATTATAGTGAAATAATAATGATTTATATTTTTAAATCAATAAATAAAATCTAATAATTCTGTCATTTATAATGTGTTCTTCATCTCAAACGAAATAACAATCACAACGCATGACGTCATTTGTAGGCAAATGCCGTGTGCCGCAAATGAGTCAAGCTTGTGTTTATTTTACGTTTTTGCTTTTCATAAAATGTATTTTTGCTCATTTTTCGTTCTATTACTACAATATCGCCCCCAAACTTGACAAAACGTATTTAAATCTCTTTGCAAGTTTTATTTCGAAGAGATTGACGTTTTCTACCTACATATGACGTCACAAGTTTTGAGGTGACCTTTTGCGCGGCAATATTTGAAACATAATATTTAAACATAGTTTTAGGTACTTTTAGAGCGTTATTTAATTAAAATAGATTTTTCATGGCTATATATTAACCATTTGTTACCTACCTTTACTTCGTTTTGTAAATAAATAATTCGTTTTGTTATGTAGGAGTTCAAAATTCTTAGTTTTAAAATTATATATTTCATCGGAGACCTATAATTGGCTGTATTTTTTTATATATATAAATAAGTTACTATTGTTTTATAAGAAGTGCTGTCGGTCTTCTCAAATAAATAAAAATAAAATAAATAAGTAAAATATGAGTGACCAATAATACATTGAAAACCTATTTTATTTCCGTTTCGTATTGAACGACAACGCTGGTGGCTCTGTGGTGTAGTGGTTAGGCATGTTGGCTTAAATCTCATACACCACTGAGGTAACGGGTTCAATTCCCGCGACGAAACGACGACGGGTGTTGTGGGACCATGGTCTTCATAGTTCCTGCATGGTTCCCTAGATACAGGGAATCCTAGTTAGGGTTCAGGGTCTATGTATGTGATCGTTGGGTGTATTTATTTATTTATTTAAAAACAGTAAAATTAACAATAATTGATGTACACAACAAATTCACAAATGCGGAGCTATCAATGTCGCATATTGAATGCCGATCGAAGTTTGTGGTTACTTTCACCAACAATGTACATAAGTGAACATTTTAGTACCACGTGGCAATCATTACTTTGGTAACAACAAGGTAAACATGTGAAAGTGATCATTGCGACATGGTACTACGAAGCCGACGGAACCACCTTTCTCATCTTTAAAATTAATATAACCTAGACACAAAATATCAATTTGTTTTGGAACTAGGAACTAAAACCAATACATTCGTTTACGTGGACAAGAAAGTATAGAGATCAAATCTCATGCCATCGTAGCTTTGGTAATATTCATACGTGCATTGAAGAGATTTAGAGACGCGGGTTCAAATCGAGCAGTCAGTTTTCAAATCGTTCCAAAAACGTCGGAGCCGCTTGAGTGCGACGGAACCTTCCAGAATGTACGAGAGTAGTAACGTTCTAGAAGGTGGCTATATACACTCGTCGTAACGTTCTAGAAGGTGGCTATACATGCTCGTCGTAACGTTCTAGAAGGTGGCTATATACACTCGTCGTAACGTTCTAGAAGGTGGCTATACATGCTCGTCGTAACGTTCTAGAAGGTGGCTATATACACTCGTCGTAACGTTCTAGAAGGTGGCTATACATGCTCGTCGTAACGTTCTAGAAGGTGGCTATACATGCTCGTCGTAACGTTCTAGAAGGTGGCTATACATGCTCGTCCTAACGTTCTAGAAGGTGGCTATACATGCTCGTCGTAACGTTCTAGAAGGTAGCTATATACGCTCGTCGTAACGTTCTAGAAGGTGGCTATACATGCTCGTCGTAACGTTCTAGAAGGTAGCTATATACGCTCGTCGTAACGTTCTAGAAGGTGGCTATACATGCTCGTCGTAACGTTCTAGAAGGTAGCTATATACGCTCGTCGTAACGTTCTAGAAGGTGGCTATACATGCTCGTCGTAACGTTCTAGAAGGTAGCTATATACGCTCGTCGTAACGTTCTAGAAGGTGGCTATACATGCTCGTCGTAACGTTCTAGAAGGTAGCTATATACGCTCGTCGTAACGTTCTAGAAGGTGGCTATACATGCTCGTCGTAACGTTCTAGAAGGTAGCTATATACGCTCGTCGTAACGTTCTAGAAGGTGGCTATACATGCTCGTCGTAACGTTCTAGAAGGTAGCTATATACGCTCGTCGTAACGTTCTAGAAGGTGGCTATACATGCTCGTCGTAACGTTCTAGAAGGTAGCTATATACGCTCGTCGTAACGTTCTAGAAGGTGGCTATACATGCTCGTCGTAACGTTCTAGAAGGTAGCTATATACGCTCGTCGTAACGTTCTAGAAGGTGGCTATATCGGCGTGTTCGTGGTGGCGGCGGTCGTCGTCGGCGGTGAGCAGCACGTTGAAGGAGAGGAAGAGCGCGGCGGCGGACGCGACGTGCCACACGTCGTGCGTGTCGAACAGCTGCAGCGTCGAGCACACGCCGTTGTGCCGCCGGGACATCGCCGGGCTCTCCTGCAGGACCACGCGAATCATATATTCAATAAGGTCCTTACATTTATTTATTTGGCTAGTTGCCAAATTTATAATATTGAGGTATCTGCTCCCGAAGTAGGCTCATCGGCCGTGTTTCAGCGTACCCTGCCCTCCCCCAGGGATATACAATATATAAACTTGTAATAATTTTGCTTAAATACAATGACAAAAGAAAACAAAAAATACAAACTAAAGGCACGAAGGAAGATGTTCCGCCCGAGCCAGGCGTTATCGGCGCCCGAGCCGGGGGCGGCTGTCCGACAGAACCTACTTGGAACTTATATAAGTGCTTATGTGTCGTGCGAATTTCGTTTGCATGATTTTTTTTAAATTGGTAAATGGCGAGATGTCGCAAATGTATGCCACATTTGCGACATCTCGCCTGATGGAAAGCGAAGATGCGGCCTAAGATGGAGCACGGTTGCCCATGAGATGCCTTCACAGTAGACTTAAAGAGACACAAGTTGTATTGTTTAGGAACAAAGACGGTGGCAGAGCGTTCCACTCCTTAGCAGTTCGCATGATGAAGGAATCTGCGAAACGCTTAGTACGGATAGGTGGGATATTAACGACGTCCGGGTGACACGACTCCCCGCCTGGAAGTCCTCAGGTGGAAGGGAGAAGAAGGAATCAGATCGTGCAATTCCTGAATTTGCGATGCAGGATTTGAATAGAAATCTGCGACTTTGTATGGGCTTTTATAGTTATTTTTTGGCAGCGCCATATTTGATCATGTAATTGATATATGTGGGAATAAGGTCGCCACAGGTGCGTACCACCGCTTCGCCAGTTATTCTGCAGCCAAGCAGTAGTGCGCAAGTATCACTGTGTGCCGGATGGAAAGGCATTGAAACCAGCGATATTACTGGGCATTATGATATTTAACAACTAATTGTTTCAGGGTGACGAGCGCAGTGCAGCGCCGCGCAGGATATTGCAAAACAAAGTTCTAGGTGGTGCTGTTACTGTTATGAGCAGGTGTATTGCTTACCAACAGGCGAACGACCAGCTCGTCTCGTCACTCAGTCAAATAAAAAAAAATCATCGACGTTTAACATTCCAAATTTCCTTTGTACCGTCGCTCTACGAGATGTGCGGAGCTCGGCCTCCGACTACGGCAGACGTTCCTCCTGACAGAACAAAGCGTTTCGCTTCAATTTTCATAATGCGAATAGCTAAGGAATGGTGTTCCTCGCCGGAGTGTTTGCATATTCTTATAGTTTAAGTGTCTTCGATTCCAGAAATGATTATAGTCGAATTGTTCTGTGTGGTGCTACAGCAGTCATAGGTACGTCGCTTGCCATCAGGCGAACGAGCTGCCCGTCTCCTCACTCGAAGGAGCAGAACGTGCGATACCCACCGACCACTTAGTGTTCCCGTTGAGGAACTGGTGCAGCGCCGCGAACCAGGCCGCGTGGGCGAGCACGAAGTAGAGGCAGGCGTGGGCGCGTGGGCGCTCGCGGTGCAGCAGCTTCATGGCCACGTAGAACCACGTGTACAGGATGGCGTTGCCCATCAGGATCGCCAGCAGCTGCCGCGCGAAGTCCGTGTTGCGCGACCACACGCTGCCACACACGTACGACTTCATCAGTTGTGAATACCCGACGTACACTCGTGGTACACACATTCACTCGTGGCAGGCCTCTCGTATGCAGGAGGCCGTCTGAGTTGGCACCACAGCTTTGCCAGTCATTCTGCCGCCAAGCAGTAGTGCGGAAGGATTACTGTGTTCCGGTTTGAAGGGCATTGTAGCCAGCGAAGTTACTGAGCATATGAGACTTAATATTGGGGTGATGAGCGTAATGCAGTGCTACGCAGTGTTTTTTATGGTATTAAAACTTCTGGGTGGCACTGCAATTGTTAAGTGCAGGCGTGGCGCTTACCATCAGGTAAACGACTTGCTCGTGTCATCACTCAGATAAAAAAACAGATACGTTGGCGTGTTCGACGAGAAATCAGCTAATCGGATCGGATGAGGGAGATCGCGGTTGTAGCGCAGTCGGTAGGATACTCACGAGTAGAAGGCGAACGTCCAGTTGGCTATGTTAGCTAGCGCCAAGAGCACCGCTCGCGCCGTGTGCGCCGGAACCAGCACGCGCCAGCGCGTCGCGCGCGCCTGCGACCACGCCACTCGGAACACTGACGCTTCTGTCACGGTCAATAGGAAAAGAGATTAGAAATTGGAAGATATTTGATATATGTATGATGGAACGAAGCGAAGTCACCGAGTCTTTTGGGACAAATCGGCATTTGTATGTTTGTGCGGCGTACGGTTGTTCGAATGTTTATGTAATTTTGCAAAAAGGTAGAATAACAGTAGACTTTGCAAGTTCGAAGATGAGCTACATCAGTTCGGGGCTTGTTGATTAAGAAGATATAAAGATTCAGAGCGACCACCAGTTTTGACTACATGAGCTTTTGCAAAAGCATCTTCACCGATGTATGGACAGCTTTTACTGTGTAGGGACAAACAGTAATTATATCGTGTCTGGGTGTCGAGGACCATGGTCCTCGTAGTTCGTGGTCGATGCAGGGAACTCTAGTCAGGAGCCAGTAAGCCAGCAATATCGTTTTTCTTCTTCCTATATATTTAAAATCTTTGTTATTATTATTATTTACCATTACCTAAGCAAATTCAAAGTTCAAAAGTTCTTTATTCAGTTTTGTCCTCACAGCCGAACGTCAATTATTACAATGACTACCACCGTATCGGAAATAGAACCTCTACTCAGAAGATACGGCAAGAAACTGGGGGCATTTTTTTATTTTTAAAACTTTTGTTACAATATTATATGTTTGGTTTTTAAAGTACGTCTATTCAACGGAAAAACTAAGGGTCGTTCCGCTCGCGGCGGAGAGCCGTAACGTAAAGATAGAGCGAACAACTCACCCATTTTGAACCTCCCCGCGTAGTATATCTTCAGCGTCATGATGAAACAAGTGAGCAGGTGCAGTACAGTGAACACCACCGAGAAGTACACCGAGGGGAACAGGATGCCGAACAGTCCTGGACAACAGGGAAACAATCAACAAATGGAGAATATTTTGGCTATTTAATGTATGTGTGACTGTGTCTTTTACGGTGCAGAGGGTTCAAGGTAACTAGCGATTTACCATTGAAGGTATAGACGTAACCCAGAAGTGTTAAATTTTAATTTTAAGCCCTTTAAATAAGTCCAAATTTCAAACATACGAGTTGGGATGGCTTGGGTAGATGCTGTCGGGGGGAAGGCACAATACACCCCATGCGGGACGTCAGTGCAGGACTCATCGCCCCCTCATTGAATAAGAATAAGAAAGTCCCTAAATTAAGAGTAGAAAAGTACACTGTAGGTATGTATTTGAGTGTAAATTGTGGGTAAGACACATGCGAGGCTCACCGATGCTCATGATGAGCGAGGCTCACCGATGCTCATGATGAGCGAGGCTCACCGATGCTCATGATGAGCGAGACTCACCGATGCTCATGATGAGCGCCAGCAGCATGAAGGTGGAGTGCGCGCTGGGGATGAGGTCGGAGTGCCGGTTCTGGTACAGCTTCAGCATCACCAGCACAGCGATCACGTACATGAACGACGAGTCTGCAACAACACGCCACGCCACGCCACGCCACGCCACGTCAGCACATTGTCACGAGCAAGACAGTAGAGTCGTACGACTTGTACGTAAGTGATTGTTTTAAAATACAATTATCTGTAACTTTTTGTTCATAAAGGACCATCACGCGAATGAATCTTTATTCGAAAGAGCCATTACGCGAATGTGCCTTTGTTCGATAGGACCATTACACGTAAGGGCCGTAAGAGACCAAATCAAAAATTTAAAAAAAATCCTATTTTACTAATATTATAATAGCGACTACTAATTTATAAACTAGTCGCGCCCGCGGTCTCTCGGTCTCTCGGGATAAAGTGGGAAAATCCAGGATATAAGCTATTTCCATTCCGAATTTCATTCGAATCCGTTGAGTGAAGAAGTAACAAATACTTACACATAACATACACATTTTCGCATTTATAATATTAGCGTGATCTGATGCGAAAGTTTGTAAGGATGGATGAATGTTTGTTACTCAATCACGCTAAAATAACAAACAGTTTTTTTTTTACTTATGCTCGCTTTTGACCGCTATCTCACCTGTTGTTAAATGACGATGCGGTCGAAGATGTAGTACGCTCGCCTAGATGAAACCTGTTCACTCTAGTCTTAAAGACACCCAGATTATAGCTATCCGGAAACACAGATGCCGACAGAGAGTTTCACTCCTTGGCCGTTCGTATTATGAAGGTCGAAGCAAACATGATGATGCAGGTTCTTTATGGCCTGAAAAAGAACTTGCAACACGCAGCTAGCAATAAATAATGGTGTAATAATGGTAATAAATAATAAATATGGCGTACCGAACTGGAAGTTCATCTTGTTTGGGCAGAGGTGGTAGCAGGCGGAGAGGAACCCCTCCATGCACAGCGCCAGCCCCATCGAGTACAGCAGCCCATAGTGCTGCGGGATGCCCAGCTGTGGGCCGGCGGGGCGTGAGCGTGGGCACGGTGGAAACATTACATCTTATGCACGGTGGAAATACGTCATCTTATGCAGAGTGGGAATACGTCGTCTTATGCAGAGTGGGAATACGTCAACTTATGCAGGGTGGGAATACTTCAACTTATGCAGGGTGGGAATACGTCAACTTATGCAGGGTGGGAATACGTCAACTTATGCAGGGTGGGAATACGTCAACTTATGCAGGGTGGGAATACGTCAACTTATGCAGGGTGGAAATACGTAATCTTATGCAGAGTGGGAATACGTCAACTTATGCAGGGTGGGAATACGTCAACTTATGCAGAGTGGGAATACGTCAACTTATGCAGGGTGGAAATACGTAATTTTATGCAGAGTGGAAATACGTCAACTTATGCAGGGTGGGAATACGTCAACTTATGCAGGGTGGAAATACGTCATCTTATTCAGAGTGGAAATACGTCATCTTATGCAGGGTGGGAATACGTCATCTTATGCAGGGTGGGAATACGTCAACTTATGCAGGGTGGAAATACGTAATCTTATGCAGAGTGGAAATACGTCAACTTATGCAGGGTGGGAATACGTCAACTTATGCAGGGTGGAAATACGTAATCTTATGCAGAGTGGGAATACGTCAACTTATGCAGGGTGGGAATACGTAATCTTATGCAGAGTGGAAATACGTCAACTTATGCAGAGTGGGAATACGTCAACTTATGCAGAGTGGAAATACGTCATCTTATGCAGAGTGGAAATACGTCATCTTATGCAGGGTGGGAATACGTCAACTTATGCAGGGTTGAAATACGTCATCTTATGCAGAGTGTCAATACGTCATCTTATGCAGGGTGGGAATACGTCATCTTATGCAGGATGGGAATACGTCATCTTATGCAGAGTGGAAATACGTCATCTTATGCAGAGTGGAAATACGTCATCTTATGCAGAGTGGAAATACGTCATCTTATGCAGAGTGGAAATACGTCATCTTATGCAGGGTGGGAATACGTCATCTTATGCAGAGTGGAAATACGTCATCTTATGCAGGGTGGGAATACGTCATCTTATGCAGAGTGGAAATATGTATTTTTTTTAATCTTTATTTTTTATAGAGCTTTTATGTTCTTTTTACTTAAGTATCAGTTTGAAAGTGGCAGCATACCTGTCCCGCTCCTGCGTGGAGTTGTCTCGCTCGCACCTGCAGCATGAAGACGCCGCCGAGCAGCACGTACGCGACGTTCGAGTACACGTGGTTGAAGTCGGACAGGAAGCCCAGCGGGTGCGCGCACAGGAAGTTGTAGTAGCACAGGTCCTGGTTGCCGGTCTGGAACACCATCTGTCGGGGACAGGTTGAGGCTCCCATCACTTTACCGGATATATTTCGGAGTTTTACTTTTTATGATTAAATGGGCTCACGTTTGACAACAACTCACCAGGGCCCTAATTCACTATGACAACTTGGCGATTACTAGCTTCGAGAAAACGCCGATTTCTAAATTAATAAACGACATCTGCGAAATTTATATTCTCTATGACGCGTCATATATAACTAAACAACATAAGGGTGAAGTAAAAGTGAATAAAATACAAAGATGTCAGCGCGCTATGGAACGGAGCATTCTTAGCATAGAGCTAAAGGACAATAAAAAACACAACCATTCGTAAAAAACAAAGCTAATACATGCACTAGAATACTCACTAAAGATTTAATTTGTTCTGGTCGGGCCCAAATGGTAATAGAAGACGAGGCCGACCACAAGAAAGATGGGTGGATGAAATAGACAGAGCGGTGGGCAAGGACTGGCTAACAAATGGTTTGAAATGGAGGAGGCCTATTCGATGCATCGTGGTTCTGCCGCGCGAGTTGGAGCGGACGCGGGTCGGCCGGTGTGGACCCGACTAATCAGATTTGACGTAAACCAACTGTATGCTAGATACTCATTGAGAAGTGATTATAGCACGTAACATTTGGGAAGTTAAGAGAATTGATCATTGCATAAGCATCGACCAAACACCGATCAATCTCCATCGTTAATTACCGATCTATCCACGTGACATCGGCGAAATTGTGGAAACCCCGCAGGAGCCATATATAAGAAGTTGAAGTTGAAGTTATATAGGCCCATAAAATAAAATTACAAATAAAATTACAAAATGCTGAATTGTACACCAAACCAAAGAATTAATAGTTACATGAAAACAACTTACAAACTAAAGTACAACGTACGGACAATAATGAAAAAGAAAAACTAATGATGATGGAAAATATGGGCTATTCTTTTAACACATGGTCTATTTTTTAGTCCAATCCATCCAAAGGTTGTCTGTAAGAGATTGCTTTATGCGATAAGACCGCCAATTGTATTACCCAAGTTAAGATTTACATTTTTCTCATGTAATTATGTTTGTGGTATGCAATAAAGTGTAATTGTATTGTATTGTATTGTGTTACCTGTTGGTACGTGAACAGCAGCTGCACGACCGGCAACGAGTACACCACCGCCACGGTCAGCGCTCCCCAGAAGTACCTGCCAGTCAGCAAGGCTTACGTAAACACACAGCCTGTGGTGTAGGTGGACAGCTGGCTCGAATCTCGTACACCACTGTTGCAGGGTCGATTCACGCGGGAATATGTTTGAACACAGAAAAAAAATGTTTCGTGTCTGGGTAATGTGGGACCATGGTCCTCATAGTTGCTAGTCCCTAGATACAAAGAATCTTAGTTAAGGGCCAGGATCTATGTAAGTGATCGTTATAAAACAAAATCCGACACCAGCGTTGGCCACCCAACCGACGAGAGAAGGACAAGTTTTTTTTTTTTTAATCTTAGTAGATCTTTGTTTGGCCACTATCTCGCCTGATGTGAAGCGAAGATGTGGCCTAAGATGGAGCACATAGATCTAGAGAGAGACGGCAGTTGAGCGGCTGCTCAGACCCGTCTCCCCGATGGTGCACCGAAGTTTAGTGTTAAGGTGATACGTTTTTCATACAAAATTGAACGTTTTTACGGAGGTAATTTACGCAAAATGAATTGTACCATTTTATTACCATTTATGGTACAGTTAATATCAGCAACCTGATGTAAATTGTACCATTTCATTAATTGTACTGTACGGAGTTTTCCGTACATAAAATGATAATGCCAGATTATGGAGAAAAAACTGTTCATTTATTTCCCCAAAACTAGGTCTAAAATGATTAATGTAAATGATAATGATTGAGCTCACGCGAATGAATGGTGTCCGATCGTGAACCGATGACACGATACATGAAATGTGGCGGCGCGGTGTGCGGTGCGACCATCGTACATGTACCATTTACAACCTGATATTAATTGTACAATTTAATTAATTTTGCGTAAATAACCAACCGTAAATAGTTGACCTCGCATACATTTAGGCATTTCCACTATTCAGTGAACAAGTTAATAATGGTTGTGTTTTGTGTGAAAAAGTGATCACCTGCAAGAGGTCCTCACCTGTCCGACCTCCTGGCGAGCGTGTCGGGAGGCGCGCGGGTTAACCTCGCCACTGTTAACACGTGAGGAGACGACCACGACTCTTCTGCGGAATAACAACGTGTGTATCTTAAGTCTTAACATTTTAAATATTCCGATTTTACTTTTAGGTATTCCGAAGACGCAGGTTCGATCCCTGCCCGAGCATTTTCATTTTCCTTCTTCCTAATTAATTAAAACGTCTCGCAGTTTCACCTGCGCTCTACCGGAAGAAAATGTAGCGTATGCCCTTTTCCACGACTTAAAGAACCTAAATTTACTTAGAACTTTTATTTTGATTTGATTGATTCAAAGATCAAAGTTCTTTATTCATTTTTGTCGTCACAGACGCACTTATGAACGTCAATTATTACAATGACTCTACCACCGTATCGGAAAAAGAACCACTACTCAGAAGATACGGCAAGAAACTGAGGGGCATATTTTTAGAACTTTGGTTACAATATGTTATGTTTGTTATTGACAACATTGTGTATTATTGTGTGCGCTAATGCCTTCAATATCAACCGCGTGTATCGACCAGTGATGGTAGCTGATGGTAACGCTCGCGTGGCCGCCGACACTCGACTTTGAATCCTAGATTTGCGTTGTGCGCGCATTTACACTTGAAAATAGTGAAGGAAAACACCATGAACTTTCTAACCTGTGTTATTATTGACAGTGACCTTTCTGACCCATGTTATTCATGACAGTGACCTTTCTTCTTTCTGATCTGCATTATTTCTAACAGTAACATTTTTGACCTGCATAATTTCGGACAGTGATCTTTCTGACCTGCATTATTTCTAACAGTGACATTTTTGACCTGCATTATTTTTAACAGTGACTTTTCTGACCTGCATTATTTTTAACAGTGACTTTTCTGACCTGCATTATTTCTAAAAGTGACTTTTCTGACCTGCATTATTTCTAACAGTGACCTTTTTGACGTTCATTATTTCGGACAGTGATCTTTCTGACCTGCATTATTTTTAATAGTGACTTTTCTGACCTGCGTTATTTCTAAAAGTGACTTTTCAAACTGCATTATTTCTAACAGTGACCTTTTTGACGTTCATTAACTTTCTGACCTGCGTTATTGCGCGCTTCGTATTCAATGATGGGCGTTTCTTCGCTGGTGGCGCGCGAGCTCGACGGCCCCGGCTCCGCTTCTATTATTAGTTCTTCTTCTGTGGACATTTATCATTATTAGAACATTACTACACATTCTTAAACTATGATGGCCATTAAAAAATAAAGAACTTTTCGACATCCCCCTTTTTAACCGACTTCAAAAAGGAGGAGGTTCTCTATTCAACTGTATGTTTTTTTTGTTTGTGTTTGTTACGCGATTACTCCGCAAATTATGAATTGATTCTGATGATTCTTTTTTTGTTTAGTAGGTCATACTTACTTAATGAGCGAGTGTGGCTCAGAGGGAGCTCGTGCGACTTTCGATCCGGTGCACCCGAGTTCGAATCTCGCTGGCCCCGCACCACTGACTTTCTTAAGTTATGTGCGGATTTAACACTCGCTCTAAAAACGGTGAAGGAAAACATCGTGAGGAAACCGGCATGTCCAAGAATTTTTCACAAAAAGTCAAGTACATGTGACATCCACCAACCCGCACTGGGCCAGCGTGGTGGATTATGGCCCATTCTCTCTCTATGAGAGAAGGCCCGTGTCCCAGCAGTGGGAACGTGATGGGCTGATGATGATGATGATGATGAGGTCATACTTGAGAGGTACCATACCATATAAATTTTATCGAAATAGATTCAGCGCTTTTTGATATAATCAACAAAGACCAAAATATAGGTATAGTGTTGACGTCGGTTTTTGTTTTTTATTTTATTTAATATTGTAATGTTATTGGTGTACAATATTTTTTTACGCTTAATAGATCTATGTTTGGCCACTATCTCACCTGATGTGAAGCGATGATGTCGCCTAAGATGGAGCACATAGATCTAAAGATAGAAGGTAATTGAGCGGCTGCTCAGGCCTGCCTCCCCGATGGTTTACCAAACATCATCCCGAAACACGACTAGGTCGCTTGACGGCACGGCTTTGTTCGGTGGGTGGTATTACAACCACGGCCAGAGCCTACCACTCCAAAGCGCGTAAGCTGGTTTCATCACGATGTTTTCCTTCACCGTTTTTAGAGCGAGCGAGCTAAAGTGTTACCAATCAACGAATATTACCTTTCTGCATATCCCTGTAAGGCAGCGCGGCGAGCCACACGAACGCCGCGATGAGCGCGACCAGCACGACGACGACCAGCGCGCCGATGGCGTACTCCTTGTACGATATCGTCGCTATTACACTAAATCTGAAACGAAACTCATTTTCAAAATGGCGCATTGCTTCACGTCTGTTTAGCACGTACAAAAACTGAAAACAACATGGCTGACTGTTTTGAAACTATTTTGCAACAACAACTGAAAAGGCGTTTTACGCGTTTTAGACGTTGTACGTTTTATCAAACAAAAAAACCGACTTCAATGTATCTTCGAAGTCCAAGGTCAAATATCGATGAATAATTTATATGGGACCACTTCGTAGCTATACTGAACCCAACGCAAAAAGAATTTTCCAAATCGGTTCATGAATGACGGAGTTCTGAGGTAACAAACATTAAAAAAAATACAATCGAATAGGAATAGGAGGACCTTCTCGTTTTTGAAGTCGGTCAATAATTGGCATACTTACTGCTGTACAAATGTCTAGCAAATAAAACCTTAAAAAAAAGCATTTGTATATGTAACTGAGTGACGAGACGAGCAGGCCGTTTGCCTGGTGGTAAGCAATACGCCAGCCCGTAACAATAACGGCACCACCCAGAACTTTGTTATGCAAAATCCTGCTGCATACTGCATATATGAAGGGTGAAGAAATCCTTCGATACGTCCGGGAGAGAATAGGCATGTTCCGGAGTTCGCGTGAGGAGCCCATCAACGTGAGTTTGTCGCGGCTGGAGCAGACTAGGACCACTGACTTCAAGTGCTACGCGCTCCAGGTTCCAGCGGAACACGCGAAGATGTTCCTCACCCCGGACTTCTGGCCTGCAGGGTAGTCTACCGCCGTTATAGAAAAAGTAGGTAGAAACAATAATTCCTTATGTGTTGTGTAGTAGCGTATAAAAGACCGAGTTATAGTGTTATATTTTTGTATATATGTTAGTCTGTAAGGTATATATTCTATGGGCCTCTGTTCATTTTACTTTAATGTACATTAATACTGCCAGAAATAAATAAATAAAAAATCAAAATCAAAATCAAAATCTCTTTAATCATTTTGGCATCACAGACGCACTTATGAACGTCAAATTATCACAATAACTCTACCACCGTATCGGAAAAAGAACCAAAAATAAATAAGTAATGCTTTTCAACTGTTTCGCAGTTTTTTATTAATTTTTCTTTACAACTATTGTTGCAAAATGGTTCTTTTTTAATAATTGTTGAACAAAGCATGTCTAAATTAGAGACTTACTTGAAACTCTTATTCCTGAGTCCGGCCGCGGCGTGCGGTATCGGATTCGCCGTCTCGCTCTCTCCGCGGCACTCGTCCGTCTCTTTCGTTATGAACACCACGTAGAAACCGAACGGGAACATTGTTTGCTGAAACAATAAACACCTTATGCCACTCACAATAAGTGTCATTTATGTTTTTGCAGATGGAAAAATGTAGTGAAATATTATAAACGAGACTCTATAATAGTATAATTAACCAAAAGGAGGAGGTTCTCTGTTCGATTGGATTCTTTTTTTAATGTTTGTTACCTTAGAACTCCGTCATTCATGAACCGATTTGCAAAATTCTTTTTCCGTTGTGTTCAGTATAGTTACGAAGTGGTCCCATATACATTTCATCGATATTTGACCTTGGACTTCGAAGATACATTGAAGTCGGTTTTTGCTTTTTTCTAAAAATTTATTACTTTAGTTGTGTTTCGTGATTATCCCGAATAAAGCCTATGTAAAGGGCTTTATTCTGGATAATCCGTCTATATATAATAAGTCCAGGACCTAAAGAACCGGCTTACCAAATTTAATCAAAATCCGTTCAGTACTTTTTGCTTGAAGTAACAAACATCCATCCATTCAACGACATTGCTGAAAACGATGACTTCTTAGCGCTATACACAATACTCACAGTAAGGGTGATCCCGCCCCTGCTGGTCATCGTCAGGTGATACCCTTGGTACATTATTTCTTTCTCGTTGTCGAACACTGGGCACTGGAAATAAATTATTACAAACTTTCACACATTCCCGATACGATGCAACAATTTACTTACATAAGCTTTGCTATGCGAAGCTTATGTAAGTAAATTGTTGCAAATACGCACTAATTTTAACTTTAAACATTTCTTTCATCATCATCATCATCAGCCCATCATGTTCCCACTGCTGGCACCAAAGTTCTGGGTGGTGCTGTTATTGTTATGGGCGTAATGCTTACCATCAGGCAAACGACCAGCTAGTCTCGACATTCAGTTACATAAAAAAAAACACGAGCCTTCGGGCCATAATCCACCACGCTGGCTCAGTGCGAGTGGATGTCACATGTCCTTGAATTTTTGTGATTATTTCTTGGACATGCCGGTTTCCTCACGATGTTTTCCTTCACCGTTTCTAGAGCGTGTTCTTCACTCACTCGTAAATCGATATAGTCCCGCCCCTGTTGATGTTCGCGTATGTGTCCTTACCGAGTTGTTTTGTATGGAGACAGTCGCGCACAGCTCGTCCTCCGAGTCCACGAGAAGGATCACGCTCTTCGGGACCGTGTAGTTGAACCTGCATACGTAACGTACGATATACCTACATGTATATCAATACAATAACATTCTTGGAACATTCCACTTGTGCAAAGCAACCAACAAATACATAAGAAACACTACATAAGAAAAGTTTTTTTTGACGATGCAATATTATGGTGACAGTCAGCTGATTTGATGATGGAGACGGAAGGTGGGCAATAGAACTCCTTGACGGATAATCGTAAACTACTAGTGTTTGGGCTCATTTTAATCTGCTCGCGGTTCCGATTACGAAGTTGTTAAAAGAAGAAAATTTTTTTTTCAACAAAACTTATTTACATATTAAACTACTGTAAAGCGATATCATTATGTTATTTCTTTATCAACCGACTTCAAAAAAGGAGAAGGTTCTCTATTCGACTGAATTTTTTTATGTTTGTTACCTCAGAACTCCTTCATTCATGAACCGATTTGGAAAATTCTTTTGGGTTCAGTACAGCTACGAAGCGGGCCCATATCAATGACATCGATATTTGACCTTGGACTTGAAGATACATTGAAGTCGGTTTTTTTGTTTGATAAAACGTATACTTGTTTGACCAGGCCTAGCGCACTCCGCACTGTAGTAGCAGGCCTAGCGCACTCCGCACTGTAGTAGCAGGCCTAGCGCACTCCGCACTGTAGTAGCAGGCCTAGCGCACTCCGCACTGTAGTAGCAGGCCTAGCGCACTCCGCACTGTAGTAGCAGGCCTAGCGCACTCCACACTGTAGATACGGAGCTACAAGTACATAGCCGGACACCGACGGCGGGTCGCGCGTCGATACACGTGCCGCGTCATAAGAGATAAGAGCGGCGCGATAGAAAGAGAGCCGCTCTGTAGGTTAATATGACTGGTAGGTATGCAGCGCTACGCGAGCTGAATTGAATTTTATTGCGTCATAGCAAGAGTCGCTATTTGTTTAAATTTCTTTGCGGAGTGATGCTTCTGTCCCTTAGTTTTCTGTGGTTTTATCTAAGTCCCGCCGCCTACCCGTCTCACTAGGTACCTACTCCGCCGGCGCGTCCGTCCATCTTCATCTGTTGTCGGGCAACTTTGACGTCAAACCGCGTTACCTATTTCCATGAAGTCATATATATATATATATATATAAATTATTACTACGGTTCTACCGTTATCTTCAGGGAAAACCTATGAACAAATCGAGTACCTACATACAATTCGCGGAAGTTTAATAGTAAAAAATTGATAAAGCACCAGATAGGCTAACATTTGGTTGTAAATGCCGTTTTGTGACAAGCAGGTCGTTCGCCTGATGGAAAGCAACACGCCTGCCATAAAAGTTGCAGATCACCCAGACTTTGTTCGGAAATATACACACTTAACACACCGCATTAGCATCGTCACTTAACAACAGGTGAGATAGCGGTCAAACGTCATCATCATCAGTCCATTACGTTCCCACTGCTGGGACTCGGGCCTTCCCTCGTAGAGAGAGTATGGGCCATAATCCACCACGATGACCCAGTACGGGTGGATATCACATATCCTTAAATTTTTGTTATAAATTCTGGGATATGCCGGTTTCCTCACGATGTTTTCCTTCACCGTTATCAAACGTCTATAAATAAAAAAAATATTGGTTCGAAGTCCGGTGCGTTGGATGGTAAGTCGCAACCCGTAAGCTAACATAAAGACATCCCCGCAAAGTTTCTTGGTGCTATCTTCTCTAGCGGGCATATTTCCGAAGCACTGGTAGAGTCAGTTTCCGAAGCACTGGTAGAACTTGGACTTGCTTACCCTTTTTTTTAAGTCATGTTATTTAAAGTTAAAATTTTAACGTATTTTAATTGATTTGTATTATGTATATGACGTTTAAAAGTGCCTGTTTAACTTGTGCATGTTTAACAAATATCTTTAGACTTAGGTAAGATGTACTCACGCGGGCAGTCCCCGCAGCCGCGACACGTTCCAAGGGTTCTGGTCAAACGAGAAGTAGTAATACTTCGGGGTGCTCGGGGTCACGTTTAGAGATATCTCCTGAAAAAAAAATATGTACTAAGGTAATAAATACCTTAGCACTGATTTTCACGCAATTCGAGCAGATTCTCCTTCAAACTATCGCCGGCCAAATTTGTTGTACACAAACAACATCTCTATAACGTTCAAGAAACTGGCTGGAACGGACATCGGCACAATTGTGACGATAACACGCAGCAGCTATACAACAAGAAGTCGAGTCGACACTTTTGATCTTCACAATGACGGCGACGCGATACTTCAATTCACATTTATTAAGGTTTGATCAATGGTTTCGGATCATGTTTGTAAATGCTTGTTTTGATCACCATCGATATCTCAGAAGCGCGACGTTGAAGGATACTCCACCACTCATACTTTTTGTTTGTATTGAAGTCCTCTATCGATTTATTAAGGTTTGATGAGTGGCTAAAATTTTATAAATTTTTCAAAATGGCGTCATCGTCAGACCGTAAATGGTAAAATTACCTTTATACTGTTCTTTCAGCTTAAAATCTTGCAAAAGCTTTCTACCTACGTCCATATATTACAGTGGCAGTGACAGTAAATCAAACAAAAGTATACCTTATTAACTTCGACATAGAAGTCCTTCACCCGTCGCAGTTGAATGTCGACCGTTGTGTTCTTTGGATTCTGTGTCGTTATGTGTATAGTAGGACGGTTCTCTGTGTCTATGTCTGTAACAAACAAATTAATAGGTAAGGCAGAGTAAAACAGGACAAGGAAATGCTAATTATCCTGGCCACGTTTAAACCACAGTTTTACAATCCACTTTAGAGTTTAACCAGGCCTAGCGCACTCCGCACTGTAGATACGGAGCTACAAGTACATAGCCGGACACCGACGGCGGGTCGCGCGTCGTTACACGTGCCGCGTCAGAAGAGATAAGAGCGGCGCGGTAGAAAGAGAGGCGCTCTGTAGGTTAATATGACTGGTAGGTATGCAGCGCTACGCGAGCTGAATTGAATTTTATTGTGTCATAGCAAGAGTCGCTATTTGTTTAAATTTATTTGCGGAGTGATGCTTCTGTCCGTTAGTATTCTGTGGTTTAAGTGAATATAATATAGCCTAAGTGAAAATAATAAATAGGGGGTCTAAGTCTTAGACCCTCCGTCTAGTTTCTATCTGTCATTCAAAAGTGTATGGGATTTATCAAAATTAATATAAACATTTTGATTGTTTGATGTAATACACATGGCACAACCAATCAGAACACTTGCACATCTGCGTTTAGTGTGAAGTTCCGACTGGCTCCTATGCCTTACTTAGTGGTGCAAGTGGTTCGACATGTGTTGGTCATGAATACGGGTGCAAGTTGAGAATGTTTTCGTTACCGGGCCCTGCGTCGTGCGGGCAGAGAGTTCGCGCCATGTCGTTGAACAACACCCCCGTCTGAGCCACCACCGGCAGCTCCCACGACGATATGCCTGTGGACAGTGGAAGACAGTGAACACTTGTCAAAAGTGAATTGAACACAGTGTGTGTGTGTGACAAAAACAGGAAGAGATAATGAGTATGTGTTGAAAAATAATTTGCTTGAGCAGTATGTAAACCGATCGGATGATTATATCAAGCATTTGAGCCACCAAACTTGCATGATTTTCACAGAGGATGGAGTGATTGAAGGATGTGGGCAAAGAAGGAAGGAAGGTTGAGAGAAGGAGGGGGGGGTAAGTGAACTGGGTGAACTAGCTTGTAAGGCGAGGAGAAAAAGGGAGAATAATTATAGATATTAATTGATATTTATTTTAATTAGAAGAACCATAGGAATTGCACGATCTGATTCCTTTCCTTCTTCTCCCTTCCACCTAAGGACTTCCAGGCGGGGAGTCGTTTCACCCGTACGTCGTTAATATCCCACCTATTCGTACTAAGCGTTTCGCAGATTCTTTCATCATGCGAACTGCTAAGGAGTGGAACGCTCTGCCACCGTCTTTGTTCCCAAACGTATACAACTTGTGTCTCTTTAAGTCTACAGTGAATAGGCATCTCATGGGCAAGCGTGTTCCATCTTAGGCCGCATCTTCGATTTCAATCAGGCGAGATATCGTCAAATGCCCATGCAAGTTACCAATAAAAAAAAAAGAACATGCAAGCTTACCTTTCTGCTGAGTGGCGCTAATGAACACGGGATAGTCCAGCGGCACGGAGTTGTTCGTGGACACGTGCACACGAGTCGGGTACCCCTCCCATTTGTCAGTGTCCTGGAATGACAACGATTTAATATTGTACTAGCGACACGCCCTGACTTCACACAGGTGACCAGTACATAATTGGCAAGGTTACCTCGTTAAAGTCGAGTATTTGTTCAGTGGAATTGTTCACAAGCACCTCTATCCTGGTGCTGTAGTTGTATCTGAAACCAAATAGAAACAAATCAGAGTCAGTTTTCTCATTATTATTTTCTTAGCCTGTACTTCGCCTTCAGGCGCAAAGCACACATAGCCCCGCGGCGGTGTAGCCTCTTCTATACATATAAAACAGTTCAGTGACCGACAGACTCTGGCGTGTTCTCATGTATTTTGAAAAATACGCGACTTCACAGCAACTCATTAAATTATATTAAATCGAAAAAGGACATCAAATATGTCCAAACGATATGAATATAGAAGTATTCAAAGTTGTCGCGTTTTCCAGATATTGGATGTCAAAAGCCGGGCCTGGAAACAGTTGCCGTTTTCCGATACGGTGGTAGAGTCATTGTGATAATTTGACGTTCATAAGTGCGTCTGTGATGCCAAAATGATTAAAGAGATTTTGATTTGAGTATATGTAGAATAGGTAATTTTCTCCAAAAAGTTGACTATAAAATTCCATATAACCGAGAGACATAGAAATTTATTTAAATGATCCAAATACTCTGATCAAACACTAATAAAATGACAGAGGACGTCAATATGAACTGAACAAACTGTGGGTATAATGAAGTAACTGAGATATTCAATTTATACTTCTTTTATGTTTCACATCCTCCTTGGATTTATAAGAGTTTGACCAGCGACTGTGATTTCAAGGGTTTTACATAATGGCAGACAGTAGACAGGCCATGCGCCATAATAAAACGTTACATGCCCTGTGGAATGTATTATGTCCCTATAAGGTGTAGAGATGCACAACAAAAGGCTGTTTATGGTGTTTTAAGGTGATGGCATGGAAAGGGTTCCGACTGAAAATCAGTGCTAAGTTACCTACTTAAGATACCTTAACGTATGCTGAGTCGGACCCTTTTCCTGACATCGCGCAACATTTCACTGTGTTGTTTTTAATTATTTTTGTTCTGTCTTTATTTTAGTATGTTCAGTGTAATATTGTGTGATGTCCGGAATAAATGTATTTTCTTTGTTTCTTTTAATCGCCTTCAATAAAGGAGAAGGTTATCTGTTTGATTGTATTTATTATGTTTGTTACCTCAGAACTCCGTCATTTATGAACTGATTTTTAAATTTATTTTTGCATTTGGTACAGTATAGCTATGAAGTGGTCCCATATAAATTTCATCGATATTTGACCTTGGCCATTGAAGACACATTGAAGTCGGTTTTTGTTTTTCTAAAAATGATTCAAAATGTCCAGTGCGTAAACTGCGGGCATAGCAGTCGAGCGGGTCATCTAGTCTGGTTATATATATTTGTTGACACTCATCGAGTCCACTTTTCAATTTTTAAATCTAGTTTTATGATTGTTAACTTATTTTTCTTGTTGCTATTCTTTTCAGTGCAAATGTGCATTTTTATGTCTATTTATTTTATAGAACTTAGTGATGATGCTAGCAAGTTGTTTGCCTAATGGTAACAAGTCTGCCCATAGCAATTGCAGTACAACCCAGAACTTTAGACTTTTGACCATGCACATATCTATTGAAATTACAATGTTTTATTTTGAACATCAGCGGCTTATGAATCAGGCAGTCACTGGAAAGTAGCTTTTTTAATTTAACCTATTTTACCCCACAGTTGGGTTAAGTTCTCCCTCATATCCTTCCATGAATCTCTCTTCATGCCCACTTCAGGAAAGTCCCTCTTAAAAGTGTTTTAATCTTCCCTCCATCACACATTAACATGAGTTAATTTATGAAAAGAAACATACTACTATGTAATACATTTATTTATTTTATTTTAAGACATGGTCATCAGATAATATAATATAACACTATTTCAATTAAAAAAAATGCTTTAGAATGTTCTTCTACATTATGTATTTGTTATATTATGCATTTTATCTATAGTATAATATCTGATTTTAAATTAATTAGCATGTCTTTATGAACGTGAACAAAGTAGATAATTGGCTTCTTTGTATCCTAAAGTATCCTTTGTTCTAAAAAGGAAGGGATCAAAAAGCATCTTTTCCTTGAAAGGCCCCAGGTTCAAGGAGTACATTTTCGTTCTGGGTATTCCCCTTATTTTATTAGGAGTAAACATACTTTTTCTTAATGAAGAAAATAACTAAAAAAAGAAATTAAGTCTAATAAAATAATGGAATTTTGCAATTCATTCAGCCATTTTTTATGCGCTGTAAATTCAATTATTAATGTGACTTAAATCAAATAAACTAAGTAAACAAAAACATTGAAGTAAAATAATAGTTGACTTACTGGCCGTATATGAAGTTCTTCTTCGTATAAGCTGGAGTTTGTTGAGCATGGCACACAGTTTGGTATAAAAACAAGCCTATAATTATTTTAAACATTGTCAAGGAGGCGTTTTAGACTAATTTTCACAATTTTTGTCTAGGCAGGAATCTTCCGCACAACGCACACGATTTGAACCTCAACTTCAACAAATAATGGCCTTCTTCTGTGTGTCAGCCACTGACTGACACTTGACAGTAGTGCCAAAGTTGTCGGCCAGATAAAGGTAGAAATACACTTTCTTCAAAGTTCAAAAGTTCTTTATTCATGTTTGGCTACCACCGTATCGGAGAAAGAACCACTACTCAGAAGATACGGCAAGAAACTGAGGGCATGTTTTTTGAGATTTTGTTGTAATTTTATGGATTTTTACAATGTTATGTTTGTTATGTACTGACAGAAGCGGAATGTTCCATGCATCTTTGTCTTATATGTAATTACAACTGCATAGTATGCTTTTTTATCAGAATATTTTTCACACGCAATTTGAATCTACTTTCTGTGTGCTCCGTTATACATTTTGGAATTTTATTGTTAAAACGTACACAATGGGGGATCGGACAACTTTTCAGAAAGTGTTTTATATTAACTACAATCAATATATATAGCCATGAAAAATACTATTTTAATTAAATAACGCTCTAAAAGTACCTAAAACTATATTTAAATATTATGTTTCAAATATTGCCGCGCAAAAGGTCACCTCAAACTTGTGACGTCATATAGAAACGACACACACTTCGAAATAAAACTTGCAAAGAAATTTTAATACGTTTTGTGAAGTTTGGGGACGATATTGTAGTAATGGAACGAAAATATTAGCAAAAATACATTTAATGAAAAGCATAAACGTAAAATAAACACAAGCTTGACTCACGGCATTTGCCTACAAATGACGTCATGCACTGTGTTGGTGTTTCGGAACAGATTAAAAATGACAGAATTATTAGGTTTTATTTATTGATATAAAAATATAAATCTTTATTATTTCACAAAAATATTGATTGAATGATCTTTCTGGTTTGACGAACATTCGATCTAACTACATTTTAGATTTTTTCTCGTAAATAGCGCGAACCGCTCGCTTTTGTAAAATAAAAATAGCTTCTATATCCGCGGCAGAACCCCACAGCAAAATGCCATATGACATTAAGCTGTGGAATGGATATGCAAAGTAAACTAACCGAGCCTTAGCTATATCCGTTAATTGCCTAATTTTACTAACCGCGTATGCAGCAGAACTAAGTTTTCCTGATAGAGCATCGATATGAGGACCCCACTGCAACTTAGAGTCTATGCCTATACCTAGGAATACCGTCGCCTTGTCTGTGTCGAGGTTATCACTATTAAGCACTATGTTTGGCTCTACATGTCTAACATTAGGCAAAGAGAACTTTAAACATTTTGTCTTTTTCGCGTTTAGTAACAAGTTGTTGGCAGCGAACCAATTTGAAACAATATCTAATACATTATTTACGTGTACTAGTTCACTATCCTTCCTATCTACTTTAAAGATTATCGATGTATCATCAGCAAAAAGTACAATTTCTGCAAGGTCTTTCACCATAAAAGGTAAGTCATTTACGTACACTAATAACAAGAACGGCCCTAAAATCGAACCCTGTGGTACACCCATTTTGACTAAAGATCCAGATGTAGTGTCGCCATTTACACCAACTTTTTGTTGCCTGTCAGTTAGGTAGGGCTCTACGAGATCTAGCCCCCCTACCCATATGTCCCTCAAGCGCCAATCGTATATCGTGTTGAGCTCGGATTAAGGTGTAGATTCACTGCGACAATTTCTTATGATGCCATATATTGTCCCATTAAGTTTATCTCAACTCGTAGTCATCGTATTTTGGTATAAATTAATGTGATTAATTCGATTTCTTGCCAGAAGCGACAAAAATTAGACCGTATCTTATTAGTCGCAGTGAAGCTATACCTTAATTCGATCTCAACACGATTTACGATTGGCGCTTGAGGGACATATGGGTAGAGGGGCAGAGCAGTTCCACGAATTCCGTAGTGGTAGAGTTTACGAATCAGAGAACTGTGCTCTACGCAGTCAAAAGCCTTGGAGAGGTCACAAAAAACTCCAATGGCATCCTGTGAACTCTCCCAAGCTTCAAGCACATGGGTAACTAAGGCGCTAGGCCTGGCAATAGTTAGTATTCTTTGCTCTAAGGCTGGCCACCATGAACGTAGCCACGGATTACCACGAGTTTGAGACTCCATGATTATTAGAGATGCGCCGAATAATGCTTTCACCGAATAACCGAATACCGAATATTATTCGGTTTAATCTTTACCGGATATTCGGCAGAATTATTCGGTTTACCATTACTTTTTACGCGGCAAAACAATCATCGTTTCGCGCTGTCACTTTGCTTCAAAACATCGCACGATTAAGTTACAAATAAAACAAAGCTTATCATTACAAAAATATTGATAATATTAACTTCATTGTGTTTGTTGACTATACTAAGTATTATAGGTTAAAAAATAAATGTTTTCTTTGACTTATAATATAAAATAAATCTTACATAAAAAGTTTTGTCTTTTAGTTCTACACCATGTCATGTAGCCAAGAAAATCCGGCAATAAAACCAAATAATTCGGCCGAATGCAAATAGTGGAAAATGCCGAATACGCCGAATACCAAACGAATATTCGGCGCATCTCTATTAATTATAACATTAAATGTTAAGTCATCTTGGATTGCCCAGTCGTTAGACCGGGAATTCAATTTGAGTAGGTATAGGACTGAAAACATACTTTTCTTTTTTCAAAGTCATGTTAACGACATGTATTATTATTTATTAGAAATTTGTTTGCTCGAGCAGCTGGCTCGGTGGCCCAGTGGTTAAGGCGTCGGAACGGTATTCCGAAGCCGCAGGTTTGATCCCTGCCCGAGCATTTATCTTCTTCCTAATTTCGCCTAGCATGCGCTAGTGCATTCAATTACAAACTACTAGTCACAATATGTCAAGCCTACATTGTATATACCACAGAATATTACACTACTCTCAAAGATATTTTGATATTGTTAAAGAAATAATGTGTTTGATTTAGTTTTTTAATTTATTCATTACAAAATAGAACATGCAATACCTAATTAATAAAACACATAACAATGGAATTTCAACATAATAAAAATTAATCTAGTCTTATAATTAATTAATAAAATTATATTATGGTACACTTTGGAACTGTTGGTTCTTGACGGCATCAAGAGAGACTCTGTCTTTAGGTGAATGTACGAGAAGCTGAAATTAATAGAAAATTCAATCTTACTAATGATTAAATTAGTGCTTTAAAATAAGGTAAGTAATTATTATGAATACTGTTTATTGCAAATTGGACAAATGGATCTAAATTAGAATTTGTGCTGTTATAAAATTTAATTCCCTCTTCACAATCCAGTGCAAGTGGCTGGCATTAGTAAACAGCTGTTTCTTCATCCAATAACCATGACTAGACATACCCTGAAGGCTTTTTTGGTATAATATGGCCGAGAATGGAAGAAAAACGTAGCAGAGCTGTATATATCCCACATCCTCTCCGCTCTGAATGCCCTGATCATGTAGAACCACCTGTCTGCATAACAGCTGCAGTGCACTGAGTTTGTCACCTCGAGACTTCAGTGTTTAAGTTTAGTCTAAACTCTATATAATATTACAAAGTTGCTGTCCTAATCTCTGTGTATTTGCGCAAAACAGATAAGTGCAGATGTCAATCTCATGTATGTACTTTACTTTTCATACCTAGGGCTAGGGCGCTAGGGCATTGATATATATATTATACTAGATTAGTAATTACCGCGTCAAATCGTTGCCACTGCACACTTGGCCGTGGCCATATGTGAAGCTATCATCAGTTCAGTGCTCAGTGTGACGCCAACCGAGCGACACGCGACAAAAACGATCTTCAAAATGGGTAAATGCGTAGTGAAAGAGTGCGAGTCAAGGTCACAAAAACATAATACATCAAGCGGAATTACTTTCCACACGTAAGTTTACTGTTTATGCATTTATATTAACATAGATAATGCAAAAACTGAAATAAAACACCGAATGTAGTAATTTAGCTTCAGTGTTACCACTTAAAACATCTTTTCGGTTTCCCACATTAATTGGAGAATTTCAAATTTATGGAATAAGTTACTTCGTTTCCTCTGATTTCAAATACTTTTGCAATAATATGATTAAGAAATACATGTTTTAATATCATACAAGAGAATAAACAGACAGACTGACAAAACAACGCTCAACTTAAACAGCTGGTTCTAGAAATTTGAAGTTTAGCATAGAGGTTCCTAGTGTTTATCCTTATGTTCCTTAGTATATGTTTGGCAGGCTGGTAAATGCCATTTGATTCGGCTCGAAATTGACACGGAATAAGTCACGGGTGCAGTCTAGTATTTTTTATTATATTATATTAATAATTTTTCAGAGTACCTATAGAACGAACATTTCGCACTTCATCAGAGCTGAAGACTGGCCGTCATCTATTCCCGATCTTAATCCGCTGGATTATAATTTATGGTCAGTTTTAGAGAGTATGGCTTGCTCTAAACGCCATGATAATTTGGAGTCTCTAAAACAATCCGTACGATTGGCAGTGAAGAACTTTCCATGGAAAGAGTGTGTGCTTCTATTGATAACTGGCCTCAACGTTTAAAGGACTGTATTGCAGCCAATGGAGACCACTTTGAATAAGCTTTTTATATTTCAAATTGTTTTATATTTATGTATATAAACTAACACACTGTAAAAGAAATAAATGTTATTTGCAATAGAAATATATTTTTTTCTTTGTTTCAGTATTTATGGCAAGACTAGGTAAATATTGAAAGAGAAAATGTCTAAATTATTTAATTTTCATTAAACATCGTTATAATAACAAATACGTAACTAAATAGCTTGAATGAATTTATTTTATTTTAAAGCGACATTAAAAATCTTCTTTTTATTTATTATTTTTTGGGTAAAATTTCATACGGTAGGCAACACAAACTCGCCATTGCATGTTAATTTTGCGATCTTTGTCTAATCTCAGCGACGGTAATGTTCCTGCTACTTGTGTAAGCGAGACAGATATATATTTCCTTTAACTGTTTAGTTATTTCTCAGCTACCTACGTCTTCGCGGTCAATCAATCAATCAATCAAAAGTTCTTTATTCAATTTTGTCGTCACAGACGCACTTATGAACGTCAATTATTACAATGACTCTACCACCGTATCGGAAAAAGAACCACTACTCAGAAGATACGGCAAGAAACTAAGAGGCATATTTTTTTAGAACTTTTGTTACAATATTTTATGTTTGTTTTTGACAATACAGTGCAACCTTAATATAACGTACCTCAATATAACGACTTCCTCGATTTAACAAATTCTTCGTAATCCCCTTGAATTGTCCATAAGAGTCAATATAAAATATACCTTTACATTGCGAACATTCTTTGCGTACAACCTCTTTATAACGAATTTTCAACTATCAAGAAAAAGTATTCATACCTCTAATTAACGAATTTTGCCAACCCAAAACCTTTATATAAAGTTGTTAATAACCACATTGTTAATTGTTTTTGATTATTAATGTAAGAAAAAAAAATTATTATATACCTAATTGTTTTTAAATACATAGCAAATACATATAGTAATTTGATGAAAATGTGTTATCATTTATTAGTAGAAGTTGTTCGCTATAACAAGATAAGTACGTAATATTGAGGTGATTAAACTATTCTTTTACCTCTTTATAACGAATTTTAGACCAATCTAACCTCAACATAACAAACCTCAGTTCAACGAATTACTTGATATTACGAATATTTTCTTGTTCCCCTCCGATTTGTTATATCGAGGTTGCACTGTATTATTTTTCTTATGTGCCAGTTGGCTACTTGGCAGAAGCGGAATGTTCCATGCATCTTTGTCTTCTATGTAATTACTAACTTTATAGTATGCTTTTTTTATTAGAATATTTTTCACCCTAAATTTGAATCTACTTTCTGTGAGCTCCGTTATACATTTTAGAATTTTATTGTAAAAACTTACACAATTGCCCATGAAGGACTTATTCGTTTTACTCAGTCTTAACCTAGGTACTGCAATTCTATCCTTATTTCTAGTGTTTATGTTGTGGTGGTCACTATTCACCTTGAATTTGTGCAGATTTTTACGAACATACATTATATTTTCATAAATATACAGAGAAGGTAAAGTTAATACATTAATTTGTTTAAAGACTTCTCTTAATGATTCGCGAGGACCTAACTCATAAATAGCGCGAACCGCCCGCTTTTGTAAAATAAAAATTGCTTCTATATCCGCGGCAGACCCCCACAGCAAAATGCCATATGACATTAAGCTGTGGAAGTATGCAAAGTAAACTAACCGAGCCGTAGCTATATCCTTTAATTGCCTAATTTTACTAACCGCGTATGCAGCAGAACTAAGTTTTCCTGATAGAACATCGATATGAGGACCCCACTGCAACTTAGAGTCTATGCCTATACCTAGGAATACCGTCGCCTTGTCTGTGTTGAGTTTATCACTATTAAGCATTACGTTTGGCTCTACATGTCTAACATTGGGCAAAGAGAACTTTAAACATTTCGTCTTTTTCGCGTTTAATAACAAGTTGTTGACAGCGAACCAATTTGACACAATATCTAATACATTATTTACGTATCTAATACACTATCCTTCCTATCTACCTTAAAGATTATCGATGTATCATCCGCAAAAAGTACAATGTCTGCAAGGTCTTTCACCATAAAAGGTAAGTCATTTACGTACACTAAGAACAAGAATGGCCCTAAAATTGAACCCTGTGGTACACCCATTTTGACCAAAGATCCAGATGAAGTGACGCCATTTATACCAACCTTTTGTTGCCTGTCAGTTAGGTTCCTACCTACAAGATCCAGAGCAGTTCCAGGAATTCCGTATTGGTGGAGTTTACGAATCAGAGTACTGTGCTCTACGCAGTCAAAAGCCTTGGAGAGGTCACAAAAAACTCCAATGGCATCCTGTGAACTCTCCCAAGCTTCAAGCACATGGGTAACTAAATGTACCCCGGCATCAGTTGTTGATCTGCTTTTCGTGAAACCAAACTGATTCTCGTTCAATATTCTGTGTCCGTTAAAGTGAGACAATAGTTGCCGTAGTATGATTTTTTCAAATATCTTACTTAGAGCCGGAAGCACAGAAACTGGTCTATATTTGAGGGGTCAGTTTTGTTACCTGACTTGAAGATGGGAGTAACTTTACTTTTTTACATCAAATCGGGAAATGAACCTGTATCAATGCACAAATTAAATATAGCCATGAGATGTGGTGCGATGATTTCTATTATTGACTCTAACATTTTAACGGAGAGGCCCCATAAATCTTCCGTAGCTTTAACATTAAGGCATCTGAATGTTTTGATAATTTCAGAAGTGGAAGTATGTCTGAATTGAAAATCTGGTAAGTGTAATGGGAAGTTATCTTTCAGGAGAGCCTCTGCTACATTAGGACTAGAATCAAGCGATTTTCTGACATCTAACGGTATGTTAGAAAAGAATTTTTTAAAGGCGTTGGCTACACATTTTGGACTAGAGACTTGTTGATTATCAACTATTAACTTATATTCAGAATCCCTCGCCTTGATACGACCAGTCTCCGTGTTTATGGTCTTCCAAACGGCTTTAATGTTTTTATTTGATTTTCGTATTTTACGACTTAAAAACAATGATTTAGCGCGAATGCAAACAGCCTTAAATATTTTTGAATAACGTCTAACATAGTCATGGAAATCTTTACTCGATGTCAAAGATTTTTGGTAATATAAATCAAACATAATGTCTCTACTTTTCCATATACCTGTAGTTGCCCAGTCACTAAATTGTACTTTTCCGTTTACTTGTAGTTTTTTCTTGGGACAAATTTTTTTGAATTCTTTGCTAACTACAGAAAATAATAAGTTATAAATATCATTAGGATTTTTAGTTGTAAATTCAGTAACATTTAATTTTGATTCTATGTTGTGTTTAAGTTTTCCTAATCTTCCTTTAATTAATGGTCTATGTTAAATTATAGCTTTTTGTTTATTTTTTTCGATTTCAATTTCAATTGCAAGGCCTTTGTGGTCTGACCTGACTCCGATCATAATAGATGTCTTCTTGGTTGTCTTGTCTGAAAAAATGTTGTCTATACAAGTAGATGAAGTGTCAGTCACTCTAGTTGGCTCACAGAACGGTTATATAGGGGTTACACTTTTTTTGACACGCGGTAATGAAGTTTGCTTCTCTATTTGTGTAGCTCAATGCGCTAGGGTTGTTAAATTGAATGCGCGCGCCCGCTGCCTGCGGCCGGGCGCGGATGTGACGTCACGACGGTTACTCGGACGGCGCAGAAAGTTTTTGGGAAGTCCAAAATTGATTGTCTGTGTGTGCGTTGCTCGAGCGCACTTTGTATTTAGATTGATTTCTGTACTTATCTGTTTTGTGGTATTTGCTTATTAATCTTACTACCTACTCATTATATTTAGATGTGAATTTTTCCATCGGTTAGAGAATGATGAGTGACAAATCAATTGTCACTAGGCAATAATAGTGATTGAGACCATTACAAAACAATACACTACAACAGAAATAATGAGTCAAAATTGTATCTTACTTTTGAAATGAGATCTTTAGCACCCTCAGGAACATAAGGTGGGTACACCATATCCAAGGAAAGGATCCTCGCATATGTCTCATCATGTCCCTCACTCTCAAACGGAGGCTTCCCCACTAGAAATTCATACAGTAACACTCCAATACACCAGTGGTCGACTGACACATCATACACTTCACACTTGATCATCTCTGGGGGCAGGTAGTCTAGGGTGCCGCACATTGTTTTACGTCTGAAAGTTGAATGAATGAGTTTTGTTACTTTTAAAAGTTAATGCTTTCATATAAGACATACTACTAAGACACAGGCTTTTTTATATAGTAAAGTAGTACTTTGAGCTCAGCAAAATCATGAGCCTGATGGCAAACACCAATCCTAGACTTGCACAACACTGCACCAGTTTTCTCTAGTCCTGTTTTATTGATGACGAAATTAAATAATATACCTTTCTGAAGGAGCATGCACCGACCAGCCAAAGTCAGCCAGCTTGAGGTCTCCATTGAACGCCACCAGAATATTCTCTGGCTTTATATCTCTGTGAATGACATGGTGTTTATGGCAATAGTCTACTGCATCTACCACCTGGAATGTGTTACAGATTAAAATCAGGGAAGTTCTAGATGTATTATAATTTTGAAGAGAAAAAAAAAAATTATTATGTAAATATTCAAGTACATATTTTATAATTAGGCTTATTGTAGATATATATTAAGTATATATAGTTCAGTTTTAATGATAGTATATATTTTTACATACTATAGGTATGTAACGTTTTTAGGTAATAATTAGGAATATTTTTAAATTTCCCATCATGCACTTTCCGCTTTGCCGCTACCATCTTTTCTTGCACATCCTGGATGACTGGTAGAAAATGCTATCTAGCATTAAGTCCTCCATGTACAAACTGTTTTGTGCTAAATAATAAATAAATATATGAAAAAGAGATTAAGTGTACAATTTTAATTTAGGTATTAAATACATTTTTATTGATGGACCAAACCTGATAAATATATCTTGCAGCTTTAGCCTCGGGGAACCTTCCATTCGGTGAGTTAGTGAGATACTTGTACAACTCCCCACCTGCTGCAAACTCCACCACCAAGTAGATACGCCTCTCGTCATGGAACCATGTGAGGAGTTGCAGTATGTTCGGATGCCTGAAAATCGCACAAATAACTTCTCTAACTTGTCACGAGAACAAATTCCTTGCGATAATGCATATGTTGATTGGTAACTCTTTTAACAAACTCTATAGCTTTTCCTTGCAATGGCAAAGGCTGGACTAATAAGATTATGAGTCAAGGGATTGTTCTACATTGTAACATCCATACAAAACTTACTGAACCTTGTTAAGAAATGTAATGCCTTGAATCAAATGTGTTTCCGAATAGGACATGCGATTCAATTGAAAAAGCCCATTGGCTATGTAATAACAGTTGGAAGGAATAGGCAGATGATGAAATAAGTATCTATACCTGAATAAAAAGATATACTATATGTAAATAAAACAAATAATGAATTACTTACTTCAAATGCGACTGAATTTCGATCTCTCGCATGACTTGCCGCTCACATTTCGACTTCACAATCTGCGACTTGAACAGAGTTTTGATCGCAACTAGATATCCAGTTTTCTTTTCTTTGGCGACATTTACGTGGCCATACTTTCCTCGGCCAAGGTTTGAACCGAGCTCGAAGTCTTTTGCTGACCAGTTGTAGCTGCAAGATATTTTGGTTGTAAGTAAAGCGAAGGAAACTTGTCCGACACTAGTTCCAGACAATTAATAAACGCGACACTCACGGCTTACCGTAAGCCTCATGGTTTATGATTTTCGTTTCCAAATCTAACACCGCTTTTTTTAAATCCTCACCATCCATCATAGTATTTTTATCAACACAAAAGTGGAAGAAAAGTCCGTTTGCTCGTCGGTTTTTGTTTGAAATTTGAATATATTGAATATATCTCTTACTAGTCTGTGAGGGTCCGGTTAATGTACAGCCAATATTTGGAGGCTAAATAATGTACGGCCTGTATTGCACACCCAATAATTCATGTACATGGCTTCCAAATGTTGAGGCGTGCAATCCAGGCCGTACAATAATGGATGCGAAATAACTGCCCGAGCCGATTTTGTACAGCCCGTATTGCACAGGCAATAATCCGAAGCCGACAGAAGTTTTTTTCAATGTACACGAATTATCAGGCTGTGCAATTCAGTACGGCATTTATTGTCACGGACAGATTTTGTTCGGCCAATATTGTACAGCCTATATTCCGAGTCCATTGTTATGTCAAAGTCGAAGCCTCGTTTGGTTATGCCAGTGCTCTTTTTGCACAGACTATATTTGACCAATTAATTGATGTCAATGTCATGTCATCCTCATCACCGATTGGCACCGACCGGTCCTGTGGACTGACCGACCGACCTAGTAACCGGTTTGAATCAGTGTTTGTTTTGTTCGTTTCCGCTTTTCCGTTGAAATTACAAAGTACTATAGGTTGTTTTGTTTGTTATATTATGTACTTTATAGGACAGGACACAGGTCAAGTCAGGACACATATTTTATCTGTGGCTTGATCTTAAGAAAAAGAAAAGAAATTCAATAAAGCATAGAGAAAAAAATCACTACGTTGTCACAGGCTAGGAATTATACCAGGGGGATGAAGCTTTCTTCGTCTGTCTGCAAAATTACTAATGTATGGAAGGTGGCGTCATCTGTGGGACGCGTCTATAAAAGTTACTGCTAGTTTTAAAATTTGAGGCAGATGGAACTTAAACATGACTGAAGATATACTTAGTGCAACTTTTTTACTAGCTTTTTCTTCTATGTATTGTCTATAGATGGTTTCCGTAGAAACTGTTTATGTTTATATGTCATTATTGTCATGTGAAAAATAATATACGATTTTATCCACCTCTGAAGAATTTATTTAAAGATTAATTCTTAATATGGTAGCAGAACGTAAACTAGTGTAAAAGTGAATGAACAACCGGAGGATACTTTGTCGAAGTAAAGAAGACAACGAGAATAGAAAGTCTGAATAAAGAAAATAATGACACATGGGCAATGCAGGCCAAAGCAGTCCTAGTAAAAGTAACAATGTGGAACTAATGGATGCAGTAGACCCGATAGACTAGAAACTCAACGTATTTTTATTGATTTGTATTTGACGTTTAAAAAAGTGCATTTTTTGTATTTCATAAACATCTTTTGACTTGACTTACTTGACTAATTAAATTGGCTTTTCATTTGTCATTCAACAAATAACCTTTTTGTATGTTACTAAATTTAAAAAAAAGTTATTGTAAAAGGTGAAAAATATGTAATTGAATTTTAATTCAAAAGATAAAGAAATATATGCCTAGGTACTTATTTTGTTTCAAATCCAGTACGTGAATTGTTTATTTTTGTAAGAACTATAATCAATCAAGTAAACTGCGTCAAGTAAATCTATCTGGAAACTATGAAGCTGATCAGCGCCATCTATTGATCGCTTTTCAACACATCCTAAATTTTAAACATAGTGGCATATCTATTCTCGTATATCGTGTGTGATGTATCTGTATAGGTATGTATGATCTATGAATTATGTATACTACTTAGCGTAGTATTTTTACTTTCTGTGTTGTGTACTTTAAACGAATAAAACAAAACAACCGGATTTAAAGTTTTAAACAACAAGTGAACTTAAAAACGTAAATTGTAATTATAACTTTACATTTTTATACATCGGATTGCAATAGATGAAGCTAGCACAAGACCGGAATGAGTGGCGTGAACTAGAGGAGCCTTATACCCAGCAGTGGGTGGATACGGGCTGATTAGTAGCAGTAGTAGTTTGTTATACAAGCTGTTGATTGCTATAAATCGGTTCCGTAAGGCTTAAAAACTAAACATTAATTTCTAGGTTTGAGGTTATGTTTACATGTATATCAATCCTTATCCAGTTGTCTTTACATATGCTTTACATTTACAGTGCTTCAAGAGAATCTTACGGAGACGACGCTGTTGTCAAATGCAAGATGTACAATGAGCACAAAGTGAGGTCATAATAATAACCTGCAACTGTAATGGTAGAGCAAGACACATAAAGTAATAAGTTGCATGTGCCATGAGTGTGCTCCATCGGCTGGAGACTAGAAGTGTATTGTGGCCTTCTTGATGTAGGTCTGTCTGTGAAATGAAGAACTTGCATGTACAACATTATATGGATTCTTACTGAAACAAACCAACGGTCCAGAGCAGGCACTTTGATAAAATTCATATTATTGGTGGAGCAACTATTGCGTAAATTAACTTCATATCATGCCAGCAGCAGTGAAGTTCTTTCTGAGTTTCTCCAGGCCTAAAATAATGACAAATTATAAACTGCGAATTGCTTCAATACCAAATTGACAATAAATGCGTAGCCATTAATTGCACAGGAATATTCCATGATATTGTCTCCGGATGGGATATACAAAGATGCAGTTATTGAAATAAAATACCCAATAACTAATAAAAATAAATGAATATTGTTAGAAATAAAATTCACACTTAGTGAAGTAGTGTGTGTGGTTTATTAAATGTAATGTAATATTTTTGTATGTATGTTAGTCTGTAAGGTATGTATTCTATAGGGCTCTGTTAATTTTACTTTGTTGTACTTTATATTGTCTGAAATAAAGAGTTTATTAATAATAATAGTAAAATAAATTGTGTTAGGCATGCAGACTTTGAAAAGTCCAAAAACATTTACATTATTGTGACAATGACCATGGACATACCCAGCAAAGTAGTAGGAATTTGAAAATGCTTTTTATTTACCGACCTTATTTCAATAATACCCTGCGTGTGTTCTGGCTAAATCTAGCTAAAACGTTTTCAAATTTATAGTGTGGTTACAGAAACCTTTTCCTATGCACACTCATAATGTCATATCATGCAGAGGCCGACTAGCCGGTTTTCTATCATTGTTGACCACAACGAAGTTTTTATTCTGCGTAAAATACTGACTGACCTTTCGACAGTGCACAGTATACTTCCTAGTCTGTGACAGTGCACAGTATGCGCCTGTTTTATGGCAGGATAGGACAGTTGTGTTTCTTTAACTAGCGCAATTAAATCTATATCGTTCAGTTCGCTCTGTGCCATTTATTTTGCTCCCACACGTTATACCACAGTTCAGCCTTAAGTTCAGTTAGCCAGGAAAACCATTTAAATTGTAGTAATTAGAAGAACCATTGTTTAAAAAACACCAAATGAATAATTAGTTTTTAATAAACCGAATTTAGCTTCGAGTCTGGGACTAGGGCACACAACAGTCTGTTTTGTGACTAGGGTGGGGCAGATGCCCCACCGTGGGTACGCCCATGACAATGACCATGAGTACGAAGCTACAAGTACATAGCCGGACACCGACGGCGGGTCGCGCGTCGTTCCACGTGCCGCATCAGAAGAGATAAGAGCTATGCGATGCGACACAAAGAGAGGCGTTCTGTAAGTTAATATGACTGGTAGGTATGCAGCGCTACGCGAGCTGAATTGAATTTTATTGCGTTATAGCATGAGTCCTTGATGCTTCTGTTCCTTAGTATTCTGTGATATCAGTTAAAAGTATGTCAAACTATGTAGATAAAACGCGTTTTAACAAAATTAAAATTCTTCGGGCGCTTCCCCGGCCGCTGCCGCAGCACGCTCGCTTCGCTCGCTCGGCTCGAGAGTTGTGGTGGTCATAGGTTACTAATGCTCTTCTCCTCGCTTCGCTTGTCGTTGCTCCTATATATGACATTGCCTTAGATTAGTAGATGCCCGTGATGTGCCGACACGTCAAGAAAGATTTGAGTATTTTTTTAACATTTACCGTATGTCTAAGGTATAACCTAAGATATACCGAGTAGGGCATTCAGTCTCGAACCAAAATTGACTCCCAGGATCAGTCTTTAAAATAATACCTACCCTAGTCCCGGGATTCCTGCCGGGATTTTTAAGACCCATGACAAAAGTAAAATATATGAAGAATGTTTATTATAAAATAATATAATTCTTTATTTCTTATCAGAAATTATGAATTATAACGATTTTTCTGTCGTCGATAGTTTTCTTCGAGTAGGCAGATAGTTTCTTAATATTTTATTTTGTTTGTTCAGGGGCGTGGAAAAATCGAGCGATACGCAAGAATTGTAAATAACGATCAAATGTCAGTGGTATTGGTTGCAGCTCAAACCAGACTAGTTAAAGATACCGTTTTGCTGACTGGTACCTATCTTTGTTGAGATTGGAGTTATGCGAAGCGGTATTATTGTCTAAACTGATGGAGAAAATAAGTAGTAGGTAGGTACAATGTATTGACGAAAACAACGTGGACATTCACGGCTGGACGGACTCTATAGTGGTGAGGTAGCTATAGGAAGATCCCGGTCGCTGGAAACCCTTTGTAGCTAATAGAGTTCAGAACATAATAAAGGTCGTAAAACCGAGCAGTTGGCATTATGTGAAGTCTAGAGTCCAATCCAGCTGATTCAGTAAGTAGAGGCATAATGGTTTTAAAATTTAAAGCATACGACACGTGGTGGTACGGGCCTGAGTGGATGAAGGCAACAGAATTACCACTAGTCGAAAAACAAACGGTTTACAAGACAAAAGAAAAAGTGTGCAATGTGCATGCTGTGCAGAAATATTGTGAAGAATGCATCATTCAGAAGTTATTAGAGAGGCATAACTCATTCACAAAGATCGCAAAGATCTTAGCATGGTCATTACTGGCAATTAAAACAATTCGACGCGACAACGAAATGTAAACAACGGCTAATCGTATATCACATTACAAAGTTAAAGGCGGCGAAGTTGCTTGTAATAAGATATATGCGGTGTAGTGAATTTAGCAACGACATTGACTTGCGACGATTTAAATTGATTTAATAAACCGAATAGCAGAAGCAATTTGGTAAAATTGAGTCCGTTTTTAGATAATCAAGGGATATTGCGAGTGGGTGAAAGATTAAAAAATGCGAATATTAGTAATGACATGAAACATTCCGAGGTAACGAGTTAATAATGCTAATTATGAAGCCTATCACTTAACTTATCATGGGGATTAAATTTAACACTAATAACTGTTCATCATCGTCAGCCCATCACGTTCCCACTACTGGGACACGGGTCTTCTCTCGTAGAGAGAGTATAAACCATAATCCACCACGCTAGCCCAGTGCGGGTTGTTGAATATCACATGTACCTACTTGAATTTTTGTGATAATTTCTTGGACATGCCGGTTTCCTCACGATGTTTTCCTTCACCGTTTTTAGAGCGAGTGTTAAATCCACACATAACGAAAGTCAGTGGGGCCAGCGGGATTCAAACTCGGGTGCGTCGGATCGAAAGTCGCACGTTCTCCCACTGAGCCACACTCGTTTTATATATAATGACTGTAACGTTAAACTAATTTCTGTTAAGTTGGCACTTTATAGCAAATAATTACTATTGTCATAACCACGGCTTCATAGTGAAAAATGTATACGCCTATAAATAATAATATAATAATAAATAGGTGTGTTATATATCGGCACAATACAATCTAAGAATACATTTTTATATATTATTGTTTGTTTGTTTGTAATGCTTATCAATTTAATATTACAAAAACTTTCTATCAAAATGTATTAACCACCTATTTATAACCAATTCATTAACCGACGAAAAAAACGGAGGAGGTTCTGAAGTCGACGAGTGTATATTTTTTAATGTATTACTACGCATAACTTTTTACAGAGTAGTCCGATTTTGATTGTTCTTTTTTTGTTTGGTAGGTCATACTTCAGAAGTGGTCCCATATATATTTTATCGAAATTTGAATCAGCGCTTTTTGAAAATATCAACAAAAATAAAAAAATATTGATATAGCTTTGAAGTCGGTTTGTTTTTTTTTCTTAAAATGATTTTTTTTTATTGAAAACTAACTTAAAAAATAAATTTTTTTTTTAAGTTAATATCTAATGCCTTTTCTTTGTCAATCACTTATTTACCTAAATTTAAGAACACTTACAAACGTAATTTTCATTTATGTTTTGTAAGCAGCTCTTAGCGATTATTTTTAAAATATGTAGTACCTAATATGAGAATAGCGTTGTGAGCTGCGTTATTGCTAAGCTTTTTATATATTTGTATTTTCTTAATGTAGCTGTATTTGGTGTGCCTAATATATAAAAATAAAAATATTAATATGTACCTACACCGTTGGCCTATCACAATAAATAACACTAGCAAACTTGAGGCAAAGGCAGTGGCCGGCGCAGCGTAGGGTAGATTGGCACCCCGAGCGGTTTTATATTGAGGATTCCTACTTAAAATAAAACAACAAATTTAATACTAAACATGCTTACGAGACTTAATTTTACATTATACCTATTCGCTAGCATTAACAAAATTGACTTCCCTGTCTCTTTCAATTGATAAAATCGAAAGATTGGTAAGTCGCGCTTGGCTCCTTGTGGACCCTAAGTAATTTAATAATTTAAAGTAAAGATTTTAATAATTTTAACTTTGAAAAGCTTCTTTCACATGGAGTAACCGAAACACAGATTGTTAACACAATCATTGAAACAGAGCAAAACGCTAGAACGCAGTGGCAGTTGACATCTAAGATAACACAAGATATCAGGAAGAAATATAAAAAGGAACATCTAGCGCAACTGACAATCAGGAGTAAATGGTTCAATCAATAAGAAAATGTGAAAGTAAGAGATAAGATGTAACCATCCAAGACGACAACCTTCTCCGCGGAAAGTGGATGATGGGTAGAATTTTGGAGCTGTTCTTTGGGAAGGACGGATTAGTGCGAGTACCTACTAGAAAACGAAAAATGTGTTCATCAATAACTTTTTAAATATACTAATAAATACTACTACACGATGACTACGTATAATAAATGAAAATTATCATTAAAATTTTGTTTATGACACTTATCTGAAAAAAGAAAAAAATAATATATCAGTTAAAGTTAAATGTAAATTACTTATAAGCCTAATCAATTGGCTAGATTGTATTAAAAATGGGGATCATAATGGCTATGAAACCATACTAAGGAAAAAAAACGTAGGTATCTGCAGATCTCACAGCTCTTACAATATTAGTTAGATGTATGAAGACAACGAATTATATTTTTACAGGATTGGGAGCACGCAATCGGTAAGAGATGAATGGAAATTGGTGACATTTTATTATTTGAATCCATTCTCGAACGACATAACAACATTAACATATTAACATTATTTGGTGGTAGGTTTCTCGTATGCGTGAGGCAAGCATTACTGTGTTCCGGTTTGAAGGGCATTACTGCGAAATTACTGGGCATTATGAGACTCAACAGTTAATTGTCTCAGGATAAGGACCGCAGTGCAACGCCACGCAGGATTTTGCAAAACAAAGTTCTGGGTGGTGCTGTTATTGTTATGGGCTAGCGTAGTATTGCTTACAATCAGGCAAATGACCAGCTCGTCAGTCATTCAGTTACATAAAAAAACATGCGATAAGTTCAAAGTTCAAGTTCAAAAGTTCTTTATTCAATTTTGGCATCACAGACGGTCAATTATTACAATGACTCTACCACCGTATCGGAAAAAGAACCACTACTCAGAAGATACCACAAGAAACTGAGGGGCATTTTTTTAGAACTTTTGTTACAATATTAAATGTTTGTTTTAGGTGGTTTTAGACAATATTAGGTTTCTAATGTACCAGTTGGCTAGGTACTTGGCAGAAGCGGAATGTTCCATGCATCTTTGTCTTCTATGTAATTACTAACTGTATAGTATGCTTATTTTCATTAGAATATTTTTCACACGCAATTTGAATCTACTTTCTGTGAGCTCCGTTAGATATACATTTTGGAATTTTATTGTAAAAACATAGGCAATTGCCCATGGAGGACTTATTCGTTTTACCAGTTTTACTCAGTCTAAGCCTAGGTACTAAAATTCTATCCTTATTTCTGGTGTTTATGTTGTGATTTGTGATGGTCACTATTCACCTTGAACTGCCGCCAACTTTCTCTAGATCTATGTGCTCCATTTGATTTTAAGCCACATCATTGCTAGGTGAGATAGTGGCCAAACATAGATTAAGCGTAAAAAAAAATGTGCAGATTTTTACGGACATACATTATATTGTCATAACTATACAGAGAAGGTAATCCTGGCTCCTAACTAGGATCCCCTATATCTAGGGAACTAGGAACTACGAGGACCGTGGTCTCAAAAAACAAACAAAGGAAAGCCATTAAATCTACGTTTGAGCAATCTTGATAAATCAGCCAATATTTTAAAAGAGGAAATGCGAGCTCTTTCTATTAACGTAGGTACCTACTTAGGTACTATATGTACGCAGTAAAATAGAGATAGGAGTAGTCGGAGTGATCCACTGTAACCCCGCTGTTCAGGCTCACCAGAGATCTAGTGCGGGGGACAGAGTTCTTTAAGGGTAAACTATACTGTTTTATTATTTAGTAGGTATAAGTAACTGTTATCTTAACGACCGGAAATATGTTTTGGAACAAATAAAGTTATAATAATATTTTTTACTATCATCAGCAACAAATTACATTAAGAGTTCATGCAACTTATGTAAATATGTATATTTGGTAGGTACTTTTAAATTAAATAAATGAAACTATCATATTTATTTTATTTTCCATCTTGTGAGTGCCCTGGCATAGTGATGGTCGACTCGAGTAACTAACTCGAGTTAACTTGATTTGGGCCTAACTCGAACCAACTCGAATTGAATTCTCTCTGACTCAAATTTGAAAACCGAATGAAACCAACATGGAGCGAAGTTTGCCGATCATTTGAGACTAAATTCATTCATAACAAACAAGTGTCACATTTATGTAGATTTGAGGTTAACTTTAAAGTGCCGGTTATTGCTGTAGCTTTTCGTGTTTTAAATTCTGTTTTTGAAAAATGCCAGGTCCTAGAAGAAAATCTTTGGTTTGGGATGTATTTGAATCGCCAGTGAGTGGACGTGTTACGTGTAATCATAATGTTAGTTTGATTTTATTTTGAAAAGACTGCTGTATAATTACATAGTTTTATTAATAACTAGCGACCCGCCCCGGCTTCGCACGGTTATTATACATACAAACCTTCCTCTTCAATCACTCAATCTATTAAAAAAAAACCGCATCGAAATCCGTTGCGTAGTTTTAAAGATTTAAGCATACATAGGGATATAGGCATATAGGGACAGAGAAAGCGACTTTGTTTTATACTATGTAGTGATAAATATAAATATTTTAAAATATTAAAATTCAAGCCAAAAATACATAAATAAAAATTAATGCTAAGGTGGGGAAATAAATTAAAATTTTTTTTAAAAACATTAACTCTTCCTTCTAGTTAACTCGAGTTCAACCCAATTTACGTGAATTTTAACTCGGGTTAAATCGAGTTTTGTTTTTCCGAGTTCGCACATCACTACCCTGGCACATCCTGTGGGCACATCTGCATGTGACAGCAAAAGTACCTACACGGGTAGCGGTGTCGCCTAACGTCAAAGGCGTTTCGCTACTATATGTATTGTAATAATGTGGTACTACTAACGCGGCCGTACTGTACCTACTGTCTACAAAAACAATCTAATGGACATTCGACCTTAAGTTGAAATATTGGACAAAATAATGCTTTCGATATTATTTCAATGCTGATTAACATTTGTATTTTTCATTTTTTCATTAGAGAGAATCTTGCACATTAAAAAATATTCCATAGGAAAATGTAGGTATGGAAGTATATCTATTTTATCAAAGTATCGATAATTTTGAACTGTAACAGAATAAGTTAAATGCACCCACACGTATGTCATAATAAATCACTTATGGGCAGATATATGTGTTGAAAAGCTGGTACTTAACCTAACTAAAACCAACTATGTGTTCTTTGTTTTGACAAAATAGTTATTTCTCGTTGTTCGCCTACCTAGCCCTATGTATATCCAGCAATATCTTATTAATAATTGTTTTAGTTCTTTTGTACGAAGAAAATAATAACTTCAACATTAACGAGCACTAGCGCCCCTAGCGGGATAAAGCTGCAGTCTATGGTTCGATCGGGACCGAACATGTTTTGATAATCTGTGCTTCAAAGACTCGCTTGAAACAAACGAGGCATCGTGTGAAATGCTACTTTTGTCTATGGATGGCTTCGTATTATTGCCTGTACAATACTGGCTGTACCAAACTCGTCACGGGCTATATTTCGCATCCAATAATGTACAGACTGGATTGCACACCCTGACATTTGGAAGCCAGTACATGAATTATTGGCTGTGCAATAATGGCCGTGCAATATCGACACGAGCCGAGTTTGTACGGGCAATATTTGCCGTCCAGGAAAAGCCGGCCGAGTATTTGAAATCCGATGTACATGGAATATTGGCTGTACAATATCGGCTGTGCAATTTTGGCTGTACATTATTATGGTCGTACAATATAGTCTCCCGTCTGTGATATTGACCGAAAGGGAGGCAGGATTGACCGTCCATGACAAATGCCGACACGCGATTGACCGGCCGCGGATTTACCACCCCGGAATCCATGTACATGTACATGGATTCCCATGCCGGGCGTTCCTAGTACGGTATTTCCTGGGGTGAACAAAATAGTACCGGGCGAGATTACGCAGCCGATAGTCCCCAACCAGTGATTGCCCGCCCCGAGATCTACCGGCCAGGAATTGGAGTACATTAGCATAAGTACATGTACATGCATTATCAGGCCGGTATATACAGGGACGTGCAATCACGGGATGCGCAATCTCGTACCGTAACGAGATCGCCCGACACCGGATTTACCGGCAAGGAATTGGAAGCCGTCTTCAACTTTTTCATAAGGTCTTGTTCACAATGTGTCCACCGAGGTTTGAGAAATGCTTCCACAGATTAAACACACATGCCTTTTTGTACCAACCTTATAAAATAAAAATTAAAGATGCGTTCAAATTATTTTTTATTTTATCATGAAATAGGTCGATATCTTGCATTTCTAAAGCAGTCTACAATAGCAGGTTTTATATTGTTGACCTGTATACACACAATTTCTTTGTTTGAAACCTAAGTATCTGAATTTTACCTTTTAATCATTGAGGGGAGACCTCAATGTGTATTCTGTGAATTTGTTGCTGACTGGTTTGGTGATCCTGCCAGACCAGCATGCAGCAGTGAGAAATAATTCCTGTGTATATTGCGAGTTAGGCGTAGATGGATAGAAAACTCTTTATTAAAAATAGAAGTAACTTTCTTAAGATGAGAATGAGAATAAATTTTTCCAAATAAAAGTTAACTTCTATGTATCCAAGGTGAAATATCGATGATATTTATATGGGACTAACTACTTCGTAGCTATACTGAACCTAACACAAAATAAATTTACGAATCGGTTCATAAATGACGGAGTTCTGAGGAAACAAACATAAAAATAACATACAATCGAATAGAGAATCTCCTCCTCTTTTTGAAGTCGGTTAAAAACGAAAGATTTCCTTAACGGTATTTAGGCAGCCAAATGTGATGCAGTATGATTTCGCTTTTATTTTAGCGTAGTAGCTTTTATTACCACAGAAGACTTAACTTTATTTATTTATTTAATGTTTATCTCAGGCAACATTAAAATAAGTTCACATGTTATTTACTTATTTTACGGCCCATATAAATATATACCTTAGAACTAACATACATATAAATTATATTAAAATATTTATGTGACACGGTTTGTCTGCAACGTGTGCCGCAACTGCGCGGTGTCAGCTTGCTTAATGTAACTACTACGTCATTTGTGTTACTAGACAGTTTATACTAGGCGACAAGGCGCGGGAGGCGGGCGTGTGTAGCAGGAAAACTTGCGTTACGGTGCTGCAGGACTACCACCAACTTTTACAAAACAATCACGTTTCAGGAGCGTTTTATTTAGAAAAAGCGAGAAAAGCATACTACACTGTTCGTAATTACATAGAAGACAAAGATGCTTGGAACATTCCACTTCTGCAAAGTAACCAACTGGTACATAAGAAACATAACATTGTAAAATCCCAAAAAAATTGTAACAAAATCTCCAAAAAAAATGCCCCTCAGGTTCTTGCCGTATCTTCTGAGTAGTGGTTCTTTTTCCGATACGGTGGTAGAGTCATTGTGATAATTTGACGTTCATAAGTGCGTCTGTGATGCCAAAATAATTAAAGAGATTTTGATTTTGATTTTGATTTCGATTTCAAGCTTACAATCATATTACGCTAATTCGTACCACGACCTTTCAAAAACAATATGATTTTATCCCTGCGAAATAACGCAAAAGAACGAATGATATTGCATAACTCAAAGAAAAATTATTAAATCTTTGGTATAACTCTTTGAGGTCTAGTTTCCTCAATGGTATAACTGCTTAAGAGAGAACGAGACAGCGCTCTATTTTCATCAAAGAAAAAGTATTAAAAAAATAGAATTCAAGCAAAAAGATGAACAATTAAACATATATACACTTCTTTTTTCTCAAAAGGCCGTTTGCATGTGTTAAAAAGAGAAAGCATTATGCGCATGGCACCATCTTTAAACCCTGCGGGCCACCAGCCAACGGGTGTGACGTTTGGTGATGTTTGGTCGATACCAGCTGGTATTTTATTGTGTGTAGTGGTTTTGGTGTTTTCCAAGGAATTTTGCGGGAAAAACATTATATCAAGCAATAAACAACAAGTAAATGAACCATGGCGTGTGTTGTGGTAGGCTGCAAGAGCCACGTCAGTGATTTAAAGCATAAACCAAGGGCTATAACATTTCATCGGTAAGTCTGATTTGTGTATTTCACCTCCTAATGCGAATATTTGTATGTGCTAGCCTTCTCGTACGTTTGAAAAGTATGTAAGTTACACTAGGTGCTATTTTGGCTTCACATGACGAGCAGAAGAATTCCCATATCTAAATAAACACGGATTTTTGCATACCGATCGACGTGTTTGGCATTTCATGTACTCGTCTAGTGATGTGGTAAAATTCACAACCATAGTATGAATATAGATATGATAATAGAACAATTTTTTCAAGCGGCACACTTGAAAGTGCCACACTTGAATAAATTATGTTCTAGTTAATTTCGCAGTCTATATTTTTCATTTTTAACCGACTTTAAAAAGTTGGAGGTTATCTATTTAATTGTTTTTTTTATAATAAGTATGTTTGTTACCTCGGAACTCCGTCATTTATAAACTGATTTGGAAATTTCTTTTTGCGTTGTGTTTAGTGTGGATTAGTATAACAATGAAGTGGTTCCATATAAATTTCATCGATATATATATGACCTTGGACTTCGAAGATACATTGAAGTCGTTTTTTTTTTATAAAATGTATAGTTGTAGCTAATTAATTATGTTAAATATATTTAGAATACTTAGGTTCTTGTTCTTGTTTTAGGTTCCCGGTGTTAGCAGAATTGCGAAACGCATGGATAAAAAACATGCAGAGGTCAAATTGGGAACCGACTCAATACCCTCGAATATGCAGTTTGCATTTCGACGAATCGTGTTATCTAGAAGGTTCCCAAAAAAGGCTTCTGCATTCTTATGCAGTACCAACAATGTTCTCAAGTCAGCAAGTACTTATATACGCGACAGGTAATTACATATTGAAGTCTTATTAAAAAAATGGCCCACGGGTAAAATTTTTCAAGTCTAAAAAAGAACAAATTACTTATTGCTAGAAAGGGAGCGGGGCTCCCCCTCTACTAACTTTTAACATTAAATATCTTTGGACTTTAAATTTTTGGAAAATGTAATTCAGCTCAATTTCAGTATGTTAAGCTGGGTTGCTTGACATAATAAATAAAATTCAATCAATTGTAAGAAATTATTTGAACATTTATTTAGTGTATTCTTTTGTATATTCTTTTTTATAAGTATATTCTTTTGTTTGCAGAAAATACCTGTGAAGCGGAGACTTATAAGATGAGCTTCGCAACCTATACCTAGTTAATACTGATAGTAGTGGTCGCTGTAATTAATAATTAAAATAATCATAAATAATAATGAAATTATTCTTCATTGTATTGTATTGTATTGCATCCAGAACCGCTCGAACTTGCGCGGTGCACAGTTGTAGTCGGTGTGGACGCGTCTTGCCTGATGCACCTCTTTGTGATACCTACTGGGTGTATCACATTATATTTCTCGTCCGACGCGTGCATGATACAATGCGTTTGTATCATGCACGCGTCGGACGAGAAATCAAAAGGAAACCACGAACTAAACACCCGATCAACTAAACAAACTTTTGATCGTGGACCGGAATGTAGGTCGGCTGGTGTGAAATAGCTAAAGTATGCTTTATCTAGCGCGAACGAAAAACGAGATAGTCTAAAGTGTTAATAAAGCATACACTACTTCCAAGCATACAAACAGTTCATCGTAACACGTCCCTTCCTTCAAAACTCTACACGAGAACTTTTCACCTCCGGTCTTACAAAAAAAATTTTGAACATTTTCTTATAAGACCGGAGGTCGAAACGTTTTATCGGTATGAAAATAGGACATCGCTAATGTACAATATATGTATAATCATTTGACAAGTAAGTAAATATAGACAAAGTGGAGACAATTGGGTATTTTTTGGGTATTGAGCAACTATAGTGGTCTCTTTTATTTCAAGTAACTTTTGTGATAAGTAGAAAAGGATGCATTCTGTTTTGGAAGTATAACTTTTTTCGGTAAATCTAATACTATACTAAATCTTAGATTTTCATATAGCGTTACCACTTTCGCACGTCGCGTCATATGAAACACTTTCCGAAGCACGCATTTATAGAGCATGTTCTTTGAATTTTTTAATATGAAAATAAATTTCGCAAATGATAGAATTCGATTAGATTAGACGGGATTAGATCAGATGATTATATGGGAATTTTTAAATAGAGATAGCTCCTGCATCTGTTTCGATAAAGTTAAACATCTAAATTCAAATAATATTTAATTATAACTAATGCTTTCCTTACAACTTGTCCATTTTAAATAAATCTAAAAATAAAAATAATTTGGAAAGATTCACTTACTTTTTATTGTAATTTATTGTTTTTTGTTATAAATTGAAAACCAATTTTATTCCTGCCGCGGCTGAATTTTTTTATGATTGCTAGATATGACATATAATAACAACAAAAAACCGGACAAATGCAAGTCTGACTTGCGCACCGTACCGTACCGTACATTGAGGAATGACACTACCTCAATGGTACCGTACGTAGGTTCCGTACAAAGTCAAATATTGCACTGAACAATTGAACATTGCTCTAATCTTACGAAAAGATAAGTTTGATTTAGGACAAACTTACCTTTGTAGTTCCATACATCTTTATACTTTACGGTTCAACTGCGAATGTATGTTTGTAATCGCAATTTCTTATTGTGACGTAGCTACAAATTAATGATCGGATTTCTTTCTTTACTTGTGCTGTGAGACTTTACTTCTTGCTGAATTTTATTTAGGTCAACGAGAAGTAGGTACCCTATAAGTTTTGTCAAAATGTGCGGCGTAAATAGAATAAAACATTTCAATTTAAAATTTTGACAGTTTAATAAATGTTTAGTCTGAAAACTCTTGAGTTATCTATTATTTACCTACCTACAATTGATATTATTGTATACCTACACCTTCTTAAGTACCTATTTATTTTAGTTACCACATGTGACCATAATAATAACGTAACGATCACATGGGTCGCGCGCGACGCGACCGGTCAGCGGTCCACCCACAGTTTAGAATACCAGGCACTATCTATGAAAACCATTGATAGTCCCACAACACCACAAATAAGTCTTTTTCGCTGTGATCCCACAAGTCCACAGCGGAACCCCTAAATCTACTTGGTGTATGTATCTACCTACCTAAATTGAGCTAAAAGCTATGTACTACTTCTATGGTATTACGTAGGGTACGTAGTACAACTAGTACTTTCATAAAATTGCCTCAATGACATATATAGATTTAAAGTTAAAGATAGAAAACACTTTCGTGAGGGAATCACATTATTAATTATACAAAAATGCTATACGATAAATTATTTTACCTACAAGTACATATCTACATACATAGTATTTATCTACTACCTAATAGACTTGGCTGACACCGACTTCAAATATATGAGTGGGTAGCGCTTATAATAATTATATTAATTTATTTTTCACTTTTGAGTGCCTATTTGTGGTTTTGGAGACGGTTTATTTTTTTTTGAAAAATGATTTATTTTACCTTTTTTAGTGCAAAACAAGTTTTAATTAAATTAAATTTAATAACGTTAAAGACAACCTTTTATGACCTAGCAGCCAGGTCATGGCGAAGTTAAAAACGGGCTCATTAAAAAAAAATCGTGTCTGTCCTATTCTCAGTTGAGGAGTTCCGTCGCCGGAAGTCAACCCTAGGTGCAGCAGCTATGTCATGATGGAGTTTAGAACAGGCTATATTACCTATAGTTAAATCCATTTACAAAATTTCGTGTCTTTGCTGTTCGTCGTTGAGGAGTTCCACTATCCACCTCTTGGCTCCATCATCAGATCAGCTCAATACATAGAACCTTCTCCATTTTGTAAGTCTGTTACAAAAAACGAGAATCTATTTCAAGATTAAACTTATATTTCTTGATTTTGTTATTTTTTTCAAAAAGTGCTGAATCAATTTCGACAAATTCGATATGGAACCACCTCTGAAGTATGACCTACCAAACAAAAAAGAATCATCAAAATCAATACATAATTGACGGAGTAACATACATACAAAAAAAAATTTAAAAATAAAAAAACATACCGTTGAATTGAGAACCTCCTCCTTTTGAAGTTGGTTAAAAATGCTAATCTGTCTAACGAAAGTAGACCGACTTTTTTTGAAACTTTTTACATGGCCATCCTAAAGTGTTTCCACCTCTGGACATTATGCTCCATTACAGGGTAAAATCAGGGTCCCCAAAGGTATGAAATATGTAATTGTTAATAATGATTTATTGTTACTCACGTTTTAGTGGACTGTTTTATTTCATTTTTATCGCTGAGTTTGACTCCAATGTAATTTCGACACGATCTTTTTCTATGTAGCTTATTTATTGATCATTAATTCTGAATCGAAAAAAAACATTTACGTAAGGTACATTCCAATGTGTTTTTTCCCAAAGATTAGGGAAAACCGGAATCGGGGTATGGCATTACTATTCCCTAATGTTTACAAGATGGCGGCATAATATGCCGCTAATACCAATACTATAATTACTTCGAGTAGACAGCCATATAATTATTATCATATAGTATTGCTCAAATATTTTGATACTTTAATATTAATTTTGTGGCTCCGAACTCTTATCCCCTTTTATTAATAATATTGTCTTCTTTTATGATATCAGAATAACATTAATAGTTTATTACTTATACATTGAGAAAAAGAATCATCGCATGTGCATTATAATTCAAGATCGAATTGTTCTATTACAGCGAGTCTCCTATGCCTAGGTCTATATCTAGATCTATTGCTCTAAGAATTTTACATTTATACTTTATCACCATTTCAACAATGCGAGTGGAATAAAAATTTATATAGATTTATCAAAGAATAACATCAAAGTACGTCGTAGGAAGTCTTATTATGGCTGTTGAAGATGGTGATGAATATCAAAGTATCAAATTAAGTAATTCCAAGTCCAAGTATCTTACTAACTACCGGGCTGCCATACTAATATTTTTTAATTCGCCGCGATTTTTCAGTCTCTACTTTCATTAGACAGATTCTCCTACACGGTTCATGATTTTTTTAATGAAAGAACGTAATAATTTCACGAGATGCACTTGACTGTAATTATATAAAATAAGAAATTAATATGTTCCTACTAGTTTTTTAAGTATGATTTTTATATAATTATTGTATAAGAAACATGTTATAGGTATTATAAGTTTATAGCTACACCCTAATAAATATTTAGTTTTCTTTGCTAATACTACAGAGTCATATAACTGTTGTACACTGTGTTGCAAAGTTCAAAAGTTCTTTATTCAATTTTAGCATCACAGACGCACTTATGAACGTCAATTATTACAATTACTCTACCACCGTATCGGAAAAAGAACCGAAGTACTAGAAGTACCTACTCAGCAGATAGATACGGCAAGAAACTGAGGGGCATTTTTTTTAGAACTTTAGCTACAATATTTTATGTTTGTTTTTGACAATGTTTTGTTTCTTATGTGCCAGTTGGCTACTTGGCAGAAGCGGAATGTTCCATGCATCTTTGTCTTCTATGTATGTAATTACTAACTGCAGTGTATAAGTATGGTTTTTTCATAAGATTATTTTTCACACGCAATTTGAATCTACTTTCTGTGAGCGTTATACATTTCGGAATTTTATTGTGTATTCGTTTTACTCAGTCTAAACCTAGGTGCTGCAATTCTATCCTTATTTCTAGTATTTATGTTGTGATGGTCACTATTCACCTTGAATTTTTGCAGATGTTTACGAACACAACGAAGTTAATACATTAATGTGTTTAAAAACAAATTAATGTTTTTTAAACAAATTAATGTATTAACTTCGTTTTTTATGATAAGTACAACAGGCGGTTTTATCGCTAAGCAGCGATCTATTCCACACACACTACATACCTAGGATATTAGGGGTGATCCATTAAGTAGGTATGTGATTTTTGAGCCCTTAAGTCCTTGTCACAGTTGATCACATTTGGGAGATCCTCTCCCTAGTGTGACGTCACATATTTAGGCCGCGTTCATAAATCACCCAGTTAATATAATTATTACCCTAACGCCGTTCAGAAATTACTCACGTGAACTTTGACATTTACCCTGAGCCGTTCAGAAAACCAATTGGGGAGAGTAAAAGTTCACCTGACAGGTGAAAATATTCACCGATAAAAAAGCGGGTTACGATTTTCCCCTGTCAGGTTGTCAGTTGTCATTTTCCTTTACATTTTGCAATATTTTTGCATTGATTTTTTGTACATATAAATAAAATAAGCGATTCATGTATTTGAAGCAAAATATAAGGTAAAATTCCGATATTAGCCAAAATAACGCAGTTAAATCTGATAAACAAAAGCGCGGGAAATCTCGGTCTTGAAAATGATTGGTTTTGATTGGCTGGCTTATTGTATTACTCGATGCCCGTTCAGAAAGGCGTTAGTTAATTTTTAACTTGGCATATCACTGAGGTTAACTGACAAGTATTCACTCGTGAACATTTACCCATTTCTGAACGCGGCCTTAGTAATTTATGCATTTACTGTCAAAGGGCTCATAATCATAGACGATCGGCGTGTGGCGTGTGACACTCGTAGAGTGGGTGTGCCCGCCAACAAACAACTCGCCAACAAAACAATATAAACCTTATGCTCGTACAGATAGAGTTGGAAATATTATTAATTCTTTCGTTACTTGTTGAAATTTGGCATTTCAACCTTATTAGTAAAACCACAGAATACTTAAAAGCACCAAAACTCAAATAGATAGGTAGTAGGTAGGTACTTAGTTATAATTTATAGTAAGAAATGCTCTTCGAGTAGACAGCCAAAATAAGGATATTTTAGCTGAGGAAATAATCGTACCTACAAATCCTGCCGGTAGTTAAGTACCTACCTACTTTTTTTTCTTTTAAATAAATTTATTTAGACTGGCCAGTTTGGTACGTACACATACAGACATTGAGTTAGTGTTGGCAGGTAGTTAAGCTCAAAAGATAAATAAATTATATTCATGGTATTGTATGTAAAGTAGAAAAGTAAAGAAAATGAATTGTTATGGGATAATTTGAGCTCAAATACGTTAACAAAATAGTTTGAAATCAAATTTAATAAAAAATCAAATAATTTGGTGTTGGTATATGTATAAGTAAGAACGAACTTTTAGAGAATTAAGAGTGCGCTTTAGCGTCCATCAGTTCCAACTTCAGTAAAAGTATGGTAATTAATAAATATCTAATTTTCCTTGTCAGTATTTTCTGAAGGATTACTATAAGGAATAGCTGACTTATTAAGAAAACGCTCTCCAGCTTTAGTCGTATAAATATCACTAGCTTGAGAGTGTGCAGAGCAAATAAATGAATATTTTGTAGGAAGCCTGTCTTTGTTTCTCTATCCTTTTGAAGATTTTTTATCCATTCTCCTCTTTTCGGATGACTAGAATGAACAAAGCTGAAATAATAAGATATATTAAAGTGAATGCGGAAGGAGATCTTAATAAACAGTAAAAATAATGTTATATCACCCTTATGAGTGCATCAACGTGGTAAGAAAATAATTAAACAAATTAAAACACCACGTCAAGTATGTTTTCCGTCACATATTTTTACCTACAACCGGTTTTACAATGGATCATCTGCATATTTTAGTCTATGATTTTAGATGGCGTGCGTGGTATTTAAATGAACATTTTCTGTTTTATTGTTATATCTCCTCTCGTATCCCGTGACCGTCGCGCTCCTGTCCTATTTCGTTGTAGCCTAAGACTCAACAAAACATTTTCTAGAAAACGGCATGTCAACCCATCCTTTAGCTCTCAAGATAAGCAAATAAATCAGTTTAAGCTGAGCCTTGTGCACTAAGGGTGTGGTACGTTCTGGGGTTAAACTTATAGTGAACATTTATATTTATTGCAAAATGGCGTCATAACTTCAATATTCCTGGACCAATTTTGATGAAACAAAGCCTATGTGTAGCGCCACGCTCCACAGAACATATTTCAAGTAACGGAATTCAATTTAGTGCCTTAGTTTCTGAGTTTATCGCGGACAGACAGACGACAGACAAAAATTAAAAAAAACTGTATTTATGGGTGCAGTTGCTACCATATAGGTTCTCCTAAAGAAAATGTTTTTAAGAAATATCTTTAACGTACAGTAACCACCTCGTTACAGTATTATTATAAGTATAGATATAGATTCCTATTTATTCACTTGAACTAAACGTAGTGATTACATTCTCTCTGACTTCATTGAACGGCGCTGTTTAGTAAAGAAGAAAGGCTGTTGATTGAACGGCTGATTAAGCTAGTTGGCTGCGACATATATATCGATGCTATATATATCGATGGCTTACAGACAATAATTATTAAAAAATACCAGGCTATATGTAACGTTATTGTTATATAGGTATAGGTACATATCCAAACGGAGACGTCCAAAAAAAGCTACAAAAGGGTAGGGTATTTTCATATAAGTACCTACCTCACTGTTTGGACCATCCTGTAATTAAACCTATATCCATTAGATAGGATAGGAAGATACCTTATTAAACCTACTTATCTAATACCAGCAATTATCGAAGTATTCCCATTTGAGCACCACTTTTTTGAGCACCAATGATTTGAGCACTAACCAATATGTTCACTTGATGCGCAAATGGGAACTAAAATAATGATATTTCTATTGGAGCACTTACGCTATACGGTGCGGTAGCTTCTAGTGGTGGGATATATATTAAAACACAATATCGACATAAATCTGTTTTATTTTAAATAATTGTTTATCAATTATGTAATGATTGTTTAGTTAATGCGTTTGCGTACATACAATTTTCAGTCTACGAATTATACAAGAAGTAAATCTCCGATCAAGACGGAAAAAGTTGCAATAGCATAAATCAATGATGATCCATATTTGCCTCCTAGTGTATCTTAAGGACAGTAGGAATGTGAATATTTTTAAGTCATTGTCATGCCAGAAAGAGTTACTTCTTCTTCCTTGTGATTTATGGTGGCCTGGTACTTTAGTATCGAATGGTACAACTGTCATGATTAAAAACTATAAAAATGCTCCTATCTCCTCAATAAAGTCCGTCATTTAGTAGTATTTTAAATAAACCTTACAACTCTCGGCCTTGCGTTTATCTCCTTGGTATTTATGGCCACCTAGTACTTGGTACTGAACAAAAGATAAAACAATAAAGTACTGTTGCAATAGGTAACTACAGAATGTGTATTTTATAATAATTGATAATTCCAGCAGTGGGAACGTGATGGGCTGATGATGATGATGATAACAATCTGTAAAATAAAACTGCTGATTTTTATAGATATTGTGTTTTAATATAGAAGCTATCGCTTCTATCACTTTAGGAGGTCAAATGGGAATAAAGTCGAATACATGTTTTTGCTCCCTACTGAGCACCAAGCACCAACATTGATTGGTGCTCAAATGGGAATAGGCTAGCTAGGTGCTCAAACGGGAATACTTCTATTAGCTACATTGTGCATAAAATTGCTTATTATAAAACGGCTTTAATATGTTTTTCGTAAATTTGATTATTTTAGGTTCTGGCTCAACATTCGCGTAAACAAACACTGTATAATATGTCGGTAAAACGTGTACTTATGTGGATGGTGGCTAGACGGGTGCCTGTTTTGTTTTTGTGATAAAAAACTTATAAAAATCTGTGTTCTAGTGTCTGCGAACTTCATTCAACGTTTCCGCTTTTATTAATTTTTCATGACATTCAAACCAGTACTCTCAAATGTCTTTCCTCGTTTTATTTCGTTTCGTTTTTATTTGAGTGAGCATGAAAAACCTAGTCATTTTCAACATTTGCGGGGGACGACGTCTCCCGATTAAATGAAACGAACTCGTTGTTAAAACGTTAAAGAGTTTATTATGATCCACCACACAGGAAAACACCATTTACATTAAGATTCAGAGGCCAGCTAGTATTCGTTACGTTGTAAAATTACAAGACGTGAAAAGCTAAGGGCGGTAATCTGTTCTGACGTTTCGTGCTAGTAACTGGTGATGTCACACCATTTTAGTGATGTGACATTTACAACAAATTAGACGAATTAGGGTGGACGGATAGATCGCCACACATTCACCAATTTTTACGTCTTTAATTGAATGAATGACTAATGACATCAGACATTTCACATGGCACTGTACATTATCCTATCTCACTCCGTTAATTAACTCCATCCAAAGGTTGAATGGAAGAGATCGCTCTTAGCGATAAGTCCGCCCATTGTACTTTAGTTTGTAAGTAATTTCCATGTAGGTACCTATTTATTTTTTATTTGGTGTACAATAAAGCATTTTTGTATTGTATTGTGTTATTATGATGCACAACCTGTGCACAACACTTATGTATCTGTTATCATCATTGAGCATAAGGCATATAGGCCACGTCATTAACATATTTATTTATTGTGTAGTATCCTTTCTTCATAAGATTAGATTTAACAAATGATTTGAATCTATTAATTAGTAAAAGCGTATATAGTTCCCCATAAACGAACCATTAACTCTTTGCAACCTGAATCTAGGTACCTACATACAATTTATTCGTATATCTAGTGTTATAGTTATGAAATGTAAGGTTCGTTGTGGGGAGTGTCAAGTAAGAAACAACCGAATCGTTTGAAGTGTGTTTATTACTGTCTAAATCAAGTTTAAATAATCCTATTGACATATTACATACGACGGTATACTGGGCATTGTAGCCAGCGAAATAACTGTGCATATGAGACTTAATAGGTATCTGATGAGCCCGATCGTTTCTTCATTCAGTTCCATAAAAAAAAAGAGTAAACCTGAAACGCGATATATTATATTATTCAGCGGAATTAGATATTTTCATTGCGTATCACATAAGCATACAGTACACGCCCATCGGAAAAAAATTATAAAAAATGTTTTTCTTAAATTTTACTTTGCCTAAAAATTAAGCCTTTTGATACATAGGGGTAACGCCGCGCCGCCCCGCCGACAGTATTCTGGGAACCCTGCCGCACGGTGGCGATCTACACGACGTGTTTGCCTTATGGTTTTGTTATAATTATTATTTTTTATTTATAGTAATGTCTATTATGTTGAAATAAAATACTGTATTCCTAGGTACCTACTTACTTATACATATTGATTACATACCTAGTTAACATAGGATTTGGTCAATATAATTTTATATTAACTACAAAAATATTATATGGTCTTCTACTCTTATGCAGTAACATTTCTTTTCCTTTATAATATACTAGCTGCGCCCCGCGGTTTCCCGAGATAAAAAGTAGCCTATGTGCTATTCCAAGTCCTAACACACGTACAACATACCAAATTTCATCAAAATCGGTTAGGTAGTTTTTGCGTGAAAGAGAAAACTTACACCCATACTTTCTTACAAACTTTCGCGTTTATAATATTAGTAGGATTTTAAAATTCGATTCACCATCTTCAATAACACGAAAGGTCCTATGTAGGACCGTACATATAGAGGATCGATTTTTTTATATTTAGTTCATTTCTAAGCATTAAAATGTCTCCAACCATAAGTAAGTCATGGGAATAGGATTAGTACCTACAATAATCATACCTATCTTTTCTTACCTGTTTGCTTATGATAAAATTTTGTTGTGCATCATATTGCGATTTTTGTAAGTGATATTTAAGTTGTTTTGGATAATCATTTGGTTTTATAATGGATCTAAATCACAAGTCAAATTGCTGAAATGCACACAATATGAGCTAGTTTTTCAAATTACTGGGTATACCTATAACAAGGCGGTAAGCTTTGTACAACAGTAAATTCAATTTACTGTTGTACAAAGCTTCGATTCCGTTTGCATGGGGAGAAATGACATTACATTTTTATGATTATGTTTTAAACTACCTATGGACTGGTGATGATATGCTGTGGATGTAATCTGCTTAAATTGTTAAATTTCACATTCTTCTTTCATAACTCTCAAAACAAACTCCGTGCCTCTATCAGATATGATTTGTTTTGGTATACCGTAACATATCTAATATGAAGTTATTTACAATAGTATAAAAGATCAAAAATATGAAGGACAACAACAAAACAAATGAATAAAAACTATGTAAATTAAAATGCTAAGCAACTAGATCAAAATGCCAATAATTTCAACTCACAGTACTATCTGAAGATAAAGATCATATATCAAAATTATCTAATATATGAGAGTTGAAGACCTTTGGCATTCGAACACCTACTTGCTTATGCAAGACCCAATATTTTATATCATGAGTTTATTTTTAGCCACAAGTACATTCATTATTGTTAAATAAAAGTATTAACACACACAAATAGTCTTTAATCCTTATGATCTGTATTTTCCACATTAAAGTTAAAAACACCATGATCTGACAAGAAAGTAAACATATCCAGCTATCATTTTAAATTTTTGCATGTTTGACCACTGTACCTAAAAGCGTTGGTAACCTTTATATTTCCTTCCGTGTAGTGTAAGGTTACGGCATCAGTTCATTTGTGAGAAGATAATCAATATTTAGTTCAGACATTCAACTTGGGACTTAGGGTTGAGAGTAGAGTTGTTTCTTTCATTATCATGCCTCTTCATATTGCTACATTTTCACATTTCTTTCTCATTCAGTCTTATCAATATCGGTGGGCACGGAACTGCTAATTCTCATCGCAATTTTTAGTGGAGTATCTCTTTTATGAAAATGCACTAGCTACATATTGTAGTTAATTGTAGTTACTTCTGCATCTTGGGAGTTCCTGGACCACAACAACGCAAGGACGCGTTATTCTTTGATCTGAAGACCGAAACATAAACAAAACATTAGACCTCTTATTTCGTTTGGATGGCTCTTGTGACGATAATCGCACTTAAATATACGTCTTAAACCTAACCAGTAAGAAAAATAGCATATTAATTTAATACTAACGATGAATGTAGTAAATTCATTCCGGTTCATTTTCTTTTTTAAGTAAATTTAAAGATACCTATATTTATAATACTGAACATAAACACAGCATAAACCTTAAAACTGTTTAACATCTATAGCGTAAATACAATTGTCATCTTTGTTAAAATAAAAAGTTATATTTTTTTAGCCACCATTATTAATTTGGTTTTCCAGATTGTCAGCATTGGGATTTTGCCTTGCCATCGTTACCTCATAATGAACACAGCCTTATATTATTCTATTACTGTCAAACTTTTTCCACCAATAGCATTAATCCTAGAGAATATAGTGACCAATAGGAGTAAAGCAAATCAGCCAATAGCACGATGGACGCGTTTTCCGGGGTGGTAAATCCGCGGCTGGTTAATCCGAGGATGGGTTTTCCAACCCGTATCTAACTTTGTACAGGCAGGAATACGCATCACAGGATTTACCGGCATGATAACTGAAGTACATTGACGATGTACACGTATTCCTTGATGGTATTTCCATGGTTGCGTGTTCCAGTGTCGGGTAATACGGGCCGGTAAAGTTTGTACCGGAGTGGAAAGCCCAGCCGTGGAATGACCACCCGCGGATATACCGCCCCGGAATTCATGTACATGTACTTGCATTGTTTGTACGGGCAATGACGTGTTGGCATTTCCCATGCCGGTAAATCCACGGCCGGGTAATATACACACTCGACCGAAAGACATTTTTTTTTTAAGTTTGCCCGTTAGGGTAGGCTAAAGTCTCTAGGACCATACCGCCATGTCTTACGTAGTTTTTATTTGATAGTTTAATATTCCATTTTATTATACTTTTGTTGAGAATGAGAGTCAACAGCAACAAGCCGGACCCTCTCCTAGTGCTTCAATAAAGTGGTGGAACTTTATTCAAGCTTTCCATGGACTTTTTGTGAGAACATAAAAAGCAATGTTTTCCCTATTTTGTTTCATTTGCCTACACTCGTGCACGTTAACGAACACATAATGATAAATATTCCACCGATATTACACATGATCACTCGAAATAACACTTGTTTGGAAAATAAAACAAAATCGAACTGTATCACTTTTCACTTCCCGCCAAAAAGTCCCCAAAGATAAAGTATTTTTGACCATAGATTATGACGTTTAGATCAAAGATAATGTATTCTAGGCCGCGTTCAGAAATGGGTAAATGTTCACGAGTGAATACTTGTCAGTTAATCTCAGTGACATGCCAAGTTAAAAATTTACTAGCGCTTTTCTGAACGGGCATCGAGTAATACAATAAGCCAGCCAATCAAAACCAATCATTTTCAAGACCGAGATTTCCCGCGCTTTTGTTTATCAGATTTAACTGCGTTATTTTGGCTAATATCGGAATTTTACCTTATATTTTGCTTCAAATACACGAATCGCTTATTTTATTTGTATGTACAAAAAATCAATGCAAAAATATTGCAAAATGTAAAGGAAAATGACAACTGACAACTATTACCTGACACGTGAGAATCGTAACCCGCTTTTATATCGGTGAATATTTTCACCTGTCAGGTGAACTTTTACTCTCCCCAATTGGTTTTCTGAACGGCTCAGGGTAAATGTCAAAGTTCACCTGAGTCATTTCTGATTGGCGTTAGGGTAACAATTACATTAACTGGGTGATTTCTGAACGCGGCCTTATCTTAGGTTCAGACTATATACGTCTATGGTTTGGTTTTGATTGTCACTATTGTACGACTTTTTGGCGGGAAGTGAAAAGTGATACCAAAGATAAAATATTTTGTAATAATTTGTCTTTGATATAGGTATTATACATTGAGGCATTGAGGTCTCACACTAGTGTCATTCCTCAATGCATTGAGGAATGTAGTGTGAGACCTCAATGGTATTATAGGTAATTCGTCTTTGGTCAGCTCCTAAGATAAAGCAAAGATAAGGTAAAGTCATTGAGGTAGTGTCATTCCTCAATGGGTAAAGTCATTGAGGAATGACACTAAACCTCAATGGGTAAAGTACTACTCATTGAGGAATGAGTACTACTATATTTTATCTTTGAAGTACCTATTAGAAATTTTGTCTTTGGTCAGCTCAGATAAAATATCTATTCGAACCATTGAGGAATGACACTATAGAGTCCTCGACAGCGTAACACTTTTGGAAAGCAATAGTTTTTTGACAGTAATTTTGGAGTGTTTACCATACCTATGACAAATTCTCCCATTCGCTTGAATGAAAATATAACGTGTTCTAGCGTTGCATTGCAGCCACTATAACTTCAGAAGTTCGTGGTTGGTCTGTAAAAGGTAGGACATCTGTACTATTCTGTACCCCAGAGTGAAGAATAGGGAAATAGGGAATATGCATATGTTGTCGAAAAATCTAGAAATTACTTTTTATGATAGACTCCTGTAAACAGATCAAAAGGTGAAGGTCTCTTTTAGGTGGCCGAGTAATGAATACATTCTAGCGTGGCCATAGAATAATAGTATAGATTTCCTACCTTTTACAGACCAACTACCTACGACTTTCTGAAGCTATAGTGGCGGCGATACAACGCAGAGCTCGAATGACATAGCGGTAACTACATTTCCTTACGGTATGCTTCTTATGCAATCATTAATATTTTGTTGTTAACCAGGTTTTATCTAGGATTAAACCAGTCAGGTAAATAAAATAATCAAATAAAATATATGACACATTTATACAATATACATACATTCATTATTTCCATACAGGTACAATTTACAATAGAAGAACTAGTATTTTGACATAATTTACAAGACTGCAGCACAACTGATACTTAGGATATAGGTAGATAGATAAACACAATGTTAAAAAAACCACTTGATGTATTCTAAATAGCATAGTGTCTCAGTTAAATGTCATACTGTCGGAGTAGATCACAGACGTACTTATGAAAGTCAATTATTACCACCGTATTGGATAGCACTAACTATACATAACTGTCAATTCACTACACTAACCCGAAACGGTTTGTCCTTTTGTGTCCTGAACAGCCTTGACGTTCACATGATGATGAAGTCTACGTTCATGAACTCGTTCTCACTATGTGGCGTTAATTAGGATTAGAAATCCGAGATTTGGTGCTTACATTTTTATTGTAGGATTATGATCCATCAATGGAATTGGATGATTGGCCATAGTAATCGACAGCAAGGACCTGTAAGATAAATTTATTACATAAAATAAGAACTTATTTACAACATAAATATGTTCTTACATAAGAGGCGAATGCCTTTACTATTAAAACAATTCTACTCTCTTCTTACTAAACTTTAACTTTTTAATTTCAAATTAAATAAAAACTATAATCATTAACTACTTTTATTACCTATATCTTAATTAAATGGTTTAAGAATGCACAATTTTAATACATTTAACATTTTACACAAATATGCAATTTGTTACCCGACGTAATGGGAACTGAAATGTTTATACGATGGCCACACTGACACACGAAACTGGTCAATGTTGTTTTAACAAAATAACACCGAAAACTGAATATATCAAGCCAAATGCAGGTTCTAATTGTCGAACCCGATGTATAGTTACATCCACATAAATTATAGTTACCGAAAAACATCATTAAACACAAGAAAAACACAAACGTTTGAAAACTTAATCTTTCAGTACAATTTTCACTTCACCATGAATGGAACACCCGAATATTTTTTCACATTTAATTCTAAATTGTTTCTAGTACACATTCATAAAGATTCACTTAAAAATAATAAAAAATACCACAACACAAATTAAAAAACCACAAGCCGACCCTGCCGGGCCACTATTTTGACTTAACATGTCATGGCCAATGTTAAGAAAATGGGTTACACGATAGAGACAATATGATAATAGTTCTACCTCGTTCTTTATAAGAGCCTGTTGTATAGCGCTATCCTTTTTTAGGTCGGAAAACTTCGTAATTATCCCTCTATAGTGTAAGACCTCAATGATTCGAACATTGAGGAATGACACTACCTCAATGATTCGAAGCATTGTGAGACCTCAATGATTCGAAGAATATATCCAGCCTTGGCTGTCTACTCGAAGCTTGATAAAGGATGATGATAGCTTGACGATTATTTGATAAGCTAGTCTATGAATGGCTGTCGATTCGATTATCGAATCGATTTCGATACAATGGCTGACCATAAACAAAATAAATTGAAAATGGCGTCGTTTAGCCGACCAAATGAATTAAAGAATGTATTTTTCAATTAATTCTCTTACGTGATTCAATTTTATTCTTAAAACCATATATTAAACCTTCCACAGGCGTATAAAAAAAGTTTTGTGTAAATATGGTGTGTGGAGTGTTTTGTAGTGTGTGAAAAGAAATGATTTTTCATGTCTCGGAGTGGTAACAGTGTTTACATGATTTCGACGAGGCCTTTCGCGATAACATGCTACCGACCGTGGAGGAGACGCGAGGGTACGACTTCCAGGACCCCGAGAACGCGGAGAAATGGCGCGGACTCTTTGTAAACCCCCTGAGAAAGGTGCGTCAACAATATCTTTCCAACTCCTGTTTTCTTTCATTTCGTGATTATTTCGTCTCGTTACTTACAAAAATATTATTTGAGAGCTATCTTATTTGTAAAAATGCTTACTTTAGTCAGGATTTCCCATAAAAATCCTTTCCAGATGTTGTTTTTCTTGAGAATGATCTATCAAAATGTTACTCAAGGTCCCTCTGTGTTATCAGTATAGTAAGAGAACGTGAGATTGTTTATACGCACGAGCTGTCTTATGAAAGTTTATGAAGAATTTCTAATAAATAGAACAAGAGGAAAACATTGGTAGTAAATAATGAAATACCCATAAGAAGATAAGGAAAGAGTTCCTACAACAACAACGGTAGTTAGGATAGTTCATCTTACTAATAGCTGTACCCAGGACGACCCCAATTTTCCATGACTTATCAATGTAAACCTTTTGGTTAATATACATCATAGCTTTAATTTATAAAAACTTATTCAATTGTGAGTCTCAGATATTTAAACTAGCCAATACCTGTGACTCCATCTGATTAGAATTATTTAGGTTTGTAGACATATTTCAGGGATTAGACATATCATCTAAGTCAGACCATAATCTAGATCTGTAAATTTCATCCAAATCTGTTCAGTCGTAACAACATGAGTGAATAACAAACCAAAGTTCAAAAGTTCTTTATTCAGTTTTCTCATCACAGACATACTTATGAATGTCAATTGATACAATGAATCTACCACCATATCAGAAAAAGAACCACTACTCAGAAGATACGGCAAGAAACATACAAACTTTGGCATACATAATGTAACAAGTTGAGCCCCGCTGTTTCATTATTCTAATCAGTTGGTATTGTTAAATTGAATGAATAGCCAGTAACTGTAACTCAAGGGGTTAATCAAGTCATATAGTACTTTTTATCATATTTTTTAAATCCTGGTTTTCACTGATGTTAGCAGCAAAGAAATCATTAATATCTTTCTTGTAATAAAACTTCTTTAAGGCTAAAGAGAAAGGAACACCTTACCAGCGTCTCTGTTTCCTGATTCTTATAATTTAGGTGTCTTCAAGTCCTGAGTGAATCGGTATCTTCTAGGCAAGCATGATCCATCGTCGACCGCGTCGTCACTTTCCATCAGGTGAGACTGTGGTCAAATGCTAGCATATCAGGTAATAAAAAAAAAAGAGAAAAGATCAAATTAGAAACACATACATCAGGAACACTACCCATGTCACTAAAATTACAAAGAAAATCAATAAACGAAAATGGAGTTGGACCGGTCATATGATAAGAGGCCCAGATAAGTGGTGTAAAATGGTTCCTAGAAAATCCTAGAGGCACAAAGAGAAAGAGAGGCAGACAACACAAACGGTGGGATGATGATATTGTTGAGATGGTGGGAAAACACTGGAAGAGACAGGCACTGGACAGGCAGGAATGGAAGAGGATGGGGGAGGCCTTTGCCAAATGGCGAAAACAATGATGTTGCCAAAAATGAAAACACACAGTTATGAAGTAGGTTTAATAATTAGTTCAAGCCTTTTAAGTTAAATATAAAATTGTAACAGTATACTGTCCAAATAAAGGGCTATATTATTATTATATTACAAAGCCTTATAAACCCAAACATACAGTAAACAGTCAACTTATGACGTAGCTGACTTGTACAGACTATAAATTATATATTGTTAGTTGGTATTTATTTATTTTATTACAACTTTATTGTGTTCTTACAGCTGAGGCAAAACGATGACATTGTTATACCACTTAAATAAAGCAACAGATATGTATGTATGCAATGAATGGAGTTGTCAATTGTTGTGTGGTACAAAACCATTGACATAGTTTTTGATTCCCAAGACTGCAAATTTGAATGGGATCAGAACTAGGTGTCTGATTGTTGTGCAGTTGTATTGGTTGATAACACAATTCTGTCAAGTCAAGATACAGCATACTAATTAAAAAACTAACAAAAACCTAGAAATATCAATTGTTCTTTCTCTCTTTACTATACAGGGTCGGTTTACTATACAGGGTATATACGTCAGGCCAGTTGCACTGTGCGCCTGCAATAGGACCTTCAAAACCAAATTTGGGTTTGCTAGTCTTATCTGTTCTCACCAAAGCTGACAAGGTTGACGGACACCTCAAGGAGGACATCATTACACAGGGTGGAAATTTCAGATGGGACATGAAGAGAAGAGAAGTAGCTAATTTAACCATTAAAGACTCAGGAAAAAGGTCGTAGGAAAATATTCATACTATTTGGAGTTACCTTTATTACATCATCTTTAATTAAATCCACAGATAAAATTTTATTGTAATTATACTTTTAAATATTCCATTAATTTATGTTGGGTGGGACTGTGGTCCTCTTATTAACTACACAGCATGAGTAGGTTTGGGTTTTTTTATATAAATTCTAGATAAGGCAACTTCATCCTGCTGACTCCTCAGGTATATAATAAATCAAATTAAAATTAAAAATGATTTATTTCATAATAGTAAAAATTACAATTTGTTGCGACTAGCCACCAAACTAGGTGTTGACACACCTGTATCTTGGCAGTTCTTCTTGGGCTTCTTCCCAGCTTTGTTCTGACTCTTGTAGATATAGTTAAATTAAATTTAGTTGATTGTAAAGACACAATAAATATAAAGACACACAACCTATTAGTGTAGTTGATGAGCAAACTGCCTCAAATATACATCACTTAGTTTGTTGGCTTGGTTCCTGCTATAAAAATAAAATAAAAAATAATACTCCAAACAATTATGTGCTATGGCACAAGTGTTTGTGTACAAAAGAGTCTGGGTGCTGTGGGGCACAGTCCTGGTAACCATACTTACTTTATTACTATACTAATACTTATTTGAAATGGGTAAACATACTTACCTTTTTTCAAAATCATGTTAACATAAGTTACAATTTTTAACATATTTTGTTTGTATCATGTGTTTATGACCTTTAAAAGTGCACTTTTGTGCATATTTAATAAATGATATTTGACTTTGACTTTGGTAGTTCCTGGTCCCTTAAATACTGATATTTAGGGGTCAGGATATGTGATCGTTGGGTGGTAATCATTTGCTAATGGAAAATGTTTTTCAGGTGTTAGAGCAAGTCCACCCTACGCTAAACGCAGAAGAAAGCGCACTGCAGTATGTGGAGTCCCTCTGTCTGCGGCTACTGGCCATGCTGTGTGCAGCGCCCTCGCCACTCACTGTACAGGTATGACAACTATTTTTTTACGGAACTGAATTTACTGAAGAAGACAAAGATGCATGGAACATTCCGCTTCTCTCAAGTAGCCAACTGGCACATAAGAAACATAATATTGTCAATAACAAACAAAATAAACAAAAGTTCTAAAAAAAATGCCCCTCAGTTTCTTGCCGTATCTTCTAAGAAGTGGTTCTTTTTCCGATACAGTAGTAGAGTCATTGTAATAATTGACGTTCATAAGTGCGTCTGTGATGACAAAATTGAATAAAACCTTTTGATTTAAACTAAATTTATAAAATTTAATGTGCAATAATACTTGAAGGCTAAATAACTGGCAAAACGCTGGTACCAACCCAGACGGCCCCTCGCATTCGAGAAACCTACCACCTAGTATGTCTTAGCAAAGTCTAATAGTTAAACTTACCTGATGTACCGACGCTAACTCTTGACTAACGCCTCCCGTAATGTCTTAGGACGTGGAAGAGCGAGTGGCGCGAACATTTCCCACGCCTCTCGACAAGTGGGCGCTAGCTGACGCGCGCGACGTCACCGCGCAGCGCCGCCGTCGCTCGCCGCTGCCCCTGGACAAGATACACCTCATGCTGCAGAAGGTAAGTGCTTTCTAGGATCCATCGTCGACCGCAACATCGCCTAGGATAGATAGTTTTTTTTTACAATGGACTGGGTCTGCGTTTGACCACAATCTCACCTGATGGGAAGTGACGATGCGGTTGAAGATGTAGCACGCTTATCCAGTAGATACTTGTTCACTCTAGATTTCAACACACCCAAATTGTATTAAGTAAGTTATAGTGGTGTAAGAACAGTAAAACACCTTTATGCTCTTAAAAATCTGCTCTAATACGAATGAAATTCGATAGCACGATTCGATTGTTCGACGTTGGGTTTTAGGACGAACCGCATCGTCTCCTTTTACTGAGTGAAGAAATGTCTAAGACCTGTGTATCAAAGCGAACGTCTGTTAGATAGTAGTTCATTTGGTTTGATTCATACACCTTTTCTTGTTGCCAGGAGGTCCTCATGTACAAAATCGACATGTCAGTCTCCGTATTCATAACGTGCATACTCGAGTACGTCAGCCTCGACATATTGAAGCTGGCGGGGAACTTTGTCAAGAAAATCTCGCAGAAATCTGGATATGAAACTATTACGTGTCGAGATATCAAGACGGCCATGTGTGCTGATAAGGTGAGGCACTGGGTTTATTGTACACACACATTTTTGCGTTGAAGCTCATGTGCTTATATGTTTACATACAAATTTTGTAAGCTTAACAATCTTTTCCTCACCTGCACGCTTATCGACTTATTGAGGTTTTTAAAAGTACAACAATGATACTTCCTACTAATATATTAGTCATTCTTATAACAAGTTGGTACACGTAACACTACTGACACAGTATCTTGAAAGTTTCAAATAAGAACTTGTGTTAATTAATAGGGGTCTAGTTTTAGACCTCGTCGACCCCAAAATCAGTTTTTGTTTATTGGGGACCACTTCGGGAATCCCTAGTCTAGACTCTAGCTCGACAAATTTTTGGACATAGAGAATCTAGGGTCCGGAATATAGCAACACTGCTTACATTTTTAATTACTTGACACAAAGATTGCACTACCCTAAAACTGACGCTCGCTGCAGCAGAAGAACTTAGAACTCCAAAACGCAAAACGCAAAACTGAGAACCCTTGCTGTGGGATCGGTGCCTAAGAAGTGTGACGGGTGAGGGGTCTTTTTAACGGGTATTTTCCTCCTCCCAGGTCCTGATGGACATGTTCTACCAGGAGTCCCCGCTGCCCCCGGGCGGCGAGGCAGGCGGCGGGGGGCGGCGCGCCTCGCTCTCGTACGCGGAGCTGGTGCGCGACCTGCTCGCCGACGAGAAGCACTTCCTCAGGGACCTCAACCTCATCATCAGGGTCTTCAAGGACGAGCTCGAGAAGATACTAGACTCGGATAGTCGGGTGAGTCGCGCAGGTGCTAAGCGCCTTAGTAAAGAAGTGGGTCGCTCAGAAACTTGTGGTGAGTCACTCAAAAACTTAGGTGAATCACTCAGAAACTTGTGGTGAGTCACTGATAAACTTAGATGAGTCACTCAGAAACTTAGGTGAGTCACTCAGAAGATTAGGTGAGTCACTCAGAAACTTAGCTGAGTTACTCAGAAATATAGATGAGTCACTCAGATACTTAGGTGAGTCACTCAGAAACTTAGGGCAAGTCGCGCAATAATTATGTGGTAGGTTCTATCACTCAAATTTTTAACGTGAGTCGCTTAAAAACTCAGTGGTGAGTCGCTCAAAAATTGAGTCAGACGGAAACTTAGGTGAGTCACTCAGAAACTAAGGATGAGTCAGTCGGAAACTTAGTAGTTCCTACTACTTATGAACTGTTTTACCAACATTACCTCATCATCGCTTCACATCAGGCGAGATAGTAGCGAAACATAGATCTATTAAGCGTAAAAAAAAAATATTTAATGTTCAAAAACCGTAAACATGTAAAATTGTTAGTTGTGTTCATACCATTTGGTCGTTGCAGGCGATATCTCTGATCTTCGGGAACATTGTGGACATCTACGAGCTGACGGTGACGTTGCTCGGGAACCTTGAAGACGCGATGGAGATGTCGCAGGATTCACCGACGCCTTACATTGGCAGCTGTTTTGAAGGTATGCATACGTCGCAGCCAACTAGCTTAATTCGCCGTTCTATCAATAGCCTAGCCTCTTTACTAAACAGCGCCGTTCAACGAGCGGCCTGAATGATATTTAAGACATTGACATATTCGATAGTAAACACGATATCTTCAAAATGTATATATACAGAAACTTTTTTGGTATTGATGAAAGTTAATCCAAAGCTCGTAGTTACTCACATACTTATTCAACATAGGACCGTATAACATATAGCCGCTTGATGCAGTCGATGCAGATGACTCATGATAGGTATCTAATGATATATGTTACAGTATTACATGTTTAAGTTTTATAGACTGTATTCGTGTACTGTGTACTTGTTGTCCATCTGTGGAAACTTATAAGCTACCAACCTGTCCATACATTTATACCTACATTATACTAAGTTTAGCTGTAGTTTTCCTAAAAGAATAAATAAATGAGTGACGTGTTCTGTTCTCTTCTCTTCCAGAGCTAGCAGAGGTGGAAGAGTTCCGTGCGTACGTGCGGTACGCCAACATCGTGACGCGCAAGGAGTCGCGGGACGCGCTGCAGAACATTGTCGACGACCCGGTGGTGAGCCACTTCCACCAGACCCCACCCTCCATACACACTCGCCAGCTAACTGTCTCGTACTCCCACTGGCGCACCGGCTGCCCGGGGGGTCGGAGTGTCGCTTCTTTACGTAGTAATATTTAGTTTTCTTTCCTTTACTAAGGCGATATACAGGATGTGGCAACATTTTGGAACCTTCAGGGTAGGTACCTTCTTCCTTGCGGTGAGGAAGTTTTGTCTTGGTCTCAAATTTTTGCCACACCCTATATACGCGATGCCAAATTCAAAAATTCAAATCATTTATTTGCCATACATGTTGGTACATACATTAAAGATGTTAATTTAAATATGGTCAGATCCGAAACACATAGTCAATTATAAGTGACATGCAAAATATTCAATACATAAAATAACAGGTTAATAACATTTAATTTAATTAATTACATTATTATTATATTTAAATTACAATGTCAATCATAGAATTATACATAATTGAATTAATTTACATAACATGGATTTGATTGCAATAATATGTCAATAGTATATAATAAAAAAAAAATTAAGTAAAATCAATCAAATCATATCAGTCTGGGTATAACTTATATGTTGGTGCGCGAATTTTTAAAAAGTCTGTCACGGAGTATAGGTTCTTTTCCAAAAGCCATTTTTTAAGTTCTCTTAAAAATTGATTTGTTGGCAAGTCTTTAATGGCATCTGGTAAGGCGTTAAATATTCGTCCACACATCGCATAGCTCACCAGCCAGCTCGCCAGCTCACTGACAGACTAAAGTACGCACGCCTTTGTTCACATACAAAATGCGTTTTACGAATGCGTAAGAGGAACGCGGTGTGTCAACGGCCTACCAGAATATAAAAAATGTTACAGCTGTTGTGTCCGTTACGTTTGTTACTTCAGTTACATCTGTAACTCCTGTAACGTCAGTGACCCTCACGCCGGCCCGTGTTGCAGCTGTCGGAGCGGCTGGACACGGCGGGGCACGGGTTCCGGCTCGCCGTCAAGTACTTCCTGCCGAAGCTGCTGCTGGCGCCCGTCGCCCACGTGTTCCTCTACCACAACTACGTGCTGGAGCTGCTGCAGATCGCGCCCGCCTCCGAGGACCGGGAGAGCTTCAAGCAGGTCCCTACACACACACACACCTCATCACACCCCCATCACACACACACACACATACCCGAAAATACTCTTATTTTTTAATACGGGCCTCTTCACATGCGTACAACCCTCCCACATATACAATACGATACAAAAATTGTTCGTTATCTTTAATACGTTTAATGTAATTTGCAGGTGGAATGCAACCTACATCCAATCAATAAACTACTGTCCAAAGCACTGGGGAATGGACCAAAGATGTAAGCATGGCTACTGTTGTATAATATGTCTGTACTCACCGACTGTGATGTCACAATGAAATGCTGATGAAATGAACTGCACACAAATCCGTCCAGTAGTTTTCAAGACTATAGAAAACAAACAGACAAACATTTGGCCACCGAGTCATCTGCTCGAGCAACTAACTCGTTTTTTAGTAAGATTTGTTTGTTCATTGTCTGCAGTGGAAAGATCGCTTTGAAACAAGGAAACAAAAAAATAAAGTAAGCTTGTATTCCACAGGGACGCGACGCTACGCATGGCGTCGCGAGCGAGACGGCAACAGGCGATAGAGAAGTGCAACGAGCTCGCGAGAATTGTCGACAACTGGGACGTACGGGACATCGGACAGTGCTGCAACGAGTTCATCAGAGGTAGCCTACAGACTAACAATAATGATCGGTCGGTGTGGACGCGATGCGCCCCATCCCACGACGAGAGAAGGACACGTTTCGTATGCGAGAGGTCATCCTACCGACTGCGCCACTTGGAATTGTTTCATAAAACCACAACGACGTAAACACAAGACTGATTTATTTATCTCAAGGTAGTTGACAAACATGAGTTCTGCATGTACCCACCCCACAATATATTACAGTTACCACCACTTTGCCAGTTAAGTCTGCCGCCAAGCAGCGCAAGCATTACTGTGTTCCGGTTTGAAGGGCACTGTAGCCAGCGAAATTACTGGGCATTATGAGACTTAACTGCTAATTGTCTCAGGGTGACGAGCACGGTGCAGCGCCGCGCAGGATATTACTAAACAAAGTTCTGGGTAGTACTGTTACTGTTATGGGCAGGCGTGTTGTTTACCATCAGGCGAACGACCGAAGTTCCGAAGTAACTAGCAAGTAGTCTGCGACGACAAACTAATGGCAGCAGATGTTAGATCGCGGATCGGGACGGGGATCGGCCGGTGTGGACCCGGCTGATGATATTTGGGTCAAACTTATCATTTGTGGTAACCTACGAATAGATTTAAAAAAACTATTTCGTACATTTCTTTAACAATTTATATTTCAACTAGCTGTTTTCCGCGACTTCGCTGCGTAGACGACTGGACGATACTTCCATACAACTTTTCATTTCCCCCCTTTCAACCCCTTACAACCCTTTTTTCGCATTAAAAAGTAGCCTTTGTCCTTTCTCAGGCTCTAGACTATCTGTGTACCAAATTTCATTTAAATTGGTTCAATAGTTTAGGCGTGAAAGCGCGACAGACAAACAGACAGAGTTACTTTCGCATTTAAAATATAAGTAAGAATGATGTAATGTATATTTCCAGAGGACACGTTGTCTAAGATCGGGCCGGGCAAGCGCGTGGCGGAGAGGCGAGCGTATCTGTTCGACGGGCTGCTGCTGCTCTGCAAGCCCATCACGAGCCTGGTGAGATTATTATTTGTATAAAACTATTTATTTGAGGCAACATTCAAGTACAATCAAGTAAGATTAACAGGCCCCGAGAATAAAATTACAGACTATGATACATACAAAAATATATCATTACATTTAATAAACCATACACACTACTTCACAGGGTTCACAGATGTCGCTCCTTCCTTCTTATAATTTTAAGTAATTAAGTACATTTTTTCTAGAAATTACAAATGTATGCCCAACTGTACATTTTTGCTAAAATCCAAAAAGGTGCAATTTATTTCTCCAAAATTCAGCAGATGTTGTCTCAGAACAAAACTTGTTGACTGCAAACAAGAAGTACAAAGTAAAACTGCAAACAAGAAGTAAAGTAGCTGGTCTTTTGTGTATCTTTGATTAACTGCACCTTCAATATTCGTCTTATTTCTCTGAATGTGGCATTTAGAAAGTCTGTTAATGTCCTGTGCGAATAGAGAAATTGCAAAAAATTGCATGTAATTTGTGTATTTTCGGTGTTATTGACAATAGGGGATCGGACAGTAATCGAGAAAAAATCTGAAATGTAGTTAGAACGAATGTTCGTCGAACCAGAAAGATCATTCAATCAATATTTTTGTGAAATCATAATGATTTATATTTTTAAATCAATAAATACAATCTAATAATTCTGACATTTTTAATCTGTTCTTCATCTCAAACGAAACAACAATCACAGCGCATGACGTCATTTGTAGGCAAATGCCGTGAGTCAAGCTTGTGTTTATTTTACGTTTTTGCTTTTCATAAAATGTATTTTTAATTAATGCTAATTTTTTCGTTCTATTACTACAATATCGTCCCCAAACTTCACAAAACGTATTTAAATCTCTTTGCAAGTTTTATTTCGAAGAGATTGACGTTTTCTACCTACATATGACGTCACAAATTTTGATGTGACCTTTTGCGCGGCAATATTTGAAACATAATATTTAAACATAGTTTTTTGGTTCTTTTAGAGTGTTATTTAATTATAATAGCATTTTTCATGGCTATATATATTAATTGTAGTTAATATAAAACACTTTCTGAAAAGTTGTCCGATCCCCTATTGAAAGATTGTAAAAGTTCAGCTACTTATGTCGCTGACCGTCCCTGCTCCTGCAGGCAAGAAGTTTGGGATCTAAAAGCAAAATGTTAACATTGCTAAATTTTGGAATCTTCAGGATAGGTAGCTCTACCTACCTATCCCAAAATGTTGCCACCGCCTATGTATTTAAACGTGCACAGCTGAGCATAGAGTAACTTTTTTTATGGAACAGTGAGGAGACGAGCAGGTCGTTCGCCTGATGGTAAGCGCCACGCCTGCCCATAACAATTGCAGTGCGACCCATAACTTCTAATACCATAAAAAGCACTGCGTGCACTGCATTGCGCTCATTACCCTGAGACATCAGTTATTAAGTCTTATAATGCCCAGTAAATTCGCTGGCTACAGTGCCCTTCAAACCAGAACACAGTAATGCTTGCTCGCTTGCGTATTCTGCCGCCAAGCAGTAGCTTTACGGCAGAATAACTGGCAAGCTGTGGTACCTACCCAGACGGCCTCCCGCATGAAGCGTGCACAGCTGAGCTAGGAGTAACACGTGGTGAGTGCAGGTGGGAGTGAACACCAGCGGCGGCGGCAGCTTCACCAGCGGCGCGCAGCTACTCAAGCTGAAGGAGAAGCTGCACGTGCGGAAACTGGACCTCGTGGACCGGCCCGACACCGACGGTGAGCCACTTCTACGACGGAACAATCATATTCATAATAAAATACTAAATGTATAACGAGCTCATCATCATCAGCCCATCACGTTCCCACTGCTGGGACACGGACCTTCTCTCATAGAGAGTGTGGGCCATAATCCACCACGCTGCCGCAGGCCCAGTGCGGGTTGGTGGATGTCACATGTCCTTGAATTTTTTCGATAAATTCTTGGACATACCGGTTTCCTCACGATGTTTTCCTTCACCGTTTTTAGAGCTAGTGTTAAATCCGCACATAATTTAAAAAAGTCAGTGGTGCCAGCGGGATTCGAACTCGGGTGCGTCGGATCGAAATTCGCACGTTCTCCCACTGAGCCACACTCGCACTTTATAACGGAGCTCACAGAAAGTAAATTCAAATTACGCGTTAAGAATGTTCTAATGAGAAAAGCATACTATACTGTTTAAAATGTGTAAATGGCGAGGTCTCAGTTCGGAGCCGCCAGTGAGCAGTGAGTACAGCTGTGGTGTGGTTCGCAGAGGCGCGGCACACGGTGGAGCTGTGCCCACGCGTGGGCGCGCCCGTCGTGCTCGCGTGCTCGTCGTGCGTGGAGAAGCGCAACTGGATGTGCGACCTCGTCATGCTGAACACCAAGCCCATGCTGGACCGCAGCCTCGACAGGTAACGCAACACAGACGCTGTGCTGGAGCTGCGCCCACGCGTTGATATCAGCGCCATCTGTGAGCGTTCGTGTGCAACTCTAGGTTATGATTCTAAATGTGTGAACTAGATGTCGCATGTTAATGGTGGACTCCAATATTTTTTGTATAATATGTTATATAATATAACGTATATTATACATATAACTGAGTATTTTATTTCTCATGGCTATACATTATACATTATTAAATTTCTAATTCTAAAATACCAATTAATAACATGAAACTAAAACTAAAAACCTTAAAAAATATAATACTAAATATATTATTAAAAGGAGTCCCTTTTGTATAATATAATAAATGTTGGCTTGTATTCCAGTATCCTGGTAGACCTGGAGCGGCGGCACCCGCTGCAGCTGCCGCCGGCGGCGCTGTACCGCTTCGCCGTGCCCGACGGGCCCGACAACATCGTGCTGGAGGAGCACCGCCACCACGCCGTGCCGCTCATCAAGGTACGCCCTCCGCTGAGCCGTGCCGCAGTCGTTAATTAATAAACCGCGTTAATGAATCTTATTTCAAAAGTTCTTAAATGTTCCCTATAAAAAGAAATAGTTTTAAATCATTTCGGTCCGTTCGCAGGGCGCCACCCTGCTCAAGCTGGTGGAACGTCTGACGTACCACATCTACGCGGACTTGAACCTGGTCCGCACGTTCCTCACGACATACCGCTCGTTCTGCTCCGCCGGCGAGCTGCTCGACCTGCTCATCGAGAGGTTCCACATCCCCGAGCCGGGGGAGGTGTACGACGCGCCGAGACACGGTGAGTCTATGTACGACCCGTCGACACACAGCGAGTCTGTGTACGACGCACTGAGACACTGTAAGTCTATGTACGACGCGCCGAGATACGGTGGGTCTATGTACGACGCGCCGAGACACTGTAAGTCTGTACGACACGCCGAGACACTGTAAGTCTATGTACGACGCGCCGAGATACGGTGGGTCTATGTACGACGCGCCGAGACACTGTAAGTCTGTACGACACGCCGAGACACTGTAAGTCTATGTACGACGCGCCGAGATACGGTGGGTCTATGTACGACGCGCCGAGACACTGTAAGTCTGTACGACACGCCGAGACACTAAGTCTATATACTACGCGCCGAGATACGGTGGGTCTATGTACGACGCGCCGAGACACTGTAAGTCTGTACGACACGCCGAGACACTGTAAGTCTATGTACGACGCGCCGAGATACGGTGGGTCTATGTACGACGCGCCGAGACACTGTAAGTCTGTACGACACGCCGAGACACTGTAAGTCTATGTACGACGCGCCGAGATACGGTGGGTCTATGTACGACGCGCCGAGACACTGTAAGTCTGTACGACACGCCGAGACACTAAGTCTATATACTACGCGCCGAGATACGGTGGGTCTATGTACGACGCGCCGAGACACTGTAAGTCTGTACGACACGCCGAGACACTGTAAGTCTATGTACGACGCGCCGAGATACGGTGGGTCTATGTACGACGCGCCGAGACACTGTAAGTCTGTACGACACGCCGAGACACTAAGTCTATGTACGACGCGCCGAGATACAGTGGGTCTATGTACGACGCGCCGAGACACTGTAAGTCTGTACGACACGCCGAGACACTGTAAGTCTATGTACGACGCGCCGAGATACGGTGGGTCTATGTACGACGCGCCGAGAAACCTTGAGTCAATGTGCGACGGGCTGAGATTTGATGTGTCACTGTACGATGCGCCGAGACACATTGAATCAATATACGACGCGCTAAGACATAGTGTGTCACTGTACGACGTACTGAGACGCGGTTAGTTTATGTACGACGCTCCGAGACGTGTTAGGTTAGTGTGTGAGGGTTAGTGTCCTTTTACTTAAAAAGATGAAAAAAAACTTGCCCATGGAAGAGTATGATCAGCCCTTTCATCGAGTTTTTCCGTGGATTTCACTAATCTTGTTCTGGTAATTAGATGGTGATTCAAGTCGTTATGTTGTTGTACTGTTCATTGATTAGGTCTTTATAATTGCACGCTGCTAGTTCCAAGGATCAAGACGCCTAAAAAGGACGTCAGTCCTAACTCGTCGTTGTTGGAACTTGACATCGGTAAGTAACATAGTTCGCGATAAAACTGATTGTTACTAAATTTTTGTTGTTATATGACCAAAACCATCAAAAAATATAAAGAAAACTCTTTAACAGAATTCTTGAATAAAAACAAGAGAAAGTAAGACAGATAAAAATAGAAAGGGAAAGAATGCAAAAGCAACTTGTTGATTGTCTTTTATGTTCCACGCCGGTTTCCTGACGATATTTTCTTTTGAACATTGTGTTTTCTTAAACCCGCGGGCTTCCTCTCGCGGTTTTCCTTTACGGGTGAGTGTAGAATGTTGTAAGATTGTGTTTATTTCCAGCGGAAAGTATAGAGAGCGTGGCGAGCAGCGACGCGGAGAAACTTAGCAAGAACACCGCGAGGGAAGACTGGAAGAGGTATAGGAAAGAATTTCAACAGCCGGTCAAGTTCAGGTTAGTTACTTTAATTTGTAAGTGGTGTGGTGGAGTGGGCGAAATGTCAATGTCAAACAAAAATGAAGAAATGTCAAATCGCGACAATAGAAATGCTGACATTAAAACATGTAAGGTAGCCCGTTAATAAACCTCCGTTATAAGTTAATTTTTCAAATAGATTAGTGTATTTTGCAGATTAACTAAGGATATTTTTTCAAATAGGCGTCGATGGTCAAAATCGTAGTCTATTAACCATCCCTTTCAATTATTTTCTAAGTCTGATATGGCGCCTCTTCAGCCTTTAGCGGTTCCTTAATATGTCAATGGTCACCATTTACATTATAGTGTTCGTCACTGCATTGACTATTCCAATATAATTCGCCAAATGAGTTGCTTGATGTACATCGTTTTCAGATGCCTCAGTTAAGTTCTATTGTATTAAGACTTACTCAAATTTGTAGTGAGGATGTTAGTATTGCGTGTGACAGTATATATAATTTTGTTATAAATAATTTGCAGAGTAATAAACGTGATCCGGCACTGGGTGGACCAGCATTTCTACGACTTCGAGCGCGAGCCCGCGCTGCTGGACCGGCTGCGGCACTTCCTGGAGTCCGTGGACGGGAAGCCCATGAGGAAGTGGGTGCAGAGCGTTCTAAAGACGTTGCAGAGGAAGGTCAGTAGTCTGGGGAATCTTGGAACCGAGATATCCTGCCGGTTCCTACCGACTGCGCCTTTTGGTAGTGTTTTTACACAAAGAAGCGTCAGTGGTTATGTGAAGTGTTTACGATGGCGCAGTCGGTAGGATGCTCGGAATGGCTGGTAAAAGAAGTGAGTGCAGAACCTTCTGAAGGCTTTGCAGAGGAAGGTCAGCACAATAGACCTTTGGAATGTATGAGATTGCTTAATTTTTATGCTAGGCTGGCTTTTGACCGTTATTTCTCCTGAATTTGTTTTTTTCTTCCAGAGTGGGCAAAACGTGGAGCTGGAGTTGGGGGGCGTGGGCGTGGGCGGGGGCGTGTCGCACGTGTTCGACCGCGCGCCGCCGTGCGTGGTGCGGCACGTGGCGGACCCGGAGCGGCACGCGTGGCACCCGCTGGCGCTGCACCCGCTCGAGCTCGCGCGACAACTCACGCTGCTCGAGTTCCAGCTGTACCGGCAGGTGCGTGTGTGTGTGTGTTGCTGATGCGCCTCCTGGTCCCCTCTCCTCTTGTCTTATCGTCGCCCTCCGTCATACCATGTCTTAACATTTCCCTTCTGTAGACAATGCAATGTAGCAACCTAAGTCTTTCATATTCGAATTATTCGCGCGGTGATTTCCGGCTTTGCATGCGCGTCCCTGCCTCCCGCTCCCCGGCGCCCCTCCCCCCGCGACCCCCGCGCGACGCGCATGCGTGCCGTATGTACCTACAAGTTGTGATTGTGTTGATTTAATGTGTTGTACTTGTAGTTTGCTTATTAAACCATAAATCCAGACAACGTGACCTCATTAAGAACCCTGCGCCGAAAACCTACTCCCTCCGTTTTGCCATTTCTAATCTTTTCTCTTTCATTTTACCATTCCGATCTTTGAATGTAAATCAAAAAGATATAAATCTTATCCAGCAATAACATTGGTAAAGACAAGTCGTCGTCACTAAACGTCATCATATTCACTAAATCCTGTCGCGCTAATAATACGAAATGATTTCAGGTGAAACCTTCAGAGCTGGTGGGAGCGGTGTGGACCAAGAAAGACAAGGAGAAAACTAGTCCCAATTTATTGAAAATTATTAAACATACCACAAATGTAAGTCGAAATAGTTTTCCTAGTTTACTAGAACCTCCAGAAGAATATCGTATTTCGTATATATTCATATTTTGCATGAAGCTAAAATGAAAATGATTTTGATGATGAATATGCTTTGAGAAAAGAAAGTGAAATACAAAATTCTTGTGATTTTAACATAATTATAGGTCCACGAGACTGTGAAATTATGAATTTAGAAGACACTTGGCAATAGTTTTATTGATATGAAATTTAAAATGTACCCCATCCCTATGTCAAAATTATTATGGTAAAAATAAATAATAAATGAAAAAGCATACTATACACTTAGTAGGTACATAGAAGCCAAAGATACATGGAACATTTCGCTTCTGTCATGTAACCAACTGGTACATAAGAAACATAATATTGTCAAAAACAAACATAAAATATTGTAACAAAAGTTCTAAAAAAAATTGCCCCTCAGTTTCTTGCCGTATCTTCTGAGTAGTGGTTATATTTCCGATACGGTGGTAGAGTCATTGTAATGATCGAAAACTGAATGTTGAAGTTTGTAGTGAGGTCGGTCGGTCGGTCGCTTCCAGTTCACGCGGTGGATGGAGAAGTGGATCGTGGAGAGCGAGAACCTGGAGGAGCGCGTGGGCGTCGTGAGCCGCTTCCTGGACGTGGCCGTCGCGCTGCAGGACCTCAACAACTTCAACGGCGTGCTGGCCGTCGTGGCCGCCGCCGGCTCCGCCGCCGTGCACCGCCTGCGCGCCACCACGCAGGTCCGGCCCGGCCGCCCGGGGCTACGCTTACTACATCTATGTATGGCCACTATCTCGCCAGATGTCAAGCGATGATGTGGCCTAAGGTGGAGCACATAGATCTAGAGAGAGACGGTAGTTGAGCGGCTGCTCAGACCCGTCTCCCCGATGGTTCACCGAACATCATCCCGCAACACGACTAGGTCGCTTGACAGCATGGCTTGGTTCGGTGGGTGGTATTACAACCACGGTCAGAGCCTACCACTCCAAAAACTGCCACGAGAAACTTAGAATCACGCTCATAATCCATTTTCAAGCACATTTCACTAAACTAAAATTATTAAAAAAACCCCGACACAAAATCCTAAATGAAGTAAAAAATAGCTGATCCGAGTTGTCTGTCACAACATGTCTAAGAATTACCACTAGAATAAAAAAAACCGCATTCAAATCGGTTCACCCGTGTTTAAGAGCTGCTGTGCCACAGACAGGCACACGTAGCGGTCAAACTTGTATCACCCTACCTTTTGGCGTCGGGGGTTATAAAGGTATTGCGATGATGTAAAAGTTAAGACACAGAGCTCCCTGACGCCGCGCACGTTACCACGTTCCTTCTGTCCGCAGCTGGTGCCGATCCGGCTGACGCGCGCGCTGGAGGAGTTCCGTGAGCTCAACTCGGACCACTTCCGGCGCTACCAGGAGCGCCTGCGCAGCATCAACCCACCCTGCGTGCCCTTCTTCGGGATGTACCTCACCAACATACTGCACATCGAGGAGGGCAACCTAGGTAACTCACACAGTAGGGCAAACTAGGTAACTCACACAGGAGGGAAACCTAAGAAACTCACACAGGAGGGCAACCTAAGTAACTCACGCGCCGAGTGTTAATACACTGAAGGGCAACGTAGATAACTCACACACAGAAAGGCATCTTAGGTAACTCACGCGCCGGGTGTTCAAACACAGATGGGCAGCCCAGGTAACTCACGCACCGGGTGTTCACACACAGAATGGCAAACTATGTAACTCACACACCAGGTGTTCTCACACAGGTGGGCAACCCAGGTAACTCACACATCGAGTGTTCACATACTGAAGGGTAACTCACTCGCGCAAACACCGACCCGCACTGTGTGTCCGCTGTACCCTTTTTTGGCATGAATCAAATGCCGATTGTTACCAATTCCCATATTTTGTTTTGTTCACAGATTATTTACCAAATTCAGAATTAATAAATTTCTCGAAGCGGCGGAAAGTAGCGGAAATCACGGGAGAAATACAGCAGTACCAAAACCAACCTTATTGCCTCACGGTGGAGCCGAGAACGAGGGTGAGCGTGTCTCCTTCTTTCCTTCTTTTAGTTTCTTCAGCTATTTCTATCTCACAAAAATTATAAATGCTAAAGTTTGTGAGGATGGTTGTTGGTTTCTCAATCACGTAAAAACTACTAAACGGATTTTAATGATATTTTACAAAAATATCATCAAAATCCGTTTAGTTATTAGTTACTAGAATCCAGGAATAAGGTAGTAAGTTGGTCAATGGGGTTCAAATTTTATACACCACAAGGTTGCTGGTTCTATTCTCGTCTGGGTTTAGTGGACCCATTGTGTCCGAGGAAGCATGGTACCCATAGTGTCTGGTTTCCTAGATACAGGGAGTTCCCTACAAGGTAGGGGAGAAAATACCAAGGATTTACCACTACCATTTGCCTCCCCTAAAAATTGTAGGGGGGCAAATGAAGAATCCAAAAAGATAAGATAATTCGAAAATTGTCGCGAACGAGGAGGATGTTTTGTGCGCAGTCTGTCGTTGATAGTCCGACGACTGCCCGCGTCCCGCGTCCCGCGCCCGCGCCCGCGCCCGCGCCCGCGCCCGCGCCCGCGCGCCCCTGCCCCGCGCCTACCTCCTGCAGTCCCCCGCACCCTGACAAATTCCTCGCACGCACAACTACGTAATCACTTAGTTTAATATTATAAAAATATTGAAATCCGAATATGACGATATTCGTAAGTAAATACAGTAAAGTGTTTGGATGCGTGTCGCTGTAACAATGGCACTGTGTGTGTGTGTGTAGGCGTTCCTGGAGGCGCTGGAGCCGTTCCCCGGGAAGGACGACAACGAGATCACCAACTACCTGTACGCCAAGAGCCTCGAGATCGAGCCGCGGCCGCCGCTCAAGCAGCTGCCCAAGTTCGTGAGTATCGCGCTCGCCTGACATGTCTCACGTGACACAGATCGAGCCGCGCCCGCCGCTCAAGCAGCTGCCCAAGTTCGTGAGTATCGCGCTCGCCTGACATGTCTCACGTGACACAGATCGAGCCGCGGCCGCCGCTCAAGCAGCTGCCCAAGTTCGTGAGTATCGCGCTCGCCTGACATGTCTCACGTGACACAGATCGAGCCGCGCCCGCCGCTCAAGCAGCTGCCCAAGTTCGTGAGTATCGCGCTCGCCTGACATGTCTCACGTGACACAGATCGAGCCGCGCCCGCCGCTCAAGCAGCTGCCCAAGTTCGTGAGTATCGCGCTCGCCTGACATGTCTCACGTGACACAGATCGAGCCGCGCCCGCCGCTCAAGCAGCTGCCCAAGTTCGTGAGTATCGCGCTCGCCTGACATGTCTCACGTGACACAGATCGAGCCGCGCCCGCCGCTCAAGCAGCTGCCCAAGTTCGTGAGTATCGCGCTCGCCTGACATGTCTCACGTGACACAGATCGAGCCGCGGCCGCCGCTCAAGCAGCTGCCCAAGTTCGTGAGTATCGCGCTCGCCTGACATGTCTCACGTGACACAGATCGAGCCGCGGCCGCCGCTCAAGCAGCTGCCCAAGTTCGTGAGTATCGCGCTCGCCTGACATGTCTCACGTGACACAGATCGAGCCGCGGCCGCCGCTCAAGCAGCTGCCCAAGTTCGTGAGTATCGCGCTCGCCTGACATGTCTCACGTGACACAGATCGAGCCGCGGCCGCCGCTCAAGCAGCTGCCCAAGTTCGTGAGTATCGCGCTCGCCTGACATGTCTCACGTGACACAGATCGAGCCGCGCCCGCCGCTCAAGCAGCTGCCCAAGTTCGTGAGTATCGCGCTCGCCTGACATGTCTCACGTGACACAGATCGAGCCGCGGCCGCCGCTCAAGCAGCTGCCCAAGTTCGTGAGTATCGCGCTCGCCTGACATGTCTCACGTGACACAGATCGAGCCGCGGCCGCCGCTCAAGCAGCTGCCCAAGTTCGTGAGTATCGCGCTCGCCTGACATGTCTCACGTGACACAGATCGAGCCGCGGCCGCCGCTCAAGCAGCTGCCCAAGTTCGTGAGTATCGCGCTCGCCTGACATGTCTCACGTGACACAGATCGAGCCGCGGCCGCCGCTCAAGCAGCTGCCCAAGTTCGTGAGTATCGCGCTCGCCTGACATGTCTCACGTGACACAGATCGAGCCGCGGCCGCCGCTCAAGCAGCTGCCCAAGTTCGTGAGTATCGCGCTCGCCTGACATGTCTCACGTGACACAGATCGAGCCGCGGCCGCCGCTCAAGCAGCTGCCCAAGTTCGTGAGTATCGCGCTCGCCTGACATGTCTCACGTGACACAGATCGAGCCGCGGCCGCCGCTCAAGCAGCTGCCCAAGTTCGTGAGTATCGCGCTCGCCTGACATGTCTCACGTGACACAGATCGAGCCGCGGCCGCCGCTCAAGCAGCTGCCCAAGTTCGTGAGTATCGCGCTCGCCTGACATGTCTCACGTGACACAGATCGAGCCGCGGCCGCCGCTCAAGCAGCTGCCCAAGTTCGTGAGTATCGCGCTCGCCTGACATGTCTCACGTGACACAGATCGAGCCGCGGCCGCCGCTCAAGCAGCTGCCCAAGTTCGTGAGTATCGCGCTCGCCTGACATGTCTCACGTGACACAGATCGAGCCGCGGCCGCCGCTCAAGCAGCTGCCCAAGTTCGTGAGTATCGCGCTCGCCTGACATGTCTCACGTGACACAGATCGAGCCGCGGCCGCCGCTCAAGCAGCTGCCCAAGTTCGTGAGTATCGCGCTCGCCTGACATGTCTCACGTGACACAGATCGAGCCGCGGCCGCCGCTCAAGCAGCTGCCCAAGTTCGTGAGTATCGCGCTCGCCTGACATGTCTCACGTGACACAGATCGAGCCGCGCCCGCCGCTCAAGCAGCTGCCCAAGTTCGTGAGTATCGCGCTCGCCTGACATGTCTCACGTGACACAGATCGAGCCGCGGCCGCCGCTCAAGCAGCTGCCCAAGTTCGTGAGTATCGCGCTCGCCTGACATGTCTCACGTGACACAGATCGAGCCGCGCCCGCCGCTCAAGCAGCTGCCCAAGTTCGTGAGTATCGCGCTCGCCTGACATGTCTCACGTGACACAGATAGTACATCATTATCGCTTAATATCATAGAGTTCAAACGCAATGATGTCGCTGGCAACATAACATTGTCAAAAACAAACATAAATATTGTAACAAAAGTTTTAAAAAACATGCTCCCCAGTTTCTTGCCGTATCTTCTGAGTAGTGGTTCTTTTTCCGATACGGTGGTAGAGTCATTGTGATAATTGATGTTCATAATCAGTGCGTTTCAACTCAATCATGCGTCTGTGACGACAAAACTGATTAAAGAAGTTTGGAACTTGAACCCGCAGCCGCGGCGGTACCCGGAGCTGTCCCTGAAGCAGGTGAAGGTGTCGCGCCGGAACCAGCACGAGCAGCACGCCGCGCACCACTCCACCTCCAGCAACGACGACAACCTCAGTGAGTCCACACCGTACATAACGTCACTATGTCACTACATTTGTAATAAGGTCAAACCACAGAATACTAAGGGACAGAAGCATCACTCCGCAAAGAAATTTAATCAAATAGCGACTCTTGCTATGACGCAATAAAATTCAATTCAGCTCGCGTAGCGCTGCATACCTACCAGTCATATTAACCTACAGAGCGCGTCTCTTTCTACCGCATAGCTCTTATCTCTTCTGACGCGGCACGTGTAACGACGCGCGACCCGCCGTCGGTGTCCGGCTATGTACTTGTAGCTTCGTACCTACAGTGCGGAGTGCGCTAGGCCTGGTTAAGCTTAAAAATCATTTATTAAATTGGCACAAAAATGCACTTTTAAACATCATAAACACATTTAACATTTTAAAAAAAGTATGCATGTCTACCCATTTCTTTCCCATACTCAAAACGGAAGTCCGGGCCCAGAAAATAAATGCGAATCCTGACTCTACCAGTGCTTTGGAAATACGTCCGCTAGAGAAGGTACTCTGCACCGAGAAACTGCGGCGATGTTCTAATAGGGCTATAAAAAGCAACTAGCTGAGAGTTGTTTGACAACGTACGAAAGCTTTAATAAGCAGAGAATAGGTTGCGGTAAGTACTTAAGTTGCACGATATGGGCGTTGAATGTTGACTGCCACAAACATTTTGAGCGTGGACTATGTTTCTAGGTTCAATGGAAATCAACGGTAATAAGAATAATAGACTATTTTCCGACCAAAAAAATCGAAAGAGTCGCTATTGAAGATTCTCCCCTCAGCTATATTAATAATAAATTATTTTTCAAAAAAAAACTAAACCGACTTCAAAACCACAAATAGGCACTCAAAAGTGAAAAATAAATTAATATAATTATCATAAGCGCTGCCCACTCATATATTTGAAGTCGGTGCCAGCCAAGTCTATTAGGTAGCAGATAAATACTATGTATATAGTAACTATTGTACTACTGTATTGTACTGTATTGTATTGTACTACTTGTAGGTAGTATCTATCTACTACCTTTTAGACTTGGCTGGCACCGACTTCAAATATATGAGTGGGTAGCGCTTATGATAATTATATTAATTTATTTTAACCTTTTTAGTGCAAAACAAGTTTTAATTAAATTAATTTAAAAAGTTTTTAAAGACAAGCATTTATGATCTAGCAGCCACATCATGACGAAGTTTAAAACGGGCTATTATAATTAAATTTATGTACAAAAAAAATTCATGACTCTCCTATTCTCTGTTGAGGAGTTCCCTCGCCGGAAGTCATTCCTGGGTGTATCAGCCATGTCATGGTGGAATTTAGAACAGGCTATTATGGTTAAATCCATTTACAAAATTTTGTGTCTATACTATTCACCGTTGAGGAGTTCCCTCACCGGAAGTCAACCCTGGGTGAAGCATGTGAAGCAGTCGAATACAAACCTCCACCTTTAGAAAGTCGGTTACAACAAAAACAAGAACCGACTTGAAGATTAAACTTATATTTTTTTTGTTTTCGCTATTTTTTTCAAAAAGTGCTGAATGAATTTAGATAAAATTTATATGGGACCACCTCTGAAGTATGGCCTACCAATCAAAAAAAGAATCATCGAAATCCATTCATAATTGGCGGAGTAATCGCGTAACAAACACACAAAAAAAAAAACAAAAAAAAAAAAAAAAAAAAAAAACATACCGTCGAATTGTAAACCTCCTCCTTTTTGAAGTCGTTAAAAAGTGTTGTATATTCTGCAGGTGTCTCGCAACTGTCGCCCACCAGCGGCAGCTCGTGGGACGGCCAGTCGGTGGCCTCGCTGTCCATACACCACGACGAGCACAGAGGTATGTATGTCGCGTGCACCTCACACGTACACATCTTACGTCGCGGATGTTTGTGTGCACAGCGGCGCGGCGCACTGATCTCTATGGAATTAACTGGCCGCGTCGATAGGTGATTGTGTTTTATCTTTACGAGGTGCTAGGTCTCTCGTATGCGAGAGGCCGTCTAGATTTGTGCCATCACTTTGCCATTTAGTCACCCGCCAAACAGTAGCGCGTAAGCATTACTGTTTTCCGGTTTAAAGGGCATTGTAGCCGGCGAAATTACTGAGCATATAACGCCCAACGATCACATACATATGAGACTTGATATCACCTTGATATGTTATGGCAGGCGTGTCGCTTACCATTAGGTCAATTAACAGGTCTTCTCGTCATTCACATTAAAAAAAAAACTATGTAACAATATATGGAAGATAATGCATTCTCACTAGCGTTAAGTTCGCCTATGTACCTACAAATTTGTTTGTGCAATAAAGAATTTTCAATCTATCTATGTATATATAAAAAGCCTAATGCGTATATTTTTAATGGTATGTGTGGCTGTAGATATGACGGGTGACATTGTGACGGGTGTCGGTCGTGTTGCAGGCAGCCGGCAGGAGCTGTCGGGCGGGGGCGGGGGCGGGGGCGGGGGCGGCGCGGGGGGCGGGGCGGGCGCGGTGGTGGTGAGCCCGCGGCTGGAGCGCTGCTCGCTCAGCCAGCTCAGCCTCTTCGACAAGGCCTCCGCGCTCTTCGACAAGTCCAAGCCCACCTTCAACTCCGTCAACAAGTTAGTATACACTCTGGACAGCACTTCCACACACTTAGTTTACACTCTGAAAGTCCCTTCCATAAGTTCATATACACTCTGCAAGTCACTTCGACAAGTCCAAACCCACCTTCGATTTCGTCAACAAGTTAGACATTCAGGGAGGCATAACGCTAGAAAAACTGGTAAAAAGTCGATTTTGGAAATTTGCAATTACACTCATTTTTCAATAATTTTAGATGACACATATTGACCGTTATCATGACAAGGCAGAGAGGGCAGCACCGCCGGCGCCGCGCTTGCCGCTTGGTCGGTAATATTAATAAGTGACAATTGTTTTAGGAATTGCAATAGAGACGAACCGCCATCGCCTAGAGATCGACATTCCCCGAGACACGACCGGTGAGTGTTGCGTCGCCAGTACACGGCACAGTTACATTACCAGTGTATAGTTACGACTCAAGTGTCGTACAGTTGTACCTGTGTCACTATTGTCACGTGGTGTTGCGTTGCAGCCAACAGTCGACGTTGGAGCGCAAGCCAGCGCTGTCGCCGCGCGGCGCCATCGTCGACGCGGAGCTGTTCTACTCGCGCAGCAACGAGCACCTCGCCTGCAACAAACAGGTACACAACAAACAGGCATTCAACGAACAGGTATTCATTAAACAGGTATTTAAGAAATAGGTATTCACGGCATTCTACTCTCATTGTATCCGTCTCAGATTAATTTCGGGCAACCAGCCCCGCAGCGAGCGCAGTGGAATTTAATTTGCTGTGAAGCCCATCCGAGCCAAACTGAGAGCAAGAGGGGAACATTTATGTGGTCGGGGTGCGCAACTCTCAGACACTTGTATTAACAACACTCACTGAACATGTGTTGATTCCGGTGACACGGGGTCCAGAGCGATGCGACCTTTCCGCAGCGGCGGATGGCAAACCACTCCCTACCTACCTACGGGCCCGCAGGAGATACGTGGCCGACGACGCACTACTGGTCCGTGCACCTCTACAGAACCACACCCTGCTCCTCGTGGAGTAAAGCTATAAAATAGTCACAACCGGCGACACAGTCGAGCACAAATCCGCCCGAGAAGGCCGCGCGCGTACGGATCATAAGAATATTTTATTAAGTTTTCAATACGTTTCTAATTAACCAAATCTACAAATTCCCAAAATTTTGGCGCAATTACAATGATCTTTTTCGTCTAACAATAAAAAGTCAAGTTCAGATACTTCAATATCAAAAAACGACAGTGACAGATCGATCTTTTATCAGTATTTTATATGGTTTCGCACGTTCTGTGGTGTTCAGCCAGATCCCGAACGGTTGCGAACATCTACCCGCCCCGGACAGGCACAACCTGTCCGCTTATTGACTGCTAGCAGGGACAAGGTTGCCACCGCTCTCTTCATGACCGAGCCGTTCACCAAGACCTCAGCAAACTGAGACACACCATATTAGTGCCAGTTACCAGATTGAGAATGCGCCACCGGCGCCAACGCAGTGGCGGTAGATTGGCAACTTTAATCAAAACGAGGTCTCCAATCTTGGGTGGATCGGTTTCGTCGTTTTTCACGAGTATGTCGTTCACCTGTTGTTAAGCAATACTGACCGTTACAGTTGCAGCGCCACCAAGAACTTATGCAAAAGGTTGCACAGCACTGCCTCGCGCTTATTACCCTGAGACCATAGCTCTCAAGTCTCATAATGTCTAGTAATTGTAATTTATGTATCTAAATTTGGCAAAATAGCCAACGGCCCGTCGGGTGGCAAATCACTATGAACATTTGCAACACCGGAAGCGTTGCCAACAGTATAAACTCCATAGTAAAACGGGCCAACATAGTGAGCGTCCCCCGGTGTCTTTTACTTCAAAATATTAATTTCAGAAGTCCACGCGTGTGAAGACTCGTAAATAAGCCAGTATTATATTTGTTTTAGGAGAGAGTGCCGCCTCTACTGCCGCGCAACAGCACCGCGTGTTGCGCACAGAACAACAAGCCGGAGGGCGACCGGCCGCCCGCGCTGCCCAAGCGTACCAACTCGCCGCCGCGCGCGCACTGTAAGTAACTGAATGACGAGACGGGCAGGTGCTTCGCATGGTAAACAATAACTGGCTGACTTTTCTAAGGCGTTCGATGTGATCGACTATCGACTGTTGGTGCAATAACTCGGTCTCGCTGGAATCTGTGGATCCTTGTTGAGGTGGTGCGAGTCGTACCTCCGGAACCGCTCCCAGCTTGTGAAGGTTGGAGGATTGGAATCCCCTCCAAGATTAGTACCGTCGGGTGTGCCACAGGGCTCCCATCTTGTACCTCTGTTCTTCCTTGTTTTTGTAAACGATTTATGCACAAGTTTAACATCTAAATATCAAATGTTTGCAGACGACGTTAAGCTTTACAGATAAATTCATACTCATATCGATGTAACTCTCCTGCAAAGAGATATTAACATTATTAATGACTGGTGTATCTACAACAAAATGGTACTTAACGAAATGTTTCTGTTTAAATTTACTAGAAAGCCGAATCCTGAACCTTCAATGACTTACTTGAATTCCAATAACAAAGGTTTCGAGCATGCGTGACCTGGGTGTTATAGTCGATGCTAACTTGGACTTTCGAGAACATATAGACTTCATTACCAAAAAGAAATCATGCCTAGCGGGCTTTGTAACCAGGCAATCTAAGTTTTTTGGAGACTTTGCAATGCCTATTGTTCTTTTTAATTGCTACGTCCGCAGCCTTATCGAATGCTGCAGTCCAATCTGGAGCCCTTCGTATGCAATACACATTGAACAACTTTAAAGTATTTATAAACAGTTTTTATACCATCTTAGTTACTCAAACAATCTTTGTCGCCGATTAAATACATATGATTCAAGACTCACTCATTTCAAAATGTCTCCACTGGAGCGGAGAAGGAACATTGCAGATATAGTCTTTCTGCTTAGGTTGATAAGTGGACATATCGGCACCCTTTGCTCGAGAAACTTCACCTCGAAACGTCAACCTTATTGACATACAAGTTACAGTCAGAACCTTTGTACCGAATGTTTTCTTCATATAATAACATTTGCCCATTTTGAACGTGGACATTTTCTACGCATCAGTCTTTTGTACTAAGAGACTGTTAAATTCATAAATTTGCTACATAACATATAAATATCTTCGTCGTATCTTCTGAGTAGTGGTTATTTTTCCAATATGGTGGTAGTCATTGTAATAATTGACGTTCATAAGTGCGTCTGTGATGCCAAAATTTAATAAAGAACAAAAAAAATGACACAACTTTTGGTTTGACGCATGCTGTGCTTACACCTATAAGGATGTACCTACACGTACGCACGTCGCGTCGTATATGCCTTTAACTGTCTGTATGTTCAGTGTACACCCAGTTCTGTGAACCAAATCAGCACCACCCAGAACTTTGTTTTGCAAAATCCTGTGCGGCTCTGCACTGCGCTCGTCATTTTGAGACGATTAACTCTTAAGTCTCATAATGACCAGTAATTTCGCTGGCTACAATGCCGTTTAAACTGAAGCAGTCATTCTTGCGCAGTGCGCGTGATGCGCACAGAAAGACAAACCCGCCGTTTTCCTCCCATGTTGAATAATCTGTCTGAATAATTAACTCCTTGCCATACATAGTTAAGTTCTGTATTTGTTTCCAGCCGTGTCGTCGATATGCGACCTCCCCCCGGAGCCCCCCGACAGGCCTCTGCCCAGCCCCAAACACGAATTATTCAGGTAAGAATACACACACATACATGCAAGTCATTCGCCAGCCAGCACAATTAAATACGTATGCAACGCTCTTTAAAAAAACGAACAAAATACAATGTAACTCTAGGATTCCTTGTAGAAACGGCGAGGACCATGGTCCTACAACCATACACGAAACAAACAATTGTGTATTTTAGAAGCTATTAAACGAACTGCAATTTTAGTCAGTTTCAAATGATAGTTATTTTTCATCCAAAATGAACTAGAAAACTATAAATCGACTATACGAAGGACAAATGTCGATAAAATAAAACACATATGGGGCTGTTTCACAACGTATCCATATATTGACTATGAAATGAAATACAATACAACTTGTGTCTCTTTACGTCTACAGTGAATAGGCATCTCATGGGCAACCGTGCTCGATCCTAGGCCGCATCTTCGCTTTCCCTCAGGCGAGATGTCGTCATGTAAAAAAAACTCTTTTACTTATATATAAAGTAACATTCACTTTATAAAAGTTTAAACTATCATGGTCAATAACACTAGCATCACTCGAAAACTCAAAACAAATAATAAACATGGTAAATATCCCGTTAGCAATATATACAATACTAACTGAGTAAAACGAATAAGTCCTTCATGGGCAACTGCGTACGTTTTTACAATAACATTCCAAAATGTATAACGGAGCTCACAGAAAGTAGATTCAAATTACGCGTTAAGAATGTTCTAATGAGAAAAGCATACTACACTGTTCGTAATTACATAGAAGACAAAGATGCTTGGAACATTCCACTTCTGCAAAGTAGCCAACTGGTACATAAGGAACATTACATTGTAGAAACACAAAAAATTTAAACAAAATCGCTAAAAAAACGTCGCTCAGTTTCTTGCCGTATCTTCTGAGTAGTGGTTCTTTTTCCGATACTGTGGTAGACTCTTGTGATAATTTGACGTTCATAAGTGCGTCTGTGATGACAAACATGAATAAAGATTCATGTTTGTCTTCACAGACGCACTTATGAGATTTTGACTTTAAATTTTACTTATTGAACAATTTAGAGATCACATCACGCTAATCATCAGTTATTGAAAGGTTTGTGAAAAAGCCCCTGATAACGACATCACACCATATCACATCACTATTGACATAACCACATGTGGAAATGTATACTGTAGATAAAATTATGATTGTATTAATTGATTCGTTCAGTAATTTCGGATGTAACAGCCCGAGTTATCTATACCAGTGGGGTTCTGTTTGTCTGTCTGTGGCGTTGTGTAAGAGTGACTGTTTTACATGGATTTTGTAAATTATTTATGTGTAGTATGAAATTTAAAATAATCGAATACTGATAGGATCGTTGTATTAAAAAGGTAAGTAAATCGTAGCTGATTGTGTTTCTGGAGCTGGCTCACTTCGACTACACTAATCCACTTATAATTTACATGAGTAACTCACCCTAACTGTATCAAATTTTTTAATTGACTAAATGAGGGACGAGGCGAGCAGATTGTTGACCTGTTGTTAACATCAGGTCAACAATGTGCACAAAACAGTGCTGCATTAGATTTTGCTAAACAAACTTGTGAGTGCAAGCAAAATGTTTATCGGCACGTGTGTTGCTTAGGCAGCAGGCGTGCCGACAAAAATTGCAGCAACACGATCAACTGAACAATCTGCGCAAAACAGAAGTTTGTTTAGCAAAATGTAAGCACTGTTTTGCGCTCTTCACGCCGCACCGGCAGGACGGATTTGAGTGAAATTTAGAATGGAGATAGCTGATACCCTGGATTAACAGATCGCAAATCGCAGGGCGCCGCTAATAGTAGGGTACAAACTTGCTGCGAACTAGTAGTAGTAGTGCGCAACTCGCTGCGCAGTAGGAAATCATTTCTAAGAATTTATTTAAGTTAATGTGTGTTTGTTGTTGCAGGATGCCCGCCATATCTCCGAAGCGGTCGCCGGCGCCGCCGCCCCCCGCGCCCGCCCCCGCCCCGCCCCCCGGCACGCCCCCGCCCCCCGGCTCGGCGGAGCGCGCGCTCGCCTTCAGCTTCCCCGCGCCCTCGCCGCCCGCGCCGCCCCTCACGCCGCACCACCGTGAGTATACCTCGCCCGCGCCGCCCCCGCCCCCGGTCCGCCTCCGCCCCCGGCACGCCACCTCCCCCGACCGGGCAAATCTGTTCTATTCTATTTTTCAACAAATTTTTATTCTGATTTTACGTTTTAACCAATATCTTAGTCTTTTTTTAATGAAATGAAAAAATGAAGAGCAGTTAATGTTTGATACTTGTAGAACACCATATGGTATATAGTTTGACGTGTCGTGTCGTGTCGTAGCGGTGTCGTGCGGCACGCCGCCCCCGCTGCCGCCGCGCAGGAGGCGCGACTCCGCCGCGCCGCCCACGCCGATACACCTGGTGAGTACACACACACACACACCCTCACACACCCTCACAGCATGTACACAATAACCACATTACTCATTATGCTCTGGTCATTCCTAACTGCTACTGTCATACCTATTTATATTTTATTTACACTTTTTTATGACTACGGGACACTCGCACTTGTTGTTTGACATTCTGTTAATTTTAATTTATACCCAATTGTTCATTGTTATATATCGAGACAATTTAAAAGAGTTGAAAAAAGACATCCCCGCAGAGTATCTTGGTGTTATCTTCTCTAGCGGGCGCTTATCCGAAGCCGTGTTATCCGTTGTAAAGTCATGTTAACAAAAGTTACAATTTTTAACATTTTTTTAATTTTATTTGCATCATGTCGTGTGTTTATGACCTTTTCTGCTTATTTAATAAATGATATTTGACTAATGGTGAAGCAGACCCATTCAGCCGGGTTCGCATTAACCTGTAACTATCCTTTTTTGTCGCACTGAAACATTTGCCACTAGAGCGAGAAAGCAATATAACAAATAAATTTTGTAAAACGTAATCTAACAAAAAATATCTATCTCTAACGATTAAAGTAGTTGCCGCAAGAATCTCTGTTGAAAAACTTATCTCTTCAATTAGTTTTGGCCTCCATTTTGGATTTCCATTGTATTGCCAGGAGCAAGGAAATCTTACATAAACAATTTTAGTGTACACACTAAACAGGTTAAAGTAGGGACAAGATAATAGGTCACTTTTGACAGATGTCAGTTTTATATTCATAGTGAGGTGACCTGCTTAAAAACATCGATTAAATGAATGAATCGAATGAATCGATACAGACTTGAAACATATGTGAATTTTAAAAATGATCATGCGAATCCCTGTCCCATTATTATTTTTTCTTTCATAAATTAAAGGAGCAAAATAAGACAAGTACCTACGTAATTTAACAAAAAAATTGCTTTTATTCACTTGAACTATCGGAACTGCTATCTTCATCACTGCTGTCAGCACTCAGAGATATTATTAATTCATTTTCAATAATATTGTCTATTCTCACATCTCGTTCAAATTCTTGTAAAATTATTTTCTTTGTCTTCTCCACGACTTTTCGCCAGTCTTCTGTAGTGACTTCTGCACATGCAGTTTGTAGCAGAGTCATCATTTTAGCAGTACTGAAGGGTGGTTCAGTATTGTTCCGCGCTGCATGACCCTTTATTTGTGCCCAAATAAGCTCGATGGCGTTATACTGGCAATGGTAGGGAGGCAATCGAATAACTTCGTGTCCATGCTCTAGGGCTAGTTCATCGATTACATAGCGGAGCTTGGACGGCTTAGTTGCTTTTACCAGATTTAACAACTCAACTTTTAATAAAGTTGGACTTGCCTCCACACCATTTCTTACCAGCCACGAGACAATTTCTTGCTTTTTATTTGTTTGAGTTGGTGGTTTATCAACTTGTACAGAATGATACGGAGCATTGTCCATTATAATTTTCGATGGGTTTTCTAAGCTGACTAGCAGCTTCTCAAACCATTCTTTAAAAACATCAAAGTTCATTTCCTCATGGTAATCTGTTGTAGTTTTAGAGGCGAATGCGAGGAGGCAGTCTGGAATAAAACCTTGAGAAGCTGATCCCGCGTGACATATAATAAGTCGGGCTCCTTTTCCCGATGGAACTTTTGAGGTGGAGGCCGCTGTATCATCGGTCCATGTCCGCGCAACCGTATGGTTCGCATTCAACCATGTTTCGTCAATAAACACGACATTGTCCCAATCCGTAATTTTATTTACCTGACGTAAGAATGTTATTCTCTTCAAAATAATATCGTAGCGTTCTAGCAGGATTTTCCGCTTGTCGGATTTTTTAAATCTAAAAGCCAATCGATTTCAAAACCTTTGATAGAGACGATTTGCCTCCAAAAAATAAGCCTGCGCCTTTTAACGAACTCAATAGCTTTTCCCGTGTAGGATATTCTTTTCTCGAGTAATATCCATAAATGTGGTTGCGAATTGCAGCAGCATCAAAATTATCAACGTCAACAATTTTCTTGTCCCTCTTTCGTTTTTTCGGTGTACGTAAAGTATTATCTTCTGAGCCTGATGGTCCGTATTTCTCTTTCAGAATTTGAGTTACTGTCTTCTTCCCTATTCCCAATGCTTCGGCAACGCGTTCTCTCGGTGGTTTCAATGGTAAAAGAGGCCCATCGTTAACTGATTCACGTCCAAAATAATTGTACAATTTCAGCACTAGTTCGCGAGATTGACTGTTTAGAGTTTTCCCCCGTTTCGACATAGTAAGACTGTAATGTTTTTCTTGTTTAATAATCGTTAAGCAATCGGAGTCCAATTTATAGCCAGGTAAACGTAGTCAGTAAGATCAGGTTAAATGAAAAAGCCGGATCAGAAGAAAATAACAGAGAGCACACCAAAAACGCACAGTCACTTCGCACAACAACAAAAGACTGCGTCATGATCATGTAATGGCGACATGACATGCGTCATCGACAGGCACTGGTGTTGCCAGCAACATCCACCTAAATTGCACCCAACATCAATGACCTTTCTATTTAGTTATTTTTTTGTATTTTTATAGTTAGTTAAAAGAATAATAAATATGTATAATTAGGTTTTATTATAATCACAACGTGGTTATAAATTTATGGTGATTTTTCTTCACAAGTAATCATTGCATTCGATTCAACTTACAATCTTATCAGCTTTCGATTTTTAGAGTAACATCCCTAGTGTTTAAAAAGAAAAAGGGTTGACTGACGCAACATTGTAACGACGTTCAGTTCTTTAGATCAGAAATTGTTTATTATGTTTAGAATGGTTTATTAGTGAAAGCAAATCGTAAAATTACTCGTATCGGTCATTATTACAATAAATATGTAAACGTAATTGAAAAAAGTTAAGCAATTGTGCAGTTCTTATTTTATGCCCGCCGTTACAAGGTTACGTTGTTGAATTTTGATGAAATGTCAAAAGTGACCTATTATCTTGTCCCTACTTTAGTTTTCTAATTTTGTAAACAAGACTTCCCCTCCCCCCACAGACTGCATCGGGCGGCGCCCCCGCGCCCGTGTCGCCCCCGGCGTCGCACGGTGCGCCCCCGCCGCTGCCCCCACGCCCCGCCCCCGCCCCCGCGCTGCTCCGCCCCGCGCACTCCGCCATACTGCAACGCAGGCAGCACACTAGCACCGCCACGTGAGTATGTAGTGCAACGCTACTGCGGTCACCACTTGGATGGGTGACCGTGTATGTGGTAATTACATCTGAGCGCTACCGTGCTTTGGAGGGCACGTTAGCCGGTCCCGGCTGTTAAGAACATAGCATCTGTAACGTCAAGAAAGTAACCAGAACGGTTTTATTTCGTGTACTAAGTTGTGTTGTTTGTTGCAGCGGCGGCGCCCCGCGCCTGCCGCCCAAGCCGCCGCCGGTGTCGCCGCGGCCCTAGCGCGCCCGCCCCCGCGCCCGCGCCCGCCCCCGCGCCCGCCCCCCGCCTCCCGCCCCCCGCTGCCCGCGCCGCACCAACACTCACAGAAGAACTCGCACTAAGTACAGTTGACGACAAACTTTGTACCCGCTCTTAATACAAGCATGACCCAGTCTCACCTCGCGGTGCGTACACTGCCATAAGGGTCTGCATAAACGTGGAATAGGGGCACTTTCATATTAAAGCTCTGTGACACGGTCAAGCCGACATGATCGAGCTACGTGCTTGACTGCATGTATCAGCGTATACCCATACTTACATGATTGCTTATCATGTCTTACGTGCTTGCAAAATGACACGATTTGACTTTTTTCATGCAAGGACCGTGCTTGTCATGCATGCTTGAACGTGTGCAGCGGTGCTTGTCATGCTTTGCTCATTCATTTAGTAAATTCTCTACGTCATACAATTCATAATTTTGAAAACCTTTTTGAAACAACGATCCTGTAACGAACCACAGATTTTTCGCAAGTCATGCAAAACGGGCCATCATGCATGCATGAAGCGGTCCGTCAAACGTAACTCGATCAAGCAAGCATGAACGTGTCCCGGCGCTTTTAGGGTCATTACAAGATGCTAATACAGTCTCCATAGTGAGATGAAAGTGCTAGTGTCATGTTTGCCGCGCTCGGCAGACCCTTGCTTTGTTATGTCGCTGATGCTACATGAAGTTTGCCGGCGACTGTACACGCCGACCACACAGTGGTGGGTTCGTTGGAATTTTAGTGTTTAAGGTGATGTTTAAACAAATTGTGGAAGCTATGTAGTGCCGGCTTGAGTCATACAATATTGTCGTACTTTAACAAGTGTTTGTGAGTTTTAGTAAATCCCGAATATTGAAGCTGGGAGGTACATTTTGATAAATTAATGAAATTAAAACAAAAAACAACGATCTCGTTTTATAACGCTAGCATGGTCAAAATGACCATGTGCCTTGGAAGAGGGGTATTTATGTATCAGCTTGCCACCTCCGGTAAATGCTCTCACAACCGGACACTTCGTTATTTACCGATAAAAGCATATGAAGTATGTTTGGCCACTATCTCGTCAGATGTGAAGCGATGATGTGGCCTAAGATGGAGCACATAGATCTAGAGAGATACGGTAGTTGAGCGGCTGCTCAGACCCGTCTCCCCGATGGTTCACCGAACATCATCCCGAAACACGACTAGGTCGCTTGACGGCATGGCTTTGTTCGGTGGGTGGTATTACAACCACGGCCAGAGCCTACCACTCCAGAGCGCGTAAGCGGGTTTCATCACGATGTTTTCCTTCACCGTTGTAGAGCGAGCGTGCTAAATCTGCACTTAACTATAAGTCATAGAAGTCATCTGAATTTACTTCCCAGTTTTTTTTATTATTTTACTGAAATTGTTTGAAATTGTTATATTACAAACTTAAATTATTTTATACACATTCCATTTGATTCGATGAAATTATATTTTGTATGTTTATAAATGTGGGAATCGAAAAGAATTAGGCTAAATATGAATTGAATGCGATGTAACGCTCGGAGGTGTACGACAAGCATATAAACATTTGTAGGACCGACTGCAGTGCTACATATTTTACTTCCTTTTTCACATCTTTTGGGAATTCGCAGAAACAAATTTATTTAAGTAATAATAAGAATGGAAAAGAACATGTTTTGGCGAAGTGTTGTCAATCAAATAAGTGTTGAACACTAGTTAGTTAGTTATATTGACTCGCGGTACAAAACTGTGCAGTGCCAATAGTTGTGTCACCTTCACAGAATAATTAATGTTAATAGAAAACAAATTTAAATAAAAATAGGTATTGTAGAGAAATTACTGTGAAACATGCATTTACTGTAAATATTATGATAAGAATGCGTCATAAGTATATATCTGTGTTACTCGAGCGTCGTCAAGTAAGTATATCGATAATATGATATATGTTCCAGACGTACACATTGTTCTTCCACGGTAGATGCATACAATTTGTGTCATATAGCTGGCAATACTTTGCACTTATATTTAAAACTAGCTGCGCCCCGCGGCTCCGCTCGCGGTTCCCGGGATGAAAAGTAGCCTATGTGCTATTACAAGTCCTAAAGTACCTACATACCAAATTTCATTAAAATCGGTTCAGTAGTTTTTGCGTGAAAGTGTAACAAACATCCATACATAGAAACTTTCGCGTTTATAATATTAGTAAGGATATATTTTTAAATATATAAAGTTTAACAAACACGTACATAGTTCCAGACCCCTAACTAGAATGCCTTGCATCTGGAGGACCAGGAACTACGAGGACCATGGTCCCTGCCACACCCATATAAACGGGAAAGCAATATATATGAAAACCTCGCAAATATTTTTTTATATACAGAGTAAAATTGAATTCAATATTTTTCTAAAATGTATGTCAGTCCATGCTCTAGAATAAATATATAGAGTTATATTAAAAACATAAAAATGAATGACTAATAATAATTGACAATTAGCTGAAATGTAAATTTAAAGACACTTCCCGATTGATTAGCTATCCGGCTGAAACTTTCAGGGTAGCTCACAACTCGCTGTATGCATTCTAAATCCATGAATGAGCATGCAACGCCGACCTAACCTCAAAAGGCACATAAGAACGTGGCTTTTATTAGTTTAATTTTTTATTCTGTCGCTTGTTTAAATATGTTTGTGCTGGGTATCGCTAGTTATAAGAAGAGAATCCTAGATTTTTGTTTTAGATTAAGACCCGATGGCCTAATGTATGTTATTTATTGACAATATGAAATAAATGAAATGTGCCCATTTATCATTTACACTCATATAACCAGTTAGCACAAATACACGCCGCGTGCAGCTTTGATTACATTTTAACATTCAAAGAACCGCAAGTTTGTGTCTGTATTTAACAATCAATGTTCACTACCCGCCAAATAACTGACATGTTTCTATAAGCAAATGTAACTGCAATAGGGAATATGCATGTATTTTTTTAATGCATGAATCGATTAATTATTGAATACTACGCCAAAACGTGGGGACCTAGGATCTCCTCATTGGTCCATCTATGCTACATGTGTGTGTGTGTGCCAATAATTTACCAATCGGGCGGGCTCTATGTCAAAAATTGACCAATAGCAGCAAGGCGCGTGACGTCAGAAAGTGGTTGCATGTACTCAAGCGTTTTGCAATTACGTTCCGTTTCTCCAAAAATAAGAAAAAGAAACATTGAAATAAAAAACAATGTAATTAATAATTATATCACTAGTAAATGTTTACAGAAGTAATCTATCGTAAAAAGTAATTTCGTGATTTTTCGAGCACACATGCATATTCCCTATTGTGTAAAAGCATTGCAGTTCACAGTTGCAATGCCGTGAAGTATATACTATAACTGACATTGCTGCACGCGTTACACAAGTTTATGAGATGACGATTCCTATCAAGCAATAGAAATAAATAAACAAATATTGAATAGTTGAAGGATATTCCTGAAGTGATGCCGCGACTTTATACACGACGTAGGAATAAATATACATGTGACGTTAGAATAAGACACAGTTTGGCTTATTTAGAAATGGTAACGTCAAGAGAAAGCAAGGTTTTCCCGCGGACCTATAATATGGGGCACTTCAAACGAAGGGTGAAAAGGGTCCTTAAAGGTAGGCAACGCACCAGTACCGCCCCGAGTGTTGCAGGTGTCCATAGGCGACGGTAGCCGCTTACCGTCCAGGCAGGCCGTCTGCTTGTTTGTCTATTAGTTATATAAAAAAAAGCAATTTAACACTAAGAATATTTATTTAGAGTTGTAGAACTACTGGAAAAACTACTGAACCATCGTGGGTTGCGATCTCTCTCTCTGAGATAAATTGACACAAACATCTGTAGATCGTTGTCCAACTCTTATTGATTATCTAATTAATTCAGCAGTTTAATTAGTTGTATAAAAAGACAGAATCACTGTAATCTGCCTACCTAACTGAGACTTTTTATTAAAAATTAATTTAAACACAGAAATCCACCGACCTTTTTATAATGAGAAAATATTAAAGGTAGAAGTTATACAGAAAAAAGAAAGAAAGAAACAATTTATTTTTGATTTTTGACACAAATTTATACAAAGTACTTTCTTAGTAAAGAAAGAAAGAAAAGACGAAGAGATTTATTCAAGACAGTTTTACGCAAGAGTTACATTAAAGTAATCCTATATTTATTACCATTTTTGTGTCATATTAAGTCATCTTAATGCTATCTAGCACCAGTCTATACTACACAACAAATATACTATACAATATAACGGACAAAGATAACACATGTACCACAGTGTCATCCTCAGTGGTTGAAGAACATGGAGATGAAACCATTTCTGAATACGCCAATCTGTCAATATTATGGCTTCTTTAGAGATGTACATATTCAATATTATAATAATAAAAAGAGATGAATTTATATAAATATGTTATGAAATTGTGCATTTTATATTAGAAAATGGAACCCGTGTACAAACAATGTAGGTTTTGCTGTAATTATAATTAATTATACTATTTGTATGTATTGTATAAATACGCAAGCCTAATGAAAACGACAAGTTCTTGCTTGTTATTAATGTTCTTGGCGAAACATGTAGTGAATTTATTATAAAAAATGCATAAAGTAACCTAAAGTAATCCTAAACATTAGTATTTCATAATTTCTTCTCCGTATATACTTAAACAAACGATGTAATATCTGATGTATGTATATGTTAGAATTAATGTACATAAATATATAAATGTGTAAGTGTCCTAGCATCGAAGTATAACTATAAATAAGTTTGAAAAACTTAATTTTATACAAAGCGACTGTAAAATACAATATGGCGTCGTTCAGTCGCCATTTTGATTTCAAAAATCAACATGGCGTCTCCCTTCACTCATGTTAGATGAATTCTGGCCGAAGTCGGCCGTAGTCGGTTAGGATGCTAGGCACGGTGTAGCTTGACCACGATTGCATAGTGCGCGTAGTTCACGTCATAGTTAAAGTGATCTCTCTATTTTATATTTTCATATTATTGAAGTCGAGCTGTTTAGAGCTTAATGCATGTGTACTATATGAACGGCGCGGACGACAATCTTGCGACTGGTTTACTTTATTAGCTTGCGTTTGAGCGCTGCCGCTGTCCTACTAGATGAAAAGTGATGATGCGGGCGAAGATTCAAGCTGGCAATTGCAGCTACACCAAAATTAAAATACTATAAATTGTAACTGAACTTTTGCTGTAATAGCAATATATGAATCCCGAATGAGCTGAAAGTGAAGCACGAAAAAAAATTGGCAGCTGGCGGGAGATTGTTAAATTATTTTTTTAATGTTTATTGCTGACAATATGAAATGAAATAACTCTTGATTGAAACGAACACGCATAAAAATATTAATAACAAAAACAACTTAACAAGTGTAACAATTGGTGGTGTTATCACTAAAAGCGACCTCTTCCAGAGAACCGTGCAGGGAGAGGAATAACGCCAACATAATGAACGGTGATTAATGATACATTTCGAAAATAGAAAAAAACATATTGTTTTTGATTTGCTGTTTATGTGTGCCTGTACTACCTTTGCCCAGCTGTGGGTCAGTGGGGAAAGTTGCAAGATTGTCGCGCCGCGGCGAGCCGGCCGCCGCGCGGCGCGTGCGCCACCTAGGAGTAAGTCAAGACCACCCGCGTGTAAATGTGTAAATATACGTACAATATAGCGACATATTATATACAGTTTCACGGAGTTTCATTGGAACACGCCCTCGTCCCACTCCGTCCCACACTGCTCCTCCTCACTACCCTCGCGAGGTCACGGTGTCGCCAGTGTACTAGTGTTCCAGACGCCCGGTAGACGCCGACTCGTTTTTCACTCATTTTTTTTAATGGAGCCGATTGTTGAGACGAGCAAGTCGTTCGCCTGATGGTAAGTACCATGCCTGCCCATGACAATAACAGTGCCATAAGAATACCATAAGAAGCACTGCGGAGCACTAAGTTGCGCTCATCAACCCGAGACATCAGATATTAAGTCCCATATGCTCAGTAATGTCGCTGGCTACAATGCCTTTGAAACCGGAACACAGACTAAAAGGCAGTATTTTTGTGATTTAGTGACGAAACGAGCAGGTTCACCAAATGGTAAGCGCCACGCCTGCCCATAACAGTTGCAGCACCACCTCGAACTTTACTATGCAAAATCCCGCGCGACACTGCACTACGCTCACCCACTGAGACAAAATGCTTAGTAATTTCGCTGGTTACAATACCCCAGACAGCCTTTCGGCTCAGCTCTCTCTATTAAAATCCAATAGTATATCGCACGTGAATTTCTGATACGTCCTAAATTTTTTTGCAAAAATCTTTTTTATCGCCATCTGTCACTAACGGTTCGAACTAATGCATTGCAAAACTCCTAAATAGAATATCCGCTTGTTTCATTGCGATCCGTGCGTGGAACTATCTCCTAAATGTGATCGCCTATTCATTTGCTGGAACAGGCTTAAAATTGGGTCAACTACTTTTTTATTTTATTTAATATTCTCCATACGTAGAAACAAAATAGTTTTTTGTATATCGTGTAAAATTGGACTTCAGGAAGATAGATCTCAGAAGTTCACAGACGATACGTTAGTGTTAGGTCTTGGAGTATGATAGCAATTTCATCCCGGAAAATGTATCAGTTTCTTAGTAAATAAACAAACAAAATTCAGTGATAAATGATCATCCATAACGTTTATTTCATCAATTGTACGATACACGACAAACTTAACGAGCCGATCTGCTAATTAACAATCAGTTTAGAAAAGCACTCCAACTATTGTATGGGCTTTTAGTTTGTGTAGTTCATAATTTCATAACATTTCACAGATTAAAATAGAAGGAGAGCTAGTTGCAAAAATTGCGACTCGCGACTAAAACCACGATACAATTTATTCACGATAAAAACAACGAACATTTCACTATAAACAATAACTTAGTTATCAAGACTTTATAAGCTAACAACTTACATCCAAGTTTAAGTTACAGTTTTATACTAATACAACATAAGTCAGTGTCGAGCAGGGCGTTCTCCTGGTGGGAAGCACCACGCCTGATCTAAACAATGGCAGTGTCGCCGGTCTGCGCTCGTCACTCGTCACTTAAGTCATTTATGTAGTAGTCTAGTCATTTCGCGGCGGCAGGTTTATAACTTAGGTCAAAGTTACTATACTCACTAACTCACTAAGTTAATGTAACTTGTATTTAAGTGACCGAACTTCAAAAGTTACTTCATGTTGTATTCAAATGACTGAGTTATATCAAAATGACTACAGCTTAATGTTTCATTCTAAGCTTTTTCTTGAAGAAAGGGTTGATCGGGGAGGGGGTGGAGGGTTTCAAATTGGTTTTTGAAGGTTTTTTGGAACTATCAAATGGAATACTCGGACTCTGGCGCACGCTCTTGTAGTAATCGACCGGCTTCTGCATCGAGTTGTTTTTCAAAACGAATTTCACCTTCTTAGGAGTGTCGTAAGAAGACGTCTCGGTTGTTGAATCCGTTTTGTCTTTCTTCTGCTTGGTCGGCAACTGTTTCTCAAAGTTTTTCACTTTGTTCACTAGAAGAGAAGGCTTTTCTGATTTTTTGTTTGTTTCCTCAGTGAGTTTGTCAGATTTGTCGGTAACTTCAGTTTTGTTAATCTTTTCGCTTCTCTCTGGAATTACTTGTGGTTGATTTTTTGGTTTCTTAGTTCTGACTTCTTTGACGTGTTTCGCTACGTCGGCTTTAGCTTCCTTTGTTTTGGAATCTTTCCCTTTCTCGTCTTTTCCTTTAGTGGTAACTGTTGTTTGTACTTCTGGAACATCTTCTTGACTCTTCTCATTTTTTACTTTATTAGTTTTTTCTTTCTTACTTTGACTTTTATTATGAGCTACATTATCCTTCTTATTTTGATTATTAACTAAATGATTCTTATTATTTTTCTCAATTTTTGCTTTTTTGGGACTGACGTCTCCGTCTTGTAGTTCGGTATCACTTTTCCGTTTCTGCGCGTTTATTTTTCGGTTCTTCTTGCCTTTGTCTTGGTTTTCTTTGTTAGATGTGTCCTGTTTTTGTTTCTTCGTTTTGGTTTCTGTGGACTCGACTAGCCATTCACCGTTCTGTAAATAAATATAAAGGTTTTATACGTCATTGCAATTTCTCTTTTAATATCGTTTCCAAGATTAAATAACGTCATTCACAGAGCAAACAAAAAACTGACCATTTTAGACGACACGGAACAGCTGCATTACTAAATCATGTAAAAAACATTCTGACTCATATTATGAATACGTCAGTGTGTTTGTTTGTTTGTAGACGCCAAGATATAGTTGGAGTGACGGAGAGTGACGTAGAAATACTTTGATCTGGGAAAAACGAATTCCATAGGTATAGGTATTTATGAACCCTTCGACCGCCAGTCGGCTACACTCGACATAAGAAAAACAGTGCCACGCCAACTTCAGCATAGGCCGACAAAAACTGCTGTTCCAAAAGTGTAAAATTATGTCCTTATCTCTAGACCACTTGTGTTTAATTTTGCGTTTTAAGGAATCTAACACTTTTGTGGCTCGCCGGGGGCTCGTAACCGACTTCAAAAAGGAGGAAGTTCTCTATTCGTTTTTTTGTTTGTTACCTCGGAACTCCGTCATTTATGAACCGATTTGGAAAATTCTTTTTGCGTTGTGTTCAGTATAGCTACGAAGTGGTCCCATATAAATTTCATGGATATTTGACTTTGGACTTCGAAGATACATTGAAGTCGGTTTTTTAAATAAAATGTATGCTTGTAATGTCTAAAACTAGTGTACTGACGTTGGAGTGGTTGCTGAGCGCCTTGTTGTAGGCAGCGACGTCCTCCACGATGCTGAGTCCGGCGCGGCTGCTGCGCAGCAGGCGCCGCCGGTGCTTGCGGCTCAGGCCTGCACACACATTAACAACTTCATAAACAATACGATGTAAGCACTGGAGGCAGGTTTCTTGTATGCGAGCTCGTCTGGGTGGGTACCACCGCTTTGCCAGTTATTCAGCCGCCGAGCAGTAGTGCGCGAGCATTACTGTGTTCCGGTTTGAAAGGTATTGTAGCCAGCGAAATTACTGGGCATATGAGACAACAGCTAATTGTCTCAGGGTGACGAGCGCAGTGCAGCGCCGCGCAGGATTTTGCAAACCAAAGTTCTGGGTGGTGCTGTTATTGTTATGGGCTGGCGTATTGCTTACCATCAGGTGAACGACCAGCTCGTCTCGTCATTCAGTTACATAAAAAACCTCCAACACAAAAAAACTTATAAAAAGTGACTTTGATAAAACATGTCTAAGAACCACCGCTAAAAAACATGCTTGCAAATAAATCCAAATTGGTCCAAATCAAAATCTCAGTTTTGTCGTCACAGATGCACTCATGAACGTCAGTTATCACAATGACTACCTCCGTATCGGAAAAAGAACCACTACTCAGAAGATACCCGTGTAAGAGCTACGGAGCCACCGGCAGACACACATAGTGGACAAACTTATATATATGCGTCGGGGGTTAAAAATGCTGTTAAAAAAAGTTGAATGTGCTAGTTTATGTAACAAAAATACTATGTTTTTAGAATAAAAAATATAACAAATGCAAAAAGATTATCAATAATAATAATAAATAATATAAAACTAAATGTCAAATATTTGTTCATTTATTCTATTATATATTCTAGAATCTATTTTCTATTATATTATTCAATAAAGTATTTATATTTTTTTTATATAAATTTTATAATTTCTTATACAACTTTTAAACCTTAAATAGGTTTGTCTTAAAACACGTATACACACCTCTAAGCTTCAACTAAAACACGTATACACACCTCTTAAGCTTCAACTAAAACACGTATACACACCTCTAAGCTTCAACTAAAACACGTATACACACCTCTTAAGCTTCAACTAAAACACGTATACACACCTCTTAAGCTTCAACTAAAACACGTATACACACCTCTAAGCTTCAACTAAAACACGTATACACACCTCTTAAGCTTCAACTAAAACACGTATACACACCTCTAAGCTTCAACTAAAACACGTATACACACCTCTTAAGCTTCAACTAAAACACGTATACACACCTCTAAGCTTCAACTAAAACACGTATACACACCTCTAAGCTTCAACTAAAACACGTATACACACCTCTTAAGCTTCAACTAAAACACGTATACACACCTCTAAGCTTCAACTAAAACACGTATACACACCTCTAAGCTTCAACTAAAACACGTATACACACCTCTAAGCTTCAACTAAAACACGTATACACACCTCTAAGCTTCAACTAAAACACGTATACACACCTCTAAGCTTGAGCTCGTCGGCGTCCGCCTTCAGCTTGTGTTCGAAGTGGCGCAGCGCGTGCGCGGCGCGCTTCGGCTTCAGGGGTGCGGAGTCCGGGAGCTCCGGCACCGCCAGCGGCAGCGGGGGCTCGCCCGCCGCCAGCCGAGAGAAACTGCCAAATATGTATGTTTGATGACGTTGAGATGACGAATACATGTCTGCATACTTAAACATGCATCTACTAAGTTATTGCTTATAGGTCTTGGTGCGTTTAGGGCATCCAACTAGGAAAAAACTTAAACTAGATAAATGTTAAACACCCCGTTTAGCGAGAGTGAGTGTGGCTCAGTGGGAGCACGTGCGACTTTCGATCCGACGCACCCGAGTTCGAATCCCGCTGGCCCCGCATCACTGACTTTCTTAAGTTATGTGCGGATTTAACATTAGTCGCTCGCCTGATGGTAAGCGAAACGCCTGCCTATGATAATTGCAGTGCCACCCAGAACTTTTAATACCATAAAAATTGCTGCGTAGCACTGCATTGCGCTCATCACCCCGAGACATCAGATAATAAATCTCATATGCTCAGTAATTTCGCTGGCTACAATGCCCTTCAAACGGGAACAAAGTAATGCTTGCGCACTACTACTTGGCGACAGAATAACTGGCAAAGCTGAAGTATTCTGTAAATGTAACCTTACCGTTCCATACATATCTTGACCCGCCTGTGCGCCTTGGAGCTGGCCTGGCCGAGCATGTCGCGCAGCATGTCGGCCAACAAGCTCGCCGGCACCGGCAGTAGTGGCAGCTCTACGTCGACCCGACCGGCGCGCGGGTCCAGCGGCTTCTCACTGTCGGGAGACGATACGATACGAAATTACAAAACATTATAAAGGAATGGGGGGGGGGAGGGGAGTGGGAGGTACACAGTAGGTAGTGGGATTAATGCATCAAGTTTGGACTTCAGCCGTGGTTGAACATGGTCCAACAGTAACCGTCGAGGAGGGGTGACCTCCCGGGAACAGTGAACTCGCTACAGAGATATCTCGTATACCTGTCATCATCCTCGTCATCACTGCGCGCGTCTGCATCCTGTTCACCATCATCACCTTCATCATCCGACTCCAGCGCTTCCGGTCCGCCGGGCGGGCAGCCCATCTGTTAGCAACATCATTGATTTACAATATTTTTTGACCAACTTTAAACGGGTTTTCTTTTTGTATGTTGTTTATGCGATTACTTTGACATGTATAAACTAATTTGGAAAAATCTTTTTTTTTGCGTTGACTATTATATTGTTAACTGCATTATTTTAGACTTAAACATTCTCAAACGGTGTATACCTAAATAAGCTAATTTCTTTGTCATTTTCAACTTGAACATCACCGGCGAGATTCAGAAATTTCTCAATTCGATTGGTTTTTTTTACGTCTGATAAACCGATTTGGAAAACCTTGCGTTGGGTTCAGTATAGCTACGAAGTGGTTCCATATACATTTCATCGATATTCGACTTGAACTTCGAAGATACATCGGTTTTTTTGTTATAATATTAATGTTTTAGTTAGAAATGTGCGCAGCCCCCGCTTGTCTCTTACCCGCTTCCACGCGTCGGTGCGCGCCACGTGCGTCCGATGCGCGGGCGCGTGCTTCGCGAGGGAGGTGAGCAGGCGGCGTGCGCCGGCGCACAGCGCGGGCGCGGCGCCGGCGCACGTGTAGCGCGCGAACGGACGCACCAGCGCCGCCACGCTGCCCGCCGGCACGCTGCCGCCCGATACCTGCGCGCACGCACCAACATCATCAGCCCACCACCTTCCTACTACTGGGACTGCGGCCTTCCCTCCTAGAGAGAGTGCCACGCTTGCCCAGTGCGGGTTGGTGGATGTCACACGCCCTTGAATTTTTGTGATAAATTCTTGGACATGCCGGTTTCCTCACGATGTTTTCCTTCACCGTTTTTAGAGCGAGTGTTAAAATCCGCACATAACTTAAGATAGTCAGTGGTTCGGGGCTAGCGGGATTCAAACTCGGATGCGTCGGATCGAAACTCGCACGTGCTCCCACTGAGCCACACTCGCTTTTTTAACGTACTACCGATTAATTGCCCCGTCCCCGTTTAGAAAGAAAGAAAGAAAGAAAATTATTTATTCTTGCAAAACTGCACACAACAACACACAAACACACGGGTCCATTAACAAAAAACAATGTCTACAATAATTATAATTCGTCCGTGTACGTAGATAGCTGCCGTGCACAGTGTTGCCAGATAAGGTTTGAGCTCAGCTTAATGTTGTGATTGTATCGCAACGCTGGTTTTCAGCTCCGACCTTTGGTGACGCACGGACATACTCGTAATAATTTAACTATATACAGTATAAAATATACAAAAGACATATATAAAAGATTAACCGAAAATAATATGGTATATTTTAAAAGTAATATAATATAATAAATACATATGAATAGCGCTTCAAACAAAAATATGCAATAAATATATAACAGTAGTAAATATATAAATATATAAGAACCAGACTCAAAAGGAGAAATAATAAAAGGTTATAATAGATAGATCTCATTCAGCGGATGTACCAAAGCATTATTTTTAAAGGAAGCATAGATGCCGAGGGTGCCAGGAAGTGCTAGGGTGAGAACGGGAGGAAGAGGAGGAGGGAGAGGAAGGGGGGGTATTGTTTAGGTACTTGGTACTTTTAAAGGGTTTTTTGTGAGTCTAATAAGAGTCTTTTAAACTTTATTTTAAAATTAAATTTACTTTTAAGTCTGTGCAAAGGTGGGGGAAGGGAGTTCCAGCACTTCGTGGCACAAAATCGGAAATTTCCACGAAATGCAGCAGTGCCGTGTCGCGGAGTGCGCATTAAGTATGCAGATGCTCGAGTAACATATTTGGTGTGGTCTCGGGCCCACACAAACTTTGAGTAAAGGTAGTTTGGTTTTTGAGACTTCACCACACCAAATAGTAAGTTTGCAAAGTGGAGATCTCTTCTATGCTTCATGTTTAATATATTGTTTTGATTTAAAAAGGGCGTGATGTGACTGCGAGGCGGTATGTCAAAACAAAAACGAGCACAGGCATTTTTGAACCCGCTGGATAAGGCGAGATGTCTTCGAATAAAGGCGAGGGCCATTTACAGAGTCAACATAGTTGAATAACGAAAGCACAAGTGAGTCCACAAGCAGTATACGGAGGTCAGTACTAATATAATTTCTTATTTTGTATAAGACCTTCAGTCTGTAAAAGCAGTTACTGACATTTTCTGTTACGTGCCGTTCGAACCTCAACTGCTCATCAAAAATAAGGCCAAGGTTCCTAGCTTCAAGAACCCTCTCAATGCTCTCGCCATTGATTATCAATTGATTACGTTTCATCATCGGACTACGGTAGTACGGCAACACGCCATCGGTTCATGGTGAACATTCCTCCTGCGCGCACTGAGCACTTCGCACTTTCACTTTCATTATGCGCACTGCTAACGAGTGAAGTGAATCTGTTGTCGGGATCAGTATTTTCCGATAGTTACAATCTAGTTTCAAGCCACGGGTGAACAGGTACTATCTTGGCAAGCGTGCTACAGCGTCACTTACCATCAGGTGTGCTCAAACGCGAGCCAATAATGAATAAAAAAAGAAAATTTATATGGATAATTGTTACAGACTTTCACACTAGAGATTTGCGAGTGTTTCCAGCATTTTTACTAAGTCATTGTGAGCTCGCGACGCGGACGTCGCCATCCTACAATATTGTGCTCGCACTCACCGACCGCTAGGGCTGCCTGATAGATATTCCGTTTTGTAAGATGGCCTTCGATATACATCGATATTTTTAGCGTTGCCTCATCGAAATATCATCATCACCAATTCTGTTTACAGAAAACTATCACTCCTTTCCTGCTACTGACTGTCCAAACAGCGGATATATTATTATTTATTTTCCTTATTTCTGGTTTTTACCAGTAAGTAATCACAAAGGGGCTAGAGTACGTACTTAGGCAGTGTATTTCTATATTTACCTTGGCCAATTCCTCTATGTAGCAATCCATGACGTGCATTAACATTGACGTAGCGTTTCGCGCGTAGTGCGGCGTGTTCACGGCAAACAGACCTGCAATAGGAAAGCCAGTTGGTATTATATAAAATCACAATTTCATTATCATCAGCCCATCACTTTCCCACTGCTGGGACATGGGCTTTATTACATAGACATAGTATGGGCCATAATCCACCACGCTGGCCCAGTGCGGGTTGATGGATGTCACATGTCTTTGAATATTTGTGTTAAATTTTTGGACAAGCCGGTTTTCTCACGTTTTCCTTCGCCGTTTTAGAGCGATTATTAAATCCGCACATAACTTAAGTAAGTGGTGCGGGGCCCCAGCGGTATTCGAACTCGGGTGCGTCGGATCGAAAGTCACACGTGAACCCAGTGAGCTACACTCACTCTTTCATATCTTTATAACATACTAGCTGACACGGTAAACGTCATATCGCCATATTAAAAAAAATCTGGTTTTTTTTGTTAAAATTTCTATTACATACTGTTATGTACTCACTTGGCTATTCATAACCCGCAGGAAGGTAGTTGCAGAATATGGCATCAATGTACCCTCACTCACTTTAATATTTATACTTTATTATTTGTAACTATTTTACCTATTACCTACGTACACTACATACCTTCCCCCATAGTTTATTTTTATATATTTATAGATGTTAATAAGTCCACAATACCCTATTTTACTATTTACATGACTACTAAAATACGAATGTCTTTCCACTATTCACTTTGCAATCTATCTCCTTCATATGTTACCACCGCCTCTTGTGGTATTCCGAGCAGGTCACGCATCTCATTACTTGGACCTGGAGTTTCATCAGTGTCCCGTCTTCGTATCTGGTTCAAATGTCTAATCACTATAGGACCATTCTCCATTTGCACAAAGAATCGAACAGGACCTTTAACTCTTAATATTTCTCCTTTCACCCACTTCTCCCCTCTTGAATAGTTCCGTAGCCATACTTTGTCTTTGACTCTAAACATTCTCACCGGTACTTCCCTGTTTCTCTCTATTTGCCTCTCAGCTATCGGTTTCACCGAAAATGGATGAATCATTTCAAACCTATTCCTAAATCTTCTTCTGTTTAACATCTCTGCAGGAGATTTTCCTGTAACTGTACTTGGAGCAACCCGCAATCCAAATAATATCCTTGGCAGTTTCACATCAATATCAGTTCCAGACAGGCTGCGTAATTTATTTTTTACTGTTTGTACCGTTCTCTCAGCTTGTCCATTTGACGCTGGACTATATGGTGGCGTTAAGATGTGGCGGATTCCATTATTTTTCATGAAGTCTTTGAAATCTTCAGATGTGAAAGCTGTTCCATTATCTGAAACTAGAACTTCTGGCAATCCTTGCTCAGCAAATATATCTCTCAAGGCTTTAATTGCACACTCACTAGATGTTGACCTGACCACCTTAACTTCTGGCCACTTAGAGTATGGATCAATGACAATCAAAAACACTTTCTGTTGGAAGGGCCCGGCGAAGTCAACATGTAATCGTTGCCACGGATTGGAAGGAGTAACCCAGGAATGTCCAGTACTTGCTGGCATGCTTCGGTTTGCTTGGCAATGGTCACAGCTTGCAACAAGTGCCTCTATTTCATGGTCTAGCCCTGGCCACCAAAAATAGCTTCGTGCTATTCCTTTAGATATCACTATGCCATCATGCGTTTCATGTAGTGCTGTTAACATATATTCACGCATTGCAGGAGGTATCACTACTCTACTTCCCCAAATAATGCAGTCATTACTGATGGATAATTCTTTTCTTTTCAACCAGTAAACTTTAAGGTTAGCTTCATCCACTCTGTCTGGCCATCCATGCAATATCCAATATCTGACCTTAGCTAAAACTTCATCTTGTGTTGTCTTTTCTGCAATATCTTTTGGCGAGTATTGCACTGCACTTGGTGTTTCTGAGAGTAATAAGACATCCTCAACATTATCAGTAACAGGCTCCCAACTCTCAGTTTCTAATGGCCACCTACTGAGAGCGTCCGCATTGCTTATACTAGTACCACTTTTATATATCAAATCATAATCATGAGAATTTATCTTTAGAGCCCATCTCATCATTCTCGGTGACAATACCTTAGGTATGGCTTTATTAGGACTCAGTATTCCTAGCAATGGCTTATGGTCTGTATATATTATAACATGTCTACCATATATGTATTGGTTAAATTTATCTAAGCCAAACATAATCGCCGCTGCCTCTTTATCAATTTGAGCATAATTACGTTCTGCTTTCGATAATGTCCTAGATGCCATAGCAATAGGTCTTTCTGACCCGTCGTCCATTACATGGGCCAGTACAGCGCCTACTCCATATTCAGATGCATCACAAGTTAGGGTTATTTTCCTATTATTGTCAAAATGTATAAGTATTTGCTCATTAGACAACATCATTTTTGCTTTCACGAATGCCTGTTCTGTGTCCTTGTTCCACTTCCATTCAGCATTCTTGTCCAATAACCTATGTAATGGCTCTAGGAGTGTCGCTTTATCCTTGATGAAACGCTCATAAAAATTGAACAGTCCCAAAAATGCTTGCAGTTCTTTAACATTTTTTGGTTGTTTAGCGTCTGCTATCAGTTTTACTTTCTTTTCGCTTGGATGTATTCCATCTTGATCCACTACATAACCAAGGAACTCAACTTTGTTTGTAGCAATCTCACATTTCTTTTTGTTTAGCCGCAGACCTACTTTTTTCAAGCATGCCAGTACCTTCTCTAGTCTTTGACTATGTTCTTTTTTGTCCCTGCCACTTATTAATATATCATCTATCAGCACTGTGACACCTTCTATTCCTGCCAGAGTCGTCGACATCAATCTTTGAAAAATGCCTGGACATGCCTTTAAACCATATGGTAACCGCTTCATTTTATATAGGCCTTTTGGTGTATTTATGGTCAAGAGGTTAGCCGTCTCTTCGGACACTTTTACCTGAGTATATGCTTCTTTGAGATCTAGCTTTGTAAATATACGACCACCTGCTACTTCTGACAATGACTCATTAATTGTAGGCTGAGGATATGTGTCTGTTTCTGATGCTATATTTACTGTCAACCTATAGTCTCCACATAAACGTATACTTCCGTCTGTCTTAGATACTGGCACCACCGGTGTAGCCCACGTTGAATAAGGTACCGGTTCTAGAACACCAGTGTAGACTAACCTGTCTATTTCTTCACATACTTTGCCTCGTATGGCAAATGGGACTGGACGACTTCTCATAAACTTTGGTTGCACTTCTGGCTTGCAATTGATTATTACTTCTGGTCCTTTATATTCGCCTAATCCTTCTTTAAATACTTCTTCATATTTGCTTATCAAGTCTGTGATCGATTCCGCTTCCACTAAATTTATTCCTTCAACTGAGATACCTAAAGGCTTAAACCAGTTTCTTCCTAGAAGATTTCCTTTTCCTATTCCAATCAACAGCGACAGATATCCTTTAAAGTTTTTATATTCTATAAAGACTTGGATTGTGCCATGCAACTGTACTTTATTGTGAGTCCAAGTGTGTAGATTTAATTCGCATTTTTCTATTTTTGGTAAACCATTTGGCCAAACTTTTTGGGCTTGTTCAAGTGACATTATAGAGTATGAACATCCTGAGTCAACTTCAAATTTAACCGGTTTATTGTTTAGATTTAGCGTCACACACACTGGTGGCTCACGGTATCCACCTCCTATGCTGTATAAACCATTCATATATTCTTCTTCTTCTTCTTCGTGAATCTCTTGGACTTTCCCTTGTACTTTCTTTAGGTTACACATTTTTGCTATATGGCCAAGTTTATTGCATGTGTTACATTTAGATTTAATAAATCTACATTTGTGATATAAGTGGTTTCCTCCACATCTATAACAGTATAATTTTTTTTGATTGTTATCTCCTACGGCGTTCACTTCCATTGGCTCCACTCCACATTCTCTGCTCAAACTCGCTTGATGGGCGAGTGGTCCAACACCTGGTATTTTAATAATTCTCAAATCTTCTACCCTTTTTTCTGCTTGTAATGCTATTTCTACTGCTTTCTCGTAATTAAGGTTCGCCGTATTTAGGAAATATTCTTGTAGTTTGCCATCATTTACTCCACATACCAACCTATGCCGTAGTGTCCTTTCTAAGTCCAAAAAGTTACAGTACCTTGTCATCATCCTGAGTGCTGCTATGTAATCCTTCATAGATTCATTTTTACCTTGATTGCGCATATGGAATTTGTATGATTCCACAATTTCATTTGGTCGCGGTCGAAAATGGTTTTTTAACTTTTCACCAATTGCAACTAGTGTAATCTCAGTTAAAGGTTTCGGGAAGATCAAAGTTTTAATTAATTGAAATAACTCATCACCACATGATGCCAAAAATATAGCTTTTTGTTTTTTAACATCAGTCACACCCTGTGCCTCTACGAAAAAGTCAAATCTCTCAGAATATGATTCCCAATCACCATGATTCATTACAAAACTTTCAAATCTTATGTCCCCCATTATGAAACACACTTTATTTCACTTGATTACACTATATTTCGCGTTTTATACCGAATTTCCCTCGTCGCCAATGTTATGTACTCACTTGGCTATTCATAACCCGCAGGAAGGTAGTTGCAGAATATGGCATCAATGTACCCTCACTCACTTTAATATTTATACTTTATTATTTGTAACTATTTTACCTATTACCTACGTACACTACACATACCTTGTCCTGACAATAACATATACAAAAAAATAAGAATTATCCAATTTGGTCCAGTCATTCGGAAGCTATGCGCTTACAAACATTTTGGCGATTCATTTTTATTTTTATAGATTATTATATGTTATATATAAATACCATCAGTCCCTGAAAGCATTTTGGCATACTTCTGGCAGCTGTCCGGGCTCCACTCGCACCGCTTCAAGACTCTGAGGCTGCCTCGCAAGTAACGACGCACCAGCTGAAACAGCAGTTTGTTTTTTAAAATACAAAATCTAAAGACAGTAGTGTGCATGTGAAATTACAGGGCATTATTAGAGGAGGATTGTCTCAGGACGATGACTCCTTTATTTTGCAACACACATGCATTTAAAAAATAATAATCAAATACATACCATAAGAAACTTATCCATCCGATGGTGGTCAATCCCGTACCACTCAGTGGCGAGCATCTTGAACCCTGCCTTAGTCATCAGCAGCGCATGCTTCAGATGTTCCGGCGGGAACAAGTCCAGAATTTGGGAGATGCTCTCGCATAGTTCTTCCTGTAATTATTGCAAGTAGGTGAATTAGTGTATTAGCTATATGTATATTATTGTGATGGATTTTTTAAAACACACCAGTTACAGTCAAACCTCGCATTTTAAACTGCTAAGACCTGCATATCCAGTGAATGAATGTACAATACTATTTAATTAGTGCAACTTTCAAATGAATGATTGTTGTCAAAGTTTTTGGAATATAGGAGTATCTATTTGCACGAAGTTGTGTGCAATATATATATATATATACAATCCATACCTGCTGCAAAATGAATTACTCAAATATTTACCTGAATTAGGGGTTTGTCCGACATCCAAACAGCATAGAACAACCCCTTCCAGACACGAGTGAAGTCATCTTCTTTGAATTCTAAACGAAAACACAATTTATATCAATTTCTCATCATGGAACATTTTGCCGCTTTCCCTCATGATTTTTTTATGACCAATACGATATATAGCTTCAGGATTTAAGTTAAAAACTGTAAAACCTTCCATTTTTGCACAGGAAAATTAAAGGGGAAATATATAAATCTCCACGAAATATATTTTTGAGGTTATATGTCACGCTCAAAACACTCAAGTTTCATAGCAAATTTTAACAGAAAAATGTGTAAAAGTTACTCAAATATGATATAAAATGCTTCTGTACATACCGTATCCCTTCTCAAAACAGTTCATTAACCATTTCTTCAACGCTTTGAGCACTCTATCTCGAGTTTTTTTATCATTGCCGGATAGCCACCTCGCGTATTTTATTTCTTGTGCTACAACTAGTACTTGCTCCTTTTTAGGTTTAGGTTTATTTACGCCACCTTTTTTCTTTGCTTTGTCTTTTTTATTCTTACTTTTATCAGCGACTTTCATCTTGATATTTATATTTATCTCAAAACAATTGCACGCATGCCATGCGAAAATTGCGTTTTTGCAGTGACAGTGACAGATTGATTGATCTGTCTGAGTCTGACAGTATTTTTATTTTGACAGCTCATGCGCAATCAAATGGCTTTTTGTTGCCATGTGGTTGCCCGGTTGCCCTGAGTAGTTACCATACTCCGACTGCAAGTGTGCAATTCCCATGAGAATCTACTTATATGTCAAATCTTAAAATCCCGTTGTCCCTCCTGTTGAATACATCGCCAGAATTAAACGGGCGAATGTCCTAGACCCAGACCTCCCATACAACTCAGCCATACAAGGAAGAGAGAGAAGGTTAAGGCCATATTGACCCCCACCCATCACCACCCTTATTAGTATTTATTCACTTCTTGGACTAAATTCATGTTAATTCAGTTTCATTCTCTCGCATAAGTATTCTCATAGAAATCAGTGGACAACAAAGGTTCGTTGTCTTTATACCTCAACAGATCATACTGATGTCTCACGTACATAATAAAAAATAAGTAAATAAATAATAAAATGGGCCCTTAGTTCAGATGCACATATAAATGTATACCTACTAACTCGAATAGTGTAGGCAACATATTTTATTTAATTATTACTCATTAGCGCAGACTAGTTTTAGGTTTTCCTTGTCATACTACTTTCTATACTATAGGCGCAGAAAATAGATACTCCGTACCGTAGGGTAGGTAAGCCAGCTAGGAAACCCAGCAGAGTCAGGGTTCCAATCTCGTTCCAATATAAATTGTTCCTCATACTCTACCTCACATTAGGCACATAGGATTAAAGAAATAAACATTTTCATATTAAAATTACGTTTTAATAAAATCTATACATTTTAGAAAATATATTATTCAAATATAACAATCTCAGATTTAGGCATTATTTTATTTAACATATAACTTTTCAAAACTAAATTCGGACTACCCACATGTACAGTCAAGAGCAAAAATTTGTTACCGTTTGCTGACATCAGCAGCTTATCCACGTTCCTATTCCCACTGCTGGGACCTAAGCTTTCATTCAGAGAGAATATTAGGCCACTATATGTATTTAATTTTAGTTTCTTGTTGCCATATACAAATAAAGTCCCAGTCGCAGGTAGTCTATATTTAATTTTGAACCTTACAATTAATTAATTTCATATTATTTTAATTAAAAATTAAATAACATTGGAATGTATTATCAAAAGCGAACAAAAAATTCAAAATATTTTGATAACGGTTGCTGATGCCACAAAAACCTATAAGCCGATATTTATATTACTATCAAGCTTTTTAACAGGACTTTATCAATCTTTATCGAATATACCATATTAACCGAGGAACTATGTATTTATTACTATTTAGTTCATATGTTCAGGAATTTTACCAGCGCTGCATAATGCACATGTATCTATAATAAGACAGTCTCTGTTAAAGAATAAGCTTATTTGATATACATCACATTCTTCATAAGCTTCTATAGCGGCAAGCATATAAATTCGATATAACTGATCAAAACACAGTGAAGTAATACCATAAGACCTCATTTTGCTTCATTTCACGCGAGGTGTGCGTCCCACAGAAATTCATGCTATTAGCAAATTTAAAAAGAAAAGAAACTGAACTCAAGAATTATTGGGCATATCAGACTTAATATCTGATGTCTTAGGGTGATGAGCGCAATACAGTGCTTTTTAAGCTTATAAAAGTTCTGGGTGACACTGCAACTGTTATGGGCAGGCGTGGTGCTTACCATCAGGCGAACGACTGCTCGTCTCATCACTCAGTAACTTAAAAAAAACTAAATTTTTCATAAACCTTAAACACCGACAGAAGTCGTAGATTCAATTATCAAATCAATGAAATGTTCAGCGATTTTTGTCGACGATTGTACACTGCTCCGCTGCTTTGTTCATAGTCCCCTTGGGTGTAAAGTAAACATTTAATCGTCGTCACCGAGCATTGACAGTGGATCATCAAACACAGGCTCAGCTGATTTTGATGCGGTTGTGACTGATTCTCTTGACGTAGACGGCTTCGATGGTTCTTGTTTTGGTTCTGCTGAGAAAAATATGGTCGAATCAGAGATACACCTTGAAAAAAATTACCTGCAAATGGGCATATTTTGAGGCTGTTTAGTAAATCTGCGCATAATATGGGATCGGACAAGTTTTCAGAATTTGTTTAAAATGAACCATAAAGTATATTATATAGCCATGAAGAATATTTTTAAGTAACTAAAACCCTAAAAGTAACTAAAACGATGTTTAAATGTTATGTTATGTAATGTGAAGTGTGACAGAGATTCGGGAAACTCACCAAATTTTTCTTTTTTAACACCAAACAAATCATCATCATCTTCATCACCGAAGAGAGATCCTTTCACCACTTTCCTCTCTTTTACTTCTCTGTCCTTCTGTTTCTGATTATTCTTTTCCTTTCTCTTCTTACCACTGAACAAGTCTTCTTCACTATCCGAATCGAAGATACTAGTTTTCGTTACTTTCTTATTATTGTGGAATAATTCCTCGTCAGAATCAGAGAAAATGGAAGATTTAACATTTTGAGAAGGTTTTTCATCTTTTACGATTGTATTCTCATCTTTTTTGATGAGTTCTGCAGCTGGCTTTATTGTATCAAAGTCACTTTTGATAGCTGCTGATAATTCTTTTGTATGTTCTTTATAGGCATTGCCCAGAGTTTTAACACCTTCTACGCTTTTGAAAATATCATCGTCCGGTGTCGTGACCATGGACTTATTGCCAAATATATCATCCGGTGTTGGTTCCGTGTGTTTGGTTCCAAATATGTCTTCATTTAGTTTTGGGTCACATTTGGGTCCTGTATTAAATATGTCTTCGTCATTGAGGATGTATACTACTTTAGTTTTGGTGACTTTTTGATCGTTTTTAGGTACATCTTGTTTAGTAGTTTCTGTTTTAGTAGCAACTTCTTTTTGATCGTTCTTAGAGTAACTAGAGTCTGAAGCCAACACATTCGTATCTACGTTTTCAATCTCATTAGTTTTATACACAGTTTCCCTAGCGTTTTCTTCTTGTGGTTCGTTAAGTTTATCTTCATTTGTATCTTGTGTTTGATCTTCTGTATCAGCTTTTATATGTTTGGGCTCAATGAAACTATCTTCTTTAGTATTATGTCTAGATTTTTCAGGTTCTGTATTCGTTTTTTTATTCTCATTCCTAATTTTCACAGGTTCATCAATAGAGCTCGAGTTATCTGTCTCATCTCCGAAGTCTATACCAGATCTTCTAACTGCTTCGTGCCTCGCTCTTCTACTTGATGGCCTTCTTTTAACTTGGATTCTTGGTCTTTGCTTAGATACTTTGTTATCTAGTACTTCAGACTCTGGTTTTTCTTCAAAAGTAAGTGATTTTGGTTCACTTTCTTCTTTAAATGTTATCGATTCTTCATAAGTGGGTGATTTAGGTTGAGATTTGTCTGTTTCATCAGTATTAGGGAATAGTTTAATTTTTTTAGGTTTATCAGTTTCATTTGATAAATTTTGTTCGTCTCTGGGCTCTTTAGGTTTCTTCTTAGGAGAAGCACCTGGCATTAGAGCGCTTACGTTGATGTTGAAATTCTTTGTATTCAATTTGCCGATTCTCTTTATTTCTTCTTTCTTAGGCGATTCTTTAGAAGCGAATATGTCATCGAAATTATTTGCGGTTTCAACTTTTTCAGTTTCTTTTGGCTCCATTGTTTTAGTTTGTTCTGAAATGTCTCCGTCACTAGATTTAGATATATTCGGTTTAGATAAATTATTTTTTTTGAATTTGAATATACCTTCATCTGATTCATCAATGTCTTTACTATACAATTTAGATGTTTCCTCTACCTCAGTTTCTATATTCATAGGGTTTTCTAATCTAGGAGTAGTAAATAAGTCTTCAACTAAGTCTTCTGTAAAAAGGCCATCGTTTTGTGATTTGGTTTCTTTATTTTCATAAGCTATTTTTGGTTCTGCCTCAGCGTTTGTACTGTGTAGCAAAGTTTGTTGTACTGCCGTTACAGAACTAATCATATCTTCATCATTATTAGAGCCAGTATTTTTAGCAGCTTTTGGCTTAATTTCTTCGATTTTAGTTTGAGAAGCGAATAAATCGTCATCGTCATCAAGGTCTATAGTTTTGCTAGACTTTGTGGTGAAATCTACACCTATTGCAGGTGGCTCGTCAACAAACAAACCAAAATTAGCGTTGTTCGTAAAAATATCTGGTTTTTCATCCGAAATCACATCATTTTTCTTAAAGAATAACGACTCGTCATCCGAATCGTCATCAAACAGAGCATTAACGTTTTTGCTTTTCTTTGGTTCCGAAGGTTTTTCAAAAGCCGGGGGTTCGGTGAAAATATCATCAAAGGCGGTTACAGGTTCTTTCTCTTTTTCTTTGAAGGGTTCTATCAAATCATCAAAAATTGATTGGTTTTTGTTTCGGGGTTTTGTTTTTAGAGTTTCAATAACTGTGTCAGTCTTTATAGCTTCGGAACTTTTAGTTTCCTCAAAATGTATATCAGTTTTGGTTTGTTCAACGATAGATTTAATTTTAGGTTCTTCTGTTGTCAGTTCACTTATTTCTTGACTTGATTCTATAACTTCTGGTACAATTTTATCTTCAACAATATTTTTACTAAGAATATCTTCCAATTTCGTTTCTTTTGGAGTTGGAAACAGATCATCTTCTGGTAAATCAACTTCAAAACTATCGGCTTTAATAGATTTTTTATTAGCTCCAACTAATTCTTTAGTAATGTGTTGTTCTGTTTGAATCTTTTTGATATTTTCTGCAATATTATTGTCTAATTTATTGTCGTCACCTTCACTTCCCAAAAAAATGTCTTTATTATTATCTTCTGGTTCTGAAGTAATAATGACGGTTTGTTCTACATTTAAATCTATAGGCTCAACTGGCATTTGATCTCGCTTATTAGTGTTAGTGAATAGTTCATCAATTTCATCTTCTCCAAAAAGCGATGGACTTTTCATAACAGATTTTTCTTTTACCTTTAAATGTTCAGTGGGTAGTTTTGTATTACTTTCTGATTTAAAGAGATCGTCCTTTATATCTAAAGTTTTAACATCATCCACATGTGAATTAAATGCTTTTTCAGGTTTGTTAGATTTCTTAGCATCAGATATTTTAACTTTCGCGAAGATATCTTCATCGCTGTCAGAATCAAAAATGCCTTTTGATTTAGTTTGCGTTTTGATTTCAGGTTGAAGGGTTTTTTGAGGAGAATCATTAAATAGGTTCTTTTGTTTTGTATTCTCTGTTGGTTTGACAATGTTTTCTACTTTAATTGCTGATTCACGTTTATGGTTCTGTTCGTTGAAATCATACGTATATGCTTTGAGATTATCAGTTTGATCTACTTTGATAGGCTCAATCTTCTGAGATTCGACATTTTTAGTTGTTCTTTTAATATTTCCAGTAGTTTCAACATCGCCAAACAAATCTTCGTCGCTATCAAAGATGCTTTTATTTTCTTTGATACTTGTTTTTTTATTATCTTTGACAGTTGTTGCTTGATTGACAGCAACTTTAGGCTTAGCTATTTCAGAGAAAAGATCGTCATCATCATCATCGAAAATCGACTTCTGGTTCGATTCTTTTGGCGGTATTTTAACGTTACTTGTGAATATATCATCTATGTCGTCAAATATGTTGTCGCTGAAAAGATCTTTGACGTTTTTCTTTTCTTTTTCCTTGACAGTAACTTCTTTGACCATCTTTTGAGCTGGTTTCTTTTTTGTTACTTTCTGGGACTTGGCGAAGAGGTCATCAAATATATCTTTTTCTTTTTTAGGCAAAGATTTGTTATCAGTCTCATCTGAGTTTTTACTTCTAGCTACAAATGCAGGTTTTTCGATATTTCTAGGCACGTTTTTAGGTTTTTCGATAATTGGGGTTCTTATGTTGTCACTTTCGCTCTCATCGCCGGAAGTGGATGATTTGCGTTGATTTCGTTTCAAAATGGCGGCACCGATGCTTTCAGCGCCTTTGTTGGAGCCGAAAAGAGATATACCGCCGACTGGTTTCTGTAAAAAAGATGATGTTTTATAATAAAATAAATACCAAACTTTACTACAAAAGTATTAGATATAATAGGCGGCATTATCGCTAAGGGAGGTCTCTATAAGACAACTTTTAATCTTTCGAGCGACGCTTGTTTCAACCAAATATCAACAAAAGATGTATGAATATAAGTGGGCCCGATGAATGTCAACAAGTGAATTTAAATTAGTAATGTTTTTTTTGTTAAACAAGTTTCGTACCTTCCTTGACACTGATATGAAAATTTACCGAAAGGACAACATTAAGATAATACATATAATGCGCCATCTTATCGTTAACAGCGATCTCTTCTGGACAACTTTTATGGTAACCGTTTCAAATTTCTAGCATTTTCTTTGCCCTGTTAGTTTATCACAGACATACCTTCGTACTGGTTTCTTCTAGTTTCTCTATATCATTGTTGTTATGTGTTACTTCTTTCTTCGGCGGTGGTTCTGCAAATAATTCAGGTTCCGATTCGTCTTCGAATAGCATCGACTTCTGCGTGTGTTGTGGCTTCACCTGCAGCAACAACACACATTATGAAGTACCACAGCTCGTGGCAGGCCTCTCGTATGCGGGAGGCCGTCTGGGTAGGTACCACCACTTTGCCAGTTATTCTGGAGCCAGGCAGTAGTGCGTAAGCATTGCTGTGTTCCGGTTTGAAGGGCATTGTAGCCAGCGAAATTATTGGGCATAAGAAATTAAATATTTGATGTCTCGGGGTGATGAGCGCAATGCAGTGCCACGCAATTCTTTTTGCGGTATTTGAAAGTTTTGGGTGGCACTGCATGGACAGTTGTGGCGCTTACTATCAGGCGAAAAACATGCTCGTCTCATTACTCCATACCATAAAATAACCGGCCAAGTGCGAGTCAGTTCCGTACCATTATCTATAAAAACGACATAAAAATCATGTCTGTTGTATGGGAGCCCCACTTCAATATTTATTTTATTCTGTTTTTAGTATTTGTTGTTATAGCGACAACAGAAATACAAACTAAAATTTCAACCGTCTAACTATCGCGGTTCATGATATACAGCCTGGTGACAGACGGACAGACGGACAGACGGAGGGACAGCGGAGTCTTAGTAATAGGGTCCCGTTTTACCCTTTGGGTACGGAACCCTAAAACTGACATGTACTTAGTTTAAGTATAAGTTGTAATCGATTCCAATCTATTCGAATAAGTTAACAAACAAAATGTATTGTTACTGAAGTCACGTGTGCAGCGCCGAAGTCGCTGACTGTGTCCGCTGGCTCCGCGCCGCGCGCCGGCGCCGGCGCAGCGAAACTGAACAGGTCGTCGGTTAACTGGCTCTGCGCTGTGTTACTGGAATATAATACAATACAATAGAATTCTTTATTGGCCATATAACTGAGTCTGTTATACAAGGCAAGTCAAAATATTTATAGTAAAAATAAAGTTACATTTTAATAAAATTTCATTTGATATTATTAGTAATTAATGGAATATTAATATTTAATTATATATAATCACAGAATATTAAGGGACAGAAGCATCACTCCGCAAAGAAATTTAAACAAATAGCGACTCTTGATATGACGCAATAAAATTCAATTCAGCTCGCGTAGCGCTGCATACCTTCCAGTCATATGAACCTACAGAGCGCGTCTCTTTCTATCGCGCCGCTCTTATCTCTTCTGCCGCGGCACGTGTAACGACGCGCGACCCGCCGTCGGTGTCCGGCTATGTACTTGTAGCTTCGTACCTACAGTGCGGAGTGCGCTAGGCCTGGTATAACTACTCGGACACCGCGGCTTCCCCCGTGGTGTCCGGGTAAAAAGTAGTTTATATGCGTTTCCAGGACCTGCATATCAAATTTCATAAAAATCCGTTTAGTAGTTTTAGCGTCCGTCGTTAACAAATATCCATCCTCACAACTTCAGCTGTTGGTATATTATAATTCAGTCATTTACATTAATACCAACATTCTATTGATTATATTCCATTCATTGTATTGCATAACGTCTTGGTACAGTTTTTATGATTTAATATTTATTCTATTTTATAATTCTTCGCATCTTACACATCACTACATAGTATAAAACGAAGTCGCTTTCTCTGTCCCTATATCCCTATGTATGCTTAAATCTTTAAAACTACGCGACGGATTTTGATGCGGTTTTTTTAATAGATAGAGTGATTGAAGAGGAAGGTTTATATGTATAATAAACGTGCGAAGCCGGGGCACGTCGCTAGTAATATTATAAAGGATGGATGGATGAATGGATGGATTTTTGTATTTGTTTTTATAGATATTGTAAAGAAGTTAGATTTAAGAATAAAAATAAATATTTAATACAATTTTTAAGCTCGAGACATATCTGTCAAAGTCAAAGTCAAGTCAAATATCATTTATTAAATAGGCACAAATGTGCACTTTTAAAGGTCATAAACACATGATACAAATAAAATATGTTAAAAATTGTAACTTATGTTAACATGATTTTGAAAAAAGGTAAGTATGTTTACCCATTTCTTTCCTATACTCAAATTGAAGTCTGAGTGCTGAAAAGAAATGCGAAAACTGACTCTACCAGTGCACAGGAAATACGCCCGCTAGAGAAGATAGCACCAAGAAACTACAAGGGGATGTCTTTTTTCAGCATAATTACGTATAAATTAGAATTAACAGAATGTAAAACAAGAAATGCGAGTGAGATGTCCCATAGTCATAGTATCAGTAACAGAAATGTGTAAATTAAATATAAGTAGGTATGACAGTAGCAGTAGGAGTGACTAGAACAGACCAGTCCCCGCAAGCAGCACCCGTTCACGAGTATGACTTGTGGACCAGCCATCAAGAGTCGGATGCAAAGATACAGGGGTACTATATAGGTATAGTTACGGTTGTGTGTAGGGCGTGCGCTTGTTGATCTCGGCGAATATATCGTCGTCCTCCGAGGGGGAGTCCCGCCCGGGGGAGTCCCGCCCGGGGGAGTCCCGCCCGGGGGAGTCCCGCCCGGGCGGGTCCAGCGGCGGCGGCTCGTCCGGGAATATGTTGCCTGTAGGGGACGAGTTGATAGATTATTTATTTATTTGAGTTCACAAAATGCTCAGATCTTAACAATAATTAGATTATATTATTAAAGCACAGAAGAGTTGTATTTGTTTATTATTATGAAATTGACTAACGAGACGAGCTGGTTGTTCGCCTGATGGTAAGCGCCACGCCCGTCCGTAACAAAATGTATATTGTAATGATACTTACTTGTAGCAGGTAGTTCCGGTTTATATACTTTTCTGGTAGTCGGTGCGGGGGGGAGGTACGCTTCCGGTTCTTGAGCTGCCATCTGGAAACATGTTAAAACATCTCATGTACCACCGCGGTTGCGGGTTTGGTTCCCGAGACGGAACAAATGTTTGTGCACAGAAAAAAGCACAAGCATTTGTTTCGTGTCTGTGTGTTGTGGGACCATGGTCCTCGAATCCAAAAACGAAGGAGATTCTCTATTCGATTGTATGTTTTTTTTTACTTCAGAAATACTTAATAACTGAAAAAAAAGAAAAAAAATTATATAGCACAAAAAAAGTTAATCCAAATTGGTTTATAAACCGATTTCAAAAATTCTTTTTCCGTTGTGTTCAGTATAACTACGAAGTGGTCCCATATACATATCATCGATATGTGACCTTGGACTTCGAAGATATATTGAAGTCGGTTTCCTTTATAAAATGTATACTTGATTGTATGTCTGTACCTGCGCGGGGCCTCCCAGCCTCCTGGCGAGCTCCGCCGCGATGTCTGCCGGCCTCTGCCCCCCGGGGGACTCCAGGGGGTGACACGAGTCCAGGGAGGAACTGCTCTCTGATATCTACGGGAAAGAGACAGGTGTATAATTAGAAAGAGACAGGAGATTGTGTTCTGGATTGAAGAGCATTGTAGCTAGCGAAATTACTGGTCATTATGATACTTGATATCTGATGTCTCGGGGTGACGAGCGCAGTGCAGCGCCGCGCAGGATTTTGCAAAACAAAGTTCTGGGTGGTGCTGTTATTGTTATGGGCTGGCGTGTTGCTTACCATCAGGTGAACGACCAGCTCGTCTCGTCATTCAGTTACATAAAAAAAGCAATATTCCTTTTATATCATTTAGAGTTTTATGGTATTAAAAGTTCTGGGTGATACTGCAATTTTAAAGGACAGTTGTGGCGCTTACCATCAGGCGAACGACTTTATCGTATCATAAATCAATTCCAAAAAAATAATTGTTGATAATTATATTTTTAAGGCAAGCTTTTAACAAATTCGTAATCGGAACCGCAAGCAGATTAAAATGAGCCCAAACACTAGTAGTTTACGATTGTCTCTCAAGTAGTTCCATTGCCCACCTTCCGTCTCCATCATCAGATCAGCTGTCACCATAATATTGCTGTCATCGGACTTTGACAAGTATGCGAAATTTCAACTCCGTAGGATAAGAGGAAGTAGTTCTGATTCAACTTGCAAGATAGAACATTACAAGTTAAATGAAAGCTTGTAATAGCCAGTTTGTTGAGTACAGTTACAAGCTAAGGTCGAACCGCACTCCGCCCTACCGTCTGCTCGTCCAGCCGCTCGCTCGGGCGCGGTGGCTCGCTACCCGAGTCGGAATACTGGTCCAGCTCTCTCTCATCGTGTTTAGACGTGGTGCTGTCTGAGTCGCTGTCTTCTACTATGAGACCTGGAACGTGGCAGAATATCCTATCTATAACAGTTATGTTGAAATAGCATTCGCATAAACGAGCTGCTAAATTTTTTAAATGAAATGAAAATTAAATTACCCTTTATTGAAACACACACATAAAATCATCATATACATAATAATGTATATATAAAATTCTCGTGTCACAATGTTAGTTACCTTCCTCCTCCGAAACGGCTTTACCGATTTTTACCAAATTTTATATGCATATTTAGTAGGTCTGAGAATCGGCTACTATCTATTGTTCATACCCCTAAGTGATATGGGTTGTTCACCCTTAACATTTTTTTTTTAAATTTATATGGCAAAACAACGTTTGCCGGGTCAGCTAGTAACAATTGGCGGTGTTATCGCTATAAGCGATCTCTTCCATTCAACCATGCAGGGGATTTATATTAGTACTAGCTGCGCCCCGCGGTTCCACCCGCGGTTTCCCGGGATAAAAGTAGCCTATGTGCTATTCCAACTCCTAAAGTAACAAAATCGGTTCGGTAGTTTTTGCGTGAAAGGGTATCAAACATACATCCATACATTCTTACAAACTCTCGCGTTTATAATATCAGTAGGAATAATGTAATTTATTGTCGTTACGAAATTAAATGAATGCTAAAATTCATCGCTTAGCACACCACTTCGCATCGCTTAGCATGCCGAACGAATGCGGCGGCGATCTGCTAATGCTAATCATGCTGCGATTGCGAATCAACGTAGTGTACCGTCGCCCCGTGCGCTCTACGTCTGCGCTATATTTAATGTAGATTTTTAAATCTATATTTTCAATTCCATTCTTAATTGCAATCTATAATGTTATTAGATGGTAGGTAAATAAAAATACAGTTCATGATAGACCCTGTCGGACGCAGCAATTAGGATTTTTAACACTTTCTTTAATTGTGTTTATGTAATGTCTTTAATTTAATGTTTGCAACAAGCGTTCATCTATCTATCTATCTATTATTGAGAAAATTAATGTCAATTTCGTAATATAATATGGTTAATTATTATAAGTTTTGTTTAAAGAAAAGTCACAAATGTTCAATTCAATTAATTGGTATTGTCCAATTTCCTATTAATTTAATTGATTATTCAAATATACCTTAATTGTATTATAGGTTTTGTTAGTGTTGCTAATTTTTAATGTTATTTTGTATGATGTTGTAACTCTCAAGCCCTTTATTTCACAATACTTATTTCACATTATTTAATAATGAAATTTAGCACAAAATTGTGGAAACAGAACTGTGAAATTTCATTTTAGCAATTAGCATCGCGATAGCACATATCATGCTAGCGAACAGTATTTCGCATGCTAATAAAATTAATTAAAAATAGCAATAATTTCCATTACTATTCAATCAAAAAACTACGAATTTCGATGAAATTGGTATACTTTATGTCCTGGAAAAGGACAAGGGACACTTTTTATCCCGGAAACCGCGGGGCGCAGCTAGTAATACTATAAAAGTTTGTGAGGGTAGCTATGGATATTTGTTACTCAATTACGCAAGAACTACTGAACCGATTTTGATGAGATTGTGTACAGAGAGCATACCTGCATGCCATTTGTTCTTCCACGGCTGCGAGCCGATGATGTGAGGCAGCGGCCGGCGGGCGTACAGGTCTCTGGGCTTCAGCACCACGCTGGAACATAACAACCATTTATCACTTTCATGTCCATTCAACAAGTGGGGCTAAAGTACCTATTTTACGCCCTAAAATGAAAACATTTAATAAAAAATACGTCCAATTCTACCCTTTTCTAAAGCCTGAATAAATGTCAAACTCATATAAGAATCTTTAATAACACAATTAGAAGGGTGGGAGTTTCTTTTTTATTAAGGGGCGAATGCCTTTATTACTGAAAACAACTCTACACTCTACTTACTAAAACTAAACTAACTACTTACAAGGAGAAGCAGTCGGACAACCCACAGACCATTAAAGGCCTATAGATAGCTCAAATGCTCCAACCCACTACCAGTTGGCAGCGTACCCAAGATGCTGGCAGTATTGCCCCGTTGGATTGCAATTATTAATTACTGATACGTTGACACAAATAAGTCCCAGCATTTTGGTCACGCGTCGCATCGATCAGGCGCTCTGACAGACTTTTGAAAATACGATGACCGCCTCACGGACCCAAAGTGTCCACACCAAACGGCTCGAGGTTAGCATATTTCCGGCGCTTGAGCTGTTCGGCCGAATTAGCCGCCGCGCCAGCCTTATTCTGCGTTTTACTCTGGCATTTGAAATGATGATATCTATCTAATATTTCAATGAAATGGGCATGTCCGATTGGGCTTTATAAAACATTGTGCTAAGGCTGAAGGAAAGAAAAAGGAAACGCGGTGACTGTACCTTATTTCAGTGTCGCTGTCGGAATCGCTATCGTCCAGTATTTCTGCAGTTTCGTGCGCTCGCTCTAATATAGCTAAGCTGTTTTTGAGAACCGACAGCTCCTCCATCCGCGGCGGTGGTGACAGCTCCTGTCAAAAACAGTTTCCTCGTTAAATAAGACAAGGTGAAAAGAAATTTCGTTGCTCGAGCTGGGCTCTAATTCACTATGACAACTTGGCGACTCCTTGCTTCAAGGAAACATCGATTCCTTCATTAATAAACGACATCTGCGAAATTTGTATTCTCTATGACGCGTCATATATATGAATATATGAATGCGTGTTGGAGATATCGTTTATTAATGAAGGAATCGACATGATTTCGAAGCAAGGAGTCGACGTGATTTCGCCAAGTTGTCATAGTGAATTGGGGCCCAGGTGACAGACGGACGGACGGACAGCGGAGCCTTAGTAATAGGGTCCCGTTTTACCCTTTGGGAACGGAACCCTAAAAATGGCGGTACATAAAAAATAGTACCTTGAGTGGTTGTGTGTCGGCAGTGAGCTCCTCGTCGTCATCGTACACCCGACTCTCGATGAACTGGCTGTTGCTCAGCGCCATGAATCTGTTGAACAGTAACAACAGTTCTTATCTATATGTAGACCGGGGCGATTACTGAACGCCACTCCGCGCATTAAGCTCCGTAGCACTCTTGAGTTCGGTGCAGTCGTCTGGGATCCTTGTGAAAGTAAGTATTCCCTCATGATCGAAAGGATCCAGCGCAAGTATGCGCGATGGCTGTACAAACGAGCCTATGGATACTATCCCTTTGTATCCATCTGTGTTCGTAACAGGTATGGTCGGCTTGGACACGTTAGAACTGCGACGTAAACTGCTGCTTATAGTGCACTGCTATTCTTTGCTGCATAATACAGTAGACAACCCTACTGCACTGGAACAGATGGCACTGCAGGTGCCGCCTCGGCTCTTTGCAAGGCCGCTCACTGCTCACTCGTACGTAACGCGCCCACTGCGCGTGCGCACAATATGCTCGGCAACATGACAGCTCGGCATGAAAATATTGACATATTTACGGATAGAATTGAAGATTTTATTAAAATTGTATATTTATATTTATGTTGACATGCCAACATTTTAATCATTATTAAGTGACATTATCTATTACTATTTGTATTCCAACATGTAATTGGCCCGCTACACGCTTTGGTTGTAGTACTGTAAGTGGAACGGGAACCTGAAATGAATAAGAATCTCTCACTACCGCCTCTACGAGAGTCGCAACACAAGCGCGCCCGCGACAATATATATATTCAAGCAATCTGGATTTCTCAGGAACAATGAACCTTATTCAGAACCCAGATCTCTCTAGGCCTCCAATACTATTAGAAAAATGGAACTGAGCTGTGAAGAAGTGAAGGTAGTGGATAGGTAGATAGATAGGTATAGGTTTCCAATGTAGAAGCGCCTCCATTTAATAAGGAAGATCTTCCGACCGAGTCGCATGTTATTGTAATAAAAGATAGAAATAGATTCCAAAGAAATATAGGTATGTACCTATCTATATATGTATATATGTTATATATATATACAGGGAATAACATTAATGTGTAGTAATACTGAAAGGTGTGTATGGGTATCTAGTCATGAATCATTGGGCAGAATATACAACCAAAAAAACACTATTATATTTTCCATACAAAGTTTAAAAATTATTTATTTGAATTATTTTGGACAATCCTAACAAGCTGTGGCCTAGTCGCGGTAGTACGGGTCATTGACCGAGCTACTTTGTGCCTAGGCACAAAACAGATTAGTACAGAAATCTACATACATACAAAGTGCGCTCGAGCAACGCACACATAGACACCGCTCACAGACACGATATCTGGGCACAGTTGGGATGCGAGTGCCATCCGCTTGAGACACGCATCTGTGAACTTTTTTGTGCAAAAATGGAGCAACGAAAAATAGGTTATTATAACTGTTTGGTGGACGGTTGTTTAAATTCAACATTAAACGGTGAATTGTCGTTTTTTAAGCTACCAGTTGTTTCAGAGAGGTAAGTAGGTATTTGCTTGTATTTTGATGGTTTGTTTTCACGTAACACAAAATAGTTAGGTAGGTAGGTAAGCGCCCCAGCCCCCGGCCCTGCGCCGAACAAGCGAACATAAGTTTGTAGCCTTGTCATATTTTTACAATTTAAAATTAGATATTTATTGTAGTATAAGCTGTGTTAGCCTTGTGTTCAATAATCTAATGAGGAAGATGTTAATGTAAACTAATCGCATTTGTTTTGTCTTCAAAAAAACTTTATTCAGTTATAATAGTAACTGCGAAAAAATTATGTCGATATCGTGTACAGTTATATTTTTAAATCAATCAATTTTCCTCCCAAAAACTTCCTGCGCCGTCCGGTATGAAATGTATGAAAAGTACATACATGAGATTAACTTCTGTATTTATCTGTTTTGTGGCCTAGGCGCTCTGTCTTTGAAAACGCCGAACATTTTACAAGGGCTTGATTTCGAGTCTCAAATACCGGAATTTCATACTGAACGGATCTTCGGACTCGGTCGGTTCCGTTCCGGAACCCACTCGTAAAAAAGGGTATTTCCACATTTTTACACGACTGCCCAAAAAGGAGTATTTCAGGGTTTACGTATGTATGTATTTATTTATTCCACCATTACTTCTTATTGCCTGGACAGATTTGAATGCATTAAAACCATAATAAAAACATAGGTTTAAGTTTTTTTTACCATAGTTTTTTTGCATGTTCCGGAACCGGTATACAAAAAAATCTCCGCGAACGTACCCGACTTAGCCTTGCCTTGATTAGTTTCCAACTTGACGTCTTAGAATTCATATTCAGAAATAACCTAAAAAGAATTTCCGAAACGAAAACGGTCCTTTTCGGTGGAGTTTTATGGGGCGGCGTTAGAAGGTAACTTTGTTTGTGCCGCTCGACCAATGAGGAGCAGCGGCTATTATTTATTAGGATTACATCTTTATGATTGGTGCAATACGAAACAAGGCTAGCGAATCATGAAGCGGCGGCGAATGTTTGATAGCTTTAGTGTTTGCCGCGTTTTGTCAAAGATTAAACAGGTTTATTTCTGAGAACTGACTAAGTAAAGACGCTTTATTGATTACTGACTTACGAACACTCTTTTACTATGCAATGAAATCAAATGTTGGAAATGTCTTAATCATCATTATCAGCCTATTACATTCCTACTGTTGAAATTCATGCATGATGTTTTTTACATCCTTTTCCTACGGTGGTTGGTGACCTCACGTATTTTTTAAGAACATCAGCCATGCTCGCTCTTATTAGGCGTTTACACTGATTAGATCCTTATTCCTGAATGTTAATTGGAGCGATGATGTTTAATGCTGTAATTAATAAGTAAGCATTAATAAAAATAAAAAAATACCCTGCCAAAAACATTATCACTTGGGATGATTTAAGGATTCCGAGGATACCCCATACATCCAAATCTGTTGAGGCATTTTGTAATAAAAAAACGCACATACATTAACCCCGAAAACATTATATTCCTTTTTTGGGGAGTCGCGTAAAAAGCAGTTTGCTTGAAAGTTAGTTGTAAAGTAAGGTTGGTAGGACAGCTGGCTTTGCTAACTGAAGATAAAATTTGTTTGTCAGATCTGTACACGCGGCGCACTAATATTCTTTGTCACAAGTTCATTGCTCTTTATCAGCTGATTGTTAGGGTTGAAATGAACTTGATTACCAGAAATGTTTAAATTATCATATCTTGTGATTTTAAAAAGTTTCTGGTGATTTGCACTTGGACTTGAATTATTAATAAGCTTCTATATGCGTGGTTTAATTATTACTACACATTTATGTTACACGTTGTATATATAACATATATTTATATGTTATATATATATATTTTATATATATATATACATATATTTATAATTTAATTTGCATTTCTTTCGAAAAGCCACCGTCCTTTTAAATTATGTTAGTCCTTTATGTTCAAAGGTTGTCTGGAAGAGATCGCTTTGAGCGATAAGACCGCTTATTGTTATGCTGATTACTGTGAAATTTACTTGCTTTTCATGTACTTATTTTTAGGGTTTTTAACAATAAAGTGTTTATCTATCTATATATTTTATGTAATGTAATGTAAATACACTCGAGAGCAATGAATCCGGGTCACTTAAAGAATGTTAAAAATCTCGGAAACTAAAAATGATAGGTTAATGCAATAAATTGTATTTAATAGACAATGTAATACTCCTTAAATGAAAGTAAAAAAAATATGAGTCACCATACATTTTGTTAACACAAAATTACATAAAGAAAAAAACTGCTGATCTCTCCTTAAAACAAAAATAGGAAACATGAAATTTTTGAACTTTATTACGATTTTCTTGAATTTTAATACTTCGTATTGCCTCCTCGTGCTTCCATTACTGCGTTTACGCGGTTTGGCATGCTGTACACCAAGTTCCTTATACGATTTTGGGGAATATTCTCCCATTCCTCTGTGAGAGCAATTTTGAGCTCACGAAGCGTGATTGGGGGAGGGTTTCGTTGTTTTACGCATCTGCCTAGCTCGTCCCAAGCATGCTCGATCGGGTTGATATCCGGGCTGCGCGCTGGCCACTCCATACGAGTAATGTTCATCTCTTGAAGGTAGTCATTCACAATCCTACCTGTATGAGGTCGGGCATTGTCATGCATAAATATAGCATCCTCACCTAAATTGACCATAAATGGACCAACGTGATCATTGAGGATTTCTTCCACATATCTTACGCTAGTTAAAGAGCCGTTTTCTATGATCACCAGCTCTGTGCGACTTTCAGAAGAAATTCCGGCCCACACAAGTACAGACCCACCACCGTAGGCTACTTTTTCTTCGATGCATGCTTGCTTGAATCTTTCCCCTGGTCTTCGATACACTCTGTGTCTTCCATCGTGCTTGTAGAGCATAAATTTTGATTCGTCGGAGAACATAACTTTTGACCAATCTTCAATACTCCAATTTACGTGGCTCTGGGCATATCTTAGTCTCGAAATACGATGCCCACGCTCCAGTTTAGGGCCGTTTGCAGGTCTAAGGGGTTTTAAGTTAGATTCAGCAAGCCGACGTCTTACTATCCATGCACTTGGGTTACTTCCTCCGAGGCGTCGAAACTGATTGGTGAGTTCAGTTCCTGTGAGAAAGCGATTTCGAAGCATGGTGTTCACCAAGTATCGGTCTTCTCGTGCTGTGGTACACCTGGTTCTGCCCGTTCCTGGTCTGCGTAGGTTAGAACCAGTTTCTTCGTAACGTCGGAGAACTCTTTGTACTGTTGACAGCGACACACCGACAGTCCTGGCTGTATCGCGCTGACTCCGGCCGGTTTCCAGCATTGTAAGTATTCTGGTGCATTCTTCAGGCGTAAGCGACATAATTTCAGCTTGAATAATGAATATAGAGCACTATCAACATGGTTTATGTACCCACATAAATGACAGATTACAAACAAAAGCAAAACCAAATGCTGTAATTTCGTAGTTCCATCTTCGAAAGTGGCCCTTTTTCAAATTTGATTTTTTTATGATATAACTTTACAATAACTAAGAAGTTTTAATACCTTCATTTAAGGAGTATTACATTGTCTATTAAATACAATTTATTGCATTAACCTAGCATTTTTAGTTTCCGAGATTTTTAGGATTCTTTAAGTGACCCGGATTCATTGCTCTCGAGTGTATTAGTATGTATTGATTGTGTAGGTATTTAGTTGTAATTAATAAATTTTGTTGTACACCGCCGTCTACTTCTTCCGATACTGCCTATCCAAAGGTTGTCTGAAGAGATCGCTTCAAGCAATAAGACCGCCCATTGTACTAACATAGTTAAGGACTGTGTTATTGTCTATTTCTTTAAATTGGTATACAATAAAGAGTTTTTCTATTCTATTCTATCTGATCAAAACAAAACGTAATGTAAGGATGCACAACAGGGGTTCAGACAGTAATCAAGAAAAAATCTAAAATGTAGTTAAAACGAATGTTCGTCGAACCAGAAAGATCATTCAATCAATATTTTTGTGAAATAATAATGATTTATATTTTTAAATAAATAAATAATTCTGACATTTTTAATCTGTTCTTCATCTCAAACGAAACAACAATACAGCGCATGACGTCATTTGGAGGCAAATGCCGTGAGTCAAGCTTGTGTTTATTTCACGTTTTTGGTTTTCATAAAATGTATTTTTGCTAATTTTTCCGTTCCATTACTACAATATAGTCCCCAAACTTCACAAAACGTATTAGAATCTCTTTGCAAGTTTTATTTCGAAGACTTTGTCGTTTTCTACCTACATATGACGTCACAAGTTTTGAGGTGACTTTATTTGAGACGTAATATTTAAACATAGTTTTAGGTACTTTAAGAGCGTTATTTAATTAAAATAGTATTTTTCATGGCTATATAATATATTCATTGTAGTTAATTTAAAACACTTTCTGAAAAGTTGTCCGATCCCCTATTAGAAAGTGTTTCTCGTTGCTGACCTAGTACTTGGTTGATGAGAGTGTCGGACCGTTTATAATATGCATTCTAAATATTTGTACATACATTAGGAAACCTGTGTAGCATAGCAATTAAATATTACTTTCTACAATTGTGTTTAATGCCACAGAGCCATGACAAACAAGGAGTTCGGCTGATGGTAAGCGCCACGCTTGCCCATTACAATTGCATTGACACCGACGATTTGACTACAAAACCTATAAACCTACTTTGTAGTGGCGCGCGAGAGAGTATGGGCCATTATTCACCACGCCTGATCTGTGCTGCCCTGGGTGCCCTGGGTGGATGCCACATATCCTTGAATTTTTGTGATAAATTCTTGGACATGCCGGTCTCCCCAAGATGTTTTCCTTCACCGTTTTAAGAGCAAGAGCGAGTGTGGTTCGGTGGGAGCACGTGCGACTTACGATCTTACGCACCCGAGTTCGAATCCCGCTAGCCCCGCACCACTGACTTTCTTAAGTTATGTGCGGATTTTACTCTCGCTCTAAAAACAGGACAATAATAAATAAATTAAAATGCCTATTTATTCCAGCTCCCTTACCCATATGTCCCTCAAGCGCCAATCGCATATCGTGTTGAGCTTAAATTAAGGTATAACTTCACTGCGACTAATGAGATACGGTCTAATTATTGTCGATTCATGCAACAAATCGAATTAATCTCATTTTTTTTACCAATATATGATATTATCTTAATGGGACAATATAAGCCATCATATAATAGATAAGAAAAACTTTTTATTCAATAAAGAGTTTTTCTTATCTATTAAATTATCTAAACAATAAAGTTTATTGTATACCAATTTAAAGAAATAGACAATAACACAGTCCTTAACTATGGTAGTACAATGGGCGGTCTTATCGCTTGAAGCGATCTCTTCCAGACAACCTTTGGATGGACAGTATCGGAAGAAGTAGACGGCGGTGTACAACAAAATTTATTAATTACAACTAAATACCTACACAATCATACGTACATACATGCTTATATACACAAAAACAAACGTATTATTATCATAAGACACTGTCGCAGTGAATCTACTCCTTAATCTGAGCTCAACACGCTCGAGGGACATACGAGTACGGGGGCAGTTTGCTGCAAGACTTACTTATTGTTAACATTCTGCAGGTTGATGCTGGCGGCATCGAGGACCGATGCCATTTCTTCTAACTTCGAGTTCACATCCTGACACTTTGATAGTATCCTCTGAAAATAAAGTTGTTATTAAAACTATGTTCTTCACCACCAGATGTCCAGATGTCTGGTAGAAAATACTTTTAGCCTTTAGTCTTAGTAAAGTCAAGTTACGTGTAAAGGCTATTCTAATGGAAAAAGCATATACTGTTCGTAATTATATAGAAGACAAAGATGCTTGGAACATTCCACTTCTGCAAAGTAGCCAACTGGTACATAAGAAACATAACATTGTAAAACCCCAAAATATTTTAACAAAATCTTAAAAAAAATATGGACCTAAGTTTTTTGCCATTTCTTCTGATTAGTGGTTTTTTCCAATGCAGTGGTAGAGTTATGGTGATAATTTGACGTTCATAAGGGCATCTGCGATGCGAAAACTGAATAAAGATTTTATTTAAGCCGTCTTTTTGTATATTTCATTCACATAATGTATTTGAGGGAAGGTACCTAATACCGTTATAACTAGAGGGTAGGGGGTGTCAGTCGGCCATTCAAAATTCTGTCCTATCCTGCTAATATTATAAATGCGGAAGTTTCTGAGGACGGATGGATGGATGTTTGTTACTCAATCACACATATGGTTGGATTGAATGGATTTTAATAAAATTTAGATACTTTAGGTCCTGGAAAACGGCAGACTACTTTCTATCCAGGGAAGCTGTGGGGTGACATAGTTTTTTAGACTTTACACTTATTGAAACAGAATGAGTATTAGCAGCCCTAGCGCACACCGCACTGTAGGTACGAAGCTACAAGTATATAGCCGGACACCGACGGCGGGTCGCGCGTCGTTACACGTGCCGCGTCAGAAGAGATAAGAGCGGCGCGATAGAAAGAGAGGCGCTCTGTAGGTTAATATGACTGGTAGGTATGCAGCGCTATGCGAGCTGAATTGAATTTTATTGCGTCATAGCAAGAGTCGCTATTTGTTTAAATTTCTTTGAGGAGTGATGCTTCATCCCTTAGTATTCTGTGGTATTACATCGTATTGAAAAACTCGAAGATAAGTCAATTAGATATTAATAAAGTTTACTAGCATTCCACAATGTAGTTCTTAAGTGGCATGTTATCTAAAAAATGTAAGTATCATAATGGACACTGTTGGGCACACTTAAGTTGGTATAAAATAACGAAAAATAAACAGAAAAATTAATAATAAGATACCTGATGTGTTTTTTCCAATAAGCTCAACAGTTTGTCGTCTCCAGCCAGACTCCACTTCGGAGCCAGGGCCCGTATGGCATTTGTATCACCTGTGGCATCCATTTCACAGGGTTATGATCTGAAAAGGAAGAATATTATAATTTAATGCAATAAAAGGAGTAATTTGTTGATAGATAGTTGGTTCTTCTCAGTAGGCACTCATAGGAATTAACCCATGGTCATTGTGATATTGAATTATTTATGTGCATGGCTCGGTATTCAATGGGTCAATGGTAGTAAATTATTGCACAATTGTGGTGCATTGTAAATAAATTAAAATCAATTATCTGTACTCTCAGTATTGAACACATTCATGTTAGCCAAGGACAACAATTAAAATATAAACAAATATTTAAAATAAAATATTATGTCACTGCTTTTTTTCTAACACATTATTTTTATTAGTATTAGTCTGCTAGTATTATTAAAACTATTTAAGCACTGCACTAAACTATTACCCTTATTAGTGTTTTGGGTCCAAAAAATGGGGACTATGTACCTCTAAGAGGCACATAGTCCTACCTCTCACAGAGATCTTGTAAAGACTTAAAACTGAAAATACGTATAATAATATTCCACAAAACTCACGACACGGAACAGTAACTAGCAGTTTCTAAAATTATTTTCACTTAGCGTTATGAAATAAATTTAAACCTAAAACTTACGACTTTCACATTATTTCTCAAAAAAAAACAAAGAATGTAGCGAGTACATGTAGCGAATGTAAACACATCTTTTCTCCTCTTTCTTATAAATAAACGATAAAATTTATAATAAATGAGCGTGTGAATCATAGCGAACGGATATTCTGCTCTCAATTGAGATAAATCAGAGGCGTCCGAACATCCAATATCACTAAATAATTAACGATTTGTGCGGCAGAAGCAGAGTATGTTTTGCATACAAATTACTCAGAACTATTTCATGCATATACTTACCAGTTTAACATCAGATAACGATTTCTACATCACTAATACAAAGCTAATTTCTTCATAAAGCAATATTAATCTTCTAAAAGGGATTAAATTATGGATTTCCTACTTATTTTTTAATAAAAAAACATGCAATATCTTCGCAGCGACGAAACGAATTTGATGTTTTTACAAATTCTGTCATTCATGATGATGACAGCGACATTTGACAACCTTGATATGACACTGACAGTTGAAGAAAATTAACAAGTGACAGGTGCTTTTGGTTCAGTAATGCCAGCATACCGATTCAAAATTGTACGCTTATCGGAATATTTTTTTATACATACCAAAAGAAATAATATAACGTTACTTTATTATTTTATTAAACTAGCGAGCAATATTTAATTAATTCATCTAGCTTGATTCCTAGACTAACTAAACATTTGCTTACAAGAGCCAGGAATTATTTAACGAAAGATATAATACATTACGCCTATTATATAGTAGTGTACATAATTGAATGATGAATAAAATTATGTTTGAACTAAAAATATTATTCTAAATCTTCTAGTGTAGGTATTTCATATGCCGTACTGGTACCTAATGTTAGCTTAGGGGGAATCTATTATAAGGATTATTACTTACTTTACTTTACTTGTCTCTCGTATGCGGGAGGCCGTCTGGGTACCACAGCTTTGCCAGTTATTCTACCGCCAAGCAGTAGTGCGCAAGCATTACTATGTTCCGGTTTGAAGGGCAATGTAGCCAGCAACATTACTGGGTAGTATTGGGTGATGAGCGCAATGCAGTGCTACGCAGAACATTTTATGATATTTAAAAGTTCTGGGTGGCACTGCAATTGTTAAGGGCAGGCGTGGCGCTTACCACGCGACTTGCTCGTCTCAACACTCCTTAAAAAAAAAATTGGTAGGTATACATGGAATTCAGTGGTTACCTACCTACAACAAAACGGAAGGAGGAAAAGTTGCCCTGAATGGAAATATTAATATTTTGCTTTTCCTAGACCTAGTTCATGAATCATGGTATTCCTGTACTCCAACGCAGTCTATTTATCCTATATTTTCATTCATAACATCATAATCAGGTATCATTACATCATACAAGTCAGATTTTAAAATAAAATAATAATAATATAATGTAATAAATTAAACTATTTATTATTTATAAAACATTCATTAAATGCTACTAAGTGTACTAACTACCGAATGGATTTTGATGAAATTTGATATGGAGATAGCTTATACCCTGGATTAACACGTAGGCTACTTTTTATCCCGGGAAACCGCGGGTGAAACCGCAGGGCGCAGCTAATCTAACATATACCGCGACTTGATAAATAACGAGACATCCTAGACCACCTAGATGCACTTTGTAATTCCCTATGCATTGTTGTAAGCGTGTGACTCAGTATAACTACGTAGGTAGCGCTACTTAGGTACATCAATGAAGCTGATAAAGTGATGCTGACTCAACAGCTTGGGTATTTCATGCAGGTGCACTCTTTAATCATAACATTGTAATAATAATGCCATGTAACAGGTAGGTACGTACTTACTTAATATTAATATATTGGACGTAGATGTAGAGGTAGGTAACTAACGCGAGATATGTCTTCGTGATTCTTTAAAATGTCTAGTTACGTTTTTATTTATTTATTACCAACTGGTACGGCCTTGACAAATTATACTAATTCGCACATAATTTCTAATATTGATAAATAACCGGCTAAGTGCGAGTCGGACTCGCGCACGAAGGGTTCCGTACCATTATCTATAAAAACGGCAAAAAAAACATGTCTGTTGTATGGGAGCCCCCTTAAATATATTTTTTATTCTGTTTTTAGTATTTGTTGTTATAGCGGCAACAGAAATACATCATCTGTGAAAATGTCAACTGTCTAACTATCACGGTGCATGAGATACAGCCTGATGACAGACGGACAGACAGACAGACAGCGGAGTTTTAGTATTAGGGTCCCATTTTATCCTTTGGGTACGGAACCCTCAAAAGACAAATATTACAAAACATTATAGTAGGTATAGTACACCTACCTATTATTTGTAATCGAAATAATAATTATACCAGCACCCAATAATTACAATAACAACCAAGTTTAGACGATGTATCTTTTAAATTGCTAAATTATAATGAGTCTGCTTGTTCACGTGTTTGTACCAGAATCCCACGGCGCGGCGCGGCGCGAAGAAAGTTAGCATCGAATCCATACAATGTAGGTATTGACGTGCTAGTACCTATCTACTACTGTTGAATTTGCGTGCTCTAAGTTATGGACGACCAGCGAATACTCGTGGTAAGCCTCTCGTATGCGGGTAGGTATCACAGCATTGTCACTTATTCTGCCGCCAAGCAGTAGTGCGCAAGTATAACTGTGTTCCGGTTTGAAGGGCATGGTAGCCAGCGAAATTACTGGGCATTATGAAACTCAACAGCTAATTGTATCAGGGTGACGAGCGCAGTGCAGCGCCGCGCAGGATTTTGCGAAACAAAGTTATGGGTGGTGCTGTTATTGTTATAGGCTGGCGTATTGCTCACCATCAGGCAAACATCCAGCTCGTCTCGTCACTCAATTACATAAAAAAAGGGAACAACACTAAGTGAAATAAGAACACCATCAGTGAGGTAGTTGGGTACAAATACATACTCGATGCTTGTAATGTTTTGAGTGTGAGAGTGTGAGTGTGTATGTAAAAGAGGGTATATGTGTGTATGTCTGTCAAAAATACGTACATTTCAATAAGTATCCGCTCAAAGGGATTAATCACACGCAAGTTCTGTGCAAACTATATTTAGTCGCATTTGGATTTCGACTAATGAGAGTCAGATGTAAACACGACTTCAGAACAGATATAATAGCATTTTACACGACCTAGAAACTAATATTTGGGCCTGTGGTTTGTCAGTTTCTAGAAACACTTAATATTCTGTGCTATCACACTATTTGCAAAAATTTGTGGGGTGTGTTTGTTATTACTTCACGATGTAAGGGCTCAACGGATTTGTGTGAAATTCGGAATGGAGATAGCTTATACCCTAGATTAATACATAGGCTACTTTTAACCCACGGGGCACAGCTAGATTATAAATGCGAAATATTTTGAGTGTGTTAGCAAAATGTAAAGTATGAGTGCTTGTAAAGTAGTTGTTTGTCCCCTCTCCACGCCGCGCTGCAAATTTTACTATTTAGGATTAATATACTATTTGGTTTAAACGAAAATAAATAATACTTTTTAATAACTAATTATGATTTTTTAATATTGGAAATGTAATTTTAAATAGTAAAATTTGCGATGCGGCGTAAAGAGGGGTCTCCACGCCCCGCTGCAAATTTTACTATTTTGGTCAAATATAATATTTGGTTGAAACGGATATATAATAATATTATCATTTTTTTATTATTAATAATTTATGATTATTTTGATATTACAGATACTTTTTAAAATATAATATCGACCCTAATTTTTGGAAAAACTTCTTGCAAAATAATTAAACGCCCATCTTTCTTTCTTATACGTACGTAGTAGGTATACGTTACGTACCTACGTCATGCCCCTGTTTCCCGAAACCACTCACTCATCAAGTGAAAGTTATTTATCGAGACAAAAAGCTGTAGCTATAGTGATACAGCTATAGTTCACTCGCGATAATCACTTTTTAAATGTAATTTTTTCGAGTTACAACCGGTAGAGAAAGGTCCCGGATTCCGGTAGTTATAAATATATTTAGTTTCCGTTCTCTTTGTTCGATTTCCGAAGAATAATGAAGAATGTGATTAGGGCCAAGCAACTTTTAATTAATTTAGTTTTTTTTTCGTATTCAACAACAGCGCTGATGGCGACTTCCGCATCTGTGGTATAGTGGGCAGGTTGACTTAAATCTCAGAAACCACTGAGGTTGCGGGTACGATTCCCGGGACGGGATAAATGTTTGTGCAGAGAAAAAAAAACGCGCAAGCATTTATTTCGTGTCTGTGTGTTGTGGGAGCGTGGTCCTCGTAGTTCTTGGTTCCCTAGATACAGGGAATCCTAGTTAGGGGCCAGGATCTATAGATAGATAGATAGAAAATTCTTTATTGCACAAACAAATTTGTACGTTCATAGGCGAACACAATGCTAGTAAGCATTATCTTCCAGTCAAACTCGGTTTATTGTGGAGATTTATGGTAATGCAAACAAAATATAAAGTAAATTTGGAAAAATTAAAAGGCCATACAAAAATAATATACATAGGTCTCTCTATCTCTATCTATAATATGGTAATCGTTGGGTGTATTTATTATTTAATTATATGTTTCTCTGTGGTAATAAATAAGACCTATCTATGTAGGTACTCATTTTCTCAACCAATCCACCATGCAGTTATCTATATATACTAGTCAGTAATTTGTTATGCCTACAAATCATAATTCAGTCACGTATGGTACGTCCCGGCGCGACGACGCGACGTCTGCAGTAAGAAACGAGGTCAAGTGACACCTGTACAAGAAGTCGCTATAGGTTATGTTGCCGTTTGGTAGGTACAGAGTTGAAGGAACTTTACACATTCACCACTGACCACATACTGGTTCTATAAGGATTCTATAAATACCAGGCTTATGCTCGGTTCCTCCATATTCAATTAAATCGACTAGCTGCTTTAATAATAATAATAAATAAATTTATTACAGGCATTAATAAAGTTAACAAATTAAAAGAACCAGAAGCCCATAAAATATGTACCTTACATACTAGCATATATATAATTTATAAACACTAAAGCTACGATTAGGGAATTAACTTCGGCTTCGCTTACCTGTAGCGCCAGAATACTATGCCTTCGGGCCAAAACTCAAGAGCCAGGAACGTCTCCTTATACTTCATTGGAAGCCGGAGCACGCTTTTCCTACTGTCGGTAATATTTTATCATTTTAGCAACTATAATAATATCAGTAACGCCCAACGCTCACACACATAGACCCTGACTCCTAACTAGGGTTACCTGTATCTAGGGAACCAGGAACCACGACTACGAGGACCGTACTCCCACAACATCCAAACAGGAAACAACCAATTTTTTTGGTGCATAACCTATAAGTAGGTTTATAAAAAAGAGCTGGTCAGCCCAAACGCTGTCAATAAACAACAAACATTAAAAAAACGGTTACCTACAATATTTTATTATATAGCGTGCATAGTGCAAGCCCAGGCCCCATACATTTGTGGAGCATCTCCTTTGATTTCTTTAGTCGGGTCACCTTACTAATTTAGTGTCTTACCTATGACATCAATAAAAGATAAAGCCAAAACAAATACTCAAATTATTTTCTTGAGTATACTTCCAATGCTTAAAAAGAATGTGCAAAATACAAACACACCTACCACTGAGAGTAGCGTGTATTCAGCCGGGGTGCCCAGTAAGTGCTTAATAAATACCTATTACTTAATTCTGCAACGGACTTAGAATAATTAATTTTTATGTTTACTATTTATTGAGTTCGTGATAACATTTTTTTTTTGTTTTGTTCCGTGAAGATAATAAAATTATGATGTTATTAAAGTTACTAATGTGTTGCTTTATTTTTAACAGTGAAAAGTATTTACTGTCGCTTATGTTATGCTTATGTAATTCATCTGTATTGACAGCCTCTGTGGTGTAGTGGTTGGGCAGGTTGGTTCAAATCTCATACATCTCTGAGGGTTCGATTCACGCGACGGGACAAATGTTTGTGACAAGCGCAAGCATTTGTTTCGTGTCTGGGTGTTGTGGGACTATGGTCCTCGTAGTTCCCGGTTCCCCAGATACAGTGAATCCTAGTTAGGGGCCAAGATCTATGAACATTTATAAAAAAAAAAAACTGTAACATTTTAAAATGATAGTTCTGCTATTAGAACTTGTACCTACTATGAATTATTCTGCGGCAGAACAAACGCTATACTTATCAAATTTTGTCATCACAGACGCATCTATGAACGTCAATTATTACAATGACTCTACCACTATATCGGAAAAAGAACCACTACTCAGAAGATACGGCAAGAAACTGAGAGATATTTTTTTTAAGTTTTACAATGAGTAGGTATCTTCGAGCAGACACTTTATCTGAGGTTGGTATGAACAATAATATTTTACAAATCTCATGTTGTTTAAAGTTTAAAACGAAGTCGGAACATTATCGCTTGTATATGTAGGTACCTACTTACATACTCTTAACCGTTTTGTACTTCGCTATTATTCTCCACCGCACATTAGTGTTATTGAAATTTCACCATAACCGTAGAATAGTGGCCATCAGTCATCCCATCACTTCACGCAGTACAGTCAGGGATAAAATTGGCTAAACAGATTAATTTTTTCAGTCTGACTGACATTTTAAACATGGCCATTAGGAAGTATCTACAATCAGTACAATGTGACAAGGATATTAATGAACGGCCAAAACTTACTATCACTTTGTAATGATAATCTATCCTATTGTAAAAACTTACTATCACTTTGTAATGATAATCTATCCTATTGTAAAAACTTACTATCACTTTGTAATGATAATCTATCCTATTGTAAAAACTTACTATCACTTTGTAATGATAATCTATCCTATTGTAAAAACAGCGCCCCCGATCATGCAAAAATTTACGCGGACACAATTGATTTTATTGATTGAAAACACTATATTGTACACCAATAACATAACAAAAACAAATAAAAATAAATAAATAGTACAATGGGTGGCCTTATCGCTAATAAGCGGCCTCTTCCAGACTCGATTATGTGTCATTATAGGGTTAATTGACTACTTTTTGGGTAGTACGTAAAATACTTCATTGCAATCGAGATTTAAACTCGGTACCTCTTCCTTCAGTGCGCTCTCACTATTTGAAAATGTTTCACGTTTCCCACTTTTTTATTCGTACCCAAAAATTTTGATGCACCAAGCATGTTTTAAAAACAAAAATACAGTAAATTGAAAATGATTTTCAACTTTTATGGCTGCCAGTACATTGAAAGCGGTCAACGGCCGCGTTTCGACGCATAGCTAATCGAGTCACAATGCCGTTGCGGCTTCGATTCCCATGTCGATCACTTTCCATGTCCATTACTGTATTCGCTTTGATATGCCATATTACGATTCGCACTTACGCCTTCGAAACGAGTAGATGGGTCGTAGGTTTAAATTTCAAACCTTGAGAGGTAAATTTACTGTCAATATTATCTCTGTAATTATTCTGCGATGAAGTGGTAGAGCACTAGGACAGATTTAGTGGGATTCCACCAGATCATAAAAATACTAGAGCGATTGTGGCTCAGTACGAGGTAGAGCACTTCGATCCGACGCACCCGAGTTCGAATCCCGCTGGCCACGCACCACTGACTTTCTTATGTGCGGATTTAACATTCGCTCTAAATAAAAGATGAAGGAAGGTGAAACATCGTGAGGAAACCGGCATGTTCAAGAATTAATTACAAAAATTCAAGGACATGTGACATCCACCAACCCGCACTGGACCAGCGTGGTGGATTATGGCCCATACTCTCTCTTAGGTCCTTATTTCAGCAGTGAGAACGTGATGGGCTGATGATGATGATAAAAATACTGGATTTCTATATTCCACCATACAATAATTGTACGGGACTTCTATTCTTGTAGCAATGCCGCAGAATCCAATCATGAAAAAGTTAATGGTCCTATCTATCTTCTAAGAGCTCTAAGTTTTCGCCGATTGCATACAATATTGCCCATATTGTTAAAGCAGAAAAATGTCGTTAGACGTCGTTTAGGCAAAGAAAAGCACTCTATGTGTATACTAAAACTATTGTTATTTGAAATAAGCAGGTACAAATTATTTTGTTAGTTAACCCACTTTTTAAAGTTCAAGTTATGAACAACTTTACTATAATAAAAGAGGAGGCTCAGATAGGTAGACCCGCAGTAGACGCCCAGATGGCCAATTGCTCATTTTATCAACTTCTTGCATTTAAGGTATTTTAGAGAAAGCCAATTAAACCAAAAACAAGACAAAACAGTAAAAGCTAATCAGAAAAATCTTAGTCACGATTAGCGAGTAAAATAAAATGATTTACCATTCGCGTACCTACTTGTTTTAATTTACCGTTGCCGAAATGAGGACGACTTGTGACATTCATATTGAATCAGCGCGAAAGGTGGCGGAAGTAAACGAACTGCATTTGCCAATTTGACAGAATTATAAAAAAACATAATCAAGTACATATGTTTCCAAATGTTAACACTAAAGTTACCTATTCCGTTTTCAAACTTTTCAGACTTTTTGATTCAATTAATTGGCAACACTTTTTTGATGTCCGAATTTTATAATGATCTGGTAAAATGTTTATGTTATTAAATTATTGTTATTACATTACTGCAGTTAGGTGATAAATAACAAAGCGTGGTAACGTAATTCAACAATATATCTAGGCAGCCAAAGCGTTTAATTTTATTTATGTCACCGCTACAAAGTTACTTGCTCATATCTAATAGATAAATAAGAAAGATTTATTTATCCTTAACTTATGTAAAATTCTACAACCGGGTAAATAAAGAAAAATACAACTCGCACTCAGTTGTTCATATATTTATGTTATATAAAACGCAGACCGCCTCAAACTCAGGCCAACTTTAAAGTCCGTGGATAATTACATCGGTTGAACATTACTTATGATCATACGATCATATACATGTAGAAAAAAGGAATGTCGCTTATCTTTATCGACACGACGGAACTAAGAAGTAGGTAGGTACTTTCAAATTGTAGTACTCATGTCTCACCGCTGACTCTGATGGAAAGTGCTGATGGAACTTAAATTATAGGCCAACATTATAGCAATTTTTTTATTTAATTATTATTCTGATTAAGTAAATATGTGATCAGAATAACAATTTATTATTTAAATGTCAATTTACACGTCAACAAACAAACCTTCATACATAAACGTTTAAAAAAATACCTAAATAAATAAAATTACTCAATGAAATGTTTTGAAAAGTTTTGAAGTTATCCTAAAGTTACTTCTGAACGATGCTTACGGTTTACCTATAATAAAACTCGGAATTTCGAACTATTAACCAAAGGTACCTACAATAAAAATAAAATAAAAACTACGAATAATAAAAAAAATGATTTTCCTTTCTACAAACGGCCGTTTTTATAAATCCGTGAACCGTAGCGGCCGAGTGCGCCCGAGCTCAGCCGATGATATCCGAGTGCCATGAAAGTTGGAGGCACTGGGGTTGCTGTGGTAGGAATTTGTGCGCTTTGCGGTATTATTTTTTGTAATTTCTATTTATTTATCATGGCTGCTATTGCTAATATTGAGCAGGTATGAATTTGATTACCGGCTTAGATAGTCTTTTTTTTGCGTTATTATAATAATCATGTTGTTCCAAAGAGACTGAAAAAGGAATAAGTATTTCATATCAATTTTATTGACCTAAAACTTTAAAAATTAGGCCAAATATTTGTGCAGAAACTACATAGAAAAGAGTTATATTATAATATGTACGAAATGTGTTGGAGTCAATGCAATGAAGTCAATTTCTTGTATATACTAAACTCATTTTATTTATTGAATAATTATAAGAGAGTTTAGAAATACCAAATAATAATAAAATGTACCTACGACCTACACAACACCAATACAAAAAATCAAGTGGATATTATATAAATACATCAATGTTATAATATATTATGTCAGTACCATTGAGGAATGACACTAGACCACAATGGTCAGTACCATTATGTCTGTCATAAAATAGTGGTAAATTCTTGACTCCTAGCTGTACCGCCGCGTCAATCATAGCAGAAACAAAATCTATTTCAGTTCTTTATTTTCTGAATAGTATTATAAGAATTACAATAAGAAAGAAAAAGAAAGCTACTAAAAATTATTCCTTGCGTACTTTTTTGTAGTTCTGTACATTTTTCGTACGCTGGCAACTCCGTGTTACTTTTTTTTCTTGCCGGCCAGTCCGGCGTTACCGTTTGTAGGGAGGACCCGTGTTGCTCCCCGATTGCGCTCACCGAGTACTTTTACGCGTATCCTTTAGAACCGGTTCGAAAGTGCCCGAGGCGTGGCGTAGGCGTTACAGTGCCGCGTTCAACCGTAAAAATACTCTTGTTACACTTAAAAACGAACTTTTCATGTTAAAACACTTGGAAAGTAGTAAAAGTGTGTGACTCATAACTGGATCTGCGAACACTATCTTGGAATCGAGGTAATAATGATACGTTTTGATAACAAAAACTCTTTTGTTATCGTTTGAGTTTTTATTTGTTAGTGCGGGGGCGACAGGTGTCGAAAAAACTGGCGGTTTCCTACCTGCATTATTATTTTTTATTTAACGGGCGCACGATTGGGTTTCGTTTTACTTCATATAATAGATTAAAACGTTAAAGAAGTTGACTAGTTCAGAATTCAAATTTTAAAATAATTTTGAACATTCCTTTGTCTTTGAAATGTAGGGTAGGCGTGCCTAGCAACATAAACATACATGTCAGAAGGATAGAAAAACATAATTCTTACATATTGTAACTCAATTAAATAACTAATAGGTGTTACATATAATAAAGTACATTGAAGATGTTGTAAGTGGCCTTATGTATTTGTCCAAAAGTTTATGTTTTTCGTAAAGTCTACGACTCCACGTCTCGGCAGGCACAAACCAGAAATCACAGATGGCGCAACTTTGCGCAAACTAAAACTAGTATCCAGATTTGGTGCCATTAGTAAGAACTAACTTAATTAGGTAGGTACCTAAGTACCTAGGTGTTAAATGCCCAGTAGGTATGTAATTGTGCCGTAGGTATTAAGTTTCTAGGTACCTATGTAAGTGTTATAAGATGACTCTAAGTCTATGTACCTATTCAGGTAATGCAGTGCGTAAAGACATGTATGGCATTGCAATTTTTCTGCTATGTGCGGAGAAGAACTGCATCCCTGATGGGCCGGCTCTATGACAGCACCAACAGCATCCTGATCGTTGTAGCAAATAATTTTAACTCTCATTCCATGAGGCACTGGGTAAAAATTCATAGGCCCACAGCCCATCTAGTCACACAATAAATATATAACAGACTTAAATTGCGTAAGTTATTTTATGGAACCGAGTGTAGCGACGAGCAAGCCGTTCGCCTGATGGTAAGCACCACGCCTGCCCATTACAATTGCAGTGCCACCTAGAATTTTAAATACCATAAAAAGCACTGCGTAACACTGCAATAATAATAACAAATAGTAAAGTAGGTACCTAGTAGCTACCTATTTCCTTTTAGGTATTTCTGAAATCTTAATATAATTCTTTACCTAATAAAAAGTACCTACATAAGTAGTACCTACCTAAGTATCAACTAGCACACAGAATTCATTTTAATTTTCTTGTAGGAATTCTTTGTCCTCCAACCTAGGTAGGTATTTCAGTACAACGAATGTAGTTGGTATAAAAAAAACTAACAAACTCCCTTTTTACATTTTATGATACCTAGGCCTACCTTCCTTACTTTAATTAGTAGTTTCTAATGCTAATCAGACACTTGTGTAGTTAAATCATTCAATAGGCAAAATATAATATCTATGCTGTAGGTACTAGGTTAGGTATAGGCAGAGAAGTTATGAAAATTAAATAAGACATTAATAACTGTCTATCTCTGATGGTGAAGAACGTCGTGAGGAAATCCTCAAATATACTTATAGTGCCAACCACCAACCAATTTCCTTTCCTAACTTTAAAAAATATTTAAAATGATCGACACAGCGCGTTTGCTCCGAACAAGTTAGGCCACAAATGGCACAGATTAAACACCAACTATTCAAGTTAGGCAACTTATCGTGAGACTTGATTGGTTCAGCTTTTCTCTGGCGAACTATGATTTGAGATCGTTTAAGTTTGAATAGGTCATTAAAGTGAGCGTGAATAGTTCATTAAAGTGATCTGTTTTTAAACTTGGAACGTTTCGAAACTTCGGATTCCCAACCCCATCACTAAATTAGTACTTTTAATTTTTGATGTTTTATTTTGATAATGATGTTTCAAGTTTCTTCGTCTGGTTGGAATGAATTTCTGGTTTTATTTTGGTTTTATAAACCTAGGTTCTTAAAATCTTTTTGTGGATAAATGTACTGTGGTACAAAATTACAATGCTGTCATCGTAGATAGTTATACTTACATAAGTACATACTTAAAAGAATTATAGGTAATCTGTTAAAGGGTAGCTACAGCGACCGCCTAACTTGCGGTTGTGCAAATTATGCGCATACCTAGCTGATCGGTCTCCATAATAATTCGCCCTATTGACATAGGTGTGTGCTACTATTTATATAGGTATACCTTCTCTTTAATTTATTTTATTTAAATAACGAATATTTTTGCGTTAAAATAATATTTTCTTTGGCTGAATACGCCAGACTTGCGATGTCATAACAGTTTCTTGTAAGTGTTACCAACGTATAAAAATAATTTCCCAACATAAGGGTAAACCGTTGACTACCAACAGAGCACATAAAGACGATGGCAAAGACCGTAACATCGTCTAATGTGGTAATGTGGCGTCTTACATCACACCTCGCCGACGCGGTCTGTTAGTACGAACGAACATCTTTAAAGTTCGTTGGGAAACGTTCAATTTTATAGCCATTTCGGTTTTTTGAAATGATGGTGAGTAAAGATTCAACTGCTATTAAGTAAGACTTTATCGGCAAGCCGCGCTACGTTTTAAATATAGTATATACGTTATTTGACGTTTACTTAATCAATTTGATACATATTTATAATTTACTTTATAGCTACTATAATAGTAATAAGAATTTGCGATGACGTTTATTGATGGCGCTACTTTCAACATCGCGGTGACGTCGCAACTTGTCTTGATCAATAACAAACAATTAGTTCCAATTTACTCTATATTCATCATTATCATTGTCGCACTATAAATACCTAATTACTGGAATATGTAGGCAGTTATAGCAAAGTATTTAAAAAAATATCATCCGAAAAATATCTTTTCAAAATTGGGACTTTTATTCAAATTCTATCAAAATGTTGTACTTATTGTCTTTAAAATTAGCTTAAAGTTTACCTTTTCTATAGGAAACTTGTATAGAAACTTACTTGTATAAATATTTGAGCTTTGTAATTTTGAACTTAGAGGGAGACTGACTAACCACAGATCCAAGATATTATATAGTTTCTACATCGTGTCTACAAAGTTTCATTGAATTTCATTTATTATCTAAAATCAGATCTAACTTTGTATAAATTGCTCGTATTTTAGTTCTCTTATTTGGAAGAAGCTATATACTTGTAGGTACTTTAGAAAATACTGAGCCGAGGTTCACGGCTCGGGCGCTCGTGATGTTTGGGTCGGAAAATCTCCTTACTTTGTGAACAGTTGACAGTGAAATAGTGGTTGGGCAGGTAAGCTCAAATCTCATACACCACGTAAGTCCCGGGTTCGATTCTTGATACAAGTTTGTGCACAGAAAATATGTGCATGTGTTCCGTATCTGTGGGTGTGGGGCCATTATCATCGTCATTCCTGGTTCCCTAGGTCCCTAGTTCCGTAGTAGCCGTGTTCATAGAAATATAATAGATATTTATTTTCAAAATATTTTACAGTTGTCTGATACAAAGCTACTGGCTTTCGAGATAGATAGATAGATAAACACTTTATTATTCACCTTAAAAATAGAAATAAAACAAGTTAAAGGTTTACAATAACAATAAACAAGTATACATAAAAAAAAACCGACTTCAATGTATCTTCGAAGTCCAATGTCAAATGTCGATGAAATTTATATGGGTCCACTTCGTAGCTATACTGATCCCAACGCACATATAATTTTCCAAATCGGTTCATAAATGACGGAGTTCAGATTTAAAAACGTAAAAAAAATTTAAAAAAAACAATCGAACAGAGAACTTTCTCCTTATTTTGTAGTCTTTTAAAAATAAAAATATGTAAGTAATAATATGTAAGTTTTTAATGTTTGCTGTTTGTTTGTGATAGATTGCGGACTGACCAAACAACGTTCCTTTTATGGCGGTACTGATTCTAGTTACTCACCTTCGTACGGGGCGATTTACACATAGGTACACCCTCCAGGGTTAAGTAGGAATTCAAATCAATAAGAATTATACACACAAACCTTGTACTTGTATCTAGGCAAGCGTGCTTCATCTTCGACCACATCGTCTCTTCCCATCAGGTGAGATCGTAGTCAAACGTTAGCCTAGTCCGATGTAAATTAAATTTAAAAAAAAGCTTTCCCGGTGGCTAAAAATGAAACTACCGAAAAACAGAACAGAGTGACAGAAACAATAGAACTATATACCTAGACAGCTGCAACGCTGCAACCGGGCTAGACAAGGTAGAACGACGCGTGACTTGGTGATAATATTTAGACATAAATAAATGTAAGGAACTAAAATTTTCAGTTTGCCATCTTCAAATGTTTACGTTTCTGAGCAGTAACAGTAGATAGTACATATAGCGCCCAGCCAGTGTGCATTTTCACGAGCAACCCTGTGACGTCATCGGATTTACCATGCAACCTCATTGGTATGCGACTTTAGAATCCGCTGATGTGTTGCCAGCTGACTCATCAGTTTTCCCTTAGAATGTGAATGAGTTGAACAAAGAAAGTACCATAAAATCCTTAGAGCTAAGGTTTTAAATCCTTTAGATATTTAATGTTTTATTTTAAAATTTTAGGCTAAATTATTATTGAAAATAAGTGTCAGGTTAGCATTAAATGATGGGCAAAAGGCAAATAAAAAAGTTCAGTAGGTATATTTTAAATAATTATGTTATAGTCGAAAACACTGACTACTGGCATAGTCTATGCAACTAGTTTACTAATGTCGATCTACAGAGTACGTAGGTTTATTATTTGGTTAAAATCAGGATTATAAACGTGACACATATTACGGTCTTTTTAATAAAATGCTGTGCCTTTGTACCTACGTCTCGTGCATTCGCGCGTAGCTGGTGTCAAGTTTTATTTTAATTAAAGCTTCTTGCTAGCGTCTTTGGGCGCAATGTCCTTAGTTAATCAAGCATGAGTAATTTTGACATCCAGCCAAAGACGCACAAAGGTTGTTTGTGGCTGACTCACATCTCCACAATTTATTCGAGAATCTTCTGATAAAGGACATTAAAGATTATACAATGAACATCAGAATCCACGTGAAACTAGCCGTTGAGGGACCGGTTTGTCTCGTTTATTTTTAATCCTAGACGAGAATGAGATGAATAGAGCTCGGTCTCGCTCTAACTTGAGAGTGGACGGGCTACTTTCTGTCTGTGATTGAAACTCCCACCACGAATACTTGATTGAACGTTGAACGCTACTTACTGTTCATAAAATAAAATTGTGTGGCTTACGTAGGTTCTAAACTAAAACTCTAAAATGAAGGTGCGCCAACGTGAAATGGCGGGTTAAACTCAGAATAGGCCTCATTTGAAAAAAAAAACAGTTAACCCGTGTGTTAACCTAGATAACACGTTGGCGCAGGTGAGCTTATGTTTGAACAATCAAATCAATAGGTACTACTTATTTCTGCACACTACCGCCAGTAAAAATCATGTATCTATAGCCAACGGTTGTCTAAAGGAGATCGCTGCTTTGTAATGCTTTTTATTATTATAAGTATATCTACCTCAGTCAATTCTTAGTTTCTTAGGTTTTAGTTTCACGACTGTTACATGTTAATTTAAATGTTTACTTAAATTATTTAAGTCTTGTCTAAAATTATTACGAGCGTTCGGTTCACGAAGTTAGAAACTATCAAAAAAAGTAATATGTTGACAGTAGATCCTACTAATATTATAAACGCGAAAGTTTGTAAGAATGGATGTATGGATGTACCTTTTTTACTCTTTCACGCAAAAACTACTGAATGGATTTTGATGAAATTTGGTATGGAGATAGCTTATACCCTGGATTAACACATAGGCTTCTTTTTATCCTGGGAAACCGCGGGTGAAACCGCAGGGCGCAGCTTGTATTTTATATTGTTATCCTTATTTATACTAGTGTATTCATAGGAAAACGAAGTTATTTAACCGTTCCCTACATTTCAATATTGTTTTTGTGAGAGTATAATTAATTATAATAATATATGTATAATTAATTATAAGAATAGGCTGCTTTCGTGCGTCGTTTTGAATTTTTAATAACAAGTTATTTAATTGCCAATTATGTATGTACTTGTAGCAGTGCGTAAATAATAATAAACTGAATTACATAAAAACTAAACTAAAATTGCGCAAAATCAATAAGTCTGTAATTATTATATTATAGTTAGTTTTTTTAATTATATTAATAATTTACAACAATGTAATCCAGAAAAAGCTTTATTTTTCACATCGGTACCCATCTCTTTAATTATTAAGATGGTAACACCGAAACTGCGCCTTGGAGCCTATTTGCCGCTTCAACGCTCGCATTGACGTGAAATTGCGTGAACCTACTCCTAAAAAGAAACATTACCTTGACTCTGATTACTGCAAATTGCAGTAAAGAGCCCGCCCTGCTAAACTTGACGTCTCTTATCGCTGCTACTGCGTCGCTCACAAAAAAGGAAGTGGGTTCCGTGTAATTTAAACCAAACAGGAGTAAAGTTGTAACTGCGGCCGCGGTTGTAATCCTAACCACCGTAAACAAAGTCATGACGTCAAACGACCTGGACGTGTTTTGGGATCATTATTTAAGTGAATCGACAAGAGCGAGTGTGGCTTAGTGGCACGTGCGCCTATCCATCCGACGCACCCGAGTTCGAATCTTGCTGGCCCCGCATCGCTGACTTTCTTAAGTTATGTGAGGAATTAAAATACGTTCTAAAAACAGTGAAGGAAAACATCGAGACGAAACCGGCATGTTCAAGAATTTATCACAAAAATTCAAGGACATGTGACATCCACCAACCCGCACTGGGCCAGTGGTGGTGGATTACAGTACATACTCTCTCTACGAGGGAAGGCCCGAGTCCCAGATGTGGGAACGTCCTGGGCTGATGATGATTGTTAATAAAAACAGTCAGGCTAAAATTTGTGAAAAATAATAATGAATACACCTAACTTACGGAACCCTAACCCTCTTGATATTAATATAAAAACTTGGCATAAAAAAATATTGTTGAGTCAAGCAACAGGTCGACATTAACCAGGTTTATGTTAGAAAAAACACAAGGGAACAAGAATAAGTAGGTAAAGACGTGGCAGGGGAAGGATGAAGGATGTTTATTCAAAATCAGATCTATTTTGGGGCTATGACAGGGATATAGAGGCACTTGTCTGGCTATACCTTATCTAAATACGTTACTAGTCAGTCTGCTTGATGTTATATTAAGCATTTTTGTCACTTCTATGTATTATAGGCGAAATAGTGGCCACTATTTAAAGATAGAAAGAAATACATTTATTTGAAAACCACGCAATTAGAACAAACAGTAAAGAAAAAGAACAAACAAGGAAAATTTAATGGATACATATCAAAACGGGCATAACTGATGTAGGCGATAAGGGATGCAGGGAGGCTTTGCCCAGCAGTGGGACAGTACAGGCTAGAAAAAAAGAAAAATACGTATTATATCAATAAACAAAATCAAAGATGGAATATTCGTGCCAAATGGGATTTTGGCTTAGCACTAATGTCTATTCAGTATAATTTATTAACTCCAAAACAAGAATTTACAGTTACAAATAATAGTGGTAGAACAATGAGCGGCCTTATCGCTATGTGCAATTTCTCACAGACAACCTTCACAAATAGTTTGTGTACACTTATGGGTACCATTATGTCGTAATGACTTGTTTGACATTCGTTTCTCCAAAATACTTTGATGTTGATATCATTATAGCGACATGGTACAACTAACACTTACTACATATATACAAGACGCCTAGCTGTGTAATATTATCAAGCTAATTATGTCACAATTAAAATTAATTAATTTACTAATTTGTATGGAGATAATGTTGCGAGGCGCGTGTGTATGATATTCAAATGAAGTAAGGTACTTTATTATAATTTCAGATTGAAGCAAGAGATTTCAAGTTTGTCGCAACTTCAGCTAAAAAACTTATCTCAAAATATTTATAAAATTTTTATAAAAAATAAAAGTATAAAAAAAAATATATATAAAATTTACATTATTCAATACCCTAAAACCCTTGACGGCAATAGGTTTACAATACGTTCTCGAATTTGATTCCAATTTGTCGCACGTACTTTGTTTGTGTTTTACTCATTGTCAGCCAAAGAAGCAACTATACTAGAAATATGCATAATACCTACTTAATAGTTCGTTTGTATTTGTAGTAGATAGAAGAGTGGCTTTTTGCAAAAGTCAAGAAAGGCAGCGTATAAAGCGAAATCTCTAGGCATGAAGGCACAGGGCGTGCGCAGTGCGGCACTAGATTTTGCTAAAGAAAGTTGTGGGTGGTCCTGCGCACCAACTGTTATAGGCAGGCGTCTTTCTTAGCGTCAGGTGAACGACCTGTTTGTCTCGTTACTCAATAATATAAAGTTACAGAATGTGTATTCGCATAATATACATCGCATCAAACAAGTGTTAGAGATCAAGTTAAAAAAGAGATAGAATCCAATTAATCTTTAAACTATTCATAACACGCATATTATTACAAATCATTACATCGTTCTACAACCCGACTCGACCCAAAAAGCGCAACCGTAAAATTATAATTACGAAAAAAATTACGTAAACTTAATACAATAGAGCGGAACGCTTGTCTGCCGCGCAGTATAATCACTTTCCATGCATTTTTATTTACCCGTGACTGTGGGAAAATCCTATTGTCTGGCAACACTTGACGCCTATTGGGAATATCGATGTTTTTCGCGGGCTTTTCTATATTTTTCTTCTATTTTATTGCTTGTCTTGTCTGTTGAGTTTTACGTCGATGATTAAATAGGTTTTATTGTAAACTTAGCTTGTAGTTTTCTTTGGATAGCGTGATGATAGTTATAATGGCTAGGATTTTACATAACCCAATTAAAATTGCTTCCGTAGACAGTGCATTCGTTTTTATTCCGTTTCCCCTTTCCGAAGTTTCACATAGTACAGTAAAATGTACAGTACAGCTCGGTTTTGTTTTATCTTTTAACATGGTTCGTAGGTTTATACAGTATGTATACCTACATTGTCTATGTCTATGACCTCTATTGTTGGCACTACTGACAAAAACACTAGATTTAAAAAGTAAAACTCTCGCCAATCTTTATGGCCGCTAATCAACGTACCAAGTGACCTGCTCAATATGAGATTGTGTACCCATTTTTGAGACAGCGCAGGTCACTTAGTGCGCTGATCAGCGGTTATAAAGTTACTTTGTACACGATGAATATAGAATGGAGAATCAAAGAGTTGATTTTATATTTTATTGCTACCTATGTAGAATTTTAGCAAATAACAACAAAAGTTGTTGAAGTATTTATTCTCTTAGAAATGTTGCAATCATTACTTTTCGTGTTTCTTTTGTAGCTTTTTTTATAGCTCCCACAAATTATTGGATCATTGTTTTTCCGTTGCACTTCCGGTTTTACGGACGATTCACTCTTTTTTCCACTTGGAAGATTTTGGCTTCGCACGTCTTGTGCATCTGCCAGTGTCGAGTTTTATTTTCTTTTTTATACTGCGTTTGTACTTGGCATTGAGGAAGTGTGAGACCTCAATGGTACTTGGTAACTTTGAGTTGACTGATTCTAAATTTTGAATTTGAGTTCTGATTAAGAATCAGTATTCAGTTTATAAGATCTATTTCGCTTAACTAAGCTGTTTTGTGCCATAGATCATCTGACTAGTAAATATTGATTTTTTTTACTCCCCTCCAAAGTACTGTGAAATACTGTCGGCAAAGAAGTTTAAAAGTAATTAGAGAGAGGACAGTCCAGCTCCGGCCGCAGGGTTGCCAGGAGGAGACTATAATTACCCACGTACTTATTTCATTAGTTTTCGTGGACTTGATTAATAATGGTGGAGGAAAGAACTAGCTAAATGACTTTGGTCGGAATTAATGTTTGAGAATGTGCCCTAGCTCAGTAGTGAAAACATGGCTGATAATGATGATACCTAACATTAATATAATTATTGTAATGTTAGACCAGTCGTATCATTCGCATTTCTTACGAATCTTAGTAAAGGATGTACTTACTATACAGTCAATATGCTAACTAAGTGGACCTGATGATGATGGTAAGCAACACGCCTGCCCATAACAATTGCAGCGCCATCTTGAACCTTGTTTTCAAAATCACTGCGCTTTGAGTAATATCATTTGAAACAGTGCCCTGCAAACTGGAAAATTCGAGAGAGAGGTACTAATATCGAATTAATGGTTGATGACAAGGCACTTAAATGTGTAGTTATAAATGTTGACTTTACTTTCTTTGTTAGTTGAATCATTAACAACAATATTTTATTTCTTGTTTTCAGGTAATGGATTGAACTCTACCGACTCTACTCTACTAAGGTTTTGCAAAGAATTGTATGAAGACAATGGAGCGTACATATCGTACAATATTACAAAAATACATGCATGGATGTCATACCTAACACAGCATGCAGTAATTTTTAACCAACACTTATTTAAACAATATTTCATATTTATGAAATACCGTAACGTGACGCCTAATCCGAGAATAATTATTTATTATTTACTCATAATTTGGGATTCTTTTTTGTGTTGACAACCCTGAACCCTGAACCATGCATCAGAAAGCGTCTATGATAAATGGCACAGCAAAAACAAATTAAGTAAGAAAAAACACTTTAATTCGCTTTCATTATGAACTGGTTTATTTAAGGAATTAAGAATGTTTTATTTATTTATAGAATTATTTTCCAGACTGAAAGATTTTTGCTACGTACAAGTATTGGATATTTGTCTTTCCATAAAGAAGTGCCTATACCAAGCTTATATATGACTATATATATTTACATTATTTACAATCCTACTTGTTTTTCATAAATATGTCTAACATACCTCCTATCTTTGGATTTTATTTGTACCTATCGTTAATCGATCCAAATCCACAGCTCCTAACATAAACAACTGAATAGCAGCCCCTAAACTAATTCCCAAAACAATGACAACATCAGCAGTACCAACATAAAAAAAAAACTCGAATTGTAACAAAGAAAGTACATTCTACCACTACAACAAAGAAAGTACCTACCGCTGTACTCTAATTGCGTTAGCTGGCCTTAAATTAACCGAACACCATGAACACTGTTCCCGTTAACACTGTTCCCGTGAACACTATGTTTCTCTTTCTAAAGCTGGAGCTGTAATTAACATAATTACACTAATTAGTGCTAGGATTGAGAGTTTCTTGTTGTTTTGAATTGTCTGTGGACAAAGAACAGTGCACGCGTTTCTGCATTTCAAAATATGTGTCTTTCGTACTTAGGTACACATATAAACAAATAAATAAATAAATAATTATATAAGTATATATTTTATTTGTGGCAGTGTGCCATATTGGTGTCAAACTTATGTTGTATAATTGATACATTTATACTGGATAACTAATGTTTAAAGTATGCTTTGTACTGTACTAGCTATACAATTGTAATTTCTCTCATGCATTATTATTATCAGCTTATATTTTTCCGTTGTTAGACATATTATTTAACTTATCCAGTTCTTCTATTTTTGGTGCCAATTTGGTGCTTATTAACTCGTTCTTTAATAATCAAACAATTTTTTATATTCACATACAAGACTTCGCGAAGTAACCATTTCTTGCCAACTTTAAAAGATTCTAGCTCTTATTAATAAACGCTGATTAAAAAAAATTTACAGTTTTGACTTTTTCTAACATATTTGTTTTAACGTAAGTTGAAAAGTGACAAAACATGTTAAACACTGTTTAACTCGATTTACCGTTTATCAATAAGGGCATATGCACTATTTTATGAGTTATTTCACCATATCATGACGGAAAATGTGTTCCCTGTAACAAATATTCCCTATTTTCTCTGCACAACTAGAATTTTTCAATTTTCTCCGTCCGTTTACTTCAAAATTTTCGAATATCCATCATCGCCAACTGGCAACACCGCCGCCATCTTGCGCCATCTGTCAATGACGCGAGCGCGGGAATTTCTCGTGAGAGGTTCCTTTTTTGAATTTCCTTCCGGTTGCTTGGCGGGAACGGGTATATGTATGACGTCAGCTGGCGCCACCAAGTGTGAACTGGATTTCTTTTCATGCAGAATAATTTTATTATATTTATGGAGATGCTGGATTTTGGAATTACAGTAGGGTGGATACTGGATAGCAGGTGATGCGATTTTGTGAGGTTAATCTTTAAATTTATTTTGTTAGGTACGAAATTAAGGTATTAACTTTTGAGTTCACACAGTATCTTTTTGTTTTTTTTTATGGTGCTGAGTAATGAATCAAGTCGTTCGCCTGATGGTAAGCGTCACGCCTCCCCATAATTATTGCCGTGCCACCCAGAACTTCATATAGAGTAACAATGACTGCCTATAGATACGAAATAATTTAATCTTCACTGGAGAAGATACGAAATTCGTTTCGCACTCATAATTAATCGCTATTTACTTTTTTGCTCGTGTACATTTCACGCAATTTTTTGTTTCCGTTTTTCTTAAGATAGCAATAGTTAACATTCAGTAACAACATGCTAAAGGCTACCGGTATTTGTGAAACAATTATATCCAACATCATTATTAAAGTCACCCTTTGATTAAAAGTGAGGTAAGCGACAAAAAGTTTTCGAAGTTCTGTTTTGTTTATAGTAATTTACCGCTCAATATAAAAAGAAATTGGCTCCGTTTAATTTGATACCCCATTAATCTAGATTACACTTCCGGGAGCGAAATGTATACTGTTGTGTACACTGTATCTACACATATGTACATCTAACGATATTTATTCAGGAAACATTTGCTTAGGACAGTTGGGAAACCTTTAATAAAAGATATTAAAAAAGCTATAACAGTTTATAGCCAAATATTTAATGGTATGAAGAATCATCATCATCATAAAAAAAAACCGAGTACGAAGATTTGCAAGTAGGAGCAAACACAACCTCGTGCTACCGACCTCGAAACTAAAAATCCATAGCTCAGGCCCAAACGTCATGGCAATAAAATTCCAGACAACATAAAAGTTGAAAACATCGAATCAATTTTCTTAAAAAAATTAAAACAATACCTAATTAACAAATGCTACTACAACTTACACGAATTTTTTAATGACAAGTAAATGGATATTTTAAATCAATATACTAATAAAATTAATTCTTTTTATGACTATAAAATACCAATGTTTATTTAATGGATTGGTCCGCTCGCTCCTATTACTCCTATGACCATACCCTGTCAGGGTCATATATGTTAACTTACTTTTTCCTCTTCAAATGTACATACATATATGATTGCCGTAAACTATTGAGTATTGAGTATCATGAATCTCAGCATTTCAAACCAGATGAAAATGTATTGAAAATATTATTTATTTTACTCAAAAATACTTAGAATGTTTCTAAAGAACGCTACCGGGTAAATATCCACAAGTTTCCCGCCCTCATTAAGATGATTACTAGCAACACTGAAGATCTATTCATTCATTCCATTCGTTCTTTTGAATGAGGGCTAACGACAGAATAGAAGCGCCATATTCAAATACTTGTTTACTTTTTTTAATTCTTTATGGCCCATGGCGGAGTCATTCAGCCTTGTCATAAATTAATTGCTAGGCTTGTTAGTTTCACAAGTAAATGTTTCAGGAAATTGGGTAGACTGGAGAAGAAGTTTTGATTAAATTATTTCTCACTGAACCGCCTTTGCCAGTATTATGGGGTCTACAAAAAAGTTTTTATTTCATCTTCAGAAGTATTCTAAAATTGTAATCCGATTTTATAAACTCTGTGGTATTTTTGTTATCGGTTTCGAATTTAAACTTTGGAACAACATCTGAATAATTTTGTGAAGCCTTTTGGAATTTATGAATAGGCTTTCAATTTACAGTATTATAATAATTTTCCAGGACCAATATAACAAATTTAAAATACTTTACAATAGTAAGTAGGTATCAACTGTGTAAACTATGGCGTCACTAGGGCACCAGACTAGAAGCAGAGGTGAAATTATAATGCTTCTTTTGCTTTTGTCATACAATATAAACTGTAGGTACTTACCTTATTTAGTGTTTAGTAACACTGCAACGGGTAATGTCAGGCGTGGCGCGAACCCTCCGGAGCACGACCTGCTCGTCTAACTTAATGCATTTTACAACACCACAAGCTGATTGAAGTCAGAATAAAATTAAGAATACCTCTACTGCATATGTGACATTAAATGTAGACGAAAATTATAAACCTTCTTATTTAGCTGCAATCAGCTAAAAGAAACGATCAACAATTTGTGCAGGACAGTTATCAATTAATAAACGATAATGAACAGGCTCAGCGATAATAATTAATTTCAAATTAATGATGCTGTCAGCGCCGGCCCTCGTCGGGATATTTATAAATTCATAATCTACACATATCTAGATAGCTATTAAAAAGTGTCAAAGTTTGGGCAACAATTTGCGGCCCTTATATAGATTCAATGTTTATTAGAGATATTTGTTCCTTATGATTGACCCTTTCGTTCGGTATCATAAAAATACAGGGATGTTTATCATACTAATATTATGAACGCGAAAGTTAGATGTATGGATGTATGGATGTAGGATGTACCTTTGTTACTCTTTCACGCAAAAACTACTGATTGGATTTTGAAATTTGGTATGGAGATAGCTTATACCCTGGATTAACACATAGGCTACTTTTTATCCCGGGAAACCGCGGGTGAAACCGCAGGGCGCAGCTAGTTTTCTATATTTGGCGGGTTCGATTCCCAGCTCTGGCAAGTTACTTTAAAGAAATATTCGAATGCAGTTATGTTTATTTTTAAAAATAAAGAAATGTATCCCTTGAGTAAAATTTACTAACTTCAATATGGGGAGGAATTGGTTTGATCCACTCTGTATAGTAAACGAATAAACTTTGTTCACCTTTTAGGTATACCCAGTTACTTTAAAAATTTCTGGTAACAAGAATCTGAATGAACTAATTGCCGTTTAGTCACAGAATAATTAATAGAGGGTTAGTTAAGGCGCACGTGCCGAAATGACCGAGACTATAGTCACAAGAATTAGTATACGAGCTCAAACAAATCTAAATTTTCCGCCAAATTCAAACACCGTAATTGAAATCACGCGTCATGTCCAATGAGAGCGGAGCAGTGTTGTCAGCTGCATTAATATCCTGATATTAATTGAAATATATGGCAACACAGCGCGACGCCATTTAACTGACAACAATCGTTATGCGAGTTTCAGTTAATTTAAACTTTTACAATTAAACGGATGGTTCGATTCGGAACTTAATTTTAATTTAAACTCCATCATCATAATATGTGCAACTGGAAACATGAGATATATAATATATCGTATCATGTCGAAATAATGATTTCAATAACAAGTTAACAAGACATTTATAGACAAACATTCATGATTAATGTTTCATGTTTCGGGATGATGTTCGGTAAACCATCGGGGAGACGGGTCTGAGCAGCCGCTCAACTGCCGTCTCTCTCTAGATGTACTTGTATGTGCTTCATCTTAGGCCACATCATCCATTCACATCAGCCGGGATAGTGTCCAAACACAGATATAGTCGTATTAAGGGTAAAAAAGAGGTTTTATCGTTCAAAGCGAACTCTTCTAGACAGCCTTCAGAGGATTAATACAAAAATACATGGCCGGTTGTTTAATTTAATTGTCATTATTAAAATTTAATCTTCACCACGTGCTGTATCTGCGACGAAGTTGTAAGACGGTCCGCTGTAGAAAGTTGTGCTACTTACATTAAGAATATTGGACTTGTAGCTAGTGTTACCAGGCTTTGGAACAAAATATCTAAGATATTTCTTATTTAGAATGTTTCGAGAAAAAGGAATCTAATCTAGGTTTTATGTCGTTTCTACATACTTTCGTGTGAGTTTTAGCCTCAAAACTTTATTAACTGGTCCATTTCAATAAAAACTAAAAAGTAAAGTAATAATATCATCACCGCCTTTTATGAAAAAAGTATATAACTAGAAATATTCTTAATAAAAATAATTATTATATCTATCAGCACTTTTTCTTTTCTCGTGCAGCATATTATGAAATCCGGGACACTTCACATCTGAGATTGGCAGAAAATTTTGACAGAGAATAAAGGCCAGAATAGTCTCCAAACAAGTATACATTCTACCAAAAAAAAAACCGACTTCAATGATGTGTCTTTGAAGTCCAAGGTCAAATATCGATGAAGTTATATGGGACGACTTCGTAGCTATGTATGACCTGACCTGGTCAATAGTTGACGGATAAATCGGTGAACATACATAAAAAAATATACAATGGAACATAAAACCTCCTCCTTTTTGAAGTCGGTTAAATACAGGACAAGAAATACCAGGACAATCCTGATGAGTTCATATGGGGTGGACTGTCTACTTGCAGTAGCGGGGTACTGCGTCTGTTGCATTCTTGTCCGGAGTCTATTATAAAGTTTCAGCTGACTCCACGCTACGTGACTTGTAAGAAGAATATTTTGTAAAGTAAATTAAAAATATATTGTAATAAATGTACTTTGAGAACTCCAGACAAAGGATTATTTATGCATTGCAAAATATAATCAAAATTCTGCGTAAAAAAACTGGCAGTTATGTGTGACAATTTAGTTTTATATTGGCGTGGCTGAATAGTATGCCGCTCATGTGATTGTAAAAAAAAACAATTTAAAAAGAAAACGAATGAACTGAACTAAGTTCAAGCAATAGTGAAGGACAAGTGAGTGAACGAACTTTCAATAACTAATTTATACAATCATTTTCTGCATGTAATAGGTATATTTATGTACGACTTTCATAACTTCGCAACAAAGAAACATTAAAAAATTACCTCAGGACTTAACCATAGAGCCTTCGCGCGCAAAATGCCGCCATATTGATTGCGCGGGAAACTAACGGTTACGTTCCGTTACCATCAGGTTAAAGACCTTATCGCCATTTTGTTTCTGCAATATCAAACTTTGTTAGAAACAGACAAAGCTCAATTTTGTATGATCGGTTCGTTGTTAGACTATTAGTGAAAGATCTAAGCGCCATTTTAATTCTGCACTTCTACAAGCTTTATCGCTTTGTATTAAGGACTATTTTTGTTTGATTGTGTTAGTTTTAAGAGAATTAGTGACAGTACTTTGTTTGAAGTGTAATTTAGTTGAACTGAACGTTTTTGTAGGTTAGGGAATATCAAGTAGATGATTGGTTACACTATCATTAATGAACGAAGTCAAATCGAATGTGTAAAAGTTACCAGTGCAAAAAAATACTTTATAATTTTGCTTCCAGAAAGAAGTCAAATCAAATTAAAATCTTTCTATAAATTTTTGGCATCACAGACGCACTTATGAACGTCAAATTATCACCATGACTCTAACCCAAAGATAATTATATAATTCGTCTTTGCTCTAACCACTACTCAGAAGATATGGCAAGAAACTGAGGGGCGTTTTTTTAGTGGTTTAGTTATTTTTTTTTGGTTTTCTACAATATAGAAGATTTGTGTAGAAAATCACTTCATAGCAGCAGAAAGTTGAAATACACAATCATGATTATTTTCATTATTTGCTAGCGTAATGCGTCTGGTTCCCCCCAAACTAAACACATTGCGTGCCAACCCACAGTTTGCAGTGTATTTCATTCCATGACTAAGTATACTATGAATTCGCGCGCCCCCTATGACGAGCCTCATGGAGTATATGAACATGGAGAGTAATCTGGCTGTTTCTCCTTGAAACACTTCTCGCCTCACCACTGCGGGAGAAAGCACGGTTGTGATTGGTCGGTAAACGGTTGTGATTGGTCGGTAATCAGAATCAGAATCAGAAAAGTTTATTGATTAGCTGAACAATAATAATAAGTGCTAGGTAAAAAGTATGAACTGGTATATTGTTACTATACTTCTATTATCCATCTATTATTTTAGTATTGTAGTTTATTTTATTGACATTGCTTATGTTTTTATTATTATTGTAGAGCTTACATCTCCGTCTTTAACATTTTGATAATTCCTCTCCATCCAAAGGTTGCCTGGAAGAGATCGATTTTAACGATTAGACCGCCCATTGTACACTTTCATTAATTGTTTTTATGTAACGTCTTTTAATTATTGCAATAAAGCGTCCATCTATCTATCTATTTATTTTAGCTTAAGCCCAATGCGGGGATATTATTAGGTACAACAAGCTAATGTTCCGTGAGCGAGGGGGCACGTTTTGCACAGGCAAGTGGTATTATTGTCTTTGACGAGACGGTATCATGTTTAAATAGTTCCGTGAATAATGAGGGTAGAATGGAAATTTGGAAGTGATGACGCGTCGTGCCGTGGAAAACGATTAGCAAGTTGATATGTTTTTATAACATTTTTTTTAATGGCGAAAGTGATTGAAAGAGTGAGTTTTAAGTATTTTTTTATTACATGTAGTAGGTACCTATGCTTCTTAAATAATTAGAGACAGTTAAACACAGTCAATTATACAATGTCCAATTTATTAAAAAAATGAGGTAACGAAGGTTTTTTTATATATTTGCGTTTGACCACTACCACCTGATGGTAAGCGATGATGTGGTCTAAGATGTAACAGCTCGCCTAGAAGATACCTGTTCACTCTCGATTTGAAGACTCCCAGGTTGTAGTTGTCAGGAAACACAGACGTTGGCAATGTGTTCCACAACTAGGTTAGGTAAATATGCAAGTCTTCTTCTAGGTATTTATTACCCTTAGTATTCTGTGTTACCTACAAGTAGTAATCTCTTGCACATTTTTATTGCTAAAACGAGTTGGCATAATTAATTCCTTAGATGAAAACCTTTATAAAATATCCAAAAAATAACCCGACTCGGCCCTCCACCAATGACTTATAGTTAAGTGCAAATTTTGCACGCTCGCTCTAAAACGGTAAAGGAAAACAGTGTGATGAAACTCGCTTACGCACTTTGGAGTGGTATTGCAGTGGTAGGCTCTGGCCGTGGTTGTAATACCACCCACCAAACAAAGCTATGCCGTCAAGCGACCTAGTCGTGTTTCGGGATGATGTTCGGCGAATCATCGGGGAGACGGGTCTGAGCAGCCGCTCAACTGCCGTCTCGCTATAGATCTATGTGCTCCATCTTAGCGCCAAATCATCGCTTCACATCAGGCGAGATACTGGCCAAATATAAATCTGTTCGGCGATAAAAAAAACCTTTCACTATCAATTTTTTTCGTTTTTTTTAACTTACTTTTAAACATGGCTCACGACGTTTCATTTTCCCCGAATTTACTCCGTCACCAGCTAGCCTAAAAAGCACCATTACCCAATTAAAACCCTTATCGTCGTCCCCAATCTTCGCGTCAGAATTGCTACCACGATTTATGAACGACCATTACTCTTCATAATACACGAAGTGGTCAAACTGACCTACTTCCTGCAATGTTCATGAAAATTTGAAAAAATGGTGACAGCTAATGCGTTTAGTTTGGCTGCATGAGTTAGTTCATATGCCTAGCTGGCATAATGATTTGTTAGTTCCTTTGCCTCGACGAAAACAGGTGTTTTTTTTAATTGGCCCGTTAGGGCAGGCTAAAGTCTCTAGGACCATAATGCCATGTCTTACCTAGTTTTTATTTGATAGTTTAATATTCCATTTATTATAGTTTTATTGAGAATGAGGGTCATCAGCATCAAGCCGGACCCTCTCCTAGTGCTTCAATAAAGTGGTGGAACTTTATTCAAGCTTTCCATGGACTTTTTGTGAGAACATAAAAAGCAATGTTTTCTCTATTTTGTTTCATTTGCCTACACCCGTGCACGATTACGAACACATTATGGTTAAAAATCCACCGATATTACACATGATCACTCGAAATAACACTTGTTTGGAAAATTAAACAAAATCGAACTGTATCAAAGTCCGAAAACAGGTGTAATGGTAATGCGTAATAGGGGATCGGACAAATTTCAGAAAATGTTTAAAATTAACCATAATGTATATTATATCGCCATGAAAAATTATATTTTGATTAAGTAAAGCCCTAAAAGTACCTAAAACTATGTTTAAATGTTATGTTTCAAATATTGCCGCGCAAACGGTTACCTCAGAACGTGTGACGTCATATGAAGGGAAACGACAAGCTCAAAAAAGTTATGGCTGAATACCTTAGCTACTTTGCCAATCTGGCATTACTAGATTGGCTATTGACTAGATTTTTAAGCTATTGCATAGCTTCTATCGCGGGCCTTGAGCGTAGAGACCGAATCCAGAAATTCCGTAACGAAAATAACCTAACACCCCCCACTCCGAATGCTATGCAATAGCTTTACCGCGGCAGTCTCCGAGTGCCACACGTCTTTTTTTCTGTCTGAAAGTGGTATTGAGTTTTGGCGGGAAGCGACATGTTTGTCGTGTGCGGAATGTACAAAGATATTTCTGCAAATTCGCAAAGAAAATTATTAGAGAACTATTAGTAGGTAGAGTTAGCTGATAAATTAAGAGTTAAAAAAGTTTTCGTAATGGCACCACAAGATTCTAAATAATTAGGAAGAAAAAAATGATATTGTTCGGGCAGGGATGGAGCCTACGTCTTCAGAATACCGTCCCGACGCCTAGGCGTAACAACTGGGCCACCGAGCCAGCTGCTCCAGCAACCAAATTTCATTATATCCTTATATTAGGGGGACAATTCTTAGAAAACAAAATGGCACTACAAATTCAAAGAGAAAGAACAAAAGGTCAGTAAAATATATTCACAGATCCATGAAAAATATAGTGACGGTAAAATGTAATACGATAATGTCTATTATTTAACAATTTTCCTGTTCGAATCTCCTTACTCTATTATAACAACGGAATTAATAAAACATAAAAGCTTCTTGTCCTTATTTACCTGAGGGAATGGCTTCTAACAGCATTCAACTCCCTAAGGCCATACTGTCGCAAACTAAGACCAACTTGAAAGGGAATCCTGATGTTGGCCATTCGTCGAACACATCATTATTTTCATCGAATGATAAATAAAATGAAATGATATCATTAGAAAAATGAATAAATATCATTTTTTATGTAAGTCCGTGGCTGGTCCACAAGTCGTGAACGGGTGCTGCTTGCGGGGACTGGTCTGTTCTAGTCACTCCTACAGCTACTGTCATACCTACTTATATTTTATTTACACTTTTCTGTTACTGATACTATGACTATGGGACATCTCACTCGCATTTCATGTTTTACATTCTGTTAATTCTAATTTATACGTAATTGTGCTGAAAAAAGACATCCCCACAGAGTTTCTTGGTGCTATCTTCTCTAGCGGGCGTATTTCCGAAGCACTGGTAGAGTCAGTTTTCGCATTTCTTTTCAACACTCAGACTTCAATTTGAGTATAGGAAAGAAATGGGTAAACATACTTACCTTTTTTTCAAAGTCATGTTAACACAAGTTACAATTTTTAACATTTTTTATTTGTATCATGTTTTTATGACCTTTAAAAGTGCACTTTTGTGCCTATTTAATAAATGATATTTGACTTTGACTTTGACTTTAAGTGAATGACGAGGCGAGCTGGTCGTTTACCAGATGGTAAGCAATACGCCTGTCCATAACAGTTGCAGCACCACCCAGAAATTTGTTTTGCAAAATCCTGCGCGGCGCTGCACTGCGCTCGTCACCCTGAGACAATTAGCTGTATTTATATTGCTGTATTTAATAAAAAGATGACGAATGTATACTTTTCTCTGAGTCAAGCTTGAACTCAGTTCAGCTGCGTTTCAAACAATATTATGCTTCGTCCGAATTTCTCGACTGGTTCAGTAGGTATCTGCATCTATTTTTTACTGCTAATTGGCTCGCCTTTGACCACTATGTCACCTGATGGTAAGACGATGCGGTCGACGATGTAGCATGCTTGCCAAGCTAGTACCTGTTCACTCGAGATTTGAAGATTCCTAGATTGTAGCTATCGGGAGAGTCAGTCTTTCCCGATGACTAAAATTTAGGAATTTTCAAGTGTCGAGTGAACAGGTACTATCTTGGCAAGCGTGCTAGATTGTCGACCGCATCGTCGCTTACCATCAGGTGACAGTGGTCAAAGTCGATTTCACAATAAATAAAAAATGTAATCGTTGTTCGTATTTATTTTTGTATGTATGTTAATTCCGAATCCAGAAAAAGTCAAATTTCGATGGGAAGGACCTGAATTTGATCGGAAAAGGTATTCCAAGTTCAAATGAGCCGACTGAGGCCCGAACTATTCACCTATTAAACACCAAGTACCTACATAGAAAGCAAGCCTAATCAATTCCTCTGCGTGGCCGTTCTTCAGCTTATCGGATTTTTATATAACAAGCTGTTTGTGCGCAGTGATACGTTACTTGAATATGCGGACTATTTTAGCGAAATGTTTACTTTTAAATAAGGAGGTTACGTAATAACAGGAAGAAGATTCACTTTCTATACAATGATAACTATCTAAATCACTTGTTGCGTAAACGACGGAATAATATGCGTCTGACAGAATCCTAATTTTTATATTATGAGGATGAATAAATGATTTGTCAAAAAAAATTAAACCGACTTCAAAACCACAAACAGGCACTCAAATCACTAAAATTAATATATATGTTACTGAATGACGAGACGAGCTGGTCGTTTGCCTTGATGATAAGCAATATGGCAGTCCATAACAATAACATCACCACCCAGAACTTTGTTTTTCAAAATCCTGCGCGGCGCCGTACTGCGCTCGTCACCCTGAGACAATTAGCTGTTGAGTCTCATAATGCCCAGTAATTTAATGTTTTCTTAAAAATAAAATTTTCTCTGGTAAACAATTTGAATGCCATAGACATAGCCATCCATGAACCCAAAAGGCATTCACAAAAAGGTCTCCGTTAAGTTACAAGACCTGCCGGTCGTTAGTCACCGTCGGCCGACCACCACTACCTAAATAGCTAAATATACCTTCGCGAAAAAACCAAGGTCACGCTCCGAAAACAGTTAGTTTTAATTACTATTGCGAAATAGAATAAAAGTAAATTAAGTGGGCAATTGTCACGCTTCGGAACACACCCCGAGTGACGTAGCTCGAGGCTCGATTTGCCTATAGCGGTTGCCGGTTGATAAGACCAAAGTACTTTCTTGGTTAGTATCGTTTTCAATATTTTCGCCACTATCTCGCCTGATGTGAAGCGATGATATGGCCTAAGATGGAGCACATAGATCTAGAGAGAGACGGCAGTTGACCGGCTGCTCAGACCCGTCTCCCCGATGGTTCACCGAACATCATCCCGAAACACGACTAGGTCGCGTGACGGCATGGCTTTGTTCGGTGGGTGGTATTACAACCACGGCCAGAGCATACCACTCCAAAGCGCGTAAGCGGGTTTTATCTCGATGTTTTCCTTCCTCGTTTTAGAGCGAGCGTTCCTTACTATTTTAGCTTTACGTAATTATAATTGCATCTTGATATATTTAAATTATGTTAGACCTTTCTGTTCAAAGGTTGTTTGGAGCAGATCTCTTTGAGCGATAAGACCGCCTATTGGTATGCTGATTACTGTGAAATGTACCTGTTTTGTATGTAACTATTTTTAAGGTGATTAACAATGTTTATATTATCTATCTCGATTCAGAATTCGATACGATCCGAAAGGTTTTTATTAGCCAAAAAATTGTAATCGGATCATCCAGAAGATCCGAATCGGAACTGAAAGGGAAAGGAGGAAGGGAACGGAGGGTCTAACCGAAAAAATATGTTATAAAAAATAAATACAAAAATTACTCTATTGAAAAACACAGATTATTAAACTAACAATAAAAGCTTATCAGTAGTGTAACAATTGGCGGTCTTACAGTTATGTTAATATTATAAAGTTAAAAACGTTTTTTAATCGATTTCCAAAAAAGGATGAGGTTCTCTATTCGATTGTATACTTTATTTTATTTTTAATGTTTGTTACCTCAGAACTCCGTCATTCATGAACCAATTTGGAAAATTCTTTTTGCGTTGGGTTCAGTATAGCTACGAAGTGGCCCCATATAAACATCGATATTTAACCTTGGACTTCGAAGATACATTGAAGTCGGTTTTTTTTATGAAATGTATACCTACTTTTCATCCCTTACAAAGATCCTTGTCTCTCGCCTGATGCTAAGCGCCGCTGAAGCCTGAAGATGAAACATATAGTATTTACAAGTTGTTTTGTATGAATAGATACTAATTTCTAGGTTATCGATTACGTTATCTATCACTCGTTATCGAATGATAACAGAATAGTGTGTATTTGATATATAACAATATTTTTTAACCTAACTTTAAAAAATGATTGTGTTTTTATCAGTGCTAAGTTCCAATTCAACACAAAAATTGCCAATACCACACAGGCTACTTTTTATCCCGAGAAACCAGGGGGACCAAATTATTTGCTTAGGTAATGCTTTGTCGCAAGTATACACATATGTATACATCATTCACTAGACACTAACCCGTATATGCATTCACTCACTCCACATGTAGAAAAGTGAGATATTTGATAATGAAATGATCATCATCAGCCCATCACGTTCCCGCTGCTGGGACACGGGTCTTCTCTCATAGAGAGAGAGGGAATGATAATTTTAGTTAATTGCATCTTTGTAATTCTTAAGTAAGAAATAATTAAGGAAGTACATATATACATGGGTATCTATATAAAAGTCTAAAACTAAATTAATTATATAATGGAAGACACTGAAAACTCACGACGCAGGTAATCCTAGTGTGGGTTCCAGGGATCATCAATATTGTTATTATAATATAATGCAACAACTATTGTTCTATCTCCGATGTATCCAAACTCGTTTTTGACCGAAAAAAGACATTATTATTATTATTATTAAACTGCGGGTAAACCCGCAGGGCGCAGTTAGTACCTACTCAAGATTTGGGAGCACTCGGGAAGCTTTTTAAAAACTAATTATATTAAAATCAAAAACTAAAATACGTGTTGCCGATTTGGAGGCTTAATTTAATCTGTTAATAAAACCTTACAACTAATTCGCCCGTTCTCATAGAACTCCCTGAAAGCCTTACTCAGCGTAATAGCAAGTCACACGCTTCTGCTGAGTAAGCCCTCTCTAATCTAATATAGAAGGGTGAGGGGGATCCATAACTCCTCCCTCCCTAAGAGCGAAATTATCGGAATGCTCGATTTGAGAGTTTTCCCGATAACTTCGTACACATTTTATAATCCTTAATCTAAACACATATAATAAAAATACAGATGAACTTAATATTACAAGGCCCATTGTGGCGTAAACTAAAACACTGAAGCTAGAGTCTCTTTCTCTATTAATAACACTTTCAATTACTTCACTATTCTTTAACGCATATGACATATACTTCACTTCATCTAGGTTGACGTCCAGCATGTTAAGTGCGCGTGCACTCGATAGGTTTACTTTTGTATGTAGTTGCGGCAAATTGATGATCGGGATTGGTGACGTAACTTCCACCTCCGTGTAGGTAAGGTGGTGACGAATTCGAATTTTGTCAATTTCTAAATCACAGGGCTCGTCCAGGGTTATCAAGTAGGTTCCAAGAATAGGATACTTGGTAACTTCGTCAGCGCATTGTTTAGTTATCATCGTCTTTATTTTCGTGTAGAGTATCCAATTTTCAGAGTTCACCTTCTGTACCTTCACATCTTCTACATTAACCGGTTGCTGCTTACAACAGGTAAGGTTGCTAGAAAACTTCATAAGTTGTTCCACACAGGTGAGTCCAGGGTACACGGCTATGTTGCCGTCGGTGCAGAGGAAATGATCTCCGGCGGCGAGAGGGCGACATGGTTTTGCAATCGGTAAGTACTTTATCCCTTTCGCCAAAAGGTAAGGATATTTAGGAAATATAGCTAGGGTTATATTTTGAGGTTTATGGAAAACAGGTAAAGAATACATTTTGAAATAGTTATACGTACAATTATCAGTAAGAGGAATTTCCATTATAAACGTAATCTGGTTTTTCTTTATAAACGATTTCACACAAATAGTTTCTTCTAACTGTAATAAATTAGATTCAATAGGCTCGTAAACTAAGGTTCCAATGTTAGATATTGATTTTAAATGATCTAGGAGTTCTGTAGAGTTCACAATGGATTAATGTAATGTAGAGCTTTTACTTAACGCTAATGCGGTCTCTAGTTCACTTAGCTTTATAAAGATAGTGCGAAAATTACTTATGAAAATGCTATACATTCCTAAGATGTATGAAGATAAACCCCAATGACTTTCTTTAGACAATTGTCTTATAATATTTTCAACCTTTGTAATGCGTTGGTCCAGAACTATAGAGTTATTATTAATTATTAACGTTGTGTTAATGAAGCTGTCCAACATTTTAGAGATTATCGTTAATTTCTTTGAAACAATAACTTGGTCGTGACTGATTTCAGAAGTTAATTTGTCATACTTAAGTGCGTCATCATGATCGAGATTCCCAGTAACAAGTTTTATGATAGAACCTAACGGATTTAAAATGCCTCTCTTAAAACGCTGCGGTATCAGTTGACGATATTTATCTATAGTCATGAAACGTAGATGCTCTGCATGTATTCGTACACCATAAAGTTCAACAGGAAACTTTTGGTTTTGTTCTATCAAAATGTTAAATTGGCCAAATTTTGATATAATTAAATTCAAATCATTACAAACTCTATCTAAATTTAAAGTCTTTATAATAGTCCAACTGTCTGTTTGGAGATACGCTTGACCTTCCTTCACTGGCAGGATTCCCGGGTTCCCTTCAAGTGAACGCAGATGAAGGGCGACTGCCGATGTCGCTAGCATCAGAATGCACCACCTGCGGAGGGCGTTTTATGTTTATAACCGGAGCCTTTGTTTCTCTGTGTTCTAACTTAATTGGGACAACATTCCTCACAATCTCATCCACCACTTTTGCTTTCTTGTATCTCGCTTTATCCTTACTCTTTCTTTTATTCACGTCTTTCACATATACAGTCTTTCCTTGTGGAAGTTCTATTGTAGCTTCACCACCTCGCTTTTCCCTAATCTTTTCTTTCTTGGCTGACATCTTTTCTGCTAAATGTGCATATAAAAATTTCGTACGCTTTTCGTGATCTTTTACTAACTGCTGGGTGTATGACTTTTCAAAATCTATATTGTAGGGAGTATCTGTGTCTGTATGGCCAAAAACTACCTCAAACGGGGTAAGTCCTGTCACTGAATGAATAGTATGATTGTAACTCATAACTGAATACGTCATGACGGACGCTGCGTCTGTACATTTTTGTTCATATCTTGCTAACCTATATATTTCAATTATTGTTGAATGGAAGCGTTCGATTAAGCCCATTGAATTTGGATTATTAATTGTGCCTATGTGTCGTTCGATTTTATGTAAATTCAAGAATTCCTTCATCAACTCATTATTGAACTCCATACCGGGATCAGAACTTATCTTTTTAGGAATACCATAAAAAGAAAAGTACTTCATAAGTGCTCTAACAACTTCTGGTGTGGATTTGTTAGGTATTTCAATGGCTTGACCTAACTTACTAAACGCGTCAATCAAAGTCAAATAATATTTGCCTTCTATTGAGAAGAGATCGATAAAAATCTCTTGAAAGGGGGCATCTTGCGTCTGTGTTAGTTGCATTACTGGTTTGAGAGGTTTCCGGTCGTATTTCATTTTTCTACAGGCTTCACATGCATTAATTAATGCTGTAACTGTCTCTTCCATTTTACTCCAACAATAACTCCTCCGAAGTCTTACTAATGTCTCTTTGATGCCACGATGACACGTCTTTCCCTCATGATATTTCAGTACTATAGCTTTCTGTTCGCTTTCATCCTCAACATATACCACTCGTTCAGTGCATTCATAAAACCTTATCATATCCTTCTTAAAAAGTCCAATTACTGTATTGCTAAACTGTCTGCGATGTTCATCTTCCTCAAAGTAAATAAAGTATTTGATTTTAGGCCTAACATACTCCTTTAGGAATTTTTTTATTAATTCCGGATTATTAAGTGGTAGAAACACTTCCAATATTTTATGCTTTTCCCTAGAAATATCCCTAACTTGCATTTCATTCCTAAACCAAGAAAATACCAATATTTGGTTTGGCTTGGTGTCAATAGCCTCATGTAGAATTGGTATTCCTGTAGATTCTAAATCATTTGCTGAGTGAATAGTCTGTGATTTGCTGCTATGTTCTGAAGGAACAAAAACTGGAAATTCATTAGGACGTTCTGAAATGATTTCAGTAGTTTCTGATGCGGTATCTGTTGTAGACATAGGACCTACTGAGTCAGTTCTACTACTCGAGTCTGATATATTCACTATCGGTGGGTCAGGTTCTTCTTTCTTTTCAGTTGACAGTCTTACAATGCTCTGAACTACATCATCCATCTCCATCTGAAGCTTTCGCTCTTTCTCGTCTACGTTAACTTTCATCGATTGTCCTTCATCATCTGAGTCCATAGCATTGACCTTGATTCTACTAAGGGCATCGGCATTGGTGTTTTGTTTACCCTTCTTATATATGATTTCGAAGTCGGAATCTTGTAGACGTAACCGCCAACGAGTAAGTTTACTGTTTGGATCTTTTAAAGAATTAAGCCATGCTAGAGGTCTATGATCGGTGTATATATAGAACTTTCGGCCGTATAAATATGGCCGAAAATGTTTCGTTGCCCAAATGATTGCGAGTAACTCCCGTTCTATAGTGCTATACCGTGATTCCGTATCGCTCAAGGTACGACTCGCATACGCTACTGGCTTATCACTGCCTACTTGTCCTTGGGACAATACCGCGCCTAACGCTACGTTAGATGCGTCGGTTGTTAGTATAAACGGTTTCGCATAATCAGGGTACTGTAACAGTGGTGCGTGGGTCAGAAGCTCTTTGCATTTATTAAATGCGTCGATGTAAGTTTGGTCAGTAATAATTTTATTTCTCTTCTTCAAACATGATGTCAATGGTTGTGTAATTTTGGCAAAGTCAGGTATGAATCGTCTGTAGTAACCTACCAGTCCAAGGAAGCTTTTAATTTCAGTTGTAGTTTTTGGTAGTGGAAAATTCATCACAGCTTTTATCTTGTCATCATTGGGTTTAAGTCCGTCTTTAGTAATAGTATGTCCAAGATACAGTACTTCTCGCCGTAAAAACTCGGATTTGTCTAGCTGTACCTTCAAGTTAGTAACTCTAAGTCTGTCAAAGATCAGTCGTAATTTCTGTATGTGTTCCTCTAGGCTGCTAGAGAAGATAATTACGTCATCAAGGTAAACCATACAGTGTAGTCCTGTCAGTCCTCTTAGTACATTGTCCATTGTCCGTTGAAATGTTGCAGGTGCTGTCTTAAGTCCGAATGGCATCCTGAGAAACTCAAAATGACCATTCTGTGTACTAAACGCTGTTTTCTGTCTGTCCTGCTCCTCTACTTCAATCTGATGGTAACCGCTAGCTAGATCAATAGTACTAAAGTAAACGCTCTTTCCTAATTTGTCAAACAAGTCGTTTATATTCGGTAACGGGTATTTGTCGTCAATCGTCAAGTCATTGAGTCGTCTGTAATCGATGACCATTCTAAACTTTACTTCGCGAGATGCATCCATTTTCTTGGGTACGAGGTGTACCGGGGCATTCCATGGAGAGTGGGATTCTTGTATTACATTGTCTGTCAGAAGTTTCTGGACTTGTCTGTTAATTTCGTCTGTTTGTGTCGGGGCCTGTCTATAAGGTTTAACAAATATCGGGTCTTCGTTCTTTGTCCGGATTTTGTGTTTTACTTGATTGGTAAAACTCAAGGGTAATTGATCACAGTGAAAAATATCTCTATATTCCATACACAGTTTGTATATTTTTTCATGTTCCTCGTCATTCGTATGGTCTAGTCGGAGTTTACTTAGATTGTCTTTAAGTAATTTGTCAGAATCTATGTTTGTTGTGTCAGTCGTAAAATGTGTTTGACATTCGGTTGTTTGATATTTCGAGACTTCCAAGGGTTGTGTAAAAGTCAGTAACATTCGCTTGTCAAGAGTATTCTGAATTACTGTAGTGGCATATCCATTCACACAATTCACTAACGCACTTGGCATTCGCACACCAGTACCAAACTCTGTATAGTCAATGATCGCTTCGCCTGAATGTTGGTCTGTTGGTAGTTTAACGCGTTGCTCCGATCGTGGTTGTAATTCGATTACATAATCCAGATTGTTATTAGTGATTGGAATGCAAGTAGATTTAGTCTTTAAGACTAGGTGTTTAAGGTCGATTATGGCATCCAATTGCTTTAATAAGTCGTTCCCGATTAATCCATCATAACGCGGATCGACATCGTACAAGTAGAACTTGTGCCAATCATCACTTTCGAACGTTGGTAAAAGTGGGATTTGTATAACCTCACTATGCCTACTAGATGCGTGGGTGCTGACTACTTCAAAAGGTTCATGCTGAATATTTTGTTGAAAATACTGGTAAGCTTTGTGGGGGCTCAAAAATGACCTTGTGCTACCCGTGTCAATCATCAGTTTCGCATCTATTTCGGGGATGTATATGTAAGGCAACTTAAGTGTGGGGTCACAATTAAGTTCTATCATTTCTTGTCTTTTATTAAGGCTTGTGTGGGAAAATTTTCAGCTGTTGGTCCCTGAGTAACGTCCGGCTGAGCTGTCTCGTACGTCATTTCGTTGTTAGGTCCGTCAACACTAATGTCATCTACATAAAAGGCGTTCTCGTCATAATCAAACTCATTGTCACAGTAGTAGTCATAATACTGTCCGTCGTTAATGTCATTTAAGGCCAACTCATTGAGTCTAAAACCATCACGCGGCCTTGGCGGCGCTGTCCTCATAGTCACGTCAGAGGTTTGTACACGCGGTGGCTGCACTTGAGGTGGTTTGTACCCGAATTGCTGAGGTATCATTCCTGCATTAGGGGCAGGCCTATAACCTTGTTGTTGCGGCTGGTTGCTACCAAATTGTGGACGGTAACCGAACTGAGGGGGTCGGTAACCGAACTGAGGTGGTCGGTAACCGAACTGAGGGGGTTGGTAACCGAACTGTGGTGGTCGGTAACCGAACTGAGGTGGACGGTAACCGAAGTTAGGTGATTGTCCTTGCGCCAATTGGGGCATTTTATACGGTGCCGGTTGATTACCGAAGCTAAACTTTGGCGGTACATTATTAGGTAACGGGGCCGTAAATCTAAAACCTTGATTCTGAATCGATGGTAATACGGGTTTCGGTACACTATTGATATTGCCGTGGATACGATTCCGCATGGTGTACTGGTCATGAAAATTGACCTCCTCTAGCACTACACTCAGAGCATCTTCTAAAGTCACGGGAGATTGTAGTCGCACTGTCCGCGCCATATGCTCAGGCAAATTGTACAAAAATACATTCAGAGAGGTGTTATTATATATAGCAATTTTTGCGCGTTTTAAGTCAGCATCGGTTAACATATTCACTTTAGAAATCAGTAGCGATCTAATACCTTGAATTCGGTTGCAAAACTCCAAATAACTCTCACCAGATTTAATTTTAACCGATTCTAACTCGATATTTATACACTGTTCACTCCGGGGGTCTCCAAAATGCTGTTCAAGCAGTGCCTTTAATTCAGACCAAGACAAAACATCCTCGCGTTCCGATAACAGCGCAGCTGCATTATCTACAAGCCGGCTGGTTATAGAGTGATATACGTATAAGTTTTGAGCATCATTACCTCTATACCTGCTAATAACATATTCACTTTTTCTCAAAAACAGATTTAATTGCCTTTTGTCTTCTCCAAAAATAGGGATAAGGCTCAATATTTCACGCGGAATTGATCTTATTTCCTCCATATTCGATACTTTTACGTATTAGAAAGTCAGAGAACACACACAATTAAATTACACACAGTAAACACACAATATAAAAAAACACAGTAAAACAATAGTATATAAGCACAAATAAAGCAAATCGATTGATTGTTAACGCTATTTTAATATATTTGTAAAAGTTATAAAAATGTATAGATATATAAAAATTCGATTTACTTTAATCGCACTTAAAATCACTTAAATTAAATATTCTGATCGATATTAAGACTTAAATACTTCACTTTACTTTAAACTTCAATAATGTCAATTAAAAATTTCACTTTTTTGTTGTCTCTATACCTTACTCTACTCTATAGTAAATTCTATTTTTAGAACACAGGTTGATTCCGTAGAATTTCATACAAGGAATACCAGCTACGTTATAATGAGAGAGGTTCGATCTCAATAATAACAAATTACTTTACTTTAACACTAATGAAAAATATAGGAGGATTAGGGGAACAAAGGAATGGCGAAAAGTTTGACTCACCAACCGTTGACCGCTATCACTCCCATACTCAGCTTTGCTTTGACCCTGCTCGTATTATGAGAATATTTATTTGGTTCGGCGGATTTCCTCGATTCACGCGGTTTTCGTAGGAGTTTTCCAGCGAATTTGGACGCCGAAAAATCGCGAAGGGCACGGAACTATACGGAAAATCCGACACCGGCTGCGCCACTCAAGATTTGGGAGCACTCGGGAAGCTTTTTAAAAACTAATTATATTAAAATCAAAAACTAAAATACGTGTTGCCGATTTGGAGGCTTAATTTAATCTGTTAATAAAACCTTACAACTAATTCGCCCGTTCTCATAGCATAACTCCCTGAAAGCCTTACTCAGCGTAATAGCAAGTCACACGCTTCTGCTGAGTAAGCCCTCTCTAATCTAATATAGAAGGGTGAGGGGGATCCATAACTACCTACTTATAAATTATTTTTGCCAACCTGGGCCCTAATTCACTATAACAACTTGGCGATTCCTTGCTTTAAGGAAACGTCGATTCCTTCATTAATAAACGACATCTGCGAAATTTGTATTATCTATGGCGCGTCATATATATAAATATATGAATGCGTCATAGAGATGTCGTTTATTAATGCAAAAATGTATTAATGAAGCAAGGAATCGCCAAGTTGTCATAGTGAATTGGGATCCAGGAAAAGTAATGTTTCGAATACACCATGTCTTTATGAACCAGGCTAGTTCATAAGTAGATCAGTGGAGTCACCGTCATCCTATCTGCCCTTCTGAGTGAAAGGCGGCCGGCGCGCGCGCATCGCTGTAGGCCGGGAGGCGGCGGTCCTTGCAGATAAGGTGTTTTACATTTTATTGACATGCAACAAAAATTTATACATTTTATTTAAAAAAAAACGACATCGATGTAGCTTCGAAGTCCAAGGTCAAATATCGATGAAATTTATATGGGACCACTTCGTGGCTATACTGAATCCAACTCAAAGAACACAAAAAAAAGAATTTTCCAAATCGGTTTATAACTGACAGGAGTTCGACAGAGTTCTGAGGTAACAAACATAAAAACAAACAAAAATGCAATCGAATTGAGAACCTCCTCCTTGTTTTAAAGTCGTCTAAAAATACTTAACACAACATAACAGCAACACGCCTGCCCACAACAGTTGCAGCGCGATTTTGTTTAACATACCTAATCTAGCGCGGCACTGCACTGCGCTGGCCACTCTGAGACAATGCTTCTTAAGTGTATAGTGCCTAGTAATCTCGCTTGGAACAGTGTCCTTCAAATTATAACACAGTGTTTGCATACTACTGCTTGGTGGTTAAATATCTAGCAATCTGGCAAAGTTGTGGAATTTGAATACAGTTTGAAACAAGAAAGTGACAGATAAAAACGTTTTATGCGCCGTTTGAGGTTAACTCGGCATTGCATGCTAATAAAGATATAGAATGCACTGTCATTGAGTTGTGTGTACCCTTAAAGTTTTAGCCAGATAGCTAATCGAAATTTGAGATGGAAGATTCCAGCCGGAACGACAGACAGACAAACAAGAGTGACTTAATAAAAACATGGTAAAAGAACAACAGCCGCTAGCTCCCCCACTACAAGTATGACCCGCCATCTTGCCTCAACCGCATTGTCCTCCAAATAAAAAACTTTCATATAGGTCATCGACCTCGGGCCTCATTATGGGACTAGCTCTGCCCCGCGGATCGGTTCCCGGAAGTTATGTTTAAAAGACATTTAAATCGTTGCTTGGCTCTTTTGTCAGTTATCCGAGAATATGGGCCACAAACTTCTGTTAACTGGTCTCGCGCTCTGGGTTGGGCGCTCCGGGTCTGGCGCAGGCGACACTTAGGTTATTATTATAATAATATAAGGAAAATCTCCTTATTCTTAACCGACTTAAGGAAAAGGAGGCGGTTCTCATTCCGTTTATATTTTTTTATGTTTTTACCTCAGAACTCCGACATTTTAAACTGATTTAGAAAATTCTTTTGCGTTGGGTTCAGTATAGCTTTAAGGTGGTCCCATATAAATTTCATCGATATTCAACCTTGAACTTCCAAGATACATCAACATTGAAGTCGGGTTTTTTTTGTTATACATTTTTTTATGCAACTGGGCAATGAGACGAGCAAGTTGTTCGCCTGATGGTACCTGAGAAACCGACATGTCCAAGAATTACCAACTGGCGCTGGGCTAGCGTGGCGGATTATGGCCCATACTCTCTCTATGAGAGAAGACCCGTGTCCCAGCAGTGGGAACGTGATGGACTGATGAAGACAAAATATAAAAGTGATTATGACATGGTCCTAATACGTATAGCATAGTGTTGGCTGGTGTCTAGATTTGCGCGGGATGTCCCGATTTTTTGGGGTCTGGTGACACGTCCCGAATCACTTTTGATCGGGACACCAAATGTCCCATTTTTCACTAACCTCTTTAGTCTGTACTTTATTCGATCGTTTTGACAAAAGAAGACACAAACTTAATGATTGTATCATTGAGTGTCTTCTTTTTTCACCATTTCGACTAATCATATTATGATTAGTCGAAATGGTTACGTTTGAATTTTGTTGTATTTGAGAGTTTTTTTTATGTATAGATAGATAGATAGATAAACACTTTATTGTTAAAAAACCTTAAATATAGGTACATGAAAAACAAGTAAATTAAAAGTATTTGAATGACGAGACGAGCTGGTCGTTTGACTGATGGTAAGCAATACCCCACTTTACAACATAACAATAACAGCACCACTAAGAATTTAGTTTTGCAAAATCCTGCGCGGAGCTGCACTGCGCTCGTCAGCCTGATATATTTAGCTGTAAAGTCCCATCATGCCCAATTTTATTTGTTTTTCCATTTTAAATAACTCCGATAAAAATATGCACACTGATTCACTAAAACCAGTTTTCTTTTGTACTCATTTTAGTCGTTTCGATTTAAAAACCAAAATCCCGATAATTTTAACGTTCTGTTTCGAATTTTTGACACACTGGCAACACTATTTGTACATGTCTGACACACTTTAACTTACGATGCAAAACCTAAGCACAATAAGTAACGGGTTTTATTGCTACATAATCATACTGCTATCTTTTTAGGTCAAACCTTATTGCTTATTGCTTACTTAGGTTCGTTTAGTGGACGCCCGTGGCTTTGGTCATGCTTTAGAGCATTGCTTTTGCTTGGCGACAATCTATGCTCAATTTAAGCTAATTTAAGAATGAAGAATAACATTCATCGAAAAGAGTAGGTACCTACCTGGGTACATAGAATACAACGATGCATGGAACATTCCGCTTGTGCCAAGTAGCCAACTGGCACATAAGAAACATAATATTGTCAAAAACAAACATAAAATATTATAACTAAAGTTCTAAAAAATATGCCCCTCAGTTTCTTGCCATATCTTCTGAGTAGTGGTTCTCTTTCCGATACGGTGGTAGTCATTGTGATAATTGACGTTCATAAGTGCGTCTGTGATGACAAAACTGAATAAAGAACTTTTGAATTTTGAACCTTTTTTCAATACGTTTTGAATACAGAAAATTCAATACTTTTTTAGCCGTAGCACAGACTGAAGAGTACAAGATTTGAAAATATATTTTTAATACAAGCTTTTAACAAATTCGTAATCGGAACTTGTATCTAAAAGGTATTTTACTACCACGTGGCCACCAAGCATTCGCATTTAAGCACCGAAAATAATAATAGCTTGCACAACCGTATGTGCATAACACGCGTGGCGGCTTAAAAACTTAGAATAATGTTAGAGACTTTTGTATGTTCGTATTTCTGTTTCAAACCGAATTCACTTCTAGAGTTTCATTAAGCTGTATCAAAACAGTTCTAGCATTCTTAGCTACACACAAACAGACAGACAGACTTGTCGTAGAAGTAGAGAATTATCTGAGGCTTTACTTTCCTCCTGCAAGTAGGTTTGGGACGTCGATAAGTCGCACCGTAACCTCAATGTATTGCCGTGGAGAATTACTACTACACTGCTTACTCGACGTGGATACAGGGCGTTTGAGTTCATTAACCCTTACGCACCTACTACAGTACCTATGCACACAAATCACGCATTTTTTTACTGAGTACCTGCGCGCCACGCTTGCTCATAACAATTGCAATGCCACCTAGTCAAAGTCAAAGTCAAATATCAGTTATTAATTAGGCACAAAAGTGCACTTTTAAACGTCATATACATGATAAAAATAAAAATTATATTTTTGAAGTTTTGTATTTAGTAAATTATATCTTTTATGTTATTTTTTTAACGGGCGAATGCTTTTATTTCTGAAAACAACTCTACACTCTACTTACTAAAACTAAACTAACTACTTACAAGGAGAAGCAGTCGGACAACCCACAGACCATCAAAGGCCTGTAGATAGCGCAAATGCTCCAACCCACTATTATGTTAATTACTTCATACACCAACTGACCGCATTTTTTATCTCTTTATTCCTGTCCATCCAAAGGTTGCCTGTAAGAAATTGTACATAGCAATAAGGCCGCACATTGTTCTACCACTTATGTGACTGTAAACTTTTGTATCCTGTTTTGGTGTTCAATAAAGTATTATTGTATTGTATTGTATTGTTATCGATTTCGTAATTGCAATATGGTCGTAAAATGTATGAATTATATAAATAGGGACAGTAATCGAGAAAAAATCTAAAATGTAGTTAGAACGAATGTTCGTCGAACCAGAAAGATCATTCAATCAATATTTTTGTGAAATAATAATGATTTATATTTTTAAATTAATAAATAAAATCTAATAATTCTGAAATTTTTAATCTGTTCTTCATCTCAAACGAAACAACAATCACAGCGCATGACGTCATTTGTAGGCAAATGCCGTGAGTCAAGCTTATGTTTATTTTACATTTTTGTATTCATAAAATGTATTTTTGCTCATTTTTTCATTCCATTACTACAATATAGTCCCCAAACTTCACAAAACGTATTTAAATCTCTTTGCAAGTTTTATTTCGAAGAGTTTGTAGTTTTCTACCTACATATGACGTCACAAATTTTGAGTTGACCTTTTGCGCCGCAATATTTGAAACATAATATTTAAACATAGTTTTAGGTACTTTTAGAGCGTTATTTAATCAAAATAGTATTTTTCATGGCTATATATATTAATTGTACTTAATATAAAACACTTTCTGAAAAGTTGTCCGATCCCCTATTATGAATATAGACGCCGACTGCACGTAAACAATATCTCCGGTACATATAATTGTGAAATTCAATTACTCAGGACACGATACGTTCTTTATTTATTTGCTTTTCTGTGATTTAATGCTAATTGAATGAAAATGCAAACGGAAAACGGATTTAATAAATATGACTTTATTTCACAAAGTTACATTGTTTTTGTTGTGGAAACAATAAAAACACGTGTTTTCTCTTGAGGTATTTTACGAATAGCAACAATTATTTTACCACGTTTTTTACCATGTTTTTATTGAGTCACTTTATTGTCTGTCTGCCTGTCTGTCTGTCGTTCCGGGTGGAATCTTGCAACTAAAATTTCGAGCACTTCCCGATTAGCTATCCGGCTGAAACTTTGGGTAGCTCACAACTCGATGACAATGCTTTTCTTTATGGCGCATAAAAATGTGGTTTTTGAATTACTTCCTTAATTTATTAACACTAAGGATTTAACACACTGAAAGAAATAAATAGCTGAACTAGTTCAGCTATTTCAAAAATTTACAAATATTAATTAGTAGAAACCAAAGTTTTGCTAAAATAGCTGAACTGCTTTTGCTGCACATCCCAAACTAGTTATGCTATTCAGAGTTCAATTGCTGTTAGTTAAAATGTGAACTAATGCTTAATAAATTATGTCAGCTAAACTTGTTTAGCTACACGGATAAAATGTTTGATTACTATTAAGCAAACTATATAACTATTATTAAGTTGTATGTTTATTATTTTTTTACCAATCGAGTGTCTAAAAATAGTTCAATGTGTTTGTTAAATCTTTACTTTATGTTATGTTTATCGGTAGCATTTTTTTTTTGGCTACTAATTATTAATATTTAAAGCTACATGTAACAGCATCAAATACATGATGAGTCTAAATAAAATTCGACATCTCATTACAAAACTGTTTAGAAATTGTTTATTAAATAATGACCACAAATAACAAAAACAAGCTCGGTAGGTAATAACTAAACGCTCGCTTCCCTCGTCCCTTGCCCAGTGCCCTTGCCCCGCGCTTCACGCCTCGAAGAGATCGCGTTTCACGTCTCGAAAGAGTACGTATACGCAGGAATTTGTGTGCGTTTTACACGCGTTGCAACACGTCTATGTCAATACTTCTAAATACTCGAGACGCCTTTCGACGTCATTGAGAGACTTAGTCTCGAGACTTAGTGAGTGAAACCTAGTTTTAAAACCTATTCCAGTATATACGTTTCATCTCTCACTAGCGATTCGCGAAACTCAATCCAAAAAAACGTGTTCGGTCTTGTTCGTTTTGTGCTGCCGTCGCGCGCGCTGTTGTAATTAATAATAATAAAAATTATATTCGTCGTAGCGCATGGTTTGATGGTTCTATACGTAAAACTATTAAGTGATTTAAGAAGACGAGGGCGAGAACTACCTGGCATGGAGAAGGCGGTGGATCCCATGGCCGATTACTTAAAGTCATGGGGTCTCGAAATGTATGTTCAGAAGTTTGCAGGTATGTACAATATTTTTATCCAATTTAAATATAATTAACAATGTTTTCGTAAGTGCCTACTTAAAAACTTCAAGCCTGACGGTTATATTCTGTTCTGGCCAACTTTGGGTCAGTGGGTCGTCTGATTTTACGCCTTTCAATTCAAGACTATCAGTCAGTTTTGAGTGTCCTTATTACATGTAGATTTTTGATGTAAGTACTTAATTATATTCATGCCAGTTGTCAATACAAACTAAAATGATGGGTCAGTGGGTCGTCTTAGCGGGGCGGAGATGGAATAAAAAAAATATCATGGGTATTATATTTTCTGTACCTACCGTTACATAGATCAAGATAGTTTGTTTATGTAGTTACTACTACATTTTATCAGATTTTGAGGTGATAACTGTCAGTCTTGAGATATCTAAAAGATGGTTGAAGCTAATTATATACTTATTACCTAGGCACTTACTATCTACTACTACTCTTAATAAGAGTGATAGGCAAAATATTCGTAAATTTTTGTCATGTTCCATGTGTCTAAGTTTGCAACAAGACTTGTTAATAATTTCTAACCTTTCTTACACCAGAACATGCAATTGATGGCGAAACACTTCAAATGCTATCGGAGGAAGATATAAAGGAGCTTATACCAGTAATAGGACACAGGGCCAAATTAATAGCACAGTTAAAATTATTAAAGGATATTATGTTAGATGCGCACTCAGTAAGTGCCTAATTATACCTAATTGATTAATTTAATTATCATTGTCTTGGGACTGTTCTAAGTAGGTACCACGACCCTGGAACGTAAAGGGCACACGAAGGAACAGGTTGATTTTAGTCAGTGAAGTCTGACAGTCCCTCCTGCTCCGCCCTGGGCGAGAGGACTCATTTCATGATTTTACAACCCAAAAAAAAAAAAAATTAGCCTTCTTATTGTGTTACTTTTAAGTAACTTCATGTTCCCTACCAGCTTACACACATTATATGTATAGGTACCTATCAATGTACATACAAAATAAATAATCTTTCTTTTACAAATGGAATATAACAATACAGCCTAATCTTAAGTAATTTTTTTTTGTTTCTCAATTGAATTTTTTCTGCAGGAAACTCATACTAGAGACAACATGGCATCTACATCCCACACATTTAATATTGAAGAACTGCCAATTCTAACCGATTCAACCTTATTTTCCTTACCTGAATCCACCTTGGAAATTGAAGAAACTACTAATACATGTGTGAGTTATTTTTTGTTGTTGTGTATTTGGGGGGAGGAGAGGTAGCGGGACAGTTTTGAGGAGCAATTCAGATCTATTTAAACCAGATTAATTACCTATGCCTAATATATTTGTAGTACATATTTAAGTATATCTACCACATTATTTAAAACAAGGTTCCAGATTTGGGTTCCTAGGCTTAGGATGACCTAGGTATACATTTTTCTTGACTATGAATCAATTATGTTTTCAGGAACTTTACGGAATTCTGAGTACATGTAACGAAGGGAAGGGCCTTCTTCTACGCTTTCAAGAAAGTGGGTTATTGAATAATGCTGCGAGAAGGAAACTTTGCAGTATAATAATATCGAATGAGTTAAAAGATAACCCAGAAAAACGAGTCACTAGCTCAAGATTTTACCAACTCGCCTTTGAAATAAACAAAGTCTTTAAAAAAGAAAGCTCAGCAGTATATTTCACACCATTTACGTCGTTCAACCCACTTCAGAAGATTTCTGCAAAAGGGAAACTACTAGATTGTTACCGACAAACAAGACGTGATTACATAAAATCTGGTGTCATATCCGGAAAAACATCTCTAAAAATTCAACGTAGCTCCTCAGCACTCTCATCACATTCTAGCGAACCAGGATCACCACTTCCCTGTAGTAGTAGACAAGAAGCAATCGAGCTATTGCAAGACAATAGTGATGATGATATTCAAGAAAAAATGTTATGGTTAAAAAACTGCTTAGATCCTTGGACTACAGTGGAGTTGTATTGGCAAATAACAACTAAAGACAGGCTAAATCTTCTGGCATCAAGTGCTATTTCTATTGATAAGTATTTTGAAGAATTTAAGGCACTGAACCAGCCAGGAGGCATATATCTGGTAAGCAGTTCTGAGATAATATAATTGCTTATTAGTAATAATCGACGAACAGTTTTCGAGATTTTGAAAATTCCAAAACGTTACCCCAGCAAAATCTTGAATGTCTCAAAAACTATAAGATGAACAAATTTTGCTATTGGTGTACATTTACAACTCATCAAAAGTTATCTTTTCATGTTTTTGGTTCCAGGCTAAGCCTTTTTTGAAAAACATTTAGCTGGGGTAACGTTACTCCAGCAAAATCAGTTTTTCTCTAATAACTCCGAAAATACAACTTGAACAAATTTTGCTATACCTACTTGAACAAATTGCAACTAACCTTGAACTAATTATCTGTAATACTCTCATTTCTCTAAGGCGCAACATTTTGCTGGGGTTACGTATACAAGTACACATATTAATATACATTTCAGAGATTGTTATCATTGTCGTTTGTATTGGTTTATCGTGAATAATAAAAATACTAAGTTGAATATGTTAAAGTTATACCTAAATGTATAGGTAGTACCTACTAGATTCTTTTAATTTTTGTTAATGTTATGGTTTGTTAAAGTTAATGAATATGGATCTAATATAGTAAATTCATAGAATTTTTGTTATTAGACTAAGAATGTTTATAAGATTCGATTATTACTGTGAAAATTTTCAGATTGTCCTAATTTTTGTAAAGGTATGTCCTGCTCCTGTTAGTAAGTGCACTTACTTAATAATATTCATTTCAGAGATTGTTATCATATTCGTTTGAATTGGTTTATTGTGAATAATAAAAATACTAAGTTGATTATGTTAAAGTTATATATTATTTTAAACTGAATATACCTAAATGTATACCTACAAGATTCTTTTATTTTTTGTTTACCCCATCAGGGCTTCTGCAGGGGTCGATCGGTATCCATTTCAGCTATTCATTATTAGTCCTTGGTAAAAAAAAATGAGCAACACCAATTCAAGTTTCATGGTTGTGTTAGCAAATATGCTGAGCTGAATACCGATGGACAATCTGCGGGAGCCATAAACCAGCCAGCGAACGCGGTGATTAGGTAGCAAAACAGAACAGCAATAAATAGATAAACAGTTTTGTAACTATTAACTAAATCAGTTGCTTACGAGTAATTAAACTGTTTTCTTACAACTAGATAAACTATTTTCTTACAACTTGATAAACTGTTTTCTTACATCTAGATACACTTTTTTCTTACACCTAGATAAACTGTTTTCTTACAACTAGACAAACTGTTTTCTTACAACTAGATAAACTGTTTTCTTACAACTAGATAAACTGTTTTCTTACAACTAGATAAACTGTTTGTGTGACAATAATATGAAAGCTTAGCTATTTGTAACTGAAACGGTTTAAGTAAACAATAGCTTAACTTAATTTACAAAACTCGTTTTAGCTATTAGTAGCACTCAGTTTGTTAGTCCCCCTTTTCATGCTACTAGCAGCTAAAATTTGTGCTACAGGTAACAAAACTTTTTTTTCAGTGTATCATTAGAAAAATGAATAAATATCATTTTTTATGTAAGTGAATGACGAGGCGAGCTGGTTGTTTACCTGATGGTAAGCAATACGCCTGTCCATAACAGTTGCAGCACCACCCAGAAATTGCAAAATCCTGCGCGGCGCTGCACTGCGCTCGTCACCCTGAGACAATTAGCTGTATTTATATTGCTGTATTTAATAAAAAGATGACGAATGTATACTTTTCTCTGAGTCAAGTTTGAACTCAGTTCAGCTGCGTTTCAAACAATATTATGCTTCGTCCGAATTTATCGACTGGTTAAGTAGGTATCTGCTTCTATTTTTTACTGCTAATTGGCTCGCCTTTGACCACTATGTCACCTGATGGTAAGACGATGCGGTCGACGATGTAGCATGCTTGCCAAGCTAGTACCTGTTCACTCGAGATTTGAAGATTCCTAGATTGTAGCTATCGGGAGAGTCAGTCTTTCCCGATGACTAAAATTTAGGAATTTTCAAGTCTCGAGTGAACAGGTACTATCTCGGCAAGCGTGCTAGATTGTCGACCGCATCGTCGCTTACCATCAGGTGAGATAGTGGTCAAACGCAAGGTAATTTCACAATAAATAAATAAACGTAATCGTTGTTAGTATTTATTTTTTATGTATGTTAATTCCGAATCCAGAAAAAGTCAAATTTCGATGGGAAGGACCTGAATTTGATCGGAAAAGGTCTTCCAAGTTTGAGCCGACTGAGGCCCGAACTATTCACCTATTAAACACCAAGTACCTACATAGAAAGCAAGCCTAATCAATTCCTCTGCGTGGCCGTTCTTCAGCTTATCGGATTTTTATATAACAAGCTGTTTGTGCGCAGTGATACGTTTCTTGAATATGCGGACTATTTTAGCGAAATGTTTACTTTTAAATAAGGAGGTTACGTAATAACAGGAAGAAGATTCACTTTCTGTACAATGATAACTATCTAAATCACTTGTTGCGTAAACGACGGAATAATATGCGTCTGACAGAATCCTAATTTTTATATTATGAGGATGAATAAATGATTTGTCAAAAAAATGGTTGCCTGTAAAGTCGGTTTTACGGGCGAAGATTTTACGTGACAACGTCTTTTGGCGGGCCTCTCTCTCGTTCGGTGACTCATCGTAACGTTACCGAGCGTTACACTTTTTCATAAGTGACTCCCAGCCGCAACCTAATTTAAGACGTTGTCACGTCAAAAAATTAAACCGACTTCAAAACCACAAACAGGCACTCAAATCACTAAAATTAATATATATGTTACTGAATGACGAGACGAGCTGGTCGTTTGCCTTGATGATAAGCAATATGGCAGTCCATAACAATAACATCACCACCCAGAACTTTGTTTTTCAAAATCCTGCGCGGCGCCGTACTGCGCTCGTCACCCTGAGACAATTAGCTGCTGAGTCTCATAATGCCCAGTAATTTAATGTTTTCTTAAAAATAAAATTTTCTCTGGTAAACAATTTGAATGCCATAGACATAGCCATCCATGAACCCAAAAGGCATTCACAAAAAGGTCTCCGTTAAGTTACAAGACCTGCCGGTCGTTAGTCACCGTCGGCCGACCACCACTACCTAAATAGCTAAATATACCTTCGCGAAAAAACCAAGGTCACGCTCCGAAAACAGTTAGTTTTAATTACTATTGCGAAATAGAATAAAAGTAAATTAAGTGGGCAATTGTCACGCTTCGGAACACACCCCGAGTGACGTAGCTCGAGGCTCGATTTGCCTATAGCGGTTGCCGGTTGATAAGACCAAAGTACTTTCTTGGTTAGTATCGTTTTCAATATTTTCGCCACTATCTCGCCTGATGTGAAGCGATGATATGGCCTAAGATGGAGCACATAGATCTAGAGAGAGACGGCAGTTGACCGGCTGCTCAGACCCGTCTCCCCGATGGTTCACCGAACATCATCCCGAAACACGACTAGGTCGCGTGACGGCATGGCTTTGTTCGGTGGGTGGTATTACAACCACGGCCAGAGCATACCACTCCAAAGCGCGTAAGCGGGTTTTATCTCGATGTTTTCCTTCCTCGTTTTAGAGCGAGCGTTCCTTACTATTTTAGCTTTACGTAATTATAATTGCATCTTGATATATTTAAATTATGTTAGACCTTTCTGTTCAAAGGTTGTTTGGAGCAGATCTCTTTGAGCGATAAGACCGCCTATTGGTATGCTGATTACTGTGAAATGTACCTGTTTTGTATGTAACTATTTTTAAGGTGTTTAACAATGTTTATATTATCTATCTCGATTCAGAATTCGATACGATCCGAAAGGTTTTTATTAGCCAAAAAATTGTAATCGGATCATCCAGAAGATCCGAATCGGAACTGAGAGGGAAAGGAGGAAGGGAACGGAGGATCTAACCGAAAAAATATGTTATAAAAAATAAATACAAAAATTACTCTATTGAAAAACACAGATTATTAAACTAACAATAAAAGCTTATCAGTAGTGTAACAATTGGCGGTCTTACAGTTATGTTAATATTATAAAGTTAAAAACGTTTTTTAATCGATTTCCAAAAAAGGATGAGGTTCTCTATTCGATTGTATACTTTATTTTATTTTTAATGTTTGTTACCTCAGAACTCCGTCATTCATGAACCAATTTGGAAAATTCTTTTTGCGTTGGGTTCAGTATAGCTACGAAGTGGCCCCATATAAACATCGATATTTAACCTTGGACTTCGAAGATACATTGAAGTCGGTTTTTTTTTATGAAATGTATACCTACTTTTCATCCCTTACAAAGATCCTTGTCTCTCGCCTGATGCTAAGCGCCGCTGAAGCCTGAAGATGAAACATATAGTATTTACAAGTTGTTTTGTATGAATAGATACTAATTTCTAGGTTATCGATTACGTTATCTATCACTCGTTATCGAATGATAACAGAATAGTGTGTATTTGATATATAACAATATCTTTTAACCTAACTTTAAAAAATGATTGTGTTTTTATCAGTGCTAAGTTCCAATTCAACACAAAAATTGCCAATACGACACAGGCAACTTTTATCCCGGGAAACCAGGGGGACCAAATTATTTGCTTAGGTAATGTTTTGTCACACATATGTTTACATCATTCACTACACACGCACATATTATACACAATTACACACACTAACCCGTATATGCATTCACTCACTCCACATGTAGAAAAGTAAGATATTTGATAATGAAATGATCATCATCAGCCCATCACGTTCCCGCTGCTGGGACACGGGTCTTCTCTCATAGTGAGAGAGGGAATGATAATTTTAGTTAATTGCATCTTTGTAATTCTTAAGTAAGAAATAATTAAGGAAGTACATATATACATACATGGGTACCTATATAAGAGTCTAAAACTAAATTAATTATATAATGGAAGACACTGAAAACTCACGACGCAGGTAATCCTAGTGTGGGTTCCAGGGATCATCAATATTTTTTTTTTTATATTTCAGTAAGTTATTTTATTTAAGTTAGCATAAATTAATAATCATATTAAATATACCTTCAATTATAAACAAAACTATAAGGCAAACACGCCGTGTAGATCGCCACCGTGCGGCAGGGTTCCCAGAATACTGGCGGCGTTACCCCTTTGTATTAAGAGGCTTAATTTCTGGGCAAAGTACGCGCCAGCTCTGAGATTCCCCGAAGCGAGGACCAGTCTCGTCGAAATATTTTTACAAAATTTTTTGGTATCGGACGACCACGGGCCTAAAGTTTCCACAGCCAGCGCTACAAATTCATAGTGCGCGCTGAGCTGTGAATACTTTCGATGTTTTAAGATTTGGGCTTGTTCAGCCGCCACCCCGACATTGCGAGCGGTGCTACCGACGTGTGACGGCGCCAAAGTGTCCACGCAGGTGGCGTCCCAGACCAGGGCTCGTCCTAGGCACCACGGTACCAGAGTGGCACCATCTGGCCTTTTGCCGTCGTCTCTGAGCATCCCGGTCGGTTCTCGTGTCGAGGGCACGGAGGCTGTGGAGAGCGCCCGCTGTAGTAGGTCATTAATGGCCCAATGTCGGTATAGGCGGCCTGCACTCTTCAAGCACGACAACCCGTGCCGTCCAAATTGATCGACGCTTCGTCCGCACTGGCAGCGATGGGGCTCGCACAGTTTAGCGCCCAAACGCAGGCCCGCTGCTATGCGCAGAGAGCTGGGGTCGAGAACCGTGGCTAGGTTGTCAGAAGGGAGAGCACGAAGCCAGTGGCCTGACTCCGGTTCCGCCACGGCTAGGAGCCGCGCTCGATTGGTGTCATCCGGAGCTTGGTCGAGTAAGGCTGTATAAATTATTTTACTGAGCGGACGGTCCCACAGGCTCTGCCTGCCCACTTCAGTAGGAATACTGACACCTGGACACGAAGCACACCAGGCCGACAAAGCCTCAGCCAAGCAGGCAACCCGAACATCGGCTATTGGAGTATTAAGAATCATGCCGATGAGGGTAAGCGAGCCGTGACCAGAGGACAAGAAAGCCGGAAGAGCCACGCTTGAAGTGCAACGAATGCCCAGACCGCCGAAAGAAATGGGGAGGGTGGCCTGCGCCCATGAGCGGTCGTCAAACGGAAGATTTAGAATTTTGGTTACGGTGCGTTTCAAAGTGGAATCGACCAAATCAGTAATAGAGTGGAAATACCAAACGGGACAGCTTCGCAACAAATACGTAAATTTTGGAGTGAAAAGACAGAGCCGAAGAATGTAAATTGCCATGTGTGGTTTAATTTCGAAAAGGCGATGAGAATTATTTAAAAAATAATTAATTTTTGAGGTCATCAGAGGCGAGATTGCATCCACGAATATTGGAGCACCTAGCACGGTCAGTGAAGCTTTTGTTTGAACGGAAATATTCGGACAAAGAGAATTAAATTTATCAATGAAACATGTGCGGTTCTGAACAGGGATGTGATCGGGTAAGAAAATTTCACATTTGTCTGAATTTAAGGTGAGGCCTATGGAGCTGAAACGTTGAATGATGGATTTAATGTCCTCCAATACCGCGGACGCACTCCCGCCCAATGAGCCGTCATCGAGATACCACACATTGAATTTAGAATTTAGCTGTGAAATTATCGTATTGATTGCTAAACTGAAGATGACAGGACCGAGCGGGTCTCCCTGCTGACATCCGACGCATGAAGCTATCTCTTTTTCACCAAAAAGTAATTTTGAAGGGGCGCTGTAACATTGCCACATATAAGTGTAAATTTCTGGTATTTCTTTTTGAATTTCGGTCAGAAGTACGCCCCTATCTACACTGTTAAAAGCATTTTTGACGTCTAATTTGACGAAAACTTCGTAATCTGTCGAACCCAGAAACGTACGCGCGGCATGCACAGCCGCCTCACAGCCAGCTCTCACGCCAAAACCGAGCTGACGAGGCTGAAATTTTTTAGATAGTCGGTCCTGAATTGCTCGGCAGCATAATTTGGAGACGAGACGTCTCAACGTACTCCCAACGGCAATCGGACGGACCCCTCTATCTTTCTTCGTCAGCGCCACAAGGTTGGCACCGTACAAGATTGGGGCTATTTCCTCCGGGACCTGACCGGCTAGCATAAAATTGGCCAGCGCGGTCAACTCCCGGAGAAGAGATTTTCCCGCCTCACTGACGAAAGGATCAGTGAGATCTTTTAAATGTTGAGGGGTTATACCGTCCAGGGGCCCGATCGCGTTAATTTGAAACAACTGCGAACGTCTATGGTTCAGTTGTAGTTTGGTTACGACTGTGGTTAAGTTTCGATTCACCTGTCTGAATTTTGGTATTGCGATAAAGTTCAAACGCCAACCAAAGTGGAATCGAAGCTGGAACGTTAACGCTTTATAGTTGTTAGTGATGTTACTTTTAAGTGACAGCTATTTCTGCTACAAAATGCTAAATCGAGGATCGATTTACCATTTTATATTTGTGCATCTCTAGTTTTGACAGCTGACAGTGTGACATTCGCCGACAGATAGACAAATGTACTCTGTGGTAAGACTGGTAAGTAGCACAGAATACTAAGTAGTTTCTTTGTTTGTTTGTTTTGTTTGTAGTTTCGAAACTTTAAATGTTTTGTAAATGTAAAAAAACTATTGTGTTGGTTGGTGTTGAAGTACCTAATATTGTACGCAGTTACTGAGCTATTTTAAGCACATTATGCTCAGTTAGTACTTAATTTGCTAACAGTGAACACATTTAGAAGAATTCCCTTCTATTGTAGAATTTTGTTTCTGATCTTCAGTTGTGAAATCTTTTAGGAAATGGAAGAGCGCCGCAGATGCACAACAGAACGTCAGCTAAAGCTCATGATAGAGTTTCCTGAAGGACACCGAGACCTTGCTCTTATAGATAGGTGAGGTGTTGAGGCTCGTGCATTTGCAGCACAATTATGGCTTAAATATGCTGAGACCCTTAATGCGAAACGACCTGCCAGAATAGGAAAGGAATAAGCTAAGGTATATACCTACTTCTATAAAAAGTAATTATTAATTTTACTGCTTACAAGTGAAAAAAAAGATGTCATATATAATTTTTTTAGAAAATAATTATTTCATCAATCTTTCAGCTGCCAGAAGTGCATTAGAAGAAACGTATCAAGGTCATCCACATTGAAGAAATGCGGGCAGAGGCTGCTATAAAAAAATACATAAAATGTCTAATCATTCAGATGCTTGCTGAAAGCATTGATAGGTTCAGCCAAAAGGTAATTTATTTTTATATGATATAATATAATAATCAAAATATGCCTGGAATGAGTACTGTCAGGCTATCAGGAAAAGAAGCTGGCGGAACACACTTTTAGCGCATATATGAAGTATAACTACTTACTCTATGCCTTTAACCCCTTTAGGTAGCGACAAATTTTTCAGCAAAAAACTCACAAAGTTATAGTATTGTATTAGTGTACAATAATCAGTATAATGCAGGGCAGCTGTTAATCGTTATAAAGCCGCCTGAAATATTGGTACTCACAGAACTTACTATCTATTGTTTCAGTATTGTCAACACAAGACCCAGACCATTAGATGATGTAAAGTCAGAAGAAGGACTAGCACAAGTTAATACCAAAAATAAATTACAAAAGGAAAAATAAATTATATGAAGGAGAATCAACATTCATTATTAAATGTGAAAAAAGCTAGTATATGCCTAGAAATATAATTTTTAATTTGTATAGGTTATAGTTATTAACGTGTAAGATTTTTATTTAAGGCCCTGTAAAATAGTTAAAGGGTATGTTATTTTATCTCTCTGAATAAAACCATGTTAACTGTCAATTAATTATTATAGCAAAATCTATGTTTATCACAATAATGATGATGTAGAAACGCTGCATTTCATTTATGATCTATATCCCTATCTACCCGCAAAAGGTTGTATGAGTGCCTGCTGACGAGCGCGTCCTAGCTCCAACTCGCTGAGGGCGCACTTTGGTCACACCACCGCTGCCGCTGGTGCCTTGGTTTGAGCCTCCTCTGCCTTCAATAGACTATGTGATGTGTGCCTTTTATGCTATAATATGCAGCACACAGCATGCATTTGTTATCATTGCAGCAGCCACTGGTGAATAATTCATCTTTCTATCCACCAACGAGCACCTACAATAAAATATATTTTATGCATTAATAATATCAATAAGTATTCATTAGGGCTATGAATGTCTTGTTAAACAAAATTAATTCCTGATTGACCCAGACAAACAATTACATTATTGATGGACACAGTGGCATAGAATGCCAATGCAACGAAAACCTAAAATAAATGTTTGTTATTTAATAACAACACAACAAGTACTTAGTAAAGGATTGTCATACAAATTCCAAGGAATGACAATGTTAGATGTTAATGGCTTTACAGCGGAATCATCGTAGTTAATCACTTCACTTAAAAGCTCCGCACATACATACGTCTTGCACTTATATTTCTCTTCATCTCTTGGGCCCGAGCCATCGCAACGTCGAATACATGGGCCTTCTCTGATAAATCCATGTACGCATTCATTTTGATTAGGTTTTAAAAGTTAAACCGAGTCAAACACCGCTCAACGATTAAAACAAAGTAGCATCTTCCTAACTTTTTCACAACCGTTCGTATGACAGCGGTAACGTTCCAGCTACGATCGAGTTGCGTTTCAACTTTCAGTCAAATCATTAACGCGATACGAAACATTTAAAAAGTTGTGCTGCGTTTCAAGTTCAGTTGCGTTTCAGTCGATATATTTTAGTGCGATTGCCCCCCAGGCCGCCGGCAGACCCATTGGGAAAGGACTTTATGGCCAATAGGGTGGCTTCCTCTTCAATGTGCATGGGCGATACATTCAATGAAGAGGGATGGCTCGGGAGCTGGGTGTTAGACGACTGTGTCGGGTGTTTATCGCATAAAGCTGTATAAGTCTCGGCAGAGTCCATGGCCAAGGAGTCGCTAGAGAAAAGAAGCTTGGCAGCGCCTCTGACGTTGCCATCTGAAACTTTGTTCTCGATGAGTTTTATTTGATTTTGGTGGGGGATATCATTGTAAACTGACTTGGATGGAATGAAATGGCGTGACGTATTGTGTTTAATTATTGAGCTAAGTGTTCGGTTGTTTGAGCCGGATTCTATATGGAAGGTGGAGTATGAAAATGTGAGTAGGTTTTCCCAAGAATTTAGAGAGTTCTCTGCGACTACCTTCGCAATACACTCCGCCAAGCTTCGAGCAACGCTCACGCGGGCTCCCTTTGGGATTCGCTTCACTATCTTGATTGAGCGTTTAAAATGTATTATTATTATTATTCATCAATATTGTTATTATAATATAATGCAACAACTATTGTTCTATCTCCGATGTATCCAAACTCGTTTTTGACCGAATAAAGACATTATTATTATTATTATTTAAAAAACGTGTTCCGTTTCTCTCCCACAACAGGAGGTGAAAAATGGCACGGGCCAAAGCCAAGTGCTTGTATATACTAAAGAAAAATTAGTTCAGCAGTTTGAAATACATTTTCGTACTATCCGACAAGTATTATATTATTAAACTGCGGGTAAACCCGCAGGGCACAGTTAGTACCTACTTATAAATTATTTTTGCCAACCAGGGCCCTAATTCACTATAACAACGTCGCGATTCCTTGCTTTAAGGAAACGTCGATTCCTTCATTAATAAACGACATCTGCGAAATTTGTATTATCTATGGCGCGTCATATATATAAATATATGAATGCGTCATAGAGATGTCGTTTATTAATGCAAAAATGTATTAATGAAGCAAGGAATCGCCAAGTTGTCATAGTGAATTGGGATCCAGGAAAAGTAATGTTTCGAATACACCATGTCTTTATGAACCAGGCTAGTTCATAAGTAGATCAGTGGAGTCACCGTCATCCTATCTGCCCTTCTGAGTGAAAGGCGGCCGGCGCGCGCGCATCGCTGTAGGCCGGGAGGCGGCGGTCCTTGCAGATAAGGTGTTTTACATTTTATTGACATGCAACAAAAATTTATACATTTTATTTAAAAAAAAACGACATCGATGTAGCTTCGAAGTCCAAGGTCAAATATCGATGAAATTTATATGGGACCACTTCGTGGCTATACTGAATCCAACTCAAAGAACACAAAAAAAAGAATTTTCCAAATCGGTTTATAACTGACAGGAGTTCGACAGAGTTCTGAGGTAACAAACATAAAAACAAACAAAAATGCAATCGAATTGAGAACCTCCTCCTTGTTTTAAAGTCGTCTAAAAATACTTAACACAACATAACAGCAACACGCCTGCCCACAACAGTTGCAGCGCGATTTTGTTTAACATACCTAATCTAGCGCGGCACTGCACTGCGCTGGCCACTCTGAGACAATGCTTCTTAAGTGTATAGTGCCTAGTAATCTCGCTTGGAACAGTGTCCTTCAAATTATAACACAGTGTTTGCATACTACTGCTTGGTGGTTAAATATCTAGCAATCTGGCAAAGTTGTGGAATTTGAATACAGTTTGAAACAAGAAAGTGACAGATAAAAACGTTTTATGCGCCGTTTGAGGTTAACTCGGCATTGCATGCTAATAAAGATATAGAATGCACTGTCATTGAGTTGTGTGTACCCTTAAAGTTTTAGCCAGATAGCTAATCGAAATTTGAGATGGAAGATTCCAGCCGGAACGACAGACAGACAAACAAGAGTGACTTAATAAAAACATGGTAAAAGAACAACAGCCGCTAGCTCCCCCACTACAAGTATGACCCGCCATCTTGCCTCAACCGCATTGTCCTCCAAATAAAAAACTTTCATATAGGTCATCGACCTCGGGCCTCATTATGGGACTAGCTCTGCCCCGCGGATCGGTTCCCGGAAGTTATGTTTAAAAGACATTTAAATCGTTGCTTGGCTCTTTTGTCAGTTATCCGAGAATATGGGCCACAAACTTCTGTTAACTGGTCTCGCGCTCTGGGTTGGGCGCTCCGGGTCTGGCGCAGGCGACACTTAGGTTATTATTATAATAATATAAGGAAAATCTCCTTATTCTTAACCGACTTAAGGAAAAGGAGGCGGTTCTCATTCCGTTTATATTTTTTTATGTTTTTACCTCAGAACTCCGACATTTTAAACTGATTTAGAAAATTCTTTTGCGTTGGGTTCAGTATAGCTTTAAGGTGGTCCCATATAAATTTCATCGATATTCAACCTTGAACTTCCAAGATACATCAACATTGAAGTCGGGTTTTTTTTGTTATACATTTTTTTATGCAACTGGGCAATGAGACGAGCAAGTTGTTCGCCTGATGGTACCTGAGAAACCGACATGTCCAAGAATTACCAACTGGCGCTGGGCTAGCGTGGCGGATTATGGCCCATACTCTCTCTATGAGAGAAGACCCGTGTCCCAGCAGTGGGAACGTGATGGACTGATGAAGACAAAATATAAAAGTGATTATGACATGGTCCTAATACGTATAGCATAGTGTTGGCTGGTGTCTAGATTTGCGCGGGATGTCCCGATTTTTTGGGGTCTGGTGACACGTCCCGAATCACTTTTGATCGGGACACCAAATGTCCCATTTTTCACTAACCTCTTTAGTCTGTACTTTATTCGATCGTTTTGACAAAAGAAGACACAAACTTAATGATTGTATCATTGAGTGTCTTCTTTTTTCACCATTTCGACTAATCATATTATGATTAGTCGAAATGGTTACGTTTGAATTTTGTTGTATTTGAGAGTTTTTTTTATGTATAGATAGATAGATAGATAAACACTTTATTGTTAAAAAACCTTAAATATAGGTACATGAAAAACAAGTAAATTAAAAGTATTTGAATGACGAGACGAGCTGGTCGTTTGACTGATGGTAAGCAATACCCCACTTTACAACATAACAATAACAGCACCACTAAGAATTTAGTTTTGCAAAATCCTGCGCGGAGCTGCACTGCGCTCGTCAGCCTGATATATTTAGCTGTAAAGTCCCATCATGCCCAATTTTATTTGTTTTTCCATTTTAAATAACTCCGATAAAAATATGCACACTGATTCACTAAAACCAGTTTTCTTTTGTACTCATTTTAGTCGTTTCGATTTAAAAACCAAAATCCCGATAATTTTAACGTTCTGTTTCGAATTTTTGACACACTGGCAACACTATTTGTACATGTCTGACACACTTTAACTTACGATGCAAAACCTAAGCACAATAAGTAACGGGTTTTATTGCTACATAATCATACTGCTATCTTTTTAGGTCAAACCTTATTGCTTATTGCTTACTTAGGTTCGTAGTGGACGCCCGTGGCTTTGCTCATGCTTTAGAGCATTGCTTTTGCTTGGCGACAATCTATGCTCAATTTAAGCTAATTTAAGAATGAAAAATAACATTCATCGAAAAGAGTAGGTACCTTACCTGGGTACATAGAATACAACGATGCATGGAACATTCCGCTTGTGCCAAGTAGCCAACTGGCACATAAGAAACATAATATTGTCAAAAACAAACATAAAATATTATAACTAAAGTTCTAAAAAAATATGCCCCTCAGTTTCTTGTCGTATCTTCTGAGTAGTGGTTCTTTTTCCGATACGGTGGTAGAGTCATTGTGATAATTGACGTTCATAAGTGCGTCTGTGATGACAAAACTGAATAAAGAACTTTTGAATTTTGAACCTTTTTCAATACGTTTTGAATACAGAAAATTCAATACTTTTTTAGCCGTAGCACAGAAGAGTACAGACCGTAGTTAAAACAAGATTTGAAAATATATTTTTAATACAAGCTTTTAACAAATTCGTAATCGGAACTTGTATCTAAAAGGTATTTTACTACCACATGGCCACCAAGCATTCGCATTTAAGCACCTATTTTTTGAGCACCGAAAATAATAATAGCTTGCACAACCGTATGTGCATAACACGCGTGGCGGCTTAAAAACTTAGAATAATGTTAGAGACTTTTGTATGTTCGTATTTCTGTTTCAAACCGAATTCACTTCTAGAGTTTCATTAAACTGTATCAAAACAGTTCTAGCATTCTTAGCTACACACAAACAGACAGACAGACTTGTCGTAGAAGTAGAGAATTATCTGAGGCTTTACTTTCCTCCTGCAAGTAGGTTTAGGACGTCGATAAGTCGCACCGTAACCTCAATGTATTGCCGTGGAGAATTACTACTACACTGCTTACTCGACGTGGATACAGGGCGTTTGAGTTCATTACCCTTACGCACCTACTACAGTACCTATGCACACAAATCACGCATTTTTTTACTGAGTACCTGCGCGCCACGCTTGCTCATAACAATTGCAATGCCACCTAGTCAAAGTCAAAGTCAAATATCAGTTATTAATTAGGCACAAAAGTGCACTTTTAAACGTCATATACATGATAAAAATAAAAATTATATTTTTGAAGTTTTGTATTTACTAAATTATATCTTTTATGTTATTTTTTTAACGGGCGAATGCTTTTATTTCTGAAAACAACTCTACACTCTACTTACTAAAACGAAACGAACTACTTACAAGGAGAAGCAATTGGACAACCCACAGACCATTAAAGGCCTATAGATAGCTCAAATGCTCCAACCCACTATTATGTTAATTACTTCATACACCAACTGACCGCATTTTTTATCTCTTTATTCCTGTCCATCCAAAGGTTGCCTGTAAGAAATTGTACATAGCAATAAGGCCGCACATTGTTCTACCACTTATGTGACTGTAAACTTTTGTATCCTGTTTTGGTGTTCAATAAAGTATTATTGTATTGTATTGTATTGTATTGTTATCGATTTCGTAATTGCAATATGGTCCTAAAATGTATGAATTATATAAATAGGGACAGTAATCGAGAAAAAATCTAAAATGTAGTTAGAACGAATGTTCGTCGAACCAGAAAGATCATTCAATCAATATTTTTGTGAAATAATAATGATTTATATTTTTAAATTAATAAATAAAATCTAATAATTCTGAAATTTTTAATCTGTTCTTCATCTCAAACGAAACAACAATCACAGCGCATGACGTCATTTGTAGGCAAATGCCGTGAGTCAAGCTTATGTTTATTTTACATTTTTGCTTTTCATAAAATGTATTTTTGCTCATTTTTTCATTCCATTACTACAATATAGTCCCCAAACTTCACAAAACGTATTTAAATCTCTTTGCAAGTTTTATTTCGAAGAGTTTGTAGTTTTCTACCTACATATGACGTCACAAATTTTGAGTTGACCTTTTGCGCCGCAATATTTGAAACATAATATTTAAACATAGTTTTAGGTACTTTTAGAGCGTTATTTAATCAAAATAGTATTTTTCATGGCTATATATATTAATTGTACTTAATATAAAACACTTTCTGAAAAGTTGTCCGATCCCCTATTATGAATATAGACGCCGACTGCACGTAAACAATATCTCCGGTACATATAATTGTGAAATTCAATTACTCAGGACACGATACGTTCTTTATTTATTTGCTTTTCTGTGATTTAATGCTAATTGAATGAAAATGCAAACGGAAAACGGATTTAATAAATATGACTTTATTTCACAAAGTTACATTGTTTTTGTTGTGGAAACAATAAAAACACGTGTTTTCTCTTGAGGTATTTTACGAATAGCAACAATTATTTTACCACGTTTTTTACCATGTTTTTATTGAGTCACTTTATTGTCTGTCTGCCTGTCTGTCTGTCGTTCCGGGTGGAATCTTGCAACTAAAATTTCGAGCACTTCCCGATTAGCTATCCGGCTGAAACTTTGGGTAGCTCACAACTCGATGACAATGCTTTTCTTTATGGCGCATAAAAATGTGGTTTTTGAATTACTTTCTTAATTTATTAACACTAAGGATTTAACACTCGCCCTCGAAACGGTGAAGGAAAACACCGTGAAGAAACCGGCATATCCAAGAATTAATCACAAAAATCAAGGACATGTGACATCCACAAACCCGCACTGAGCTAGCGTGGTGGATTATGGCTACAGTTTTACAATAATACTGTATTATGGCTCATACTCTCTTTATGAGAGAAGGCCCGTGTCCCAGCAGTGGGAACGTACGTAGTGATCAATCTAAAAACCTTGACCTTTCTAGGTTCAAGCTACAAACAAACACATAGCTTTACACAATAGCGGTTGAAACGCGAGCTTTCAAAACAAAGCGTAACTCTATCACTTTTCGCTTCCAAAAGTACGAAAGTTCAGTTAAAAAGTTAGTCGACGCCTAGGGGCCGTTAGAGATGCGCACTATCGCAAATCGATTCGTCATTTAAATTATTTATGAATCGATTAAAATACTTTTTTTTATGGAACTGAATTATGAGTCGAGCAATCCTGATTGTAAGTGCCACGCCTGGCCCATAACAATTGCAGTGCTATCTAGAATCTTTAATACCACAAAAAGCACTGCATGCATTGCGCTCATCACCCCGAGACGTCAGATATTAAAGTCTCATATGCCCAGTAATTTCGCTGTCTACAATGCCCTTCAAACCGGAAGACAGTAATGATTGCGCACTACTGCTTGGCGGCGGAATAACTGGCAAAGTTCTGGCACCGACTTAGACGGTCTCCCGTATACGAGAGGCCTACCACGACTAGAATCCTATCCTAGAAAAATATGACATCCTACTAAGTTAATAAACATAAACTCTGTTTCTAATTTAATTGTGTTTATTATTTAGTTGAAATAAATAATACATACGAGTGAGATTCAAACAGAAATGCAAGTAGTGTTGTGTCACACTTTATTCACACTGTGACTCAAGAGGAAATTCTGTCCCATTGTGTCACAGTGTTATACATAGTGGTGTGAGTGGAACAACCCTTGTCAAAATCCTACTTATATTATAAATGCGAAAGTTTTAAGGATGGATGGATTGATGTTTGTTGTCTCAATCACATTAAAACTACTGAACAGATTTTGATGAAAGGTACCCAAGGGGTTGGAAAAAGACATATGATACTTTTATCCCGGAACACCGCATGCGACACCGCGGGGTTCAACAAATGTTTTTTTTTTTGCTATCCAATGTTCTGGGTGGTGATGTTATTGTTATAGCAAGCGTATTGCTTACCATCAGGTGAACAACCAGCTCGTCTCGTCATTCAGTTACATAAAAAAAATTAAAATCACCTCTTGACTACTAGGTTTTTGTTTTAAGAGTAGGTACCTATCCTTTTTAAATCGATTCCCACCGCACCCCTACCGCCTACCCTAATACGTTCTAAAGAGTTTTCTGCCATTATTTCTACACCATTAGTTCTTGTCAATACTTGGGGAACCTTTCAGCAGTTTATTTTGAAGTTAATATTGTAAAGCTGAGTAGGGTACTTTTCCACGTACTAAGCGGTACTGGTACCACCTTGTAGAGCATCCATATTTTCTCGACTTTAGGTGCCGTCAAACCTGCTAGTATATAACAGTTTGTTCTAGTTTATATATCTACATATACTAACTAACTGTACTTATATCTAATCGTTTTTAGGGTTGCGTACCCAAAGGGTAAAACGGGACCCTTATTACATAGTTAGTATTATTTGCTATTACTAAGACTCCGCTGTCCGCCGTCTGTCTGTCTGTCCGTCTGTCACCAGGCTGTATCTCATGAACCGTGATAGTTAGACAGTTGAAATTTTCACAGATGATGTATTTCTGTTGCCGCTATAACAAAAAACTAAAAAACAGAATAAAATTAATATTTAAGACGGCTCCCATACAACAGACATGATTTTTTTGCCGTTTTTATAGATAATGGTACGGAACCCTTCGTGTGCGAGCCAACTCGCACTTAGCCGGTTTTATTTAATTTGTGAAAACGTGTAATTGGCCTTCCATCATATCTTGTATACTTAACCTAGTTGTAAGTTTTCCTATAATTTTATTTTTATGGAACCAAATGACGAGACAAGAACGTCTTTCGCCTGATGGTAAGTGCCACGCCTGCCCATAACAAGTGCAGTGCCACCCAAAACTTTTAATACCACAAAAAGCTCAGCGTAGCACTACATTGCACTCATCACTTCGAGACATCAGATAGTAGGTTTCATATGTCCAGTAATAAAAAAAACAGTTCTGCTAGGCAACTATGGACCTTATGGAGTCCCTTATGGAGAGGCAGCTTTAGTTTTGTCGTTATTACAGGCTTTTATTTCACCATTATCCGCCATATTAATTAAAAAAAACAACGCATTTTTATTATTGTTATAAGATTTTTTTATCAATGTTTGTTATAATATAAAACCTCATCAAAATCAGCCCATTACGTTCACATTGCTGGGACACGGGTCATCTCTTATAGAGAGAGAATATGGGCCATAATCCACCACGTTGGCCCAGCGTGGGTTGATGGTTATGTCTTTGAAGTTTGTGATGCTTGGATGATCACTGTTTTACAGCGAAATTAAATCAACTTAAAAACGTCATTGGGCTAGGTACAAAATAGGGTGCGTCAAATTGAAAGTCGCACGTGCTTCTACTCAAATACCCATAACCAATTCGAAAATTATTTTTTATCATCAACAGAAACATGTTATTACCTAATGACTACGACGTAAAAGTATATATTAATAATAATAGTAATCCATTACACATTTCAATACCAAATGACTGAAAAGCCAAATAATAGGCATCAAGTGTACATGTGTTTTTCATGGCCACGGGTGTAATCATCAAATTAGTCGCACTATGTAATGTTGTATGAACCTAACAACAACCAAGGTTGTCCAACAACACTATACAAGCGATATGAATAACTCGTGTCGAATTAGCCTTTCTGCTCCTAAACAGGACAAGTTTTGGTCCTCAGAAAGAATTTTATTGGAGTTGTAGGCTCCGGCCACGGTTGAAATACCGAACACAGCCATGCTTTCAAGCGTTTATTCAAATTCAATCAGTCTATCTATTCTCGTATTTCATCAGATTTTAAGCAACGATGTGGCTGAAAATGTTACATACAGGTCTTAGGGAGGAGAAGACAGTTTAGCGACTGCTCAGAATTGTCTTGATGGTTCACCAACCATCATCCTGAAATACGACTAGATCTCTGGATGACATAGCTGTGTTCGTTTCTAAAATGTACATTCATTATTTATGTAAAATTGTAAATACGATAATAATGTAATAAATATAATTACACTATATTTATATGTAATACAAAATACATATTAATACTGAGTATTTGTACTGTGACACAGTCGAATGAGAATTGATCGGTCGGTTGTAAGACAGTGAAATATCGGTGATTCGTTCAGTTATACATATAGAGCTATTACAACGATGTGTGATGATACTTGTAGGACATTGACTCCATTCTATATTTAAAAGACCGTGGTTTGAAAGAAATTAAAAAATAAATTGACTGGGAACTATGTCACAATAAATAACATAACCTGGCAGGTAGCATGTGCTGCCGGGTTCTTGATGATAAGTAACATGCACAGAATAAATGTAGTGCCACTAGAACTTTGCATTGCATCGCCCTTTGTGGCACTGCACTGCGCTCGTCATCCTGCGACATCAGTTTTCCAGTGCCAAACCTAGTAATTTTGCTGGCGATAGTGTCGTTAAATAGGCGAAACACAGTAATGTGCAGTTATTGCACACTCCCCTCTAACATTTTCTCGTTGCTCACATCAAATCCGAAACCTTGTTGACCCGATCCTGCCCAGCCACTGCACCGCAGAAGCTGTTGAACTCAGTAAAATGATCAATAATGTTGATAACTTTCTATATGGAGCTCTTTAAATTGACAGCCATTGTCAAGAAAATGGTTTTCATAGAAGAACACACCATTAAGTCGATATGGCATACGAACGAGCAACCTCGCACTTACTAACACCTCTGTATAGTTCCACCCACCCCCAGTGTCTCGGGTGTAGGGAAACCAAACGTTAAGTTTTGTGCTGATATTTCAGGATATTTAGTGTGCTGTCCCGATTCCGCACATAATTTATCAAAATAGATGCATCATTACCAACGTCTTTTCGTGATTCTTGGCCATGCTGATTTCCTCACGACGTTTTCGGACCCGGTTTTCGTTAGTAAAATCAGGTATCAGGATTTTTTACCTTCATATAATAGTAACTTGGTAACCCCACAAGGGTGCGTTTGTTGTCGCCCCGTCGCCTAGCACCGGGGGTGTTTACCCCGGGATATTGTGTAATCATTACGGATAGGTGGTTATGTCATCAGGTGATAAGTCGAGGTCATTTTGTTGTGGAAACAGGAAGAGCTGGCGATCGAGTTTGTTGCTTGTTCTAAAAGACTCACAAAACCTCCGACACACTGTTACTCGACAAAACGCAAGCACGACCCAAACGAACTCAGATAGTACTTTACTCCGACAAAACATTAAGCAGACTGGACTTAACTAAGACACAACGCTATTTAGAATATACTCTACTCCGACAGTCGACGGAAAATAGGTTTCGACTGGTTCTAAAAATGGTAAGTAGAATAGATTATCTAGGTTTTTTCAAAAGTGATTTTTTTCACTGCTTTTTTTTGACTACATTTCGCTGATTATAAACTGGGGTTCTTATCAGAATCACCTACTCTACAAACCTACTATGCCCATTGTCATTCATTTGAAGAATTCGGGATCGTGGTCTTTTCTCGTAAGTAGTCAATCAGTTACTGTTTGATTTTCAATCTGTTTTTTCTTTTATTAAGTAGTCGCACAAGAACGGTGAATTAAAACATCATGAGAACCGACATTTTTCTCTAAGGTTTTAGCATTAAAATCTAGGAAAATAAACCCACCAAGTCAAACAATACCCAAGTTGTGGATTACGGCCCTTACTATTCAGTAATCTGTGCCCATACTCTCCTTATCTATCCCTATCTCTCTGTCTATCTCTCTGTCTGTGACAAGACCCGTGTCCCAGCTGTGGGAATGATGATGTTGGAGTACCATCGTGATCGTCCTGTGAAATCGTGCAGTTCGTCAGAAAGCGGGTGCTATTTTAGTATGCGACGGGGCGGATGCGCCGGCGCATCGATACATACTTGAGCGCGTAGTGGTGGCAGAATAAAGTAGTACTGATTAACAAAAATATATTGATAATCGTATTAGATATTTTTTTATATTCCAATGAGTAATGAATTCAGCTAGAACAGAAGGAGAGTTCGATAAAATTAGAAACCTCAACATCATACAATACAATAGTGTCCTATACACAACTAATCAGTTCAGTCAATTTGCTCCTCACGCAAACACAAGCATACATTTTATCAATTCAATTCAAATTCAATTCAAATTAATTTATTGCGAATATGGGTAAATATACATGATGTTACAAATTTATAAGTTCAACCATATTCTACCAGCAGGCATGCAAATATAATAAAAGTTACGTCAAACAATTCTAATCATTATTATAATTATAGTAGGTACAAAAAAAAACCCGACTTAAATGTATCTTCGAAGTCCAAATATCAAAAATATCAATGAAATTCATATGGGACCACATCGTAGCTATACTGAACCCAACGCAAAAATAATTTTCCAAATCAGTTCATAAATGACGGAGTTCTGACGTAAATAAATACAATCGAACGGAGAACCTTCTCCTTTTTTGAAGACGGTTAAAAATTATCTATTTTTCCTTAAAACACGAGGGCGAATTCGCGGGCAAAAGCTAGTTAGCTATCTATTAATTATGATAATATTGTATAAATAAAACAAATACCCATGTTCTATTTAATTTGATATTTTAAACTTAGTTATCGAATCGCGAAATTCTAAATTTTAAAATACCCAATTAGTATTTATACAATATTTTTTCTGTTACTTATTGGTAATTTTAGTTTTTCACTTGGCCGTAATGTCTCTGTAATTGTTTTGCTTACCCTCCGCATTCACATGTGCGTGTGAACGGTAGCTCGCAGACGTACAAACAAACTGACAAGACCACGTCGCTAAATATAGATAATGTCCGTTTACGTGTTCTGTGTTCTTTTTCTTCCTATATTTGTATCTGAATTCAGGACCTTTGTAATGTGCGTCGCAATATTTTTTAAGAGATACATAATAAACACTTTATTATTCACCAATCAAGTAATAACTAAATTTTTACAATGGTGTAAATATAATAATAATAAATTACTCATTTACTAAGGGCGGTCCTATCCCTTAATGCGATCTCTTCCAGACAACCGTTGGATGGAGAGGAGTAACGTAACATAAAAAGACGGTGGTTTTAGTAGCTTTGTCCATACCTACTGTATTAAAATTGTAACTGAGCCATGTCGTAGTTACCTAGGTTCTTCTTCTCTGCTCTGGTGTCGGAGTTTTTAAGACCGTCCGAAGGCCTCCGACATGGCCTGTAACAACTGTTATCCTGACACAACAACCGGGACCGATGGCTTAAAGTGCCCTCCGAAGCACAGTAGCGCTCAAAAAACCACACAAACGGTCACCCATCCAAGTTGTGACCGCTATGAGCGTTGCTTAACCTAGCAGATCTGTTCCGCAGTTTTTTTTTTTATTTCTAAATATAATTTCTTTAAACTCCGTTCTATTTGTCTCAAAATTATAATTCTTTTTCAACCAATCACAGCTCTGTAAACACTCCTGGGTATTTTCCATAAAGGAAAGAACAACCAAAGAACATTCCTTGCGTTAGAAAACTTTATTAAAGACATTTGCGTATGACAGTCGAACGTGTGAGAAAGGATTCGATTAGGAACTTCAAAGAATCGTTTGAAAAGCTGTTATTGAATGTTGTACAGGCATGGTTGTCCATACTTTTGTAGAAGTTAAAATAGGTCTCTTTGAACAAATGGAAATGAGTAATGAAACAATCAAGTCGTTCGCCCTATTCATACATTATCATCATCAGCCTATTCTCACTGCTGGGAAACGAGACGATCTCTCATAGGGAGAGTATGGGCCATAATCCACCACGCTGACCCAGTGCTGGTTGGTGGATATCATGTCTTTGAATTTTTGTGATTAATTCTTAGACACGCCGGTTTCCTCACGATGTTTTTCTTCACCGTTTCTAGAGCGAGTGTCAAATTCGCAAATAACTGAACAAAGTCAGTGGTGCGGGCCAGCGGGATTCGAACTCGGGTGCGTCGGATTGAAGGTCGCACGTGCTTCCACTGAGTCTCACTCGCTCAACACTCCTAATACATTATACCTACCCCTATTTAACCCAGTACCAATAATATTCGGTGGAAATTATGTTTCCGTAACATTTTATATTAAATTCCGGTTTGTATGTTACGGTTCCCGTATCCAAAGGTTCAAACAGAGCCCTTTGCTGTCACTCATCTGTCTGTCTGTACATGAAATAATAATTTAAGACTAACTAAACAATTAGGGGCTTCTGTTTGGTGCCGTAAGAGGCAACATCATTAATATATTAATTATGAAAATCGTTGATCAAATTACAGAACCAAATTAAATACATCATCTGGACATCGATAGATTATAACATGTGTGGGTGACTCGATGGGAAAAAATCCTATCGAGTAACGCTGTGATGCAATTGAGTGTACCTCGTTGGGAAAAGACCCATCGAGTAACGCTGTGGCGCCATTGAGTGTGACTCAATGGGAAAAATCCCATCGTGTAACGCTGTGACACTATAGAGTGTGACTCGATGGGAAAACATCATAGAGTAACACTGTGGCACGAGTATGTCTCGTTGGGAGCCTACGCAATAAATACGATAATATATTATTATTCTGAATGAAATGTCAATTAAAAAGTTTAGGTCCCATCAAAACAAAAATAAACTATACAACATGTTTGTATGCGTTAAATTAGTGGGCATATGAGACTTAATATCTGATGTCTCAGGGTGAAGAGCGCAATGCAGCGCTACGCAGTTTTTTTGGTAAGTATTACATGTTTTGGGTGGCATTGCAATTGTTATGGGCAGGCGCGGCGCTTGCCATCTGGCGAACGACGTGCTCGTCTAATTAATCAGTTCCATAAAAAAAGTTGTACGTCACCATATTTCGTCAGTTTATAACCTCACTAGATTTATTATATACCAACTAGAACTATAAACATTTAGATTTATTAAAAGCCTGTAGCGAAATCGCTGACATGAACTTCAAAACAGATCACCGCACTCTGTTAATGTACTGTTAACGATACCCAGAGCACAGAAAACTTAAAAGTCCTACAAGTACCTACAAGTATGTACGTATGGGTAGGTACCACAGCTTTGCCAGTTATACTGCCGCCAAACAGTAGTGCGCAAGTATTCTGGATAGAAGGGCATTGTAGCCAGCGAAATTACTGGGCATATGAGACTTATTATCTGAACTCTCGGGGTGACGAGCGCAATGCAGTGCTACGCATTGCTTTTTATGGTATTAAAAGTGGCACTGCAATTGTTATGGTCAGGCGTGGCGCTTACCATCAGGCGAACGACGTGCTCGTCTCATCACTCAGTAACATTAAACAAAACGTATCCATCGGAAACATACATCTTTAAAATGGTTTAACTGTTTAAGATGGCTGCCCAAACTTCTCTGCATTCAATATTTCATTTAGTTATTACCAGAAAATAAAGTTGTGAAGACTTCTTTGTAAAACAATTTCGGGTTTCGGTTATAAAATTGAATTCTGGCCGAGAGTATTTCGGTTGCGGAAGCGATTCGGGTTGGGTTCGGGTGGCGAGCGAGGGCGATTAATAAAACAATGGTACATACACTCTTTTCTTTAGAATTGAAAAAACACAAATTAGATAATAGTTGGTATAGACAGGCCTAGTGCACTCCGCACTGTAGGTACGAAGCTACAAGTACATAGCCGGACACCGACGGCGGGTCGCGCGTCGTTACACGTGCCGCGTCAGAAGAGATAAGAGCGGCGCGATAGAAAGAGAGGCGCTCTGTAGGTTAATATGACTGGTAGGTATGCAGCGCTACGCGAGCTGAATTGAATTTTATTAATATGAGTCGCTATTTGTTTAAATTTCTTTGCGGAGTGATGAGCTTCTGTCCCTTAGTATTCTGTGCTAAAACTAAAATAGAGGGCTTCGCTATAGAAGCAGAACCACCTCCACGTCGAGTTACGCAATTTTCATACGTTTAGTCGGCTCAAGCCGACCTCGGTGTAGGGAGCATTTTTCCGTTTGTCGAGTATAGCCGACCTTGGCGGTCAAAGTATAATACTAAAATATCACTTAAATTTATAACCCAAAATAGTTTACAATAATTTGTTATATTATTTGTTTGTTTGTTGTTGTTGTTGTTATGTTTTGTATGGTCTTGTTTTGTTATATTCCTTCTCGGTCTTTGTATTTTTATCTTACGTGTGTATTTTTCATTTATTTTTTTGTGGTTGTGGAATAAATATTTTGCTTTCTTTTCTCTCTTATATTTCAATCACTTGCCAACCGCTAGCAAAGCTTCGCTTTTTCATAGTGGCTTCGTGGTTATCGCGACAGGCGTAAGCGGAGAGATTATCCGCTTGTTTCCCCACCACGACACCACCTCAACGTTTGTTGTTCTAAGAAAATTGAATTTTTGACACTCCATTGTGTACCGACGTATTCCTATAATTCAGGATTGTGATGGAAGGGTTATGGGGTGCTGAGCGTAATGTTGATAGATTGGTTATCTGCCTGAAGTACATGGAGCATAAATCCAATGGAGAGGTCTGTATATTTTTCTTGATGCCCGACTCACTACTGGCCGGGAGCAGAGAAGAAATCGCGGTTGCAATCTTCCGTTGAAGAAGTGTGCACTAAAGTAGAACGTTCATATTTTTACCGGTATTCATCATCATTATCATCATCATCATCAGCTTGTCGCTGTCCACTGCTGGATATAGGCCTTTCCATTCTCATATATCGGCTATACAATTTTCCACACACACATATTCTCATAGAAATACAATAGATTCGTCTTACCGGTACATAAAAAAACGGTATTCAGAGCATCCATTGAGACCTCAATGAGAGCATCTATAGGTTTATACTCTATGGCTCAAAGTAACAAGATGATTGGTTAAAAAAATTCAATCAACTGTCAGTTTCACTCATGAAATTGACTTTGACATTATTTGACATAACCACAAAGTATACAAACAATCATTTTTTTTACTGGCCCAGGCAAAGAAATAATCGACATTCCACCGAAGTCCTCACACCTTCGAGTTTTTTCAAAATGTCTCCAAAACCAATGAATGAAAAACATCTGTTCATTATTTTTATTTATTTAAGCATGCGTAAACAGAAATGGTTTCGAGATTCGACATCTGCGCTTTCTTCCTTTGCCCGCAGTCTGTAACGAGAAATAGGCACACTAGCATTCGATGGTTCCGAAGTAAAGAAAGAAGGCCATTATTTTCCACAAACAGCCGTTGGAAGAAATATCTGTTCACCTAAGGTTCCAGGATACTCCTACGGATTCGGAAGTACGAGTATCAAGTCTAAAAACAGAACTTCAAGCTTTATTTATAAAGTAATAATTACATGTGAAATATGTATTAACATATTGAAGTATTTTTAACTACTAACAATCAGATTCTTGGTTTTTACAATGAGGTGTGAAAACAGATACCAAGCTAGTATGTTTAAAATTTAATCAACGAAATTGCCCTATACACCCTAATATATTACCCTATTTTACATCAAAAATCCTTTATTTACCACAAGTTTACCACCCTTCGTGTTAAGTAGAATAAAAACGTATTTCGTTACAAATTTATGCTTCCATTTTTCATAATTCAACCAGTTTTGGTTGAGCTCCATAAACGTGTATAAAGTTTTTAAGATTGCGGAGGTACAGTCAGTATCAAAATGTACATTTTAGTATCTTTCCGCTATTTTCAACAACAAGATATACTATCTATACCATTTTTTTTGACAACGATGAAATGATGCTCATAACAGTAGTTCAGCAGAAAATCTTACGCGGCACTGCACTGCGTTCGTCGCCCTAAGACAAAAAGGCCCAGTAATTTACTTCTTGACGGTTGTAGATCTAAAGGTTCTCAAACAAAGGTACCTCCACTACCTCCTAACGCAGACTCTGACATAAGAAGCCCATCACTAATTCACTTCAAAATATAGGTACCTACCGAACCATCACATTATTAATATTGCTGACTGCACCGTGGAAGGAAGGCACTAGGTTCGATTAAAATCGCGGAATCGTATTTTTTTTAATCTGTTCTACTCTTATTTGGGTACTTAACAGCAAATAGTTTAAAAACTTTGAATATGTGTTTTATGTGTAGGTGCTTCGTTGGGTGCCTTCGTTTCTGAAGAATGCGTTGGTTTTGTTCGTCTAAAATACGCTAAATTGAATTATCTAGCATTACAATTGTTTAATTGCTTGTGATTTATGTTCGGTCATTATTTGATGCCAGAGCGATGTGGCCGACAATGGAGCCCAGAGCTAGAGGAAAACCATCAGGGATGTTAGTCCATCGAACATTATCTCGAAACACGACCAGAAGAAGGAAAGAAAGAAAATACATTTATTCATGACAACACACAACATCACATTGAAATAAACAAGGAACGTACTAAAAAAAAGGGAAAATAAACATTATAAAAATATATAAGACAGAGATGTTCCGTGATGTCAGGAAAAGGTTCCGATTCAGCATACGCTAGGTTGCTTAACAGCATCGGCGTAGCTTTGTTCGGAGGGTGGTATAACAACGAAATACTAGATAGAAATATCACTCTGTAAGGAACTGGTTTCGCTCCTGATAGTAAGCACCACACCTACCGCAGCAGTAGCACAAATTATTATTACAAATTCAGCATTACGCGAATATTTGAATATGGTTAATTTTACAATAAACTTATTTTATAATACTCACCAAAGTTTGCGGCGAGAACCAACAGCCTTGGGCAATGCGGCTCCATAGCCACAACAATATCTTAACAAAAACCATTTTTTAATTTAATCCGAAAGGCCCCAGAATTCTGGCCGTATCATCTTACATAACCCTCCTATAAAATAAAGAAAAAACTGACCTATCTTTTTTTTGTTCCAGAGTGAGCGAGAGAGCAGACGAAACCCACCAGTGTGAGTGAGACAGCGACTGTGTCCAGTTCAAACCTGATTTGTGTTTTTTTCAACCTGTGGAGCATCTAGTAATGCTCTTAGAAACTTTTTGGGTGCAGTGGTAACAGTTTAGTGAAATATTTCAAGATGGCCGCCCTTCCCGCGCTTTTTGGATTGCTTATGATCGCTGTTGTATCAGGTGAGTTTTCTTTTTAATTTTCTAAGTAAGGTTTTAGTTTAAGTTGTTCTGTAATTAATTCAAGATTTATTTCCCTACGCGAATATAACGAATCGGAATTAATTTAAATAATTTCGCTGGCACATGCACAGTCTGTGCGAAGCCGAATCCCTACAGAAGAGGAAAAAATATTGACAACCTTCAAACGTAGGTATGTACTCAAAGGCGAGTCCGCACAAGGCGTACAGTTTGCGACTGACTGATTTTGCTGCAAATCGGCAACCTCACGTTCACTTTCTCGAAAAACCTAGAATCTGAAATGTGAAATAGAGTTGCACTTACGTTTACGGTTCGTAAGTACGTCTGTGACGACAAAATTGAAATAAAGAAATTTTGAATTGAATTGAATTGTTTTCAAAAGTTCTAAGTGAGATCTTATCTATTAATACTCGTATTTTAACGTTTTCCCTCCAAAATGTTAATATTCCGTCATCGGTGCCGTCGATGATGTAAACATGGTCTTCCGTTGCGTTTCCCGCCTTATTCGTTTTAGGGATCTTTATGAAACGGAAAAAAATATGAACTAATTTGAAAATAATAGTTATTTATGTAAGCTGGTGCATTTTTAGGCTATATTGTGAGTAATATAAATATTTATTCTTTAAATAAATATTTCTTTACATAGGTAGAATATTTTTTGTAGGTATGTATAGTTTTTGTCGCAGTCCTCTTTGGTGAGAATCCAATTTGGTTAAACTGTGAAATATACTTACTACTTATTGGTAAGTGAAGTATTTCTAATGAGGTGAGCAGCGAGCACGGACAATTGCAGTATGTGACGTAAAAGTATCGACATTAAACAGATCAATAATCATGAACTTTTGAGATATGGGACTCCTTTGACACCTTACTTTAGTATAAAAAGTAAAACAATAATCGATCGCTTATTAAGGAGTGCCGTATCTTAAAACTTATTAGTCTTCAAGGTATTTATAAATATAGGTCATAGAACAACTTTATTTTCAATAATGGTTTCTTAATAAAGGACATAAAAGATACGGATACCCTTTTAACATTTGAAAGTTATAACCGGTGACGTATCCAGCGAGGATAGAGATGGGCTCAGAAGAGGCTCTTTTTCCCTTCCCCCAATGCTTCTAGTGTTAAAGATGTATAGGCGACGGTGACTCACGCACAGTGGCGTAGCTACCGGAAGGCTAGACCGGGCAGTGCCCCGGGGCCCCCAAGCGGGCAGTGCCCTCGGACTCTGGTCCGAAGGCCCCCTGAGCTTGGACTGAGATTGAACTAGTTCAATTCATTGATTGAACAGGAATTCTCAACAAGTCTCGAACATCTTTGTTTGAAACTTGCGGGGAACTTCCCCTCCCCTCCCCACCCCTTTATTTCGTGCCCAGGACCTTTGGTTACCTAGCTACGCCACTGCCCACGCACCATCATCAGGCGTCTGTACATGATTGCGATTTAAATAACAACGGAACCCTTGCCCGCTCCAACAAACTACCTACACTTGTCCATTTTTTTACTACACATCTTCATAGTTTACACTACTACACAAACAATCACAGGTTAGTTTGTCTGTACGGAGTAACTGTTGTTTATCTGTGGCAGCGGTTGGTTTGAAGTTCAAGGTATCCGGTGGGCTTGTTTGTTTGTATGAGTTGTATGGAGGAATGTATGGAATGTGAATTGTAAGCAGCGTTCATAGAAGACCCTTGACCGAGTTGCAATCAGTTATCTGTCTGTAGATAGCTACTGATGTAATGCTATGTAGCTATGTCTTATACCTACCTACTACCACAGAATACTAAGGGACAGAAGCAACACTCTGCAAAGATATTTAAACAAATAGCGACTCTTGCTATGACGGCAATAAAGTTCAATTCAGCCCGCGTAGCGCTGCATACCTACCAGTCATATTAACCTACAGAGCGCCTCTGTTTCTATCGCGCCGCTCTTATCTCTTCTGCCGCGGCACGTGTAACGACGCGCGACCCGCCGTCGGTGTCCGGCTATGTACTTGTAGCGTCGTACCAACAGTGCGGAGTGCGCTAGGCCTAGTACTACTAACTTATTTTAATATAAATTCGTGTGGTGCAGTTAATTTTATGAACTCTGCATCCCACACCAGGATAGATCCTAGAATTCAGTCTCTTTCATTCGGTAATTTAATTGATAAATAAATATTAATTTAATTGATATCTAAATAAATATTAATTTAATTAATAATGAAATATAAATTTAAATAAATAAATAAATATTAATTGAATTAATAATGAAATAATAATTTAAATAATAATGAAATATTAATTTAATTTATAATGAAAAATAATTTAATTAATTAATAAATACACTGACACTAACTTAGCTACCTTTAACTAGGATTGCCTGTCTAAAGTAAGGAATAGGTAACAGAAGGACCATGGTGACTCAATATAGACAGGAAACATATGACTTTTTCATGTGTTATTAAAATATGTCTCAAATAGTGGGAATTGAATCCACAATATCCATAAGCTGATCTACCCGGCCACTACGCCATAATACTTCTAGCTTTTTCGCTATATCCAAAGGTTGACTGGAATACTGGAAGAGATTTCTTTTAGAGATATCCGCGCATTGTACTGTTTACAATCATCATCAGCCCATTACGTTCCCACTAATGGGACTCGAGCCTTCCCTCGTAGAGAGAGTAAGGGCCATAATCCACCATTCTAGCCCAATGCGGGTTGGTGGATGTCATATGTCCTTGAATTTTTTGTGATTAATTGTTGGACATGCTGGTTTCCTCACGATGTTTTCCTTCACCGTTTTTAGAGCGAGTGTTAAATCCGCACATAACTTAAGAAAGTCAGTGGTGAGAGGCTAGCGGGATTCGAACTCGGCTGCGTCGGATCGAAAATCGCACGTGCTTCCACTGAGCCACACTATACGCATTGTAAAATAACAGAAAAGTAGATTAAGAAATCATCTTGTTGTTCTGAATCTTTTCAAAACTGTGGCGACACGAACAAGGAAAGTATTCAGATTTTAAATAATTAAGAAAAAAATTAAGGACAAGAAATTTGGTTGCTCCAGCAGTTGGCTCGGTGCTACGCGAAAATCTCAAGATTTGAAATAATTAGGAAGAAGAAAAATTATATTGCTCGGGCAGGGATTGAACCTGCGTCTTCGGAATACCGTCCCGACGCCTTAACCACTGGGCTGGTAAACTTAATGACTATAATAGTTATCATCAGCCTATCACGTTCCTGCTGTTGGGATATGGGCCTTAGTATAGCCCATAATCCACCACGCTGGCCCAGTGTTGGTTGGTGAATGTCACATGTAACTAATTGTTGGACATGCCGGTTTCCTCACGATGTTTTCCTTCACAGTTTTTAAAGCGAGTGTTAAATCCGCACATAACTTAAGAAAGTCAGTGGTGCGGGGCCAGCGGGATTCGAACTCCGGTGCGCCCCCACTACTCCCTCCTGAGTCACACTCGTCCATATACGATAATATTATCTTTAGTAATACCGACCTACCTCACTGTCAGGGTCGACGCCGGCGCCATATGGCGGTGGTAACATTATTGTTTATGTTAACCGTGTTAACTAGTTTTACAACGTCTTGGTCGCCGTTGAAACATTAGTCTCAGTGGGTGGTTAGGCAGGTCGGTTTCTGTATTCACCACAGAGATAGCGGGTTCGATTCCCGCTACGACAAAAGATTGTGCAAAAAAACAAAAAAAAACGCAAGTTTTTAATTTTTCATGCAATTTAATATCACAGTCATAAATGCAGTATATGTGCTTATGCAAATATTCTTATGCAGTTATTACGCATTCTGTGACACAAGCAGAGCTGTTTTCTAGGAATGAACCTACGTGACTCACAAGTCACGTTTCATATCTATGAGTCAGTAAGGTCAGTGAGTCATACAGCCTCCAGTGTCGTGTGCTTTTTTATTAATATCAGATTATGGCTCTCAATTTATTAACGTGATATTATAATGCATATTGTATGCCCTTACCACCACCACAGAGCGAGTGTGGCTCAGTGGGAGCACGTGCGACATTCAATTCGACGCACCCGAGTTCGAATCGCGCTGGCCCCGCACCTCTGGCTTTCTAAAGTTATGTGCGGATTTAACACTCGCTCTAAAAACGGTGAAAGAAAACTTTGTAAGAAAACCATGTCCAAGAATTTATCACAAAAATTCAAAGACATGTGACATCCACCCGCACTGGGCCAGCGTGGTGGATTACGGCCCATGCTCTCTCTACGAGGGAAGGCCTGAGTACCAGCAGTGGGAACGTAATGGGCTGATGATGATGAACTCAGTGCGGGTCAACGGATGACATCGTCGTACGTATCGCTTGTAGCGCTCGTAGCGTAGCTCGCCTAGATGTTCGTAACTGATCTGCCAGGTTAAGCAACTTTCGCTACGGTCACCATTTCGATGGGTGACTGTTTGTGTGGTTACATAGCGTTACCGTGTTTCGGAGGGCAAGTTGGGTGGTCGGTTGCAGTTATTGTCAGGACAGCAGTGGTTAGGCCATGTCGAAGGCCTTCGGGAGATCTGCTACTTCGACACCAGGGTTGACCACACACCCACACGAGAAGAACATGTTATTGCATCGTGTGGTGCTTGGACATGCTGGTTAAGAGTTTGTTATACCAGGCCTAGCGCACTCCGCACTGTAGGTACAAAGCTACAAGTACATAGCCGGACACCGACGGCGGGTCGCGCGTCGTTACACGTGCCGCGTCAGAAGAGATAAGAGCGGCGCGATAGAAAGAGGCGCTCTGTAGGTTAATATGACTGGTAGGTATGCAGCGCTACGCGAGCTGAATTGCATTTTATTGCGTCGTCGTCAGAGTCGCTATTTGTTTAAATTTCTTTGCGGAGTGATACTTCTGTCCCTTAGTATTCCTCCTTAGCTAGATTACCTATTTAATCAATAATACTGCAGCATTCACTTTGTTCTACTAATATTATAAATGCGAAAGTTTGTAAGAATGTATGGATGTATGTTTGTTACTCTTTCACGCTGCAACGGCTAAACGGATTGGGATGAAATGTAGTATGGAGATAGCTTATACCCTGGCTTAACACATAGGCTACTTTTTATCACGGGAAACCGCGGGTGAAACCGCAGGGCGCAGCTAGTGCTAAATATATGTATGTTAAATTAGAGAAAACAAAATGTTTTATGATGTTTTCCTTCGTTTTCGAGCAAGTGTGAAACGTGATTCGAACTTCGGTGCCTTAGATCCAATATTGCACGAGTTACCGCTACCACAGATTACTAAGGGACAGAAGCATCACTCCGCAAAGAAATTTAACAAATATCGACTCTTGCTATGACGCAATTAAATTCAATTCAGCTCGCGTAGCGCTGCATACCTACCAGTCATATTAACCTACAGAGCGCCTCTCTTTCTATCGCGCCTCTCTTATCTCTTCTGACGCGACACGTGTAACGACGCGCGACCCGCCGTCGGTGTCCGGCTATGTACTTGTAGCTTCGTACCTACAGTGCGGAGTGCGCTAGGCCTGCTGCTACGCTAAACTAAGTACATAAATGATTACATACGAACCAAATCTACAGTAATGCAACAAAACGACGTCACCAATGCATTGTTGAAATGCATTGGATTTAGTAATTGCTTATCTGAAGGTAGGTCCTATTACACATACAATTAGGTACGTCGTACAATGGTTGAATAGCGAGTGAGCTGTTACTTGGTCGTAACTGATTGTAACTTGTTTTGACTCATCTAGCTAGAAGTCATTTGCGATGACCACATCATCACGTAAAGGTTGGTAATGTTTTTTTTATATGTAGCTAAATGACGAGACGAGCTGGTTGTTTGCCTGATGGTAAGCAATGCGCGAGCCAAAAAAATAACAGCACCACCCAGAACTTTGTTTTGCAAAATCCTGCACGGCGCTGCACTGCGCTCGTCATCCTGAGACAATTAGCTGTTGAGCCCAGTAATTTCGCTGATAATCGATAATCGGTCGGTCAAAAATGAAGTATGAAAGATATTGAATGCATTTGTGCATACTTGGAGAAACACAAGCGAAGAGAGAAGGGAGTGAACGGGTAAGGAGCCGTATAAGGAAAAAGTATTAAGGACATCAGGTGGTGTAATAAAACAGGGTTAGTATATCTTTCAAAATCAATTTATTCTATTCCCGGCTATGAAAAAAGGCTTAAAAATCTAATGGTTTTTATCAAAATCGGCCCGAAATTCCTTTGTGCTTTTTTGCTATTCCTTAAAGTTTTGGATTTGGCTTTCCACGCCTACTAGAAAAGTTCAGGTTTCGTCTCAACCTGCTTTTTTTATTAAACTACCTAAATATTATCTAAAAGTAAGCTACCTGTCCATTACAAATTTACAACCCAGCAATTTGCAAAACTCCGCGATGAGTCAAAATGCAAATGGCACAATCGATCCGCAGTGCAGCTAATAAATTGGCTGAATCATTTCACTGCATTTGCCTTTGTTGGCTTAAAAACGTTTAGGAAGAATGCAATTGCTGCGCTTGCCGCAACTTCGTTGAATTAAACGATTTGATTGGTTTAAAATTGTGACTACAGATTAAATATTACGATAGTACTAGAGTGTTTTTTTTTCTCGACTGTTGACTGCGCTGAAAACCAGCGTTGTGGATTCTTTACAACATTATGCTGAGCACAGACCTTTTTTTACTGCACTGTACACAGCGACTGTACAGCGATCTCCATACACATGCTGTAAGGACTTTTTGGCGGGAAGTGAAAAGTGATACAGTTCGATTTTCCAAACAAGTGTTATTTCGAGTGATCATGTGTAATATCGGTGGAATTTTAACCATTATGTGTTCGTAAACGTGCACGAGTGTAGGCAAATGAAACAAAATAGAGAAAACATTGCTTTTTATGTTCTCCCAAGAAATCCATGCAAAACTTGAATAAAGTTCCACCACTTTATTGAAGCGCCTAAATAGAGACAGTAAGAAAAGTGTTAATGGACACATTCTTAGTTATACTATATTTAGCAATTTAAGTCAAAGTTAAATTACTTATTAGTCTTATTAGGCTAGATTGTAATATTAATGGGATGTCTTTTTGAGACAGATCATTAAAAAAAAAAAAAAAAAAACTTTATTGAAGCACTAGGAGAGGGTCCGGCTTGTTGCTGTTCATCCTCATTCTCAACAAAAATATAATAAATGGAATATTAAACTATCAAATAAAAACTACGTAAGACATGGCGGTATGGTCCTAGAGACTTTAGCCTGCCCTAACGGGCAAACTTAAAAAAAAATAATGTTTTATTCTGTCTTCCTGCACTTGTGTGTGTGCGTTGTTTATTGTGTCAGTTTTGCCCAAATAAATTGTTTCTTTCTTTCTTTCTGTTGATAATGGACTATTGCTAAACGACCACGGAGGTCGTACATTAAAGTAGATTAATTAACGTGCCCTTTCCTTACGTCCATGCAACCCAAGAAGTCCGCTCGATAATCCAGTATTGTGATCTCAGAGTAATACAGTACTCTGAGATTGTGATAGGCAATGACGATATACTCTTTGGTAACTGGTAATAGACAAGTTGATTCACATTTCACTTCCCTCCAAAATCATCACAATTTATTTTCATAAATTAAACAAAGGAGTTTTTATGTTGTGTTTATTACCAATCGACTTTGAATAAGACCGGAGCTATTTGACGAGTTTAAAAAATCTAAATAATTTTAACCTGGTTAATGTACGTAATCTGTGGAAGATTAGAGACCATAATACTTTTTTATTATACCTCACCTTTTTTATCTCGATTCTACAACTTTGAAAGCGTTTCTTCCTCAAAAGACATCTAAACAGAACGAGCTATTCAAAGTGAAATCTCCCGTAAAAATGGGTATTTTTACAAAAATAAAAGATGGCAACAAATTATAGACAGTCCACTTGGTACCCAATTTCGTGTAGTATTTAAATGGAGACAGTTTGTCTACTCGACTATATTATGAGAGTTTCCACTGTTCGATACGATACGAAATTTTTGAAAAATGTAAATAGACATGCCGGCGATTCTGTCGTGTTTAGTTGTTTTCTATGTAGGACCTAGTTCGTGATATTTATTTGCATATTGCATCTTACTTGTTTACTTGATTTATCGTATAACAACTGGCACTTAATCTATGGATTAACCTCATTTTTACGTTGGCGCCACCTTTTTCGGTTGTATTAGGTATAAGGCCTACCTTACAGGGTATTCCACTCGATTTAATGCCTCTTATGTTGCAAATGTACGCCCATAGGCGACGACGGTGACGGTGACCATTCTCCATACCAAACGCAATTTCTGTAGTTATTTAACGAAAATACGTATACGGAATACTCCATAGATGTTGGTATTCTTAGGCCCAACGTAAAGTAGCGGTCAAATCAAACGTTACTTAATTTGTAATAAAATTGACCGCGAGTTGACGTTGGCATTTAATAGGATTCCCGTACCGTCTAACGTCAAAACCGTGTCGTATAGCCCCAAATCGTGTGCGACAATGGACACACACTCGTACGTGCAGACACGCGTTCATTACTCGGACTTGCGCACGTACCGCTCCATTCACACTCCACTAAATATTAGGGTTCCGTATAAACTGGAACGTCTGAAACGCTCGAAATCTGAAGGTTTCCGTTTCTTATTGCAAAAGTGTTTTGTGTGTACAGAGTACGTGACCACTGTACAGATACCAAAAAAGGTCGTTGTCAACTATTTTGTGATATATTTTCTATACAAATTCTGTTTCTCGAAAGGCATTTAGCGAATTGATATTTTCTAAACTTGGTTGCTATTTCGCGAATTAGGGACTTTGTGTGAGGCTTTGTATGATCGACTCTGCGTCTTCGGAATACCGTCCCGACGCCTTAGTCACTGGGCCACCAAGCCAACTTCTCGAGCAGTTCTCATTAGAACATGTTGCTAATTGTAATATTAGACATTATTAATAACGCGTCACGCCTCGCACTGACGCCTCAGTGCATTGACATATATTCTTACATATATATCAATGCCTCAGTGCGAGGCGTGACGCGTTCGCAAGCGTACCGCACTCACCTTGAAAAAGACCACCGGATGTGGTTGAAACTGTAGTTGGACTACTCCAATTTAAACGTGAATGTCATTCGTAAATTATTATTAATAATGTGTCCAAACCACGTTAATTTTTATTGTAATATTAGACTTGTTCGGTTTCTTGATCAATGTAAACATTGACGACAGATGACGTAGAATCGGCCTCGTAAGACGATATAAGAAGGATAGAAGAAATTTGGTTGCTCGAGCAGTTGGCTCGGTGGTCCAGAGGTTAAGGCGTCGGGACGGTATTCCGAAGACGCAGGTTCGATCCCTACCCGAGCAATATAATTTTTCTTCATCCTAATTATTTAAAATCTTAATATTTGCTTATTTCTTTCTCCATTATAGTGTCGACAACACGTCAGCAATGCCCCTGGTGTTGCAGATGTCTAAATGCAACGGTGACCGCGCACTAACAAGCTCTGATCGTCTGATTGTTTACTACTCTTTTACATTAAATAACCGGCCAAGTGCGATTCGGACTCGCGCACGAAGGGTTCCGTACCATTACCTATAAAAACGATAAAAAAATCATGTCTGTTGTATGGGAGCCCTCTTAAATATTGATTTTATTCTGTTTAATTTTAAAATATTGATTGATGTTTTAAAATATTGATTTTATTTGATTTAATAGCGGCACCAGAAATATATCATCTGTGAAAATTTCAACTGTCATAACTATCACGGTTCATGAGATACAGCCTGATTACAGACGGACAGACAGAAAGACAGACCGACACATGTACGGACAGCGGAGTCTTAGTAATAGGGTCCCGCTTTACCCTTTGGGTACGGAACCCTAAAAAGAGAAAAGGTTACGCTACGGTAATGATTACTAGTAATTGGTGTTTACCATAAACTGTCGGCGCGCGTAACGGCTTTGTTATTCAACCATTTGAATTGATGAACTGTTGGCCACACGGACGGTGGACAGTAGAAATTACTGCTGCGTTGACTACTGTGTCAACAATGCAATTGTGATGGTTTTCGGACTAGGTAGAATAAGTATTCTAGAGGTGTTTTGTCTAAGACCGTCATATTAGGACCGCCTCTGTAGTATAGTGGTTGAGCAGGTCAGCTCGAATCTCAGATACAGCGAATGTTCCGGGTTCAATTCCCGCGACGGGACAAATGTTTGTACGAAAAAAAGAAGCATTTGGTTCGTGTCTGGGTGTTGTGGGACTATTTCACGTCAAGTCAAAATCTCTTTATTCAATATTGGCATCACAGACGCACTTATGAACGTCAAATTATCACAAGACTACCACCGTATCGGAAAAAGAACCGCTACTCAGAAAATACGGCAAGAAACTGAGGGGCACTTTTTAACCGACTTCAAAAAGGAGGAGGTTTACAATTCGACGGTACGTTTTTTTTTTTTTTTTTTTTTTTTGTGTGTTTGTTACGCAATTTCTCCGCCAATTATGCATTGATTTCGATGATTCTTTTTTTGATTGGTAGGTAATACTTCAAAGGTGGTCCCATATAAATTTTATCGAAATTCATTCAGTAGTTTTTGAAAAAAATAGCAAAAACAAAAAATATAAGTTTAATCTTCAAGTCGGTTCTTGTTTTTTCGTAACCAACTTTCTAAAGGTGGAGGTTTGTATTCGACTGCTTCACCTGCTTCACCCAGGGTTGACTTCCGGTGAGGGAACTCCTCAACGGTAAATAGTACAGACACAACATTTCGTAAATGGATTTAACCTTAATAGCCTGTTCTAAATTCCATCATGACATGGCAGATACACCCAGGATTGACTTCCGGCGAGGGAACTCTTCAACAGAGATATAGGACAGACATGAAATTTTTTTGTACATGCATTTAATTGTGATAGCTCGTTTTAAACTTCGTCATGATGTGGCTTCTAGATCATAAAAGCTTGTCTTTAAAAACTTTTTGAATTAATTTAATTAAAACTTGTTTTTCACTAAAAAGTGTAAAATAAATTATTTTTCAAAAAAAACTAAACCGACTTCAAAACCACAAATGGCACTCAAAAGTAAAAAATAAATTAATATAATTATCATAAGCGCTACCCACTCATATATTTGAAGTCGGTGCCAGCCAAGTCTAAAAGGTAGTAGATAGATACTACCTACAAGTAGTACTTACTATATACATATTTATCTGCTACCTATTACACTTGGCTGGCACCGACTTCAAATATATGAGTGGGTAGCGCTTATGATAATTATATTAATTTATTTTTTACTTTTGAGTGCCATTTGTGGTTTTGAAGTCGGTTTAGTTTTTTTTGAAAAATAATTTATTTTAGAGATTTTGTTACAATTTTTTGTGTGATCCTTGTAGTTCGTGGTTCCCTAGATACAGGGAATCCTGTTAGGGACCAGGATTGTCCTGGTAAATCTCGGAATCACAACCACCCTACGTTTACATAACAACAACAGTAATTTCGTACTGTCCACCGTGGCCCGACCATGTGGTCAACAGCTATTTGTCAATGGCGAATAACAAAGCCGTTCTGTGTACAGTATGTATTACCTATGGTAAACAGTCACTGTGATCAAGTACAAAAAGCTAAAAATGAAATGAAATGTAATGATATTTATTTCTAAGAAACATGGTCATAATGTTACATAATTTAAAGTCATAATTTATCAATCTTAGAATTCTGCGTGTCTCACCATTAACATAAACATTTTCATATATTCGAATTAATTTAAATAAAATGTCACATGCATATAATTATAATAGAAAATATCAAAGATTAATTAAAAAAAACATAATCATTACTACGACTACACCATTAAATATCGAATTCAAGAATTATTCACACGCTCAGTATGTAGTACAGTCATTTGGTTCGAAACTTGCAAGATTGACCTATGCATTGAGTGTTCTCAAGTCAAATACCAATTACGAAACTGCATTATCATCTTACTACGCCTATGCATACTCTTGGTTAAATTACGGTATAATCCTCTGGGGTGAGAGTACAGACTTTACGAATCTATTTATAATGCAAAAGAAATGTATACGGATTTTAGTTAATATCAAGCCGCGAGGAAGTTGTAAACCACATTTTATAGACAAAAAAATACTAACCCTACCATGTCTGTACATCCTACAGATATGTCTATTCGTACGGAAATATCGTACTTTATTTAAATCAAATAGTGATATTAATGAAAACCATAATAGAAGAAATCGCAACAAACTAAAGTTACCTACAACAAATTTACAAATATTAGGAAAAAGTCCAAATTTTAGATTAGTATCAAAATCCCTGAATACCTAAAAAACGAAACTAGATACAACGTATTCTGCAGAAATCTTAAATCTTATCTAATTAAAAAATGTTATTATAATGTATTCCGTAGATGAATTCAAAACTGACAAGCATGTGGAAACAAATGACTCGATTCCGTGACACTATACTGACATATACAATATACTGACTTTAATAAAACATAAATCAATAGAAATTAAAATGACTAAATGTACTCTCGCACTGACTTGCAAACGCCCTTACAGGGCTCATGTACCAACATAAGATATAATTTAAGACCTACATGATAAATAAATTTACATGAATGCAATTAATAAATGAATAAAATTTGTGGTTACCTGAAATGTTTTCCGGGAGTTTTAAAAATTGGTAGTTTTATAGATTTTGATGTTTTCCCGGAAACCTTTCCATGTAAAACCACCAAATGACTGGACTAATGTCAATACAGAAAAAATATAAACATAATATATCAATAGTGTCACTTATCTTTGCAATTAAAATAAGATTTGGTGAAAAACATATTTTTCAAGATAAGCTTTTAACAAATTCGTAATCTGAACCGCGAGCAGATTAAAATGAGCCTGATATGTTATTTGGTGTGCAATATTGTATTGTGTTTTAAATATAAAATAAATAAAAACATTAGAAAAGGTATTGTATCTCTACCCCTTTATTTTCATAAAGTTGCCATACCAAAAAATAACTGCAAATGACAAGCGACCGCGACAGTAGAACGTGACGTCACGTGGCGTTGACAAACGCGTTAAATTGCCTGTATTTTGTGGCTGGACGAGTATAAATCCGAAAGCACTGAGATTTTCATTAGTCCGCCATTGTTCAGAGGTAGTGCGGGACCGAATTCTATCGATATCGATTCTAAACGTAGAATATCGAGTTTTACTTCCAATTTTTAACTGACTTCAAAAAACCTCCTCCTTTTTCTCAGTTCGACTGTAATTTTGTTTGTATGTTTGTTACACGATTACTCCGCCAATTATCATTTGATTTTGATGATTCTTTTTTTGTTTGGTAGGTCTTCAGAGGTGGTCCAATATAAATTTAGTGCAGGTCCGTTGTCCCCGTAGGCGTTGTCCCCGCTACGGGGACAACAGGACATCATTAAATTCTCGTACCATTGTCCCCTTCACGGAGATACAGTTAGGTTAGGTTATGTTAGAACTGTGACTGCATAGCGCGAGCCGAGCGAGCGAAGCGCCAGAAAGTAGTTTTTCCATATAAAGTTTACTTTACTATCATATCAACGGAAACAGAGTAAGGGGACAACGGGACGTATTTTTAAATATTTTATTAAAGTACCGCTGTCCCCGTTTAAAGGGGACACGGCTTACGGGGACAACGGACCTACACCTTTGTTTTTTTTTCTAAAAATTAATTATTGACACAACAGTCTAGAATAATCTAGGTGTTTCAATTTAGAGGTTATATTTATTAAGCCAACCTTGTATTTTGTTTTCATAATAAGACTGTCTGCGTTTTTGCATGTCAAATGGTCATTTGTAATACTTAGGTATCATTAACTATCTATCTAAAATTCTATACTATTACAAAAATGGACCTGAACTAATTCTGTACATTGAAGATATTTTTGAAAAATCAACTGGGATCAACTATTTAGAAGGTACTAAACACAGTTTTTAGAATTTATGTCTGTCTCTTTATAGACTCGGAGACTGCTGAACGGATTTTAATGAGGTTTTTCAGGGTTTAGAGCATTAGTCCCAACATAGATTTAACGGTATGTTACATCAAAAACAGGTGACTACGAGGATACAACTTGACCTCTTCGTAGTACGCGCTCTCATATACTGGGGAGGTCTTGTTAAGATGGCCTTAGAAAAAAATCGTAATCCGAGCTTTCTCTGTCATCCACGCGGACGACGCCGCGGGAAAAATCTAGTTAGTTTAATATATACGGTATTGTAAATCGACGGAAAATATTTGTATCACAATATTTATGCGAAACAGTCTAGAACACATAAAACAAACAAACCATTAAAGGAAAACCTATTTAAATATCATTTCCCACAAAATTCATCAGAGCATGAGAAAAACTATAAAAAACTAACCTACATACTTACGTCACACACAATCGCACCATCAGAGCCGACCGCCGTTATATCATTGTGAAAACTACAAAACAGCAACGAAAAGCATTAAAAATCCGGTCAAGTGCGAGTTAAACTACGCGCACTCAGGGCTCCGTAAAGTTTTTGGAACTAACTAATAATAGTTTTAACCGACCCCAAAAAATAGAAGGAGGTTCTCAATTCTATGGTACTTTTTATATTTTTTATGTTTGTTACCTCAGAACTCCGTCATTTATAAACCGATTCGGAAAATTCTTTCAGTATAGCTACGAAGTGGTCCCATATAAATTTCATCGATATTTGACCTTGGACTTCGAAGATACATTGAAGACTTTTTCTTTTGGTAAATGTATACTTGTCATTAACATCATTCTGATAATTATTGCTTGAGCGCAAGCTAGGCGACAATCTTAAGAATCATTTTTCTTCCTACTAATTAATTAAAATATTAATATCATTGCCAGCTAGTTTCACAAACGTGGACAAGTTTTCGGGCTGAAAGTAAGTAAGTAAGTAAGTCCTATTCCAGTATCTAAAGTTACTATTAAAATTTCATCAAATTTTATTCGGAAGTTTTTAGAATTAGGCTCCATATATTATCTTTGGATTACAACAGAACCCTAAAAATCTGTCTTTTTGTGACGCACGCAACAATGGAGGCGTCATTTAGAACTCATCGGGGTAAACGAACTGGATGTTACTGTCGGAATTTAAGTGTTGTTACACGATACTAGTTGTCAGTGCTCAAGTTGCCAGTAGTACTTGCCAGCGGGCTGACTTCAGGAGCGTTTAAAGCAGCGAGTTGCTGATGACTCGGTTGTACGAGTTGTATTGATATGGCAAAAGTTAATTTTAGAAAGCAAGTTAATAAAGAAATCATACAGAATTACTGTGTATTAGCGATGAATTATGTAGTAAAACAATTCAGAAGATAAATATAATTCGCATTTCAGTGTTGTTATATTTACAAAAAACGGTTCCACTAATTGACAAAGATCACAGTCACTAATTATTGTTTTGCCCTTGGCAATGTCTCATGCTCATATGTCATGTGATATGTCTATTAACCTTCTTAACTGGCACACCAGCTCGCTCCGTGTAAGCGAGGCATTTACTTGTCGTGTGAACGAGACATAACTATTCACCTGTGCGGTCAGACAAGCAAAAAGTTTTTATGACTTCATTTGGACAAGTTTTTCCGTTAACACCAAATCTAAAAGAGTCTATTTTTTATGTACAGGATTTCAGATCTATTTATCGGTCATTGATTTGTACAGGTTTCGCTGGATCGAATTTATTATATTTTTAATTTTCTACATGATTATAATTTTATTGAGTTCTTTAGCAACAAAGCTGGTTTTTATCTGATGTGATGAAAGAGGTATGTGGATGTTTTGGCGGGAAGTGAAAAAGATTAAGCTGAGCTTGATTTTTATTTAAATAAATATTTACTAGTAATTTATGTTACTGGTAATTAATAAGTTATGTAACTTGTTTCTACTGATGTAAAAAAACATTCGTTCACTGACAGATGTGCTACAGTTTCATAATAGTAGGTGCTATAATAATACACATAACAAAATCCATCATCTACAATCGAGTCGACAATTATTAAAAGTATCGATAACATTCATCGTCACTACCCCACCCCTACAGAAATCATGTTCGCCTAAAATTCGATTAGTGAATTCCCTCAAACTTTGAACAAGTGAACAGAAGCTACATTGTACTTAGCTAAGTTAGTCATCGACTAAGTGAGTAACTTAGTTAAACGCAGAACACTGATTTCTGATTCTGAATCTGCGAGTTGCAATTACAATTTAATAATTTGTTTGACTTTGGCCCAGGTTTTTAAAATTACATGTGTTTATATAATTAACTAGCTGCGCCCCTCGGTTTTACCCATGGTTTTACGGAATTTAAAGTAATGTGTTAATCCAAGGTTCTACTCGTGGTGGGTCTCTCGTATGCGGGAGGCAGTCTGGGTAGGTACCACAGCTTTGCCCATTATTCTGCCAACAAGCAGTAGTGAGCAAACATTACTGTGTTCTTAGTGATAGAAAAGGATAGAAACAGGAAAGTGCAATTCAGTGCGGCCAGGTGTAGTTCAACCCTTATAAATAGTGTTGTCTCTTATAAAGTATTGTCGGAAGAGAGTAATATCGGTGTTCGGTTAGGTCGTCATATTCAAATTGTGATGGTCGGAGTTACTTTCAGACCAACAAACGACTTCTCCCACTCTAGAAACATACATTTTATCCAATTTATATGTATTCTGTAACTTTTCGAGGTAATTACAGTATTTTACCCAAAATCATTCCAAACGAAAAGTAATTTGTAGAATACGAGTAGAAAGAACAAAACATGGTACGCCCGCGGCGGACCCTTAGTGACGCTCGAAATAGTCACTTATAGTAATAACACAGTATATCTGGTTGTTTGTACTTGGATCAGGCACAGAATACTAAGGGACAGAAGCATCACTCCGCAAACAAATTTAAACAAATAGCGACTCTTGCTATGACGCTATAAAATTCAATTCAGCTCGCGTAGCGCTGCATACCTACCAGTCATATTAACCTACAGAGCGCGTCTCTTTCTACCGCATTGCTCTTATCTCTTCTGACGCGGCACGTGTAACGACGCGCGATCCGCCGTCGGTGTCAGGCTATGTACTTGTAGCTTCGTACCAGCGCGGAGTGCGCTAGGCCTGGCATAACATACTTTTGGTTTAAAAATATTATCTAACATGGTATTGTTTTCCTATGTATATAAATGTGTCTTGGGAAAGCGGACAACCCGCGTGCAGAAGCCATGTATAAAAATAAACACAGGACGCCCGGGGCAGTTCGCTCCATTATGCTTGAAATATATTAATATTTTATATTACATGGAAATGTTCCTTTTATATCGTTTAATGACCTACTTTAGCGCAGTTGTTGGATTTCGGAGAATCTGTGTTGTTTTTATTATCATCAGAATAGGCATGTTGAAGAGCGTGTGGCTCAGTGGGAATACGTGCGACTTTCGATCCGACGCACCTGAGTTCGAATCCCGCTGGCCTCGCACCACTGACTTTCTTAAGTTATGTGCATATAACACTTGCTCTAAAAACGGTGAAGGTAAACATCGTGAGGAAAACGACATGTCCAAGAATCAATCACAAAAATTCAAGGATATGTGACATCCACCAACCCGCACTGGGCTAGCGTGGAGGACTAAGGCGCATACTCTCTCTATGAGAGAAGGCCCGTGTCCCAGCAGTGGGAACGTGATGGGCTGATGATGATGATGAAGCATGTTATTTGTGTGAATATAACTGCTGTAATTGAAGATATACTCGTGGTACTCTAGTATGCGGGAGTCCGCCTGGGTAGGTACCAAAGCTTTGTCAGTTATTCTATCGCCAAGCAGTAGTGCGCAAGCATTACTGTGTTCCAGTTTGAAGGGCACTGTAGTCAGCGAAATTACTGGACATTCCCGCTGAGGGTGATGAGCGCAGCGCAGTACCGTGCAGACTTTTGAATGACAAAGATCTGGGTGGTGCTGCAACTGTTATGGGCAGGCGTATTGCTTACCATCAGGCGAACGACCGGCTCGTCTCGTCATGCAGTTACATAAAAAATAAAGCATTATACTATGTTCTTTGAAGGACACTGTTCCCATTGAAATTACTTGGCATTATGAGATTCTAGAGATATTGTCTCAGGGCGACGAGCGCCGTTCTGCGAGAACTGCAAAACTAAGTTCTGGGTGGTGCTGTAACTGTTAAGGGAAGGCGTGTTGCTTACCATCAGGTGAATGACTTGCATGCCTTCAGTTTTTACAGAAGAATATAATTCATTTTATATAACAAAAACCGTCTTCAATTCTAAAGTATCTTCGAAGTCCAAGGTCGAGTATCGATGAAATGTATATAGGACCACTTCGTAGCTATACTGAATCCAACGCAAAAATATTCTCCATCGGTTTATGAATGACGGAGTTTGATGTAATAAACATTAAAAAACATACATTCGAATTGAGAACCTCCTCCTATTTTTGAAGTCGGTTAAAAATATCTACGACTCTTGACCAATTGTCCTTTTTTTCCCAATTTGGCCAATCAAATCCGTTTCAACTATACACCTGTATCCAGCATCTAAAATACCTACCAGTAGTAGGTACCTACTCGTTTGTGGTACATTATTACGATGCTAGTCGGAGGTATTCGCTGTGGATTCGCTGCGCAACTACGTTTACATTCAGTAAGCGGTTTCAGGGTTGCCACTCCACTTTATGGGCAGCGTACGTTTTTATAATAAAATTCCAAAATGTATAACCTAGCCTTTTCAAAAATTTTTGCTAGTATAGGTATCAACGTGACTGGCCTATAGTTAGTCACGTCATCTGTTTCTCCCTTTTTAAATAGCGGCTTAACTACAGATTTCTTCAGTCTGTTCGGAAAACAGCCTTCCACAAAGGACAAATTAATTAAATAACTAATAGGTTTACAAAACGGAGTAGCACATTTTTTAATTATTTTAGTCGAAATTTCGTCATAACCTACGGACCTACTGTTATTTAAACTCATTATTGTTCTATATATCTCCTGGTCGTCAGTTGGATACAAAAATATTGTTTTATTATTACTGCTAGATATATTGTATTTTAAGTTATTATTTATACTTTTCTGCGTCATATCAATAAAATAATTATTAAAAATATTAGCATTTTGCTCTGGGTCAGTGTATATTATGTCATTATATTTTAATTGTTCAATATTGTTAGTTTGTAATTTTTCGTTGTCTTTTATCACGTTCCAAGTGGCTTTACATTTGTTTTTGCTTTTATTTATATAGTTATTATTTTGTATCTGTTGGGCTTTATACATGCATTTTTTGAACATCCTACAATAAGATTGATATTTGTTTTTATTGTATGTTTTATCACTTGATCTAGAGAGTCTATATTTTAGATACAGATTTCGCTTGGACACACTAGATTTCCTTATGCCTTTGGATACCCATCGCAATCTATTAAGCTTAGTGCTCATTTTAACTTTTTTTATTGGGAAACACAAGTTATTGAATAGCATGAGTGTGTCATGAAACTCATTAAACGCGTCGTTAAGATTATCCTGTGCATATATTTCGGAAAAAGTTAGTGCAGTTATACTATTGACAAACTTTGACACATTTTCTTCACTAAAATCCCTTTTAAATTCAAACCAAAACGGTATATATTTTCGTTTATTTATATCAATTGATAATGTTTGGCCTGTTTCATGGTCTGATAAGGCAAGGTAATGAGTTTTCGCCTCCACTTTAGAGAAGTTACTCGCTATTATATCAATACATGACTGCTGTCTCGTCGGAACCTTATTATGCATCTCTATATTAAAGTTTTTTAAGATACTTTTTAAGTCATCGCCCTCTTTACTACTTTTTAATACGTCTATGTTCCAGTCCCCTGTCAGTATTATTTTTTTCTTCTTCCTTAATGTTAAAATGTGGAGAAGTGCATTCATGTTAGTCAAAAAAGTTGGTAAATTATTTCTATTTGGGATTCTTATATCTTCTTAGTGGTTCTTTTTCCGATACGGTGGTAAAGTCATTGTGATAATTTGACGATCATAAGTGCGTCTGTGATGCCAAAAATGAATAAAGAGATTTTGACTTTGGACTTGACTGCGCTACAGAATTTGTTTGCAACTATACTATAGGTAGATAAGGTAGTACTTACCAATCTGAGGTCTCGCGATTTCGAACCATTAATCCTCTACATCTCAATAACCCTATTGATTTAGCTTATTTTAAAACTTGCACTACTTGTATAGCTCAGCGGAGCACAAATTACCGACATAGCTCAGCGGATTAGCAAGCTGAAGTGGCAGGTTGGTCATATTTACCGCAGAACTGATAACCGCTGGGGTAGTGTACTAGAGTGGAGACCGCGAATCGGCAAACGTAGTGTAGAACGCCGCGACTAGATGGAGCGACGATATAGGTACGCAGGGTTGCTGGTAGCGACTGGAGAAGGAAAGCCGAAGATCGGACTCAGTGGCGTGCTATGGGAGAGGCCTATGTCCAGCAGTGAACTGATGTTGGCTGATGATGATGATGACCATTGTCATAAGGATCCGATAACGGTAGGTAGCTACGCAACTTATTATCACACAGATATACAAGTAAACACAGATTTATCCTAGTAGATTGAGGCGGATCTCGATTCGCTCAGTTAAGTAAATTGAACTCACGAGAACTCCAAAAATGTCACCATCTTTTCTTGCCTTATCGCAAGTAATCTCTTCCAGACAACCTTTTACCGGGATAATAAGATTAAAACATAAGGTGGCTATTTAGCCACCTTGTGTTTTGTTGTGTTTTATAATAGTACAAAAGTACATAATGCACGAAATACTGGTGAGTAAACCAAACAGCACCCTAGCCTCTCTCATCAAAAATGAACGTGACAGCCCTACGCGTCACTCGCAGCGCGTCACGCCGTCACGCTCCAAATCTCGCGCGACGTGTTAGCTACCTCCCTAAATATTAGATAGCTAGTAAAGGAATGAGTACATGATACCTCTAGTTACGTGAGGTTTGGTTTTTTCTGAAGTTTTGGGAACAATGTTTTGACATAGTCGTCTCTTTTGTACTGAAATAAAAACTTTGTTTTCATGCAATAACATTTATTTATTCTATTCTAAAGCTTTTGTTTCTATACACGATTTGATTTCAAGGTGAACAAAGGAGAATTTATTTTCCACTTTGTTCTCCTGGGCGATATCACCTAGGTGATTTTGGTGACAGCCTCTGCGGTGTAGTGATTGGGCAGGTTGGCTCGAATCTCATACACCACTGAGGTGGCGGGTTCGTTTCCGCGACGGGATAAATGTTTGCGCAAATAAAACGCGCAAGCATTTGTTTCGTGTCTCTGTGTTGTGGGACCATGGTCTTCGTAGTTCCTGGTGCCCTAGTTAAGGGCCAGGATCTATGTATGTGATCGTTGGAAGTATTTATATAATTCCGAGGAGATCAATGGATACTTTTTTACTATAGGTGGTAGGTTTCTTTCTTGTATGCTGGTAAATTGTTTGAGTATGAAACCGGCTAGTTGTGAGATTGACTACGTCCATTTGCCGTAATGTTTTTTTGCGTTTTAGTCATCATCATCATCAGCCGATTACGTTCCCACTGCTAGGGCACGGGCCATCTCTCATAGAGAGAGTATGGGCCATAATCCACCACGCTAGCTTAGTGCGTGTTGGTGAATGTCACATGTCCTTGAACTTATGTGATAAATTCTTGGATATGCTGGTTTCCTCACGATGTTTTCCTTCACCGTTTTTAGAGCGTGTTAAATCCGCACATAACTTAAAAAAGGCAGTGATGCGGGGCCAGCGGGATTCGAACTCGGGTGCGTCGGATCGAAAGTCGCACGTTCTCCCACTGAGCCCAGTTGATTGTATCCAACGTCATAGGAAGTCAAGTAAATTCATTCCACTACCTCTTCCGACACAAACGATGTACCTTCACATCCCGTTGCTGATGAAAGCACCGCTATCAGCGGTTGACCTTCCATGCATGCATCACTGCCTCACTGGTCAACTCGTCAACGTAATCACCATTCACGATTTAACACGGAACTAAGGTTGAGCATCGCTGGCATTGTCATTGTTTAAGTTATAAATGATAGTATTTTTTGCGTCAAATGCGTTTCTGTCTGGCCAAGCGAGAATCTACCAATCTAATCTAGCGAGAAGCTATCTATGTAGCCAGCGAAATTATTGGGCTCGGACTTAATATCTGATGTCTCGGGGTGATGAGCGCAATGCAGTGTTATGCAGTGCCAGTTATGCTATTAAGTTCTGGGTGGCACTGCAATTGTTATGAGCAGGCGTGGCGCTTACTATCAGGCGAAAGACTTGCTCGTCTCATTACATCGTTCAATATAAAAAACTTGAGCATTCTCATTTTGAGTAAGTTTACGAAGTAAATTGTTTGAGTATGAAACCGGCTAGTAGACAGAAGCATCACTCCGCAAAGAAATTTAAACAAATAGCGGCTCTTGCTATGACGCAATAAAATTCAATTCAGCTCGCGTAGCGCTGCATACCTACAAGACATATTAACCTACAGAGCGCCTCTCTTTTTATCGCAAAGCTCTTATCTCTTCTGCCGCGGCACGTGTAACGACGCGCGACCCGCCGTCGGTGTCCGGCTATGTACTTGTAGCTTCGTATCTGCAGTGCGGAGTGCGCTAGGCCTGGTTTTAGTCATCATCATCATCAGCCGATTACGTTCCCACTGCTGGGACACGGGCCTTCTCTCATATAGGCTATAATAGGGAATATACATGTGTTGTCGAAAAATCTGGATTACACATTTTACGATAGATTATTCCTGTAAACATTTAGTAGTGATATAATTATTATTATTAATTGGGTAGTTTTTTGTATTTCAATGTTTCTTTTTCTTATTTTTGGAAAAACGGAAAGTAATTGCAAAATGCTTGTGTATGTGCAACCACGTTTTGACGTCACGCGCCTCGCTGCTTATTGGTCAATTTTTGACATAAAGCCCGTTTTATTGGTAAATTGTTGACAAACACACACATGTAGCATAGATGGACCAATGAGGAGATCCTAGGTGCCCACCTTGTGACGTCACACGCAAATGGCACGTGTATGTTGATTTAAATTGATTCAAATTTTCATTTAATTATATTATTGACGACTGACGCCGTAAGATTTTTAAAATTTTTTCATTAATACCATTCCATAATTAATCGATTCGTGCATTAAAAAAATACACGCATATTCACCACGCCGCTGGCCCAGTGCGAGTAATTGCTGTTATTTCGATATTTTCCGCGCCTACGGATTATGTCGATGGGTCAGCCCAGCCGGTCGGATCGCAAACATGAATTCATTACTACAACGCGTATGGCGCCGAATTCAATGGACACCCAACATTCTAAATATTTGTATTGGTTAACCTATACGCTGCCAACTGCCAATGTCAAAAGCATTTCTCTCAGATCGATCCCAATATTAGCGCCAATCCGATACGAACCCGTATTTCAATTTAAGGGCAAATTAAAGGACATTTGAAGCGTGAATAAGATCAAAGCAAAAGCTTTGTTGTACCCTACGACCGATCCTGAATGGTGATTGATTCTAATTTTGAACTAGGTACAAGTAGGTATAGCGTAAGTAGAGCGAGTGTGGCTCAACGGGTACTCGTGCGCCTTTCGATCCGACGCACTTGGGTTCGAATCCCGACTCGGCCCTGCACCAATGACTTATAGTTAAGTGCAGATTTTGCACGCTTGCTCTAAAACGGTGAAGGAAAACATCGCGATGAAACCCGCTTACGCGCTTTGGAGTGGTAGGCTCTGGCCGTGGTTGTAATACCACCCACCGAACAAAGCCATGCCGTCAAGCGACCTAGTCGTGTTTCGGGATGATGTTCGGTGAACCATCGGGGAGACGGGTCTGAGCAGCCGCTCAACTGCCGCCTCTCTCTAAATCTATGTGCTCCATCTTAGGCCAAATCATCGCTTCACATCAGGCGAGATAGTAGCCAAACATAGATGTATAAAGTGTAAAAAAAAAGAGTAGGTATTTAATATTTGTATTGGATAAAATTACGAGTTTAAAAATTCTCTATACTAACAATTATAATAAAACAGACACCGAAATTACTCATTATAAATAATGTGTGGCATTGCAAAGTGCAAATGAGTGGCCCTCACCATCAGGCTATCGACAAGCTGGTCTCGTGCCCGGTACAATAAAAAAATATTATTTTATTTCTATGATATCAGCTTATGGATTTTAGAACAAACAATAAAATATCAACAATCCCCATTGACCTTTAAATGACCTTTCTAGTAATGGAAGCAAAAGCCAAATACAAAATGTAATATCTGATTATGATGTCTCCAAAGGTCAAACCGACTTACACATGCAAATGAATAATTATGTATTACTAGTTGTGCCACGCGACTTCACCCGCGGTTTTCCGGGATAAAAAAACCAAGATGTTTGTTTTGAAGAAGGTAGACCCGGAAAAGTAAATAGGATACTTTCATCCTGGAAAAATAATTCCTAGGGACTATCCTAAACAACTATGAACCATCGTCCCTTACTGTTTCTTTAATTCCTCTCCATCCAAAGGTTGTCTGGAAGAGATAGATCTTTGAGCGATAAGACCGCCTATTGTAACACTTTAGTTTTTAAGTTTGTAATTTTTCTTTTGTTGTAATAATTTCTGGTGGGGTAACAATAAAGAATTATCTAATCTAATCTAATCTAACAATAAACGATCCCATACATAGATCCTGCCCCTAACTAGGATTCCCTGTATCTAGGGAACCAGGAACTACGAGGACCGTGGTCCCACAACACTCAGACACGAAACAAATACTTGAAGTTTTTATTTTTCTGTGCACAAACATTTGTCCCGTCGCGGGAATCGAACCCGCAGCACGGAATACTTAATAGTAGCAGGCCTAGCGCACTCCGCACTGTAGGTACGAAGCTACAAGTACATAGCCGGACACCGACGGCGGGTCGCGCGTCGTTACACGTGCCGCGTCAGAAGAGATAAGAGCGGCGCGATAGAAAGAGAGGCGCTCTGTAGGTTCATATGACTGGTAGGTATGCAGCGTTACGCGAGCTGAATTGAATTGTATTGCGTCATAGCAAGAGTCGCTATTTGTTTAAATTTCTTTGCGGAGTGATGCTTCTGTCCCTTAGTATTCTGTGATAGTACCAAGACCCGCAGCCTCAGTTGTGTATGAGATTTGAGCCAACCTGCAAAACCACTACACCACACACAAAATTAATCAGCACAAACTTTTCCTTTGCTAATATTATTAGGATAAGATTTAAATGAAGAGCGGTTTTCTTGTTCTCAAAGAACTTTTATTATTAGATCGTTTCTCCCTAAAATAGCCGCGACCAAAGATTCAAAACCGTTTATCCGTTTAAACACTGCGGTAGAGATTAGAAACCGGTCGAAAAGGAAAAGTTCAAGTCATAAGTCGTTTCAGAGAGATCTAATCGTATATCTTTGAGTTATCAAAGGAGACGGCGAGCAGACGCACACTCTGCTAAGGCATATGGTCGCTTTGACCATACGTCTCATCTTAAACTTGATAGGCTGTTATCTTGTTCTGTTATCATGCCACTTTGTCTGTGTTTTTTTTATGTAACTGAGTGACGAGACGAGCTGGATGTTTGCCTGATGGTAAGCAATATGCCAGCCCATAACAGTAACAGCACCACCCAGAACTTTGTTTTGCTAAATCCTGCGCGGCGCTGCACTGCGCTCGTCACCTTGAGACAATTAGCTGTTGAGCCCAGTAATTTCGCTGGCTATTATGGCTATTAATGCAATAAGTAATAATTTTTATGTATTTATAATTTTTAAGTAAACTTACAGCTTGGTTCTAAAGTATACACATAGAATACACAGAACGCCAATTACAAACATACAAACCACACAAAGATCTCTTGTTCAAAATCTTCGATTTAAAAACATAAGCAAGGTCACCCTATCCCAAGTTAGCAGATTTCGAGACGATCTGTTAATTTAGACCAGCTGCGTATTTAGACCAGTTGCTACTAAAGACCACTTGCGTTTACGCCCACCTCATACTATCTCGTTAAGATATCCTCGCTATAGTCTGCGCTTACAGGGCTCTTATTTAGGCTATAAAAAGGCAAGAGCTCATCTTGCTGAGAATTGCTTAGACTTTAAAATTACGTATTGCTAAAAAGCTATGTATTTTAGGGCACCTTCACACAAGGGATTTTTGAGCGTAGGCGTGGACTTAGTTTTGTTGCGACACCATGATCGATAGCCATAGCACGACGGAACCGCGTGGTCATCATGGAAAGAAAAACATATCGTTTTGATTTAGATAAAAAGCTTTGGTGATAAATGTCAGAGTTATTAGATTTTTTTTATTGATTTAAAATATAAATCATTATTATTTTACCAAAATATTGATTGAATGATCTTTCGGATTCGACAAACATTCGTTCTAACTACATTTTAGATTTTTTTGATTTGACTACTCTCCGATCCCCTATTGCCCTCAAAACTAGACTGTTTATGAACACACTTACTTGGACAGGCATTATAAATCCTCACTTATGAAGCACCTATAAGCTAGGAGGCATACGTGCCTGATTCGAAGATTGCAGGCTTTACGGTGCCGGCCTAGATAAGGTCGTCAGGCTAGGCGGCACTGTCGTTTAGGATGGCAGTGTTGTTCAACAGATTTTGTGATTAGTAAGTTTTTACTTTGTAGCGGCCTATTTAGACGGTGCACATTTCTTCATCATCATCATCAGCCCATTACGTTCCCACTGCTGGGACTCAGGCCTTCCCACGTAGAGAGAGTATGGGCCATTTTTACCTAAAGGGCCATGAGTACGGCAAATTTCTGGCCGGTTGCATACCATAATGAACAAATTTTTATTTTTGGAGCTGATTGATACGAGCAAGTCTTTCGCCTGATGGTAAGCGCCACGCCTGCCCATAATATTTGCTGTGCCACCCAATGGAGTAGCATACCATTATGATACAACCGACTTGCGCCTTGCACAGTCTAAATAGATCTATTTTCATTACAAAACTGAACGGTTAAGCTAATGAAGTTTATGTTAAACTCACAGAGTGCTTAACGGTCGTGAATCACAACGGTTCTGCGGGTAAAAGGTAAAAGCGAGGGAACAAACCTCAGCCAAATCTACTTAACTCAACTACAATGCACAAACAACCTTGGGACGACCTCGCGGGCAACGTCTGACAGTGCACTGAACCCGTCTGGAGTATGTAGGTATCTGTAGGTAAAGCTGTTTCAAATATATCAGCTTGTTGTCTAGCTTTAACATCTACCGCTATACCTTTTAAAGGGATAGCGATTATGATCGTGATCTTAATTTTGAAATGGAATTATCTGACTGTATCACAAGTTGACATATTTAGAAACTAGGTAAACTTTCTAAATTTTGAACAGCCAAGGAGTGGAACGTATTGCCAACGTCTGTGTTTCCTGACAACTGCAGCCTGGGAGTCTTCAAATCGAGAGTGAACAGGAGGGCGATCACGTAAGTCTGTTGCGAACATCGCATGTTGCGGACTAACGTGCTATAGATATTTATTTCAATCGATAAAATGCGATCATGTAACTTTTTATGTCTCGATTTCAATGTGCTCCTATCGATTACCCGACAAATTTACAAAGCGAGATTGTGCTATGAATCGTTATGTATACGCCCAATCTATTTAGTGTTACTGTGTAATGCGGATCTTGTCTATGGTTTATATATAGATATAAACTTTGTTTGACCAAACTTATTTTTATTTCAATTGAGCTTTCGTTGACGTTTGATTGCAACAAACGATTACGTGATCGCAAAACCATCATAGAAACTGGTTTCTTACTGAAATTGATTGAAATAAAAGATACATGATCATCCTGGTATCTTCTAGGTAAGCGTGTTACATCTTAGACCACATCATCGCTTACCATCTGGTGAGATAGTGGTCAAACGCAACCAGTAAACACAAAACTAAAAAAAATGTACAATTAGCCTTAATATGTATATACAGCGACCATGCGGGCAACGTTTGACAGTGCATTGACCCCGTCTGGAGACTGAAAGTAGCTGTCAGGTTATTTAATGTTATTAAGTGACGAGACGAGCAGTTCGTTCACCTGATGGTACGCAACGCCTGCCCATAACTGTAGCACAACCACCAAATTGCGAAATCCTGCCCAGCACTGCACTGCGCTCGTCATAGTAAGACAACAAGCTCTTAATTCTCATAATGTCCATTTGCTACAATGTAATGGCTAGGATGCCCTTCAAACCGGAACACAGTAATACTTGCTTACTGCTAGGTGGCAGAATAACTGGCAAACCTAGTACCAATAAGACACAATATGCTGGACAGTTTGTATGTAAATACACCCAACCATTTATTTAACTTTTGATAGCTCGATAAGTGATGTCCTGATTGCGTTACTGATTCGATTTCTGAAAACAATCGACTTTATTTATGAATTAGTTATAATCGATTTAACAATTTGATATTCCATTTTTGCTCAAAGTTTTGTAATGCTTAGAGAAATAGTCAGGTGTTTAAATTACTTATCGATAATAATTATGTACAAACGAAAATCTTTAACAAACCTTTATATTTTTTATGGAAAGTCATCTTTATAATTTTGGTTATAAATCTATGGGCTCATAAAATATCGAAGTGCCCATAAAGTATTGCATTTCACTATGGTTCATCACTTCAATAATTACAGAACCACATAGGCGTGCATATGACAAAAGTTAAATAAATTATTATTATTATTTATTATTTAATCTTTATTTCAGGCAACGTTAAAATAAATTACAGATGTTATTTACTTATTCTACGGCCCACATAAATATATACCTTAGAACTAACATAATCAAAAAAAATCAAAATTAAAATCTCTTTAATCATTTTGTCGTCACAGACGCACTTATGAACGTCAAATTATCACAATGACTCTACCACCGTATCGGATAAAGAACCACTACTCAGAAGATACGGCAAGAAACTGAGGGGCATTTTTTTCAGAGATTTTGTTACAATTTTTTGGGGTTTTACAATGTTATGTTTCTTATGTACAATTTATATTAAAATATTTATGTTTATGTGACACGTTTAAATAAATGGTTGGACGGAGTACAGTTACATACTAGTTGCGACTGTTGGTCGGCTTGCTACAGTTGTACAGTGTAGTGTTTATTATGAAGCATGTTGTGTAACATGTTCGTGATTGATACATCATTCTCCAGCATGCGTTGTTCTCTACTAATCCTGGGAACTCAAAATTATTCATTTAACTTTTAAAAATATTGTTATCATCAGCAAAGGTTTTTCAACCGTGCTGCACACAGCTTTTTACAAGTAAAGTCGTTACCCACCACCAGCATGAATGTCTACAAATGTGTAGGCGGATGATACACACTGCTGAGGGCTTTGGAAAACATTGTTCGGCGCTGGATCCTGAGATGGAATTTGCTGGTTCGGGAACCAGATATTGTACACGTTTACTATACCAAACTTTGTTTTAAAAAGATTGGTGTATTAAACAAACTGTCATATACATATGGCCAGCTGTGGTTAAAATCTATATCTAGAGAACCAGGAATCACGAGGGAAGAACACGAAAATACGTAACTTGCACTTTAAACTGGGCGTCGCGGTTTCCCCCGTGGTTTCCCGGGATAAAAAGTAGCCAGTGTCAGTGTTAATCCAAATTTCACTTAAATAAGTTAAGCCGTTACAGCGTGAAGAAGTAACAAACATCACACACTCACTTACAAACTTTCGCATTTAGAATATTAGTGTACCAGTCTCGTAGAATGGAACAAGAGAATCGAACCCATAGTCTAATGAGCCGGGTCGGTCAGCCACTGGCTAGGACCCCAGTTAGGTTAACTAATTTATTGTCTTGTTTAATAAATTAACATTTAATAACAACATTTGTGGATTCTAACGCGAAATTGTAAGCATAAATGTTTGATTTTGTATCTGTTTTGAACACTTTCTCGCCTGACGTTCTAACGATGTGACCAAAGACACAGATCTAGACGAAGGCGGCAGTTGAGCGAACAAGTTGGCAATTTTGCTCGCCATCCTAAACCCCTCTGTGTGTAATCTCGCCGACAATGCAATCTCCTTTGTAACGCGACCCCAGGAGTTCCAATAAAACAGAGCAACTATCTGTTAGGATTTAACAAGAAAATACTGGATTTTACCGGAAAACTCCGGATTTCACTAGAATATGCTTGAATGCTTGGAACTTCGTGGAAATATTTTGATAATGTGAAGGAAGAAGCAGATTCTAGAATGTGTGAGTTGGTTCTCTTGCCGTTCTTTATTTTCCTATTTGCCCGTGGAAACTCTTCAGGCCCGGAAAAAATAAAGACAACGAAATATAACACGGATCTAATCGAAGGCTTCTACTACTATGAAGTAGTAAAAAACCTACTAAAACAAACAAACAAACATTCTAAAAACCGTATTCATGTTAAGTTAGTCGATCCCAGTTGCTTTTTGAAAAATATCTTCAATGTACAGAATTGGCTCAATTTCATTTTTATAATAGTAGGTATTGTTACGAAAGTTTGTGAGAATGTATGGATGTTTGTTACTCAATCACGCTAAAACTACTGAACGGATATTGATGAAATTTGGTATGTAGGTTGTTTAGATCCTGAAAAAGGACATACACTACTTTTTTCCCGGTAAACCGCGAGTGAATCCGCGGGGTGCAGCTAGTATTTTTAGACCAAATACGAACAAGCAGAACATACATTTACACTTTTCCTATAGTTAAGCTTCGAAACGTTATTCAAAATTGAAACTACCTCAGAATTTTAAATTTAACGAGGAAATACTGGATTTAAGTGGAACTTCTGGATTTAACTGGAAAATACTAGAATTTTGAGCAAAAGTTGGTGTAAAATTGTCTGTTGTCTGGACGTTGTAATTTTGTGTGCTCTGTTCAAGTGAAAAGTGGTTGAACGAGGTATTTACTTAAATGGGAAGGGGTAGGTACAGACATGGCTTTTATTTTTACCGACTTAAAAAAAGGAGGCGGTTCTTTGTTCCAATGTATATATGTTTATTAATGATTACTCATGTCATGGGCGATGGCTATACATATGTAAATCACAAAAAAATACGCATAAACATGTAATTGTTTATTTTTTAATGAGTTATAATTTATTAATTTATTAATTTATTTATTTTATGCAATTTTATTTATTTCATTATCTTTATGAAATTACGTAAATTTATAGAGATAAAAATTGATTTTTTTTCACATTTCGTCTATTTATTTTTCGTATCTATTTTAATAGCACTGTTACGAATAAGTGAAATATAAACTATGTTATAAAATTTTCATGAAGTTCCTTATGCAGACAGCGAATTTATAAGTCAATATAAAATCTATTCACCCCGGATGAGCTCAAAACTGAGGTTCATATCATCACTGTGATGTGTCAACTGTACTTTGAATAGCTTATGTTGCGGCTCGTTACAATCAAATATATGGCCAGTTCGCGCATGCGCATCACGCCCGCCTGATGGATGGCTAGGCGGGGCAGCTACTCCAACTCTTCTGTATGTAATGATCGCCTAATTTGCACAAGCGCACACTACATAATAGTTTTTATATATGCTCACCGATTTCTCCGCCAACTGTTGACCGATTTTAAAAAAATATTTTTGCGTTGTGTTCAGTATAGCTACGAAATGGTCCCATATAAATTTCATCGATATTTGGCCTTCTCCTTTTTTGACATCGTTAAAAGAAAATTGCTTTAGAACACATTTTGGCGGGAAGTTAAAAGTGACGGAGATGTATTTAATTTTCTAATGCTTTTATTACTTACTTCAAATATTTAATTACAAATACAAGTGATAAAAACTCCAAATCTCAAAACATTTATTTTTATCCTGGCTGATTACTTAACTCGTGCGATGCCAAAAAAGTCCTCAAGTACCTAACCTAAAAACTCCACAAAAAAGCTAAAACCTATAAATTGAATACAAAATATCCCCACTATTTCCTACGGAACATTTTACAAATGCTGGCCACAAAACCGGCCAACTTTGGACAGGCATCACGCCGTTTTTTAAAATACGTGCCAATAGAAACGCGAAAAGTTTAAAATTGGAAAAAAGTTGATAAAATTCATTGGATATCGACTTTGTACTACGTTGCATCGATATGGGAATACTACAGTCACACTAGCAGTAGATCAGCATGAAACAAATCATTCGGTCATGTGTTGCAAAGTAACAGTTAAAAAATACAAATCCTTAGCGTTTATTGCTATGCTCAATTTTTTTTATTGTACTAAGTTATGGGACGAGCAAGTCGTTCGCCTGATGGTAAGCGCCACTCCTGCCGATAACAATTGCAGTGCCACTCAGAACTATTAATACCATAAAAGCAATGCGTAGCACCGACTTGCGCTCATCACCCCGAGACATCAGATATTAAGTCTCATATGCCCAGTAACGTCGCTGTCTACTATGCCCTTCAAACCGGAACACAATAAAGCTTGGCGACAGAATAACTGGCAAAGCAGTGGTACCTACCCAGACGGCCTCCCGCATACGAGAGACCTACCACAAGTAAATGAATGATTAAAGGAATAAATTTGTAGCGAAGTGTATCGAACCGGCAATATTTTATTAGCTGATGTACTCCACTACGCCACAGAGGCATCAGGCAAACAATTGTCTTGCTTGTACTGTGCTAACAGCAAACACAGACTGGTGACTGGAGAAGAAAAACCGAACAGTGGCGTGCTTTTGGAATGGTATAAGTCCAGTGATGATGATGAGGATGATGAGGATTCTGTTGATGATATGTATGCGAAACGCTTCTCGTGCGCGCACTACAAATTTCTACCACGTAACTGTGGCGCAATGCCATAGGTATGTCTGGTCGTCCGATGATGTAAATTTTTAACCCCCGACGCAAAAAGGAGGGGTGTTATAAGTTTGACCACGATGTGTGTCTGTCTGTGTGTCTGTCTGTGGCACCGTAGCTCTTAAACGTGTGAACCGATTTGGGTGCGGTTTCTTTTAATTTGAAAGCAGGGTTTCTAGCTGTGGTGTTTTATCTTAATCCTCTTTGTTCTCCTTCACCGTTTTTAGAGCGTTTGTGAAATCCTTATATAGCTTACGAAAGTCAGGGCGGGGCCAGCGGGATTCGAACTCGGGTGCGTCGGATCGAAAGTCGCACATGCTCCCACTGAACCACACTGCCCTTATAATTAATATTTATGTTAAATGTTGACTTACTGCAGCCATATTCCCATACTGCGTGAACTGCGTTGCATCGATATGGCATTGCTCTGGCAGGCGGCCAGCTCGGCTGTAAACACTTGGAATTAAACCGACTAAATCTTCGCACAATAAATGTTAACCGTGCGGGAGCTCTGCGAACATGGCCGAATATGGAACACGATTTGAATCACATTTCTTTTTTTACACCTGATTAGCAAACATTTGACCGCTGTCTCACCTGATGGAAAGTGACGACGCGGTCGACGATGGATCATGCTTGCCTAGAAGATACCTATTCACTCTGGACTTGAACACTTAGATTATAAGTATCGGGAAACAGAGACGCTGGTAAGGTGTTCCACTCCTTAGCTGTTCGCATTACGAAAGTTGAAGCGAAACGCTATACTTATGTTATATTTTAGTAGGTAGTTCGATTTATGGATAATTGAATGACTTACACGGAAATATTACATTATTTATTTGGTAATTAAACGAAAGTTTGAAAAGAAAACATAACACTACCTGGATTTAAATCCGCATCACAAATGTAGTGTGGAACTTTGTTATTTTTTTAATTCGCTCGGGCAGGCTAAAGTCTCTAGGACCATACCGCCATGTCTTGCGTAGTTTTTATTTGATAGTTTAATATTCCATTTATTATACTTTTGTTGAGAATGAGGGTCATCAGCAACAAGCCGGACCCTCTCCAAGTGCTTCAATAAAGTGGTGGAACTTTATTCAAGCTTTCTATGGACTTTTTGGGAGAACATAAAAAGCAATGTTTTCTCTATTTTGTTTCATTTGCCTACACTCGTGCACGTTTACGAACACATAATGGTTAATATTCCACCGATATTACACATGATCACTCGAAATAACACTTGTTTCGAAAATTAAACAAAATCGAACTGTATCACTTTTCACTTCCCGACAAAAAGTTTCCATGGAAATTTGGACTTGGTTCTTCTTGTGGCATCACGCATCTATGGCATAATTCCTAATAAAAAATAAATTGATTTCTATTCTATGTACTTTTATAATACATAGGTAGATATTGTAGGTATTCCTTTAAAGGTTTAATAAGAAATAACGTTTTATATACCGGCTTAGTTACCATAATGCTGATTGAACCTAATTTTATCAAGTGAAACTAGAGAACTCCAAAAGAAATTGCTCCCAAATTGCAAAAAAAGGTATTCTGTTTTTACATTTTATTGTTTTAAGCAATTTACTTGAAAGAAACAACTTCGAGCTGAAAATACAAACTAAACGTTCGCTTAATATCCTTTTAACATGCAAGTGGCAAAGGAAAAACTAAACATTCAGCCAGCTGTAAGTAAGAAACTGAATTTCTCGGCTTTTAGATCCACCAGCTGAAGTGTTTGAGTGCTAGTTGCTTTAGGTATTGAGTAGGGAACATGTATGTATGCGTTGCGGGTACACAAGACATGACTGAGGTTGCAGGTTCGATTCCTACGACGAGACAAAAGTTTGTGCACAGAAATTAAAAGAGCGCGCGAGGATTTGTTTCGTGTCTGGGTGTTGTAGGAGCATAGTCCTCGTAGCGTAGTTCCTGGTTCCCTAGAAAGAATCCTATCCCAAGGGGCAGGATCTAGGTATGTGATCGTTGGGCGTATTAATTAATTAATAGTATTAATAAAAAAGTAACAGATGGCGCCACAAGGCGAAATGAACAAAACAATTTTCGTTAAGTATTTTTTTAAAGGTCTTTATTATTAAAAACAACTCTACACTCTTCAAGAACTTCTCACAAACTTACACAATCTAAACTAACTACTTACAAGAAGCAATTGGACAACCCATAGACCATTAAAGGCCTTTAGATAGCCCGAACGCCCCAACCCACTACCAGTATGCAGCGTACTCAAGATGCTGGCACTATTGCCCCGTTGGATTGCAATACTGATACGTTGAGCCAAAAAACTAAATTGTAACTAGGATGTCATAATACATAATTATTATATTTTTGGGAGTTAAATTTAAAATGTATTAAAAGAAAGACAAATCCAACAACAAATTTACAATTTTATTATGTTTTTAACAAAAATATGACCTTAAGCGAATTAAACAAAGGGACAAATTATCAAAAAACCAATGAGAATTTACTAGTACAATAAAATCATACGAAAACCATAGAACAAGCAGATCGCTCACCCTGACCGTGTTGCCGCCGTGAAAGCTATGCGTCGAATGAACCAGAAATCATGGCCGGCACGGTTTATATAAGTTTGCGTGAGGTAGCTGCTAAAAATGAAGCCTAACTCCTAACAATATTATCTTTGGTCATAATGTCGGAAAGCGTGACATCTGCGTATTATGAGCAAATGACAGCAAAACCATTGAGCTATTATTACTACGTATAGCTCAATGAGCAAAACGCATAATTTTTAGACATTCTAACGTCAAAACAATGGCAGTCGTTTTTATGCAAAACAAATTGTTTTTAAGTGACAAATATACGTGGCTGTTGGACTGGTGATGATAAAATTCATCATAACTATGTATTTTTGTTTTCTTTTATGCAAAAACTCAAGGTGGTTTACTAAACTTTTTCGGTTTGCAAAATATATTCGAGGTTCCAACTCGAGTTCTCTTCCTTCATTACAGGAAGCGCTCTTACCAACTGAGTTAGCTTCTTCAGTCGAGTCTCTTCCTTCATAACAGGAAGCGCTCTTGCCAACTGAGTTAACTTCTTCAGTCGAGTCTCTTCCTTCATTACAGGAAGATCTTCAGTCGAGTTCTCTTCCTTCATTACAGGAAGCGCTCTTACCAACTGAGTTAGCAGGGCACGTACCTCGGTGCCCAAGTATTTGCATACGCTACCGCTTCTCGCTATTCTTGTAGCCACAATCGCAAGAACAATGCGCTGCGAGCCTCTAACCTTGTACTCAGACAGAATACCTAATGGATATGAAAGCCGTTGTCGGCCGTTACTACTACGGCAGTACAGTCGCTACCAATACTTACTAAGCAAATAAATAAGTTTTTTTGTTGACATGCTATCAAGACAAGCTTTTAACAAATTCGTAATCGAGACCGCGAGCAGATTAAAATGAACCCAAAAACTAGTAGTTTACGGTTATCCGTCACGGAATTCCATTGCCCACCTTCTGTCTCCATCATCAGATCAGCTGGTTGTGACCATAATACTGCATTTAATGTATAATTATGGCTTTGAAATAAACATTTTTTTTTATCGGACTTTGGCAAGCATTCAAAATTTTATCTTCGTAGGACAAGAGGAAGTGGTTCTGATTCAGCTTGCTAGTTTCCACCCGAATAAACATAGTTACATACATAGCCGGATAGCTAATAGGGAAGTGCCCGAAATTTGACCCGGAACGACAGACAGACAGACAGAAAAACAAACAAGGAAATGACGTAATAAAAACTTGGTAATACCTAATAACAAGAATACATTTAATATAAAAAAACAGACTTCAATGTGTCTTCGAAGTCCAAGGTCGAATATCGTTGAAATTTATATGAGACCACTTCGTAGCTATACTGAACCCAACGCAAAAAGAATTTTCCAAATCGGTTCATATATGAAGGAGTTCTGAGGTAACAAACAAAAAAATATAATCGAATACAGAACCTTCTCTCTCTTGCAGTCGGTTAATAAATAAATAAATAAGATAATAAATAATAAGCAGGTGTTTTTCCCATTTTTTCATCGGTTTGTTGCGGGTGACGACAAATTAGCGGGGGGGTGGGAGTGTCGCTTCTTTACGTAGTAATATTTAGTTTTCTTTGCCTAAAGTTTATGTAAGTGAAGCTTGTGCAAATTAATGATGAAATTTGTTTTTTGTTACAGGTACATTATGTTAATTTTACCTCCACAGTGCCCCGTGCGGCTCGATGTAACTCGCCGAAACGTCCAGGTAAGGCACACACAGCCTCTGTGGTTGTAGTGGTTGGGCAGGTTGGCGCAAATCTCATACATCACTGAGGTTGCGGGTTCGATTCGATCACATTCATAGACCCCTACCTAGGATTCCCTGTATCTAGGGAACCAGGAACTATGAGGACCATGCTCACAGACACGAAACAAATGCTTGCGCTTTTTTTTCTGTGCACAAACATTGGTCCCGTCGAGAGAATCGAACCCGCAACCTCAGTGATGTATGAGATTTGAGCCAACCTGCCCAACCACTACACCACAGAGGCTGCACTATTGACATACTTATTATAACAAGCTTTTGAGTTACACGATTGGTACGGCCTTTTAGTAGTGATGCATGCAATGCGCTTATGAATTGTTTTGTATATAATTGAAGATTAAATGACTAAATTAAATACGAAAGAGATTACAATAGAAACTAATTCATCAACTGCCTCTTAATAGAAAAGACACTTGTACTAAACAAATGTACCTGTTGTCCTACACTGTTAGACACTGAACACATTCTAAATTCATTCTTATAAAGTGAAGCGGGCTGACCAATATGTGTGCGGCGCGAAGGAAGGTTCAACGTTTTTCTGTTATGTACGCGACTTCCAGGACTAATACCACAGAATACTAAGGGACAGAAGCATCACTCCGCAGAGAAATTTAAACAAATAGCGACACTTGCTATGACGTAATAAAATTCAATTCAGCTCGCGTAGCGCTGCATACCTACCAGTCATATTAACCTACAGAGCGCCTCTCTTTCTATCGCGCCGCTCTTATCTCTTCTGACGCGGCACGTGTAACGACGCGCGACCCGCCGTCGGTGTCCGGCTATGTACTTGTAGCTTCGTACCTACAGTGCGGAGTGCGCTAGGCTAATGCTTCAATTCTAGCAAGCAAGTCAGGAATGTCAATTAAAGAGCTGATGGTAAACAACACGCCAGCCCATAACAGTAACAGCACCACCCAGAACTTTGTTCAGCAAAATCCTGCGCGGCGCTGCACTGCGCTCGTCGGTACCAGCAATATTACACCTAAAACTACATAGGACTAAATCAGATACATTGCAGTGTAGATTGTACAGTGGAATATGCATGAGCTGCCTCCCGTATAATTAGCGGGGAGTAACTTGTTGACGGTACTTCCGTTTCGTAACATGTTTTTGAGAGCACTTCCGGGTCTGTTACATATTTTAATTTTGGAAGAAAATAACCGTTTTATATTCATGACGCTTTTTTTAATATTATTTTTTGACTTGAAAATGTTTCATAAATCCTAAAGTCAAACTCATTTTTAACCCCCGACACAAAAAGGAGGGGTGTAACAATATAATAAGTTTTTAAGCTATTGCATAGCTTCTATCGCGGGCCTTGAGCGTGGAGACCGAATCCAGAAATTCCGTAACGAAAATAACCTAACACCCCCCACTCCGAATGCTATGCAATAGCTTTACCGCGGCAGTCTCCGAGTGCCACACGTCTTTTTTATTTATTTATTTGTCATAGAACCAACAGCACTTAAAGAAAATAATAACATTGCATATTAAGCTACTCATACTGCCAATAACAGGTTCACGCTTTTTATACATTTTATTAAAGTCGCTATATGGGTATAAATAAGTAATTCGATACGCATTTGAAGCACATATTACAAATTTTGCTTTGTTTGTGGTGGATGTGTGTAGTTTGACTATGTGTCTATCTGAAGCACCTTAGCTCTTAAACGGGTGAACCGATTTGGATGCGGTTTTTTTTTATTTAAAAGTAAGTTTTCTAGCGATGGTTCTTAGACATGTTTTATCAAAATCGGTACAGCTGCTTTTTACTTTTTATGGGTTTTTTAAATTATAGTTTACTGAAATTCGCTTGAATTCTTTCAAGTTTGTGATATTTTTAACCGACTTCAAATAAAGGAGGAGGTTCTCTATTCGATTGTCTGTTTTTTTTATTTTGTTTTTGTTTGTTACCTCAAAACTCCGTCATTTATGAACCGATTTGGAAAATTCTTTTTGCGTTGTGTTCAGTATAGCTACGAAGTGGTCCCATATAAACATCGATATTTGACCTTAGACTTCGAAGATACATTGAAGTCGGCTTTTTTATAAAATGTATATTTGTTTTTAATCTAGTTATAATAATGTAGATTTCTGTTTTTCTACTAATTATGAATAGCATCGATAGATAACTGACTTGATGGAAAACGATGATGCGGTCGATGATGGAGCGTAGTACTTCAATATTTACACAGGTTTTAACCCTACCTGAACCTTTTAAAATTAGAATTTCTTTAATGCTTTATTTACATAGGAGTTTAACCTTATTCGGACCCTGTCGTAAAATTATATTTACTTTTGTTTTTAAATAATAACCCAGAAAGGAAAACTCCTTGAAGTTTAAGTTTATTTTTAAAATAACCTATACAGATATAAAAGTGGGTATGTTTACAATTTTTTTTGATTCTGCGTTACAGCACAGAATACTAAGGGACAGAAGCATCACTCCGCAAAGAAATTTAAACAAATAGCGACTCTTGCTATGACGCAATAAAAATCAATTCAGCTCGCGTAGCGCTGCATACCTACCAGTCATATTAACCTACAGAGCGCCTCTCTTTCTATCGCGCCACTCTTATCTCTTCTGACGCGGCACGTGTAACGACGCGCGACCCGCCGTCGGTGTCCGGCTATGTACTTGTAGCTTCGTACCTACAGTGCGGAGTGCGCTTGGCCTGGTTACACTAAGAATTTATATTAGTCAGACTCCTCTGTATAATCTTTTTTAAGGAACTGAGTGATGAGACTCCTTGCCGTCTTCTCAGTTTCCTGACAACTACAATCCGGGTGTCTTCTACATCTACGAGCTCCATCTTCGGCCACATCGTCGCTTAACATCAGGCGAGTTGGTGGTCAAACGTAGACCAATATAAAGTAAAAAAAATGACGGGCAAGTCGTTCGCCTGCCCATTACAATTGCAGTGCCACCCAGAACTTTTAATACTAAATAAAATGTTCTGCGTAGCACTGCATTGCGCTCGTCATCCCGAGACATCAGATATTAAGTCCCACATGCCCAGTAATTTCACTGGCTACAATGCCCTTCCAACTGGAACACAGAAATGATTGCGCACTACTGCTTGGCGGCAAAATAACTGGCAAAGCTGTGGTTCCTGAGAGGCCTGCCACGAGCACTGCATTACGCTCATCACCCCGAGACATCAGACATTAAGTCTAATACCTAGTAATTTCGCTATCTATCGGAAAGCAGTTGCCTTATTATCAAGTACCTTCAAAAAAACACGAAAAGGGGCTCCAAAAAGGTGTTGTCACTTCTCATATGCTTTTGCTTTTAATATAAAACTTTATGGTTGTATTAATAAAGTTTATATTAGATTAAGTTTCGTTTAACGCCATATGTGGCGCAGGTGGGCCATTCCGCCGATAACGTCTTTTCGATATTGAATTTTAATATAGTGGATGCATGAATGCTTATATTGGATTGTGGGGGAGATGCCGGTTTTGGGGTTGAAACTACCCCTTATATGAGTAGGTGACTAAACTTAAAAGGTTTTTTAGATTCTAAATAATTAGGAAGAAGAAAAATAGTATTGCTTGGATTTTGATCGAATGATATTGGGATCGAACCTGCGTCTTCGGAATACCGTCCCGACGCTTTTACCTCTGGGCCACCGAGCCAACTGCTCGGGCAACCAAATTTCTTATATTATTATTATTTAATAGTACAAGATCAACGTGCAAGATGTTGGAGCATTCCACAGCATCCTAGCTGCACCCGCATGCGATGCGGCTAGAACTCTGTATGCAATGATTGCGAATATTCTGGTGTAATATGATTACTGTTAGCAAAAACAGGGCTGTCATAGTCGCAAAGCGACTCAAAATCCTTACAAAAACAATGACAAAAAAAATCGTACGGGGATGATTCACACAGGCGCACAGATTCACGGAGACGCAGGTTCGATCCCTGCTCGAGTAATATCATTTTTCTTCTTCTGATATTCGCCTAGCATGCTTGCATTTAATATTAAAAATCAAAAGTTCTTTCTTCAGAGTTTCACAGAAGTCTTTAATTGCCCAACAGTCTGACACATCATGACATATAACTTGATTTCCCTTAATCAACACGAAATGAATAGTTAGCGCCTTTTTTCTGTGCATAAATATTTTCCCTTCACGGGAATCGAACCCGCAACCTCAATGGTGTTTGTGATTTGAGCCAACCTGCCCAACTCCTACAACAAATTTTATTAACATTTTTATTTTGCTCACCGTGACTTAATTTAATTAATATACCATAAAGTATTGGCATTTCATATAAAATAAATAAATAAAATTATGTTTGATAATAAAATAAATTTAATAAATTTCGCATTTCTTTTCAGCACCCAGACTTTGAAAAAAATGGGTAAACATACTTACCTTTTTTTCAAAGTCATAAGTTACAATTTTTAATATATTTTATTTTTATCATGTGTTTATGACCTTTTAAAAGTACACTTTTGTGACTATTTAATAAATGATATTTGACTTTGACTTTGAAAACTGGTCGAATTTTGTTGGGGAAAACTACTGCTACCTTGCAATATTGTAACCGAAAATCTTACAAATAAATTTATTTCCTTTCACATAAATAATTTAAATATTTTCATTACGTTTCAGAATTTTAACCCTACAGACTTTTTAAAAATTTTCAAAAATTTTTTTTAGAAAAAAACAAGAACCCACTTCAATGTATCTTCGAAGTCCAAGGTCAAATATCGATGAAATGTATATGGGACCACTTCGTAGCTATACTGAACCCAACGCAAAAAGAATTTTCCAAATCGGTTCATAAATGACGGAGTTCGGAGGTAACAAACATTAAAAAAAAATAAAGAAAAAAAAATACAATCGAATAGAGAACCTCCTTTTTGAAGTCGGTTAAAATCGGACTTAATTCGCGGATGTTAAAAGTACTGTTTATGATTTGTTTCGCTCCCTATTTTCGATTTCCCTTTGATTTCCGGTTGCACAGATAAGCTAACGAACTTTTGATCGTTTTAATGATCCATAACCCACCCTTCTGTTCAAATGTGTCGTGTAATGTACCTATCGACCTACTGCTCTCGTGCGTCACTCCAATACCACTATTTTTATATTGAAGTCAAAAATCTAAAGATATTTATTAAATAGGCACAAAAAAGTACTTTTAAGCGTCTTATGCACATAATACATATCAATTAAAATACGTTAAATATTGCGACTAAAAATATCACACGAACTGAAGTCCGGGCGCAGAAAAGAAATGCGAAAACTGACTCTACCAGTTCTTCGGAAATACGCCCGCTAGAGAAGATAGCACCAAGAAACTACAAGGGGATGTCTATTTTTTTTTATAATGTTTTAAATTATAACAATGAACAACTAATTATAACATCTATTTACATTTTAAAAATTTGCAAATTCGTTAGAAAATATCCTATATTTTTTGACAAAAAAATTGACAAACCGCGACGTTACGAAACTAGATATAAACATAAATTAATACTGCCCCTCTTTAAAATTAATTATATTTCGTCGCTTCATTCTCGATATAAGAATATTCACAACGTAGTCCCTTCAACCTACAAGGTAGCTCGCACGATTTTTAAAGTAGTATCGATTTTTCTTGTAAATCGATTTTAATCATCTTGTTGCAACACTACGGTGGTGCTGCTGTCGTCTCAAGTCTACTTCATCATTCCTTTTTCGTGCGAGGTAGCGTGCACACGTATTAACTCAGCTTAGCATAGCATATATCTACCCTCAGCTTTGAAAAAATGCATAAGCGAAGTGCGGAAAGTAAAATAAATCATTATAAAGAAAAAATACGAAAGTTGCAAGATACCGAAGGATATCGACGCATACGGCAGATAGTTTCGACGTCAGACTCCTCGGACGACGAGAGTTACAACAGTAAGTGTATTTCTGCATTACATATTTAAGCTTTGTGTTAACGAGTAACTTATACCTAGGGGTTGGTCGAGAATCAACACGAAGGTACCTAAACGGCTTAAATTAGCCTGAATTATTTGTTGAAAGTAATTATTATACCTGGGGGTTGGTCGAGAATCAACACGAAGGAACTTAGCCAGAAGTATTTCTTCAAAATAATTATGTTTTATACCTGGGCGTTGGTCGAGAATCAACGCGAAGGAACCTAACTTACTAAAATTAGCCTGAATAATTTGTTTCAAATAATTATCATACCTGGGGGTTGGTCGAGAATCAACACGAAGGGTTTCAACCACATTATGATGTGAAACCAGTTTAATGTTTGATCACGAACAAAATATATTAATATCCGGGGGTTGATCGAAAATCAACACAAAGGATTAATATTATGTTGTAGGCCGAAAAAATGGTCATGAATCATATATATTATGCTCAGAAGTTGGTTGAGAATCAACACAAGCGGCAAAATTGGTTTAATTTAACCAAAAACCCTCAGATTTGCGTTCATTTAAAATAAGCGCAGAACATTTTTTTGTACCTACATTGTATTTTATTTTATTGTTTTATTTAATGACATAAAATAACTTTACACTGTGGGGGAATATACTCGGGCGGGGTAATGGTACTGTTGTTATGCAATTATTATATTATTGCATCTTTTTTTTAGACGGTGAAGTAACTGACGTCACTGCGACACAGTTATCGGCAAACGAACCACTTGTAGAAGAATTTACAGAAGGTCATGTCAACACTTTACTGGAAACTGTGGACACAGCCAAACTTTTAGATGAAGCACCAGTAGAGGAGCTAGACGCTGATATATTAATAGCGCTAGGCTCGGAAACAAATGACGGCCCAGAATACGGAGCTAAAATTCATGAGAATCTAGCTAACCTTTGGGCCCCATTACTGAAAAAGGGCTTGCCCAGAGAGGAGAAGAACAAAATTCTCAAGGATCATCTTGTTCCACTAAATTGCCCTTTGCTGCAAGCTCCTAAGTTAAATCCTGAGATTTCGGCAGCAATCACGGATAACAGCCGAAACCGGGACAAGAAACTCGTTAGTTCTCAGAAACAACTGGGTGTCGGTATCACAGCCATTAACAGAGGTATGGATCTGCTCCTTACTAAGGAGTTCGACAAAATAAAGGTGATTAAACATTTGAGCGATGCCTGTCGCATACTCAGCGATTTGCACCACACAGAGACTCAAGCGAGGATAAAATTGATTACACCTAGTTTAGACAAGAAATTCATAAATATTATTCAAGATACTTGCAGAGATGAAACTCTCTTTGGCAATAAGTTATCAGAAAAGATAAAGGCATCAAAAGCTATCGAGAAACAAGGTCTCCAAATCAAAAAGACTTTCGTGAATTCTGCTGTACCATCGACATCTACCGCTCCCCGACCAACACAGTCCCCGGGAAACTGGGAAGCCCCTCTCCGCTATCCATCGATGCCCAACCGCGGCGGACGGGGAGGGCTCAGGGGACCAACGAGCAACCGCAAGCCGGCGGTAGCCCCGCCTGCGCAGGCAAAGCAGTCTACCAAGCCGCAGACTCGTGCTCAAACGCAGCATCCGCTATAATACAGGTACACCATATTAGCCTAGTTTGGTAACTTTGCTTTAGTTATTGGCATTGGGTGACTAAAAACTCATTAGTTTGGAAGTGGGTTGGTGATGGTCTAAGTATTCCATCTAATGAACACGCAACGTCACAAGATTTAGGTGCCGTTTCCCTTATAATCCAATATTAGAACCGCTAAAAAGCTACACAAGATGGGCTTCCTCTTTTTAAAAGAGACTTTTTCATACCTAATTATTATTCGAAAGTTTAATAAATGTAAATGAAACTTTGAGTCTCTTAAATTGTGTGGATTTCATAATAAACCATAATAAACTATTATTATGATGTATGGTTCAATTAGGCACTTTAAACCTCTCCCCCGTTACACTATTCGAGAGTTCGCTCAAATCGTTGGGGGTTTGGTAGCAGCATGTCCAGCAGTCAAAATAAGGCCGGCTGTACTGGCTGTGCTAACCACAAATACAGAAAGGGAGAAAGTGTTCTAATCCAATGAGAAACTTTCAACTCGTAGTAATGGAATACGTACTAATGAGAAGTTTGGGAAATACTTATCAGCTGCAATAGATCATATTTTATAATATACCTCTCGTACTAATGCCAAGCGACTTCTTAGTATCATGAAACAAGATTTTGATGCTTTAAATGTTGTTTACATTAAACTGGAGTCAACATTATTTTTAAGTTTCTCCGTTTACATTATTATTAAAATGTTTACACAAGATAATATACGATACGATTCGTAGGATAATAGACATATAGATGAAGCATACGGAATTCTAGAGTTCTCGTATTGGCCGTGGCAAACATGTTGTCACATGCGTAATATATTGTTAGCTTCTGATATCTGGTGTATTTTGGTCCTAGTAAACAGTTATTGTTATTCTCCTTGCAGAGAACATCACCCTCTCTACTACCTGCATACCCGGGGTGCCGCGAAGCTCTGCGGGCGGCATTCATCCAGCGAGGGGCCCCAGAAATAACATTGAAGTTGATGATTGCATCTCTTTCCGACAACACCATCAGGCAGTATGGCACGTCGTTGAAGCTATGGTGGCATTTTTGTTTATCCAATAATGTTGATCCTCTTAAAGGTCCAAATGAATCTGTCATGTCATTTATTGCCGAACAGTTTAACAACGGGGCTAGCTACGGTACGTTAAATAACCACCGCTCTGCCATATCACTATTACTGAATAGTAATATAGGAGCTGATGAACGCATAAAACGCATATTAAAAGGCGCTTATAAATTAAAACCGTCAGCGCCTAGATACAGCTCAACATGGGATCCGCAATTAGTTCTCAATAACATTTCAGAATGGATGCCTCATAAAGACATAACGATAACTAAATTAACTAAGAAGTTAGTCATGTTGCTAGCCCTATGTACGGCCCATAGGGTTCAAACCCTATCATTAATCAAATCAGATCAAATTAATGTTTACCCTAATGGAATTAAAATTGTGATTACGAATATAATTAAGACGTCAGGTCCTGGGCGTGAACAACCAGTACTTTTTCTTCCGTACTTTAGGGACAACCTTAACATTTGCCCTGCAACAGCTCTGGAAGATTATTTGCTCAGGACCAAAGAGGTTAGAATCCAGAACAGTAATCTGCTTCTGACTTGTAAACGACCTTATAAAAATGCTACGGCCCAAACCATTAGTAAATGGATTAAAGGAGTATTGGAAGAGAGCGGTGTGAACACAGCCCAGTTCAGGGCACACAGCACCCGCCACGCTTCGACATCCGCAGCGAACGCGGCCGGCGTCTGCATTAACACAATCCGGAAGACGGCTGGATGGTCCAGCTCCTCATTTACTTTTGCGAGATTTTATAATCGGCCCATAGTAAATGATAATGAATTTGCCAGATCCGTTTTCTTTTCATCGACACGTGATTAAAGTACGATGAATGATGATGATTATATACCTAATTGAATAAGGTTAATATGATTATTGATTAATAATGAATGTAATTTATGTGCTAATTATTTTCTTATGTAATAAAGTGATAATTATTTTGTTACGAAAATGCATTTGATTATTATTCCAAAACTTCCTGCTCTAAACATCTACGTTGTGAATATTCTTATATCGAGAATGAAGCGACGAAATATAATATAATGATCAAACGAACTTCCCAAGTGAAGTTCGATCGATATTATATGAGTCGCTTCATTCGAAGATATAAGAACCCACCCTCCCAAGGAACCCATAGGAAAGTTTTGTAAATTAATAATAATAATATGTACAATATCTCTAAATAGAATGATGAAGTAGACTTGAGACGACAGCAGCACCACCGTAGTGTTGCAACAAGATGATTAAAATCGATTTACAAGAAAAATCGATACTACTTTAAAAATCGTGCGAGCTACCTTGTAGGTTGAAGGGACTACGTTGTGAATATTCTTATATCTTCGAATGAAGCGACTCATATAATATCGATCGAACTTCACTTGGGAAGTTCGTTTGATCATTATAAAATACAAATTTCTGGCGCAAACATCATCGCTGTAAAAAAATATAATAAAACCCCGTATACGATAAACGCTAAAAAAAAGCCAAAATATTTGAAATTCAACTTAAAAACCTATTACTAAGTAAAAATCATTATAGTTTAGACGAATTTTTTAAGGACAAATTTTGACGAAAAAGTTAAAGGTAGGAGTGAGATGTTCCATAGTCATAGCAAAGAATACTTAACTATACAGTAATCAAGAAAAAATCTAAAATGTAGTTAGAACGAATGTTCGTCGAACCAGAAAGATCAATATTTATATATTTAAATCCATAAATAAAATCTAATAATTCTGACATTTTTAATCTGTTTTTCATCTCAAACGAAACAACAATCACAGGGCATGACGTCATTTGTAGGCAAATGCCGTGAGTCTTATGTTTATTTTACGTTTTTGCTTTTCATAAAATGTATTTTTGCTAATTTTTTCGTTCCATTACCACAATATTGTTCCCAAACTTCACCAAACGTATTTAAATCTCTTTGCAAGTTTTATTTCGAAGAGTTTGTCGTTTTCTATCTACATATGACGTCACAAATTTTGAGGTGACCTTTTGCGCGGCAATAATTGAAACATAACATTTAAACATAATTTTTGGTACTTTAAGAGCGTTATTTAATTAAAATAGTATTTTTCATGGCTATATATATTAATTGTAGTTAATATAAAACACTTTCTGAAAAGTTGTCCGATCCCCTATTACGCTGTCACATTCAACTAACCCTCCTGCAAAAGAGTTCGTCCCACAACTGGCAAACCAACAAAATCTGTCACGTCTTTCCGGCATTTACATCGAAGCATTTATCAACCCAAATATTACGGGCATTTCTCAGAGAGCAGTTATTATAAATAGATTACAATTCACAGGAAGTGGTGGGGTAATTGTGATCGCTTCCGCGACATGCTCTGGTGGTCGCCACTGCAAGCCAAGGGGGACTTCGGAATGATAGACTTAGATAGTAGACCGGGCAATATAAACTGATGTTTTCGGTGACAGTTAGAAATAAAGGTTATTGACTAGGTAGGTTCCTCGTATGCTGAAGGCCGTCTGGGCTGGTACCACTGTATTACCAGTTATTCTGTCGCCAAGCAGTAGTGCGCGAGCATTACTGTATTTTGGTTTAAAGTGAGTATTAGCCAGCGAAATTACGGGGCTTTATGAGACTTAAGACGTCTCAAGGTGAAGAGAGTAGTGAAGCGCAAGATTTTAAAAAAAAGTTCTGGGTGGAACTGTAACTGTTATCGGCAGGCGTTGTTTACCAATAGGTGAACGATATGCTCGTCTCGTCACTAAAGCACTTTAAGAAACACATGTAATTAGACCTTTTCAAACACGAAGGGGCGCCCCAACACTTTTTATGAATGCTGTAATTTTGTGCAACTGATTAATGAGACGAGCAAGGCGTTCGCCTGATGGTAAGCGCCATGCCTGCCCATAACAATTGCACTGCCACCCAGAACTTTAATACCATGCAAAGTATTGCGTAGCACTGCATTGCGCTCACAGATCTAAGATTTCTGTGATTGCGGTCAAAAGCAGAGCGCAGAGGCTTTTTAATTCAATTCATTTATTAATAATTCACATAACAATACCATCCATATTTGTTATGAAAAATACAAGTTCATACAAAAAGTTAGTAAGTAATAAATTAAGGTACCTACCAACATTAAAATGTCAAAATAAAAGCAATTAATAAAATAACTTTTATTGTATTACGTAATTACAAAGTACCTACCCTAATAAACTTCAATCCATTGAGGATAGTGAACGAAACTTGACTTTGGCAGATGCATAAGACGTGCAAAGCCAAATCCTACAATCTCAGGTGTCATTACTCTAAGCCTACAATATATTTGTTTTTCTTTAAGTTCACCCGTTAGGGCAGGCTAAAGTCTCTAGGACCATACCGCTATGTCTTACGTAGTTTTTATTTGATAGTTTATATTCCATTTATTATACTTTTGTTGAGAATGAGGGTCAACAGCAACAAGCCGGACCCTCTCCTAGTGCTTCAATAAAGTGGTGGAACTTTATTCAAGCTTTCCATGGACTTTTTGTGAGAACACAAAAAGCAATGTTTTCTTTATTTTGTTTCATTTGCCTACACTCGTGCACGTTTACGAACACATAATGGTTAATATTCCACCGATATACAACATGATAACTCGAAAAAACACTTGTTTGGAAAATAAAACAAAATCGAACTGTATCACTTTTCACTTCCCGACAAAAAGTCCCAAATCCTACAAGTGGGAAGAAGAAAAAAAATTACTTTTACTCAGAGATTTTTGTCATAATGACCAACAGACTTGTCAAAATGGATCAAATTTTTCAACAGACGTTTCAACGCATACCTTGTTATTTCTCATAAACAAGCAGAGAAGGTCTTACGTAACACATTCCCACACATTGTTGTATTGTTCCCTTGCGTAGGAGAAATCGTAAATTATAACTTTACAACTTACGCTCCATTGGGGACAAGGCGAAGTTTTCGCATTGACAAAATTACTGTGAAAATTAAACCCAATTTTGGCAAATGGTCCACCAAATTATGTGACGATTTTGTTTTGTTCATTTTTTGCTTTGTGCAGTTTGAGTATTCAGCCAGTGACAAAAGACAAAATGGTTTGAAACACAGAGTATATTACTCTAAGGTTGAAATGAAATGGAATACATTTATTCGACAGAATTTCGGTTACAAATATTGCAAGGACATAGCAGTAGATTTCGCCAACAAAATTCGGCCTTTGTAGGCGTACAAATATTTAACAGTTTTATTATCAAACATAATTTTATTTATTTATTTCATATTAAATGTCAATACTTTGTAGTATATTAATTAAATAATAATATAGTTAACGGGACGAAAAATAAAAATGTTAAAATAAAAATAAAATGTCAGAGACTATAATAAAATTATTAGTATTGTCATTGAGAAAGTCTAACTGAGTAATAACATTTATTTAGTAAGAAATTAAACACATTTTTTAATAAATTTAAACTATCGTTTTTATATATGTCAGGTAGTGTGTTAAAATTCTAATTGCCATGCAATAAACATTCTGATTATTCAGTTGTAGACATTGAAGATATTTTTTTTTATTATTATTTATAGGCTTGCGTTTGACCGCTATCTCGCCTGCAGTTAAGTGACGATGCGGTCGAAGATGTAGTACGCTCGCCTAGAAGAAACCTGTTCACTCTTGTCTTAAAGACACCCAGATTATAGCTATCCGGAAACACAGATGCCGGCAGAGAGTTTCACTCCTCGGCCGTTCGTATTATGAAGGTCGGAGCAAAGCGCTCGGTGCGAGCAGGAGGGATGTCAACCATAAATTGATGACGGCTTGCCGTACGTCTGGTCGTCCGATAGAATGGGGATGGCGGAATAGGTTCATCAGTTTATTGTTTCTGCAGCTTCTTTTAATAACGTCACTACTTTTTTTAATATAGTAGGATGTTTCTTGACATATATACAAATTTCATAGATGTAGAGTGAAGGGAAAGGTAATATTTTTAGTTTTTTTGAAGAGTGGTCTATTCTTTCAAATATTGAGGTTATGTTTGTTGACCTCTGAGTTAGGTTAAATCAAATGCATCTGTATACTTGTAGTTTTTATTATTCAGTGTCTAAAGTAGGACAAATTCAACAAGACAGACACAATAAATTCATTTTATATTATTGACAACGATCATCAATGATTAGTAAGGCTATAAAAATCGATCATTCTATTAGATTCACCGTATTGGTCATTCTGATTGCATCCAACCTGTAATATATTATAATTATATATAATGTATACCTTTTTTTTACGCTTTATAGATCTATGTTTGGCCTCTATCTCGCCTGATGTAAAGCGATGATGTGGCCTAAGATGGAGCACATAGATCTAAAGAGAGACGGCAGTTGAGCGGCTGCCGTCTCCCCGATTGTTCACCGAACATCATCCCCGAAACACGACTAGGTCGCTTGACGGCATGGCTTTGCATTTTTTTTAGTTAAATCTTGCGATGGTTTGGTCTTGCCCTACAAAAAAGGTCTATACACATAAACTTGACCTCTACTTTTAAATTCGACACACAATAAAAGTACCGGAAAAACGCATCGACCGTTACCTACCTACTTTCGCTTCTGGACAATTACACTGGCAATTACTATACGAGGTGGAACTCGCCATCTTTAAAAAAAACATTCGTGTGGAAAACTCGTTCTTTGACCTCATTTTCTTTTTCACAGCGTAACCCATTAGATGTATGATTGATCGATAGAATTCCAACTTTGGCAACATGGTGGATGCTTATTTTCACATAATAAGTGAAGAGAAGACTGATTAGTATTGAAGTGCAAATTGCAAATAACCATACTAATGATTTTATTGATTTTATGTTTCCATCTAAATTAACATCGAATGCTAATCAAAACTGTAATTCCACAACGCAGTGGATGCATAGCCGTGACGGAACAAGGGCCATTTTGTTTCTGCGACAGTTCTGTCGTCAGAAGCCGATGATGTTTCTATTCTTCCCGCGATTACGATTGCATTGTTAATTTTCCGTTTATTCCGATTTAGTGTAAACCCACAATTTTTTATTTTTTTCGTGTGAGCCCAAACTGTCCTTAAGACATTTTGTAATTGATGGTCATTATGACATCTAAATCGAAATCGTTGTTTCATTAGCCAAATATTTATAAAAAAATTTAACCCTCTTGGTCGGTTTCTATAAATTACAATTTGCTAAGTTATTAGCAAAAAGTAATTAACATCATGTGGTCAAAGCTAATTAGCCAACGTACTAATTCTAATCCATTGCACAGAATAACTAATACATAGTACAAATCTATAGCAACGACCTAACTGACTAATTTATGTAAACTAATCTAAATATCAACACAAATTCGCAACCACGTCTCTAATCAAAACGGTAATTAGAGCACAAAGCGGCGACGCATCACCATGGAGGTCCCTCTGGCTGTATGTAGCTTAATCCCTTTGCCGCTAATGAGCCGGCGGCCATCTTGTTGCGATGACAGCTGTCACGCGTTGCGTTTGGCGCGCTTTGTGATTATGTTGAAAAGGAGGATTTATGTTACATTAACAGGATTTTTGACTCTTCTAGGGCAATCAAGGAACTCCTAGGGTAACATTGGTATCAAGCTCCAGTCAGTGCATTAAGAACATACATATCAATTGGCTAATAAATAAAAAAAAAACGCCGGTTAGGTACTAATACCTAAGTATACGTAGTTTTTATAACACATTAGCAAGTTACTATTAAGTTATTCTATGACATTAGTAAAGTTAGTCTGCGAACAGCCAATATTATTAATTATACCTACTTACGTTACAAAATCATTCCTGTAAGCTACTTTTCACTCCGGAAAATGTTAAGTTCAAAGTGTTACAATGCTGAAAAGCAAGCTATAAGTTTTAGCGTTTAACCGCAAAAAAAATAGATTAACTCAGGTGGCCACATAATAAATACTAGCACTTTGGTAAGGAAAAGGTGACTGATGTCGAAACGCGCCGGAAACGCACGTTCAACTGAGGTCTTGCGTTTTTCCGAACCCTATTAAATTGTCATTTATTAGACCAACTTGGATCATGGTCAACTTGCATTACGGCCGTGTCTTTTTTAAAACGCTTAGATCGTATGATTAGCCAATATCTGACCTAATGTTAAGCGATAATGTAGCCGAAGACGGCAGTTGACCGTCGGCGGTCGGTACCGCGTTCAACTACACTACAGGAGCCATCCAAGATGAACGCTCAAAATATAGGTAATTTAAATAATTAACGCTAGACTGATAGTCGTTTGTAATAAGTACATATCAGTAAGTGCTACAGTATCTATCTACCTCTCCCGCTTGAACCCCGAAACATCAGGGGTTGAAGTGTTAAAGTATATCAAAGACACGCTTCATGGACGGATCCAGGGACTGATAGCAATGCGACTGTCGAGGCTGGAGTCGACTAGGACCACTGAATTCAAGTCTTATAGGCTCAAAGTTCCGGCGGTGCATAAAGACCTGTTCCTGAATTCTGACTTCTAGCCTCAGGGATAGTATACCGGAGATACAGGGAAGGAGCGAAATTTTTGAACCCTGTGTATGGTTTAATAAATTGTATGTTATATTTTTGTATGTATGTTAGTCTGTAAGGTTAGGTTCTATGGGCCTCTGTTAATTTTACTTTGTTGTACTTTAATATTGCCTGAAATAAAGAGTTTAATAATAATATCAAGCCGCTTCAGAGTAAACTCGTCCGCTTATTCCATATCCCTAACAATTTACCAGAATTCTGGTATTTCATAAATAGAAGAGACAACTCCACATAGTTAACAGGGTTCTGTTTGTGCGTCAGAATATCCACTAATTACCACAATGCACAGACAAACAGGGTAATTGCTGTTTGCTCGCTGTATGAATTAATTTAACGAGCTTGTTGGATTTGAGAGTATTTTCATTAATATCGAAAATAACTATGTTTATCTATTTGTCTGCCCGATATCGATCAGGCATTATGGTTGTATTTCTGCATTAATGAAACCATAGATAATAAAAACAACTGACGCGGCGGCCATCTTGTTTTATTCACAGCTGTCAAGCTGTTGTAATTTTGCCTGAAAAGAGATTTTATGCCCTATCAGCGCAATAAGGTCTTTAACTAAATAGACAAACAAGCATTTGATCATAATTTCACTCTCACGTGATGAAAAGTAGTAATACAGAAGAAATACAACGTTATGTACAGTTAACAAACAGACATTTTAGCTAGCACAATTTATTGGAGATCAGTAGAAGTCGTCAGTGTGCATAACTCTTGATTGTCACAGCGTAATGGGTCATCAACTCATCAATCGGGATTCAGGATGCATGTAGCGTTATTCCCTTTGCACTAATCTAAATGGAGCGGTGGCCATCTTGATTTGTAGACACTGACAGTTGTCATGGCGTTCTCATTTTGCCTCAAAGTTAATTATTCTGTGCTCAAAGGAAGTTTTTTCAAAGACTCCTTGTCACAGAAGTCTGCAAGGATTGGGAGCGGTGCGGGACATTGAAGTAAAAATTTCTAGCTAAAATAATCAAGACAATAACCTCATTCGTTTTATTTTTATTTCGACACATTCATTTTGTTTCGACATCATTTGAAATAAAACTTATCATTTCTTTTTAATTAAAGTAAACCTGTTTTGCAACATGCTGGTAACCTGCTGATAACATTTCCACAAGTTTCGCAAGTTGTTGTAAAACCTGTTTTTTTATGTTCTTATTATTTTTACGACTGTCATGTTACCTACTTAGATATGAGGAGTTTTTGGGGAAGTTGCATCCTAGTACCTACTTATTTTATAGGTGTTTAAATAATATAATCTATGTAGACCTCTTTAAAATAAATTCTCCTAACGCCAACGATCACGTATAGTCCGTCCAGAAAGAGAAGACAAACATTTATGACGCCTCTTGTACGACTTATGGCAATACCAGTACAAGGAACTTATCAGTTTTGGTACGTGTAATTTTTTATTCTGGCTCTCAAACTCAACATTTACGTTTATATTCATTCTAAAGTTTATTTGCTATAGGTAGGTACTTAATTTAATTTACCTACTAGATGGATTTTGTAGCGGATTTCAGCATTATTAAAAAAATGTATTGTTTAAGTTTATTACAACATTTACAACACATCATATATCATTTAAATCGCTTCTGACCGAAGCTGAGGTGCGTTGCTAGGTAAGATAATAATATTATTTCCTAACGTATTATTTCGTATAGTGTAGTAATTATTCAGTATAATATTTCACTATTGCAACACTGGATTGCATGGCTATCAAACGCTGCTCGGCGTCCATTTTGTGGAAGCGAACTTTTCCCGCCATTCACCACAACATGGCGTCGCTGACTGTCAAAGCAACATGGCGACGCGTCCATCGAAATTTCGAGAATTCACGCGCTAAATAGTTGCCGGAGTTTCGGACCGAAACTGAAATAATCTCGCTGAAAATTCGGAAAGTTTCGCGGCCGCCCGAGTGGGTAAAGTTCTTGAATTACGCTAGTTTGAAAAACAAGCATTTTGTTTTACAGTGGTCTGCCCTGTCATTACATCTACCTACATACTTACATTCGTACATGTGAACTTAATTAGAAAAAGCTCTACGTACAGTATTTTGCTAGTTTTGTGATGAATAAATTCTTCTATGTCCATTTGAGTATGGGAAAGAAATGGGTAGACATGCTTGAGTACCATTGTTTTCAAAGTCAAAATATCCTTAGTTACAATTTCAACGTATTTTAATTGACATGTATTATGTGTATATGACATTTAAAAGTTTATGTTTTGTGCCTATTTAATAAATATCTTTTGCGTTCGCCTTTATTATTACTTTTTAGCTAACCTTATATAAGCTAAGATGTTGATAGTAAATACCTACCAAAACTAACTAGATATCTCAGATTTTAACTATATCTAGGCTAAATAGAACAAGTGAAACACGAATTCTTTCAATAACTGACGCCAGGTCTTCTGTGCTCTCTTATAGTTTTTCTATTGGATTATGGACCATGCCCACATTAAATCTTAAACAGTGGGGACTGTAATGTCCCTTCAACCTTAGGAGGGCGAATGTAAAAGTCACTTTAAATGTCATAAAATACAATCAGTGTCAGATTTTGGGGTCTATTTGAAGTTATTGTTAACTAACGCTGGCCCGCGGCTTGTCTCATTTTATTGGTTTTATATTGTCATGCTGGACAATCATTATTGTAAATTATTGTTTGAAAAGTGAAGCTGACTTTTCGAGGAAGAGGATTTAACCTACGATCGAAGTAGAATCTTATTCTTACTAATATTACAAATTCGAAAGTTTGTGAGGATGGATGGATGTTTGTTACTTAGCAAAAACTATTGAACAGAATTTAATGAAATTTGGTAGGTATGTAGGTACTTTAGGTCCAGGAAAAGGCTTTTTATCCCGGGAAACCGTGGAAAGCAGCTATTGTATTTTGTGACTTTTATTTGATTTTTCATAATTGTGTCTACGTTTTTTTTATGTAATTGAATAACGAGACGAGCTGGTCGTTTGCCTGATGGTAAGCATTGTTGTACCGTGTGCAGTTTTGTCAAAATAAATGTTTTCTTTCTTTCTTTCTTAAACAATACGCCAGCCCATAACAATAACAGCACCACCCAGAACTTTGTTTTGAAAATCCTGCGCGGCGCTGCACTGCGCTCGTCACCCTGAGACAATTAGGTTCTCATAATGGAGTCTCATAATGCCTAGTAATTTCACTGGCTACAATGCGCTTCAAGCCGGAACACAGTAATGCTTGCGCACTACTGCTTGGCGGCTGAATAACTGACAAAGCGGTTTAATGTTTATTTGGTATGCAATAAAGTGTTATTGTATTGTATTGTGTATTGATAAATAGCCGATACACGCGGCTCCGCCTGCGTAGAATTCGGTTTATAATTGTTTTCTAGGGAGCTGTTTGATTTCCCGGGGTAAAAAGTATGCCCGTATGTTCTATTCCCAATATTTTCATCAAAATTCGTTCAACTGTTATGGAGATAACTGGTGACAAACACACGCACAGACTTTCGCAATTATACAATTATAATAGTAGGATAGCATAGGTAGTGTCTAAGTTACGTCATGTCTGCTTAAAGTATTGTCGGAGTAGCGTACTATCTGAGTTCCATTAGTAGTATTATTGAATTGACTAAATGACATAATTTTATTTTACATGAACTTTAATGAGACAATTACTAACATAGCCCGTAAGTTCATACTAACAAAATGGATTGTAAATATCTGAAAATTAATAAATGAATTGAATTGAATTGAATTAGGTCGTGATTGCGTTTTGTTTAATGATGATGACGTCCTCCACGACGTGTCCGTCGACGGTGAACCTTGTCAACTTGGATGCGAGCGCAGGTGACTCGCGAAGCCGAATTTGGTCTTGAACACCCGGTTGCAGAGTGCACAACAACTAACCAGAACTATTTGTAGATGTAATTATAGAAGAGCTTGGGTCGGGTTTTTCTCAGTTGTCGTTTTGCGACCAGATCTTAGAGACGGGTTTTTCTTATGTTGTTATGGCTTTGTCGACTGCGCGACGCCAAACGGATCTCTTATGAGCAAGTTTCTCCCAGCCATCCCGAGCAATGCCACACGTAGTAAGGTGACGCTTGAGGACATCCTTATACCGTCTCAACTGTTTGTTTAATAACAGTGTGTCGGAGTTCAATTTGTGAGTCCCCACCGCAACGTTTTCACTGCATGACTGTCTACCACTTTGTAACCTGTAACTTGTATAATTAGAAATTCTATTCACCATTGATTTGAAATTCTATGACTTCTACTTGACAGACGTGTATTCTTGGGATTAGAAAGTACTCATGATGCTGACACCACCTGCCACCAGGTTCGACCGCTGTACTTTAACCTTAAACATTTTTTTAATATAGCAACTTTCATAGACATCCCCGTGGTTTTAGATATTGCATGCATTAGCGCATGCTAGGCGAAAATCTTACGGCTCTCTACGGCTAACTAGGATTCCCTGTATCTAGGGAACCATTGCACAATTTAATCCCCCCATCTCCATTTCACCATCGGACAACAAGACGATCGGCACAACGCCACCCCTACGTGGTAGAAGTCCCGCCTATTCGTACGAAGCGTTTTGGCTTACCTTAATACGTATAAAGAAGTGACGTCACAGCAAATTCAAAATGGCGGAGATTAGACCTTAGAAAAGAAAAAGAATTAAAAATATTAAATCTTTGGACCTTAGTACGTAATTTCGTGCGTACTAATTCTTATCAAATTGTTGCCATAGCATAAAACAATTTCTAAAATCATTCGAATTTCTCCTAAAGAATGTAATTCCTAAACATTACTAAAACCTAATAATTTCGTCAATTAAACCTACGAAGTAAAGCCTTGGCCTATAATTTATCCACTTAAAAAAAGAAATACAACGATCTATTTCATATATTTTGATGAGTGTTTGTCACGAACGGGGTATGAATTCCTAAGTTTAATGATACTTTAGTGACATTATACCTACGTTAACTGTCGCAAGAGTAAACCGACTTGAAGACAGAAGACCCGCAGAGTTTCTTGGTGCTATCTTCTCTAGCGGGCGTATTTCCGAAGCACTGGTAGAGTCAGTTTTTGCATTTCTTTTCTGGGCGAACTTCAGTTTGAGTCTGGGAAAGGAATGGATAGACATCCTGCCTTTTGTTTCAAAGTCGTTTCAAAATGCATTTTTGTGTCTATCTCATAAATAACATTTGACTTAAGAATGTAGATAGGCTCCGATAACTTTAATATGCATATAATAAGTTCAATACGATTAATTTTTCCCATTTTTAGAAAGAAACCGTGATACTTTTGGCGGGGTTAATACCTCTCTTTGTTCTTATATTTAATTTGTTAAAGATGTGAACTTCTTCAAATTTCTATATTAAACTTGTTAGCTAGGTGAACCCACTCATTCCGTGTAGATTATCATAATCAAATTAAGCGACGTCATAAATACGTGCATGTATAAATAACCCTTTGTACACATAAACTGTTCACAAAACGATTGAAACGGTTCCGTACTGTCTCTCCAATTATTATGAAACCTTAAAACAATTTACTGACGGCACCCATTATTTCATAATTAATGCGCGCGTTTAGATAGTTCCAGTCGCTTGATTTGGTAATTGGAATTGTTCGTTAAATACTCAAATCAAAGTATTAATCACGAACCGAGAACCCTGGATCTGTCGGTTCCTCGTTAAATGTCATTAAAATTAATTTTATATAAAAAGATTTATTCCCATAATTTTATTATTTAAATAATAATCAATTTAGGAAAGGCTCAGCTTTGAGTATGAAAAATGCAAAATACTGCATTACTGCATTTATCAAAAGACTAAGTAGAAAAGTCACAACCAACCTAGGTAGTCTAGGTACCACCACAGAAGACGATGTAGTGTGTTTACAGTTTAAGTTGTTATTATGAGGGAAAGATAGGTACGTAGAAGATTAACAAAACCCAACGACCGCTGTTACGACACTCATTTATTGTATTAAAATTATGATATAGCTGTTTGAGCGAGTAGTAGGTTAAAGTTATAAACGTCACACCAAAACAATAATGCTTCCATTAACAAATCAATATGTATATACGAATTAAAAACATCTGTACGTCGTCTCGTACACACGTAATAGTATAATGATTATATTATATTATTATTATATTATTATATTCAGCCTATCTATATCGTCCCACTGCAAGCCTCCCTACTTTCCTTCCATTTCTCGCGGTCTTGAGATAGAATGGGCCAATCTAGCAGGAATGTATCCAGCTCGTCTCGCCATCTCCCTCTTGGTCTGCCGCGTTGTCTGCGTCCATTGTTGGGACCCCATTCGGTTGTTCTTTTGGCCCAAAGTGCGACAGACATACGGCTGACGAGCCCGTGCGTGAATAGTATAGTACCACCACATCATATCTCCTTCCAACTAGAACAGCCCACTGTAATGGAACCAACCACTAGAATAATCCAAACAGACATTCCCTGTCCCGACACAGAATGGGAAGGTGTCACGGGAATCGCGTGACAGTGTTGTTTCCTATTCTGTGGCGTCACGCAACTGGTTTCCTGTTATACAAATTGATTGTCCAATCCTCGGTCTAGACTGGTTTTTGTGAATATATATGACAGCGAATTGTCAGTAGGTATTAGTTACTAGTTGAGGCCCCGTGGACAACTTTCCTATATAACTTTCCTATAAAAAGACTTAATATTTGCGGCGTGACGAGCGCTAGGCAAAGCTTCAGCTAGCCGGGTTCACAACGGCTGTAAGCGAAAAACGCGTTATAACAAAATGCTATAATTATATTATTTATTAAAAGCGCAGAATTTTAGCATCAAATTCCGCGCGACCTTATTGCAACAGCAAATAGCTAGCATGGTATAGCTAGCGGATAGCTGCATTGCTTTCTGCGTATTTTCAATGACAAGACAGCAGGTCGAAAACGCGTAAAATATTGTGGTAAACATTGGATTTTACCTTCTTTCTTTCTACGAATCCTATCCTATATATATATATATATATATATAATAATTCCTATCCTACTAATATTATAAACACGAAAGTTTGTAAGAATGTATGTATGTATGTCTGTTACTATTTCACACTGCAACGGCTAACTAAACCGATGGGGATGAAATTTAGTATGGAGATAGCTTATACCCTGGCTTAACACATAGGCTACTTTTTATCTCGGGAAACCGTGGGTTAAACCGCAGGATGCAGCTAGTATATATGGAATCACAAAGCAGTTTCGTTGTGAGGCTCGATAAGAATCCTTCCATCCATAATAAATATTTTTTCAACGGCTTTTTTAATCTGCTATGTAATATAATGAACACTTTCAGCTGTAGTAGCTAGTAGCTACACAGTCCTACATGTCATAGTTTTTAAAGTTCCGGGTGGCATTGGCACTGCGATTGTTATGGGCAAGCGTGGCTCTTAACATCAGGCGAACGACTAGCTCATCTCGTTACTTAGCTCTATCGAAAAACAAAGAATGTCGATTTTCGCTGCCGACGACAAACTATACACAGGTGTTATAAATAAGCTCAAAATAACTTGTTTTAAGAAAGTAGCTTAAATAAATACTTAATAAATTCATTTGCAAATTCACTGACATCATAAATATAATTTTAATAAGCTTAGGCGACTTTAAAAAAGATTAAAACAACAAAGTTATTGCTCTCAAGTTATTAAGTTACTTAAAACTTTCTCTTAAATCCGCTGATCACTGCTTAAGAAAGTTTTGTGATAATTTATGAAATGCCAAATTAAGTTGTTGACAATGAAGAGCTTTCTCGTGACATCTTGCATTTAGTCGCCCTGTTTAACACAGCGTTATTTGCATTTATTCAATGTTTCAGATAAAAGTATAAAAACACAGTAGGCTTAAATCATTTTAATGTTTTTTTCAAACTATCAAATAAAAACAACGTAAGACTAGGCGGTATGGTCCTAGAGACTTTAGCCTGCTAAAACGGGCGAATTAAAAAAAACTAACTAACTAAAAAAACAATATTTCCTTTGAGCTACAACATAGAGTCCTTTAAAAGGGGAATTAATAGAGTCCTTAAGGGTCGGCAACGCATCAGCAATGCCTCTGGTGCTGCAGATGTTCATAGGCGACGGTAACCGCTTACCATCAGGCGGGCTGTCTGCTTGTTTGCCGACATATTAAATATAAAAAAAAATATACATATATCTAAAGATTGTTCACCACGCGTGTGTCCTACTTACAAACAAAATCGTTAATTTTCAATGAACAAACAGTATTGCGTGACTTCCCACATATAAAAAGCTTTACGTATTAGGAGCGTGCGGACAAACAGGCGCGCCGCCGGTTATTATTAGTGATTTTTACAAAGTTTCTGCGTAATGGTTTCGTCGAATATGTGTATGAAAACTAAAAAAAAAACACTTACATAGAATAATATAGACACAGATATGTCGATGAAATCTTTGATTCTTTTTGTTTCCTAGATTCTTTGTTAAAGAAGCAGTATATATTTTTTAAGGAATTGAGTGATGAGATTAGCAAATCGTTCGCCTGATGGTAAGCGCCACGCCTGCCCATAACACTTGCAGTGCCACCTAGAGCTTTAATTACCATGAAAAGCACTGCCTAGCACTGCATTGCGCTCATCACCCTGAGACATCAGATATTAAGACTCACAGTAATTTCGCTGGCTACAATGCCTTCTCGGTAATGCGCGCTACTGCTTGACGACAGAATATCTTCGCGTGGCTACTAAACCACATACAGCATTAAGCATGGTGTGGAACAGCGGTAACTCGTACGACTTGCGATCCGACGTATCTAAGTTCGAATCCCGCTGGAACTGCACCGAGCGTTATGTGACTTTGTCTGATGTCTCGGGATGATGAGCAACGCTACGCAGTACTCACGGTAACAAAAGTTGTAGGTGGCAGTCTACAAAGTTTCATTTTGATTTAATATATGGCTCAGATGGGAAACAGAGAAAGCCTATCAGCCAAAGCGAGACAACAAGAGATTCTCTCCGCATCTTGTTATATAACTGTCGAAATAAAATATGAAAACAAATGGCAACAATAACTATTCAATATTCTAACACGGCGTTACGACGTTTTGTCGCGTACAGTCGCGCGCAAAATGAGTTCTGTGATAAATTGTACACGGAGGAAATATGGGACTCTATCGATCAGAAGATGAAAGAATTTTTATGAATTCGCGAGACTTACGTCGTTTACTAATAACAAAGTAATATTAATAATGCTCGAATAAGCTACTTCGATTTTACTGAATTTTTAAAACTACTTGGCGTAGGTTAATGCGTAGCAGAAGGGCAGTGCGCCGGCATTTTCAAACCCACAAAAAAAATCCGGCCAAGTGCAAGTCTGACTCGCGCACGTCGGTTCCGTACCATTATCTATAAAAACGGCAAAAAAACATGTCTGTTGTATGGGAACCCCACTTAAATATTTGTTTTATTCTGTTTTTTAGTATTTGCTGTTATAGCGGCAAAAGAAATACATCATCTGTGAAATTTGAACTGTCTAACTATCACGGTTCATGAGATACAGCCGGGTGAGAGACGGACAGACAAACAGACGGACGGACAGCGGAGTCTTACTAATGGTAATGGTAATGGTCCCGTTTTACCCTTTGGGTACGAAACCCTTTGAGTGAACTACTGTAGGCAGTCCATTCTCTGTACCGACCTATCTCAACTGCGCTTTCTCCGTACCGCAGAAATAATGTACAGATGTTTCGGCAACACTGGTGCGGTCCTCGCTTCGGGCACAAAATTTGTGCTTCGGGGGATCTCAAAGTTGGCGCTTACTATGCCCAAAAATCAAGCCTTTTAGTACAAAGGGGCAACGCTGTCAGTATTCTGGGAACCCTGTCGCATGGTGGCCTACTCGACTGTTTTTTTTTATTCATAAAGCCTAGGCAATAGCTTTATGAATAAAAAATATACAGATTTTCCCTGTCATTAATTATTAATAATAAATAGATAGGTTAGCATATATACTAGATTGGTTTCTATACTATTATAAAAATGGAACTGAGCCAATTCTGTGCATTGAAGATATATTTTCAAAACTAACTGGGATCAACTATTTAGAGGGTACTGAACACGAATCTATGGTTTTTAGAATTTTTGTGTGTTTGTTATCTATAGACACTGAAATTGCTGAACGGATATTAATGTGGTTTTCAGGGTTTGGTAGCATTAATTCCAACTCAGATTAGGTATAGGGTATGTTACATCAAAATCGGTTGGGTGATTACGAAGATACAGCTTGACCTCTTCGTAACACGCGCTCCCATACACTGGGGAGGTCTTGCTAAGATGGTGTTGTAAATAAATACGAAAATGGGCTTCCTCTATCGTTCACGCGGACGAAGTCGCGGGAAAAAAGCTAGTTTATTGATAAAGTTTTATTTTGAAATAATAAAAATATGTGTCTATCTTTCCCACATGATAGTACAAGTACATTTTCGATATTGAAACGAAATTTTTACAGCCGCCATCTCGACGGTTGAAGGAAGATAATTTGGGGATGAAGACGTTTTGATGTTAATTTATTAATATTAGGATATTAGATTACCAGAGAGTAATAAAATATTAGGGAGTATTAGGGCCTTGGAATGTAGTTATTTTACAGGGCTTTTACTTATTAGTGACTGTTAAGGCATGCAACTTTAGCGACCTTAAAAATAAGAAGGTTTTTTTTTATATTTGCTACCTCAGAACTCGGTCAGTCATAAACTAATAAGATTTGGTTAAAAATATATCTTTCAAGACAAGCTTTTAACAAATTCGTAATTGGAATCGCGAGCAAATTAAAATAAGACCAAACACTAGTAATTTACAATTATCTGTTAAGGAGTTTCATTGCCCATCTTCCATCTCCATCATCAGATCAGCTGGCTATCACCATAATATTGCATTGTCATCGGACTTTGAAAAGTATGCAAAATTTCAACTCCGTAGGACTAGAGGAGGTGGATTTAGCTTGCAAGATTCCACCCGAACAAACATAGTTACATACATACATATATAAACATTGCAAGTTAAATAAAAGCTTGTAATAAATTAACACACATGCTAGTTTCTGTCGCGGGAAAACGTGGGTGAAGCCGCGGACGCAGCTAGTTTCTAATATAATTTTTATTTTGGTTACAGGTAATGCAAATCATAAGGGAAAGGAAAATGAATATGCCGCACCTACTAAGGTTTGAGTACAGGTACCTAGTATTTTTATTCGTAGACAAGTAACAGGTCTTTAAACTTCTAGGTAGCACCACAGAATACTAAGGGACAGAAGCATCACTCCGCAAAGAAATTTAAACAAATAGCGACTCTTGCTATGACGCAATAAAATTCAATTCAGCTCGCGTAGCGCTGCATACCTACCAGTAATATTAACCTACAGAGCGCCTCTCTTTCTATCGCATAGCTCATATCTGTTCTGACGCGGCACGTATAACGACGCGCGACCCGCCGTCGGTGAACGGCTATGTACTTGTAGCTTCGTACCTACAGTGCAAAGTGCGCTAGGCCTGGTGGCACTGTACTTTCTTGTTATTGTAGAGGCGTGGTGCTTGTCATCCGGCGCACTGCCTTGCTTGCTTAGTTTTTTATGACTGACGGTATATTGTGACGAGACGAGCAGTTCGTTCGCCTGATGGTAAGCAACACGCCTGCCCATAAAAGTTGGAGCACCACCCAGAACTGTTGGCCAGGGACAAACATCTTCACAAACTTTTATTTTAATTTAAATTATAAAATGGTAGTTGTTAAGAATTATTAATATTATGGCTTAGTTTTCTAAAATGGTTTATAATTTATATTAATTTTCTCAATTGTACCTGTGTCAATATTTGTGGTATATTTTGAGAGACGTAAATGGCAACACAGTTATAACGTCTATGGGTGCGAGCTCAGATAAAATAGACTTTTTGACGGAAAGTGAAAAGTGATACAGTTCGATTTTGTTTTATTTTCCAAACAAGTGTTATTTCGAGTGACCATGTGTAATATCGGAGGAATATTAACCATTATGTGTTCGTAAACGTGCACGAGTGTAGGCAAATGAAACAAACATTGCCTTTCATGTTCTCCCAAAAAGTTCATGGAAAGCTTGAATAAAGTTCCACCACTTTTTTGAAGCACTAGGAGAGGGTCCGGCTTGTTGCTGTTCACCCTCATTCGCAACAAAAGTATAATAAATGGAATATTAAACTATCAAATAAAAACTACGTAGGACATGGCGGTATGGTCCTAGAGACTTTAGCCAGCCAAACCGGCCAAACTTAAAAAAAAATACAAATAACAGATAAAATATCCAGCCATTAAAGTTGAACAAGGATATGGAAATAAATACTTCGTGGAACCTAATCTCTATCTATCTTCTGAATCTTTATTTAACACAGACTACTGCTGTTTTATAGAAGCTCTAAAAGAAGGGGTAGAGTAGAGACCTACATATTCCATCGCTTATAGACTGACAGATGGAGGTCAAAAGATCATTCACCCATGCTATATGTGGATTCATATTCACATTGCATATTCACACATGAATCGTGCTGTTTGTATGTAAATAACATGCAAATAACATTTATATCTTAGAACAATACACTGCATATAATAGGAACTGTCGATTCCCAGTAGGTACTGTGCCAATATATATAATGAAGTATGTAAAAACACAATAATAACAAAAAGCATAATAAAGTGTGATAAAAATAAGAATAAACATTTGTGTGTGATGTTTTGGCTGATATTTCTTATTATAATATAACCTCAACATAACAGAAGTGCGCAGAATATGGCCACATTGCCATGATGTCGTGAGATTTGGCTCGACCTGTCCTCCCCCCCTAATCTCACGTGAGATTTTTGCAAATGCATATTTTTATCAAAGAATGCTAACTATGACTTACGTAAAGAAGCGACACTTAATCTAAGCTTGATCGCGATAAATTTTATTAAAAGTACATACATCGAGGTGTTTCTGTACTACTTTGTGGCGTAAAACCTTCCCCCTTCTCCCCACGTGAGATCGGATGAGATTCGACTCGACCCCCTCCCCCCTAAACGCCCAACTTAACCCAAATACGAGTACTCGATTATATACAGGGTCATTTTAAAAAGACTTATCTAACTAACCACCAGATCTAAAATGTAACGGCAAGAAATCACTTTATATTCCCAAAAATAGTAAATGATCACCAAAAAAATATCATCTAATAAAAATAATATAATCACAAAAAAAATAAGAAATGATCACCAAAGTAGGCTCCACCAGAAGTCTCGTTCGTCACCCCTTCATGTCGTTTCCCCTACTTAACCTTCGCTCCACTCGGCCTCGCAGGCTCGCTTCACTCAGGACCTCCATCGCGAGCTTCTGGCTCCGAGCTTTTTATATACACTCTAGGGGTAAGAGCGAGTCGGACTACGGAAGACGAGAGTGAGGTGCGGCCATTCGATTTGGTGGTCATTTACTATATTTGATCTGCCGATACAATTTTTGGATGGAAGTGGATGGTATCTTAAAGATCCGATCATTAAAATACTTGCGTACCTTTTTTTTTCTTTTTATTGAACTGAGTGATGAGACTAGCAAGTCGTTCGCCTGATGGTAAGCGCCACGCTTGCCCATAACAATTGCAGTGCCACCCAGAGATTGTTATACCAAAAAAGAAATGCTTAGCACTGCATTGCGCTCATTACCCCGAGACATCAGATTATATGATTATAAGTCTCATATGCTCATTAATTTTGCTGGCTACAATGCCCTTCACGTAGTAATGCGCACTACTGCTTGGCGGCTGAATAACTGGCAAAGCTGTGGTACCTACTCAGACGGCCTCCCGCATACGAGAGACCTATCAAGTCCCACAAAGTCCGCGTTTGTAATAATTAGTTATAATATACAGGTCCAAGTGCGGTACCTCCATAGCTACGTGGGGTTTAATTAACCTACACCGTCGTACGCAGAGGTGTGACTCAAGTAATGACGTCATGAGTCATGGGTCATGAACCTATGAACGTGTGAAGTGGGTGAAGTGGGTCGAGCCAGATTTTGGAATATAAATGGCTAGATATTTCTAATATAATTTATTTAATTATTAGTTCAATATCATTATATTTTAATTACAGAATTATGCCCAGAGCCAAATTGTTGTAAATATAATAAACTGTATTATTTATACAAAAAAAATAAATTAAATATAAAATAATTACATAATTTAATAAAAATAATAATGTTTAATTACGGCAAACTATCGTCTTTAAAATGTTTTTCCCTTACGCTTTGGTTGTCTGGAAGAGATCGCTGTATAGCGATAAAACCGCTTATTGTACTTATAGGAAATTATATATTACTAACTGTATTTTTTTAAGTGTAATAAAGTATTTTCTAGCTGGCATATGAGACTTAATATCTGATGTACCGGGGTTATGAGCGCAATGCAGTGCTACGCAGTGCTTTTTATGGTATTAAAAGTTCTGGGTGGCACTGCAATTGATATGGGCAGGCGTGGCGCTTACCATCAGGCGAACGACTTACTCGTCTCATCATTCAGTACTATAAAAAATATCTATATATAAATATGTCTATAATAGGTATTCTGCTCAGAGATAGTCGGAGGGCGTGAGATAATTTAGTCGACTAATGTCCGGAATCAATCAAATCAATCTAAATCTCTTTAATCATTTTGGCATCACAGACGCACTTATGAACGTCAATTATCACAATGACTCTACCACCGTATCGGAAAAAGAACCACTACTCAGAAGATACGGCAAGAAACTGAGGGACATAATTTTTAGAGATTTTGTTACAAATTTTTTGGTTTTACATTGTTATGTTTCTTATACCAGTTGGCTACTTTGCAGAAGTGGAATGTTCCAAGCATCTTTGTCTTCTATGTAATTACGAACAGTATAGTATGCTTTTTTCATTAGAACAATCTTTACGCGTAATTTGAATTTACTTTCTGTGAGCTCCGTTATACATTTTGGAATTTTATTATAAAAACGTATGCAGTTGCCCATAAAGGACTTGTTCATTTTACTCAGTCCAAACCTAGGTACAACAATCCTATCCTTATTAGTGTTTATGTTATGATGTTCACTATTACTGAATAATGCTAAATCAGAATAATATCAAATGATAATAGCTAACGTCAAATTTGAATAATATGTCGAACCGCAATAATGTCAAGTCATTATAATGTCTCTATGAATAATGCAGATCATAATAATATCGGGGTTTTCACCAACTCGACACGAGGGGCTGGACACGCGTGTGTCCAGTTGGTGATACTCGAAATGAATATCGCTTGGTCTTTCGTCGTCTGGCCACGCTAAGATTTTTATGTGTGTCCAGAATCCAGATAGTGAATCTTAAAATAAATTACTTTTATGTTTTTTGAGCGAGTGTGGCTCAGTGGGAGAACATGCGACTTTCGATCCGACGCACCCGAGTTCGAATCCCGCTCGCCCCGCATCACTGAGTTTATTAGTTATGGGCAAATTTAACACTAGCTCTAAAAACGGTGAAGGAAAACATCGTGAGGAAACTGGCATATCCAAGAATTGATCACAAAAATTCAATGATGTGTGACATCCACCAACCCGCACTGGCACACCAGCGTGGTGGATTATGGCCCATACTCTCTCTATGAGAGAACGTCCGTGTTCCAGCAATAGGAACGTGATGGGCTGATGATGATGATGATGATGATAATAATAATATTGGGGTTTTCACGAGGGGCTGGACATTCGTGTGTCCAGTTGGTGAAACTCAAAATGGTATCACTTTTGCCAGTTATTCAGCCGCCATAGTGCAAAAGCATTACTACGGCTTAAAGGGCATTGTAGCCAGCGAAATTACTGGGCATTATGAGACTCAGCTAATTGTCTCAGGGTGACGAGCGTAGTGCAGCGCCGCGCAGGATTTTGCAAAACAAAGTTTTGAGTGGTGCTGTTATTGTTATGGGCTGGCGTATTGCTTACCTTCAGGCAAACGACCAGCTCGTCTCGTCACTCAGTTACATAAATAAGTGACAGAGCTAGTTGTGGCTAAGCGGTAACGATCGACTTTCGTTCCGAAGCACTGCAGTTCGAGTCCCAAATGGCCCACCTGCTAACTGTCTCATTACGAAAGTCGCACCTTCCACAAACTAGGTTAGTTGTTAATTACTAGCGCACACGCTGGTTAAAAACTAATTATTGTAATTCGCGGTGTCATATTTTGTTAACTTGACGGGTGCGTGTCCATTCTCCCAGGGCCAGACTAAGTGAAAATAATTTTAACCCCAAAGGGGCAAATTAATTTTAACCCCAAAGGGGTAGATTTTTTTAACCCCCAAAAAGGAGGAGTGTTATAAGCTTGACCACTATGGGTCTGTCTACACCGTAGCTCTTAAACTGGTGAACCGATTTGGATGAAGTTTTTTTTATTTGAAAGCAGGTTTTCTCAGTGCCACATAGTGTCTTAGGCATGGTTTATAGTGACGGGTTTTTTTTTAAATGTTATAGTTATTATTGAGTGGCAAACAAGCAGGCGGAGCAGTAGGATTTGACCGCGTTTGTTATCACCCATATTTTCTTCTTTTTTATTAATTTATCTATTTAATTAACATCAGCTAATCAAACATAGATTTAGTATTGATTAAAAAAATACTAATATAGCTTAGTTACAGTTTTATAATAACTCTAGTACAGATTACAAAAAAAAAGACGTGTGGTACTCGGAGACTGTCGCGGTAAAGCTATTGCATAGCATTCAGAGTGGGGGGTGTTAGGTTATTTTCGTTACGGAATTTCTGGATTCGGTCTCCACGCTCAAGGCCCGCGATAGAAGCTATGCAATAGCTTAAAAATGTTTTTGTAACTTTTATAATGATATTTTTATAATAATAATATTCTTAATGTAGATGCATGTTATAACACCGGTTTAATAGAACACGCAAAGTATTTTTTTTCCATAAGCCCCTGCATTGCCCCACCCTAAGTCCATCCCTGCCTCTTTCATGGCACGTTAAAATGTAATTTATATGAGAATTTGTAATGAGTTGTCACTCAGTCCGTCCCCAAGGACGTTTTCACCATGATTGATGGACACTAGGCTTTGTTTTAGTAAATATGGACTTCAGAAGTATTTTAATTGACAATTTATATAGTTTTTTGTGTGGGAGCACGTGCGACTTTCGATCCAACGCCCCGAGTTCAAATCCCGCTAGCCCCTGACGTTCTAAAGTTATGTGCGGATTTAAAACTCGCTCTAACAACGGTGAAGGAAAACATCGTGAGGAAACCGTTATGTCTAAGAAATAATCACAAACATTCAGGGACATGTGACATTCACCAACCCGCGCTGGGCTAGCGTGGTGGATTATGGCCAGTACTCTCTCTATGAGAGAAGACCCGCGTCCCAGCAGTGGGAACGTGATGGGCTGATGATATATATGAGCAACCTGAAAGTTGCTTACACAAATCCGCTCGCTTCGCTTACACGTAGAGTACCAAAACTGTAATTAAACGTATAAAGTAGCTGACACTACTGAACAAAAATAAGCGCTAAGAGTAAATACCGTGGGTGCGGTTAAGTGAAACTAGGGGTGCGACTGGCAGGGATGGGGGAAAACTTGATGTGGCATCGCAGTAAGTTACCATCGGGCGTAATTTATAACCTACTTAAAAAAGGTTCGTAATTACATAGAAGACAAAAATGCTTGGAACATTCCACTTCTGCAAAGTAGCCAACTGGCACATAAGGAACATAACACTGACCAACAGTTTCTTACCGTATCTTCTGAGTAGTGGTCCTTTTTCCGATACGGTGGTAGAGTCATTTTGATAATGTATTGAAGTGCGTCTGTGATGACAAAATGATTAAAGAGATTTTGACTTTGACTTGAAAAGGAAACGGTTCTCAAGTCGACTGTATTTTTTGTATTTTTTTTACGCGATTACTCCGCCAGTTATGAATATATATACATATATATATATATATATATATATATATATTTTCAATTATTAATTTTATAACCCGTGAATATGACAATAGTTATGAATTGATTTTGATGATTCTTTTTTTTGTATGGTAGGTCCTATATACATTTTATCGAAATAGATTCAGCACGTTTTAAAAATAACAACAAAATCTCTAAAGTTCTAGAGACATTCTCTAACGGGCGTATTTCCGAAGCGGTAGAGTCAGTTTTCACATTACTTTTATGAACCCGGAATTCAATCTGAGTAAGTGTGGGAAGGTGTATTTGACGTTTAAAAGTGCATTGTTGTGCCTATTTAATAAATATCTAACTTGACAAAAAAATAAATTTACGTGCCACATCCCCCATTTCGAGCATCCCTTTAAAAGTTTCGGCGAGGCGTGACCGCCATTAGCAACATTCAATTAGGCGGAAGGGTTGCTAATGCGAAAATGTCATTCCTTGTTCACCTGCGGCGGCGGATCACGTTTGAATCGCGTGCGGGTTCGATTCCTCTTTGATCTTTTCACCCCAGCTTTTTCTTTTCTCTGAGTTGGAATAGAAAGATTTTCACATTGATCCGAATCGAAATCGAATTCTTTTGTTTTTACGCTTGATAGATCTATGTTTGGCCACTATCTCGGCTGATGTGAAGCGATGATGTGGCCTAAGATGGAGCACATAGATCTAGAGAGAGACGGCAGTTGAGCGGCTGCTCAGACCCGTCTCTCCGATGGTTCACCGAACATCATCCCGAAACACGACTAGGTCGCTTGACAGCATGGCTTTATTCGGTGGTGTTGTGCTGGTGATGGAATACGAATCGAAAGTTGCAGTTTTGATTCGAATTCGATTTCGATTCGGAACAAACTGTTGAATCATCATCATCAGCCTATCACGATCCCACTGCTGGGACAAGGGCATTCTCTCACAGAGAGAGAATAATACAATTTATAAGCTTATTATCACGCTGGCCCAGTGCGAGCTGGTGGATGTCACATGTTCTTGAATATTGTGTTCCTTGGACAAGCCGGTTTTCGTCATGCTGTCAAAAACTATAGTCCGGCACACTGCTATCCGACAAAACCCTATGCGAACAAAACATAAACAAACTAACATAAAATATTGTAACAAAAATTAAAAAAAAATGCCTCTCAGTTTCTTACCGTATCTTCTGAGTAGTGATTCTTTGGTAGTGGTTCTTTTTAACCGACTTCATAAAAAAGGAGGAGGTTCTCAATTCGACGGTTTTTTTGTGTGTTTGTTACGCGATTACTCCGCCAATTATGAATTGATCTTGATATTTTTTTTTTGTTTGGTAGGTCATGCTTCAGAGGCGGTCCCATATAAATTTTATCGAAAAATTGATAAATTTACAGAAGCAAAAAATATTAGTTTAGTCTTGAAGTTCTTGTTTTTTTTCTAAGAAATTAATTATACAGTAATCATTTAAGTTTAGATGTCTATATATGTACTGTTTATATTATTTTTTTATGTACTTCTGTTTTCTTTTTTTCTTTCATTATCCGATACGGTGGTAGAGTCATTATAATAATCACAGAAATCTAAAGAATAAGGTAATTACTAATCACCTTATTATTTAAATAATAAGGTAATCACTAATTACCTTATTATTTCGATTTATATGGTAATAACACAGAATACTAAGAGACAGAAACATCACTCCGCAACGAAATTTAAACTAGTAGCGACTCTTGCTACGACCCAATAAAGTTCAATTCAGCTCGCGTAGCGCTGCATACCTACCAGTCATATTAACCTACAGAGCGCCTCTCTTTCTATCGCATAGCTCTTATCTCTTCTGACGCGGCATCACAGACGCACTTACGAACTTCAATGGTAATAATTGAAGTAGGTACATAAGTGCGTCTGTGATGACTAAATTGAATAAAGAATTTGAACTTCGAACTTGATCTTTGAACTTTGCTATCACGATCTAATCGAAATATAGCACTCCGTATTCGAATCCGTGTTTTTTTTTTAAAAGCGCACTCACTGATTCCACTGCGTATCTCTTGACCACTCCACTCTAGTTGATGGTTTTAAACGATTTACCGAGATCACGTCGAGATGAATTCAGTTGAAAACTCCACCCGGCCAGAGTTCGAGCGTGAATTTTTGAACTATTACGAAGTACTTGTAAAGCTGTTGGCAGCATTCTGAGCTCAGTTAACTTGGCATGCTAAGTTCCCGGAGTGTTTATTAGTTTGAGTCATTATGAATAAGTTTAAGAGCGATTAATTAGTTAGCGGTACGTTAATTACTTTGCAATTCTACAAAGGTTCGCTCAAAAAAGATTTAAGTTTTAACACATTTAAGTTTGAACGAAGAAATAAAGGCGGACTCCTCGCCAAATTAAGAAGTGAATGACTCAATGTATGCCGGTCTGCTCGTTCGTACACAGAACTCACGTGCACATTAACATCTAGCTATGCCGATCGGCCGTCACATCGGCCCCCCGTCCACTCAAACAAACTTATTATTATTATTTTTAAACTCTTTATTTCAGGCAATATTAAAGTACAAAGTAAAATTAACAGAGGCCCATAGATTATATACCTTACAGACTAACATACATACAAAAATATAACATTACATTACATAAATCACTCACACTACTTCACAGATTTCAAAAATTTCGCTCCTTCCCTGTATCTTCGGTATACTACTCCTACAGGCCAGAAGTCAGAATTCAGGAACAGTTCCTTATACACCGCTGGAACTTGGAGCCTATAGGACTTGAATTCAGTGGTCCTAGTCGACTCCAGCTTCGACAGTCGCATTGCTATCTGTCCCTGGATCCGTCCATGAAGCGTGTCTTTGATGTTCTTCACCACTTCGTCCCCTGATGTTTCGGGGTTCAAGCGGGAGAGGTAGATGGATACTGTAGGCTCCACAGCACGTAGTGCAGACGCCGTGAGCGGGGCGGTGCCATGTTGGTGGCGGCTCGGTCGGGGTCGACGCTTCTTCTCCACTGTATTGAAGCCACCCGCCGTTGCTATGCTTCAGTTGCTGCTTAGCGAGATTTCATCCGCCTTTTTTATTCGTGATAAAAAATTAAGATAGAAACGGTACTTATAGAAGTAAAAACCATACCGTCGAATTGAGAACCTCCTTCTTTTCGAAATCGGTTACTTGTACATTTGTAAATATTTAAGACCTATTTTTATGTACCTACACAGTTATACAATAAAGATTTCTGATTATGATTCTGAAAAATGTCTGCGAAGAGCTATCCGTCGCCGTCTTAGAAAGAAAATAGTTTTTATAAAAGTAAATCGGCAAAGTTTCCGTTTCTACGTAAGTACGGGTCGCGCTACGGCACAGTCGCGTGTGAAAGCGTTCCCGTGTTCCTAGCACTCGTTACGGATGCTCTGGGCCAGGGCTGGCTCTTATTTAATCTTTTCCCACTAATTCCTTCTAAAATTATAAATGTGAAAGTTTCTATGGACGTATGTGTGGAATATTGTTCACCAAAAACTGTGGAATCGCGCAAAAACTATTCACTATCAGTTATTGTGCCGCCAAGCACAAGTCCGGTTTGAAGGGCATTGTAGCCAGCGATGTTACTGGGCATATGAGACTTAATATCTGATGTCTCGGGGTGATGAGCGCAATGCAGTCCTACTAATTCTTTATACACTATTAAAAGTTCTCGGTGGCACTGCAATTGTTATGGGCAGGCGTGACTCTTACCATCAGGCGAACGACTTGCTCGTCTCGTCACTCAGTACCATAAAAAAATAATTAATTTTAATGTGGTTTTTCCATCATTTAGAGAACTCAGCGGGTTATAATGTCAAAAATGTCGAGTGTTTTATTTCCAGCTAGGTAGATTCTACACCGTCATAAATAAGTTATTGACAGTCAAATCCACTAGAGAGATAGTTAAAAAAAATTTTTATTTATTTCATTTTCTTGTTGTTTGGTGGGGTGTTTCAAAATAACTTGACAATGCAATATAAAAAAGCCAATTAAAAGCTTTCACAAATAGTAGTTAACTAGAAAATTAGGGACATTTACAACGAAATTAACAAAGAAAAAGAAATGCGAAATGGCACCATGAATAGAATACAATAGAATAGAATAGAATAACTCTTTATTGTAACACCAAAATACAGAAATAATTAAAAACTAAAATAACGACTAACTTAATAATAATGTCACAATGGGCGGTCTTATCGCTCAAAGCGATCTCTTCCAGACAACCCACAAGTGAAGGAATGTATACAGAAATTGCACCATGCAGTGCCATTTACAAATTTTACCTTTACTATAATACCTTTAGGTTTTTAATTACAATATTTAGTTTAGTAATTACTAGAACCAAAGTGCCAGCCCTACGTAGTTTTAAGCGCGGCGCTTGTTTGCGCGAAACACTTTTGCTTTACATTGTACTTTTGTTCCATTAACTGCGCTGCAGTCCTGTGCACTGCGAACATTTTCTTTTTCGTTGTTTACGGCTTCACACCGATTGTTCATTCAGCCAAAGTTAAGTAATATAACAATTACAAGTAATTCAATAAGCTTTAAATAAATGAGTGTCTGTAATGTAATTACTCTATGGCTGAATGCGCAACAGTCGTGAACCAGATGATAAGCACCATTCCTCCTGTGACAGCCTCTATGGTGTAGTGGTTGGACAGATGGGTTCAAATCTTAGTACTGTTATTATCTATTTTTATGGTTACGGGTTCGATTCCCGCGACGAAGCAAATACTTGTGCACAGAAAAAAGCAAATCGTCGATCGCCGATGGTAAAAGCAGCGCGTATGGTTAGGCTAGGGCCGTAGAATAAGTATAAATAACATCTGTAACTTATTTTATTGTTGCCTGAAATAAAAATTTAATAAATAAATAAGTAGAACATAAATAGTGATTACATTAAATTTATATAAATGCGAAAGTTTGTAAATGTATGTTTGCAATCGCAAAGCCTGAACAGATTTGAATGAATTTGGAATGGAGCTTACATGCTGGAACACATGGAATACATTTTGACCCAAAAAAATAATTATTAATAATAGCTGATTGCCCCCGTATCAAAATAAAAATAATAAATTAAATGGCTTATGTATAACTAACCACCAGATATAGTAAAATGTAACGGCAAAAAATCACTTAATATTCCCAAAAATAGTAAAAATAAATATCACCAAAAATAGTAAATGATCACCAATGAGGAGACGAGGGTCTGAGCAGCCGCTCAACTGCCTTCTCTCTCTAGATCTATGTGCTCCATCTTAGGCCACATCATCGCCTCACATCAGGCGAGATAGTGTCTAAACATACATCTATAAAGCGTAAACCAAAAATAGTAAATGATCACCAAAAATAGTAAATAAGTTGGCTAAATAAGTAAATAAAAGTTGGTTGGTTGGGTAAATAAGTTGGCAAAGTTGGCTCCACCAGAAGTCTCGTTCGTCACCTCTTCATGTCGCTTCTCCTACTTGACCTTCGCTTCACTCGGCGTCGTAGGCTCGCTTCATGCCTTCGGGCCTCCTTCGCGAGTTTTGGGTTTTTACATACACTCTATGGGTAAGGAGCGAGTTGAACTATGGGTGCGGCAATTCGGGTAAGATTTGGTGGTCATTTCCTAAATTTGGTTATCATTTACTAAATATGATCTGCCGATACAATTTTTGTATAGTGTATGTGGATCTCAAAGATTATTTTGATGGTCATTATAGGTGGTCGCAGCGGTTATATTATGAAAGTTATAAATATGAAATGACTATATCTATGAAAGTAGGTATCTATTGACAGATGAGATCGTATTTTGACGTCTCCAGCGAATGTTTCGTAACTTTCCCTCGTCGCGTAATCTTTCATCCGGATGACAGTGATTGACGGTACGCTGTCGATGGAGTGGGGGGGGAGGATACTTACCGACATCTTCCTTTCTTTTTGTATTGATATATTATAGGTGTAGGTAGCGGTAACTCGTGAACGGGTGCAGTTTGTGGAGACTGATCTGGTCTGGTCACTCTAACTGCTAATGTATCTATATACCTACCTATTTATATATTACTCATTTTTCATGTTACTGATACTATGACCGACACTCCATACAAATTCGGCGAGCTAAATGACTACTACTACTACTGACGCACCGGCCTGTCCGCACAAGTTTGGTGTGTGTGCGTAATTATTGTAGGGATTCTGAATGACAGTCTGCAATAAATGAATTTATATTATTTATTTTATTTTAGAAAAGCTAATAGTACTAAATTGTTTGAATATAGAATTTTATATATTTTTTTTTGTACTTAAACAACGTCTAGAATGTAGGTTGAGCTATATTTTCTAATCTAGATTAAGTCTACGACACGACTCTGCACTCAGCTGTACACTCGAGCACATAAATGCTAACTACACTCTGCAGAGAGCTAGCCCAAGCGGGCCCTTCTCTCTCATTTTAGTCGAGTGGCGAGTAATTTAGGAGCTAATCAAATGTGAGCATCAACAGTTTTGACGAGTAGTTAAGTTGCATGTAATTCAGTCACTAGCACAAGTCGAGTACTAACATAGTGCGAACAAGGCTTAATACTGTCGGCGACACATCGGTGGTGCTTCTCTGGTGTTGCCAGTGTTGCAGTGCGACGGTGACCGTGCAACTTCAGGCACGACTGCTTGTTTGACGTTCTTTTCAGATCAACCAACATCATCATCATCCCATCACGTTCCCATTGCTGGGACACGGGCTTCCTCTCATAGAGAGAGTATGGGCCATAATCGACCACGCTGGCCCAGTGCGGGTTGGTGGATTTATTTTGCGTTTTGGCTGATCCTTCTTAATACGTAGAGCTAATGTTTCCTATTAAATAAAACCTAGGTTTGTTCAAATCAAGAGTGAATAGATACTTACTAGGCAAGCGTGATTTATCTTCGACCACATCGTCGCTTCCCATCTGGTGAGATCGTGGCCTAGTAAGAAGTAAAAAAAAAAAAAAAATATGCTACACACTACTTACTAAAACTAATATAACTACTCAGAAGGTGAAGCAATTGGACAACTTATACCACCATCACCAGCACCTAGACCATCTATATAGTCCAAATGCTCCGGCCCAATACCAGTTGGCAGCGTATCCAAGAAGCTGGCAGCATTGCCACGTTGGATTGCATTTTACGTTGAGCCAATCGAGAATCATTGCTAATAATATAATTAATCAATAGCACTTTCTTTTCCGATTGAGAATACTCAAAACCTACACAATAGTAGGTAGGTAATCAACCATTAATCTTTAGTCCATGATTGTTATCGGCCCGAAGCTTCGTGCCGATACAGCGTATTGCTGCTAACTGTACTTTCTAAGTTAAGAAATTAATCTTATTTGTTGACTAGCTCTTCCTCGCTGCTCCGTTCGGAAATTAAAAACATATTTCAATTTTACCACGTTTTTATTAGGGCTCCATACCCAAGGGTAAAACTATTACTAAGACACCGCTGTCCGTCTGTCTGTCTGTCCGTCTGTCACCAGACTATATCTCATGAAGCGTGATAGTTAGACAGTTGAAATTTTCACAAATGATATATTTCTGTTGTCGCTATAACAACAAATAATAAAAAACAGAATAAAATAAATATTTAAGGGGGCTCCCATACAACAGACATCATTTTTTTGCCGTTTTTATAAACAATGGTAAGGAACCCTTCGTGCGCGGCGAGTCCGACTCACACTTGGCCGATTATTAAGTCACTTTCTTGTTTGTCTGTCTGGGAATCTTGCAACTTAATTTTTGCATTAGCACTTCCCGATTAGCAATCCGGCTGAAACTTTTAGGGTAGCTCACAACTCGATGACAATGCATTCTAAATCCATCTATTCTTCTTAAGGCGCATAAAAACGTGGTATTTAAATATTTTTTTTAATCTCCATTATTTATTTTACTTTCAGTTTCAAATACGTGTAAAGAAATGAAATGAATATTTCTTGTAGGAATAAAAAATGTGTGTGTTTGCAACAAAGCATTCATCTATCTATGTGGGTATTATATTGTGATGTTTGTACTACTCTGAGCTTTGTCTCTGTTTGTATGTTTGTCGTCATTATAATAATGGCTCTATTTTTTACTGATATATGATCCGAAAGAGTCTAAAAGAGATCGCTCTGAGCGATAAGATCGCCCGTTGTACTTCCTTAGAGATCGCTTTTAGCGATAAGGCCCCCACTAACACTTTCTTTAATTGTTTTTATGTAATGTCTTTAATTTAATGTTTGCAATAAAGCGTTCATCTATCTATCTATCTTAGTTATAAGGATCTAATATGAATATGAATTGTATTTTGTTGTTGGTATGCAATAAAGAAAGAAAGAAAATTATTTATTCTCGCAAAACTGTACACAACAACACACAAATACACGGGCAAAGAGCAAAAGCTTATATAAAGAGCTTCTTGTATATTACTACATTGATATTTTGAAGCAGTTTTCATAATATTCTGAGGCTGGTTTAGATCACCCAAGTAAAGCCGGGGCATATCGTTAGTCTATATAAATGTAAATTATTTTAGTGACACTGTTTACAAGAAATTAATGAAATAATAGCTTTATTTTACGACGCATAAATAACAATTGAATATTTGTTACAGGTACTTTCTAATCAATAAACTAATTGGAGAAGTTATTACTGCGACTGGTGAGAGAAAGGTTTCTTTATTAGTCATAAATTTTGCATGTCAGTTATGTGTCTGACTTATAAAATAAATTGGTAATTATTACACCACAAAACAGAAAACTAAACTACTACCACAGAATACTAAGGGACAGAAGCATCACTCCGCAAAGAAATTTAAACAATTAGCGACTCTTGCTATGACGCAATAAAATTCAATTCAGCTCGCGTAGCGCTGCATACCTACCAGTAATATTAACCTACAGAGCGCGTCTCTTTCTATCGCGGCGCTCTTATCTCTTCTGACGCGGCACGTGTAACGAGGCGCGACCCGCCGTCGGTGTCCGGCTATGTATAGCCACAAGTGAGCCACAGATAAGCTACAAGTGTAGCTTCGTACCTACAATACATAAATACTAAAATAACAACTAACTTAATATAAAAATACTTATTAGTCATAAATTTTGTGGAATGAATAGTATAAGGAAAATACGTGCTGATGTGAGACCATCACCCTACCAAGGGTATACAAAGCGGTGCGACTGGGCCCACCGGCTCACTTTTTCTCTCGCCAGCGCTCGGTCGACATCGTGCTCGTCGTGATTTGTTCCTGTCGGTTCGATATTTTGGATGTTTCTTGTTTTCGTGTAAATTTATTGTGTAATTGTGTTAAATTGTAATTCTGTACTCGTTTTTGTTATTATTTCAATCAAAATAGAGGCAATTGTTTTAGGTTATGTTGAATTTGTGTTTTCTTTAAATAAATCTTCCTTCTGATCCTAAAAATAGTATATCTCTTGAGGGTTTAGATTCAATCGTGTGCTAAGAAGCTCATTGTCGATTTGTTGGTGGAAACCAATCTCCAAAGTCTGGCACATCGACGTGAAGTTTTTTTTTTCATTGGTAAATGGGCATACGTTTGATGACATCTCGCCTGATGGAAAGCGAAGATGCGGTCTAAGATGTAGCACGGTTGCCCATGAGATGCCTATTCACTCTAGAATGCACTCCTTAGCAGTACGCATGATGAAGGAATCTGCGAAACGTTTAGTGCAGATAGGTGGGATATTAACGACGTACGGGTGAAACGACTCCCTCGCCTGGAACCCTGAAAATCCTTAGGTGGAAAGGAGAAGTTGCCAGTCTGTAGGTATTCTAGAATATACAACGGAGAGTGTGCTCAGAAACTGCATAATTTAATCCCCCCATCGCCATTCAACCATGGGACTTAAGACGATCGGCACAACGCCACCCCTACATGGTAGAAATCATGCCTATTCGTACGAAGCGTTTTGGCTTCAAATGAGTGGAACGCCGTGTCATCGTCTGTGTTTCCTGTTATATACAAACTTGGGTGTGTTCAAATCAAGTGTGAATAGAGACAATTAGGCTAGCCTGCTTCACCTACGACCAATGTCACTTCCCATGAGGTGAGATCGTAGTCAATCGGTTGCCTAGTCGGATTTAAAAATAATGTCATAGACATAACCCTACTAATTAAAATGGCTCAATCCCAAGTTGATTCTACACACCTCGTCTTAAATATTAGTCTACCTTCAAAGGTATCTTCAAAGTCCGTTAGACAACCAATATATATTCCATATTCCATATACCAAGTACGACCAATTATAGACAATTTTTTTTTTACTTTTGTCTATAATTGGTCAGCTACTCAAAGTCAAGTCAAATATAATTTATTAATTAGGCACAAAAGTGCACTTCAAAACGTCATAAAGACGATACGAATAAAATTAAAATATGTTAAAAATTGTAACTTAAGTTAACATGACTGAAAAAAAGGTAAGTATGTAACAACAACAAACATGTATGTATGTATGTATGTACAAACTGGATGACTTACCCGAATTCGATTTAACCTCGTCTCTCAACGCAAAATTGCTCAATCCTCTTAATTCAGTATGTACCAAACCAACATTAAGTTATAAACCGCAGTTATGAAGAAGGATCTTAACTTGTAATTGGTTATGAAAAACTGAAAAGCATTTCCTATTCGTAACTACTTATGAAAATAGTTACGAGAACGGAACACAACTATTAAACAGCGTCGCTCATCCGCGTGTTATCGTATAATACTTTAGCTACTTGATGGATTTCGATGCTGTTTTCACCATCATTCGGAGATTTTCTTAAAGAAGGTTTAGGTGTTTATTACGTGCATATTTTATTAAATAGAAATTACATCGCGTGAAGCCGGGATGGGATGATGAATATAATAATAGGGAGTGAAATAGAGTCAGTTTGTTTTAAATGGTATGTCACGAAAGAGAATGCCATTGAATAAAAAGCAGGGCTATCACATGCCCGCTACAAAATATCGTAAAAAGTCAAAGCATATTTATTAAATAAGCACAAAAAACGTTAATTATTTTTTCACTTTAAACGTTAAAAAAAGGTAAAGATGAATACCCATTTCTTTCCCATACTCAAATTGAAATCCGGGCCCAGACAAGAATTGCGAAAACGGACTTCGATGCTTCGGAAATACGCCCGCTAGAGAAGATAGCACCAAGAAACTCTGCGGGGATGTTGAATTCGGGGGGTCGATTCTATTTACTGTCCCTGACATTTATCGTGCGAATACAAAGCAAAAGGCACGATATTGTTGACTAAATTATATTGCAGCTACCATTCTAGCCCCCGAGACCCCCACTTTATAAGACTTATATGTTTACGATAAAGACCTGTTTGGGACTTTATTGCGAAACACGGGGTTTCTATTAGAAAAATAGTTTAATACCACAAAAATCGTATTTTACTTTTGACATAAAATCTAAACTATTCGGAAATATCGACTAAAAAGTCGTTTTCCTCGGACACAAGTCGAAAATATCGATGTTTATGGCTTATGTTTAACTGGCCACCAGATACAGTAAAATGTAAGCCCAAAAATAGTAAATGATCACCAAAAATAGTAAATGATCACCAAAAATAGTAAATGATCACCAAAAATAGTAAATTATCTCCAAAGTAGGCTCCACCAGAAGTCTCGCTCGTCACCCCTTCATGTCGCTTCCCCTACATTACCCTCACTCCGCTGCGGAAGTCGCCGGCTCGCTTTGCTCGCCACCTCGCTTTGCTCGCCACCTCCCCCCTTTCACTCGGCCTCGTAGGCTCGCTTCATTCAGGGCCTTCTTCGCAAACTTCTGACTCCGCGCTTTCTATATACACTCTAGGCGTAAGAGCGAGTTGGACCACGGAAGATTGAGGTGCGGCCATTCGGGTAAAATTTGGTGGTCATTTGATTTGCGGATAATATTTTTGGATAGAAGTGTATGGGGATCTCAAAGATTATTTTGATGGTCATTTAATATTTTTTTCTATTTTGATCGCCCAAGTGATCGCTTGGTCGCAGCCACACACGCGACAGGTTGCGAAGTAGTCGTAAACGCAAGTAAATAAAGTTAAATGCCGTAACCATTGCGTGTACACATCTATTACCAAACTGTATGTGACCAGTAAAAACACCGTGTGAACTGACAGACAAACAGACAATTGAGGCCGTCTTAACTATCAATTACAATCGTCGGTAGTAATGGAGCTTAATTCATTAGACGCCTGGTCACAAGAGGTTAGGCGCACACGGGCGACTCTTTGTTGCCCGTACTCCAGGCAATTCTACTAGAAGAAAGAAAGAAATAAAAGACATTATAGTAAGTATTATAGTAGTGCATTATAGTAGGACTGTTTCTTTTACCTGCGGTCCTACCAAATGGCAGTTTTTAATTTGGTAGGACAATTTTATTGGCAGGTTATTTGACAGCCTATGTGGTGTAATACTTCGGCAGGTTGGCTCAAATCTCATACACCACTGATGTTGCGGGTTCGATTCCCGCGACGAACAAATGTTTAAAAAAAACGCGATTAAGTCCCTAGTTAGGAGCCAGGATCAATGTATGTGATCGTTGGGCGTATTTATTTGCACTTAATTTGCACAGTAAAAGTTTTGATAATTTTGATTTTGATTTTAATGGACTCTTAACTAAAAACTTTACTTTAATCATGTGCAGATTTAACGTGAGAGTAATGTCTCTGTCAACGGCGACAGAACTTTTTATATATTTATGTGCTTTTTAACCTTTTGTATTTTTTTCTTATTAAACTGAGTGATAGGACGAGCATGTCGTTCGCCTGATGGTAAGCGCCACTCCTGCCCATAACAATTGTAGTGGCACCCAGAACTTTAAATACCATAAAAGCACTGCGTAGCACTGCATTGCACACATCACCCCGAGACATTAAGTGCATTAAGACCATTATTAATACTCATATGCCTAGTAATTTCGTTGGCTACCATGCCCTTGAAACCAGAACACAGTAATGTTTGCTCACTACTGCTTGGCGGTAGAATAACTGGAAAAGCTGTGGTAACTACCCAGACGGTCTCCCGCATACGAGAGACCTACCACGACAGTATACAGTTCATTTGCATAATTGTAGAACAATTTACTTTGGCGACACTCGTGTATGACATGTAACATCGACAAGCTCACAGTGGTGACAACTCACACATTAGTGGTCGCAACTCTCGTTTTTTGGTCGCCATGGTTACACAATACACTCGTATTGGCTCACTGACTGTGAAACACCTTCCACTTGTGTTGACCACTTGTGGCTGAGAGTGGCGCGTGTGCGCCTGGCCTTATATAAGTTGATATGGTGAATGCGTCTCGCGAATTGAAGAAACAGGACACGGGTTGAAATGTGTCATAGTCATAGACACTGTGGCTGGAATGTAGTGTAATTAGTCTAGTTGTGTAGACGTCAAATAATTGACCGGTGAGAAATCAAATAATAGCTTATTAAGAGAAAACTAAACGATTACTAACAAAAAGTTTCAACAATTGTGGAGCTACTTATCATAGTAAAAATCATCTTCAAATACCGTAGGATTCTTGAGCTCACACATAAAACGTGGGCGAAACAGTGTAAAAAAAAATATCGGAATTTTTTATTGAAGTCGTATTTTTACGTTTTAATTACTTTGAAAAAATGACAAAATTTCATATTTATTTTAATTTTTTTATTCCATCTCTATTAATGACATAAGAAAATATTGTAATTAAGACTTGACTTTAATAACAAACTTTGTTATTATAATGAATAAGTTATTCCATTCTATTTTAGTAGTTTTGTCAAAATGAATGTTTTCTTTCTTTCTATTCTATTTTTAAAATACTCAACCGTAGCTTTCATAGCAAAAACAAAATTACGTTTCGTACCAAATTCGATGAGTTAAAATACATAGGTACAACTAGAATGCACTTGTCCCCAGCATTATTTAAACTACACGTTTCGTCAATACACGTCGATCACGCCGCGAGACGTGTCACGTCACGTCGTGTCACGGCCCAGTTGCGCTAAATTGCTCGCCGGTGATTCATATCCGTATATTTTAATTTATACGGTCTACATAATTTATTTATGTAGTTTTCATCGATTTATGTAAGTGTAGAGTTATTACGTGTCGATGTTGTTATTTAGTAGACGTAATTCCAATTTGATGTTTTGTTGTGTCTATCACTTCCTTTTTATTTGGCGGGAATTGTAAGTAAGACTGGCTGCACACTTCAGACTATCTCCGGTTCACCGGTTTTTTTGTCGTCGGTAAAATGAAACGCCTTTACCCTAAGAGTTAAAAATATTTTTAAGTTTCAATATTTGAAGGTTGGTGCGAGGTGGCGCAGGATAGAGACGGCTGGAGAGACTTGGGGGAGACCTTTGCCCAGCAGTGGGACAGCATAGGTTAATATATAATTATATTAATATTTGATTGTTTAATGTTAATTGTTAATTGATAAAATTGATGATTGATGTAATTTTTATTTTATTTATTGATTATTGAATGCTGATTATTGTATTGATTATTATTATTTTAATTTCTGATTTTAAATTAATTTTAGTTTTTAATTCTAAAATTATATTTTTTTATTCCTTATTTTAATTTTCAGTTTTCAATTTTTAATTAAGTATATTATAAGTTATTTTTGTAAAGAATCCTAAGGTATAAATGGGCTTTAAAAAAAATTAAACGTACGGAGTTTCATATGGCAACCCACACGTACAACAAAAAGTCGTAACAAATATCGGTGAAAAGAATCGGACTGACTATCGCACCTACCAAAAATGTGACGTCGGCAGAAGCACTGAGGTAATCTTTGTTACTTTTTAAACTACTGTTTTTTTAATACTAAGTACCTACCTGTTGGTGTGAATATGAATGATTTTTTTCTTTCTCTTTTCTGTAAATAGTATCAACATAGTGCCACTGCCCTTCTCTTTCAATGAAGAGAGGTTTTTTTATGGTAGGTATTAAGTGATGGGACTAGCAAGTCGCTTTCCTGATGGTAAGCGCCACGCCTACCAATAACAATTGCAATTGAAGCATAATGTATAACGGAGCTCACAGAAAGTAAATTCAAATTGCGTGTGAAAAATATTCTAATGAAAAAAGCATACTATGCAGTTAGTAATTACATAGAAGACAAAGATGCATAGAACATTCCGCTTCTGTCAAGTAGCCAACTGGCACATAAGAAAAATAATATTGTCAAAAACAAACATAAAATATTGTCACAAAAGTTCTAAAAAATATGCCCCTCAGTTTTTTGCCGTATCTTCTGAGTAGTGGTTCTTTTTCCGATACGGTGGTAGTCATTGTAATAATTGACGTTCATAAGTGCGTCTATGATACCAAACATGAATGTAGAACTTTTGAACTTTGAGTGCCACCCAGAACGTTTAATACCATAAAAAGCACTACGTAGCACTGCACTGCGCTCATCACCCCGAGACATCAGATATTAAGTCTCATATGCCCAGTAATTTCGCTGGCTTACAATGCCGTTCAAACCGGAACACTGTGTGGAAAACCGGCCTCATTTCTCTCATCCAAGCTATACTTTTGACTTAATTTATGACTGTGTAAATTACCCTAACCTCCCAAATATTTCGGTATCCATACATAAAACAATTTAAATTAACAACAATAAATATGCAGGTCCAACTATTACGCGGCTACCCTACGGTCCATTATTCTACTACCCTACTCCGCACTTGTAATGTAATCACGTATAACCCTTACAAGGCTCAGGGGATGAAAGTGTTGTCTGACGCAAATTTGAACAGAGATTAAATTAATCCATACTAATAGCGAATATGCATGTGTTGTCGAAAATCTGGAAATAACTTTTTACGATAGATTACTCCTGTAAACATTTAGTAGTGATATAATTATTATTAATTATTGCGTAGTTTTTTTTTATTTCAATGTTTATTTTTCTTATTTTTGGAGAAACGGAACGTAATCGCAAAACGCGTGTGTACGTGCAACCACGTTTTGACATCACGCGCCTCGCTGCTTATTGGTCAATTTTTGACATAGAGCCCGTCCTATTGGTAAATTATGACTTTTTGGCGGGAAGTGAAAAGTGATACAGTTCGATTCTGTTTTATTTTCCAAACAAGAGTTATTTCGAGTGATCATGTGTAACATCGGTGGAATATTAACCATTATGTGTTCGTTAACGTGCACGAGTTTAAGCAAATGAAACAAAATAGGGAAAACATTGCTTTTTATGTTCTCACAAAAAGTCCATGGAAAGCTTGAATAAAGTTCCACCACTTTATTGAAGCACTAGGAGAGGGTCCGGCTTGTTGCTGTTGACCCTCATTCTCAACAAAAGTATAATAAAATGGAATATTAAACTATCAAATAAAAACTACGTGAGACATGGCGGTATGGTCCTAGAGACTTTAGCCTGCCCTAACGGGAAAACTTAAAAAAAAAAAATTGGTAAATTATTGACACACACGCACATTTTGATTTAGATTTTGATATTTGTAGTCGGCAATTAGTCGCCGACTATAGTAGACAAATATATAGTCGGTTATATGCTTAAAACAAGGTGATTGAATGAAATCGGTAACTTTATTGACATGATTCAATTTCGATTACCTACTTTCACTAAAAATAGTCGTAGCTAAGTTATTAACTGACTTTTTTTTTTATTTTCTAAAATAATTAGTAACATCGGGTCGTCCGTAAACAAATCAAAAGAAAAAATGCAGAGGATACTAGAATCTGTTTCGACATGAATGCACAGCGCGGCGGGCGCAAAAAACATGAAAATGGTTTAAGTAAAAGAAGCATCACAGACATAGACGATGTTACCCGAACTCCACCGGTTTGGTGATTTTTCAAAAAGGGCTGAATCAATTTCTATAAAATGTATATGCGACCCTCGACCGCGAACTCTGAAGTATTACCTACCAACCAAAAAACAATCAACAAAATCAATTTCTAATTGACGGAGTAATCGCGTGACAAACATAAAAAAAAACATAGTCGAATTGAGAATCCCCTCCTTTTTAGAAGTCGGTTAAAAATGTCCTGTCCTCAGTTTATACAAGTTTTACGTTGAAAAATATATTGTTAAGACAAGCTTTTGGAACCGCGAGCAAATTAAAATGAGCCCAAACACTAGTAGTTTACGATTATCCGTCAAGGAGTTCCATTGCTCATCTTCCGCCTCCATCATCAGTGCAGCTGGCTGTCACCATAATATTGTATTGTCATGGGACTTTGACATGTAAGCAAAGTTTCAACTCCGTAGGATAAGAGAAAGTGGTTCTGATTCAACTTGCAAGATTTGACCCAAACATTGCAAGTTTAGAGCGAGTGTGGCTCAGCGGGAACTCATGCGCCTTTCGATCAGACGCACCTGGGTTGGAATCCCGACTCGGCCCTGCACCAATGACTTATAGTTAGGTGCACATTTTGCACGCTCGCTCTAAAACGGTGAAGGAAAACATCGTGATGAAACCCGCTTACGCGCTTTGGAGTGGTAGGCTCTGGCCGTGGTTGTAATACCACCCACCGAGCAAAGCCATGCCGTCAAGCGACCTAGTCGTGTTTCGGGATGATAATCGGTGAACCATCCGCGAGACGGGTCTGAGCAGCCGCTCAACTACCGTCTCTCTCTAGATCTATGTGCTCCATCTTAGGCCACATCATCGCTTCACATCAGGCGAGATAGTGGCCAAACATAGATATATTAAGCGTAAAAAAACAAGTCAAATAAAAGCTTGTAAAAATGTCCTGTCCTCAGTTAATATACTTTATATAAAGAAATCTGCTCCTATTTAACACTTGTCTGTAAAAGTACCGGTAGAATGCTTTTAAGTTAATATAAATTCCGTACAACGTTGACCTGCTCCCAAACGTCGTTACGTATTACGTAATTTAAGTATTTACGTACCGTAGTAGGTACGTACAGTCAGGTTCAAATATTTGTATACCTAATTACTTTTTAAAAGAAACTCAACTACTGAGGTACAAGGTGAAGCCAATATAATCTATTCAAGTTACTAAATAATAGATAGATAGAAAATTCTTCATTGCACAAACAAATTTGTAGGTACATAGGCGAACTTAACGCTAGTAAGCATTATCTTCCAGTTAACCTCGGTGTACTGTAGAGATTTTATAAGGTAGTACAAACAAAATATAAAGTCAAAGTCAAATATCATTTATTAAATAGGCACAAAAGTGCACTTTTAAAGGTCATAAACACATGATACAAATAAAATATGTTAAAAATTGTAACTTATGTTAACATGATTTTGAAAAAAGGTAAGTATGTTTTCTCATTTCTTTCCTATACTCAAATTGAAGTCTGAGTGTTGAAAAGAAATGCGAAAACTGACTCTACCAGTGCTTCGGAAATACGCCCGCTAGAGAAGATAGCACCAAGAAACTCTGCGGGGATGTCTTTTTTTCAGCTCTTTTAAAATGTTTAGAAAATAACAATGAACAATTACGTATAAATTAGAATTAACAGAATGTCAAACAAGAAATGCGAGTGAGATAAAGTAATAGTGAAAAAATTAAAAGGCCATACAAAAATAATAACAAAATATATACATACAAATCAGTAAATATAAAAAAAACTACATTTTATAACAAAATAATAGATAGCTATACTGAACCCAACGCAAGAATATTCCAGATCAGTTTATAAATAACGGAGTTCTGAAGTAACAAACATACAAAAAAGAAAAAAAAACTACAATCAAATTGAGAACCTCATCTTTTTTAAGTCGGTAAAAAATATATAATTAATTATATTTTGTGATAAATTAACTTAATTTATTTTTTAATCTTAAAAATTTGCACAGTACTTACAAAAAATTCAAGCAATTGGGCAACTTATTGGCCTCTATATAGCCTAAATGCTTCAGCGCGCTACCGGTTTGCAGAACACAAAATGCTGGTAGCTTGCCCCCGCTGAACTTTTGTACCTACCGTATAAGCAGCAGATTAAATTTTTGCGAAGAAAATGACTTTATTGATTTAAATAAAGCCATGCACTTGAACAAAGCCATGCCGTCAAGCGACCTAGTCGTGTTTCCGGATGATGTTCGGTGAACCATCGGGGAGACGGGTCTGAGCAGCCGCTCTGTTATTTTAGTTTTAATTGTTTTTGTATCATGGTGTTATAATAAAGAGTGGTTATTTTTCCGACAACAGTCGTTAGGCCATGTCGGAGGCCTTCGGACGGTCTAAAAAACTCCGACACCAGGTTTGGCCACACACCTACACGATAGAAGAATTGCAAAAAAACAATTATAAATCAGATACATATTACTGATGCCGAGTGTATCTACGTGACGGCGTTTTTAAAATATTTTTTTATGACTTGTGTTTGATGGGTATGCTTGATGTTTTAAGGGTTTAGGCACGCAGTTTGCCTTTTTTGTTTTATGGCCCTTTTTATGTGATAAGGTTGGGAGACGGCCAAGGTCGCCTGATGGTAAGCATCACGCTGTCATGTCATTATACCACGTTTTTATTAAGACACTTGTTTGTCTGTCTGTCGTCCCGGGTGGAATCCTGCAACTCAAATTTCGAGCACTTTCCGATTAGCTATCCGGCTGAAACTTCGAGGGTAGCTCACAACTCGATGACAATGCATTCTAAATTCATTTAAGCATGCAATGCCGACCTACTAGTTATTGATGTTTATTCGTGCATTGTATTAGTGCGTCTGTGCTGCCAAAATTGAATATAAATAAATAAATATTTACTTTGAACCAAATTCTTCGCACATTTTCGGTGAATTGAACCCAAAACCTCCCGAGATAAGCAATCAACCACTATAACCGCCAGTAAATACATATTCCTTGTCATTATTTATTATTCTTATCACGAAAACGTAAAATGTAATGTTTTCTTATGAAGGAGCTCTTTAGCATATTGATGTCTATCTCAAATTATATTTTATGAACGATGATTTATTTATAAAGAGCGAGAAAACTTTGCAAATCTTCATTCTAGTGAATAACTCAAATCCCTGAATGAATGAATAAATATGTTTATTTGTGTAGAATATGATGTTATAACTCGTTGCACAGGTCAAATTAATACATAAATCGTATCACATATTTAGCCAGAAACATAACTGACATGCAAAATTTAAAATTAATAAAAATTGTAATCTATATACTTTTATTATTTTAGTTATAGGCTTATTTTGAACGCTATCACACTTGTTGTTAAGTGACGATGCGGTCGAAGATGTAGCACGCTCGCCTAGAAGGATAGGTTCCTTCACTCATGTCCTTTAGACACCCAGATTATAGCTATCCAGAAACAGAAGCCGGCAAAGAATTCCACTCCTTGGCCGGAATAACACAAAGATAATAATACAATCAAAATTTAATTTAACCACGCTCTGCTACCTCCATGGCTTGTTGATTGTCAGTTTAATTGGAGAAATACACAGAATTTGGTGAACGTATATTATTATTGGTTTTATTAAATATATATAGGAATATGGTGACTTCCACGTGCAATTAGTATTTTATCAGGTTATGGGCCGCCCCATATATCTTATTTCCAGTGTTTCGGGCAAAATAAGAATGTAAAATATTTACTCGAAATTTTTATTCGAATTTGACAGCCTTCGAGTATATAAAATTAATATTCATAATTCAATAAAAGGCTGAAGCAAAAATAGCAAAGCTTGTTATCGAAGCAGCTTTTATAAAGAGTTAAACATGTCTCAGATTAAAACGCAAGATGTAATTCGACGGTTAGAAGACGGGAATAATTTTCATAATTGGAAATTTAGACTGGAGTTGTTAATGGAGGAGAAGGGTCTCGGTGATATAGTGAAGTCTGGTACTATTAAAGGTGAAAATAAAAATAGAGATGCAGAAGCTAGATCGCTAATCGTGCAATGCATAGGGGATGATTTTTTGGAAATTGTTAGAGATTGCAAAAGTGCAAACGAAATGATGAATACTTTAGAAAATAATTTTATAAGAAAGAGTGTTATGAATAAATATAATATAAAGAAAAAGTTGTTAGAGTTGAAATGTGACAGCAACGAGAAACTACAAGAGTTCTTTTTAAAATTTGACAAGCTAATTCGTGATAATGAATCAATGTCAAAAATGGATGAGTCGGACAAAGTGGTGTATTTGTTACTAGCTCTACCAGAGAAATTTAATGATGTTACAACAGCTCTAGAAGCAATGAACGAAGGACTAACTTTGGAGAAGACAAAAAGTACTTTGTTAGATGCAGAAATAAGATTGACCAACAAGATAATACCACCAAACCTAGACAATGCTTTCAATATAGTATGCTGGAATTGCAATGAAAGAGGGCACAAAGCAATATATTGCCGCAAGGGTGTACAGAACAGACAATCTTATACTCCCCAACGAGGAGTTTCCTTCGGAAATGGTGAATTTTATAGACGTGGTCGTGGAAGAATGCAGAGCCGCGGTCGAAACGTTACCAATTATAGAGCAAGTACATCGAGAGACGATGCAATATTGGGCAATGAAGAGAGCGATGAAATGGGCTGTATCATTGATGGAGAATTCAATTTAAATTGTAAGGTTGATGAATTAGTTTCTTTCGTAATAGACTCAGGTGCATCGCAAAATTTTATATCTGATCAGTATATACAATACATGACTAATATAAAACAGTTAGAGCATCCAATAAAAATTAACACAGCGAATGGCGAAAAATTGACTGCTTATCAAAGTGGCAATTTACCAATAAAATGTAACAATGTTAGAATTACAATTAAAGGACTTATAGTAGCAAATTTAGCCTATAATTTGTTATCTGTGAGAAAACTATTAGAAAACCCGAACGAAATCATATTTAAAAGCGAATACGCAAAAATTATTTTTTTTAATGGTTCCATATTATGGGCTTATAATAATGGAAAACTTTATCTATTACAGGGTGAAATTGTAACAGAGAATGGAGTCGCAGCTATACAATCAGCGAATGGTATGTTGTGGCACAGACGTTTAGGTCATACCAGTTCTAAAACTTTACAAAGGTTACAACTACCACTTAACAACAACGTATGTAGTGCTTGTATGAAAGGTAAGGCAACAAGGTTACCATTCAAAAGATTAGAGCGACCAAGATCGCTTCAGGTTTTGGAACTAATACACAGTGATATAGCGGGCCCTTCCAACATTCCAACTATACAGGGTGAAATTTATTTTCAAACTATTATTGATGATTACTCACACTTCTGTGTAGTATTCTTGTTGAGGAGAAAAGCTGAAGCCGCTGAAAATATTATTAATTATATCCACCGATATGAGAATGAATTTGAAAAATCCGTAAAAAGGATAAGATGTGACAATGGAGGTGAATACACTTGCAACAAATTGCGTCAATTTTGTAATGAGAAAGGAATAGCGTTGGAATATACTTTACCATACTCGCCAGCTAGCAATGGCGTTGCAGAAAGGATGAATAGGAGTTTATACAATAAAGCAAGGACTATGCTCATTGAAACCAAACTACCAAAACATTTGTGGGGTGAAGCTGTAAAATGTGCGGCATATCAGTTAAACCGATGTACCTCTATGGCCATTAATTTTAAAACTCCCTGTGAAATACTATATGGAACAAGAGACTTGAATAAACTTCGTGCGTTCGGTGCCAAAGCGTGGGCATTTATCTTACCAAAACCGGATAAATTTTCCGAAAGAGCATGTGAAAGCAGGATGGTTGGATATAGCAGGACAGGGTATAATTTATGGGACCCTAAAGAAAATAGAATTATAGCATCACGAGATGTGAGATTCGATGAAGATGATATTGTTTACAATGAAAACAATCAAGTAATAAAAGAAAATGAATGGCAAAGAATTAGAGTTTCTGAAGTGAATCGAGAAGATAGTAACCCGATTTCTGAACCAGAACATAATAATGAAAATGACAGACAAGAGGTTATAGTTGATAATACAGATGTGGAAGATGGAATTATTGAACCAGAGGAAAAATTTGAGGATTGTGCTGAAGAAAATATAATTGAGCGTGACGATACTTTAAATGAACATATAGTAAAAACAAGAAGTGGCAGAATAGTTAAGCCTCCGAAAAGGTTAGAAGATTATGAAACACATGTGGCCTACTGTTTGTGTACGGGTGATCCAAGTTCTTACAAAGATGCAGTCGATAGAGGTCAAGAGTGGCAAGATGCTATTAATAAAGAGTTAAATTCCCTTAAAGATTTGGAAACCTGGGAAGAATCAGAATTGCCTAAAGATAAAAGAGCCATAGATACAAAATGGGTTTTCACTACTAAAAAGGATGGTACAAAAAAGGCTAGATTAGTGGCAAAAGGATTTCAAGAGGAAACATTATTTAATGTATACTCACCAGTCGCTCGTATGCCTACAATCCGCATGATGTTGAGCCAAGCTGTACAAAATGATATGTATATGAAACAACTAGATGTACCAACTGCTTTTTTGAATGGATTTTTAAAAGAAGATGTTTATATTAAACCACCATTAGGAATCAAAGTTAGAAAAGGTATATTTTTGAAACTAAAAAGGTCGCTATATGGATTAAAACAAGCACCCAAGTGCTGGAACGAAAGATTTCATAGTTTTTTAGTTGATAAGGGATTTGTTCAATCGAAATATGACTTCTGTTTCTATGTTATGGAAGATGTCTTTTTGTTAGTGTATGTGGATGACATTATTATAATGTCAAAAAGTGAGATTAACTTGAATAAAGTACATAAATTTTTACAAATTGAATTTAATGTAAAGGACCTTGGAGAAGTAAGAACTTATTTGGGACTGGATATAGTAAGAACGCCAGAACAGATTTCAATTTGTCAAGAATCTGCAATAGACAGACTACTAGAAAAATTTAATATGACTGATTGCAAAGGAGCAGATACGCCAATGGAAGTAAATTTCGCAACAGATGACAATGAACCAATTACTTTGGATCTACCGTTTCGTGAACTTATAGGTTGTCTTTTATATTTAGCTACTTCAAGTAGACCTGATATTTGTTTTGCAGTGTCGTTTCTGAGTAGATTTTTGGATAAGCCCACTATATCCCTGTGGAAAGCAGCTAAGCGTGTATTGCGTTACCTAAAACAAACTAAATCAAAAGCTATAATTTATAAACGGGCTAGCAGTAGTCACTTAGTTGGCTTTACCGATGCTGACTGGGCTGGAGACAAAACTGATAGGAAAAGCGTAAGTGGATCTGTAGTCTACAGTGGTAATCATTTATTGGCATGGTTCTGTAAAAAACAAAACGTTGTCGCATTGTCAACTGCCGAAGCTGAATATATAGCTGCTGCTCTTGCGTCTGTGGAGTTAATTTATTTAAAGGGCTTATTACAAGATTTTAAATGTCAGTCAGATACAATTTTACGAGTTGATAATCAAAGTGCTATTAAATTAATGGAGTCAAATGAAAATAGTAAGAGGGCAAAGCATATAGATATTAAATATCACTTTATTAAAGATTTAATTAATAAACGAGAAATAATAGTAAAATATGTGAGTACGAATGAAAATGTCGCTGATATTTTGACCAAGGCTTTAGGAAAAATAAAACATGATTATTTTGTACAAAAAATGGGTTTTAGTTAAATGGTTTATAAGTTACGGTTATTTTATACATAGTATTCATTTGTCATGATAACTTTATTGTGAGATTCATTTTTTTTATATGTGTGTAAGTATATCTAATTTATAGTGTATTAAGGTTCTTAAAATTGCGTGGGGGAAAGGTATTAGTTAGTTTAATTAATTAATTAGGTTTATTATATTTTTTTTTATTTAGAGTATGAGTAGTAGGTTGGATTTCATGTGATTATTGTTATTTATGGTAACAAATTGTTACTAAATTTATCATAATATTCGTTTGTGTGTTTGAAATGACTTGCTTATTAGAATAATATGTTATTTGTTTCTTTTAAAAAAAATGTATAATAAATAATTTCAATTCTTATTTGATAAGAAATTAGAATTGAGGGGGGATGATGGGGTTATAAGCTTTATCTATGAATACCATAGAGTAGGCCTGATATGGCAGCTGGTAACCATGGCTTGTTGATTGTCAGTTTAATTGGAGAAATACACAGAATTTGGTGAACGTATATTATTATTGGTTTTATTAAATATATATAGGAATATGGTGACTTCCACGTGCAATTAGTATTTTATCAATAAAGAGCGAGAAAACTTTGCAAATCTTCATTCTAGTGAATAACTCAAATCCCTGAATGAATGAATAAATATGTTTATTTGTGTAGAATATGATGTTATAACTCGTTGCACAGGTCAAATTAATACATAAATCGTATCACATATTTAGCCAGAAACATAACTGACATGCAAAATTTAAAATTAATAAAAATTGTAATCTATATACTTTTATTATTTTAGTTATAGGCTTATTTTGAACGCTATCACACTTGTTGTTAAGTGACGATGCGGTCGAAGATGTAGCACGCTCGCCTAGAAGGATAGGTTCCTTCACTCATGTCCTTTAGACACCCAGATTATAGCTATCCAGAAACAGAAGCCGGCAAAGAATTCCACTCCTTGGCCGGAATAACACAAAGATAATAATACAATCACACAATCACACCCTCACACAGATCCTCAAACTCACTATCACACATCCTCACACACTCTCATACATCAGGCACATATTTTATTTCATTTTTCATATAATTTTAACATAAACCTGAATTTATTAGGATGCTTTCGATACCATATTTCATCATCATCAGCCCATTACGTTCCCACTGCTGGGACACGAGCCTTCTCTCGTAGAGAGAGTATGGGCCATAATCCACCACGCTGGCCCACTGCGGGTTGTTGGGATGTCACATGTCCTTGAATTTTTGTGATTAATTCTTGGACATGCCGGTTTCCTCACGATGTTTTCCTTCACCGTTTTTAGAGCGAGTGTTAAATCCGCACATAACTTAAGAAAGTCAGTGGTGAGGGCCAGCGGGTTCGAACTCGGGTGCGTCGGATCGAAAGTCGCACGTGCTCCTACTGAGCCACACTCGCTCTCTGATACCATATTATTGTGTACAAAATTGTAATGGTTTCTAGGATACGGGCTTAGAGCCTAGTGTGGAGCCGCCGTTCTAATCCATTGGAAGTTTAATTTTGTTTTAGATACGAGTATATTGTAACTATGTTTATTCATAACTTTAAGCTTCCTCTGTAACTTTCGTATTTTGAAAATAAATATCTTATCTTAATAATAATTAAAATAACACAGTCATAAGCAATTAATTGATATAAGGTGTCAGCTGCAAAAAAACTACCGAAAATCGCATCGAAATCGGTTCGGCCATAGTAATTTCGCTGGATACAATGCCCTTCAAGCTGGGACACAGTAATGTTTGCTCATTACTGCTTGGCGGCTGAATAACTGGCAAAGCGGTGGTACCCACCCAGACGGCCTCTCGCATGCGAGAAACCTACCACCAGTAAATTATCGTAGATGGATGGATATCGAAATCTCTACTATAATACAAACTAACTCTTACCCCAAACACATACCTTCTCCGTCGTTCCGTGGTCGTGGGTAAAAACACTAACAGATAAAAACAATGATCACAATCACTAAACAGTTGACAACAGCTCAATTGTGTTGTGGCCATTTTTCTGAGAAGTCGTGACGGCATGCCGTCAACACAACTTGATATGTGTCCGCGACTCCGCGTGTCCATTGCACCACGGCTTCTATATAGGTCACTCACCACTCACCCCACTTTCACGGCAGCGGTAGCATCCGTCCATCCATCCTCACAAACTTACGCATTTGTAATATTCGTAGGAAATAGGATGGATCATCATCAGCTCATTACATTTCCACTGCTGGGGCCCGGGCCTTCTCTCATAGAGATTGGGCCATGATTCACCACGCTGGCCCAGAGTATTACAAGTCCTAGAGTTTATGTGATTCATTCTTAGACATAGTGGTTTCTTCGCCGTTTTTAGAGGAGGTGTTAAATCCGCTTATAAGTTAAGAAAGTCAGTGGTACGATAATAGCGGGATTCGAACTCTGGTACGTCGGATCGAAAGTTGCACATGCTCCCACTCGCTCTATGTATAGATCAATAAAAAGCATGTCACTATTGAAAGAGCTCGTAAAATTTTCATTTAAACTATACACGGAAGACTGGTTTAGTATATCTATTTTAGTTGTGTCAAAATCGTGTGTATCTACATATCATTAAATATGTTCAATTCTAGTGTAAACTTTGCTAACCAAAGCAAAAAGTTACAAACCAAAGCAAAAAAAAACTTCGTTAAGCGCTATCGTCCGCGCTCACGAGTCTTCCTAAATACCGTGACGTGTGAAGTAATGGACACGCACTGCACTAACGGTAACTTGTTCGCGTTAAACATTGCTTGCACATGTACCTACTCCGTACGCGGAGGGACCTATATCCGTGACATACTATGCCTTTAACTGTCGGTACACATTGAAATAATGCTGGTATTACAGATGTACTTCTAGTATAGGACAACCAGATGCACAGCTACACGACATCCATACATGGTAGACATCCCTTCTCTACGAACGAAACGTTTTGCTTCCACGTTCATCTTACGAACAGCTAAGGAGTGGAACGCATTGCCAACGTCTGTGTTTTCTGACAACTACTGGGATTTTTAAACAATTACTAAGAAGAAAAATGATATTGCTCGGGCAGGGATTTAAAATCTTAGTATTTTCGCCTAGCATGCGGTAATGCATGCAATATCAAAAATTTACAACCTGGGATTCAAATCGAGAGTGAACAGGTATCTTCTAGGCGAGCGTGTTACATCTTAGACCACATCATCGCTTACCATCAGGTGAGATAGTGGTCAAACGGAAGCCTGTATTAACTAGTAAAAAAAGACGGTGACCGCGAACAGTCACAATTTTTTTATAGAACTGTATGATGACACGAGCAAGTCTTTCGCCTGATGGCAAGCACCATTCAATCAATATCAATTTTATTGCAGTACAGCAACAAAAGCACTGCGTAGCACTGCAAGGCGGTAAATCAGATATTAAGTCTCATATGCCTAGTAATTCCGCTCGTTACCCTTCAAACCGGAACACGGTAATGCTTGCGCACTACTGCTTGGCGGCAAAATAACTCACAAAGCTGTTGTATCTACCCTAGGCAGGTTGGCTTAAATCTCATACACCACCGAGGTTGCGGGTTCGATTACACATAAACTACTGCTTGAGCAACCAGAGCGCTACGTAGGTATTTGGCCTGAGCCATAGGAGCGAACTGAGCGAAATTATAGGCAGGCGTGTTGATCACCATTAGGTGAACAATCTGGTCGTCTCTTCACTATAAAAAAAATATCAGTTGTCGGATTGGAGTAGTGGAGAGACGCCCTAAAACACTACCCCTTATAAATAGTGAAATAGAGGAAAAAAAACGCATTCGCAGAACAATTTCCCCGGAAATGACGTACATAAACATTCATAGACTAAAGAGCCTCCACAGACTATAAATTACGAGGGGAGAGGGAGGAGAGTTGGAGCGAAATCAATGACTTCCGGTGTGAGTACAGGAAGACATTACGACGGCAAGAGTATGGATGTACAATGTGTTGCTGGTATTGTGCAAGGGGACAAGTTCTTGGAGCGTTTCGGGTAATAAAAATGACTCATTCGTTTTTTTTAAGCCCAACGATCTCATAGATAGATATATAGACAAGTAAACGTTTTATCAAACAAAAACCGACTTCAATGTGTCTTCGAAGTCCAAGGTCAAATGTCGATGAAATAATGGGACCACTTCGTAGCTATACTTTTATTTTATTTCATTTTTATATTATTATTATTTTATTTTTTGGATTTGTTGATTTAAATTTAGTTATACTAATTTAATGTATTTAATTGATAATTAATTGTTTTTTGTTTCATAATTGTATGTATGGGTCTTAAGAAACTCGGAATAAATGCAATTTATTTTTTATACTGAACCCGACGCAAAAAAATTCAAATCGATTCATAAAAATGACGGAGTTCTGAGGTAAAAAACATACAGTCCAATAGAGAACCTCCTCCTATTTTAAGTCGGTTAAAAACACTCTATTGCACTTAAAAAGAAAACATAATTATAGTTGGTAATACACAAATTTATTTTATTTTATGTTTGTTTTGTAGGAGTTCAAAATTACTTAACGAAACTATATATAAAGTTCCAATTATTTTATAAGAAGTGCTGTTGGTATTCGCGGGGCCGCGGGCCGCGGGCCGCAGCTAGTGTAATAGATATTATAAGAGTCACGTTGCTTGCCTGTTTGTCTCGCTTAGAGCTAACTTAGCTCTAACTTCACTAACACCTGTATATCCGCAGCTAAGCTGAAAGCTCCAACTCAGCTAAGCAGCGCCGCGGCAATTAGAAGCATAACTTGGAGTGGTGCACGAATGGATGCAGCAAACACGTTGGAACTTCTCGACTAGCTAACAACCGTGACTCCGCCTGAATGAATGATCTAAAAGAGCAGTGCTTGATTATGACAATATCATCAATGTCACACTCTGATAATATAAAAAAAAAATCAGTGCAAAAGTTTGTGTGTGTGGTCGTAACCTCTTTACACCGGAACGGCTCAACGGTTTTGGATGAAATTTAGAATAGATGTAGCATAAAAAGCATAATTAATAACATGACAGTTTATCAAAATATTTTTTTATGTATCTGAATGACGAGATGAGCTGGTCGTATGCCTGATGGTAAGCAATACGCCATTGTTATTTTCGAGACATTTTAAAAGACCTGAAAAACAGACATCTCCGCAGAGTTTCTTGGTGATCTTCTCTAACCGGCTTTCCGAAGCACTGGTAGAGTCAGTTTTCGCAATTCTTTTCAGCACCCAGACTTCAATTTGAGTATAGGAAAGAATGTGTAAACATACTTCCCTTTTTTCAAAGTCATGTTAATATAAGTTACAATTTTTAACATATATTTTATTTGTATCATGTGTTTATGACCTTTAAAAGTGCACTTTTGTGCCTATTTAATAAATGATATTTGACTTTGACATAACAATAACAGCACCACCCAGAACTTTATTTTGCAAAATCCAGCGCGGCGCTGCACGGCGCCGCTCCACCTGAGCCACCGCTAGAAAACCTGCTTTCAAATAAAAAAACCGCATCCCAATCCGTTCACCCGTGTAAGAGTTACGGTGCCACAGACAGACACACATAGTGGCCAAACTTATAACACCCCTCCTTTTTGCGTCGGGGGTTAAAAAGAAAAAAAATAATGAAAAGATACATCAGTTTGAGATACGATAGGCGGTCTTATCGCTTAAAGCTATTTTTTCATAAATTACCTCTACCTAATTTATAATAAAAAAGGACACAATAAATTCAATAAAAATCGCTCACATAACCAAATAATCAAGGGCCGAGGACGTACGCTTCAGTGCCCGCAGGACGCCCCGCTGGTTCAAACGCTCACCCTGCAGTTTAACACGCTCCGCCCAAACGCATTTCATTAGATCAAAGGGTTCATAATCTCGAAGGGTTATAATCCCTCTGGCTACTGAGGGAGGATCTTTGTGTTCTATTTAGTTGGAACTAGCTGTTTTACCCGCGGTTCCCGGGATAAAGTATGTCCTAGTTCAGGACCTAAAGTACCTACATACCAAGTTTCATCAAAATCCGTTCAGTATATGCGTGATTGAGTAACAAACATCCATCCTCACAAACTTTATTTATTTATTTATTTATTTATACTTTAGCACAAAACAGTTTGTACATGGAGGACTTAATGCTAGATAGCATTTTCTACCAGTCATCCAGGACGTGCAAGAAAAAATGGTAGCGGTGCAGTAAAATGTGTTATAGGAAATATTAAACCACATAAACTTAATATATACATAATAGGTATAGGCATATTATGCAAGCCTAATTTTAAAATATATACTTAAATATATACATAATAAATATATACTTAAGTCATTACATAAATAAAAAGACATATACCAGCAATAATAAATGACTATGTCAATGTTCGCATTTATAATATTAAGAGAATTATTATTTTTTGGCTTAGGTTCAAAATATATTTAACTAGCTATACACTCTAAGCATACTTACATAAGCATTTATTATAAATGACTAAAAACTGCTTAGAATGTAAGAAATAAATAATTATTAAATTCTGTGCTAGGTATATATATAATATATTTATCCTTGTCCTTTATTAATCTTATTGTTAAATAATAAAACCATTCCAGAAGAGTTATTACAAAATCCTTAAAATGACGACCCAATATTGGACAAAAACACCCCTAAGTAGCCAAAGGGTTTCGACACAAGCTTACGACCAAAGACTATAACATCACTGGACTGCACATACCGGGCCCCTCACTCATGGATCGTTAGCGGTTTGTACCTAATATATTCCTACATTTGCCGTATGTATGTGCAGCATTGCTTGAACAGTTCATACTTAACGGTCAACTACGACTGCATTTTCTTTCTCTGGCCCCGGGCAAATCAATCAATCAATCAAAAATTCAAGCAAACTTTGAACTTTTCACTCGCAATACTAAATGTGTGCTTGGCAATAATCTAAGATTTTTTTAAATTGTGCTGGCCGAACTCTGTTCGGACTATTTTATTTAGATCTGAAAACAACTCTACACTCTACTTACTAAAACTAAACTAACTACTTACAAGGAGAAGCAATTGGACAACCGATAGACCATTAAAGGCGTATATATAGCTCAAATGCTCCAACCCACTACCAGTTGGTAACGTACCCAAGATGGTGGCAGTATTGCCCCGTTGGATTGCAATACTGATACGTTGAGCCAAATAAGTCCCAGCATTTTGGTCTCGCGTCGCATCGATCAGGCGCTCTGACAGACTTTTGAAAATAGGATGAGCTCTCGGTCCCCACGGACCCAGTCTCCACACCCAAAGCATTTTTAATTTATCAGGACCTGAGCATTTAACAGAAAATCTTAAGCTCTCCATTGGTGTAACAGTCCATGCTTACAACCCTTCTTTACTAATATAAACCATCCTTGCGGCTTTAATCCGATTTTTATTGAGGCTACTTAAATATAGGGTAGGTTGACTTAATTACAGAAGGGCGAATTCTTTTAGAATACCGTACGACAAGCTTTTAATAAATGGGACCTTATTAATATTTTTTTATTTAGAACTGAATAGTGAGACGAGCAGGTCATTCGCCTGATGGTAAGCACCACGCCTGCCCATAACAATTGCAGTGCCACCGAACTTTAAATTACTTAAAAAGCACTGCGTAGCGCTGCATTGCGCTCATCACCCCGAGACATCAGATATTGAGTCTCATACGCCCAGTAATTTCGCTGGCTACAATGCCCTCCAAACCGGAACAGAGTAATGCCTGCGCACTTCTGCAATATAGTGAAAAAAATTAAATAAAGCCGGCCAAGTGCAAGTCGGTACCAAGGCCTCGCGCACGAAGGGTTATAAATGTAAAAAATATGTATATATGTCTTCTGTGGTGTAGTGGTTGGGCAGGTTAGCTCAAATCTCATACACCACTGAGGTTGCGGGTTCGATTCCCGCGATTGGACAAATGTTTGTGAACAGAAAAAAAGGCGCAAGCATTTATTTCGTGTCTGGGTGTTGTGGGACCATGGTCCTCATAGTTCCTGGTTCCCTAGATACAGGGAATCCTAGTTAGGGGCCAGGATCTATGTATGTGATCGTTGGGCGTATTTATTTTATTTATTTATTTAACGAAGCGATAACCCAGACAGTTTCTCGAATCAAATCAAATCAAAAGTTCTTTATTCATTATTGGCATCACAGACGCACTTATGAACGTCAAATTATCACAATGACTCTACCACCGTATCGGAAAAAGAACCACTACTCAGAAGATACGGCAAGAAACTGAGGGGCATATTTATTAGAACTTATGTTACAATATTTTATGTTTGTTTTTGACAATATTATGTTTCTTATGTGTCAGTTGGCTACTTGGCAGAAGCGGAATGTTCTATGCATCTTTGTCTTCTATGTAATTACCAACTGTATAGTATACATTTTTCTTTAGAATATTTTTCACACATGTATCCCGGGGAACCGCGGGTGAAACTGCGGGGCGCCGCTAGTTACCAAATTAACTCTTTATACTTAGTTTTAGATAGCGAAGTAACTTTTAAACGTAAGCAACCATTAGCACTCGTTAATATTTAATTTGTAAAGTAGCTGCTAAGCGCGAGCTAACGCCGTCTGGCGCTGTATAGCCGATATATTGGGGGCTTTGTAATTGTGGCGGCGACTTGTGCAGCTTTTTTAATGTAACTAAATGACGAGACGAGCTGGTCGTTTGCCTGATGGTAAGCAATACGCCAGCCCATAACAATAACAGCACCAACCAGAACTTTGTTTTGCAAAATCCTGCGCGGCGCTGCACTGCGCTCGTCACCCTGAGACAATTAGCTTCAGAGTCTCATGATGCCTAGTAATTTCACTGGCTATAATGCCCTTCAAACCGGAACACAGTAATGCTCGCGCACTACTGCTTGGCGGCTGAATAACTGGCAAAGCGGTGGTACCCAACCAGACGGCCTCTCGCATACGAGAAACCTAGCACCAGCTCGCGATAGTTACAGCTTACGGTTTCCTCACGATGTTTACCTTCACCGTTTTAGAGCGAGTGTTAAATCCGCACATAACTTAAGAAAGTCAGTGGTGCGGGGCCAGCGGGATTGGAACTCGGGTGTGTCCGATCGAGAGTCGCACGTGCTCCCACTGAGCCACACTCACTCTTGGCTTATAGTAATAAAAAATCAATTTAAAAGTGTAATAGCTTGTTCGATGTGACATTGCTCGATGTTGCATTGCAACAGTCGGCCATATTGCCTTCACAACTCAATGAATCCTAATTTATATCAGCGAGTGAAACCGGGAACGGGAAATATGCGAGGGTACCGGGAAAATACCGGGAATTTTACCCACCGTTTGTTACAATTTGGTTACGTCTTTATTAACAGATTTTATTCGTGTCCTTTAATATTAAATTTCTTTCTTGTGGAGTAATTAAAAAGAAGTTTATTAAAATGGATAAAGGAAAGTGGCAGGTGGTCTTTTCATTTAATAATTGATTTACGTAGAAAATAATTTCTGCACGTTATTATCAAGTCAATTAGGGAGGCCTTTGCCCAGCAGTGGGACAGTATAGGCTAAAAAAATCAGGTCTTCAAACAGCACACAGCCTCTAATCTGTGTTACTGTGTTTTTATTCGCTTAGGAAATACTCTAAACTACTGAATGGATTTTGATGCGGTTTTGGCCATTATTTAGAGAATTTCTTGAGAAAGATAGATTGATAGATAAATAAACACTTTATTGTTAAAAACCTTAAAAATAGGTACATTAAAAACAAGAACATTTCACAGTAATCAGCATAACAATAGGCGGTCTTATCGCTTAAAGCGATCTCTTCCAGATAACCTTTGAACAGAAAGATTTACGTGACTAATTCGCATTTTAATGTAACTCTTACCCGTGCGAAGCCGGGCGAGTTTTTAGTTAAATTATTTCGTGACGATGTTTTCTGTCACCGTCTCAGATATGCTTTCCACTGGTTGATGCACAACAGCTTATATTTCATTCCAATACGTCGAAGAACTTCCTCGTCAAAAAGGTAAATAACTGGCCAAGTGCGAGTCGCACGATGGATTCCGTACCATCTATAAAAACGGCAAAAAAATCATGTCGTTGTATGGGAGCCTCACTTAAATATATATTTTATTGTTTTTTAGTATTTGTTGTTATAGCGGCAACAGAAATACATCATCTTTGAAAATTTTAACTGTCTAACTATCACGATTCGTGAGATACAGCTTGGTGACAGACGGACAGACAGACAGACGGACAGCGGAGTCTTAGTATACGGTCCCGTTTTACCCTTTCGGTACGGAACCCTAAAAAGAATGAAAATGTTTTAAGATATATACAAACAAAGATATACATTCTTTCCTATTTGAGCTGTAGTTCCGATGGCAGAAAAAAGACGCAATTGTAAGCCACAACAAGCTTTCTATTGCGAATTCTAGCTTTGAACGCTCCTTTTCCAAGCCATTCTTGGTCTTTGAAGAAGTGTTTAAAGGATGATTTGTGCTATACACTTTTTATTACTATCACATGTGGTTACGTGGCTATCTCCTCGTAGAATAGGTATATTTTTTTTATGTAACTGAATGTCGAGACGTGCTGGTCGTTTACCTGATGGCAAGCAATAAGCCTGCCCATATCAATAACAGCACCACCTAGAACTTTGTTTTGCAAAATCATGCGCGGCGCTGCACTGCGCTCGTCACCCTGAGACAATTAGCTGTTGAGTCTCATAATACCCAGTAATTTCGCTGGCTACAATGCCCTTCAAACCAGAACACAGTAATGCTTGCGCATTACTGCTTGGCGGCTGAATAACTGGCAAAGCGGTGGTACCCACCCAGACGGCCTCTCGCATACGAGAAACCTACCACCAGTAAATATTAGTGGTTAATGTTTTAAAAAGACAATAATAGATCAAAAAAGTTAATCCAAAAACCACGTTTTTATAATTTAGAATGCATTGTCATCGAGTTATGAGCTACCCTAAAGTTTCAGCCGGATAGCTAATCGGGAAGTACACGAAATTTGAGTTACAAGATTTCACCCGCAACGACAGACAGACAGACAAGAAAGTGACTTAATAAAATCGAGATAACTCAATGTGTAATTGTATGTATATAAGCTGTGAGGTATATGTTTTTATGGGCCTCTGGCAGTTTTACTGTGTTAACTGTGCTATTGCCTGGAATAAATGAGGATTTGATTGGAATAAATGATGAAAAAATATTTATAACTTTTTAAACTTCTAAATTTTTATGTTTATTTATTTTTATTTTATTTATTTAAACGCACATAATGTTAACTTTAAGCACACAACTAACAATTCAATACATTTTTTTTTACACTTTATAGATATATATTTGGCCACTATCTCGCCTGATGTGAAGCGATGATGTGGCCTAAGATGGAGCACATAGATCTAGAGAGAGACGGCAGTTGAGCGGCCGCTCAGACCCGTCTCCCCGATGATTAACCGAACATCATCCAGAAACACGACTAGGTCGCTTGACGGCATGGCTTTGTTCGGTGGGTGGTATTACAACCACGGCCAGAGCCTACCACTCCAAAGCACGTAAGCGGGTTTCATCACGATGTTTTCCTTTACCGTTTTAGAGCAAACGTGCAAAATCTGCACTTAAGTATAAGTCATTGGTGCAGGGCCGAGTCAGGATTCGAACCCAGGTGCGTCGGATCGAAAGGCGCACGAGTTCCCGCTGAGCCACACTCGCTCTAAACATATTAAACATCAAAATCAGGAAATAAAAGGTTACATTAATTAAAATAATGGCAGCACAGTTGGGTGGAACAAGAACAAATTAGTGGTATCTAACAGATCTAAGTAAACAATGGTCAAGACTAAAACACACAACGATCTATTTGTTGAAAGCGCAATGGCCAAACTGACCATATAACTTGGCGGGTAAGCCTCTGCTTGCCTCCTCCTTTGGTTAATACTCTGAGTCTAGATAGCGGTCGATAGGGCTGCAGTCTCAAAGCGAGACCCAAAGTTATGCAGTTAATTTCCGTTCAGTGTGGTCACGCGTTTCGAGGATTACTTTCGAGAATGACTTCCGTGGCGTGGTAGTTGAGTATGTCTAAGAGTATGGGTTCAATGTCGATAGACAAATAATTAGCGGAAACAAGGGCAAGATATGCGCTCTAGGTAGGAACGATTTTTTTAAACGAAATGAAATAAATTTATTTGTCATAAATCATTCATTCAGGTGTTTTTTGACAGCTGACACTTCGCAGGAACAAAAACATTATTGTTTTATGAAGCTCATGGTACGAATCAGAGTAATATGATTGTAAGCTTCAAATAAAACGTTCCTGTAGCATGATTGTCTTGTAAAAGTTGGTGGTAAGCCCCCTAGCCTCATGTCATTAACTTAATGTAAAAATGTGTCCACAAACTCAAGTTAGGGTTCAGCATCTATGTCTTTGTAATAGAACTGTCTCAGTAGTGACTTAGCCATTTAAACCAAATCATTATTATTATTTTATATATTCATTTATTTCAGGCAGTATTAAAGTACAACAAAGTAAAATTAACAGAGGCACATAGAATATATACCTTACAGACTAACATACATTTTATTTACGCAATAATTAAGAATATATTTAAATTTCCCATCACGCACTTTACTGCACGGATACCATTTTTTCTTGCACGTCCTGGATAACTGGTAGAAAATGCTATCTAGCATTAAGTCCTCCAAGTACAAACTGTTTTGTGCTAAAGTATAAATAAATAAATAAATATGCAAAAATATAACACCATAACTATTTTGTTACGCTTCTACACAACACAAGGAATTATTGTTTCTACCTACTTTTTCTATAACGGCGGTAGACTACCCCTGCAGGCCAGAAGTCCGGGGTGAGGAACATCTTCGCGTGTTCCGCTGGTCTATATCACGGCATTATGCACAATATTATATCATGGCTGCTAAACTGACACTCAAGTAAAACCTATCTAGTCTCGCTTTGAAAACTTTTAAAAGCCATCCTGGGCATTCAAGTTATGCAGTTAATTTCCGTTTCGAGTCGTCCCGCTCCGAGCCTTCCGCTTCGTGTGGCGGCAGCTTAAGCGTTTCTAGTATTTGTACCGTTTTTAGCGGTTGAGCGAACTCCGCTTCGCTGTGATATGGTCTTTTTATTTTGGCGTTGAATTGTTGATCCTCTTGTTTTAAGTATCTCTCATCTTTTCTCATAAATAGTTAAAACAAAGTCGGTCTGTCTGTAAAGCTAGTATTTGTAACTCTATGTATAAGCGAAATGATTGTTAACCGACTTCGAAAAGGAGGTGCATTCTTATTTTTACATCAGATCAAAATCATTTATATGCGAATTCCGTGTGTTCAGTATATCTACAAGGTGGACCCATATAAATTTCAACGATATTCAACATTGGCCTTCGAAAACACATCAGAATTGAAGTCTGTTATTTTTTGTTATAAAATGAATTATGTTAGAGTTATGAGACCAGAGCAACTAGCTCTTGTTTCATAACAGGGTGTCAAGTGCAGTGCAGTGCCTCACAAGATTTTGCAAAACAAGGTTCTGCGTGGTGCTGCAACTATTATAGGCAGTTGCTTACCATCAGGTGAACGACCTGCTTGATGGAAATTGAAGCAATTTTCAAAATTATGTACATTATTTCTCGAAGAACGTTTATGTGTATAACACTTATTCACCCGTGCAAAGAACTGGTCGCATAAGTAATACCAGGAATAGCCCACTCCGCACTGTAGGTACGAAGCTACAAGTACATAGCCGGACACCGACGGCGGGTCGCACGTCGTTACACGTGCCGCGTCAGAAGAGATAAGAGCGGCGCGATAGAAAGAGAGGCGGTCTGTAGGTTAATATGACTGGTAGGTATGCAGCGCTACGCGAGCTGAATTTAATTTTATTGCGTCATAGCAAGAGTCGGTACTTGTTTAAATTTATTTGCGGAGTGATGCTTCTGTCCCTTAGTATTCTGTGGTAATACATAATTTATGACAGTCATTGGTAAGTAGTTGAGCTGAATGTGAATTCTAGTTCTTCGAAATTAGCACACGCCACAGCAAGGCCACTCTAGCTCTATCTCATACTTAATGCACTCTATATCCAATTTTATAGTGTAACGTCGAAGTTATGCATAAAATTTCCGCTAGTCCACAGGGATATACGCTGCGCTCGTGTGAACTCATAAATATATCGTCTATATACACCACGGTCCTTAAAATAGTTGTAACGGAATTAATACAGACTGTCGTATTCTTTGCTATAGAATAAATTCGACTAATAAAATCGAAAATGGGAAAGTTTAAATGATGGATGTTTGTTACTCAATCGCGCAATGACTCGAACGGATTTTGATATTAGATAGAAGGCACTTTACATCTTGAAATAGGAAATTTACTTTTTATACCGTTACATTGTCGACGCGGTACCACGCGGCGCTGCTAATGTAAACATATCTTTATAGCAAGTACGTTCAAGTTATGCATAAAATTTCATCTAGTCCACCGGGATGCTCTATGACAGCGTCTTCGGAATATTGGCTCCAGCGCGGCCTTACCGGAGATTTACGGACGCGACATTTTCGAAATATCGTAGTAGAGAATGTATTGTGAATTCTTTTGCATTTGCCTTTGGCTTTGGGAGAAAAAATATTCATATAATAAAATTCACAACCTTTATGTGCGATACTTCGCAAGATAATTTTTGATTGATGTCCAGCAGTGAACCAATCTACTCGTAGGTTGATGATGGTGATAACTATACCTTGTTAGTTTTGAAAGTGCTTGAATGTAAATAAAAGCATCTGTACTACACCTAGAGGTTGGACAGATCAGCTCATCTCAATTACAAGTACGATTTCAGCTACGAGTCAAATGTTAGGACAAAAAACATAAGTTTATTTTTCGTGTCTTGGTGTTGTATCTCTTGGTTTTCCTAGATACAGAGGATACTAGTTAGGGACTAGTATCTGTATACGACCGACCGTAATAGAATATTTCATTAGTAGTTGATAGGTATATCGATAACTCAAACTCGCATCTAAATGATAATAGCAGTTTAGAATTCACTGTTGACATCCATCGTCGTTGTCCATGAAGGGGTTAAATAACAGAACCTATATAACAATAAATCGCTAAAAATGTATATCAGTACTATAAACATTTGTGAGATTATAAATAATGTGAACTAATGAAGCTTTTATTTGTTACAGGTAAACAACACGAAAATCTGTGGACGGCAAAACATACTGGTAATTTCAAACATAAAATAAAGCGATTGGAGCGTTCTACAGCAGCTCGACGTTCCACCGCACTGTCAGATAAACGGCCTTCAAACAGCATTGTTCATGACAAATGATAAGCCAAAGTCTGGACTGGACGTAGATATTATTCTGTCTTGGTACTCGTAAAATTTTCTTTCTACCAAATTATTTTATTTTGGTCATTCAAAATTACAGCTGTATCATCGTGGTGGGATTTGCTAATTCCAATATTATATTTTTTTTATTAATCTAACTATCAACCTTCTCTAATTTTGCATGAGTGAGTTTTACACCTCAGCCATCCTCAAAAAAATTGCTGAATGTTTATAAAAAATATGCGTCAAAATCCATTAAGTACTTTAGGAAATACTAAGCAAGTAAACAGACTAACATAAATAAGCGACTTTGTCGTATACCATTTAGACGTTTCTTACGTGCAATAGCTCAACGGTTGATTACCATCTCTTGATGTTAAGCAATATAGCCGAAGATCTAGAAGATACCTTTTCTCTCTGGCCTTGAAGATACCCAAGTTATAGTTATCAGGCAACAAAGAAGACAGCAAAGTCCATTCCTTAACATTCGCACTAACTATACGTGGAATCACCGCAATGTGTCAGACTCTGTGGTATAGTGGTTGGGTAGGTTGGCTCAATCTCATACACCACTGAGGTTGCGGGCGCGACTCCTGCGACGGGACAAATGCTTGCGCATAGAAAAAAAAACCGCAACCATTTGTTTCGTGTCTGGGTGTTGTAGGACTATGGTCTTCGTAGTTGTGGTATGGTTCCTAGATACAGGGAATCCTAGTTAGGGGCCAGGATCTTTGTATGTGATCGTTGGGTGTTTTAATCAAAACGTTTTGTACGACGAATTGTCTACTATAAAATTAATGATTAAAGAAGAGGGTAGGGTATACCTATGAAGGCCCTGGTACCCCAAAACTGCACTCGTCGCCACTAAAATTACTCGGCATAAAAGATAAATAGTAGCTCCAAATGACACACACAAGTAGACAGGCACCGGACACGATCACTAATCTACAAAGCCCTCGTATATTCACGCTTCGCCGCTTAGGGGTGAGCAGAATGCGTGCCTACAAAATTGCTCCCGTTGTCAATGCAGCGGCAGTAATGTACGGACTTGTATGAATATATGTGAATAACCAAATAGCTAGGGAAAGTAAGGGGGTTCGAATCTTGTAGTGGCACAAATATTTGTTTGAAATGCAAATATATTGGGATTTAAATATTTATGTGATCACTGATCAGAGAAACAGGTCGCGCGCCTCATGTATAACTTAATAATGATAATAAATTTATTTATTTCAGGCAATGATACAGTTGACAAATTAAAAGTACCAGAGGCCAATAAAATATTACCTATAACCTTACAGACTAACATAACAAATTATAAAACGAGAACACTAGGATAAGGGTTATTTCGGTGTAATGAAATGAAATGAAATGAAATGAAATGAAATGAAATGAAATGAAATGAAATAAATTTATTTGTCTGAAACATGGGTACAGATAAAGATGTTGAGATTTGTTAGGTATAGGTTCCATCATGTTCTACCTTTCGGTGTACAAATATTTATGATAATGATTAAATTCAGTATGTCATAATTTAATTTAACACATGTGATTATTTATTAGTTATTGTCAGTACCTTAATAATGTCAAAATAAAATAAAAATACAGTTATGTCATGATCATGATACAATAATAATTATTAATAATACATTTAATATACCTTCACTTTACATTTAAAGAACTCATCAAGAGAGTAGAAGAAGTGCAGTAACCAACTATGTAATTTTGTTTTAAATTTGTGAAGTGGCATATTTCTTATATCAATTGGGATATGGTTATATATTTTAATAGCCATATAATAGGCATTATTTTTAAAAAGACTTAAGTTACATTTGGGTAAAGCTAAATTTTTGCAGTAACGAGTCGACCTCTGCACATCACCTTTAAAGTGAAAGAAATGTGAATATTGTTTTACAAATATACTCATTTCTTCGACGTAAAGACTAGGAAGTGGTAATATTTTTAACTCTTTAAATAACGGTCTACATGTGTCACGATATCCTGCTAAGCATAAAGCAAGTATACACTTTTTTTGAGCTTTAAAGGCTCTTTCCATAATAACAGAATTTCCCCAAATTATCAATCCATATCGCAACACCGATCCAATATATCCGTAATACGAAGATAGTGCAGCCTTAAGCGAGACTACCTTTCGTATACGTTTGAGAGCGAAAGTAAATTTATTTATTTTACTGCAAACTGAGTCGATGTGGGGTTTCCAAGAGCAATGTTGATCAAGTGTCATGCCTAAGAAAATACAGCGGTCTACCTCCTCTATATTTTGACCGTTAACGGAGACGTTTAAACACAATGGAGTAGCCCTATATGTGCGAAACTGCATTAGTTTTGTCTTTTTTACATTAATTTTGAGGTTGTTTGTATCTAACCAATGAATAGTCGACGCTAAAGCATTCTCTATATCTTTGTTGAAAGTAGGTCGGTCTTTACATTTTATTATAAGGGTAGTGTCGTCTGCAAACAAAACACATTCATGATCTATACTATCCGGTAAATCGTTGATATAAAGCAAAAATAAAAGCGGTCCTAATATGCTTCCATGTGTATTCCATGCTTTCTATGTGTAGCCTCTCTGTAGCGCCGGAACACTATTCCTTCGGGCCAAAACCTCAACAGGTTCAGGTCCTAGACCCTTCCCCCGCAGCTCTCCTTGATATATTAATGGTATCGTCTCCCGACGTGCTCTGATCAAATCGGGAGAGGTACTTAATGATTGCTCTTTCTTTGAATATTTTTTAAATACCAATAAGCAATGAGACCAGCATTTACTGTGTCAGGTGGTAAGCATCAGTTGTTATTTTTGCCATTGCCGCCACTGCTGGAAACTGGATTGAATATTTTTTTCTTGATTGCCACAACTGGTGGCGCTGCTGGTGGTGGCAACTGAGAATAGACGGCTAAGTCTTCGTCACTTGGAGACATGTGAGTCAAGCTATTTCGCCAACAATATATATGTGTTTTTTTTATATACAAAAATAGGATCGTTAAATCAAACAAAATGAAAAGCCTGCAAAATTTCTTTCCAAATATTTATATCTTTTATTTATAATTTTGTATCGTAGGGGACCATGTAAAGTCCCATATTTAACATCTCAAAGCAGTGGATCCAATTACATTGACATATCCATAACCAAATACCGCTAAAAAGGGATCATACAAAACCTGGATTAAAAAAACCACACATCTGCGCCATTCAAGTACCTACTATTGTGGTTTGTCATATGAATAGAACCAAATGTTAATCTGATTTGTGGTTTTGAAGTATGGCCGAGCGGTTACTTGCGCGGCTTTCGATCTAGCGTACTGAAGTTCAAGTTCCGCTCAATCTTGCACGAAATTACTTAAGACTACCGCAGTGGTGTAGTGGTTTGGTAGATCGGCTTGTAATAAAGGTTCCGTCTTTGATTCTTATGGGACAAATATTCGTTACAGAAATAAAAGAGGGAGGAATAATGTATCTCGTGTCTGTGGTGTAGGACCATGGTCCTTGTAGTTTCTGGTCAATCTGGTCATCTAAGATACAAAGAACCCTATTTGTGGCCATGTTTTTAAAGTTTCACCTAAAAATATTTTGCGCAGATTATTTACTAGTTCCAAAACGGTGAAGAAAAACATTGTGAGGACACCGCCATATCATCCAACATGTGATATTCACCAAGCCGCACTGGGCCAGCTTGGTGGATTTTGGGCCATAATTTATGATCCACTGACCGTACTTTTAAATAAGGGTGACCACAAAGCAGTTTTATAAATGGGGCGTCAAATTATTCACGGGTATCGCTAATCTCTTTTCTAATATTAGAAACAATATTCAGCCTCTGTGGTGTAGTGGTTGAGCAGGTTGGCTCAAATCTCATACACCACTGAGGTTGCGGGTTCGGTTCCCGCGACGAGACAAATGTTAGAGAGAGTAAGCATTTGTTTCGAGTCTGGGTATTGTGGGACCATGTCAATCAATCAATCAATCAAAAGTTCTTTATTCAATTTTGTCGTCACAGACGCACTTATGAACGTCAATTATTACAATGACTCTACCACCGTATCGGAAAAAGAACCACTACTCAGAAGATACGGCAAGAAACTGAGGGGCATATTTTTTTTTTAGAACTTTTGTTACAATATTTTATGTTTGTTTTTGACAATATTATTTTTCTTATGTGCCAGTTGGCTACTTGGCAGAAGCGGAATGTTCCATGCATCTTTGTCTTCTATGTAATTACTAACTTTATAGTATGCTTTTTTTATTAGAATATTTTTCGCCCTAAATTTGAATCTACTTTCTGTGAGCTCCGTTATACATTTTGGAATTTTATTGTAAAAACGTGGTCCTCATAGTTCCTGGTTCCCTAGATACAGGGAATCCTAGTTAGGGGCCAAGATCTATGTATGTGATCGTTGGGCGTTAATTAATTAAAAAAATATGTATTGATTAATTAATATTGTTTCGCGTTAACTCACGTGCCTTTTTCATAGAGAGAGCATGGGCCATCCACCTCGTTGGTCCAATGCGGGTTGGTGGATGTCACATGTCCTTGACTTTTTGTGATAAATTCTTGGACATGCCGGTTTCCTCACGATGTTTTCATTCACCTTTTTAAAAGTTAAAAATATACAACTAAAAGTACCGTATCCTTCGACCACAATGCCCTACTTAAAACTAGGGTGACTACTAACTACAAAGCTGTCAAAATCGCGTTAGGGCTGCCACAGACACCCCATGCTACTGTGGTACTAGGGTTGTCACAGAGCCTCGCTACTGTGCCTGCTAGGGTTGCCAATTAACCACACGTCGCGTTAATCCCTTTACAAATAACCGCATATTGTTATTAGCGTTAAAGATTTGCGTCAATCCATTGAAATACAGTCAGCGAGAAGTCTTTAAAATTAAATTTCTCGTTTTTTATGGAGCTGAGTGATGAGACTAACACGTCTTTCGCCTGATGGTAAGCGCCACGTCTGCCCATAACAATTGAAGTGCTACCCAGAACTTTTAATACCTCACTTGTGGTAGGTCTCCCGTATGCGGGAGTGCGTCTGACAGATATTATTTTTACCAATTACATTCACTTATACTTGACAGCCTCTGTGGTGTAGTGGTTGGCTAGGCTGGCTCAAATCTGATACACCAACGAGATTGCAACGGGTTCGATTCCCGTGACGAGCAAAAGTTTGTGCAAAGAAAAACGCAAGTTTTTTTTTTTATAAAAATAGCTCGTACATAATTCTGACACATAAAATAAATATAAGATAATCACCAGCATTCGTACTAGGATAGACCTGTGTTACGATGCTAGTTAGTATTTTCCCTATTTAGACTATATAATTTACTTACATTAACAAAGATATTGTAACATCATACCATCACATCACTTCTACCAAAACATCTAACTATATAGTAGGTACAAATAAAACATACTTAAGGGTAATCATTAAGCCACAATAATGATACCTAACTGCAAGTGTGGTAATTTCAATATTTGTTTCGTGTCTGGGTGTTGTGGGAGCCTGGTCCTAATAGTTCCTGGTTTCCTAGATACAGGGAATCCTAGTTAGGGGTCAGGATCTATGTATCTGATCGTTGGGCGTTTATTTATTATATACAAAATAGAGATTAAAAAGATTAAAAATCTCAACAGTACAATAGGTACTTACTAGGGTTGCCACACAAAGCCGTAGTGGCCAACATTATACCAAGGGGTGTTACAATTACGCGCGCTTCACGACGAGCGCTAATCTCTTTGCAAATAACTGGTATTATTTGAACCGCATATTGTTATTTGCGTTCAGGATACGGTTTGGGATTGTGGCAGCCCTGTTTTGGGGGTCAGTGACAGGGTGACCATTATTTTGAATTGAGAGTTGTTTATTTATAAAATGCATTTTTATAAATTTTATAATACATTGTTTTAAAAAAACCGACTTCATTTCTGATGTGAAAATACAATCGTATTAAAAAACATCCTCCGTTTTTAAAGTCGGTTAAAAAGTAAAAAGCATGTGCGTAAAGCGCGTGAGGGATTAAGTCAGTTACGTTTCGAACAAAGACTAAACATTTTCTGAACTGCGCATATCGGGTCCCCTGACTCATGGAACATTAGCGCTTTCTACCCAATATTTGCCGTACGCTAAAAAGTGCAGCACTACTGCGGAAGCAGTTATATTATTAATTTTAAAATTATACACATTTAAAATGTAATTTATTGTATAGACTTTTGAGACGAGCATATCGTTCACCTGATGGTAAACGCAACGACTGTCCATAACAATGCAGTGCCCAGAACTTTTAATACCATAAAAAGCACTGCATTGCGCTCATCACCCCGAGACATCAGATATTAAGTCTCATATGACTAGTAATTTCGCTGGCTACAATGCCCTGCAAACGGGAACACAGTACTGCTTGAACACTACTACCTAACAGCAGAATATTATAAACAATAATAATTGAGCATTTGCACTCTGATAAAGCAATTAAACATGTGAACCGACTGGAACATTTAAGACCTATGTGTATTTGTGTATTTTACCATGTTTTTAAGCAAATAAATATTTTGGAATTTGGTATTTGAAATGTAGAATAACTGGTAAAGCGGTGGTACATAACCAGGGCCCCAATTTACTATGACAACTTGGTAATTCCTTGCTTCGAAATCACGTCAATTCCTTCATTAATATACATTTCATAGAAAATACAAATTTCGCAGATGTCGTTTATTAATGAAGGAATCGAAGTGATTTCAAAGCAAGGAATAGCCAAGTTGTCACAATGAATTGGGGCTCAGACGGCATCCCGCATACAAGAGACCTACCACAAGGATGTCTAGCTTGTACATGTACCCTATGGTTCTAACCTTTCTCAAGTTCTTCATGGACGTGTGCCGTAGAATGTGAATGTGTTAATGGGGGATTAAATTAGGCATTAAGAGTTTGTTAATATGCACAAGTTTAGACATTACGAAACAAAATTGTACTTAGGCTTACCTTAAAAGGTGTTCCAAGTTCAAAGATCATTTTGGTAAGTACTATGACTTTACTGAAGTAACAAATAGGGGGGATAAAAATCGGCTTATGTTTAACTGGCCACCAGGGGGTTTACCACCAACTTTTACAAGACAAAGCTACAGGAACGTTTTATTTGAAGCTTACAATAATATTTCTCTGATTCGTACCATGACCATTCATATTCATAAAACAATAATGTTTTGTTCCTGCGAAGTGTCAGCTGCCAAAAAACACCTGAATGATTTACAATGACGTCACCAAAACTTCTCAACAATTCAATATCAAAGTAAGCTTTTTTTAGGACTTCGTGGTACGGAAAACGGAAGTAAGCTTAAAATATACTGGTTTAAGCGATGGTGGTAAGATATAGTAAAATGTAACCACAAAAATGTTAATGATCACCAGAACAATATCAACAAATATAATAATTATTTTTAGAAAAAAATAAAAACCAACTTCAATGTATTCGAAGTCCAAGGTCAAATATCGATGAAATTTATATGGGACCACTTCGTGGCTATATTGAACCCGCTGATTTTTCCAAATCGGTTCATAAATGACAGAGATTTGAATTAACAAAAAAAATACAATCGAACAGAGAACCTACTCCTTTTTGAAGTCGGTTAAAAAAATAACCCCAAAAATAGTGAATAATCATCAAAAAAAAAAAGTTAAATTCGTTTATAGCTTGTAAAAAGTTAAAAGTTTAATTCGTAAAAAAAAGTCCAACAAAGTCAAAGTAAAAAATAAACGAATAAGTCCTTCATGGGCAACTGCGAACGTTTTCATAATAAAATTCAAAAATTTATAACGGAGCTCACAAAGTAAATTCAGATTACGCGTAAAGACGATTCTAATGAGAAAAGCATACTATACTGTTTCTAATTATATAGAAGACAAAGATGCTTGGAACATTCCACTTCTGCAATTAACCAACTGGTACATAAGGAACATAAAATTGTAGAAAAAAAATTATTGTACCAAAATCTCAAAAAAAAATGACCTCAGTTTCTTGCCGTATCTTCTGAGTAGTGGTTCTTTTTCCGATACGGTGGTAGTCATTGTAATAATTGACGTTCATAAGTGCGTCTGTGACGACAAAACTGAATAAAGATTTTGATTTGATTTGAAGTTTGATTTTACTATTATTAATAATCATAACTGTCATATGTGTATTCCGCTATTGCTTTCCGTTCATGTTGCAATAAATAACTTCAATTTTAATTTGAATGCAGTTCCGCGTATCAGCTGAGCTAGTTTATAATGATAGGTGTCAGACACGGACAGCTATAACAATTTAAAATCCCAACTGATTTCTCATCAGGCATTTCAGGCAAATTGCACCCGCGCCAGTGCCAGTGCCCGGCACCGTGTAATTGTGTAAGTGACAATGCCGGAATTCCGACTGTAGTGACAATTATTTTTATAAGCCTTTATTTATCTTGCCATGTATGTTACTATGTTTGTTCGGGTGGAATCTTGCAAGTTGAATCAGAACTACTTCCTCTTATCCTACAGAGTTGAAATATTGCATAGGTACTTGTCAAAGTCCGATGACAATGCAATATTATGGTGACAGCCAGCTGATCTGATGATGGAGACGCAAGGGCAATAGAACTTCTTGACGTATAATCGTTAACTACTATTGTTCGGGCTCATTTTAATCTGCTTGCGGTTCCGGTTACGAATTTGATAAAAGGCTGTATTGAAAAAAAAATCAACAAAGAACTTATTTGCTTTATATTTTAATGCAAAGATAAAATAATAATTTTTCTTTGTTTTAATGAAACCCGGTGACAGCGCCGCTACTTTCAATGAAATTCTAATGTTACTGTCTTAAACGACTTAAAAAAGAGGTTCTCAATCCGATTGTATTTTTTTTTTATGTTTGTTACCTCTGTACTCCGTCATTTATTAACCGATTTGGAAAATTCTTGGGTTAGGTTCAGTATACCTTCAAGGTGGTCCCATATAAATTTCATCGATATTCGACCTTGGACCTCGAAGATACATCAGAAATGAAGTCAGTTTTTTTTGTTTTAAAATTAATACTTGTTCATTTCGTTAGTTCTAGTTTGTGGCGCTCTCCTCGATTTTTGACAAGCACTAAAAAAAGCTAAGACAAGTGCTTTTTTACGATTTTAACAACGTAATAAATCATGTCATGGTCACCCTTCGGCCCTGAGGGAGCGTCCCATTGTCATGATTAAAGGGGGGTGCATATCATATTGCGCATTTGTCATTCGCTCATTGAACGAATGAATGAACGATATACTTGGTATTATCACTATTGAAGTGATGTTATATTTAATCATAAAATATTGAGTAATTTCTTCCGTTTTGTTCTTCATCAGTCACTGAACGAGTGCATGACATACCTCCTTTGTAAAATTGGTATCAAAGGAAATATTTCACCCAGTTTTTATTAAAAATGGTCAGATATAGGTAGGTATCTCATTGTATTTTTGCAATAACGCATGCCTGGTGAAAGTTTAATATAATTAATTATTCTCATTCTCTTTAGAAATGAGTCTGTACGAAATAGATTCAGCATTCTTTTTATTGTTCACAATTTCAATTAATTTGATTTGATAGGTTACTTTAACATTCCTGATGGGAAACAGGATCGGTTAAGTTGTTCTTTTTTTTTATTACATTTTTAACCCGACTGTCCATTTTTTCAAAAATTAAAAAAAAACTTTATTTTTTCTAAATTTCAACTGATGTTTCCTAAGAACAACCTTGGAGGTCTCAAAATTTTGTCACTTCCTGTATAGAGTGAAATGCATACTTTGCATATGTACGACAAAGTTTATTTCATTTTCGCCAATTCATATTGGTTTATATACCAAAACTGTTCGAAAAGGAACCTTATTCTATTTTATGACTCGCATGCGAACGCTATAATATATCTTCACACAGACAGAGACACTTTATAGAACGACTTTAATTTAGTAAGGGTATTATTTTTATCTATACTTCTCTTATCTCTAAATACTAAAAAATCTAAGCGGATGGTCTCTCGAGAGGCTTCCAGTTATTCTGCCGCCAAGCAGTAGTGCGCAAGCATTGCAAAATTACTAGGTATTTGAGAAGGATTGGATCTCTCGAGATGATGAGCGTAATGAAGTGCTATGCAAGAAAGAAAGAAATAAATAAATGCGATGTTCAGTAACCCATCAATGCGACAGATCTGAGTAGTCGCTCAACGGCCGTCTTCCAACATGTCTATGGCAGACAAAAATATACTTTGAATACCACTTTAATCTCTAATTTAAATAGTTAAATTATCCGATATTGTGACGTTTGTCAGACGCCTTCATATCAATGTTATCGGAATAAATTCCGACCCTTGTCTTTTTTATTTATGGAACTGGGTTATGAGACGAGCAGGTCGTTCGCCTCATGGTAAGCGCCACGCCTGCCCATAACAATTGCAGTGCCACCCAGAACTTTTAATACCATAAAAAGAACTGCGTAGCACTGCATTGCGCTCGTCACCCGGTGACATCAGATATTAAGCCTTATATGCCCAGTAATTTCGCTGGCAACAATGCCGTACAAATCGGAACACAGTGATGCATGCTTGTCTTACTATATCACGGGTATTTTTTACCATTTTCCCGTTGAATTATAAAAAACCCATTAAAACACGGGATCAAACAGTCGTTATTAGAGATTTGGAACGCGACCGCGCGGCTTAGCGTTCAACTCGACGTAATGATTTAAAAAAATTGGATTATTCTGGTGTATTGAAAAAAAAAGCTTTAATGAAAAAGAACTCCATGGTTTCTGTAAAAGAAATCGGAAAATAATAATAAAAACATTCCTTTTTATTTAAGTTTTTTGTTCGTAAAGGCTTAGTACATATCTGACTATATTTTATATAAGTATTTATATTATAAATGCGAAAGCAACTCTGTCTGTCGCGCATTCACGCCATAACTACTGAACCGATTTCAATGAAATTTGGTACACAGATAGTCTAGAACTAGACCCTGAGAAAGGACATAGGCTAAAGTTGAAAATTAAAAAAAAAATATTTTAAATAAAATTAAAAATGCTACATGGAGTCCGGCGCTACGCATAGGTTTTGTTTCATCAAAATCGGTCCAGGAATATTAAACTTATGAAGCATATTAGAAAAAAAAAATTAAAAATATGTAACAAACCGACTTTTGCATTTTTCTTGAACTTGTAAAAACAACTGTAGGTAATAAAACCTTATTAAAATCTAGACAAAATCATCAAGATTTCAAAGTATTAATCTGAGATAACAGTATTAGGATCGCATCGCTCCCTTGAAGGGTTATCAAGCCAAATCACGTGAATTACCAAAAAGATATCGCATAAAACATGCAACATCGGGAAGCTAACCCTAAAACGCCGCACTTGTGATAAACCAATATATGCGGCCGCTCATAATAAATTCATCCCTTGCCGCAGAGAGGGTTGTCAGCAGGGTTGCCGACGAAGTAAAAAAAAGACTAGGTAGATTTTGCACTTTGTTTTTATGTTATCAGATAATCATTTATCATCAGCCCATCACGTCCCCACTGCTAGGACACGGACCTTCTCTCATAGAGAAGGTATGGGGCCATAATCTACCACGCTGGCCCAGTGCGAGTTGGTGGATGTCCTTGAATTTTTGTGATAAATTGCCGTGCCATGTCAGTTTCTTCACGATGTTTTCCTTCACCGTTTTTTAGAGCGACCTAAATCCGCACACAACTTAAGATCGTCATTGGTGCAGGACCAGCGAGATTCAAACTCGGTGTGTTAGATCTACATGACTTAAGAAAGTCAGTGGCCAGCGGGATTCAGACTCGGGTGCGCTCTGACAATCATTTATTCGTACTAAAACATATTTATAATTTTTATTAATAGGTACATAAAATAACTTATAACTACATATATTATGATCAATTATGGTTTATTCAAAATTCAAAAGATATTTATTATAAAGATATTTATGAAATAGGCACAAAAAAATATATTCTATTGTTTTACCCGTTTTTACCCAGCGCAGGGGTGGGATTTTTAGAAATCCTTTACAACGTCCCTAAATTACCTTCTATATTTCAAAGATATATGTATTTACCAAGGCAGTAATCTTTCTAATGAATTAATAATGAAGAAAACTTGATATATTGGCTCTGTAGTCATGAATTTTGATAACGAAAAAGTTTTCAAGCATTTCTTTTCATTTTTTTCATTTTTTTTCAATTTTTCCATGTAACAGGCCTTTAATCTGCTGGAAATGCATACAAAAAGTAGTGAATGACAACCCTACTACCACAGACGTTAGGGTGATGCTGATTTGATTTGGGAGGTCAAAGAGAAACGCGAAATGGGATACCGTTACAGTATGTGATGTGCTTCGCTAATTATTATAAAGTTACCTGGAGTCTCTCTCTCTCTCTCTTCCCGGCTATGCATCCCACATGGTGGTGGGGTCAGCCTTCCGTATATTTTTTTTTTCACTTTGCTCTATCCAGAATATCGTCTTCGGATAACATGCATTCACTCATGTCTTTTTGTACTACATCTTTCCATCTCTTCTTGGGTCAGGCGAGTTGGTGGATGTCACATGTCTTGAGTTTTGTTTTTTTTGTGATGAATTCTTGGACATGCCGGTTTCCTCTCGATGTTTTCCTTCACGGTTTTGAGAGCGACCTAAATCCGCACACAACTTAAGATCGTCATTGGTGCAGGACCAGCGAGATTCAAACTCGGGTGCGTCGAATCGAAGAAAGACGCACGTTCTCCCACTGAGCCACACTCACTCTTCGTTATTATGGTGACATAATATGACATATGCTAGATTTTTTGTTAAATCTCTGGTGGCTGGATTTTAGTATTTAAATAAAATATTTAATTTTAATAATATAATATCACTGTCCATTTTTCTGGTAGAAAGGTGCCAACCCTAGCGTAGAGGGTCTAATTGCAAATCGCTCCACCCGGCGCCCTGTATATATCCCGCACTCAATAAAATCAGTTTTGAAGCACCCTTTATAGAGTGCCTCTTAGGTAGAGTAACACGCTTACCTCTTACCTTTATATTTTTGTTCAATACTTAAATAATTTGTTTGTTTAGTGTGAATGTTGGCGGGAGATAGTGACGTAACTATACTTTTTAATAGGGGAACGTACAGTAATCGAAAAAAAATCTAAAATGTAGTTAGAACGAATGTTTGTCGAATCCGAAAGATCATCCATTCAATATTTTTGCAAAATAATAATGATCTTATTTTTAAATCAATAAATAGAGTCTTATAACTCTGGCATTTTTTATTTGCTTTTTAACCGACTTCAAAAAGGAGGAGGTTTACAATTCGACGGTATGTTTTTTTTTTTTGTGTTTGTTACGCGATTACTCCGCCAATTATGCATTGATTTCGATGATTCTTTTTTTGATTGGTAGGTAATATTTCAAAGGTGGTCCCATATAAATTTTATCGAAATTCATTCAGTAGTTTTTGAAAAAAATAGCAAAAACAAAAAATATAAGTTTAATCAAAGTCAAAGTCAAAGTCAAATATCATTTATTAAATAGGCACAAAAGTGCACTTTTAAAGGTCATAAACACATGATACAAATAAAAAATGTTAAAAATTGTAACTTATGTTAACATGACTTTGAAAAAAAGGTAAGTATGTTTACCCATTTCTTTCCTATACTCAAATTGAAGTCTGAGTGCTGAAAAGAAATGCGAAAACTGACTCTACCAGTGCTTCGGAAATACGCCCGCTAGAGAAGATAGCACCAAGAAACTCTGCGGGGATGTCTTTTTTCAGCACAATTACGTATAAATTAGAATTAACAGAATGTAAAACAAGAAATGCGAGTGAGATGTCCCATTGTCATAGTATCAGTAACAGAAAAGTGTAAATAAAATATAAGTAGGTATGACAGTAGCAGTAGGAGTGACTAGAACAGACCAGTCCCCGCAAGCAGCACCCGTTCACGAGTATGACTTGTGGACCAGCCATCTTCAAGTCGATTCTTGTTTTTTTCGTAACCAACTTTCTAAAGGTGGAGGTTTGTATTCAACTGCTTCACCTGCTTCACCCAGGGTTGACTTCCGGTGAGGGAACTCCTCAACGGTGAATAGTACAGACACAACATTTCGTAAATGGATTTAACCATAATAGCCTGTTCTAAATTCCATGATGACATGGCCGATACACCCAGGATTGACTTCCGGCGAGGGAACTTCTCAACAGAGATATAGGACAGACATGAAATTTTTTTGTACATGCATTTAATTGTGATAGCCCGTTTTAAACTTCGTCATGATGTGGCTTCTAGATCATAAAAGCTTGTCTTTAAAAACTTTTTGAATTAATTTAATTAAAACTTGTTTTTCACTAAAAAGGGTAAAGTAAATTATTTTTCAAAAAAAACCGAAACCGACTTCAAAACCACAAATGGCACTCAAAAGTAAAAAATAAATTAATATAATTATCATAAGCGCTACCCACTCATATATTTGAAGTCGGTGCCAGCCAAGTCTAAAAGGTAGTAGATAGATACTACCTACAAGTAGTACTTACTATATACATAGTATTTATCTGCTACCTATTAGACTTGGCTGGCACCGACTTCAAATATATGAGTGGGTAGCGCTTATGATAATTATATTAATTTATTTTTTACTTTTGAATGCCATTTGTGGTTTTGAAGTCGGTTTAGTTTTTTTTGAAAAATAATTTATTCTTTTAAACGTCCATCACACCAACACCAATCACAGTCCATGACGTCATTTGAAAGTAGCGTGCGCGAAACTTGTGTTTACTTTATATTTTTGCTGTTTATCGAAATCAAAACGATATGTTTTTTATTCCATGACGACACGTTCTGAGATGATCTTTAGCGCGGCAATATTTGAAACTTAACATTTTAACATAGTTTTAGATACTTTTAGGGCTTTATTTAATTAAAATATTATTTTTCATGGCTATATAGTATGTAAATTATGGTTAATTTTAAATACTTTCTGAAAAGTTGTCCCCAATTGTTCTACAAGTTTATTTTCCCTCGTTCGAGGATTTGGCATCGTACTCTTGTTCATTTAATAAGTTAATTTGTTGTTTGTTGAAAAAAAGTGAAATGCACACTAAACAAACTTTTCCTCGTAACCTTTACAACCCTGCTGGTATCTTTACCATAATAACCATAAAAAGAAATTACGTAACATGAAACAAAAAAATGGCAACCCTACTCCGGGTCTAATTGCTAATCGCCCCTCCTAGTATAATATACAGGGGATATATTATTATATCGCGCACTCAATAAAATCAGTTTCGCATCACCCGTATAGGGTGATACACGCTGTATAGAGGGTGATATACAATTATACACCCTGTATAGGGTATAGGGTATAGGGGGTATAGGGGGTATAGGGGGTGCCTCGGGCGCTTTGTTATTAGCCTCTTTTGTGGAATTTATGAGATTTTCGCGCGGTTTTTCTTTTTTTTGCGGGCGGAACAGGAAATTGAAACGTCACGGTTTTTTTTTAATTTGGGAGTTTTATGCTATTAAAATTGGTGTCGTGTGCAATGAAATACACATTTCAATGAATGTTATTTCTTTTTTCTTTCTTGTATAAATCTTCGTGTTTTAGGCGAGAATTTGAAATTTAACCTCTTTACACCGGAACGGCTGAACGGTTTTGGATGAAATTTAGAATAGATGTAGCATAAAAAGCATAAATGAATGACGAGACGAGCTGGTCGTTTGTCTGATGGTAAGCAATACGCCAGCCCATAACAATAACAGCACCACCCAGAACTTGCACGGGTTTTGCAAAATCCTGCGCGGCGCTGCACTGCGCTCGTCACCCTGAGACAATTAGCTGTTGAGTCTCACAATACTCAGTAATTTCGCTGGCTTCTATCATAATAATTATGATAAACTGTCATGTCATATAAAACCGAGTATATCATATATCTGAGTTTGATTTAAAATGTTTGTTTTAATTGTTATACCATAATCATAAAAATGAAAAATGTTTATGGTATAATTATTATATCATAACTATTTTACACCAAACTCTGAAAGCATCACAAAAGCAATTAATTCTATAGAATATTCAATAAACATAAACAGGTGTCCATTATATTTTTTATTACAATAAATAAAATAAATGACGCAATCGGAGCGCGTCTCCCTTTAGGACAGTTATTGTAACAAATTGTTCAGCACTCTATTGTATGGAGAGCTGCGGCCGCTTTTATTGCGATTGTTAGTAGGGCTGTCACGCACTAGATTCGCTCTAGTTTTTTTAACCGACATTAAAACTAGCATACATTTTATAAAAAAAAACCGACTTCAATGTATCTTTGAAGTCCAAGGTTGGGTATATGGGACCACTTCGTAGCTATACTGAACCCAACGCAAAAATAATTTTCCAAATCGGTTTATAAATGATAGAGTTCTAAGGTAACAAACATAAAAAACAATCGAATTGAGAACGTCCTACTTTTTTTTAAGTCGGTTAAAATAGAGGAGGTTCTCAATTCGATTGTTTTTTATGTTTGTTTGGTATCGAACTCGGTCATTTATTATAAACTGATTTGGAAAATTCTTCGGTCCCACATAAATTTGATCACTATTCGGCCTTGGACTTCGAAGATACATCAGAATTGAAGTCGGTTTTTTTTTGTTATAAAGTGTATACTTGTTTGTGGTGCAAATTTTTGTGGTAATAAGAGTCTTGTGATAACTACTCTCTTGACACGTAGTTGTAGTAATTTTTTTTTAAATTATTTTAATTAAAAAGGTACGACGTGCCGAGGCCGACCTAGAAAAAGATGGCGAGAATCTCTAGACGCACACCAAGAAAATTGGTATGAGGTGGCGCAGGAGCGAGACAGGTGGAAGGAATTGGGGGAGGCCTTTGCCCAGCAGTGGGACAGTGATCAGAACCACACATAAGTAGGTTGAATCTGTAATAAAACACGCTGCATAGAACTGTAACTTTTATTTGTAACTTAGACCTCCAACTAGTAACTGCAAAATCAATTACCGAATCCACGCCGTGACAGCCCTGAAACACTTTAAAACGATCATGAGGGTTGGCACGTAATAAAAACAAATTGTCCAAACCCCAGTATGACGTACCGCACCACAGACTATATCTAAAGCACCACAGAGTATAATGACGTAACCGTACTCTGGGGATGACCACTGAACCATTGGGGTAATGATTATTATTATCTGTGGAACCCTAACTCGATAAGTATATGGGGTGAATATTCGGCAGGGGTATCGTGTAATTGGAACTCCGATCCTGATCGCTTCCAATTCCAAGTTTGGAAGGCGTTAGCATAGCCAGTTATTCTACCGCCAAGCAGTAGTGTGCAAGCATTACTGTGTTCCGGTTTGAAGGGTCCTAGCCAGCGAAGTTACTGGGCATATGAGACTTAATATTTCTAATATCTTAATTATTTTTTTGGAAATAAATTATTTGAATATCTGATGTCTCGGGGTGACGAGCGCAATTCAGTGCTACGCAGTGCTTTTTATGGTATTAAAAGTTCTGGGTGGCACTGCAATTATTATGGGCAGGCGTGGCGCTTGTCATGAGGCGAACGACTTGCTCGTCTCATCACTGTTCCATAAAAACCTTTCAAATCAATATCGTTTATTTTTAGCGATCGTGATTGGGAATGGGACGCGGACTTTGAGTAGAAAAATTCGACAATTTCACAGACGAATTCCGATCACAAGACATGTTTGACAGCGATCCGGATCGGTGTTCGATTTAGACGATTCCCCTGCGGGTTGGATGGGCAAATCAGAAAATGAGACAGAAATACAACGTGTCGGTAGACACGTTTTGGCACATTTGGCGAATTTGGCCTTTTTTCATCGCCTAGTGATCTATGTTTGGCCACTGATGTTAAGCGACGATGTGGCCGAAGATGGGTATAGATCTGTTGGTCGACGGCAGTAAATAGATCTATACCTAGTGCCTACATCATCCCGAAACACTGGCACAAAAGAAACATAATATTGTCCAAAATAAACAATATTTTGAAAAAATGTTTTAAAAAAATGCTGCTCAGTTTCTTATTCAGTTTTGGCATCACAGACGCACTTATGAACGTCAATTATTACAATGACTCTACCACCGTATGGGAAAAAGAACCACTAAACAGAAGATAAAAGAAGATACGGCAAGAAACTGCATTTTTTTAGAACTTTTGTTACAATATTTTATGTTTGTTTTTGACAATATTATGTTTCTTATGTGCCAGTTGGCTTCTTGGCAGAAGCGGAATGTTCCAAGCATCTTTGTCTTCTATATAATTACTATCTGTATAGTATGCTTTTTTCATTACAATATTTTTCACACGCAATTTGAATCTACTTTCTGTGAGCTCCGTTATACATTCATTTGTAGAGAGCATCGGACATGCTCGAAACGTAGGTCGACTAATTCGACAAACTACGTGAGTCCTAGCCGTTTTACAAAATATTTATAAAGAATCAAACTCACAAAAACTTTCTAAAATAAAAAAACGTTAAGAATATCACATTTCTTGTGTTTGAGCAAGTATTCTGAAAGCCGGTTCCAACTAGAGACGCAATTGTAGAATAATCCCTTCTTTGTAGACACTCTCGAGCTGATCCCAGATTTGAGAACAGCGGAGGAATGCGCAAGTGCTTTGTAGTGTCAACTGTGCGGCCGCGGTTTTTCGTCGGAATTTAGAGAAATCCTTTCTTAGCTACCTTGAATACAGAGGACCGTACGAAGAGTTTTCTATTGAGTACTTACCGCCAATTCGTTTATTTTTTAATATTGTCTACAATAATGACACTTGGACACAAAACATAGATAGGTACAGAAATCAATCTACATACAAAGTGCGCCGACACCGCTCACGGACACGATATTTCAGACCAGTTGGGATCAGTGCGAGCGCGAGTGCCATCCGCTTGAGACACGTGTCTAGGAACTTTTTGTGCAAAAATGGAGCAACAAAAAAAGCTTTTATAACTTTTTTTTTTGTAGTATCAGCTGTGTAAGCGTTGTGTTTAATAATCTAATGAGGAAGATGTAAATGTAAATTGATCGCATGGGTTTGTCTTCAAAAAAATTTACCCAAAAATAATTATAACTGCGAAAAAATTATGTCGATATCTTATAAAGTTTGTTTTTTAAATCAATCAATTTTGACTTCCCAAAAACTTCCTGCGCCGTCCGGTAACCGTCGTGACGTCACACCGCCGCCGCGCCGCCAGCGCCGCCGCCCGGTCGCAGGCAGCGGGCGCGCGCATTTAATTTAACAACCCTAGCGCGACCGCCGAGCGTAGGTATAAAAAATGAAGTACATACATGAGATTGACTTCTGTACTTTTTTGTGACTTGGAGCTGTTTGCCTAATAATGGCTATTTCTACTTTTATAATTCTAAAAAGAAAGACTGTGTTTGTTACAATTCTATAACGACGGAATGAATTTCGTTGAATGGTATACGTAGGTACATACTTCAGTTACTGGAATAGGGCAACGAGTACGTTCCATCCCGAAAAACGAAGTTCCTTAGGGAACAACAGTAACTTAACTAACACGCGGACGGAGACTCGGGCACCAACTAGTTTATTCAGATTCAGATTCAGATTCTGTATTCCTTCCATATGTAAGGTGTAAGTTGGTAAACGTACAAAGTATCGTATGGCCTCCGTCCCCCCGTCTGTCATATTTTTGTCGTTTTCTTATTATGCAGTTAATAATAGTTTTAAAATCATTATACTGTCAGTATCACGAAATTCAGTCATTTTATGCACATGCTTGTCAGTTTTGAATTCATCTACAGTACAAATAAATTTACATATATACAAAATATAATATTGAAAATTATTCTAAAATGCCTGTGGTGGAGGGGAAAGTGCCCAGAACATTGGCAAAAAAGAGTAAAGTTGATCATCACATTTATAAAGTTGATTTATTGAGTCGGCTGCACACGTTCATCGTGCTAGTCTGGAATCCACAACGTTTGATTAGGATGAAGTCACACGCGGCGTCTCCATCAATTTGTTTGTATGACTTCATACAAGTCCATGTGATTAATTTGATTGCACGGCGACTCTAAGAGTGCCGTAGTAACAAGAGTGTTAACATGCATCTATACATTTTATGTTAGACAAATGTGATGCGACACTGAACTACCAAAATATTGGCTGTCTCTTTGCACTCTTGTAAAAAGTATATTGTAATCATAATTTTCAACAAAAATCTTGTTTTATATTCGACTGAGTAATGAAACGAGCAGGCCGTTCACCTGAAGTAAGCACAGAACTTTGCTTTGCAAAATCTTGCACGGCTCTGCACTGCGCTCATTACCGTGAGACAACCTTAACTCTCATATTGCCCAGTCATTTCGTTTGAATATGTCCATGAGCATTTGTTTTTTAATTCAGACAGTGTCAATTTAAATGTTTGCGCTTTAGTAATACCTAGTGATTTTTTGGACGTTTCCGTGGATTTTTGATGCACTTATAATAGCAATGTTATTTTTAATAACTTGACGGGATATTATTATAATTTTATAAGCCACCATTTTACAATCAAGTTTGTAGTTCGAATGTACAAGTTTTTTAAAAGAAAAACAAACTCTATGACCTAAACTCCCGCCAAAATAGTCATAGACAAAAAAATAACTAAACTGCAATATATGTCGGCTTTGGCTAATACTTACGAAGGAATGTCGCAAAAAGGTTTAATAAAACTTAGTATTCAGCCTCGGGCGAGATCTAGTGCGGGACAGAGGTGCTCAACATTTTACTACAAAACAAGATTTTTGTTGAAAAATATATTTTTAAATTCAAGCTTTTAACAAATTCGTAATCGGAACCGCGAGCAGATTAAAATGAGCCCAAACACTAGTAGTTTACGATTATCCGTCAAGTAGTTCGATTGCCCACCTTCCGTCTCCATCATTAGGTCAGCTAGCCGTCACCATAATATTAAATTTTCATCGGCCTTTGACAAGTATCCAAATTTTCAATTCCGTAGGATAATAGTAAGTGATTCTGATTCAACTTGCAAGATTTGACCCAAACAAACAAACATTGCAAGTTAAATAAAAGCTTGGAAAACGAACTGGCCCCTATTGCGCCATTCGTCTTTGTCCTGGGCCAATCTTACGCTGCCAAGTTTACTTCTAAAAGTTAAGACGAAGGTTTTTGTAACATGGAATACTTGAAGAACTAGTCTGGCCATTTTTCTTTGAATCACGATTCACCACTGCGGGCCGGGGAGAGAGGGAGAAAGCATGGTTGTGATTGGCCGGTAGAGTAGGAACTGCTCTTAGAGTAGTGCTGCACTACTTCAGCATACCAAATACAAGTTAAAGCAAATGAATGATTTTGCTAGAGCCGATGAATTAAGGTGTCTGAAAAATTATAGCCATTACTCTCCGAAGATATATCGTTTCAATGTGTGTGTTCTACCGCCTCTGTTATGGGGAATGTTCTGAAGTTTTTTGACCTGCTTCCGTCTTCCCAATTTTACCACCGCACATCTCGCCATCATCAAAAAGCTCACCCTACATCTTACAAAACTGGACTTCCCACACGACACGCTTCACTTGCACTTTCCTTCCTCGCACTTGTAAGATGTGGAACGACCTACCTTCGTATGTATTACCTTTGAGCTATAACATGGAGTCCTTTAAAAGGGGTATTAATAGTCCTTAAGGGTCGGCAACGCATCAGCAATGCCTCTGGTGCTGCAGATGTCCATAGGAGACAGTAACCGCTTACCATCAGGCGGACCGTTTGCTTGTTTGCCAACATTTTATTTATAAAACATTTGGTTTTCGCCGTATTCGTGACGATTTTTGTGGTACTAAACGAGTGAAATGTTGACAACCTCTGTGAACTACAAACAGTCATTCTGTGGGCGAGCAATAAGCCAGCTGGAATACCCAGTAGGTACTATCCAGTACTAGGTAGGTACAGGCAGCGACGAAACGGCTTTGGACATTTTGAATTTTACTAATCCTATCCTACTTCCTTACTTTCCTGTCCTACTAATATTTAAATTGCAAATAGTTGTGAGGATAGGTGTATGTTTGTTTCTCAATCACGCAAAACTACTGAACTGAAATTGTATGGTATTAATAGTATAGAAAATCTTTAGATTATAGAAAAGAACATATACTTACAATAGGTACTTTTCATTTTAGAAACCACGGATGAAATCGCAGCGCAGTTTTTCTTGATCCCCAATTTCACGGGATAAAAAGTAGCTTTTGTGTTAGTCCGGGATTTTAATAAAATTCCGTAATGTATAACGGAAATCACGGAAAGTGAAAAAGCATACCATACAGTTAGTAATTACATAGAAAACAAAGATGCATGGAATATTCCGTTTCTGCCAAGTAGCCAACTGACACATAAGAAACAGAATAAAATAATAATATAATTACTGGGCATTATGAGACTCAACAGCTAATTGTTTTAGGGTGACAAGCGCAGTGCAGCACCGCGAAGGATTTTGCAAAACAAAGTTCTGGGTGGTGCTGTTATTGTTATGGGCTGGCGTATTGCTTACCATCAGGCGAACGACCAGCTCGTCTCGTCATTCAGTTACATAAAAAAAATGACGAAAATAAACAAAATATTGTAACAAAGTTCTAAAAAATACCCCTTAGTTTCTTGCCGTATCTTCTGAGTAGTGGTTCTTTTTCCGATACGGTGGTAGTCATTGTAATAATGGATATGTGATACCTAAAATGTATTAAGAACTTTTGAACTTTAAACTTTGAAGTATTTCCATTCCAAATTTCACTCAAATCAGTTGAGCCGGTACTGCGTAAAGAAGTTTAATATAGAGTTATCATAACTAAATTAATGCAGGTGTTTGACGAGGCTTCACTTGCGTAAAATGAATACCTTTTTATTGTTTAAGAAATTTACTAAATCATGGTCAAAAACACATCAAAATTCATCAAGTAGTTTCGATGTATTAAGCGAATAAGCAGACACGCAGATGAGCTACTTTAATATAATTTAGAAACTTAGAGGGTAGATAAAAAAACTTCAGCACTTGACTCGCTGACTGTACTAATGTCCTGAAACGCCAGCTTTGAAGTATGTCCTAATGAGGAGCTCCGAGATTGCGTGTCCTTTTTGGTTTGCATTTTGTGAAAGTGTCAAAGTGCCAACCAGTTTGGTCTAGGGTATTTTTGAACTGGTGACAAACCTCATAATTATAGATTATACGATATACGTATTCGAAATCACCGGTGACAGTTTACAATTCACGGTTATAGGGAAAGTCGACAAAAACCATAATTCCTTTTTGTGTTGTGTAGTATATATATATATAATAGTTATTGTGTTATATTTTTGTATATATGTTGGTCTGTAAGGCATATAGTCTATGGGCCTCTGTTAAAACTTTACTTTCTTCTACTTTAATACTGTCTGCAACAAATCATCACTACATAGTATAAAACAAAGTCGCTTTCTCTGTCCCTATATCCCTATGTATGCTTAAATCTTTAAAACTACGCAACGGATTTTGATGCGGTTTTTTTAATAGATAGAGTGATTGAAGAGGAAGGTTTATATGTATAATAACCGTGCGAAGCCGGGGCGGGTCGATATTAAGTAAATAAATAAAAAACATACATTTTGATTTCCTGTCGATGTTTTACTTCACCATTTTTAGAGCGAATGTTAAACACAACTTAAGAAAGACAGTGGCGCGAGGCTATTGGGATTCGAACTCGGGTGCATTGGATCAAAAGTCGTGCTCCCACTGAGCCGCACCCGCTCTTTGAAAATCGATAGTAGGATAGTAAGATGAAAATCGCCGTGCGAAGTCGGGTCGGGTCTCTAGCGTAAAATACAAACTCGACAAATTCTTTGCACAATTTAGCATGTTTCCCGAACTATGTTCCCGCACTGAAACTTACAAGTTCCAGGACTCGAGCGTTCCCACTTTATAAAACTTCGGAAAATAGTTTCCAATGCATTTTTGATGTAGCGTTATTGTAAGATAGGTTTTTGATGCTGCTTTACTTGTTTGTTATATTTCTTGTAAATATTTTGGACTTTTTTGGAGTGGTAGGCTCTGACCGTGGTTGTAATACCACCCACCGAACAAAGCCATGCCGTCAAGCGACCGTATTTCGGGATGATGTTCGGTGAACCATCGGGGAGACGGGTCTGAGCAGCCGCTCAACTGCCGTCTCTCTCTAGATCTATGTGCTCCATTTTAGGCCACATCATCGCTTCACATCAGGCGAGATAGTGCCCAAACATAGATATATTAAGCGTAAAAAAATAATCTAAAAGTCAAAAGTCATAACATATTTATTAAATAAGCACAAAAAATGCACTTTCAAACGTCGTATACACATAGTTCAAATCAATTAAAATACGTTAAAACTGTAACTTAAGATATCTTGATTTGAAAAAACTAGGTAAGCATTCTTACCCATACTCAAATTGAAGTCCGGGCCCAGAAAAGAAATGCGAAAACTGACTCTACCAGTGCTTCGGAAATACGCCCGCTAAAGAAGAGCACCAGGAAACTGCGGGGATGTCTCTGTTTTAACCGACTTGAAGTGAAAGGAAAGGTTCTCTGTTCGATTGTATTTTTTTTACGTTTGCTATCTTAGAACTTCGTCATTCATGAACCGATTCGGAAAAATATTTTGCGTTGGGCTCAGTATAGCCACGAATTGGTCCCATATAAATTTCATCGATATTTGACCGTGGACTTCGAAGATACATTGAAGTCCCCCTCAGTTTCTTGCCGTATCTTCTGAGTAGTGGTTTTTTTTCCGATACGGTGGTAGTCATTGTAATAATTTGACGTTCATAAGTGCGTCTATGACGACAAAATTGAAATAAAGAACTTTGAACTTTGAAGTCGGTTTTTTGTTTGATAAAACGTATACCTGTTTCAAATCTGTGTATTAAGTCACACTTGCTGTTACACAATTTCAGTACAGGCTATCTATAGAGTATCCAGGACATTCCAGGATCCAGCATTCGGCTCACTAACCGGATTGCACGGTCCATTTGTCCAATCTGGGCCCATTCGGGCGCCGCGCCGGCCCTGTAACGGTTTAGGGGACATTTACACTAGCCGTTTCAGACGGAATGGTCCAAGTTTAAATGCATTTACGTGCTTTTACTATGTCACAGGGTTGCTACTGTAGTACGGATAGTACGATGTTCTGTCAAAGGATTTGTTAGTAGAGTACACAGTGGCAGATTCAAAGCTCTTCGTGGCAGGTTGCCACATTGATGAGTAGTGCGAGTGCACGAGGCCGACTTGCACTACTCCGATTGTCTACAATGCCCTTCAAGCCGGAACACAGTAATGCTAGCGCACTACTGCTTGGCTGAATAACTAGCAAAGCGGTGGTACCCATCCAGACGGCCTCTCGCATACGAGAAACTTACCACCAGTAAAATATGAGATTTCACTACTGAGCATACGAGACTTCAAATCTGGTGTCTCAGTGATACGCAGTGCTTTTTATGGTTAAAAGTTCTGGGTGGCACTGCAATTGTTAAGGGCAGGCGTGGCGCTCACCATCAGGCAAACGACTTGGTCGTCTCATCACTCAAGTCCATAAAAAATGTGAAAAGATGGAAGGGAGGCCTTTGCCCTGCAGTGGGACGATTCAGGCTCTATATGATAAATAACAATAATAATTAGGGTACTTATTGAATTTTTAATTGTTAACCTATGTCAACTAATGATTAAAATATAAAAAATCCTAGCGTATATTAAAATTAGGGTTAGGTAAAAAGCAACGCCTAAAATTTATACCCCGTTCTGCCCATGTAAATGCCTTACAACGACAATTCTCTACATGTACTGAATCTCGGAATGCTAGCGAGCAAATCCTGTATCTATATCAGTCTGAATCGGACAAGCAATGGCGTACGGACATCGGACATGCAATGGCGTATAGGCGCGAAATCGGACGTCCTATAGCAAACATTGGACATGGAATGGCCCGAGAATGGCCATTGTTTGTATTGCTTTGCGATGGTTTAACTGCGTCTCTCGAATTATTTGCCAGATTTCGTATAGTCAACAGTGAAAATATTTCTCGCTGATTATTTGGTTCCACAGACTTTGTCAATCAATCAATCAATCAAAATCTCTTGATTCTTGTTCCGATACGGTGATAGTCATGGTGATAATTTGACGTTCATAAGTGCGTCTGTGATGACAAAAATAAATAAAGAACTTTGAACTTCGTCAATTTTCTTTAATGCTATTATTATTTTTTATTTGCTATTTTTTTCTTTTTATTTTTTCTTTGTTTCAATTATTTTTTGGGGTCTGAGCAGCCGCTCATCTGCCGTCTCTCCCTAGATCTATGTGCTCCATTTTAGGCCACATTATCGCTCCACATCAGGCGAGATAGTGGCCAAACATAGATCTAAAAAAATTGAACGTATTTTAATTGATGATGTGTATTTGATGTTTAAAAGTGCATTTTTTGTGTATATTTCATAACATATTAGAAAATAACGTTTTTCTTTTTGTCATTAAAGAATATGTATCATTTAGGAAGGAGGTCCCCAAGATACAGGTTTACCTAGTTTGGGGACCAATGGACTATGTATTTGTAAACTAAGTATTTATTCAATAAAACGTTATTATTATTATTATTATATTAATGTCTTTTGAGTTATGAAATAAATCCATCAAGCACACTTCTAACCAGTAATTCCATCTGTTGCAGGTCAAAATGTGGACATCACGCCGCGCGAGGCGGTGCGGAGAGTCGGCGACGACCTACAGGTGCTGTGCAAAGTGCCTTACATCATAGATTCATGTCGGTGAGTACTCTTTTATACATTACGTCATCATCATCATCAGCCATTACGCTCCCACTGCTGGGACTCGAGCCTTCCCTCCCAGAGATAGTAGGGGCCATAATCCGCCACGCTAGCCCAGTGCGGGTTGGTGGATGTCACATGTCCTTGAATTTTTGTGATAAAGTCTTGGACCCTTTGATTTTTACCCTTTTACTCGTGGTACGTCTCTCGTATGCGGGATTCGTATTATTCTGCCGTCAAGCAGTAGTGCGCAAGCATTGCTGTGTTTCGGTTTGAAGGGCATTGTAGCCAGCAAAATTACTGGACTTATGAGACTTAATATCTGATGTCTCGGGTGATGAGCGCAATGTTACGCAGTAGTTTTTACTGTATTAAAAATTCTGAGTGGCATTGCAATTGTTATGGGCAGGCGTGGCGTTTACCATCATATGAACGACTTGCTCGTCTCATTACGCAGTTCCATAAAAATCCCTTCTATTTTTATACACTCGAGAGCAATGAATCCGGGTCACTTAAAGAATCCTAAAAATCTCGGAAACTAAAAATGCTAGGTTAATGCAATAAATTGTATATAATAGACAATGTAATACTCCTTAAATGAAGGTATTAAAACTTCTTAGTTATTGTAAAGTTATATCATAAAAAAATCAAATTTGAAAAAGGGCCACTTTCGAAGATGGAACTACGAAATTACAGCATTTGGTTTTGCTTTTGTTTGTAATCTGTCATTTATGTGGGTACATAAACCATGTTGATAGTGCTCTATATTCATTATTCAAGCTGAAATTATGTCGCTTACGCCTGAAGAATGCACCAGAATACTTACAATGCTGGAAACCGGCCGGAGTCAGCGCGATACAGCCAGGACTGTCTGTGTGTCGCTGTCAACAGTACAAAGAGTTCTCCGACGTTACGAAGAAACTGGTTCTAACCTACGCAGACCAGGAACGGGCAGAACCAGGTGTACCACAGCACGAGAAGACCGATACTTGGTGAACACCATGCTTCGAAATCGCTTTCTCACAGGAACTGAACTCACCAATCAGTTTCGACGCCTCGGAGGAAGTAACCCAAGTGCATGGACAGTAAGACGTCGGCTTGCTGAATCTAACTTAAAACCCCTTAGACCTGCAAACGGCCCTAAACTGGAGCGTGGGCATCGTATTTCGAGACTAAGATATGCCCAGAGCCACGTAAATTGGAGTATTGAAGATTGGTCAAAAGTTATGTTCTCCGACGAATCAAAATGTATGCTCTACAAGCACGATGGAAGACACAGAGTGTATCGAAGACCAGGGGAAAGATTCAAGCAAGCATGCATTGAAGAAAAAGTAGCCTACGGTGGTGGGTCTGTACTTGTGTGGGCCGGAATTTCTTCTGAAAGTCGCACAGAGCTGGTGATCATAGAAAACGGCTCTTTAACTAGCGTAAGATATGTGGAAGAAATCCTCAATGATCACGTTGGTCCATTTATGGTCAATTTAGGTGAGGATGCTATATTTATGCATGACAATGCCCGACCTCATACAGGTAGGATTGTGAATGACTACCTTCAAGAGATGAACATTACTCGTATGGAGTGGCCAGCGCGCAGCCCGGATATCAACCCGATCGAGCATGCTTGGGACGAGCTAGGCAGATGCGTAAAACAACGAAACCCTCCCCCAATCACGCTTCGTGAGCTCAAAATTGCTCTCACAGAGGAATGGGAGAATATTCCCCAAAATCGTATAAGGAACTTGGTGTACAGCATGCCAAACCGCGTAAACGCAGTAATGGAAGCACGAGGAGGCAATACGAAGTATTAAAATTCAAGAAAATCGTAATAAAGTTCAAAAATTTCATGTTTCCTATTTTTGTTTTAAGGAGAGATCAGCAGTTTTTTTCTTTATGTAATTTTGTGTTAATAAAATGTATGGTGACTCATATTTTTTTTACTTTCATTTAAGGAGTATTACATTGTCTATTAAATACAATTTGTTGCATTAACCTATCATTTTTAGTTTCCGAGATTTTTAACATTCTTTAAGTGACCCGGATTCATTGCTCTCGAGTGTATTTACAAATAAATACGTCTAACGATCACATACATAGATCCTGGCCCCTAACTAGGATTCCCTGTATCTTGGAAACCAGTAACAAAGACCATGGTCCCACAACACCCAGACACGAAATACTTGCATTTTTTCAGAGCGCAAACATTTGTCCCGTCGCGGGAATCGAGCCCGCAACCTATATGTACTGTATTATCTAAGTTAATATTTAATGAACGATCGTTTGTTTTCAGTATGACCGTGGGCACGACCTCGTACAGACTGAAGCCGGGAGATACGGAGGGAGACGTTTTGTACTTCGGACAGGGTCTAGAGGTGAGTTGCGTGTCTATATTGTCAAAGATTCCGTGTCCATCCCATCATACGCAACCAGACGCAAGACCATGCGCCCCGCGGTTCCGCCCGCGATTTCCCGGGATAAAAAGTAGCCTATGTCCTTTTCCAGGACCTAAAGTACCTGTGTACCAAATTTCATCAAAATCTCATACTCAATTCAGTGGTTTTCGCGTGATTCAGTAATATCCATCCTTGGATCCATCCTTCCATTCATCCATCCATCCATCCATCTATCTATCTATCTATCTATCTATCTATCTATCTATCTATCTATCTATCTATCTATCCATCCATCCATCCATCCATCCATCCATCCATCCATCCATCCATCCATCCATCCATCCATCCATCCATCCATCCATCCATCCATCCATCCATCCATCCATCCATCCATCCATCCATCCATCCATCCATCCATCCATCCATCCATCCATCCATCCATCCATCCATCCATCCATCCATCCATCCATCCATCCATCCATCCATCCATCCATCCATCCATCCATCCATCCATCCATCCATCCATCCATCCATCCATCCATCCATCCATCCATCCATCCATCCATCCATCCATCCATCCATCCATCCATCCATCCATCCATCCATCCATACACCCACCCACCCATCCATCCATCTATCAATCCATCCATCCTCACAAACTTTCGCGTTTATAATATTAGTAGGGTAGTGGATTACTGCTATCTAAGGTGTAACGAATTATTTTTATAATTCCGGTAATTCCATCACGACCTCTAAAGAATTATGCGCAAAGACTGTTCTAATGAGAAAAGCATACTATACTGTTCGTAATTACATAGAAGACAAAGATGCTTGGAACATTCCACTTCTGCCAAGTAACCACCTGGTACATAAGAAACATAACATTGTAAAATCCCAAAAAACTGTAACAAAACCTCTAAAAAAATGTCCCTCAGTTTCTTGCCGTATCTTCTGAGTAGTGGTTCTTTTTCCAATACGGTGGTAGAGTCTTTGACGTTCATAAGTGCGTCTGTGGTGCCAAACATGAATAAAGAGATTTTGATTTTAATTATGAAATTCTTTCTCTAATTCCAGCACGGAGAATGCGGCGCGCACATAAAGAACATCAAAGAAGAGTGGAACGGCAACGTGACGTGTGTTCTGCCACCGCAGTCGGGCAGCATCGAGCTGTCTGCTGCCATGAGGCTGCTCGTTGCCAGTAAGTACTCCAAAACCTTGACCAGGGTCACAATAATATATCTGATTCCGCCATCCCCATTCCATCACCGGACGGCCAGACGTACGGCAAGCCGTCATCAATTTATGGTTGACATCCCTCCTGCTCGCACCGAGCGCTTTGCTTCGACCTTCATAATACGAACGGCTAAGGAGTGGAACTCTCTGCCGGCATCTGTGTTTCCGGATAGCTGTAATCTGGGTGTCTTTAAGACAACAGTGAGCAGGTTTCTTCTAGGCGAGTGTGCTACATCTTCGTCCGCATCGTCACTTAACAATAGGTGAGATAGCGGTCAAACGCAAGCCTATAAATAATAAAAATATATAGGGTCAGCCAGGGTCTTTTCTGTTACAATATCAACAGGTTCGACTCCATGTTATGATTATACAATCATCATGAGCCTATTGTGTGGACCTTCTTAGGTTTTTTCTCTTTGTCTGTGAGAAAAAACGTCTCTCAGAACTTGGAAAGTTCTTTATTTCGACACCACACTTCGAAAAAATATAGTTCGACAAGTCATTGTTTAGACTGAACATAATTCGACAAGTATTAGTTCGACAGAAAATACTTCGACAACACAAACGGCCTCAAATGCTAGGTTAGGTTAGAGCAGTGAACACACCGTGCGAGCCGAGCGAGAGAAGCGAGCGTGCCGCGGCAGCCCCCGGCCAAGATTTTGCAAAATTAAGTCCTAGGTGGTGCTGCAACAGTTGTGTTGTTTACCATCAGGAGAACGACCTGCTTGTCTCATCAGACATTGATTCAATATCACGCACCCCTCTTGCAGAGCCACCGAAGCAGCCGACCCTGATTTCCCCGCCGCAGCCCGCCTTCAAGGAAGGAGATGTATTCATGGCGCAATGCGTCGCCGCAGACGGCAGACCCGCTGCCAAACTTAGCTGGCTACTTGGTAAGTCCAACTATTGGATGGATGGATGATTGTTACTCAATCACGAAAAAACTATTAAACGGGTTTCGATGAAATTCAGTTGTTTCTTTAGGTACTGGAAAAGGACATGGCTATTCCCGTAAAACCGCGTGTAAAACCGCAGGGAGCAGCTAGCCATGTAAGGACTAACAAACGCAGAATCAGAATATAATAATAATTAATAATAATTTGTTTATTCATTTAGAAATGTTGGTACAAAAAACTTAATATTAGTATACTCGGAAACTTATTCTAAGGTTTACAAATAGGGTAGGAATAATAATTAAGTTATTTAAAGTCCACTAGTTCCCACACTAGGATTCCCTGTGTCGTGGGACACTAGTCTCCTCCGTAAAATGCTTCAATTATAGTTAGTATATAGGGATCCATATTCACAGTTAGGAACATAACTAAATAAACGTGAGCTAAACAATAGGTAGGATCAGATATGTCTTTCAACTTAGAAGTAGCCATTTAAGCTTTTTGGTTGTCCTGGTCCCTAGAACTATTTATTCTAGGTGCGTACAATAGTTCGAGTATCATAACTACCTTGTTTCATGCGTCCAAACTCGAAATCAAAAACAAAAATAATAAGCTCGGCAAACAACCCGACACGTACAACAGCAGTGGAAGAATCAAAATGATTTATTGATAACTAAATAGGTAATAAATATCTATTAATAATAATATACCTACATTTCCCACATTGTACTAAGTTTAGCTGTAGTTTCCTAAAATAATAATTCATTGCAATACATAGACACATCAGCCTACCCTCATCCGCGACTGTGTTCGCGTCGACACAGTAATATAGCCTTATCACTCGGCGATAGTGTAGTTAACTTTCTATCAGTGAAATCATTTTTAGAAGCAAATCCAGTTCGAGTGATACTCCTACATACAACTATACCTATAATATTAGTATAGATTGATGAGCCTTTAGATTTTAAACAGAAGTTAAAGATTTTTTTATTACCAACAAATGACGCAAGCAGGTGAAAAAAATGAAGACGGGAGGCCGTCTGGGTAGGTACCACAGCTTTGCTAGTTATTCTACCGCAAAGCAATAGTGTACTAGCATTACTGTGTTCCGGTCTAAAGGGTACTGTAGCCAGCGATGTTATGGTATTAAAAGGTTTGGGTGGCACTGCAATTGTTATGGGCAGGCGTGGCGCTTACCCTCAGGCGAACGACCTGCTCGTCTCGTCACTCAATTACATTAAAGAGAAGATCCAGCTGGATGCTTAAAGTCAAAGTATTTAGTATGTATTATTTTTATAATTTTCCTCCTCAGACGACGAACAGTTGTTATCCGGCGTCCACCAGCCAATCATCACGTCCGAGCCGGGAAGCGACCTGCAGACCATCAGTCAGAACGTCTCCCGCACTCTCTCGGCCGACGACGCCGGCAGGACCCTCGCCTGCAGAGTGGAGCATGAAGCTTTGCAACAACCCTATGATATCAAGAGGCAGTTGAATGTGCAGTGTAAGTCATTGTTTAAAAGATTAAAGAAAGAAAGATAAAATATAACTTTAAATTTAAACATCTCTGATACAATAAAACATGTCTAAGAACCACCGCCAGAAAATCTGTACAGAAAAATCAGTCTGCAAAGACATTTAAATGAATAGCGACTCTTGATACGACGCAATAAAGTGCAATTCAGGTTGCAGAGTGCTGCGTACCTAAAATATATTAACCTACATACTGCCTCTCTTTCTATCGCGTAGCTCTTATCTCTTCTGACGCCGTTAGGGTTTTCTTATTTTGGTATCTTACTTAAGTACCAGTTATGTATGTATTATTTTGTGAGAATAGATGGATGGATGGTTGTTTGTTACTCAATCACGCGAAAACGTTGGAAAAAAATTATGAAGGATGACTACGAAACAACTGGATAAAAACAACTCGAATTAGTAATTCGAACTCTAGGCAAATAGATGCTCAAATATCAAGTATCAACGCCCGGGGGTGTGTAGCTGTTTCGTCTGTTTAAGACTCATCAGGTACGGTAACTGCCACACGACAGTCTGAAGAAGCCTTAACGACCGAGATATACACACACCACCGACAACAAGTTTCCGAGGACGAGGACAACTTTTTATTCCGGCAAATTGCGAATGGCATGTACCAGAGCCATCTATCCAAGATACGCCAGCAACTTTCAGCTGTTACGGCAGCGTTTAAAACATAAGAACGTGACGTTAACAACATTGTTTTATTCCAGACCCACCCAAAAGACAAGAGCTAGGACCCATCACGATCTTCGGTCTCAAACTGAACGAGGAAGGTCGTCTAAACGTCAGCATCAGGTCCAACCCTCCCCCGCAAGCCGAGTGGACCACGGGAGAGCACCGGCTGGTCGCGCCGCAGAGCAGCGATGATGGACTCATGGCTGCTTTGGAGCCTCTTCACTTGGTAAGTGTTGTATGAGCGAAGCGAGTAGAAAAGTAAAAGAAATATTTTATAAGCATGTTTAGAGAAACAACTTGGACAAATTGCGGGTTTGGAGCCTCTTCACTTGGTAAGTGTTGTATGAGGGAAGCGAGCGGAAAAAATTGTGCATATGAGTGAGCAAAGTGAGCGCATAAATTTGACCCCGCCATGACTTTTTTATGTGCTGGTTTACCCATCGGCATCACAAGCGCAATTGTTCACGATAATGCGTATGCGATTTATTAATACTCGCTCTAAAACGTTAAACCAAACATCGTAAGGAAACCAGCATATCCAAGAATCATGATATTCCAGGACATGTGACATCCGCCAATCCTCACTGCGCCCGCTTTGTGGATTTTGGTCTATGCTCTTTCCCTAAGAGCAGGCCCGTGTCCCAGCAGTGCGTATGTAATGAGTTGATAAGGATGATAGTGATGACTGTACCATACTAAAATGATTGTCTCCCTAGGGCGGTGGCTACTACAACATCACTCTAGTACTGTCCCGTGTCACCAAGGAAGATGTCGATCGGACGTTCTTTTTGCGTGTCTCTAACAATCTGGGACGAGAGGAGATCGCCGTGAGGGTCAGCACAATGGACGAACCCGCAGGTAAGGCTCATTTAATTATCACTTGTTACACCTACGCACTACTTGAAGCATATTGATTGAAACTTGATATTATTTGACACTGGCTGAATGTACAAACCGTGCGAAACCATATTTCAAGAAATAAGATTTAAAAAAGCAACTGTTTTAGCGCCATCTATTGGTTTATTTATGATTGAAATGGCTCATTAAGCATAGCAAAATATCTTAAGGATTATCTAATCATTATTAAAATTGGCCGTACGACATTTTAATGAGACTGATAAGGTCGTGAGCCTACAGATAAGCGCCACAAATGTCTATATGTAATAGTTTGTTGAAAAATATCGAAATGTACGAATTACTTGGTGGAACATCTTGTTCTTATTAACGCCATCTATCGGTGAACTAGATCTATTTGTTGTTAATCTGACAGTTGACATTTCTTCTTTGTCTTCGCATAGTTTATGGATCCAGCCGTTGTTAGTATATTATAAATTAATTTATTAAATACGCTTCAAGAAACAATGTTTCTTTTAAGTCAATATAAAGTTTTAAGTGTGTTCCCTATTCCCAACAGCGCGCAAAGCAAAGTCGTCCTTTTTGGTTATTGATGTCTATGGTAAGAAGATTAAAAAGAAAAAGCCTGCCTCTATGAATGGTGTTATAGTATAGGAGCTCGATATTTTTGTAGGTAGTTGTTTTGAAATTAAAGCCTGCATTTTTTATAATGTTGATTATAATTGTAATTATAAGCCTGTCTTTTTTGTAGAATTACTGGAACGTGTATGATTTAAAAACCTTTTTATGACTAGTAATTGTAATGGGCTACAATTTTACGTGCGCATGCTTAGCCAATACTAAGAGATTTATTTAGTCACCGTCGTGTGAATCTTCGTGCTTTCTTGATAAAGTGACACACAGTGAGAAAAGGTTCAGGTTCGAATCCTGTTTCAAATTATTATTTTTAAGCTATTGCATAGCTTCTATCGCGGGCCTTGAGCGTGGAGACCGAATCCAGAAATTCCGTATCGAAAATAACCTAACACCCCCCACTCCGAATGCTATGCAATAGCTTTACCGCGGCAGTCTCCGAGTGCCACACGTCTTTTTCTCCTAGTTTTATTTTATTGGAGTAATGCTATAAATATTATAGTACTTTTTCCATAGAAACTAGAACCGACATCGTTTTTTTTGTAACCGCGCATGTCATCCTTTTATTTTCTTTTTTACGCAGATGGACATCCTAACTCTTCTGGTAGGACTTTTTTACTTAGCATTGCATGAATTATTGTAGATAAAGTAATCAGGCATGATTTGAAATATTAATTAACTTTAAATGTATAATGTTTATGCCTGAAATTCGATACCTACCTCAATTATGTCAATTTTAAGTATTAAATACTCATTAGAAATCAACAACATATAGCTGGCATGATAATAATATATACCTAACACTTCATTAGCAGTAGTGAATGTCACTGAGATATTTGTATACTCATCATATAACCACACTCATAAAATTATATTTAGGTTATTTATTATTTAGGCAAAAAGTTAAGTGGACCACAACACTTTTTTTTGGCATCGCAACACAGAACATTCTGCCAATGCAGTCATTATGATCACAGCCAATTAAATCTCACAACTGGCTTAGGCCATTCTGTTCATTATTCATCTAAGTAGTTATTTATCCCCAGCCCCCTGATCACAGATCAAATGAAACATTTTCGAGAAACAATTAAGTTAATTAAACCAGGAATAAAATTTACGCCTTTGTTTTGGGATGTTTTGAAAAATTTATTTTTATAAACTTTTTAAAATGGAAAAAATGGTTATGGCTTCAAGAAAAGAAAGAGGAGGTTCTCAATTCGATTGTATATTTTTATGATTGTTACCTCGGATCTCCGTCATTTATAAACTGATTTGGAAGGCTTCAAATAGGTCCCATATAAATTTCATCGATATTCGACCTTGGACTTTGAAGATGCATTAGACTTGAAGTCGATTTTTTTATTAAATGTTTTTTTTTTATTTTTTAAATATTAAAATGTAGGTACTTATATTTCACTTTATTCATTATTCATTTAAATGTTGCATTCAGTACACTAGTCGACTATAGACACTAATAGATCTTATAGACTGATGGTGTGTGTACTACAAGTTACATATGCCCCTTTAAGTTACATATGCCCTATAAGGCCATTTACAACATTTTTTTACCTGGATTAACTTTCCCCAGGGGTAGAGTTGGAGACAGGCGCCATCGTGGGCATCGTCATCGCTGTTTTGCTTCTCCTGATCGCCATCTCGTTGGGCGTGTTTGCCTTCGCCACTGATAGATGGTGCTTCGCTGGTGAGTAGTTTTTTTTTTTACTGTGTTGGTTTGGGGGAAAATTATCGTATTGTTTAATTGTTCGTTTGATTTTTGTGATTTTGTAATTACGTTTTTGAGAGTCACGGGTTTTAAAACTTGACTTGGTTAAAATCTCTTGAGATTTTTTTTAGTGTTTGTTTTTTTTATATAATTACCTATTCTTTCTTTCGGGAGTATTAAAATGAATTGGGGGATGTTCTATCCGATTACACAAAATAATTCTTACATTTTATTAATATTTTTGTAGATTCTAATTTAATTTTGGGTTTGAACATACGTAAAAAATCAACAATGAATATTTATTTGTTTTGTCCTAATGTGTTTGGTAATATTTGAATGATTTTTAACTTTGTCCCCGTGCGGGCTAAGAGTCGTCGTACAATATCAACAAAACTTTTTTAATTATCATTTATTTTTTACACAGTATACTATAAATATGTTAAATATTTTTATTTACTACCACATATCAAATTTTTTTCTATTTTATATCACAAGTTTTGTCGATATGTATTTGATTTACCATTACATTTTGCATTATGACTATTAATTGCTTTTTGAATCGCTTTAAATCCTTTTTGAAAATGTAGGCATGCCAAGTCCTATCCTTACAGTAAAAATAATAATTAAAAAAACTTTCTGACACAGGCCTTCGAGCTCGACTATAGGTAAAGTTAAAAAATAGTAAAACCGTCACTAACACATGTTTGTGAGGCTTTCACGCTAAAACAATGCCTCCTTTATAAAAATAGAAAAACAAAAGCCATAGTTTTTGTTCCAAAAATTGGCTGTAGTTATTTTTCGAAAATGTGCAAATTTTGTGTTTGATAATGTGATGTGCTTAATGTGTAGTATTAATTAGAATAAGTTTTATAAGCATTTTGTGCCGCATAGCAATGTTTTGAGCGATCAAGAACTTTGAAAATAAAATAAATATGCATGTTTTACTAATTTCTTTAAAATTTTTCTAACGCATGTTTTAATATCTCTAACTGTTTCGAATGAACTAAAAGCATGGCTGATGATCTTTTACAGAAATAAATGCATGTTTTATTCTTCCTATACAGAGCGGATTTTTTTAACCGTACCCGGAAGGAAAGTGCTCTAAATACTGGAGATTTTTTGAGCAAATTTTTCTCAAAGAAATCATTCCTTTATTTTTCAAGTATACATTTTATCAAATAAAAAACGAATTCAATGTATCTTCGAAGTCCAAGGCAAACGATGAAATTATATATGGGACCACTTTGTAGCTATACTGAACCCAACGCAAAAAGAATTTTCCAAATCGGTTCATGAATGACGGAGTTCTGAACAAACTTAAAAAAAACAATCGAATAGAGAATCTTCTCCTTTTATTGCAGTTGGTTAAAAAGAAAAATCTGCTTTCCAAGATTTTCGAAACTATCTTGCCACACGCGGAAATAGAACCGGCTAAAATCTGAGATAATAACATCCTAGACTTTTATGGCATCAATCAATAGAGTCAATTATAAGGATCAAATCTCTAAACATGGTAAATTAAATGAAGGGAATAAAGAATTGTTGCCTTTGAGTAAAGTGTGCTATCTCCAGTAATTAGAGGACTTTCCTCCCGGGTGCAGTTAAAACATTCCAACTGTAGGTATACTATGTTCTCGAGTTCACAATAGCTCCTACGAATTTTCCCAATAATAAGAAAAAAATGTATGCTCTTGACATCTTCGAAGTGTTTAGTCGGTGGTGGTTGTTTCCGGTATGTTTCAGTTATCTTCTAGTTTCTGGGTTATTCAAGCTGTTCAATTTTATTTATATTGTACCTTTTCAAAATGATCAAATATCTAGAATATTTTTAAATATTTGAAATTATTAAATATAACCAAAGCATAAAACTAAATAATCATATTGTTATTTTTTTACAAACGCCTACTTTAATTAGCTACCTACTTACTCTTGTTTGATAAAATTTAATAAAAACAGGAAAATATAACTTTATAGATCAGACTTCAATTTGAGTGTAGGAAAGAAATGGGTAAACATACTTACCTTTTTTTCAAAGTCATGTTAACATAAGTTACAATTTTTAACATTTTTTATTTGTATCATGTGTTTATGACCTTTAAAAGTGCACTTTTGTGCCTATTTAATAAATGATATTTGACTTTGACTTTGATTTGACTTTATACATTTGGTATTATCTCTAATTAGTATGAAACAAAGTCGTAACCCGAGTCTGTTTCACTTGTACTTACAACATAATGGATTTGATAATACCTACCTACCTATATTAAAGTTAATTAAGTGCCTTTGTCGATTAGGAAATGTAACTCCAAGTTTTTATTGTTGCTTTAATAAACAGGCTTTTTATAAGTATTTATTAAAGGATATATTCAGGTTTAAGATATTTATATCACTAAAAGAATACATATTCATTTATATGAAAAAACCAAATTGAACAGCAAACTAGGCTAACAATGCAGGCTTACTTAAAAAAATTATAAATTGTACACTTAAAAATCCTTCGACACAATAAAACATTTCTAAGAAACACCGCTAGAAAATCTGCTTTCAAATAAAAAAACCGCATCTAAATTGGTTCACCCGTTTAAGAGCTACAGCGCCACAGACACACACATAGTGGTCATAATTATAACAGTCCACTTTTTTGCGTCGGGTTTAAAAAAAAATTATTACTAAGTAGGTGTAAATATAATTATTATAATATAGTGAATTTCTCAAATTCAATGTAAATAGCTCCCGTGCGATGAGATGGTTCGCTATTATTAAGTTTTATTTATGATATCTAACTTTTTGACAGCTTGAATAACTTAAAAAATGGATTTTTAAGGGTGGTTTCCACTGCTGTAATGGGCGTTTAAGTGCACTTTCCACTTGTAACAAAGGACACTGGTTTACTTAATAAAAAAACATAAGAAATCATTGAATAAATGACTTGTTTAATTTAAAACTAAAATCATATTTTCTTATGTGATTGTTTTAATCTGTCAACTATCATGGGGCCTGGCGAACAAATCTCGCTTAGTAGAGATTATCGCTACGATAGAGATATTTCTTTTTTGACATAATGTTAAAAGAAAACACGATTTTGTTATGGTTATATAAAACATGTTTTCCTTTCACATAAAATCAACAATAGAGATCTCATCGTAGAGATAATCTTTACCGCCACCAATAGTTTCTCTTTCAATATCTCTACTATTGAATGTCGTAATGCCCTCTGCTCTTCAATTCACTATAAAAAATATCAACCTAACTCTTGTTACTTAGAAATTAGACCTTTTACTTTCGTTCTACTAAGTATGTATAGTGGGGGAAACTGCTAGCAAAATATACAGGGACTATCAAAACGTAAAGAGTTTTTGTAGTTCCTTAATCTGCCACTACATATAAGTTGGTGGATCTGCATCTACAAGTAATATTTTTTATAAAAATACTGTGTCCTATAAAAGTCCTTGGGTAATAGATTTGGTCCTAAAATCATAGCAAACGCTTCATTCTTAGGAACACTGTGTGCTAACACTGCTAGCTCTAACAAGTTCTTGACCGCTCATTGGTATGTGGCAGGGCGGTCCCACCGTACGGACATTCCTGACGGCGCGGATTCTGAGGCTCCCCTGCCTCCCCACGACGACGTCAAAGGCTCGGAGAATCCTACGCACGATCACGGCGACTATATCAGCAACGGCGATACTAAGCATCCGGAAAAAAAGCCGGACACGGCTGTTTAAGTCGTAAGTTTGAGCTGTCACTCGGTAGATGGAGCTAGTTTCTTCGAGATAGATTTTTGCTTTGAAATGTCATTTGTGATCCGGTTTTTAGAAGAGGTTGTTAAGGAAAATACGATTTGTCTAAATAAATGTTATAGATATCTAAATCGTGTTTTCTTTTTACAAAAACAAAATATCTCTAGCGTAGAGATAATGTGTAGACATCAGTAGTGATCGAGAATAGCCGCCCTGGTGTTAATTTTTAATTAATTTGTACAACTTCTACTGATATTAGATTAAATAATATCCACCCGAGTAATTATAAAGATATATCAATATTAAATAACATTCAGCTAAAGTTATAATTCTTATTAAAAATCGAAGAGTGACAGCTAAAAATAAATTTGGTTTATCATAATCACAAAAGTTTGTGCCAGATGTGTTTAAATCCATTGTTACTTATTAATATTAAAAAAAATGTCTTAAACGTAATCGATATTACAAATCCGCATATTGTAAAAAGATTACGAAAGTTACGCACTATTAATTTTAATAGTAAAAATTATGGATTTTTCATGTTTGTGTTTCATATTTAAATAAGAATAAAAAAATTAAGCGTAGTATTGTTTTTATGCCAATCATTTTAATACTTCTGGGCAATTAATGTCTAAATATTAACCAATAAGGGAATCGTCTAAATCGATCACTGATCCCAATCGCTTTTAAACATGTTTTGTGATCGGTATTACGTCCCAATCTCTATCCCAATCACGATCGCTGAAATGATCGATATCGACTTGAAACACTTGATTCACTCGAGAGGCGAGCCAAGAGACTCATTGGCGACAATGAGTTAATCGAGTCAAGACTCAACAGTCTTGAACATCGATGCAGAGTTGCCAGTCTATCGGATATGTGCGTCGGAATTGCACCAACTAATTCCCCCATCTCCGTGTCATCATCGAACTACAAGACGTACGGCAACACGCCATCGGTTCATGGTAGACATTGCTCCTGCGCCCACTAAGCGCTTTGCTTCCTTTTTTATTATACGCACCGCTAACGAGTGGAACTCCCTGCGAGAGTCAATCTTTCCCGATAGCTACAATCTAGGAATCTTCAAATCGCGAGTGAACTTGGCAAGCGTTTTGTGTACCATCAGGTGACAAACGCAAGCCAATTAACAGTAAAAAAAAAAAGATGTTCAAGGTTCCTATCGCCTTCCAAATTTGAAATTGAAAGCGATTGGGATCGATTTTTAAGCGATTCCACTGCAGGACTCTTTGCTCTCGTCACGTGATTACATAACAACAATACACCTTAAGGCACCTCTACACGTTTTGTTAAGTTTACTTTACCAATGTCACATTATAGTCCAGGAGCTAGCGTCGAATAAGTCTGAGTTATTTCGATTACAATTTAACAGAGCGTGTGGAGAATAGATAAGTAAAAATCTCTCTTTAACTGTTGTCCTACTTAATTCTTTAAGATACAACTGGGAAATAACAATGTATTAATTATTTTTATTAATAATTCTTATTACGGTGTGTCAAAAAAACCACCAGCCACTTTAATATAAGTTGTAAAAAAAAAGTTATTCCCAGTAGTATTTTTCTCTCTAAAATATTTTAACATATTCGTAGCAAGTTAAGAATCTCAACGTGTACTGTTTTTTCTAAATAAAAATATACAATAACAACGAATCCCAACGTAAAAAATAGTTTAAGAGTATTTGATCATATTAAAATAAAAATAGGATAAAAAGTGTTCTGCCAATATAAACTAAGTTCCATTCCATAAAAATCATAAACAATTCTTAAATTAAAAAAGCAGATTCTTTATTACATTTCAATAAAATAAAATGACTTTATTTCACATCAATCCATAGTATAATTACTAGCTTCTAAAATTTTGTTTCGTAATTATACATTCAAAAACCTGCATTTGCATGTGTTTCACTTGTAATTATATTTTTATACATACTTACTGACACAAACTACTTAATTCATATATTCCCTAGTTTTAAGAAATGTCTCACATTGTTTTAAACATAATAGTTTTAATGTATTTTATTTAGTAATCAATTGTGTTCGTACCACCTTTTTCTGTATATATAAAATGTAGAAAACAACATTTGCCTTTTATAATAAGTTCTTTGACATTTCAGTTATTAATTTTATACATTAAACGTTGTATTGGTCTACAAATTAGTTGTGTACCACAACTATCAAAAATTCAACACAAATAAACCTCAATTTTAAAGCTTCAACATAAATGAACCTTAATTTTAAGAACTCAACATAAGTTAACCTTAATTTTTAAAATTAAAAACAAATGAACCTTAATTTTATGCAGCCATTTTGATAATACATTTTACTGTTGGATTTTTAAATAATCAATTATGTAGATATACAATTAGCTTTTTATAGAAACACATCACAAAGTTAATTGTAATTTAAAAAGTAAAAACACGTTGGAAATATTTGTATAATTATTTAATTACAATTTATTTAAGCTTAGCATTTTAAGGTCACCATTGTGATTTTAAGTATTTTTGTAATTAAGTAAAAGGACGTTTTCGAAGAATTTATTTTTGTACCAATTTAGTTTTTAAAGTTTTCTAATGCTTGCATGTTTTTGAAAATTGTAACACTGCCATTTTAAAGTTTTGCCAAAATCAGTTACAACTTTTTCATTATTTACGCAATTTTTACGAAAATCTACACCAAAACTTTTAAATCTAAATATTTTAGAAATATATATGCATTATACGTCAGATCAGATATTTTTTATAATTTGTTGCATTTATTATCATAAATTACTCAATATTATGCTCTTTTATACTGTTTTTACAATGGTTTTGGCCATATTTCATTTGTAAACTTAATATGCAACAACAATTAAATATAAAAGTAGTTATAAATAAATATGAAAAAATAATATTCTGACGCAGTTATTGTATGAAAGTTTTAAATCTCAAAATTAATTGGTAAATTTGATAATTATTATCGATGTTTATAAACCACTACGTTATTATTATAATAATAAATATTACAATTTTGAATATAAAGTATTTATTAAATAAGATATTTTGTTGTTTTATTTATGAAAAACATCTCATAGGTACACTTACAAAATTAATTATTTAGTCATATACATATTTCTTTAGTATGATTTTACAGGGTCTCTTTTTCGAACTAGGACTTGGCAATATTTATTTGTTTTTATAGAAATTATAACAATTATAGATTATACTTAAATATATATAGGTTATAGTCTTGCTCTTTCCTAATTGCTGCGCCCGACAGGGCTTATAATGAAATATAAATAGATATATACCTACCATCTAATTACATAATTATAGAACGCAATAAAGAATTGAATTGAATTCATAAACTTTTGAATATAGGAAGTAAAAATCGTCTTTTAAATTGAAATTTTCAGGCCGAAGACGCGACAACACCAAGAGCTCTGGCGAATCGTAAGTATATTCTTGTTTATTGGGTAAAACTCTAAAATATATTGAAATATCTTTTTATTACTGGCTATTTCCGTTCAATTTTTATTTGTTTAGAAAGATGAATAAAATTATATACAGTGATAATATGTAATATATATAATAATAATATATATATATAAAATCTTATTATTATTTTAAATCTTAAATTAAGTACTAAACGCTTTTATTAACATTATGTAAAACAATTAATTTAATGTAATTGTTAGTGGTTTATTAAAAAAATGTTTATGATTACGTGAATGGTATTTCTTGTATTTTTGGTGTAATTAATGTGAATTATGTTGTAACACATCTGTATTATAATTTGTTATATTTTTTATTTTATTTGAAGTTAATATAATATAGCTTTGTAAATAATATTTATTATTATTTTATAAGGACGCCAGCGGGGGATGTGCTTATAGAGTCAGGCCCGCTTCCTTCTAGATCTAGAACGTACGTTGATTATTTATTTGAACACAACTTGATGCATGGCTTTTTAGTTAGTTTATTTATTTATTTCATGGGTGCTTTAATATACTATAAAGGTAAATATAGTATTTTAAAGCATATAGCAAGTATATTATTAAAGCAAGGTGATAAATAAATATTAATAATATTTATTTTTAACCGACTTCAAAAAGGAGGAAATTCGATTGTATATTTTGTGTGTGTTGTCTCAGAACTCCGTCATTTATAAACCGATTTTGAAAAATATAAACGCTATGAAGTGGTCCCATATAAATTTCATTGATATTCGACCTCGGACTTCGAAGATACAGAATTAAGTCGGTTTTTTTTTGAAAATTTATACTCATTTATATACTTTTATTATATTGGTTGCTACTTGAAGGCATAGACACTGTTTTTTTTGCACTGGGCAGTCACTGTCATTAGCAGGCATTTTCCCTGTTTCCGGTTTATCGTTACATCTGGGCAACTGTACCTATAATATATTATTGGAGAGGTGGTGGTCATTTTTATTAACATGTATTTTTGCTTATCACTTTTTTATTTTTACATAAGTATCACTAAATTTTAGAGAAAACGGGAAGGTTCTTAATATATTTAAAACAAAGCCATTTCATGTTTCATGATATTATTGAGTCTTTTGGCGGACAATTTTTAAATCAATATACCCGCTTGTCCAGTCTTCTCGTGAGCACGATGCAACTTGATCGAAACTTTGATATTAAATATGGATGGAATGGGCTACCGCCCGAGGTTTTCCCGCGGAGCTATAACATGGGGTACTTTAAAAGAAGGTTGAAAAAGGTCCTTAAAGGTAGGCAACGCACCAGCAATGCCCCGAGTGTTGCATGTGTCCATAGGCGACGGTAACCGCTTTCCATCCAGGCGGGCCGTCTGCTTGTTTGTCTATAAATCATATAAAAAAATGTTAATTATCTAAATGTTATTTTGATTTAAAAATTGAGCGCGAAAAGATCCGATAATATCATAAAACATGAATACAATGCACGAAAGATTGAAAACTACTAAAGCCATTTCATGATATGCATATTGAATTATTCATAATAATACGCATTGTTAGACATTATTATGCAAACCATTTTTCTAATACATAAATATCGTAATAAATAAGTGAATTAATCGCTAATTTCGCGTTAGTAGCGACACGGAGAGTGCTGTGGGCGGCAAGGAGCGGTCGCGCCTCGCCAACCTCGGGGCCCGCGTGAGGGCGGCGCTGCCCAGGGGCAGAGACAAGGTGCAGGCTACTGAGGCGCAGCCCGAACATGACGAGAAGGTATGAAAATAAGCTTAACATTCATCATCATCAGCCCATCTCGTTCCCACCGCTGGGACACACGGGCCTTGAGAGCGAGTATGGGCCATAATCCACCACGCTGGACCAGTGCGGCTTGGTGAATGTCACATGTTTTCCTTCACCGTTTTTAGAGCGAGTGTTAAATCCGCAAATAACTTAAGAAAGTCAGTGGCCAGAGGGACTCGGGTGCGTCGGATCGAAAGTCGCACGTTCTCCCACTGAGCCACACTCCCTCTTCAGCTCAACATTAACAGACACAATTTTATTGTTTTTCTATTGTTTAATGGATCAGCCGACCCAAGGCCAGAATAATGTTGTATTATTAGAAATTGGTTAAATAAAAGGAGGGTGAACCTTTAAGGCCCCTGCCTTAAAGGTAGGCAACACCCAAATGCCCTAAGTGTTGCAGGTGTCCACAGGCGACGGTAACCGCTTACCATCCAGGCGGGTTGTCTGTTTATTTGTCTATTTACTACATTAAAAACTTAACCTTATTGGTCTAATTTACAAACTTTAAATAAATCTCAGAATCTTAATCAGATCTTCTTTCGTGTGGGTATGTGGTCGGGTGACCAGGGTTGGTGTCGGAGTTTTTAGACCGCCCGAAGGCCTCCGACATGGCCTAACGACTGTTGTCCTAAGACGACATCCGGGCCCGACGGCTTAACATGCTCTTCGAAGCACGTTAGCGCTCAGATGTAATTACCACACAAACAGTCCAACACCCATCCAAGTTGTGACCGCTACAAACGTCGCTTAACCCAGAAGATCTGTTACGAACGACTAGACGAGCTATACGTTGCGAGCGCTACTTAAACATACTAAATAATATTTAATGAGTTTGAACCTCTGAACTGTTTGCCTCGAAGGGCGTACACCAATTGGCATTCAAGCCATTCCATAATCCGGCACAGCGCCGTCGAATTGCAACATTTCGCCGCCACATAATATCCACAATTGCATATTTAACCTCATAATATAGCCCATTGCTTCAACGAGTATTATAATATTTTCCTAACTTACCCGTTTCTACATTACAGGAACCCGAAGACAAGGTGGTTTACGCGCAACTAGCTCTCTCCGAGCAGACCACGGCCGACAAGCCCCCTCCCCCCTCCACTGAGTACGCGGAGATCGTCTACACCGATCAGGGGCAGAAGGAGGCTAAGGAATAGAGTCTAGGGGGAATGTCCGTACGTTTTTGTTGATAGAGGTATTCGATAGAGGAGGGTTGATGTTCAAAGTACGATTTTAAATTTGTAACCTATGAAGGTTATTTTTATTTGTCGATTGAGAGTTTTTACGCATTTTTTCCTATAGTTTCTACAAGTTTGTTTTAAAAAAATTATATTTGACAAACTGGGATGGCTTATAAATATTCTTAAAAACGTTATATTTTCTAAAATAGGTTTTCTCTTAAATGCCTCATAATCTGAGAGTATATATAATACCTACATCAAGAGGGTTCCTGATGAATAAAAGAGCACAAATTTTTAGAGTGCGTTTTTTACATAAACAGAATGCAACTTATAAACAAATCTCCAAACTCAAAATATAGTTTTAATATTAAAAGATAAAACACTTGCTAATTTTGTTTATAGTAATTCATCGTAGTTTCTGGCATTTCTCTAATACATTTCAACATTTTCTTAAATAATAACGAGAGCTTATCATGTAACATATTTTAAATATCATAACAAATATGACATCACAAAAGATATATCATAAATATCTAATTTATTATTGGATATCCACCGATATTGACAAATATATTTATTTATACGAAAATTACTATTAAGAAAGAAGTTACTTTTAGATAAATTATGAAATTGATATTTTATAGTTAAAGAGTATGTGCTTTTTGTGTAAGGTACTCGATCTGAAAATATTATAAATCTTTTAAATTGCTAATTTTTTCTTCATAGAAAACAATGGCTGCAGCCAGGCAGCTTTTAAATAAATTGTTTATTTGTACTCAACATGTATAAATGAAAGTGTTTATTGATATTTTATAAAGAAAAAACAAAACAGAAAGGTCGAGTTTTAGCAATCTCACGTATTTTTAAGTAGTTTTAAGAAAATGTGTGTGCTTATTACGATGTTACGGTAGCCTCAATTTGTAGAACTTGTATTTTAGATACTAAGTGATGTTAAAGAATAATTATAGTAAAAATAAATAATATATTCATTGAACTGCCTTTAGCTGATATCATGCGATCAATCGATTAGAACCGATCAAAAATATACAAAAATAATTAGTGACGATAACCGCTCGTTCTGCACTGTGTGCCTTAAATATTATATGTTAGGTGTATCGCTAAATTATTTTGTGAATCATTGATTTAATATCTAAATCAGTCTTGTTTTAAATGACCATTATAATACAGCTTCGCGATAAATATATGCAGCTAATGTAATTATAGTTTTTAAACTTGTGCAAATTTTACTCATGTTTTATGATATTATCGAGTCTTTTCGCGCACAATTTTTAAATCAAACTATTATTTTGCCTAACCTCGACGTTTCGATCAAGTTGCATTGATCGGGGACACGAGAAGAAGTGTCTTACGAAAATTGTAAAATTGTGCGCGAAAAGACACTATAATATCATAAAAATTTAATTATAATGTACAACTTTATGTTTTATATCAAATCAGGGTAAAACGGAGGCTTGCATTTTATTTAAGAGTCCTTTTACTTCTTTACCTAACATTCTCTATGGGTACAAAGTTTTTACAATTATAAGACATTAAAGTCATATTATATAATAAACATACCATTATTATCAGGTATTATTAAGTTATTATTGTAATCCGTCCATTTCGTTTTTTTTAAGTTTTTTTCTCGTGCTATAAGTTTGAGGTGCTCCACTTTAAAGTATTTAAAAATGTATTTACAAATATTTTTTACTTGCTTTCAAATTGCTCATTCTAAGCATTTTGTATTTTACTTAATATTTCAGTCTTAGCAGCTTAGTTGATAATTAAAAATAATTTATTTAAATATACACAACCTTAAAGTAGCTTGTATGTAGCTCTTTGCCTATAATCGCATTTTACACTGACAACTATATGCCTACTTAACTTTTCTCTAATTATGCAGTTTTTTATTACCTATTTAATGTAAATTAAGTGTGCTTCTGAAACGCACAAGCTTATTGTAATTTTTCTGAAAAGTGTATAAATTACTTAAAAATCAGAAATTGGCAAAAAATATCCGACTTGGCAAAAACAAATCTAAATAAATAAGTCTTTACAAATATAAGTTCGGTTGGAAAAGCAAAATGTTAGCGTGGCGCTTAAAGTTAGGCTTGCTCATTCTTATAGGTCTATTGTGTTATTTTCAGCCAATTTCTGTAGTTTTCTCAGCGTTGTGTATTTTGTACCAAGTATTTATCTAAATTTTAGGCGCTTTAAGGCATGTACTTAGCCTGAAGTCGGTGTAATTTTAATAAAACTTTTGTGTCATTATAGTTTGTTTTATTTCCCGCGGTTCCAAATACATATTTTTAGGACATGCAAGATTTTTAGGAAAACAGCGCCATCTAGCGAACAGTAGCGTAGCCTCAGACTGCGCTACTGTTCGCTAGATGGCACTTTTGTTTCCCTACATGACGATAGGTGGCAGTATTTTAAATTTTTATGTAATATTTCGAGGAACGAGCGGGTCGTTCTGCTGATGGTAGGCAACAAGCCTGCCCTTTGCAGCGTCATCCGGAACTACAACGCAATGCAGTTTTCTTAGGAATTAAAACGTTTTTTGAATTTAATAGCACAACAATACAAAAGTTTGTTTTTTTATGGAAATGAGTGATGAGAGCAAGTCATTCGCCTGATGGTAAGCGCGGCGCCTGCCCATAACAGTTGCAGTGCCACACAGAACTTTTAATACCATAAAAAGCATTGCGTTGCACTGCATTGCGATCATCACCCCGAGACATCAGATATTAAGTCTCATAAATGCCTAGTAATTTCGCTGGCTACAATACCCTTCAAACCGGAACACAGTAATGCTTGCGTACTATTGCTTTGCGGCTGAATAACTGGCAAAGCTGTCGCCTAACCAGACGGCCTCCCGCATACGAGAGGCCTACCACAAGTGAATATAATATTCATCATCATCATCAGCCCATCACGTCCCCACTGCTGGGACACGGGCCTTCTTCATAGAGAGAGTATGGACCATAATCCACCACGCTGGCCCAGTGCGAGTTGGTGAATGTCACTACCTATAGCAACTACGAAATTATAAAAAAAATACGGGACAAGGAAGTCTGAGGACTAGAATAAATTAAAATACAGTTCTATGTAGGTTACATATTTAATTTAATAAATTACACTCAAATGAGTGGCACTACAATGTAACATTTGAATAACGCCCAACGACCAGATACATAAATCCTGACGCCTATTACCCCTAACTAGGATTTCCTGCATCTAGGGAACCAAGAACTACGAGAATCATGCAACAATAAGATAATCATCAGCTCATTTCGTTCCCACTGTGACTTGGTGCCTTCCCCCGAAGATATAGCCCGAGATCCAACTGCATCCAATCCCAACGTATGATCAGCCCTACCCATATGTCCCTCAAGCGCCAATCGTATATCGTGTTGAGATCAAATTAAGGTATAGCTTCACTGCGACTAATGAGATACCGAGTAATTATTATCGATTCAGGCAAGAAATCGAATTAATTTCATTAATTTATAACAAAATACGATAACTACAAGTTGAGATAAACTTAATGAGACAATTTATGGCACCATAAGACATTGTCGCAGAGAATCTACACCCTAATCTGAGCTCAACACGATATACGATTGGCGCTTGAGGCACATATGGGTACGGGGGCTGATCCCAATGCATGAGCCCAAATCATTTGATCATAGCAATACAATTTTAATTAAAGTTTAAGAAATGTATGGACCGTTGCTTCAAAATTACACTATTTTTAACTAATTATATGTCTTGATTTGATTTGATCAAGGATTTAATAAATGGGCCCTCAGTCTAGATGCACATAACTAAAGAGACCATATCAATAGGTGCCTATAGTACACCAGCCACGCATTTGTTTACGTAAAGAATAAAGGAGATGCGTTTTTATGAATGAAAATGAGCTGAAGACATTCGAGAGGTTGGACTTCTAATGTTGTACAATACGCGCCACGAAAGATGAGACTTGACAAGCGTCAGTAGTGGGGAGCCTGCGCAGGTACAGTCGTGTACGAAATAGTTATCCATAATTTGTATATCTATTCAGGGATTTTTGACAACATTCAGAATTAGGTAGGTGCGTAGCAATACTATATTATTTTTTTTAAACCTGTTATAGATTTATTACTAAATAATAAAATTTAAGATAAAAAAGGCAGATTGTCCTAGTCACTGTCACTGTCAATATATGATGTAAGTGTAAACGTCGTAAACCATCTTCTTACTTTGTCTTCTTAATGTTTTACCTCGAGGCATAATTAAGATTTCACAAAGTTACACTCGTATACAACACAACTATAACAAAGTAGAAATTTATAAACACAAGATGCACTCGATTGTACTGCGGAGTCAAGCGGTGCGTGCACGGGGTGAGGAGGACGGAAGGAAACTGACACGCATGCGCAGTGCCGTACCGGCACCTCCCGCGCTCTTTCCGCTGCCCTGTCGATCCCCGATCCCTTCCCGCCTCAGACCTCATACCGCTAAAGAGACCTATAAATCGTCTACTGCGCAAGTCAAACCACGTGGTTTGTCAAGTCTAATCTTTTGTGGCGCGTATTGTACGTACTTATCTCAATTTTTATCCTAAAACGCATAAAATCGAAACATTTAAAGTTTTTAATACAATATTACTAGCTGCGCCCCGCGGTTTAACCCGCCGTTCCCGGGATAAAAAGTAACAAACATCCATCCATCCTTACAAACTTTCGCATATAATATTATTAGGATATCTTTATGGAATAGTATATATATTATGTACATACAATAGTATGTTAATCTGTTCACTTACGACGGCGCGCCCCTCCACAGCACATTCATTATCTATGTATGTACGCGTGCAGTTCGTGTTTATATGTCTATGTGTGTCTAAATGTTACATTTCAATGTTTCATTTATAAAATATTGTACGTCCCTCATGGACAAATAGGGGATCGGACAACTTTTCAGAAAGTGTTTTAAATTAACTACAATGAATATATATAGCCATAAAAAATACTATTTTAATTAAATAACGCTCTAAAAGTACCTAAAACTATGTTTAAATATTATGTTTCAAATATTGCCGCGCAAAAGGTCACCTCAAAACTTGTGATGTCATATGTAGGTAGAAAACGACAAACTCTCCGAAATAAAACTTGCAAAGAGATTCTAATACGTTTTGTGAAGGTTGGGGACGATATTGTAAGTAATGGAACGAAAAAATTTGCAAAAATACATTTTATGAAAAGCAAAAACGTAAAATAAACACAAGCTTGACTCACAGCATTTGCCTTTTTTTTATTTAAAAATATAAATCATTATTATTTCACAAAAATATTCATTGACTGACCTTACTAGTTCGACAAACATTCGTTCTAACTACATTTTAGATTTTTTCTCGATTACTGTCCGATCCCCTATTGTTGACACTATAGCATAATGCAATTTTAACACCAATTTATACACAATTTCTGCAATAGATTTTCATTTCATTTCATTTTTACTGTAAATGCCCGTATATTGATAAATGTAAGGATTTTATAAATAAGTTTTTGGTTGAAAAATATTTTTTTTAAAAACAAGCTTTTAACAAATTCGTAATCGGAACCGCGAGCTGATTATAATGAGCCCAAACACTAGTAGTTTACGATTGTCCGTCAAGAAGTTCCATTGCCCACCTTCCGTCTCCATCATCAAATCAGCTGTCACCATAATATTGCATTGTCATCGGACTTTGCAAAATTTCAACTCCGAAGTATTATAAGAGGAAGTGGTTCTAATTGAACAAACATACATACATTGCAAGTTAAATAAAAGCTTGTAAAAAGAGACCATTTGCTGGGTTTTTACCATTAGCGTTTGGGACATGCTAAGTTTAACCACAGAATACTAAGGGATGTATGGTTCTTTTATGTATGTTATGGTTTTACCAATGACGGTTGTTAAATGATGGTTTAGTGAGTACTACCAGGCCTAGCGCACTCCGCACTGTAGGTACGAAGCTACAAGTAAATAGCCGGACACCGACGGCGGGTCGCGCGTCGTTACACGTGCCGCGTCAGAAGATATAAGAGCGGCGCGATAGAAAGAGACGCGCTCTGTAGGTTAATATGACTGGTAGGTATGCAGCGCTACGCGAGCTGAAATGAATTTTATTGCGTCACAGCAAGAGTCGCTATTTGTTTAAATTTCTTTGCGGAGTGATGCTTCTGTCCCTTAGTATTCTGTGGTACTAGGCGATATGCGGACACGTCAGGACTTGACTATTTTTTTACATTTACCGTGTCTGAGGTAAAAGCTAAAATAAACCAAGTGAATGCTGGAAAAAGTTCAAAATTAACAATGATCGCAGAACATTTTGAACTTCTACCATAAAGAGTTTTGATTTTGCAAAACAAAGTTCTGGGTGGTGCTGCTGTTATTGTTATGGGCTGGCGTATTGCTTACCATCAGGCAAACGACCAGCTCGTCTCGTCATTCAGTTACATTTTTTGTTACGCTTAATAGATCTATGTTTGGCCACTATTTCGCCTGATGTGAAACGATGTACATAAAAAAACGGACTTTTATAGTAACACAAAAATTAACAGTAACTTACAGCCACCCGATTCAGAACCTCACGATAACTCGTTGTCGATCGATTCGGTTTCATAACTTATGATGTAAATGTAACATGTAATCGATACCAATATTGTAACCGGAACCGTATTACATTTTCGAGGCGGAATAGCTCGAAAATAAACATACAAAACGAGATCAATAATAGTCGAATCGATTCGGTATTAGTTATCGTGAGGTTCTGAATCGGGGGGCAGGTAGCAACATCAAATGTAATATAAATGACGTAGGACATTGCTACGCATATTTTTACAATACTCATAAAAAGTAGTGGGTTATTACCGTTGACCCCCAGTTTATCGCCCCTATAGAGGTGAAGATTTTTTCTATTCTCCCTCCTAAGTCCCCCAATAGGGGACAACGGGAACTAACTAGTAACTTTTATCAAAAAATAGTAGTCTTGACGTGTCTGCACATCGCCTAGTACTCACTATTCCCGTTGACATCCATTACATCATTATGATAATAAAGTAGTGGTAAGCGCCCGAGTAAGTATTTATTTTTATTATATTCATCTAGTATAATGGGTTTCTGGAAGAAAATATAGCAATAAGTCCACCTAATAAGTTTTATGCATTTCATTTACAATTTTCATTAGTTAAAACATTTTTTTATTATTATCTATAAATAATGTAACATGTATTAAGTTAGTCTATACAAACATAAATATAAAAAATAGTAGCTGCGCCGCGTTTCATGTCCTTTTCTAGGACCTAAAGAAACAACATGCCAAATTTTATCAAAATGTGTTCAAGTTTTTACGTGATTGAGTAACAGACATCCATCCATACAAACCTTCGCGTTTATAACTTTAGTAGGACAACAGGATTCTTACTAAACTGATTTTTTTTTTCGAACGAGGCCAGTGTTTCTCAGTGAAAATGGCAATACAAAGTAAAAACCGATAAAGTAAATTAACAAATGTTCACCTTAACAATACAGTACTGGCTGCTGCCCGCGACTTCATTTGGTTTTCTACTGTGATCCATCAGGAACCACGTGTTAAATTTGAATGAAAGTAAAACAGATTGTCTTTGCGAACACTGGTGGCAACTGGGAATAATTTATGTAATGATCGCCATCAGTGGTGGCGCATCTGGTGGTGGCAACTGAAAATAGACGAAAATACCGATGAAATGGCTGAATCAATCTTGATGAAATTTGGCACAAAGCCTGTAGCCCGGAGAAGGACATAGGATCATTTTCATCCCAATTTAACACGTGGTTCCCGAGGGAACGCAATAAAACCGAACTAGGCGCACGAAGTCGCGGGCGATAGCTAGTTTACATAGATACATAGATTTTGACTATCATCTCAACATACTTTTAAACAAATATTTTTTTACCATTAATTACATCTGGGTTTTCGCGATAGTTGAACACTGTTCTGCACTAATCATAAAATATTTTTTTTAATAAATACTATATTATACTTTTTTTATTTTACAATAATGTTTTTATGACTAAAGATATTGCAACAAGCGCTTTTTTACCCGACTACGGAGAAACAAAAAGGAGGGTGTTCAAGACATTCACAATAACATCACTAGCGCTAAGTCGATTATTGCCCCCGTCACTAGCAGCTGTCAATTTTGACGTTTCCAATTTATTCATCCAATTTTCTCTGTTAATGCAGTGTTTGTACGTATTCATTTTAAATTTAATACCTTAATACAAGATCATACAAAAATCATCGTTTTTGGTAACGTCTCCAACACATAATATGCCCCGGGTTTCGGCACCATATTTAAAAAAGAAATATGGATGAATTGAAAACGTCAAAATTGACAGCTGCTAGTAATGGGGGCAGTAATTATAATAATCGACTTAGCGCTAGCGATGTTATTGTGAATGTCTTGAACAGAGGGTTTTGATATAAGCAGAATGTTTGTTGACATGATGAGCAGGAATCAACACGAGTCTCATTTATTAATACCTACTGCTATAACAAAAGATTTATGAATAAATAAAGACTTTATAGACCCCAGAAGCTACCTACACAACTGGAGAATCCACCATTCACCTATTCTCCATTTCTCTGTACAGAACAAACGATGCCATCTAGCTCTCACGTATCGAACTAAGAAAAGTTACGAAAGAGCGCTCATAGATGGCGCTGTTACCATATACCCATACACGTGCGATGCATGCAGCGCTCTTTTTAACGGACTTCAAAAAAGACGAAGATTCTCTGTTCGATTTTTTTTATGTTTGTTACCTCAAAACTCCGTCATTTATGAACCGATTTCGAAAATTATTTTTGCGTTGGGTTCAGTATAGCTACGAAGTGTTCCCATATAAATTTCATCGATATTTGACCTTGGACTTTGAAGATACATTGAAGTACCGGTTTTTTTTTATAAAATTGTTTAACCTGTCGTAATTCTATTTGTGGGAGCAAGATGGCGTCGATATACGTTTGGCGCTTGAGGGACATATGGGTAGGGGGGTAGGTTTTAGATCAGTATTGAGAAAGTAGGACAAAAAACACTGATGAGAAAAACATATAATATATGATATGTAGTACGGTAATAATGACTGGCCAAAACTTTATTCCAAAAGACTCACAGGTGAAGAGAAAATGTACAATGCCTATACCTAGGACCAAAACTGTTTACGAGATTAATGTTTATGAGAAGAACGTTACGTAACGTAAAGTTATTATAGGTTAATGAGATTTACGAGTTACACGTTTATAAGAAAAACGCTTATGCGAAAAACGTCTATGCGCTTATGATTCATATTATGAGATTATGCTTAGGAAACGCTTATGCGAAACACGTCTATGCACTTATAGTCATATTATGAGAATATACTTAGGAAACGCTTATGCGAAACACGTCTACGTGCTTATGACTCATAACTAGTCACAAGTTTATGAGAATAATGCTTAGGAAAACATGTTTAGAAACACATGTAAAATGCATTCATTAAAGCTTACAAGATAAACGTTTCTAAAACGCTTACGAGACATAAGTAGACAAGTACTTTTTTAAACGCTTATGAGAGTTATGAAAACAAACGTTTATACGAAATGAGTTTACAGAAGAAACGCTTATGAGAAATACGTTTACACGTAAAACGCTTATGAGAAAAAACAATTAGACGCTTACGTGGTCCAACGCTGACCTAATAATGAAAAAATAGATACTTTTCGTGAAAATCATCGCTAAGCTTTTGAGTTTAACGCTTATGAGAAAAATATTTACAAATGACACGCCCGAGTTAAATGCATTGACACTAATTACTATTTTTTTAATACTGTCTACCCAAAAATCTCCTCAGGTTGTTGATACATATCAAAATGTGGCTCAAATGTGTGTTTCACCTTATCCCACACTTTGAGAGCCACTTTAGCGTCAGTATCGTTACCAATATACGTCGACCCGGGGTGTTTCTTCTCGAAATGTCTTAGAATATTCTGCTTATGCGAAAAGCGCTTATTACATACATGACAAACAAAATGCTTCTCGTTCGTATGTGTTCGCATATGGTATATTAAACGACTTTCTCTAGGGAACTTTTTATTGCATATATCGCATACTAGCCTTTTAATACGCCCGTGGTTGATTTTGTGGCGCTCCATGTTGTGCTTATGCGCAAAGTTTTTTAAGCATATAGAGCACTGATAGGGTTTCTCACCAGTATGCACTCGCATATGTGGTTTTATTAGGCCTGAATGGGTGAATTTTTTATTACAAACTTTGCATTTAAACGGCCGCTTGCCTGTGTGCCATTGTAAATGACGAATTATGGTGCTTTTGTATTTGAAATTCATGCCGCATAGATCGCAAATAAATGGTTTTTCCGTCGTGTGTTTTTTCAAATGACTCCGCAGTAGAAACTCCTTTTTGAATTCCTTATTGCATACATTGCAGAACAAGGGTTCGTCGGTAGGCTGTTTGCACTTCGTTTGGCTTTGGTGTTTCACCAAATTACCTTTGTTCACAAACGACCGGTGACAGACTTCACAAAAGAACTGTCTAAACGTGTGTATACGCTTATGCTGAGCCAAATTTGATGAGCTCTTGAATTTTTTATCACACTCATCGCAAGGATACAATCTTTCGGTTTTGGTATTATGTTTCGCGACGTGTTTTTCTAATTGTTTTTGTTTGTTGAATTCTTTGTTGCAAATATGACATGTGATTTTAGTTCGGCTGTGTAATAACAGATGGCGCTGTAACGTGGCGTTGGTTGCGAATTTCTTTTCGCAGATGTGACAGCTGTTGTGTCCGACTTCATTACTGGTAGTGTTGAAGTCGGACAGGAAGTGGTCTGGCACGATAAATCCTGGGGACAAACAGTATAAAACAAGATTTTTGTTGAAAAATGCGTCGCTGCAATTGGGCAGGCGTGTTGCTTACCAGCAAACGATCTGCTCGTCTCGTCACCCAGTAGTAAAAGATTTAAACTAACATTTGAAGAACCCCTGACACAAAAACTTATAAAAGTAAAAACAGCAAACCCGATTTTGATAAATAGTATAAGAATCACCCAGTGGGCTTCGAACTCGGGTGCGTCGGATCGAAAGTCGCACGTGCTCCTACTGAGCCACACTCGCTCAAAAAATCCATGTCTAATTAAAAATTAAAAACGAAAAATTAGCTTACTCTCTTACCGTTTGCAAATTGTAGCGCCGATTCGAAATAGTTTGGTTCAACGCTATTGGCTTCATCATCAGCGGTCGAGTCAGGTTGAGGAGACAACACCTGGGCGTCCCACGGTGAACCTTCATCAGGCTCGATCTTTATACTGGAAATGATAAAAAAAAACTGTTAGGAGACGATGTGGCCGAAGATGGAGCCAATAGATCTGTATGAAGACGGCACTTGACCCTTCAGATAATTAATTTTTAGAAAAAAAAACAAAAACCGACTTCAATGTATCTTCGAAGTCCAAGGTCACATATCGATGACATTTATATGGGACCACTTCGTAGCTATACTGAACACAACCAATTTTTTAAATCGGTTCATAAATGACGGAGTTCTAAGGTATCAAACATAAAAAAACATACATCCGAATAGAGAACCTTCTCCTTTTTGAAGTCGGTTAAAAAGTCAAAACATATTTATTAAATAGGCACAAAAAACGCACTTCTAAGCGACATATACCCATAATACCGAAGTTAAAAAGATGTTCTGGCTATCTTTTAAAAGAAAATTTAGTGCATTTAAGTTTCAATCATTTTACATAAATTATTACTTTGTTTTATTTTAATTATAAGCTATAACCATACATACTATTACTGCTAAATATAACCATGATGTGTACACATGTTTTGGACTATAGTCTTGTTAGAAAAAAATTATGTATTACTAGCTGCGCCCTGCGGTTTCACCCGCAGTTTCCCGGGACAAAAAGTAGCCTATGTGTTATTCTGATGTGTAAGCTATATTATTGTAAAGTTGCATCAAAATCCATTCAGTAGTTTTTGCGTGAAAGAGTAACATGATTCCTAAACTAAACTACCTAAAGGACTACTACTACTAACTAAAGGATTAACGTGATTTCTAAACTGACTGTAATCTGTTTTGTGTGCCTAAATAAATATATAAAAATCAATTAAAATACGTTAATAAATTGTAACTTAAGATATTTTGACTTTGAAAAAAAGCATGACAAACTCAGATAAATTGATTGTCTGCTCGAAGATCTACCTATTTCTTTGTTTCTTTCCCATACTCAGATTGAAGTCCGGGCCCAGAAAAGAAATGCGAAGACTGACTCTACCAGTGCTTCGGAAATACGCCCGCTAGAGATGATCATCAACATCATCGTCATCATCATCAGCCCATCATGTTCCCACTGCTTCACACGGGCCTTCTCTCATAGACTTTTTTTGACGCTTAATAGATCTATGTTTGTGTACTATCTCGCCTGATGTGAAGCGATGATGTGGCTTAAGATGGAGCACATAGATCTAGAGAGAGACGGCAGTTGAGCGGCTGCTCAGACCCGTCTCCCCGATGGTTCACCGAACATCATCCCGAAACACGACTAGGTCGCTTGACGGCATGGCTTTGTTCGGTGGGTGGTATTACAACCACGGCCAAAGCTTACCATTCCAAATCGCGTAAGCGGGTTTCATCGCAATGTTTTTCTTCACCGTTTTATAGCGAGCGTGCTAAATCTGCACAACTATGAGTATATGGGTGGTGACCCACCGAACATAGCCATGCCGTCAAAAAAAGGAGGAGATTCTCAATTCGATTGGTTTTTTCTTTTTTTATGTTTGGTACTTTAGAACTCCGTCATTTATAAAATTATTTTTCTGTTGGGTTCAGTATAGCTACAATGTAGTCCATCATAAATTGCATCGATATTCGACCTTGGTCTTCGAAAATACATCAGAATTGAAGTCGGTTTTCTAAACTAATATAATAGAGGGGAAACATTTGTATGTCTGTTTGTTTGCATTGAATACGCTTCGAAACTATTGAACCGATTTGAAAAATTTTTTGACTGTCGGGAAGCTACACTATCTCCGGGTGACATAGGGTATATTATATTTTCCGAAAAATTAGGTACCCTTACTAAAACTCCAATAATGTAACCCATGGTGTAAAAAAAATACCTAAAATATTCTTTACATCGCGTGCGCTGCGAAAACTATTGATAGAATAAAATAATGTACTACGACTTTGCAGAACACATCATTATTTACAAAAAGTGTCGCGACAGCATATGTCTAACTATTATAGTTATGCCATAATAAGTGTTTTTTTATTTAAAAAATTTAATTGAAATGCCGCCGCTAGAAAAGGCTCTTTTTTTGTATCTTGGTATTAATCCTTACCAAAATAAATTACTTTATATTCAAGACTGCTTCAATAACTTTATATAAGTTTTTGAATTATTCAATTCGGACATTCCATTCGAAAGATATCACGAGTTAAAAAATGTAGGTATTAGAAAAAAGTAGCGTGGTAGCCGCTCACCCTGCTCGGCTAGCTAGGCAGCACCTTATGCAGTGTAGGCGTCACAGGGGTACGGGCCGTACGGGAGGGGAGATGTGTGTATATTATAATTTTTAATTTTGAAATTTTTGTTAAATACCCGTGCGAAGCCGGGGCGGGCCGCTAGTTTTGTTATAAAACGAATTATTTTCCCAAACGACGCACTTTACAAGAAGTGTAAAGATAATCTTGTAAACAATGTGTCATGAAATGGATAACTTATCAAAGTGTATTGGCGATAAGCCCGCCTACATAACAATCAAATACTTATCGTATAATTAGCCAATCTTTGACATCAACTACTATACAGAATCATATTTTTTATGAGTCACGGGAATAACCGAACATTTGTGGCCTAGTGGTTACTTGTGAGGCTTTTGAAACGACGGCAGCTGTTGCGGCCCTCGGTTTCACTCGCGAGCACCGTTTTCCGGGATAAAAAAAATATATAATTATGTCTGAATATAGTATAACTAGTGTATTGTATGTATGTATGTACAGATGTATGTATGTATGTATATTAATTAGATATATAAGTTTACTTTTGTAGTCATATATATATACTAGTATTTCGCCGCGTGCGCGAGCTGCTAAAGCAGCTCGCGTGGGGGGGTGGCTGCTGTTTTTTTTAAAAGCTTCCTATCGATTACGGTTCTAAAGTTTTGTTTACCCTTTTTGTTCTGAAAACAAACTTTTGTATGGCGGCCATCTTGAAAAAAAGCTGGATTTCAAGTGATTGTGTGGCGTGCGCGAGCTGCTAAAGCAGCTCGCGTGGGGGGGTTTGCGTTTTTTTATAAAAGCTCCCTATCGATTACGGTTCTAAAGTTATTTAAGTTCAGTTGTTCTGAAAAAAAGACTTTTGTATGGCGGCCATCTTGAAAACTGGCGGAATCCAAGTGATTTTGTGGCGTGCGCGAGCTGCTAAAGCAGCTCGCGTGGGTGGGTGTTGCTTTTTTTTTATAGACGCTTCCTATCGACTGCGGTTCAAAAGTTTTGTTTGGCTTATTTTTCCGGAAAAAAAACTTTTGTATGGCAGCCATCTTGAAAAATGGCGGAATCCAAATTTTTTTTTCATAATCGTAATCTACGACCCAGAAAACCCCCCGGTGCAAAATTTCAGTCGGATCGGAGCAACTTTCAAAATGGCCGCCATTTTTTTTTCTTTTTTTTTAATTTTTCCAACTTTTCCAAATTTCCCCCATCGCCCTCTATGACATTTGGTCGAGCACCCTATACCTATCTCTAACCATTCAAAAGATATTTTCATTTTTATTTTGTATGGCGGCCATGGTTTTTTGTATGGCGGCCATCTTTTTTTTCAAATTTTCAAAAATGGCCCAAGGTTTAGGGCATATTTAGTTCAAGCGGTACCCCCATCCGATTTATAGTTTCCGAGATCCCCTGAGCAGTTCCATCTCGGAGACACCTTTCCATGGATTTCGGATTTTTCTGGTTGGTTTCAAAACATCCTCTATCCAACGGTACCAAACACTACCCCCCACCATAACGGCAAGTGGGAGATCAATTCTGTCAATATGTCAGTCAGTCAGTCAGTGATGGTCTTCCAGTTTTATATAATATACTAGTATTTCGCCGCGTGCGCGAGCTGCTAAAGCAGCTCGCGTGGGGGGTGGCTGCTGTTTTTTTTTAAAAGCTTCCTATCGATTACGGTTCTAAAGTTTTGTTTACCCTTTTTGTTCTGAAAACAAACTTTTGTATGGCGGCCATATTGAAAAAAAGCTGGATTTCAAGTGATTGTGTGGCGTGCGCGAGCTGCTAAAGCAGCTCGCGTGGGGGGGTTTTGCTTTTTTTTATAAAAGCTCCCTATCGATTACGGTTCTAAAGTTATTTAAGTTCAGTTGTTCTGACAAAAAGACTTTTGTATGGCGGCCATCTTGAAAAATGGCGAAATCCAAGTGATTTTGTGGCGTGCGCGAGCTGCTAAAGCAGCTCGCGTGGGGGGGTGTTGCATTTTTTTTAAAGACGCTTCCTATCGACTACGGTTCAAAAGTTTTGTTTGGCTTATTTTTCCGGAAAAAAAACTTTTGTATGGCAGCCATCTTGAAAAATGGCGGAATCCAAAATTTTTTTGAATTGTAATCCAAAATTGTAATCTTCGACCCAGAAAACCCCCCGATGCAAAATTTCAGTCGGATCGGAGCAACTTTCAAAATGGCCGCCATTTTTTTTTCTTTTTTTTTAATTTTTCCAACTTTTCCAAATTTCCCCCGTCGTCCTCTATGACATTTGGTCGAGCACCCTGTATGTATCTCTAACCAATCAAAAGTTATTTACATTTTTATTTTGTATGGCGGCCATGTTTTTTTGTATGGCGGCCATCTTTTTTTTCAAATTTTCAAAAATGGCCCAGGTTTTGGGGCATATTTAGTTCAAGCGGTACCCCCATCCGATTTATAGTTTCTGAGATCCCTTGAGCAGTTCCATCTCGGAGACACCTTTCCATGGATTTCGGATTTTTCTGGTTAGTTTCAAAACATCCTCTATCCAACGGTACCAAACACTACCCCCCACCATAACGGCAAGTGGGAGATCAATTCTGTCAATATGTCAGTCAGTCAGTCAGTGAGTGGTCTTCCAGTTTTATATTATATTAAAATAAAAGTAATTAGATTATATATTGTATATCATATGTAAGCCCTTAGTATGTTTATTATAATTTCTATCACCACCGTCTGTGTGTTTCGTTATTCCTCTCCATCCGAAGGTTGTCTGGAAGAGTCGAAGATGTCGCTTTAAGCGATAAGACCGCCCATTGTTACACCACTGTAAACATTTGACTTGAACTTTATCTCTATTTTTAAGGCGAATGATAAAGTGTTTATCTATCTAACTAGCTTTTTTCCGTGACTTCGTCCGCATAGACAACAGAAGCCCATAGTTGTCATTTTTAACCGACTTCAAAAAGGAGGAGGTTTACAATTCGACGGTATGTTTTTTTTTTTTTTCCAAAACCATTTTAGCAAGAACTCCCCAGTATATGGGAGCGCGTACTACTAAGAGGTCAAGCTGTATCTTCATAGTCACCCAACCAATTTCAATGTTACATACCCTATAATCTAAGTTGGGCCTGATGCTACCAAACCCAAAAAAACACATTAAAATCCGTTCAGCAGTTTCCGAGTCTATAGATAACAAACAGGCAAAAATTCTAAAAACCATAGATTCGTGTTCAGTAACTTCTAAATAGTCGATCCCAGTTGGTTTTGCAAAAATATCTTCATGTACAGAATTGGCTCAGTTCCATTTTTATAATAGTATAGATGAAAATAAGAATGAAATGATACAATGACAAGTAACTGACAAAGACGTTGTAGAATAAATCGGTCCGCTCCCATTATAATTTATAATATGCTATACCCTAGCAGGGTCATATGCAGGAAGAGAGAGAGCAGGAGAGAGAGGAAAATCTCTGAATATGTCGTGTCTGAATGTTTTCCAGGATATAAATAAATAACGCCCAACGATCAGATACATATATCCTGGCCCCTAACTAGGGTTCCCTGTATCTAGGGAACCAGGAACTGTGAGGACCATCCCACAACACACAGACACGAAACAAATGCTTGCGGTTTTTGTTTCTGTGTACAAACATTTGTCCCGTCGCAGAAATCGAACCAGCAACCTCAGTGGTGTATGCGATTTGAGCCAACCTGCCCAACCACTCCATCACAGAGTAAAGAAATTACCTAAGGAGATTTTTATTGAAATTATTTTTCAAGACAAGCATTTAACTAATTCGTAATCGGAACCGCGAGCAGATTAAAATGAGCCCAAACACTAGTAGTTTACGATTATCCGTCAAGTAGTTACCCATTCGCCATTGGCCACCTTCCGTCTCCATCATCAGATCAGCTGTCACCATAATATTGTATTGTCAGCGGACTTTGACAAGTATGCAAAATTTCACCTCCTTAGGATAAGAGGGAGTGGTTCTGATTCAACTTGCAAGATTTGAACAAATAAATAATAAACATCGCAAGATAAATAAAAGCTTGTAAAACAAGTATCAATGTGCGACGCCATTTTGAAACAAAAAAACAAAATGGCGGCTCGGTACCATCCAGTTATATAAAAAAATGTTCAAACCCCTTTCATTAAAATCTGTTCAGTAATCACGTGATTGATTAACAAACATCCATTCTGCCAAACTTTTGCATTTATGATGAGTGTAGATTCCCCAATAATATTGATTTTTTTCATGAAAACTATCATTATCAATTGTCTTATCTAATCACCAATAATCTACGCCCACTTGCGTATGCGTATGAGGAAAAATACACACATCGTTTCAGCGACGCGCGTGTTAAGGATATTTATCTTATTTTGTACTCAAAAATAATTATAGAAATGGGGTGTGCAGCGTTTATAGTGAAATATGCGCTTTTTATATCAAACTTCGTGGTTTCGGTGAGTTTAATATAATAGTATACACAAGACTTTTGTTGAAAAATATATTTTTCAAGACAAGCTTTTAACAAATTTGTAATCGGAACCGCGAGCAGATAACAATGAGCCCAAACACTAGTTTACGATTATCCGTCAAAGAGATCCATTGCCCACCTTCCGTCTCCATCATCAGATCAGCCGGCTGTCACCATCATATTGTAACGTCAACGAACTTTGACAATTGTGCATAATTTCAACTCCGTAGGATAGAGGAAGTGGTTCTGATTTAACTTTAAAGGTTTGACCCTAATAAAATACATGGCAAGTTAAATAAAGGCTTGTAAAAAACTATGTAACCAAAGACCTGGCGCTTACGAGGATTTCACCTCCTCCTTTTTTTGAAGTCGGTTAAAAATATGTAATTCTTGTAACCCGGTTCAAGTCTTCATGTCCCATCTCAAATTTCCACCCTCTATATTATAAGTATGTACTCCAAAACTACTGAACCAATTTGTGCGATTCTTTTTTCTTTTGAAACACCTTAAAGTCTAATGATCATGATGGATAATGAAGATGGTAATGATATCTAATGATGCTCACAAGAGAAGAAGCGTCGACCCCGACCGAGCCGCAACCAACGTGGCACCGCCCCGCTCACGGCGTCTTCACTACGTGCTGTGGAGCCTACAGTATCCATCTACCTCTCCCGCTTGAACCCCGAAACATCAGGGGACGAAGTGTTGAAGTACATCAAAGACACGCTTCATGGACGGATCCAGGGACAGATGTCGAGGCTGGAGTCGACTAGGACCACTGAATTCAAGTCCTATAGGCTCCAAGTTCCGGCGGTGCATAAAGAACTGTTCCTGAATTCTGACTTCTGGCCTGTAGGGGTAGTATACAGGGAAGAAACGAAATGTTTTAAATCTTGTGAAGTAGTGTGTATGGTTTATTAAATTGTATGTTATATTTTTGTATGTGTGTTAGTCTGTAAGGTATATTTCTATGGGCCTGTGTTAAATAACATATATCATCACGTGTAGTACATTAAGCATACGATATTTTTTTTAACAGTTATCATGGTATTCGCCTATTCGGTAGGTACAATTATTTTAAAGTTGTTTTTTTTCCAGCTGCTAGGTCTAGCAGTGATCGGCCTTGGCATAGCTGTGCTGGTAGCATTGCGAGACCTTAATGAGATCCTACCGGTCAACATCGTCCCAATCAGTCTGATTGTGCTCGGCGTGGCTGTGTTTGTTATAGGCTTCCTGGCCTGCTGCGGCGCCATTACCGAGTCTAGGTGTATGCTGATATGTGTAAGTTTTATCATAATCCGCAAATTCATACTAGGTTGTAGGTTTCTTGTATGCTAGATAGATATGAGCGCCGATGGCGATTTCCACAGCGGCGGCGTCGTTCGAAATTGTCCGCGGTGGTGACGGCGTCGGCGGCTTATTCATTTTCAGGATACATGTTGATTCCCCAACAAGAACTTATTAACAAAAGGAACCCTGAGTAATCTGAAAATGTCTAAGCCCACGCTTTAATGGCGTGCCACCGACGTCGCCGCGGGTTTTTTAAACGGCGCCGCCGCCGTTGAAATGGCCATCGGCGCTTATATCTTGAGTTAGTAATTCTAGAAGACAAAGGTTCATGGAACATTCCGTTTCTTCCAAGTAGCCAACTGGCACATAAGAAACATAATATTGTCAAAAATAATTAAATTATAACTCCTCTCCTCCTCTCTCCTTTCCAGTAATAATGTAGTGTGTAATGTGCATACTATTCATTATTACAATAAAAATGTTCATTTCATTTGCATTCCAGTACTCGATAGTCGTGTGTCTTCTCATTGGCGCATTCATCTACCTGACCGTATTGTTTTTCGGACACCTGAACAACATCGAGGAGACTGTGCGGAAGTGGATAGACGGCGCGTTTGAGAAGACTCAACTGCGGCCCGTGTTCCGCGCTTTGGAGATCACTGTAAGTTGTCTCTTTACTGGTGCTAGTTTTCTCTTATGCGAGAGGCCGTCTGGGTGGGTACCACCGCTTTGCCAGTTATCCTGCCGCCAAGCAGTAGTACGCAAGTAGTGTTCCGGTTAGCCAGCGAAATTACTGGGCATTATGAGACTTCACAGCTAATTGTCTCAGGGTGACGAGCAGCGCCGCGCAGGATTTTGTAAAACAAAGTTGTGGGTGGAGCTGTTACTGTAATGGGCAGGCGTATTGCTTACCTTCAGGTGAAAGACCAGCTCGTCTCGTCACTCAGATACATAAAAATATTACCCCCGACGATAAAGGAGGGGTTTTATAAGTTTAACCACTATGTGTGTGTCTGTGGCACCGTAGCTCTTAAACGGGTGAATCGATTTGGATGCGGTGTTTTTTATTTGAAAGCAGGTTTTCTGGCGGTGGTTTTATTGTGTCGGGGGTATTATTTATTTTATGTAAGTGGCAAGACAACCAACAGGGATATCGTATAACTCAAACCCCGATTCCGTTCGTTTACAGAGATATCTCGGGATCAGTACTTGTGTGTGGAATTGTTGAACTTTTCTACTCAAAGTCCGAATCCCAATCACGATTGATAACAATTCTGATGTATCTTGTCTAAGGTCGAATATCGATGAAATGTATATGTCACCACACTGTAGCTATATTGAACCAACGCAAAATCCAAATCGGCTCATAAATGACGGAGTTTTTTTTTTTTTTTTCTTCTCCCCTTTGTGGGGTTTGGCTTTGCACGTCTTGTGCATCTGCCAGAGTCAAGTTTCGTTCAATGGAGTTCAGTATGACGTTGAAATGACGGAGTTCCGAGGTAAATAAAATAAAAAAAACAATCGAATTGAGAACCTTTACCTTTTTTTGAAGTCTGTTAAAATGATTGATATCAGCGACAAGTGATATCGTAGCAGCGAGATCAGTGATGTCGCAGCAGCGACAAGTGATGTCGCAGCAGGGACAAGTGATGTCGCAGCAGCGACAAGTGATGTCGCAGCAGCGACAGGTGATGTCAGAGCAGCGAAAAGTAATGCCACAGCAACGACAAATTATGTCATAGTAGCGACAAGTGATGTCGCAGCAGCGACAAGTATATACAATACAAATTTAAACAAAATGTCAAACTAGAAGTGCGAATGAGATGTCCCACAGACCCCAGAAGTAAATATTTTATATAAATGTATAGTTATTAACAAAATTAAGTTGCAGTAGTAAATATATGTAAATTGTTGTAATTATTATTTTTTATATTAAGCTTTCTATCTAGTTTATGTCGATTTGTGCCATCTTGTGTACGTTTTTTTTGTGGTTTCTCTGTACACGTAACACATGGAAAGTTATGAGAATTGATCACTGCATAAGCACCGACCAAACACCGATCAATCTCCATCGTTAATTACCGTTCTATCCGCGTGACATTGGCGAAATTGTGGAAACCCCGCAGAAGCCATAATAAGAAGTTGAAGTTGATGTCCCACAGACCCCTGTAGCACGTATTTTTTATTTTTCAGTTCCGCTGCTGCGGCCCGGCCGGGGCTGTGTCCTACTTGACAACAGAGCAAGTTCTTCCGTCAACTTGCTGCGCAAACCCAACGGCGGACTCGACATGCGCAACCGACGACGCGTACGGAGGCTGCAGCACCTTGGTGGGCGAGTGGTTCCGCACGTTTATGAACGCTATTGCGTCCGTGTTACTTGTCGTCGTGATTGTACAGGTTGGTCTTTCTTTTTACAAGCTTTTTATTTAACGTGCAATATATTTTTTTTATGTAACTAAATGACGAGACGAGCTGGTCGTTGGCTTGTTGGTAAGCAATACGCTAGCACATAACAATAACAGCACCACCCAGAACTTTGTTTTACAAAATCGTGAGGAACATTGCGGGACGAGCAACACTGCCCTGCCGTCATACAGTTTTACACTAGTTCGGAAGGTACATGTACATTGTTTTTGACAATAGTGTGAACAACTTCGGGCATGTTTACGCGGTGTCTTTTGTTATTGTAATAGTTTAAGATGCGCCTGATTTTGTCAAGCACAAACTTTTTACTATCTAATAATACATTTTCATTTCATCTTTCATTTCATTTTTCATTTCATCTTTCATTTCATTTTTCATTTCATTTTTCATTTCATTTTTCATTTCATTTTTCATTTCATTTTTCTTTTCATTTTTCATTTCATTTTTCATTTCATTTTTCATGTCATTTTTTATTTCATAGTTCCTGGTTACAGGGAATCTAAACATCCAAATACTCCAGGACCTACGTATGTGATCTATGGGCATAAAAATACAATTGTTTTGTTACAGGCTACAGCTGTATTGTTCGCGCTGTACTTGTGTCGGTCCATTACGAAGAAAAATAGAGCTAACCTGTATGTAGAATATCACTAAGTCCTTTTATACAGGAGCATGTCGTTCGCCTGATGGTAAGCGCCACGCCAGCCCATAACAAATGCAGTTATATATAACAATGCGAAGCACTGCATTGCGCTCATCACCCCGAGACATCAGATATTAACTCTCATATGCCCAGTACTTTCGCTGACTACAATGCCCTTCAAACCGGAACACAGTAATGTTTGCGAAGTACTGCTTCGCGGTAGAATAACTAGCAAAGCGGTGGTACCTACTCAGACGGCCTCCCGCATACGAGAGACCTACCACGAGTGACCTGCCACAACCACAGAATACTAAGGGACAGAAGCATCACTCCGCAAAGAAATTTAAACAAATAGCAACTTTTGCTATGACGCAATAAAATTCAATTCAGCTCGCGTAGCGCTGCATATCTACCAGTCATATTAACCTACAGAGCGCCTCTTTCTATCGCGCCGCTCTTATCTCTTCTGACGCGGCACGTGTAACGACGCGCGACCCGCCGTCGGTGTCCGGCTATGTACCTGTAGCTTCGTACCTACAGTGCGGAGTGCGCTAGGCCTGCCACAACTCCTAAGCTCTTTCAACTTTACGGAGAAGACATGGAAACTTGTAAAGAGACGTCCCTGCAGAGTTTCTTGGTGCTATCTTCTCTAGCGGGTCTATTTCCGAAGTACTGGTAGTCAGTTTTCGCATTACTTTTCTGAGCCCGGTCTTCAATTTGAGTATGGGAAAGGAATAGATTGCTTGTTGATGTTGATTGTTGTAAACATGCTTACCTTTTGTCAAAGTCATGTTATTTTAAGTTACAATGTTTAACGTACTTTAATTGTTTTATATTGTGTGTATATGACGTTTAAAGTGCAATTTTGTGCCTATTTAATAAATATCTATTGACTTCATTTGTATTTACCATGTTCTTACTAGCTAAGACCTGGGCCCTAGTTCACTATGACAACTTGGCGATTCCCTCCTTTGAAGGTTGGTCTCATCCAGGATTTAGGCTATGTTCATGCAGAGTTCTTTTTTTTTTTTCACTTAATAGGTCTATGTTTGGCCACTATCTCGCCTGATGTGAAGCGATGATGTGGCTTAAGATGGAGCAAATAGATCTAGAGAGAGACGGCAGTTGAGTTGACCGAATGGTTCACCGAACATCATCCCGTAACACGACTAGGTCGCTTGACGGCATGGTTTTGTTCGGTGGGTGGTATTACAACCACGGCCAGAGCCTACCACTCCAAAGCGCGTAAGCGGGTTTCATCACTATGTTTTCCTTCACCGTTTTAGAGCGAGCGTACAAAATCTGCACTTAACTATAAGTCACTGGTGCAGGGCCGACTCGGGATTCAAACCCAGGTGCGTCGGATTGAAAGGCGCACGAGTTCCCGCTGAGCCACACTCGCTCTAAAATGAGTATGTAACATGAAGTGAACATTTCTATTATTCCCTTCACATATTTGCAACACCGAGCTTTGGGAAGGGAATGGCCAGTGAAGATGTGTATATAATATGTGTGTCGGGTCACTCCCTCCCTCCAATATGGTTGAGTGGTGATGGCTGGTCCACAAGTCATACTCGTGAACGGGTGCTGCTTGCGGGGACTGGTCTGTTCTAGTCACTCCTACTGCTACTGTCATACCTACTTATATTTTATTTACACTTTTCTGTTACTGATACTATGACTATGGGACATCTCACTCGCATTTCTTGTTTGACATTCTGTTAATTCTAATTTATATGTAATTGTTCATTGTTATTTTCGAGACATTTTAAAAGAGCTGAAAAAAGACATTCCCGCAGAGTTTCTTGGTGCTATCTTCTCTAGCGGGCGTATTTCCGAAGCACTGGTAGAGTCAGTTTTCGCATTTCTTTTCAACACTCAGACTTCAATTTGAGAATATGGAAAGAAACGGGTAAACATACTTACCTTTTTTTCAAAGTCATGTATAAGTTACAATTTTTAACATATTTTATTTGTATCATGTGTTTATGACCTTTAAAAGTGCACTTTTGTGCCTATTTAATAAATGATATTTGACTTTGACTTTGCTTTATGGTGATGATGATAACTCATTATTTTGTAATTAAATATTAGTAGTTTTTGTACATCATGACATATCTAAGAACATTGTGAAATGTCAAAAGATGGATAAATTTAATTATGATGATGATGATGACAATTATGAAAATATAACAATTCTCTCTACTCTATCTGATTCTGATAGAGTCTGATAGCGTTGGGCGATATTTTTATTATTAAAATGACTTTGTATTGAAAAATCAATTGTTTTCTTGAGTGTACCTACTGGACTTGGTTATTTATTTACTAGCTTTTTCCCGCGACTTCGTCCGCGTAGACGACAGAAGCCCATAGTTGTAATTTTTCCAAAACCATTTTAACAAGACCTCCCCAGTATATGGGAGCGCGTACTACTAAGAGGTCAAGCTGTATCTTCGTAGTCACCCAACCGATTTCAATGTTACATACCCTATAATCTAAGTTGGGACTGATGCTACCAAACCCAAAAACCGCATTAAAATCCATTCAGCAGTTTCCGAGTCTAAAGATAATAAACAGACAAAAATTCTAAAACCCATAGATTCCTGTTCAGGGGGCTTACCACCATTGCTTAAACCAGTATTATTTTAAGCTTACTTCCGTTTTCCGTACCACGAAGTCCTAAAAAAAAGCTTACTTTAATATTGTATTGTTGAGAAGTTTTGGTGACGTCATCGTAAATCATTCATTCAGGTGTTTTTTGGCAGCTGACACTTCGCAGGAACAAAAACATTATTGTTTTATGAAACTCATGGTACGAATCAGAGTAATTTCTAATATGATTGTAAGCTTCAAATAAAACGTTCCTGTAGCATGATTGTCTTGTAAAAGTTAATGGTAAGCCCCCTGTACCCTCTAAATAGTCCATCCCAGTTGGTTTTGCAAAAATATCTTCAATGTACAGAATTGGCTATTTTCCATTTTTATAATAGTATAGATGGTTGAATCTTGAAAGCACTAAATATTATTTGAAAGAATAGCTCGGAAATCTCATACTTTTTGGTAGTCTATGGTCAAAAATGTCGATAGAAATTTTGTTGTTGGTAATTTATCAAAAAATCATTATTATTAAAACAACTGAGAGTAATGTTCATAATTTGATTTACTAACTGGCTATGGCTACACTCACGAATATAAGTTGAGACATTCGACCGGTGTTCCAGCAGTACAGACGCTCATTCCCATGGAGTATGTACATAGTGTCTCAACTTATATTCGTGAGTGTAGCCGGTCAGTAAGTCAAATTCAAAAATCATTATATTGACAACACATTCTTTATATTGGATTTTTTAAGATTCTTAAGTTATTATTAAGATGTTTAATATAAAACTTGGAGAATGCTTACCTATCTAATTAGATACTTAGGTAGGTAAGTACTGGTACAATTTTTATGGTTAACAATATGTGGATATTGTTATATATGTATCAATATTTTTTTACTTTCGATCTGCCCTGGTTTCACAAGCATACTTTACATTGAGTAAATATGAATGGAATGATGGTAAACCGCATCAAAATCCAGCTAGCAATTTAGAAGGCAAGTAAGAAGATACTTACGAAGCCAATAGACGCGAATTAGCGACCCTGTTTATTATTATTTGGATTTGAAATTATATAGCGCGCCGTAGAGAAGTACCTCGATAAATATATATTTTAGTAAAACCAAATAGTTTATGCAATTTTCCTACATAAATCCCAAAATGTTTTTACTGATTCGACAGTCGACTGGACATATTTCGATTGAATTTCCGCCATTACGTCGTTCTGTCAAAATTCGACGAATTTCTTAGCAAATATGTATTAAAATAACAAAATTAATGAGTAAAAAATGTTATTCTCATGCTGATATGCTAATTGAAGTTGAAACTTACCTAATTTCGGCAAACTTATCTGTTTCTTCTTTAATTTTGATAATTTCTACATTTTCTATGACCGGGTGTTTCGGGGCTGGGTGATTAGGGCTTACACCACCAACACCCGGTTCTGACTTCACAATCACTAATTCAGTGTTCATTTTTTGGACTTTCGTTGAAAATCTCGAAGAAAAACTACATTTTTTTTTAAATTCGGCAAAATCCATGCAATAACAGTAACAGTGTACCACTACCGTAAAGTTATTTTTTTTTTACTGACAGGTATCGGCGGAATAGGGACGGGACGAGAAAAAGAAACCAAATCGATTGAGCTATGACAATGAGTGAGCTAATCAGCTAATTCAATAGTTAGCTCACTCATTGTCATCAGCAGGTAGTAAGTCTGTTGCGAACATCGCATGTTGTAGACTAACGTGCAATAGAAATTTATTTCAATCGATAAAATGCTATCATGTAACTTTTTATAACTCAACTCGATTTCAATGTTGTGCTCCTATCGATTACCCGACAAATTTACAAAGCGAGATTGTGCTATGAATCTTTATGTATACGCCTAATCTATTCAATTTTACTGTGTAATACGGCTCTTGTCTATGGTTTATATATCGATATAAACTTTGTTTGTCAAAACTTATTTTTATTTCAATTGAGCTTTCGTTGACGTTAGATTGCAACAAATGGGTTACGTAATCGCAAAACCGTCATCGAAACTGGTTTCTTATCGAAATTGATTGAAATAAAAGATACATGATTGCCGTGCAGGTTAATAAACTTTAAATCCGTAGAATTTTAGTATATTGTACCATATATTATTTTGTCTACATTCCTTCAGTTCTCGGTTGCCTGGAAGAAATCGTTTTGAACGATAAGATCGCCTATTGTGATACTAATGTTAATTGTTATTTTAGTTTATTTGTTTCTGTATTGTGTTGTTAGGTATGATAAAGAGTTATTCTATTATATTCTATATTATTATATAGCATCATTATTATATTAATATACCTACGACAAAGGACGCTGCTGTGTCATTTGGGTTATCATTAAGGTTAAAGTTAAATATGGAACATTTCTGTTTATTTCCTATTTTGGTAATACATTTCGTGTCCGTACAGATCCTTGTCCCCCTCTGTATGATATTATTTTCGCTGTGGACTAACTAATTGAACACAATCAAACAATAGATAGAAGTCATAAAGTTATAAGTCTGATATAGAAAAAGTTACGTTGTTGAATGAATACACACTGTGTACCAACTGAGCTAAAGGATCGATGCAATCTCTAGTCTAGTGGTGACAAACACCCAACTTTAGTCGATTAATCGAACGTATTGAATCGAATTCTAAGTTTATTTTTTATTTATTTGACATCGTACGTTTGGCCCATTCAGTCGCTGTACGAAAACAAGCATTCATTTATAAATTGATCCCACAATTCACACATTACATCCGCCATCACTCACACAGAAGTTTTCTAACGGATTCTACCTCCGGCTCCGTCCGGGTGTTCAATGTGTTCATAGAAAACTTCCTACGTGTACTTATTACGCCTACCTAGATTATGATTTCAATCTATTTTGATAACCTACCTCTAAAATTATTAATTCTTCTGATATTCATATAAGTAGGCATTTGTAATTTGTACGACTGTCATCACACAAGTTTTGAAAAATCAATAATAATGTTTTTTTTTTTACGCTTAATAGTATGTTTGGTCACTATCTAACCTGATGTGAAGCGATGATGTGGCCTAAGATGGAGCACATAGATCTAGAGAGAGACGGCAGTTGAGCGGCTGCTCAGACCCGTCTCCCCAATGGTTCACCGAACATCATCCCGAAACACGACTAGGTAGCTTGACATGCCGGCTTTGTTCGGTGGGTGGTATTACAACCACGGCCAGAGCCTACCACTCCAAAAAATGATACTCGTATGTCTACGAATTTCACAACTAAAATATTTACTTACTTACTCTTGCCTTATGCCTAAAAAAATAATCACCAGCTCACCTTTCGCACACTAATTAACTTTGCAATATAAAATTGACCGTAAAATTGTTAATAATAATTACAATCACGCTACGTTGCACACCTACCAAAGAGAAAAATACTACGCTGCTCAGAGGAAGAACACCTCTGAGCTACGCTGCATGTATTGACATGAACCGCGTTACGATTGCTCTTTTGTTTCAAACTTTTTATTGTAAGCATTTTACTTTATTTTACCTATATAAATATTTGAATAATCCAACGCATAAACTAGAAACAAACTTCAGATAAGGACAACCTCACTTATTATTTTTTTATCGGTAATTGGCTCGCGTTTGACCACTATGTCACCTGATGGTAAGCGACGATGCGGTCGACGATTTACCACGCTTAGGAAAACTTACAGCCAATACATGCATATGATAATTAAATTATGTTTAGGATAACTAGGCCAATTACAAGTTTTCACCTGTACTTAAGTAATAAAGCCATGCCGTCAAGCAACCTGCCCCCGTACCCATATGTCCCTCAAGCGCCAATCGTATATCGCGTTGAGCTCAGATTAAGGTATAGCTTCACTGTTACTAATGAGATACCGACTACTTATCGTCGATTCAGGCAAGAAATCGAATTAATCTCATTCATTTATACCAAAATATGTTAACTACAAGTTAAGATAAACTTAATGGGACAATAAATGGCATCCTAAAATATTGTCGCAGTGAATCTATACCCTATACTGAGCTCAACGTGATATACGATTGGCGCTTGAGGGACATATGGGTAGGGGGGCTGGTCGTGTTTCGGGATGATGTTCGGTGAACCATCGGGGAGACGGGTCTGAGCAGCCGCTCAACTGCCGTCTCTCTCTAGATCTATGTGCTCCATCTTAGGCCACATCATCGCTTCACATCAGGCGAGATAGTGGCCAAACATAGATCTATTTAGGGAAAAAAAAAATAGAAATTTACGTATGACCAGTAACGCATATATTTGTAGGTAACAGAATTAAAAATAATAATAATTGCAGTAATTGAATTGAAATAAATCCAAATTTGAGAATCAAAGAATCCTGAAGCCAAGCATTGTTTAATTGAACGACCACTACCGAAGATGTCGAAGTCATTAACATTTTTAAGTGATTATTTATGAAATGTGGAGTATGAATTCTATAAAAGAAAGTGTTATGTTTGTAATTAAAAGATTAACATTGGCAACAGCTATACCATATACAATTTAAATAATACTATCCATAGGTAATTCGTTAAAGAATGTCAAAGGGCGCATTTCCGCAGAAAATATTATTAGAGAGTTTCGAATTTAGGCAAGCAATAAGTTAAGGACATGTGACATGATTTTTTTTGCAACTGCATTGCTCAGTAGCAAAAAAAACACGAGTTAAGACGAACAGGTTGTTCACCCGATCCACGTTAGCCTATAACAATTGCAGTGCTAAGTACACTGAACTTTTTATACCACGGAAAGTACATATGTCAAGGCACTGCTCTGCGCTCGTAACCCCGGATGCGCGCAGTGCGGAGCGGAGTGCAATAACTTAAACGAGAATAATAAATAAATAATACACCCAACGATCACATACATAGATCCTGCCCCTAACTAGGATTCCCTGTATCTAGGGAACCAGGAACTACGAGGACCATGCTCCCACAACACCCAGACACGAAATAAATGCTCGCGCTTGTTTTCTGTGCACAAAAATTTGTCTTGTCGCGGGAATCGAACCAGCTACCTCTGTGGTGTATAAGATTTGAGCCAACCTGCCGAACTACTACACCACAGAGACTTAGAATCATGCGTATAATCGCTTTTATTTAATAAATTGAGGTATTTGTATTAGTGGCGTCAAACTTAATGGCGGCTGACAGACGCACCACGTGACCTGCGCTGTAACAAAATCGCATGCAAAATTGTATCTGCGCAGATCACGTGATGCGCCAGTCAGCCGCCATCAAGTTTGGCGCGAAGTTATATGTAATGGTTGTCTTCTTTCAGTGACCTTCTTTATTTCTAGTCAAGAACTACACGGAAAAAAAGAAGAAATATTGCATAAAAAGTTAGACAACTTGCCAGGACCGTTCATCATGAATTATTACATTACCACAACTCCGACACCGCCAACCAGAAACGAGAATTCTAGGTACTTTAATGCTGCCCCTGCACTCACTGATCCCTCAAGCGCCAATCATATTATCGTATTTTAGTGTAACCAGACCGGGCCGATTCAGAACCTCACGATAATTCGTTGTCGATCGATTCGGTTTCAAATCTTACGACGCAAAATATTGCACACATAACAAATTCCGTAAATGCAACATGTAATCGATACCGATTTTGTAAACGAAACCGTATTGAATTTTCAGGGCGGAATAGCTCGAAAGGAAACATACAAAACAAGATCGATAATAGTCGAATCGATTCGGTATTCGTTATCGTGACGTTCTGAATCGGGGGGCTCCGCACTGTAGGTACGAAGCTACAAGAACATAGCCGGACACTGGCGGCGGGTCGCGCGTCGTTACACGTGCCGCGTCAGAAGAGGTAAGAGCTATGCGATAGAAAGAGGCACTCTGTAGGTTAATATGACTGATAGGTATGCAGCGCTACGCGAGCTGAATTGAATTTTATTGCGTCATAGCAAGAGTCGCTATTTGTTTAAATTTCTTTGCGGAGTGATGCTTCTGTCCCTTAGTATTCTGTGTTGTAACAGAATGAGATCAATTAGATTTTTTTTAATTACTTGATAAGCAAGCATTTGACCGCAGTCTCACTGATGGAAAGTGATGACGCGGTCGACGATGGATCAAGCTTACCAAGAAGATACCGATTCACTCGGGACTTGAAGACACCTAGCTTATAAGAATCGGGAAACAGAGACGCTGGTAAGGTGTTCCATTCCTTAGCTGTTCGCACTATGAAAGTTGAAGCGAAACGCTTTGTTTGGCAGAAGGAATGTCAACCATAAACGGATACCGAATTTCCGTATTTGTCTTACCTGAATCGACATAATTAGACCGTATATCCAATGGTGTAGCTAGGTAACCAAAGGCTCTAGGGCAAAAAATAAACTAGGGCCCCAACTGAACTATTTAAAATCGTTTGTTCCGTATTCGTCGCGTTCCGAACTCTGGAATGCAATGGAATCAGGCGTGACGTTGCGTTGAGAGGGTATTTAAAGCGATGGAGCGCCGTAATGAGCTCACTCTCGTTCTAGCGTTCGGCGAGTCGACACCTGATGATGCCTCGTGCAGACGGCGAAACACGTGTCGTACAAAGAGTGTTGTTGTTAGGAACTATAATTCAGCGGGATTACACTATATATTTTCATTGCGTTTCAGTTCCGAACTCTGGTTTATTTATATTCCGAATGTGGGAGAAATTTTCACTAGTTCAATTTATAGTTTGTAAGTCAGAGCCCGAGGGGCCCCCGGGGCTTGGGGGCACTGCCCCGTCTAGCCCTCCGGTAGCTACGCCCTTCATCATTAGTCGCAGTGAAGCTATAAGCCACTATACGGTATAGATAGGATTGGCGCTTGAGGGACCATTGGGTATGAGGCCGATTTTAAAATAGATAGTTTTGAAAGTTTTTGATTCGCTACAAATGCATATACCTAGGCCATTGAGGTAAGACCTCAATGACCTAGGCTATTTAAGTCATTTCTGGAAACGTTTTTTTTTAATGAATGGTCCTTGGAAATGACATTTGAAGAAACGTTTGTGTTTTATTAGTTTCTGGACCAAAGAGTCTGGACGAGATCGCTTATTACCGATAAGACCGCCCATTGTACTATTCAAATTTTTAAGTTCTATTTTTATTTATTTTTGTTATGCTATAGGTGTATAATAAAGCGTTATCAATCAAAGAGTAGGTTTGGACTTTCTGGCGAACAAGGAGGCAGCCTTAGATACCTACTTAGGCGACGACGCGACGTTGCAAAGCAGCTCGCGAAATGTTGTTTTTTTTTAATTAACGCATCCTGTTCACCGTTTAAAAGTTATTCGCAACTTTTTGTTCGGAAACAAACTTTTGTATGGCGGCCATCTTGAAAAATGGATGAATAAAAAAAAATATTGTTTAGTTTTACAGAGGGAAAGCAAGGAGATAAGTTAATGGCGGAGAGAAGGCAGGAGAACCAGGCGGTAAGATTACCTATTTTTATTTACGTACCTATCGCTATTTGACTCTTTTCTGAAAACTGTTTTAAGAACGTTTTTCTGTGACTCCAACTGTGTTATAATATTTTTTCAGTAATTATATCGTCATATTCTTCTAATATAATATATTTAAAAACGCCCTCTATCGCAGCTACCGCGGAAGAAAAACTCGCCTATTAATATAACAGTTTTAGTGACATGACGTACGCATATTCCTTATTATTATAGCAGTTTAGATTTCTGAATTTCACAGTCAAAAATAAACAAATATTCAAAAAGAAATTGTGGCTAACTGTGCATGATCATAAATTAACAAAAAATATATATCAAATTTATTGGAATCGGGGGCAAAAAGAACCGGGGGCATTAACCACGCACCCATATAGTTACCCTTCATGTCTCAAATTCCTGTCTCAACTGACAGCCTCTGTGGTGTAGTGGTTGGGCAGGTTGGCTCAAATCTCAACAATCACTGAGGTGTCGGTTTCGATTCCCACGACGGGACAAATGTTTGTACAAAGAAAAAAAATGCGTAAGTATTTGCTTCGTGTCTGGGTGTTGTGGGAGCATGGTCCTCGTAGTTCCTGGTTCCCTATATAGATACAAGGAATCCTAGTTACCCCAGGCCCAGGGCCAGGATAAATATCTATGTGATCGTTGGGCGTATATCAATTATTAAAATTTAAGTTTTTTTTTACTTTTTATTTACTGTTTACTGTATTGTATTACATTGCATATATAGGTACATTGCGTATTTTTGTTCACGTTTCTCACGTGCGTCACCAGACGTTTGAGCGGAAAACCAGCGTTGTGGATTTATCCACAGCATTATGCTGAGTTCAGACCTTTTTTCCCTTTTTTCCTTTTTTTGTGCACTTGTTCAGTATCGTAAAAAAGGTCTCGATTCCGGTACACAAGCACCAAGTATTTCATATATTAACTGTTTTGTTGTTTCTTTGTGTTGTGAACATTGCTGTACCGGGTGCAGTTTTGTCAAAATATTTTTGTCTTTCTTTCTTTCTAAATAATTTCCACTCTGTATATCTAGTTATGTTTGTGTCACAGGCTTTTGGGGGGGATGTTGATGAAGGGGAATATCCCGTCGACGTGACGAAAGCTGATCTAGAGAAACTACGGTTACCATACTGGAAGGGAGGGGAAAAAGTCTTTCACATGTATGTAAAATATGTAAATCTATAATTATCTATTTTTATTTTATGTATGAGACGAGCTGGTCGTTTGCCTGATGGTAAGCAATACGCCAGCCTATAACAATAACAGCATCAGAACTTTGTATTGCAAAATAGGGCGAATAAGGGTGGCAATATTGGTTTATTATTCATTATTGGCATTTAGCTATTTACTTACTTAAATTCTGCGCGGCTCTGCCCTGCGCTCGTCACCCTAAAACAATTAGCTGTTAAATCTCATAATGCCGTAATTTGGCTACAATGCCCTTTAAACCGGAACACAGTAATGCTGGCGCACTACTGCTTGGCGGCTGAATAACTGGCAAAGCGGTGGTACCCACCCGGACTGCCTCTCACATACGAGAAACCTACCACCAGTAAGTAGTGATCTAGCCTTTTCCCGCGACTTCGTCTGCGTGGACGACAGAGAAAGCCATAGTACTTAGTAATTTTTAAAGACCATTTTAGCAAGACCTACCCAGTATATGAGAGCGCGTACTGCGAAGAGGTATCTTCGTATTCGTCTGTATTTTCGTCATCAACCCAACTGATTTTTATGTTAATTGTAATCTAAATTAAAACCTTCTATTTATATGTAAAAGCCATATCTGTTCAGCAATTTCCGAGTCTATAGATAACAAATATAAAAACAAACAAACACACAAAAATTCTAAAAACCATGTATTCGGAATAAACCTTTTAAACAGTCGATCCCAGTTGGTTTTAAAAAAAAAATCCTTAATATGTACAGAATTGGCTCAGTTCTATTATTATTAGTATAGAATAGATGAGCTTCTTTTCAAAACTTTACTATTCCACTTTCGATAAAACTGGTCTTTTTTTGGGCTTAAACTTGATAATTACACCAGAAAAAAGATTAACAGGCATGATTTTGTCAATAATAGACTATTTCAATACAAAGCTGTATATCAAAAGAACTATTTTATCAGATTGTGAAAAAACACAAAAAGTGGAATAGTTCAGTTTTGAAAAGAACCTCCTCAGATTGATTGACAAATCTTTGTCGTATACCTACCTAATTACGTTATATTGTGTTTTTTTTTTCATGTTTAACAAATTACAGGATTACTAAAGCGTACAAGCTGCCAAAGCATGCACGTACTGTCCACACTAGGCCAACTTGTGAGTTGTTTTTTTTTTTTTTGGGTTTGACTTACACTAATTCATCTAATCAATTAATTTCATCAGCATGCGAATATTTTTTTTTTAACGGGCGAATGCCTTTATTACTGAAAACTACACTCTACTTACTAAAACTAAACTAACTATTTACAAGGAGAAGCAATTGGACAACCCACAGACCATTAAAGGCTTATAGAAAGCTCAAATGCTCCAACCCACTACCAGTTGGCAGCGTACTCAAGATGCTGGCAGTATTGCCCCGTTGGATTGCAATACTGATACGTTGAGCCAAATAAGTCCCAGCATTTTGGTCACGCGTCGCATCGATCGGGCGCTCTGACAGAAAATTTTGAAAATACGAGAGCTCCCGGTCCCCACGGACCCAAAGTCTCCACACCAAACGGCTCAAATATGTAACCGCTACCGAGGTTAGCATATTTCCGCCGCTTGAGCTGCTCGGCCGAATTAGCCGCCGCGCTAGACTTAATCTGCGTCTCCGGAAGATGTGACAGCGCCATAGTATCGACGCAAGTAGCATCCCACACTAGAGGCCGCCCCAACTTCCAGGAGATCAGGATCATGCCGTCAGGCCTTTTACCATCGTCACGCATTAGACCATTCGGTTCGAGAATGGCTGCAACATTAACGCTTCTCGCTTCTCGCTGGTAAAAGCCTTATTATTTGTCAGCATAATATGTGCTATTGCGATGCTAATTGCTAATGTGATATTTCGCAGTAGTGAATTCACAATTTCGTGCAAAAATTTATTTACATAACGAGTAGGAACTATGAAATTATTGAAAAATTGAAATAAACATAGATAAGACTACTTCTCTAGTTCCCGATAATTTACCATACCATTCTATTCCCGCTCCTGTTCTCGCTCCGCTCCTATCACGCTCTCCGTCCTATCCCTTCACTATCCCGCTCCTGCTTTCGTCCCGCTCCTATCCAGATCGCGTCCTTTTTCTATACCATAACCGTCCCGTTTCTATTCACGTATATTGCTCATAAATCCTTCGTGTTTGGCCTCAAGACGATACGCACAAGGGACGAGACACTCTGTGGATTCGCATTCGCAATAGCATTAGCAGATCGCCGCCACAGTTCGCATTCGTGCGGCATGCTAAGCGATGCGAAATGGTGTGCTAAGCGATGAATTTTAGCATTCATCTAATTTCGCAACTACAATTAATTTGTTTTTTAAGTCAATGATGCGGGCCAGTGGGATTCGCACGTGCTCCCACTGAGCCACACTCGCTCGACTATTATTAGAGATATTCAATTCATTTATTAATAATTCAGACGTATCTAATTATCCATATTTGTTAATAAAAATGCGATATGAAAATAAGTTATAATTGGGCCAATGTTGTCATTATTATATTATGTTATTTCATTATATACAAATCTTTCAGATAAATATACATACAATCAAAAACCTGGGGATAAATACTACAATTTCAAAATAAACAGTATCAATTATTATCGGGAGTGCAGCCAGGACTGCCCCAGGATTTACACTGATTAGTAAGTATACTATAATAAATATGTCTCTCAGTTTCTTGCCGTATCTTCTGAGTTGTGGCGTAGCCACCGGAGGTCTAGACGGGGTCCCCAAGCCCCGGGGGCCCCTCGGACTCTGACTTACAAACTATAAATTGAACTAGTGAAAGTTTCTCCCACATTCGGAATATAAATAAACCAGATTCCAGGAACGCGACTTTAATGGCAACTTATTGGAAAACAATACAGGGAATTCCCAACAAGTCTCGAACATCTTTGTTTGAAACTTGCGGGGAACTCCCCCTCCCCTTTATTTTTTGCCCCAGGGCCTTTGGTTACCTAGCTACGCCACTGCTTCTGAATAGTGGTTCCTTTTCCGATACGGTGGTAGTCATTGTAATAATTGACGTTCATAAGTGCGTATGTGATGACAAAACTGAATAAAGAAATCTTGAACTTTGAACTTGAACTATTTTTAAATATTTTGTTTTTTATTTATTTATTGAATCTTTATTTCAGGCAACATTAGAATAAGTTACAGATGTTATTTACTATTCTATAGCCCATATAAATATATACCTTAGAACTAACATACATAAAATTTATATTAAAGTGTTGTAGTGTGTAAACACCCGACCTACTTATTAGCAATGCCGACATAGCATTAAGTATTAGCAATAGCATAGAGTAGTCATCATGTAGCCTTTAACCAATACACACGTATACAGACTACCGGCCTTTCACTGAGATCCACCGTCATCATCATCACCTACTCCACATGGCGACCCTACCACAACTACATCCCTACCTGGCGATCAACTCCAACTGTACAATATTTATGTTTATGTGACACGTTTTGTCGGCGACGTGTGACGCAACCGCGCGGTGTCAGCTTGCGGAGTCAGCGGTGACGCTTGCAGCCGTCCTCTGAATCGTCGAAACACGACTTTGGCCAGAATTCCTCACACATGTTATTTACCAACTGTTGCCCGCGACTTCGTAAGCATAGTGAAGTAACTTAACCTGTTCCCGACAATTTCCCATCCCACTCTAATCATGCTCCTGTTCCCGCTCCGCTCCTATCCCGATCCCGTCCCCGTCCTATCCCTTCACTGTCCCGCTCCTACCTCTGTCCCGCTCCTATCCTTTCAATGTCTGTGGTTTGTTTGTTTGACTCAAATCTTGCAAGTTGAATTAGAACCACTTCCTCTTATCCTACGGAGTTGAAATTTTGTATACTTGTCAAAGTCCGATGACAATGCAATATTATGGTGACAGCTGATCTGATGACGTAGACGGAAGGTGGGCAATGGAATTCCTTGACGGATAATCGTAAACTACTAGTGTTTGGGCTCATATTAATCTGCTCGCGGTTCCGATTACGAATTAGTGAAAAGCATGTCTAGAAAAAAATATATATTTTTTAAATGTTGTTTTTGCATGAGTCGATTTATTATTGAATAGCAGATATAGTATTGATAAAATATATATTTTCAAAATTTTATGCAAATGAGTTTATACCTAAGTATATTTTAATATGATGTGGTATTAATTTACGTTATTGAGTTGTGCAGGTTAAATTAAAATATATTTTCTTTTGCCTTGTTTCAGTTTCGGCCCCGTCTGTGGAATAAGACTAGATACTGACTATTGGAAAAATAGTTACATGAATTTTAACAACATTTGCGAGCTTGACTACGAAAACTGCAAACAGGATACGCACAGTGAGATATTTCAATTCCGTAAAAACTCCGTCATTTATAAACTGATTTGAAAAATTCTTTTTTAACCGACTTCAAAAAGGGGACGGTTCTCTGTTCGGTTGTATTTTTTTTTTTTATGTTTGTTACCTCAGAACTCCGTCATTTGTGAACCGATTTGGAAAATTCTTTTTGCGTTGGGTTCAGTATAGCTACGAAGTGGTCCCATATACATTTCATCGATATGTGACTTTGGACTTCGAAGATACATTGAAGTCGGTTTTTGTTTTTTTCTAAAAATTAATTATTGTGTTGGGTTCAGTATAGCTACAAGGTGGTCCCATATACATTTCATCGATATTCGACCTTGGACTTCGAAGATACATTAGAATTGAAGTTACTGGTGGCAGGTTTCTCGTATGCGAGAGGTCATCTGGGTGGGTACCACCACTTTGCCTGTTGTTCTGCCGCCATGCAGTAGTGCGCAAGTATTACTGTGTTCCGGTTTGAAGGGCATTGTAGCCAGCGAAATTACTGGGCATTATGAGACTTAACAGCGCAGCGCAGCGCAGCTGGGAGCGCAGTGCAGCGACGTGCAAGATATTGCAAAACAATGTTCTGGGTGTTGCTGTTACTGTTATGGGCATATGTGCATAGCTTACCGTCAAGCGAACGACCAGCTCGTCTCGTCAGACATTTAAATATAATAAAATCGGTTTTTTTGTTATAAAATGTAATATTTTTATAAATATCCAAAAAGATAAAGAAACAGATGTTTCGGTGGCCAGGTGTCAGGACGGTATTTTTAAAGACGCAGGTTCAAATATTTCATTTTTCTTTCTGAATATTTATGAAATGAAATGAAATAAGTTTAGATATTTGTGGCAAAATATGAAAAAAATACTTGACTATAATTAATGACTAAGTAGGTATCCATTTTTGGCCTTCAAACTAGTCCTAATAACTACTGCATTTAATTTATCCTGTTTTCTTTTTCAGGGCCAAGTAAGTATCGTTTTTAATATAGAATGTAAATGTTTGAAAAGCCGGGTCCACACCGATCCACAAACAAACGTTTCCTCAGTTCTTCATCGTCACAGATTAGCTAACTAAACACAGATCAGTAAATGATATAATAAATGATTTACTAGTATCACACAAAACCACAGTCAAATAAATCATATCATGTGATTTTATAATGAAAATTAACGTGGTTTGGACACATTATTAATAATAATTTACAGGTGACACTCACGTTGAAATTGGAGTAGTCCAACAATAGTTTAAATCACATCCGAGGCACGATGCGTTCGCGAGCGTTTCGCACTCGCCTTGAAAAATACTACGGGATGTGGTTGAAACTATAGTTGTACTACTCCAATTGAAACGTGAGTGTCACCCGTAAATCATTATTAATTCAATTTAAAAGTTCTTTATTTTAATTTTGTCGTCACAGACGCACTTATAAACGTCAAAATCATGTGATTAATCATGTGATTATAGGTAATAATCATGTGATTTATTAGACTGTGTTTGGTTTGTGAAGGCACGGGTATGTAGTAAGGTGGCTTGCAGATAATATTTTTAATCTATGTTTGGCAGTGTGGAAGGTGGCGCATAGAGGAAAATGTCCATTGCAATTCCAAGAAGAATATCGTATGGTGTGGTTCAATATAACCAGGAACTCCTACAGGTGGGAAAGACTTTCAGTCGGGAATCGCTTGGTGGATCGGGCAAAACTATTTCTGGCAAAAGTCTTGACAACGCCGAAGATGGTTAAGAAATAACAACACCGAAAAGATAAAAGAAATGTAGGCATATATTATATATAAAGTATTGAGTATTGAGCGCAACATTAAGATGCAATCAAAGACAACCCCCGATAAGTGCGAGGACTATTGGAGATGTGAATATTACTTATGATTGGGCTATTGAGGTGAATTTGTAATGGACGAGAACCGGTCTATGGTACGAGACTTATTATTTTTATTTAATTTTTAATTCAGGCAACATTAAAATAAGTTACAGATGTTAATTACTTATTCTACGGCCCATATAAATGTATACCTTAGAACTAACATACATATAATTTATATTAAAATATTTGTGACACGTCTTGTACTGTGTGGCTATATATAGATGTTTTGTTATATAGATGCTCGCTATTTACAACAACTTGACCATTTGTTTTGTTAGTTGCACTTCACAGAAGTTATAATATATATAAATGTACATTTTATAAAAAAATCTTTTTGAAAACCAGCGAGCCTTTTTAGTCCCTCTTTATATAATTGAGTATGGATCAAATATACAAGTATTTGGTCCATGAATTGAGTGACGAGATAAGCAGGTCGTTCGCCTGATGGTAAGCAACACGCCTGCCATTAACAGTTAGCACCACCCACAACTGTTCTGCACAATCCTGCGCGGAGCGATATCATAGCTGGTAAGTCTCATTATGCCCGGTAATTTCGCTGGCTACAATGCCCTTCAAACCGGAACACATGAATGCTTGCGCACTACTGCTTGGTAGCATAATAAACTAGCAAAATCATTACTTACTACATTAGACTTAATATCTGATGTTTCGGGGTGATGAGCGTAATGCAGTGCTACGCATTGTTTTCAGTTTGCGTCTCATCACTCAGTTCCATAAAAATGTGTAATAACTGACGTTCATAAGGTGTGTCTGTGATTCCAAAACTGAATAAAGAATTTAAACTTTAAAATTGGTAGTAAGTATACCCAGACGGCCTCCCGCATACGAGACACCTATAATAAAATAACTAATTCTCTAAAATACTCGATGATTTAAAATTTGAGTAAGGAGCACATTCCGATCCACGTTCAAACATTTACTTTACATGGCACAGATATTACTAGTTTCGACGAAATATCTCTTTCGTTTGTCGTTCGTATCGCGCGAGTCGCGTCCACACCGCCCGCGCCCGCGCGTTTGGATCGTGATACTACCGCGCGAGTTGGAGCGGTCGCGGGTCGGCCGGTGTGAACCCGGCAATTAAGGTATGTAAGCAGTAGTAAGCACCTTACGATCCTAATTATAATTGATACTAATGATAATTTATTATTATTTTATTAACACCGCCGCCATACTCTCTCACTCTATTATTTAACTACATCCAAAGGTTGACTGGAAGAGATCACTTTTGGCGATAAGTCGGCCCATTGTACTTTAGTTTTTAAGTTGCTTTCATGTACCTACTCATTATTTTTGTTTGGTGTACAATAAAGCATTGTTTTTTTTATATATTATTGGCTTGCGTATGACCACTATCTCTGATGGTAAGCTACGATGCGGTCGATGATGTAGCACGATTGCCAAGATAGTACCTGTTCACTCGAGATTTGAAAATACACTAAGGTAGTTCGAAAAAATATAGTTCGACAAGTCATTGTTTTGACTGAACATAATTCGACAAGTATTAGTTCGACAGAAAATACTTCGACAACACAAACGGCCTCAAAGATTAGGTTAGGTTATGTTAGAGCAGTGAGCACACATCGCGCGAGCAGTGCGAGCGAAGCGAGCGTGCCGCGGCAGCCCCCGGCGAAGCGCCAGCAAGTAAATTGAATGTTCGTGTTGTCGAAGTATTCTCTGTTAAACTTGTCGAATTATGTTCTGTCGAAACAATGACTTGTCGATCTATATTTTTTGTTCGTCGTGTCGAAGTAAAGAGCTGTCGAAGTTCAGAGGGACATCCACTTTTTTTTTTAAATGGGCTCACGTTTGACAACAACTCACCTGATGGTAAGCGTACGTTATGTTAGATACAGTGGTAAAAAAAACACCAGATTGCTATATAGAAGTATATTTTGTATAATTAAATTAATGTACATACAAATATTTACAACAATTCATTTGGCAGTATTACATAAGCCACGCATTTACAAAAGGACAAACGTAGTTTAATCACCCCACATTATCCTGCTTATATTATAAATGCGAAAGTTTGTGAAGATGGATGCATGGATGGATGGATGTTTGTTACTCAATCACGCAAAGGTTGTCTGGAAGAGATCGCTTATTAGCGATAAGACGGCCCATTGTACTGATCAAATTTTTAAGTTCTATTTTGGTTTGTCCTTGTTATGTTTTTGGTGTACAATAAAGCGTTATTAATCAATCAATCGATCACGCAAAATTAACTAAGCAGATTTTGATAAAGTTTGGTTAAGTACTTTAGGTCCTGGAAAATGAGATAGGATATTTTTTATCCCGGGAAATCGTGGAAACCGCAGGGCGCAGCTAGTGACGTATAAATATATATATTTTTTTTAAGTAGTGTAAAAGAAACGCACGTAACTTAAAAAAGTTGCCAGGGCCAGCGGGATTCAAACTTGGGTGCGTCGGTTCGAAAGTCGCACGTGCTCCTACTGAGCCACACTCACTCTAGTCCGTTTACGAACACCTTAAGTTCTACTAGATTATTTGTCATTCATAGTTACTTTTTTTTAAGTTTGCCCGGTATGGCAGGCTAAAGTCTCTAGGACCATACCGCCATGTCTTACGTAGTTGTTATTTGATAGTTTAATATTCCATTTATTATACTTTGTTGAGAATGAGGGTCATCAGCAACAAGCCGGACCCTCTCCTAGTGCTTCAATAAAGTGGTGGAACTTTATTCAAGCTTTCCATGGACTTTTTGGGAGAACATAAAAAGCAATGTTTTCTCTATTTTGTTTCATTTGCCTACACTCGTGCACGTTTACGAACATATAATATTTAATATTCCACCGATATTACACATGATCACTCGAAATAACACTTGTTTGGAAAATAAAACAAAATCGAACTGTATCACTTTTCACTTCCCGCCAAAAAGCCTCATAGTTACTTTCAACTCGAATATTACAGAAAACGAGTACAGTAATAGGGAAGAAGCGACAAAGCTTATCCTAGATGTCGCTACTAGCGTATACAGTAAACAAACAAATGTCAAACTTATAATTTTGCAAAAAAGTTATGAAAAGCTATTGTTGACTGGAATTGTTAATGAACTATACATTTTCTAAAAAAACCGACTTCAATGTACGTTCGAAGTCCAACAAATATCGATGACATTTATATGGGACCACTTCGTAGATAATTTGTCAATAGGGATATATGCATGTGTTGTCGAAAAAACTGGAAATTACTTTTTACGATAGATTACTCCTGTATACATTTAGTAGTGATATAATTATTAATTGAGTTTACTTGTATTTCGTTGTTTCTTTTTCTTATTTTTGGAGAAACGGAACGTACTCGCAATACGCTTGAATACGTGCAACCATTATGACGTCCCGCGCCTCGCTGCTTATTGGTAAATTTTTGACATAGAGCCCGCCCTATTGGTAAATTACTGACATACACACACATGCAGCATAGATGGACCAATGAGGAGATCCTAGGTCCCCACGTTGTGACGTCACACGCAAATGGCGCGTTTATGTTGATTTAAATTGATTCAAATTTTCATTTAGTTATTTTATTGACAAATGATGCCGTAGATTTTTTTTTTTAATAATATTTTTCAATTATGAATCGATTCATGCATTTCAAAAAATACATGCATATTCCCTATTCCTTTGTACGATGGAAATAACACCTTCAAAATTTACGAGCACCAGCGCCTCTAGCGGGATAAAGTTGCAGTCTTCTTCCCTATTTTATAACTCGCAACAAACTTGATGGCGGCTGACTGGCGCATCACGTGATCTGCACAGATACAATTTTGTATGCGATTTTGTTACTGCGCAGGTCACGTGACGCGTCTGTCAGCCGCCATTAAGCGTGTCACACACTACGCAGATACGGAAAAATGTATCTGCGTATAAAAAACTTATATATTATATAACTCATCTGAAAATATCACACACTTCGCAGACACGATATTATACGAAATTATACATTCACGCGGAATCCTTCAAACTGACAATACTTGTTTTTTGGTGCGGATCGTATATACAGTGTGTTACAATGAGTTCGCGTCTTGATTGCTTTTGGATTTATTAGACAGTTCCTCAGAAGATTCTGATTTTGAATTTGACGCACGTGTTGCGTTAGAATGTACTAAAAGGCGAATAATTTGGATGGAAAGTCATATTGAACTTAAAAATGATCGAGACGAATTTAATCTCTTCAAGGATCTATCAGATAACTTTGCTATCTAATTTTTTTTTTACGATTAATATATCTGTGTTTGGCCACTATCTCGCCTGATGTGAAGCGATGATGTGGCCTAAGATGGAGCACATAGATCTAGAGAGAGACGGCAGTTGAGCGGCTGCTCAGACCCATCTCCTCGATGGTTCACCGAACATCATCCCGAAACACGACTAGGAACGACTATTTCCGAAAACTATTTATATTTATTTCGCCTCAGTGCAAAACAACATATAAAGTATAAAATATATATTTGTATAACATCTAACCATCTTTCGATATATGTCGGTGCCTACAGATACGTACGCCTACAGTGTGCGTTGCTCCTTGAGTTTAGTATAGAGAGCGATATTGACAGATACGCGCTCAGATACAGATATCTTACCGTATCTGCGTAGTGTGTGACACGCTAAGTTTGACGCGATTTATACTAGATTATTTGACATTCATAGACGTGAACTCCTTCCAACTCGGATATTACAGACAACTTGTACAGTAATAAGCTACTTATCTATATCATTCATAAATATACATTAACTTTAAATACAATAAGACATCGCATTTGGTGTTTTATGTATAATTTTATAATTTATTTGTCATTTTTCGCAATAAATATCACATCACAAGTATTATGTACTTATCATTGACCTCACTCACCTTGACCTTGACCTTACATATAAGTCGTGGACGAATAACACCCAGTTTCTTAACCCTATGACCGCCAAGGTCGGCTATACGAAAAATAATTATTATTTATTAACCGGCTAAATCCACGAGAATAAGTAAAAAAAAAAAAGAAAAAAAAAGTTTAAGAGAAGTTAGTTTTAATAATAGTATACGAAAAAGTGCTCTCTATTGTCGGCTAAAGCCGACTAAGACGTATGGCAAGTATACATTTTAACAAAAAAACTGACTTCGATGTATCTTCGAAGTCCAAGGTCAAATGTCGATGAAATTTATATGGGACCACTTCGTAGCTATACTGAACACAACACAAAAGGATTTTCCAAATTGGTTCATAAATGACGGAGTTCTGAGGTAACAAACATAAAAAAACATATAATCGAACAGAGAACCTCCTCCTTTTATGAAGTCGGTTAAAAATTGCGTATCTCGGGGGGCTTTAATTAAAAATATTTTTTTATACACTGAAGTCGGATTTTTTGTTTGATTAAACGTATATTTGTTGAGAATGAAATTTAACAATCATATATATAAAATTGTCGTGTCACAATGTTAGTTACCTTACTCCTCCGAAACGGATTTACTCATTTTTACCAAACTTTATATGCATATTCAGTAGGTCTGAGAATCGGCTACTATCTATTTTTCATACCCCTAAGTGATAAGGGTTTTTCAACCTTAAATTTTTTTTTTAATTTATATGGCAAAACAACGTTTGCCGGGTCAGCTAGTAAATATATAAAAATTGAGCATTAACAATTAAATTATGAAACAAAGTTACACAGAACACCTATTATTTTAATAATCGTTGGGCAACACTTAACATATTATTAGCTAGCAACCCGCCCTGGCTTCGCGTGGTCGCGATTTACAACAAGTATTGTAAACTTACGTCAACAAACGATACGATGGTAAGAATCACATCAAAAACCTTCAAGTATTTTAGAATTAAGTGGATAAACAGACGGATGAGCGAAATAATTGTATACTATTTAAAATTGTTAAAAATATAATAGTCCAGTCATTTGGTAGTTTTATCTGGAAAGTTTTGAAAATTGGTAATTTTATAGATTTTGATAGATAGATAGATAAACGCTTTATTGCAAACATTAAATTAAGGACATTACATAAAAACAATTAAAGAAAGTGTTACAATGGGCGGCCCTATCGCTAAAAGCGATCTCTTCCAGGCAACCTTTGGATGGAGAGGAATTATCAAAATGTTAAAGACGGGGATGTAAGGTCTACAATAATAATAACAACATAAAATGTCAATAAAATAAACTACAATACAATAGCAACATTCTAAATGCCTACACATAAACATACATATATATTAGGTACACATAAATACATATTATATTGTAAACATATATAAATAATGACTCAATATATATATATATATATTGCGTAACATATCATAGCAACAAAATAACCAAAGAAACATCAGCAACCTTCCAAGTAGAACTTCTTCACTTTTGATGTGCCCTTTCCGAATTTCAACTTTGCCACCAATGCATTTTTGCCGTTTGCGCCGCCATATTGGAAAAATGGCGCCTAAAAGCAGTTTTTTGACAATACCTCCTTTTCGACTTATTTTACAATAAAAAGTTATATACAAAATGAAACTAGAGACAATTACCTACAATTTATGTACCAACCCTTTTTTTATAAAGTCAATAGTTTTGGCGTACGAGCGCCGCAAAGTGTACTCCAACGCGCGCGCGGCAAAAATACGAGGTGACAAAGTTGAAATTCGGAAAGAGCACATCAAAATGTATAAAATTACCAATTTTCAAAACTACCGGAAAACTTTCCAGTACTTACTTCACCACTTTCCAGTAGTTACTTTTTACTATTTTTTGAACCAAATGACTGTACTATAATGTTTATTAATTTATTTATTTATATAATATTTTTATACTATAACATTTCATCGTTTCATGCGTTTTTTTTACTTTACAAAAGCAAGCCTCACTTTATACAAAACAAATGCACAAATCATTACCCTTCTTTAAAACCACTTCCCTTTGCAGCGAGTAAAATTTGTTCTTAGAAAACGTCGAGTGAATTTTGAAAATAAAAACAGCAACACAATTTTAGAAAAAATACCAGTCAGCCAAAAAAAATCTCAAAAAATAAACAACACGGGCTTAACCAACCCTATTTAATGAAGAATGTTTCTCCAAAGTAAACCATCACTCACCAATGTTTTATCGAAATTGGCTTAGACAGGCGTAGCGCACTCCGCACTGTAGGTACCAAGCTACAAGTACATAGCCGGACACCGACGGCGGGTCGCGCGTCGTTACACGTGCCGCGTCGGAAGAGATAAGAGCGGCGCGATAGAAAGAGACGCGCTCTGTAGGTTAATATGACTGGTAGGTATGCAGCGCTACGCGAGCTGAATTGAACTTTATTGCGTCATAGCAAGAGTCGCTATTTGTTTACATTTCTTTGCAGAGTGATGCTTCTGTCCCTTAGTATTCTGTGCTTAGACGTACAAACATATTTCCACTGTAAACGTTTTTTTTTTAATTCACTGTAACGGTTCATAGTCCATGTCTCCGCAGTACTCGGCCAAGAAATCGAGGAACAACGTAAACTTTCCGGCGGACGAGCGCGACCACCGAGATGAAACCGCTTTCATGCAGGCGGAGAGACTCTCCAGGATACTCTGCGGAACAAATAATAATAATAAATATTTTTTTGATATTAATAATAGGGGATCGGACAACTTTTCAGAAAGTGTTTTAAATTAACTACAATGAATATATATAGCCATAAAAAATACTATTTTAATTAAATAACGCTCTAAAAGTACCTAAAATTATGTTTAAATATTATGTTTCAAATATTGCCGCGCAGAAGGTCACCTCAAAACTTGTGATGTCATATGTAGGTAGAAAACGACAAACTCTTCGAAATAAAACTTGCAAAGAGATTCTAATACGTTTTGTGAAGTTTGGGGACTGTTAGCGACGCTAGTGCTAGATATAGATAAGATATAGATATATACATATAGGTCGTTTATTTAAACATATAACTTTGTTTGTTCTCGAGAATGTTATAATATGTACCTACTTATTTGGTTTAAATAAATATATAAAGGATTGCGGGGTGAACGATCTGTGCGAAGTACCTACTAGTTGAGGTGCGCGGGGGGTGCCAAAGCATCGCCGCGAAGCTAGCCAGTCCGCCACATACATACGCGCTGACCACACGTCGCTCGCTCGCAAACCTATTTGTAATCCTGATTCCCGTCTACTCTTATTTTCACCCCAGCTCCTACAAAAGCTGGTCTTCGAACCGAATCTGTAATCGGTTACCTATGTTTTCAACTCCGCCGCAAAAAATGGTGAGAACGCGAGGCACCGTTAAAAGACTGGAAGAAGAAAAACTTTTACGGTTGGGACAATTGGATCAGGAACAAGAACGTACAGTGGAAGCTTCTAAGCCAAAAGACAAGTGTAAAAGTGATGCTGAACTGCAAACAACCACAGAAAAGAATTTGGACAATTTTTTTTTGCAAAATGTGGGTAGTGCCCGTTCGGTGAAGTCGGAGAATGTTCTGGCTCATCCCTCAACATCAGCGTTTCAAAACACCACAGAAGACATGAAAACAGCTCCGAAGTCCAAATCAAAAGCATCAGCTTCATCTTCAGTGTTGGCCCGGAAAAAAAAGTTGGAGCTAGAAGCGGCACAAGCTAAAGCGCGTATACAGATGGAGCTTATTGATAAAAAGCTAGCGGCGGATATGGCGGAGTTAGATGAAAAATACAGTCTACGATCATCAGAAGGAAGTGAAGTTAGTCCACACAGCGAAGTGGAGAAGTGGATTGATCGCAGTCAACAGGAGCTGAAAGGACAGTCTCGCCCACGACATGGTGACTACACGGGCAAGGCGTGTCCTCCACTGCTACCAGTACCTGGTGATGACGTCGGCCATCAGGCCAACGTAAGTTTGCTGGTGAGCGCTATAAAGGACCTGACCGCTGCGACTGCTTCTGCTGCTACTAAAGGATCTGACGCCAAAATGCTGAGCCGCTTATGCACGCCGAGAGACCTACCGTCGTTCTCCGGTGACCCCTTGGACTGGCTGCAGTTTAAACAGGCGTACCAAGAATCAACGCTAGTGTGCAACTTCAACGAGAGGGAAAATCTGTGGAGACTCAGAAAGTGTCTTCATGGACCGGCTAAAGATGCAGTTACGTCACTGTTAGTCAGTGCTACGACTCCTGACATTATAATGTCAACCCTGGATCTTCAGTTTGGAAACCCTGACGTAATCATATCTAAGATTATGCAGGACATCACTTCACTACAACCGTTATCAGAACAGTATCATAAGGACATCATACCGTTCTCAGTGAAAGTGAAAAATTATGTGGCCGCAGTACTTGCGATCGGTCAGAATGAGTACCTAAGTGCAATGAATATCGTCTCGGTGATTTTATCTAAATTACCTACGATCCTGATCTCCAAGTGGGCCGACTTCAGCTACCCCTACTTTAACCAAGGCTGCAAGTCAAAACTCGTGATCTTGTCCGAGTTCCTAGACGGAGAAGCTGTAAAAATATCAAGGACGGCAGTGAACATTACCTACGATGTCAGTGGTGAACATTCTGTGATACGTAAAAACAATAACACAGTTCGAAATCGCGCGCAAACTGTGCTCGTACAAAGTGACAATGATAACGACGACAAGTGCCGGTTTTGTCGTGTTTCAATACATAAACTGCCAGACTGTAAAAAGTTTAAAAAGTCGCTGCGGAAAGATAGGTGGTTCTATGTGAAACGTAATAGACTATGCTACAAGTGTTTAGTGTCAAATCATAATAGAGAGAACTGCCCGGCTCCCGCGTGTGATACCGATAACTGTGGTCAATCGCATCATCGTTTGTTGCACTACGTGAAGGACAATAATACGCTGCAACAAAATAGTGTGAACATTACGGAATTACAGGACAGTAAAAGTGAGGACAGTAATGTACAAGTTGAGACTGTGTCGCACATAAAAGTGAATAGTTCAAAAGTATTATTAAAAACTGTGCCTATCAATATCCATGGACCTAACGGTATAGTGAGTTGTGTCGCATTGCTTGATGACGGCTCGACTGTGTCATTGATAAGCGCTGCGCTGGCGGCACGCGTAGGGCTACACGGACATAAACAAACTATGCGTGTGTGCGGTGCATGGGATTCTACGGAATTAGTTTGTGAGAGTGAGATCGTGGACTTGAAAGTGTCAAACAGAGACGGAACTATGTTTACCTTCCGAGCGCGTAGTGTAAATCAGTTAAACTTACCTGTGCAGACGTTGACACCGACTAACATCGCGAACTTTAAGTGTTTATCTGAAATTAAAAAATACCTGTGTGATGGACATACTAAACCGGAACTGTTGATAGGGCAGGATAATTATCACTTAATGTTACCTTCTGAAATAGTTAATGGTGCACCTGGTGAACTATACGCCACTCATACTCCCCTGGGGTGGAGTGTGCACGGCTGCGTGCGCGACTCGCTGAGCGCTGCGGTCAGGCGCAGCGGTGCGCTGCATTCCACGCTGCTCATCTCCGAAGACACGGGCGTGACGACGTCAGACAGCGACCGCTGTCTACGTGACCTGCAAGAGGAAGTTCGACGATCCTTCACAATCGAGTCTATGGGCATCGGCTGTAAACCTCGAAAGAATGCTGATGATGAACGAGCTGTCGAGCACCTTGAGCGAACATCTTCGTTGATCGACGGGAGGTGGTATGTTGGACTGCCATGGAGAGACGCAAACTGTAAAATGCCTGAGTCATACCCTAACGCTGAAACTAGGCTGAAAGGTGTGATAAGGAAGATGAAAGTAGATGAAGGCTACTCCCTACGATACAAAGATCGAATCGACCACCTGTTCCAAAATGATTATGCGACGGAGATCACTGACCCTAAAACTACACCAAAGACATGGTACTTACCTCATTTTGGAGTTGACAACCCTAACAAAAAAAAGCTTCGACTAGTATTCGACGCGGCTGCTAAAAGTAATGGGTTATGTTTAAACGATTACCTCCTGACGGGTCCTGATCTACTAGTATCACTATTTGGTATCATGCTTCGATTCCGTGAACATAAAATTGCCATCACCGGGGATATACGAGATATGTTTCTGAGGTTGAAAATCATACCCGAAGACCGAAACGCGTTACGATTCCTGTGGAGACCGAACCTAGATGGTGAAATAAAAACTTATGCGATGACCTCCCTTATTTTTGGCGCGAATTGTAGCCCGTTTGTATCGCAATTCATAAAAAACAAAAACGCTCAACGCTACGAATCATCTATGCCAGCCGCCGTGGAAGCAATATGTAAACAACACTACGTCGACGATTATATTGACAGTTTGCAAAGCGAAGATACGGCTATCAAAATGGTAACTGACATTACGCACATTCATAAACAAGGCGGTTTCGAAATTAGAAACTGGACCTGTAATAATGAAGCCGTCATCGACAGCTTACCAAAAGAGACCTTAGGACCTACCGCTATAAGATTCAAGATCGGACAACAATACGACGGCGAGCGCACACTGGGTTTAATCTGGTTTCCAGAAGAAGACACGCTTGGCTTCGACTTATCGCTGAAAAGAATTCCTGAAAAGATACTCACCGGTGAAAGAAGACCTACTAAAAGAGAAATGCTTCGTGTTATTATGTCAATATTCGATGTATACGGATTCCTGGCGCCATTTACTATAAAAGGAAAAATCATGTTACAAGAAACCTGGAAAACTAATCTCAGCTGGGACGAAATGATAAGAGATAACATGTTTACGAGATGGATTGAATGGCTAGAAATGCTCAAGCGCGTGAGTCACATACGCCTGCCTAGATACTATCACAAGGCTGCTGCGGTGAGCGAGACGGAAGATGCTCCTAGTGCGTTTGCACTGAATAACGCACCGTGCCCACAAACCACGCCCACTTCGTCCAGTACAGGCGTCACCGCCGCCGGCGCACGTTCAAGCGCTAGCGCTGGTTATAGCAACCTACAACTACACATATTTTGTGATGCCTCGACTAAAGCGATGTGCGCCGTAGCTTACTGGCGTTGGAATGATAACTGTAACGGGCAGATAAAGGTTGCATTTATATCGAGTAAATGTCGAGTCGCCCCAATAAAACACATTTCTGTGCCCCGCTTGGAACTACAGGCTGCTGTCCTAGCTGCAAGATTATCAGAAACGATTACCAAAGAGCACAGAATATTGGTAAAAAAGATATTCTTTTGGTGCGACTCCGCTACAGTTCTGCACTGGATACGAAACAACACACGTACCTATAAAGTGTACATAGCTCATCGGCTCGGTGAGATAGATGAACTCACACAAATAAATGACTGGCGCTATATACCTACTAAGTTGAACGTGGCCGACATAGCTACCAGGGAATACTGCGATATCTCAGTATTAGAAAATGAATGGTTTCGCGGTCCTGCATTTTTGAACGGGGAAGAAAGTACCTGGCCACAGGAAGTACAGCCTCCTATTATATCTGACGTGGACCTGGAATGTGTGGCAACTCTTCACGTCAGCACCGAACTCGACTTACCTGCTGTACCCGACCCGGAAAGATTTTCTTCGTGGCTCCGCTTACTGAAATCAACCTGTAAAGTATTATCGTTCATAGATAAATGTAGAAAACTTACCGGTGAGATAGACGGCGAAATGATGATGAAGGCCGAGCGCCTGCTGATGAGATACTCACAAGCACAGTCGTTCCCTGATGACCTCGCCAACCTGAAACAAAAAAAAGGATTAGACAAACGAAGTAAACTACTTACCTTGTCGCCGTTCCTGGATGAGTTTGGAGTTCTTCGTGTCGGTGGCCGCATTGACGCCGCACCTGAAATATCACAGGAAGTCAAACAGCCTGCGATACTCGATGGCCGCCACCACGTCACGATGTTGATTGTTCGTCACCACCACGTCAAGGCCGCTCATGGAAACCAAGAGATGGTAGTTAACGAGCTGAAACAAAAATTTATGATTATTCGTATTAGACCTACAGTGAAAACCGTCGCTTCGAAGTGCATGGTGTGTCGCATAAGAAAAGCTACGCCGGCACCGCCTAGAATGGGTGATTTACCACGAGCTCGTATGAGTCATCACCAAAGGCCTTTTACCTTCTGCGGCGTAGACTTGTTCGGCCCGATGGAAGTAGCTGTATGCAGACGGCGAGAAAAAAGATACGGTGTCCTGTTCACCTGTCTCACTGTAAGGGCAATACACATAGAAATTGTCACCAAACTTACCACTGACGCTCTGATAATGGCTCTTCGTCGAATGGCTGCTAGACGCGGCTGGCCTCTGCACCTGTACTCAGATAACGGGACAAATCTGAGAGGAAGTGACAACGAGATAAGGAAATCTGTCCTGGAGCTGAACGAAGACGTGCTTAAAAGTGAAGCCGTCAACTATGGGACAACCTGGACATTTATTCCCCCGGCCAGTCCTCACTGGGGTGGGGCGTGGGAGCGGCTAATTAGAAGTGTTAAGAATTCACTTCATTCCACACTGAAGGAACGTGCTCCGAGAGATGAAGTACTGAGTACACTGATGGCAGAAGTGGAACAGATAGTCAATAGCCGCCCCCTCACGCACGTAGCCGTCGAACCTAACACGAATGAGTCATTGACCCCAAATCATTTTCTCCTTGGCACTTCTTCAAACTTGCCAATACTAGGTGAATACGGTGAGTGTGACATGTACCTGCGCAAACAATGGCGAATGTCACAACGCTTGGCCGACCTGTACTGGAAGCGATGGGTCAAGGAAGTGCTGCCGGAAATGAGGCCTAGATCTAAATGGCTGCACGAAGAGAGACCTTTGCAAGTGGGAGATCTCGTCCTGATAGTGGACCCTGCCTCTCCTCGGAACGTTTGGCCCAAGGGCTTGGTACAAGCCGTAATGCCGGGCAAAGATGGGCGCATCCGAGTCGTCGACATCAAAACAAAGAGCGGGGTACTTCGGCGATCCGCGGCACGCGTCGCACGCATTCCCACGGGTGATGAGTGCTGAGGCAGCACTGGGGTGGGGGGTTGTTAGCGACGCTAGTGCTAGATATAGATAAGATATAGATATATACATATAGGTCGTTTATTTAAACATATAACTTTGTTTGTTCTCGAGAATGTTATAATATGTACCTACTTATTTGGTTTAAATAAATATATAAAGGATTGCGGGGTGAACGATCTGTGCGAAGTACCTACTAGTTGAGGTGCGCGGGGGGTGCCAAAGCATCGCCGCGAAGCTAGCCAGTCCGCCACATACATACGCGCTGACCACACGTCGCTCGCTCGCAAACCTATTTGTAATCCTGATTCCCGTCTACTCTTATTTTCACCCCAGCTCCTACAGGGACTATATTGTAATAATGGAACGAAAAAATTAGCAAAAGTACATTTTATGAAAAAAAAAAACGTATAATAAACACAAGCTTGACTCACGGCATTTGCCTACAAATGACGTCATGCGCTGTGATTGTTGTTTCGTTTGATATGAAGAACAGATTAAAGATGTCAGAATTATTTATTGATTTAAAAATATAAATCATTATTATTTCACAAAAATATTAATTGAATGACCTTTCTGGTTCGACGAACATTCGTTCTAACTACATTTTAGATTTTTTCTCGATTATTATCCAATCCCCTATTATATTTTACGTTCCCACTTCTGGGACACGGGCCTTCTCTCATAGAGAGAGAGATGGGCCAGTGTGGGTTGGTGGATGTCACATGTCCTTGAATTTTTGTGATTAATTCTTGAATATGCCGGTTTCCTCACGGTGTTTTCCTTCACAGTTTTTAAAGCGAGTGTTAAATCCGCACATAACTTAAGAAAGTCAGTGGTGCGGGGCCAGCGAGATTCGAACTCAGGTGCGTCGGATTGAAAGTCGCACGTGCTCCCACTGAGCCATACTCGCTCTCACTTCGAGACATAAGATATTAAGTCTTTCTTCTTTACTATTATAAAATTGTAACTGTGAATGTTTGTTACCTCGAAAACTGCTGAACGGATTTTAATGCGGTTTTCAGGGTTTCGTAGCATTAGTTCCAACTTAGATTAGTGTGTTACGTCAAAATCAGTTGAGTGTATAAACAGCTTGACCTCTTTGTAATAAGAGCTCTCACATACTGGGGAGGTCTTGCTAAGATGGTCTTAGAATATTTTTTTTGTTAAAAATATATTTTTAACAATATCAAGGCAAGTTTTTAACAAATTCCTTATCGGAACCGCAAGCAGATTTAAATGAGCCCAAACACTAATAATTTACGATTATCCGTCAAGGAGTTCCATTGCCCAACTTCCGTCTCCATCATCAGATCAGCTGTCACCATAATATTGCATTGTCATCGGACTTTGACAAGTATGCAAAATTTCAACTCCATATGATAAGACGAAGAGGTTTTTTTTTTATTTTACGCTTTATAGATCTATGTTTGTGTACTATCTCGCCTGATGTGAAGCGATGATGTGGCCTAAGATGGGGCACATAGATCTAGAGAGAGACGGCAGTTGAGCGGCTGCTCAGACCCGTCTCCCCGATGGTTCACCGAACATTGTGGCAACACGAGCTAATACATAAAAAAAATGTTACTTGATATACTGAAGTAGTACTATTGTATTGTTTCTTTAGCTAACCTTAAGTAAAATTATATAAGTAATCCGTGGTAAATGCTGTTGGTGTTACAATTAATGCTTTTTTCATAGATTATTCTTATTAATTATCTTACTAGCGACGTTCCCCGGCTTCGCACGGTTATTATACATATAAACATTCCTCTTCAATCACTCTATCTATTAAAAAAAACCGCATCAAAATCATACATAGGGATATAGGGACAGAGAAAGCGACTTTGTTTTATACTATGTAGTGATTGTATCACTGTTTGTTTACACAAATAAATGAAAAAAAAAGTTAAATAAAGGAGGAAGATATCTCACCTGCGGCCAATCTTGTCTGTACACAGCGAGACACTGCTCCGTCAGGGAGTCTTCAGTCAAGTAGTCATTCTTCAGCAGAAACACAAGCACCGTGGCCATCGCTTGCCACACATCACTATTACTGCAGTTCGAAGCATTTAACAACACTATATTACGGGGGCACAAAATCCTGTCGAAACACTCCAGTAACTGTTCATTTTCACTGTCTTTCACTTCACTATCATTTATACACTTTGGACTGCTCGGTTGCTTGGGACTTGGTTGCAACTTTGGGAAAAATGGTTGCGACTTTGGAAAAATTGGTTGCGGGCTAATGGGTTGCAGTTTCGGACTGACTGGCTGCGATTTGGATGTGTACGGCCATTTTATATTGATTTGTAGCATCGGACTGGCCGGTTGAGATTTCGCGTACATTTGATGCGACTTTGTGTTAATTGGTTGGAGTTGTGCGTTTTGTTGCCACTTTGGGTTAATTGGTTGCGACGTTGACGCAATTGGTTCTTGACTAGTTTGCGCGTCGCCGTTGACTGTTTTAGAGTTGTCGACTTCGTCATCGCTAATTGGTGTTGCCATTCTTTCGTCGTCTTCGAAGTTTCTGAATTGCGGTGAGATATCGTCCCTTCTTTCTGGTAATAAGATTTCTTCGGGTGTATAATGTTTTCTATCGGGGCAACAAGTGTTCCAAATAGCATGGAATTTTGTGAGGAAGGATTCTGTGATCTCTTGGGGCTTTCTCGATACTGTAACAGAAAAATAGTTATAAATAAAGGAGAAAATAATATCCGCGACTCACCCCGGTTTCGCACGGGTAAGTCACTTAACCTTTTGATTGCGAAGGTCGGCTATATTCGACAAACGAAAAGTGCTCTCAACGCCGAGGTCGACTTGAGCCGACTAAAACGTATGGAAAATTGGAGGGCAAGACTTTGTTTCTATAGCACGGCGCTCAAAAGGTTAACCTTTCGTCAAGCATAGGATTTCTATATATGCAGAAAATAATATTGCTCTTCTTCAAGAAATTTTCTAAATGATGGTGAAAGCCGCATCAAAATCAGACACGGATGAACAGACACGGATGAACAGACGCGGATGAGCGACATGATTTTAGAGAGAGAGAAAATATTCTATAGGTAACAATTCCGCCATTCTCATACTTTTTATCGCTCGTTGATCTATGATAACAAAATCAATAAAAATACAAAGCCACCCATTCTAGTGCTAACCGCAGGAACGTTGCTAAACTTATCAGATCTGTTGCGAACGGCTAGCTGGTCGCGTTACATGTGTCTCACCATAAACAAGGCACAGGTCGACGCTGAGCTGCAGCAGCGCGCGTCTCGCGGGCGCGCGGCAGAACATGTTGCCGAGCTCGCAGCGCGCCGCACAGCGCGCCAGCAGCGGCGATACGTCATCCGTGTCCTCGCCGTCTAGGAGCAGGCAGATGTGTTCCTGGAACGAGGGGAGACACGTGTCACAACTGTCAGATAAGCATTTCTAGTGTCAGAACTGTAAGATAAACTTTTTTTATTGGTTAAATGGGTATACGTTTGACGACATCTCGCCTGATGCAAAGCGAATATGCGGCCTAAGATGGAATACGCTTGCCCGTGAGATGCCTATTCACTCTAGACTTAAAGAGACACAACATTTCTAGTGTCAGAACACTAAGATGAACATTTCTAGTCAGAACTGTCAGATGAACATTTCTAGTGACTTGACTTCTTGTTTTATGGCTTCTTCACAATTCTGCCAATGTCCGTTCCATGCTAGTTTCATAAACGTTATAGAGTTGTGTACATTAGTTAGATGAACATTAGTGTCAGAACTGTCAGATGAACATTTCTAGTGTAAGAACTATCAGATGAGCCCACAGAGCCGCCGAGAGGCGCACCGACTAGCGGAGCAGCCACCAGCGGCCTACCAGTTCCTCGGGGATAGAAGCCTCTTCTAACGAACTGGCTGGCCGCGCGTTTACGCTTGGGTTGGAACCACCGCGAGATCCACCCCTACCAACCCCCAGGGGGAGGTGGAAGATTATCTGACTGAATATCAGATGAACATTTCTAGTGTCAGAACTGTCAGATAAACATTTCTAGTGTCAGAACTATTAGATGAACATTTATAGTTCTGATGTGAACAGACCTACTAATATAATATTATACAGGATGGAATTCATATTTAATTAAATATTTTTCGGAAATGTCCATGATTTAGATTAAATCTGCAGCGTTAAAATATAAAAATAAATGAATAAAATATAATTGTCAATTAGCTGAAATGTATATTTCACTAAACAGGTAACACAGGGGCGACGCGGAGAGCGCCCGCGCCCCTCTCAAGGTGAACAGAAAACCAGTTTAAGCTGAGCCTTGTGCACGAAGGGTTCGGTAGTTTAACTTATAGTAGACACTTATATTGCGTCATAACTTCAGTATTCCTGGACCTGGACGATTTTGTATAAACTTATGAGAAGCGCCGAATTCCACAGAACATATTTCAAAAAACTACAATTAAGTTTGGGCCTTTTCTTTGTTTCATACCTTCAAGTGTATAAGCGGCGTGGCGACGCTGCCGTGCCTCCTGCAGAACAGTTCCTGTGGCGCCGCGATGTCGGCCGCGCCGCCGCCGCCGCCGCCAGCGCCGTCCCCCGGCGGCGGGATACTCATCTGGTTCATTGATATCAACGCGCGCATCTCCGCTTCTATATCTTTGCAGAGGATCGCTGGAACAAACATTAATGACTTTATTTCTAGAAGTAATTATTTTAGCAGGATTTTAAAAAAGTCAAAAGATTAGGCAAAAAAATGCACTTTTAAATGTCATAGATGCATCAAGTCAAATCAAAATCTCTTTAATCATTTGTCAGAGCGCCTGATTGTAGCGACGCATGGTCGCTGGGACTTATTTGGCTCAACGTATCAGCATTGCAATCCAACGGGGCAATACTGCCAGCATCTTGGGTACGCTGCCAACTGGTAGTGGGTTGGAGCATTTGTGGGTTGGTTCTATAGGCCTTTTATGGTCTATGGGTTGTCCAATTGCTTCTCCTTGTATGTAGTTAGTTTAGTTTTAGTAAGTAGAGTGTAGTTTGTTTTCAGTAATAAAGGCATTCGCCCGTTGAAAAAAAAACATTTCAGCATCACAGATGCACTTATGAACGTCAAATTATCACCATGACTCTACCACCGTATCGGATAAAGATCCACTACTCATATAAAATACACCATACAAATCAATTAAAATACGTTAAAAACTGTAACTTAAAATAACTAACTAATATAATTTTATGTTTACCTAACATATGGATCTTTCTTGTCTAAATAATATTTTTGTCTTGTAAACATTTCATCGAAATTTGACTTTGGACTTCGAAGATACGTTGAAGTCGGTTTTTTTGTTTGATAAAACGTATACTTGTTGCATTTATGTTTCTAAAAAGACTTTTAATAACAAAACATTATGAACAAACTAACATAAAAATGCTTATTACTTTGCAATAATTGGTTACGACTTTTGACTAATTGGTTTTGACTTTGGATCAATTGGTTGCTACTTTGGAACATGGGCTATCATCACAACTCACCAGTAGTAGTAGTATGGTCCTGAAGCCAAGTGGCCAGAGCTTGCGTGGCCATCCGAGCAGCGACCGCGTGGATGCATGGCGGCGCTGCCGGAAGCAGCGCCCCCAGCGCGCCGCGAGCGCGGGACACCAGCGCAGCCCTATAGGAGGCTAGGGCTCCGGTGCGGAGTGCGAGTAGTTGGGAGGTGTAGATTGTTGTCGTTGTTTGGAGGAGAATGGCCTAGTAAAAGAGAAAGAAATAGTACTATATTTTTGTTTTAAAGCAAAACAACGATTGGCGAAATTTTAAGAAATATTTGAGGAACATTTTCTATAGATGTCGTTTCTGTTAGTTTATTTTTTATGAAACTGAGTAATGAGATAAGCAAGTCGATCGACTGATGGTAAGCGCCACGCATGCCCATAACAATTGCAGTGCCGCTCAGAACTTTTAGTACCATGAAAATTTCTGCGTAGCACTGCATTGTGCTCATCGCCCCGAGACATCGAATATTACGTCTCATATGCCCAGTAATTTCGCTGGCTACTGCCCTTCAAACCTGAACACAGTAATGCTTGTACTCACATGAGATTCCCCGGCCGACGCGGCGAGCGCTCGGCGAGCATGTTCACGAGCGCGCTCGCGAGCCACAACAAGTTCGCGAGCGGTGATCTCTTTGACAGCCGCTGACGTCACTCGTTCTACTACCATTTCTAACACCCGCCGTGTGGAGGACGGTTGGCTTTTGAGTAATTCTTCCTCTAGACGCGCCTGGAAACATTGAAATTATAATAAAATAAGTCTATTAAAACGTGGTAGCCAATTATTTTAAACAAGCAATTAACAAAGCTTTTGCTGATAAATCAGCATGTTGTAATTTTTTTTTTTGTAATATATAACATGTCTAAGAACATTGTAAAATGTCAAAAAATAAATTAAATTAATCTAAAGTTGGCCCATATGAGTATTGCTGCTAAGATCGACCTATTTTTTAAACAAGAAACCAATTGATCCAAAGTGGAAACCAATTAGTCAAAAGTGGTAACCAATTATTTCAAAGTATGCAGCCTTTTTTACGTACGTAAATAGGCACGTCAAGGGTAGTACGTCAGCCACATGTCTGTCGAACTTTGGGCCAAAAGAACAACCGAATGGGTTCCCAACAATGGACGCAGACAACGCGGCAGACCAAGACGGAGATGGCGAGACGAGCTGGATACATTCCTATTACGAGTAGATTGGCCCATTCTATCTCAAGACCGCGAGAAATGGAAGGAAAGTAGGGAGGCCTTTGCCCAGCAGTGGGACGATATAGGCTGAATATAATAATAATTATGCAGCCTTTTTTATGTAAGTCCTTACTAGTATTATAAACGCGAAATTTGTATGTATGGATGTTTGTTACTCTTTCACGCAAAAACTACTGAATGGATTTTAATGAAACTTTACAATAATATAGCTTACACATCAAAATAACACAGGCTATAATTTATCACGGGAAACCGCGGGTGAAGTCGCGGGGTGCAGCTAGTTTGTAACTAAAGAGTTGTTATGAAAAGTCTTTTTGGAAGTAAATATATACAACAGGTGAGATAGCGGTCAAACGCAAGCCTATAAATAGTAAAAAAAAAAAAACAAGACACATAAACTATATGACAGAGGCTGTCAAGTAATTTAACCAACATACCTGCAGCTCCTTCTCTTTATTCTTGATCCGATCTTCCGGGTTGACGGTCAAACTGACCGGAGTTATATGTCGGTAGGAACCTATCTCTTTCTGCTCCTGACTAACTCTACAATTCGACAACAAAACGTTTACATCCTTTAAACTCGGGCACAACTCTACTATAGTCGTTTCATCGACTAAATCGCAGCTGTCGACCCCATCACTAGTCACGTTCACAACACTATTGAGTTTGACGTCATCGTTAGGGAAGTGACTCAAATCGAATAGCCAACCCAAAATCGATTTTAGGTAAATAATCGTGTTTCTTTTTAAATTGTATTCGGATAGTTTTAGTTTGTTGTAGTATATCTCGAATAGTGATTTTGTTAGTTCGTTGTAGTATTTCAGACGGAGTGTAGTGTAATCGAGCATAGAGAGGTAGTGCGCGAGCCAAGGTATGGTTATCGATAAACGGCTGTTCTCGTTTGCGTTTTTTAGTAGACCTTTGAGGTCTATCGATGGTTGACTCTGGAAAAGAAAATTTAAGTTATCGAGATGTCATAATAAATTTTCATTTTAATAAGCCCTAAAATGAGCGAGAGTGGTTTAGTGGGAGCACGTGCGACTTTCGATCCGTCGCACCCGAGTTCGAATCCCGTTTGTCTCGTACCACTGACTATCTTAAGTTATGTGCGGATTTATCACTCGCTCTAAAAACGGTGAAGGAAAACATCGTGAGGAAATCGGCAAGTTCAAGAATTTATCACAAAAATTCAATGACATGCGACATCCACCCCACTGGGCCAGCGTGGTGGAATATGGCCCATGCTCTCTCTATGAGAGAAGGTCCGTGTCCCAGCAGTGGGAACGTGATGGGCTGATGATGGTGAAGCCCTACAATATTAAAAAGTAGGGTATTTACCTAGTAGATAGCTAGATGAGTAGGTTGGCTCAAATCTTATACACCAACGAGGTTGCGGGTTCGATTCCCGCGACGGGACAAAAGTTTGTGCACAGGAAAAAAACGCAGTCATTTGTTTCGTGTCTGTGTTGTGAGACCATGGTCCTCAAATTACTGGTGGTAGGTTTCTCGTATACGAGAGGCCGTCTGGGTGGGTACCACCGCTTTGCCAGTTATTCAGCCGCCGAGCAGTAGTGCGCGAGCATTACTGTGTTCCGGTTTAAAGGGCATTGTAGCCAGCGAAATTACTGGGCATTATGAGACTCAACAGCTAATTGTTTCAGGGTGACGAGCGCAGTGCAGCGCCGCGCAGGATTTCGCAAAACAAAGTTCTGGGTGGTGCTGTTATTGTTATGGGCTGGCGTATTGTTTACCATCAGGCAAACGACCAGCTCGTCTCGTCACTCAGTTCTACAAAAAAAAAAAAAACCTGTTTCCCTAGAAACAAGGAATCCTAGATAAGGGCTACTATGTATGTGATCATTAGGTGTATTTATTTATTTAACAACTTTTTTTTTATTTGTAGTTGCTATTTCTTTCTAACAAATTATTAAGTTTAACAAGTGTTCATTCTATTTTCACATTTCACCATTTTTTTTAATGTAACCGAGTGACGACTTTAACAAATCGTTCCCCTGATGGTAAGCGCCACGCCTGCCACAGAAGCAATCAAAAATCGCTGGCAGAACTCCAAATCACTTACATAGTTCCGCAATCCGATATTGTTTTCTAAAACCTTTTCCTTCGGTGGAGTGTAATTAAGTTCCCTGTTGTTGGCAACAGTTATGACGTTGGTGGTTTTGCTTGACATCTCTGTAGGTAGTTGCGAATACGGCAGGGAGGTCAGGTAACCCAGGAACTTGGCCAGGAGGGCCAGCTTCTTTGCCAGTTGGAGGTACTCCCGGGTTATGTCCAAGTTGTTGGCTGTGACAGAGTTCAACTTCAAAACTTGTTTATTCAGTTTTGGCATCACAGACGCACTTATGAATGTCAATAGGGAATATGTTTTTTTTTTAATGCATGAATCGATTCATTATTGAATAAAAAAAGTTTAAAAATTTTACGGCTTCATTCGTCAATAAAATAATTAAATAAAAATTTGAATCATATTAAATCAACATAAACGCGCCATTTGCGTATGACGTCAAAATGTGGGGACCTAGGTTCTCCTCATTGGTCCATCTATGTTGCATGTGTGTGTGTATGTCAATAATTTACCAATAGGGCGGCTCTATGTCAAAGATTGACCAATAAGCAGCGAGGCGCGTGACGTCATAGTGGTTGTTGCACGTACTCAAGCGTATTGCGATTACGTTCCGTTTCTCCAAAAATAAGAAAAAAAAAACATTGCAATACAAATGAACTACGCAATTAATAACAATAATTATATCACTACTAAATGTTTACTGATGGTAAGTTTCTCGTATGCGAGAGGCCGTCTGGGTGGGTACCACCGCTTTGCCAGTTACTCAGCCGCCGAGCAGTAGTGCGCAAGCATTTCTGTGTTCCGGTTTGAAGGGCATTGTAGCCAGCGAAATTACTGGGCATTATGAGACTCAACAGCGAATTGTCTCAGGGTGACGAGCGCAGTGCAGCGCCGCGCAGGATTTTGCAAAACAAAGTTCTGGGTGGTTCTGTTATTGTTATGGGCAGGCGTATTGCTTACCATCAGGCAAACGACCAGCTCGTCTCGTCATTCAAAAAATTATTTTTCAAAAAAAACTAAACCGACTTCAAAACCACAAATGGCACTCAAAAGTGAAAAATAAATTAATATAATTATCATAAGCGCTACCCACTCATATATTTGAAGTCGGTGCCAGCCAAGTCGAGAGGTAGTAGATAAATACTATGTATATAGTAAGTACTACTTCTAGGTAATATTTATCTACTACCTTTTAGACTTGGCTGGCACCGACTTCAAATATATGAGTGGGTAGCGCTTATGATAATTATATTAATTTATTTTTCACTTTTGAGTGCCATTTGTGGTTTTGAAGTCGGTTTAGTTTTTTTTGAAAAATAATTTATTTTAACCTTTTTAGTGAAAAACAAGTTTTAATTAAATTAATTCAAAAAGTTTAAAAGACAAGCTTTTATGATCTAGAAGCCACATCATGGCAAAGTTTAAAACGGGCTATCACAATTAAATGCATGTGCAAAAAAATTTCATGTCTGTCCTATTCTCTGTTGAGGAGTTCCCTCGCCGGATGTCAATCCTGGGTGTATCTGCCATGTCTTGATGGAATTTAGAACAGGCTATTATGGTTAAATCCATTTACGAAATGTTGTGTCTGTACTATTCACCGTTGAGGAGTTCCCTCACCGGAAGTCAACCCTGGGTGAAGCAGGTGAAGCAGTCGAATACAGACCTCCACCTTTAGAAAGTTGGTTACGAAAAAAACAAGAACCGACTTGAAGATTAAACTTATATTTTTTTGTTTTTGCTATTTTTTTCAAAAACTACTAAATGAATTTCGATAAAATTTATATGGGACCACCTTTGAAGTATTACCTACCAATCAAAAAAAGAATCATCGAAATCAATGCATAATTGGCGGAGAAATCGCGTAACAAACACACAAAAAAAAAATAAAAAAAAAAAAAAAAAAAAACATACCGTCGAATTGTAAACCTCCTCCTTTTTGAAGTCGGTTAAAAAATGTTTACAGGAGTAATCTATCGTAAAAAGTAACTCTAGGTTTTTCGACAACACATGCATATTCCCTATTATCACAATGACTACCACCGTATCGGAAAAAGAACCACTACTCAGAAGATACGGCAAGAAACTGAAGGGCATTTTTTAGAACTTTTGTTACAATATTTTATGTTTGTTTTTGACAATATTATGTTTCTTATGTGCCAGTTGGCTACTTGACAGAAGCGGAATGTTCCATACATTATTTTTTTTTATGTTACAGCATGACGAGACGAACTGGTCGTTCGCCTGATGGTAAGCAATACGCCAGCCCATAACAATAACAGCACCACCCAGAACTTTGTTTTGCAAAATCCTGCGCGGCGCTGCACTGCGCTCGTCACCCTGAGACAATTAGCTGTTGAGTCTCATAATGCCCAGTAATTACATCTTTGTCTTCTATGTAATTACTAACTGTATAGTATGCTTTTCCCCGAGGGACCGCGGTAGCAATACTCACAGTTGCCCCTGTCTTCGTTAGCTATATCGGTGGCGTCCAGAGCTATGATTTCCGTACTTATGGCGTCTCTCAAATGGATCCGGAACGATTCGTTTTCGGCGTGAGTTATGAACTCTCTGTAAAATATAATACATTTTATAACAAAACTAGCGACGTTCCCCGGCTTCGCACGGTTATTATACATATAAACCTTCCTTTTCAATCACTCTATCTATTAAAAAAAACCGCATCAAAATCCGTTGCGTAGTTTTAAAGATTTAAGCATACATAGGGATATAGGGACAGAGAAAGCGACTTTGTTTTATACTATGTAGTGATAACCGGCCAAGTGCGAGTCGGACTCGCGCACGAAGGGTTCCGTAACATTATCTATAAAAACGGCAAAACCACGTTTTTTGTATGGGAGCCCCCTTAAATATTTATTTTGTTCTGTTTTTTTAGTATTTGTTGTTACAGCGGCAACAGAAATACATCATCTGTTAAAATTTTCAGCTGTCTAACTATCACGGTTCATGAGATACAGCCTGGTGACAGACGAACAGACAGACGGACGGACAGCGGAATCTTAGTAATAGGGTCCCGCTTTACCTTTTTGGTACGGAACCCTAAAAACCATAATAATCATAAGCTTCGAAGTCCAAGATCGAATATCGATGAAATTTATATGGCCACCACCTTGTAGCTATACTGAACCCAACGAGAATTTTCCAAATCGGTTTTTAAATGACGGAGTTCTGAGGTAACAAACATAAAAAAAAACAATCGAATTGAGAACCTCCTCCTTTTCTTGCAGACATTTAAAAATCTTCACAAAAATTTAACAATAGTTGATCTATCTTACTATCTGACTTATTATATTGACTTGCTACTCATATTAAATTATCATCTGCAACCGAATTTCATTATGACTTAATACATTTAAGTTGTATTTCGTATCAATTTAACATGACTTAATTTTTTAATAAATTTCATTTTTTTGTTTTTTTTTGCGCCTAATAGATCTATGTTTGGCCACTATCTCGCCTGATGTGAAGCGATGATGTGGCCTAAGATGGAGCACATAGATCTAGAGAGAGACGGCAGTTGAGCGGCTGCTCAGACCCGTCTCCCCGATGGTTCACCGAACATCATCCCGAAACACGACTAGGTCGCTTGACGGCATGGCTTTGTTCGGTGGGTGGTATTACAACCACGGCCAGAGCCTACCACTCCAAAGCGCGTACTCGGGTTTCATCACGATGTTTTCCTTCACCGTTTTAGAGCGAGCGTGCAAAATCTGCACTTAACTATAAGTCATTGGTGCAGGGCTGAGTCGGGATTCGACCCAGGTGCGTCGGATCGAAAGGCGCACGAGTTCCCGATGAGCCACACTCGCTCTATTATTATACTAGCGGCCCGCCCCGGCTTCGCACGGGTATTTAACAAAAATTTCAAAATAAAAATTATAATATACACACATCTCCCCTCCCGTACGGCCCGTACCCCTGTGACGCCTACACTGCATAAGGTGCTGCCTAGCTAGCCGAGCAGGGTGAGCGACTACCACGCAACTTTTTTCTAATACATACATTTTTAAAATCGTGATATCTTTCGAATGGAATGTCCGAATTGAATAATTCAAAAACTTATATAAAGGTATTGAAGCAGTCTTGAATATAAAGTAATTTATTTTGATAAGGACTAATACCAAGATACAAAAAAAGAGCCTTTTCTAGCGGCGGCATTACAATTAAATTTTTAAAATAAAAGAACACTTATTGTGGCATAACTATAATAGTTAGACATATGTTGTCGCGACACTTTTTGTAAATAATGATGTGTTCTGCAAAGTCGTAGTACATTATTTTATTCTATCATCAATAGTTTTCGCAGCGCACGCGATGTAAAGAATATTTTAGGTAATTTTTTTACACCTTGGGTTATATTATTGGAGCTTTAGTAAGGATCTCTAATTTTTTTTCAAAATATAAGTTAGCCTATGTCACCGGGGATAGTGTAGCTTTCCAACAGTGAAAGAATTTTTCAAATCGGTTAACTAGTTTCGGAGCTTATTCAATGCAAACAAACAAAAAAACAATCAAATCTTTCCTCTTTATAATATTTGTTTAGATCATTAATTTCTTACCTCTATACTCAATAGTTTATTGCAATCATATATGTATGTACATTTGAAAAGGTCTTATGACAAGGTAAGTTAACATATATGACCCTGACAGGGTATGGCAACAGGAGTAATAGGAGCGCGCGGAGCAATCCATTAAATAAACATTGCTATTTTATAGACATAAAAAGAATTAATTTTATTAGTATATTGATTTAAAATATCTAATGCAATGGAATCAGGCGTGACGTTGCGGAAATTCATCTCAAAACTGAAAACCAATGAAAATATATAGTGTAATCCCGCTGAATATTATGTAGGTTGTTGTTAGTTCCTAACAACAACACTCTTAGTACAAAGAGTGTTGTTGTTAGTTCCTAGCGGAAATTCATCTCAAAACTGAAAACCAATGAAAATATATAGTGTAATCCCGCTGAATATTATGTAGGTTGTTGTTAGTTCCTAACAACAACACTCTTAGTACAAAGAGTGTTGTTGTTAGTTCCTAGCGGAAATTCATCTCAAAACTGAAAACCAATGAAAATATATAGTGTAATCCCGCTGAATATTATGTAGGTTGTTGTTAGTTCCTAACAACAACACTCTTAGTACAAAGAGTGTTGTTGTTAGTTCCTAGCGGAAATTCATCTCAAAACTGAAAACCAATGAAAATATATAGTGTAATCCCGCTGAATATTATGTAGGTTGTTGTTAGTTCCTAACAACAACACTCTTAGTACAAAGAGTGTTGTTGTTAGTTCCTAGCGGAAATTCATCTCAAAACTGAAAACCAATGAAAATATATAGTGTAATCCCGCTGAATATTGTGTAGGTTGTTGTTAGTTCCTAACAACAACACTCTTTGTACTTGTTGTTAGTTCCTAACAACAACACTCTTGGTACAAAGACTGTTGTTGTTAGGAACGAACTAACAACAACCTACATAATATTCAGCGGGATTACACTATATATTTTCATTGGTTTTCAGTTTTGAGATGAATTTCCGCTAGGAACTAACAACAACACTCTTTGTACTAAGAGTGTTGTTGTTAGGAACTAACAACAACCTACATAATATTCAGTGGGATTACACTATATATTTTCATTGCGTTTCAGTTTTTTTTAAATATATATTTACTTGTCATTAAAAAAATCGTCTAAGTTGTAGTAGCATTTGTTAATTAGGTATTGTTTTATTTTTTTTAAGAAATTTGATTCGATGTTTGCAACTTTTGTTGTCTGGACCTCTAAAACATGCAATAGTAAAATCACTTACGTACTTGTAAAACATCTCGGAAGCTGTGAATGTCGGCAGGCGGTGCGAGTCGGTGGCCGCCGGGCTCGTCAGGCGACGCTGCAGCTTGCTCAGCTTCGACTCCTGGGAGTAGACCATCACATCACACGTTTACCCGTGGTAAGTCTCTGGCCGTCTGGATATCACAGCTTTGCCAGTTATTCAGCCGCCAAGCAATAGTGCGCAAGCTTACTGTGTTCCGGTTTAAAGAGTATTGTAGCCAGCGAAATTACTGGGCATATGAGACTTGATATCTGATGTCTCGGGGTGATGAGCGCAATGCAGTGCTTCTCAGTGCTTTTTATGGTATTAAAAGTTCTGGGTGGCACTGCACTTGTTATGGAAAGGCGTGGCGCTTACCAACAGGTGAACGACTTGCTCGGCTCATCACTCAGTTCCATAAAAAGTACATACTAATATTTTGAAAGTTTTTATAACAAAATTCCAAAATATATAACGGAGCTCAAAGAAAGTAAATTCAAATTACGCGTAAAGACTGTTCTATAGAGAAAATCATACTATACTGTTCGTAATTATATAGAAGACAAAGATAGCTGCACCAAAGAAAACTAAATATTACTACGTAAAGAAGCGACACTCCCTCCCCCCCGCCGATTTGTCGTCACCCGCAATAAATCGGTAAAAAAATGGGTAATGCCGTGCTTGCGTCACTCGGTTGTCACCGCTCGCTGCGAATGATTAATGAGTGAGACTTAAATGTTTATTTCAAAGATAAAATATAGTAGTTAGATAGACTGAAAAAAGTTGTGCTTCCAAAACAAAATGCATCCTTTTCTACTTATCACAAAAGTTACTTGAAATAAAAGAGACCACTATAGTTGCTCAATACCCAAAAAATACCCAAGTGTCTCCACTTTGCCTATATATACTTACTTATCAATTGGTTATACATATATTGTACTTTAGTGATATCCTATTTTCATACCGATACGACGTATCGACCTCCGGTCTTATTAGAAAATGTTAAACATTTTTTTTCTAAGACCGGAGGTGAAAAGTTCTCGTGTAACGTTTTTAAGGAAGGGACTTGCTACGATGAAGGGATTGTATGCTTGGGAGTAGTGTATGCTTTATGCACACTTTAAATATCTCGTTTTTCGTTCGCGCAAGATAAGGCATACTTTAGCTATTACACACCAGCCGATCTACATTCCGGTCCACGATCGAAAGTTTGCTTAGTCGATCGGGTGTTTAGTTCGTCGTCGTTCCTTTTGATTTCCTGTGCGTTTGTATCATGCACGCGTCGAACGAGAAATATAACCCCTGGTGATACATCCAGTATTACCAGGTTTTTGGAATAAGTTTTTCGTACCTTGAGTGTTTTGGGACCAAGTTTTTCGTACCCTAGGTGTTTTGTGACCAAGTTTCTCGTACCCTGGGAGTTTTGTGACCAAGTTTCTCGTACCCTGGGAGTTTTGTGACCAAGTTTCTCGTACCCTGAGAGTTTTATGACCAAGTTTCTCGTATCCTGGGAGTTTTGTGACCAAGTTTCTCGTACCCTGGGAGTTTTTTGACCAAGTTTCTCTTACCCTGGGAGTTTTGTGACCAAGTTTCTCGTACCCTGAGAGTTTTGTGACCAAGTTTCTCGTACCCTGGGAGTTTTGTGACCAACTTTTTCGTACCTAACGTAATTCTCACCTGTTCATCGCTCGGTAGACACGAAGCGATCATATGCTTGACAAACAATGCAGCGAGATGCGCGTGGTTGGCCGCGGTGGCGCCGTGGGAGAGGAGAGTCTTCACTCTCGCGCGGAAGGACGCGCGCGCCGCGCCCAGGGACACACTGTCGCGGTACCATCTGTGAGGGAATACTTTGTTGTTGGCAACATTACTTTTCTTTACAAACTTTTATTTAACTTACTTACATAGCCGGACACCGACGGTGGGTCGCGCGTCGTTACACGTGCCGCGTCAGAAGAGATAAGAGCGGCGCGATAGAAAGAGACGCGCTCTGTAGGTTAATATGACTGGTAGATATGCAGCGCTACGCGAGCTGAATTGAATTTTATTGCGTCATAGCAAGAGTCGCTATTTGTTTAAATTTCTTTGCGGAGTGATGCTTCTGTCCCTTAGTATTCTGTGCGTATACTACGAATATTATTCTTTGGTCACATATCCAGAAACGAAGATTCGTTGGAGCAACTTGTGGTCCAGGGTCAGGTGGCAGGAAAAAGAGCAAGCGGCCACGTGTTGGATCTGTCCAACACGTGGCCGCTTGCTCTTTTTCTTTTTTCCTTATTAAGACTGCAACTCGAACCACCATAGTCCAGTGTACTCGCAATGCTACCAACCGCCAAATAGCAGTAACCCTCGCTAAGGAAAACCACGACCCTGAAGAATCAACGCATACACACACCGACAAGAGTTTGATGTTTGAGTTTGTTGTTTGTTGGGTCAAATCTTGCAAGTTGAAAAAAAAAATTAAAATATGTTTATTACTGCACAAAAACAAACAATTTTACATTAAGGCATATGTTTACAAGTTACATGTTTATGCAGAGTTAGCAATCACAATGATATATACAACGATCCTCACACTAGGCCAAGCCTGTATCGTGAGGACCTGGATACGATTATAGAAGTTCGTAATTTACCTCAGCTGACAAAATAAAAATAAAAAAGAGAAAAATAAATTAGGTTACAAAGTCATTAATGTATTATATTAATGTATATTAGTTTATTGTGTAATTTTTTTTCCTAAGTTATTGTATTATGGTTATCAGTTGTTCAGTGTCTTTGTTGAATCAGAACCACTTCCTCTTGTCCTACGGAGTTGAAATTTTGCATACTTGTCAAAGTCCGATGACAGCAATATTATGGTGACAGCTGATCTGATGATGGAGACGGAAGGTGGGCAATGGCTTTATAAATATTTAACAACGGCTAGGGCTCACGTAATTTGTCAAATTAGTCGACCTAGGTTTCGAGCATGTCTGATGGTCACATGCATCAGGGCGAGTTTACCAGAGTTTCGACTACTAAATGTTTACAGGAGTAATCTATCACAAAAAGTAATTTCCAGATATTTCAACAACACATGCATATTCCCTATTACTGGGCATTATGAGACTCAACAGCTAATTGTCTCAGGGTGACGAGCGCAGCGCAGGATTTTGCAAAACCGCTCGGAAGTGACCCGATTCCTGCCAGATCCAGTCTCACGATAGCGTTTGTACTCTATGAACTCTATGATGATATGATATGATATGATGTGACTCTATGAACAGATGACAGGCTTAGATGCAATCTTTCAGCCACAACACGCTGATTAAAGTCCTGGGTGTTGCTGTTATTGTTATGGGCTGGCGTATTGCTTACCATCAGGCAAACGACCAGCTCGCCTCGTCATTCAGTTTCATAAAAAAAAAAAACCTTTTTTTTATTGGTAAATGGGCATACGTTTGACGACATCTCGCCTGATGGAAAGTGAAGATGCGGTCTAAGATGGAGCACGCTTGCCCATGAGATGCCTTCACTGTAAACTCAAAGAGACCCAAGTTGTACTGTTTGGGAACAAAGACGGTGGCAGACCTTATAATATCATAGAATGCATCTCGCTGCTTCTTGAACAGATGAAACGCATGAGTTGTCGGGAAGTTGTCTGCGTTGTCTGTCTCACAGTTGTAGTTGACGACCGGGGCGGGGGCGGGCGCGGGGGCGGCTCGCGGGGCGGGGGCGGGCGCGGGGGCGGCCCGCTCCGAGCGCACGCAGTAACAGTTGAGAAGGAATTTGGCCAACTCGGGGGAGAAGGAACGAACTTTCTTGTTTTCACCTGTAAAGGAATTTATTTAAGATAAGAAATTCTTTATTGCAACTACAAACAAAAGATACAGTATCTTATTAAAACTATACAATATAAGCAATGTACCTACATTCAGTGCAAATGGAGTCAATTCAGCATGTGCTGTGATCACATCGTAAATGAGAATGCAGCGCTGTTTTTCAATTTACACCGGTTGTTTTTCAATTTATTACAGGCTTTTATTTTACTTTATTTAAGAGCGGGAAGCGAATTTTGAAGCGAGTGTGGCTCAATGGGAGAATGTGCGACTTTCAATCCGACGCACCCGAGTCCGAATCCCGTTGGCCCCGCACTACTGACTTTCTTAAGTTATGTACGGATTTAACACTCGCTCTAAAAACGGTGAAGGAAAACATCGTGAGGAAACCGACATGTCAAAGAATTTATAACAAAAATTCAAGCACATGTGACATCCACCAACCCACACTGGGTCTGCGTGGTGGGTTATGGCCCATACTCTCTCTATGAGAGAAGGCCCGTGTCCCAGCAGTGGGAACGTGATAGCGTTAAGCTATAGTCCACGCGAACGAAGTCGCGGGCAACAGCTAGTTTTATATAGTTGAATATTATTTGGAATTTGTAAGAAACTCACCTAAGGTTTTCAAAGAATTCTTATCCAGAATGACTTCTAAAATAACTCTCTGGTTCCACAACGACTTCACAGCAAAATACGTACTGTTGTGTATAGATTTGAGCAAACAATCGATATTGTCGTCTTTCAATTCACTCTCTACGTTCAAATAATCGTCTTCCAATTGTTTTGACACTAAAATCGATATTAAAAAATAAATCTCAGTATTTACACTTAATATTAAATTATTCCTCAACAGCATATCGTATATTTCTAGCAACGAATCAATCTTGTCTTGCATTAGAATGTTCGTGACGTCAGTTTTGACATAGCTCTGAGTTAGTTCTATGGATTCTTTTTGAGTTATTTTGATCTGGGGCATAGCGGTGGCTTTAACTGGTGCAGATGTGTTCAAAATGTTAAATTTCTCCATCAGTTTATGCCGCTCCTGCTTCAATAAGCTACGTTCGGCTTCAAAACTATTGGATGACTCTTTCGGCTGGAACTTTTGATGTTTGAAAGCGGAATTGTCTTCTAAAGCTAAAGGCGAGGGTTGCTGGAAGCATTCCGAATTGAAACTATTCAGCGACAAGCTTTTCTGAGACTTGTCTATATTCGTTGGCTTTATTCGTTTCTTCTCTGACCGCAACGAGCTCGACTTCCTGGCCCCAATTTCGGGAAACATTTCAGAGTTACTTAAATCTAAATCAATCTTCTCCGATTCCGTATCGTTTGAAGTATTTCTCTTGATTTTTTTCTTCGAGCTCTTTGTTGCTGTTATCAAATAGTCACCGAGGCAGCTCTTTTCGTGGGATCTGGTGTGTCGGTGACTCAGACGTGGCGTATCGCATCTCTCGTGGTCTTTGACGAAACTTCTTGGTGTGACTGGACTTGACAATGGAAAATCTGATGGTTTAAAGCCATTTTTCATCGGTGTGCTCGATATGGCGATTCTGTCAACGCCGATGCTGAGCCTTGATTCATCGGATGATACAGATGCATTGCTCTTTTCTTCTGTAAAGAGCTTGGTTTTGACTCTACGTCCCGTACGTTTCTTATCTCTGTTCGGAGATTCATGATGACTCCTAGAGTCGGATTTGACAGTGAGACTGTCGGTGCGTTCATCGCTTGTCGGTTCACTAATGGAACGATGGTGTTTCCGTCTCGTACTGAGGAGCTTCTCTGGAGTAGCGTTTTGGAGAATCTGTACTGCGTTGCTGTTAGTTTGGAGTATGCTGAAATGAAGAAATATTTTTTTAACCTTCATAGTCTTTCATTGCAAGTGTCTTCTAGTGAAGATTCGGTGCATCAAGATCTCAAACAAAAATAAACCTAAAATTTTAAAAAGAAAATGATTTAGGGCGAATCGTCCGGGTGCTAAACCGTTGAAGCTTGACGCCACAGACTTCAAATCGCCTTCTGGCAAAAACGGCTGTAAATGAGCCAATTCTTTACATTCAAGATATTTTTAAAAAGGAATGACTATTTAGAGGGTACTGAACACGAATCCACAATTTTTAGAGTTTTTGTCTGTTTGTTTGTATGTATGTTTGCTATCTACAAACTCAGAAACTGCTGAACGGATTTTAATATGGTTTTCATTGTTTGATAGCTCACATCTTTACTTAAAATCTTGTGTATGTTTCATTAAGCTGTGACATGGCAATGCTGAGATATCTTTACATAAGCGTATGAAGTCATGCAGAAAAAGCGAATTCCCACATTTTTTGCTTTCGTAACTGTTAGCTAATTTCGAGTGGTCCACGCGAACGAAGTCACGGGCACAAGCTAGTACTATTATAAAAATGAACCTGAGCCAATTCTGTACATTCAATATATTTTTGAAAAAACTAACTGGGATCGACTATTTGGAGAATTTTAGAGGGTAATGAACATGACTCCACGGTTTATTAAGGTTTTGTTTGTTTGTATGTATATTTGTTATTTATAGACTTAGAACCTCTGCCTTGTTGGCTCACATAATCGCAACAGACATTTTACTCATGGCTGGGCATTTATTGTCATGGGCAAGCGTAGCGCTTACCATCAGGCGAACGACATGATCGTCTCATCAATTAGTTCCATAAAATAAGACATGTATAGTTGCAAAAAAGTGTACCAACAAGCTAATGTTTAATGTAATGTTTTTGTCTTGCACTTATAATAAGGAAAACAGCACAAGAAGTAGATCTTTAAGACCTGCCAGAGTCTCACGGCAACAGAGAAAATAATTAGTAATCAACTAAACGAGAGTAATTGGAATATACATTGATTGAACTTGTCTTAGTGAATATCTGTGTGACTACTTGACCACTTGACCACTTTTAAATTTACTTTGGCTACGAGAAAAGTTACACTTTGATCTACAACCTGGGTTAGTCTTCATAGCAGAAATATGTTTTGTTTTCATATAATACGCGAGGTTATCATTGCTAATGTAATCTGTTTATTTTAGGCTTACCTATCAGTCTGATTCCTCAAATATGTCAAAAAGTAAGCAACAAACTCGCTTTTCGTGCAGCACAATAATATAGAATCGTCTGGGGCCTCCTGGAATTCCAAAAAACACCATAAAACTACACTGATGACAGACTAAAACAAAACAAAGTTTTTTTAGGTTATTACTTCAATAGATTCATTGTTAAGCCATTTTATTAGAAGTGCGGTATCCAGTTTCCCGTTAAGGACACTTTCTATGATTGTATCAGGCATTTTTACAAAGTATTCACGTAAAAATCACATGATTTAAATAAATCGATTCTTTACGATCTGCGCCAATCTGCGCGCTGAAACTTTTCATTTGCTTGTCAAATTTGTCAATCTTGTCAATTCTTGTCATCAGTCATGTCAAACATCAAAACGTTGACGTTTCGGCCATTTTTAACAAAATAACTTTATTGCCAACGTGAAAAATTATGACACACCAAAAAAATCGATACCAAAAGAGTCTGAGAGAGCGTCGCGCGCCCATCACTATCGTCGATTGTCAGTCAGACTTGTCCTCAGATCTCAGAGTAATATAATATGGCTGTCTCTCAGAGTAATAGTGTCATTACTCTAAGGCAAAGACGTATTATATAATTAGACGTAAAACAAAAAGATGAACAATTAAACATATACACATTTCTTTTTTCTCAAAAGGCCGTTTGCATGTGTTAAAAAGAGAAAGAAAAAAAAAATTATGCGCATGGCACCATCTTTAAACCCTGCGGGCCACCAGCCAACGGGTGTGACGTTTGGTGATGTTTGGTCGATACCAGCTGGTATTTTATTGTGTGCAATGGTTTTGGTGTTTTCCAAGGAATTTTGCGGGAAAAACATTATATCAAGCAATAAACAACAAGTAAATGAACCATGGCGTGTGTTGTGATAGGCTGCAAGAGCCACGTCAGTGATTTAAAGCATAAACCAAGGGCTATAACATTTCATCGGTAAGTCTGATTTGTGTATTTCACCTCCTAATGCGAATATTTGTATGTGCTAGCCTTCTCGTACGTTTGAAAAGTATGTAAGTTACACTAGGTGCTATTTTAGCTTCACATGACGAGCAGAAGAATTCCCATATCTAAATAAACACGGATTTTTGCATACCGATCGACGTGTTTGGCATTTCATGTACTCGTCTAGTGATGTGGTAAAATTCACAACCATAGTATGAGTATAGATATGATAATAGAACATAATTTATTCAAGTGGCACACTTGAATATGTTCTAGTTAATTTCACAGTCTATATTTTTCATTTTTAACCGACTTAAAAAAGTTGGAGGTTATCTATTTGATTGTTTTTTTTAATAATATGTTTGTTACCTCAGAACTCCGTCATATATAAACTGATTTGGAAATTTCTTTTTGCGTTGTGTTTAGTGAGGATTAGTATAGCGATGAAGTGGTTCCATATAAATTTCATCGATATGTATATGACCTTGGACTTCGAAGATACATTGAAGTCGTTTTTTTTTTATAAAATGTATACTTGTAGCTAATTAATTATGTTAAATATATTTAGAATACTTAGGTTCTTGTTCTTGTTTTAGGTTCCCGGTGTTAGCAGAATTGCGAAACGCATGGATAAAAAACATGCAGAGGTCAAAAAGAACAAGAGCGGGGCTCCCCCTCTACTAACTTCTAACATTAAATATCTTTGGACTTAAGTATTGGAAAATGTAATTCAGCTCAATTTCAGTATGTTAAGCTTGGGTTGCTTGACATAATAAATAAAATTCAATCAATTGTAAGAAATTATTTGAACATTTATTTAGTGTATTCTTTTGTATATTCTTTTTTATAAGTATATTCTTTTGTTTGCAGAAAATACTTGTGAAGCGGAGACTTATAAGATGAGCTTCGCAACCTATACCTAGTTAATACTGATAGTAGTGCTCGCTGTAATTAATAATTAAAATAATCATAAATAATAATGAAATTATTCTTTATTGTATTGTATGTCATGCAATCTTAAAAGCATATTTAGCGTTCTTATTGGTTAGATGTTAGATGTCGCCACTAGCGTATACAATAAATAAATAAATTCAACGTATTGTGAAAGAGTGTGCGTTATTAATTTATTCCGTTCCAGCAGTCTAAAAGTCAATAGCCGGGTCCACACCGGCCCATCCAGAACCGCTCGAACTTGCGCGGTGCACAGTTGTAGTCGGTGTGGACGCGTGTTGCCTGATGCACCTCTATGTGATACCTACTGGGTGTATCACATTATATTTCTCGTCCGACGCATGCATGATACAATGCGTTTGTATCATGCACGCGTCGGACGAGAAATCAAAAGGAAACCACAAACTAAACACCCGATCAACTAAACAAACTTTTGATCGTGGACCGGAATGTAGGTCGGCTGGTGTGAAATAGCTAAAGTATGCTTTATCTAGCGCGAACGAAAAACGATATAGTCTAAAGTGTTAATAAAGCATACACTACTTCCAAGCATACAATCAGTTCATCGTAACAAGTCCCTTCCTTCAAAACTTTACACGAGAACTTTTCACCCCCGGTCTTACAAAAAAAATTTTGAACATTTTCTTATAAGACCGGAGGTCGAAACGTTTTATCGGTATGAAAATAGGACATCGCTAATGTACAATATATGTATAATCATTTGACAAGTAAGTAAATATAGACAAAGTGGAGACAATTGGGTATTTTTTGGGTATTGGGCAACTATAGTGGTCTCTTTTATTTCAAGTAACTTTTGTGATAAGTAGAAAAGGATGCATTCTGTTTTGGAAGTACAACTTTTTTCGGTAAATCTAATACTATACTAAATCTTAGCTCTAAGGTCTGTCTACTCAAAGGACTTGTCAGATAACTAATAGAATAATAGACCTATGTACTCAGAAGAAGAACACTATCCTCTGAGCCTATATATTAAGAGAATTTAAATTCTTTACAGTCTCATCCATCCTATGAACCTAATTCAACTCATTGAAGGTCATAAAACATATCCATACACTACATCCTTAGATACATTTTTGGCTGTCTACTCCAAGAGGTCGAAAACTACATTCTATCTTATCCTATATATCTATCATAATATATATGCTAGTGTGTTTGTTACCACATTACAATCTGATTATACACGAACGGAGTGGCGGGTAAAGATCGGCCAGTTTCTTTTTTAAAATCGACAAAGTGAAGAGCTTTGAAACTAAATTGAACTTTACTACTTCGGACTCAGAATTGGCGTCTTTGACAGTGACACGTTGACAGCAAACATTGTCAATGTCAAGATTTGTTGAAGCAAAGAGGTTTTGCTTTGTAGATATAATCTCAATGCATGGTATGACAGTAAATTATTCTTTTGGTTAGAAAAGAAAAATGGTCTCTTTGCTTGGTTGTCAGATGTTACTATCCTTGTGTTATTTTATGTTATATATGTTTTGTTTACCGATTATTCCAGTGTAATTTGTGATAATTCTACAATAATAAATTCGTGCGTTTTTCTTGCTTCTTGTATACTGCGTGTTTTTATGAATACTCTGCGTTGGGGACTGATGAGTCATGAGAGACTCCAGTTTGCCTAACAGGTTTTTAGCACAGCACTAGAGGAAAACGCTGAATGATGGCAAATACTGGAAAAGGGAATGCTGTTAGCACAGTCAGTGCGGATGATAGGCCGCATACTTCCCAAGGAGGTAACATGAGTTCGAGCCTACCAGGAATGGAGAAGCTTGATGGTAGTGCCGATTATAACACCTGGAAGTTCATGATGGAACTGTACCTGATACACGAAGATTTATGGGAGTACACGATGACAACACCGGTGGCTAGCAATGTGTCAGGCTTGAAAAGAGATCAGAAGGCCAGAGCAAAAATTTGTTTGATGGTAAAGCCACATTGCTTAGTACACGTTCGCCACGCGAAGTCTGCAAAGGAGGCATGGGATGCCCTGAAGGCTGCTTTCGAGGATAAGGGCCTGAATAATCGGTGCAGACTGCTGTCGAAGTTGGTGAATCTAAAATTGGAGCAATTTACTTCAGTGCGTGACTACGTAACGGCCATGATGACGGTAGCACAGCAGCTTCGTGACCTTGGCAAGGAAGTAGATGATGAATTGCTCGCAACCTTGATGCTACAGGGGTTAACAGAGACGTTTCAACCCATGAGACTAGCAATAGAGAATACAAACATAGAATTAACCACGGACTATGTGAAAATGAAACTGTTTCAAATGGAGGATGCTTATCAAGCAGGCTCGAGTACTGTTACAAATGCACTACAAGCTCATAATAAAAGTCGAAAGGACAAACAGAGGCAGAAGAGTACGAATCGTATGTTAAAATGTTTCATCTGCGATGGGCCTCACAAAGCGAGGAATTGTCCGAATAACCCTAAGATGAAGAAGGATGCTTTGACGTCGTTGGCGATGGCAACTGCAGGGAAACAAGGATCTGGAGAGTGGGTTCTTGACTCTGGAGCATCTAATCATATGACAAACAGAAGAGAGTGGTTAACAGACTTTAAAAACTTAGAAAAACGAGTAGAGGTAGCTTGTGCAAATGGAGAAACGGTATGGGGAGAGGCAGTAGGTAATGTGGTTAATGAGGAGACGGGTGTTTCAATAAGAGGTGTATTGTATGTACCTGGGTTAGCAGCTAACCTATTGAGTGTGAGCACAATCGTAAGTAGAAACCTAGTTATTGTATTTGACAAATCTGGCTTTAAGATTATGAAAGCAGATGGATGTAAGGTTTCTGGTGAAGTTTCGCATGAAGGTAATGTAGAGAATGGTGTGTATAAAATTCAATATTGTTCACAGGAAGTGGCTTTAGCTTCAACAGCTACGGACCAAATGATATTGTGGCACAGGCGAATGGGACACCTAGGGGTACGGAACCTTACACTACTCAAAGATAAAATGGCGCAAGGGGTAAGTTTTTCCAACACCATTTCTAAACTAGAGTGTGAAGCTTGCGTCTTGGGAAAACAGACAAAGCAGCCATTTAAGAAAACTGGGGCTACTAGGGCAAATGAGGTTTTGGGGTTGGTCCATACTGACGTGTGTGGACCAATGAGTGAGAAATCGTACGCAGGGTATCGTTATTATCTCACATTCATTGATGACCTCACGAGGAAAACGTTTGTGTATTTTTTAAGAAGTAAAGGCGAGGTGTTTGACAAATTTTCCGAATTTGTGAATTTGACGGAGCGTCAAACTGGAAAGAAGTTAAAAATAATTAGATCCGATAATGGCACGGAGTTTGTCAACAGGCGGATGAACGAGTTCTGCAAAGCAAGAGGGATTTGTCATCAACTGACAGTGGAATATACGCCCGAGCAAAATGGAGTTGCTGAAAGAGCTAACAGAACTATTACTGAGAAAGCCAGAACTATGCTGGAAGACGCTGGTTTGGGCAGAAGGCTGTGGGCTGAGGCAGTTAACACTGCAGTGTATCTTAAAAACAGATCACCCACCGTAGCCGTAAAACATACGACGCCAGAAGAGGCGTGGACTGGAAGAAAGGTAGACCTGAGTTTCCTTAGAGTATTTGGATGCAAGGCTTATCTGCATGTCCCAGACCAGAAACGTAAAAAATGGGATCCTAAGAGTAAGGAACTGGTTCATGTTGGGTATTGTGAAGAATCGAAGGGCTACCGATTAGTAGACCCAGTGACAGGTGAGCTGCATAAGGGCAGAGACGTTGTGTTCTTCGAGAATCAGACACACCGTAGCAAGAGAGCAGCACCTGATGAGAAAACTATTCCACTGACAGAGACTACAATGGAACTGGAGGAGATAGCAGAAACGACACAAGAGGAAATCGTTCCGGACATGAGTGCCTTGCTGGAACAAGATCGAAGTGATACTGGACTTAGAGAGACGGTTACTGAGGACAACATTGTGGAGATTGAGGACGATGATTGGGCAACATCCGATGAAAGAGAAGAATCAGACGCTGAGAACACGCCACCATCGCCAGATCCCAATGATGTATTACCGGCCAGGAGATACCCACTTCGTGATAGGAAAGAGAAACAGTTTCCAGATTTTGTGACTTATCAAGCAGCTACTGCGTCCCAAAATCCATTATCCGTTGAAGATGCTTTATCCAGAGAGGATGGAGTAAAGTGGAAAGTCGCAATTGAGGAGGAGCTAGATGCCCTCAAGAAAAACAAAACTTGGACTCTTGTGAAGCCACCGAGGTCATGCAACATCGTTGATTCGAAATGGATATTTCGTATCAAAGAAGAGGCGGGGGGAAATACTCGTTATAAGGCACGACTCGTTGCGAGAGGCTTCAGCCAACGGAGAGGCGTTGATTACTTTGATACGTTTTCTCCTGTTGTAAGACACAGTTCATTGAGAGTGTTGATAGCTTTAGCAGCTAATATGAATCTTAAAATAGAACAAATGGACGTGAAGACGGCATTCCTGAATGGAGATTTAAGTGAAGTCGTCTATATGAAACAACCAGAGGGTTTCGAGGTGAAAGGCAAAGAGGATTACGTGTGTCTTTTACAAAAGTCGCTTTACGGTTTAAAGCAGGCTCCCCGAGCGTGGAACATGAAGCTTCATTCTGAGCTAATGAGACTGAAATTTAAACAATCAGATAATGAGCCTTGCGTCTACATGCGATCACACAATGGTAAAGTGATAATAATTGCTGTGTATGTAGATGACATTTTGATTTTTTGGAACAATGAGCAAGAGATGCTCAAAGTGAAGAATGATTTGAAGTCCAGCTTTGAAATGAAGGACCTAGGCAAGGCTGAACTCATGCTGGGAATTAATATTGTGCAAGATGCTAATGAAATTAAGCTGCATCAGAGCAGTTATGTAGAAAAGGTATTGAAAGCATACAATATGGAGAACTGTAAACCAGTTGTCACACCAGCTGTACCAGGCCAGAGGCTAGAGAAGCCGACACAGGGCAGGAAACCAGATGAGAAGATCCCCTATCGAGCGTTGATAGGTTCACTTATGTATTTGGCGGTCTGTACAAGGCCTGATATAGCGCATGTTGTGAATCATTTAAGCCAGTTCAATGAATGTTATGAGGAGCAACATTGGATTGCAGCGAAAAGGGTACTCCGGTATCTTAAGGGTACCATGACTCTTGGTTTGTGTTATTCAAGAGTGAAACGCAAAGAAATTTTGGAGGGTTACGCTGATGCCGATTACGCAGGAGATAGCGATCGACGGTCATATTCAGGCGTAGTATTCCTTATTCAAGGAGGAGCTGTTTCGTGGCAGAGCACTAAACAACGTACAGTGGCTCTTAGCACTGCAGAGGCTGAATATGTCGCACTATCGGAGGCAGCGAAAGAAGCTATATTTCTAAGGCGATTTATAGCTGAAATGACTGGTCAAGAGGAGCAAAAGGCTTTAACAGTATTTTCGGATAGCCAGTCAGCAATCGCTATTGCTAATAATCCAGTGCACCATCAGCGCACAAAACACGTAGATATTAGATATCATTTTGTTCGCAATGCTGTGGAGTCAGATGTGATAAGGCTGGAGTATCGTGAAACTGAAAGGATGGTTGCGGATGCTCTGACCAAACCTCTCCCCAGAGGCAAGTTTGAGTGGTGTGTAAATAATATGGGACTATGTGTATAAGAGGACATGTGTGCATGAGATTAAGGAGGAGTGTTGAAGCAAAGAGGTTTTGCTTTGTAGATATAATCTCAATGCATGGTATGACAGTAAATTATTCTTTTGGTTAGAAAAGAAAAATGGTCTCTTTGCTTGGTTGTCAGATGTTACTATCCTTGTGTTATTTTATGTTATATATGTTTTGTTTACCGATTATTCCAGTGTAATTTGTGATAATTCTACAATAATAAATTCGTGCGTTTTTCTTGCTTCTTGTATACTGCGTGTTTTTATGAATACTCTGCGTTGGGGACTGATGAGTCATGAGAGACTCCAGTTTGCCTAACAAGATTTCCAAAATTAATTGTTTGGAACATTGAGGAATGACCTCAATGGTTTGGAAAATCACAAAAACAAAAACAAGTTTGGAAATTATACAATTTTTATCTAGGATCGGAAAACAAAACACAGAGAAAATAAATAAAACAACAGAACAGAAAAGTTACGTAGTACGTAATAGTGTTCTGTGCTATACGTTGGCTCAACTCGTAGTTGCAGCTACCAAAGTTTTCGCTTGCGTGGAAAAACTAACTTAATCCAAAGAGAAAAAGCTTAATACGAACAGAAATAACACCTCTGCAAGCATTATAAAACTATATAGGTATCGTAACAAAGTTCTCTACCTACTTTATTTATTTGCTAAAATTTCGTTGAAAAATAACGTTGTTCATCCGACGCGCACTTCCAAGTGTTCCACGTTATTTCTTGCTATTGTACCCTCATTGTTTGTCAGTTGTGTACAGTTCTGTAGATAAGCTCAAGTTATTTTCGAAATTTTATTACACTCTACCTAATAGTTAAGAAAACCCATCTTTGCATGAAGATTATTACACAATTGTTGACAAAAAGCTAAGACTCCCGGATACATTGGAATTAATTTCTTAACCATTTGCACAATCTTGATTTAATAACGAGTCTCGAGTGTAGCTGGTTACTAAATCAAATCATGATTAATACTCACGTTGGTTTTAATAATTTGTACAATAGTTTAGAAATTATAATGTGTGACGACCAACAAGTGAACCATTTAAAAAATATCTAATTATCTTCTGTTACAGGCTACAAAATGGCAAACGAGGTGACACATGCTTTAGAAAACAATAACAAGGAATTTACTAAAAGAAACAAGAAGAAAATATTGAGAATTGAAGATATGGATTTAGAGGACTACAAAACCGATATCATAATTCTAGATTTAAACTGTTCATGTACTCTACACCGAAGACATTCTACACCAAAAATGGCAAGAACCGTCGAAGAAATTTATGAAGAAATTGTTAAGGAACCAGAAATTATACAAGAATACTCAAAAACATTGACATATGAAGATACCAATAATGATGTTCTTAAGCCAACAAAAATTGCAGAAACAACTAATGCAAGCAATGAAAAGACTGAATTGACCAAAATCAAATTTCAATGTAATGAATGTGATGCAAGGTACTTAAGAAGACCAGATCTAGTAAACCACTACAGAGAATCTCATGATTTGTCTAACATTAAGTGCAAATTTTGCAATAAGTTGTTCACAAAGCGAACAAATTTGAAACGGCACCAAAATTACATCTGTAAAAACAATGAAGCACGACTGAAAAACAATGGAAGGTTGAAATACGGGATGATTGCACATCCATTCATATGTGACCATTGTAAAAAAAGTTACAATCATAAACGTGATTTAATCTATCATTTGCAAACACATTTCGGCATTCAATCAAAGTTTAAATGTAATTTATGTAAGAAAGACTTTTTGAAAAAGTTCTATTTGACGTTACATATGAATTCGGTCCATATGAAAATGAAGATCCACAAATGTAAACTTTGTAAAATTAAATTCGCGCGGAAATGTACTCTGATAAGGCACGAGAGAGCACAGCACCAAGAAGAGATTAAATAAGAATTTAAGTTCAATTAATTTTACTCAGTTTTTAATTTAGTCCTTAACTTAGTCATCCAAAGTGGAAGAAGAGGTGTGACGGTAATTTAACGCCATAGGATACCTTTCCATTTTGAACCTTATTAAATATACATATATTAAATAAAATAAGCCAAGTTTATAAATAGTATGATGTACTTAAATATAATATAGTCCCCTTAATGCAAAAACCAACTAAGTACGCTTTTTAACATATTAACATTAGTATGTCGATCTTGAAGAGGAGATTCTAATGGTATTCGTAACTCATTTTTGTTAAAAAGCGCTCTTTAGATTTTGCAGTAAGGGGACGATATATATATGGACATAATGAATCGCGTCTGTAGTATCAAATTTTCAAATCCGCTAATTACGCCGCCAAAAGTTCAAAACAATCACCAAAATAATGAATACCCATTACTTTGTATTTAGTCGATTTTTAGCTCTAAATTGAGGTCTATCGAATCGTCAAATTGCACAAATAGGGCACAACACTATTTAAACTTGAATTTGATTTAGAAACGGGATAGGTAGCATCGAGGCATTGAGGAATGAGACTACAATGCATTGAGGTCTCACACTAGTGTCATTCCTCAATGATAGGTAGCCATTCCTCAATGGTAAGAATCCAAAGATATAACAATCAAATCAAAGACGTAGTATACTAAATCTTAGAATCAAATACTAAGAGATAGACAGTTACTAGAAATTCGAAGAATAGCGGGCTTTGATTTTTTTTAAGTTCGCCTCTTAGGGCAGGCTAGTCTCTAGGACCATACCGCCATGTCTTACGTAGTTTTTATTTGATAGTTTAATATTCCATTTATTATACTTTTGTTGAGAATGAGGGTCATCAGCAACAAGCCGGACCCTCTCCTAGTGCTTCAATAAAGTGGTGGAACTTTATTCAAGCTTTCCATGGACTTTGGGAGAACATTTTTTATGTTCTCCCAAAGCAATGTTTTCTCTATTTTGTTTCATTTGCCTACACTCGTGCACGTTTACGAACACATAATGGTTAATATTCCACCGATATTACACATGATCACTCGAAATAACACTTGTTTGGAAAATAAAACAAAATCGAACTGTATCACTTTTTACTTCCCGCCAAAAAGTCCTAGCGGGCTTTGAATTTTTTTTTTAGTTTCACCCGTTAGGGCCGGCTAGGCCCGTACCCGGTAGGGCAGGCTGAAGTCTCTAGGACCATACCGCCATGTCTTACGTAGTTTTTATTGATAGTTTCATATTCCATTCAAAGTGAAAAGTGAAAGAGTTCGATTTTGTTTTATTTTCCAAACAAGTTTTATTTCGAGTGATCATGTGTAATATCGGTGGAATATTAACTATTATGTGGAACAACATAGGGCAAAACATTACTTTTTATGTTCTCACAAAACGTCCATGGAAAGCTTGAATAAAGTTCCACCACTTTATTGAAGCACTAGGAGAGGGTCCGGCTTGTTGCTGTTGACCCTCATTCTCAACAAAAGTATCATAAAATGGAATATTAAACTATCAAATAAAAAGAAGAAGGTCCTAGAGACTTTAGCCTACCCTAACCACTCAACCGTCCGAGCGCTCGAGCGATTCTTGCCTCACACGTCCGCGCTGTAAACGTCACTTATTTTGCGATCGCCGAACGTGACCCTCCTAACAAAAACGATAGCTGCTAAGAAAGTACTATAGCTTCATTAATATAAAAAATACTATCGGAAAGCTAAAAGAAGGCGCAATTTGATTTTGCTAAGAGTAACTTATGCAATTAAGTATGAGAGATGAAAATAAAGTTTAAATTTGAAGATGTCAATAAAATTTCTGCATTTTAATTTTAATTTAAGTTTTACACGAAATGTAAAACAGTTTCGTGAAATAAATATTTTAGTTCATAAAATTAGATAATATAAACTTTAAAATGATACCAATACCTTAACATAAATATTATGTTTCCTATTAAAATAAATCAAATACATCTACATACTCCTCGCAAGGTTACCTGACTTTGGGCGTCGTAAGTCTGACAAGATGGCCGCCTCGTAATGGCGCGTCCACACGACGTCGACGTTTGGGTTTTTTCAATGAAACACAATGTTCCTATTATATATCAAGTTTATCATGAAGTCACATGTTTTTTTACGCGCAGTTTTACACTCTCTTATAATTGTACATCTTTAATAAAATATTTATTAAAAAGAAAAGGAAAAATGAACATAATAAAATGTTAATTTCACATCATTTAAAAATATTGTGTAAACATTTGAAATAGCATCGAAGGCTTATAAGTTGGTCCTTTTATCAAATTTGTTTTTAACCGACTTCAAAAAAGGAGGTTTTCTATTCGGATGTATTTTTTTTATGTTTGTTACCTCAGAACTCCGTCATTTATGAACCGATTTGGAAAATTCTTTTTGCGTTGTATTCAGTATACCTACAAAGTGGTCCCATATAAATTTCATCGATATGTGACCTTGGACTTTGAAGATACATTGAAGTTGGTTTTTGTTTTTTTTCTAAAAAATATTATTTTATGACAAATTTAACTATAGTACCAACCCAGACATTGTGAAAAAAGAACTCAGCCGTTCGATACATTTCATCGCGGGTGATTAACCTTTTTCTATGGAACAAATGATTTTTTTCGCGATTTAAGGTTTGATTCCATAGTAAAAGTTGTTTGTTATATTCATTATTCGTTTTATATATTTACAATAACTATTATATTATTATTAAATTTTACTATATTATATTTACATGATTGATGAAATATTTAATATTTACATAAAGTAACCGAAAACATATTATATCTTAACACCCATAAAATATATACGTTACAATTTACTCTGCCTATATTATAATATATATTATTTCTATTTTTAAAAAGATATTTCTTCTGCTCTCAAAATTTCTGCAAAAATTCTCTCTCCAAAGTGTCGCAAACCTGTCAGACGACAGTGGTACTCTCACGTGAACTGCTCCAGCGTGTTCCAAAATTTCGTGTCCATAAGCGATATCCATAATAATACCTTCTATCGTATTCTCAGTATTTTGTGGCTCCGTCATAGTTAGTCGTGATCTCCGTCAGTCACAGTCTCATGTCAGTCTCGGTAAGTGTCGGTCAAGGTCTCGTGTCATTTTTGGTAGTTCACTCAGTGCAAAATTTGTTTATGGTACTCTCTAAAACAGTGCTCAATACACAAACTTACATTGCACTGAATGCACTTCCAAATCGTCCTCGTATCCCTTTTTCGGCGTGTGCACATCCAGCAACGGGCTTTTTTAATGTTGGATCGCATGGGAAAGTGGTCGTGATCAACTGTAGGTCGGTCGTTTGTTCGTATCGTCAATTGTCCAGTCCTGTTCGCATAAAGTCGAGGCTCAGTCGTCAAATCGATGCGTCGGTGTATTTTAAGAAGGTTTTCTGCCAAAATGGTCCGAAACTCCCTGTGTGATATTTTCGGGTTATGCGATGAAAATATCACATAGGCATTAAACACAGCAGTGTTCAGTAACCTGCAGAAGACCTTCTTGTACCATACCTTATTTCTAAGTCGTTCCACTGGTTGAGCAGACAGAAATTGATCTTTTCTGTCCACTCCGCCCATGGACTTATTGTAGTCAAGTACAATTTTCGGTTTGTATGTCAGTCGGTTGTATTTATTTTGACTTCCCACTTGTAGGTGATGGTATGTTGATATCATGCTTACCAAGTTAGCATCTCGCCAGACCATCACAGACAAATCGGAACTGTAGCTTGCTACTACTTCTCCCTGTCGAAGGTCAGTCTTACTAAGTGTTTTGAGTGAATCGGGCACAAATTCACGATTCAAACGTAATGTCCCATAACAGTCAGTTTTATGTCTTTTAAGATATCGCAATAATAATGGACTATTATAAAAATTGTCCATTATTAAAGTATGTCCACGGTCAAGTAGCGGCTCTATCAAGTCAAACACAATTTTCGCCGTAGCATTGACGGGACGTGCAATACCATCTGTTCGGTCAACTGTCTCGTCCTGTGGTTGGTCAAGAGTTACATTTTCGGGCTGCTCAAGCGATACGTCATCAGTTTGGTCAATCGCCTCGTTATCGGATCGGTCAACAGTCTCATCGTCATGTCTATTAACTGGGTCGTTATCGGGTCGATCAGCCGTCTCGTCGGTAGGTCGATTATTGTTTGGTGTAATTCGGTCAATTCGAGTATTTTTCCCAACATATACAAAAAACTTCCAAAGATAGCCACTGCGAGACTCACAAAGTTCATAAGTTTTAACCCCAACTTGGGCAGCTTTCGTGGCAATTTTTTGAGCAAAGCTCAATCGTCCGTGCCACTTTAAGAGAGACTCATCAATGGCAATCTCTTGTGAAGGCATATACAATGTTGAGAACTTGTCATTGAGGTAGTCAAGTACAGGTTGAATTTTGCACAGTTTAGTCCTGTCAGTCAAAGTCTCATTGTCTACGAAATGGTATAAAGATTTTAGCAGTAAGAAACGATTGTAAGACAAAATGCGAGAAAAGTATGGCATGGTCCCGAATCCATTAAAAGCAAAATACTTTTCTTCCTCTGGTAAAGGGTAAAGCCCTTGCAGAATTAATACTGCTAAAAACGTTATCATTTCGTCACGGTCAGTCGGAGTCCATCTGTGCAGGCGCGATGCCGGAAGCAGCTTGTTCTCCGATTTCAATAAAGTGATCTTCTGCTCTGCATATCGATTAGTCTCAGTACAAATTCGGTCAATAAAATCTGTGTCAAACATTTTACGAAAAATATCAACTGGAGTCATATTTGTCACGTCAAAAGTTGGTCCCGATGATCTTGTAAAAGTCTCTCGTCGTCCAGTAAAGTTTATTTTGTCCTTCTTCCAGTCAAAATTATAGTAATCGTCATTCGGCACAATGGCGTGTAAAACTTGGTCATCTAATTCGTCTTCGTTTTGTAACACACGAGTCTGTATCTCAGTCATGTCAGCGTCAACTGCTGGTTCAGCCGCTGCATTACGTGATATAGGAACGAAACAGCCGTCGTTTTCATCTAAGTCGAAGTCGCAGTCAACGTCACTGTCATCAGCTTGTAGCCAGTCATCTAAAGTCATTTCAAAATTTTTGTCTGTCACATCTGAAACAAATAAAACACGCATCAGACAATCCAAAAATGATAATTATACCCCCTGAATCTCTACTCAGGTAAGTATAATTATCATATTAGACTCTAGGGACTGATAAATTGTTTTACAAATACTTACTAATAGCAGTCATTGAAGTTTGTAACTGGCTAGTGGATGGTTCGCTCACCACTTCAACCTCATGCCCCAAGGTGATGACATCTATTAAGATAAAAAGCAGGATGTTAAAAAATATGACATGATTGAGCGTGACTGCGAACATTAAAGTATGATTGTATGCGTGTGACTGTCAAATAATGTCACCTATTCGGACGACGATGGGGAACCATCCTCTCTTTTCTTTGGTGTCCGCGAAGCCCATTCCAAATTTAGCGCTGTTGACAGCCGACTAGGCGAACTGTAGGGAGAATTTCAGACAGTATCTACTTCTGGCGTACCCATATTGATGTAGTCGACTGGTTCCGATGGCTCAGGGATAGCCTCGAGTCCAGCTTCGAGCTCGTGCTCAGGCTCAGGCACCTGCAGCCTAAGATTAGGCTCGGGTTCAGGCCCTTCTTCTGCTGTAGGAAACTGGTGTTCATCCATTTCCAATGGGCAGGCGTCACGCTTTGGAGAAGGTCCCCTGCAAGATAATTTTATCATATCAATCTCATATAATATATAATGAAAGAAGAAAATTGAAGTAATTATGATTCATTTACCGTGCTTGTCTCTTTCGCGGGGGTGCATCAGGGAGAAGAATCCGCTGTAGTTCAGCTTCTCGCTTGCAGCTTATAAATTGCTTTCGAACTTCAGCGGGCATGGCGTTTAAGCGGCGCTTAGTTAGCGCTTTCTGCGCCCTGACTTGAACTAGTTCTAAACTGCAACAGTAAAAGTAATTGGCCAAACCTAGACAAAAAAAAAACACCTTTGCTTACATTTAAATGTAATACAAAATGAAACTTCAAATAGCACAAGTAATCATATTTACGGCAGTGGCTCCTCAGTGCTATTACACCGCCCGCGTTCAGCTGCAGCTGAACTTCCGCTTCCTTCACTTGTCGAGCTAAAACCAATGTTTAAAATATATTTAATTGCAATACTTTATATTTAATGGAGCTGAAACTAAATAAAACAGCGCATATATACAATGTATACTTACGGCTGGGGCTCGACTTCATAAATTTGGTCCCTGCAATATAAAAGCTGATTTTAGCACACCTATAAATAATTGACTTAAAATATAAATAATCTGTTTAGTTATATTTCCTGATCTTCTAAATAAAAGTAATTAAAAATAACTGTTACTAGTAATGTAAGCTAAAATGCAAAAACAGTATATTTACGGTAGAGGCCTATTGAGACCCCGTCCGCGACCGCGTCTACGTCCACGTCCACGTCCACGCCCTCGTACAGTCGTATTACCACGCGCACGTCTACTTCCTCCACTTGTCAAACTAAAAAATCAATGTTTAGATTTATTTTTATTCATTTTTTCATTGCAATCCATTCAATGAAGGTAGGTGAAGCTAAAATATAAATACTTACGGCTGCGGTTCGACTTCATTGAATTGGTCACTGTAACATAAATGTTGATTTTAATTATAGATATATTTTTAATTTTCGTGTTTCCATTTATTTAGACAAATAAATGATTTTGATAAAAAAATTGCTGCTCTACTAAATAAAAGTAACACCGAGAATTACCAACATTAATTTGTTTTAGGCGTACAAGCTTACATCTAATTGTAGGCAAAAAAAAACTTTTCTATACCACACACCGAAAATAAAAATGTAGAATAGCAGTGGTAGACAAAGCGAATTTTTAAAAGAAATCTCTGTTACTACAGAGATTGAAGTAAGGTTATTAGTATTGGCATTGGCATATTTTTTTCGTTTTTTAATATCAATACCTAAATACATAAAAATTGATATTTTAATAGTTTTAGGTTTTGACGTAAAAACTTAATAAACCATCACCCACCATATATATGTCGGTATATATTTTATATTTATTTATATATGCATATATTTTTTATGTATTCTGTGATACTAAAACACGAAATTATTTTTCTAGAAACACCACACCAATAGGTACATATTAACTGCAACACCACAAAACACCACCGAACTGATCACAAAACCTACATGTGTACGAACCATTATTTACGTTGTAAGTAGATTTGTCCAATGGGACTGCACTCCCCAACTCTAAAATCCTGAATAACAAGTTGCTTTTTAGAATAATAAAGACACATCTCAATATAAATCGCTTGTAAATGTCTAATAACGTGATAACAGTGAAGCATTCTCCTACATTTTACATTTATTTTACATAAACAATTGAAAAAAATACATTAAAAACCACTTTAAGTCGCCAAACGAAGGTTGCATTATGACGCCCCATATCTTTTAGCTAGATGATTGAATGAAAAAGTTTTGTAATTGTAGAAATAATACATATTACGTAGAGGAAAAACCTTCACAATCAATTTGACATACAATCATATTAGAAATAAGCTGTAAATACAGAAAACTTACCCCATTTTTAATAGAGCACCACACACAACAATAGTTCACAACACAGAATGGCGGACCGTCAGCTTTACGATTTTTATTCTAAATATTTTGTTGCCATTGCATAGACAAAAGTCACTCCCACGTATGAAATATTTATTAAAGAGCCATCTGGTGTTCATCTACAGAAATAATTATAGCTGAATTAGACGTCATAGACGTTTAAAGTGAACGATGTCGACTGGTGACTGTAGTAACCAGGGACGCTTAAGGCAAGAGTTTTTGTGGGGACTATAGTCACCATGGACGCTTGAGTGGCTAACGGGCAAAAAAAAAAAAACATTATCTTTGGTCCCTGTGGTTTTTCCTAATTTCATCTCTCGGTTTTTTCTATTTTTCTTAATTTTCAACGAATAATAATGTGAAACTATGCCACAATGATGTCGGAAACTTGCATTAGAACAAGTTTGTGCCGTTGTTGCCACTCAGAAGGCGGTTATAAAAGTTTGGGAGTGACTTGTATCCACGAAGGCAAAGAAGAAACATTTTCGGTTTTGTTGCGTGATACCTTCGACATTCATGTAAGTATTCATAACATTTAAGCCTATTTTTGTATAGCTACGTGGATATAATCAGTTTTTAGTTAAGTCGTAACTTTTGTTAGTCATATCTATTTGTTTACTTTTGCGCCTAACGTTCCAGTGGTGACTTTCGAGGCAGATTGTGCTTGTGTGCATCTGTAAAGATATCCAATGGGTCTTATCTCTTTACCTCTTGACACCTAACAGGGTCATCAAGCTCAATAACAACAGATATATTTTTACGCTTAATATATATGTTTGGCCACTATCTGGCCTGATGTGAAGCGATGATGTGGCCTAAGATGGAGCACATAGATCTAGAGAGAGACGGCAGTTGAGCGGCTGCTCAGACCCGTCTCCCCGATGGTTCACCGAACATCATCCCGAAACACGACGAACGTATACATTTAAACAAAGAAAAACCGACTTCAATTGTGATATGTGTGTCTATGGTATCTTTGAAATCCAATGTCGAATATCGATGAAATTTATATGGGACCAATTTGTAGCTATAGTTAACCCAAAGAATTTTCTAAATTGGTTTATAAATGACGAAAAAGTTTGAGGTAACAAACATAAAAAAATACAATTGAATTGAGAACCTTCTGCCTTTTTGAAGTCGGTTAAAATAGTGTGTAATGGCACATCAAGAGATTCAACTTCCAAGCAATTTCTATTACACAACTGTTCTTAGATAAAATATACTTGCTTAAAAGCAAAATCAGCGCTCTCCACTGACCACATTCTCCCCATTCCATCACCGGATGACCAGACGTATCAAGTTTTGGCAAGCCATCATCAATTTATGGTTGACATCCTCCTGCTCGCAGCAGGAGGGATGTCAACCATAAATTATAACCAAGCGCTTTGCTTCGACTTTCATAATGCGAATGGCCAACGAGTGGAACTCTCTGCATCGGCATCTGTTTCCGGATAGCTATAATCTGGGTGTTGTTAAGACAATAGTGAACAGGTTTCTTGTAGGCAAGCGTGCTACATCTTCGACGGCATCGTCACTTAACAGGTGAGATAGCAGTCAAACGCAAGCCTTATTAGCCTTAGCTTATTTTTGTATTATAATAATATAAAAAAAAAACCTATCTCCTTTTTGTTTTCCACTCTACGCACTCGACATTGTCGAAATAGTGGCCCCGCTGAAGCCATCAAAAGAAGTTGAAGTTCTTACAGACCTGATTAGAAGGATCTACTTGTTTCAGATAACTCCAAGACTTGGCGACAACAGTTCATCTATGTACGGCATCTGTGAAGTGTGCGAGCCTCGTATCAGAGATGCCGCACTGTTCAAGTCACAGGTCCTGGAGTGTGAGAGGAACTTCAGATCATTGTATTTACCTGGTAAGTGTTATAACTACATGCAACATCAAAAATATAAAATAAGTAATGTAGAACCGTCATATTTGTGGCAATATTAGAGCTATTGTCTCAGAGTGACGAGCTCGGTGCAGAGCCGCGCAGGATTTTGCAATAGACAGTTCGGGTGGTATTGCAACTATTATGGGCAGGCGTGTTGCTTACCATCAGGTGAACAATATGCTAATCTCATCATTTGACCTTAAAAAACAAATATTATTGACCCCCGTCACAAAAAGGAAGAAAGTTATTTAGTTTGACCACTATGTGTGTCTGTTGTGGCACCTTAGCTCTTAAATGGGTGAACCTATTTGGATGTAGGTTTTTTTTATTTGAAAGCAGCTTTTTAACAGTGGTTCTTAGACATATTTTGTGAAAATTGGTTCATAATAATAATAATAATATAGCCCTTTATTCAGACAGTTTTACATTTTTATATTTGGTATTTAATTTAAAAGCTTAAACTAATCACTAAACCTTCTTATATAAATCTGTGTTTTAATTTTTGGCAACATTATTGTCTATTTGGCAAAGGCCTCCCCCATCCTCTTCCATTCCTGCCTGTCCAGTGCCTGACTCTTCCAGTGTTTTCCCGCCATCTCAACAATTTGATCATCCCACCGTTTGTGCTGTCTGCCCCTCTTTCTCTTTGTGCCTCTAGGATGCCATGTAGTGACCATTTTAGACCACTTATCTGGGCCTCCTCTCATCATATGACCGGTCCAACTCCATTTTAGTTTTTTTATTCACTCTGATATTTCAGTGACTTGGGTAGTGTTCCTGATGCACGCGTTTCTGATTCTATCTTTTCTCTTTATACTCAGCATGATTCTTTCCATTGAGTGGTTGTTAAAATTTTCCTTTAAATGTCACTTCACTGAAATTCATTATTTAATATTCAGTTAATTTTATTTATATTGTTTCCTATTAGATTTCAGTGCTGACTATTATCACAGAATACTAAGGGACAGAAGCATCACTCCGCAAAGAAATTTAAACAAATAGCGACTCTTGATAAGACGCAATAAAATTCAATTCAGCTCGCGTAGCGCTGCATACCTACCAGTCATATTAACCTACAGAGCGCCTCTCTTTCTATCGCGCCGCTCTTATCTCTTCTGACGCGGCACGTGTAACGACGCGCGACCCGCCGTCGGTGTCCGGCTATGTACTTGTGCTATGTTGTGTACTACAGTGCGGAGTGCGCTACGCCTGGTGTTATTAAAAAAATGCTCTCCTTTTCAGAGACTGATAAGTTTGATAAGCAGTTTAAAGAAGAGACTGATCATAGAAGAGAAGATGGTAAGACACTTTCACCTTCTAAATTCAGTATAAGTATTCAATATCTTTTGTTTTAAACGAAATAATTTCATTTCCCAAAAAATGAAGTTCAAAGAAGAAAAATGTACCAGCTAAAGTAAGATTGTGCGGGTCACATCTGTCAAATGCACCTATTAAGGTGCAAACTAGTTACACAATGGGTGCCTGAAGACGGGCATTGATGTCGACGAAGGCCCAGAAAAGTTGTTTGGACGATATGGACGCTTTGTTTTTAATTTAATTTTATTATTAGATTTTATTTTATTATTCGATTTTATTTTATTATTAGATTTTATTTTATTATTAGATTTTATTTTACTATTAGATTTTATTTTATTATTAGATTTTATTTTACTATTAGATATTATTATTATTATTATTTTTATTTTTAGATCTAAGTGCTCCATCTTAGGCCACATCATCGCTTCACATCAGGCGAGATAGTGGCCAAACATAGATCTATTAAGCGTAAAAAAAAATTGTCATAATCCAGAGATGTTAATTACTATAATAACAGTTATTGCTATGTCTTACATCTAATCACGGATTTACTTTTTATAAGCTAACTAGTTTAGAGAGCAGAGAGTAGGTTCTTATAACATACAAGATCAACAAAATTACAAGTACTATCAATATATTATATCTCGGGCCAGTCTTTGGAAGTCCTATGCATATATTCCTAATTGCTGCACCCAACAGGGTCCATGATGAACTTTATTTTTATTTTACCTACCATCTAATTACATTATGGATTGTAATAAATAATTGAATTGAATTGAATATTATTATTGTTCAGTTAATCAATTTTTTTTACACCTGATTGACAAACATTTGAACGCTGTCTCACCTGATGAAAAGTGACGATGCGGTCGACGATGGATCATGCTTGCCTAGAATTACACCAATTCTTATTAATTTATACATATATTACATATATTTTATCAGAATTATTCTAATTCTGATAAAATATATGTTTTAATGTTTATTTTAATAATAAAACATATTTTATGATCAAAAGAAAGGATTTCCGGAGAGACTGGCCTGAGATCACAATGGAGAGGGATGCAAGGATGTGGGAGAACTTAGCCCAGCGGTGGGATCAAATAAGTTAAATAAATAATAAACTAATTGCTTTTCCCAATGGGTTTCAGAATTAAAAGCAGAAATCAATGAGGACCAACCAACCAACCATCGACAAACTAAAAGTAAGAAATACATATAAGACCGCCTATTGTTATGCTGATTAAGAAAAAAGCATACTATACAGTTAGTAATAACATAGAAGACAATGCATGGAACATTCCGCTTCTGCCAAGTAGCCAACTGGCACATAAGAAACATAATATTGTCAAAAACAAACATAAAATATTGTAACAAAAGTTCTAAAAAATATGCTCCCCAGTTTCTTGCCGTATCTTCTGAGTAGTGGTTCTTTTTCCGATACGGTGGTAGTCATTGTAATAATTGACGTTCATGAGTGCGTCTGTGACGACAAAATTGAAATAAAGAACTATTGAATTGAATTGAATTGATTACTGTGAAATGTACTTGTTGTTCATGCACCTATTTATAAGGTTTTTAACAATAAAGTGTTTATCTATCTATCTATGGACGAAATCTAATAAATATTTATATTTTCCAGGAACGAAAACCACAGAGATATTCATAGAAACATCGCTAGACCTGGATGACCTGCCGTTATCCTCAATGAAGTCCAGAACCAGGTCTAAAGATACATCCCCGAGTCCAGATATAGATGGGCATGATGATTGGAATCCGACCAATGGCAGTGAAGGTAGGAATCCTATCCTACTAATGTTTTAAATGTAAATGTTTGTGAGGTTGGATGGATGGATGTTTGTTACTGAATCACGGAAAAGTACTGAACGGATTTTGGTGAAATTCGCTATGTAGGCTACTTTTTATCCTGGAAAAACCCGGTCGAAACCGCGGGGCGCAGCTAGTAGGGTGAGATAAATAGAGCTAGTGTAATTTCGCTGGCTACAATGCCCTTCATACTAGAACACAGTGATGCTTGCGCACTACTGCTTGGCGGCAGAATAACTGGCAAAGCTGTGGTACCTACCCAGACAGCCTCCCGCATACGAGAAACCTACCACCTAGTGTGTTTGTTACCACTTAATTCTATAAATACTGAACGGATTTTGATGAAATTTTGTATGTAGGTACTTTAGGCCCTGCAATAGGACATAAGATACTTTCATCTAGGAATAATAATTTTATAACATAATAAAAACCGACTTCAATCTGATGTATCTTCGAAGTCCAAGGTCGAATATCGATTTCCAAATCGGTTTATAAATGACGGAGTTCTGAGGTAACAAACATAAAAAAAAAACAATCTAATTGAGAATTTCCTCCTTCTTTCGAGGTTGGTTAATAATTGGAATTCTGCGACGGAGTCACGGGTGTCCGTTAATTTTTAATAACTAGATTAAAAATTGATTTTCTTTTACAGATGAAGAATATAGCAAACCGTCAAAAACAAAGAAGTTCTCCTGCAGTTACTGTGAAAAGAAATTCACGTATAACGGTTCACTAGAGATGCACCTAAAACTGCATACGGGTGAAAAAACGTATAACTGCCTCCTATGCCACTCTAGTTTTCAAAATAATTACGACCTCACCAAACACTACGGGACCAATCATTTTGACGGCGAAAACTATCCTTGCACAATATGCACCAAGCCATTCGACAAGCCTAGGCTTTTGAAAAAACATTTGAAAATACATTTTCAACAAAAATTCCAATGTACAGAGTGTTCTAAAGAATTTCAACGGAAAAAAGGATTGAAAGAACACATGAAAACACATACAGGGGAAAGGAAATTCCGCTGTGAAATCTGTCACAAGTGTTTCGGTCACAATCAGACTCTAAAATCCCATATGTATACGCATACCGGTGAAAAGCCGTATGTCTGTGACGTATGCGGCCGCAGATTCCCTCAGAGAACGCATTTAAAACGACATATCTTCATAATTCACAATCAAATCAAACCGCACGCGTGCAGTATATGCCAAAAGAAGTTCTCCAGCAAAAGCTATTTAGCTATTCACTTAAGACAGCATACGGGTGAAAAGCCGTATAGCTGTGAAGTGTGCAGCAAAACGTTCACGGCAAATACTACCTTAAAAGTGCATATGCGGGTACATACGGGGTTAAAACCGTATGCGTGTTCGCTCTGCGATCGACAGTTCGCTCAAATGGCGAGCTTTAAGTTGCATCAAAGAACGCATACGGGTGAAAAACCGTATACATGCAAAGTCTGTCGGAAACCATTCTCCGATAACGGATACTTGAAGATCCACATGCGCGTACATTCGGGCGAAAAACCGTATACGTGTGAATTGTGTAAACGAAGTTTCAGGGAGACTGGTCAATTGAAAAGACATATGCGCGTTCATACGGGAATTAAACCGTATACGTGCAAAATCTGTAACAAACAAATAGGTAATTTATCGAAGCATATGCGCGTGCATTCTGACGAAAGACCGTATAATTGTAATATATGCAATAAGCAGTTTTCGTTGACGGGGAATTTGAAATTACATATGCGGACGCATTCGGGTGAAAAGCCATATACGTGTGAAATATGTAGCAGCCAATTCACTCAAAGTTCAGGGCTGACGAGGCATCGATGTACTCATGAACCTTTGACGTGAATTTTTTATTATATATATATTTTTTTTCTTAATTTTTAAAATTTTGTTTTTTTTTTAATTTTTGATTTTTTTTATTTAATTTATTTGTAAATTTATATAAAGTACAAGCTTTTTCCCGCGACTTCGTCTGCTTAGACGACAGTGGAAGCCAATCCGACTTTTTTTCAAGACCATCTTAGCAAGACCTCCCCAGTATATGAGAGCGCGTACTACTAAGAGGTCAAGCTGTATCTTCGTAGTCACCCAACCAATTTTAATATTACATACCCTATAATAAAAGTTCGGACTAATGCTACCAAACCCTGAAAACCGTATTAAAATCCGTTCAGCAGTTTTCGACTATGTAATAAACATTCAAAGTAACAATAAGTAATAAATTGAAATGTTTCATGTAATTAATATCATAATTATTGTAAACTTGTAAGAATTCATTTAATAATAATATATACCTACTTTTTTAAATTTTGCATGCCAATTTCTGGTGAAACATGCTGAACTATTTTATAAGTGTGACATCATACCTGTACCTACCATGTTTCATGCAAATAAAACAATTTCATTTCATTTCAATTTCATTTCATTTCATTTCATTTCATTTCATTTCATTTCAATTTCATAATAATAGAGAAGAAATGATACGGTTTACATTGTATTACGTCGCAGAGTGCAGTCGACGAAACATGTATTCAGTGAAGCGATTTTCGGCAAACTGAACTTGTACTTGCAATAAAATGATTGATTGATTGATTGAATTTAAAAAAGTAAATGCTCAACCAAAAATTATAGGTACTTAAAAAAACACAGAGAACTACGTATAACATACCAGTATTATTATTTAAGAGAAGTACAATATTTTCAAAATCGTACTAAAACGGTGAAGGAAAACATCGTAAAGAAACCGGCATGTCCAAAAATCACAAAGTTCAAGGACCTGTGACATCCACCAACCCGCACTGGGCCAGCGTGGTGGGTTATGGCCCATACTCTCTCTACGAGAGATTGCCCGTGTCCCAGCAGTGGGAACGTAGTGGGCTGATGATAATGACTTATTAATTTTAATAAGTAAATGCTATAATAATTAAAATAAATTATATTCTTATTAAATTTAAATGAAGCACTAACGAATGCCAAGCAAAAAACACAAACAAGGTTTTTCGGGAAGAAAAATTTCGAACACCGGCTGGGACTTGAACCCGCAACCCAATCTTCCCTCAGCGCGGGACGCTCGACCAATTGAGCTACGGTGGTCACCAACACGAGTGTCGACGTAAAAAAAAATATAAATATTATTATTATTATTTGTATAAATTATATTTTTATATTATTTGCGATTAAGAATTGAATAAACATAGATTAAATAATATGTATAATGCCAAATAAGCAGTAGGTATTTACATCAAAGAATACCTACTGATTATTTGGGTACGAATCCTAATCAGGACTGCACTAAAGTGGTTTGAGTACTTGCCGGCTAAGCATAAGAATGAGGTCGCCGGTTTGATCCCCGTCCCGCTTTAATTAGCGCACTTAACAAGTATACGTTTTATCAAACAAAAAAACCGACTTCAATGTATCTTCGAAGTCCAAGGTCAAATATCGATGACATTTATATGGGACCACTTCGTAGCTATACTGAACCCAACGCAAAAAGAATTTTCCAAATCGGTTCATGAATGACGGAGTTCTGAGGTAACAAACATTAAAAAAAGCGATTAGAGAGCCTCCTCCTTTTTTGAAGTTGGTTAAAAATGTCAAAGTAAAATTATTTAAATATTACAGGTGTTGAAAAATGTATGGAAACAGAGGTTTTTGAAATTTATCATCTTGCGATTTGGTTTGATGGGTTAGTTAGTATGAGGGAAACATTTCTAGTAGGAAATACTGTCTATTAATTAAAATTCAATACTAATTGAAATTATTTATTTCAGACTTTGCTCATACACAATCAAACTTAACAGAACCAAATAAAAAAAAATTACAAAAAAATTGTCAAAGAAAAAATCTAAAATTGCTTCATATTTAATTATTTTACCGGGTTTTAATTAAATCACTTTCTTGTTTGTCTGTCTGTCGTTCCGGGTGGAATCTTGCAACTCAAATTTCGAGCACTTCCCGATTAGCTATCCGGCTGAGACTTTCAGGGTAGCTCGCAACTCGATGACAATGCATTCTAAATCATTAAGGCGCATAAAACGTTATTTAGATTAATTCTTAATCAACATTAATTTGCTTATTTATGTGTGTGCGCTCGTGTAATATCCTGGATAAGTACGGCTGCATGGCCGTTTTCGTTTTCTTTTGGGGATACAATAATATAGTAAATTATTTCGCGCGTTTTTTTAAACGCTAAATAAGTACTACTCTCATCGATTTTTTTTGTTTCATTTATTCATCTCGCAATCAATAAACTATATAAAGTTTTTTTTAAATCCTTATTTATTTTAAAAGGAGTTTGATCAGACATGATCATGGCACTGGCCACTGAACATGGCCCATCGTATACATCTATCGACTAACCTCGGCGTTTTATGGCGATATTAACGATTTTGTATAGCGTTCTCGCTCCCCCTGAAAGAGGGTAAGCGAGAACGCTATTACAAACTCCAAGGTCTCTAACATCTATGCCAGTAGTCATCAATAGACGTCTTCTCTCTTCTCCTTTTAACCGACTTCAAAAAAGGAGAAGGTTCTCTAGTAAATTGTATTTTTTTTAATGTTTGTTTCCTCAGAACTCCGTCATTTATGAACCGATTTGCAAAATTCTTGTGCGTTGTGTTCAGTATAGCTACGAAGTGGTCCCATAAAAATGTCATCGATATTTGACCTTGGACTTCGAAGATACATTGAAGTCGGTTTTTGGTATTTTCTTAAAAAATAATTATCATTCTCTTTATAAAGTTTGATAAAAAAAGTTAAGAGCCTATGAAGAGGAGGAGAGAGTCAGGCCTCCGCCGGGTCCAGGTCGGGTCCAGGTCCAGCACCGTCTCCGCCGTTCCCAGAAGTCTTTTTTTTTCAATATATTTCGTCTATCTGTCAGAGTCAAAAAGTCAGCCGGCCTGCTCTACGTCTGTAAAGAAGGCCGTCGTCATCCAAAAAGGTCATAACAGCCTAATTAACATCATTAAAATAATTTGTTTGGAATATGTGTGTATGGAAATCTCGTTTAGGGAAATTCCAATCCTTGTCTGATGGAATGTTAGAAGGATGTAGATCCTTACTACTAGTGGTGTCTGTTTTGAAAATGTGTACCCAATGTCTACTACCAGGGGTGGCCCTACCACCGTATCGGAAAAAGAACCACTACCAGGTCTAGCGCACTCCGCACTGTAGGTACGAAGCTACAAGTACATAGCCGGACACCGACGGCGGGTCGCGCGTCGCTACACGTGCCGCGTCAGAAGAGATAAGAGCTATGCGATAGAAAGAGAGGCGCTTTGTAGGTTAATATGACTGGTAGGTGTGCAGCGCTACGCGAGCTGAATTGAATTTTATTGCGTCATAGCAAGAGTCGCTATTTGTTTAAATTTCTTTGCGGAGTGATGCTTCTGTCCTTTAGTATTCTGCGCCACTACTCAGAAGATACGGCAAGAAACTGAGGCGCATTTTTTTAGTACTTTTGTGACAATATTTTGTTTGTTTTTGACAATATTGTTTTTCTTATGTGCCAGTTGGCTACTTGGCAGAAGCGGAATGTTACATGCTAGGTAGTCACGGAGTAGGAAGCAAAACGCATTGAGGGTGTCATTCCTCAATGGCAAAACGTATGTATTTCTCTGTCTCTGTTCTTAGACATTGTCTGTGTTATAATCATCGGTAAGTGATCTTTGTGAACTGAGTCTGCATACTGATACTCATTTATTCAGCAGGATTGCATCAAATTTTTTAGGGTTTCGTACCCAAAGGGTAAAACGCTGTCCGCCCGTCTGTCTGTCTGTCCGTCTGTCACCAGGCTGTATCTCATGAACCGTGATAGACAGTTGAAATTTTCACAGATGATGTATTTCTGTTGCCGCTTTAACAACAAATACTAAAAAACAGAATAAAATAAATATTGAAGTGGGGCTCCCATACAAATGACACGATTTTTTTTGCCGTTTTTATAGATAACGGTACGGAACCATTCGTGCGAGTCCGACTCGCACTTGGCCGGTTTTTTAAGATGGCATTGTAGAGCTCCGGATTGTATAGCATGTCTTGTTTATTCATGACTTGAATAGTTGTTACACAGTTGTTGACAGTGCAGGTAAAATTAGCTAGGCACTAACTACTGCTGACAGACGAGGAGGGCTATTTAATTGCAGTTGTTCGGTAACAATGAAGTATTGATTCCCAAATCTCATTTCTAATGCTGCCATGATCTCGCTGGGGTCAGCATTAGCAAGCCTAGCGCACTCCGCACTGTAGGTACGAAGCTACAAGTACATAGCCGGACACCGACGGCGGGTCGCGCGTCGTTACACGTGCCGCGTCAGAAGAGATAAGAGCGGCGCGATAGAAAGAGAGCCGCTCTGTAGGTTAATATGACTGGTAGGTATGCAGCGCTACGCGAGCTGAATTGAATTTTATTGCGTCATAACAAAAGTCGCTATTTGTTTAAATTTCTTTGCGGAGTGATGCTTCTGTCCCTTAGTATTCTGTGCTAGCGGCAACAAAAATAAAGATTATAGAACAAACGACGCAACTTAAATTACGCCTCGAGCATAAAGCTATTGACTTGGAAGAGAACGAGATAACTCGCTTCGTACGTACAGTGCGGAGTGCGCTAGGCCTGCCGCTAGGTATAAAGCTTGCTTTTCCGCCTGTAGTTTCGTACAGCGTTTAAGGCTGGTGCTGCTGTTTGATTTGTGGGTTTTCACGTGGATAGCGTCGGAGGGCGTGTCCTTTCCAATCACGTTGCATATTTTTTCAAGACAAGCTTTTAACAAATTCGTAATCAGAACCGCGAGCAAATTAAAATAAGCCCAAACGCTAGTAGTTTACGATTGTCCGTCAAGGAGTTCCATTGCCCACCTTCCGTCTCCATCATCAGACCAGCTGTCTCCATAATATTTCATTGTCATCGGACTTTGACAAGTATGCAAAATTTCAACTCCGTAGGATAAGAGGAAGTGGTTCTGATTCAACTTGCAAGATTTGACCCAAACGTTAAATAAAAGCTTGTAAAACAATAGAGATACAGTATATAGTATATTTATATTTTATACCTACTGCAAGAATAAATGCTTTAAAAATAAAATAAATATATTTTTAAAAGCTGTGTATTTATTTTTTGTTTTATTCCTCCCGCGTGGTTGTCTGGAAGAGATTGCTTCTGAGCAGTAAGGCATTGCATGTTGCTAACATTGGAACGAGGTAAGCAAGATATCTGATACAGCTTTGTAAGTACCAAGATTTTTTTATGCAACTGAATGACGAGACGGTCAGGTCGTTCGCCTGATGGTAAGCGCCACGCCTGCCCATAACAGTTGCAGCACCACCGAGAACTTCGTTTAGCAAAATCCAGCGCTGCACTGCGCTCGTCATCCTGAGACAATATAATCATCATAAGTAATTTCGGGGCCGCCTTTGCCCAGCAGTGGGACAGCAGAGGCCAGTAAAAAAAGTAATGCCCAATATTTTTTCTGCAGTTCTGTTCAAACCGGGAAACAGTAATGCTTGCGCACTACTGCTTAGCGGCTGAATAACTGCGGTGGTATATAAGACCTATCACCAGAAAAAATCCAAAATTAAAAATAAAAACTGCACCTAACAGTATACATTTTTGTCATATATGTTACAACCATTGAGGTCTCCCTCAATGGTTACAACCATTGAGGAATGACACAATGGTTACAACATATAATGCCATAGATAAGATAAATCTATTGTAAATTAAGAAATAAATATAAAAAGCAATAAACAAAAAAATTGCAAGCCAAAATAAAAAGTTCAAAATGCACAAACAAAACTGCAGCCAATCCCAACCTGCCCCCGTACCCATATGTCCCTCAAGCGCCAATCGAATATCGTGTTGAGCTCAAATTAAAGAATAGCTTCACTGCGACTAATGAGATACCGACTAATTATTGTCAATTCAGGCAAGTAATCGAATTAATCTCATTAATTTATACCAAAATATAATAACTACAAGTTGAGATAAACTTAATGGGACAATAAATGGCATCATAAAATATTGTCGCAATGAATCTATACCCTAAACTAAGCAGACACGATATACGATTGGCGCTTGAGGGACATATGGGTACGGGGGCTGATTCTTCAGCCTTTATTCAGAGCGCCTGATCGATGCGACGCGTGACCAAAATGCTGGGAATTATTTGGCTCAACGTATCAGTAATTAATAATTGCAATCCAACGGGGCAATACTGCCAGCATCTTGGGTACGCTGCCAACTGGTAGTGGGTTGGAGCATTTGAGCTATCTATAGGCCTTTAATGGTCTGTGGGTTATCCAATTGCTTCTCCTTGTAAGTAGTTTAGTTTTAGTAAGTAGAGTGGCCTAGCGCACTCCGCACTGTAGGTACGAAGCTACAAGTACATAGCCGGACACCGACGGCGGGTCGCGCGTCGTTACACGTGCCGCGTCAGAAGAGATAAGAGCGGCGCGATAGAAAGAGGCGCTCTGTAGGTTAATATGACTGGTAGGTATGCAGCGCTACGCGAGCTGAATTGAATTTTATTGCGTCATAGCAAGAGTCGCTATTTGTTTAAATTTCTTCGCGGAGTGATGCTTCTGTCCCTTAGTATTCTGTGGTAGAGTGTAGAATTGTTTTCAGTAATAAAGGCATTTTTAACCGACTTACAAAAGGAGGAGGTTCTCAATTCTCAATTTTTTCTCAATTCGATTGTATTATTTTTCATGTTTGTTACCTCAGAACTCCGTCATTAATAAACCGATTTGGAAAATTATTTTTACGTTGGGTTCAGTATAGCTACGAAGTGGTCCCATAAAATTTTTAACGATATTTGACCTCGGACTTCAAAAGATTTTTTTTTACGCTTAATAGATCTATGGTTGGCCACTATCTCGCCTGATGTGAAGCGATGATGTGGCATAAGATGGAGCACATAGATCTAGAGAGAGACGGCAGTTGAGCGGCTGCTCAGACCCGTCTCCCTGATGAAATATTGAAGAAGATATATTGGAGTCGGGATTTTTTGGAAAATATATACTTGTATAATAGTAATACGCCCAACGATCACATACATAGATCCTGGCCCCTTACTAGGATTCCCTGTATTTAGCGAACCAGGAACTACGAGGACCATGGTCCCACAACACACAGACATGAAACAAACGCTTGCGCTATACCCGCAAAAAAAAAGAGCAATGAAAGTGTCAGCTGCAAAACGTCTCTGTTACCGTTGTCAGAGGACAATCATACATAAAAAACAACTTAAACAAAATAAATACCATTTTATTTTATTTTTATGTAAGGCAAACAAAACACAAGAATAAACGAAGGCAACCGCTGGATTTATATGTTCACAACTGGTATTTAGTGACGTACTCTCCCCAAGTCACACAATAAACAAGAGTCCCCAAGTCGAATGGGATGCTTACCTACATTTGCAAAACATATTTTACAACTTGCACATTACGTCTTACAAGCTAGGTACCTACAACTATTAATGCAGCGCAACGTTAGGCAATTCTATTTTACTGGTATTTCTCTCGATATTAGCCTTTATGCCAGTGAAAGTAAGGTGTACAGTTTTCTAATCAATTCCCAGATACGCTTGTAAGATTGTAAGTAGCGTACTATTGGAAAGTGTTCGCCTCAGTGTACCCAGCGGGCCGAGCCGCGCAGCGCGTCTCGAATTAAAAAAAAGTTACGAACTGTCCGAAAAAAGCGAAAAGGGAAAAATAAAAGTGGCGCGAACATTGACAGATGTCAGTTTGCCAAAATTGTTGTGTGATTCGTGTTGTGATTTTATGTAAAAAAAACTGTACGACCGTGTGCTACAAGAATTTGTCAAGCCGGCAGTAATTTGCATCTTGCTAGGTGAGTTCTGATATTTTTTAAGTAGTACCAAGTCATGGCAAAGGTGGTCAAGTCATACAGCCAAGATCTTTATTTTTTTATGTGTTGGCCTAGGCTTTCTAGGTTAACGCTCCTATTAATTTCTTACGAGATGGGGTCAAATCAGAAGGTAAGGTTCTCAGCAAGGTAATTACGAGTAGGTACTTATAAGAATACCTTTTGTGATTTAACCCATGCGATTTTCGTGCCCTACATTTTACATTACGTCTACGTAGGTACCTACAACATCAACAGAGGTTTTGAGGTTTTCTCATTTTTGATAGGTAGGTAGGTAGATAGGGAGTTAATTTTAATTTTTTTTCTTACATAATGAAGCGATGGTGCCGTCGAGGAAACTGGCCTTGCTTTTTTGGTTATCGTGTCAGACCGTAAGGTAAAGCAACAAAAAGCACATACAGCCAAAAAACCTTATAAAACCTAAACCAAGAATCGCACAAATTAGTACGACTAATAAATATAAATATATAAAAAACCTACGAAAAAGACTATACAAATATGCGGTCTATTAAGTCACCGAGGTCAATCAATGATAGATTCTAAGTAGAAATAGGAAAATTTCGCACTTGGAAATGAATTAGGTACAATTTACAATACCTACATACCTACCTAGCTAAATGAATATACCTAAGTTCTTGTTAATCTGCTCCTATCGAAGCAGCGATACCTATTATAATTCCATATATATTAGTGACTAAAAATAGTAATAAATAGTAATAGGTAATATCCCATACTTAATGGCAAGTATAATTAAAAATTCAGCCAAAAAAAAGTCGCCAAGGCAAATGCACTTTTAAGCATACAGCCAGATATTTTTTAATTACGCGTTAAGCAAGAGCATTAAGGCTGGTATGCCGGAGTTTGCATGCCACGGTTGCTCAATAGGGACAAGTTTGAGCGACACACATACTTGTCGCCGCTGGTTTTGATTTTTTTCTTAGGCTGAATGCGTAACTTCGCAAGGCCGTACGAAAGTAGAGCATATTATCTAAGAACTAGTTTTTCGGCCGCCGGCTTCGTCTTCGATGCTCCTGTTTTCCTGTGGGCATTTGGAAAATCTCTTCTTTTTATTATTTTTCTATGTGGGGCGATAAATCCTGCACCGACGTCCCGTATGGGGTGTACCTGTACCTACTTGTATTGTGCATTTCCCCCGCCAGCATTTACCCAAGCCATCCCAACTCCTTAAAGTAACGGAGTGCGGCTTTGGGGCGCTGGCACAGCTGCTCCAGTGTCAAAGCAGATGGTACAGATGATGATTGTAAGGAAAATGATGGTGGTGATAAAGGTGATGATATAGGTCGGCGCGTCTGGTGTCTATTGCACCATCTAGTAGCTTTGTTGCTTTTGTTCGAATGTCAAAATTGGAAAAATCTCTTAGTGAGTTCCTAGAAGCCAAGAAAAACATTTATGCGAGTTCTCGTGTTCTTTGGAAGTTTGTATTTATAAGACAGTTGTAATATTTACCTACCTTTTTAGACCGGTGTTGTTGGCTCCGGCCGAGGTTGTAATACCTAATCCACCAAACAAAGCCTTGCCGTCAAGAGACCTAGTCGAACCTTACATGGCGGCCTTGCCAGGATAAACATATCCTGGCAGGGTCGCCATATAAGGTTTGTTTAGGGGAGTCGAATGTAAAACAATCAAATCGCTTGGAATATGTTTATTACTGCCTAAATAATGCTATTGACATGATAGGTACCTACATACGAAGGTATAGAAGGAATTGATTTCGATATTTTTGCGAAAAGTATGCACTCAGTCCATGCTGTAGAATGTTTCTACACAACTAAATAAAAATAAAAAAATATTAAAAAAAACATAAAACTAGAAGTTATAATTAACGTCATCATTCCAACTCGTGACATAAGCCCTGCAACATGATAAATACCTCCTGTCCAAAATCCGACGAGTGCAACCGCGCTACAGAATAATTAATAGTATATGTAACTGCGCTGAGTCTCACTAACTATCAATATTTATTTTATTTTTATTGTTTAAATTGGTCGCTACAGATTTATTCTAAAGCATGGACTGAGTACATATTTTCGCAAAAATATCGAATTCAATTGCACGCTGTGTTTAGGCATACAGGACAGGGATGATGAAACTTTTATAGAATACATTTCGGTGAATGTGCTTCAAGAACAGGAACTTCAGATCCTGGTTCCAACCCCCCCTCCCCCATTCCATCGCAGGACGAGTAGAAGATGGCTCAATATCACCCTTGCTTAGTAGACATTCCGCCAATTCGGACATACCGTTTTGGTTCCACGTTTATAGTGCGTACTGCTAAAGAATGGAACTCATTGCCGTCTCTGTTTCCTGATAACTACAATCTGGGTATCTTCAAGGCCGGAGTGAATAGGTATCTTCTAGATCTACGTGCTCCATCTTCGGCCACATCGTCGCTTAACATCAGGCGAGATAGTACACAAACATACCTACATCTATAAGAGATAAAAAAAACAGTTTTAATTATTTGAATTATCTGTCTCACATCCAAACCCACCAAGCAGTAGTGTGCAAGCATTACTGTGTTTCGATTTGTAGGGCATTGTAGTCAGCAAAACTACTGGACACATGAGACTCAATATCTGATGCCTCGGGGTTATGAGCGCGAACTTATTTAATCGGTTAGAGCGTAGTCAAGACGCTGAAACTTGGACTCTTTCGCTGGTTAGGCCATGTAATGGAGGAGACCCGGACACCTAAACGTCTCCTAGAAGGAACACCGGATGGTAGCCGAAGCCGTGGTCGACCTAAGCTGAGGTGGCTCGATGGCGTTAAGCAAGACCTGAAGACGATTGGTGTCAGAGGCTGGAAGCAGCAAGCCAGAAGCAGACCTGTCTGGAGACAAATTCTTGACCAGACCAAGGCCCAACCAGGGCTGTAGCGCCTTAGATGATGATGATGATGATGATAATAATAATAATAATAATAATTATTACTCTTATTCTGTCTTATACTTACTACTTACTATATATATATATATATATATACTTACTACTTACTGTCTTATTCTTAACTCTGTATACGTGTTATCAAACAAAAAAACCGACTTCAATGTATCTTCGAAGTCCAAGGTCAAATATCGATGAAATTCATATGGGACCACTTCGTAGCTATACTGAACCCAACGCAAAAATAATTTTTCAAATCAGTTCATGAATGGCGGCAATCGAAAAGAGAATCTTCTCCTTTTTTGAAATCGGTAAAAATTTAACATAAAATTTAATAAACCATACACATTACTTCACAGGGTTCACAAATGTCACTCCTTCCTTGTACACCGGTATACTACAGGCCAGAAGTCAGAATTCAGGAACAGTTCTTCATGCACCGGGAACTTGGAGCCCATAGGACTTGAATTCAGTGGTCCTATTCGACTCCAGCCTGGACAGTCGCATTGCTATCTGCACTTTATTATTGCACTATATTATCACATTTTTGATGCGATGATTATCAAACACTTTTAAACATTTTGCATATTTCCCTTGAAATTTCACCAGCGAGCGCATTTTACCTTAACTTTCTAAGTTATTATGATATACATAATCCACCTTCATTTACATAAATCTATACGTAATTTAGCTATAAAGAGCAAGCCCTGTGGCTTTCTATTAATTTTCTGTTTGTTATGAATTATAAACTGCGCTGCAGAAACACTTCAGATTTTTTCGAACAGCCTCTGTTGGTTTAGTGGTTGGGCAGGTTCAAATATCATACCACCGAAGTTATATTTTTATTATGTAACTGAATGACGAGACGAGCTGGTCGTTTGCCTGCATGGTAAGCAATACGCCAGCCCATAACAATAACAGCACCACCCAGAGCTTCGGTTTGCAAAATCCTGCGCGGCGCTGCACTGCGCTCGTCACTCTGAGAAAATTAGCTGCTGAGTCTCATAATGCCCAGTGATTTCGCTGGCTACAACGCCCTTCAAACCAGAACACAAAAGATTTGGAACCACTGAGTCAACGTCGACACATCGGTGCACTCAGTGTGTTTTATAAAATCTATAATGGGGAATGTTCTGAGGAACTATTTGATCTCATTCCTCCATCACGGTTTTATTACCGCACTGCGCGACATCGTGCGAAAGCCCATCCACATACCATAGATCTATGGAAATCGCATACTGTCCGATTCTCCAGATCTTTCTTGCCGCACACCTGCAAAATATGGAATGGGCTACCGCCCGAGGTTTTTCCGCAGAGCTATAACATGGGGTACTTTAAAAGAAGGGTGAAAAGGGTCCTTAAAGGTAGGCAACGCACCAGTAGTGCCCCGAGTGTTGCAGGTGTCCATAGGCGACGGTAACCGCTTACCATCCAGGCGGGCCGTCTGCTTGTTTGACTACCTAGTCACATAAAAAAAAAAAAAAAAACACACAGTAAACGCCCTACTGCTTGGCGGCAGAATAACTGGCAAAGTTGCAGGTTAAACACGAAACAAATACCTACTTGTTTGCATTTTTTATCCCCCGACCCAAATAGGTGGGGTCTTATAAGTCTGACCACTGTGTGTCTGTCTGTGGCACCGTAGCTCTTAAACGGTGAACCGATTAGGATGCAGTTTTTTCTTTGAAAGCAGGTTTTCTAGCGGTGGTTCTTAGACATGTATCAAAATCGGTTCTGCCGTTTTTTACTTTTAATAGGTTTTTTTAGGGGTTTTTAATTCATACTAAAATTGTCCCGTGGAATCGAACGCGCAACCTTTGTGTTTCGAGCCGACCGGCCTAGCCACTAAAACCGTCTATACAACAGAGACAAAAAAAAAATCAGAATTTTGTATCGGCCATAATCCACCACGCTAGCCCAGTCCAGGTGGATGTCACATGTCCTTGAATTTTTGTGATTAACACACCGGTTTCCTCACAATGTTTTCCTTCACCGTTTTTAGAGCGAGTGCTAAATCCAAACATAACTTGAGAAAGTCAGTAATGCGGGGCCATCGAAATTCGAACTGGGGTGCATCGGATCGAAAGTCGCACATGCTCCCACTGAGCCACACTCGCTCTATAGTATATGGTGTCCAAAAATCGCAGGCAAATCTAGGTAGGTATACGACTAGAATATCACTCATTTTTTTATTATTTATTTCATTAATAAACATTTTAATTTAAAATAATTTAGATGATCAATAATTAATAATAAGATTTATACAATGAAATTTTAGTTATTAATAATATGTTTCACAAGTTACCTATTAACATAATTATAAGTTCTCTTCTATCCATGAAATGATTTGATTTGATTTGATTTGAATAGAGCCACGTGTTTTTGTTTAATGAGTAGTACGTATTCACTAACCCAATATTACAAATACATACTAAAAACTAATTTATACAAAATGACGCAAACGAAGAATCGGAGATGGATAGAACTTGTTGTTACAGTTCAACCGCTTGAGACAGGACGCGATGATTAGGGGGCTGTATTTTTTTGTCACCGTCATTTTGAGCCCTAAATAAATGAATACGCCCAACGAACACATACATAGATCCTGGACCGTAACTAGGATTCCCTGTATCTAGGGAACCAGGAACTACAAGGACCAGGCGGACTTATCGCTAAAAGCGATCTCTTCCACCTTGTCAACCCTCGTCAAAAATCCATTTCTGATGGACTCGATTCTTTTTACAAGCTTTTATTTAACTTGCGATGTATGTATGTTTGTCCGGGTGGAATCTTGCAAGCTGAATTAGAACCACTTCCTCTTATCCTACGGAGTTAAAATTTTGCATACTTGTCAAAGTCCGATGACAATGGAACTCCTTGACGGATAATCGTAAACTAGTAGTGTTTGGGCTCATTTTAATCTGCTTGCGGTTCTGATTACGTATCTGTTAAAAGCTTGTCTTGAAAAATATATTTTTCACCAAAAACATATTGAGTTATAAAATTTTTCGCATACGTACGTATGCGTGCATGCGTGTGCTAGCGTCGTTCATATAAACACGTGAGTGAAATCGATTTAAATAGTTTTGTTTTATTATACTTAACAGGCAAGCATTTGACCTTAGTCTCACCCGATGGAAAGTGACAACGCAGTCGATGGATCATGCTTGCAGAAGATACAGATTCATTCGAGGCTTGAAGACACCTAGATTATAAGAATCAGGAAACATAGATGCTGGTAAGGTGTTCCATTCCTTAGTTGTTTGCATTATGAAAATTGTATCGAAACGCTTTGTTCGGACAGGAGGTATGTCATGTACGGATTCCGAGTTTCCGTACGTCTTAAGATGGTAGAAAGGAGATCGAGGAATTAGCTCGTATAATTCCATCCTATTATATTTAATAGGATTCATTACGGTTAATTATAAAATAGCGAGTGTCGCTTAGTGGGAGTACGTGCGACTCTTGATCCGACGCACCCGAGCTCGAATCCCCCTGGCCCTACACCACTGACTTTCTTAAGTTATATGCGGATAACACTCGCTCTAAAAACGGTGGAGGAAAACATCGTAAAGAAACCAGCATGTGTAAAATTGATCACAAAATTCAAGGACATGTGACATCCACCAATCCGCACTGAGCCTGCTTGGTGGATTATGGCCCATACTCTCTCTATGAGAGAAGCCCGTGTCCCAGCAGTGAGACTGTGATGGGCGATGATGATTGGAATTATAAGCAAGTTCAATAAATATTGGTAGGTAGTTAACAAAATGTCGCACCCCATCCAAGCCGGTGTGCCGTTACCGATATAGCTAAAACGAATCTATACCTGCGTATGACGCAACGAGAATTAGAGCCAACCGGTTGCGTTGCAACAGAACGTAACATCTTACCTAATACAGGTAAACACTGGAGCGGAGGGTGCTCATTTTATAAGGAACTGTGCAACTTGACAAACCGAGTGTGCTTAAACCTAGTAGAAAAATTTGACATATAGATAAACACTTTATTATTCACCTTAAACATAGAAATTAAGTACAAGTTAAATGTTTACAATGGTGTAACAATGGGCGGTCTTATCGCTCGAAGCGATCTCTTCCAGACAACCTTAGGATGGAGAGGCATAACCAAACATAAACGGACGGCGGTAATTAGATATTTTAGTCAAGGTCAAGGAATATGCATGTCTTGTTTGAAGGGCATTGTAGCCAGCGAAATTACTGGGCATATGAGACTTAATAATATATTAATAACCGCTATACCAGTTCTTCTGCCAAGCAGTAGTGCGCAAACATTATTGTTCCGGGTTGAAGGGTACTTTGGCCAGCGAAATTACTGGGCATTATGAGCTAATTATCTCAGGGCGACGAGCGCAGTGCAGTGCCGCGCAGAAGTTTGCAAAACAAAGTTCTGGGTGCTGCTGCATCGGTTATGGACAGGCGTTTTGCTTATCATCAAGTGAGCGACTTGATCGTCTCGTCACTCAACACAATAAATAAATTAAAAATTTCCAAATCCCTCGACTCAATAAAACATGTCTAAGAACCACCGCTAGAAAACCTGCTTTCAAAAAAAAACCGCATCCAAATCGGTGCACCCGTTTAAGAGCTACGGTGCCACAGACAGACACAGTGGTGTTACTAGACATCTCAGTGAAGACAACTGGTGTCAATTTCAATTACAATTTCAATCATTTATTGCGTGCCAGAATGTTATTATGTACATAGTGGTTGTCAATAAATAGATATTATATAAATAAGTATAAATAGGCTCAATATGGATTATGATGTTGAGGGTACCCTTACAGTCCCGCCACAACGTCAATTTCTAACCGTTTGTTGTGCGAGTTCCTACACCTGGAACCTTCACTAAAGAAGACTTTTGGCCTAAGGGTGTAATGTACAGAACATTCAGAGGCAGGCTACGAGACACCACCGGTATACACAGCGGCGCGACGGTATTACGTGCTCAATAATAGTTTATGAATCTTGTAAAATATATGTATGTTAGTCTGTAAGGTATTTATAATATGGGCCTCTGATGCGTTTACTTCTAAGTACTACGTTATTATTACCTGAATTAAATAAATATATAAAAAGTAAAAATATTGGTCAAACTTATAACAATCCTTTTGCGTCGGAGGTTAAAAAAACAAAGTTTTGGTCACATGATGGATTGGGCATTCTTTAGTTGCCTTCACCAGCGGTAACCGACCAGCTTCACGTTCGAACTATTAAGCCGTTATACGTAGTTACTTCCTATTATTTCATCATCCGATGCACATAATACTTAACTTAATAACCAATATGAACCTACATAATACTGCAGTGCTATTATATTCTATTACTTCTAGATAATTGGGGTAGACGCGTTCTAGAGTGGAGACCGCGAATCGGCAAACGTAGTGTGGGACTTGCTTACCTACTGCGGGAGGCCGTCTGGGTAGGTACCGCAGCTTTGCCAGTTATTCTGCCGCCAAGCAGTAGTGCGCAAGCGTTACTGTGTTCCGGTTTGAAGGGCATTGTAGCCAGCGAAATTACTGGGCATATGAGACTTAATATCCGATGTCTCGGGGTGATGAGCGCAATGTAGTGCTACGCAGTGTTTTTTATAGTATTAAAAGTTCTGGGTGGCATTGCAATTAGGCAGACGCAGCGCTTACCATCAAGCAAACGACCTTCTCTCTATCACTCTACTAATCTACCACTCAGTAACATAAAAAAAGATGAAGCGGCGATATACGCATTGTTGCTGGTAGTATCGGAAGAAAAACCGAATATTTGGCTCAGTGGCTATGGGAAAGGCTATGCCTTTCCCGTAGCACGCTGGACTGATATACGCTGATGATGATGATGATGACTACATTATTATGAATCATTTTGCAAAACACGCACTCAAAAGGAATGATTCATTTTGCAAGACACGTCACAGACGCGTTTATGAATGTCAATTAATACAATAACATAACCACGGAAAAAGAACCACTACTCAGAAGATACGGCAAGAAACTGAGGGGCATATTTTTTAGAACTGCCGTTATAGTATTTTTGTTTCTGACTGTGGTTTTTCTTATGTGCCAGTTGGCTACTTGGCAGAAGCGGAATGTTCCATGCATCTTTTTCTTCTATAGATGTGTTCTATGTACTTTATCTCCAATTGGACACGAGTGGCGGAGGCTTGTCAAAGTTTTGTCGTAGGACAGCAGTCGTTAGACCACGTCGGAGGCCTTCGGGTGGTCTAAAAACACCAGGGTTGACCACATACACAACACGAGAGAAGAAGTGAGAAAATTACAATGATTGGAAGTGAATTTGATATCTATTTCTTATTTTTGCGGATACCGTAAACCAGATAACGAGCTACGTTTGTATTTATATTTCTTCTTTTTGAATAGTTTCTCGACTTTAGATTTACGTAGGTAGGTGGGTATTTATCCTTTTTATATAAAAAAAGTATCGGCAAAGTTGCGTGTCAGCATTGCTGTATTATTATCTATAATATATCATATAATATGCTCGATTATTTACTTGCATTATATATACAGGTGTATTGGTAATTACTTACTAGGGATAAGGACCGAATAACCTTAAAAGTTAAATAGTGATTTTCAAACACTTTTTGCAAGGTTTTCGGTATTGGGCCACATTCTTCTTTATACGTGCTCATCGATTTGCTACTGAAATAAATATACTAACGTACTAAATAAGATGTCGCATAGCCTAAAATATTCTATGGCACTTCGTCCTAAGCGCCAGTGAAGACACCAAGCGTTATCGATTTACTTACCATTTGTTTAAGGACCACAAAACAAAAAAGACAGTCGAGAACATACAGAAATTCAGTTAAACTCGAAAAAAAAATTAAAGATGTTTAATAAAAAAATAAAATAAAAATATTTGCCCATTTGTCAAGAATTGATAGATAAACACTTTATTGTTAAAGACATTTTACAGTAAACAGCGTAACAATAGACGGTGTTATGGCTCAAACCGATCTATCCCTGACAGCAAAAAGTTAATTAAAATTACGCGTAAAGTCTTTTCTAATGAGTGAGTGAGTGAGAGAATGAATGAAAACATAACATTGTAGAAAACCAAAACTGGCACAAAATTCTTAAAAAAAATGCCGCTCAGTTTCTTGCCGTATCTTCTGAGTAGTGGCTCTTTTTCCGATGCGGTGGTAGAGTCATGGTGATAATTTAACGTTCATGTGCGTCTGTAATGCCAAAAATAAATAGAGATTTTGATTTGAACAGAAATTTAGTTAGATAGGTACCTACTGTTAAACTTTTTCTGTACCGCTATTTCATACCGGTTTAGTCTCACACAGTTGTAGTCTCAGGTATTTATCCTCAACCTATTGGCATGCCATTCGCCAATTACGACAAGCTAAGGTCGGCCTTGCAAGGTTTCTTTGAAAAATAGTGTTTATTTTATCTTAGTTTGACAGATCGGGAGCGTGGCCAAGGTGGTTTCAGTCATTTTCTTCTCTTATTCTCTCTTCTTAGACAGCCTCTGTAGTGTAGTGGTTGGGCTGGTTGGTTAAAATCTCACACCACCGAGGTTGCGCGTTCGATTCCTGACGGGACAAATATTTGTGCAAAGAAAAAAAAATGTCGCAAACATTTGTTTCGTGTCTGGGTGTTGTGGGAGCTTGGTCCTCATAGTTCCTGGTTCCCTAGATACAGGGAAACCTAGTTAGGGGCCAGGGTCTATGTATGTGATCGTTGGGAGTTATTTATTTATTTATTTATTCTTAGACCGCCCGAAGGCCTGTGAGATCGGCATAATATTAGTGGGAAGTGTAGGTTATGAAGGATTCTTCTCTTCTGTTGTGTGAGGGTGTGTGTGTGTGTGTGTGGGCAACCCCGGTGTCGGCGAGTTAGACTGGCCGAGGTCCTCCGACGTGGCCTACCGACTGTTGTCCTAGCACACAACCGGGACCGACGGCTTAATGTGCGCTCCGAAGCACGGTAGCGCTCACATGTAAATACCACACAAACGGTACCCATCCAAGGTGTGACCGCTGCGAATGTTGCATTACCTAACAGATCTATTACGAACTGCTAGATGAGCTACGCTGCGAGCGCTACTTTTTTTATGTAACTGAATGACGAGACGAGCTGGACGTTTGCCTGATGGTAAGCAATACGCCAGCACATAACAATAACAGCACCACCCAGAATTTTGTTTTGTAAAATCCTGCGCGGCGGTGCACTGCACTAATCACCCTGAGACAATTAGCTATTAAGTCTCATAATGGCTAGTAATTTCGCTGGTTGCAATGCCCTTCAAACCGAAACACAGTAATGCTCGCGCACTACTACTTGGCGGATGAATAACTGGCAAATCGGTGGTACCCACCCAGACGGCCTCTCGCATACGAGAAACCTACCACCAGTACTATCTCTAAATCTACTAATATTATAAACGCGTAAGTTTGTAAGTATGTATGGATGTATATTTGTTACTCTTTCACGCAAAAACTACCGAACCGATTTGATGAAATTTGATATGTAGGTACTTTAGGACTAGGAATAGCACATAGGCTACTTTTTATCTCGGGAAACTACGGGTAGAACCGCGGGGCGTAGCTAGCCTAGGTATAGACAGGCCTAGCGCACTCCGCACTGTAGGTACGAAGCTACAAGTACATAGCCGGACACCGACGGCGGGTCGCGCGTCGTTACACGTGCCGCGTCAGAAGAGATAAGAGCGGCGCGATAGAAAGAGAGGCGCTTTGTAGGTTAATATGACTGGTAGGTATGCAGCGCTACGCGAGCTGAATTGAATTTTATTGCGTTATAGCAAGAGTCGCTATTTGTTTAAATTTCTTTGCGGAGTGATGCTTCTGTCTCATAGTATTCTGTGGTATAGATGATAATCATCATCACGTACGTAAACGGTTTCACCTTTGACCTTTTGCAACCTTCATTGCATGTAACTCCGAAGTGTCGACATGTTTGTATCCACACGAATTTTAGCACACGATTGCATTATGGCAAACTTTGAAGCACGAAGACATTTCTGCAGTCGTGGTAGTAGGTCTCTCGTATGTGAGGCCGTCTGGGTAGGTACCACCGCTTTGCCAGTTATTCTGCTGCCACGCAGTACTGCGCAAGCATTAGGTACTGTGTTCAGGTTTGAAGGGCATTGCAGCCAGCGAAATTACTGGGCATATGATTCATTCATTCATGATGAAGACTTGGTGAAACACATACTAGGTCTCCAACGCACCTCTCGATTAGAAAGAAATAAAGAAATAGGTTTATTGTGGCAAACAATATAATGAAAACAGAAACATTACTAATTACACTAAATTACAATTACTATAAATCTAAAATATACTTTAAACTATAAAATTATTAAAATTAATAAATTAGCTGGCATTAGCGAAATTACTGGGCATTATGAGACTCAACAGCTAATTGTCTCAGGGTGACGAGCGCAGTGCAGTGCCGCGCAGGATTTTGCAAAACAAAGTTCTGGGTGGTGCTGTTATTGTTATGGGCTGGCGTATTGCTTACCATCGGGGAAACGACCAGCTCGTCTCATCATTCAGTTAGATAAAAAAAAAAAATCGCGTTTGCCACAATACGGCCTCCACTCATCACAATGCTGGTTGTAGCAACCAGGGCTGATCTTACATAGAAGCCGGTGACATCACAGACACACAAAATATTTTTCAAAGTTATGTATTTTCAAAGGTTGCAAAGACAACATAAAAATAACAAGTTACAAACACAATATTATAATTAACAATGTAATGAACAAATTTTGTTGTACACCGCCGTCTACTTCTTCCGATACTGTCCATCCAAAGGTTGTCTGGAAGAGATCGCTTCAAGCGATAAGACCGCCCATTGTACTACCATAGTTAAGGACTGTGTTATTGTCTATTTCTTTAATTTGGTATACAATAAAGAGTTTTTCTTATCTATTCTATTATTATAAATTTACACAAATAAATAGAGACCAACTACAAAGACAGAGAACACCAAAAATGAGAAAATTTAATTAATTAGAAAAGGATAGAATAACCTTTTATTATAACACCATGATACAGAAACAATTAAAACTAAAATAACAATTAACTTAATACTAGCGTCACAATGGGCGGTCTTATCGCTCAAAGCGATCTCTTCCAGACAACCCACAAGTGGAGGAGTGTAGACAAAAAATATATATGGACGGTGTTATCAACAAAAAAATTGAATTAACATTATAATGAACATAATAAACATAAACTTTAGTCCTCCCATAAAATACATAGCATAACAATAAAATATACATAATAGTCATAATACATACTTTAATATACAATGTTTTTTTTTTTTTACGCTTAATAGATCCATGTTTGGCCACTATCTCGCCTGATGTGAAGCGATGATGTGGCCTAAGATGAAGCACACAGATCTAGAGAGAGACGGCAGTTGAGCGGCTGCTCAGACCCGTCTCCCCGATGGTTCACCGAACAAATGTACAAATAAATAAACGTATATAAAACCACAGAATACTAAGGGACAGAAGCATCACTCCGCAAAGAAATTTAAACAAATAGCGACTCTTGCTATGACGCAATAAAATTCAATTCAGCTCGCGTAGCGCTGCATACCTACCAGTCATATTAACCTACAGAGCGCGTTTCTTTGTATCGCATAGCTCTTATCTCTTCTGCCCCATGATTCAGAACCTTACGACAACGAATACCAAATCGATTCGACTATTATCGATCTCGTTTTATATGTTCGTTTTCGAGCTATTTCAACCCGAAAATTTAATACGATATCGGTTACAATATCGGTATCAATTACATGTTGCAATTACGGAATTTGTTTTGTGTGCAATCTTATTCATCGTAAGATATGAATTATTATTATTATTATTATTATTATTAATAACTAGAACGACTATACAGCCAGTTACACTAATTAATCATTTAAAATACAATACAGATATGAAAACAAGTAATTAAAATACAGAATAAATCATATTAATACAAATCAATTATATGTCAAACAATATTTCCACGTCAATAGGTACATAATTTGTAGTAGATTCAAAATATTTGTCAAACGTCAAAAAATGTAAATAAATATCAATGTAATAGTAAATAATAGTCTTATCTACTTTCATGCATTCATCTCGCAGTACTCCAAACATTCCGACATAATCACCTTCCATTCATCCGCAAACACATCAAATCCCGGGCTGGCGTCCAGGAGAGCATTGAAGGCCGTGAGGGTACGCGGGATTGGAGACTTTGCGCGTGCGACAGTTCGACATGTCGGGACAGCAAAGAACCTATGTTTCCTGCTCCGGTTGTAGTTGTTAGGTACGTAAATACGACACAACTCGTCACTGATATTAGAGGCGTCTATTTTTCCTCTGAGGATCTTGATCATCGTCAGCATTTGGTCGTTAGACCTCCTGACCTCCAAGGAGTTATAACCCAGACAACCTAAAAGGAAATTAGTGGGGTACCTGTACGGATAATACCCATAAATACGCTTGTACAGGTATCGAAGAAAAGCCTTTTGAACTTTCTCCAACAACAGCGCGTATGTGCTCTCGTGAGGGTGCCACACGCATGCACTGGCCTCGAGCTTGCTGCGCACCAACGCGCTGAATATAAGCTTTATTACGCCGATGGTTTCGAAATCTTTCGAGTTCCGGAGCACAAATCCAAGACGCTTGTACGATTCCTTGGCAATCGTAGTTATATGGTCATGGAAGGTAAGTTTTCGGTCGAATGTGACGCCCAAATCTTTTATGACAGTGGATTTCGAAATCACGTCACAGTCCAGTTTATAGTGGTAGTCGATTGGGTGCCTCATTCGCCCGAAAGTCATTCCAAAGCATTTGGTGGAATTAAACTCCATCTTGTTTTTTACTCCCCATTGGTACACAGAGTCTACATCACGCTGAAGCAAGAGACAATCCTCATTACTCTTTATCTCCATGTACAGTTTCAAGTCATCTGCATACAGCAAACATTTGGCATGTTTTATGACTGTGGGGAGATCGTTGATCATAATGATGAATAGTAGAGGGCCAAGTATCGATCCCTGACTGACTCCAGAGCGCGTGTGATAAGGCCTAGAGTCATACAGACCAAGCCGGACATACTGCTGGCGATCGCGAAGGTAATCAGCGAATAATTGGAGAAGGCTTGGTGCGAGTCCCATAGCGCTGAGCTTCGTAAGCAGTATGTCGTTGTTGACCCTATCAAACGCCTTTCGGAAGTCAAAGTACAGCACATCTACTTGTCCTCTGCAGTCAAGGCGGGCGGAAATATAATCAACAATAGTTATAAGGTTTGTGTTGACAGACCTTTTTCTTCTAAAACCGTGTTGGTCATTACATAAAAATGGCTCAACCTGTCTGTAAATCTCTGTGTGGAGGATGTGTTCAAATATTTTCGCGAGTGTCGGCAGTATGGCTATTGGGCGATACTCTTCGACCGATGTTTTTTTCGAGCTTTTGGGTATAGGAGTAACCCTGGAAATCTTCCACTGAGGTGGGTAAATACTCGATTTTAAAATTAAGTTAAAGATGTGACAGAGTGGGTAGACTAAAGATTTTTTACCGTTTTTAAGAAGCCATGGTGGAATGCTATCAGGCCCGACTGAGCTACCTAATTTTAGGTACTGAATCCCTGCGGATACGTCACTGGGGGTGATCTCCTGTACCTGAACGCAGTTACTGGTAGGACAAAAATCACAATCCTCAATATAATCCGCATCAAGCTTGGGAAGGTCAGGTAAGAACACGCTGGAGAAGAAATCAGCGAACGCCTCGGAAGCCTGTATTCCACTCACAGGTACACCCTTGTACACAACGTTGGGCTCGAATCCACCTTTGGACCGTAAACCCGTGATATGGCGCCAAAACTCACGAGGGTTGGTCTTTATATCCTTCTCCACGCGTGATAAGTGTGAGTCGTAGGCTACAGATATGCGATACTTCAAATCTGCTCTCAGTTCTGAAAAAGTTTTATAGTCCGCTTTCGAGTTGCTACGCTTCCATTTTCTGTGCATTCTCAGTTTACGTTTCGTGTCTCGAATTATGTCCCCAGTGAACCAGACTGGATACCGTGTTCCGACTGTATTTCTACGCTGTTTTTTTGGAATGCAATCATCGAATATTCGGTAAATAATGTTATAGAAACATTCAGTACTTAGAAAAACATCGTTAGATAGACAAACCTCATTCCATGATGTTTCAGATAACATTTGAAAAAGTTTTTCATAATCGCATTTTTTGAAATTCCAGTCCTTTTTTACGTCAATATTACTTGGCTCGATACGGTCCGAGTGACGAGCTGTGGCGATATTCATGCTTATATCGAGAGGCGGATGGTAGGCGTCAGGTGGCACTATTCCATCTGTAGCTTTCACGACAGTTTCCCGGGTATCAATGCTTTCCTGGACGAGTACTACATCTAATATTCCTCCATGCAAATTCGTCACAACATTCTTCTCACACAAACCACAGAATGACAAAAAATAGCTATAATAATAGTTAATATTTAAAGAAGCACTATTCATGTTTATATCTCCTACAATTACAATTATTCCTTTCAGATTATGAACAAAGCTTTCAACTTTGTGAAACCATCGCATATAGTCTTCGTCACTTGCACTTGGTTTGATATAGATTACGCACACAAAAACATTTTTGCCACGATATGTGAAACTCGCCCACAGGTCTTCACCGCAGTTTGTTTCTAGCTCGGTGTGCCGACGCAAAGCAATGGGTGCTCGCGCAGCAAACAGAACGCCTCCACATGGCGTTCCTCTATCACGACGAAGTAAACTCCAATCTCCGCAGGAAAGTTCCGAATCTTCAACTGATCCATCCAAAAACGTTTCTGTAGCTGCTACCAAATTGTGCTCCATTAACAACATGTTAATACGCCACGTCTTCAGCTTGGTTTTAAGGCCACGCACGTTTTGATAGTACAAGTCGAAGCTAGTCATTTTATTGTTTTGTGGCTGCCCTAAACGAGGGCCGTCCGCGAAAGGGCTGAGGACAAGGGGCAGTGGAATCAATGCTTGAATATTTAGCTGGTGGCCTGTAATTCACCCAAGCTTTGATCCTGGAGTTGATTGGCCACACATTTATAGAAGAACATTTATCATAGCAGGCTGTTGGAACTCCAATCTTATATGATTTATAATCCCCTCTTGGTTTAAGTTCCTCAACCGTACAACTTTCATTGGGGCATAGAACCTGCAAATACTCGCGCACTTCTTCAATTCCTGAGGCCATATTCCACAAATGTAGATGCTTTTTTGGCTCAACAGCCTTCAAGGATGTCACAGAAGGTCCCGCAGTGCCGGACATCGAAGTTAGGTTTTTGGCTTTTTTGCTTCTTACTTCGATCCATGGCTGGGTCTCACTGGTATCTAATTTTTCATTTAATTTGTTCAGGGCCCCCGCAGTTTGGTGGTCATTTATTTTGGAGATTGTCTTTGAAAGCATACCTGGATCGGAAGTAGCTATCTGCTGCACAGGACGTGGTGGGAGCTTGGTGCTGGCTAGTTTTTGCTCTGTCTCTCTTTGTTTCTGCTTCTGCGCTTTCGTCAATCTGTTAATAGGACTAACTATCGATGATCGAGACGTAGTCTGGGAGGCTGATGCTGGCTGAAAATTGAGTTGCGAGGCCCCCACCGGCTGCAGAGGTTCAAGTGAAGCCGCAGTTGGTGGTAAGAGTTGAGGTGGTCGAGCAGTTGCTGGTAGTAAAAGTGACGGCAAGGCGCCGACTACTGATGTTTGGGGCGGAAGCAGAGATGAAGCGTCTGCTACTTTTAGATTGTGCTCTTCGTATTTCTTCAGTTTATTGACCAGAATTTCTATTTCAGATACGTACTTTTCCATCCTTGTCTCGTAACTGGCTATGATAGAAACAGCCTGATTCAGCTTGACGTCGTAGTTTGCTATAACTGATATGGATTCACTCACTCTAGTTTCATAACCAGCGACCACCAATGCACTACGATTTAACTGCTCCCTCATCATAGCCATCTCTTGACGAACATGTTTAATCTCTGAAGCCAGTTTGGGATCATCAGTTTCCAAGTCTTCCGCGCGAGACGATGGTATTTTTCGTCGATGTGTTACATTCGGGTCTAGGTTCTTTTTAGAGAAACCCACTGGAGTAAGGCTATTATCTCCTCCTTTCTTGGAGGCACATCGGCATTCTGGGCATACCCAAGTTTCGGCGGCATTGTTTTCCCCAGTACAAAGAAGGTGGTAACTTTTACAACAATTTACTAATGTACAGCACAAATATTTCTCTCCATCCGCAATTATATTGCAGCAAGCAGAACAGATCATCTTTGCGCGCAAAGTAGATAAACAGCAACAAGCTGTTAATATTCTTGCGAAAATATGCACAAATAGTCGATAGCGATAAGCGATAAGCTAGCAATGCAGGGTAGCGCCGGCCGGCAGCGGCGGCGGCGGTAGTAACTCGTATTCAATCTGTAGCCCAGCCGGTTCGTGTGTCGCTCGATGTTCGAACGCGATGACTAATGTCTTACCGAAACCGAAACCTTATGAAACCGAATCGATCGACAACGAGTTATCGTGAGGTTCTGAATCGGCCCGCTGACGCGGCACGTGTAACGACGCGCGACCCGCCGTCGGTGTCCGGCTATGTACTTGTAGCTTCGTACCTACAGTGCGGAGTGCGCTAGGTCTGATAAAAAATAAATACAAAATAACAAAGGAGAACATAAATACTAACAACAGTAGACGAAGCACAGGTAGCAGCTATTGTGCAAGATACAGCTGCTTTACACGATTTTTAAAGATGTGAAGAGAAGGAGCTCGTTTGATTAAAATTTGATTATGCTTGTGTCGTGTCGTAAAGTTTCCTGGCTGCTTTAGTGGTTACCAAGATATGTTTTCAATTTAAATCTGAAACTGTTAACATAATAATAATAATAAATTCATTTATTTCAGGCAATAATACAGTTAACAAATTAAAAGTACCAGCGGCCCATAAAATATATACCTTACATACTAGCATATATACAATTTATAAACACTAAAGCTACGATTAGTTTTATTATTAACTTCGGCTTCGCCTCTCTGTAGCGCCGGAATACTATGCCTTCGGGCCAAAACTCAGGAGCCAGAAACGTCTCTTTATACTTCACTGGAAGCCGGAGCAAGGACTTGAAACTTGAACATAATGTAGGTAGGTCGGGGAGAAGGGTCTGAGCAGCCGCTCAACCGTCTCTCTCTAGATCTATGCGCTCCATTTTAGGCCACATCATCGCTTCACATCAGGCGAGACAGTGGCCAAACATAGATCTATTAAGTGTAAAAAAAAGGTTAGGGTCATTAGACGATATGTATTCAAATTCTGCTATTGATTGAACACGCCCAAAATATATCAAGGATGTAAACTATCTCTTGCTAACCCTATCACGTTGGCTGATGCAAGCGACCTCCACAGCCCTTAAGACATGCCGTTAGCCAACGCGAAGGTTGTAGGTCGTGAGATCAAACTTAAAGGATAGGAGAATGGTGCCCTGGAATATGCTAGAAACTTATGCCAGTCTTCTGCACCCGCATGGAAACATAATACTCATTTTCAACCGACTACTGCACCACTGCTTGGCAACTACGGAATAACTGGCAAAGCTGTGGTACCTACCCTGACGGCCTCCCGCATACGAGAGCCCTACCACGGGTACTCCTTTTCAACCGACCTTCAAAAGGAAGAGGTTTTTAAATTCGACGGTGTTCCTTTTTATTTATTTTTTGTATATTTGTTACGCGATCACTCCGCCAATTATGAATCGATTATGATGATTTTTTTTGTTTGGTAGGTCATACTTCAGAGGTGGTCCCGTATAAATATCAAAATTTAGCACTTTTTGAAATAAATAACAAAAACAAAAAATTAAAGTTTAGTCTTGAAGTCGGTTCTTGTTTTTTTCTTAAATTTATTATCTTGAAGTCAGTTAAAATAACATATTATTTTTTTAAGTAGTAGGTATTATGTATTCTATGGTGTAACTTCGTCTGACTAACGGCGCGCCGCGGTTTCATGCAAATCATACAGTCTGTCTCTCTGTACGTTATGATTTCATGGCACACGTAGGTACAGTCACAGAGACAGTGTGTTATAATATTGAACGACAATACTGGCCGCGACTGTTTACCAAACACATGTTCTGTTTGTTGGATGTTTAACCACTGAATCACTGTTCCGCGCCGCCTCTCTCATAATAGTTATTTATTAATTCGTTATAACTGTTAGTCATAACAAGATAACAATACCTAACTTCTATCATGCCTAACTTCTAAGAATGTACAGTGGCGGTCAAAAATCCAGTAGCAGTCTCACAAAGCAATAGCATCAAAGTAAATCGCACTAATGACCTTCTTCTACAGAGCGTTTGCAGGCACACACACACCCATACAATGTATTCTTTCATTATGAACCAATCAAAGAGCGAAATTATCAATCGTCTTCCTGTCGTAAACTTTTCAAGTTAATAACTTTTAATTTCGAGTCATTGGATAAGTGTCTATCTGGCTCAGTGGTTTAGCACAGTATTTAATTGTCTAAAATCATATTATGCGACACGTCGGTTCGAATCCTCTCGTACTATAAATCGTTTTTACATTTTAGTTTTTAGAATTTTGTTTGAAATGTCATCGATGTAGTGTTGTTTCTTTATTTCAATGTTTTAACCAGTTTCTCAAAAGATGAAGGTAGATTTGAAACAAGCTGCAATAGAATAGTGAACTTGTCGGTTGGTGAACTTTGTTGCGAGCGGTAGATTTATTGTTACTGGTGTTGTTTCGTTTGATAGTTATTATTACAAATGCAAGCAAATAGAAATATCGATGAAAGGGCAAATATAGTGGCCTTTTATAGAAAAATGGACTTAATATAAGTATCTCAAATTTCCAATGAAACCGGCTTATGTGTAAGTTATAATAGATTATGTGATGATATTATTATAGTTGCGTTGTGGTGTAAATTGCTAGTTTAAAAGTGTTCTAATAATTATAATAAAGATTACTCTGTTTTAGAGAAATACTGTGAGTCGTTGGGTAAAACGACACAACGAGGAAGGCAGTCTGCAGATCTGCCAGGAGTAATTTTTTTTGCCAGTCTCAGCGACGTTTTATGGTGGAACAATATGAAACGAATACAGAACAATAAGTGGAAACGTAATTGCGCACTGTCCACCGCGGACTCCATGCCGAAGGATTACATCACCGAATACCTGCTAAGAAATCATGTTTGACGCGAAGGCATATAAACAGGAATGATTGCGTTTTGCTCGAGAATATATGGATTTTAACTGGAAGACTACCACAATATTTACCGATGATAAAACTTTTAAGTCATAGTTAGTAATAGTAATAGTTAGTAGGCAAATTTGAATGATTTTTTAAAGAAAAATTTGTAGTTTGTGGTTATAAGGGGTTAAGCTTCAAACCTCTTTTCCTTGAGAAAATGAATATTTTAAGCTTATATAAACCTTTAATAACCAATAGGTAATAAGAGATGTATTGGTTTCTATTTCTTTTAAAAACTATAAGTAAATAAATGTTTATCATAAGTAGGTTATTAATTATTAAATTACAAAATGTTTTTTAACTTGGATTTTAATAAATGTTCCCTTATGAACGACTATTTTAATTCATGTTTAACAAAGGCTGCAACTTATAGTTTGTTATATTAACAGGGATTTAAACTTAATAATAAATACCAAAAAGTGATCACGGCACTCAGGATTGAACCCATACCCTTATTGACCATCGTATAAGAGTTTACTACTTACGCCACTCCACCATAGTCACATTATTTAAGTAAACGAATTTAAGCTGTTGTTTTGAGTCGGCTCAGCGTAAAAACCGGATAACTCACTAAGAAGAAAGCGAGTATATACTGTTATCTTTTTCTAATGTTTACCACATGCATCTGACGAAGTGCACCTCCTCATAGTTATACCGTATGATGTTTTGTTGTGTGCGTAAGGACATTATACACACAGAGATAAAATATGCAGCATGCGCGGGCTTACACCGTGTGGGCGATTATCGACTTTAAGGTGCTAATGCACTTTTGTCCGTTTACTGTACCTATAGTTGTTCTTATGAAATTTTATTTGAACTAAAACGCAATGAAAATATATAGAATCCCGCGGAATATTATGTAGGTTGTTGTTAGAATAATGTAATATGTATGGGGGTTGATAGCAAATGTAAAATTAATTAAAATTAAATCCCTCCGCTTTTTTTAAATATATGTGTATATTTAATAATAAATATGGTAATGAGTTTAATATTGTACCTTCCTTTAATATTGTAAGTACATATATAAGAAGAGGTGAATAATGTATTAATTTCATCATCATCAGCCCATTACGTTCCCACTGCTGGGACTCGGGACTTCCCTCGTAGAGAGAGTATGGGCCATAATCCACCACGCTGGCCCAGTGCGGGTTGGTGGAAGTCACATGTCCTTGAATTTTTGTGATAAATTCTTGGACATGCCGGTTTCCTCACGATGTTTTCCTTCACCGTTTTTAGAGCGAGTGTTAAATCCGCACATATCTTAAAGAAAATCAGTGGTGCGGGGCCAGCGGGATTCGAACTCGGGTGCGTCGGACCGAAAGTCGCACGTGCTCCCACTGAGCCACACTCGCTTTATATCTATACAGTAAATAATAAATAATGTTAAAGAAAGAAAGCCCTAACAACAACCTTCCTAATACGACACGTGTTTCGCAGTCTGCACGAGTGTCGACTCGCCAAAGGCTGGAACCAGAGTAAAAAAAAGAAATTTTTTTTTGAGAGTGAAATTTTATTTATTCTTCCTCGCAAGCCAAGCATGAGTGAACAGGTTTCTTCTAGGCGAGCGTGCTACATCTTCGACCGCATCGTCACTTAACAACAGGTGGGATAGCGGTCAAACGCAAGCCTATAAATAGTAAACAAGGCCTAAATTTTGGTGTAAATGAATGAGATTAATTCGATTTCTTGCCTGAATTGGCAATAATTGGACTCTCATTAATCGCAATGAAGCTATAGGAGAAGTCATTTTTTGTCGTGTGGTAACCCTACATCCGACGTCACCAACACAGGTGCAGTAATTATGACAGTAATCAGTCCGTGACCATTGGACTCTCGAGATGAGAGATCAGCATAATTACTGTATTTAAACAGTGGGGTTACTGGCTTTTGATTCCCCGCACTGGAGTTCGAATCCTGCACCAGTGACTCAATTGTTTTTTTTTATGTAATCTAGTGACGAGACGAGCGTATCACTCACTTGATGGTAAGCGCCACGCCTGCCCATAACAATTGCAGTGCCACTCAGAACTTTTAATACCATAAAAAGCACTGCGTACTCGCGCCCCGAGACATCAGACGCTGGCTACAATGTCGGAAATAATAATAATAAATACGCCCAACGATCACATACATAGATCCTGGCCCCTAACTAGGATTCCCTGTATCTAGGGAACCAGGAACTACGAGGACCATGGTCCCACAACACACAGACACAAACAAATATGCTAGGGTTTTTTTTTGTGCACAAATATGCGCGAAATAAATCCTTACTAATATTATAAACGCGAAAGTTGGACTACACTTCATCTTACGAACAACCAAGTAGTGGAACGCATTGCCAACGTCTGTGTTTCCTGACAACTACAACCCGGGAGCCTTCAAATCGAGAGTGAACAGGTATCATATCATAATCATATCATCATATCATCATCCGCCGGTACAGGGAAAGTAGGCGAAAACAATTCCCTGTTATAGCTTAACAAAAATAGTTTTTAATATTATAATATATATGTTAGTCTGTAAGGTATATAACCTACTATTATTATAAACGCGAAAGTTTGTAAGAATGGATGTTTGGATGTACCTTTGTTACTTTTTCACGCAAAAACTACTGAATAGATTTTGATGGAACTTTAATATAGCTTACACATCAGAATAACACATAGGCTACTATTTATCCCGGGAAACCGCGGGTGAAACCGCAGGGCGCAGCTAGTATATAATATGGGTCTTAGAATCATTGAGTCACTAATGTAACTATTGGTTTCTTAAGTTACCTGAAATAAAGAAGTAATAATAATAAAAATAAGGCCAGGGGCGACTTTGTGGTGAGTCGTCGGTGCGTGGCGACACTGAGCCTTACCCCGAGATTCTCCCTGGGGCTAAATGAGACCCCTGACCCCCGGCTTGCCTTAACTGGCCGTCCGGGGGTGGAGATGCAAGAGCTAAGAACTAAGCTCCAAGGGTGGAAGTGTTAAAAGGCATAACGCCGGGAGTAGCGTTTAAGTGAAACTGCAGCACACCTCTCGACACCCTTGAAGGCGGCCCTTAAAGGGAGCCCGTTTAGTGGTGGCGAGTCACCACCTGCCAAAATATTTTCTTATGAGGCGGAACTGGCAGGTGCCGAGGTCTCATATCATAGACCGGCTCTCATCCATTAAAAATTCACCACAATAGCCCAATCATAAGTAATTATCATATCTTCAATAATAGTCCTCGCACTTATCGGGGGCTGTCTTTGATTGTATCTTCTAATGATGCACTTAGAGACAGTCCCCGATAAGTGTTGCCCATTACATATCTAAATTAAATGCTCTAAGAGGCCTGTACGTGTTGGACTCATGTCCCCGCGCAAGCCTTCCAAAGGACCGGGTGTATAACCCGTGAGAAAGAGCAACATAATAATAACACATTATCTCTTATCATCAGGTGAGATAGTGATCAAACGCAAGCTTATCCTTACTTACTTACTAATATTATAAACGCGAAAGTTTGTATGTATAAATCTTTGTTACTCTTTCACGCAAAAACTACCGAACCGATTTTGATGAAATTTGGTATGTAGGTACTTTAGGACTTGGAATAGCACATAGGGTTTTTATCCCGAGAAACTACGGGTGGAACCGCGGGGCGCAGCTAGTATACTATAGATCGCCTTTCCTTCAAACTCTCGTCTTCTTTCTCCTTACAGTGGCAGTGTCGGCAACACATAATGTGAAATTACTGGGCATTATGAGGCTTAATATCTGATGTCTCGGGGTGATGAGCGCAATGCAGCGCTACGCAGTGCTTTTTAGGTATTACAAGTTCTGGGTGGCACTGCAATTGTTATGGGCAAGCGTGGCGCTTACCATCACGCATGCGACTTGCTCTTCTCACTCAATTCCGTAAAAAAATCATCAGCAATGCCTCCAGTGTTGCACTATAGGCCACGGTGACCACAACATCAGACACGTCTGTTTTTTTACCACTCTCTCTGGTTCCAGAATTTTTCCAATATTTCCTCGATTTTGCATCTTTGAAGTCCTAGGTCAAATATTGATGAAATTTATATGGGACCACTTCGTAGCTATACTGAACCCAACGCAATTTTTAAGCTATTGCATAGCTTCTATCGCGGGCCTTGAGCGTGGAGACCGAATCCAGAAATTCCGTAACGAAAATAACCTAACACCCCCCACTCCGAATGCTATGTAATAGCTTTACCGCGGCAGTCTCCGAGTGCCACACGTCTTTTTTTTTTTCTAAATCGGTTTATATATAACAGAGTTCTGAGGTCATAAACATTTAATCGAATAGAGAACTCCTCCTTTTTTAAATCGATTAAAAACCATCACAAACGACCACCCATGAAAGAAGTAACCGCAGCGAATGTTCCTTAACCACGCTACGCTCTACGAGCGCTAGTCCAATTTAAAAAAGAAAAAGTACATGAATCGAATACCAGCTGATCGATTGAAACAATACCGATACGATTACTGGCTCCATCGCGGTGACGCAAAAAGCGGTGCGTTCTTCGGTGAAAGTCGCCGGACGCTCCTCTCGGTTACGTGTGGGCCAATATGGTAGCTTATAGCGATTATTCCCCTGTCACATTTCATCATTTGTTTATTAGATAACCTTACAGCAAATGTTTATGTATAGACAGTCTAACCTATATAATATAGGTATATTTTTTAAATTCACTTCTTTAGGCAGGCTAAAGTTCCTAGTACCATACCGCCTTATCTTACGTAGTTTTTATTTGATAGTTTGTAAAAATTATAATAATTTCTTTCGTAAATTGTCGTATGAGGGTCTTCAGCAACAAGGCGGACCCTCTTCTGGTGCTTCAATAAAGTGGTGGAACTGTATTCAAGCTTTCCATGGACTTTTTGGGAGAACATAAAAAGCAATGTTTTTCCCTAATTTGTTTCATTTGCCTACACTCGTGCACGTTTACGAACACATAATGGTTAATATTCCACCGATATTACACACGATCACTCGAAATAACACTTGTTTGGAAAATAAAACAAAATCGAATTGTATCACTTTTCACTTCCCGCCAAGTCTAAGTCCCTATATGATAAAGTTGTTAGGATAATGTTGGGGCTGGTCCGGACCCTGCGCACCAGGGATGTGCACCGTTTTCGCATGGTCGTGTAGAAACAATCGACCCGCGACTCGGCAAACATTCCTGATGCGCTGCAGTGTTGAGGCAGTCCTATCAGTATCCTAAACGAAAAAATATATAAAAAGTATTAATGGTATTAAGTACTTAACGTGATAAGAATGTGAAAATTTTGCCCACTGCTGTGCCGAAATATTCCGATATGTCATTTTTAAATTAAATAACCGACTACAATTCTGATGTAATCGAAGTCCAAAGTCCTTCCACCTTGTAGCTATACCTACTGAACCCAACGCAAATTTTCCAAATAGGTTTATAAATGACGGAGTCCTGAGGTACTAAACATAAACAAGTAGGTATACATTTTATAAAAAAAAAACGACTTTAATGTATCTTCGAAGTCCAAGGTCAAATATCGATGAAATTTATATGGGACCACTTCGTACCTATACTGAACCCAACGCAAATATAATTATTCAAATCGGTTCATGCATAAATAATGGAGTTCTGAGGTAACAAACATTTAAAAAAACTATCAAATAGAAGCCTCTTCCTTTTTTTGAAGTCGTTATAAAAAATACAATAGAATTGAGAATCTTTTCCTTTTTCTTAGTCGTTTAAAAGTCATATCTTACATCTCCTCAATTCGCCTTTCGCTCCCATCTCGCACCAAACGCCAATTCCGTCGTCAATTACATTCTGCGCATACTGGCAGCTTAGCATTTACTCACTAGCTGCGCCCCGCGGTTTCACCAGCTGTTTCCCAGGATAAAAAGTAACCCACGTCCTTTTCCAGGACCTAAAGTAGGTACCTTATATACCAAAATTAATCAAAATCCGTTGTTCCAACGCACGTGTTGGGGTACACTTTGCGGCGCGCACGGCAAAAATACGAGGTTAAAAATACAAAGTTGAAATTCGGAAAATCTATAAAATTACCAATTTTCAAAACTCCCGGAAAACTTTCCAGGTAAAACTACCAAATGAATGGACTATATTCCATTGTATGACAATTGATAAATGACTGACGTTATTTTTTAATAACAATCATATAATTAATGTATTTATATTTATTATGAATTTCGATGTTACTATTAATAATCATAACTGTGTTATATATGTAATTGGTCTCCGTTTATATTACAATAAATAATTTGAATTTGATCACATTTGAGCATCAAATGAGGCAACGTTGTCACAACGCCCGGACCGGTCGAGTGACCGGTTGCCAAACCTGAATGTTTTAATAACTGCATCGTTAGTTAAAAGACACTTATGTTGCTTAACAAAACCGAAAATATATTGTGGCTACTCGCTTTTTATGATCTCAAAATGTCTAGTGTCTTAGAATCTCACGCAGGAAGGACGGACGAAGACATGGCTAGATATTTTACAGGTGGTAGGTTTCTCGTATGCGAGAGGCCGTCTGGGTGTCTGAATGACTGGCAAAGCTGTGGTACCTACAGCTTTGCCAGTCATTCAGCCGCCAAGTAGTAATGCGCAAGCATACTGTGTTCCGATTTGAAGGGCATTTTAGCCAGCGAAGTTACTGGGCATATGAGTGAGTCAACATAAACGCGCCATTTGCGTGTGACGTCAAAATGTAATGGGGACCTAGGATCTCCTCATTGGTCCATCTATGCTGCATGTGTGTGTGTCAATAAGTTACCAATAGGGCGGGCTCTATGTCAAAAATTGACCAATAAGCAGCGAGGCGCGTGACGTCAAAACGTGGTTGCACGTACTCAAGCGTTTTGCGATTACGTTCCGTTTCTCCAAAAATAAAAAACGAAACATTGAAATACAAAAAACTACGCAATTATTAATAATAATTATATCACTACTAAATGATTACAGGAGTCATCTATCGTAAAAAGTAATTTCCAGATTTTTCGACAACACACACACATTCACATGCATATTCCCTATTGAACGGATTGGAGAGAAATTCGGCTTGTTATCCCGGCAAAACGCGGCTGAAACCGCGGGACTCAGCTGGCTAAAACAGCGTATTATCAAACCTAAAATGTCCATTTTAATTGAGAAACATCCGTAATAAAAGTAATTTAGTAACATTTGTAATCTTATAGACTGATGAAACCCTATCCAGGTCAATTATATGAACTAATGCTATGAATAATTAATCGATTAAAAACAGGTATCTGCCAGTCGTATGTATTGACACGTGATCTTGTCTTTCATTGTCCTTGAGGCGCTCTCGCGTAGCTTGTTTTCTTATGGAATTAAGTGTTTTTATGAGTTTGAGTAATGAGTAGGGAAATCCTATGGTAGGGAGTCCTTTAAAAGGGGAATTAATAGAGTCCTTAAGAGGATATGGCACAGCCGCGGCCAGCGAGCACTAGGTATTTGAATAAATGTTTACGATCTCGCAGAAAATGCGGAAATTAAATTAACTAAACATTAACAATAATAATTTAACTAAATTCGTATCAACTTCAGATTTTTGTTAAAATTAGCGTTTCGGGAGAAAACGTTTCTATCACACTAAATCTCAACCAAATTTTGTAATTTTGGTCTCAGTTTCTTAAATGGAGAATAAACTAGGTTTGTGGGTTTTCCTTTTCCTAAGTTTATGTCTATTTTTAAAGTTAACAGCTTCCAAACTTCAAAATTTTCGAGTAAATATCGAGTTTTTTGGGTCCATTTATTCAAATTCTATAGACATTATCGAAAAAATAAAAACCTACAAACCTCAATAATGATAACATCTCTTACATGTCCAAATTTCATCAAATTTAGTTAATGTTTAGGGGTAGAAAAACGTTTTCTCTTCTTGTATGAAAATTTCAGCGTGCCGTTCCCTCTTAAGGGTCAGCAACTCATCAGCAATGCCTCTGGTGCTGCAGATGTCCATAGGCGACGGTAACCGCTTACCATCAGGCGGGCCGTCTGCTTGTTAGCCGACATATAAAAAAAAACTGGGCCCCAATTCACTATGACAACTTGGCGATTCCTTGCTTCGAAATCACGTCGATTCTTTTATTAATAAACGAGATGTCGTTTATAGTGTCTAGATACAAATTTCGCAGATGTCGTTTATTAATGAAGGAATCGACGTGATTTCGAAACAAGGATACTCAGGGCCCCAATTCACTAAGACACTTGGCGAAATCACGTCGATTCCTTGCTTATAATATATTCAGGCGTGACGTTGCGGAAATTCATCTCAAAACTAAAACGAAATGAATATATATCGTGTAATCCCGCTGAATATTATTTTATTTCAGTTGGGGCCTCAGTTTATATTTTGCCCCAGGGCCTTTGGTTACCTATCTACGCCACTGCGAGATGAGCTGGTCGATTGCCTGATCGTAAGCAATTACCCAGCCCATAACAATAACAGCACCACCCAGAACTTTGTTTTGCAAAATCCTGCGCGGCGCTGCATTGCGCTCGTCACCCTGAGACAATTAGCTGGTGAGTCTCATATGCCTAGTAATTTCGCTGGCTACAATGCCCTCCAAAACAGAACACAGTAATGCTTGCGCGGACTTGTGCGAACTCCACGTCGAGGAATGGAAAGAGGTGGCGCATGGCAGATCCAAGTGGAGACTCTTATTATCGGAGGCCAAGACTCACTTTAGATCGCTTGCACCGTTTTAATAGTAGTATTAAGTAATGAGACGAGCAAGTTGATCGTCTGATAGTAAGCACCACGCCTACCCATAACAATTACAGTGCCACTTACAACTCTTAATACTGTAAAAAGAACGTCGCACTTCATTGCGGTCATCACCCCGAGACATCAGTTATTAAGTCTCATATGCCCAGTAATTTCGCTAGCTACAACGCCCTTTAAACCGGAACACAGTAATGCTTGCGCACTACTGTGTGGTGGTAGAATAACTGGCAAAGCGGTGGTCCCAGTCGGCTTACCTTGTGGTTGTTATAAAACTAAGAACTACCAAAACTGTCATAGAAAAGACATCAACGCGTTGCAACGGGCTTCGTGCTTACTACCAGGCGAACGACATGCTCGTTCCTTTTTTATACTGATTTCAAGGAGGTAGTTCTGAATTTGATAAATTTTTTATATGAGTTACCTCAGAACTCCGTCATTAATAAACTTATTGGAAAAATTATTTTTGCGTTGGGTTCAGTATAGCTACAATGTAGTCCTATATAAATTTAATCGATTGGACTTCAAAGGTACATCAGAATTAAAGTCGGTTTTTAACCCCCGAAGCAAAAGGAGGGGTTTTAAGTTTGACCACTATGTGTGTCTGTCTGTGGCACCGTAGCTCTTAAACGGGTGAACCGATTTGGATGCGCTTTTTTATTCGAAAGCAGGTTTTCTAGCGGTGGTTGTTAGACATGTTTTATTGTGTCGAGGGATTTTTACGTTTTTGATTTATAGTTAGGTAAAATGGCAAAGATGTAGAAGGCTCGAACTATGGTCTGTTTGTTTTTATTCCGGAAAACACCATCCATTTGAGATCACCGTTCGCAAATAAGAATAACTGAACTAGCTAAGTAAAGTCTACATTGGACAAATACCAATACATTTGAATAAATACAGATGCTCGTGTCAGGCTTCTCGTATGCGGAGGGCCGTCTGGGTGGGTACCACAGCTTTGCCAGTTATTCTGCCGCTAAGCAGTAGTGCGTAAGTGATACAGCCTGGTGACAGACGGACAGACAGACAGACGGACAGCGGAGTCTTAGTAATGGGGTCCCGTTTTACCCTTTGGGTACGGAAGCCTATTAAAAAGCACTGCGTAGCAATGCATTGCACCGAGACATCAGTTATTAGATAGATAGATAGAAAATTCTTTATTGCACAAACAAATTTGTAAGTACATAGGCGAACTTAATGCTAGTGGGCATTATCTTCCAGTTGACCTCGGTGTACTGTGGAGATTTTATAAGGTAGAGCAAACAAAATATAAAGTAATAGTGAACAAATTAAAAGGCCATACAAAAAGTTATTAAGTTATTAAGTCTCATATGCCCAGTAACTTTGCTGGCTGCAATGCCCTTCAAACCGGAACATAGTAATGCTTTGATAAGCATAATGATAATATAATATCGACATCACCATCCGACATGATGAGAACCTCGTCAGTTTGACTGAGATGGACAAGCACAGCAAGTACCTTGACTTGGCCCTCGAGGTAACCGCCATGTGGGATGTTGACTCGACGATCATACCCGATAGTTGTTTCGGCGAACGTCTTATAGCGAAGACCCTCGACCAACATCTCAGAGGCTCTCGCTAGACGGTTAGATCAAGGGTCAGATGCATGCGGCAGTACTCCTTGACACGGCACGTATTGTCAAGAGGTTCCTCACTCTGCAGCCCTAACCACCGGTAGTTTGGGCCCTGCCCCGCTGCCAGCGGCACTCTAGATTTAGACTTTTTGTAGCATTTTTGTATATATTATTTTTTTATGGAAATATTGTTAAAAGCCTATACTTAAGAAGGAAAATAAATATCCGGATATAATATTATGTAATATTCATATATTTTATTTAATAGTTATATTTTATTCACCAACATGACCAGGGCAGTTACAGAATGGTGGCCAAGAGACGGGCGAAGACTAGTAGGCAGACCAACGGCCAGATGGTCCGATGACATAGTGAAGGGGTGGGAAACTTGTGGATGCGGAATGCGCAGGACCGGAACAAATGGCGTGAGAGAGAGGAGACCTATGCCCTGCAGTGGGTGGACACGGGCTGAAATGATGATGATGATGATTTTATTCAATTCGTTTATTTAGTACTCGTACTTCCTGCGCGACGTAATTAGCTCGTTCTCTGTAAATATTGACATCTACAATCAATAAATCTAGTGATTTCCTCGTTTATCTCCTCGATTGAAAACTCAAGATTTAAATAAACTTACTACTACTACGAAAAAAAAGATCTGTAATTATTATTTACTTAATATCATTTATTTAGTAAGTATGAATGTAATTAAACAGTATACGTTTGTCATTCATAAATTAAAAACAAAATTAGATACATGAGTTTTTATGCTTAATTAAGTACATACAATTGGCGGTCTTATAGGAACACAGTAATGCCTGCGCACTACTGCTTGGCGGCAGAATAACTGGCTTTCTTCAATAATAACCATCAAAATCAATGATCATCAAAACAATTTAAAATGCACAAGTTAATAACACACATCCTGACAAAATATTCTAGTTATAAGTTATTTTGTTATTAGCATACAATGGCTTGGTGTTGCCAGTCCCATCTGACGACAACCGCAAGCGAAGGTGTAATTCCTCCTAAGCATTGTGGTTTCAAGGTAATGACCGTATTTTACATAAATATAGCATAAATTATACTATTATAAAATAATTAGATTGACAAAAAAGACTGTAAAATTCTATTGTCTTTTTAGGAGCTTGATTATTTGCATACTTTATAAAACCAGGAATTAAGAGGACTATGGTCCGACAACACTGAGATATGACAGCCTCAGTGGTGTAGTGGTTGGGCTGGTTGTCTCAATTTTAATACACCACCGAGGTTGCGGGTTGGATTCCCGTGACGGGACAAATGTTTGTGCAAAGAAAAAAAGCGCATTTTTCTCGTGTTTGGGTGTTGTCGGACCATGGTCCTACTAGTTCCTGGTTTCTTGGATACAGGGAATCCTAGTCAGAGGCCAGGGTCTATGTATGTGAGCGCTGGGAGTATTTATATAAAAAAATGAAACAAATACTTGCTTTTTTCTAAAAAAACTTGTCTTATATCGGAAATAGAACCCGGACCCATTTTTTATAACTGAATGACGAGACGAGCTGGTCGTTTGCCTGATGATAAGCAATACGCCAGCCCTTAACAATAACAGCACCACCCAGAACTTTGTTATGCAAATTCCTGCGCGGCGCTGCACTGCGCTCGTCACCCTGAGACAATTAGCTGTTGAGTCTCATAATGCCCAGTAATTTCGCTGGCTACAATGCCTCCGTGATGTATGAGACATTAGCCACCCTCCGCGGTTTTGCCCGCGCTTTCCCGGGATAACAAGTAGCCTATGTCCTTTTCCTGGACCTAAAGCACAGAATACTAAAGGACAGAAGCATCACTCCGCAAAGATATTTAAACAAATAGCGACTCTTGCTACGACGCAATAAAATTCAATTCAGCTCGCGTAGCGCTGCATACCTACCAGTCATATTAACCTACAGAGCGCCTCTCTTTCTATCGCGCCGCTCTTATCTCTTCTGACGCGGCACGTGTAACGACGCGCGACCCGCCGTCGGTGTCCGGCTATGTACTTGTCGCTTCGTACCTACATTGTGGAGTGCGCTAGGCCTGCCTAAAGTATCTGCATACGAAATTTCATCAGAATCGGTCCAGTAGTTTTTGCGTCATTGAGTAACAAACATTCATCCATCCATCTTTAGAAACTTTTGCATTTATAATATTAGTAGGTTGTTCAACAACGGCTCTTTTCAAGGTCATTGAGATCCTATCAACAAGTACGATAATCGCTACTGTGTCTAAAAGACAAACAAGATTTTTGTTAAAAAATATATTTTTCAAGACAATCTTTTAACAAATTCGTAATCGGAACCACGAGCAGATTAAAATGAGCCCAAACACTAGTTGTTTACGATTATCCGTCAAGAAGTTCCATTGCCCACCTTCCGTCTCCATCATCAGATCAGCTGTCACCATAATATTGCATTGTCATCGGACTTTGACAAGTATGCAAAATTTCAACTACGTAGGATAAGAGGAAGTGGTTCTGTAACTTGCAAGATTTGACTCAAACACACATAAGAGTTTGTAAAAAACAATTCCACACAAAAATGTCTAAAAAAATTTGATGATTGCCGGTCAAAGGCCATTTTTTTCCGGTAAAATATTATTAAATTAATAGTATTGTAAATAATTACTATAATTACAAAAAAAAACTGAAGTAGGGAAGTTTAGTTAGGAACTATAAGTAATATTTATACAGTTAAGTATGCAAATACATTGTTAAATATAATAGGGTTGGCACGCCGTGGGGTTTTAGTCGGTAAGAGTCAATCAATCAAGCATTTATCAGGCCTAGCGCACTCCGCACTGTAGGTACGAAGCTACAAGTACATAGCCGGACAACGACCGACGGCAGGTCGCGCGTCGTTACACGTGCCGCGTCAGAAGAGATAAGAGCTATGCGATAGAAAGAGAGGCGCTCTGTAGGTTAATATGACTGGTAGGTATGCAGCGCTACGCGAGCTAAATTGAATTTTATTGCGTCATAGCAAGAGTCGCTATTTGTTTATATTTCTTTGCGGAGTGATGCTTCTGTCCCTTAAGTATTCTGTGCATTTATTGCGAATATATAGGTAACTTGAACGAATATCGATGAACGTGTCAGTACCCTCTAAATAGACGATCCCAGTTGGTTTTGAAGAATATCTTTAATGAACAGAATTGGCTCAGGTCCATTTTTACAAGCTTCTTTTTAACTTGCAATGTAGGTATGTATACATGTAACTATGTTTGTCCGCGTGGAATCTTGCAAGTTGAATTAGAACTGCTTCCTCTTTTATCCTACGGATTTTGAATACTTGTCAAAGTCAATATTATGGTGACAGCCGATCTGATGATGGAGACGGAAGGTGGGCAATGGAACTCCTTAACGGATAATCGTAAACTACTAGTGTTTGGGCTCATTTTAATCTGCTCGCGGTTCCGATTACGAATTTGTTAAAAGCTTGTCTTGCAAAACATATTTCAACAAAAACTTATTATAATAGTATAGATACCTACCAACACAAGTTCAGAGGGTTTCGATGAGATTTCTACCAAAGTAGTAAAGCACTGTAGATTCATTTTGGCACCCATTCTCGCGTTCTTAATTAACTTATCCTTTGAAACGGGATCATTTCCTGATAGTCTTAAACTATCAGTTGTAAAACCTTTATATAAGAAAGGAGAAAGGTTAGATGTTAACAATTACCGGCCGATAGCGTTGATACCGATTTTCTCAAAAGTATTTGAAAAGACCTTCTCTAAAAGAATAATATCTTTTGCTGAAAAATTCAGTATAGTCAAACAGGAGCAATTTGGATTTCAGAGGAATAAATCAACAGTTCTTGCGATCTATAATCTGATTCACGAAGTTATCAAAAACATTGACAGGAAGAGATTGTGTAGTGTTATTTTTTTTGATATGACACGCGCTTTTGACTTCGTGTCACACAAAATTTTATTAGATAAATTAGAGAATCTTGGAATTCGGGGACCAGCATTAAATTGGTTGACCTCATATCTAAGAAACAGAAAACAGTATGTTGAAATAAATAGTTTAAACCATAAGGCGGTAGTAACAAAATACAAATCTGACTATAGAGTAAATGAATGTGGAGTACCCCAAGGTAGTGTTCTCGGGCCTTTACTTTTCTTGCTCTATATAAATGATCTCCCAGATATAATTAAACATAAATGTACATTATTTGCTGACGACATTTCAATAATTATTTCATGTAACGATAGTGTTAGTAACTATGAAAATGAATTTAACAATACAATTAATGAAGTGACAAATTGGTTAAATACTAATAATTTAAATGTAAATTTTACAAAAACTAATTATATTCAATTTCAAAACTATGGAAATAAACTTAGTCTTAACATCAATTACAAAAATACTACTATTAAAGAAGTACATGAAACCAAATTTTTGGGTATATTCTTAGATAGAAACTTAAATTGGAAATGTCACGTAAAATATCTTTGTGGTAAACTGAATCGGTATGTACATGTTCTCACCCGTTTAAGACAAACCTCAGCCCTTAGTACGGTGCTAACGGCGTATCACGGTTATGTATCCTCAGTTCTTAAATATGGCTTACAAGTATGGGGCAATTCGACCGATATTAACAAGGTGTTCATTGCCCAAAAAAAATGCATTCGTGCAATATGTGGTGTACCCCCTTTTGAGTCGTGTAAACCTTTGTTTAAGAAGCTGAATATACTGCCACTTCCGTGCATGTATATTTTCGAGCTCGCTACCTTCGCAAAAACAAATCCTCAATTTTTCAAAAAGGCTTCTGACATTTACCCCCGAAATACGCGGGATCCGGACAGACTGGTCTATGATACAATTCCTAGAACTTCACTCTACCAAAAACAATGCCATCTTATGAGTATAAAAGCTTTTAATGCACTCCCAAAGAATATTAAAGAGATCAATATTAAATCGTTTAAAAGGAAATTATTCTGTTGGTTACACAATCAAAACTATTACTCTATAGGTGAGTTCTTAAATAGACTGTAGCTATCAAATCAACCGTACTTATTACTGTTCTGTTATATTAAAATGTAAGATTTCTTATTTCATATTTTTATAAAATTGATATTTAGATTATGATGATTATTTTGACTCATTGATTTATAAATAGGTAATTAAATTGTTGATTGCATGTTATATTATAATCGAGAATAAACAATAAAATTAATAACGTTGCACACCCAAATAGGGTAGATTGTATAGGAACTAATTTATATTTATGTAACACCCATCAAACCTACAATCTGGTAACAATAAATATTTCATTTCATTTCATTTCATTTCATTTCATTTCATTACCGCAAATTAATAAAATGTAATAATAATTTTTTTTTTTTCTAAAGTCAGATGTTTTATGTATGAAAAAAAGTATGTTTTCAAAAATATTAAATTCAATTTATATATTTTCGAAAAACTTTATGCTATGTTGATTTCTACAACAATTCCATCTCTAATGTAGTGTAGGGATACCTGTTCAAAAAAATCACCTGCATAGCTTGTACTCATTCACTGCATAGTTGTAGAGCGAGTGTGGCTCAGTGGAAGAACGTGCGACTTTCGATTTGACGCACCCGAGTTCGAATCCCACTGGCTTCGCACTACTGACTTTCTTAAGTTATGTACGGATGTAACATTCGTTCAAAAACCGGTGAAGGAAAACATCGTAAAGAAACCGGCATGGCCATGAATTAAAAAAAAAACACGAAAATTCAAGGACATGTGACATCCACAAACGCGCACTGGGCCAGCGTGGCGGATTATGGCCCTTGCTCTCCCTGTGAGAGAAGGCCAGTGTCCCAGCAGTGGGAACGTGATGGGCTGATGATGGTGATGACGATGATGATGATGATAGCTTGTACTCCAAGCCCTCACTATTATTGACAGCCCTAACTAACTCGTTGTTTGCGAACGTCAATGCTTGTGATCACTTCCTCTGTTGTACAACCTTGAGATGTAATTCTTTAGGCATATCTGTGAGAACGACGTTTTGACAGATACTCTATAATATGACAGAGTCAGCCGTCATGTATGATGGACAGGCGGTACAATAGAAGCGTACTACTACAAACTTTTTGTAGCCAGCGAAATTACTGGGCATTATGAGACTCAACAGCTAATTGTCTCAGGGTGACGAGCGCAGTGCAGCGCCGCGCAGGATTATGCAAAACAAAGTTCTAGGTGGTGCTGTTATTGTTATGGGCTGGCGTATTGCTTACCATTAGGCAAACGACCAGCTCGTCTCGTCATTACGTTACATTAATAAAAACTTATCTGCATCGGTGGAAAAAAATGGAACTAACGAAAAATAGAACAAAAAACAGGCTAAGTGCGAATCATCTAAGCTGGAACACCAATCCCGATCGCTTTCAATTTCAAATTTGGAAGGCGTTAGCATCCTTCGAACTGTTATATCGATAATTTTTAGCAATTGTGATTGGGATAGAGATGGGACGCGGACTTTGAGTAGCAATAAGTTTGCAACTACCCTCAATATTTTCAAAGACATTCGATGATAGTAACTTATTGTTTACAGTGTAGTGGTAATGTTTCTTTTCGTTTATTTTATCCTGTCCTATTTCTACTAATATTATTAATGCGAAAGTTTGTGAGGATCGCCGATGGATAGATGGTTGGATGACTGTTACATCACGCATAAACTACTGTAGGGATTTTGATGAAATTGGGTATCTGGGTACTTCAAGTCCCGGAAATGTCCTACTTTTTGAAAAGTACTACCAGTAGTACTTCGTTTTTTTTACAATAACAGCACCACCTAGAACTTTGTTATGCAAATCCCTGCGCGGCGCTGCACTGCGTTCGTCACCCTGAGTCAATTAGCTGTTGAGTCTCACAATGCCCAGTAATTTCGCTGGCCACAATGCCCTTTAAACCGGAACATAGTAATGCTTGCGCACTACTGCTTGGCGGCATAATAACTGGCAAAGCGGTGGTACCCACCCAAACGGCCTCTCGCATACGAGAAACCTACCAGCAGTAAAAAAATAATAATAATCAACAATCATTAATAATCATTCTGTGACGCCGTACTATCCTACTGTTAGTCGTAACAGGATGGCTACGCAATGAACCACGTAGATGACGTACACCATTTCGAAACGCTGTGTCTGTTTGAGCGTGCTAACCTCGGAAAAACGCAGTATCGATAGGGTTTTCCTTATGACTCGGTGTTCCTTGAAGCCACAATAAAGATCGTTGCATGACTTCGAAATAGAGGTTGTCTTAAGCGGTTCCTTATCGAGTCGTAGTTTTACCAGGCGTAGCTCACTCCGCACTGTAGGTACGAAGCTACAAGTACATAGCCGGACACCGACGGCGGGTCGCGCGTTACACGTGCCGCGTCAGAAGAGATAAGAGCTATGCAATAGAAAGAGAGGCGCTCTGTAGGTTAATATGACTGGTAGGTATGCAGCGCTACGCGAGCTGAATTGAATTTTATTGCGTCAAATCAAATCAAATCAAATCAAAATCTCTTTAATCATTTTGGCATCACAGACGCACTTATGAACGTCAAATTATCACAATGACTCTACCACCGTATCGGAAAAAGAACCACTACTCAGAAGATACGGCAAGAAACTGAGGGGCATTTTTTTTTAGAGATTTTGTTACAATTTAATGGGATTTTACAATGTTATGTTTCTTATGTACCAGTTGGTTACTTTGCAGAAGTGGAATGTTCCAAGCATCTTTGTCTTCTATGTAATTACGAACAGTGTAGAATGATGATGAAGAGAATGATGATGATGAATAGAACGTCGTAGCAAGAGTCGCTATTTGTTTAAATTTCTTTGCGTAGTGATGTTTCTGTCCCTTAGTATTCTTTTACTGTGGTTTTACTACAACGGTCGGCCATCGCTAGGCTGCGCTCACGTCAGTTTTTTAACACCCGACGGAAAAAGGAGAGGTTTTTTTTAATGTAACTGAATGACGAGACGAGCTGGTCGTTTGCCTGATGGTAAGCAATGCGCCAGCTCATAATAATACCAGCACCACCCAGAACTTTGTTTTGTAAAATCCTGCGCGGCGGGTAAGGTGCGATTTGTTATGTTTGACCACTATATGTTTCTGTCTGTCTGTGGCACCGTCGTAGCTCTTAAACGGGTGAACCGATTTGGATGCGTTTTTTTATTTAATAGCAAGTTTTCTGGCGGTTCTTAGACATGTTTTATCAAAATCGATTCAACCGCTTTTAATTTTTTTTAGGGTTTTGTGTCGGGGGTTTTTAAATTTTGGTTTACTGAAATTAAATATATATATATATATATATATACAAATGAATTTATTCTTTTTTTATTATTCTTGACCACATGTCACATGCAAACTTTTAGTTAATGCCTCTAGTAGGCAAAAGTAAAGATGTCAAATACATAATAAAGCAATTAGTATGTCTGTCAGTCTGTCTGGCACGTAAACTGGGCCGATGTCTCCGGAGAGGGGCGTGGTACATACTTCTAAAACGTTGAGGGTTCGGTACAAAATTATTTATTTATTTATGCTTTTAGAAAATACAATGTGGATATAAGGCCGTGTCCCCATTAGGCTCACGGTGAGTGGCTAACTGTCCGCTGACTGAATCTGAGTGGCGTATTGGTCGTTATCTCAATGTCGAGTAAGCGGCGAACTGTAGAGTATTAGCCGCGAAGCGCTTAGGAACTCTTGGGAGGGACTGATCGCGTAACGTCAGCGCGCCGCTAAACTGAGCCGCCGCGAGCAAACGAATTGAGAACCTCCTCCTTGTTTCGAAATCGGTTAAAAATGTCAATGTCTTGGTAGCTAGCTGCGGTTTCAACCGCGCTTTTCCGGAATAAGAACCTACGCTACGTACAAAAATTTGGAGGTGGCCACGATCAAAATCCGTTGAGTAGTTTTTTCATGATTGATCAACAAACACATCCTCACAAACTTTCGCATTTATAAATAAATAAATAAATAAAAATTGTTTATTTCGGACAGTAAATCTAACTAACTAGGGTGGCGCAGTGACCCGAAGTGAGTCTTGGCCTCCGACAATAGAAGACGCCACTTTAGTCTGTCTTGCGACAATTCCTGCCGTTCTTCGACCTGGACAATAACATATCCATAATTTACAAATTAAAAATTAAAAAATAAACACAAAAATAATAATAACTATAACTTTATAGCAAGTATAGGTACACCTCGCTGAACTAGACACTTACAGAGCTGCGAGGTGAATTTATAATATTAAGATAAAATTTAGTAATTTAGATTTAGTAGACTTTCCATAAAATAAAAATTAAAACAAAGAAAACATTTATTAAATACCTACCATACAAATAAGGACAAACAAGGTCGCAAGAAGACAAGAAAAGGTTGACATCAAAGATGTCATATACCTAAAGTCATTGACCTTTCATTTTGTGACCTCAGCACTGGATTTCTTCGATCACCTTTGACCACAAAAGATCACAAAAGAACCTAGTAGCAGGAAGTGATCTTTGAAAGTACAGTCAACGATAAAAGTCGCCAAATTGTATTTTACATTGTATATTTTTAAATAATAGATACATAGATGAACGCTTTATTGCAAACATTGAATTAAATACATAAAAGCGCCTATTTATTCCAGTAACAGTATCTACAAATTATTTATAGACATTATATAATTATAAAAAGGAGTAATTGAAATACTTATAATGATATTGTAAATGTTAATTTAATTACTATTTATAATTAAATACATTACATAATAACAATTAAAGAAAGTGTTACAATAGGCGGCCTTATCGCTAAATGCGCTCTCTTCTAGGCAATAAATTGTATAAGTACTTGCCTATACAATTTTTATAATTCTATCCCTAAACTAAAATTTTGTACACACCATCTTGACTTTTTTTTCCGTTTCTGCATCTCCAAAGGTTATCTGGAAGCGATAAGACTGTATAACGAAAATATTGATTCTATACTTATATTATAAAGACATAAAGTGGAACTACGGATCCGATTTTGAAAATTCTTTCACTGATAGAAAGCTACCTGATCCCTGTGTGACATAGGTATGTTTTATTAGGTTCCCGAAACGAAATCGCAGGCGGTTCCTAGTAAATAAATAAATATCTTCAAATCTCGAGTGAATAAATACTATTTTGGCAAGCGTGCTTCACTTAAGCGTGCGTCACTTACCATCAGGTGACATAGTGGTCAAACAAAAGCCAATTAGCAGTAAAAAAATATATTTAAAAAATCAAATGATCAGTACTTTTGTCGCTGCCTGTACCACCATGATATTTGTAGATGGTGAACTTATCAATTTTTAATTCGCGGAAGAAGTTAAAGGAAAGGTGTGAACCATTTAAATGAATTTCACCTTTAAAGAAAGCAATTTTACCGCAATTACGAGTATCAATGATGATCATCCATTTATTTTAAAGATTTTATATTTATATGTCACAGTTAACAACTGTGATAGCGTAGTAATGAAGTATAGGTCGGCACACAAAAGTAGGTATTTTATTTCGATTCCCGCAGAACTATTTTTACCAAGAAAAAAGAACCCTTCGGCTTTTTGGGACCATGGTCCTCGTAGTTTCCAATTCTCTGGATACGAGGGGCAATCATGAAAAAAACGATTAACAAAACATGTTTATAAGGTTTCTCCATAGCCGCACGGAACTCTAAACCCAACCGGACCAATGGAGCACGTTCGTTTGAATTTAGAACGCGTCCGTTGAAGCGAGACCGCGCGTGCGCATCGGAGCCCAGACCGCAGAATAAATAACAGTAACTACTAGTATATGTAGATCTATACACAATAAAGAGATTTTGTATTGTATTGTGAGTTTGTCGCGGCTGGAGTAGGCTAGGACCACTGACTTCAAATCCTACGCGCTCCAGGTTCCAGTGGAACACGCGAAGATGTTCCTCGCCCCGGACTTCTGGCCTGCAGGGGTAGCTTACCGCCGTTATAAGGAACGTAGGCAGAAGCAATAATTCCTTGTGTTGTGTAGTGTAGTAATAAAATATTTAGTTATTGTGTTTTATTTTTCTATATATGTTAGTCTGTAAGTATAGGTTTTTACTGGTGGTATTTTTCTCGTATGCGAGAGGCCGTCTGGTTGGGTACCACCGCTTTGCCAGTTATTCAGCCGCCAAACAGTAGTGCGCTAGCATTACTGTGTTCCGGTTTGAAGGGCATTGTAGCCAGTGAAATTACTGGGCATTATGAGACTCAAAAGCTAATTGTCTCAGGGTGACGAGCGCAATGCAGCGCCGCGCAGGATTTTGCAAAACAAAGTTCTGGGTAGTGCTGTTATTGTTATGGGCTAGCGTGTTGCTTACCATCAGGCAAACGACCAGCTCGTCTCGTCATTCAGTTACATAAAAAAAATATCTATGGGCCTTTGTTAATTTTACTTTGTGGTACTTTAATAAACCCTGAAATCAATAAAAAAACTGTATCCTCGAAGGGTCGATATGCTATACATCATCTGGGTGTTTTTGAAACGGAATTCCGTTCGGAAGGCAAAACATGTGGAAATAACCCAATCATTACTGCCTAATTATTGACCCAGTGCTGTATCCTCAGGATGGGAGCATCCTTATGTTGTAATGTAGCACACGTGCTGGTACTGGGTCAGATGACAACCGCGTCATCGGCTGCTGTGGTGTAGAGGTTAGGCAGGTCAGCTCATAACTCATACACCCGGTTTCGATTTCCACTAAATGTTTTGTAAGAACTAGTACTCTATAGTATATGTATGTTTATGGTTTTGTATCTACTCGTATTATTGTTGTATTGTAGTACATTATTTATGTTTATATTATTATTGTAGACCTTACATCCCCGTCTTTAACATTTGATAATTCCATTCCATCCAAAAGGTTGCCTGGAAGATATTGCCGCTTTTAGCGATAAGGCCGCCCATTGTAACACTTTCTTTAAATGTATTTATGTAATGTCTTTATTTAAATGTTTGCAATAAAGCGTTCATCTATCTATCTACTCTAAATACTAAATAAAGCAATATTTTTTTTAACAATATTTAACTTTGTTGATGCCAACGTCAAAATGACAGCGCAAGAACGTGGTTAACGATGCGCATGATTTTATTTTTGCATCTGATCAATTATCATCATCTTCAGCGTATCGCAGTCCACTGCTGGACATAGGCTTCTCCAACTGCACGCCATTGAGCACGATCCCCGGCTACTCTCATCCAGCTGTTACCAGCCACCTTGCGAAGATCGTCGCTCCACCTAGCTTGAGGGCGTCCTACACTACGTTTGCTAATTCATATTCAATCATTTATTGCATCATACATGTTACAGGTATCTTAAATATTATAATTTAGAGTCACATATGTACCCAATTTAGGGCATAGGAATATGAGTAGAAGCGGACCGATATATTATTACATTTTTCGTCAAAATTTATCCTTAAAAAATTCGTCTTAACTATAATAACTTTTAGTAAGTAGCGTTTTATGTTTAATTTCAATTATTTGGTCTTTATCTTGAGCTTTTATCGTATCCGGAATTTTATTATAAATTAACAGCCAAGAGTTCGTGGTCTCCACTCTAGAACGCGTCTACCCAAACGGTTATCGGTTCTACGGGTAATATGGCCGGCCCAATGCACAATGGCCTGATCAATGCTATCTTGAAATTAGAATAATACTGAACATACATAATTTTATTGTCATATTGTCATCAGAACTAAAGGTGTGTACCAAATTTAAGATCAATCGGTCAAAAGGAAGGGCAATGCCCCAGATTGTAAGGACTGTGGTATGATGACTAGTGCCTAGGACCTACCTAATTAGTTTTTAGTACATTATCTACATCATCATTATCTTTCTTTTTAACCGACTTCAAAAAAGGAGAAGGTTCTCTATTCGATTGTACTTTTTTATTATAATTTTTTATGTTTGTTACGTCAGAACTTTGTCATTCCTGAACCGATTTGGAAAATTCTTTTTACGTTGGGTTCAGTATAGCTACGAAGTGGCCCCATACAAATTTGACCGATATCGATATTTGACTTTGGACTTCGAAGATACATTGAAGCCGGTTATTGCTTTTTTCAAAAAAAATATTATTTTCTATAAATTAAATATCAATCAAACCGTTTAACTTAAAACAAATTGGCTATTTTATTAAATATGAAATCTCAAGGACGCCCGGGAATAGACCACCCGTGAAGTGCCAGACTTGGTCAAGACCACCAGTAATTTCTTTTTTTAATTACGTCTCCTTGATAATTACGGCTCCTCTGTAGAAGCTACGCTTTGAACGTGGAACTTTCCACTTGAAGTTTCCGGTCTAGCTTACATGCTGAGTCATAGTTCACTGCATCTGTGAGTCAGACACCACAAAGACAGCTACAATACAACTTGGCAAAGAATACCTACGTGTTTGTATTTTATTGTATCTTAAACAATAAAAATCTTCCTTGAGGTAATGACCTCTGGTGACCCTTCAGAAGAAAGACGTATGAGTAACCTTGAAGGTAGACGTTGACACTTTAAGGTACATTTTTATTTTTTAAGTAACTGAATGACGAGACGTGCTAGTCGTTTGCTCGATGGTAAGCAATACGCCAGCCCATAACAGCACTTCCCAGGACTTTGTTTTGCGAAAACCTGCGCGGCGCTGCACTGCGCTCGTCACCCTAAGACAATTTGCTTTTGAGTCTCATAATGCCCAGTAATTTCGCTGGCTACAATGCCCTTCAAACTGGAAGTACAGTAACGCTTGCGCACTACTGCTTGGCGGCTGAATAACTAACAAAGCAGTGGTACCTACCCAGACGGCTTCTCGCATATGGGAAAACTACCACCGGTAGATCGGGATTGGGATAGAGATTGGGACGCAGACTTGAGAAGAAAAGTTCGATAATTCCACAGACAAATACCGATCACAAGATATGTCTGAAAGCGGGATCTGTGTCTACTATGTTCTACTTAATATAAGACCACACTACTGCCACTTCAGCTCACTCCGATATCTCATAATCTGTTATAATATATATCTTATCTATCTGGTATCTGGTATATATGTTACGGCTAAAAGCCGAAGTGCGGCTACACCTAGTTTTAGCCGGCTACAACTAGGTGCAGCCGGCCACATGCGGTTAAACTTAGATCTATCCAATATGCGAGATTGTAAACTGTCGAAAGATTGTTAACCGTCGCTTTATTTTTCGGTAGATTATAATCTATCGAAGTGATAGATGATAATCTACATTATATTATATCTAATATACATGTTCGCGGCGTTGGGGTGGCCCAAGGGCCACCCCCGCCTCACCCTAACCTACCGAGGGCTGCCCCTTATACGTTTGATTGGTGTGCGGCTGCACCTAGTTCTAGCCGCTATGATGAAGGCTAAACCTAGTTCTAATCGAAGATAAGTTGGATAGATCTAAGTTTAACCGCATGTGGCCGGCTGCACCTAGTTGTAGCCGGCTAAAACTAGGTGTAGCCGCACTTCGGATTTTAGCCGTAACATATATAAAAATGAATCCCAATTTCCCTTGGTCACGGCATCACGCGTGAACGGCTGGACCAATTTCGCTAATACTTTTTTGTTGTGTTTGTTATTGTCAGGAGAAGGTTCTTATGAAAGAAAAAGGAAGAAACTTGCGCGGAACGTTGGAAAATTTAAGAAAACTTAACGACCATATTGACTTTTCTAATGTAACCTGATGGCGTTTGACATAACTGTCAGTTGTTTGACAGTTGGTAGTTAAGACAGGACAACGTCTGTCGGGTCAGCTGGTGCCCAATAGTTACACAAGACCCACGGAAACTCGGCATCCGTATATGGTTGACATTCCTCCTGCTCGAACAAAGCGTTTTACTTCGACCTTTATAATGCGAACAGCTAAGGAATGGAACACCTTGCCAGTGTCTTTTTTTCCCGATTCTTATCATCTAAGTGTTTCAAGTCTCGATTGAATCGGTATCTTCTAGGCAAGCATGATCCATCGTCGACCACGTCGTCACTTTCCATCAGGTGGGATGCGGTCAAATGCTAGCCTAAGTATACTATGGAGAGTGTGCTCAAGAACTGCACAATCTGATCTCCCCATCACCATTTTACCATCGGACAACCAAGCGATCGGCACAACGTCACCCCTAGTTGAAGTGGAATGGTGGAAGTTCCGCCTATCCGTACTAAACGTTTCGAATCATCCTTTTTGGTGCGAACGTCGAAGGAAGGAACGCCTTCCCGTCGTCTGTGTTTCCACATAAATACAATCTGGGTGTGTTCAAATCAAGAGTGAACAAGTATTTACTAGGTAAGCGTGTTACGTCTTCGACCACATCGTCGCTTCCCATCCCAAGGTGAGATTGTGGTCAAACAATGACCCAGTCAGATGTAAAAAACAGTATTCAATAATAAAAAAAATACGCTAAAACTTACCCAAGTTTATGCAGATTGTCACTGTATAGTTCACAGTGTCTTAACTTTCACAGAATGAATGACGCAACTCGTTTATGCAAATCAACCACGGACCGTCGTTATGATTCTGCTTGTAATATGACCTCGATTTATGGTCCCATTCTTTGATTATCTGTGTATGTGACCACAGACAAAAAACGGGTTTTCTATTTTTTGCAAAAGTGGTGGATATAGAGCGACAAGTGTCTGTATGAACACGATGGTAGAGTCAGTTTTAACATCTTTTCTGGGCCCGAACTTCAATTTGAGTATGGGAAACGAATGGGTAGACATGCTTACCTTTTTTCAGTCATGATATTTTAACTTACAGTTTTTAACGTATTTTAATTAATTAGTATTACGTGTACAGGGTACAGGGTGTGTACAGGGTAGGTGTGTTTTAACTGGTGGTAGGTTTCTCGTATGCGAGAGGCCGTCTGGGTAGGTACCACCGCTTTGCCAGTTATTCAGCCGCCAAGCGGTAGTGCGCAAGCATTACTGTGTTCCGGCTTGAAGGGCATTGTAGCCAGCGAAATTACTGAGCATTATGAGACTCAACAGCTAATTGTCTCAGAGTGACGAGCGCAGTACAGCGCCGCGCAGGATTTTGCAAAACAAAGTTCTGGGTGGTGCTGTTATTGTTATGGGCTGGCGTATTGCTTACCATCAGGCAAACGACCAGCTCGTCTCGTCATTAAGTTACATAAAAAAACAGGGTTTGTAAGAGTGCATATTTGTGTCTATTTAATATCTTGACTTTTGACTAAAGTTGTAACTTATCCAAAATTAAGGAGACTACCTAATGACAAAGTTTGTTTTTGTTCATCTGACTGACGAGCAAGCCATAACAATTGCACTCAGAACTTTAAAATTAAAAGTTTTAATGCCATGCAAAGTACTGCGTACTACTGCGCACGTCACCCCGCTCATATGCCCAGTACTCGAGACATCAGATATCAAGTCTCATATGCCCAGTACTCTCTCTAAGAGGGAAGGCCCGAGTCCCAGCAGTAGGAACGTAATGGGCTGATGATGATGCCCAGTAATTTCGTTGGCTACAATGCCCCTCAAACCGGAACAGAGTAATGCTTGCGCACAACTGCTTGGAGGAATAACTGGCCAAGCGGTGGTACCTACCCAGATGGCTTATACAAGAGACCTACCTACCCTTATAGTTAAGTGCAGATTTTGCACGCTCGCTCTAAAACAGTGAAGGAAACATCGTGATGAAACCCGCTTACGCGCTTTGGAGTGGTAGGCTCTGGCCGTGGTTGTAATACCACCCACCGAACAAAGCCATGCCGTTAAGCGACCTATCGACCTATCGTCGAATATCTTGGATGGTTCACCGAACATCATCCCGAAACACGACTGAGCAGCTTTGGGTCAGCAGAACTGTATCTGAGCAGCCGTTCAACTGCCTTCTCTCTCTAGATCTATGTGCTCCATCTTAGGCAACATCATCGCTTTACATCAGGCCAGATAGTGGCCAAAAATACATCTATTAAGCGTTAAAAAAAACCTAGTCAATGATTTGATAACCTAAGTGTACACCAGCAGACCAGTACGTACAAAACATTGGTATTCACCGCCACACATGCGAGTACACTTTCTAGTCTCATAGTACCTACCTACTTACTTTCTTCACACATCGTTAAATTATGTAATGTACTTGCACTTGAGTAATGAGGGCTTAATGATTTTTTAGTCTAATTAAGGCCGATTTTTGAAGTCTCGAATAGGAGAGAGTAATCGAGCCGAATAGGCGGAACTGAGACTAAGATGCAATATGCAGCATTTTCAATCGGTATCCCTCTGACCTTCGACAGTTTTTTTATTGGTAAATGGGCATACGTTTGACGACATCTCGCCTGATGGAAAGTGAAGGTGCGGCCTGAGATGGAACACGCTTGCCCATGAGATGCCTATTCACTCTAGACTTAAAGAGGCACAAGTTGTAGCTGTTTGGGAACAAAGACGGTGGCAGAGCGTTCCACTCCTTAGCAGTTCGCATGATGAAAGAATCTGCGAAACGCTTAGTACGGATAGGTGAGATATTAACGACGATATATATGGGATATTAGTTCTTTATTTCGACACGACACTTCTAAAAAATATAGTTCGACATGTCATTGTTTAGACTGAACATAATTCGACAACACAAACATTCAATTTACTTTCTGACGCTTCGCGGGCCGATGCCGCGGCACGCTCAACAAAACAGAGAAAATGTAAAATAATTAGATTTTATAACTTTGAAATAAATGAATTTTTAAGCTATTGCATAGCTTCTATCGCGGGCCTTGCGCGTGGAGACCGAATCCAGAAATTCCGTAACGAAAATAACCTAACACCCCCCACTCCGAATGCTATGCAATAGCTTTACCGCGGCAGTCTCCGAGTGCCACACGTCTTTTTTTTTTACTGGTGGTATGTTTCTCGTATGCGAGAGGCCGTCTGGGTGGGTACCACCGCTTTGCCAGTTATTCAGCCGCAAAGCAGTCGTGCGCGAGCATTACTGTGTTCCGGTTTGAAGGGCATTGTAGCCAGCGACATTACTGGGCATTATGAGACTCAGCTAATAGTCTCAGGGTGACGAGCGCAGTGCAGCGCCACGCGGGATTTTGCAAAACAAAGTTATGGGTGTTGCTGTTATTGTTATGGGCTGGCGTATTGCTTACCATCAACAAAAGCTCGTCTTGTAACTGAATGCAGTTACATAAAAAAGAATCAAGTAATTAAATTATAATAAAAATTCTACAATATTGATTAATTAAAAATACTATTATTATCAATCTCATTAGTAAAAGTCATATTATTAATGTCATCAGTTATATAGTGAATGAAGATTCTGTGAGACGTATATCCATAAATTCATTTAAGAAATACATAGGATGAAATCCGAAAAACTAGAAGTGACGAACGGACATACCTACACTAAAATTTTATAATTATTTAATTATGATTAACTAGGTACGAATAAATTCATAAAAACATGAGATAAAATTATAATGACGTCTTTGATACAGGTTTTCAATGTCAAGGCATGGCTGTAGGGAAGTAAAATAAAATTAGGTAATAAGTAAAATAATTACCTACTCTTAGTTGCTCTGTGGAACTGTGCACTGCTGGTTAAACAACATTTCAAGATTCAAGATATTTTTTTGCATAAAATACAGGTACCAAGGATATGTTAAATACAATCAGATTCAGAAACTATGCCGTATTTTGCCAATCTCGTGCAAATATTATAGCGTTAATACAATTGAAAATTAAATATTAATACAATTAACCGCCAAGCAGTAGTGCGCAAGCATTACTGTGTTCCGGTTTGAAAGGCATTGTAGCCAGCGAAATTACTGAGCATTATGAGACTCAACAGCTAATTGCCTCAGGGTGACGAGCGCAGTGCCGCGCACGATTTTGCAAAACAAAATTCTGGGTTATTGTTATGGGCTGGCGTATTGCTTACCATCAGGCAAACGACCAGCTCGTCTCGTCATACAGTTCTAAAAAAAAAATTAAACACATTATTATTAAATGAATACAATTGAGTCAATTAATTAATACAATTGCCAGAGAATAAGAAATAAGTAAATTAGTATTATTCAAATTATTTTATTTAACAATGTCAAATTAAATAAATATATGTCAATTAAGTTATGTCAATATCATTTCATTTACAATGTCATATTAACTAAATAAATTTCACATGTCAACAATTTGATAATTTCTATTTGAATAATTCCGAGACAGTATAGAAACATTTATTCAATAGCCACAGTTGCCACAGCGGCCCAGTGGTTAAGGCGTCGGGACGGTATTCCGAAGACGCAGGTTCGATCCCTGCCCGAGCAATATCATTTTTCTTTTTTCTAATTATTTAAAATCTTGAGATTTTCACCTAGCATGCGCTAATGCATTCAACATAAAAAAATAAAATAAAAATAATAATAAAAAAATACAATAGAATAGAGAACCTTCTCCTTTTTGAAGTCGGTTAAAAACGTGGTAAAAATAATAAAAATTGGTAATAAAGATAGTCTCAATAAAGAGACATCTTAAAATAACACCCAACGATCACATATACAGTATAGGCCCTTAACTAAGACTCCCTGTATCTAGGGAACCAGGAACTATGAGGACCATGGTCCCACAACACCAAGACACGAAACAATTACTTAGCTTTTTTCCGTGCACAAACATCCCGTAGCGGGAATCGAAACCCCAATCGCGGCTTAAGAAATTTGAGTTGCCCATCCAACCACTACACCTCAGCGGCTGTCAAACTTAAAATTAAAATTAAAAATTATTTATTTCATAATAGTACAAATTACAATTTGTTGCGACTAGCCACCAAACTAGGTGTTGACACACGTGTATCTTGACAGTTAGCTTCTAAACTAAAAGCTGTGAGGCTGAACTAACATTCAATTAATCTAATCTAAGTTACACGAATAAAACAAGAATTTATTTGTATGTCGAAACTAACCTTCGTGCAATCAACTGGTTTATTCATATTGTTGCAAATAATACCTATTTAAACTATTTTCACACGCGTTCAACTCAAGGAGAAAAAGCACCTTCCATTCCAACCTCCATGCATCTCACGCTTCAATGTAACCAACGATTTAACTGTCAAACATGTATTGGAACTTACGCCATTCTTACTCTGATAGCGCGTCGAAACAAGCAATTAAAAAGGCTTAACTTCCTCACGCCTTATATGGAACTTACGTCGTTCTTCGATGAGGTGTAAGCGGTTGACTTAAAAGTTTTTCTTTTGCCCGCAGGTCCTGCGCACGCGCAATCTTCGCACCGAATCGCTCAGTCGAGCACAGACCGCCGCGAGGACAACACGTCCGTACAAATAAATGGATAAAAAATAGAAAACGCTGTGTTGAGTGACAGAAAGTCCTATAGAAAATTAAAGAGTGGTCCTTAAGTGAAGTGATGCCAGTGTGTTGGTTTTAAAGTGATTTTTTTTATTAAGAAAAAAACATTCTTTTCAAAATGCAGGGACGTGACAAGTTATGCGCTAAGCTCACTAGCGCTTTTCTCCGAAAGTGGTGTAAGTACTATTTTTGCTAATTTAAGACTCGTCAAGTATGCCAGGCTGCACCAACTTGAAAACTATTTACGTAATTAATATGTAAGTTTATAAGTCGCAAGTTGAAGTTGCTCTTTAAAACCCGTTTTCAGGATCAACTAGTTTGTTCTAAAATAAACTATAGTGAACAGCCTTCGTGGCTAAGAGGTTGACCTGTTTGGCCCGCTCGGAGGTTGCGTGTTCGATTCTTATTAGAGGAGATATAATTGGTGAACATAGAAACAAATCAGGTAGGGCTAAAATGTTTATAGATAGATAGAATAGTTTTTTCTACACAAATGTATATAATACTAGCTGCATTCCGCGGTTTCACCCGTAATTTTCCGGGATGAAAAGTATGTCCTTTTCCATGACCTACATACCAAATTTAATCAAAATCCCTTCAGTAGATTTTCTTTAAGGTATCACTTAACTGAACGCACTGAATCTACTAACCCGCACTGGGCCAGCGTGGTGGATGATGGCCTATACTCTCACTGAGAGAAGGCCCGTTGTGGCCCAGCAGTGGGAACGTAGTGGGCTGATGATAAAGTTACACAGTTTTACAAAAGTGTAGGTAACCATGAGCGGTGTTATCGATCAAAGCAATATCTTCCAGGCAAATAATGAAGATTGAGGTATGTCCTGTGAATGTTTTAGTACCATGGTCCTCCATGATAGACAACGTCTGTGATGTAGTAATTCTATAGCAGTACTCACTCGTGGTAGGTCTCTCGTATGCGGGAGGTACCACAGCTTTGCCAGTCATTCTGCCGCCGAACAGTAGTGCGCAAGCATTACTGTGTTCCGGTTCGAAGGGCATTGTAGCAGCGAAATTACTGGACATATGAGTATTAATATCTGATGTTTTGAAGTGATGAGCGCAATGCAGCGCTAAGCAGTACTTTTTAAAAGTTCTTGGCAGCACCGCAATTGTTATGGTCAGTCAGACGACCTGCTTGTATCATCACTCCGTTCCAAAAAAAAAAGAACTAAGTACTTTGATGGACACTTCCTGGCTGAGTCATTATTTGATAATGTTTCTGCCTGCGTTAAACAACTTGGCATGATCTTAGTTCCAATAAACACTTGGCAGAGCAAAGTTGATATCATGAATCATCGCAAATATATGTCCCCTGCCTATAGGACTCATTTTGTCGACTTCAAAAAGGAGGAGGTACTTCAATTCAATTCAATTCAATTTCATTTATTTCCTTTCTACCTTTGAAGCAAAGGTCATGGCTCAAAACAGAAGAATAATAATTACGCCCAACGATCACATACATAGACCCTGACCCCTAACTAGGATTCCTTGTATCTAGGGAACCAGGAACTATGAGGGCCATGCTCCCACAACACCCAGGCACGAAACGTGACAGCCTTTGTGGTGTAGTGGTTGGGCAGGTTGGCTCCAAACTCATACACCACTGAGGTTGCGAGTTCGACACCCGCGACGGGACACGTTTGAGCACAGAAAAAAAGCGCAAGCATTTTTTCGTGTTCCTGTTTCCCTAGATACAGGGAATTCTAGTTAGTGGCTAGAATCTATGTATGTGAGTGTTTACTAAAAAAAATTGTCTGTGCTATTTTATGTGCACGTCGTCGCGGGAATCGAACACGCAACCTTAGTGGTGTATGAGATTTGAGCCAACCTGCCCAACCACTACACCACAGAAGCTGACTGAAACTACTTTTTTGTCATTCGACCTCTAGAATGTAGGAGACATTGATTACTCGAACAAACCGGTCGGAATGTCATTTCTAGGGTTCCGTACCCAAAGGGTAAAACGGGACCCTATTACTAAGACTCCGCTGTCCGTCCGTGTGTCTGTCCGTCTGTCACCAGGCTGTATCTCATGAACCGTGATAGTAAGACAGTTGAAATTTTCACAGATGATGTATTTCTGTTGCCGCTATAACAACAAATACTAAAAAACAGAATAAAATAACTATTAAAGGGGGCTCCCATACAACAAACGTGATTTTTTGCCGTTTTTATAGATAATGGTACGGAACCCTTCGTGCGCGAGTCCGACTCGCACTTGGCCAGGTTTTACCTTACTTAGTAGGCATCATAATGACTCTTTGTAAATTTAGTAATAGTAATTACTTAACGAATTACCTACATAGCTTTTCCATGAATCATTCTATATCAACACATACATAACCTCCGTGGTGTAGTGGTTCATCAGGTTGGCTCAAATTTGACACACCACCGAGGCTGCGGGTTCAATTCCAGCGACGGGACAAATGTTTGTGCACAGAAAAAAAAGCGCAAGCATTTATTTCGTGTCTGTGTGTTGTGGGACCATGGTCCTCGTAGTTCCTGGTTCCCTAGATACAGGGAATCCTAGTTAGGGGCCAGGATCGATGTATGTGATCGTTGGGCGTATTTATTATTATTATTAAAATGGTGTCTGCGTGTTGGGGGACCATGGTCCTCGTATGCCATGGTTCTTTTACAGGGTATCCGAGTTAGGGGCTAGGACATAACAAATTGGGTGAAGACGCGAATATTTTTAAAATACTAACGATCCGCTCGCAAGAGTGAAAAGAAAAGAAAGAAAGAAAGAAGAATGTGATTGTAACTTTTTTGCAAAAATATCTAAATGATTGTGAAATCTGCATCAAAATCCATCATCCATCTAGCAGCCCTGAAGTAAACAGAGAGACAGATTTGTTTTATATTTAGAGATGTTTTAAGATGAGTTGCATTTTAAGTCCGTGGAATGTAAGATACACATTTGTTACAAATAAAGAAGTGTAGGTAAATGTAACTTAATAATAATGATAAATAAATAAATATAAATAAAAATGAAACACCGAAATGTTTGTACGCGCATGTAAACCAAACGACTGCACCAAATTGAATAAATCTTTCTATTGTGTGTTCGTTATTGTCAGGAGAAGGTTTGCATAAAGAAAATTAAAAAAAATCGAACAAAAAAAATGGCGGTACGAAGTTTGCCGGGTCAGCTAGTAAACCCTACTAATTATAAACGCGAAAGTTTGTAAAAATGGATGTATGGATGTTTCTGTTACTCTTTTACGCAAAAACTACTGAATGGATTTTGATGAAATTTGGTATGGAGATAGCTTATACCCTGAATTAACACAAAGGCTACTTTTTATCACGGGAAACCGCAGGGCGTAGCTAGTAATAAATACAATTTAAATAGGTGATTGACTAAAGTGATACATTCCAATAATTGAATAACAAATTGATAGATGCGCCCCGCGGTTTCGCCCGCAGTTTTCCGGTATAAAAGGTATGTGTTGATCCAGGGTATAAGCAAAGAATACTAACTATCAGTTATAAGCTACCTCCACTGCGAATTTCACTCAAATCTGTTAAGCCGTTACAGCGTTAAGAAGTAACAAACACACTAACAAACAAACTTTCGCATATATGTAAATTTTTAATATTAAATGATTCTTTTAGTTGAGTTAGGCATTAAATTTTAAGTTTTAAAAAATGCATTATTGTCCTCTCTCGTACTACCTGCGCTCAATAGGATCTATAATGAACTGTTTTAATTTATGATGAATACATAATGTAACATTATACAATGCCATAAATAATCGAATTGAATTGTCCAATAAAATTAATATACAACAAAATATAAGATTTATTAGTGTTTGCTTAAATAAACAAATATTCATATAAAAATACGCACTGAAGCCGACGTTTTATATTTATTGAAGTTCGCACGCTACCCGATTTTTTTATTATTATTTCGTAGATGCTAAATGTTTGTAAACCTGGTGGTGGAACACAGTTATACTTGCGCACTACTGCTTGGCGGCAGAAAAACTGGCAAAGCATTAGTGTATAATAGATGGATAGATAGATAAACACTTTATTATTCATCTTAAAAATAGAGATAAAGTACAAGCAAAATGTTTCCAATGGTGTAACAATTGGCGGTCTTATCGCTTAAAGCGATCTCTTCCAGACAACCTTTGAATGGAAAGGAATAATATGTATTAACTTAAATTATTAGTATTAAATGTATATAATATTAATATTTTCATTGTCACAAGTTTAAAGTTCTTTATTCAGTTTTGTCGTCACAGACGCACTTATGAACGTCAATTATCACAATGACTACCACGGTATCGGAAAAAGAACCACTACTCGGAAGATACGGCAAGAAACTGAGGGGCATTTTTAGGACTTTTGTTACAATATTTTATGTTTGTTATTGACAATATTATGTTTCTTATGTGCCACTTGGTTTCAAAGCCTAGTGCCCCATCCCAAGACTAGATCAGAAACAAGTTTCACAAAAAAAAACCTACTCGTACAAGTTCTAGAAAATGTAAGATAAGACTCAAGTACTGAAACAAAGATAAAACACATTTCCTTGACGCAAAGGCGTAAAAGCCTCAGTTATGCTATTTTATATTGAGCTTTAAAGTCTAGGGTCTAAATATGTTTTTTCTGGTATATAAATAAGGTTTTCTGTCGCAACAGTACTACGTAACATAGTTCTTTAACTTAGCGATAGGCTTATCTGGGCAAGACTTATTAAGACCAAAGCAATAGGTAAAGGTATCTCACAGTTGGGCAAGGATCTTACTGAAGGCTTTTTTAACCGACTTCAAAAGGTTCAAAGTTATTCAGCTGCCAAGCAGTAGTGCGCAAGCATTACTGTGTTCCGGTTTGAAGGGCATTGTAGCCAGCGAAAGTACTGGACATTATGAGACTCAACAGCTAATTGTCTCAGGGTGACGCAGTGCAGCGCCGCGCGGGATTTTGCAAAACAAAGTTCTGGGTGGTGCTGTTATTATTATGGGCAGGCGTATTGCTTACCATCAGGCAAACGGCCAGCTCGTCTCGTCATTCAGTTACATAAAAAAATCAATTTAAAACTACCGTCTACATAGTAACGTCCAAGGAACGTAATAACAATTTGTATGTTGTACGTAGCTCGGATAGAAAGGTCAATGACGCTCGTCCTCTCTGCCAGGCCCACAAGTATGCGCCGTGAGGCTCGTGATAAGTCTACTAATAATGTACATACATACATACATACATACATACATTTATGTAACGGCTTTGCCGGCGTACGATCATCTTACGCCTCATCATGTAATATCCTGTCCTACAAAAAATTACAAATGCGAAAGTTTGTCTATGGATGAATGTTTGTTACTCAATCACGTAAAAACCACTGAACGGATTTTGATGAAATTTGGTATGTAGGTACTTTATGTGTAGGAAAGAAATGGCTCAAAGTAAATTTTTTTTTTACGCCTAATAGGTCTATGTTTGGCCACTATCTCGCCTGATGTTAAGCGATGATGTGGCCTAAGATGGAGCACATAGATCTAGAGAGAGACAGCAGTTGAGCGGCTGCTCAGACCTGTCTCCCCGATGAATCCCCGATGGTGAAATATAATTTATTAAATAGGCACAAAAATGCACTTTTGAACGTCATAAACATAATACAAATCAAATTTAAATATGTTAGGAATTGTAACTTAAGTCAACATGACTTTGAAAAAAAAGGTAAGCATGTCTACCCATTTCTTTCCCATACTCAAATTGAAGTCCGCGCCCAGAAAGTAAATGCTAGAGAAAAAATCTCCAAAAAACACCGTGGGGAAGTCTCTTCTAATTAATCTTTTAAATGTCTAAATATATAACAACAATGAATAAAGAAGTATAAATTACAAGTAACTTAACAGAATGTCAAACCAGAAGTGCGAGTGAGATGTCCCTAGTCATAGTATCAGCAAAGAAAACTGAATGCATCAGTGAGATAAACATATGAGTAATATATAAATAGGTAGGTATATAGATACAGTAGCAGTTAGAGTGACCAGACCAGACCAGTCTCCACAAACTGCACCCGTTCACTGTTGGAAACATTAATTTAAGTGCTTATATTTAATCCGGCTCGAAGGACCACTGGACGAGGCAGAATGTTTTATATATGCCTATAATAGCGTTCAGTGGTTAATTATTAGGAAATTAAAGACACACGTCCGCAATGTCCTTTTATTGTAACAGTCACAGACTATCTATAATTATATGTACGAGCACAGATTAAATATAAGTACTTCAATTAATGTTTCCGACATTCACGAGTATGACTTGTGGGTCAGCCATCAACCCACCAACCATATTCGAGGGAAGGGAATGGCCCGACACAGAGCCGCCGCAAGCAAAGGCATTTGAGTGAGCATGTCTGAAAAACCTAGTCACTTCCTAATATCTAAGAAACCTTTTATTCCAAAAAACTTCAAAAAACCACTATTTTCAACAAGGTTTTTTATTAGGGTTCCGCAAAAGGTAAAACGGGACCCTATCACTAAGACTCCGCTGTCCGTCTGTTTGTCTGTCCGTCTGTCACCAGGCTGTATCTCATACCGTGCCCCATGTACCGTGCCGTGTGTCTCGTACCGTGCGTGAACCGTGATAGTTAGACAGTTGAAATTTTCACAGATGATGTATTTCTGTTGCAGCTGTAACAACAAATACTAAAAAACAAAATAAGATAAATATTTAAGGGGCTCCCATACAACAAACATGTTTTTTTTGCCGTTTTTATAGATAATGGTACGGAACCCTACGTGCACGAGGCCGACTCGCACTTAGCCTGTTTTTTTAAGCTCATTCATGGCCAAAGCTTCAACAGGTTTTGAATTAAAAAAATAACTACAAAAAAATTAAGCTTGAACAAAACTTAAAGCAATATTTTTTTAATTATAATACTTATAAGAAAACCAAGGTCTTTAGTTTCACGAAATTAAAATAAGTAAATAAACTTGATTGCTATGTTTAATTTGAATATAATATTTTAATTTAAGTGGTACTTGAAGTACTACAATCAATTAGTTATAATATGACATTGAACAAAAACTTGGCAAGGTTTATTAATAACCATAATAAAAAACGAATAAGTATATACATGAAGGTAATACGAACGTATATACATGAAGGTAATACACGTGCGACTTTCGATGCGACTCACCCGAGTTTGAACCCGCTGGCCCCGTACCACTGACGTTCTTAAGTTATGTTAGGCTTAGCGCACTCCGCACTGTAAGTACGAAGCTACAAGTACATAGCCGGACACCGACGGCGGGTCGCGCGTCGCTACACGTGCCGCGTCAGAAGAGTAAAGAGCTATGCGATAGAAAGAGAGCCGCTCTGTAGGTTAATATGACTGGTAGGTATGCAGCGCTACGCGAGCTGAATTGCATTTTATTGCGTCATAGCAAGAGTCGCTATTTGTTTAATTTTCTTTGCGGAGTGATGCTTCTGTCCCGTTCAGACCCGTCTCCCCGATGGTTCACCGAACATCATCCCGAAACACGACTAGGTCGTTTGACGGCATGGCTTTGTTCGGGGGGTGGTATTACAACCACTGCCAGAGCCTACCACTCCAAAGCGCGTATGCGGGTTTCCTTCACCGTTTTAGAGCGAGCGTGCAAAATCTGCACTTAACTATAAGCCATTGGTGCCCGGCCGAGTCGGGATTCGAACCCAGGTGCATCGGATCGAAAGGCGCGCGAGTTTCCGCTGAGGCACACTCGCTCTAAAAGCTAAAAGCTTATACCCTAGATTAATACATAGGCTATATTTTGTCCCGGAAAACCGCGGGGAAACGCCTGGCTTGTTTGTCTAAAAGCGACAGTGATGGCGCACCATTACTCGGCTGTATTCTTGTTAGCACGAATCGTAAAGGAATGACAAACAAGCGGACTGACCAAAACTCGTTGTTTATTTTATAGTCACGTGTTCAAACATTATATACATAAGTATGATCTGTGGTATGATCGAGATATCACGTGTTGCGTCTATTGGCTTGATTACGCCTATCGAATGTATAGTTTAAAATTAGATGCGTTAGTTTGCTATATATTTATTTGATACATTTTTTTTATGCAACGAATTTGAAAGTTTTCACAATTTTTTGTTTTTGAGTTCGCCCTTTTGGGCAGGCTAAAGTCTTTAGGACCTTACCGCCATGTCTTACGTAGTTTTTATTTGATAGTTTAATATTCCATTTATTATACTTTTGTTGAGAATGATGGTCAACAGCAACAAGCCGGACCCTCTCCTAGTGCTTCAATAAAGTGGTGGAACTTTATTCAAGCTTTCCATGGACTTTTTGGGAGAACATAGAAAGCAATGTTTTCTCTATTTTGTTTCATTTGCCTACACTCGTGCACGTTGACGAACACATAATGGTTAATATTCCACCGATATTACACATGATCACTCGAAATAACACTTGTTTGTAAAATAAAACAAAATCGAACTGTATCACTTTTCACTTCCCGCCAAAAAGTCCTTTCGCAAACACGATGAATACTATCTATGCTAGATATAAAATATTGATGTTTATAGAAAGCGCCATCTAGTTTTTGGCAAAGGAAGGAGCAACGTTTGCTCGCAAGTTCGTAATAACATAGAATGCTTGGAACAGTCCACTTCTGCAAAGTAGCCAACTGGTACATAAGAAACAAACCATTGTAGAAAACCAAAAAATTGTAACAAACTTATAAAAATAATGCCCCGTAGTTTCTTGCCGTATTTCCCGAGTAGAATTTCTTTTTCCGATACGGTGGTAGTCATGGTGATAAATTGACGATCATAAGTGCGTCTGTGATGCCAAAACTGAATAAAGAGATTTTGATTTGATTGGAGTTGAATGGGCTTATTCCCAAAGTACTCCAAGAAATTTTCTCAAACTACTCCACGAAAAAAATATCAAAAATATATTTTATAATTTTAGTTTCATTCTTCTCCATGAGAATATAAAAATGTTCTCAAAGTACTCCACACTACTAGTTTTAAAAGGGTTGTTTAGGTAATAAGTTGTAGTATAATGAGTTCATAAACCGTATATTCGTTCTCAAACTACTCCAACCATTTCTGTTTAATGATTATTAATTAAAAAAAACTGTTTTACGCTGCATCCTACTCCAAAAGATAGTTGACGTACAGTCAGGTGCAAAACTGTTTATAAAAATTTATTTAACCACGAGGTAAAGTTTGAATAAAATACAGTAACTGGTTTGTAATTGTTTATATTTATTAATATAAATTACATTATAAATATAATTTTGAATAAATCTACCACAATATTTTGAAAAATAATTGTATATCTGGATTAAAAGTTAAATTAACACGATAGTTAAAAAAACCTATGAGAACTCACCTAAAATAATACAATACATCAAACTTGAATAATAAAAACAATAAGTCTCTTTCTAGCCCTAATTTTAAAATAATATTCTAGAAATGTACCAATCAAAATAAAATCAAAGCTTGTTTCAGGTTCCTGTTTGTAGAGTGTCGGCTTCTGTTTACAGCAGGAGTGTGTTCTATGATATTGCCTGTTTGAAGTGGAAATTACCATCCTTTGGTTATGGCATTGGGAAATGTATTGCTTAGAGCATTTATTTATTTATTTAACTTCATATGTATTTTTGCTCTTTATTGGGTAGAAGAATAAACTCAACTGGACATGTTAGAGTTTGACTCTCATTGCTACCCACGTCCACATGTATCGAATAGATCTGATGAAACGGCATGGGACAACTCCAAAAGATTCCGTCCATGAAACAGATTTGACTTCGTTTTAAAATTCTTCTGCCCTCCGGGACTTCGATACTTATAGCACTCTGTTTGTCCCGTGAATTCAACTGACCAATTAACCTTGATGTATATAATGACCATAATCCGCTTATTACAAAAAAGGCAAGTGAATTGCACCTTACTTAAACATAGATAAACAATACTCTACTCTCCTCTCTCTCTAAACACATTGATCGCGCTATGCGTGTGAACCGATACTGGCGGCGCTAGTTATAGCGACACTGCTTTCCAGCTTGACTTTTGAACTGTCTCTTTCACACTCGTTTTAATAAATATTTAATATATAATGCAATAAAAATATGTGGTGTGACGAGGTTTACTCCAATTACTACAGACGTAAACATCTAACACAATAAAAAAAAAATTTCGTCTGCATTATTTTAGTACAGTGCTTATAAATACTGAGACTGACTGTACCTTTTCAACATCTCATGGAGTAGAATGAAACTGAAAATAAACTGTTAATTTTATAATATCTAGATGGAGTAGTTAGGTATTTGATGTTGAAAAATCACTGGAGTATTTTGAGAATAAAACCAGCTACACGTGGAGTAAAATGCAACTTTAAAAAAAATAAAAAATAAAACTAATATTTCTTTGGAGTAATTTGAGAATTAATGTATGGGATTCTTATCTTCTTGGAACAAAAGAATGGAGTACTTTGGGAATAACCCGTTGAATGGGGCTTAAGGATATTTCCTGGTCGTCATTATTTGCATGCTAGTCAAAATTTAAGTTACGTAAGTATGTAAGTTGATAATATGTTACTTTGGAAGACTTCCTTAAGGTGGGTTTACGCTAGACGAGCCGAGCATAAATTCGTGTAGTGTGTTACAAGCCTCGAACGAGCGCGCTTCGAGCATTTGGTTTGTGTTCAACTGTTGCTCCGCCAATTGTCGGTTTGTAATGTTCCGTACCTAAAGGGTAAAACGGGGTCCATCCGTCTGTCTGTCTGGCCGTCTGTCACCAGACTGCATCTCATGAACCGTGATAGTTAGACAGTTGAAATTTTCACATATGATGTATTTCTGTTGCCGCTATAACAACAAATACAAAAAAAAATTAAGTGGGGATCCCATACAAGAGACGTGATTTTTTTGCCGTTTTTATAGATAATGGTACGAAACCTTTCGTGCGCGAGTCCGACTCGCATTTGGTCAGTTTTTTGACGATCACAAAGGCATTTGCATCGCGCTCGCAGTGCGCTCGTGGACGTGTTGAGTGACAGATGTATATCCAATCGCTGGAGCCCCATGGAAACGTGGACGGAAGATGTTTGTTTGCAATTAACCCAGATAGCAATATAAACTTGTTTCAAACTTGCACTAAGTTTAAAGTATCAAACGTGAAAACTTGCACCGAGTTTGCCATGGCAACTGTGCAAACTTGCTGGAAGTTTAAGTCAAACTTTCTAGTTACCACGCAACAAACTTGCATGATGTTTGTCAGGACAACGATGTCACAATTATGTCACAACAAAGAACCTTCAATGCAAAATAATTTTATATTTTAATATCACAGTATTACGGTTCATAATTGACTATGCACAGGTAGCAAGTCTACGTCATAATGACGTCAATTTAGTCTCCTGAACGTATCAAGTGTTTATTCAATTTCACACCTAAGAGATCCGCGGAGAATCTTGTCACCGCGGGCTAACTCGACGCCAATGTCATCTAGTCATGACTCTGGAACTCCAGTGTTAGACACGTAAAAGGAAAAAACAAGTTTGCAGCAAGCTTACATTACATTTCCGCGACAAACTTGATGTATCAAATCAATATTATTTGTAAAACAAACTTGCAGCGAGCTTACTTGCTATCTAGAAATTGAATTAAATCAAAACTAGCTGCGACCCACGGTTTCCCGGGATAAAAAGTAGCCTTTGTGCTATTCCAAGTTCTAAAGTACCTACATACCAAATTGCATCAAAATCGGTTCGGTAGTTTTTGCGTGAAAGAGTAAAAAAACATTCATCCATACATTCTTACAAACTTTCGCGTTTATAATAATAGTAGGATAATCCAACGATATGGGACCCAACACATGAGGATTACTATAAAAAATCGGCTATAATAAACTCTGCAGCAGCAGCGGCTGCTATAGCAAACTCGTCCATATTCGCCAAGAGCCGCGAGCACACTACGTTCGAGGAAAGTTTTCGTTGTTCGTTGTAACTCCACACCTGACGCCGCGAACAACGTCGCCCAGAACGGCTTCGCTCATGCTCGGCTCGTCTAGCTTGGACGCACCTTTAGACCGACGAAATGTATATAACCGGTTTAAATGAGATAAGGAGTTTGGTAATACTGGATGCGGCCACGACTTTGCCCGACTTTAGGATTGTCTACGTAACACTTAGCAAGCACTGACACAGTGACACTGCAGTAATAACCGGCCAAGTGCGAGTCGGACTCGCGCACGAAGGGTTGCGGACCATTATCTATAAAAACAGCAAAAAAATCATGTCTGTTGTATGGGAGCCGCCTTATCTTTTTTTTTCTTTTTAAAGCGGCAACAGAGAAATCATTTGTGAAAATTTCAACTGTCTAACCATGATACGGTTCATGAGATACATCCTGGTGACAGACGCACAGACAGACGGACGGAGAGCGGAGTCTTTGTAATAGGGTCCCGTTTTACTCTTTGGGTACGGAACTCTAAAAAGAGCTTATTGCGGCCGAGCAGTAGCGTATGCGCCGTACAATCCTACACACTTGTATTCGATTCCCGACTCGGCCATGCACCAATGACTTACGTATATATGCGGACATTTCACGCTCAAAAAATTTATATCTGCTCTCAATATTCTGCAAACAAGCAGTAGTGCGCAAACATTACTTTGTTCTGGTTGCAGTGCCACCCAGAACTTTTAATACAATTAAAACACTGTGTAGCACTGCATTGCGCTCATCAATCAATCAATCAATAACTGGCAAAGTCGTGGTACATACCCAGACGGCCTCCCGCATACGAGAGACCTTATACGAGTAAAAATAAATCAATAAATAGGTTCATATAAAAGACATCAACGCGCCTAAAATCGCACTTAACACGCGCTTTGTTGTGGCACTGCAGTTATAATGATAGCCTCTGTAGTATAGTAGTTTTTTTTAAGTAACTGAATGACGAGGCGAGCTGGTCGTTTGCCTGATGGTAAGCAATACGCCAGCCCATAACAATAACAGCACCACCCAGAACTTTGTTTGGCAAAATCCTGCGTGGCGCTGCACTGCGCTCGTCACCCTGAGACAATTAGATGTTGAGTTTCGTAATGCGCAGTAATTTCGCTGGCTACAATACCCTTCAAACCGGAACACAGTAATGCTCGCGCACTACTGCTTAGCGGCTGAATAACTGGCAAAGCGGTGGTACCTACCCAGACGGCCTCTCGCATACGAGAAACCTACCAACAGTATTAGAAGTTGGGTAGGTTGGCTCAATTTCACATCATTTGTGCACGGAAAGAAAGCGCATGCATTTGTTTCGTGTCTATGAGTTGTGGGAGCATGGTCCTTTATCCTGGTTCCCTAGATACAGGGAATCCTAGTTAGGGGGCAGGATCTATTAATGGGCAAGCGTGGCGCTTACCGTCAGGCGAACGATTTGCTCGTCTCGTTGTTTAATACTATAAAAAAATTATGAGATAATGGTTTCACCCATGGCTGGCCTGAGATCGCAATGGAGAGGGCTCCATTGCGATCTCAGGCCTCTCACTCTGGAAAGGCTCCAAATCGTCCCACCAACGTTGTCCCACCTTCCAGGACATTAACAATTTCTTAATTTTTACAAGCTTTTATTTAACTTGCAATGTTTGTTTGGGTCAAATCTTGCAAGTTGAATCAGAACCACTTCCTCTTATCCTACGGAGTTGAAATTTCGCATACTTGTCAAAGTTCGATGACAATGCAATATTATGGTTACAGCTGATCTGATGATGCAGACGGAAGGTGGGTAATGGAACTCCTTGACGGATAATCGTAAACTACTTGTATTTGGGCTCATTTTAATCTGCTCGCGGTTCCGATTACGAATTTGTTAAAAGCTTGTCTTGAAAAATATATTTTTCTACAAACATCTTTTTCTAACCACAGAGTCTGAAAATTATATTCACTTACGTCGTTTTGCTGTATTTCCTTATCTTTACACATCTTTGGACCAAGCAGGTTATCTGACGATATATTTCGTCGATTTTTTTTTCATAGTCTAGATATTAGTACAGTCATTTGGTTCGAAAATTAGTGGGTAGTTTGCGACGCTCGTACAACAAAACTATTGACATTACGAAAAAAAGGTACATACATAAATTGTAGGTAATTGTCTCTAGTTTCATTTTGTGTAATAAATTTTTATCGTAAAATAAGTCGGAAAGGAGGTATTGTCAAAAACTGCTTTTATGCGCCATTTTTTCAATATGGCGGCGCGAGCGGCAAAAATACGAGGTGGCAAAGTTGTTATTCGGAAAGAGCACATCAAAATCTATAAAATTACCAAACAACCAAATGACTGTACTAATTAGCAACTAAGCTTATCAAATGTCTACGTTCGTATTAACTCCTGTTTTTGTCCAAGGAGTTAACACTTTGAAATCGCGGCGCGAACTGCGCAAACTATTAATTGTGGAGTTTGAAATATTGTACAATACTACGACCTCTAGATTACAGAGATAGCTACAACTGGAAGGTCAGTAATTATTCAACCCGGAGTAGCAAAGTTGCCGCAACTGCTTGCTATACGCAACCGCTAACGGTTGTCCAAGGCCGTATTGCAGCTTCATAGTAATAACCGTTAGCGTTTGATGATTTGAATGTATTGGCTTCTAGCATGATTTTTCATCGCTCTTTTAAAATCGTTATGTAATTGAGTGGCGAGGCGCCTGCCCATTACACAGCACCACCCAGAACATTGACGCAAAATTCTCTACGGCACTGCTCTCGTCACTCCGAGAATTGTTTCAGAAGTTTCAGTAAACAGAACGTTGTGTTTTTTCCCAAAATTGATATTATGTTTACTAACATATTCCCATATTTATAACAATTCAGATTTAGCCTCAGAGGCCCTCAAAACAAGCTCGCGATATAACTAATCAATTATTTTTATCTATTTTTAACCTGTACGCGATGAAGTCTATGCAATATTCCTGTAAAAAAGTAAGAAATTACTTTTGTTTGATAACCACACAAGTATAGACCAAAGGGTAAATTCAGTTGATTTTTTAATAATTTAAACAGAGAAAAATATAAGTCATAAAAATATTAGTTATAAGGCACATTAAAATTTCAAAAATGAACTTTAAAACGAACACGTAACAAAACTTAAAGACAATTTTAGTTCCAAAATCGAAACTAGATGGCGCTAGCAAACGAGCCGCCGATCCTGAATCGCGGTGACGAGATTTGCAGCGACCAACAGGTTAGAGCAAGCGCGCGCAATTTGAATTAGCTCTGGTCTCCCTTCAACACGTATAAATCTTTCGCCTTTTACTAAAGATTTCCGTGGAGGGGGACACTCAAATGAGTCTTGTAAAGTTTTTAGACGGCCCTGCTTCGGCGGGCCTTGTTTGGTATATATTACGCATATAAATATATATAAATTCTTTATTTCGGACAATATACACATCCATATTTTATAAATATAACATTAAGATTAAAAATTATAAATTACAATCAAAATAACAAGCTAGAATTACAAATTAAAAATAACAATTAAAATTAAAAAATAAATTAAATTCAAAGATTCAGAATTAAAAAATAAATGAAATAAAATAGTTAATATAAATTACATGTCTGAAAGAAAAATGAAGATTAATTGATAAAAAATAATAATAACAAGCATGTTGCACACATTTTATTACAGTTAACAACACTAATTTTATTACAGTTATATGTCAATATACAAAAATCTATCTATTCTATATATATAATCATGAATCCATATTTCCCTTGGTCACAACGCAACGGCTGGACCAATTTCTTTAATCATTTTTTTTTTGTGTTTGGTTATTGTCAGGAGAAGGTCTTATGAAAGAAAAAAATTAAGAAAGTTTTGCGGAACAGAAAGTTTAAGAAAACTAACGACCAAATTAACTTTTTTAATGTAACCTTATGGCGTTGACATAACTGTCAGTTGTTTGACAGTTGGTATTTTTTTTGTCCTCTTTCTGAGGAGTTTGGCGTCGCACGTAAAAGTTGCTAGTTAAGACAGGACAACGTCTGTCGGGTCCGCTGGTCAATAATAATACAGAAAAAAATAAAATTTTATGTCAAAGATTAATAAATAAAGTTGAATTTATTTACTAATCATAGTTTTAATTCATATTGTTGGTTCATGAATTCCTCAAAATCATAGAACGCCTGCTCAACAAGTAACAGTTTCAATTTGTTTTTGAAAGATGCGAGGCTACGAGGTTTGATCTGACAGTTTATTGTATATGATCAGCCCATATATCTCTCAAGCGCCCATCGATCGTGTTGAGCTCAGACTAAACACTGCGACTATGTATTATGATGCAATTATTTAATTTATACTTACCTAATTGTTCATTTTAATCAAATAATTGTTCATTGTTATATTTCGAGACATTTTAAAAGAGTTGAAAAAAGAGACATCGCCGCAGAGTTTCTTGGTGCTATCTTCTCTAGCGGGCGTATTTCCGATGCACTGGTAGAGTCAGTTTACGCATTTCTTTTCTGCACCAGGGCTTCAGTTTGAGTATAGGACAGAAATGGGTGAACATACTTACCTTTTTTCAAAGTCATGTTAACTTAAGTAACGATTCTTAAACTTTTTTTTAATTTTATTTGTATTGTGTTTATGACCTTTAAAAGTGCACTTTTTGCCTATTTAATATATATTACGATATTTGACTTTGACTTTGATATACATTCTTGAGACAATAGATAAAATAGTTCTCTCGTATGCGAGTGGCCGTCTGCATTAGTACCACAACTTTGCTAGTTATTTCTGCCGCCAAGCAGTAGTGCGCAAGTTTTACTGTGTTCCGGTTTGAAGGGCATTGTAGCCAGCAAAATTACTGGGCATATGAGACTTAATATCTGGCGTCTCGGGATAATACAACTGCGAAATACAACTGCAATTGTTGTGGGTAGGCGTGGCTCTTACCATCAGGCGAACGACTTGATAGTCTCATGATCACGACACAGTTAGGTACATAAAAAGTGATCTTACACGAGAAAAAGTACGTTCGACTACAGTGGAAAGTTTTTATTGCACTCACGTCTCTTGAATAGTTCTGCACAGTAATAAAACAGTAATAATTACCGAGTGAACGCGTATTTTATTATTAACACCGTACCAAGGTCGGGTTTAGAAATGCGCAAACATCATCACAAATTTCACAGCAATTCATGCATTAATAACTTTTACATGGCGGATTGTGTGGTGTGACATTTAGTAAGATTTATCGGGTTTTTATTGATTAATCTTAGAAACAGCGACAAAGGTAGTTCTTATTGCGCAATTTCCAGAGACCACATTTAGTTAGTGTAGTATTTATTATAAGAAGCATAATAAGTTTATTTGTATGTGTTTATGACCTTTAAAAGTGCACTTTTGTGCCTATTTAATAAATGATATTTGACTTTGACTTTGAAGTAATCGTAAGTATCAGCTCGAAGCCTTGGACTCCATAGAGAAGCGGGCAAAAAAACTTATTGGGTTCGATGCGATGTTTGAAGCTAAGCTTCAGAGTCTCATGTATCGACGTAAAGTTGCCAGCCTGTCGGTATTTTATAGGATTCATCACGGTGAGTGTGCGATGGAATTATATGACGTAATTCCTCCATCTCCTTTCTACCATCGGACAACAAGACGCACGGATACTCGGCATCCATACATGGTTGACATTCCTCCTGCCCGAACAAAGCGTTTTGCATCGACCTTTTTAATGCGAACAGCTAAGGAATGGAACACCTTGCCAGTGTCTTTGTTTCCCGATTCTTATAATCTGGGTGTCTTCAAGTCTCGAGTGAATCGGTATCTAGGCAAGCATGATCCATCTTCGGCCGCGTCGTCACTTTCCATCAGGTGAGACTGCGGTCAAATGCTTGCCTCTAAGTAATAAATAAGAAAAAAAAGTAAGTAGTAGCAGTAGTAAGATTATAAGTGTAGTAGCATTACTGTGTTCCGGCTTGAAGGGCATTGTAGTCAGCGAAATTACTGGGCATTATAAGACTCAACAGCTAATTGTCTCAGGGTGACGGGCGCAGTGCAGCGCCGCGCAGGATTTTGCAAAACAAGGTTCTGGGTGGTGCTGTTATTGTTGTGGGTTAGCGTATTGCTTACCATCAGGCAAACGACAAGCTCGTCTCGTCAATCAGTTACATAAAGAAGTATTAAGAGGATATGGCACAGCCGCGGCCAGCGAGCACTAGGTATTTGAATAAATGTTTACGGTTTCGCAGAAAATGCGTAAATTAAATAAAATAAATAATAGTAATACACTCGAGAGCAATGAATCCGGGTCACTTAATGAATGTTAAAAATCTCGGAAACTAAAAATGATAGGTTAATGCAATAAATTGTATTTAATAGACAATGTAATACTCCTTAAATGAAAGTAAAAAAAATATGAGTCACCATACATTTTATTAACACAAAATTACATAAAGAAAAAAACTGCTGATCTCTCCTTAAAACAAAAATAGGAAACATGAAATTTTTTAACTTTATTACGATTTTCTTGAATTTTAATACTTCGTATTGCCTCCTCGTGCTTCCATTACTGCGTTTACGCGGTTTGGCATGCTGTACACCAAGTTCCTTATACGATTTTGGGGAATATTCTCCCATTCCTCTGTGAGAGCAATTTTGAGCTCACGAAGCGTGATTGGGGGAGGGTTTCGTTGTTTTACGCATCTGCCTAGCTCGTCCCAAGCATGCTCGATCGGGTTGATATCCGGGCTGCGCGCTGGCCACTCCATACGAGTAATGTTCATCTCTTGAAGGTAGTCATTCACAATCCTACCTGTATGAGGTCGGGCATTGTCATGCATAAATATAGCATCCTCACCTAAATTGACCATAAATGGACCAACGTGATCATTGAGGATTTCTTCCACATATCTTACGCTAGTTAAAGAGCCGTTTTCTATGATCACCAGCTCTGTGCGACTTTCAGAAGAAATTCCGGCCCACACAAGTACAGACCCACCACCGTAGGCTACTTTTTCTTCGATGCATGCTTGCTTGAATCTTTCCCCTGGTCTTCGATACACTCTGTGTCTTCCATCGTGCTTGTAGAGCATAAATTTTGATTCGTCGGAGAACATAACTTTTGACCAATCTTCAATACTCCAATTTACGTCGCTCTGGGCATATCTTAGTCTCGAAATACGATGCCCACGCTCCAGTTTAGGGCCGTTTGCAGGTCTAAGGGGTTTTAAGTTAGATTCAGCAAGCCGACGTCTTACTGTCCATGCACTTGGGTTACTTCCTCCGAGGCGTCGAAACTGATTGGTGAGTTCAGTTCCTGTGAGAAAGCGATTTCGAAGCATGGTGTTCACCAAGTATCGGTCTTCTCGTGCTGTGGTACACCTGGTTCTGCCCGTTCCTGGTCTGCGTAGGTTAGAACCAGTTTCTTCGTAACGTCGGAGAACTCTTTGTACTGTTGACAGCGACACACCGACAGTCCTGGCTGTATCGCGCTGACTCCGGCCGGTTTCCAGCATTGTAAGTATTCTGGTGCATTCTTCAGGCGTAAGCGACATAATTTCAGCTTGAATAATGAATATAGAGCACTATCAACATGGTTTATGTACCCACATAAATGACAGATTACAAACAAAAGCAAAACCAAATGCTGTAATTTCGTAGTTCCATCTTCGAAAGTGGCCCTTTTTCAAATTTGATTTTTTTATGATATAACTTTACAATAACTAAGAAGTTTTAATACCTTCATTTAAGGAGTATTACATTGTCTATTAAATACAATTTATTGCATTAACCTAGCATTTTTAGTTTCCGAGATTTTTAGGATTCTTTAAGTGACCCGGATTCATTGCTCTCGAGTGTATTTTAATTAAATTCGTATCGTGCTTCAGATTTTTGTTAAAATTAGGGTTTCGGGAGAAAACGTTTCTACCACACTACATCACAACCAAATTTGGTAATTTTGGTCTCAAATTCTTAAATGGAGAATAAACTAGGTTTGTAGGTTTTCCTTTTTCTAAGTTTATGTCTATTTTTTATGTTAACAGCTTCCAAACTTCAAAAAAAAATTCGAGTTTTTTGGGTCCATTTATTCAAATTCTATAGGAATTATCATAGGACAACCAAACGCACGGCCATGCGACATCCTTTGATGAGACAGCCCTTTGTGGTGTAGTGGTTGGGCAGGTTGGCTCAAATCTCGTACACCAATGAGCTTGAGGGTTCAATTCCCGCGACGGGACAAATATTTGTGGAGAAGAAAAAAAATAAAAAGCGCATACATTTGTTTCGTGTCTGTGTGTTGGGGGACAATGTTCCTCGTAGTTCCTGGTTCCCTAGATACAGGGAATTCTAGTTTCCTAGTTAGGGGCCAGGATCTATGTATGTGATCGTTGGGCGTATTTATTTGTATTTATTTATTTATCCAAACAAGGTAGACATCCCTCCTGTACAAACAACGTTTGGTGCCACTTTCATCGTACGAACAGCCAAGGAGTGGAACGCATTGCCAACGTCTGTGTTTTCTGACAACTACAACCTGGGAGTCAAATCGAGAGTGAACAGGTATCACATCGTCGCTTACCATCAGGTGAGATAGACAAACACACATATACACTATTTACATATATATATATATATATATATTATATATATATATATATGTAAATAATAGATCCATGTTTGGCCACTATCTCGCATGATGTGAAGCGATGATGTGGCCTAAGATGGAGCACATAGATCTAGAGAGACGGCAGTTGAGCGGCGGCTCAGACCCGTCTCCCCATATAACCAGTAAAAAAATTAGGATTTGTTTATGTACTACTAGCTGCGCCCCGCGATTTCACCCGCGGTTTCCCGGGAAAAAAAGTAGCCTATGTCTTATTTCAGGACATAAAGTATCTAGGTATACACCACATTTCATCAATATCCGTTCAATAGTTAATGAATGATTGAGTTACAAACATCCATACTAACAATCTTTCGCATTTATAATATTAATAATTAATAGGAAATATTAATAGGATCATTACGTTCCCACTGCTGGGACTCAGACCTTCCCTCGTAAAAGGAGTATGGGCCATAATCCACCACGCTGACTCAGTACGGGTTGGTGGATGTCACATGTCCCTTGAATGTTTGTGATAAATTCCTGAGGACGCCGGTTTCCACACGATGTTTTCCTTCACTGTTTTTAGAGCGAGTGTTAAATCAGCACATAAGTTAAGAAAGTCAGTGGTGCGGGGCCAGCGGGATTCGAACTCGGGTGCGTCGGATCGAAAGTCGCACGTTCTCCCAATGAGCCACAATCGCTCTTTCAAATATTATATATGTAGGAAAGTAAAGAAAGTGACGTCACTTATTTGTTATCTGTATCAGCGCGTACTTTGACAGCCACGCACACAATGACAGCGATCGCTTCGATACGAATAAATTAAAAAAAATGTGGTTTACAGACGAAAAGCGTTATTGGTGCGCGAGCGCCAGTCACTCTCGCGCAACCGCGGCGAAACGAAATGCCGCGAAATTAGCACCGCGATTTAAATTTCGAAGTGTTTATTCGAATTCTGTGTTATTTACCAGCGTCACTTTTTTCTTCAACATGGCGGTCCGTTCTGTCACACGTATGGTGGAATACGTCAAGTCCAATAGGAAGATTAGTGAGTTTTTTTTTATATTTGCGTTCGGTTCTTCGGGTTGTGGTGATTGCGTTTGGTTTTTGCGAAATATGCTTGTGACCTTACAATTTGTGAGGTAACCTATCGGTTTGAAATACAGGTGTTTTGTGAGATTTCTTTCGTAAATGTTGGTTCATGTTTGAAGATAGAATGTCTTTATTAGTGTCAATGAAAAGTGTTTTCTTAAGTGAAAGATGGCATAATGCACCAGCCGTGCGTTGCCAAAGAAAAAATATTTAATTTTTAGAAAAAATCAAGAACCGACTTCAAGACTAAACTTTTATTTTTGGTATTGTTGATTTTTTCATAAAGTGCTGAATTCGTTTTGATAAAATTATATGGGACCACCTCTAAAGCTAACCTACCCAACATAAAAAGGATCATTAAAATCAGTTCATAATTAACGGAGTAAACGCGTAACAAAAATAAAAAAAAACAGTCGAATTGAGACCTCCTTCTTTTTGAAGTCAATTATTATAGTGAAAACGACTTACGTCCTAGTGTAATGAATTTTGTTAGCATTTCAAAAGGTTATTGAGGAAATTTAAACAAATAAATGAATGACGCTGAGTCGTGGCTTCTTCATTAGAACTCGTTAAATAAAACCTCAAATGGCGTCAACGACACTCGTCTTGGGTGAGCTGACACGGCTTTACTGATTTTTACCAAATTTTGTATTGTCTGAGAATCGGCTACTATCTATTTTTATACCCCTAAGTGATAAGGGTTGTTCACCCTTAACATTTTTTTTTAATTTATATGGCAAAACACCGTTTGCTGGGTCAGCTAGTAATATTATAAACGCGAAAGTTTAAGAATGATGTATGTTTGTTACTCTTTCACGCAAAAACTACCGAACCGATTTTGATGAAATTTGGTATGTAGGTACTTTAGGACTTGGAATAGCACATAGGCTACTTTTTATCCCGGGAAACCGCAGGTGGAACCGCGGGGCGCAGCTAGTAGGTACATAAATATAATTATTACAAGAAGTAGGGATGTATATATATTTCCTTATTTGTTTGTTTGTCGCCAAACTTGCTGTTCAATGTGAGTTCATCCTCAGTAAAAATTATATTTTTAATTCAAAAACCCCTAAGACAAATATTTACGAATTTGAATAGCAAGCAATTCGATGAATATCTTTAAGTAAATGAATATTAATAAGTTTTGCATATCTTCAGCAAAAAACTTAGGCCAGCACCTCAAAAATTACCTTGTTTTTTACCGTTAGTCGTGAGTGATAAAACTTGTTAGTGACAAGTTTAAAACTTGTTTGTGACAAGTTTTATCGTTTTAAAATGCCTCCCGAAACGGCAAAATTCGCCAAAGCAAAAATAAGTGGTTATTATTCGAAACCGGCCAGTTCTAAGTTAAAATAACTAGGTTACGAGTAAAAGGGGGTCAATATACCTCGGCGGCTAGCAAGCGGCCGTCGTCGGCCGAGCGTGGCGGCGGATTGGCAAAAACTGCACGATGCTTTGCCTTGACTTGCTGAAGGATAGTAAATAAAAAAAAATTATGCCTACATAAGAAGAAAGAAAAAAAATAGTGCTTATTTAAACTGTGACCAACGAGGCATTTGTAAAAATTAAAATGATTATAAAGGAGGAGGAAATATCAAAATTTCAACCTGCTGAGGAGTTTTATGAAAACATTAGTGACATTGTTTTTTTTTTAGAGTCGCAGAGTTTTATTTGACGACTACAAAATCATACAACTAACAAAATAAAGAAACACAGACATACGAAAAAAAACATATGTGACTTGTGTTATCTTTTTCCGTTATATGTATAGGATGGTATTATTTGTTATGTGTAGTGTAGTAGTTTAATGTAATGTTGCGTGTATCTATCTTGAATAAATGTATTTTCATTCTTTTTCTTTCTAAAAAATAAATATATAAACATTATAAAGAAACAAAAGTAAGAGGATAAATATTTATTTATTTAACTTAAACTGACGAATGACGAATAGTATTACATATATTATTGTGTATTATTATTGGAAGACACGCCTTGTTTTGGAAAATAAAACGTTCGTGCTCCATTACTTTTCGCTTCCCGCCAATTTCGCTTCCCGCCAAATAATGCCTTCCTTTGTTACATTGCCTGACATTGACAGTGAAAGGTATTGTTTAATTCGTTCATTCATTCATTCATTCATTCATTCATTCATTTTTATTGTTAGTAGTATCTGTAAAATCAAATAAAATAATTTAGTTTTATCATATTACGGAACCGGAAGACACATAGACAAGCAGAGTACTTTGGCAGATGCACAAGACGTGCAAAGCCAAATCCCACAAGTGGGGAGAAGAAAAAAAATAGACAAACAGACATGGGCGTCAAACTTATACCTGTTGTTGCGTCAGGGGTAAAAAAGTTTTTACGACGAGCGCGAGAAAACGAAAGAAGTGTAAACTTTTACTCAAATATACCAATCTTAAGGAACTTAAAGTTCCCTTGCCAAACAATATTATATGTTTACTTCCATCTAGTTTTACACCTATTTACAAAGTCATAGCTTCATTTATAGAAGCTAATGACATAAAATTGTAAAAAAAATATATAGTACCTAATTAATGTTTAATTTAATCATTAATCATATTTTTATATCATTTCCTTCCTCAAATTACTCCCCTGATCCTATCCTTATATCCGTTTGATCCGATTTTTACCTATATAATATCCTGGTTTCCCGTTTAAAAAAACAATAAATAAATAAAAACGAAAAATAAAGAAAAAACCACATCCTAAGAAAGAAGACGCAGAATCAAAGAAAAAACCAAAGACATGCACAACGTGCGACGCCAAATTCCTCAGAAAGATGAGAAAAAAAATATGGAAACTTGAGCTTCGTAAAAATGTGATTAAATAAGTTAATTACTATAAAAGTTTTGTGAGTTTGATTCATTATAAACTACACTGCGCAGTTGCCGCGATCTCGTAGCTTAAACTCGCCCTGATGAAGAGCATCGGACATGCTCGAAACCTAGGTCGACTGATTCGACAAACTACGTGAGTCCTAGCCGTTTTATTAAAAGTTGGTACGTCTCTCATATGCCGTCTGGGTAGGTACCACAGCTTTGCCAGTTATTCTGCCAAGCAGTAGTGCGCAAGCATTACTGTGTTCCGGTTTGAAGGGCATTATAGTCAGCGAAATTACAGGGCATATGAGACTTACTATCTGATGTCTCGGGGTGATGAGCGCAATGCAGTCCTGCGCAGTGCTATTTTATGTTATTAAAAGTTTCCGGTGGCACTATAATTGTTATGGGCAGGCGTGGCGCTTACCATCACGCGAACGACTTGCTCGTCTAATCGGTTAGTGCCATAAGAAAGAAATACTATTTAAAAAGTACTATTTGAAGAGGTCGCGGCAGGCGCAGAAAAAGACGGCGGGACGAACTTGATTCCTACTGGAATTATTGGATTGTTAGAGCCCTAAACCGCGAAGATTGGAAGGAGGGAAGAGACGCCTTTGCCCTGCAGTGGGACATTAACGGCTAGTAATAATAATAATTTAAATAGTGCGAAAACTTATAAACTACAACTGATTTCATCGTAAAAATGCAATAAAAAAACGATTACAACGTCCATAAGCCTAATTAACGCTAATGTACAGTTTTTCTCATTACCTATTAGAATTAGTCATAATAATAATTACATACTTACATAATAAGGTGCTTAAAAGGTTCTCTGTTATCATATCATCAGCCCATCACGTTCCCACTGCTGGGACACGTGCCTTCTCTCATAGAGAGAGTATGGGCCGTAATCCACGACGCTGGCCCAGTGCGGCTGGATATCACATGTCCTTGAAATTTGTGATAAATTCTTGGACATGCCGGTTTCACGATGCTTTCAGTCTCCGTTTTTAGAGCGAGTGGTAAATCCGCACATAACTTAAAAAAATCAGTGGTGCGTGGCCAGCGGGATTCGAACTCGGGTGCTTCGGATCGAAGGTCGCACGTGCTCCCACTGAGCCACACTCGCTCTCGGGTTCAGATAGATAGATAACGCTTTATTGTTACACAACTAGAAATAATTACAAAACAATACTTAAAGCTAGTGTTACAATCGGCGGTCTTATCGCTTATAGCAATCTCTTCCAGTCAACCCTTGGTTGGAGAGGACTAAAAAAAACTGTACAATTTTTATTCTGTATTAGCTAACCTGACAGCTAAAAAACTGACAACGTCAGTCGTTGTCAGTTTTTCAGCTGTCAGGAAAAAAGCACTTTCAATTATTCTCGAATTTTTCAATTTTCTGGGCAACTAATCCAATTTTTCTTTCCATAAAAACTTAATTCGGATTATTATGAACATAAAAAAGTAGCCAAACCTGTCCACCCATTGTCAAGTGCTTACCAATAAACAGCATTTAATTTTTATTTTATAGTTTTTATTCTATCATGTTTATGTTGAGTTCGCGTAGAATGAACACAATCCATTGTCGTTCATTCACAACGAATGAACGAAAGAATAGCTTCATAGCATATATCGTGCCTATATATACGTTGGCGGTTATGAATCGTCAACCAAATTCCTGTTATTTAGATACGAATAAGCACCAAGATTAGAAAACCTTATAAAAAAAATGTAAAATAAATTCCCACGATGCTAATTATACTAAAATCATCAAAAGCAAAAATTCTTCCGCATATATTTAAATTACAATACACAAGAAGTCATGTACCTAGTTATATACCTACCTACTTATATTGTTATCATGAATAACATAACACATACCTATTGTATTTTGCACGGCTGGCTAAAATTCAAGGTCGTTGACGACATTGTCAGCATTTAAACAATGAGTTGATAATTATTTGATTCTCTTTTAGTTATAATTGGATGGCACAATTTTTTTGTTGTGGTGGTATTCCATGGCGGAGCAAGTCCATGTTCCATGGAAGACATGACGTGTTTACGAGTGGAAACACGTCAAGTCTTTAAACATGGAACATAAATAATATAACAATATAGTTTTGGTTGAAAAAAAAAAATTGTTGTTGTTGAGTTTACGCAGAATGAACACAATGCATTGTCGTTCATTCACACGTTAGAGACTTGACGTGTTTCCACTCGTATAAATAATATATTTTTTGTTGAAAAAATATATATTTTTGTTGTTGTTGAGTTTACGCAGAATGAACACAATGCATTGTCGTTCATTCACACGTTAGAGACTTGACGTGTTTCCACTCGTATAAATAATATATTTTTTGTTGAAAAAATATATATTTTTGTTGTTGTTGAGTTTACGCAGAATGAACACAATGCATTGTCGTTCATTCACACGTTAGAGACTTGACGTGTTTCCACTCGTATAAATAATATATTTTTTGTTGAAAAAATATATATTTTTGTTGTTGTTGAGTTTACGCAGAATGAACACAATGCATTGTCGTTCATTCACACGTTAGAGACTTGACGTGTTTCCACTCGTATAAATAATATATTTTTTGTGGAAAAAATATATATTTTTGTTGTTGTTGAGTTTACGCAGAATGAACACAATGCATTGTCGTTCATTCACACGTTAGAGACTTGACGTGTTTCCACTCGTATAAATAATATATTTTTTGTTGAAAAATTATATATTTTGTTGTTGTTGAGTTTACGCAGAATGAACACAATGCATTGTCGTTCATTCACACGTTAGAGACTTGACGTGTTTCCACTCGTATAAATAATATATTTTTTGTTGAAAAAAAAATATTTTTGATGTTGTTGAGTGTACGTAGAATGAACACAATGCATTGTCGTTCATTCACACGTTAGACGCTTGACGTGTTTCCACTCGTAGAATAATATATTTACAGTTGAAAAATATATTTTTTAAGACTGACAAGAGACACAAGATTTAATAAATTCGTACCTCATGGGCAAACATGCTCCACAACCGCAACTACGCTTACCATCAGGTGAGTTGTTGTCAAACGTGAGCCCATTTAATCATAAAAAAAATCTGAATCGCGGGTAGATTAATATTAGCCCAAACACTAGTAGTTTACAATTATCCGTCAAGGAGTTCACGATGTTTTCCTTAACCGTTTTTAGAGCGTAAGCGGAAAATCCGCACAACTAAGTTATTGGTGCAAGGCCGGGTCGTGTTTCAAACTCGGGTGCGTCGGATCGTAAGGCGCATAAGTAAAAAAAACTAACCAATCTATATTTCTATCTATATTTAGATAAATTTGTTTGTATTTAAGTATTTACATATGTTTGTAGGAGGTAATCTCTGGAACTACTGATCCAATTTTGAAAACACTTTCACTGATAGAACGCTACACTATCCCTGAGTGACATGGGCTATGTTTTGTTCAATTCAATTCATTTATTGGCCAAATTATAACAATGGCTAGTGTTTGGGCTAATTTTAATCTGCTCACGATTCCGATAAGGAATTTGTTGAAAGCTTGTCCTGAAAAACATAATTATCAACAAAAAATATATTATTTTTACGAGTGGAAGCACGTTTAATGTCTAACGTGTGAATGAACGACAATGCAATTCATTTATTGACCAAATTATAACAATGTACGTTACATTAGGCATGTCATTAAAATTGCTTAATTAATTATAATATACTTAAAATAAGTATTTTTGAATATATGAGATTAGAAAATGAACATTTCTTTATTTTTTTCTTCCTTCCAGCAATTCGTCATAAATTCGTTTATTGTGTAGAAAGGATGTGTTTCGAATAAAGCTTTAATTACTGGGCATTATGAGACTCAACAGCTAATTGTCTCGGGGTGACGAGCGCAGTACGGCGCCGCGCAGGATTTTGCAAAACAAAGTTCTGGGTGGTGCTGTTATTGTTATGGGCTGGCGTATTGCTTACCACCAGGCAAACGACCAGCTCGTCTCGTCATTCAGTTACATAAAAAAAAATAATTAAATTCTAGGGTAGGTAATTTAGTTACGTCAAGGGGTAATTTATTATACACATAAATTTTTAAACTTAGTCCACGTTTATATGTCTTGGTTAACCTAGTCGCAGGCACTTTGAACTTTTCTTATTTCTAGTGTTGTATTTACTATGTCGACGCGAACGGAGTCACCGCTGTTTGTACTCAATAACTAGCCATGGACGCAAGCAGCAAGTTCTGATGACTTTGACCTTTGTTTTTAAGAAACTACATCCATTTTATGCGCTTTTTTGTCATTAGTGCACAATGCTTGGCAACTAAAAATACACTCAGGCAATTACGTATTCACTGGTAATTTTGAAACTAATTTCTATCTGTGTCCCGTGGTTTCGAACGCGTTGACAATGTTCCTATCTTATACTTTTTTAACTGTAATTTTACCAAATTTCGTCAAAATTAGTTTAAGAAAGAAAGTAAGAAAGAAAACATTTATTTTGACAAAACTGCACACGCTACAACAACGATCACAACACAAAAAAAAACAATTAATAAATGAAATACTAGGTGCTTGTGTACGAGAATCGCTGCCGTGCACATTGACGTCAAAAAAGGTCTGAACTCAGCATATTGCTGTGGATAAATCCACAACGCTGGTTTTCAGCTCAAACCTCTGATTACGTTTAACCAAGTACACACACAGCATTTTGCATATTATATAAATATATTTATTATTTATTGTTCATCATCATCGGCCCATTAAGTTCTCACTGCTGGGACACGGGCCTCCTCTCGTAGAGAGAGGTATGATAGGCTATACCAACTTCTCAAGCGGGCGTATTTCTCAAGCACTGGTAGAGTCAGTCTTCGCATTTCTTTTCTGGGCCTGGACTTCAATTTGAGTATGGGAAAGAAATGGGGACATGCTTACCTTTTAAGGGTTCCGTACCTAAAGGGTAAAACGGGACCCTATTACTAATACTCCGCTGTCCGTCCGACTGTCTGTCCGTCTGTCACCAGGCTGTATCTCATGAACCGTGATAGTTAGACAGTTGAAATTTTCACAGATGATGTATTTCTGTTGCCGCTTTAACGACAAGTACTAAAAAACAGAATAAAATAAATACTAAAGGGGCTCCCATACAACAAACGTGATTTTTTTTGCCGTTTCTATAGATAATGGTACGGAACCCTTCGTGCGCGCGTCAGACTCGCACTTGGCCGGTATTTTAAGTATATGTGACGTTTAAACGTGCATTTTTTGTGCCTATGTAACAAATATCTTTTGACATGACTTGTGCTATGACTTTGACCTTAATTCTTTTGTACCAATCTTCACGACCGTCATGAATTAGTTCATTGCTTCATTCATTCATTCGAACGAACTAATGATCTGTGAGCGACGTCTTGTCATTTTGTAACCCTTGCGTCATAATGACAGTTTAACTATACCTACTTGGTTGGTACTTCACCGATAGGGACCATGGTCATACGGTTGTATCTGATTTTTAGGGTTCCGTACCCGAAAGATGCGCTTCATACTTTCGCTCATTCTGTCTGTCTGTCATAAACATTTAGTGACGAAACCATATATAGATATCTAGATAGATATCTATCTATCTAGATATCTATATATATATATACATATATATATATATATATACTGATGATGATTAAAATAAAACTTTATCAAGTATACGTTTTATCAAACATAATACCGACTTCAATGTATCTTCGAAGTCCAAGGTCAAATATCGATGAAATTTATATGGAACCACTTCGTAGTTATACTGAACCCAACGGAAAAAGAATTTTCCAAATCGGTTCATGAATGACGGAGTACTGAGGTAGATGATAGATAAACACTTTATTGTTAAAAACCTTAAATATATGTACATGAAAAACATTTCACAGTAATCAGCATAACAATAGGCGGTCCTATCGTTCAAAGCGAAAGCTGAGAGGTAACAAACATAAAAAAACAATCGAATAGAGAACCTTCTCCTTTTGAAGTCGTTTAAAAAGTGTACGGAACCATGCATGCGTTCGCGCTTGGCCGGCTTACAATCCGTGCTTGGAGGTCGGCAAGAAGTAACCTCGGTCAAAGACATTTCAAGACGATTGAACCTATTGTGTGCAGTCGCTTGGCGTATTTGGACAAACATGTGCTAAAACACCCAAATGTAAATGGATTCTTAGAATCCAAAATAAATCCATCATATTTACGTTGTTATATTTAGTATTCTGTGGTTATATTATGTTGTGTGTTAGGTAATAAAATAAAAAAATATTTATTTAGCAATGAACTTATTCGAAGGTACATATCGTCCCCTTACTGCAAAAACCAACCAAGTGCTGCTTTTTAACATATGAACATTAGTATGTATTCAATTCAATTCAATTCAATTATTTATTGCAATCCATAATGTAATTAGATGATAGGTAAAATAAAAATAAAGTTCATCATGGACCCTGTCACATCATGGGCGCAGCAATTAGGAGAGAGGAAGACTATTTGATTTTATGTAGATCTTGAAGAGGAGATTCTATTGGTATTTGTAACTCATTTTTGTTAAAAAGCGCACTTAGTTAGTTTTTGCAGTAAGGGGACGATATGATAAACGTATTTTGATGAAAATTGATATTCTTTATCCCGGGAAACCGCGGGGCGCAGCTAGTAAGACGGTGAAAGCACGCACCGTTTTTACAAGCTTTTTTTTAACTTGCAATGTTTGTTTGTTTGGGTCAAATCTTGCAAGAAATATTGTATTTATTTTTATTGTGTGTCTTGATATATTGTAAACATCTTAAGTCTAAGAAATGAAATAAATAAATGATTATAATAACAAAACACGCACCTATCGTAACGTAACCACAATAAATTTATCAGGTAACTTATGACACGCGATAAAAGTGAAATTGTAACAAAGCCATTAAAAATTAATGATGGTAACATAATGGTGCCTATTCAGGCAAACGGATGTTACGTCATATCTCGTATTACCTGTTTTTATTAAAAAAAATATTCTGGCAGTGTTAATGTAAAATAAAGTAAAATTAACAAAGGTCCAAGTAATATATACCATACATACTACGTAACATATATTTTATAAGACATTAAAAAAATGCGTCTATTTTTAGGACATTGTTTTTTTATGAAATATTTTTTTATGTATTATGTTAAATATTAGCAACTCTATTTTTTTACACTTAATAGATCTATGTTTGGCCACTATCTCGCCTGATGTGAAGCGATGATATGGCCTAAGATGGAGCACATAGATCTAGAGAGAGACGGCAGTTGAGCGGCTGCTCAGACCCGTCTCCCCGATGGTTCACCGAACATCATCTCGAAACACGACTAGGTCGCTTGACGGCGTGGCTTTGTTCGGTGGGTGGTATTACAACCACGGCCAGAGCCTACCACTCCAAAGCGCGTAAGCGGGTTTCATCACGATGTTTTCCTTCACCGTTTTAGAGCGAGCGTGCAAAAACTGCACGCTCGCTATTATTTATTAGGAGCCTGTTTTGTCCTACTGCAGGGTTAAGGCCATGCATGTGTTCGCGCTTGGCCGGCTTACAATCCGTGCTTTGAGGTCAGCAAGAAGTAACCTCTGTCAAAGACATTTCAAGACGATTACAATATTACAAGTATTGGCAACACTATTATTATTTATTAGGAGCCTGTTTTGTCCTACTGCAGCGTAAAGGCCTCCCTACCCTCCCTCCATTTATCTCTATCCATTGCCACGATAAAACCATCTTTAAGGTGTGAGTCTAGCTCATCCCGCCATCTCCTTCTTGGTCTGCCGCGAAGTCGTTTGCAATCATGTGGGCCCACTGGTTCTCGCCCAGAGATCATTTGACATGCGGCAGACAAGTCCAGCCCAGTCCCATTTTGGCAATACTGAGTAAATATCTAATGGAATCAGGAGTGACGTTGCAGATATTCATCTCAAATCTGAAACACAATGAAAATATCTAGTAATTCCGCTGAAGTGAAGTGGAGAACCCCATTTGGCAGCACACAGTAGTCATTTAAGCTAAATCTCTTTTATATTGTTTTTACATATATTTTTTTTCGTAATTCTATTTTCTTTTCTTTATTTTGTTAGTGTATGATTTTGTGTCGTCAAACAAATGTATTTTCTTTCTTTCTTTGTTTCTTTATTTAAAATATTTAGTGTAAATCCGATATGTTCATGCGGAATTATTATATATTATTAACTACACTAAATATTTTCATTGCGTTTCAGTTTTTTTTTCAATTTTTTGACATTTTGACCTCGAACCGTCGAATCGAACCTACAGTTCTCAATGCATTTTTAACCATAAAATGATTTATATAAAAAAGAGGCCGTACCGTATCCGGCTTCCGTATTTTTAAAGAAGTTTATCATGTTGTTATTTCCGTCTTTAAAATTAAAGGGGAATATATTAAAATTGGTAGAAACCAATTTTAATATACCTACAGTGTTATAAATAAATCAAACTAAAAACTACTTTAGTCGGAAATAAATGTTTTGTAATTTAATTTTGTTGATTCAAAACTAAAAGTTGTGGAGTTACCCCAGATTTACGGAGTTTAAAAAAGGCACATGAGAGTACATCTTGATCAGTAGATTTTTTTTAATTTTGTGGTTTATAAACATGGAGTTTTCTTTAAGATGATTTTCTTCACCGTTTTGAGCTAGTAAAAACTCGCTCGTAATCTGAGGATTCAAACTCCAGTGCGCCGGATTAGAGGCTACTCAATTTACCACTCATCCTCATTTAAACCATTGAAATTGCTGCAAAAAATATAAAATTGCAGCTCAGTATATCAAAAGTGGTTTAGCAACCTTTCGCAATTTGAGCCACTAAGGTCCACCAGTAGCATTTACTCTTTAATTTGTTTTGAGAAACGATAGCACATTGCAATTTGATCTCTAATGCTCAAGTTTTAAGACAGAAGAAGTTTGTAGATAAGTTTCGTTGCTAAGATCTATCGAGAAAAAATCTAAAATGTAGTTAGAACGAATGTTCGTCGAACCAGAAAGATCATCCAATCAATACTTATATGAAATAATAATGATTTATATTTTTAAATCGATAAATGAAGTCTAAGTGCGAGTCGGACTCGCGCATGAAGGGTTCCGTACCATATCTATAAAAAACGGCAAAAAAGTCATGTCTGTTGTATGGATACAATATATGGGAGCGCCCTTAAATTTTTATTTTATTCTGTTTTTTAGTATTTGTTGTTATAGCGGCAACAGAAATACATCATCTGTGAAAATTTCAAGTGTCTAACTATCACGATTCATGGGATAAAGCCTGGTGACAGACGGACAGACAGACGGACGGACAGCGGAGTCTTAGAAATAGGGTTCCGTTTTACCCTTTGGGTACGGAACCCTAACAATACATTAAAACTTCTTTAACATAACTTATATTTTTACGTCCGAAAAAATATCTAAATGACAGTGGAAACCTTATCAAAATCCGTTGCGTGGTTTAGAAGTAAGTTTTTTGAACACCAACTAGCTACCAAAAGAACAACACAAAACATCCTGTATCATCAAACATCTTCCGCATAACGAGTCTTATGCTTTCTTAAATAAGGTTTCAAATGACATTGTTATCTTTCGTTACTTTTCAACATCGGCTCCAACTCACCGCGGAAACAGCGCACAATGATCATCATCACAACATGCCGTCCAAATTGTTATGATACACTTATTGTATAAGAAACGTGCTCGAATTCCAGATGGAATGCTCAACAAATTTAATAACGTAGTTGTCAGCGACATAAGTTTTGCTTGTGGTCGTCGGCCATCTTGGTAGGTAGGAACCACACATCCTGCCGCCAAGCAGTAGTGCGCAAGCGTTACGTTGTTCCGGATTGAAGGGCATTGTAGCCAGCGAAATTACTGGGCGTATGAGATTTAATATCTGATGTCTCGGGGTGCTATATGTGAGCGCAATACAGTGCTATGCAGTACTTATTGAAGTCGGTTACTTCAAAAAAGGAGAAGGTTCTCTATTCGAATGTATATTTTTTTTTTATTTTATGTTTGTTACCTCAGAACTCGGTCGTTCATGAAGCGATTAGGTTTTTTTTTGTGTTGGGTTCAGTATAGCTACGAAGTGGTCCCATATGAATTTCATCGATATTTGACCTTGGACTTCGAAGATACATTGAAGTCATTTTTTTGTTGTTATGGTATTAACAGTTCTGAGTGGCACTGTTCTGTGACACAAGTGTTATGGGCTCTTACCATCAGGCGAACGACTTGCTCGTCTCAGTACTCAGTTTCACAAAAAATATAAATAAACTTTATTATTCACCTTAAACATAGAAATATAGTACAAGTTAAATGTTTACAATGGTGTAACAATGGGCGGTCTTATCGCTTAAAGCGATCTCTACCAGACAACCTTTGGATGGAGAGGAAAAACGAAACAAACGGAAGGCGGTATATTCCTGAATACTGACTTCTGGCCTGTAGGGGTAGTATACCGGAGATACAGGGAAGGAGCGAAATTTTTGAACCCTGTGAAGTAGTGTGTGTGGTTTATTTAATATCATCATCATATATATAAAATTCTCGTGTCACAATGTTAGTTACCTTACTCCTCCGAAACGGTTTTACTGATTTTTACCAAATTCTATATGCATATTCAGTAGGTCTGAGAATCGGCTACTATCTATTGTTCATACCCCTAAGTGATAAGGGTTGTTCACTCTCATTTTTTTTTAATTTATATGGCAAAACATCGTTTGCCGGGTCAGCTAGTAAATTTATATTTTTGTATGTATGTTAGTCTGTAAGGTATAATATATATTCTATGGGCCTCTGTTAATTTTACCTCGTTATACCTTAATATTGCTTGAAATAGAGTTTAATAATAATTATTAATAATAATATAGGTATCTAATTTAATACCTCTATTGTCAATTACGATGTCAGACCTGCCATTGTCCCGAGATGAGTATTATTGTGTTATTACCACAACAATGGCGGCGTGACGTGTTTAATCTAATTGCATTTATGTAATCAACTCGTGGGTTCTTTCAAGGTCTGTGGGAGTAACGGGTCTTGCAAAATTGGACTTCTTTCTGTGGCTTCGGCAGTGATTCTCCCGATCTCCCGTGGTTTTTAACCGACTTGAAAACGGAGAAACGGCCCGCCTGATGGTAAGCGGTTACCGTCGCCTATCTGCAGCACCAGAGGCATTGCTGATGCGTTGCCGACTCTTAAGGTCTCTATTAATTCCTCTTTTAAAGGACTCCATGTTGTAGCTCAAAGAAAATACCGACGAAGGTAGGTCGTTCCACATCTTACAAGTGCGAGGAAGGAAAGTGCGTGTGGTGTGGGAAGTCCAGTTTTGTAAGATGTGGGGGTGAGCTTTTTACTATTCAATTTTTTTTAATGTTTGCTACGGAGTTCTGAGTTCTGAGAACTCAGAACTCCGTCATTCGTAAACCGATTTGGAAAATTCTTTTTTGCGTTGGGTTCAGTATAGATACGAAGTGGTCCCATATAAATTTCATCGATATTTGACCTTGGACTTCGAACATACATTGAAGTCGGTTTTGATAAAACGTATCCTTTTTTTTTGTTAATGAGTGATGAGACGAGCAAGTCGTTCGCCTGATGATAAGCGCTACGCCTGCCTATAACAATTGCAGTGCCCCCCAAAACTTTTAATACCACAAAAGCATTGCGTTCACTGCATTGCGCTCATCACCCCGAGACATCAGATATTAAGTCTCATATGCACAGTAATTTCGCTGGCTACAACACCCTTCAAACCGGAACACAGTGAAGCTTGCGCACTACTGCTTGGCGGCTGAATAACTGGCAAAGCTGGTACCCACCCAGACCGCCTCTCGCGTACGAGAAACCTACCACCAGATAACATTATGTAGGTAATATGTTGAATTATTGCAAATGAATATATTGATTTTGATTTTGATTTTGACATTTTAATAGATTTGATTTAAGTAAACAGTATCCGTGACTATAATGGGGTACTCGTAGGCATACAAAACGTGTGTGAATCTATGTTAAACCACAGAATACTGAGGGACAGAAGCATCACTCCGCAAATAAATTTAAACAAATAGCGACTCTTGCTATGACGCAATAAAATTCAATTCAGCTCGCGTAGCGCTGCATACGTACCAGTCATATTAACCTACAGAGCGCCTCACTTTCTATCGCACCGCTCTTATCTCTTCTGACGCGGCACGTGTAACGACGCGCGACCCGCCGTCGGTGACCGGCTATGTACTTGTAGCTACGTACCTACAGTGCGGAGTGCGCTCGGCCTGGTTAAACAGTAAACAATGAATTCGTGCCGGCCGCCGGCGCCGCGCCGCCGTGAGGGTAAGACCGTGGTGATTTCACACACACACGTAAATAAGGTACAATTATCTATTCTGTAGAGCGATTGCGGCTCAGTGGGAGAACGTGAGACTTTCGATCCGACGCACCCGAGTTCGAATCCCACTGGCCCCGCACCACTAACTTTCTTAAGTTGTGTGCGGATCTAAAACTCGCTTTAAAAAACGGTGAAGGAAAACATCGTGAGGAAACCGGTATGTCCAAGAGTTAATCACAAAATTTCAAGGGTATGTGACATCCACCCGCACTGGGCTAGCGTGGCGGATTATGGCTCATACTCTCTCTATGAGAGAAGGTCCAAGTCCCAGCAGTGGGAGCGTGATGGGCTGACAATGATGATTTGCTTAGACCCCTTATGTTAAACGACGATGTGCCTGAATATCGAGGACATTGGTCTATAGGAAGGCAGTTAAATGACTGCTCAAACCTTTAACTCTGATGGGTTTATTTTCTAATGTTTGTCTGTCTGTTTGTCCGCAGGGTTTGTGCTGGCGTCTGCGGTTGTGCTGCTCTTGGCCGGCATCGTCTGCGCGATATTCTTCGGCTCGTGGGTCCGACTCTTCATAGATCATGTGAGTTGTACTTTTTTACCACGTTTTTATTAACTTTCTTATCCGGGTGGAATCTTGTAACTCAAATGTCGAGCACTTCCCGATTAGCTATCTCGCTGAAACTTTCAGGGTAGCTCAAAACTCGATGACAATGTATTCTAAATACATAAAAACATGGATTTTTACCCCCGACGCAAAAGCTAGCTCTTGTCTCTTCTGACGCGGCACGTGTAACGACGCGCGACCCGCCGTCGGAGTCCGGCTATGTACTTGTAGCTTCGTACCTACATTGCGGAGTGCGCTAGGCCTGGTAGCAGTTAGAGTAAACAGACCAGAACAGTCCCCACAAGCAGCACCAGTTCGTGAGCATGACTTGTGGGCCAACCATCTCCCTCTCAACCATATTCAAGGGAAGGCAGTGATCCAACACACAGAGCCTCATAATGCCCAGTGATTTCAAGTGCTGGTTGGCACAGTAACTGAAGTGTCATAGGGTTATTTTGTAAGTTTCAAGTTGCAAAATAAGCAACGCCCTTGCTCGTCCCGTAAACAAATTTCACAAGAAAAAGGCATTTTTTAAAGCAATAGATAGATAGATAACTCTGTTGCAAACCGCAGTGAATTAATGTAAAAATTAACATAATTCGTAAGTTTAAATACCTATTATAAATAATGCTCAGTGATGACAGAATTCTGATGAAAATGTTTAATAGATGCAACTGTGATTAAACTAAATTATAATAGCTTTTTAATTAATCATAATTAAGCTATAGGTAACTTAAATTGGGTTAAGTGTATAAAATAATGATTCATAAATAAATACGCCCAACGATCACATACATAGATCGCACAGATAGATTTGCACATTATTGTTATGGTAGGATGTACCGATTCTAATTCCAATTATTACCATCTGCTTTGTACTACATTCTGGCAAATAAATGATGATTATGATTATGATTATGATTTTGGTTATGATTATATTTATGATTATGATTATGATCCTGGCCCCTAACTAGGATTCCCTGTGTCTAGGGAACCAAAAACTATGAGGACCATGGTCTCACAACACCCAGACACGAAACGAATGCTTGCGATATTTTATCCGCGCACAAACATTTGTCTGTAATTGTAACTTAGTTATCATGACTTTGAAAGAAAGGGTAAGCATGTCTACCCATTTCTTTCCCATACTCAAACTGAAGTCCGCGCCCAGAAAAAAATGCGAAAACTGACTCTACCAGTGCTTCGGAAATACGCCCGCTAGAGTAGATAGCACCAAGAAACTCTGCGGGATGACTCATATTTAACCGACTTCAGCAAAGGAGAAGGTTCTCTGTTCGATTGTATTTTGCTATTTATTTTTTATATTTATTACCTCAGAACTCCGTCATTTATGAATCAATTTGGAAAATTATTTTTGCGTTGGGTTCAGTATAGCTACGAAGTGGTCCTATATTTTCATCGATATTTGACTTTAGACTTCGATGATACATTGAAGTCGGTTTTTGCTTTTTTCTAAAAATTAATTATTTAAATCTTTTAAAATATCTAAATATGTAACAATGAATAATGAAGGTGTAAATTATAATTAACAAAAAAAAGATATGAAATACTTTACACGAAATGGACCAGCAGTGGAATCATCCTATTCGAAAACCGATCCCGATCGCTTTCAATTTCAAATTTGGAAGGCGTAAGCATCTTTCAAACTGCAATATCGATCATTTTAGCGATAACTCCGTCATTTATGAACCGATTTGAAAAATTCTTTTTGCGTCGAGTTCAGTATAGCTACGAAGTGGTCCCATATAAATTTCATCGATATGTGACCTTGGACTTCGAAGATACGTTGAGTCGGTTTTTGTTTTTTTCTAAAAATTAATTATTAAAACAATAAATATTATTTAATTATTCCGTCATTTTTATTTGTTCTGAAACAACACAGTGCATGATGTCATTTCAAAGTAAATACCGTGTGCGAAGCATGTGTTTATTTTATATTTTTGATTTTTATCTAAATCAAAACAATATGTTTCTCATTCCATGACGACCCTAAAGTCCTTAAACTTCACAAAAGTGTATAAATCACTTTGCAAGTTTGCTTTCGTTGAGCTTGTCGTTTCGTTTGCCAGCGTGTGACGTCATACGTTTGAGGTGACCTTTTGCGCGGCAATATTTGAAACGATATATAAACATAGTTTTAGGTAAGTACTTTTAGGACTTTATTTAATTAAAATATTAATTTTCTTGGCTATATGGTTAATTTTATCAACACTGAAAAGTTGTCCGATCCCCTATTCTACAGACAAATACCGATCACAAGATATGTTTGAAAGCCTGCCTTCCTTCCGGACTTTTGTAGAAAATCAATCCAAAGTCTTCATTCAAAGTAGCCAACGTTCACAGCCGCCGCCGATTCCATGTCAAGGCGTCGCGGCGCCGGCGCAGCGCCCGCGCTCATAATTATTCAGCTAGACTCTCACGGGGTTGGGCAATGCCTGGCTATTGAACAATGCCGTCAATGGGAACGAAAATAAATATACTGCTGGTTGTATAACTAGCGATGCCTCGTAGATTCGATCCAACCGTCTAGCGAGAGCCTCTTGAGATGTTGGTCGAGGCTCTTCGCTATAAAGCCGTTCGTTATTTGTTTCTAATTTTTTTTAAGCTATTGCATAGCTTCTATCGCGGGCCTTGAGCGTGGAGACCGAATCCAGAAATTCCGTAACGAAAATAACCTAACACCCCCCACTCCGAATGCTATGCAATAGCTTTACCGCGGCAGTCTCCGAGTGCCACACGTCCTTTTTTTATTATTAATTTTGTTGTTACGAATAACGTTTCTCTCCCACAACAGGAGGTAATGAGGCACGCGCCGAAGCCAAATGCAAATATATAGAAATAAGTTCAGTAGTCACCTATCTACATACTTCAAAATTTACGTACAATGCGGCAAACGTTTCAAATAGCAGCTTTTTGTAGGGGAATATAGCTTGTCGAAGGAATGCCTAGCAAGTTTAAACTTGTATGAAGTGTCTCTGGTATGACGCCTGTGGTCGAGATAATTATAGGTAATGTTCTAGTGGTGTTGCCGCGCCATTGGGTGTTAATTTCTATGGAGAGGCCGGTATATTTTCAGTGTGTGTTTTTGTAAGATTTATTATTATAATGTTGTGTTCTGTCGACAGGAGCTGGTGCTTCGCCCCGGCTCGATGACGTTCGAGTGGTGGGCGCGGCCGCCCGTGCGTCCGTTCGTGCGGGTGTATGTCTACAACGTCACCAACGCTGATGAGTTCCTCAACAACGGCTCCAAGCCGGTGCTCGACGAGCTCGGACCCTACGTTTACTCGTAAGTTTTTTTTTGTCTGGGAAGTCTTGTGAACGCCTGGTAAGGGAGTGCCTTAGTAGTGCCAGACTTGGTCTAAGCCACCTGTTGGCTAAAACCCTGTCCACTGACCAGACGTCCGTGCCGTTTTCGTCACTTGTTATTTTTTCCGGGCGTATAACATGAGTCATGCAGTTTTTTTTATTATTATTTTTTTATATTTCTTTATACCACAATTTTATTTATTACTAGCTTTTCCCCGTCCGTTCAGCAGTTTCCGAGTCTATAGATAACAAACACACAAACAAACAGACAACAATTTTAAAACCGTAGATTCATATTCAGTACCCTCTAAATAGTCGATCCCAGTTGGTTTTTCAAAAATATCTTCAATGTACAGAATTGGCTCAGTTCCATTTTTATAATAGTAATAGAATAGAATAGATTTATTCCTAAACTAATCCTAAGCTACCAGAACTAGACCAGTTCCCACTTGCAGCATCCGTTCAGGAGTTGACGCGTGTACCACTGCCATCCTCAACCACATTTGAGGGAAGAGGACGACCCTCTGTAAGGGTCGTCTAATCGTAAGATTCTCTTTTATCTAAGAAACGAGACGAACAATTCAACCTTATTCCCCCTTCGCGGTTCTACCACTGGACGGCTCGTCATCGGGCGAAAGCTCATCCACACACTATAGATCTATGGATAGATCTATAGATCCCACACTGTCCGGTATTCCAGGTCATTCTTGCCGCATACCTGCAAGATGTGGAATGAGTTACTGTCTGAGGTATTTCCGCAGGGCTACAATTTGGGGCAGTCCTAAAGATGGGGGTGAGAATGAGGGTTAAAAGGGTCCTTAAAGGCAGAGTGTTGCAGGTGTCCATAGCCGACGGTGACCACTTACCATCCAGGCGGGCCATCTGCTTGTTTGCCGCTTTATTTATATAAAAAAACACCGTTTGCCTGATGGTAAAGCCTCATGCTGTACCATCTAGGGTACTGCGTAGCACTGCATTACGCTCATCACCCCGAGACTTTAAATATTTAGTCTCATAGCAATTTCGTTGACTAAGATGCCCTTCAAACTTGAACAGAACACGGTAATGCTTGCGCACTGCTGGTGGCAAAATAACTGGCAAAGCAGTGTTCGGTTGCAGTGTCCAATTTAAAGTGCACTATTTGTTGTGAAATTACTGGGCATTATGAGACTTAAGAGCTTATTGTCTCATGGTGACAAGCGCAGTGCAGTGCCGCGCAATATTTTGCAAAACAATATTCTGGGTGGTACTACAATTGTATTGGGCAGGAGTGTTGCTTACCATCAGCCGAACAACCTGCTCGTTTCGTCAATTATAAATAACTAGCGACCCGCCCCGGCTTTGCACGGTTATTTATACATATAAACCTTCCTCTTCAATCACTCTATCAATTAAAACAAACCGCATCAAAGTCCGTTGCGTAGTTTTAAAGATTTAAGCATACATAGGGATATAGGGACAGAGAAAGCGACTTTGTTTTATACTATGTAGTGAAAATAAATAAATAACGCCCAACGATCACGTTCATAGATCCCGGTCCCTAACTAGGATTCCCTGTATCTAGGGAACCAGAAACTATGAGGTCCATGGTCCCACAACACCCAGACACGAAACAAACGCTAGCGCTTTGTTTTGTTTTTTTGCACAAACATTTGTCCCTTCGCTGGAATCAAACCAGCAACCTCGGTGTAAAAGATTTGAGCCAACCTGCCCATCCACTACACCACTGGGAGTAACATCGGCTGTCTGTGAGAGAAACATCACCTTATTTTTGTAACTGCGAAGGAAAACAGTTACCTGCATAGTAAATAATTAATTAACGATTTAAAATCCATTGGAAGTGTCGAGCTATAAAACCCAGTTCTTTATAATTGTTTTATTATCTTCATAATTGACGCTGTCATCACTGAATAAATAATACCTACCAGTTTCCCTTTGAACTTCGACAGTTCTTTATTTCGACACGACACACTTACTTCGAAAAAATATGAAAATATTGGCTTAAGTTCAAGTTATATGTAACTAGTTATAAATTACTAAACAAAGCAAAATATAGTTCGACAAGCAGTAGTGCGCAAGCATTACTGTGTTCCGGTTTGAAGGGCATTGTAGCCAGCGAAATTACTGGGCATTATGAGTTTAACAGCTAATTGTCTCAGGGTGACAAGCACAGTGCAGCGCCGCGCAGGATTTTGCAAAACAAAGTTCAGGGTGGTGCTGTTATTGTTATGGGCTGGCGTATTGCTTACCATCAGGTGAACGACCAGGTCGTCTCGTCACTCAGTTACATAAAAAAGTCATTATTTCGGCTGAACATAATTCGAAAGCTATTAGTTCGACAGAAAATACTTCGACAATACAAACGGCCTCAAATGCTAGGTTAGGTTATGTTAGAGCAGTGAGCACACACCGCGCGAGCCGAACGAGCGCCGCGCCGGCGAAGCGCCAGAAAGTAAATTAAAAGTCAAAGTCAAAGTCAAAATGAAAATCTCTTTATTCAGTTTTGGCATCACAGACGCACTTATGAACATCAAATTATCACAATGACTCGTCTCACCGTATCGTAAAAATAACCACTACTCAGAAGATAGGGCAAGAATCTGAGGAGCATTTTGTTTTAGAGATTTTTTTTGGTTTTCTACAATGTTATATTTCTTATGTACCAGTTGGCTACTTTGCGGAAGTGGACTGTTCCAAGCATCTTTGTCTTCTATATATACAGTGTGCTTTTCTCATTAGAACAGTCTTTACAGTCGAAACGATGACTTTTCGAACTATAGTAGAAAGAACTGTCGAAGTTCAGAGGGACACCGAGTACCGACTACGTTATTATATACGTACTGCCCGTACGAGTAAGTCACGTAGATGCAATATCCTGTCGTGACTTGCTCTCGTAATGTATGGTGCGAGCTACGGCTCTACGGACGACCTGGGCTTTAATTCACTATGACAACTTGGCGATTCCTTGCTTCAAGGAAACGTCGATTCCTTCTAACAAACGACATCTGCAAAAATTACTGAAGAGCGCAAACATTACTGTGTTCGGTTTGAAGGGCGTTGTAGCATTTGTAGCCAATGAAATTACATATGTCTCGGGGTGAGAAGCGCATTGCAGTGCTACGCATTGCTTTTTATGATTCGAATAGTTAGGGGAATCGTACTCTCAACCTCCGTTATATAAGTGACCTTCCCAATCATTCCACACCGGATGTATTTTAACTACATCCCCGCAGTTTCTTGGTGCTATCTCCTTTAGCGGGCGTATTTCCGAAGCACTGGTAGAGTCAGTTTTCGCATTTCTTTTCTGGGCACGGACTTCAATTTGAGTATGGGAAAGAAATAGGTAGACATGCTTACCTTTTTTTTCAAAGTGATTTTCGAAGAATTTGAAGTTACAATTTTTAACGTATTTTAATTGATTTGTTGTTTTTACTATTTATAGGCTTGCGTTTGACCGCTATCTCACCTGTTGTTAAGTGACGATGCGGTCGAAGATGTAGCACGCTCGCTCTAGGCGAAACCTGTTCACTCTTGTCTTAAAGACACACAGATTATAGCTATCCGGAAACACAGATGCCGGCAGAGAGTTCCACTCTTTGGCCGTTCGCATTATGAAGGTCGAAGCAAAGCGCTTGTATTATCTGTACCTACCTATATGACGTTTAAAAGTGTTTTTTGTGCCTATTTTATAAATATCTTTTGACTTGACTAACCAGTGTTCCTTCCAACAGGGAAGAATGGGAGAAAGTGAATATAACCGACAACGAGAACGGCACCCTCTCGTTCCACTACAAGCGGACCTACACCTTCCAGCCAGAGCTGAGCGCCGGCGCCGACGACGACGCCGTGGTGGTTCCTAACATCCCTATGCTGGTGAGTTTAGACCTTAAACCTTTAAAAATAGATTAGATTACTTATTTATTTATTCAATAAAATACAAAACAGAATGCAATCATAAAAGAAAGAAAGAAAGAAAGTAGAAAGAAAATACATTTATTCAGGACACAACATTACACTGAACATATTAAAATAAAGACAAAACAAAAACAATAAAAACAACCCAGTGAAATGTTGCGCGATGTCAGGAAAAGGTTCAATCAATCAATCAAAAGTTCTTTATTTCAGTTTTGTCATCACAGACGCACTAATGAACGTCAATTATTACAATGACTACCACCGTATCGGAAAAAGAACCACTACTCAGAAGATACGGCAAAAAACTGAGGGGCATATTTTTTAGAACTTTTGTTACAATATTTTATGTTTGTTTTTGACAATATTATGTTTCTTATGTGCCAGTTGGCTACTTGGCAGAAGCGGAATGTTCCATGCATCTTTGTCTTATATGTAATTACTAACTGTGTAGTATGCTTTTTTCATTAGAATATTTTTCACACTCAATTTGAATCTACTTTCTGTGAGCTCCGTTATACTTTTTGGAATTTTATTGTAAAAACGTACACAATTGCCCATGAAGGACTTATTCGTTTTACTCAGTCTAAACCTAGGTACTACAATTCTATCCTTATTTCTAGTGTTTATGTTGTGGTGGTCACTATTCACCGACTGAGCATACGCTATTATTATAAACAAACTTAAGTATGTGTTGTACATGGTATCGTTTTAAATTACATTCCAAAAGTACCTATGTAAGCCTAATCGCATCATAATTGTTATTAATGAGGAATACAACCGCTAGAGTTCAACCAGGCCTAGCGCACTCCGCACTGTAGGTGCGAAGCTACAAGTATATAGCCGGACACCGACGGCGGGTCGCGCGTCGTTACAAGTGCCGCGTCAGAAGAGATAAGAGCGGCGCGATAGAAAGAGAGGCGCTCTGTAGATTAATATGACTGGTAGGTATGCAGCGCTACGCGAGCTGAATTGAATTTTATTGCGTCGTAGCAAGAGTCGCTATTTGTTTAAATTTATTTGCGGAGTGATGCTTCTGTCCCTTAGTATTCTGTGCTTCTACCTTTCATTTGATTCCAAATACGACATATGTATCGTACATGCCAATTCCAGTAAACTAAAATTTAAAAACCCCGACATTACAAAAAAACAATAAAAAGTAAAAATGGCTAAACCAATTTTGATAAAACATGTCCAAGATCCACCGCTAGAAAATCTGCTCTCAAATATAAAAAAAACTGCATTCAAATCGGTTTACCCGTTTAAGAGCTACCAGCACACAACCACAGACAAACACACATAGTGGTCAAACTTATAACATCCCTCCTTTTGATTCGGGGGTTAAAACGGATGTTAGTGTTGACTTATTGGAGTGGTAGGCTCTGGCCGTGGTTGTAATACCACCCACCGAACAAAGCCATGCCGTCAAGCGACCTAGTCGTGTTTCGTGATGATGTTCGGTGAACCGTCGGGGAGACGGGTCTGAGCAGCCGCTCAACTGCCGTCTCTCTCTAGATCTATGTGCTCCATCTTAGGCCACATCATCGCTTCACATCAGGCGAGATAGTGGCCAAACATAGATCTATTAAGCGTTAAAAAAGAAGTGAAATTTTGAATGGAGATAGCTTATACCCTGGATTAACACATTACTTTGTCCTGGGAAACCACAGGTGAAACCTGGGGGCGCAGCTAGTTGTTTATAAATAGAGCCTCAGTTCTTAGTGTTCGTACTTTTAGGTGTATAATTGCAATGGAATTATACTATTTTAATATATTATAATGACATATTGCCGCATAAATGTATATAATTATGTGCTATTGTGGCTATTAAATAAATAAATGGCAAAAAGTAGTTAGTAATTCTAATAAATATTCTAAAGTATTTTTTTTAATCTAACCTATACTGTCCCACTGCTGGGCAAAGGTCTCCCCCATCTCTTTCCACGCATCCTGATCCCCCGCTATGTCAAGCCATTCCTCTTGGAATGCCACGAGATCATCTCGCCAGCGTTTTCTCTGCCTCCCTCGGCGCCGTCGCCCATCTTCTGGCACCCACTGCGTGACAATCTGAGCCCACTGGTCAGGATGAGACGTGACCCGCCCAATCCCATTTTAACCTGGCTGCTTTCTGGCCAACATCAACGATTCCTGTGATGGAACGCAGCATAGCGTTTCGGACATTGTCGATCCTCTTTATACCTAAGACGCTACGCTCCATCAAAGTATTAATACAAATAAAAATTAAATTCTGTTCGTTGGTAAGTGCATCACATTTTAATGTTCGTAATAGTAAAAAAAGCGGAGGGATTACTTATATATATATTTTAATTTCAATTCATTTTACATTTGCAATCAACCCCCATACATATTATATTATTCCAACAACAACCTACATAATATTCAGCGGGATTACACTATATATTTTCATTGCGTTTCAGTTTTGAGATGAATTTCCGCAACGTCACGTCTGATTCCATTGCGTTAGTAATAGTCCGAATTAGGCTTTTATGATTTAAAAAATTGAAAAAATTGCTTGAAAAATTGGGAAATTTGGGATAAACTGGCAACGGCAACGTCAGTCGGTTCCGCTAGTTTGAAACATATACAGTGTCGAAGGCAAATGATGAAAAGATTTGAATAAATCAATAAGGTAGATCAAATCACGGAGCGCAAGGCCTGAACGAAGGGAGGGTGAGAAGTGGCGAGCGTAACGAGCCGGCGACCTCCCGAGTGGAGTGAAGGTCGAGCGCGCAAGTGGAGCGAAGGGATGACGAAGCGAGAGTTCTGGCGAGAGCCCATTTATTAAAACTGTAGGTGGTATCCCTAGGGATTTTGGAAATCCCTGGTACCCTCATTTCCCTGCGACAGGTATTTGCTTAAATCACTAGATAGATAGATAGTTAGATAGATGAACGCTTTATTGCAAACGCTAAATTACAGACATTACATAAAAACAATTAAAGAAAGTGTTAGATGATGTCACTAGATGTTGTTTAGGGAAATGATAAAATTGTGTTGTTATATCATCGCCCATGATCATCAATTGGTCAAATCACGTAGAGAATTGGCCAAATCTCTGTGACGTTACCTCTATGGTGGTTGGAAATTCTCACGGGAAAACGGGAAAGCTGCGTGTGAACCCGCGGGGCGGCTATATTTTTATAATAATTGCATCCTACGTAACCAGTATAATTATTACAATTTGTCTGTTGTACTATAATGACGATTCATTGCCACAATCATCATTTAAATAAATGACTTACAGAGTTTACATTTATCTACTTAAATGGGATGAAGTAATCGAAAATAATTTAACATTTCCACTTTTCTAGTCATTTTGACGGCCAAAGTTGAAGACTTTTTACGGAATGTTCAAAAAAAGGCATAATGAAACCAGGTCTTTTTGTGCCTAGACGGGAAACTAACTAGCAAAAACGTGTTTGGACTAACTTTTGTTAATAAGTATGGCTGTAGTAACCATGTTTTGAGGTAAATAAATAAATTAATATATGTATATATGGCACGTCTTGTTCTTTTAGGATAATTTTTAACCAAAAATACTGAAAATAGGTTAAGTTAGCAGTTAGGTTTAATATAATTCTCTTAACTATATACCTTAACAAAAAATCATTCAGCTCAGTCAACCACGGAAGGTAGGATACTGGCTTCTAAAATACGGGTGTATTACACACCTAGTTTAGAAGACAGGGGTCCAAATATTAAGCCTAGCCTAAAAAGCCTAAAGAACAATCTATCTTGTAACCTAATTAGCTCAAGTAGCTTTAAAAGAATTTTAGATGTTACCTTAATTACCCATGCATACAGCACATGCATGCAGGCTTCTGATTTAATTAAATAAATTAAAAAAAAAACTGATTGTGCACCAAATTTGGTCTGTTCTTAGCACTCAAAAGTATAAGGGGCAGCCCTTGGCCCTTGGGCCACCCCAACGGTATAAAGGGCAGCCCTCGGTAGGTTAGGGTGCGGCGGGGGTGGCCCATGGGCCACCATAACGCCGCGAGCATGTAATATTCATAAAATAGGTGCTCATTATGAAATATTTTAATGAACATATTTTGGTGCATAATCAGTATATTTGGCGGAAAAACGGAAATAAATTGAGGTAGTAGGCAGTTAAATACAGTCACAGTCAGTTATAGTTATATATACAGTTATATAAATATATATATATATAAATATAAACCAACATACTAAAATATTTTGTTGCTTACAAACAAACCCAAGATGATGTGCAAAGGAAAACAGCAAAATTACCTCATACCGCTGTCAAATGTCACGGGACAACAGCCTCGCAGACAGACTAGAAGGAAATGACGCAACCGCGGATGGCGGTCATATTACTGTTTTGCAATGGAAGATTCTATAGAAATTAGTACTAGATAGCCGTTCGTAGTAGATCTGCTAGGTTAAGCAACGTTCGCAGCGGTCCCAACTTGGATGGATGACCATTTGTGGGTTCCGTACCCAAAGGGTAAAACGGGACCCTTTTACTAAGACCCGCCTGTCATCAGGCTGTATCTCATGAACCGTGATAGTTAGACAGATGAAATTTTCACAGATGATGTATTTCTGTTGCTGCTATAACAACAAATACTGAAAAACAGAATAAAATTACTTACTGGGCATTATGAGACTCAACAGCTATGCAACAACAGCAGTGCAGCGCCGCGCAGGATTTTGCAAAACAAAGTTCTGGGTGGTGCTGTTATTGTTATGGGCTGGCGTATTGCTTACCATCAGGCAAAGGACCAGCTCGTCCCGTCATTCAGTTATATAAAAAACACTGTCCCGTGCTGTGTACTGTCCAAAACGTCGACAACCACGTAACGTAACGCGTGTAAGATTCGGAGACAGTGGAGAGAGCCGTCGCGCTCTGTTTCCCAACGACACGTTGGTGGCGAGATGAGTGCGCGCTGGCGATACGAAATAACTTGAGATCTGTTAAGATTTAATGCCTAATAAAAAGGCTGGTTTGATCATACAAACATTATTTTCACTTCTTTTCATTTCTTTATTTTCTGAGAGTTGTAGGTACTTAAGAAATAAATACTTGGCTTTTAAATGTACATAGATAAAATCACTTTTTTATGGAACTTAGTGATGAGCAAGTTGTTCGCCTGATGGTAAGCCATAACAATTGCAGTGCCACCCAGAACTTTTAATACATAAAAAGCACTGCATAGCCCTGCATAACGCTCATCACCCGAGACATCAGATATTAAGTCTCATATGCCCAGTAATTTCCCTTGAATGAAAAGGACATTCAGTTACAGTTTAAGGATTCCAGATGAGGAGATACTTGTTACTCCAACTGCTACTGTAACTGTATATATTCATATTCATTTATACCTATTTATGAATGAATATGAATATATGAATATGAATGTATATATTACCTATTCATATTGCCTAATTCATAATCCTTACAATAATATATTTTATTGTGTATTCTCTATTCACGTTCTTTGTGTTGTTCTATTTCTAAAATTTTCATATAAATATTAAAATTAATTACTTTCTTTTTAAAATATTGTACATAGCATAATGCAATTTTTACAAGAATAGAATAGAATAGAATAGAAATCTTTATTGGCCATATAACTGAGTCCGTTATACAAGGCAATTTATACACTATTTTTGCAATAAATATTCATTTAATTTTTATATTACTGATACTATGACTACGGGACATCTCACTCGCACTTCTAGATTGACATTGTGTTATGTTAATTATAATTTATACTTCATTGTTCAGTTTATATTTTTAGACATTTGAAGAGATTAAAAAAAGAGGCATCGCCGCAGAGTTTCTTGGTGCTATCTCCTCTAGCGGGCGTATTTCCGAAGCACTGGTAGAGTCAGTTTTCGTATTTCTTTTCTGCGCCCGGACTTTAATTTGAGTATGGGAAGGAAATGGGTAGACATGCTTACCTTTTTCAACCGACTTCAAAACAAGGAGGAGGTTCTCTATTCGTTGTATGTTTTTTTATGTTTGTTACCTCAGAACTCCGTCATTTATGAACCGATTTGGAAAATTATTTTTGCGTTGGGTTCAGTATAACTACGAAGTGGTCCCATATAAATGTCATCAATATTTGACGTCGAAGATACATTAAAGTCGGTTTTTCGATAAAATGTATTCTTGTTTCAAAGGGACGTATGTTTTAAGTTAAAAAAATCACGTATTTTAATTCATTTGTATTGTGTGTATATGACGTTTAAAAGTACATTTTTTGTGCCAATTTAATTAATGTCTTAGGACTTTTGGCTTTGTCGGATATATCAGTAAACAGCTGACAGGGCCGCCCGTTCTTTTGATGTAGGTCACCGTCCGCGGCCGCGCCGGCTTTCACTTGAGACATGGGGCTACCTACGTGGTAGGCGATGTAAAAAGACGGTGACTAAGGTCCGGTAATCGCTGATTCTGTGGTTTTATTCCGAATTCAAATAAGCAGGAGGATTATACTGCGCCATTTATTAATTGATTTTGATGATTCTTTTTTTGTTTGGTAGCCATACTTCAGAGGTGGATCCGTATAAATTTTATCAACATTGAGTGATTTAGACAGTCTCGAAGGCGTTTTGATTTATTTTTCTCAAAAATTTGATAATTTTTTTAAATTTATTATAGGCTTGCGTTTGTCCGATAGATCACCCGTTCTTAATGACGATGCGGTCGAAGATGTAGCACGCTCGCCTAGAAGAAACCTGTATACTCTTGTCTTAAAGACACCCAGATTATAGCTATCCGGAAACAGATGCCGGCAGAGAGTTCAACTCCTTGGCCGTTCGCATTATGAAGGTCGAAGCGAAGCGCTTGGTGCGAGCAAGAGGGTTGTCAATGTCAACCATAAATTGGTGACGGCTTGCCGTACCTCTGGTCGTCCGGTGATGGAATAGGAATGGCGGAATTATTTTAATTCCGTCGCACACTCTCCGAAAAGCAACAGTGGTTCGCGGAATCTGCGTATGTACGAGCTACGTACATTATTATTTTGTTTACTAAGCACAATCGATTAGCTGAATAGGCGGTACCGGCGCCCGCGCGCTTTCCTGTAATATTTATTTTATAAGTATTTTAGTTGACAATAAACAGTCGCTCAGAGAACATCGTTTCTCTTATAACATTACCTACGCAACTTCGTAGGCTAACGTAACAATTGTTGAGGGTCTCTACACATACAAGAGGCAACCCCAACAGCGTACTTTTGTCTGACCTTTGGTACCTACGTCTGAAGTTTTTTTTTATTGAAGTGAGTGCTGAGATGAGCAAGTCATTCACCTGGTGATAAGCGCCACGACTGCCCATAACAAGTACAGGGCCACCCAGAACCTTTAATACCTTAAAAAGAAGGGCACATCAAGCTTCAAGCTGTTTCAAGCGAAATTGGGCATTATGAGACTTAAGAACAGTCGTCTTATGGTGAGAAGCGCATCTTTTTACTGTTCTATAAAAACGGCAAAAAATCATGTCTGTTGTATGGGAGTCGCCTTAAATATTTATTTTATTCTGTTTTTGAGTATTTGTTGTTATAGCGGCAACAGAAATACATCATCTGTGAAAATTTCAACTGTCTAACTACCACGTTTCATGAGATACAGCCTGGTGACAGATGGACAGATAGACAGACGGACGGACGGACAGCTGAGTCTTAGTAATAGGATCCTGTTTTACCCTTTGGGTACGGAACCCTAAAAATTAAAAAAATTATTGATTTGCTCTCACACAAATTCACTCAAGCATTTCTCCCTAACAAAACTAGTCATGCATGTATATACTTTATCTAATTGTATGCTCACTGCATACCAAACTTATCGTTAATATGGCATGGTAATGCTTGCACACTACTGCTTGATTGAATATCTAACAGACGTGGTTCCCAGACTCTTAACTCAGAAGTCAAAAGATATTTATTAAATAGGCACAAAAATGTACTTTTAAACGTCATATACACATTATATAAATCAATTAAAATACGTTAAAAAAAGTTATTTTTAATATCACCATTTAAAAAAAAGTTATATAAAAAACCAAGCAGGAAATATGCTAGAGAAGACACCGCCGACTTCTCACACCCCGTTAATTAACTCCATCTAAAGGTGTACTGGAAGATATCGCTCTTAGCGATAAGTCCGCCCCTTGTACTTTAGTATGCAATTTGTTTTCATGTACCTATTAATTATTCTTGTTTGGTGTACAATAAAGCATTTTGTATGCAGTTCCTTGCCGTATCTTCTGAGTAGTGGTCTTTTTCCGATACGGTGGTAGAATCATTGTAATAATTGACGTTTATAAGTGCGTCTGTGATGACAAAACTGATTAAAAACTTTGAACTTTGAACATTGTATTGTGTAAGATAGCACCAAGAAGCTCTCTCAGCAGTAAGAGGTCTACAAGTCTATAGACTTATTCCGTATGGGTTCCCAAAGTGTGCGCCGCGGCGCCCTGGTGCCCTGTAGAGAGTAAAGAGGGGCGCCGTGAGGCGCTCCTGTTTACCATTCTCCGGAAACTAAACTTAGGCAAATGTAAATAGCGGTGTCAAGCCTTATGCCACGTCTTATAACTTTGAACAAATGTGTGGTGATCACCAAACTCACACGTCATATTGACTAAGTTGCCATTGTATTTTATTTCCTTTTTTTCTTAAATATAAATGTTTTTCGTGTATATAAATATAAAAACTCAGCTTCATATAGTGGATGGTTTAATTTTTGTGCCTATCTACTTAGTATCATTGTACCCTATTTCAACTAGCTAGGGGGCGCCGAGACAAAATACTAAACCTGTAAGTGCGCCGCTAACTGAAAAAGTTTGGGAACCCCTGCCGTATGGTATTCTAGAATCATTGAAGCGTGTCCAGCATAGATCCATAGTGATTCCTGCCCCTCGGCTCGGAACGGCCACCGCAGCGGAACCGGTCGGTTATGGATAACTGTTGATTGTGTGTGAAGCACCTATTAGTGAATGTTGTTATTAATCGACTTTTTTTCAATAATAATAAACAAAACATAAGAATGAAAATTAAAAGAGATATTTATTTTACTTTGTTGAATGGCTACTAATGAGAAGCATGTGCTTGCTTTTCTAAGCATTTCTTATTTCTCTACATTTATTTTCGATCTGTACTTGTTCTTTATGACTGTAACTGCAGGAAAGCCTGTTTCGCACAAGTACTATGTTGCAAATGGTAGCAGAACCCTCAATGGTGCAGTGCTGATGGCACGATATTCGTGAGAATCCATGTGGATCCATGAATGAAGCCAATTCATGTGGATCGCCTCTCGACGCCCCAGGGCGTCGTGGCGCACAGTTAGGGAAGCCCTGCGGTCATCAAAAATCTAAATCTCTTTAATCATTTTGGCATCACAGACACACTTATGAACGTCAAATTATCACAATGACTCTACCACCGTATCGGAAAAAGAACCACTACTCAGAAGATACGGCAAGAAACTGAGGGGCGTTATTTTTTAAAGATTTTGTTACAATTTTTTGAGTTTTTACAATGTTATGTTTCTTATGTACCAGTTGGCTACTTTGCAGAAGTGGAATGTTCCAAGCATCTTTGTCTTCTTTGTAATTACGAACAGTATAGTATGCTTTTCTCATTAGAACAGTCTTAACGGGTAATTTGAATTTAATTTCTGTGAGCAATAAGTAATGCATTCAATATCAGAAATTTATATAGATAATGTTTTCATTTTCTGTATTTCTGTAGGAATAACACTACACGTCATAGATTGAAATCAAGCGCTGCGCGATCTACAATGACGTCAAAACACAGGCTCTCGAACAGGCCATCAATTCCACACATGATAGACTAGAAACCCTGGCATTTGTCGCCGCGGCGAAACGACGTGTGGAGACCTAGTTTCACATTCAGGTTCCGGCATGGGTTCCTAAGTGTTATGAACGTACATGCGTCACCTTAACACGGACCATTTTTTTTATTTTTTACTGGTTATAGGCTTGCGTTTGACCACAATAAGCGACGATGTGGTCTAAGATGTAACACGCTTACCTAGAAGATACCGGTTCACTCTCGATTTGAAGACTTCCAGGTTGTAGTTGTCAGGAAACACAGACGTTGGCAATGCGTTCCATTCCTTGGCTGTTCGTAAGATGAAAGTGGCACCAAAACGCTTTGTTCGTACTGGAGGGATGTCTACCATGTATGGATGTCACATAGCCGTGCGTCTGGTTGTCCTATGATGGAATGGAGACGGTGGTATGAGGTCAAGTAGTTCCTGAGCACACTCTCCAAAGTGCACCTGAAATAAAAATTTCTTGGATGCGGCAGTCCGATGGGTAGGTACCACCGCTTTGCCAGTATGCCGCTTAGCAGTATACAGTTAGTAATTACAGAAGACAAAGATGTATGGAACATTCCGCTTCTGCCAAGTAGCCAACTGGCACATAAGAAACATAATATTGTCAAAAACAAACATAAAATATTGTAAAAAAGTTCTAAAAATAAAATACCCCTCAGTTTCTTGCCGAATCTTCTGAGTAGTGGTTCTTTTTCCGGTACGGTGGTAGACTCATTGTAATAATTGACGTCCATAAGTGCGTCTCTGATACTAATATTTAATAAAGAACTTTGAACTCTTGTAGCAGTAGTGCGCAAACCTAACTGTGTTCTGGTTTGAAGTGTAGCCAGCGAAATTACTGAGCATATGAGACTTAATATCTGATGTCTCGGGGTGATGACCGCAATGCACTGCATCGGAGTGCTTTTTATGGTATTAAAAGTTCTGGGTGGCACTGCAATTGTTATGGGCAGGCTGGCACTTACCATCAGGCGAACAACTTGCTGGTCTCATCACTCAGCTACATAAAAAAAACTACAATTATAATATATATTATACCAAATCGCACTTGATCACACAGTGCCGCGTTCCGTACATACAAAATACGCAATTCAATTGCGTCATACAATCTTGTTTTAATATTTGTTTAGTAACGACTCGATCCGATTTAACATGGGAACGATTGACAATATGGTATTTGACATGTATAGAGAAAATTCCCACAATGACAAATTTGCAGAATGTCCAATTTGCAAAAGAGGTGGTTGGAATGTAAAAAACCGGCCAAGTGCGGGGCGGACTCGCGCACAAATGGTTCCATACCATTATCTATAACACGCCAAAAACATCATGTCTGTTGTATGGGAGCCGGGATTATATTTTTTAGTATTTGTTTCAAAACTTAATTCTAACTATTGTTTGTCAAAGCGTTTAGAATACGTACATCTGTGAACAATATTTGTACGTCGAGTCACGTGCGACATATAAATGACGTGAGTTACGTCACGTAATACGTTTATTACATGTTACTTGAATACATAAGTGGTTGCAGAAAATTTCCGTACACGGATATGTAAGCATATGCATATTATTTTATTAGAATTGTCAAGTTTGGTCAAGCATTGTAGCCAGCGAAATTACTGGGCATTATGAGACTTAAGAGCTAATTTGAATGTGAAAAATATTCTAATGAAAAAACCTTACTATACAGTTAGTAATTACATAAGACAAAGATGCGTGGAACATTCCGCTTCTGCCAAGTAGCCAACTGGCACATAAGAAACATAATATTGTCAAAAATAAACATAAAATATTGTAACAAAAGTTCTAAAAATATGCCCCTCAGTTTCTTGTCGTATCTTCTGAGTAGTGGTTCTTTTTCGGATACGGTGGTAGTCATTGTAATAATTGACGTTCATAAGTGCGTCTGTGACGACAAAATTGAAATAAAGAACTTTTGAATTGAATTGAATTGTCTCAAGATGACGAGCGCAGTGAGGTGGGCGCGTAGGATTTTTCAAAGTCAAATATCATTTCTTAAATAGAGACAAAAGTGCCATTTTAAATGTCATAAACACAATACAAATATGTTAGAAATTGTAACTTAAGTTAACATGACTTTGAAAGAAAGTTAAGAATGTTTACCCTATTCTTTCCTATATTAAAAAGAAAGTTCTGGGTGGTGCGGTTATTGTTATAGGCTGGCGTGTTGCTTACCATCAGGCAAACGACCAGCTCGTCTCGTCATTCAGTTGCACAAAGAAAAGTTAAGAAACTAATGAAGGAGGAAAATACTTAGTTAACTATTGGCAGAATAACTGGCAAAGCTGTGGTACCTAGTACCTACCCAGACGGCCTCCCGCATACGAGAGACCTACCACCAGTAAAGTGTAGGTAGGTACGACATAGCCTATGTTAAGACAATGCGGTTGAACTTTAAAAAGTCAAAAAGAAGTGAACACGTACTGCAAGTATAACAAACATAACCTAATATATAATATACTAGCGACCCGCCCCGGCTTCGCACGGTTATTATACATATAAACCTTCCTCTTCAATCACTCTATCTATTAAAAAAAACCGCATCAAAATCCGTTGCGTAGTTTTAAAGATTTAAACATACATAGGGATATAGGGACAGAGAAAGCTACTTTGTTTTATACTATGTAGTGATGTATCTATATATGTGTGTATATATATATATATATATATATATATATATATATATATATATTTATTTATATATATTATGTTATTTAGTCGTCCTCTTTTGCTTTTTATTTACACCGCCGACCTCTCTCCTTTAGTTCTTTCCATCCAAAGGTTGACTGGAAGAGATCGCTTTTAGCGATCAGTCCGCCCGTTGTACTATAGTTTGTAAGAGCCTTTCGTGTACCTTGTTAATTTATTGTTTGGTGTACAATAAAGCATTAATTATTATTTTTATAATATATTTTAATTTCCTCAAAGTTGTAGGAAGTGTAAACTTACGACTTTACCTTGATACTTAAATGTATCTAGGCAAAGTCAAAGGACATAAGTGATTGGCGACAAAGAATTACTTTTTAACAAACTTCAAAAAAAGGAAAAGGTTCTCTGTTTGAATATATTTCTTTATGTTTGTTACATCAGAACTCCGTCATTTATGAACCGATTTGGAAAATTCATTTTGCGTTGGGTTCAGTATAGCTACAAAGTGGTCCCATATAAATCTCATCGATATTTGACCTTGGACTTCGAAGATACATTGAAGTCGGTTTTTTTTTATAAAATGTGTAGTAACATGTCAGTTTCATGATAAGTCAGCCGTAGGTTCAAATCTCATAAACCACTAGGGTTGCGGGTTCGATTCCCGCGACGGGACAAATGTTTGTGCACAGAAAAAAAGCGCAAGCATTTGTTTTGTGTCTGGGTGTTTTGGGACCATGGTCTTCGTAGTTCCAGGTTCCCTAGATACGATAATCCTGGTTAGGGGCCAGGATCTATGTATGTGATCGTTGGAAGTATTTATTATTATTATTAGTAGTTTAATTAACATCCCCCGAAGAGCGAGTGTGGCTCAGTGGGAGCACGTGCGACTTTCGATCCGACGGACCCGAGTTCGAATCCCGCTGGCCCCGCACCGCTGACTCTTAAGTTATGTGCGGATTTAACACTCGCTCTAAAAACGGTGAAAGAAAAGATCGCGAGGAAACCGGCATGCCCAAGAATTCTTCACAAAAAGTAAAGGACATGTGGACGTGATGAGCTGATGATGATGATGAATTAACATCCATCCATCCATCCACACAAACATTCGCATTAATAATATTAGTAATTACGATAGATTGAACCAAGTAACCTTTCTAAACAGGTTTTGCAACATTGTAATTTGCTGTGATCCTTCCCAAGGCGTAATATCAAGTTATTAAAGTTGGTTTACAAGTTAAGTAAGCTATGTTTAATATAGTTTCCAACAGTGACGTGCGGCCTTCGCTCGGTGTTGCCACATGTCAAGGTGCATCCAAGCAGGAAGACATTACATGGTCTTGAAGCTAATTATATTGTTGCATTTTATATTGATCCTACTAATATGACAAACTAGCTGCGCCTCGCGGTTTTCCCTGCGGTTTAGTAGCCTATGTGCTCACTGGTGGTAGGTTTATCGTATGCGAGAGGCTGTCTTAGCGCACTCCGCACTGTAGGTACGAAGCTACAAGTACATAGCCGGACACCGACGGCGGGTCGCGCGCCGTTACACGTGCCGCGTCAGAAGAGATAAAAGCGGCGCGATAGAAAGAGAGGCGCTCTGTAGGTTAATATGACTGGTAGATATGCAGCGCTACGCGAGCTGAATTGAATTTTATTGCGTCATAGCAAGAGTCGCTAATTGCTTAAATTTCTTTGCGGAGTGATGCTTCTGTCCCTTAGTATTCTGTGCTAATATTTTAAAATGACAGACAAACACGTCAAGCTTTGTCGATATAGATTATATCACGTAGTTACTCCTTATAAAGAGACTTGAAGTTGCTCACCTAGTTCCGGAGTTTTCCTTAACGAAGTGCTTATTTGAATTCAACGTTAAACCTTATTTGATACATTTGTACACGAATTTAAATTTCCGACTTGCAATGAAATCTTTTAGAAATAAAACTGGCCAAGTGCGAGTCGGCTCGCGCACGAAGGGTTCCGTACCGTTATCTATAGAAACGGCAAAAATATCATGTCTGTTGTATGGAAGCCCCAATATTTTTGTTAGTATTTGTTGTTATATCGGCAACAGAAATACATCAACTGTTAAAATTTCAACTGTCCAACTATCACGGTCCATGAGATACAGCCTGGTGACAGACGGACAGATAGACAGACAAATAGACAGACAGACGGACAGACAGACAGATAGATAGACAGAGAGACCGACGGACAACGGACGGAGTCTTAGTAATTGGGTCCCGTTTTACCCTTTGGGTACGGAACCCTAAAAATACTATTATTTCATTATCTATATTTACCTAAAGTTCAAAAACCTACAAGTGTTTATGGCCTAGATATGCTTATTGTACAAATTATCTACTACCTACCTTTTTTTTTTACGTGGGGAAATCCTCATGGATACCTCCGGGCACGGGCCCTTCGGTTATGTCAGACTCCGCCTTTCGGCGACCTACTGACTAAAACCCCACGGTTTTCCGTCTTCTGCCATGGTGGGGCGAGATGGGGTCGCGCTAGCATTCACCATCTCGCCCCGGCAGATGGCCCGGTATCCGAGCCTCCGGCTGCAGCATCGCTGCACCCAGTCATGCCCGACGGGGTGGCCGAGTTGACCCTCCCCGCCGCGCCGCCAGCCTTGCAGGCCATCCTCCGACCCGAAGGTCCGCTGAGCCTCACGAAGCTCGCCCCCCTCCGCGGAAGATCCGCCGGCCTCATCTGCTGTGCTCTATGCTACCTTCATAGAGACACGCAGAGAGGCCCACCGTTCCCAGCTATTCGCCACGACCAACAAGGTCCCACAAGGGGAAGTTATTGGCCGTGTTGACGGGGTGCACTGGCCCAGTCACTGCCGTTCCCCCCGGACGTATCCATAAGGGACAAGCAGTGACCGAGCACACGTGGAGGTTGCCGGGACTAGCTCCCCATCTACTACCTACCTACTCTAAGCATAACCAACTATTTTCATATATTTTTGCGCGTCTGTCAGTCAAGCTGTCTGTACAAGTAGTTGTTTGTTCCAGAAGCAACTAAATCAAAAGCCAAAATATATTTATTAAAAAGGCACAAAATGCACATAAAACAAATCAATTTTATCGAAATTGATTCAGCGCTTTTCGAAATACACAACATAAATTATAATATATACCTAGTCTTAAAGTCGTTTTTTGTTTTTTTTTTATACTAATTTATTTTTGCTTGACGCTTCGGGTTAAATTATATAGCACTATGAGGTCTCAAGGTGACGAGCGCAGTGCAGTGCCATAAACCTGCTTACGCGCTTTGGAGTGGTAGGCCCTGGCCGAGGTTGTAATACCACCCACCGAACAAAGCTATGCCGTCAAGCGACCTAGTCGTGTTTCGGGATGTTCGGTGAACCATCGGGGAGACGGGTCTGAGTAGCCGCTCAACTGCCGTCTCTCTCTAGATCTATGTGCTCCATCTTAGGCCACATCATCGCTTCACATCAGGCGAGATAGTGGCCAAACCTAGCTCTCTTAAGCGTAAAAATGAAAAGTTCTGCGTGCTGCACCTTTTATGTACAGGGTGTTGCATACCAGGTGAACGACACGTTCGTCTCGACACTCGGTGATATAAAACAACGTGATAAACGTGAATTTTAATTCTTTTGTTGTGCGAGTTCCTACTGAACATCTGTCGACCTACATGTGTGAGGAATTCTGGCCGAAGGGTGTCGTGTTTCGACGATTCAGAGGACGGCTGCAAGCGTCACCGCTGACACCGCAAGCTGACACCGCGCAGTTGCGTCACACGTCGCCGACAAAACGTGTCACATAATTTTTTTAATATAAATTATATGTATGTTAGTTCTAAGGTATACATTTATATGGTCCGTAGAATAAGTAAATAACATCTGTAACTTATTTTAATGTTGCCTGAAATAAAGATTCAATAAATAAATAAATAAATTTAAAAACTATGACGGAGACGGGAAAACTGGGAACTCCCGTCTCTCTCTAGATCTATGTGCTCCATCTTAGGCCACATCATCGCTTCACATCAGGCGAGTATTGGCCAAACATAGACCTATTAAGCGTAAAAAAAAGTGTAAATTTAAATGACAGGCCTTCTATCATTCACGGCTATTGATTCGAATCCTACGCAACTCGTATAACGGTGGAATTACCATATAGTACGGTTGTCTATACGATCGTGTAGATATTGTAGGTAGAAGACAAACACACTGGGTTCTATGACCTACTTCCATCACACTCTAGCATCTACTAATGGATGGATGGATGGATGTTTGTTCTCAATCACGCAAAAACTACTAAAAGGTTTTTGATGTACCGTTTGTAGTTTTTTTTTATGTTTCCTAGTGATGAGTCGAGCTAGTCGTTTGCCTAAGCCACGCCTGCCCGTAACAATTGCAGTACCACCACAGAATACTAAAGGACAGAAGCATCACTCCGAAAAGAAATTTAAACAAATAGCGACTCTTGCTATGACGCAATAAAATTCAATTCAGCTTGCATAGCGCTGCATACCTACCAGTCATATTAACCTACAGAGCGCCTCTCTTTCTATCGCATAGCTCTTATCTCTTCTGCCGCGGCACGTGTAACGACGCGCGACCCGCCGTCGGTGTCCGGCTATGTACTTGTAGCTTCGTACCTACAGCGCGGAGTGCGCTAGGCCTGGTGCCACCCAGAAAATTTAATAACATAAAAAGCACTGCGTAGCACTGCATTGCGCGAGACATCAGATGTTAAGTCTCATTTGCCCAGTAATTTCGCTGGCTACAATGCACTTCAAACCGGAACACAATAATGCTTGCGCACTACTGCTTGGCGGAAGAATAAGTGACAAAGTTTCAATCTATACCGTTATTAATTAGGTACATAAAAGACAAAGATGCATGGAACATTCCGCTTCTGCCAAGTAGCCAACTGGCATATAAGAAACATAACATTCAAACAAGGTTTTTCGGAAAGAATACACGACTACCGAATGGGACTTAAACTCGCATCTCAATCTTCCCTCAGCGCGGGAAGTGCTCTGCCCAATTGAGCTACGGCGGTCACCATGTCGAGTGTGGAAGCTTATTTTTTCTCCCATTATTTAACCGGGTCAAGAAACATTAGCATGCTTAATTCTTAGCGTTCATGCTTCATAAATATAAAATGAAACCTAATATTGTCAAGAACAATATTGGAACAAAAATATTAATAAAACGGGGGCAGTTTCTTGCCGTATCTTCAGTAGTGGTTCTTTTTCCGATACGGTGGTAGAATCATGGTGATAATTTGACGTTCATAAGTGCGTCTCTGACGGCGAAATCAAACAGTAACCGAAAAAAAAAATGTAGTCAGAACGAATGTTTGTCGAATCCGAAAGATCATTCAATCAATATTTTTGTAATATAATAATGATTTATATTTTTAAATCAATAAATAAAATCTAATAATTCTGTCATATTTTATCTTTTCCGAAACACCAACACAGTGCATGACGTCATTTGAAAGTAAATGTCGTGTGCGAAGCTTGTGTTTATTTTATATTTTTGCTTTTTATCTAAATCAAAACGGTATATTTTACATTCCATGACGACCCTAAAGTCCTTAAACTTCAAAAAAAACGATAAAATCACTTTGCAAGTTTGCGTTTGTAGAGCTTGCCGTTTAGTTAGCTTTCTTATGACGTCACACGTGGTGACTTTTTGCGCGGCAATATTTAAACGTAACACTTAAACATAGTTTTAGATACTTTTAAGGCAGTGGTTCTCAAACTTTTTTGGTGACGGAACCCTATTGGGAAGCAAAATACTTGATGGAACCCTACAATAAAACAATAGTTTTTAAAAATGTATTCTTTATTAATAAGCGTAATAAAAGTACAATGTAACAGTTACTAATTATTACTTACTTTACCACATGGCATGTACACGCGCGGCCGCGGAGTCAAAACGTTCTACCAGAGAGGCGTTTTGATTTTTGTTCTAAATTCTTGAGGAACCCCTACAGAGGTATCGCGGAACCCTAGGGTTCCGCGGAACACACTTAGAGTATAGCTGTTTTAGGGCTTTGTTTAATTAATATTCCATTTTTCATAGCTATAGGTATACGTTATGGTTAACTTTTAACACTTTCCGAAAAGTCCGAATCCCTATTGAATGAACAACTTTTGAACTTTGAACTTTTTTAAATCTCATGTTTTTTCCTTTATTTTCAACAGAGCGCGACCTCCCAGTCCAAGCACGCGGCGCGGTTCCTCCGGCTGGCTATGGCTTCCATTATGGACATCCTGAAGATCAAACCCTTCGTGGAGGTGTCCGTGGGTCAGCTCCTGTGGGGGTACGAGGATCCTCTCCTGAAGCTCGCCAAGGATGTGGTGCCGAAGGAGCAGAAGCTTCCTTATGAAGAGTTTGGGCTGTTCTATGGGGTAAGACTTATTTTACTAGGTGGACATTTTACTTGTCACTTGTATGCGAGCCGTCTGGTTTGCCGCCGCTTTGCCAGTTATTCTGCCACCGAGCAGTAGTGCGCAAGCATTACTGTGTTCTGGTTTGAAAGGCATTGTAGCCAGCGAAATTACTGGGTATATGAGACTTGAAAGATATGTCTACTTTGATATGTTTACTCGTGGTTGGTCTCTCGTATGCGGGAGGCCGTCTGGTTAGCCGCCGCTTTGCTAGTTATTCCGCCGCCAAGCCGTAAGTAGTGCGCGAGTGTTACTGTGTTACGGTTTAAAGGCATGACATAAATATTATTCATTTCTTTTTATTTACAGAATTCTAATCAAATCTCAAGACCTTGACATCTAGTAATGACATTACTAACTTTGACATTGCATGTTTTTATATAAATTCAAAATGACCCTTATAATATATGTTCACCGGAAACGGTAGAGCGCTTGAAACATGAAATGTAATAATATCTATACACAATACTCTTATGAATAAATGAATTATGTTTCCGTTCCAGAAAAACGGCACCTCCCCGGATGTGGTGACGATGTTCACAGGGGCCAGTTCCATGACAAAGTACGGCATCATCGAGAGGTACAACTCGCGCGACCGGCTGCAGCACTGGACCACTGACGAGTGCAACAGCATCGCCGGCTCCGACGGCAGCATCTTCCCCCCTCACATCACCAGGAATGACACCCTTGCTATTTATGACAAGGACCTCTGCAGGCTGCTGCCTTTGAAGTAAGTAGTTTCCAATTTAAGCGTTTTCAGTGCCGAAACGGGCTTTTGCGTAATCTAAACGCTCTTTTTCGGGATCTAAACGGTCTTTTCGGGATCTAAACAGTCTCTATAGTGATATAGATAGTATTTTTCGGGATCTAAACTGTCTATTTCGGGATCTTAATGGTATTTTCGGGATCTAAACAATCTCTTTCGGATGTAAACGGTTATTTTTTCCAATTCAACTCGGCTGGGCAGCGTTCGGGAAGCTATAATCCTCTCTAAAATTCCCCAGACCCTGGAGACGCGGGTGTGCAACCAGTGTGTGTTGCCAGTGATGACTTACGGCACTGAACCGTGGTTGTTGGCTATTGACCTGATTCATAAGTTCAAAGTTACTCGAAGAGCTTTGGAGAGAACGAGATAAGATCCGGAATGTAGAAATCCGCAAAAGAACGAAGGTTACCGACAAAGCTCTCAAAATGAGCAAGTTGAAGTGGAAATGGGCCGGCCATATAGCTCGTAGAACCAAGAACCGTTCAATCAATAAATCAAAAGTTCTTTATTCAGTATTGGCATCGCAGACGCACTTATGAACGTCAATTATTACAATGACTCTACCACCGTATCGGAAAAAGAACCACTACTCAGAAGATACGGCAAGAAACTGACATACATGACATAACGGACATGTTTTTAGAAATTTAGTTACAATATTTTATGTTTGTTTTTGACAATATTATTTTTCTTATGTGCCAGTTGGCTACTTGGCAGAAGCAGAATGTTCTATGCATCTTTGTCTTCTATGTAATTACTAACTGTATAGTATGCTTTTTTTCATTAGAATATTTTTCACACTCAATTTGAGTCTACTTTCTGTGAGCTCCGTTATACATTTTGGAATTTTATTGTAGAAACGTACGCAATTGCCCATGAAGGTCTTATATGTTGGGGTACGAAACATAAAATAAATTTATTCTATTTGAGAACCTCTGCCTTTTAAAGTCGGTTAATAATAGATAGGTATCTATCACTTATTATTTCGTGCCAGAGTTATCAGTGGCGTACAGATCAATACTCCCACGTAGGATGGCGCAACGTTTAATTGCGTAAGACGCACGCGGAGAATTCATCGTTAGTACGTATTGTTCGCGAGCCGACTGTCACACCGAACTGTATCGAAGTTGGGGCTTACAGTGCCGGCAACATATCAATGCCAAAAAAAACCGTAAACGATAAAAAAAATTATCTAAAAAACACGTTTTTAGGGTTCCATATCCAAAGGGTAAAATGGGACCCTATCACTAAGACGCCGCTGTCCGTTCGTTTGTCTGTCTGTCACCAGGCTGTATCTCATGAACCGTGATAGTTAGACAGTTGAAATTTTTACAGATGATGTATTTCTGTTGCCGCTATAACAACAAATACTAAAAACCAGAATAAAATTTATATTTAAGGGGGCTCCCATACAACAGACGTGATTTTTTTGCCGTTTTTATAGATAATGTTATGGAACTCTTCGTGCGCGAGTCCGACTCGCGCTTGGCCGATTCTTTTATGGATTTAGAATGCATTGTCATCGAGTTGTGAGCTACCGACTACGCTTTCCGATTAGCTATCCGGCTGAAACTGAAAGTTTCAAAGCGCTCGAAATTTGAGTTACAAGATTTCACCCGGAACGACAGACGGACTAACAAGAGAGTGACTCATTAAATACGTGGTAAAAAAAAGAAAAAGAAATAGAATTATAACAAAAAATATCGTAGATTTGAGGGGCGATTTCGCTTAGAGAAATTTCTTCCAGACCTTTAAATGGATAGAACAGGTATGACATAATGCGGTTTAATGGTTTCTTTTTTTATGGAACTAACACTTTAATGTGTTGACAAGCAAGTCGTTCGCCTGATAGTAAGCGCCTGCCACAACAACATCATTTATCTTTATCATTTATAATTTATCATTATCATATGCCCAGTAATGTCAATAGCTGTAATTCCCTTCAAACCAAAACACAGTAATGCTTGCGCACTACTGCTTGGCGGAATAGCTGGTACCAAACTTTTTTTAAGTGGTATAGGCTATACCATTTTTGTTGGACAAGTTTACTTGGGGTGGGTGTTGAGGTGTATTGTAAGGTGTGAGTGTGTGTGAGTAAGGTCACCCCTCCACAGGCGTAGTGGCCCGGTTCACACCCAGGCCTACTGCCGGGGCGAAATGGTAAATGCTAGCGCAGCGGCAGAAGACAGCTCACTTTAGTCGAGCCCTCTTAATGGGTTCGAGCCCCTTACACCCCCTTCTGCCACCCCTGTGGCAGAAGGTCAGTGCAGCGGTATTTTCCCCCCTAAAAAAAGAAAGGTGTCCCGTATGCGGGAGGCCGTCTGGGTTTGCCAGTTATTTTTCATAAAAAAGGCAGTTCGGTGTAACGTCTGTTCCAAGGCAATCACCCGTGCGAGTACATTGTCTCGTCTACCATTGTTCATGCTAATGGTATCTAAACACCTATCACCTGCCAGTAGGTAGTACTGTTGTTAGTCAGCTCCTGTTTGAATTCCACCATACGATATTATTTACATCGCGTCAAACTTAATGGCGGCTGACAGACGCACCACGTGACCTGCGCAGTAACAAAATCGCATACGAAATTGTATCTGCCCAGATCACGTGATGCACCAGTCAGCCGCCATCAAGTTAGGCGCGAGATATACTGGACGATGGATCGGATGGATAGAAAAAACATAAAAAACACAAAGACGTTTATTTATTGACATAGTAAGTGTTACAATTTCATTATTGAAGTCTCTAGCCCTCGACGTAGCTTGACGCTGTGTTTCAAGGACTAGCTCCTTCTCCCAATTTGGATATATAAAAATGCCAAATCTGAATACATAGTTAAAATAAACAAAATTAAGAAAATAAAAATCATGCTATTTATGTGTGAGTGTTTGAATATTTTTTTTTTGTTTTTGTTGGTTGTGGGTGTTGAGTGTGTGTGTTTGTGAGAGAGTGAGTGTATGTGTAGTGTAGGTATATATGTGTAGTAGCGGTGAGGATGGATATAATGCTACGCCACCCCTTCATTGTGGAAATCTACCAGAATGTCATTGATATTTGATACAATTCTTTATTGCTTGGTTATGGGGTAGAGGTGTCAAAACAGAATTCTGGCATGCAATATTATGATGATAGAGCGAGTGTGGCTCAGTGGGAGAACGCGCGACTTTCGATCCGACGCACCCGAGTTCGAATTCACAAATTGTCCAGCGTGGCAGATTATGGCCCACACTCTCTCTATGAGAGAAGGTCAGAGACTCAGCAGTGGGAACGTAATGGGCCGATGATAATGATGATGATGATGATCCCTGAAAAGGCACAAAGTCGGGGACGCCGACCCAGAAAAAGGTGCGAGACACGTTAAAGAAATTAAGGGAGGCCTTTGCTCAGCAGTGGCACGGCGTTGGCACGGGGGTGGCCCAAGGGCCACCCCCGCCGCACCTTAACCTACCGAGGGCTGCCCCTTACACCGTTGGGGTGGCCCAAGAGCCAAGGGCTGCCTTATACGTGTGAGGTTAAAAACAGACCAAATTTGGTGCACAATCAGTATTTTTTGTGAACGGTTAAAAATTATCCAATTCAAAATCCTCAATTCCAGGTGCGCTTTTCGTGCTGTCTTTTGCGTGGGAATCGCACTCACACGTCGTGTTGTGAGACTTAATAAATACCCAGTATTCCCTATGTTTATTGATACGTTCCACGCAGAGCACAGTTCGAGTGCGTAATGTAGCCGTGGGTACGTAATGCCCGGACGGCATTGTTCTGCTGTTGTTGTCAAAACATTCACTTTGTTCGTATTTGCAATAAGTTCTCGGGTAACCGGTTTCGGAGTAATGTGGGAATATGCAGTTATAGATACGGAATGTCTTGAAGACTATCATCATGAATTTATAGTTAAATGCGGATTTTGCATCATCAGCCCATCACGTTTCCACTGCTGGGACACGAGCCTTCTCGTATAGAGAGAGTATGGCGTAATCCACCACGCTGGCCCACACATGCTGGCACGCTGGATGACACATGTCCTTGAATTATTGTGATTAATTCTTGGACATGCCGGTTTTCTCCCCCGTTCTTAGAGCGAGTGTTAAATCCGCGCGTAACTTAAGAAAGTCTGTGGTGCGGGGCCAGCGGGATTCAAACTCGGGTGCGTCGGATCGAAAGTCGCTCGTACTCCCACTGAGCCACACTCGCTCATTGAACTCTTTCGCTCGGATTTTACACACTCGCTCTGAAAATGGTGAAGGAAATAGTGAGGAAACACGCTTACGCGTTGTGTCCCTAAGCGACCAAGTCCTTCGGGATGATGTTTGGTGAACCATGAGGGAAGCAGCAGGGGGGAGTCGTCTAACCCGAGCACCGAATACAAAACACTGAATGTTTCTCTACCATATAGTACAGGTGTTATTTTTCTCAGATTTTAGCCGGTTAATATTCAGAGTGTGGAAAGCGAGTTTTCGAAAATCTTTGAACGCAGATTTGTTAATTTAAAAAAATAAGGAATCATTTTTTAGTAAAATTTGCTATCTCCAGAATTTAGAGCACTTTCCCTCCTGTATATAGATTTTTTGGGTCAGGAACCCTCGCGGCTGCACACAGAAGGACCCAAAAGACCAAATTTTCATCACAATCAGATCATTAGTTTAGGAACGCATAAAGGACAAACATACACACATTCATTTTTATTTTTATAGATAGATAGAGAAGTGACAATATATGTAGATCGTTCTAATTGAAACAAAAAGCCTGGCCCTATCTGACTATAACATCACTGTCTCCATCTTTCCAGATACCTTCGTGACGTGGAGTCGGCTGCTGGAGTCGACGGCTTCCGATTCACTCCACCGCAGGACGTGTTCGCTGACGACGAACACAACAAGTGTTTCTGTCCGAACGGTCCCCCCTGCGCCCCTAACGGGCTCTTCAACGTGTCTCTATGTCAATACGGTAAGTTCTGAACTCATTCTTTGAACAATACAATACTCTTTATTGACACCAAGAAACGGGACACAGATAAAATAGCGGGCACATTTAGCTGCCACTGTCTGTGATTTTCTGCCACACCCAGTCACTTTCTGCCACTTCTTGTAGCTTTCTGCCAGTCCCTGTGACGTTCTGCCGCTCCCTGTAACTTTCTGCCACTCCCTGTAACTTTATGCCACTCTCAGTCACTTTCTGCCACTTCCTGTAACTTTCTGCCACTCCCTGTAACTTTCTGCTACTCCTTGTCGACCTGACTCTGTAACTTCCTGCAACTCCCTGTACTTTCTGTTACTTTCTGCTACACCCGGTGACTTTCTGCCACTACCTTCTAAAAAACAATAAAAAGCAACAAACTTAAGTAATTTAAAATAAACATCGATTTTAACTATTTTGCCTGATGGTAAGCAATACGCCAGCCCATAACAATAACAGCACCACCCAGAACTTCGTTTTGCAAAATCCTGCGCGGCGCTGCATTGCGCTCCTCACCCTGAGACAATTAGCTGTTCGAGTCTCAAAATGCCCAGTAATTACGCTGGCTACAATGCCCTTCAAACCGGAACAGTAATGCTTGCGCACTACTGCTTGACGGCTGAATAACTGGCAAAGCGGTGGCAAAACGTTTTTTAATATTCTATTTATCAAATTAACTAACAATTTTTTGGGACAGCCCACGCTTATCTAATTAATTAATATTCTTGTTGCCTTCCAGACTCACCGATAATGCTTTCGTTCCCGCATTTCTACCTCGCAGACCCGAGCCTCAGGGAGGCTGTGGAAGGAATCAGCCCTCCTAACGCAGAAGACCACATGCTGTTTATTGACGTGCAACCCGTGAGTGACGACATTCCAGTTCTTCATTCAGTTTAGGCATCGCACGCACTTGAGCACGTCAGATTGATTCAAATTCTTTATTGCTTCCATAGGTAGTAGGGTGTAATTTGGTAAACACACACAAACAAATTCTCTTATGGACCCCGTCGGGCACTGCAACATTAGAAGAGAGGAGGATGCAAATATTAGCTTTTTAAAGTCAATAGTTCCTTATTTATCATTTTTTCAAGTCAATTATTACAATGACTCTACCCAGTGGCGTAGCTACCGGATGGCTAGATGGGACAGTGCCCAAGGGCCCCCAAGCCCCGGGGGCCCCTCGGACTCTGACTTACAATCCATAAATTGAACTAGTGAAAATTTCTCCCACATTCGGAATATAAATAAACCAGAGTTCGGAACGCGACGAATACGAAAAAACGATTTTAAACAGTTTAGTTGGGGCCCTAGTTTATTATTTTGCCCCAGGGCTTTTGGTTACCTAGCTACGCCACAAAATCACTAGTTAAATATATATGTAACATATTGTAAACATACCTAAAATAAACTGAGAGACGTCGCTGGCTCCTGAAACACAGTTTCGACTAGTTCGGGAGCAAGGAGCCTATGGATTTAATACAAAACTTGTACAATACTTTATGTTAATAAATGATTTGATTATTTTCCAGGAGATGGGCACGGCGATGAGCGCCCGCGCGCGGATACAGATCAACCTGGCGGTGTCGCAGGTCATCGATATCAAGCAGGTCGCCAACTTCCCCGACATCGTGTTCCCCATACTGTGGTTCGAGGAGGTGAGTCTTCATCATCATCATCATCATCGTCTTCGTCATCATATTTTTTTAAAATTCAATATGTCGGCAAGCAGACGGCCCGCCTGATGGTAAGCGGTTAACGTCGCCTATGGACATCTGCAGCACCAGAGACTGGTGGTCTAGGTTTCTCGTATGCGAGAGGCCGTCTGGGTGGGTACCACAGCTTTGCCAGTTATTCAGCCGCCAAGCAGTAGTGCGCAAGCATTACTGTGTTCCGGTTTGAAGGGCATTGTAGCCAGCGAAATTACTGGGCGTTATGAGACTCAACAGCAAATTGTCTCAGGGTGACGAGCGCAGTGCAGCGCCGCGCATAATTTTGCTAAACAAAGTTCTGGGTGGCGCTGTTATTGTTAGGGGCTGGCGTATTGCTTACCATCAGGCAAACGGCCAGCTCGTCTGGTCATTCGATACATAAAAAATATTTTTTTCAAATTTAATATGTTGGCAAACACGCAGGCAGCCCGCCTGATGGTAAGCGGTTACCGTCGCCTATGGACATCTGCATCACCAGAGGCATTGCTGAAGCGTTGCCCCCCTTAAGGATTCCATTAATTCCCCTTTTAAAGGACTCCATGTTGTAGCTCAAAGGAAACGACCTACCTTCGTCGCGACGAAGGTAGGTCGTTCCACATCTTACAAGTGCGAATATCGTCTTCATCATCACCATCATCATCAACGTAGATATTCTAGATTAAGCAACGTTCGTACCAGTCACAACTTGGATGGGTGACCGTTTGTATGGTTTACATCTGAGCGCTGCCGCGCTTCGGAGAGCACGTTAAGCTGTCGGTCTCGGTTGTTGTGTTAAGACAACAGTCGTTAGGCCATGTCGGAGGCCTCGGGCGGTTTAAAAACTCCGACACCAGGGTTGGACACACACACAAAAGAAGAGGATCATCATCATCGTCTTTTTATCATCATTGTCAACCTTTGTGATGTAATGGTTGGCTAGGTTGGCTCAAATCTCATACACCACTGAGGTTGCCACGAAAAAGACTGACCCCCAGTGTGTGTGAGGGTGCTAGTGAGAGAGGGTGTGTAAGAGAGGGTATGTGTAAGGTAGGGTGTGTGTGTGTGTGTGTGTGTATGTGCGCGAGACTCGTTTTTTACCGTTTGACAATTTTAAATCCCACGGGAACCGCAGAATCTAACCACGCCTTTCTCCATCCAGGGTATAGACGAGCTCCCGGAACAAGTGTCGTCCTTACTCCGCCTCGGTACCAAGGTGCCCCCGATAGCGAAGGCGGCGCTGGCGTGGGGCCTCTCGGCGCTCGGGGCCCTTCTCATCCTGCTAGCGGTCACGTGTCTCATCAGGTGAGTGAGGAAGATGGAAAAATACATTATTATAATTACATTATTATCATCATCATCATCAGCCTGTAGTCGTCCACTGCTGGACATAGGAGTCTCCTAATAAACGCCACTGAATTCCGTGTTTTTGTTTTTGAATTCGATATTTTTCCAAAATGTATGTACTTATGTACTAGAATAAATAGTCTAAGAGCCCGTAAACCCCAGACCTTCGTTATTTTATCAAAACCGAAAGTTTGTCAGCGCAGGCTCCCAACATAGGTAAGAACGATGGACCATTATGAAGTTTGGGTTGCCGTGACTTTGGCAGGTAAATGGTACTAAAGGTGTGTAAAATACCGATATAAATTCGTCAAATAATAAAGTGTGACTTTTTGTATTACCTTCAGAATATTATTAAAAATCACGTCATTAATTGCCAGACACTTAACATCGTGGCAACCCCTTGCCAGACACCCTTAAAGTTCATGAAATTATAATTCTACCAAAAACTTATTTACAAATATCTATTTACATATAGTTCGAATTACAAATTCGAGTTGTTTTCATCCAGTTTTTTCGTTGTCATCCTTCATAATTTAATTAATAATTAGCTGAAATATCTGTTTCACTAAACTCGTAAAGCGGGGCCGACGACGCGGCGAGGCGCCCCGCCCCTGAAATATCGAATTCAATTCCACGGAGTATATTTGAGGTTAAGATCATTTATTTCTCAGAATTACTTGTAAGTGAAGTAAGAAAATAGTTACAATACATTTTTTGGACGTAATACAATTAAAACCAAAATGTAAATAAAAATAATAATTTGGAGGTAGTTTGTTAAACGCAGCCAGTACGTAATTATAAGCATTATCTTAATTAATCTATTTATTTATTTACAGTGTAGTCAGTTTAGTACGACTTCGCATATAACAACCGACTGTGTTTAGCGATGTAACTATAGGCATGTTTGGTTTTATTAGCCACTATGAAAGTAAATAGTGGCTATTAATAAAACACATACATAATCAGCTTTGTCGTCACAGACGCACTTATGAACGTCAATTATTACAATGTCTCTACTACTGTATCGGAAAAAGAACCACTACTCAGAAGATACGGCAAGAAACTGAGGGGCATTTTTTTAGAGAATTTGTTACATTTTTGTGGTTTTCTACAATGTTATGTTTCTTATGTACCAGTTGGCTACTTTGCAGAAGTGGAATGTTCCAAGCATCTTTGTCTTCAATATAATGTTATTATTAGGAAAACATCGTGAGGACACCGGCATGTCCAAAATCACAAAAATTCAAGGACATGTGACATCCACCGACCCGCACTGGGCCAGCGTGGTGGATTATGGATATATATATACTCTCTCTGTGAGAGAAGGCCCGTGTCCCAGCAGTGGGAACGTGATGGGCTGATGATGATGATACTAGACATCGGATTATATGCATTCGCATATTTGCATATTATGCAAATGCATATATTTCGTTATATAATATGTGCGTTATTGCATAATTATGTATTTTTTTGCCGATCGTGCTTATTTTGGCCTTTTGAGGCCGTAAAGCATGTAGTTGGTCAATATGACAGTTCTGAGGCCATTGCAATGAATTCAGGCAAGTTAGCATTTGAAAACACTTCCATTCAATGGCGTAGCTACCGGAGGGCTAGACGGGGCAGTGCCCTGGGGCCCCCAACCCCAGGGGGCCCCTCGGACTCTCACTTACAAGCTATAAATTGACCTAGTGAAATTTTCTCCCACATTCGGAATATAAATAAACCAGAGTTCGGAACGCGACGAATACGAAACAAACGATTTTAAATAGTTTAGTTGGGGCCCTAGTTTATTTTTGCCCAAGGGCCATTGGTTACCTAGCTACGCCACTGTTGGAGACACTTCCATTCCATCAAACATAATATTACTCTCATTGCAACATACCCGGCGCTATTGAGAAATTGGTTATGAAAAACCTTCCTCTGCTTCAAGACACTAGAAATATTAGCTAAAATGATTGAAATGGCTGACATCCATCCCGATTTTATATCGGAATAGGTCCGTAATAAATTAAATACTATTCTGTCTAAAAACCAGAGTCTTGAAGTAATTAAAACAACAAATAAATTTATTATTAATTAATATGTGATTCTCTATAACGCGTCATAGAGAATACAAATTTCATTGATGTCGTTTATTAATGAAGGAATCAACGTGACCTCGGAGCAAGGAATCGCCAAGTTGTCATAGTGAATTAGGGCCTTGGTCAAACCCTGTTTTAAGAGGTATCTCATGAAATGGCGCCTTGTTTCAAATTTTGTCCATGGTTGTCAGTCGACGTGCAGAGGTCATTTTGACGTCACAAGTTTGATTTAGAAAATATAGAAAAATACCTCGTAGTGTAATGTCACAAGAATTATGCATGAATTCAAATCATTTATATGATACTGATTGATTTTATTAACGAAAATAAACCAAAATTTAAATTATCAATTAGCATTTTTATAGGGATATTTTTTTTTACCGTTCACCAAAAATACTGATTGTGCACTAAATTTGGTCTGTTTTGGGCAGCCCTTGGCCTTTGGGCCACCCCAACGGTAGAAGGGTCAGCCCTCGTTAGGTTGAGGTGCGGCGGGGGTGGCCCTTGGGCCACCTCAATGCCGTAAATATTCATAAAATAGGTGCTCATTATGAAATATTTTAATGAACATATTTTGGTACACAATCAGTATATTTGGCGGAAAAACGGGAATAAATTGAGGTACAGTTAAAAACGATCCTTTAATAGTGCATATTTTGCCATGTTGTTAGTGCATATGTCAATGACTTATTAATATTTTGACTCTCTCTCCCCAGGTCATCTCACCGCCAGAGCACGTTAAGGCTCGAAGGCCACGTGGTCGCCAAACCACCTCCCCCAAAGACTCCGAGCAAAGAAAATGGATACGAACTGAACAGCAGAAGATAATATCACGTCTCTATTATATACTGTATCTAATCTAGCAGTGATGTGGAAAAATTGACGCGCGACTTTTTTCCTGACGCGTCTTTGTCGCGCGATTTTTTTACTGACGCGTGTTTGTCTGACTTTCTGAGGTGTATCGCGCGAATGACAATTTACTTGTATTCACTGTTGTTTTTAAACGTCGGAAAGTACGGTCCATGGTCCCACCCATGGTAAATATTTAATACTTTGATTTTTACTTGGATGTAATTTTTCTTAGCTAAATCTTGCGACATTTTTTCTGTTGTCTCTGTCGCACAAAGTTCAGACTGTGTATATGATTGTTTGAAGGTATATTTCTGTAGTGTTATGTAAGATAAAACTCGCGGGTCAATTTAAAAGCAAAACTGCTGTCATGTTAAATTAAATATTATAACATACGTAAAAGTTTCTAATACTGATATAAGAATATAATCAATCATATCAATAAAGTCGTAGTGGATTACGGCCATTACTCTCTCTGAGAGACGGGCGTGTCTCGAATGTGGGAAAGGCTGATATATCAATAATTTGGGCATTTTTCGAATATCAGTTTTGCAGAAACTTCGTTGAGACTGTCGTAAGTAGTGTTGCCAGGTCAAGTGTGTCAAATTTCGGAACTGACGGTTAAAATAATCGGGATATTCGTTTTAAAATCGGGACAACTACAATGGCTACAAATGACAACTGGTTTTTGTGAATCAGCGTATATTTTTATCGGATAGTCAGCTTTTTTTAATGGCAGAACAAATAAAACTCTCTAAAATATAACAAAATTCAAACGTAACCATTTCGACTAATCATAATCATAAAGTTTGTGTCTTCTTTTATCAAAATTATCGAATAAAGTACAGACTAAAAAGGTTAGTGAAAATCCGGGACATTTGGCGTCCCGAAAAAAGTGAATCGGGACGTGTCACCAGACCTCTAAAAATCGGGAGGTCCCACGCAAATCGGGACACCTGGCAACACTAGTAAGATTCAGTAACCTTAGTTTCAAATATCATAGACAATTATCTTAGTTTTTTAAATGCAACAACAGTCACAAAGTATTTAAAACATGAATTTAGAATAACAACAATAATGGATCTGAATTTTCAAACCTTTTCTGCATCTTTTTCCTTAGAATTTATTTAAAGAAATATGTCAACCCGTACCTCGAAAAATCACAAGTTGTTGGACATTTGATATTCACCAACCCGCACTGAGCCGGCGTAGTGAATAATGGTCCGAACTCACTCTTTGCCAGAAGGTTCATGTCCCAGAAGTGGGAAGTGGGCAACGTAAAGGCTGACGATGAATTTTCAGTTGGCGGTGGACATTTTACGTTCAAAATGCTGAACTTTCGTGTCTGTCCAAATTATGGAAAAAATTCGGGCACTTTTCCATACGACATATTTTCCATCGAAGAAGCCAAAATATTTTTTCTATCCTAAGAGGTGAAATTGCTTTCTTTAAGCAAAATAACTTTCTATTGTAGGCACTAGAAAGCGATTATTAATGAATTTATTTTCTTCTAAATATAGAAAAATAAAAGTGCATAAGAAAATTACCACCTAAACCTATATAAATTAAAAACATTAATTACAATATAAAGCAAAATAATATATACATCGACTACCTGTTTATTATAGAATATAGTCTAGACATTTTTGTTTTTTTTTTTCATAAAATGTGGCAAACTTTAACGCACCTCATAAACAATCATTTTGGTAGTAAAAAAAGAATGTTTCAAAAATACGTAAAGATATTGCGTAGCGTTTTTCAGACTTTTTAAAATGTTTTAAATGAATGAAATGATTGTAAATGAAAGGATATAACTATACTCTATAGCATTATAAATGTTAAAATATATCTTCGATAATCTTGAAAATTGTTTTTCTAATCATGAACATTTTATAGAATTAATGTAGCAAATATTATTTTTATAGATTTTCTTCGACTATTGTGATAAGTGCATTCCTTTTCACACAAAAATTGAACAAATAATTTAATATCCAAACTTATTTATTTTTAACATCACAAATATTCTGAAAAAGAATACAATTAAAAATTGTTTTTATGAAAAAATATGTCACTAATAAATTTCAAACCTAATTATTTTTAAAAAATATTTGAAATTATTTTAACTCTTTGAATTTAATGACATTGAAATTTTACAATTGAAATTATATCAAACGACTGTTTTCTCTGTAAATATATTTGTACTCGGGATAAGGGTTGCCATTTAAAGAATTGGTGCGAAGGTGTTAACTCTGTACTTTATTATACTATTTTTAGAAACTATTTTTACTACTTTATTTTTACAGTTAATTGCTAGTCTAATGTCGTGGGTCCGTCCATAGGTTTTTAGGTTATTATTTGGGGTGTCCTACATTTTGGTTGAAACTATGAGCTTAATGGGATTTAATTAAACAAAATCATTTGATTTTTTTTCTTTCTATTAAAGAAAACAGTTCTTTAAATAATGATGTTCAAATTAAAAAAATGGCATTAATTTTAAATGTTTCTACCTTCTTTTACTATTTTTGATAATATTTGTGACCAGCCATTTTCTGTTTTAAAAATCAATAACGCCCAACGTTCACAAATATCCTGGCATTAAAAGAAACAAAGAAAAAAAGAAAGAAAAGACATTTATTTTACGATTTTGCTGCATAATGTTTCATTGCAAGATTTGACGCTTATTAGAAATATCAATTATTGTAATAATGCAGTGCGTCTGTCATTTATTAAATAAAACAGCTCCTTTCAATGTTGTCTATGCGTATGTAAGTTTCGGATTTGGCCATCTAAATATTTTTCGTCATTTTGATGCTATTTTAATTAATTGATTAAACGCATAGTTTCAATTCAATATCGAGGTGACATTTTCACTCTGTATAAATAGTTGTATTTCTATTCCTATTTTAACCAATCTATATTATCGCAAAAGACTTTGCTGTGTGCTCAAGTAAAATGTGCTGAAATTATATTTAGTATTTTTGTAAGTAAAATTAAATATTTGTTGAAATACATCGACGAATTTTATGGACAATACAATTGTTAGAGAATAATTATTATGAATTATTATGAATATTATGTAACAAAACTATTTTAAAGCGGAATTGCGTATTTTGAAATTTTGCAATTTCATAAATTCTTAAATTTGTAATTTCGTAAATTCTGAATTTCTTAATTTTGGAATTACGGAATTTGTGCTGGAAGTCTTGGCATAAACATCGATTTTGTATGAGAAAATATTTTTTATTCACATTTAGATAATAATAAAATTAAAAACTGTTTATGTAGTTTTGTGAGCACCCTGTACTTAGAAAACGACAAAATAAATGTAATTATGTCTTCCTATACAATGATCAAGGTTTATAAACGAATTATCAGATAAGTTTTTATATTTTTTTTTAATGTTTAAAAAATATTTAATTTTCTTAGAATATTTTTACCATTTTTAGATTCTGTACTGGTGCTGCCATTCACAAAAACTTTTTTTTAATTATGACAAACAATCGAAATACAATGTAGATTTTTTTATTTTGACTCTCTTTTCTTATACATATTTTTGACGATTTTTGTCGAAACTGATAAGATTTTATTGACCACGTATACTTACATCAAAGTTGGACAAGTTTTTAGTGAACTAATTTTTTTGTCACAGATCTTCTTAGTGCGACAAGAACCTGAATGTAAAAGGCTAAATTTAGAACTACTCGATCCTAGCAATATAACTAGTCGAGATGAGGTCCCAACGTTAAAAGTGGCGCCGTCATTAAACGTCATTGATGTAAAATATGTAAAAATGTATGTCACACTATAAATAAAAACGGCACAAGTTTTTAGTGAACTAATTTTTTGTTGCAACTCTGTTTGTGACAATGTTTTAGCTTTTTTTAATTTAATTTTACAAAGAGGTGAAATTGGAAGTATGTTTGTAGGAGCTAATCTCTGGAACTACTCAACCGATTTTGAAAATTCACTAATAGAAAGCTACACTTTATGTCGACGCGAACGAAGCGAATCGCGGGCGGTTACTAGTTTTTTTAATTTGACATTAGTCCGAGCACTAAAAACTTGTCTGACTACAAACGGGTCTTAGTTTCGAACTGTGACAAAGGTAGAAATCATGAATTGACCTAATTTGCTCAGTATACCGCATTTCTAGTAAAAAAGTGACCGTAGTCCCATACATGTTCTATGGGACTTGCGTCGTTTTTCGACTGGTGTGGTATTTAATTATTATTTAGTTTTTATATTAGACATCACCTTGATATAATGTTGTGTACTTATTTTGATCGTAATTTTGTAAATAAAATAAAGGTGTTAGTTTTATTTTATTTGTTGTTTCATTTGATTCCTTTTTATACTTTTGTTTTTAAACTCCGACGCAAAAGGGTGATATAAGTTTGACCACTGTGTGTCTGGCTGTGGCACCGTAGCTCTTAAACGAGTTGATTTGGATGCGGTATTTTTTATTTTAGGTAAATAGAATAGCGTCACATGCCACGACGCTAGATGGCGCTTAAAGTCTACTAAATCTTTGCTTAAAGTGATACCTCATAAATATGCTACCCTGGTACTTTTTATGTACCTAAAACCAAAGACGAATTATTAAAATTTTATCTTTGCCTAAAACTTCTTCTGCGTAGCGTGATTAATCCCGGCTTCGGTCAGGGTCCGCTTTCCTGATCCTTTCTCTCCACTTCGCGCGGTTTTCTGCATCCTGCATTGAAAGTCTATTGGCTCTCATGTCTGCATTGACGACGTTAAGCCATCGCGTTTTAGGCCGGCCTCGAGATCTTGCTCCTGATACTACAAGGTCTAGGCACTGATTGCCGACGTACTCCACCGGTCTGCGAAGGACATGGCCTAGCCACCTCAGCTTGTCTGCTATGTCCCGTACTCCGAGGCTGCCGCGGATGTGCTCGTTACGTATACGATCTATTATACGTGTAACGCCGCACATCCATCTTATCGCTCATCCTATCTTTGCCTAAAACTATTTTGTACTAATTGCCGAGACGGTCATTTACCTGATGGCACGCCTGTCCATCTATACTAATAACAATAATAATAATATTATATAGAAGAAATATTTTTTTGTTCGTTTGTAACGAAGAGGCTCCGAAACTACTATATCGATTTAACCATTTTTTCACCAATAGAGAGTTAAATTAACAGGAAGTAACAGGAGTAATAATAGGCTATAATTTATTATCAAAAAAAAATAGCGACACTTAAGAAAATTACAAAAATGTATCACAAAGTTGAAAAAAATTACGCATGACATTCATTATTTGGCATATACTTGGTACCAGGCGTCCTAAACTTGTAGGAGTATACAATTGTATGTCAAATCAAGAGCGTTTTTGTTTGATGATTAATCATCAAACAAAAAAGCTCTTGATTTGACGACACCAGGCGATCACAGGAGTTTACGCATGTAAAGGTACCAGGCGATCATAACCTTCTAAGAACAAATAGATTCTTAAGAAAATTGCGAAAAAATAATAAAAAAAACAAATAAGCAAAATGTTGCCTATGAAATTCATTATTTGGCCTATACTTGGTACCAGGCGATCATAAATGTGTAGAAATATAAAATCAGGAGGAGGAGGAGGTATTTTGTTAAGTATTATACATAAGAAGGTACCAGGCGATCATGAACTTCTAAGAGAAAATGTGATAGATAAGAATTGGTACCAGGCGATCATAAACTTGTAGGAGTATACAACCATCAAACAGATCATTTTTTGTCAGGCGATCAAAAACTTCTGCAGTAAACGTGATAGATAATACTTGGTACCAGGCGATCATAAACTTGTAGGAGTATACAATCATCAAACAGATCAATTTGTCAGGAGGATACACATCCAGGCCAAAGAATAATATATTTTTATCTTTGCATCCAGGCGATAAAATTCTGCAGTAATACTTGGTACCAGTCGATCATAAGCCTGTAGGAGTATACAATCATAAAACAAAAACGCTCTTTGAGGACTCCAGGCACCACACAGGAGTTTACGCATGTAAAGGTACCAGGCGATCATAACCTTCTAAGAGTAAACGTAACAAATAGATTCTTTTTTTTTTGTAAGAAAATTGAAAAAAAACGATTAAAAAAAACAAAGAAGCAAGATTTTGCCTATGATATTCATTATTTGGCCTATAACTTGGTACCAGGCGATCATAAACGTGTAGAAATATAAAATCAGGAGGAGGAGGAGGAGGTATTTTGTTAAGTATATACACAAGAAGGTACCAGGCGATCATGAACTTCTAAGAGAAAATGTAATAGATAATAATTGGTACCAGGCGATCATGAACTTGTAGGAGTACCTATACAATCATCAAACAAAAACGCCCTCCATTTGACGATACTTAACTTCATTTTGTCATTCACATGTTAAGGTACTAGGGGATCAAAAACTTGTAGGATCAAACAAAAACGCCCTTCATTTGAGGATACTTAGCAAAGACAAACTTTATCTTAGATACAGTACCCGGCGATAAATATTGCACATCGACCTTTGGAAAGAGACAATCGGCTAATTTCGGCTTTGTAGAGCGTTATATCTGTCGCACGAAATACAAACAGTCCGGTATCTATTAGCTGTTAAAACAATTATGATTTGCTCCCTTTGATATTTTTTTTATTCTTTGTATAAAATACACTAATTTTTCTACAAATTTTGTACTTCGTAATGGCGATGTCATGAGAATACACATGTTAAGGTAGCAGGTAATCATAAACTTTATTTCATTCACTTCGTTCTTTTCATTCATTTAATTTTCTCAGTCATGGTCTAAAGGACATCGTATCTGGGCCAGTAAAAATATTAAACAAAATATTCTCTTAAATCGACCAAGTAGACGATTCGAAACGTCATTGAAACCAAACGTTATCCTTATAATGTCAAACATATCGATCCAAAGACGTATTACTATACTAAATCTTTGTATCGATCGGTAAGAACTGTACTTGCGCTGCAGGTTACATTACTTTACTAAGCGTACGAAGTCACGGGCAACAGCTAGTAACAATATAAAAATAAATAAGCCTTTATTGCTGTTACCAGGCCTAGCGCACTCAACACTGTAGGTACGAAGCTACAAGTACATAGCCGGACACCGACGGCGGGTCGCGCGTCGTTACACGTGCCGCGTCAGAAGAGATAAGAGCGCCGCGATAGAAAGAGAGGCGCTCTGTAGGTTAATATGACTGGTAGGTATGCAGCGCTATGCGAGCTGAATTGAATTTTATTGCGTCATAGCAAGAGTCGCTATTTGTTTACATTTCTTAGCGGAGTTATGTTTCTGTCCCTTAGTTTTCAGTGCTGTCACCTTGAATTAAAAAAAAAAAGAAACTATGAAACAAAATGAATTGTTTAAAAGAAAACCATATCAATACGACTTTAGCTATGTTACGAACACCCGTGTGAATTTAAGCCATTTAAAGAAATTGGGTAGTATTAAGGGATCGGGAATTTTAGTAAAAAAAATCATGTAAAACGAAGCTAATAAAACGGAATTTAATTTTACGAAAACTTTATTAATCAAAACAATGTTGGACACTTAAAAGAATAAAAAAAGGCGGATGCCGCGTCGCCAAATTCAAAAGTGAAGCTCTTAAGGTATGCCGATCCGCTCGTTCGTACACGAGCATCACGCACACATTTACATCATGCTATGCCGATCGGCCGTCACATCGGCCCTCCGTCCACTCCAACAAACAACGCCATCGCCATTGCTTATGCTTCAGTTGTTGCTTAGCGAAATTTCATCCGCCTATTTCATACATAAAAAATGTTTTTTTTACCTTTTGACCGCCACACTATATACGCAATACCGTTTTTTTATGTTACTAAGTGACGAGACGAGCTGGTCGTTCGCCTGATGGTAAGCAATATGCCTGCCCATAACAGTAACAGCACCACCCAGAACTTTGTTCTTAAATCCTAAGCGAAACTGCACTGAGCTCGTTACCCTGAGACAATTAGCTGTTCTCATAATACCCAGTCATTTCGCTGGCTACAACGACCTTCAAACCAGAACACAGTAATGCTTGCGCACTACTGCTTGGCGGCTTGCTTTCATACGTTTTAGTTGGCTCAAACCAAACTCTCGTTTGAGTATAGCCGACTTTGGCAGTCAAAGGGTTAAAGGGCCTATTCACCAACCTATCAATAACTAATCATGAACTTATCCATATTCATTTTCTTTTTATTTGCAAAACTAAGTGTACAAAGGTCTTATTCTATAGTACATGGACTTAAAACTAAGTCTCCTTTTTCAGACATCGCATATTGGGCGGGCGCTGTTCATGCAAAATATTAAATATTATTGACAAAAGTATTTATACTATATTATATTATACTATATATAACTATATTATATACATTTTATTTACCAATGTCAAAATATTCATGTAAATTAATGCAATAACTGTTCAATACGTAAACTTTGCTTTTCAGTCTTTATTAGATTATATCGAGGAACAAAATAATTATTATACGTTATTAGAATAATTAAAAATAAACAGTAATTTTAGGTTACCGTCAGACCGGCTGGTCGACTGTGGCTGACACTGAGTATATTCAAGAATTGCTACCTTTCTCATAATATATAAATTATTATTTAACTTAATTTTTAATGTCTAAGAATATATCATAGGTAGCAATTATAAAAGAGCGAGTGTGGCTCAGTGGGAGCACGTGCGACTTTCGATTCGACGCACCCGAGTTTGTATCCCGCTGGCCCCGCACCACTGACTTTCTTAAGTTATGAGCGGATTTAACTCTCGCTCTAAAAAACGGTGAAGGAAAACATCGTGATGAACCGGCATGGCCAAGAATTGATCACTAAAGTTCAAGAACATGTGACATCCACCACTGGGCCAGCGTGGTAGATTACGGCCCATACTCTCTCTATGAGAGAAGGCCTGTGTCCCAGCAGTGGGAACTTGATGGGCTGGTGATGATGATGAATTATTTAAGAAAGGTAGCAAATAGTAGCAAATTGGTAGAAATTCTTGAATATACTTAGTGTCAGTCGCAACAGGCGACCAGCCATCCTGACGGTAATTAATTTCAGCTCTTAGTAAGCGAATTACTCCTAATAACATCCTTACTAATATTATAAACGCGAAAGTTTGTATGTATGGATGCGTGGATGTTTGTTGCCCTTTCACGCAAAAAGTACCGAACTAATTTAGATGAAATTTGGTATGTAGGTACTTAAGGACTTGGAATAGCACATAGGCTACTTTTTATCTCGAGAAACCGCAGGTGGAACCGCGGGGCGCAGCTATATTGGAAGAAATTATTGAAAATGAAATTTTACTCTAAAGTTACCTTTAGGTTAAGCGATAGTTTACTGATTGTTGGTGAAATGGCCCCCTAAGTTTTTAATGGTTTTCATATAAATCATATTCATTTGTAATGATATTCACTTTAATTACATGAGTAAATGTCTATTAAACCATAATAATTACACATACATTGTAACTTAACATAATAATTAACATTTCTGAAGCTTTAGCTTTAGATTATTTTTTTTACTAATTGAACAGTAATTTTGTAGGTTATTACATTGAAATATAAAAATATCTTTAAACACAAATACATACATACGTAACTATTTAATTAAATAAAAATGTAATTATTTAAATTAATTATAATGGCTCCCATAGAAATGTAAACTAAATCATTTTTTACACAAACACAAATAAGAAATCTTTGCCATTGGCAAAATTACAAACGTTTTAAGATAAATCTTATCAAATTACATTTTAACTCATGTAGTAAGTTTCTTGTAAAATTAACTATGATCTTACTTTAAATAATAATATGTTAACTTTAGCGCGTCAAAAAATTGTAGACATTTTTGAAATTTATCTAAGTACTAAATTGGAAAGTACAAATTATTTTACTGGCAACTATCAATTTCTGTCAAAATCATAGAGGTAAAAAAAATCCTTACTGTCAGTCAATATTTTACAGTATTTCTGGTCATCAGCCTAATGTGTTTTTGACAAAATATCAGCAATAGCTTTTAATCACACTATCACCAAATATTAAAAAATAAATATAAATATAATGATAGCGCTTTTTAGGAACTTTTGTTGGCGCCATTTTGTTTTCTCCGAGATGTTTTTTGAAAATCAGTTTATTAATGACACAGTTCTGAGGAAACAAACATTGAAAGAAATACATTCGAATTGAGAACCTCCTTTTTTAACCGACAACAAAATAATTAATTTTTAGATAAAACAAAAACCGACTTCAATGTATTTTCGATGTCTAAGGTCAAATATCGATGAAATTTATATAGCTATAATGAAACCAACGCAAAAATAATGTTCCAAATCGGTTCATAATTGACGGAGTTCTGAGGAAACAAACATAAAAAAAATACAATCGAACAGAGAACCTTCTCCTTTTTTGAAGTCAGTTAAAAAAGGAGGATCCTCAATTTAATAGTTTTATACCTATATATGTTTTTTTTTATGTTTGTTACCTCAGAACCGATTTGGGAAATTATTTTTGTGTTGGGTTCAGTATAGCTATGAAGTGGTCCCATATAAATTTAATCGATAATCGACCTTGTACGGAGTTACATTAGAATTGAAGTCGGTTTTTTGTTAGAAAACGAATTTGTTTAAAGTCGATTAAAAACGAAGTATGACGGGAAACAAAACTCATTGGTCTCCTTGTGTTGGTGTTGCCATAATCACATATTATTTTCTACTCTTTTTTGACGGACTCATTCTTAAAGTAGATTTACATTAACTATTTTATTTATCTCCAACTGTTACTGAAGCATCCTCACCAGTTACTAACCACACAATGCCGGCGGCAAAGCCGGCGGGTTCGAACCAGCGAACAAAAAGTCAGTCTGTGCCGCCGGCATTGTTGTAAGCAATATTAGAACTTAATAATCAAACTATACAATAGTGCAGTCATTAAAAAACACTTATAATGCCTTTAAATTGTATTATTGCATACATGGGTGGACTGTGCAAGAGAGATGCATTTAAGAACTTTTCAATGTGCTAGAAAAGGACAAAAGGTGCTGTCCTTCATGGACAATTGCGTTCGTTTTGCAATAAAACTCCGATATGTATAACGGAGCTCACAGAAAGTAGATTCAAATTGAGTGTGAAATATATTCTAATGAAAAAAGCATACTACACAGTTAGTAATTACATAGAAGACAAAGATGCATGGAACATTCCGCTTCTGCCAAGTAGCCAACTGGCACATAAGAAACATAAAATTCTCAAAAACAAACATAAACCAAAAATATGGTAACAAAAGTTCAAAAAACAATCCCCTAGGAGTAGTGGTTCTTTTTTCCGATACGGTGGTAGTCATTGTAATAATTGACGTTCATAAGTGCGGCTGTGATGCCAAAACTGAACAAAGAACTTTTGAACTTTGAACTTTAAATTGCCGTATATTTTATCCGGCCGTTTTATTTGTCTATCTAAAGATAGGCTCTCAGTAAAAATGTTCGAAAGTTAGTGCATACTCGAAAAATATAGAACAGCCCTAATTAGCGTTTGAGCTATAGAAAGCACATTTTTGGAATGTCGAGTATAGCCGACAGTGGCGTTAAAAAGGTTATGAAAGATTAACAAAGCGTTTAACAAAATAATGTTAAAATAATGTTTTGAAAGTATATTTTTTGACCGTTCACCAAATATACTGATTGTGCACCAAATTTGGTTTGTTTTAGCACTCAAACGTATAACGGGCAGCCATTGGCCACCCCATCGGTATAAGGGGCAGCCCTCGGTAGGTAAGGGTGCGGCGGGGGTGGCCCTTGGGCCACACCCACGCCGCGAACATGTAATATTCATAAAATAGATGCTCATTATGAAATATTTTGGTGCACAATCAGTTTATTTGGCGGAAAAACGGGAATAAACTGAGGTACAGTTAAATACGATCTGTCCGTACATTTTTGCATATAATTTTTAGCTACAGAGAAGTTAATTTTTCAGCACATTGTTTTGATAGTTTGATCATCAAGTTCATTCTTTCCTTAAACGTTTCTTTCTTATAACTCCTGCCATCTCTCTCAAACAAGGCTCGAGATACACATGCTATAAAATAGCATGCTTTTATAACGGTTTGTGTTACATATTATATAGGTCTAGGTAAGGCTAACTATTGTCACTATTGGGTATTGTGTAACTATTGAAAATAATTTATAGCTATAAAAAAAGAAAATAAAAATAATACGGAGTTGTCGTCATCTTTGTTATGAAATAGATGGCGCTAAACCAAAAAGAATGATTTATATATTTTTAATTTTGTTTAATATTTTTCATTTTATGTTTGAGATTATCGAACACGTGTTTGCTATTTTGTTATAGAAGTCAGTGATAAAAATTATTTTTCAAATTAAATATTGTGTTTCAATATTTGTTTATTGCATGAAGAAGTAGTGGTATTAAAACTTGAATTAACTATTGAAAATATACAAAGAGAAACATTTTTTTATTTTTATTGCTGATGATTAATTTTATAATGGATGTTAAATGTTTCAGTAAATTAACAAGTATTTATTTATTCTAAATGATTTTTAATTTGGACCTTTTCTGATAAAATATTTAAGATGTATGATCTAAAAACAATATGAAATTTTTAAAATATGGATAGTACTTCCTATTGAAAATCGAAGAGTTCAGCGCCATCTAGTTCACGCCCATGGTGGATCCAATATTATTATTTTTAAAGTGTTTCTGATTAATTATATATCATTATGAATAATTAATTAAATACCTAACAATATCCAAAAAAATATATATGAACTGTATGGTAGTATATAATTATTTTAATAACAATAAAATACAATCAATGTAAAGGAATCAAATAAATATTGAAAATTTCACTGGATAAGTTCGAACAGTCCTTACTTTAAAATAAATAATCACCGTCTCGCTTTTTTTTTGTTATTAGCTTGTCAGTAAGCTATCTGCTTTTTATTTTTTTATTAGCTATTTTATATAGCATGTGTATTCCGGCCCTATTAGTAAATCTCGATTAAAATAAAATCGATATTTAAATTCCGAATTTAACACAAATATTGAAAAATAGCGACGCTTCAACGATTTGTCACTAAATTAACTTTTGTGTAAAATTGAAAATCAATGTTATTTTCCCTTCTTAGAGTGTTTTAGAATATTGGGGGTATCCAAAATCTTTCTTTTATTTGTACTTACACTTGTTGTAGGTATTACCTTCGTTTCGGTTTCGGTTACGACTGGATTAAGCTGGTTTTTCGTCGTTATTAAAATCTGTTTTAAATTCAGAACTGTTGCTAATTTAGTCGATTTATCGACTATTGAGCTTTTTACATCACTAGTCGGATCAGTGTTGCTAGTTATCGGCGATTTAACCATTATGTTTTCGACAATGATTGGTTTACTATTGTCTATAATTTCAATTTTTTTCTCGTTTTTATCAGCTTTCTTTTTTTTTTCGTTCTCAAGCGCTTTGTATTCAACATTACCTTGTTTGTCCATTACTAGCATTAGTTTATCAAAGTCCTTCGTAGTTTCTGGTATTAAGGTTTTGGAGAAGTTTGCTTGTGTTAGTTTATTGGCGACGAGCATAGACAATTCTGCGCAGTTGAATTCTGTGAGTAGCGTGTTGACGTTTGAGCCGGAATAGTTGTCTATAGCCGGATTAGAGCTGTGGTCGAGTAGAATCTCTATGGTTTTGCGGAAGTGATCGACTACCTTCGATTTGTTGCCGCGTTCTGTGAAAGAAAACATTTTTGAGAATGGCGACATTACAAAATCCAGCCAAATGTGACAAACTTCGTGTTTTTGGACTACCATAAAGATTACCGAAGTATTTTTTTTGAGTCGATGGTATTATTTATACAACTGGGACGAGACGAGCCGGCCGTTCGCCTGACTGTTAACAACACGCCTGCCCATAACAACTGCAGTTCTTCCCAGAACTTTAAATACTAACCATTTAATATACTTTAATACTTTTAACACCTCGTAGCACTGCACTGCGCTCATCACCCCGATACATCAGATATTAAGTCTCATATACCCAGAATTTCACTGCCAGTTATACTACCGCCAAACAGTTGTGCACAAGCATTACTGTATTCCGGTTTGATGGACATTGTAGCCAGCGATATTACTGGGCATGAGACAATCTGATGCCTCGGGGTGATGAGCGCGATGCAGGTTTACGCAGTACTTTTAATTGTATTAAAAGTTCTGGTTGGCACTGCAATTGTTATAGGCAGGCGTGGCGCTTAGCATCAGGCGAACGGCATGCTCGTCTCATCACTCAGTTCCAAAGAACTTACCAGATGATGAATTGCAAGCCGCCGCCACCGCCAAGTACAAAGCAGTGTTGCCGCTCGTCGGCATTTTGAGGTTAATAGTGTTCGGCGCGTGCTCTAACAGGATGCGAACATTCTCGTACAGGCCGAGCATGCTCGCGAGCATTAGCGGGGTGTAGCCTGGAACATCGTACTTTTATTTATTTATGTATACTTAAGCACAAAACTGAGCCCCAATTCTCTATGACAACTTGGCGAATCGAAAATCACGTCGATTCCTTCGTAAATAAACGACATCTCTATCTCATATATTCATGTAATAATATATGATTCTCTATGACGCGTTATGGTTAACACAAATTTCGCAGATGTACAAACACAGAGTACAGTCTACAAGTACATAGCCGGACACCGCCGGCGGGTCGTGCAGAGTGCAGAGGGTTGCCACGCGCCGCCTGTGACGCACGCTTTCCACTGCTACTCATACTAAGGCACGTTAGATTCGATTTAGCTTGCACTAATTATAAAGTAATTTTTTTTACACTTAATAGTTCTATGTTTGGCCACTGGAGAGATATAGATATATAAGATAGAGCACATAGATCTAGAGAAAGACGGCATTTGAGCGGCTGCTCAGACCCGTCTCTCCGATGGTTCACCGAACATCATCCCGAAACACGACTTGGTCGCTTGACGGCATGGCTTTGTACGGTGGGTGGTATTACAACCACGGCTAGAGCCTACCACTCCAAAGCGCGTAAGCGGGTTTCATCGCGATGTTTTCCTTCACCGTTTTAGAGCGAGCGTGCAAAATCTGCATAATAAGTGTAAAAAAAAAGTAACGTGGTTTTCAGGTGACGGCCCTCGGACTAGGTAGCCGTGACCGTTTCTTGAGGTGTGTTTATAGATCTATTTAGGTTCTTAGACAGTACCTATATAAGTGTACATAGTGCATGCCTAGTCATCTACTTAGTTTGAAAATTAAAAGATGCACACTTGTAAAATAGAAGTCTTCTGTGTTAATACTAGGTAGGTATACTGTTTGAAAAGTTATTGTTCACAGAATGAGAATAATAGTAATAGACACTAGAGACATACATAACATGAACTAAATACCTGTTTAGATGGATAAAGCATCACAAGTATAAACCCTAACGTTACAAATGCCGCGTCAGAAGAGATAAGAGTAATGCGATAGAAAGAGAGGCGCTCTGTAGGTTAATATGACTGGTAGGTATGCAGCGCTACGCGAGCTGAATTGAACTTTATTGCGTCGTAGCAAGAGTTGCTATTTGTTTAAATGTCTTTGCGGAGTGATGCTTCTGTCCCTTAGTATTCTGTGGTCTAACTCCTAGGTCTTACCGTGCTTGTCAAACATGGAACACATATGCGTCATCAGTATTTGAGCGAGCTCCTCATCAGATTGCGACTCCATGCCTGGTTTCCACAGGTCTTCGTTATCCATCAGGATATTCCTAAGAGAAGACAGAATAGTCAAAAGTTTAAAGATATTTATTAAACAGGCACAAAAATGCACTTTTTAACTTTATATACATGTCGTAGCCAACTATCAGCCGTTCAATCAACAGCCTAGCCTCTTTACTAAACAGCGCCGTTCAACTAGCTTCCTGAATGATATTCAGCCATTTCATCAAACAACTAGGCCAATGACTTAGATCGATGACGTTTAATTACTTGTGTAGCCTGTTCATTTATAAAGCCTGTTTTCCGAAGTTTACTGAAAAATAGTACAATGGAAGAGTGTAGTGACAATAATAATGAATGCAGCCACTCGGTAGTTTAGGGTGCGGCGGGAGTGGCCCTTGGGCCACCCCAACGCCGCGAACATGTATGTTAGATACGAATATAATATAAGTAGGTAGATTATAATCTATCATTTCGATATCGATTCGATCGATATACTTCGGTTGCGGGTTCGATTTCCGCGACGGGACAAATGTTCGTGCCCGGAAAAAAAAGCGCAAGCATTTGTTTCGTGTCTGGGTGTTGTGGGACCATGGTCCTCATAGTTCCTGGTTTCCTATATACAGAGAATCCTAGTTAGGGGCCAGGATCTATGTATGTGATCGTTGGGCGTATTTATTTATTTTATTAGAAAAATAGTGCGACAGTTCACAATCTTTCGACAGTTTACAATCTCGCGTAGGATTTATGCAATCGTACGCATGGCCGCCGCACCCTATCCTATCCAATCCTTTTCCATATCTAGATACGGAAAGAGCGAAGGACACCTTAAAACTATCTTTCTCACAGTAGATACTAACATAGCTATCCTTGCACGCTTGCAACGTCTTCAGCCTAAAGCGCGTAAAGAAAGAGACAGCTACAGTATCTTTTTCATAGCACTTACCTAGCCTTGTTCTGGCACGCTTGGAGCACGACGCGCAACAAGTCCGCGTCCCGCTCGGCGGCGACGTGCGCGCACGTGCGGTTGGACACGTCGCCGCACAGCGGGTCGGCGCCGTGACGGATCAGGGTCGAGGACAGCGCGGGGACGGGCGGCTCTTGGTACAGAGACAGCTTTAACGCAGTCTGGAAATAATAAAAAAAGAAATAAATTCATTAAATAAATAAATTCATAAAGTTCGTCTATGTACCTACAAATTTGTTTGTGCAATAAAGAATTTTCTATCTATCTATTTAGAGGCTCATAAAATATATACCTTACAGACTAGCATATATACAATTTATAAACACGAAAGCAAAACACTTTAAAAAATGACGTAAAGAAAGAAACAAATGGAAGACATTTTTCTAGTTTTTTCCGGTGTCCCTCTGAAATTCGACAGTTCTTTTTTTCGACACGCCACTTCGAAAAAATATTTTTTATGTAACTGAATGACGAGACGAGCTGGTCGTTTGCCTGATGGTAAGCAATACGCCTGCCCATAACAATAACAGCACCACCCAGAACTTTGTTTTGCAAAATCCTACGCGGCGCTACACTGCGCTCGTCACCCTTATGTGGATTATGTGCGGATTTAACACTCGCTCTAATATCGATATAACATCGTGAGGAAACCGGCATGTCCAAGAATGTATTACAAAAATTCAAAGACATGTGACTTCCACCAACCCGCACTGGGCCAGCGAGGTGGATTATGGTCCATACTCTCTCTATGAGGGAAGGCCTGAGTCCCAGCAGTGGGAACGTAATAGGCTGATGATGATGTCAAGTTAAAAATACAAATGTCAAGTTAAATACAATAGCAATAATAAAAAATAAAAATGTCACACATTTTCACAGAATGTCAGAATTAGTAATAAAATGGAAAGCCATTTGTCACAAAATATATCGCAATTAGTATTGGCATCAAGGAATGCATTGAGGGTATGCAGGGTACGACATATTGGTGTTTCGGCTCGGGCCACAGTGCGACTACCGGGGACAGAGAAGAGCCTGTGCCTACGGCTGGCCCTGTGCCGAGTGTAATTGTCAGGGACATACAGCCTGCAGACAAGGTTATGCAAATCGGGTGAATCAATGTCTCCTCTCGGGTGAATGTGTCATACAGTTACATAAAAAATACAGAGAAAAATAAATAACTACTCGAACGACTATCGACAAGGGAAATACCCTATCATTACATATGATTGAAGTATGAAGCGTTTTCCTTTCCGTTTGCCTTTCCCTATTGGAATTGCTTCTGGTGTTTGCAGATGTCTATAATATCCGGCCTAGCGCACTCCGCACTGTAGGTACGAAGCTACAAGTACATAGCCGGTCACCGACGGCGGGTCGCGCGTCGTTACACGTGCCGCGTCAGAAGAGATAAGAGCGGCGCGATAGAAAGAGAGCCGCTCTGTAGGTTAATATGACTGGTAGGTATGCAGCGCTACGCGAGCTGAATTGAATTTTATTGTGATTTTTTATTGTGATAATATCAATTTTAGTATTATAAATGCGAAAATTTGTGATGGATGGATGTTTGTTATTTCATCACGCAAAAACTACTCAACGGATTTGGATGAAATTTGGTACCTACACTAGGACGCCCCGCGGTTTCCCGGGATAAAAAGTAGCCAATACAATGCAATAATACTTTATTGAATACCACACAGGAAAACCCGTCAAAGTCAATAAACAGTGGGTACAATGGGCGGCCTTATCGCTATGCGCAATTTCTGGCCGGCAACCTTTGGATGGACAGGAATTTTTAAAAGAAATATTGCGGTCAGTGTGGCGTATTTTCTTAACCAGGTTGTAAAGATGAATGAATAAATTTATTCTATTGAAATAAAGGTGTGTAGCAGTATTTAATAAACTTTAAAATTTTGTGATTGACTTTAACTTTAAATAATAACTTTATTTAAGTTATTATTTAAAGTTAAAGTCAAATATCATTTATTAAATATACACAACAATGCACTTTTAAACGTCATAACCACATAATACAAACCAAATTAAAAATATGTTAAAAATTGTTAACATGACTTTGAAAAAAGGTAAGTATTAAACATACTTACCTTTTTAACCGACTTCAAAAAGGAGGAGGTTTACAATTCGACAGTATGTTTTTTTTTTTTTTTGTTTTTTTTTTGTGTGTTTGTTACGCGATTACTCCGCCAATTATGCATTGATTTCGATGATTCTTTTTTTGATTGGTAGGTAATACTTCAAAGGTGGTCCCATATAAATTTTATCGAAATTCATTCAGTAGTTTTTGAAAAAAGTAGCAAAAACAAAAATATATAAGTTTAATCTTCAAGTCGGTTCTTGTTTTTTTCGTAACCAACTTTCTAAAGGTGGAGGTTTGTATTCGACTGCTTCACCTGCTTCACCCAGGGTTGACTTCCGGTGAGGGAACTCCTCAACGGTGAATAGTACAGACACAACATTTCGTAAATGGATTTAACCATAATAGCCTGTTCTAAATTCCATCATGACATGGCAGATACACCCAGGATTGACTTCCGGCGAGGGAACTCCTCAACAGAGAATAGGACAGACATGACATTTTTTTGTACATGCATTTAATTGTGATAGCCCGTTTTAAACTTCGTCATGATGTGGCTTCTAAATCATAAAAGCTTGTCTTTAAAAACTTTTTGAATTAATTTAATTAAAACTTGTTTTTCACTAAAAAGGTTAAAATAAATTATTTTTCAAAAAAAACTAAACCGACTTCAAAACCACCAATGGCACTTATATTAATTTATTTTTTACTTTTGAGTGCCATTGGTGGTTTTGAAGTCGGTTTAGTTTTTTTTGAAAAATAATTTATTTCAAAGTCATGTTGACCACCCACTTCTTTCCTATACTCCAATTGAAGTCCGGAAGCAGAAAAGTAATGCGAAAACTGACTCTACCAGTGCTTCGGAAATACGCCCGCTAGAGAACAGGCTAGAGACAGATGTTATTTTATTTATTAAATATTTGCATGTCACCAATAATTGACTATGTGTTTGGATCCAATAGTATATAAAATAACATCTTTAATTCAGGTACCAACATGTATCGCAAATAAATGATTTCATTTAATTTTATTTCATTAGCACCGAGAAACTCTGCGGGGATGTCTCTTTTTTCAACTCTTTTAAAATGTCTCGAAATATAACAATGCACTATTAGCACAGAACACTAAGGGACAGAAGCATCACTCCGCAAAGAAATTTAAACAAATAGCGACTCTTGCTATGACGCAATAAAATTCAATTCAGCTCGCGTAGCGCTGCATACCTACCAGTCATATTAACCTACAGAGCGCCTCTTTCTATCGCGCCGCTCTTATCTCTTCTGACGCGGCACGTGTAACGACGCGCGACCCGCCGTCGGTGTCCGGTTATGTACTTGTAGCTTCGTACCTACAGTGCGGAGTGCGCTAGGCCTGATATTAGGTATAAATTAAAACAGCTAGCGCATTTATTATATTAGTGGTATTTATATTTCTTTCAATGATCGTCATTATAAATTTCGATATCACGATAATCGATGCGGCGGCCTTAGATTTCACGACCCTACCTACTCACCAGTCCATTAGCAAGTATGTCCAGGGAACGCCCCTTAATCTTCAAGATGATGCAATGACGGTTCAATAGTTCCAAGTCATTGTTCATGACTGCAAGGTGAAGAGGTCTGAAAATATAAGGATGAGCTTAAAAATATTGCTATAATCCCTGCCACGAGTATTTTGAGGAAAGGTCTAAAGTCCAAAGTTCTTTATTCAATTTTGCCATCACAGACGCACTTAAGAACGTCAATTATCACAATGACTACCACCGTATCGGAAAAAGAACCACTACTCAGAAGATACGGCAAGAAACTGAGGGACATTCTTTTAGAACTGTTACAATAAAGAAAAAGGGATATGGTACCGGACGATCCAACCACATCTCATGCCGTCACCGCGGATAGATAACAGAATCTTAAATAGAAAGGACACAGTAATAGCGTTCAGACAGATCCGGACGCATTCCATGAAATCAAGACAACCTCGCCTAATTGTGATGCTTGTCAACCGCCTATAGTTGATGATGTGTATCATATATGGCAATATTTGAAACATAACTGTTGAGATAGGTGCAATGCACATCACTATCGTTTAGTCCCATCCCTAGACTTAAGATTTGATTTACTCTATGTTCTCTCTGTCATGGCGTTCTCATAAGTTAAGATGTAGTTTTGTGTTGTAAAAGGTAATTAAAACAAGAATATAAGAAATAAAAGGTTTTTATTGAAGATCAAAAAGCAGAGCACCCAACAGTGGTAGCAGAGCGTGGTTATTACCGTTTTGGAGTTGAAGATGAGTTCCAGGGAACGTTTTCCCGTGGCGCAATTTGCCGGCGAGAATTTCAACACGTGGACATTTAGAATCAAAAGTATATTAAAGGAAAATGGAGTACTATCTGCAGTTCAAGACAAAAAGTTTCACCTAAGTGAGGAAAATGCCAACAGCGAGGCGAAGGCGCAGGCGATACTCATCGCTGGGGTGTCCGACAGTCACATTGAATATATTAAAAAGGATTCGGCATTCGCCATGTTAGAAAGTTTGGAAAATTGCTTCAAAAAGAAAGGAGTGAGAAGTAAACTATTCATACGTAGAAGATTGTTAGACACAAAATATGTTGAAAAGCAATCTCTGTCACAACATTTTACCATATTAGAGGAAATGTTCTCCGAGCTCAAGGACGCTGATGCAGCATTGAACGAAGAAGAACAGGTGAACTATTTGTTGTTGTCAATGCCACCTTCCTATGAGGGAATAGTAACCGCATTAGAAACAGTGACCGACTTAAAATATGATTTTGTCAAAACCAGATTGTTAGGAGAAGAGGAGAAGAAAAAGAAACATAGTGTGGTGGATAATAATTCCCAATCTACTAACGCATTTTTATGCTATAATTGTGGTAAACAAGGACATAAAAGATTTCAATGTAGACAAGGCCGGACAAATAATCAACAACATGGTAGAGGTTATAATAATAACTCAAGACAAGGACGAGACTATGTACAAGGACGAGAATATACACAAGGACGAGACTATACACAAGGTAGAGGATATATTCAAGGGATGGTGAATCGAGAACGAGGTCACATGCAGGGAGCAGGAGGAAGAGGTTATAATCAAGCACAGGGAGGTAACTACAGGCAAGGTCAAGGGAGAAAGGAGAAGGGTAACTATGCGTTTCAATGTGAGAATGAGGACAGTGAGGCTAATATTTATAAAAATGAAAATATAGTGTGGTGTGTCGATTCAGGGTGTTCTGACCACTTGGTAAATACAAAAGACTATTTTGTGGACTATTTGGAACTAAAACAACCAAAAAATATTTCTGCAGCAAAGAATGGAATAACATTGCAAGCCTTCGGAGTAGGTAATATAAATGTAAAATGCTTTGTTGGTAAAAAAGAAACAAATTGTACTATCAAAAATGTGTATTATGTTCCAGAGCTCAGAAAAAACTTGTTGTCTGTATCTAAAATGGAATCCAGCGGTCTGGAAGTATCATTTTGTAGAGGGAAGGTAAGAATTTACAATAAAAATTATTTGCTAATGATAGGAAATGCTGATGGTAACTTGTATACTATAGAAATGGTAATTGTACTTCAAAATTGTAATTATTCTGTGACAAATGATAATAACAGTTCAGTAAATCTGTGGCACAGGCGTTTTGGCCACTTAGGTATGAAAAACATAAACATTTTGGTACAAAAAAATTTGGTAACTGGATTGGGTGATTTGAAAAATAATAGAATTGAACATAATTTATGTGAACCATGTCTTTTAAGCAAAATGACAAGACAACCTTTTAATAAACAAGGATATAGGGCAAGAAAACCATTAGAACTTGTACACACAGATGTTTGTGGGCCAATCACCCCTTCAGGGAGAGAGGATGATAGGTACTTTGTGACATTTATAGATGACTTTACTCATTTTGTCATTGTATATTTAATTAAAAACAAATCTGAGGTTTTTGATAAGTTTAAAGATTATTATTATTATGCAACAAACCATTTCAATTCAAACTTGCTAAAACTACAGTCAGATAATGGAAGGGAGTACATCTCAAATGAATTTCAAAGATTTTGTGCTAAGGAAGGAATACAAATGCATTATACTGTACCATACAATCCGGAAATGAATGGTGTTGCCGAACGAATGAACCGAACCTTGATTGAAAAGGCTAGAACAATTTTATTGGAGTCGAGTTTAGATAAACAATTTTGGGGAGATGCCGTGCTATATGCAGCGTATGTTACAAATAGAAGTCCTTCAGTAGGTAGAGAAGTTACGGCCAGCGAAATGTGGACCGGTAGAAAACCAGATGTGTCAAATATGCGAGTATTCGGGTGCACTGCATATAATCATATACCAAAGGAACAAAGAAGGAAATTGGATAATACAGGGAGAAAAATGATAATGATTGGATATACTACGTCAGGATATAGACTATATGATATGGAAACACAAAAAGTAGTTAACGCAAGAAATGTGGTGTTTGATGAAAGAACAAAAGAAGACAGAATATTATACTTACCTACAGAGAGGGGAGATTTTATAGAAGATAATAGAAGAATTGAAAAGGAAATTGAAGGAGAAAATCGTGATGAAGAAATAAGACCAGAAGAAGGAAATTATTATGAAGAAGGAAATGAAGAAGAAAGAAGAGAACTGCAAATAGAAGAACAAGAAATAGAAAATAGTCCCAACCAAGAGTTAAACCAGAGGCAAATAATAACATTAAAAGGACAGCGGCAAGAAAGTGCTAGAAGTGCAAGGGCTAAGAGAAGAATTCAGCAACCAAAATGGCATAAAGATTATATAATTAACCTAGAGGAAGATGACGAAGCATTATATGCACTACTTTCAGCAAATCAGGAGAATATACCTGTATGCTTTGAGGAAATAGAAGAAAGAAGTGATAAACAAGATTGGAAGAATGCAATTAAAGAAGAATTTAAAGTCCTGGAAGAGAGTGAAACATGGAAAATTGTACCTAAACCAGAAAAAGATATGTTATTGGATAGTAAGTGGGTTTTTGCAAAGAAAAATGTAGGAGAACAAGAAATATGTAAGGCAAGACTAGTAGTACGTGGATTTCAACAGAAAGATCAACTTGAAGATATTTATTCACCTGTTTTGAAGTTACAAACCTTAAGAGTTTTGTTGTCAGTCGCAGCTTGTAGAGAATATGAATTACATCAAATGGATGTGAAGGGAGCATTTTTATATGGAGACATAAAAGAAGATGTTTATCTGAAACCACCGCAAGGACTAGATTTACCAAAAGGACAAGTATTAAAGTTAACAAAATCATTATACGGTTTGAAGAAATCACCAAAATATTGGTATGAGAAGTTCAATGAGACTATAACGGGATATGGATTTAAACGATCAGAAAATGACTATTGCCTATACAGTATGGGGGATATTTACTTAACATTGTATGTCGATGATCTTTTGATAATGGGAAATGACAAAACTAAAATAGATAAATTAAAAGGTTTTCTTGCATCCAAATTTAGAATGAAGGATATGGGTTCTAATAACTTAAACTACTTAGGAATCTCAATTAAAACACACCCAGCTCAAATACAAATCAATCAAACTAAATATTTAGAAAGTATACTAAGAAAATATGAAATGGAAAATTGTAAAGGTAATGATACACCTATGGATGTAAACTTCAAATATGATGAAGATTCAGTTATTGATATGAGTTATGAGTTACAATGTAGATCTTTAATAGGGTCATTGATGTATGCAACAGTAGGTTCAAGACCTGATTTAGCTACAGCAGTATGTTATTTGAGTAGATTTCAATCAAAACCAAGTGAACATTTATGGAAAGCTTTGAAAAGAGTACTAAGATATGTAAAACAAACTGTACACTATACTTTAACATATACTAAAAATGATTGTAATTCTGTAACACCTTTAATTGGATATGCAGATGCCGACTGGGCAAGAGATAATGATAGAAAGTCAACTACCGGATATGTATTCAAATTATTTAATAATACCATTGTATGGAGATCTAAAAAACAAACAACTGTAGCACTCAGTACAACAGAGGCAGAATTAGTTTCTTTGTGTGAATCAGTAGTAGAAGCATGTTGGCTTGTAAAATTGTTGGTAGATTTAAATGTAGAGTTCAAAAATGTTATTGTGTATGAGGACAACCAAAGTGCGATAAAAACTGTAAAAAATCCTGACCAAAAGCGATTAAAACATATGGATATCAAATATAATTTTGTAAAACAAAAAGTAGAGGAAGGTCTGATAAATGTAAAATATGTTAATACTAAATTTCAATTGGCAGATGTGTTAACTAAGCCCTTACCTAAAAATCAGTTTAGTAACTTTGTGTGCGAATTAGGTATTAATGAATCAAGATGTGCATCGAGGGAGAGTGTTGAGATAGGTGCAATGCACATCACTATCGTTTAGTCCCATCCCTAGACTTAAGATTTGATTTACTCTATGTTCTCTCTGTCATGGCGTTCTCATAAGTTAAGATGTAGTTTTGTGTTGTAAAAGGTAATTAAAACAAGAATATAAGAAATAAAAGGTTTTTATTGAAGATCAAAAAGCAGAGCACCCAACAATAACATTTAAACATAATTTTAGGCTTTATTTAATTAAAATATTATTTTTCATGGCTATATAAATATTATGGTTAATTTAAACACTTTCTGAAAAGTTGTCCGATCCCCTATTGTAGTTGTAGAAATAGCGGTGATCTGAGAGGCATAGGAAGGTTTAACAGTATGTTGGCAGGTCCACTTTCTCTAGCAGAAAGAAGAAATTAAATAAAGAAAATACAGGAAATAGAAAACGACACACACACACACAGACAGAAACTAGATGTGGTCATACGTATTACTAGCTATGTTATCTATGCTATGTATTCACCCGCGGTTTCCCAGGATAAAGAGTAGCCTATACAATACAATACAATACAATAATACTTTATTGATCACCAAAACAGGAAACAGAAGTTTACAGTTACAAATAATAGTGGTAGAACAATGGGTGCCCTTAACGCTATGTGCAATTTCTTACATGCAACCTTTGGATGAACAGGAATAAAATGATAAAAATTTGCGGTCAGTTGGTGTATGAAGTAATTACCTAATATAAAAGATATAATTTCGTAAAGTAACATGTGTTATTCTGATGTGTAAGCTAAATTACTGAATGGATTTTGATGTAACTTTACAATAGCAAGTAGTAAAGTAAAATAAAGTACAATAGTAAAGTTCCATCAAAATCCATTCGGTAATTATTTCGTGAAAGAGTAACAAACATACATCCATGGATGGATGTTTCTTACTCTTTCACGCAATAACTACCGAACCGATTTTAATGAAATTTGCAATGTAGGTACTTTACGACTTGGAATAGCAAATAGGCTACTTTTTATCAAGGGAAACCGCAGGTGGAACCGCGGGGCGCAGCTAGTATAATATACTTTTAAAATAACCTAGTTATATCATGTATGCGAGTGTGGCTCAGTGGGAGAACGTGCGAATTTTGATCCAACGCACCCGAGTTCGAATCCCGCTGGCCACTGAATTTCTTAAGATATGTGCGGATTTAACACTCGCTCTAGAATCGGTGAAGGAAAACATCGTGAGGAAACCGGAAATCATCAAGAATTTATCACAAAAAATTCGAGGACATGTGACATCCACCCGCACTGGGCAAGCGTGGTGGATTACGGCCCATACTCTCTCTATGACAGAAGGCCCGTGTCCCAGCAGTGGGAACGTGACGAGCTGATGATGATGATGTGCTATTTGCTTCCCGCGGTTTTTGGGAATAAAAGTAGGCTATGTCCTTTTGCAGGACCTCAAGTAAATACCTACCAAGTACACATCCATCAAAATTCAGTAATTTTTGCATGATTGAGTAACAAACATCCATCTATCCTAAAATTTTTTAAATAATCAGGAAGAAGAAAAATGATATTGCTCGGACAGGGATCGAACCTGCGTCTTCGGAATACCGTCCCGACGCCTTAACCACTGTGATCAATTATAATTGTTGATCAATGGAAGCATTGACGACAGATGACGTAGAATCGTTCCCGTAAGACGATATAAGGATAGAAGAAATTTGGTTGCTCGAGCAGTTGGCTCGGTGGTCCAGTGGTTAAGGCGTCGAGTGGGTATTCCGAAGACGCAGGTTCAATCCCTGCCCAAGCAATATCATTTTTCTTCTTCCTAATTATATAAAAAATCTTAAGATTTTCGCCTAGCAAGCGCTAATGCATTCAATATCAAACATCCATCTATCCATCCTCACAAACATTAGCATTTATAATATTAGTAAGATACTAGCTTTTTCCCGCGACTTCGTCCGCCTGAACGACAGAGGAAGACAAAAATAAAATTCTAAAAACCGTAGATTCGTGTTCAGTGCCCTGTAAATAGTCGACCCCAGTTGGTTTTTCAAAAATATTTTTAATGTACAGAATTGGCTCTTCCATTTTTAACCCCCGACGCAAAGAGAGGGGTGTTATAAGTTTGACCACATTGTACGTCTGTCTAAAAAAAAAATTATTTTTTTAGACAGACAGTATGTAATTTAATGTTTTTTAATTTCAATTTTAATTTTTCCATTTTTAATTTTTTCTACTTTTAATTTCTAATTTTTAATTAAGTATAATCATAAGTTTTATTTTTGTAAATAGTTCTAAGGAATAAATGGGCTTTAATAATAATAATAGTATGTCTGTCTGTGGCATTGTAGCTCTTAAACGGTGAACCGATTTGGATGCGGTTTTTTTTCATTTCATTCATGAAAGCACATTTTGTAGCAGTGGTTGTTAGACGTGTTTCATCAAAATCGGTTCAGCCGTATTTTAATTTTTATAGGATTTTTGTGTGGGCGGTTTTAAATTTTAGTTTACTGAAATTTGTTATTATACTTAATAGTATAAAAGTACCAAATTGTGACAAATTCCTTTCAATCATTTTTGCATGATTGAGTAACAAACATCCATCCATCCATCCTCACAAACATCCACATTATACTATTGGAATGATGGGATAATAAATAAATAATAAAACTTACAAATTCCCGTCTTCATCCATTACGGTCAAGCAATGATTGTAGTCGTACATCATTTGTACTTGTTTCAACTCCGCCCTGCTTTTCTCATCCAAATACATCAAATTCTCCTTCGAAGCCATATGGAACAATGTTTCCGGTTTGAACGGCACAAATATCTTTTTACCAAACATATTGATACTGTAATTTAGCTGTTTCGTATGTTGGTCAACGTTGTTCAAGATGGCCTTTGGGTTCGTCAACAAATCTGGCAACGTTGGAGTCTCGGAGAGTACAGACTGGAGTCCTATACTGTCGTTTGAGTAGTCATCTTGCAAATGTCCGAGATCCGGCAAGCTCTCTGTTGGTTTGGATATGCTTAAAGTATCAAAATTGTCTGTGCTGTTAGATTCATCCAGCTCAACTGATTTGTCCGTATCATCAAAGTTTTTTAAGCTGTTAGAATTCTCATTAACCAGATTGTAATTTTCAGAATTAGAAAGGCCTTCTAATTCATCGCTCTCAGTTTTCAAATTTGGAATATTAACAATGACCCTTCTGGCCTTCGTCTCAGGTGTCTTAAAATCTGGTACTATATACGGACCGACTTGCTTCCTTATCCGTTTCCTTGGTCTGATTTTCAACGGCTCTATTCTAGTCTCATACGTTTGACATTCTTTAGTCGCACAATCTTTAACTACGGAATCTGTTGTAAAGTCTTTCACTATTGAACTGGTTACGGGCTTCTTGGAATTCGTTAAAAGAGCAAGTATGCTACGAATTTTCAGTTCTTGGTCTAATATTGAGCATAGAGCTGTTAAAACCGTTTTGTACTGCTCCTGGCCGATTACTTCAATTAAGTTATCAGATGTCTTCTCTACCACGGCGCCGTTTGAACTAAAATATCTCGCAATAGTTCTACTACACTTGGTTACGACGTTCAATTTGTTGACTAACGTCATCCTCTGGAATTCCCCTTTTAAAAAATATACATCGGTTGTGTCATGTATAACGTCTTCTCTGTACAATGCCGAAACCCTAACGTTTGGCGGAAACTTAGATTGAATATTGCTTTTCAAAATTGTCATTTGACGACCATTTTTTATGACGAACGGTAGCTTTTTTACTCGCACAGTATTGGTTAATGACTTGTTATCCATTTCTGGTCTGATTTATCTCTTTTAACATCCGAGATGAGTCCTAGAATTGTATCAATATAACCAAGTTTCACTGCACAACACTTCGTTGATAAAAACTGCACAGTATATTTTAAAATGTTTTTTCATATTAATAATTGAAAAGGGGACTTATAGAGCACTTTTCTTGGAGAAAACATTTTTAAAAACAATTTTTGTACGTGCCGTGGGATTTCCCCTTGTGATTTTGACAGACGCTTCTGATTGGTATTGCCAGATCGCTGTATTGGTTACCTTAACAACTGGGTATTCCCCCACCCATGATTACAAATTACTGTGTAAATAATACGTGGAAATGACAATGACACAATAAAATAATTTAGAAATTTCAACATATTATCTTAATCAGCATCTCTATTATTTTTGCGTTTCTTGTTGAAACCATTACGAAAAACATTCGTTGTTTGGATAATGAAGCAGCTCTCTTAGGGAGGCTCACGAGGCTAGGGGTAAATGGTTATAAAAATTAAATAAATTTTACAAATCTATTAGATTCTTAAGTGGCAGTTAAAGGATCGGGGAAGTTACGTTCGCACTGAGGAAACGTAGTTGTTTCTCGTTGTTCAGCAACCTAACCTAAAAATATATATCCAGCAATATCTTGATAATTCTTGTTTTGTTCAACGAAAATAACAACTTATACATTCACGAGCACCAGCGCCCCTAGTGGGATAAAGTTGCAGTCTTCTTCCCTATACAGGAAAATTGTACAAACCTCAGCTGCGGCGAAATATTTTACATACTTAAAAACTTTGTTAAACTATAGCCAAGCATGCGTTATATCCACTGACCATAAGAAATATAGAAGACATCTAACATTTAAAAAAGTCGTGTTGAAAAATCATAGTTAATCACGAAAAATAATAATATCACGGAGTAACATCTACCCACTTTCTAGTACTTGCAATATTATAACAACTGATGAAATCTTACACACACTTAGTCATTGATGACCTTTCACAACAAAACATGAAATAATCACAAATTATTTAAATAATCACCAGAGAAAAAATACTACAAGTCGAAAGATGAACCTTGAAGCGGTAACACAAAATGGCAAAACTACGTGACATCATAACAAAAAAGTAGCCAATAGGTAAACGAAGTAACTTTTTCTACTTTTTAACCGACTTTAAAAAGGAGAAGGTACTCTATTCGATTGTATTTTTTTTTGTTTGTTACCTCAGAACTTCGTCATTCATGCACTGATTTGAATTATTTTTGCGTTGGGTTCAGTATATCTACAAATTAATCCTATATAAATTTCATCGATATTTAACCTTGGCCTTCGAAGATACATTGAAGTCAGTTTTTTTGTTTGATAAAATGTGTACTTGTTATTCCAATATGCAAAAGATACAGAAAGATTTCCCCATTATAGGGGTAAAACTATTATAATGGCAATTCTACAATTTGTACACATCCAGCTAGCATAGTATAGAGATGAGGTCAATACTATTTTGCCGAATAAACAGGGCCAAGGCCGCACTCCGGATAGTTTTGCCGATAGTGCGATGGAAGCACAGAGTACACTTTTATTTATAAAGGGATGGATTTCATGCGTTGAATAAGAAAAGGCATTTTCTTTTTTTTGCGTAGTCTGCCTGACGCGGTATAAGTGAATTTGTTCAAATTAATAAAAAACCTTTAGTGACCTTATTGCAAAAGTCAATAAAAAAATGTTTAAAAACGTTTTCCAACCTTTTTATGTACTTATTTACCTAATATATTTAAAAATTGACAATTAATATATCTATATAATTAATATATCTTTGGACGTACTGCATAAAACACAATCACTATATTATTTATGCTTACGTTTGTTAGACTCCATTTTACTGACGAAAAAGATGACACCAACCTCGCTTTTACGGACTTCAAAAAAGGAGGAGGTTCTACGTTCCAGTGTATTTATATATATATATATATATATATATATATATATATATTATATATTTTTAAACACCCAAAACACACAGGTTTTTAAATAAGTGCAAAAACATTAAAAAAAATTGTAAATTGTAATTTGTTTTGTATTGCATCTGTAAACCTTTAATGCAAATAAACCTTTATATGTGCCGATTTTTCGGCCAACTGTTGACCGATTTCAAATATTCTTTTTGCGTTCAGTTCAGTATAGCTACGAAGTGGTTCCATATAAATTTTATCGATATTTGGCCTTGCACTTCGAAGATACATTAGAATCGTTTTTTTTTGTAAAATGTATATGAATATTTTCTCCCACGTTTTATAAGGTTCTTGAAATATTTAATTAAGATATCATTAGAAAGTCATGCTTTGATTTTTCATCAATCAGCACTCAGCTTTCTATTTTTCTTGAGCATAGATACCTACCACACTCATGATATAACCTATCCGGCAAACCAGAGCCAGCAGAAAACATAGCCGGATACAGCTTCCAACTCTAGACAGATAACAAAAACTATTTACTATACACGACTGCGATTACGACACGATAATCGTATGGAAGTTGGAACGTAATCGCAAAACTAACTTACAAATTAACTAACAACTAAAACTAACAAATATATAATAACTAACTTAAACTAACAATTTAACTTATAAATAATAACTTAACATTTGCACGCTGATAAAGAAATAAAACATGTGAAGCGACTAGAACATTTAAGACCTATGTGTAATATAATTTTCAACGCACTTGATCGTAAAGTGAGCCTTTTAGATTACATCTTTCATATGGCCATAAACCAAACTATAACACACACATGCATTTTCCCTACAAAGTTAAGTTAGGACTTAACTGAAAATTATATGCGAGTGAACAGAGCATTTTCAATTTAACCGGGTAACATAGTTATTTTTTGTAACAACTAAGAGGTTTTATGCCGCTGAAAATCCATTCACATTTTTGGAATAAATAAATGTGTCCTTAATTAAGACGAAAAAACGTATTATTATCAAATCCTTTATAATTGACAATAATTTGTCATTAAATATTTGCATTTTATCACTAAAACTATAATGTTGAAGTACCTAGGCTGTATGGCTATATGTACCCAATCAATCACCTTAAATTTGGCGCGCGCAAAAAATAAACTTGCGCGCTATTTCACATAATTTTCATATTTATGCAATACATGTTTGTTTCTCGCAAGTGTGTTGAAAAAGTGTGTATGAAACTAGTGAGCAACTTGCATCCTCACTAGTGAGAAGAGGCAAAGCTTAACGTAGATGTCGCCACTAGCATATACAGTAAACAAACAAAATTAAATGTCAAAATTGTAATTTTGCAATGACAAACGATTGTTGACCGGAATTTTTGTTAAATTGCGTATAAGTTGGTTGAATTTCGAATGTTTTGAGCATCTCCAAGGCATAATGTCATCACAATTATGTATTTTGAACTGTAATAGAACAAGTTAAACACGTATACCATAATCACTTATGGCCAGAAATGTGTTGATGAAGCTGGTACTTAACCTAACTTTAAAATGACTTGTATTTTGTTTCGAAGAAATAGTCGTTTCTCGTTGTTTAGCTAGGTACCTAGCCCTAATGTATATCCAGCAATATCTTGTTAATTATTGTTTTATACGAAAATAACAACTTAACCATTTGTGGTTTAGGACATTTATTTTCTCAAAAACAATACAATTCACTTTTTTATGTAACTGAATAACGAGACGAGCTGGTCGTTTACCTGATGGTAAGCAATACGCCAACCCATAACAATAACAGCATCAACCAGAACTTTGTTTTGCAAAATTCTGCGCGGCGCTGCACTGCTCTCGTCCCCCTGAGACAATTAGCTGTTGAGTCTCACAATGCCTAGTAATTTCGCTGGCTACAATGCCCTTCAAACCAGAACACAGTAATGCTTGCGCTCTACTGCTTGGCGGCTGAGTAACTGGCACCCACCCAGATGGCCATTTGCATACGAGAAACTCACCACCAGTAAACATTTATATTGAGAGACACTGAATGACTTTTAAGTTAAAAGTAAAATTACTATACGAGTGGCGGAACGACAGCATCCGAGACCAAGTGAATAACAAATAGGCTAACAAATAGATTGACAGTAGGTAGCAAGTAGTATAGAAGTAAGGCAAGTATTACAAATTTACAATAACACATCTCAAATAAATAAATAAATAAATAATAATTAATAATGAAGGGTGAAGAAGTCCTTCGATACGTCCGGGAGAGAATAAGTATGTATCGAAATTCGCGTGAGGAGCCCATCAACGTGAGTTTGTCCTACGCGCTCCAGGTTCCAGCGGAACACGCGAAGATGATCCTCGCCCCGGTCTTCTGGCCTGCAGGGGTAGTCTACCGCCGGTACAGGGAAAGTAGGCGAAAACAATTCCCTGTTGTAGCTTAATAAAAATAGTTTTTAATATTATAATATGTAAGTTAGTCTGTAAGGTATATATAATATGGGTCTTAGAATTACTTTAGTCACTAATGTAACTATTGTTTTCTTAAGTTACCTGAAATAAAGAAGTAATAGTAATAATAAATAATAATAATAAGAACGAAGAAGTTTTTAGATGCAGAAGGCAGTACTCTCTTGACACGGCACGTATTGTCAGGAGGTTCCTCACTCTGCAGCCTTAACCACCGGTAGTTTGGGCCCTGCCCCGCTACCGGCGGCACTCTAGGTTTAGGTTTTTTATTATATTTTTGTATATACTTTTTATAGAAATACTGTAAAAAACTTAAATTTAAGAAAGAAAATAAATAATTTGGATAATAATAATAAATAAGTGGGCATGAAATGCTATCACATACTATTCTTTAACTCGTGGTAGGTCTCTCATAGCGGGAGGCCGTCTGAGTAGGTACCACAGTTTTGCCAGTTATTCTGCCGCCAAGTAGTAGTGTGCAAGCATTACTGTGTTCCGGTTTGTAGGGCATTGTAGCCAGCGAAATTACTGGGCATAAGAGATTTAATATCTGATGTCTGATGTCTCGCAATGCTGTGCAGTGCTTTTTATGGTATTGAAAGTTCTGGGTGGCACTGCAATTGTTATGGGCAGGCGTGGCGCTTACCAACAGGCGAACGACTTCCTCGTCTCATCACTCAGTACGATAAAAAAACATCTATTTTGATTCTAGACGGTTGTTGTAAAGAAGTCCTTTACGTTTCATTTTACATAGATTTGTACTCTTATTATATGTGTGAATTTCAGAGTTAGCTATCTATATAATAATAAATAATAATCGAAATAGCCTTTATTAATAATCTTACAAGAAAAAAATGCAATGTTCATCATCATCATCATCATCAAACATAAATACACCGATATGATTTAAAGATTGTCTTGCTTTTCATTATAGGCCTCCCCTAGAGCTTTCCACATTGTCCGAACTTGTGCCTTCCTCTTCCAAGTCGTTCCTGCTATTCTTATAATGTCGCCTTTCCATCTTCTACGGGAACTCTCTTTTTTTTGTCTTGGACACCATTCTAGAACCACAGACTAGTAAGAGATACTTTTTTTTATGTAACTGAATGACGAGACGAGCTGGTCGTTTACCCGATGGTAAGCAATACGCCAGCCCATAACAATAGCAGCACCACCCAGAACTTTCTATGACGTATGTCTAGAACCTCTTTTGCCTATTTGTCTTTCTTTTTAACTGACTTTAAAAAAGGAGGAGGTTCTCTGTTCGATTGTATTTTTATTTTGTTTGTTACCTCAGAACTCCGTCATTTATGAACCGATTTGGAAATTCTTTTCGCGTTGGGTTCAGTATAGCTACGAAGTGGTCCCATATAAATTTCATCGATATGTGACCTTGGACTTCGAAGATATATTGAAGTCGGTTTATGTTTTTTTCTAAAAATTATGTCTTACCAAATGACCCGCCCATTTCCACTTAAGTTTATTGGTACAGTAACTTACATCAATAACGTTAGTTTGTTTACGTATTGGTTTTAGCCGTACCTTGTCTGCCGCCTTGCCTTGTTTTTGTTATGAGCCGTGCCTTGTCTATTGTTGTTTGTCCGCCGTCTACTTCTTCTTCCGATACTGTCCATCCAAAGGTTGTGTGGAAGAGATCGCTTCAAGCGATAAGACCGCCCATTGTACTACCATAGTTAAGGACTGTGTTATTGTCTATTTCTTCAATTTGGTATACAATAATGAGTTTTTCTATTCTATTCTTGTCCATTCTTTTGATGTTAATCAAAAAGCTTAACATCAAAAGCTATCTATATAAGTAGTATTTATTATATAATTACTTAGGTTCATTCAATAACATAGAATTAAGTACCCAATTAATTTATCATAACAATTTATGAACCACCGACTGAACCAAAAAAGACGTATTTAAGTACCTAATACCATTGTGCGTAACGGAACGTTGCTTCGTTTTGTGGGAATCCCCTACTTATAAATTACGATCGTGTTAGCTAGTTATGTGGTTATGTTGTACTCTTGAACCAAGGAGTATAAAACCAATGGCTTTGTCTTGAAGCTAGGTCACAGAATAAATAATAGTATGTATGTAATTTCATTTATTTTTTGAAATTGAATGCATTAGCGCATGCTAGGCGAAGATATTAAGATAATAAATAATTAGGAAGAAGAAAAATAAATTTCATTTATGTTCAAAATTGTCTTTAAAAATGTTGTTAAGAAGCACAACTTGTCCAACAACTGCTAAATTATTACACCTTAATATATGTATCTGTTAATCATATAATATCTATCATATCTGTTTGATAAAATATAATTATATACCTATAATATTTTGATTTTGTAGGTATTTATGTAATAGGGGATCGGACAGTAAACGAGAAAAAAATCTAAAGTATAGTTAGAACGAATGCACGTCGAACCAGAAAGATCATCCAATCAATATTTTTGTGAAATAATAATTATTTATATTTTTAAATCTATAAATAAAATCTAAAATTCTGACATTATTAAAAATTAATTACATTTTTAAAATTAATACGCATATGGCTTATTTTATTATCAGATATTGCCTTTTTGTCCCCAAATTTAAGTTGGGGAGAGAGAAAAATCTGCATAAATTCAAGTTGAATATATAGTGACCATCACAACATAAACACTAGAAATAAGGATATAATTGCAGTACCTAGGTTTAGACTGAGTAAAACGAATAAGTCCTTCATGGGCAATTGTGTACGTTATTACAATAAAATTCCAAAATATATAACGGAGCTCACAGAAAGTAAATTCAAATTGCATGTGAAAAATATTCTAATGAAAAAAGCATACAGCAGTTAGTAATTACATAGAAGACAAAGATGCATGGAACATTCTGCTTCTGCTAAGTAGCCAACTGGAACAAAAGAAAAATAATATTGTCAAAAACCAACATAAAATATTGAAACAAAAGTTCTAAAAAATGCCCCTCAGTTTCTTGCCGTATCTTCTGAGTAGTGGTTATTTTTCCGATACGGTGGTAGAATCATTGTAATAATTGACGTTCATAAGTGCGTCTGTGATGCCAAACATGAATAAAGAACTTTTGAACTTTGAACTTTAGCGAATATCAAATGAACACTTCGCGTTCATTGCAATGTTGAATCAAGGTCGTTAGGATGTTGGCGCTTATATAGAATAGTACTACTGAACGTTTACAATCTTTCAATTGTCAATAACAACAAAAATATTCAAAGTAAATGCAATTTTTTGCAATTTCCCCGTTCGCACAGGATGTAAACAGACTTTTTAAATGCAACAATTAGAGAAATAAGACAAATATTGAAGGTGTAGTCAACCAAAGATTGACTAATGCTCAGCAACTTTTGTCGTTGACCGTACTTTTTGTAGGAGAAATAAACAATACAATACAATACAATAACACTTTACTGCACACCAAATAACATATACACAATTATGAAAAATAAAATAAGTCACAAAATACATCGTAGTTTTGACATACGGCGGTCTTATCGCTTAGAGCGATTTCTCCCAGACAAACGTTATAGTAAATAAAATAAAATAAAAAAATAAAAAATAACGCCCAACGATCACATACATAGTTCCTGGCCCCTAACTAGGATTCCCTGTATCTAGGGAACCAGGAACTACGAGGACCATGGTCCCACAACACCCAGACACGAAACAAATGCTTGCGCTTTTTTTTTCTGTACCTAATACCCAAAATAGTGTATATATAATGCGCGTGGATGCAGCGTGGTGGATTATGGCCCATACCATCTCTATGAGAGAAGGCCCGTGTCCCAGCAGTAGGAACGAAATGGGTTAATGATGTGCAATCAGTCAAAATCAGTCTCGTGGTAGGTCTCTCGTATGCGGGAGGCCGTCTGGGTAGGTACGACAGCTTTGTCAGTTATTCAGCCGCCAAGCAGTAGTGCGCAAGTATTACTGTGTTCCGGTTTGAAGCGCATTGTAGCCAGTGAAATTACTGGACATATGAGACATAATATCTGATGTCTCGGGGTGATGAGCGCAATGCAGTGCTACGTCGTACTTTTTACGGTATTAAAAGTTATGGATGGCACTGCAACTGTTATGGGCAGGCGTGGCACTTACCATCAGGCGAACGACTTGGTCGCCTCATCACTCAATTCCATTAAAAAAAACTGTCATAATGCTTTAACTCTAAGATATTTTTTTTATTTTGTGGCGGGTAGTCGCAGGCAAATGCAAGTATGCCGCCGCATTGTTTTCAAGCTCTATGTTGGGGATTCCCCACAATGATTCAAATGAAGAAAATGCTTTGTACGTCGCAAATATTGATGAAGTTTCAGAGTTGCTAATAGGTTTCGAACATTGGGATGTACATATTTCTATATGTCGCAGGGATATGATAAAAACAGAGATTTGGTCAATTCCCTAAGTGATTTGACTAAATTACAGAGGATGCTAAAATAACAACACGATTTTATCATTTCCCTAAACAAAATCTAGTGATTTCAACAAATAGCTGTCACAGGGAAATGAGGATACCAGGGATACGATCAGTGGCATAGCTAAGTTACCAAAAGCCCTGGGGCAAAAAATAAACTGGGGCCCCAACTAAACTATGTAAAATAGTTTGTTTCGTATTCGTCACGTTCCGAACTCTTGTTTATTTATATTCCGAATGTGAAAGAAATTTTCAGTAGTTCAATTTATAGATTGTAAGTCAAAGCCCGAGGGGCCCCTGGGATTGGGGGCCCGGGGCACTGCCCCGTCTAGCCCTCCGGTAGCTACGCCACTGGATACGACGTACAGTTTGAATAAATGGGCTCTCGCCAGAACTCTCGCTTTGCGGTTTTTATATGTGTACACTCTACTAGGCCCTAGAGTTTAGGGGTAAGAGCGAGTCGGACCACAGAGAAGTGGTCCTTCCAATACATGATTGTACCGTGATTTCGTGGTATTTTTGTCATTTCACGGAACCAGTTCTGGTATTTGTTCAAATCACTAGATGCTGTTTAGGGAAATGATAAAATCATGTTGTTATTTTTACATCCCCCGTGATTTGATCAAAACTCCATTTTCATCATTTGCCCGCGACATATACCTAGTAGTATACCTACTAGGTAGGTATCTGGTACTTTCTTTTTAGGGTTCCGTACCCAAAGGGTAAAACGGGACCTTATTACTAAGACTCCGCTGTCCGTCCGTCTGTCACCAGGCTGTATCTCATGAACCGTGATAGTTAGACAGATGAAATTTTCACGGATAATAAATAAATAAATAACGTCCTACGATCACATACATAGATCCTGGTCTCTGATTCCCTGTACCTAGGGAACCAGGAACTATGAGGAGCATGCTCCCACAACACACAGACATAAAACAAATTCTTGCGCTTTTTTTTTCAAAAATGTAATGTATTTCTGTTGCCGCTACGACAACAAATACTAAAAAACATAATAAAATAAATGTTTAGAGGGCTCACTTACAACAGACATGATTTTTTTGCCGTTTTTATATATAATGGTACGGAACCCTTCGTGCGCGAGTCAGACTCGCACTTGGCCGGTTATTTGATGACTTGAGTACAAAAGATTGAATTTTCTCTACTGTAGGAACAAAAACTTAATTAGAATGTATTCTTATAGGTATTCTTTATTGTACTCTGTCAGAACATTTACATCGCAGATTATAAACTACATGTACTTACAAAGGCACGCTTAACTCTAAGAAGAGTTTTCTTCCAGCGAACCCTTGAGCCTGTCATGGCAGAATGTAAGGACTTATTTTTAGAATTTTATCACCTTTATTCATTATTATTATTATCTTTTATATTCTCGCAATAAATGATTTGATTTGAGGAACGAGAACTGCTACTTGATTGTACATAAACCTTCCGTAAAAATTGCTCTAAATGACAGTGAAAGCCGTATCAAAATCCGTTGCGTGGTTTAGTAGAAAGTGGAGAATCAGAAATGAGGTCGCGGATAGCGAATTGTTCCAGACGAGACTTCTTTCGCCTGATGGTAAGCAACATAACTGCCAGTTGTGCAGTTGTGGAACCGGAACTTTTTTCGAAAAATCCTGCGCGTCACTGCATTGCGCTCAAGTCTCATAATGCCCAGGAATTTCGCTGGCTACAATGCCCTTCAAATCGGAATACAGTAATGCTTGCGCACTACTGCTTGGCGGCTGAATAACTGGCAAAGCGGTTGTTCCCACCCAGACGGCCTCTCGCATACCAGAAACCTCCCACCAGTAAAGTCCAGCTTTTTTTTACGCTTAATAGATCTATGTTTGGCCACTATCTCGCCTGATGTGAAGCGATGATGTGGCCTAAGATGGAGCACATAGATCTCTGACGCGGCACGTGTAACGACGCGCGACCCGCCGTCGGTGTCCGGCTATGTACTTGTAGCTTCATACCTACAGTGCGGAGTGCGCTAGGCCTGGTTGTTTAGGAGATTAGTTCCATCAAATTGAAACTAGATGGAGTTAATTACCCTTAAAACACGCATGCGGTTGTGAAATGACGTAGGTGACGTAAAGTTGTAAATAAAAAAAAATAGAACAAGATAGGTACATTGGTGTTTTTATTAAGCTAAGCTTAAATTAAGGTATAGCTTCACTGCGACTAATGAAATGAAAACAATAAAATACTAATGTAATACTTTATTTCCATAGTACAGAGATCAAAATACACAAAATACGCAGTCTTATAAAAAATACTGTATCTATACATTACGCGTATACTTCCACCATATTTACAATATTACCTAGTATTCAAAAAGTATCGAATATTCCTTATTATTCCAGGCCTAGCGCACTCCGCACTGTAGGTACGAAGTTACAAGTGCATAGCCGGACACCGACGGCGGGCTCGCTTCAATGACTTCTTTAGCTGGCTACAATACCCTTCAAACCGGAACACAGTAATGCTTGCGCACTACTGCTTGGCTGAATAACTGGCATAGCGGTGGTACCCACCCAGACGGCCTTACGCATACGCATGTCTTTTGTCGTTTCACAACTACTCTCCATCTGTCTCCATTGTCTGGAAGAGATCGCTTATTAGCGATAAGACCCATCGTACTAATAAAAAATTTAAATTTTATTCTTATTTGTTCTTGTTATGTTTTTGGTGTACAATAAAGCGTTATCAATCAATCAATCAATCAATGAAATTTGGTGTGTAAATACTAGGTACTTAAGGTCTTGGTTTAGGAACAGTTCCTCGGAGAACAAGTACAAACCGAGTACTATGATATCATGTAGTATTTACCATACTTATTACGTATTACAGTTACTTTCTATTTTTTTTTACGTATTAAATAGGATTCGATACTTTTTGAACATATTTATACGACATACAGATGTACAAACCTCCACCTTTTAAGGTCGGTTAAACTTTTATATGGAGTTATATACTTAGGTATTTAATTTTACATTATTGTGATATGTATACGTAATATAAATACTCCTTGTTCCCAGTTTCCCACTGCTGGGATACCGGTCTTCTCCCAGAGTTTGGGCCATAATCCACCACGCTGGCCTAGTGCGGGTTGGTGGATGTCACATATCCTTGAATTTTGCGATTCTTGGACATGCCGGTTTCATCACGGTGTTTTCCTTCACCGTTTTTAGAGCGAGTTAAAATCCGCGAATAAATCACTGATGTTTGAACCCCAGTGCGCCAGGTCCGAAGTCGTACAATTCACCACTTCGCTCGCAATTTTGACACTGAAGACAACTAAAAACATAACCTTACTTTTCGTCCTTGCAGTAGAACGATATATTTTAAGTACAATAAAAAAATGACATAAAAAAATGTAAAAAACGTAGGTACATACAAGTACTATTGAGGACCATGGTCCTTGATACAAATATTCGGAGATCACTCAAAGATTTGTTACATTTGCATAGGTTTACAAAAAACACTTTTATACACATTTCTTAACACTAGACACACTAAGGCACTAATATCTATAACTACTAATATCTATAACTACTACTATATACTCACAAAAATATGTAAAAATCCATAAATATCTGACAAAAACCCTACATTTCCAATTGCAGTGCCATTCAAAAAGAATTGCAATGCTCTCGGCACTGCAGTGCGCTCGTCACCCTTAGACATCAGCTTTTAAAGACCCGTATTCATCAACAATACTTGACAAAACGCTTGGCTAAGGTTTAGCAACCAACCAGCAGAGGAATCGTATTTTCTTTTTACTATTATAAAAATGGGACTGAGACAATTCTGTACATTGAAGATATTTTTGAAAAACTAACTGGGATCGACTATATAGAGGGTACTGAACACGAATTTACGGTTTTTTAATTTTTGTCTGTTTGTTTGTTATCTACAGACTCCGAAAGTGCTGCATAGATTTTGATGTGGTTTTCAGAGTTTGGTAACATTAGTCCCAACTTAGATTATAGGGTTTGTTACATCAAAATCGGTTGAGTGAGTACGAAGATACAGCTTGACCTCTTCGTAGTACGCGCTCTCATATACTGGGGAGGTCTTGCTAAAATGGATATAAAAATATAGGAATATGGGCTCCAATGAGGCACGCGGGCGAAGTCACGGGAAAAAGCTAGCATCAGATATTTATGAATTTCTCACCACTAAAATCTGTGGTCAAAATATGTTTAAAGAGAAAAAAAATCGGTGGATTTACATACAGTCTTTATAACTCATAAGCTCGGTGAGAACTCTTAATTATTATCAGAATCGATAAATAAACGAATTTTATTTAACACGGGTTGTAATATCACATTACGTTCAGATTTCAGACCGGTCACAGCACTTGCCGGCACGAAGTCACAGGCTCGAATACTGTCCGCCCGTATTTTAAGAAACTATAAAATTTACTATGATTTTATTATTAAAAAATTTACATTACAGTATTTAATTCTAATTTAAACGTAATTAATTGTTCATTGTTATTTCCGAGACATTTTAAAAGAGCTGAAAAAAGACATCCCCGCAGTCTCTTGGTGCTATCTTCTCTGGCGGGCGTATTTCCTGTGCACTGGTAGAGTCAGTTTTCGTATTTCTTTTCAGCACTCAGACTTCAATTTGAGTATAGGAAAGAAATGGGTAAACATACTTACCTTTTTTCAAAGTCATGTTAACATAAGTTACAATTTTTAACATATTTTATTTGTATCATGTGTTTATGACCTTTAAAAGTGCACTTTTGTGCTTATTTAATAAATATATTTGACTTTGACTTTGACTAAGAAAAAAATGTACCTTTTCATGTATATTTTTTAATCTGAACAAAACCTGTTCATATATCGATTCTGAACAATTTGTTCAATTCATTTTGAACACAATAAACAGTGTATAACTATTATTAGAGCTGTGAAAAATAATAATAATAGGTCTTGTAACAGACTTATTATTATTTTATATACTATTATTATTTTAAAGCTTTACTAAAATACTTATTCCGTATCAAAAATTATTATGACAGATTCCAAGAAATTACAAAAACTACTTTTTGTAATATAAAAGTCATCTAAAAGTTAAACTACAGTACAAAAAATATACATCGGTGTAGCTTACATTATTATTAATAATATGGTGGGATTTTCTATTATTATCCGCAAATAATAATAAGTAATTATAATAAAATCCTAATCAATACGAGTATAGAATAGTGTTAAGGCATTTTACTATTATTAATAATTTTATTATAATCCTTATTATTATTTGGTGAAGGGATGGAATATTTTAACTTTACTGTCATATTTAAAGCGGATAATAGTACGAAATGTCAATTTACTAAAATAATTTATCAAAATTTTATATTAACTATTGGAATTTTAAAGGGGCTTAAACATTTTGTGTTGAGGCTGGCACTGGCATAATCCTCTGTTTTTTTTTTATTTTAATGTCTGCGCTCTTGGAATCCAACATTATGTGAATATAGGAGACATTTTTTGTTTGTCTTCATGTCCCCTACTCATTGTGTGTCGACATTTATAAAAATATATCAAAATGGCGGATCGGCGTCTTGTCAAAAATTTTCTAACACTGAAACTCACCATATTTCAAAATATTTTTTGTTTAACTGAGTGATGAGACGAGCTAGTCGTTCGCCTGATGGTAAGCGCCAAGCTTGCCCATAACAATTGCAACTGGGTGCAACTGCAATGCAGTGCCACCCAGAACATTTACATCCATAAAAATTAGTGCGTAGTACTGCATTGCACTCATCCCCAATCAAAATATTAAAAAGTTGACTCTGAAATTATAAAACTGTAATTGTATCTGCGAAAGTTTGTATATTCGTCACCGCAACAGCTAAATGGATTTTAGTGAAATTCTGAATGGAGAGAGACCTTGGATTAACATAGGCCACTTTTTATCCCGGGTCTCCGCGGGGCGCAGCTAGTATATGACCATCATCATCAGCCCTTTACGTTCCCGCTGCTGGGACACGGGCCTTCTCTCATAGAGAAAGTAAGGGCCTTAATCCACCACGCCGGCTTGCACGTTGGTTGGTGGATATCACATGTCCTTGAATTTTTGTGATGTATTCTTGGACATGCCGGTTTCCTCACGCTCCTTCACCGTTTTTAGAGCGAGTGTTAAATCGGCACATAACTTAAGTCAGTGGTGCGGGGCCAGCGGGATTCGAAGTCGGGTGCGTTGGATCGTAAGTCGCACATGCTCCCACTGAGCCACACTAGCTCATTGTAGTACATGATAAATCAGTTATTGCTAGTTACAGATTCTTGGCGCCCAACAAATAAGTTTTACAGCACTTTTGACAAATTATTTCAGTAAATTGACAGTTTTGACAAGTTGACATACTCAATATGACAGAATTGAAAAATTTAAACAGTTTCATCTATCACTAACTTATTGGAATCGACCGATTCATTTAAATCACTATCACAGATTGGCTCAGTGCCGTGAGAATCATCATCATTAGTGACACCCATATCACTATCATCACCCATCGTATCATCGTAATTTTCGACGCTAACACTATTGTGACCCCTATCACTATCCTGACCGCCCCTATAACTATCCTGACCGCCCCTATCACTATCCTGACCACCCCTATCACTACCCTGACCGCCCCTATCACTATCCTGACCGCCCCTATCACTGTATTGACCCCTATCGTCGTGCTCGCTATCATTTTCGTGATACCTTATATTTCTATCATTTTCATAAGCATCATTGTTTCTATAGAGTTCTATGATTCTATCACGAATTAAGCTATCACTGTTAGGTTCAGTGCTATCATTGTTTAAATGGACTCTACCATTGTTGATATCGGCTCTAAGATTGATTACATTGGCTCTATCACAATTAAAGTCACTTCTTTGTGATAAGTCTTCTTTGACTCTAATGTAAGAGTCTCTATTTGAATCCATTCTATTAAGACTGTCTCTTTCTTGACCTAAATCGCCTACATCGTGGCTTAAATCGCCTCTATCATTTCCTAAGCTGCCCCTGTTGTCAAAATTATTTCTATCACAGCTTAAACCACCTCTGTAGTTCAAATCGTGGCCCGGGCTGCCATTGGCGTGGCTTAAATCGATTCTATCGTGGCTTAAATCATCTCTATCGTGGCTTAGATTGCCCCTATCGTACCCCAAGCCGTCTCTATCGTGGCTATCATAATTCAAATCACCCCTATCTTCGTTCTTGATCATAGACGTGAAATTCCTCATGTAGCCTTCCATATTAGCAGCCAAAGCCGTCATAAGGAGACTTTCCACGCTCAGTACGTTATTATCAAAAACGGTCGAGTTCTCCGTGTTCGTTTTGAGTAGATTAGCTAATATTGGATTCGCTTGCAGTGTCAAGTTTAAATTGAAGTTCTCCTTCTCATTTTTCTCGTTTTTTATATGGCTACGTTTATGTAGAATGAATACATCGGGGTCCTTAAAGCATTTTGAGCATTCCATACACTTGTAAGAAGTGCTTTTTTCAGTGTTCGTTTGCTTGCCTTTAAGTATGTCGGTGTCGGATGTGTGTGATGTGTGAGCGAAGGCCTCGGTGGGATTTGGCTGGGATGCAAGACCTGGAATATATAAATATAAAACCATAATTAATTTGGTAATAATTAAACTAATAATAATAAATATTTAATGTTTAAACTTACAATTACCTAAACTAACTTTAAAAGAGCTGAATAATAAAGAAATGGGTGGACAACTTGCCTTTTTTTCAGTCACAATTTAAGAAGTTTAAGAAGTGCATTTTTATGCCCATTAAGATTTTATTTTTATTTTTGACTATTTCATGGGAGAGTGTGTGGCTGAGGTAATTTGTGTTTTGATCGGACGCACCCGAGTTCGTATTCCGACTGTCCTGCACCAATGACTTCTAGTGAATGTAGATTTTGCTCACTCGCTCTAAAAATGGTGGACAACATATTGTTATAACAAAGATCTAATGATGATGCATGGTATCATCATCATCATCATCACGAGTCCATTATGTTCCCACGTTTGGGATTCGGGCCTTCTCTCATGAAGAGAGTATGGGCCATAATCTACCACGCTGGCCCAGAGTTGGTGGATGTCACATGTCCTTGAATTTTTGTGATAATTTCTTGGACATGCTGGTTTCCTCACGATGTTTTCCTTCGCTGTGTTAAATCCAGACATAATTCGAGAAAATCAGTGGTACAGGGCCAGCGGGATTCGAACTGGGGTGCAGATCGATAGTAGCACATGCTTCCACTGAGCCACACTCGCTTTACCATGAGTTAATCTTACCATTATTATGAGTTAATGCAGGCATTTCGGAGTTCCCAGCTGCTTGCATGGCTAACATGGTCTGCATGTATATAGCTTGCGCCATTTGCTGTTGTATCTGGAATCAAACATTTGGAAGCTTATAAACATTCATATTTCATATCCTGGTCCCTGAGATAGATTTTTTTTTTAATTTGTTTTTATAAATTTTACAACTTTTCATAAATATCTAACACCTTATAAACCTTAAACAGGTTTGTCTTGGGTGTCGCAGATAAACACGTTATTGTTAAAAACTTTAAAAAATACATGAGAAATATATTTCAGGAATCTGCATATAAATAGGCGGCCTTCTAGACTAACTTTGAACAAAAAGTTCTACAGTTTGACCGAAACCGCTGTACCGCACCTTAGGTATGCGCGGCGAGGTGGGGGCCGAGGCCGCCGTGAGCGTTGACGGCGGCATGCGGCAGGCTGACGGAACGGAGCGACCGATACTTCCCCCGTCTCGCCGCGCGCATACCTAAGGCGCGGTACAGCGGTTTCGGTCAAACTATATCATAATTTGGAAGGAAGCTTTTTAATACTTACAAAAAAATATGAGATACCCTGTCTAGATCTAGAAAAACAGGTACTACGAGGTCCACGGACTCATAACACTTTTTTTTATACAACTAAGTAATGAGACGATGTCGATGTCCCTCTGAACTTCGACAAGTATTCAATTCAATTCAATTTATTTCAATCAAAAGATCATATGCAATTGTTATTATTACAATGACTAAAAAGACTATATATATGTATATATAGTTCGACAGAAAATACTTCAACAGCACAAACGGCTTCAAAGACTAGGTTAGGTTATGTTAGAACAGTGACCACACATCGCCATCTCCCAGAAAGTAATATGATGTTTGTGTTGTCAAAGTAATACTGAAATAAATAACTGTCTAAGTTCAGCGGGACACCTGTTGGATGTAGATTAAGCACCACGCTTTCTCGCCTAGAACTTATATCATGCAAAGTACTGCATAGCACTGCATTTCACTTGGCATCCCGAGACAAGTCTCATATGCCTGGTATTTTAGTTGCTACAATTCCATTTGAAACCAGAACACAGTAATGCTTGCACCACTACCTGGCCAATAACTGGCCTCTCACATATGAACCTACCACCTAGAAAATAAAAATATATCAGCTTCAATTATAAATACATTTCTTCTCTAGATACTATAAGACTAAGTTACACAATAGCATTTGTCGGTGAATTTGATCTTATAAGCAGGGCTGGATAGATTTTGCCAGTGGAATTAAAAATAACAGGCTTACAGTAGGGTCCAAAATGTTTGCTGGCACATTCTGTGTCCACGAACCCCATTGTTTACGCTGGTACGGTGTAGGTGACTCTGACGGCAGGTTTTGAGATGGTATTGCATCTTTACGAAGTGTTCGCCATTGTCCTGGAATGAATGTGATGATTGTTAATTAAATGGTTTTAATATTTGATAAATTGCATGACTTTAAAAGTGGAGGTCAAATTTGATTTGTCGCTGTGTCTTACTTAGCCAAGTGTTTTGACAAGTTTTTTTCAAGAATACAGGTGTTTGGTACATTATTTGTTTCTGAATAAGGTTGTTGCGGATAACGCTGCATAGTTGTGGTCAGTAGGAATTATGTTACTTACAGTCCAAGGCATGATTGACTTAAGGCAAAAAAACTATGTAAGTTCTTTCTCTATAAAACTTAATTATTAATATTTTTTATAATGTCCGCCAGTAAATATTTATAGTAGAAATTATTTGTGATTTTGATAAATTTGATACATGTTTTATATTGAGATCTGTGTGTATAAAATACCACATGCTAGCTAGCACAATACCTATCCGCTAAAACTTACCTACAGTAAAAACGTAAACAATATTATTATCAGCTAATTGGCGGCAAAATAAACACAGCTTATTACGATATACAAACAAAACATTACATGTAGCCGTGAACGGCTTCATTACCTAACGGGTATAACAGTTGTAGACTTAGGTATGTCAATAAAATACCTACGGAAGGGGCATGTACCTACCTTTATTTTTCCCGACGCTGGTTATGGTGTAATCCTCAGGCGTGAAGTGCAAACTGCAGACTTTTGAGTACTTTGTGTACGGTTTCCCTCGTTTTAGGATCTTATTCCACAATTTAGCGAGCTCCTCGTCCCGTGGAAATTGGTGAAACGAAACATTCTTAACTTTGCCTGCCATGGAAGTACAACGCGGCACAGTACAGTAATAAGGCATTTTGCTAACACCATTACATTAGTGACTCGAAAAACGGATTAATATCTTTAAATAGTTAAAGTAGTTGAAATAGCGTTATTAAAGGCGGAATTTTATAAAAACAAACAAAACTTGGCGCATAAACACCAAGCGCCGACATTTAGCAAAACAGAAGAAAAAAAATAGAAGGAATGTTGCTATTGTCAAAAATTATAAAGCGTGCTGAATGTCGTCTATGGTTTTAGTCGAGTTGAAAACGCTTTACAGAAATTATTTGCACATGTCAAAACGTTCATAATTTAACAAATAATGCAATATTAATCATTGCCATAGAAATAACTTCGTGTGCAATATTCACTATTTTCATTTTTTATTTAATTTTATGTAAATTGCACATCTTATTCTTAATCAAAGAACATCTAATTTTTTAAGCATACAATAATTTCCATTGAGTCTGCCTAATCGATCATTATAAATTCGAGTAAATTATGTTTAGTCGATTAATCGAACTCAATCAAGCAGGAAGCGAAAACAACCTTGTCTATGACGCAAAAGTAGCCATTTTCTGAAAAAGTGGGAAGGGAAAAAGGTGATACATGTCAAATATTTCAAGGCTACTCTGTGATGATTCCATTTTTTTACCAACGTGATAACGATTGCAACAAATAAAAGTAATCTCAAGTTTTTATGTAACGCGGTGAAGAGTCGAAGTTTTAATGTGCGGTGCGTCATTGGCGCCCCGGTTTCCGGTGTCCTAAGTTACAATACAACAAAAGAATTGAAAATTCCCAAAGATGGGTTATTACTGCACAGTGCCACAGTGTACTTCCCTCGCCGGCAAGACGAAAAACGTGAAATTTCACAGGTTTCCTCGAGATGTGACTATGGCGGATAAGTGGAACATTATATTGAAGCGCGGCAAACCATATACCAAATACTCAAAAGTGTGCAGTCTTCACTTCACGCAGGCAGACTACAACGTCACTACAATGGGTAAGAGAAAAGGTATTCGGGTTTTTCCATGTCCATTCTCATACTGAAGTGGGATGACTCATATCGTGTCATTTTTTATTTGTGTCTGTCATGTTTTGTTTTTGAATGCAGTTTCGGCGTTCAAGGCTAAGTTTTGAACGCAATTTCAAGTTCTGAACGCACTTTGCCTGATGTTTGGAACAATTTGAGCTTATTGTTTAAAATCCATAATATCATTTCACATTTTGCTCAAACACTAGATAGAACATAAAATCAGCCAGGAATAAAGTTCCCAGTATACAGATGACAAGTCTTGTGCTGCCGATTTATCAAAAAAACCCAACAGTTTAGCAGGAAGTATTTATAGTAAATGTAAAAAAACCCATTTCATGACCAATATTATTACACTTTCCTTGTAGATAGCTATAAATGGTCCCCATTATCACCTTTCCCACTCACACTTAAATATTCTATTAGAGAGAAACTATGGACCATAAATCCACCAATCAGGCCTAATTTCGGGTTTAATTGATATAAATTCACAAAACAACCCTCGTTTTTGGTTTGTTTATAATTTTCAGAAAGTATATGAAGTACTCACCTAACAGTACTATTACTTTATAAAAATCAGTAATATACATTTCTTACATTTGATTGATTGATTGATTGATTAATAAGACTTTATTGTACACCAATAACATAAAAAATTCATAAAAATAGAACCTAAAAGTTAATAGTACAGTGGGTGGTCTTATCGCTAATAGACTATCTCAACCTTTTCAATTTACCATATGTAGACAATCTGAATACAAAAGCAAATGAATAATAACAACAAATATCACATGCATATACCATAGGTTTCAACTCCTTGGGGATTTCTTCTTCTAGAGAAAGGGAAGCTATATACGTAAGGTTTAAGTGTATATAACATTCATATTCCCATATTGGAAGGGGTTGGAGTAGGCCTTTGCCAAAGGGCATGCTGATTCAAACCCAAACAAAAGAAAACAAAACAATAAACTGAATAAGAATCTGACACAGGCTATAAAATAAACTAGATAAGTGTGAGTCAGACTCGCCCATGAAGGGTTCCGTACCATTATCTATAAAAACAGCAAAAAAATCACATTTGTTGTATGGGAGCCCCCTTAAATATTAATTTTATTCTGTTTTTTAGTATTTGTTGTTATAGCAGCAACAGAAACACATCATCTGAAAATTCAGATTCAGAATCATGAAAATTTCAGCTGTCTAACTATCACGGTTCATGAGATACAGCCTGGGGACAGACGGACAGACAGACGGACGGGCAGCGGAGTCTTAGTAATAGAGTCTTGCTTTACCGTTTGAGTATGGAACCCTATGAAATAAATCATTCATATTCTCAATTGACCAACCTTTTACTGGTATTAGCATCCGTGTGAAGCCGGGAGCGTTGTCAGTATCACATAATTATCAATGACATACGTGTTATTTGATTATAAACACGGGATTCCCGAATACTTATTTATGTGTCAGAAGCTGTTTGCAGTTTAAATATATATAAATAAGGGAATGTACCCATACTACGTGACCCATTTTTTCAATTTTTAAGCCCCCTGTCTCGGTGACCACCCGTGGTATAGGCCAAGACCCCCTCTAGTTTTCACGAAGTAATTAATAAATATGGTTTTTAATCATCATTAGCCCATCTCATTCCCACTGCTGGGACATGAGCCTTCTCGTCTAGTAGGGGCCATAATCCACCACGCTGCCCCAGTGCGGGTTGGTAGATTTCACATGTCCTTGAATTTTTGCGATTAATTCTTAAACATGCCGGTTCCCTCACGATGTTTTCCTTCACAGTTTTTAGAGAGAGTGTTAAATCCGGACATAACTTAAGAAAGTGGTGCAGGGCCAGCGGAATTCGAACTCGGGTGCGTCGGATCGAAAGTCGCACAAGCTCCCTTTGAGCCACAATCTTTTGGTTTTAAATAATTTTTTGCAAATGAGACATAAAAATCACAAAAAACAATAATTTAATGATATTTGTCTTTATTATGGTCGTCTTATTACTCAGTTCCATAAAAAAAAGTTTTGTAAAACGCATTTTATAACAATGCAAAAAAAAATAATTCCCCTCAAATTATACTTTAAAAGTCTCAAAACAAATTTGCATAAGATAAGCTGGAAAGATTTAAATTAGCAAGTTGTGACCTTCACTTCTGCATTGTGCATTTGGCTGTTCGTTCAGTATTATTCTCTTGTCAAGAGTTTATGCATTACTTTTTCGGTTGGAACGGCATTTATTAACCAATTTAAAAAAACGAGAACGTTCTCTATTCGATTGTTTTTTTATTTTTATTTATTAACCAAAATAAAATAAAATAAAACAGCGTTTTTAAACACAGCTAAAAATAAGTTATTACTAGTATAAATTACATCATCTTAATATATTTATTAAATTTAAACAATTTCATAAAAAAAATTACTATTAATTTATTTTTTTTATAATAATAATTATATTCATGCAAATTTACCAATATATACATTGTATACTTAATTAATTAGTTATTGTAAGTTTTATTATTATTTATTTATTATATACACAAAACAAACTACAGTCAATACAGAGCTTTAGCTAAATATCATAGTTTTGGGTTGAGCGAGTGTGGCTCATATAAACAACCCACAGCAACCCACAATTGTTTAACATTATGTATTGCTTTCTCATGTAAGTGAATTAATTCTTTTGAGAAATAAAGTATCTTAAACCACAATAATAATTGTACATGTAATGATAATCAGTTAACTAATTAAATTACAGTACCTGAGAAACAATAATAATAATAATAATCAGTAATTTAGTAAATTTTATATCTCCAATAATAATCCTCGCTCTTATCGGGGGCTGCCTTTCATTGCATCTTATTAATAGGGAATATGCGTGTATTGTTTTAATGCATGGATCTATTCATTATTGAATATAATTATTGTAAAATTTTTTAAAAAAAATTTACGGCATCATTTGTCAATAAAATAACTATATGATAATTTGAATCAATTTAAATCAACATAAACGCGCCATTTCCGTGTGACGTCACAAACGTGGAGACCTAGGATCTCCTCATTCGTCCATCTATGCTACATGTTTGTGTATGTCAATAATTTACCAATAGGACGGGCTCTATGTCAAAGATTGACCAATAAGCAGCGAGGCGCGTGACGTCAGAAAGTGGTTGCGTGTACTCAAGCGTTTTGCGATTACGTTCCGTTTCTCCAAAAATAAGAAGAAACATTGAAATACAAAAAAACTACGCAAATAATAAAAAAAGAATTATACCACTACTAAATGTTTACAGGAGTAATCTATCGTAAAAAGTTATTTCCAGATTTTTCGACAACACATGCATATTCCCTATTGCACTTAGAGACAGTCCCCGATAAGTGTTGCCCATTACATACCTAAACTAAACGCTGTAAGAGACGACGTGTTGGACTCGTGTCCCCGCGCAAGCCTTCCAAAGGACCGGGTGTATAACCCGTGAGAAAGGGCGACATAATAATAATATAATATTGGTATACTTATGGTATGGTTAGAGCGAGTGTGGCTCAGTGGGAGAACGTGCGACTTTCAATCCGAAGCACCCGAGTTCGAATCCCGCTGGCCCGCACCACTGACTTTCTTAAGTTATGTGCGGATTTAACACTAGCTCTAAAAACGGTGAAGAAAAACATCGTGAGGAAACCGGCATATCCAAGAATTTATCACAAAATTTCAAGAACATGTGACATCCACCAACCCGCGCTGGGCCAGCGTGGTGGATTATGGCCCATACTCTCTCTGAGGGAAGGCCCGTGTCCCAGCAGTGGGAACGTGATGGGCTGATGATTATACTTATGGTTTGGCTTCTATCTTGCCTCATAACGACGATGTGGCCGAAAGTGAAGCACATTGATCTATCGGAAGACAGCAGTTGCGCGTGCGCAGTGCAGTGCCGCGCAAAGTTTCAGATGGCGCTGCAACTGTCATGTGCTTGTTGCTTACACGTGAACGACATGCTCGGCTCGTCATTCAGTTACAAAATTAAAAAATACCCCGACACAAAAACCTATAATATGTAAAAAACGGCTGAACTGATTTTGATAAAACATAAGAGCTACCGTTAGAAAACCTGCTTTCAAATAAGAAACATCGCATCCAAAGAAAATCTGAGTTCAAATAAAAAACCGCATCCAAAACGGTTCACCCGTTTAAGAGCTTTGGTGTCATAGACATAATTTTGGTCAAACTCATGTTATTACCCCGTCCTTTTCATTATTAAACTCTTTATTTCAAGCAATATTAAAGTACAACAAAGTAAAATTAACAGAGGCCCATAGAATATATACCTTCATCATCATCTAAGGCGCTACAGCCCTGGGTGGGTCTTGGCCTGGTCGAGAATTTGTCTCCTGACAGGTCTGTTTCTGGCTTACTGCCTCCAGCCTCTGACACCAGCGTCTTCTGGTCTTGCTCTACTCCATCGAGCCAGCTTAGCTTAGGTCGACCACGGCTTCGGCAACCATCCGGTTTTCCTTCTAGGAGACGTTTAGGTGTTCGGGTCTCCTCTATACTAGTGATGTTCCGGATATCCGTATCCGTATCCGCGGATATACGCGGGAGAAATTAGGTCCGTGTCCGTATCCGTAACTTTTCTCGCGGATCTTTTACGGATCTTTTGTTAATTTTCAAATTCAATTGACATGATAAAATGCTGTATAATAACTGAGATTATGTGATTAAGTTGAATAATTGAAAAAAAGCCGTTCAGAGTATTTTTTATTTCTTAAAATCAAACATTGTGCACCTTTAATTGCAAACATATATTCTAGTAAGATACCATACCAATAGTACCTAATATAACTCAAAGATACTAAGCAATGCAAGTCGAAACCTGTCCTGCCTGTGGTTGCGGCGGGCATGAAGTCAACTATCGTTTTTAAGGTCACGCGCCGACACCGATTGAGTGACAAAATAAAGATCCGTATCCGCGGATTTTGACACTAAATATCCGTATCCGGATCCGTGTCCGCGGATATACATTTTTGACGATCCGGCACATCACTACTCTATAAGCTCCTCCTCTATATGGCCTAACCAGAGAAAGCGTCCAAGTTTCACCGTCTTGACTATGTTCGGTTCGCTCGAGAATATACCTTACAGACTAACATACATACAAAAATACAACATAACATTTAATAAACCACACACACTACTTCACAGGGTCGGGTTGCGTCGGGAGATAAAAAAAGCTCGCTGGTTTCGCTATTCCTACTGCCTACTCGCAGAGAGAGTTCGCATGGATCATTATCTACCACGCGGGTGTAGTGCGTTAGCGGATGTCGCATGTCCTTGAATTTTGTGGTTCTTGTTCATGCGTGCGGACTATCTCGATTTTCTTTAGGCGCTGCGCAAACATGGACACTTTTGTGTCTTGTGTCGGATACTTCACAAATTCAGAATAAAATTACATAGCTTGTTACTGCACTTCTCTTTCTACTGTTCTCTTCTACTGGTGGTAGGTTTCTCGTATGCGAGAGGCCGTCTGGGTGGGTACCACCGCTTTATCAGTTATTCAACCGCCAAGCAGTAGTGCGCAAGCATTACTGTGTTCCGGTTTGAAGGGCATTGTAGCCAACGAAATTACTGGGCATTATGAGACTCATCAGCTAATTGTCTCAGAGTGACGAGCGCAGTGCAGTGCGCAGGATTTTGAAAGTTCTGGGTGGTGCTGTTATTGTTATGGGCTGGCGTATTGCTTACCATCAGGCAAACGACCAGCTCGTCTCGTCATTCAGTGACATAAAAAAAAACTCTATTGATGACTTCTTTAAATGTATAGTGGTGGTTTAAATATATTATTAATAATTAATATTGTATCTCAGCATAATGCTGAGTTCAGACTTTTTGACGTCACTGTGCACGGCAGCGATTCTCGTACACAAGCACCCAGTATTTCATTTATTAATTGCTTTTTTTTGTTTTAGTGTATTGTGATCATTGTTGTACCGAGTGCAGTTTTGTTAAAATGTTTTCTTTCTTTCATGATCATGTCATAACTGTATATTTTATTGTATTTTGACATTATTAATAAGGGACTGACAATAACTAATAAATAATGACATGTATTGACCAGACCAGACGTCATCAATTTATGGTTGACATTCCTGCTCGCACCAAGCGCTTTGCTTCCACCTTCATAATGCGAACGGCCAAGGAGTGGAACTCTCTGCCGGCATCCGTGTTTCTGGATAGCTATAATCTGGGTGTCTTTAAGACAAAAGTGAACAGGTTTCTTCTAAGCGAGCGTGCTACATCTTCGACCCCATCGTCACTTAACAACAGGTGAGATAGCGGTCAAACGCAAGCCTATAAATAGTAAAAAAAATCATCATAAATATTTGAATAACAATAATTTAATAATTATAATTTAATAATAATAATTTAATAATAACATCTCTTATATATATATCTTAAATATCTCTTACATTATGGAACGCAATAAAGGATTGAAATTGAGACAAATAAATTTATTTCATTTCATTACAAGCTACCAATGAATATTTAATTTCTATATAACCAGTATGAAATCGGCTACTCCCTGCGCAGACGTAGACACTTTTTGTGTCCAGTTACTTCCACTTGACACTTACTCGTCGCCGATCTTAAAGTGTTCGGTGGAACTGGAAACTAGTCGTCAGTTGAATACATTCAACATTAACAAATTTCCTTACAATTGTACAAAAATAATTGTCCGATTGTACACAGCTGCTACGGTTTCCTGTGAGGTGTGCCGTTCGGTAACAAGAAAAGAAAAAACCATTTATTCGGCACATATAAACGACAAACAAAAAATAAAATAAAAAAACTTAATAAATATATGCCCCGAATGGGCTCAGTTCAGCATAAAATGCCGAGAGTTTAACGTTTTACACAACTCGGCGCTGATTTTCAGCTGATACCCGTTTTGCTAAAGGAACAGTGAAGAATTGACTGTACTTATCCATAAAATTATCTATACCTACTTATACATTTAAAATAATAATAGTTAATTTGCAGCTACTCGTCACGAAAAAGGGCACAACTGAAAATCAGCGCGCTGTGATGGCGCTTTATGCTGAGTTGTGTCCTTTTATGACCATCTAATTTCATTTAACTGTACCTATTACCTCTGTTTTTAGTATAATATGGTGTATTAATAAACTTGTTTTCTTTCTTTCTTTAATAACAAAGTATCCGATCGCAGCAACCTCACACAGCAATTATGGTTTCCTGTGATGGTATGCCAATAATAACAAAAAGTGTCCACGTTTGCGCAGCGCCTTAGGGTTCAGATGTTGCGGCTCGAAACAAAATATTTCGTATCTAATGTTTAGATGGATGACCTTTATTTGACACATCAACATAAAACTGTTATTAACCGACTTCAAAAGGGAAGGTATTTTTTTTTTTTTATGTTTGTTACCTCAGAACTCCGTCGCTTATGAACCGATTTGGAAAATTATTTTTGCGTTCAGTATAGCTACGAAGTGGTCCCATATAAATTTCATCGCTATTTGAGCTTGAACTTCGAAGATGCATTGACGTCGGTTTTTATTTTTTTTCTAATGTAACTGAGCAATGTAACGAGGTAGTCGTTCGCCTAATGGTTAGCGCCACGTTTGCCCATAACAATTGCAGTGCCATCTAGAGCTTCCCATGCATAGTACGGCGTAGCACTGCTTCGCTCGTCACCTTGAGACATCAGAGTTTAGTATCGTATGCCCAGCAATTTCGCTGGCTTCAATATAACCTAGACATAATTAATTTTGTAACAAAAAAAAACCGATTTCAATTCTGTTGTATCTTCGCAGTCCAAAGTCGAATATCGATGAAATTTATATGGGACCATGTTGTAGCTATAGTGAACCCAACGCAAGAATATTCCAAATCAGTGTATAAATGACGGAGTTCTGAGGTAACAAACATAAAAACAAAAAAATAAAATCGAATTGAACTCCTTTTCGAAAAGTCGGTTAAAAATATAACTATGGTCCTATGGCTAAAAGCGAACTCTTCCAAGCAACAATTGACTGAGGGTTATAGTACCATGGTCCTCGTAATTCCCGGTTCACCAGATACGGAGAATCCTAGTTTAACGTCATTATGTATAATTATAATAAATAATAGATAATAGATAACGCCCAACGATCACATACATAAATCCTGGCCCCTAACTAGGATTCCCTGTATCTAGGGAACCTGGAAACTATAAGGACCATGGTCCCACAACACCCAGACACGAAACAAATGCTTGCGCTTTTTTTGTTTCTGTGCACAAACATTTGTCCCGTCGCGGGAATCGAACCCGCAACCTCAGTGGTATATGAGACTAGCTGCGCCCCGCGGTTTCACCCGCGGTTTCCCGGGACAAAAAGTAGCCTATGTGTTATTCTGATGTGTAAGCTATATTATTGTAAAGTTTCATCAAAATCCATTCAGTAGTTTTTGCGTGAAAGTGACAAAGGCACATCCATACATCCATTCTTACAAACTTTCGCGTTTATAATATTATTAGGATTTGAGCCAACCTGCCCAACTACTGCACCACAGAGGCTGTCGAATGATCGATAGCTTTAATTCTTTGTATTTAATCGATTCAAACATACCAATTCAAAGTTCAAACTCGCATATGCCATTTTTAAGCGTTTATTCGTGATATTTTCCTTAAACGAGTTATTAACTTAAAAACTAGGACTTGAAACTTGTCTTGTAAATGTTTTTAAGTGTCGACGGTAGTCGGAAATGTATATTTTTGTAGTTAGGCCGGGCGTAGCGCACTCCGGACACCGACGGCGGGTCGCGCGTCGTTACACGTGCCGCGTCAGAAGATATAAGAGCGGCGCGATAGAAAGAGAGGCGCTCTGTAGGTTAATATGACTGTAGGTATGCAGCGCTACGCGAGCTGAATTGAATTTTATTGCGTCATAGCAAGAGTCGCTATTTGTTTAAATTTCTTTGCGGAGTGATGCTTCTGTCCCTTAGTATTCTGTGGTTAGGCCGCGGTTGAGCGGTTGAGAACGAGTGTGGCTCAGTGGAAGCATGTGCGACTTTCGATGCGACGCACCCGAGTTCGAATCCCGCTGGCCCCGCACCACTGACTTTCTTAAGTTATGTGCGGATGTAACACTCGCTCTAAAAAAGTTGAAGTAAAACATCGTGAGGAAACCGGCGTGTCCAAGAATTAATCACAAAATATTCGAGGACTTGTGACATCCACCCGCACTGGGCCAGCGTGGCCCATACTCTCTCTTTTAAAAGCCCGTGTCCCAGCAGTGGGAACGTGATGGGCTGTTGATGATGATGAGGCCGCATTTGTAATATCACCCACTGAACAAAGTTATGTTTTTTATGGAATTGAGTGATGAGATGAGCAAGTCGTTCGCCTGATGGTAAGCGCCGCGCCTGCCCATAACGATTGCAATGCCACCCAGAACTTTTAATACCACAAAAAGCACTGCGTAGCACTGCATTGCGCTCATCACCCCGAGACATCAGATATTAAGTCTTATATGCCCAGTAATTTCGCCACAATGTCCTTCAAACCGGAACACAGTAATGCTTGCGCACTACTGCAAAATTAAGATAATAAATAATGTCTGTAATTTTTGATTTTCATATTACATACGTAAATAAAATGCCATTACTAGCTGCGCCCCGCGGTTTCACCCGTAGTTTATCATAATTTATATATTGAAAGTAGCCTAATATGTTAATCTAGGTTATAAGCTATCTCCATTCTAAATAATTATAGTAAAAAGTAATTTTCCAAATCGGTTTAACAATGACGAAGTAATGAGGTAGCTACCAACCATTTAAAAAACGAATTGAGAACCTCCTCCTATTTGAAATCGGTTAATATTATAATAATAATAATTAATGCTTTATTGTACACCAAACAATAAATTAACAAGGTACACGAAAGGCTCTTACAAACTATAGTACATCGGGCGGACTTATCGCTAAAAGCGGTCTCTTCCAGTCATATATGAATATAAGATGTTTTACTCACAAAACCTTAAAATCTCGAAAATGTTATTAATTAAAAACACGATTTAATTACATTCAAATACGTCACGACGAAAATGCAGTCCACAAGGTCACACGCAAGAATTTATAATTTTATCCAAAACAGTTTAACAATGGTTCTCACAGTTTTATTATTGTTTCTCTTCCAAATCCTTTTTGAGATGGTAAGTAATATGTTTAAATTACAGTGTAAACAATAAATAATAATAAATTAAACCTTTATTATAAAGTTTATTTACAGAACCAATTCACAATTATGTACAAATATATAGGATGATAAACACTAAACTAACCTACAACAAAATTAAAAAATGAAATTAAATATAAAACACAGAATTTAGGTCACCGTCCGCGGGCAAGGTGCCCAAAAAGCTGGCAACCTTACCTCGTTGAATGGCCAGACTAATTCGTTGGCCGAGGTAAGCGCCAGCTCTTTGGTCACCTGTTGTTTCTATGAGGCGTCTGGCCAGCTCTTTAAATTGAAGCCGCGCGTTCGCCCCCCAAGGCCCCATAGTTTCAACCCCAAACGGAAGAAATATGTCCCTCGACGAGTGATGCATATTTCCTCCGCTTGAGGCTCTCTGCTGCTTCTGCCGCCGCTCCTGCCACCCTTGAAGTACCGTTGAGGTGGGACGACGCTAGTGTATCGGCACAAGTGGCGTCCCACACCAACGGTCTTCCACGGCTCCAAGGAATTAACGTCATGTCTATTACATATTTATTATTAATAAATAATTAATAACTATAATTAGTAAATTGAATTAAGTTTTATTTATTAATCTTTGCTTTTCTTTAAGAAAAATTTAATTATGAATAAATAGTTGTTTTCGTTAGCTTCCATTTATGGCCACCGGGTCAGACGAGTTCGTGGCACTCTTCTCCTGGCATAAAATATCACATAGTTCTGTTGTTACTTTCATATATTTATTGTCTGGGTTGGTCGGCGACTTGGGTTGCGCATCTTTTTTTTATACTTATCACATAGCGAATCCTAGTTTGGGGTCAGATAGGCTGCGAGACCCCTGGGGGCCTATTCTCGGAAATGTGATATATGAGTGATCTTTTAATATCATATCATTCCCTATGTCTATGAAGCATATCGATCGCGCGTCAAAATACGTATTATCGAGAACAATAGATAATATGGTAGTAGATAATGGCCGTCAGGATGTTCATTCAAATGCTTCACTTTTTTTTTATTTCGCCCGTTAGGGCAGGCTAAAGTCTCTAGGACCATACCGCCATGTCTTACGTAGTTTTTATTTGATAGTTTAATATTCCATATATTTTACTTTTGTTGAGAATGATGGTCAACAGCAACAAGCCGGACCCTCTCCTAGTGCTTCAATAAAGTGGTGGAACTTTATTCAAGCTTTCCATGGACTTTTTGGGAGAACATAATAAGCAATGTTTTCTCTATTTTGTTTCATTTGCCTACACTCGTGCACGTTTAAGAATACATAATGGTTAATATTCCACCGATATTACACATGATCACTCGAAATAACACTTGTTTGGAAAATAAAACAAAATCGAACTGTATCACTTTTCACTTCCCGCCAAAAAGTCTCAAATGCTTTACACAGATAATATAGTTTTTGTCTGTCTTCAGACACGTTCCGTTTTTATCGACTGTGTAATTGCACAATCGATAATTTAAACCTTTTGACTTTTTTTGCTGACAATTTTTGTTATTTATGTGTTTTTAACTGTTGTCTTACAAATCTACTGTATTATAATACTGTTTATTATAAAAGGTATATACATAAATGAAAAAGAAAATCGTAATATTACCAAGCGCTTATTTTTGTGAAACGGAACGAACATCAATGACATTGACATGACCGCCCGATTTTCATGAAATGTTTTAAATTGTTGCAATTTCTTCTTTGTCAGCATTGAGCTAATACGAGGCCTAGATAAAAATTTTATATACTCGTAGGTACTTGCATATTATTATCTCAAGGTTTAGGAGACACAGTCTAGGTAAGGATACCTACAAAATAGAAGAGGAAATCCTAGGGATGTATCATCATTGAAGATAGTTATTAAGTACTTAGTTTTTAACCTCCGTCGCAAAATGGAGGGGTGTTATAAGTTTGACCACTATTGTGTCTGTCTATGGCATCGTAGGTCTTAACCGGGTGAACCGATTTGGATGCGGTTTAATTTAATTAAAAGCAAGTTTTCTAGCGGTGGTTCTTGACATGTTTCATTGTATCGAGGGCTTATAAAATTTACAATACAATAATGCTTTATTGAATACCAAACACAGGAAATACAATAGTTAACAAAGTTAATAAACAATGGATACAATGGGCGGCCTTATCGCTATGCGCTATTTGTTACAGGCAACCTTTGGATGGACAGGATTTTTAAAAGCAATATTGCGGTCAGTGTGGTGTACCTACATTATAAAACTCCAATTATATGTAATTATGATATACTATGTAAAATTAAAACAAATATAATTAAATTAAATACCTACTATAAATAAATAACAATAAAATATATATATATCTATATATTTATACACACACACATAATTTATGTCTTTATATCAATATTTTTTCTTAGCAGAGGTGTCAGCATATTAATTAGGTATATCGTTAAATGTTTGGACAAGAGGATTTTTAAATCCGTATTCCCCATTGCCCCTGGATTTATTCTCCTCTCCATTAGGCCCGCCGTTTGAGTGGTTGCTGCATGTTCTGACTCCTCAATTACATCAGCCACAAAAACGTAAATAAACTCGTCGCCAGATATTGTCCTTAGTAATTTAAACCTGCTGTATTATTTTTTTTAAGTATATTTTTAATAGCATAGGGTTCACTGGATTTTTTATAACATACATTTCAATGATCGCTCAAACAAAAACGTACAAGAAGTTTGAAGAGTAAGACATTATAATGACGTTTGCGCTTGTGTCGCATTCGATAAACTCATATCGAGTGCTCGGGACCACTCGATACATATCGGGCGGTTTTCAATCGACATTTATCTAATGTGACTTCTCGATAATACGGAATTTTCGAATCATTAGATATTATGACAGTTCCTGCGATATTTATCGAATTTGATATTATATCTACACCTCGAGAATAGGATCCCTGGTCGCCCAAACAACCACATAATATATTAAACTTTTTCTTAATAAAATACAATAGGGGATCGGACAACTTTTCAGAAACTGTTTTAAACTACAATGAATATATATAGCCATGAAAAGTACTATTTTAATTAATCTATAACTTCGGTATAACCATTTTAGTTTACTGGAATTGGCATGTACGATACATATGTCGTATTTGGAATCAAATGAAAGGTAGAAGCACAGAATACTAAGGGACAGAGAAAGCTCCGCAAAGAAATTTAAACAAATAGCGACTCTTGCTATGACGCAATAAAATTCAATTTGGCTCGCGTAGCGCTGCATACCTACCAGTCATATTAACCTACCGAGCGCCTCTCTTTCTATCGCGCCGCTGTTATCTCTTCTGACGCGGCACGTGTAACGACGCGCGACCCGCCGTCGGTGTCCGGCTATGTACTTGTAGCTTCGTACCTACAGTGCGGAGTGCGCTAGGCCTGGTATAACTTCGGTATAACTTCGACCACAATCACCATGTTAAAGCACTTTAAAGAATTTAATTCACACTTAATGTATGTCTCTTTTGCATGTGTGCGTGTGTATGTGTAAATTTTTCATTTGTTGTCAATTCCAACGAGTTATCCTTGTTTTTATCTCGTTTAGGACTTTCCCCTGACTTATCCTTAAATGGTGTAGTGGTTGGGCAGGTTGGCTCAAATCTCATACACCACTGTGGTTGCGGCTTCGATTCACGCGATCAAATGTTTGTGCATAGATACGAGGGCTGCACTAAAAGTATCGGGAATGGAATATTTCCACTGTTCCTGTCATATTAAAATCTTTTTAGTTGAAAACTCCTTGGTTTTAAAAATGAATACCATTTATTTATTTAAAAAAAGATTCTCGGTCTTTTCACAAGGTTTTGTCAAACTTGTTTAGTCGTTGAGAAAATGGAATTGACTCGAGAAAATTCAAGAGCGATGATTTATTATGACTTTCGAAGTGGTTTAACACTAAAACAGTGTGTTGACCGGATGATTTCTGCATTTGGTGATGAAGCCCCATCCAAAACCACAATTTATCGCTGGTTTGCTGAATTTCAACGTGGACGTGTCATGCTCAGTGATGATCCCCGTCAAGGTCGTTCAAAAACTGCAGTCACCCAAGAAAACGTCGATGCTGTGCGTAAGCTGATTGAGGAAGATCGACATGTGACATACTGCGAAATTCAGGCAACTTTAGACATTGGCATGAGTCAAATACAAATAATCTTCCATGAACAATTAGGTGTAAAAAAGTTGTTTTCCCGATGGATACCGCATTCGCTCTGTGAAGAGCAAAAAGCGGCTCGCGTTACTTGGTGCGTCAGAACTCTCGAAAGATTTCACGCAGGATCCTCAAATGCTGTATACAACATCGTATCAGGTGACGAATCCTGGATATACGCGTACGAACCCGAAACAAAAAACCAGTCACGAGTTTGGGTGTTCGAAAATGAGTTAAAGCCAACAAAAATTGTTCGTTCACGGAGTGTTGCAAAAAAAATTGCGCACTACTGCTTGGCGACAGAATAACTGGCAAAGCGGTGGTACCCACCCAGACGGCCTCTCGCATACGAGAAACCTACCACCAGTGAAATGTTAAACTTACATTTTGTTTTTAATTAATATTTGGTTAACACTGACTATTATTAAATATGACCCAGTCAAAACCTTATCAAAACTAGCCCTGCATCATTCACCGCGCGTCAATGGGAAGTCCGTTGGCTCTCTTAGTCATATCAATTGTTAAACTAGCAGGAAAGAGAATATTTATACCTACGCGTAATGTTTAATTTAGTTTTGTAGAGAAATTCAGTTGATAAATAACAAGAGCACGCGCGGTTTAGCGGTTGAGCAGGGCCATTGATTGCTTCGATTCCCGCTGCGGGACAATCGTTGTGCACGGACAAACTTGAAAAAAAAACAAAATACAAGAAAGGAGTATTTTTTATGGTTCCGTACCTAAAGGGTAAAACGGGACCCTATTACTAAGACTTCGCTATCCGTCTGTATGTCTGTCTGTCTGTCACCAGGCTGTATCTCATGAACCGTGATAGTTAGACAGTTGAAATTTTCACTGATGATGTATTTCTGTTGCCGCTATAACTACAAACATGAATTTATTTTCGCCGTTTTTATAGATAATGATATGGAAACATTCGAGCTATAGTCCTTAAAAAAATACCGTGCAAAGCTATGAATAATTACAAATTAATGAATAAATAAAACATTATCCCCAAGGGTTTAAAATAAATGTTTTGTTATTGTCATCTAACTACCAATTATTTTTGTTTGTGTACAATAAAGCATTTTGTAATGTATTGTATTGACGAGTACATTTGGCATTTTACCAATAAATTACTGGGCATTATGAGATTCAACAGCTAATAGGGGATCGGATAACTTTTCAGAAAGTATTTTATATTAACTACAATTAATATATATAGCCATGAAAAATACTATTTTAATTAAATAACGCTCTAAAAGTACCTAAAACTATGTTTAAATGTTATGGACAAATATTGCCGCGCAAAAGGTCACCTCAAAATTTGTGACGTCATATGTAGGTAGAAAACGACAAACTCTTCGAAATAAAACTTGCAAAGAGATTTAAATACGTTTTGTGAATTTTGGGCACTATATTGTAGTAATTGTGTAGTACTACTCTACACTACACTATACTGCACTATTTTGTAGTAAAATTAGCAAAAATACATTTTATCAAAAGCAAAAACGTATCATAAACACAAGCTTGACTCACGGCATTTGCCTCCAAATGACGTCATGCACTGTGATTGTTGTTTTGTTTGAGATGAACAGATTAAAAATGTCAAAATCATTAGTATTTATTTATTGATTTTAAAATATAAATCAATATTATTTCACAAAAATATTGATTGAATGATGTTTCTGGTTCGAAGAACATTGGTTCTAACTACATTTTAGATTTTTTCTCGATTACTGTCCGATCCCCTGACCAGTATACCAGTACCAGTACACATGTTTACTGAAAAAAGCCAAGCCGTTTCATGAAAATGTGGATTATCGAAAGACAAATGACAAACGCAGTACATATCTCGTTCCTAAAATGTATTATTAACTATTTTTATCGAGCATTCGTTTTAACTACATTTTAGATTTTTTCTCGATTACTGTCCGATCTCCTATTGTCTCAGGGTGACGAGCGAAGTGCAGCGCCGCGCAGTTTTTTGCAAAACAAAGTTGTGGGTGGTGCTGTTATTGTCATGGGCTGGCGTATTGCTTACCATCTACGTCATACGTCATCGTCATCATACGTCTCGTCATTCAGAAAAAATTGATTATGATTATTGCATCTTTCCAGGTCAATGGAAGACGTTAAGCAAAGACGCGGTGCCGTCCCAGAACCTTCCCAAGCTGAACCCTGACGGCACCGTCATGGTCATCCGTAAGAGCCGCACCGTCAAGTACCGCGAGGGAAAGAGGGACGAGAGGTATGCACACGACTACCGACAATTTTTAACTGACTTCTAAAAAGGAGAAGGTTCCTGGTTCCGTAGATACAGGGAATCCTTGTTAGGGGTCAGGATCTATGTATGTGATCGTTGGGCGTATTTATTTATTATTTATTTAGTTGCCTTGGTTTCGCAAAGTAGGTATTTTCTGCAAGAAACTTTCATACAGGAAGACTTTCATATTCGGAAAACGGTGCTTGGTTCTTTAAAAAAGTGCGAACAAAGTAGGTCTTTTCTCCAATAGATTTTATAAGTGCAAGCAAATTAGATATTTTATGGGCAGTAATGAGCTCCAGCGCAAACAATGCAGCACTTGCTGTCTTGCCCTCAGTGTCCCAACACTTGCACTTTACAAGACCTGTGAAGCTACTCCTCCTGGGGTAGCAGTAGCCGAGCATTGGGCTAAAATATTTAAAAATTAAACATTTATGGAGGATAATTTTTAACCGTTCACCAAAAATACTGATTGTGCACCTGAAATCTGGTCTGTTTTAGCACTCAAACGTATAAGGGGCAGCCCTCGGTAGTTAGGCCACCCCAGGTTAGGGTGTGGCGGTGGTGGCCCTTGGGCCACCCCAACATGTAATATATGAACATGTAATATTCATGAAATAGCTGCTCATCATCACTACATAGTATAAAACAAAGTCGCTTTCTCTGTCCCTATATCCCTATGTATGTTTAAATCTTTAAAACTACGCAACGGATTTTGATGCGGTTTTTTTTAATAGATAGAGTGATTGAAGAGGAAGGTTTGTATGTATAATAACCGTGCGAAGCCGAGGCGGGTCGCTAGTTATGAAATATTTTAATGAACATATTTTGCTGCACAATCAGTATATTTGGCGTAAAAACGGGAATGAATTGAGGTACAGTTAAATACGATCCTTTTATGGACCATCGACACGAAGAATAAGAAGAAGTAAGGAGCTATTTTGAATTAGGAACATACACACAAACTTTTGCATCACACCTAAAATTATAAATGCGAAAGTATGTTTGTTACCTCTTCACGCTGTAACGGCTCCACGGATTTGAGTGAAATTCAGAATGGAGATAGCTTATACCCTGGATTAACACCTACGTATACAGTTAGTAATTACATAGAAGACAAGGATGCATGGAACATTCCGCTTCTGCCAAGTAGCCAACTGGCATATAAGAAACATAATAATGTCAAAAACAAATATAAAATATTGTAACAAGTTCTAAAAAAGCCCCTCAGTTTCTTCGTGTCTTCTGAGTAGTGTTTTTTTTCCGATACGGTGGTAGAGTCATTGTGATAATTGACGTTCATAAGTGCGGCTGTGATGACAAAATTGAATAAACAAACATTACATTATTTATATTTCTGAGAGTGTGCGACGGAGTTCATGAACTTGTTCCGCCATCCCCATTCCATCACCGGACGACCAGACGTACAGCAAGCCGTCATCAATTTATGGTTGACATCCCCTCTGCTACACCAAGCGCTTTGCTTCGACCTTCATAATGCGAACGGCCAAGGAGTGGAACTCTCTGCCGGCATCTGTGTTTCCGGATAGCTATAATCTGGATGTCTTTAAGACAAGAGTGAACAGGTTTCTTCTAAGCGAGCGTGCTACATCTTCGACCGCATCGTCACTTAACAGGTGAGATAGCGGTCAAACGCAAGCCTATAAATTAAAAAAGAACTCTTGAACTTTGCTACTTTTTTATCCCGGGAAACCGCGAGTGAAACCGCTGGGCGCAGCTAGATTATAATATTACTAGGTCATTCGATTGTAGTCTGAATTTTTGCGGTTTTCCTTTTGATTGTTAATATGTTATGAAAGACCATTATGATTTTTTTCACAAAAACCATTTATGAGTAATATGTTTTTACACTAAAAGTGCTATACAAACAATATATATATATATATATGATTAAATAAATGGACTTACGTTGACAACAACTCACCTGATGGTAAGCGTAGTTGCGGTCTAAGGTGGAGCACGTTTGCCCATGAGGTGCCTATTCACCCAAAGCCTTAATTCAATATGACAACTTGGCGATTCCTTGCTTCGAGGAAACGTCGATTCCTTCATTAATAAACGACATCTGCGAAATTTGTATTCTCTATGACGCGTCATATATATGAATGCGTCATAGAGATGTCGTTTATTAATGAAGGAATCGACGTGATTTCGAAGCAAGGAATCGACGTGATTTTGAAGCAAGGAATCGCCAAGTTGTCATAGTGAATTGGGGCCCAGTTTGTAATTGGAAGGAAATAAGTATTCTGGTAGAGAATTCCACTGGTCAATAAAGATAGATAGATAGATTTTTTTTTATTGCACAAACAAATTTGTAAGTACATAGGCGAACTTAATGCTAGTAAGCATTATCTTCCAGTTGACCTCGGTGTACTGTGGAGTTTTAGAAGGTAGTGCAAACAAAATATAAAGTTAATTTGGAAAAATTAAAAGGTCATACAAATATAATAATATATCAACATACAAATCAATAACAATATATATATTAAAAATATAATCATAAATAAATAACGCCCAACGATCACATACATAGATCCTGGCCCCTAACTAGGATTCCCTGTATCTAGGGAACCAGGAACTATAAGGACCATGCTCCCACAACACCCAGACACGAAACGAATGCTTGCGCTTTTTTTTATATGCACAAACATTTGTCCTGTCGCGGGAATCGAACTCGCAACCTCAGTGATGTATGAGATTTGAGCCAACCTGCCCAACCATTGCACCACAGAGGCTTTCAAAATATATACTTGAAGATTACCTACATATGTAATGTGTAAAATGTGTGTCGGGTCACTCCCTTCCCTCCAATATGGTTGAGGGGGGTGATGGCTGGTCCACAAGTCATACTCGTGAACGGGTGCTGCTTGCGGGGACTGGTCTGTTCTAGTCACTCCTACTGCTACTGTCGTATTTCCGAAGCACTGGTAGAGTCAGATTTCGCATTTCTTTTCAACACTCAGACTTCAATTTGAGTATAGGAAAGAAATGGGTAAACATACTTACCGTTTTTCAAAGTCATGTTAACATAAGTTACAATTTTTAACATTTTTTATTTGTATCATGTGTTTATGACCTTTAAAAGTGCACTTTTGTGCCTATTTAATAAATGATATTTGACTTTGACTTTGACTTTGAAAATACTAAGATAAAAAATTAATTTATAAATACCTACTATCAAAATAATAAATTATTTTTCAAAAAAAACTAAACCGACTTCAAAACCACAAATGGCACTCAAAAGTAAAAAATAAATTAATATAATTATCATAAGCGCTACCCACTCATATATTTGAAGTCGGTGCCAGCCAAGTCTAATAGGTAGTAGATAAATACTATGTATATAGTAAGTACTACTTGTAGGTAGTATCTATCTACTACCTTTTAGACTTGGCTGGCACCGACTTCAAATATATGAGTGGGTAGCGCTTATGATAATTATATTAATTTATTTTTTACTTTTGAGTGCCATTTGTGGTTTTGAAGTCAGTTTAGTTTTTTTTGAAAAATAATTTATTTTACCCTTTTTAGTGAAAAACAAGTTTTAATTAAATTAATTCAAAAAGGTTTTAAAGACAAGCTTTTATGATCTAGAAGCCACATCATGACGAAGTTTAAAACGGGCTATCACAATTAAATGCATGTACAAAAAAATTTCATGTCTGTCCTATATCTCTGTTGAAGAGTTCCCTCGCCGGAAGTCAATCCTGGGTGTATCTGCCATGTCATGATGGAATTTAGAACAGGCTATTATGGTTAAATCCATTTACGAAATGTTGTGTCTGTACTATTCACCGTTGAGGAGTTCCCTCACCGGAAGTCAACCCTGGGTGAAGCAGGTGAAGCAGTCGAATACAAACCTCCACCTTTAGAAAGTTGGTTACGAAAAAAACAAGAACCGACTTGAAGATTAAACTATATTTTTTGTTTCTGCTATTTTTTTCAAAAACTACTGCATGAATTTCGATAAAATTTATATGGGACCACCTTTGAAGTATTACCTACTAATCAAAAAAAGAATCATCGAAATCAATGCATAATTGGCGGAGAAATCGCGTAATAAACACACAAAAAAAAAAAAAACATACCGTCGAATTGTAAACCTCCTCCTTTTTGAAGTCGGTTAAAAATAGAGAACTGTCTGTGTTGTGTGTGTGTCTGTGTGTGTGTTATAGATATATTATACATTTATAAACTACAATATAAAATATTTAGATTAATTCAATATCTCAATTCTTATTTAAATAAAAGCTTGTGATCTATGCTATTATAAAAATGGAATTCTGTACATTGAAGATATTTTTGCAAAACCAACTGGGGTGGACTATTTAGAGGATACTGAACACGAATCTCTAGTTTTTAGAATTTTTGTCTGTTTGTTTGTTTGTGTGTTTGTTATCTATAGACTCGGAAACCGCGGATTTAAATGCGGTTTTTTGGGTTTGGTAGCGTCAGTCCCAACTTAGCTTATAGGGTATGTAACATTGAAATTGGTTGGGTGACTACGAAGATGCAGCTTGACCTCTTCGTAGTACGCGCTCCCATATACTGGGGAGGCCTTTTTAAAATGGTTTTGGAAATAAGACGACTATGGGCTTCAGTCGTCTACGCGGACGAAGTCGCGGGAAAAAGCTAGTAATTTTATATAAACGTTAGGTTAATATTGTATATTACTTCTATTATTATTTGTGTTGTTGCAGCGAGAAGGCCGACAAGTCGTGGCAGTCCGCCATGGCGCCCCACAGCGCGCACTCCCTCATGTCTCCCCCAGAATCGCAGTTGGGGAGCCAAGAGCACGACAGCATTGTGAGTACCCCTGAATATGGCGCCACAAGGATCTTGATGAACACGGCCGATAATTGGAACTACTCGCGTCTAGTTGTGATCGTTTACGGTTTTGGCCGAAGCTGGGGCCGAATTTTCGGTTTCAGTTTCGGCGGAGGCCGGAAGAGAAGCCGAGTATTAGTTTGCTGTTTCGGCTGAAACTAGAAGTGCCGAATGTTCGGATACGGTTTCGGCTGAAATAGAAAAGGGCCGAAATTTCGGTTAAGTTTTCGGCTGAAACTGCATAGGAGCCGAATATTCGGTTACGGTTTCGGCTTTAACTAAAAAATAGCCGATTATTCGGTCGGACACTATTTTATAGCAATTTATTAATTAATTAATTTAAATAACTAAAACGGCCAGTACATTAATTATTTTATATTGCAATATCAGTGCTATCGGCGTCTTTAAAAGTGGCGCCAAAACTAAATGTCATTCGAAATCATGCAACACTTCAATGGCGCGTTTAGGTCTCGTATTTTTTTTTCGCTTATTATTTTACGTTTGACATTATTTAGCCTAAACATGACATAATAAGAGCGAGTGTGGCTCAGTGGGAGAACGTGCGACTTTCGATCCAACGCACCCGAGTTCGAATCCCGCTGGCCCCGCACCACTGACTTTCTTAAGTTATGTGCGGATTAAACACGCTCTAAACTGTGAAGGAAAACATAGTGAGGGAACCGCCAAGAATTTATCACAAAAATTCAAGAACATGTGATATCCACCCGCACTGGGCCGGCGTGGTGGATTATGGTTCATACTCTCTCTATGAGAGAAGGCCCTAGTCCCAGCAGTGGGAACATGATGGGCTGATGATGATGACATAATAAGTTTTATCAGAAATATGACAGTATTTAAATGTTATTGAATGTAATTAAATTTAATTAGTTTGCTCTCGGCACTGGAATGACAGTGTGCCGATTTGTTTGTCATATAAAAATAAACTTAATTGTGGCAGATTAGGCATAGCACTTCCCGCGCGGGTTCAAATCCCAGCCTTATCGTATTTTTTCTTCCGAAAAACCTTTTTGAAAAATGAGATCTTGTTTAATCTGTGGAATTCTAAATACAAGAATAGATATGGTACACAGGCAGACGCGTTGAAAATAACAGCAATTTTATTTAAAACACATACAAGTAAATTGAAAGATAAAAAAAAATGTGATTATTTTTGTGAAAAAACGAAGTTTCAAGAGGCAAAATTTGGTGCAGACATATAAGATGCCGCTAACTAAAGTGGTTTGCGTACAAGGCATTGGATTGGTTGATTTTTTCGCGACAAAATTAAACCACTATAAAATAATAGTGAATATCTGTAAGTATATTTCTATATTTATGATTTTCTATATTTTTTGGTAACACTCATCGGTATCATTTCCATTCATAAATCTATTCATCTTACGTAAACAAGCGCTCTAATGGACGGATGTTTGTTTGAAATATTTTTGCCTAGAGACTCGGTCGTGTCACAGTTAATCCTACTATCTTAACCTACCCTACTTAATATTATAAGGATATTTTTTAACCATTCACCAAAAATACTGATTGTGCACCAAATTTGGTCTGTTTTTAGCACTCAAACGTATAGGTGGCCCTTGGGCCACCCCAGCTGTATAAGGGGCAGCCCTCGGTAGGTTAGGGTGCAAACATGTAATATTCATAAAATAGGTGCTCTTTATGAAATATTTTAATGAACATATTTTAGTGCACAATCAGTTTATTTGGCGGAAAAACGGGAATAAATTGTGGTACAGTTTGTGAGGATGGATGGCTGGATGGATGGATGGATGGATGGATGAATGGATGGATGGTTGGTTGGATGGATAGATGGATGGATGGATGGATGGATGGATGGATGGTTGTATGGATGGATGGATGGTTGTTACTCAATCACGCAATTGACATTTTGAAACTAGGTACTTTGGATCCTGGAATAGGACATAGGGGTACTTTTTATTCCGGCAAAATGAGCAGATCCCTTGAGAACCTTACATCAATATAATAAATTTGTTTATGCTTCATACAAAATTTTAATGTTAAAAAAAATTCGCGCTCTCTTCGCTCGAGCTTTTATGCTGTCTTTTAACAGTTGCTGTTCATCAACATGCTTATGTGCGCGGATTTTTATGCATGGTAATGTTAAATGTAAAAAATAATTCGCGCTCGCTTCGCTCACGCTTGTTATCCCTTTCTATAGCTGCAGTCAGCGAGTCTATGTGTGCGTTTCTCTGTTGCATAAACATAATCAATACATAAATAAATAACTTTTTATATTGTGATTAAATTAGCGCTCGCTTCGCTCGCGCCTTCATTCCTTTAACAGTCGCTGTCCATCAACATGCTTATGGGCGCAATTTTAAATGCATGATAATTTTAACTGTGAAAAGAATTTAGAAAAATATACTTCAGTTGTTTGCAACAACATATCTTAGTGGTAGGTTTCTCGTATGCGAGAGGCCGTCTGGGTGGGACCACCGGTTTGCCAGTCATTCTGCCACCAAGCAGTATTGCGCAAGCATTACTGTGCTCCGGTTTGAAGGGCATTTTAGCCAGCAAAATAACTGGGCATGTGAGGCTTAATAACTAATGTCTCGGGGTGATGAGCGCAACGCAGTGCGAAGCAATACTTTGCATGGTATTAAAAATTCTGCCCATAATAATTACAATGCCACTCAGAAAAACTTACCTGTTACTAGCTGTGTCCCATGGTCTTTCCTGGGATTTTATCCCAGGAAAAACCACGGGCCTATGTGTTAATCCAGGGTATAAGCTATCCCCATTCCGAATTTCATTCAAAACCGTTGAGCCGTTACAGCGTGAAGAGGTAACAAACACACTTACATAGAAACTCCCGCATTTATAATAGTGTGATTACAGCAATTAAAAACCTACCCGCTTTCGATTTCTATTTCAATTCATTTATTGACCGTACTAGTAGCGCCCCGTGGTTTCACCCGTTATTTCCCGGAATAAATTGTAGCTATGATCCATTTCCAGGACCTAAAGTACTTACATACCAAATTTCATCAAAATATTCTTAGTAGTTTTTCCGTGATTGTGTAACAAACATCCATCCATCCATCCTTCATTAACTCTTGCATTTATAATATTAGGATTACAGCATTTGTATCAATGTAAATTTATAATGAAGGCATGTTAATTGTGTACATGCTTTTTTTTTAAGATTAACGTATTCTTCTAAGTGTAGGTCTGTTGTCCTCGTGGGCCTTGTCCCCACTACGGGGAGAACAGGACATCATTAAATTTTCGTACCATTGTCCCCTTCACGGAGATACAGCCACTAGGTTAGGTTATGTTAGAACTGTGACTACATAGCGCGAGCCGAGCGAGCGAAGCGCCAGAAAGTAGTTTTTCCATATAAAGTTTACTATATCAACGGAAACAGAATAAGGGGACAACGGGACGTATGTTAAATGGATCGTATTTAACTGTACCTCAATTTATTCCCCTTTTTCCGCCAAATATACTGATTGTGCACCAAAATATGTTCATTAAAATATTTCATAATGAGCACCTATTTTATGAATATTATATGTTCGCGGTGTTGAGGTGGCCTACGGGCCACCCCCGCCGCACCCTAACCTACCGAGGGCTGCCCCTTATACCGTTAGGGTGGCCCAAATACCGAAGGCTGCTCCTTATACGTTTGAGTGCTAAAAACAGACCAAATTTGGTGCACAATCAGTATTTTTGGTGAACGGTTAAAAATTATACTTTTTAAATATTTTATTAAAGTACCACTGTCCCCGTTTAATGGGGACACGGCTTACGGGAACAACGGACCTAAATCATCTCCAGCATTCGTACTAGGATGCACTGTTAAGGTGCTAATTAGCAATTAATTTTTTTTTCAGCAATCAGAATCGGAGCAAGACAGTTTAACATCAGATAACTCGCAGAAGAAAAGTTTCACCTCCGACGGAGACACCAATTTATCCGAAACCTTGAAAATGTTGAAATACGTTTCGGCTTCAGTGCGAGATGACGTTTCTGTTTTCGGCGAATACATAGCGAGTAAGATAAGGAAGATGGACCCAAAAACAACATCGGCGGTTCAGCATCACATATCAAGAATTATTTATCAGGCGGAAATGGGCGCATACTCCCAAAGGCCGGCTGCGATTTCTGTCTTCCCGGGATTAGTGAGAGCTTCTTCTACGTTTGAGAACTCGAGTCGTTCTATTTATAATTAGTTATAGAAACTGTATTTTTTAATGGAACTTAAAGCAGGCCTAGCGCACTCCGCACTGTAGGTAAGAAGCTACAAGTACATAGCCGGACACCGACGGCGGGTCGCGCGTCGTTACACGTGCCGCGTCAGAAGAGATAAGAGCGGCGCGATAGAAAGAGAGGCGCTCTGTAGGTTAATATGACTGGTAGGTATGCAGCGCTACGCGAACTGAATTGAATTTTATTGCGTCATAGCAAGAGTCGCTATTTGTTTAAATTTCTTTGCGGTGTGATGTTGTCTCTTAGTATTCTGTGCTTATACTCCTTCCAACTATTTATTTAACTTTTGACATATGCACGCCTATGTAGTTCCGTAATTATTGAAGTAATAAATCATTGTGACAAAATTCAATACTTTAGGGGCGGGTTTTTTTTCATAATAGTGACGAGTCGTGCTAATTAACTTCGATATTTTTTGAGCCCATAAATTGATAACCAAAATTATTAATGTGATTTTTCCATAAAAATATAAAGGATTGTTGAATATTTTCAATTGTACATAATTATTTCTCGATCATAAAAGGTTAAATATTAAGATATAAAGTCATTTAAAACAAACAAAATAATTTATATTATTTTTTATGAATACATGCAATATAGTTATTTAACCACCTCATGATTTCTATAAAACGACACAAAACCTTGAGCAATTATTGAATGTCAATTTGTTAAATCGATTAAAACATTCATAAATAAAGTCGATTGTTTTCAGAAATCGAATCAGTAACGCAATTAGGACATCACTAATCGAGCTGTCAAAAGTTAAATGGTTGGACGGAGTATAGTGATGACGAGCAAGTTGTTCGCTTGATGGTAAGCGCCACGCCTGCCCATAAAAGATTGCCCAAAATTTCTACAACAATAAATAGTACTGTGTAGCGCTGCATTACTCGTGGTTGGTCTCTCGTGTGCGGGAGGCCGTCTGGGTAGGTACCAATTTGCCAGTCATTCTGCCGCCAAGCAGTAGTGCGCAAGCATTACTGTGTTCCGGTTTGAAGGGCATTGTAGCCAGCGAAATTAATCCGCGTATGAGACTTCTTACTGGTGTCTCGGGGTGATGAGCGCAATGCGGTGCTTTTTATTTTATTACAAGTTCGGGGTGGTACTGGAATTGTTATGAGCAGGCGTGGCGCTTACCATCACGCGAACGACTTGATCCATTCGTCACTCAGTTCCATAAAAAAATACCCCGAGATATCAGATATGAAGTCTTATATACCCATTATGTTGTGACAAGTCCAATATACTGTGAAATATGTTTAGAATTTGGCTCAGTGTGGCGAGTGTGGCTCAGTGGGAGCACGTGCGACTTTCGATCCGACGCACCCGAGTTCGAATCCCGCTGGCCCCGCACCACTGACATTCCTAAGTTATGTGCGGATTTAACACTCGCTCTTAAAACGATGAAGGAAAACATCGTAGGGAAACCGGCATGTCCAAAAATTAATCACAAAAATTTAAGGACATGTGACATCCACTAACCCGCACTGGGCCGGCGTGGTGGATTATGGCCCATACTCTCTCTGTGAAAGAAGGCCCGTGTCCCAGCAGTGGGAACGTGATGGGCTGATGATGATGATGTTAGATTTTAATAAAAAAGTGTTATATAATAAATAATTAGATTTTGGAAATTAAGTACCTGCTTATAAAAACCTTACAATTATTTTTCTCAATTTGTTAAAAAAAAATATAAATCCTAGTTTATGCTTAATATTAAGGATTTTTCGCTTCTGATACGTAATAAATGATGTATATAATAAAATTGTGTTTATTTTATTTATAAAATATAGTTTCGCCATGTTTCGTATGCGAGAGGCCGTCTGGGTGAGTACCACCGCTTTGCCAGTTATTCAGCCGCCAAGCAGTAGTGCACAAGCATTACTGTGTTCCAGTTTGAAAGGCATTGTAGCCGGCGAAATTACTGGGCATTATGAGACTCAACAGCTAATTATATCAGGGTGACGAGCGCAGTACAGCGCCGCGCAGGTTTTTGCAAAACAAAGTTCTGGGTGGTGCTGTTATTGTTATGAGCTGGCGTATTGCTTACCATCAGGCGAACGACCAGCTAGTCTTGTCATTCAGTTACATAAAAAATGTTGTTCTTGTATAAAGAATTCATTTCATCACAAAAATAACCGACTTCAATTCTGATGCATCTTTGAAGTTCAAGGTCGAACATCAATGAAAAATTATGAAAATATAATGTATGTTCGTAAAAATCTGCACAAATTCAAGGTGAATAGTGACCACCACAACATAAACACTAGAAATAAGGATAGAATTGCAGTACCTAGGTTTAGACTGAGTAAAACGAATAAGTCCTTCATGGGCAATTGTGTACGTTTTTACAATAAAATTCCAAAATGTATAACGGAGCTCACAGAAAGTAGATTCAAATTGAGTGTGAAAAATATTCTAATGAAAAAAGCATACTATACAGTTAGTAACTACATAGAAGACAATGCATGGAACATTCCGCTTCTGCCAAGTAGCCAACTGGTACATAAGAAACACTATATTAAAGTTTGGAAACTATCGTGAGTCGAAATATTCATTATAAATATAAACGGCTACACCCACGTTATGATTGTGTCGGATAACTCCGACCAGGCTTCGGACAATAGGGGATCGGACAGTAATCAAGAAAATATCTAAAATGTAGTTAGAACGAATGTTCGTCGAACCAGAAAAATCATTCAATCAATTTTTTTGTTAAATAATAAAATTTATATTTTTAAATCAATAAATAATTCTGTCATTTTTAGTCTGTTCTTCATCTCAAACGAAACAACAATCACAGCGTATGACGTCATTTGTAGGCAAATGCCGTGAGTCAAGCTTGTGTTTATTTTACGTTTTTGCTTTTCATAAAATGTAGTTTTGCTAATTTTTCGTTCCATTACTACAATATAGTCCCTAAACTTCACAACACGTATTAGAATCTCTTTGCAAGTTTTATTTCGGAGAGTTTGTTGTTTTCTACCTACATATGACATCACAAGTTTTGAGGTGACCTTTTGCGCGGCAATGTTTGAAACATAATATTTAAACATAGTTTGAGGTACTTTTAGATCGTTATTTAATTAAAATAGTATTTTTCATGGCTATATATATTAATTGTAGTTAATTTAAAACACTCTCTGAAAAGTTGTCCGATCTCCTATTAGGATGTCCTTCTTCCGGGAGCTTACGCTTTGGATTCGCGGCGCACAATCATAACGTGAGTGCAGCCGTTTATATTTATAATAAACAATAATATTGTCAACAATAAACATAAAATATTTTATCTAAAGTACTAAAAATGCCCCTCAGTTTCTTGCCGTATCTTCTGAGTAGTGGTTCTTTTTGCGATACGGTGGTAGTCATTGTAATAATTGACGTTCATAAGTGCGTCTGTGATGCAAATATTAAATAAAGAACTTTTGATTGATTGATTGAAAAAGCGTGGTGGATTATGGCCCATACTCTCTCTATGAGAGAAGGCCCGTGTCTCAGCAGTGGGAACGTGATGGGCTGATGATGATGAGATGATTGAAAAAGCTAGTAGGTTCCTTAATAAATGAAATGTTGTCAATTCCTTGATTGCAGCTCGCCTACAGACTTCAAACTCTAGGCGCGATCGCGAACACAATATCTCCCCAGCAACCCCTGCCGCACTCCATGAAGCCCAAGAAGCAAGACGCCATCATGCAGACGGATCCAGTGCTGAACGAGGATGACGATACCCAGCCCAACAACAGCTATAGCGAGGTATTTCTCCCGGAAATTCTGTTTTGTTTTAAATTATTTGAGGGGCTTTTCAAAACTTGACTATTCCGCTTTCGATAAAACTTTTTTTACCGACTTCAAAAAGGAGGTTTTCTGTTCGATTGTATTTCTTTTTTGTAATTTTTTTTTGTTGGTGCCTCAGAACTCTGTCATTTATGAACCGATTTGGAAAATTATTTTTGCGTAGGTTCAGTGTAAAGTGATCCAATATAAATTTCATCGATATTCGACCTTGGGCTTCGAAGATACATTGAAGTCGGTTTTTTATTTTTCCAAAAAGTTTTTGGTAACATTCAAATTTACACTCCGCGCAATTAAAATTGGGCCAACACTTGATATTTACACCAGAAAAAATGATTAAAATTACTTCTTGCACACCAACTGACCGCAATTTTTTAAATCTTTATTTCCTGTCCATCCAAAGGTTGCCTGTACAAAATTGTACTTAGCTATAAGGCCGCCCATTGTTCACACTATTTTATGTAACTGTAAACTTTTGTTTCCTGTTTTGGTGCTCAATAAAGTATTATTGTATTGTATTGTATTGTATTGTCCGTTCCGTCTTTGTTCGAGACTTGCCAGCTTCTCCACCAACCAGCTTTAATAACACCTTCTTTATTTTCAGGTGTCAGACAAATCTTACAGCTCAGAACTCGACCAATACAATCAGAGTTACCCCAAGGAATACCCCAAGGAAGGTTATCCTAGAGAGACACCCTACGCTAAAGAATACTCCAGGGAACCTACCCCAGTATACCCCAGAGAACCAACACCCTACGGTAAAGATTCGACGGGTTATCCGAAAGATGCGACGACTTATGCTAAAGATTCAACGGCCTACGCTAAAGATTCAACACCCTACGCTAAAGACTCAACACCCTACGCTAAAGACTCAACACCTTACGCGAAAGACGCGACACACTACGCGAAAGACGCGACACCCTACGCGAAAGACGCGGCACCCTACGCTAAAGAGACGTACGAATCCAAAAACTATGAACCGAAGGACTACACAAAAACATCCGAAGACTACATACCTCAAACTAATGAGGAATATAATAAAGAAGCTGAAAAATACGCGCTTGTACGTAAATCGCATAACGGATACGATCTAAAAGAGTACCAGAAAGGGTTAGAGTATCAAAAAATACCAGATCTCTACACCTTTGACAAGTATAATAGAGACACATACTACCAAAATGGGTATCCGGATAGCGCAGAAGTGTTAAGAAACCAACAACACAACCTACAGATGCTTCAAGAGCAACACAGGATTAATGAGAACCAGAATTTTTTTAATGAAAATCATATAAAGCAAGAAATTGATATCAGCGGGGACGATGACAAATTCTATGAGAGGAGTAAGGAGCAGTTAGGTGAGTTTTTAGCAAATAATTAATTAAAAAAAGAGAAAGACCGACTTCAATGTATCTTCGAAGTCCAAGGTCAAATATCGATGAAATTTATATGGGACCACTTCGTAGCTATACTGAACCCAACGCAAAAAAATTCCAAATCGGTTCATGAATGACGGAGTTCTGATGTAAAAAACATAAAAAAAGCAATCGAACCTTCTCCTTTTTTGAAGTCGGTTAATAAATAAATACGCCCAACGATCACATAGATCCTGACCCCTAACTAGGATTCCATTCGACCATGGTCCTCTTACTTCCTGATTCATTAGATACAGATCTAGGGAACCAGTAATGTATGTATGAGTATGAGGATGTACTGGGACCATGGTCCTACGACACCCAGACAGAAAAAAAAAGCCTGGCCTTTTTTTTCTTTGCACAAACATTTGTCCCGACGCGGGAATCGGACCGGCAACCGCAGTGGTGTATGAGATTTGAGCCAACCACTAACTACACCACAGAGGCTAACATCAAGTCACTTTTTTGTTTGTCTGTCTGTCTGTCGTTCCTGGTGGAATCTTGCAACTCAAATTTCGAGCACTTCCCGATTAGCTATCCGGCTGAAACGTTCACGGTAGCTCACAATTCGATGACAATGCATTCCAAATTCCAATGCAAATCCATTTCTTAGAATGCAATGCCGACCTTACCTGAAAAGGCGCACAAAACGTGGTTTTTAGATTACTTTTTTAATCTGACACTTTCTTGTTTTTTTTTAATGTGTGTTCGGCTGATCACACTAAAATGATAAAATAAATGTGAAAGTTTAAATGTTAGTATATAAGGGTGTTTGTTACTTCTTCACGCTGTAATGGCTCAACGGATTTGAGTGAAATTCAGAATGGAGATAGCTTATACCCTGGATTAACACATACTACTTTTTATCCCGGGAAACCGAGTGAAACCGCGGGGCGCAGCTAGTGAAGTTATAAGTATTGTTAAACATTTATTTTAGAATCAAACTCAATGTATGCGGAACGAAGGCTGCACGAGCAAAGAGTTTTAGACCATCGTCAGCATCAGGACCAGATTAAACAGGAACCGGGCGCGACGAACGGTATGTAAATATTATGTCATTTATTTGTTTATTATGTCATTTATGTTAACACCCCCGTCTCTTACAGTTTCTTTAAGTCCTCTCCATCCAAAGGTTGTTGTTGTTGTGGAAGAGATCGCTTTGAGCGATAAGACCGCCCATTGTAACACTTTTGTTTTTAAGTTTGTTATTGTAGTTTTTGTTGTTATGTTTTCTGGTGGTGAAACAAAGAGTTATCTAATCTAATCTAATCTAAATATATTTAAAGTGACAAGATGAGCAAGTAGTTCGCTTCGTTCTCTTACACTTTTTACACTTTAGAGCTATAGCAGGCCTAGCGCACTCCGCACTGTAGGTACGAAGCTACAAGTACATAGCCGGACACCGACGGCGGGTCGCGCGTCGTTACACGTGCCGCGTCAGAAGAGATAAGAGCGGCGCGATAGAAAGAGACGCGCTCTGTAGGTTAATATGACTGGTAGGTATGCAGCGCTACGCGAGCTGAATTGAATGTTATTGCGTCATAGCAAGAGTCGCTATTTGTTTAAATTTCTTTGCGGAGTGATGCTTCTGTCCCTTAGTATTCTGTGGTTATAGTTAAATTGTTAAAATTTGATTAAGTAAATATGTTTATTTGCGTAAAATATGATGTTATACGTTGCACAGGTTAAATCAATACATAAATCGTATCACATATTTAGTCAGAAACATAACTGACATGCGAAATATAACTTTTTATGGAACCCAGTGGTGAGACGAGCAAGTCGTTCGCCTGATGGTAAGCGCCACGCCTGCCCATAACAATTGTAGTGCCACCCAGAACTTTTAATAACATAAAAAGCACTACATAGCCCTGCATTGCGCTCGTCACCCCGAGACATCAGATATTAAGTCTCATATGCTCAGTGATTTCGCTGGCTACAATGCCCTGCAAACCGGAACACAGCAATGCTTGCGCACGACTGCTTGGCTGCAGAATAACTGGCCGAGAGACCTACGAGTAAATTAATAAAAAAATATTTACGTTTTCAACCTATGCTGTCCCACTGCTGGGCAAAGGTTTCCCCCAAAGGTCTCCCCTTTTTAATCTATATTGTTGTATTGACAACTCAAGCGAAGGCAATGGAGCGAGCGGCCAACCCGCTATATAAAGCGCTGCGCAGCCGGCGCGCGCTCACTTCTTGAGATTGCGTGCTGAGCGGACGTACCATTTATGTTGCATTTCATTTAATTAACTCTTGAATTTATTCTATATATGTATATTATTTATATATATATTATTTTCTAATTAATCATAGAGTTTAATGTTTTTGTTAAAGATTCTTGCTGTAATTAAAGTTAATTTAAAAAAAATTGGTTTCACTTGTGATTAATAAAAATATAATAATAATATAGTAGTTTTTTTTTACATATAAATGTATTGACAGTTAATATGAAATATATACTAGAACAATGAAACTAAAACTAAAAATCTTAAAAATTTTATAACTAAAATAAAAAAAATATATATATATTATTAAAAGGAGTCCCTTTAGGCAAGGTTCCGAAGATACTGCCAGCGTTCCCCCTTTGAATAGCTAGACTAATGTGGTATAGTATTTATATTTGATTGGTGATGTGTTATGTCCAGGGTGCGACCCAGTGCTCCAGCCGCAAGGCAGCCCGGCGTACTACCCGGCGAGCGCGCTGGTGGCCGGCAACTACTACGAGCCGCTACCGCGACCGGGGCCCGAGCTACTCATAGCCAAGCAGAACGCGCTCGCTGCGCACACGCAACTATGTACGTATATTATGTAATTTAATCACGAAGTGACATATTAAATATTCTGCAAATAAGTGTAAACTTAGATTTCTTCGATTTTCGATTTCTTAGCGGTTCGTAAAATTAGGCAATTAACGGATATAGCTACGGCTCGGTTAGTTTACTTTGCATACTTCCACAGCATAATGTCATATGGCATTTTGCTGTGGGGTTCTGCTGCGGATATAGATACTATTTTTATATTACAAAAGCGTGCGGTTCGCGCGATTTACGAGTTGGGTCCACGTGACTCGTTAAGGGATTTTTTTAAGCAAGTTAATATATTAACTTTACCTTCTTTATATATTTATGAAAATATAATGCATGTTCGCAAAAACTTCCAAAAATTCAAAGTAAATAGTGACCATCATAACATTAACACTAGAAATAAGGATAGGATTGTTGTACCTAGGTATAGACTAACTAAAACGAATAAGTCCTTTATGGGCAACTGCGTACGTTTTTATAATAAAATTCCAAAGTGTATAACGGAGCTCACAGAAAGTAAATTCAAATTACGCGTTAAGAATGTTCTAATGAGAAAAGCATACTACACTGTTCGTAATTACATAGAAGACAAAGATGCTTGGAACATTCCACTTCTGCAAAGTAACCAACTGGTACATAAGAAACATAACATTGTAAAAGCCCAAAAAATTGTAACAAAATCTCTAAAAAAAAATGCCCCTCAGTTTCTTGCCGTATCTTCTGAGTAGTGGTTCTTTTTCCGATACGGTGGTAGAGTTATTGTGATAATTTGACGTTCATAAGTGCGTCTGTGATGCCAAAATGATTAAAGAGATTTTGATTTTGATTTTTTGATTTTGATTCTATTTGCGAAAACTGCTAAATGGTGTTAAGATAATATTTTTTTTAGTAACTTTTTTTTGCTTAATAGTTCTATGTTCGGTCACTATGTAGCCTGATGTGGAGCGATGATGTGGCCTAAGATGGAGCACATAGATCTAGAGAGAGACGGCAGTTGAGCGGCTGCTCAGTCCCGTCTCCCCGATGGTTCACCGAACATCATCCCGAAACACGACTAGGTCGCTTGACGGCATGGCTTTGTTCGGTGGGTGGTATTACAACCACGGCCAGAGCCTACCACTCCAAAGCGCGTAAGCGGGTTTCATCACGATGTTTTCCTTCACCTAATACAAAAAGAAAGAAATCAAAAAATCAAAAAATCAAAATCAAAATCTCTTTAATCATTTTGGCATCACAGACGCACTTATGAACGTCAAATTATCACAATGACTCTACCACCGTATCGGAAAAAGAACCACTACTCAGAAGATACGGCAAGAAACTGAGGGGCATTTTTTTTTAGAGATTTTGTTACAATTTTTTGGGATTTTACAATGTTATGTTTCTTATGTACCAGTTGGTTACTTTGCAGAAGTGGAATGTTCCAAGCAAGAAATAATAATAGTCCAGTCATTTGGTAGTTTTACCTGGAAAGTTTTCCGGGAGTTTTGAAAATTGGTAATTTTATAGATTTTGATGTGCTCTTTCTGAATTTCAACTTTGCCACCTCGTATTTTTGCCGCTCGCGCCGCCATATTGAAAAAATGGCGCTTAAAAGCAGTTTTTTGACAAGTGCGCGTTCCAACACGCGCGTTGGTATACACTTTGCGGCGCTCGTACGCCAAAACTATTGACTTTATGAAAAAAAGGTAAAAAAAACATTCAGCACGAATCAAATACACTCATTACGAATCAATACACAAAGATCGAATCAAATACACTCAGTACGAATCAAATACAGTATACGAATCAAATTTTGTATACGAATCAAATATACTCTGTACAAATCAAATACACTCTATACGACTCAAATGCACTCTATACGACTCAAATACACTTAGTACGACTCAAATACACTTAGTACGACTCAAATACACTTAGTACGACTCAAATACACTTAGTACGACTCAAATACACTCAGTACGAATAAAATACACTTGTTATAAGATCTCGATTGTATGTATTGTTACAGGGCAGAACACAATGAAGAGACCGTTCTTCTACAGTGAGAGTACGCACTACAATACGCCGCAGCTGCTCCATAGATACGCTGAAGTAAGTGCGATCAATATTCGTATCGTAATCCTAACTATCCTAAACCAAACTATTCTAATCTTCGTAATCTTCTATGCTAAGTATCGTAATCCTAACTATCCTAACTATCCTTATCAAAGTGTCCTTATCCTAACTATCCTAAGTATCGTTATAATAACTTTCTTAATTATCCTAACTATCCTAAGTATCGTAATAATAACTATTTTAATTAACTTCTAACCATCCTAATCTTACCTATCTTATTGAACTTGTTTTTATCTTTATTATCTTTTTACTATTATATTCCTTACTATCCCAATTTATTTTAAACTATTCTCATCCTAACTGTCCTAATTAATTTCTAACTATCCGTATCCTAACTATTCTAATCAATTTTAATCACAACTATCCGAAATTCATAACTAACCACATCCTAATTTTAATGGTCCTAAAATATCCTAATTTCATATATATTTTTTATTTTCAGGACATACCAAGAATCCTACAGTAAAGTGAGACATTCCAAAGGATAAAAAATTCTCTATGACGATAATCTCTCAATGATTATTTTTTTTATATAAAATATAATTATATTGTATAAAAATGTGTACAGACCCCATTTTTATAGAGATTTTTCTATATATAATTTTTACTATTAAGATTTTTTTTTGTTATAAGTTTTCGTTGATTCTATATTCCAAAGTTCTATCAAAAAATGTTCAGGGGCTGTACTGGTTTTTGCTGTAGTTTGTTTTTTGTATATTGTATTTTTGGGGAATTTAAAATATAAATATCCATAAGTTTTACAAGACCTATCAGTGTAAAACTACAATAACTTAACAAGCGTTCAGAAACTGTAAAAAACGGTCTTATCGCTTATTTATATTACCCAAAAATACAATTAAGAAAACTTTAGCAAATACATACAAAAAATTGTACAAAAAATAATTATATAAAAGTGCTTTTATATTTTAATGTGTACATACAATCTTTCCTTTTTTATAACTATTATAGATTGTGACGTATGAGTGGTTAACCCCTTTTTCGGGGTTCATACAGAATGGTGAGATCAAAAACCCCTATATTGGGTAAACGCCCCAATTTCGGGTAAAATTACCAACAATAAGGTAATTTACCCGATTTGGTGCACCCAATTTTGGGTTATAGTGGGATTTGGGATACCCAGTGCTGGGCATAAGTTACCGCCATCACAAAAGGTATCGTTCTGATTTTTTTATATAATAATCCAAAAAATCACGGTGCAATTTTTGTTTTCTTCTAAAATATTTATACAGATGCATGTTAATTATAGATTTTCTTTAAAAATTGTTTTTACAAATATATATTTTTTGTAGTTTGCATCTCTTCATACCAAAATTACCAAAAAACATATTATTTTGTTTTTATTTAAGTGTTAAAAAGTACTTATTTTATTTTTGTAAGTAACATATAGTTTTCTTATAATTCGTGATGTGAACGGTACCTACCTAAAAACAAAATGCTTGCCCGTTTTTGATGCTGTGAATGTTATAGTTTTAGTTTACGCATTCATAGATAAAATATAATTTGCGATACCGGATGTTTGGCATAATTTTAATTACCATATGAAAAATTGGTATAAAAATGGTTCTGGAAAATAAATAGTCAACTTTCAATTTTTTTAATTTACAATACTAAAGGGCTTAGGCCCTTACCACGTGTTATTTTTAGCTTCGGTGGTCGATTGTAGCCAGCGAAATTACTGCGCATATGAGAGTTATGGGCAAGAATCGTCACTCAATGGGAGCCTCAAGACGAGACGACGACGAGAGACGGGAGACGACGTGGCCGGCCGAGGAAAAGGTGGCGTGACGATCTCGAAACCTACCGACCCGGATGGATGGAAGTGGCTGTGGACAGAAATGTTTGAAGGAGATGGGGGAGACCTTTGCCCAGCAGTGGGACACAATAGGTTGATATAATATAATAATAATAATAATAGAGAGTAATTGTCTCTCAATGCAGTCCTACGCAGTGCTATTTATGGTATTAAAAGTTCTAGGTGGACCTGCAACTGTTATAGGCAGGCGTGGCGCTTACCATCAGGCGACCGACTTGCTCGTCTCATCACTCTGTTCGATAAACAAAAAAAAACTTTGGGATATTGATTGTTGTTATTCTGAACCATTGAAATTATGTTTACAATTATACTATGTATTTATATGCTTTTATATTTCTATAGGTTTTGGGACGTATATTGCAAACTTTTAATTAATATCTATTTTCTTCATCCGGTATCGTAATAGTTCTCAGTCGACTTAAACTTTTTAAATGTTGGTACGACGTGTAGTTGTGTGCATAACTGAACAACTATTGGAATACTTTGGGCTTGAAGGGATCACGAACTTACAACTTTTTAAAAGTGTGACAAATGTTGTAAAAATATTTTGATTTTGAAATCACCCCGTATAATGCGACAAGGATTTAAATGAACGTGGCCAGACTAAGAATTAGTCGTTTCCATCAATTATTGGTTGCTTTAATTAACAAAACATGTTAAAAGAACCCGCAACTTCAGTGGTTTATGAGATTCCAACCTGTCCACTTACTACAGGGGCTGTTAATTGTCGACGTGGCATCATTGACGGTAGCGACTTCACCTAAATATCTCGCGCATTCATTCATCCTCGTCGCATAATAAAAATAAAATTATGCATTTCTTGTAAATCGTCTGAGAAACTCCTAAGTGTTGCCATTTTCATTATTTTTTATTATTAAGGTAAATCTCGCAATAAGCTCTAAATACTTGTTTTTATTTCGACGTAAAAAATCTGATATTTTGTCTGTTGTTTAGTATATTAATATGTTTGTTTGTTTTTAAAATTTTAAAATGTTTTTGTGGGAGAATTCGGAGATTTTCAAACGCAATGTTTCATCCCTGGACGTGTACAAAAGGTGGACGGAATCTCCAACAACTAAAGCAGAGTAATGACGGGTGCCGTAAGTTTGAGTGAACGGAGGGCCGATGTGGCGGCCGATCGGCATAGTATGATGTAAATGTGTGTGTGAGGCTTGTGTACGAACGAATGGGCTTACTACACTGGGAATACTTTGAGTGCTTCTGAATTTGGCGACGAGGCGTCCGCCTTTTTATTCGTTCAAGGTCTCATCGTATTATGTATGTTGAGTAATTATACCTAAAGTACAATTCGGAGAATGACTACATATTTGACAAAATTGTTCAGTATTTAAAATATTAATTGTCTTGTAATTAGAACATTGAGTAAAACAAGAGTCTTTCTAGTAAAAAAAAGATGTATCGAACAAATAAACTGACCAAGTTTTGTCTAAAATGTTTGTAATTTTCAAATCTAATTCTTAAAGTGTTGTACAGAAATTGTTCCGAATTCTTCGAAAAAATTGTAAAATAGTAGTTAGGAAATATAGTTACCATGTCTAAAAATAATTTGTGTATTGCCAATTTTTCGATAAGGTTTGTAACTTAGGACAGTTGTCAAAGCAGATAAAACCTATAGAATATATACTCCGTGGAAATCAATTTGATATTCTTTCCGAAATGTACGTACTCAGTCCATGCTTTAGAATAAATCTATATCGTAAAATTAAAAAATCAAAATAGATTACCTAAACGTAATAGACAATTAGCTGAAATGTCTATTTCAAATTCAAAAGGCAAAAAAAATTACTGGCCATTTATTTTTATTTTTACAATTTAACGCTGCAGATTTATTCCAAATCATGAAATGAGTACACCCATTTCGGGAATAAATCAAATTCAATTCCACGGAGTGCAAAAGTGCGAAAAATATAGGTAGTGTGCATACATTAATGTATAACATTTTGATTAGTGTGGCGTTCGATTATAAGCGATCGACTTTTCCGTTTCATCACGAAGGCGTTCATTTATTTGCTTTGATAGATGTCCTTAATAATGTGAAAGAGCGAAATTCTAGTATTTTCAATCACATGATAAAAAAATTGTGGGCCTGTTTCATCTATTACCAAATTGGGGTTTTAATTTATAATTTTACCTAATTTTGGGGTCTCATCAACAAAAAATTGGGGTTATACCGTTTTCAGGCTTTCCAAATGTTGGCATGTGTTTGTTATTAAAAACATAAAAATTACGCCTTTAATGTACACTCATCTATGTACTTCTTTTTTTTTTGAGCTTAAAATAGGGTTTCGGGTTAAAAATTCACGAATTTTGATGTTTGCCTTTGTTAAAAACTAATATTACGCCTTTAATGTACATAAATCATGTAGTTACTTAGTTTTCTTAGCACCCAGTTACTGGTAAAAAAAATATTCACAATTTTCGACGTTTTCATTTGTTACAAGAACTACATCTTTGATGAACATTCATCATGTAGGTACTTTTTTTGAGTCCCAAAATAGGGTTACGGGTTAAAAAAAACTACATCTTTGATGAACATTCATCATGTAGGTACTTTTTTGAGTCCCAAAATAGGGTTACGGGTTAAAAAAACTACATCTTTGATGAACATTCATCATGTAGGTACTTTTTTTGAGTCCCAAAATAGGGTTACGGGTTAAAAAAAACTACATCTTTGATGAACATTCATCATGTAGGTACTTTTTTGAGTCCCAAAATAGGGTTACGGGTTAAAAAAAATATTCACAATTTTTGATGTTTGCACTATGGGACCATCACCAATGGGTACAAAAATATGTGTAAATATTTGAAACAGGCCTATACAAGACGCGGGTGCATAAAAAAATGTAAAAGTGATAAAATGATCGAATTTACTTGGCAATTAATTAACTCGGGAAAAGATAGATAAGGAATATAAAAAAAAATATGTTCGTTGTTTTTTTGTTTCGTCACAATTTTTTCGTTGATTTTTCAAAAAAATCTTGCCAAAGTTCTGATTAACAAATTCAAAATAGCTAAAATTATGTCTAAATTAAAAGAAATTATAGTTTTTAAGTTTAGAGGAGGGGGAGGGTCAAAACATGACGTCATTTTTTCGGTGCTCGATTTTTTTTCCGAATTGTATTGCATTTTTTTATAATTATTAAAGTAGTTTTTCTTCTAAGAGTACAATTTGCGATGTCAGTACGCACATTTAGTAACGGAACGCTAGAATTTTTCTATTTTTTTTTCTAGTTTAAAAAAAATATTTACCATAGACTATAAGGATAAGGAATGAGGGATAGATGTAGAGATGATAGAGCGTGCAATTTATGTTTAGTTTTGTTTAAGCATATCAGTCGTTTGATAATTTTGCACAACCCCAAGTCATAGAGTAATTTAAAAAAAAACAAGTTTCCTCTTTGACTGTTTGCAAAAATAAAATGGCGGACCATACTTGACAGTTCCAAAAAAATATAACTAAAATCGACCAAAATTTCCGGAGTTGATCTTAAAACGGTGAAGAAAATCACCGTGAGGAAACCCACGTATCCAAATTAGAAAAATCGTGGACTTGTGCCATCCACCAACCCGCACTGGGCCAGCGCGGTCGATTACGACCCATACTCTCTCTGAGAAGTCTGATGACGATGGAGGAAAGTTGTTATACTCTGTGCTCCATTATCAAACGATAATAAAAATTCGAAAATATATTTGGCCATAAATATTTATCAAAGAGAAAGTTGATATTTTTCAAAAAGTGCGCTCTAAACAGAACCAAAGCTGTGAATATTTCGATGTAAAGATTGTTATGTAAGAAATAAAGTATGCTTTTACAAACAAAAGTTTTTGATTTGAACCACAACACGCCCAACAATTTTATGGATTATGTTGAACTGACTACCAGATATAGTATAAAATCTAACTTACAAAAAACACTTTTTTTCTCAAACATATTTAGTAAATAATCACCTAAAAATATAACGTCGATAATAGGGGATGGGACATCTTTTCAGAAAGTGTTTTAAATTAACTATAATGAATATAGCATATAGAGCTATGAAAAATAGTATTTTAATTAAATAACGCTCTTAAAGTGAAAACTATGTTTAAATGTCATGTTTCAAATATTGCCGCGCAAAAGGTCACCTCAAAACAGGTGACGTCATATGAAGGTAGAAAACGACTAACTCTTCGAAATAAAACTTGCAAAGAGATTTAAATACTATTTGTGAAGTTTGGGGACTATGTTGTAGTAATGGAACGAAAAAATTAGCAAAAATAATGAAAAGCAAAAAAGTAAAATAAACACAAACTTGACTCACGGCATTTGCCTTCAAATGACGTCATGCGCTGTGATTGTTGTTTTGTTTGAGATGAAGAACAGATTAAAAATGTCAGAGTTATTAGATTTTATTTATTGATTTAAAAATATAAATCATTATTATTTCACAAAAATATTGATTGGATGATTTTTCTGGTTCGACGAACATTCGTTCTAACTACATTTTAGAAATTTTCCTCTATTACTGTCCCCTCGATTACTGATCCCTTATTCGCGAGCTTCTGGCTCCGCGCTTTTTATATAAACTAGGGGTAAGAGCGAGTTGGAAAACGGAAGAGTGAGGTGCGGCAATTTGAAGTACCTAATTTACTTAATTTGGTGGACATTTACTAAATTTGATCTGTCGAGATCAAAGATTATTTTGACGGTCATTATATTCTTTTCCCAATTTTATTAGCATTTTCTTTTAATTCATAGCGACATTAACTCCTTGCACTATAAATATATATCGGGCTATCTATAGGCCTTTTTTAGTCAACTAGCGACCCGCCCCGGTTTCGCACGGAAGAAGAGGAAGGTTTATATACATGTATTATACATATAAACCTTCCTCTTGACTCACTCTGTCTATTGATAAAAACCCTATTAAAATCTGTTGAGTAGTTTAAAAGATTAAGCGTGCAGACGGCGGGAAGCGCCTTTGTTACAAGCTTTTGTCGTAACTTGCAATATTTGGGTCAAATCTTGCAAGTTAAATCAGAACCACTTCCTCTTATTCTAAGGAGTGGATGCATACTCAACTCAACTCTTGTCAAAGTCCAATCACAATGCAATATTATGGTGACAGCTGATGATGATATGATAATATTTACATCGGTGATTATAAACTATAATGTACAAAGGCGAGCTTAACCCTAAAGAGTTCCTATCACGAACTTGTTAAAAGCTTGTCTTGAAAGCTTTTAACAAATCAGTTTTTTTTAAATTTCATTTTGTGTTCAGTACAATCTCTATGGTTCATTATTATGCCGCGATGTTTAAACATCGGCCATTTTATTAAATTTGTTTTTTGAAGTGAATGCAATTTTGCTAGTTTTACAGTTATCAAATAAAGCCCTAGTACTCTGTAGGTACTCAATATTACATGACGTACCTAGGTAGGTATTTTACGAACATGATAATTGAAAAGGAATTTTAAGTGAACTATCAGATGTCGTAGTTTCCTTTTTAACCGACAGGAGAAGGTTCTCTATTCGATTTTTTTTTTTTAATGTTTGTTACGTCAAAACTCCGCCATTTATGAAACGACTTGGGAAAATCTTTTTGCGCTATGTTCAGTATAGCTACGAAGTGAATACATTGAAGTCGGTTTTTGTTTTTTCTAAAAATTAATTATGTCACAGCAAGATTAGTACTTTAACTCTTTAAAATAAATTATTAAGCCGAACTTGGTAGGTAGGTGGTTGCTTCTCGGAAAACAAGCAAACAACAGTCATTACCTTTCATAATTATAGAGCTGTCATTACCCAGCAGTAATTATTACCATTTTAAAATTACCTTCCCAAAATCCACCAAACAGTAGCACAAATACATACACGCATACAAAACAATTATAATTATAACCACCGAAATTAAGTACTGCCTTCGTTTGCAAGGCGTGGTCTTTTAGCCAGGCCCCACCCAAAAATAAGAATTTTTGACGCAAAAAGTCACGTGCGTGACCACGCCCGCCATTTTGGTCATACATCCGACATTTGACATTCAAATTGACACTTACATCTGTCAAAATAAGGTGCACTTTCGCGCCAATTTATTTTTTCATCGACAAAGTTAACTTTTTAATTTAAAAATGAGGTTACTTCTTATTTTGACAGATGTAAGGTTGGATTTCCCGCCTAAGTTATCTTTTTAAAAGTTACAGCGACGATTTTGGCATTGAAGTCGTTGAGTAAGTTTGTAATAATTAAAGATAATTTTCTTAGTTGCGTTGGTATTTTTGTGTTTTTTGACGAATATTTTGGTCCAGTTTACTGGGTTTTTGTTCGGGAGGAAATATTCGGGCGGTTGGCGCGATGTAGGAAGGAGAAGGTAGGGTGAGCTCTTGGATATGACATAGGTACCTACATGTCAGTTATAAGTAGCTTTATTCAAATACAGTTACCTAAATATAATAGGTAGGTAATCTGCTGAAAAGACATTGTTGATTGAGAGATTCTTAGGCGACTTTCGATCTGACGTACCGGAGTTTCCGCTTGGCCCCGCACCAATGACTGTCTTAAGTTGTGCAGATTTAACACTCGCTCTAAAAGCTGCGAAGGAAAACATCGCGAGGAAACTGGAATTTCCAAGAATCACAAAGTTCAAGGACATGTGTCATTTATGAAGCCGTACCGAGCCAGCGCTGGTTACGGCCTATACTCTCTTTATTAGGGCGCCGTACCCAAAGGTTAAAACGGGACCCTATTACTAAGACTCCGCTGTCCGTCTGTCTGTCTGTCCGTCTGTCACCAGGCTGTATCTCATGAACCGTGATAGTTAGATAGTTGAAATTTTCACAGATGATGTATTTCTGTTGCCGCTATAACAACAAATACTAAAAACAGAATAAAATAAATATTTAAGACAACAAACGTGATTTTTTTGCCGTTTTTGTATGTAGTTAATGGTATGGAACCCTTCGTGCGCGAGTCCGACTCGCACTTCGCCGGTTATTTTATTTATTTAGGCATTTTTTTTTGTACCTCATAATTTTGATTACATAATATGGACTCTGAAAAAAAACATTTGAATTTGCATTTCAGAGGCCACTTTTCCATCATCCTTATGAGAGAAGGTCCGAGTCCCAGCATTGGGGACACACGGCTGATGATGAAGCGCAAAATCACCACCTCCAGATTTACCACCTCCCCGCCCCCCAAAATACAGTGTATTTAACGGTCACAGAGATTCTTAGCCCCGTTTTTAAATGGAACAAGAACCGCCATGTTTTTAGCGCGAATCTCGCTGGAGTTAAGTACATTCTTTGGCCCATAAAATTTGAGAACGAAATTTATATGGACTCACAATGGTTTTGTTTTGATGGACGCGATGGATAAGGACAATATTATTTCGAATGATTCTGCATTTTGGATATTTACTGGGAACTTCACCTTGTATCATAGAAGAGCTGATTTAGGAAGGTACCTATTTATTATATAAGATTTTACCAGAGAATCTAGTCTTTCTACCGACTTCAAAAAAGGAAGAGGTACTATGTTCCATTGTATTTTTTTAAGTATGTTCACTGATTTCTCTGCCAACTTTTGCGTACAGTTCAGTAGGTATAGGAAGGAGGTGGTCCTATATACATTCCATCGATATTTGACCTTGGACTTCGAAGATACATTGAAGTCGGTTTTTTTGGAAAAAGGAAAACTTGTTAGTTATGCTTTTGTCTTCATAATTGAAAATAAAATAGAAATTTCGTGCAAGAATATATTAACCATAGACAGTAAAAGTTACATTACAGCCATTGAGGGTGTGAGACCTCAATGATTACACAGCACTTTGATACGAATGATGGCGTGATAGCATTGAGGAATGAGTGATAGCCATCATTACGAAATAGGGGATCGGACAATAATCGAGAAAAAATCTAAAATTTAGTTAGAACGAATGTTCGTCGAACCAGAAAGATCATTCAATCAATATTTTTGGGAAATAATAATGATTTATATTTATAAATCAATAAATAATTCTGACATTTTTAATCTGTTCTTCTTCTCGAACGAAACAACAATGAGTGAGCGTGAGTCAAGATTGTGTTTATTTTGCGTTTTTGCTTTTCATAAAATGTATTTTTGCTAATTTTTTCGTTCTATTGCTACAATATCGTCCCCAAACTTCACAAAACGTATTAGAACCTATTTGCAAGTTTTATTTCGAAGCTTTTGTCGTTTTCTACCTACATATGACATCACAAGTTTTGAGGTGACCTTTTGCGCGGCAATATTTGAAACATAATATATAAACATAGTTTTCGGTACTTTTAGATCGTTATTTAATTAAAATAGTATTTTTCATGGCTATATATATTCATTGTAGTTAATTTAAAACACTTTCTGAAAAGTTGTCCGATCCCCTATTGCGCAAACATCCCTGACGCACTACAAAAACGGGGCAGCCCCAACATCATCCTAAATATGTTGTTATATTTGATACGTAGGACTTACAGGCGTTTACGTCGTTAGGCTGCTGATTATTAAAAAAACTCATTATGTTTTAAGGTTATAACATAAATAAAGTATACATACTGGTTTCGGATAAGTTATTTTTTATATAGATGCTTTTCAAATACTAGCTGAAAATAAATGACAGTAATCTATGGGTTAAATATGTAGCAGTCACGTGGCAAATTCACAACTATTTCATTATTACTAATTAGCTCAGTCATACATGAAAAGTGAATGAATTTAGTAGTTAGATTTAAAAATGGAATTATTGAAATAATAAACACACGTCATTCGCGTCTGTCTATTCACTAGTTTAGCACAAACTTACTTCAAAACAACGCGTTAGAAATTGAAGCGATCAGGTACCTACATTTTGGGCCTAAAAAGTAGAATTCATGCAGAGAAATTTAAAGAGCTAAATATTATGACAATGGTTGGGGAGTTCATATACCAGAGCATACTGTATGTTAGGGAAAACATGGACAAAATGACCACACATAAAGATGGCCATCACATAGATACTAGAAATAAAGACAACTTGATCCTGCCACGGACAAGATTATCGAAAATTGCTAAAAGCTATGGCTTTATATGTGTTAAACTTTATAATAGGATACCTTTGGAAACAAGAAACATGAATAATAATGAACTTATGCCTTACATAAAAAAACATCTTATTAATAAAAGCTTTTATTGTATTGACGAGGCTTTTGCTGATAAATCATTATTTTGTAATTAAATATTATTATTTTTGTACATTATGACATATCTAAGAACATTATGAAATGTCAAAAGATGAATAAATTGAATTGAATTGAATTTAAGCAGTTTTCAAAAAGCGGAATAGAATAATTTCATTATCATACAATACTATACAAAACTCTGTATTATATTTACTAATTTGCAAAATAAACAATAACACAAAGTGATTCACTGTGGTAGTACAATGTGTGGTCTTATCGCTTAAAGCGATCTCTTCCAGATGACCTTTAGGTGGACAGTATTAAAAGAAGTAAACGGCGCCGGCGGTGTAGGTACATCATTATCATCAGCACATTTTGTTCCCACAGCTGGGACATGGGCCTTCTCTCATAGAGTATGGGCCATAACCCACCACGCTGACCCAGTGCGGGTTGGTCCATAATCTTTATCGAAATGTAATTGATTATTACACCACCGCGTCACCGCTGACACCGCAAGCTGACACCGCACAGTTGCGTCACACGTCGCCGACAAAACGTGTCACATAAATATTGTATTATAAATTGTTCGTATGTTAGTTCTAAGGTATATATTTATATGGGTTATAGGTAAATAACATCTGTAACTTATTTTAATGTCGCCTGAAATTTTTAATTAACAAGATTTTAATTGGCAATAGAAAAACAAACTAAACAAAAGGATTAATAATTTAAAAACTAAACTAAAAGATATTAAATACTATGTACATGCGGGTATCGGTTGAGCCAACTGAATGGCCCACAGATAATTCAACCGATACCCGTCGTCCGGCAACGTGCCCAAAATGCTGGCGGCGTTGCCTCGCTGAACTGCGAGGCTGATTATTTGGCCAAAATACAAGCCAGCATTTTGGTCACGTGTGGATTCCACCAGCCGCCCCGCCAAATCCTTATACATTTCTAGTGCTCCTGGTCCCCACGGGCCCAACGTCTCTACCCCAAACGGCACAAACAGAATAAATAAATATTCAACTTAAAGTTAATAAACGTCGGAGTGTCAGCAATATAGGTAAGTAATAATATAAATACCACAATATAGGCTTATAAATGACTGATAAAGTAACTCGGACCATTTGTCAAATCGTCCGATACATGTCTTCATCAGTTCGATTGTGTTCAAACAATAATGTATGTGTTATTGATGAAAATTCGCGTCCGCCGCCTGACGCGCGGTTATAAATGACGCCATTTTGACTTTAATTATATTCTTGTTAAGGGGAAACGTAGTATTTCAAAGTCAAAGACAAAGTCAAATATCATTTATTAAATAGGCACAAAAGTGCACTTTTAAAGGTCATAAACACATGATACAATTAAAATATGTTGTAAATTGTAACTTATGTTAACATGACTTTGAAAAAAAGGTAAGTATGTTTACCCATTTCTTTCCTATACTCAAATTGAAGTCTGAGTGCTGAAAAGAAATGCGAAAACTGACTCTACCAGTGCTTCGGAAATACGCCCGCTAGAGAAGATAGCACCAAGAAACTCTGCGGGGATGTCTTTTTTTTCAGCTATTGTGCCATGAGAATCAGAATAACTTTAAATTAGTTCCATCCATCTGTACCGATACTGTCCATCCAAAGGTTTTCTGGAATAGATCGCTCTAAGCGATAAGACCGCTGTGCTACCCTAGTTATAAGGTTAATCTGGAATAGTTTTTTTTAGTTTATTTGTATACAATAAAGAGTTTTTGTATTGTATAATTCCTAATCGTAGTTTTAGTGTTTATAAATTATATAAAGGTTTTCTTTTAGTCTGTAAGGTTAAGTAAGGTATATATATTTATGGGCTTCTAATGCTTTTATTTTGTAACTGCGTTAAAGCTTGAATAAAAACATTTATTTATTATCGTTATTATTACATTTCATTCATAATAGAGTTCATTGAACGCCCTCCGTGTCCAGTTCAACAACGCTTTCAGGGCGTTGTTGCGGCTGCCGCGCTGTTGCAGTGCTTCCGGCATGTTCGCCGACCCTCACGTGGACGGCTTCCCTGCCACGGTGCGCTCGCGCTGCGCCGGGTGCGCTCCAGCCGGCTCATTCTGCACTGGATTGGGGTGCATCAGTTTTAGCTACATACACCTTAGTGCACCTTGGTTTCAGGGCATTCTATCAGTACCTAAGTAACTGAAAATTTTAAATACCATAAACTTACTATTAACACAACTAAACTTAACTATAAGTCTGCGATAAGTGATCTAACTTAAATACTAATACTATGGATTTATAATGGTCTAAAATAGTATTTTTTATTTTTTATAATTAGATCTAATCGTTTTCAGCAATGTTTTTTCGTGTGGGCTAACCTTGGAATTTTTAGATGGCCCAAAAGCCACCAACATGGCCTAACGATTGTTAGTCCTGAGACAACAACCGGGACTTACGACTAGACGTGTCCTTCTAAGCACGGTAGCGCTCAGATGTTAACACTACACAAACGACTGGCTCCTTTCATCACAGTTCCAAAAAAAAACAAATAAAATTAATAATTTATTGATAAAAATTAATTAATTATTAATTTTGATTTATAATTTATTGATCAATGGAAGCATGACGACAGATGACGTAGAATCGTCCCCGTAAGACGATATAAGAAGGATAGAAGAAATTTGGTTGCTCGAGCAGTTGGCTCGGTGGCTCAGTGGTTAAGGTGTCGGGACGGTATTCCAAAGACGCAGGTTCGATCGTTTTTCTTCTTCCTAATTATTTAAAATCTTGAGATTTTCGCCTAGCATGCGCATTCAATATCAAAAATAAAATTAATACCTACAGTTAGTAATTACATAGAAGACAATGCATGGAACATTCCGCTTCTGCCAAGTAGCCAACTGGCACATAAGAAGAACAATATTGTCAAAACAAACAAAATATTGTAACAAAAGTTCTAAAAAATATGCCCCTCAGTTTCTTGCCGTATCTTCTGAGTAGTGGTTCTTTTTCCATACGGTGGTAGAGTCATTGTAATAATTGACGCTCATAAGTGCGTCTGTGATGACAAAACTGAATAAAGAACTTTTGAACTTTGAATAACTACCTATCATAAAAACTTTAAAAATCTATAACAATATTGTTGTTGGAAAGATAAAAAATACAGAAGTAACTGCTTCGCCTTAACGGAATCAGAGTGGTGAACCAGTTCGACGTCCATTTTATTTCATTGTATAATTGAACTGTATTGATGATTAGCGATTCTTATTTCATTATTTATTAATATTTGACGGAGTCAATAGGGGACCGGACAACTTTCCAGAAAGTGTTTTATATTAAGAACAATTAATATATATCGCCATAAAAAATACTATTTTAATTAAATAACGCTCTAAAAGTACCTAAAACTATGTTTAAATATTATGTTTTAAATATTGCCGCGCAGAAGGTCACCTCAAAATTTGTGACGTCATATGTAGGTAGAAAACGACAAATGCTTCGAAATAAAACTTGCAAAGAGATTTAAATACGTTTTGTGAAGTTTGGGGACGATATTGTAGTAATGGAACGAAAAAAATAGCAAAAATACATTTTATGAAAAGTAAAAACGTAAAATAAACACAAGTTTGACTGACTTTTTTCTCGATGACTGCCCGATCCCCTATTGTAAATCTGTAGTCATGTGATCAATTTTACAAAAGCATATATAATATTATATGAAAGTGCACCACCGTCTTTTGTCGTATCACATATTCTCTCCAACCAAAGGTTGTCTGGAAGAGATCGCTTATTAGCGATAAGACCGCCCATTGTAATAATCAAATTTTTAAGTTAGATAGATAAACACTATATTATTCACCTTAAACATAGAAATTAAGTACAATTTAATGTTTACAATGGTGTAACAATGGGCGGTCTTATCGCTTAAAGCGATCTCTACCAGACAACCTTTGGATGGAGAGGAATAACGAAACAAACGAACGGCGGTGATAGAAATTATAATAGATATACAAAGGCTTAAGTTCTATTTTTAATTGTTTTTGTTATGTTATTAGTGTAAAATAAAGCGTTATCAATCAATCAATCAATCCTGTAGCTGAAGAATTGTTTTGTAAAGTGATTTGACATAAACTATATCTCAGTAAAAATATTATTTAATTCAAAACTAACCTATATACTTAAGATAGTTTTTGTATCTTAAAAATAAATTAGTAAGACTTCATAATGACTACAAAAAAATTAGACTTTGTTCAGTTTGCCTATATTTCTCAAATGTTAAATGTAGGTACTGCAACCTATGCGAAAACTTATCAAAATCTGTTCAGCCGCATCTTACAATACCAGTTCAGTATCTCATCGCATAATTAAAAACTCATCCATTGATTCATTATTTATATTTCATAATTTATTAAATTTGACAGAGAATATCACAAAATGTGCGAATCAATTCAAACTACGGAAAAATATGAGATTCACAAATTAAAAGTGGCACTGCGACTGATATTGGCATAGTGCTTACCATCAGGTGTCCACTATGCTGTTCGTCTATCTCATTAGATAATGTCTACAAAATATGATCTATATGTTATATGATCTGTATAATACTTTTTTTAAGGAGCTGAGTGCAGAGACGTGCAAGTCGTTCGCCTGATGGTAAGCGCCACGCTGGCCCATAACAATTGCATTGCCACTTAGAATTTTTAATACCATAAAAAGCTCTGCGCAGCACTGCACTGCGCTCATCACCGTGAGACATCAGATATTAAGTCTCATATGCACAGTAATTTCGCTGGTTTCAATGCCTTTCAAACCGGAACACAGTAATGGTTGCACACTACTGCTTGGCGGCAGAGTAACTGGCAAAGCTGTGGTACCTACCCAGACCGCCTCCCTCTATACTAAAAGTCGAAAAACGATTCGTTGGTGTCATGATAATTCCTCTAAACAAACTCAGTTTATAAATTGCTACTTTAATAATACGAGAACACCCAGTGTTTACCTTAATTCAATTTGGTTATTGCACCCTAACCATAAATAATAAAAGGTAACAAAAAAGCCCGGCTGAACCTTTCAAACGACATCTGCCATTCCTCATTTTCAAAAGACGATATCATCTATTTTTTCACAGATTACGATCAGCGGCTAAGGACAGGACACCCGGACGTCTTAAACCATAAAAAAGAAAAAAGAGTAGTCTATGCTTTCTTATAAAAAATAACTGGCCACTATGAGAAAGAAGTTAAAAAGACAAGTAGAGGTATTAAAGTAAATATTCAAAATATCCGAGGATGTCTCAGTAATATCATTTTTAAATAGTTTACGATGCTTCTCATAACTGGAAGAGAAAAAACTCGCATCCTTTTCTAAATTCGAGCGGTCGGAAGGTATGGGATGTGGTCGGAATGTGTAAAGCTGGGAACAAGATAAAAAAATGAAAGATTTTATTTAAGGCAAGTTTTTTTTTTATTATAGTAAAATGGCAATTCGGCTTACTACTTATGAACATGTGGGTTCATTACCCGGAGTACATCATTAAACTAAAAAAGATACAAACACATCATTAAACCATAAAAAAGGACATTTAAAATACATATATTAAAATCTTATAACTGCATGAAAACATCTACAATGCCTACCAACTTTTTATTTATTTATTTAATTTATTTATTTATTGAGGCAATCAATAGCGTTACAAAAATAGCATAAGAAATTCACGTACATGTTATAAAAATAAGGCAAATTATAGATTACTTATTTATCTAAAAGACAATTCAACCTTTTTAAATTTAATTTTTAATCATTGATGCTTGAGCAATGTAGGTATAATAAGAGTTAGTCACTTCGAATGATCCTCATTCATCAAATAGTGAGTAGAAATAAAAGTCTTTAGCAATTATGTACTCTTACTCCTAGCTTTATCTGCAACTAGTGAAGGTAAAAAGCATGACATCATCTGGCTAGGCAATCCCCCAAACGCCACTATTCGAACTCTCTCTATGACATATCGATCGTTTTATCTCCAAGCGCGGCCAAGCGCAACAGAAACAAAACGTTATTCTTTTTTCAAAAACTAAAAAAGAAAAATCTCGTATTCTTTTTTTAAATATAACCGCGGCGTCGCGCAGCGAGACAAATGTGCGCCATTCGTTCTGTGCATGTATTTAGATGTTCGAAATTCGAAATCCTTTAGCTTTTTTATTGGGGTAGATTTCGGAATCATAATACATTATGATCGCATTTAAATGTTAATTTGTTTATGCCATTGTGCGACAAGAATCGGAATGCATTCAAGTGACATTTGAGTGAAGTGCCACTGTCAAGGTCGAGGTGACGCCAACGTCGAAAGTGTTTTTTTTTTAAAAAACGCTACCCCACCTTGCCCTAGAATCCATATCATCCCTAGGCACGCGGGACTCTGTCCTATTAAGCTACGGTGGTCACAAAGTCAAGTGCTTTGTTTTGACCAATTATATTAATGGAAACTATTATTTTCGAGTCTTGTCAAAACAAATTAAATAAATTTATTTGTATCAATTTTCAGTACAAAAATACCAAGTTAATACTAAATGTCGGCCAATGAATGAATAACCTATATTTATTCCTTGGGTAGTCATTAGTATTTACAAATAAATAAAAAATATATCCACATATTTGTCAACGAAATCTTCCCATCCTACTCCCAACCATCGACAATATTTTTATTTTTTTAATTCTTGCTCCTTTTGTGACCTAAATAAGCGGCATTTTTAAACCCAAGCATATTGTGATGTCGATATGTCACAGATAAGTAGTTATTTTTTTAATTTACGGACGTTGCAAATGAAAATGTCAATTGATTTTTGAGATTATTAATTTGAACTTTTAAAATTAAATCTTAAAAAAGAAAGTCATGTGATTTCGCGTAGTTGTTGAGTAAGGTTTTTCAACCGCTTAGGATGCAGAGGTAGTTCCTGTCCCAAACTTCTATATAAAAGACATCAACGCGTCATTGTTCCAAGATAAACATTATGTTTGTTTCGCTTTGTAAACAGCTATACCGAATGAAAGAGACTGAATCCTACAACACAGGATTTATCCTAGTGTGGGATTCAGAGTTCATATAATTGATTGTATCACACGATTCGTATCCTAATAATATTGTAAGAATGTATGGATGTATATTTGTTACTCTTTCACGCAAAAACTACCGAACCGATTTTGATAAAATTTGGTATGTAGGTACTTTAATACTTGGACTTGGACTTGCAATAGCACATAGGCTCTTTTATCCCGGGAAACAGTGAGTGGAACCGCAAGGCGCAGCTAGTGTACTATAAACAATTACTTCGAACTCCAGTAATTAGCTAGTTGGCCGCGTCCGTGCAGAATCTCTACTAAAACATTTTTTATTCAATTTACTCGGGGTAGGTCTCCCGTATGCAGGAGGCCGTCTGGGTAGGTACCACAGCTTTGCTGGTTATTCTTCCACCAAGTGCGCAAGCATTACTGTGTTCCGGTTTGAGGGGCATTGTAGCCAGCGAAATTACTGGGCATATGAGACTTAATATCTGATGTCTCAGGGTGATAAGCGCAATGCAGTGCTACAGAGTGCTTTTTATGGTATTAAAAGTTCTGTGTGGCACTGCAATTGTTATGGGCAGGGCGCTTACCATCAGAACGACTTGCTCGCCTCATCACTCAATACAATTAAAAAAATCATTTTTTTTCAGCCTTCTAATATCGTGGCCTGCTACAGTCGAGTCACACAACAGTTATAAAAATATTCTCGTAAAATATTATGTGCAGGCTCATCGTACAAAAACGCGTTTGCCTTGGGGTAGGGCTGAGACGCACTACACTACGAAGTAGGTATCACTTGATTCATTATCAGCCTACCACGTTCCCACGGCTGGGACACTACTTTTCTCATAGAGCTCTCTATGAGAAAAGGCTATTGGAACAACTTGTTAAACAAGCGAGTTTCAGTAAACTGTAATTTATAAACCCCTGACACAAAAATCTTATAAAAAGTAAAAAACGGCTGACGGCCTGCTTTCAAATAAGAAACCGCATCCAAATCGGTTCATCCGTTTAAGAGCTAATGTGCCATAGACAGACTCACATAGTGCTCAAACTCATAACACCCCTTATCATGTTACACAAAAAGTTTGAAACGTCAATTTGGAGGGACCATCATTTATGGTCGATATTTCTCAAACAATTAACTTTAGGGACAATCAAATTCAATATTTTTAAGGTAGAATTATGGTATTAAAACACTAAATAGGTAGGATATTCCTGAAAGCAGCGATCCACATGGTCCCTCCATCTTGACGTCAAGATGTAGGGGTTAACAAGGTCAATCAAGGATTTCGCTGAATTATTAAGTATATATTGAGGTAGCTAAAATATTGCAAAGGTAAGAAATAATTAGGTTGGAAATCCAAGACTTGGTCCCTCCATTTTGACGCTCACCACAGACGCACTTATGAACGTCAATTATTACAATGACTACCACCGTATCGGAAAAAGAACAACTACTCAGAAGATACGGCAAGAAGTTTCTTGCCACGCAAAGAAGTTTCTTGAAAGGCATTATTATTTAGAGATTTTGTTAAATTTTTTTGTGTTTCTACAATGTTATTTTTCTTATGTACTAGTTGGCTGCTTTGCAGAAGTGGAATGTTCCAAGCATCTTTGTCTTCTATGTAATTACGAACAGTATAGTATCCTTTTCTCATTAGAACAGTCTTAACGCGTAATTTGAATTTACTTTCCGTGAGTTTCCGTATATGTATGTTTGTTTTCCACATAAGATATAGATATGACACACTGCGAGCATATGAAGTGTAAAAGTTATCTACATCCAACATTTTTGCTTTCCTCTGGTAGTGTCGGTGAGTATCCACCCTACATCAAATAAAAAGTAATTCGCTTATCAAGAAAACGAATCAACTCGAGAGTATCAATGGAAAACTTGTTTCCTGATCCAGATTGCTTACAAAATTGCAAATAAATGCCCAAACCGAGTAAATACTGCAAATTATAGACTATTAGCATCAACGCTTTGGCTGAATGCATGAGTTTCTTTGCCTTGAAAGAGGAAATAAAAAAGTATGTTCGCGCAGACTTTTTGGCGGGAAGTGAAAAGTGATACAGTTCGATTTTGTTTTATTTTCCAAACAAGTGTTATTTCGAGTGATCATGTGTAATATCGGTGGAATATTAACCATTATGTGTTCGTAAACGTGCACGAGTGTAGGCAAATGAAACAAAATAGAGAAAACATTGCTTTTTATGTTCTCCTAAAAAGTCCATGGAAAGCTTGAATAAAGTTCCACCACTTTATTGAAGCACTAGAAGAGGGTCCGGCTTGTTGTTGTTGACCCTCATTCTCAACAAAAGTAATAAATGGAATATTAAACTATCAAATAAAAACTACGTAAGACATGGCGGTATGGTCCTAGAGACTTTAGCCTGCCCTAACGGGTGAACATAAAAAAGTTATGTTCGCGCCATTTCTCTTTTTTTTCGGGGTTTGGCAAATGGCTTATATTGATTCAGTTTTTGTATGAGTGTGTTTTTATGCGTCTAAACTTGCTTGGCGACAGAATAATTGGCAAAGCTGTGGTACCTACCCAGACGGCCTCCCGCATACGAGAGACCTACCATGATGGTAAACATCACACCGATAGGTACTTAGCAATAACCAGTGTTACCCTATAAGTTACAATTGCAATGTCGCGCTGTATTTTTTTATGATAAAAATGGTCTGGGAATTCCTTTTAAATGCTCTCTAAGTTATTTCATTGGTGTACGTTCTGCAGTCATCAATAATATGAACTATTTGGGCTCTTTATAGTTGACGACACGACTGCTTTACGATTTTGAGCTTTTAGTAAGTGAACGACTGATTTTAAAATACATGTTAAATCCGGTCAGACTTAACAATTTAATTGTTAATAATTAAGATAGAAACAAAATAGGTTTATTAGTAACTATCTTCTACTAAGAAAAGAGGTTACAAAGATGTTGGTAAAATAAATAAAAATTAGATATCCATAAAAAGGACACAACTCAGCATCATCATCATTATCATCCTCCTCATCAACCCATCACTTTTCGGGCCTTCTCTCATAGAGAGAGTATGGGCCATAATCCACCACGCTGGCCCAGTGTGGGTTGGTTGATGTCACGTGTCCTTGAATTTTTGTGAAATTCTTGATAATGCCGGTTTCCTCACGATGTTTCCCTTCACCGTTTTTAGAGCAAGTTAAATTCGCACATAACTTAAGAAAGTCAGTGGTGCCAGCGAGATTTGAACTCGGATGCATCGGATCGAAAGTAGCACATGCTCCCACTGAGCCACACTCGCACTCAGCATAAAGCGCCATTACAGCGCGCTGATTTTCAGTTGTGCCCCTTTTCGTGGCAAGTAATTAGTTTTCATCCGCAGTTGTAGCTTGTAAATCTTGTAATCAATAAGCAGATATATCTTACAAACGACTCTATGAATTAATTAATAGGATCTCTAGGAAGAAAATACAATCGTGTCGTACGTTATAAAAGGGCCTACATCCTTAAAACGTCAAATTCAGTTAAATATCCCAGTGACTTATGGCTGGTTGTATGCGGACCGCCTTTGTAATTTTTTATGTTGTCCAACGAAAAGGGTAGTCGTGATTCATACGAGCTTTGAGAAGTGGTTTTTTGTCGTTTTTAAACGACCTAGAGTATTGGTATTTACTGGTAAGGTTAAAGATGATATCTCTATATTTTTTCGTCTGAGTACATGTTGGAACATGTTAGATTTAAAATACTTTCTGTTCTACTTGATAAATAACTTTGGGTACGAATTACAAATGAATTACGGAATAAATATACTGGCTTACCATCAGGCGAACGACTCGCTCTTCTCATCACTCAGTACCGAAAAAAAACTGGCACAATGCACGAACCGCGCAAAGCCAAAAAAAGTCAATTTACAAACAAGACGTTTACGCGCCAAACAAAAACAAACGCAATCGCAGTCGAGATAATAAGTTTTTTGTTTCATTTAACACGAACAAATTATAACACTTGGAGTAAAAATATTGTTATTCCCATGCAGTTAAATAAACAAAGAAAATGCGTGAATGCAAATGAGGGAACAAATAAAAAGGATTATTTAAATAATATTTGATTATGTTTAGTTGTATTCTGTGATCGGCCTCGCGCGTAGGGGGGCCATCTTGATGTGATATAAACTTATGAGACACGGCATTGAGTTGGGAACACAGTGGGCTCTTCTGTTTTCTTAATTGAGATGGTTTTATTCTCCATTCTTGTACTAAATTGCTCTTGAAAAACATTCATAAATCTAGTATTTTGATGTAATATTCTAATAGAATACTTACCTATTTTGACATATGACTGCTGACCATTTTGTTTTTTTTTTACTTTTATTGGTTGATGAACGGCCACTTTTACAAAAGTTTTTACACTGGCAGCTTATTACTTGACATGACAAAACTAGGCATGTGTAAAGAGCGACAAGAGTGAACGTGACAGAATATGAATTATAATCGATTCTATCATTGGTTGCCACAAATTTCGATATCATTCAGTGGCATCTGGGTCTGGGGCAAGCGAGCATTGGGTCAAAATATTTTGTTTTCGATTATTGATCTCGTTTTTAGCTTATATAATAGATACTACTTACAAAACTGGCAACTTTTTGGCCAAAGCGAAAAAGCCATTTAAAAAAAGTTCTTTACTTGTGGTAGGTCTCGTATGCGGGAGGCCGTCTGGGTATGTACCACAACTTTGCAAGTTATTCTGCCGCCAAGCAATAGTGCACAAGCATTACTGTGTTCCGGTTCGAAGGGTATTGTAGCCAGCGAAATTACTGGGCATATAAGACTTAAATCTGATGTCTCGGGGTGATGAGCACATTGCAGTGCTACGCAGTGCTTTTTTATGGCATTAAAAGTTATGAATGGCTTTGCAATTGTTATAGGCAGGTGTGGTTACCATTACGCAACGACTTGCTCGCCTCATCCCTCAGTGCCATAAAAAAAGTGTTCAAAGATTTTTTTTTTTATGAACTGGATGACGAGACAAGCTGGTCGTTTGCCTGATGGTTAGCAATACGCCAGCCCATAACAATATACATTTTTTCGAGCAATAACGCATGATTGGCTATAAATTATAAACATTAGGTACCTATGCAAAATATTTCCCCGCTTCTGAGGTTGATTAAGACCGCCAATTGTATTACCCTAGTTAACTTATACTTATATGACTTATATTTTTCTCATGTAATTATGTTTGTGGTATGCAATAAAGTGTAATTGTACTGTATTGTATTGTATTGTATTGTATTAAGAATTGATCTGACTATACCCCCAGCTTAACCCAAGAATGCAAAACGAGCGACGCGATGTAGGTGACTTCCAGTGCAGAATTTTACATTTTTAATGCCGCGTACACAATAAAGATGTAACATTACTAGAACCGACATTGGCTGAACTAAATTGTTGTTTCACGTTTTATTTGTTTTCATCGACTATTACAGGTTTGTTTAAAGGTTTATTCAAATGATTCAAATGTGGGTAGATTCTCTGCTGCCAGTAGCAAATGCGGGTTCCGTACCTTAAAAGGAAAAACACTTTATAGGATCACTTTGTTATTCGTCCGTCTGTCCATCTGTTAAGATTGTTTTTCTCAGGAATTGGTAGAAATACAATACAATACAACACAACACAACACAACAACACTTTATTGCACACCAAATAAACACAATACAAAAAAGATAGACATAACAAAGAAAACATACATAAATTTAAGGTACAATGGGCGGCTTTATCGATTAGAGTGATTTCTTCCAGACAACCTTTGCATGGATAGAACAGGTATGAGAAACAATGCGGTTTGGTGGTGAAGTATCAAGCTGAAGTTTATTTGTATAAACTATTCGTCATTAATTTATTTACAGAACCAATTAACAATTATGTACAAATATATAGAGTGATAAACACTAAACTAACCTACAACAAAATAAAAAATGAAATTAAATATAAAACACAGAATTTAGGTCACCGTCCGCGGGCAAGGTGCCCGAAAAGCTGGCGACGTTACCTCATTGAATGGCCAGACTAATTTGTCGGTCGAGGTAAGCGCCAGCTCATGGTCACGTGATGTCATTAGTTGAAGTTATTATTAAATATTAAGATCTACGGCTCTTTGAATTGTGTAAATTTCAAGCTTCTAAGTCAACGCAATTAAAAGATACGGCCGTTTATGTCAGTTTTTAGATATTCGCAATTTCAAAGTTCAAAGTTCTTTATTCAATTTTGCCATAACAGATGCACTTATGAACGTCAAATTATCACCATGACTTTACCACCGTATCGGAAAAGGAAACTCGGAAGATACGGCAAATAAAACCGGCCAAGTGCGAGTCGGCCTCGCGCACGAAGGGTTCCGTACCATTATCTATAAAAACGGCAAAAAAAAACATGTCTGTTGTATGGGAGCCCCACTTAAATATTTTATATTCTGTTTTAGTATTTTTTGTTATAGCGGCAACAGAAATACATCATCTGTGAAAATTTCAACTGTCTCACTATCACGGTTCATGAGATACAGCCTGGCGACGGACAGACAGACAGACAGGCGGACAGCGGAGTCTTAGTGATAGAGTCCCGTTTTACCTTTTGTGTACGGAACCCTAAAAACGAATGGGCATATTTTATTAGAGGTTGTTTACAATTTTTTGGTTTTCTAAAATGTTATGTTTCTAATAATAAAGGTAATTGGTTTAATGAAGACATCTCCAGTGATCCGTACATCCATGTCATATTGGTTCACATGACTTACGGCCCCCCGTTCGCTATTTATGGTTTTATTCAATTAATTATTTACCATTTGACATTTAACATCCCCGTATGAAAACTGAATTTGGTTATATTATTATTTTTATCGTTTGATGCTTTTCCTTTTAATAATAAAAAAAATAGTCAAAGTTAATAGATATTTTTATTAAATAGGCACAAAAAATGCACTTTTGAACGTCATTTACTGGTGGTAGGTTTCTCGTATGCGAGCGGCCGTCTGGGTGGGTACCACCGCTTTGCCAGTTATTCAGCCGCCAAGCAGTAGTCGCAAGCATTACTGTGTTCCGGTTTGAAGGGCATTGTAGCCAGCGAAATTACTGGGCATTATGAGACTCAACAGCTAATTGTCTTAGGGTGACGAGCGCAGTGCAGCGCCGCGCAGGATTTTGCAAAGCTAAGTTCTGGGTGGTGCTGTTATTGTTATGGGCTGGCGTATTGCTTACCATCAGGCATACGATCAGCTCGTCTCGTCACAAAGTTACATAAAAAAAATTACATATAATAATAATCAATTAAAATAAGTTAAAATTGCTACGAAAGATATAATGACTTTGAAAAAAAGGTAAGTAAGTATGTATACCCATATTTTTCCCATACTCAAACTGAAGTCCGGGCCCAGAAAAGAAATGCGAAAATTGACTCTACCAGTGCTTCGGAAATACGCCCGCTACAGAAGATAGCACCAAGAAACTCTGCTCTTCTTCTTAAATCTTTTAAAATGTCTAATATCTAATAACGTTGTACAATGAGGTATAAATTATAATGTCAATAAAATCACTACAAAATCTCTTTATTCAGTTTTGGCATCACAGACGCACTTATGAACGTCAATTATCACCATGACTCTACCACCGTATCGGAAAAAGAACCACTACTCAGAAGATACGGCAAGAAACTGAGGGACATTTTTGTTACTTTTGTTACGTTTGTTTTTGACAATATTATTTTTCTTATGTGCCAGTTGGCAACTTGGCAGAAGCGGAATGTTCCATGCATTTGTCTTCTATATAATTACTAACTGTATAGTATGCTTTTTCATTAGATTATTTTTCACACGCAATTTGGATCAGTTAAGTAGTTAGTTTTTTTTTGTTAGTTTAGTTTCTTTTTTGTGACAATTGTAAATACGTTACTCCATATTTTAATAAATAAAGTCAGTTATATAAAAAAAAATGAATCGTCATTATAATATTATGTTATATAGTCAACTCCGGGAATGGGAGCGAAGATGGCTGCAAAACCAAATTTAGTTTTAAAGACCCTGTTGCAGGGCGCACAGTGCAACTGGCCTCTAGAATTGTAGGTATAGGTGTAAGAAGGCTTAGGACAGATCTTTATGAGCAGGTGTTTTGCATCGAGGTCTTGTAAGCGATTGTCTTCAAAAATATCAACGGCCTTACTAACAGAGTTGCGCCAAATATGTCTATGTTCTGCAAGCGCTTCCCAACCGTCTGGAGTAAGGCTCTTTATAGTTGACGACACGACTGCTTTACGATTTTGAGCTTTTAGTAAGTGAACGACTGATTTTAAAATACATGTTAAATCCGGTCAGACTTAACAATTTAATTGTTAATAATTAAGATAGAAACAAAATAGGTTTATTAGTAACTATCTTCTACTAAGAAAAGAGGTTACAAAGATGTTGGTAAAATAAATAAAAATTAGATATCCATAAAAAGGACACAACTCAGCATCATCATCATTATCATCCTCCTCATCAACCCATCACTTTTCGGGCCTTCTCTCATAGAGAGAGTATGGGCCATAATCCACCACGCTGGCCCAGTGTGGGTTGGTTGATGTCACGTGTCCTTGAATTTTTGTGAAATTCTTGATAATGCCGGTTTCCTCACGATGTTTCCCTTCACCGTTTTTAGAGCAAGTTAAATTCGCACATAACTTAAGAAAGTCAGTGGTGCCAGCGAGATTTGAACTCGGATGCATCGGATCGAAAGTAGCACATGCTCCCACTGAGCCACACTCGCACTCAGCATAAAGCGCCATTACAGCGCGCTGATTTTCAGTTGTGCCATAACAGATGCACTTATGAACGTCAAATTATCACCATGACTTTACCACCGTATCGGAAAAGGAAACTCGGAAGATACGGCAAATAAAACCGGCCAAGTGCGAGTCGGCCTCGCGCACGAAGGGTTCCGTACCATTATCTATAAAAACGGCAAAAAAAAACATGTCTGTTGTATGGGAGCCCCACTTAAATATTTTATATTCTGTTTTAGTATTTTTTGTTATAGCGGCAACAGAAATACATCATCTGTGAAAATTTCAACTGTCTCACTATCACGGTTCATGAGATACAGCCTGGCGACGGACAGACAGACAGACAGGCGGACAGCGGAGTCTTAGTGATAGAGTCCCGTTTTACCTTTTGTGTACGGAACCCTAAAAACGAATGGGCATATTTTATTAGAGGTTGTTTACAATTTTTTGGTTTTCTAAAATGTTATGTTTCTAATAATAAAGGTAATTGGTTTAATGAAGACATCTCCAGTGATCCGTACATCCATGTCATATTGGTTCACATGACTTACGGCCCCCCGTTCGCTATTTATGGTTTTATTCAATTAATTATTTACCATTTGACATTTAACATCCCCGTATGAAAACTGAATTTGGTTATATTATTATTTTTATCGTTTGATGCTTTTCCTTTTAATAATAAAAAAAATAGTCAAAGTTAATAGATATTTTTATTAAATAGGCACAAAAAATGCACTTTTGAACGTCATTTACTGGTGGTAGGTTTCTCGTATGCGAGCGGCCGTCTGGGTGGGTACCACCGCTTTGCCAGTTATTCAGCCGCCAAGCAGTAGTCGCAAGCATTACTGTGTTCCGGTTTGAAGGGCATTGTAGCCAGCGAAATTACTGGGCATTATGAGACTCAACAGCTAATTGTCTTAGGGTGACGAGCGCAGTGCAGCGCCGCGCAGGATTTTGCAAAGCTAAGTTCTGGGTGGTGCTGTTATTGTTATGGGCTGGCGTATTGCTTACCATCAGGCATACGATCAGCTCGTCTCGTCACAAAGTTACATAAAAAAAATTACATATAATAATAATCAATTAAAATAAGTTAAAATTGCTACGAAAGATATAATGACTTTGAAAAAAAGGTAAGTAAGTATGTATACCCATATTTTTCCCATACTCAAACTGAAGTCCGGGCCCAGAAAAGAAATGCGAAAATTGACTCTACCAGTGCTTCGGAAATACGCCCGCTACAGAAGATAGCACCAAGAAACTCTGCTCTTCTTCTTAAATCTTTTAAAATGTCTAATATCTAATAACGTTGTACAATGAGGTATAAATTATAATGTCAATAAAATCACTACAAAATCTCTTTATTCAGTTTTGGCATCACAGACGCACTTATGAACGTCAATTATCACCATGACTCTACCACCGTATCGGAAAAAGAACCACTACTCAGAAGATACGGCAAGAAACTGAGGGACATTTTTGTTACTTTTGTTACGTTTGTTTTTGACAATATTATTTTTCTTATGTGCCAGTTGGCAACTTGGCAGAAGCGGAATGTTCCATGCATTTGTCTTCTATATAATTACTAACTGTATAGTATGCTTTTTCATTAGATTATTTTTCACACGCAATTTGGATCAGTTAAGTAGTTAGTTTTTTTTTGTTAGTTTAGTTTCTTTTTTGTGACAATTGTAAATACGTTACTCCATATTTTAATAAATAAAGTCAGTTATATAAAAAAAAATGAATCGTCATTATAATATTATGTTATATAGTCAACTCCGGGAATGGGAGCGAAGATGGCTGCAAAACCAAATTTAGTTTTAAAGACCCTGTTGCAGGGCGCACAGTGCAACTGGCCTCTAGAATTGTAGGTATAGGTGTAAGAAGGCTTAGGACAGATCTTTATGAGCAGGTGTTTTGCATCGAGGTCTTGTAAGCGATTGTCTTCAAAAATATCAACGGCCTTACTAACAGAGTTGCGCCAAATATGTCTATGTTCTGCAAGCGCTTCCCAACCGTCTGGAGTAAGGTTGGGAAGGTTCGAAAAGGTTTGACAAGGTTCGCCGTTGACGGATACGTCAAGGAGGACATCATCATCATGTTACATCATCCTACGTGTCTTAAGATATACTCAAAACAAACTACACTCTACTTACTAAAACTAAACTAAATACATACAAGGAGAAGCAATTGGACAACTCATAGACCATTAAAGGCCTATAGGTAGCTCAAATGCTCCAACCCACTACCAGTTGGCAGCGTACCCAAGATGCTGGCAGTATATACTATAGATATACTTCATCCTAATATATGCCGAAATCTCTTAGCAAATTCAATAAAAAGTTCAATTTACTATTTCTCATTCCTTCTATCTTAATAAAATCAAGATTATGAAGTCCAGGAAGCACGCTTTATATTTCCAACTTTAAAACTGCGCCAAGAATAAGCAAATGTAAGACATCCCACTCTTATATCTCATAATAATTGTTATTGTTTAACAATTTATTACGCAATTTGTTCCAACATTGTGTGCATTATGAACTTGCGATTTATGATTTTTGTTTATAATTTAAAAGAATACTTGGCACAAACACAGTAACGGAACAGTAGAACATCTTGATTCTAATATGAATAAGGTTTTTGATGTAAAATTTTTCAAGACAAGCTTTTAACAAATTCGTAATTAGAACCGCGAGCAGATTAAAATGAGCCCAAACACTAATAGTTTACGATTATCCGTCAAGGAGTTCCATTGCCCACCTTCCGTCTCCATCATCAGATCACCATTATATTACATTGTCATTACACTTTGACAAGTATGCAAAATTTCAACTTCTTAGGATAAGAGGAAGTGGTTCTAATTCAGCTTGCAAGATTCCACCCGAACAAACATACATACATTGCAAGTTAAATAAAAGCTTTTAAAACAACTTGGCAGATCTCTTTTTTTGTGGAACTGAGTGATGAGACGAGCTATTCGTTCGCCTGATGATAAGCGCCAGCCTGCCAGCAGTGCCACCCAGAACTTTTAATAGCATAAAAAGCACTGCGTAGGACTGCATTGTGCTCATCACCCCGAGACATTAGATATTAAGTCTCATATGCTCAGTAATTTCGCAATTCAATGCCCTTCAAACCAAAATAAAATAGCATTCAAAGTAGCAGGTATGGGTATATTTTTTTGAAGTTGCTGTACGTACAAATGTGGCTTCCAGGTTCAAGGTACAAGCCCCCCCTACCCATATGTCCATGTGTTGAGCTTTTGAGCTCAACTCGATATACGATTGGCGCTTGAGGGACATATGGGTAGGGGATATCTGGGCAGATTTGCTAAAGTCAAATCATGTTGGTATTTTTTACAAGCTTTTATTTCTTGCAATGTAGGTATGTATGTTTGTCCGGGTGGAATCTTGCAAGCAAAATTAGAACCACTTCCTCTTATCCTACGGAGTTAAAATATTGCATACTTGTCAAAGTGTGAATTTAAAATGGCAGTGCTTAAGAGGATATGGCACAGCCGCGGCCAGCGAGCACTAGGTATTTGAATAATGGTTTACGGTCTCGCAGAAAATGCGTACATTAAATTAAATAAATTAACTAAAAAATAATAATAATAATAATTTAACTAAATTCGTATCAATTTCAGATTTTTGTTAAAATTAGCGTTTCGGGAGAAAACGTTTCTACCACACTAAATCTCAATCAAATTTGGTAATTTTGGTCTCAATTTCTTAAATGGAGAATAAACTAGGTTTGTAGGTTTTCTTTGTTCTAAGTTTATGTCTATTTTTAAAGTTAACAGCTTCCAAACTTGTTTTTTGGGCCCATTTATTCAAATTCTAAAGGAATTATCGAAATATCAAAACCTACAAACCTCAATAATGGTAACATCTCTTACATGTCCAAATTTCATAGAGTTTGGTTAATGTTTAGGGGTAGAAAAACGTTTTCTCTTTTTGTATGAAAATTTCAGCGTGCCGTTCCCTCTTAAGAAACTTTCGCAATAGCGACATTGCCAAATTGTCACCCCTCCATAATTGTATGCTTCTTATCTTTATAATGTTATGATCTTATTTTGTCATTTTTCTTTTTCTAATAAGTACTTGTACATACATATTCATATACATATATACATTTTGTAAGTCAGCAAATTTAATTGTTAATCTGCGAATAGTGTTGTGGGCTACGTTATTATTAAGTTTGTATTACATAACTTCTGTTTGTGTCATATTTCTACTATTCCCAATAAAGAAAATAAAAATAAAATAAAATAAAGTCCGATGACAGTGCAATATTATGGTGACAGCTGATCTGATGATGGAGACGGAAGGCGGGCAATGGAACTCCTTGACGAATAATCGTAAACTACTTGTATTTGGGCTCATTTTAATCTGCTTGCGGTTTCGATCACGAATTTGTTAAAAGCTTGTCTTGAAAAATATATTTATCAACAAAATACTTATTTAGTATGAAAAGAAGTCGTTTTATGTGTAGGTAGTTTATTGTCCTAGGTACATAACAAATATAGGCAAATCCGATGTCGAGGCTATGCATTACATATTCAACGAGATATTTTCTACTGCATTTCATTACCTGTGGTACAGCTTTGTTAAACAAAACACAATTTGCTGGACACGCTGTTAGGATGAAAAATATTAAATAAATATTAACGTCGTAAATTTCACTTCTCAGTCCTTTTACAGTGCATTCACTTCAATACAGCGCGTTCTTTTCCACCGACTTCGAAAAAAAGACATTCTCAATTCGATTGTTTTTTTTTTTCTTTTTAAGGACTATCTACTTTAATTTAATTCTAAAATAATGTCAAAGTAATTCTGCCGCCAAGCAGTAGTGCGCAAGCATTCCGGTTTGAAGGGCATTTTAGCCAGTGAAATAACTGGGCATAATTAATTATCCCAGGATGATGAGCGCAGTACAGTGCCGCGCAGTATTTTGCAAAACAAAGTTCTGGGTGGTGCTGGAAGTTTTATGGCTAGGTGTATTGTTTCGTCATTCAGTTAAATAAAAATAAAAATTTAGACATCTTCAATTTTTTTAATTCTGCCAAAAGCCTCGCACCTCAACGCAGCGAATGGTTAATACAATATTATTTATTCAGCCATGGAAACCGATTTCAATTATATCATTCGCTGATATCGCCCTATATTTTAGAGTACGTATGTACCACTGGAGTTTTAGAGTGGATAATCCGATACAAGAAAGCGGCAGATTAAAAATTAATCTAAAAACCACATTTTTATGCGATTTTTGAGGTTAGGTCGGCATTGCAAATAAATGGATTTAGAATGCATCGAGTTGTGAGCTACCCTGAAAGTTTCAGACGGATAGCTAATCGGGAAAAGCTCGAAATTTGAGTTGCAAGACTCCACCCGGAACGACAGACCGACAGACAAATAGATAAGCAAGAAAGTTATCTTAATAAAAACAAAAGCGCACCTCTACTTTACTGAAGCACGTGAGAAAAGTTTTTTTTCTTCTTCTAGGAATCACCAAATACGCTGCTCCCTATTTTTATTACAATCTATATAGCTAAGCTAGATATATATAATTATATTAATTATTATTAATATTAATAATTATATTAATAATTAATATTATATAATAATGATAATAATTAAATAATTAATAATAATATAATAATTAATAATAATTAAATAATTAATAATAATAAAATAATTAATAATAATTAAATAATTAATAATAATTAAATAATTAATAATAATTAAATAATTAATAATAATAATAATTAATATTAATAGTTATTAATATATATAATTAGGCTAATGAGTAATTTAAATTTGATTTGCGCACTTGGTGTCAGAATAACTGGAAAAGCGGACCACCGCTTATACTCACAGCATTTACTCTCTCTGCGATAGTTCTCTCGTGTACGAATCTGGCCATCTGGGCAGGTAATCTACCACGCTGGCCCACTGCCGGCGCGTGGATGGTGGATCAAAGTTCAAAGTTCAAAAGTTCTTTATCCAGTTTACGCATCATAGACGCAATTATTAACGTCAATTATCACAATGACTCTACCACCGTATCGAAAAAAGAACCACTAAGAAGATACGGCAAGAAACTGAGGGGCATATTTTTAGAACTTTTGTTAGGTACTTATGGTGCGGTTTCAAGATTAGGACTGATGAATATCCATACAAATCTTTCTCATTAACAAATTCTTTATTATCGAAAACATCGGCACACAAAACAGACTCTACCCTACTAAACTTTTTAGCATGATATGATTTCCGAATCTGAATGCGACATGGACGACTGAGCCAATGGACACCGCAAATAAAAATAGATATTCAATAATTAGAATATTTTTATTATTTTTGCCAAGCATGCGCTAATGCATTCAATATCAAATTGAATAAGTTATCATGATTAAAAAAAGATAAAGTATATGTTTTTCTCTTACGCCAGGCGTAGCGCACTCGGCACTGTAGGTACGAAGCTACAAGTACATAGCCGGACACCGACGGCGGGTCGCGCGTCGTGACACGTGCCGCGTCAGAAGAGATAAGAGCTATGCGATAGAAAGAGAGGCGCTCTGTAGGTTAATATGACTGGTAGGTATGCAGCGCTACGCGAGCTGAATTGAATTTTATTGCGTCATAGCAAGAGTCACTATTTGTTTGAATTTCTTTGCGGAGTGATGCTTCTGTCCTTTAGTATTCTGTGGTAATACTCAAATCTAAGTCCAGAAAAGCAATTTGAGAAATGACTCTACTAGTGCTATACATAGCAATATAGTTTCGCAGTTAAGTATAGCACTGGTAGAGTCATTATTCACATTGCTTTTCTGTAAGTACCTTAGCTATGTATAATTACTTACAAATACAGTGATAAAATAATGACAACTATCCTACAACAAAATCAATAACTATAAATAAAAAAATTAAAACCTCCGACCCAATAAAACATGTCTAAAAACCACCGCTTAAAAACGAGCTTTCAAATAAAAAAACCACATCCAAATTGGTTCACCCGTCTAAAAGCTACGGTGCCACAGACAGGCACACATAGTGGTCCAACTTATAACACCCCTTTTTGCGTCGGGGGTTAAAAAAAGAAAACAAATAAATTTGGAACAATTCGCGAACTTGTTACTAAGAGAGATTTCTAATAATGGTTGAACTTATAAGAAGCCAAATGGGATGTCTATTGCCTCATTTGTCCATGTCAATGCACGTACCAAAAGGAACAAGGTGAGAATTATAAGATCCAAGTGTTTTTAAAGATATTTCGCTCGTAAAAAATTATGTCCGATGCGGGCTGGCGTAAGTTATGACTTCTGGTTAAGTGGCCGAGTGGTTATGAGATAAGGTGGGGAGAAGGTGTAGCGAGGTTGAACATCAATTTGTAGAAAAGTGTGGTGTGGTGGGAAATTGGGAATTGGAATGAGAGATGGGTAGTCAGAGGGGAAGGGATCAGAGAGAATGTGGGAGATGGGGGATGAGATATGAAATATGGGATTTAGAGGTGATAGGTGAAAATGGGAGATTGATCGTGGGAGTTAAGAAATAAGAGGAAAAAAAATAAGTTGAGAAAAAGGAAATTGATTTTGGGAGATGGGAGGTAGGAGGTGATAGATGAGAGATGAAACTTTAACATGTCTGAGACCTTAAATTTCGAATGAATTATGTAGTCTTCGATAAAATTATGTCCAATGCGGGCTGGCGTAAAGCCGTGTTAAATATGAAGAGTGGTTATGAGATAAGGTGGGGAGAAGGTATAGCGAGGTTAAACATCAATTTGTAGAAAAAGGGAGGTGGGAGGCAAGAAATGTGTGGTGTGGTGGGAAATTGACAAGTACCTATACGTTTTATCAAACACAAAAACCGACTTCAATGTATCTTCGAAGTCCAAGGTCAAATATCGATGAAGTTTATATGGGACCACTTCTATACTGAACCCAACGCAAAAAGAATTTTCCAAGTCGGTTCATGAATGACAGAGTTCTGAGGTAAAAACATAAAAAAATACAATCGAATAGAGAACCTTCTCCTTTTTAAAGTCGGTTAAAATGAACTGTGCAACGTGTTTCGACACTGGTGCAGAAGGCCAGACGACGACAGTTATAAAAATTATAAAAAGAGTTTTTGCGTTGGGTTCAGTATAGCTACGAAGTGGTCCCGTATAAATTTCATCGATACTTGACCTTAGACTTCGAAGATACATTTAATTCGGTTTTTGTTTGATAAAACGTATACTTGATATATGAAGAAATGTAAAATCGCTAATCGCTGAATGTCGTACCAGACTCAAAATAACAAAACCACAGAGCATACGGGTTAAATACGGTAGCATTTTTTTATAACTATAGGTGGTTGATGACATCTTACCTGACATACAAAGTGACGAACAGAACTTTATCTTATTTTTATCGCTTATTTTATTTTATTTATTTGGAAAAGCAAACAGTTACATTGTACATTTTATAAACACATAATTATAACTATAGCTTAATACTAACAATGTAGCCCACAACGCTATTCACAGGTTACTTGATAACTTACAATTGCAGCACCGCTAGAGGCTACTGACTACTAAATACATGAGTATATTAATAAATACATACTATATATATATATACATTAATAAATATAATATACCTACATTAATTATCAAAAATATAATCATATAATTAAATTGAACAATTAAAAAAGTTTGTCATAAACAAGTTTTTTGAATTTACCTGTATTAAACAGGAATATATCAATATCAACAAACAAGTTATTGTATGTCTCTACCATACGGCGGATTGGTGAGCGCAGGCCACTGTTTGTTCTGCACGTACCCACGGCAAACAGACGTCCTGCGCGAACCTCTCGCTTTTGGGTAGTTCTGGGCACAATATAACATATATAATTTACAAGGTCAATACAATCAAAGTAGTTCCGTACAATTTTATATAACGTGCAGACTTCAAGATACTGACGTCTGCACTGAAGACTAGGTAACTTATATTTGTTGAGAAGCTGGGCATATGTCAAATATCTGCCATGGCACCTGTAGTACATAGCACGAAGAAATTTGCGTTGAACATTCTCTATGGAGTCTATATATTTTTTATAGTAGGGGTTCCAAATTGGAACCGCATATTCGAGCTGGGATCGGACTAAAGTTTTGTATAAGTACAGATATGTAGACGTGTCCTTAAAATCAGAGGAGGAACGCATAACGAAACCATACATTTTGTAGGCTTTATTAATAATGTTTTCCACATGCTGATTCAAGGACAACTTAGAATCAAGGTAAACTCCGAGATCCCTAAGCGATGTTACCTTACTTAAAGGGATCCCACAAAGCTTGTATGGGTATGAGATAATATTAATATTTTTAGTAAAGTTTATGTAGTTACACTTCGGTATGCTTAAAAATAGTTTATTAATGTTGCAGTAATTCGTTAGTCTATCTAAATCAAGTTGAAATGAAATGCAATCTTCAATGGATTTAATGGTTTTGAAAACTTTTAAATCGTCAGCATATAATAAAAATTTTGAATTTTGAAAACAGAGTTTAATGTCATTGATGTATATGATGAATAGAAGCGGTCCAAGAATGGAGCCTTGTGGTACCCCCGAAGTAACCAGTATGCTTTCAGATTGGTAACCATTTATAACTTTATAAATAACCTTTTGGGTTCGATTCTGAATGTATGACTCAAACCATCTTAGTAAATTACCACGTATGCCGTTAAACGCTATTTTATTCAATAATAGCTCATGGTCTACCTTGTCAAATGCCTTTTTGAAGTCAGTATAGACTGCGTCGACTTGGACACGATTGTCAATATTCTCAAAAAGAGACGTAGTAAAAGAGATAAGATTAGATGTTGTAGATCTGCGTTTGACGAATCCATGTTGTTCAGCTATGATAGCGTTATGTAAAATGGGGTAAATTTCGTTATGAACTAACTTTTCAAAAAGTTTTGACAAGGCAGATAGAATTGATATTGGCCGGTATTGTTCTACATCATTTTTTGGGCCATTCTTGTGAACTGGTGTTATATTGGCGCGTTTCCATATATCGGGAAAAACTCCCTCAGATAAGCATTTATTATAGATTATATATAGCGGCTTGTACATGGTTTTTGACGTCCGTTTCAAGAAAAGTGGTGGAAGACCATCAGGACCAGCTCCTTTGGAGGGATTTAGTAGATTCAATTCTTTAGAAATACTTTGTTCACTAAAGGTCAATTCGGATAATATAATATTATTGTCGGAAATACCAGCTGGTGGCGTCCACTGCGTAAGTGTTGGGGACGTTTGTTCAAAGGCCGATAAAAAGAAATCTGAGAACATGTTACAAACTGTCTCGGGATCATGAGATTTATTATTTTTGTATTGCATCGTAAAGGGAATCCCTGGCCTACTTTTACGATTGGATACATAGGTCCAGAAACTCTTTACGTTAAGTTTAATGCTATTTTCGACGGATATCATATATTTTTTGTAGCACTTATGGCACATATCTTTAAACTTAGTTCTATACTCAGAAAATGTTTCATAATCAGATTCGTTACAATATTTTTTCCATTTGATCCACGCTTTTTGTTTTTTCTTGCAAATATTGATCAGTGAGCGTGAGAACCAAACTGGGAAACTAGTAGATCTGGAACTAGACAAAGGAGCATGTTGTTTGATTATATTATCGATAGTATTATAGAATATATTAAGAGACTCCTCAGCCGGACAGTTTACTAATAGCCCTTCCCAATCAGTGTCATGTATTTTAGTATTGATAGAATCATAATCTGCCTTAAAGAAGTTATATTTGGTCATTAACTTCCTGTTCATAGGTAGTAATTTGTGATTTACATGTATGTGCGATATAAAAGGAGGGTGATGAGTGTCTGAAGGTAGAAGCGGAATTGTCTGCTGAGAGATTCTACATGAGATATTGGAAAAGAGTAAGTCTAGTATTTTACCGTTAGAATTTAATATGTTGTTATATTGAGCAGAGCACAATGAAGCCATCAAATTACGCAAAAGTGTACACAAGCTAGAAGATCCCGAGCAAGTTAAGCTAGTTGTTTGAGTGTTGTAGTTATCTGGATCAGGAATCCAGTCAATGTCAGGAGCATTATAATCTCCAAATATAAAGAAGTTCTCAACGTGGGCACAACTTAATGCGTCTTGTAAGAGGTCAAAATGATTACTATAGACATCGATAGGTGTACGTGGAGGAATATATGAATATATGAATATATGAATTGGTTCATACTGGGTATTTCTATTAATATATGCTCTATACTTGGGTGTTGTTGTATAGTAGTTAAGTTTGAGACGTCGAAGATATTTGGTCTTAGTCCCCGTAGAGCCGCTACAAGAACGCCACCTCCGTCTTGTTTGTTAGTGGCAACGCGATCACGGTCGCACCGATAAACTACATATCGTTGATCAATGAATTCATTATTACTAATATCAGGGATTAACCAAGTCTCAGTTAGCACGATAATGTCATAAGTAAATGACAATATATTCATATACAACGAGTGTAGTTTCGTACGTATGCCTCGACAGTTCTGGTAATAAACGGTGAGATGTCTATGTTGGTGAGTGCTATCCATAAGAACATGTCAAAAATATGTATACATATGAACAAAGCAGTATTAAATTATGAGTAACGTTCAACAGCAAACTACAGTAGTCATGATAATGTGATAAGTAGGTTTTGCAATAATAAAAGGATGATGGCCAGCCTCTCAACAATAAAAACACAAATAGATAAAGTATAATTAGTACATTATGCTCCGAGATAGGACGTAAATTTAAGGTAGTAGAGATTACATTAGATAAACAATTAAAAAATAGAAATAAAAGATTGATGCACATATAAAGAAACATTAGAGAGATAATAAGCTTCAACAATATGATACTATTTTTTGTCGCGAACTTTGAGTTTTTCAATATCACTTTCAGTACGGATGGCGATTGCTGGAGAGTCATCATTCTCACGGACGAGAATAGTAGAGTGCTTGACCCAGACGTATTTAAAATGCAGTTCCTTCGCGGTCTCACGGCATTTACGAAATAACTGTTTCTTCTTTAGAGTCAGGTGCTCATTCATGTATATTGTTGTCGGTGTCCCTGAGATACCCAGCTGGTCTGACTTAATATTCTTCTTTCTGCGAAATGCGCTGAGCATATTATCACGGTGAGTACGTGTAGTGAGTTTTACAACAATGTTTTTAGGCCTGTCACTGTTCTGCTGGGCATGCGGAACTCGGTGGAGAGCCACGATGTCTCTGTGAGAGATTTGACAGTTGATTGCAGTGGCTAGGGCATCGATGATTCCAGCCAGATTCTCATTGCGTTTCTCAGGTACATTACAGATCTCCACATTGCACTGCCGTGCTTGTTGTTCTAATATGTCTATTTTAGTTTCTAAATTGGCGACAGCCATCGAAGTTTGTTCAGTACTGAGATGTGCCAGGTTGTCAACGCGGCTTTTCAGGTCACTGTGTTCCTCCGACTGATACTGAACCGAGTTTTTCAGTGTGGAAACTTCTTGTGTTAGATCCGTAATATTCTGTTTTAGAGTAGTTTGTTCACTTTTCAGTACTATCACTTCATTTTTAATTTCAGACAACGTGGTCTTCATGTCGTTTTGCATTTTCATAATGCTAGAATTCACCTCACTATGCCAAGTGCGAAACGTACTAATGGTTGCATTAAGTTTTTGATCCAGTAACTGACTAATTTTATCCATCGTAACAGCGCCGCCGTCCGACAACCCTGTTTGTGCTATGGAGTTCGTAGATATAAAGTTGTTGGGTGATGAACTGTTGTTCAATAAATCGCATGACATGTCCATAGAGTCTTCAATTTGAGGGACTTGATTATGGCGGACAGGAGTACTCAGGTTAGATCTCGTGCGGAGCGTTACATTAGTACATACTGGGCAATTCCAGGCAGAGCGGTACTCGCTAGTGAGCGATGCAAACTGATCGGGTTTCATATTGAGACATAGGTAGTGGTATTTTCCTTGGCATCTACTGCACGTTAAATAATTGCCAGTTTTCAGTGCACCTTTGCATCCGTCGCAAGACATATTGTGTGTTTACACTCGGATCAATATATAAATCGGTACTAGTTACGTCACTTAGTGTCAGTTGAGGTAATTTGAGACTAGTAGCGCCACCTCGTGTCATACGTCGGAACTAGAACGTTGACCGCTTAAGTAATGGTTCAGGTATGTGTTATGGTTGAGGTTACTGCAACACTTGTAGACTGCAGCGCCACCTTAGTGCAAACTCTAATGATAAACAAAGACGTTGTGACTTGCAAATTTGAATATGATATCGTGATTTGCAAAGCGTATTAAAACACAAAAACTGTTGCGATTATTAGATGAATTGTTCAACCAATGTTCACTATAGCACTGTGTCCTCAAATTATATGTATATGAAGTTTAAATGTTCATAACAAATCGTGTGTGACACTCTGGATAATTTTATGAATTAACGTCCAGCAAACACATTTACTAATACAATAACACACTTTTTGAGAGAGTCTTGGCTCAATTAAAACATTTCACTATAAATATGACACTTTATTAAACTATTTATATTTTTAATAAATTTAATTGCAGGAGTTCACTTAAAGATAGTACTTATAGTCAGCGCCCTCTAGCGTGACTTTTGACAGCTTACTAGCTGTTACCCGCGACTCCACCCGCATAGAACTCGGTACCCTAAGGAAGTGTTCATTTTTACTGAATAATACGTCTTATATTCTGTAAGTAGACATCAAAAAAAGTTTTTTTCGTCATAGTCTCAAATAAATAAATAATTTTTAGAAAGAAAACCGTCTTCAAGATTGAACTTATATTTTTCATTTTTGTTGATTTTATCAAAAAGTGCTGGGTCAATTTTGATAAAAGTAATATGGGACCACCGGTGTAAATTGAAAAACAGCGCTGCGTTCTCATCTACGATGTGATCACAGCACATGTTGAATTGACTCCATTTGCACTGAATGTAGGTACATTGCTTATATTGTATAGTTATAATTAGATGCTAAGAACTCGAAGAAGCTGTGTATCTGTTGTTTGTAGTTGCAATAAAGAATTTCTTATCTTATTTTATCTCTGAAGTATGACCTACTAAACAAAAAGAATCATCAAAATCAATTCATAATTAACGGAGTAATCACGTAACGAACATACCAAAAAAAACATAGTCGAATTGAGAACCGCCCCCTTTTTTGAAGTGAGTTAAAAAGCGGCAACATCTACAATTTTCTTTACGTTTTGTAAAGATAAATCTAAGTTTCAATGACATTTTATTTATTTTTTAATTTCTCACTGGCTGAATGCACAAACTGTGTCAAACCACAGGATTAAAAAGGATTCCGAGATAAAAAATAGGATTTTTGTTGAAAAATATATTTTGCAAGACAAGCTCGTAATCGAAACTACGAGCAGATTAAAATGAGCCCAAACACTAGTAGTTTACGATTATCAGTCAAAGAGGTTCATTGGCCACCTTCCGTCTCCATCATCAGATTAGCTGTCACCATATTGCATTGTCACCGAACTTTGACAAGTAAGCAAAATTTCAACTCCATAGGATAAGTGGAAGTGGTTCTGATTCAACTTGCAAGATTTGACCAAAAAAACATTGCAAGCTAATTAAAAGCTTGTAATAAACTTTACATGTGTCACGATTTATTAAAATTATTTATAAAATAAGTAATATAAGTACCTAAAATTACATTTAGATACCTAAAAAATATATAATAAATAAGGTTGAGCTAGTATGTCGTTGGCTGAATGGAAAAGCATTTGCGATTAAAAAAAAAAGAAGGTGACAAGGCGGGAAGAGTAAAAGACGTAAATTAAAAAGATTAAGATAATTACATATTATGTTTTGAGGGGGAATCAAAGCCTAATTGTAATGATAAAATAGTTTAATATATTGACATACTGATTTGGAAATAATAAATTACCCCTGACTATTTAGATGAAGTTTTCTTTAAGCATGTCTGTGAAAATGAATTAAAAATATGCAACTTAAAAATTACCCAAAGAAGTCCTTCAAATCCATAATAACTATTATTGTCACTCAAACACGAAAACCACATCCCAAAAACCCCAAAAAAGGACCACTCACTGTGAAACAATTTTATTTTGACCACACAATGGCGCCACTGTGCCATACCAATTGCTACTTTATCTGTGGCATTTACATTTTTAGTTCCAAATATCGCCGCGGCTCTAATAAAATTGTCAAATATTACTGGATTCTACATCGGGTGGCAATAAATGGGCATCCCGGGGGTGGAAGTACACAAATACTTTGAGAATGAGTCACCATCCAAAAAAACAAAACACAAATAGACAGTATTTTTTAGGTGGTATGTCTCTTATATGCCCCCGCATAAGAGAGCTGTCTGCCGCCGAGAGGCCGTCTGGGTTGTCTTATAATTCGGTTTATACAGTGTAGTTGTTCTAAGGAACTGTTCGTTTTTCTGGGATAAAGAAGCCTATGTGTGTCTGTTACTGATTATAAAGCTACCTCCATTCTGAATTTCACTTAAGTCCGTTTAGCCGTTATAGTGTGAAGAAGAAACAAACATACATACTGACACACTCACTCACAAAATTTCGCTTTTATTATTGTGAAAAAGTTAAATCTATAGCTATAAAACTAGTAATTTATATCTATAGCTATTAACAAGATCCAAATAGAAAATTAAATATAAGACAGTGGTAGGTCTCTCGTATGCCTCCGCATACGAGAGCCGTCCGCCGCCAAGAGGCCGTCTGGGTTGGTTTCGTATCATCACTTAACCAGTTATTCTGCCGCCAAGCAGTAGAGTGCAAGCAATACTGTGTTTCAGGTTTGAAGGGTATTGTAGTCAGTGAAATTATTGGGCATACTCTGAATAAATGTTGTACTATAAAATAAAAAAGACCAAAACAAAAATGTTCTAAAAAAAGAGGGGCATATTTTTTAGAACTTTTGTTACAATATTTTATGTTTGCTTTTGACAATATTATGTTTCTTTTGAAAGAATAGAAAGAAAGAAATTATTTATTACTATACTGTACACATAGAGTTTAAATTAGAGCACAATATATTTATTAGCACAAAAATACAAAAAACAGCAGCAATAGGGGTAAGCTCAGCACTGAGCTACGTAAGCCTGGCAGCTCACGCAAGGCTGATTTTCAGCATACCCCTTTATTCGACAGATGGTCGTCGATATTGAGTCATGCGGGTGCGGGGGTTTCTTATGTGCCAGTTGGCTACTTGGCAGAAGCGGAATGTTCCTTGTCGTGTCGTGTATTGTGTGAATGGTCTTTGTCTCATCTCTGTCGTGTTAAAGAGTGTTTGCTAAAGAGAATTTTCCTAAATTCCCACGGGAAATAGGGGAACCAGGGGGAAGCTAGTAGATAGCTGCAGAGAGTGTGTATCATTAACAATCACCCGACCAAACTCACGGAGCGAGCTCGGAATGTATCCCCACATTGTACTGTTAAGGGGACGACCTTCCTAAAATATTTATTATTAAAAAAAAAATTATAATAAAAAAAACCGACGTCAATTCTGATGTATTTTTAAAGTCCAAGATCGAATATCGACGAAATTTATAGGGGACCACATACCTTGTAACAAATATAGAACTTAAAAATTTGAATAATACGATTGGTGGACTTATCAATAATAAGCGATCTCTTCCAGACAACCTTTGGATGGAGTGGATTCGTGATACGACTTGTTCACCTTGTGAATTGCCACAGCTTTAAGATATTCAACTGGCAAGCAGTAGTGTTTAAACATTACTCTGTTCCGGTTTGAAGGGAATTGTACCAAGCGAAATTACTGGGCATATGAGACTTAATATCCGATGTCTCGGGATGATGAGCGCAATGCAGTGCTACGCAGTGCTTTTATGACATGAAAAGTTCTAAATGGCACTGCAATTGTTATGGTCAGGCGTGGAGCTTACCATCATCATCACCACCATTTTCCCACCATCATTTTTTTTTTACCATCTGGCGAACTACTTGCTCGTCTCATCACTCAGTCAAATAAATAAAATAACAAGCAAAATTTAAAAACCCCCAACGCAAAAACTTATGAAATGTTAAAAAACGGCTAAACCGATTTTGATGAATCATGAATCATGTCTAAGAACCACCGCTAGGAAACCTGCTTTTAAATAAAAAAGCCGCATCCAAATTGGTTCACCTGTTTAAACAGGAGAATATTTTTAACTCTTAAGAGCTACGGTGCCACAGACTGAGAGAGACACATGTGTCAGTGGTCAATCTTATAACACCCCTCCTTTTTGCATCAGGAGTAAAAAAAACCTTTTTCATCTGGATTAGTCTCCCCTTAAACATCGAAGTCCTTCCGAGCGCGCCGCTCGGTAGATCTTTGACTCACTATCTTACTGATTTATTGTTTGTCTGTCTGTTGAAGCGGGTGTGTGCACTGTGGAGAGATTAGCGGGTATCGATATTACCTTACGAGCTGTCGCCCGTGACTCCGCCCGCGTATAATTCGTTTATAGTTCAATAACGATATAGCAATAAAGGTAGCATATGTCTGTCTAACGCCAGGGTATAGGCAAAGAAAACTAAATATTACTACGGTATAGGTAAGCTATCTCCATTCTGAATTTCATTTAAATCCATTGAGCCGTTACAGCGTAAAGAAGTAACAAACTTACAAACTCACTCACATATATTAGTAATTATAATATTACACCATTACTATTCATTTTGGGAATGAATTTTAAGCAATAAGTTTTATAATAAAACTGTTATAATGAAATTATAGCAGTTTCATAAATATAAAATAAAGTTTTACAAATAGTTCTAGATATGGAAAATTTGTGTCTTTTCTCTAGCGCTCCTAACTCCAACATTCACCAACAAACATCTAAATTGCCTGCCTAAATCAAATACTAGGCGAGCAAAAAGTCTGACTTCAGTAAACTAAGATAAAAAAGTATATCCTGGGCCCCAATTCACTATGACAACTTGGCGATTCCTTGCTTCGAAATCACGTCGATTCCTTCATTAATAAACGACATCTCTATGACGCATTCATATATTTGTACATATGACGCGTCATAGAGAATACAACTTTCACAGATGTCGTTTATTAATGAAGGAATCGACGTTTCCTTGAAGCAAGGAATCGCCAAGTTGTCATAGTGAATTAGGGCCCTGGCAAGTCTGTAGCACGATCGGTACGAGAAAGGGCAATAAACGGCTGTCTCGCCCGCTGGCCGTGCCGCGATGCAGTCCCCGCTCCGCTCATCACTCCGCTCATCGCTTCGCTCATCGCGCCGCTCCGCACCACACCGCCTTAGCTTTACTGTCCACCGGAGTTATTTTTTGTCTAACCGTGTGTCATAATAGTTGGTTATCTATTTAGTGGCTATGGGTTTAGGGGTCCGTACTAAACCACTCACCGAACACTATACCGTCAAATGAGTAAGTCATATGTCATGTAATCGGGAAGTGCTCGGAATTTGAGTTGCAAGATTCCACCCGAAACGACAGAAAGACAGAGGAAAAAGAAAGTGACTTAATAAAAACGTGGCAAAATTAAATGGGGCGGAACCCATTACATAAAATAAATTCTCAACCCTCTCCAGTCTCAGTCAACAAGTGAGGGTAGGTCAGTTTTTATAATTTAATTTTTGGGTGCTTTTTTGTGTGTCAGTTTAACGTCATGTCTTACTACATATTTTTGAGGACATTATCACCACGGGTAGTTGTTTTCAATAGGTTTAACTTGGGGCGGTGGTGACTGACAATGACTGTGGGAGGGGGGGGGGGGTTTGACGAAAACAAGGAAATAATGTAGAAGTTTGACACTCTTACCGATATGTATGGAAAAAGATTTTGGCGTTTCTACCATTTCTAGTACTCAAACCTCAGTTGGTCCTTTGGCCTTGTTGCCCAAGGAGTCTTTTGATCCCTGTAAGAATTAGGATCGATTGGCGTAAAAATAAGTTTTATATAGCTTACCATGTTTTTCGCTGACTACATTGTTTCCAAAATCTGTGAATGCAGTTCAGAATATCTCAAAAAGTTGTGTATGGTCTCCTAGGAACGTTTTCCTGTAACTATAACGGTTAGGGTACCTGCCCTTACTGCCCTGTCTCAAAAATGAAGCCTGTATGGGTATTTCTTTTATTAAAGTTCGCCTGACTGTAAGCTGTAAAATTAAGAAGCAAGACGCCAGTTCGTTGATGGTAAGCAATACGCTTGCCAATTACAGTTGCAGCGCCACCCAGAATGCACTACGCTCGTCAACTTGAGAAAACAGAATTCTTAAATAAAAAAATACGCCTAACGATCACATAGATCCTGGCCCCTGACTAGGATTCCCTGTATCTAGGGAACCAGGAACTATGAGGCAAGACCCAGACACGAAACAAATGCTTTTTTGCACAAATACTTGTCCGTCGCGGGAATCGAACCCGCAACCTCGGTGGTGTATGAGATTTGAGCCTACCTGCCCAACCACTACCGTTCCCTAGATACAGGGAATCCTAGTTAGGGGCCAGGATCTATGTATGTGATCGTTGGGCGTATTTATTTATCGTCATCAGTCCATTACGTTCCCACTGCTGGGATTTGGGCCTTCCCTCGTAGAGAGAGTCCAGTGCGGGTTGGTGGATGTCACATGTTTTTGAATTTTGGTGATAAATTTTTGGACATGCCGGTTTCCTCTCGATGTTTTCCTTCACCGTTTTTAGAGCGAGTGTTAAATCCGCACATAACTTAAAAAAGCCAGTGGTGCGGGGCCAGCGGGATTCGAACTTGGGTGCGTGGGATCGAAAGTCACACGTGCTCCCACTGAGCCACACTCGCTTGCTATTTATTTATTTATATGATGAATCCGTACGATAAATGGGTCGCTAATGCCCAACATGTCTAATTACGGAAATATCTACATTTTCCTAGCAAATGTGAGTAATATTAAAAGTATGTTTTGTTGTAAATTCACCTCGAATGAAAGCCAAAATACCAGCAATGTCATTAACCTAACATTTCGGACGGTAATCAAGGACCGGCAGCGTAACCGCGTCTCGGACCTGTTATGGATTTTACACCTGGATATTAGGAAGCGGGCACAAGGACAATAAAAATCAATAATAATAGTCATCTCCAATAATAGTCCTCGCACTTATCGGGGGCTGTCTTTGATTGCATCTTTTCAATGATGCACTTAGAGACAGTCCCCGATAAGTTTTGCCCATTACATATCTAAACTAAATGTTGTAAGAGGCCTCTACATTTGGACTCATGTCCCCACGAAAGCCTTCCTAAGGACCGGGTGTTTAACCCGTGAGAAAGAACGACATATTAATCATATATCATGGCGCAGGGGTGACTTTGTCGCAAGTCGACGGTGCGTGGCGACACCGAGCTTACCCCGAGAACCTCCCGCGGCTAAATGAGACCCCTGACCCACAGCTTGCCTTATCTGGCCATCCGAGGGTGGAGATGCAAGAGCTAAAAACTGAGCTCCAAAAGTGATTCAAGGACATAACGCCGGGAGTAGCATTTAAGTGAAACTGCAGCACACCTCTCGACACCCTTTAGCTAGCCACACCAACGTTGTCCCTCTCGTCGCCAATGAACGGCAGTACACCACCTATACAAATACGAAATACATAAATGTCATATCGTAGACCGGTTCTCATCCATTAAAAATTCTCCTCAATAGCCCAATCATAAGTAATTTTCATATCTCCAATAATAGTCTTCGCACTTATAGGGGGCTGTTTTTGATTGCATCTTCTTAATGATGTACTTGAATGAGACAGTCCCCGATAAGTGTTGCCCATTACATATCTAAACTAAATGCTCTAAGAGACGACGTGTTGGACTCATGTCCCCGCGCAAGCCTTCCGGTTGTATAACCCGTGAGAAAGAGCGACACAATAATTCATGTGTTTCAGGCAATAATACAGTTTATATTGAAAAGTACCTTACAGACTAGCATCTATACAAATCAAACCTCTTTATTTAATTTTGACATCACAGACGCACTTATCGACGTCAAATTATTACAACGACTCTACCACCGTATCGGAAAAAGAACCACTAAGTGTAAGATACGACAGGAAACTGGCATTTTGGAGCGAGTGTGGCTCAGCGGGAACTCGTGCGCCTTTCAATCCGACGCACCTGGGTTCGAATCCCGACTCGGCCCTGCACCAATGACTTATAGTTAAGTGCAGATTTTGTACGCTCGCTCTAAAAACGGTGAAGGAAAACATCGTGATGAAACCCGCTTACGCGCTTTGGAGTGGTAGGCTCTGGCCGTGGTTGTAATACCACCCACCGAACAAAGCCATGCCGTCAAGCGACCTAGTCGTGTTTCGGGATGATGTTCGGTGAACCATCGGGGAGACGGGTCTGAGCAGCCGCTCAACTGCCGTCTCTCTCTAGATCTATGTACTCCATCTTAGGCCACATCATCGCTTCACATCAGGCGAGATAGTGGCCAAACAAAGATCTATTAAGTGTAAAAAAAAAAAAAAAAATTTTTTAGGGATTTTATAGAAAAAAATGATTTTATACAGTCTTATGTTTCTTATGTACCAGTTGACGAATTTGCAGAAGCGGAATATTCCAAGCATCTTTGTCTTCTATATAATTACGAACAGTGTAGTACGCTTTTCGTATTATAATATTCTTTACGGGTAATTTGTATTTACTTTCTGTGAGCTATATTTTGGAATTTTATTAGACGAACGTACTCAGTTGCACGCAGTTTTTATAAAACATAACACTAGGCATTTCGGTGTAGCCTCTCTACAGCGCCGGAACACTATTCCCTCGGGCCAAAACTTGAGAACCAGGAACATCTCCTTCACAGAATTGTTTCCTAATATTTTGCTGGAAGCCGGAGCACGTAGGACTTAAAACTCGTCGTCCTCGTTGACTCCAGCCTTGACAGGTTCTACTACTGAACAGATTTTCATGAAATTTGGTATGAGTACTTTTTATACTTTTATATATACGTTTTATCCTGGAAAATCGCATACAAAACCACGGAGAGCAAATGGACCGGCGTCTTGTGTCTCCTGATTTGGCGACACTACAAAAAAAAAATTTTTTTTAATAAATATTTAAAAAATAAAAATGCCTATTAACTAAACCCTATAAAATGGAATATCCAGTAACAATAACTTACAAAACTATTTATTGTTAGTTGATATTTTTGTATATATTAATAAAGACTATTATTATATTTTTATTAATACTTCTTTTTCATGGTACTCTTGGTATACAAGAGGCCTTTATTTTGAATAGGAGACTTAAAAAAAATTCGCTGTATCTCCTCTGTGAACGCGCCCTTGTTCATCAATCATTATCGCGAATTCCCGATTCATTGTTATAATTAGATTACAGAATAAATAAAATAAAATTCCCCAAAATGGCGACCGCCATTATCGAGCCGCCATCTTGGAAATTAATGATCTCACGATCATTCGAAACTTATTATAGGATTTTAAATAAATTATTCCTCATTGAACTCGCGTCCGATAACTCACTTAATTATGTTTAAAAGGTAATTTAAAATGTTATTTTGACTTTGAAAAGTTTGATTGACGCAATTCATCGGGAATTGTTCAATATACTGTCTGTCAATTTACTGATTTAAATAAATTATTTCGCGGTGAAGAGCATTTCATATAATTATCTCGATGCAGTTTTACTTTTTATTTTATTTCATTTTATTTATTTATTAATACATTATTTTTGAGTTATTCCTCTCCCTGCACGGTCGTCTGGAAGAGATCGCCTTTAGCGATAAGACCGCCAATGTTACGCTATAAATATGCTTTTTTTGTTAGTTTTTAATTATTTGTGTGTGTTTCAATAAAGAGTTATTTCATTCATTTTCATTTAATGCTTACATGTAATGTACCAGACAGGTGTTAAAGATGTCTTATAGACTAGATACATGTGCCCTGTGAGGGCGCTGCACAAGTTTTGAGTGGAGTTTTTGGTTATCTAATGTATATATATTTGTCAATTTCGATTAGTTATTAGGCATAAATTTATCACTTTTTTATTAATTTATTATTACAATCTCCAAAGCTATTAATCTATTTAACCATGAGATAAATTAGACGGACAGCGGAGTCTTAGTAATTGGTGACAGACGGACAGACGGACGGACAGCGTAGTCTTTGTAGTAGCAAAGAAAACTAAATATTACTGTTAATAGGGTCCCGAAAACCTTTAAAATGGCCAGAAACAAAATGCTCATACATTGCGGCAGAATAATGAACCATAGCGTACGCTCTAACATAAAACCGAAAAAAAATTTTTTTTTTATTAAAATGGCGCGTATTTACGTATCAAGAATGTGTTGTAGAATATCAACATTTCAAATGTACCACAGAGTTAAGATTTAAAATAAATAAGAAACTCTGTGTCATTTAGTTTCCCGCCAAAAAGCCCAACAAAAAACTTGTTCGGCACTCTAACTGGTCATCAAGAAAACACTTTTTTCAGTCCTTGTCTATGGCATTATAACCTTCTTTATTACGGACTTCACAGAATTCGGAAGGTGAGTCACGGTGACCTACCTACGACTCAACCTTGTCATTCGAATTCTTCGAAATTAAATGTTTTATGACTTTCCGACTAGACTAAATGAAGTTACATTGTTAAGATAACGGTATGTCAGAATTTAACATACGGCCCGCCCGATGGTTTTTTTAAGGAACTTAGTGATGAGACGAGGAAGTCGTCCGCCTGATGGTAACCACGCCTGCCCATAACAATTTCAGTGCCACCCAGAACTTTTAATGGCATACAATTTGAAAAAAAAACAACGTGTTTTTATTTTGATTTGTATGTATTTGGGACGTTTAAAAGTTCATATTTTTCAAGACAAGCTTTTAATCTATACAATTAAAAGCTTAAGATTTAAAATAATTAGGAAGAAGAAAAATGATATTGCTCGGGCAAGGATCGAACCTGCGTCTTCGGAATGCCGTCCCGACGCCTTAACCACTAGGTAAAATTAAAAGCTTGTCTTCAAAAATATATATTTCAACAAAAAATCTTGTTTGAATGGAAGTCCTCTATAGTTCATGGTCGCTGTCAAGCAGTAGCCAGCGAAACTCCCACGAGAAATCTAAACCAACAGTAAGAATTACCTACTCGTACCATAACTTGCTTCCTTTTCATAATATAATTCAATACATATCAAATCAATTTTTTATGCCTCTCAATAAATTAATAAAATATTCCGAGGCAGTGCCAAAACACTTGAGATCCTCAGTTCTTATGCAAACACAGTTCAAGTGATGATACTAGCTGTCCGGAATGTGGACTAGGGATTTTACGGAGCTTCGACTCCGACTCCGATTAATCAGAACTTCCGATTGATATTACACCTCCGGTTCCGACTTCGGCTCCGAAACTTTTAAATCTGAGGTTTTAATCGGAGGTCGAAACATATCGAATAGCGATGGTGGAGGGAGCACGGCAGCCGAGATCAACTTGTACGAACAGGTTTATGCATGTCGCGAGGAGAATCCCCCCACGTGCTGTCTGTCGTCAGTCTTCGTCTCTTTTACTTGTTACTCAATCTTGATGGAAGATTTGTATTCTTTTGTGCGGCGAATTCCAATCCCTAAAATCGATTGCCCGCTGATATTTGTCGTGTCCACCAGGCTCAGTAGCAAGCTAACAACTTTTTAGTGGTGCTGGCTTAATCTATGACCCGTTAAGAATTAGATTGGAAGGAGAAAAAACTGCGAAGCTTTTGTTCATTAAATATAATTTGCTACTTATAGAGTCAATTAATTTGATTTAATTTACTCACTGTTATGGAAAACATGATTTTTCTTATTTATATGTGTGTACACCTATGATGTAGGTTTATAAATTTTTATTGAAATTATAGAGGCTGACTGAACAATTTTTGTACTATTTTGTTTTATTAGGCCTGCCCTTCTTAATACATCTCTCCTCTGCCACCACCTCCGGCTCCGCCTCCGACTCCGACTCCGACTTCGGTTCCGATAAAACCACCTCCGTAACATCCCTAATGTGGACATACTTATACTAGACAGCCTCTGTAGTGTAGTGGTTGAGTAGATTGACTCAAATCTCATACACCACCGAGGTTGCGGGTTTGATTCCCGCGACGGGGACGCGTTTGTGTATTTGTTTCGTGTCTGGGTGTTGTAGGGCCATGGCCTTTGTAGCTCCTGGTTCCGTATATACAGGGAATCCTAGTTAAAGGGATCTATGTGATCGTTAGGCGTTATCGTCATCATTATCATCATTTATTTATAGATGTAGTTATATAGCGAGTAAGAAAAAGTCTGTATATTGAATATATTTGCTCTATTTGCTATTTATTTTTGATCGTTTTAAGCGATAAGACCGCCCATTGTACTACCATTGTAAGGAACTTCGTGCTACTAATATGGTATGCAATAAAGAGATTTGTAATTTTTATATATATGACTAGCTGACCCGGCAAACGTTGTTTAGCCATATAAATTAAAAAAAAATGTTAAGGGTTAAAAACCCTTATCACTTAGGGGTATGAAAAATAGATAGTAGCCGATTCTCAGAGCTACTGAATATGCATATAAAATTTGGTAAAAATCAGTAAAGCCGTTTCGGAGGAGTAAGGTAACTAACATTATGACTCGAGAATTTTATATATATGATAAGGGCAAGATCCCTCAGTAGGAAATATAATAACTAACTAGCTTTTTCTTGCGACTTCATCCACGTGAATGATAGAGGAAGCCCATATTTCTTTTTTTTCAAAGACCATCTTAGCAAGACCTCCCCAGTATATGAGAGCGCGTACTATGAAGAGTTCAAGCTGTATCTTCGTAGTCACTCAACCGATTTTGATGTAACAAACCCTATAATCTAAGTTGAAACCAAACCCTGAAAACTGCATTAAAATCCGTTCAGCGGTTTCCGAGTCTATAGATAACAAACAGTCAAAGAAACAAACAGATCAATATTGTAAAAGCCGCAGATTCGTGTTCAGTACCCTCTAAATAGTCGATCCCAGTTGGTTTTTCAATATCTTCAATGTACAGAATTGGCTCAGTTCTATTTTTATAATAGTATACATAGAATATAAATAAAAAACCTATAACTATTTACTATTATAGAACACAAACTGAAATATTGTACACAACTCGCTCAATCACACGACTCACACACAGTCATCACTTATCACTCAGTCACGCGACTACTCTCATAAACATCACATCTTACATATACATAATAGGGGATCGGACAACTTTTCAGAAAGTGTTTTAAATTAACTACAATGAATATATATAGCCATGAAAAATACTATTTTAATTAAATAACGCTCTAAAAGTACCTAAAACTATGTTTAAATATTATGTTTCAAATATTGCCGCGCAAAAGGTCACCTCAAAACTTGTGATGTCATATGTAGGTAGAATACGGCAAAGTCTTCGAAATAAAACTTGCAAAGAGATTTTAATACGTTTTGTGAAGTTCGGGGACTATATTGTAGTAATGGAACAAAAAATTAGCAAAAATACATTTTATGAAAAGCAAAAACGTAAAATAAACACAAGCTTGACTCACGGCATTTGCCTACAAATGAGGTCATGCGCTGTGATTGTTGTTTTGTTTGAGATGAAGAACAGATTAAAAATGTCAGAATTATTTATTGATTTAAAAATATAAATCATTATTATTTCACAAAAATATTGATTGAATGATCTTTCTAGTTCAACGAACATTCGTTCTAACTACATTTTAGATTTTTTTCTCGATTACTGTCCGATCCCCTATTGTTTTAATTGTATTAGTTAAATAAACCATTTATAACCTGTAAATATTTTTCTTTTAAATTACTAACAACCAATGTAGCGTATTGGTTTTGTTCTTATATTTTTATATTTCTAAACATACCTACTCAAATACGCAATTAAATAGAAATAGGAGTAACCGGAGTGACCCACTGTAACCTCGGTGTACAGGCTCAACAGAGACCTAGTGCGGGGGACAGAGATCTTTAAGGGTACACTATACTGTTTTACACTATACACAGTAGGTATTTATATCAAAGTACAAGAAAATTTAATTACCAGTATTTCCCATATTGTATAGATTCTTAACATAATTTATAATGAAATGGTTTCATTTGCTTGAAGCATGGTAGGTACACGCATGTTTCACCAGAAATTGGCTAGCAAAATTAAAAACAAAAATTATTATATTAATTCATACAATTTTACAATAATTATATTTATGGCATCAAAATTTAAATTCAATATAAAATCGTTGCAAGGCAATGTATTCAAAATCTTTTTTTTAATACCGAATAGGCAAGAATTTGACCGCAATCCTGATGGAAAGTGACGACGCGGTCGACGATGGATCATGCTTGCCTAGATACCGATTCACTCGAGACTTGAAGACACCTAGATTATAAGAGCGAGTGTGGCTCAGCGGGACCTCGAGCGCCTTTCGATTTGCCGCACCTGGGTTCGAATCCCGACTCGGCCCTGCACCAATGACTTATAGTTAAGTGTAGATTTTGCACGCTCGCTCTAAAACGGTGAAGGAAAACATCGTGATGAAACCCGCTTACGCGCTTTGAAGTGGTAGGCTCTGGCCGTGGCTGTAATACCCACCGAACAAAGCCATGCCGTCAAGCGACCTAGTCGTGTTTCGGGATGATGTTCGGTGAACCATCGGGGAGACGGGTCTGAGCAGCCGCTCAACTGCCGTATCTCTCTAGATCTATGTGCTCCATCTTAGGCCACAACATTGCTTCACATCAGGCGAGATAGTGGCTAAACATAGACGTATTAAGCGTAAAAAAAAACGGGAAATAAAGACGACGGTAATGTGTTCCATTCCTTAGCTGTTCGCATCAAAAAGGTCAAATCAAGTCAAATGAAATCAAAATCTCTTTAATCATTTTGGCATCACAGACGCACTTATGAACGTCAAATTATCACAATGACTCTACCACCGTATCGGAAAAAGAACCACTACTCAGAAGATACGGCAAGAAACTGAGGGGCATTTTTTTAGAGATTTTGTTTCAATTTTTCGGGGTTTTACAATGTTCTGTTTCTTATGTACCAGTTGCTTACTTTGCAGAAGTGGAATGTTCCAAGGTCAAAGCAAAACGCTTTGTTCGGGCAGGAGGAATGTCAACCTTAGGAGTTATTTGATGGACAATTGTTTATATAGCATGACAGAGTCCTAGGTCCCTAGTCTACTCCAGCCGCGACAAACTCACGTAGAATTTGCATTAGTGCATTTTAAAACGTTCACTGATTTTTCTCGCTGGCTGTACTCTTACATACAATATGGTGCACAGTAGCTCTATGCTTGAAAACATCATACCATTAACTTTTATGTGAACTTATGTGAAAATTCACTATTATTTAATACACAACTTAAGCCGTAATTTGTTAAACCTAATAAAATTTTAGAGCCTTCGAAAGTTAAACATATTAATAAATAAACATTACAAATAAAAAACCTCAAATAGTTACAAAAAAGTAAAATACTATAATTTTATAACCATGCTAGTCAATGAGAGAGGCATAATTCACGCTTCCACTGTAAAGATCTATAGATCATTACGTATAGATCTCCTCGATCGTTCAAAGAAATCAGAAAAAACCACTTGGACAGAGTACCATAACGCATACCAATATACCTGTCCCGTTCTGACGTAGCGGTCGTTGCAAGTTGGAAAGGGATAGGTATAGCTCTTATTCAAGTGTGTATCCCGGTCTAAAATTCAGTCTGGTTCCAGCCACGGCAACGTGCGGACGTATTTTTTGTTCCATTTTCAAGTTATTGACATTTTTTCTGGAGTGCGACATTTCCCGGATTATGAACTGCAGTGTTTCCCAAATTGCTAACCGATCGATTGCGAAGTGCATTGTGGTGTGATTCTCAAAGTTTCGGATCTAAGAGACAATTTTTTCATAAATATTTCTTATTTATGATTTGGATTTTCAAAAAGGTTTGTGTTTTGACTTTTATTTTGTTTATGATGTATAGTTGTGTCGCATTACTGGGATCTCCGGAGAAATATGACACTGTTTGGGAAGTGTCCCGATTGGTATGTTGAACAAATTTGTTCAGGAACTTCAAGAACTTGAATGAGGTGTTCAAACTGTTTTGTATAAGTCGAAATGTTGTAACATAAATTCAATTCAATTTAAATTTATAATAATCTGACAATTTGAAGTTAATTATATAAATAATATTAGTTTAGATTATAATTTATATATGTACAAATATATAGAATGATAAAACTAAACTAACCTAAATTTAAATTAAAATTTATTAGACAACTTAGGATTACATAACATAACAAAATACAAAAAAAAATATTTTAATTACATAATATAGGTGAACTATTTTTTTTTTATTGTTTCAAATAAGTCAGCATTTTTGAATTTATTTTATTTATTTATAAATAACATACTACTGGCAAAAATATTATAATAAAAATAATATAGTTGACCTGCGTGACAGTTTTAATTTAATATATCTAAATCTTATAAAATATATAATTCTTATATGTAATATATACAAATTACCATTCTTAAAAATAGTGCGTACATATTAATTAATAATGTTATGTTCATCATTTAAATGTAGACAAAACACCATTTTGTGATTCTATTATCAAATAGTATTTTAATACAATAAGATACAATTTTTTAAATTTTTTAGGCAATATTAAAATAATAAATAAAATTCATTTATTTCGGACAACTTGGTCCATAGTATTTTTTAGTATATACATGCAACTTACTCACTATGTTAGTTCACAATTAAAATTCAAATTAAATTAAATTGTATTGTATTGATTAATGTAAATTAAATTAAATAGATTAAATTGAAATTCTAATTGAAATCTTAACACAAAACAACACAATACAACAATAATAACAATATTTTAAATTTATTTAATTTACTCCGTCTATTCATCGATCCACAGGTTTGACATGTAAATCGATGAACCGTCGAAGAAAAACCGAATCCATTCTTTCGGCTATCATCTTCAGTATTTCGTTGCTACTCCCCCTCACACGTTGCATAACTGAAGCGGTTTTTTTGCGAATGTTCGCGTAGAAGTCTAGAATAATTAAGAATATTTAAATGTCCTACCTCGCACTTTACTGCACGGCTACCATTTTTCTTGCACGTCCTGGTTGACTGGTAGAACATGCACACAAACTGTTTTCTGCTAAAGAATAAATAAAAAAATTATAAACTTTAGTGTGACGGGCCAACTTATCGCTAAAAGCGACCTCTCCCAGGTAACTTTTGGAAGGAATAAACGGATTTAGATACCAAAACAAGCAATTGCTAAGTACACTTATAAACTATAGTACAACGGGTGGAGCTATCGCTAAAAGCAATCTCTTCCAGTTTACTTTTGGATGGAAAGAACTAACGGGGGGAGAGGGGTTGGTATCACCATCAGCCCATCAGGTTCCCACTGCTGGGACACGGGCCTTCTCTCATAGAGAGAGTATGGGCCATAATCTACCACGCTGGCCTAATGCGGTTTGGTGGATGTCATATGTCCTTGAATTTTTGTGATTGATCCTTTTTTTTTGTTATTGACATGCCGGTTTCCTCACGATGTTTTCCTTCACCGTTTTTTATAGCGTGTTAAAGAAGTTGTGAGTGTGTGTGTGTGGGTTGGTATTGTGCATACATAACTATTTTTTTGTTTGAATGGTTTCGTCAGCGAAATAGGGGATCGGACAGTAATCGAGATAAAATCTAAAATTTAGTTAGAACGAATGTTTGTCGAACCAGAAAGATCATTCAATCAATATTTTTGTGATATAATAATGATTTATATTTTTAAATCAATAAATAACTCTGACATTTTTAATCTGTTCTTCATCTCAAAGGAAACAACATTGATTTAAACAACAGCGCATCACGTCATTTGTAGGCAAAAGCCGTGAGTCAAGCTTGTGTTTAGCTTGGGTTTTTGCTTTTCATATAATATATTTTTGCTAATTTTTTCATTCCATTACTACAATATCGTCCCCAAACGTCACAAAACGTATTAGAATCTCTTTGCAAGTTTTATTTCTAAGAGTTTGTAGTCTTCTACCTACACATGACGTCACAAGTTTTGAAGTGACCTTTTGCGCGGCAATATTTGAAACATAATATTTAAACATAGTTTTAGGTACTTTTAGAGCGTTATTTCATTAAAATAGTACTTTTCATGGCTATATATATGAATTGTAGTTAATTTGAAACACTTTCTAATAAGATGTCCGATCCCCTATTCCTGAACATGAGACTTCAAAACTGAACTCAAGTAAAGTCAAAAAATATTTATTAAATAGGCACAAAAATGCACTTTTATCGTAATATACAAATCAATTCATCAGGCGAGATAGTGGCCAAACATAGATCTATTAAATGTAAAAAAAACATTAAAAATGGTAACTTAAGGTAACATGACTTTAAACAAATAGGTAAGCATGTCTACCCATTTCTTTCCCATACTCAAATTAAAGTCTATTTATTAAAATAAAGTATATTTTTTAAGGTTTTTAGTTTTAGTTTCATGTTATTAATAGATATAATAAAGAATTTTAGAAATATTGCAAAAAAATTAAAGTCTGGGTGCAGAAAAGAAATGCGAAAACTGACTCTACCAGTGCTTCGGAAATACGCCCGCTAGAGAAGATAGCACCAAGAAACTCTGCGGGGATGATTTGACATTATTCTGGCTTAACATTGTATGTAATGATTTAGCATTATTTTCGTTTGACATTATAATGATTTGGCATTATTTTCGTTTGACATTATAACGATTTAGCATTATTTTCGTTTGACATTATAATGATTTGGCATTATTCTGGTTTGTGCCGCGGCAGCGCCCGGCGAAGAGCCAGAAAGTAGTTTTCCCGTATAAAGTTACTTTACTATATCAACGGAAACAGAGTAGGGGGACATCGGGATGTATTCTTAAATATTTTATTAAAGTACCACTGTCCCCGTTTAACGGGGACACGACTTAAGGGGACCACGGACATACACCGGCTATTGTGTCGACGCGATCGCGGTCGCGGGTGGTGGCTAGCATTTCATAAATTTTAGAAAACAGTCACTTAAACAACCTTTTTACGACTGATTATAAACAAACATTTACTTTATGGGAATATTTTTTTATCTGGCCATAAAGTATTGTGAATAACGTGTCCTTTCTTTTATGATCTTTTTGTTTAAGTTATGAGGTAGGAAAGTTATTGTGTGTAGTACCACAGAATACTAAGGGACAGAAGCATCACTCCGCAAAGAAATTTAAACAAATAGTGACTCTTGCTATGACGCAATAAAATTCAATTCAGCTCGCGTAGCGTTCCATACCCACCAGTCATATTAACCTACAGAGCGCCTCTCTTTCTATCGCATAGCTCTTATCTCTTCTGACGCGGCACGTGTAACGACGCGCGACCCGCCGTCGGTGTCCGGCTATGTACTTGTAGCTTCGTACCTACAGTGCGGAGTGCGCTAGGCCTGGTACTACAATGAAGCTGGGAGTAATGAATCAATATTTGTTATATAAATGTGAAATTTCTCACTTTGGATGTATTTAACCGACAATAATAAGTTTTTAGAAAAACAAGAACCGACTTCAAGACTAAACTTATATTTTTAGTTATTTTTTCGTATATCAATTTCGATAAAACTAATATAGGACCACCTCTGAAGTAAAATCTACCAAACAAAAAAAGAATCATCAAAATCAATTTATAATTAGCGGAGTAATCGAGTAACAAACAAAAAAAATAAAAAAAAACATACCGTACCGAAACACCAACCAGTTCTCGAACTAAACGTGTCAATACTAATAAAAAAACCGAATACTAATAAATTAATTAATTAAACACATGTTGCGTCACGATCTGGCGATAAGACCGACCGGAACTTCGCTTTTTAATTAAGTTGTTTATATATCACGCTGTTTATGTTAACTACTGTCTAGTCAGATAGCGCTAGTGGCTAAGTGGGAGAACGTGTGACTTTCGATCCGATGCACCCGAGTTCGAATCCCCGCACCACTGACTTTCTTTAGTTATGTGCGGATTAAACATTCGCTCTAAAAATGATGAAGGAAAACATCGTGAGGAAACCGGCATGTGCAAGAACTTATCACAAAAGTTCTAGGACATGTGATATCCACCTGCACTGGGCCAGCGTGGAGGATTATGGGCCATACTGTCTTTATGAGAGAAGGCCCGTGTCCCAGCAGTGGGAACGTGATGGGCTGATGATGATGATGATGATGACTATCTAGCATAATTTGAGAGCTAATTATGTATAAACACAGACAGTCTCTTGGCTGTGTCAGTTGTGTCAGTGTCAGCTGTGAAACAACAAAATCTCATCGAAACATTTCAGTTGTTTCGTGATTGAGTAACGAACATCCATCCATCCATCTATCTACCGTATTATCTACGTAATAGTTATCTTAAGCTCTGCTATATAAATCTAATAATATGACACGACTAAACAATAGGTTATGGGCCGGGTTACCTAAGCAGCTGTCTAGGCATTGCAGATAGAGTTAAATCATTCCTAGACGCAGATTCAGATATCAATACCAGTTGATACCAGTTTGCGTCAGAATCTGGCTTTGTTTCGTAGAGATTAGGTTTTGCAATTAATCTAGACAACTTTTTATTACATTCTTTTTAGAGCGAGTGTGGCTCAGTATGAACACGTGCGACTTTCGATCCGACGCACCCAAGTTCGAATCCCGCTGGCCCCGCACCACTGACTTTTTTAAGTTATGTCAGGCCTAGCGCACTCCGCACTGTAGGTACATGTACATAGGACACCGACGGCGGGTCGCGCGTCGTTACACGTGCCGCGTCAGAAGAGATAAGAGCTATGCGATAGAAAGAGAGGCGCTCTGTAGGTTAGCATGACTGGTAGGTATGCAGCGCTACGCGAGCTGGATTGAATTTTATTGCGTCATAGCAAGAGTCGCTATTTGTTTAAATTTCTTTGCGGAGTGATGCTTCTGTCCCTTAGTATTCTGTGGTTATGTGCGGATTTAACACTCGCTCTAAAACGGTGAAAGAAAACATCGTGACTAAACCGGAATGTTCAAGAATTTATCACAAAAATTCAAGGACATGTGACATCTACCAACCCGCATTGGGCCAGCGTGGTGGATTATGGCCGATACTCTTGTAATAGGCTGATGATGAACTGCTTTTTATACATACACAACCAACTATTCAATATTATATTTTTCTCTTTTTTATGAAACTGAGTGATTTGACGAAGAAGTCGTTCGTCTCATGTTTTTTTTCATATAAAAGTCATAAAATCTGACCTGCGGCTTGCCCAATAACACCACAGCAGCTGATATGATCATCAGCCTATTAGGTTCCACTGCTGGGACACGGGCCTTCTCTCATAGAGAGAAAGTACGTTGCGGCTGATATGACCATAGACAATCCAAAATTTCATAACAATAATAAATAATAATTAATAGCTGCAATCTAGGCATTACGACAGACTTGCCTGAGCCAGACGATAAAATAATTATCTTTGTTATAAACCTATTAATCATGTATAGATACGGCTATATTGTTTAGTAATAGCCAAATAGCAAGTTTTCAAGGTTAACTTTTTTGCAGAGCATGCAGTTTTTTATGGCTTGACATAGTTAGTGCATACAGCCACTGTCAAGTAAATTTCTGAAAATTATAAACAAAATTATTCACTTCTGTTTATTTGGAATGGAGATAGTTTATACGTTTCATTAACACACAGGATACTTTTTATCCTGTAAAACGAAAAAGAAGCAAAAAAATGTTATTTTGGAGACCAAAAAATTATACACTAATAAATAAAGAAAACAGAAATAAAAAGGGTATAGTATAAGCATCTAAACTTAAATGACGGTTTTCGCTCAGCACACATTTCAAGTGTTGTAAGTCACGTTATTTGACACCCGACGCTGGTTTTCAGCAAAACCCCATGGCGTGCGGATATATGGCTTTAAATGTAAAATAGAAGCTAAACTATTATATATAGCAGTAGTGCGCAAGCATTACTGTGTTCCGGTTTGAAGGGCATTGTAGCCAGCGAAATTACTGGGCATTATGAGACTCAACAACTAATTGTCTCAGGGTGACGAGCGCAGTGCAGCACCGCGCAGAATTCTGCAAAACAAAGTTCTGGGTGGTGCTGTTATTGTTATGGACTGGCGTATTGCTTACCATCAGGCAAACGACCAGCTCGTCTCGTCATTCAGTTACATAAAAAAAATATATATATATACGTACATATAAATATATATGTAACTAGCTGCGCCCTACGGTTTCACCCGCGGTTTCTCGGAATAAAAATTAGCCTATGTGTTAATCCAGGGTATAAGCTATATCCATACCAAATTTCATCAAAATCCATTTAGTAGTTTTTGCGTGAAAGAGTAACAAAAGTACATCCATACATCCATTCTTACAAACTTTCGCGTTTATAATATTTTATTATTATATTAGTATTATTTATTAAATATCAGTAGGATAAAAAGTTCCGGAGCAATCATAAACTGAATTCTATGCGGGTGAAACCGCGCGGCGCAGCTAGCAAGCTATGATACAATACTAACAACTACTATCAAATCGTGAATGAATCTTCTACTCCTCCCAGTGCCCTCACGACCCGAACTTCAAAGGGCACAATACAAAGAAAGTAGCGCATGAAAAAGAAAATAATCTATGGTCCAAGATGGCGTCACGTTGCCGCCATTGTGTAAAAATGGCGCGTGACCCCGACATTTCAAGCCCGGGTCACGATATTTTCGTTTCTTAGTTTTTGTCAATCTATGGTGTGACAATTTAGTTTATACTTTCTCACGAACAATCCCGAGAATCATTTTGAATTATTAACAAATAGCTGCGCCCCGCGGCATCACCCGCGGTTCCCTGGACAAAAATGAGTATATCGAACAGCCAAGGAGTGAAAAGCATTGCCGACGTCTGTTTCCTGACAACTACAACCTGGGAGTCTTCAAATCAAGAGTGAACAGGTATCTTCTAGGCGAGCGTGTTACATCTTAGACCACACTACGCTTACTATCAGGTGAGATAGTGGTCAAACGCAAACCTATAAATAGTAAAAAAATATCACCGTAAAATTGTAAATACCGTTAGATTATAATCTATCTCGCGAGATTGTAAATCGTCTAAAGATTGTGAACCGTCGCATTATATTTCGGTAGATTATAATCTATCAAAGTGAAACTGTTAATCATAAACATACGCGAATATAATATACATGTTTGCGGCGCTGAGGTGGCCCAAGGGCCAACCTCGCCGCACCTAACCTAACCTACCGAGGGTTGCCCCTTATACGTTTGATTGTAAGCAGTATGTTACGGTTAACAATCTTTCCAGCTTATAATCTCGCGAGACAGATTAAAATAGATCTAACAGTATTTACATTTTTTTTTATATGTTACATATCCAGGGTATAAGCTATCGCCATTCCGAATTTCGCCCAAATCCATTGAGCCGTTACGGCGCGCGTGAAGAAGTAACAAACACACTAACAAACTTTTGCATTTATAATATAAGTGTGATGAATATATAAACTTATATTATATTATATGTATGATTAATGATTACAATATATTAATCTTAGCACCTAATTATAATTATATAATAGACAACTTTTACCGTATTATATACAAAAAGCTTCTTAGAGCTTCATAGAAAAAAATTGCGATGACCAAAGAAAGGTTTTGTTCGTAAGTTCTATTAGGCCTAGCGCACTGCGCACTGTAGGTACGAAGCTACAAGTACATAGCCGGACACCGACGGCGGGTCGCGCGTCGTTACACGTGCCGCGTCAGAAGAGATAAGAGCTATGCGATAGAAAGAGAGGCGCTCTGTAGTTTAATATGACTGGTAGGTATGCAGCGCTACGCGAACTGAATTGAATTTTATTGCGTCATAGCAAGAGCCGCTATTTGTTTAAATTTCTTTGCGGAGTGATGCTTCTGTCCCTTAGTATTCTGTGGTTCTATCAGATAGTTTATAAAAAAACTAAAACAGGTTATAGTCATTTGATTCATGACTTATCGACCAATGGTTGTCTATATTGTAATACTCATACCTTGACATATTATAGTCATTTATCATGAATTTATACTTAGTTTTTGTTTCAATTGTTTTTAATTTGATGACGAATGGTTTGCTAGGGAAATTAAGACGCGTTTTTTTTATGAAACTTGATAATGAGACAAGCCCATGGTAAGCGTCATGTCCAAGATTTTTTCACAAAAAGTCAAGGACATGTGACATTCACCAACCCGCATTAGACCAGTGTGGTGGATTATGGCCCATTCTCTCTCTATGAGAGAAGGCCCGTGTCCCAGCAGTGGGAACGTGATGGGCTGATGATGATATTATAAGTTTTATTTTTGTAAATAATTATAAGCAATAAATGGGCATTTATAATTATAATAATAAAGTCTTACTTCTTTTTGGAGATGTCATAAGTAATACATTTCTAATTCTCAACTAAAATAACTTAAATATAATATACAAAATATAATAAAATGATTCTAAAAGGCCTATCGGTCGAGGGAAAACACAAAACTTTTATTTTTGTCATTGAATTACATTTCCAATAGAACCCAGAACATCTTGTGCAAATATGGAGTGGGCATATATATACACACATCAGAAACACACATTCATGTGTAGAACAAGGTCAATAAAAACTACAACAAACGACTTCAAGAATTCTTCCAATAAACTATCAGAAATACATCCTAGAAATTCAATACGCTTGTTTCTTGAAGGCGCCATTATCAATAAATTAATATCGATACCGATTGCCATTTAAATTTTTATTCTACGAATAAAATATATATTATATATTAATCCTATTATATTGACGTGGTCATAAGCATATATTTTTGCATTAAAATCATTATTATGTGAATGCAAACATTAAAAACAGGTTGTTTAAGCTTGTCGATGTAGTCGTAAATTGTCGAATGGATATGGCGGCCACAAATTTGTCTAGTTTTATCTTTGGATTATTGTTTAGGGGACACTGGGGAAAACGTGGTTATAAAATGTGGGACCATGGTCTTCATAGTTCCTGGTTCCCTAGATACAGGGAATCCTAGTTAGGAGCCAGGGTCTATGTATGTGATCGTTGGGCGTTATTTATTTATTTATTTTATTTTATAATGAATAGGATTGTTAAAACTGAAACGCAATAAAAATATGAAGTGTAATTCATCTGACTATAATGTACTGACTATAATATGACTGCTCAGATCTGTATTCTTGATGGTTCCCCTAACAACACTATGTAATTTTACAAATATAACGTTCACTATTGGCCGCATTGTACAATTTTAACATAAAATCGACTAACTAAATTTGAGAAAACAGCCGTTAAACAAAAGGATGTAAGTTTAAATAAGAACACTTTTTTGAATCTGTAAATTATCCCTAAGTTTAATTTTATGATTTTAAAAACTATTTGCTGGCAGTTAATTCGTTTCCAAATTCAATTTACCTTATATGATGAATGTATATCATTTGTTCCCCCGCTTCCTCTAAAATTAAGAAGCTCTAAAATGCTTGACGACGCCTACACCCAACGAAGCTGCAACCTCATTTCAACACCACCTGAATACCAAAGCCAACATTGCCCGCTCTCCTCTATAATCTACACAATAAATAAATCAGTACCCTCGTTCGCAGACGAAGATGTCACGCGACATCTCTAACTTTAAAAAAAGCTCTTTTACAGATTATAAATTACCTGATTATTAGTTAAAGGTATTGAATTGAAAAGAAATATATTTTTATTGGGTTCGTTTGTTTGACTTTATTGAGGCAGAGAAGATATGACGTTTTTGGAAAGCTCTAACTTTTAAATAAATGTAAAAGGAACTTTTTTTTAATGTTACTGAATGACGAGACGAGCTGGTCATTTGCCTGATGGTAAGCAATACGCCAGCTCTTAACAATAACAGAACCAACCAGAACTTTGTTTCGCAAAATCCAGCGCGGCGCTGCACTGCGCTCGTCACCCTGACCTGAGGCAATTAGCTGTTGAGTCTCATAATGCCCAGCAATTTTGCTGGCTCAAACCGGATCATAGTAATGCTTATGCACTACTGCTTGGCGGCTGAATAACTGGCAAAGCGGTGGTACCCAACCAGACGGCCTCTCGCATACGAGAAACCTACCGCAACGTTTTTATACCTTACTATAGGACTTTCTTATAACATACCACGCCTGCTAGAGAAGATAGCACCAAAAAACTCTGCGGGGATGTCTCTTTTTAAATCTTTCAAAACGTCTTTAAATATAACTCTAAACAATGGAGGTTATACATTATAATTAACATAACAGAATGTCAAACAGAAGTGCGAGTGAGATGTCCCTAGTCATAGTATCAGTAACAGAAAATATGTGTAATATATAAATAGGTATATAGATACAAAAGCAATATTACAAGTCAAATTCAAAATTAACATTAAATCTAACAAACTATAACATTACAGTATAATAAATAAATTAAACATATTAAGTCAGTCACAATTTTCAACAATTTTTATTGTATCATAATTGGTAATGCAAAATTGCTGCGCGGATGGGTGACCGTTTGTACGGTCATCATCATCATCAGCCCATCACGTTCCCACTGCTGGGACACGGGCCTTCTCTCATAGAGAGAGTATGGGCCATAATCCATCACGCTGGCCCAGAGCGGATTGATGGATGTCACATGTCCTTGAATTTATTTGTGATTAATTCTTGGACATGCCGGTTTCCTCACGATGTTTTACTTCACCGTTTTTGGAGCGAGTGTTAAATCCGCACATAGCTTAAGAAAGTCAGTGCTGTGAACTTGTGAAGCCAGTGGGATTTGAACTCGGGTGCGTCGGATCGAAAGTCGCACGTGCTCCCACTGAGCCACACTCACTCCTCATGATTTGTACGGTATTATAATTGCAGTGCCACTGGTGCCACACAGAACCTTTAATGCCATGGAATGAGCTGCAAAACACTGTTTCGCGCTCGTCATCCCAAACATCAGATATTAAGTCTCATATGCCCAGTAATTTCGCTGGCTACAATGCTCTTCAAACCGAAACACAGTAATGCTTGCGCAGTACTTGGTGGCTGAATAACTGACAAGGCGTACCTACCCAGACGGCCTCTCGCATTCGAGAGACCAACCTACTTAAGCCGAGAGTAAAAAGATATTTTAAATATACCTTTTCCAAAGTTTGTAGAAACGAATGATTCAATTTGTTCGCATATAATTATATTTTTTATCTCACATTACCTGTTATTTATTAGCTATTAAGATATTTAGAAGTACATTATGTTATGTGGGTACATAATTTAGGAATGTTTTAGAGAATTAATAATTATAATTATTGTTTTGTCAAATTTTATTGGCAACCGTGAAATGTTAAGTTTATTTTTATTTAAGACTTGTTTTGACCGGTTTTTTTGACAAAATCTTTAGGTATTGAAACGTATACATATATTTATATATAATTGAATACATTAGGTCAAAGTTGAATGCTAAGTCTAAGCCCAGAATACTAAGGGACAGAAGCATCACTCCACAAAGGAATTTAAACAAATAGCGACTCTTGCTATGACGCAATAAAATTCAATTCAGCTCGCGTAGCGCTGCGTACCTACAAGTCATATTAACCTACAGAGCGCCTCTTTTTCTATCGCGCCGCTCTTATCTCTTCTGACGCGGCACGTGTAACGACGCGCGACCCGCCGTCGGTGTCCGGCTTTGTACTTGTAGCTTCGTACCTACAGTGCGGAGTGCGCTAGGCCTGGTATAAGTCGAATGCCAAGCCAGTGCTTAGTAACGACTATTTATATCGGTCATAGAAAAGACATCAACGCGTTCATCTCAACACGGGAGCCCGTTGATGTCTTTTGAACGGAATTTCAAACGTAACAGTAAACTTTTATTACGAATAGAAAAGGCTTTATTGTACACCAAACAAAAATAATCAGTAAGTACATGAAAATCACTTACAAACTAAAGTACAAGTGGCAGACTTGTGTGTGATGTAAAATTTTTACTTTTTATCTAGATCAAAACAATCATTCATCATTCCAAGACGACCTTAAACTTCACAAAAATCACTTTGCAAGTTTACTTTTCTAGAAAGGAGGTCGTCCGTCCTTCGAGAGATGTGACCAGCCCATTGCCACTTCAGCCTGCTATTTTCGATGGGCTATGTCGGTTACTCTGGTTCTCTGTCGGATTATCTCATTGCGGATTTTATCTTTCAGAGAAACTTTCCATAGCTCGCTGAGCGACTTTGAACTTATGGATTAGTCTCACTGCGAGTGTCCACGTCTCGGCTCCGTAGGTCATTACTGGTAGGACGCACGCAATAAAGACTTTTGTCTTAAGGTTGCAAAGCTAAGTTGGTAAGCTTGTCGTCTCGTTTGCCTTCATATGACGTCATACGTTCTGAGGTGACCTTTTGCGTGGCCATATTTGAAATATATAACACATAAACATAGCTTTAGTTACGTTTAGGACTATATTTGATGAAAATATTTTTCTGTGCACAAACATTTGTCCAGTCGCGGGAATCGAACCCGCATCCTCAGTGATGTATGTGATTTGAGTCAACCTGCCCAACCACTACACCACAGAGGCTGCCAGCAATTGCACAGTGTATATATATTATAGTTAAATTTAAACAATGCAATGGAATCAGGCGTGACGTTGCGGAAATTCATCTCAAAACTGAAACGCAATGAAAATATATAGTGTAATCCCGCTGAATATTATGTTGGTTGTTGTTAGTTCCTAACAACAACACTCTTTGTACGACACGTGTTTCGCCGTCTGCACGAGGCATCATCAGGTGTCGACTCGCCGAACGCTAGAACGAGAGTGAGCTCATTACGGCGCTCCGTCGCTTTAAATACCCTCTCGCACGTCGTCTCTGCCACGTGACGCGTGATCGAAGATGCGTAATAATGGAGACGACACGTGAGTTTGGTCATTCAGCAGTGTATGAGCTTGGTTGTTGTGTTTTAAAATTTCTAATTGTTCCAGTACACACAACCGGAACCCTTTTTCACAAACGTGTAAAATTTTGTATGTATTATTGTCATTAATTGAGTGACCGGTGTCAATAAGATGTTTAGCAAAATGGGATTGATCTGGGTGGTCGTTTCTGTATGCAGCAATATGTTCCTTAAAACGTGTTTCAAAATTCCGCCCGGTTTGACCTATGTAAACCCCATTGCAACCGTCGCAAGTCAATTTGTAAACGCCTGACTTTTTATTGTTATTTAAATGATCTTTTCCGTTACAAAGGTGACGCATATTTTGATTGGTACGGAACGCGACATGTACGTTGTTTTTCTTTAGCAGTTTAGCAATTTTTTCCGAGATGGTACCTAAATAAGTCAAACTACCTACAAATTTTGTGATATTATCGGGTGGAACAGCAAATAATAGTGAACGGACTCTATCCTTTTGTTTCTTTTTAATAAGGTTATCTACCATTTGTTTACTGTAACCGTTGGATAACGCAATTTGATAAATTATATTTAATTCTTTTACGTAATTATCCGTGGTAAGTGGGACTGTCATTAACCTGTGTACGTAACTCCGAAATGCCGCTAGTTTATGTTGAAAGGGGTGGCAAGAAGAAGAAGGGATGGCTACGTCTGTATGTGTCGGTTTTCTATAAATTTGGAAGTTTATTTTATTGTTGACTTTCGTGAGGGTTAAATCTAAAAAGTTGATGGAACTATTTTCTTCAATTTCCAATTTAAACTTAATTTTGGGGTGTATGTTGTTTATTTTATTTAAAAAGACATCCATTTGTCGCCATGAACCAGTCCAACATATTAATATGTCGTCGACATATCTGTAGTAAAATAGTATTTTTGGTTCATTTACTATGTGTTTGGATAATTTTGAGTCCAAACACATAGTAAATGAACCAAAAATACTATTTTACTACAGATATGTCGACGACATATTAATATGTTGGACTGGTTCATGGCGACAAATGGATGTCTTTTTAAATAAAATAAACAACATACACCCCAAAATTAAGTTTAAATTGGAAATTGAAGAAAATAGTTCCATCAACTTTTTAGATTTAACCCTCACGAAAGTCAACAATAAAATAAACTTCCAAATTTATAGAAAACCGACACATACAGACGTAGCCATCCCTTCTTCTTCTTGCCACCCCTTTCAACATAAACTAGCGGCATTTCGGAGTTACGTACACAGGTTAATGACAGTCCCACTTACCACGGATAATTACGTAAAAGAATTAAATATAATTTATCAAATTGCGTTATCCAACGGTTACAGTAAACAAATGGTAGATAACCTTATTAAAAAGAAACAAAAGGATAGAGTCCGTTCACTATTATTTGCTGTTCCACCCGATAATATCACAAAATTTGTAGGTAGTTTGACTTATTTAGGTACCATCTCGGAAAAAATTGCTAAACTGCTAAAGAAAAACAACGTACATGTCGCGTTCCGTACCAATCAAAATATGCGTCACCTTTGTAACGGAAAAGATCATTTAAATAACAATAAAAAGTCAGGCGTTTACAAATTGACTTGCGACGGTTGCAATGGGGTTTACATAGGTCAAACCGGGCGGAATTTTGAAACACGTTTTAAGGAACATATTGCTGCATACAGAAACGACCACCCAGATCAATCCCATTTTGCTAAACATCTTATTGACACCGGTCACTCAATTAATGACAATAATACATACAAAATTTTACACGTTTGTGAAAAAGGGTTCCGGTTGTGTGTACTGGAACAATTAGAAATTTTAAAACACAACAACCAAGCTCATACACTGCTGAATGACCAAACTCACGTGTCGTCTCCATTATTACGCATCTTCGATCACGCGTCACGTGGCAGAGACGACGTGCGAGAGGGTATTTAAAGCGACGGAGCGCCGTAATGAGCTCACTCTCGTTCTAGCGTTCGGCGAGTCGACACCTGATGATGCCTCGTGCAGACGGCGAAACACGTGTCGTACAAAGAGTGTTGTTGTTAGGAACTAACAACAACCAACATAATATTCAGCGGGATTACACTATATATTTTCATTGCGTTTCAGTTTTAAATTTAAACACTTTCTGAAAAGTTGTCCGATCCCCTATGAACGTTAAATCGTCTATGGTTCAAAAATGTCACCGATTCTAGTCCGACGTATCTCAAAATTGGCATTCCCGAGTCTGCAGCCCCACAAAAACCCCCCGTGCCTTTCCATCGAAACTAATGACGTAGGAATCTCTTTGTCCAGACGTCGTTCCGAGAACTGCCGCGGGACAATTATCGATTTTATTATTGTTTTTAATTGTAGCCGAGTTTTTTGATCGAACGTGATGCTTGCCGATCGAGCAGGTAATTTAAAAATAAACACGAATAATTAATTCAAATAGTCATAGCATTCATATGCGTACTACTGTTGACAGTGGTAAAGATCCTCATCAGGGCCCTAATTCACTATGACAAGTTAGCGATTCCTTGCTTCGAAATCACGTCAATTCCTTTATTTCACGTTGATTCTTCGAGTAAACACTTTATCTGAGCGTTGATTACTTACATCTGCGAAATTTGTATTCTCTATGACGCGTCATAGAGAATCATAGATATAAATACATGAATGCGTTATAGAGATGTCGTTTATTAATGAAGGAATCGACGTGATTTCGGGCCCTCTTATCTTATATTTCTTGGGGCACTGGTCGTAGCTTAACTGTAGCGTAACATTGGATTGGATTTTTTGGCTCAGGCTTTCCCTCATAGTTAGTTTTGGCCATAATCCGTCACGCTGGCCTAATGCGGGTTGGTGGATGTCACATGTCCATGAATTTTTGTGATTATTTGTTGGACATGCCGGTTTCCTCACGATGTTTTCCTTCACCGTTTTAGAGCGAGTGTTAAATCCGTACATAGCTTAAGAAAGTCAGTGGTGCAGGGTCAGCGGGTTTCGAACTTCCTTGAATTTTAGAAAACAAAATCCTTTAATGGTCTATGGGTTATCCAATTGCTTCTCCTTGTATGTAGTTAGTTTAGTTTTAGGTAGAGTGTAGAGTTGTTTCAGTAATAAAGGAATTCACCTGTGAGTGCGTCGAATCGAAAGTCGCACGTACTCCTACTGAGCCACACTCGCTCTCTACCAGTGTCAAGCTTTCAGCCAGTGTCAAAGAAATAATATTGGATATTTCTTTTACTGGTGGTTGAGTAAAATGTGTGAAGAGTGTATTTTTTTCAATCTCTCCACAGATTTATTATAATTTGTTTGAAAGCCAAAGCTATCGTATTTCATTAGCCTACGCCACGAACATAACGGTAAATAATCCACCATTATTACACATTCAGAGAAATATAACGTTCGGGAAACATAATAAATTCGGCCAATCACTTCCCGCCAAAAGTCAAGTAACTTAAGATAGTGAAATGACAGAGAGATTTTAAATAATAAAGCCATAGACAATCCAAAGATTCCGGGCCTACCTTGTCATAAATACGGCATTTCACACGTTGAAGTGGCGGTAACGGGCTTGTCATTAATATTCATTATAGAATTCGTTCAAGCGAAGCTAGCGTTTTCCACGCGGCTTCGAACGCGTTCGATAGCTTCTTTTGATTTCTTTATGGCTTCGCACGATATGTCTATTGAGCCAGTGTCTAGAATTTATACATTTGATTATCTTCAGCACCACAGAATCAATAATACGCTGCTTTGCCCGTGGTTATTCCGTTAACCTCTGGGAATTTTGAAAAAGTTTTCTTAACGCACCTTACAAAAGGAACGTGTTTTTTTACGCTTAATAGATCTATGTTTGGCCACTATCTTGCTTGATGTGAAGCAATGATGTGGCCTTAGATGGAGCACATAGACCTAGAGAGAGACGGCAGTTGAGCGGCTGCTCAGACTTCCGATGGTTCACCGAACATCATCCCGAAACACGAGTAGGTTGCTTGACGGTGTGGTTTTGTTCGGTGGGTGGTATTACAACCACGGCCAGAGCCTACCACTCCAAAGCGCGTAAGCGGGTTTCATCACGATGTTTTCCTTCACCGTTTTTAGAGCGAGCGTGCACAATCTCTAAAAACGTGTTTCATAATATTTTCTTGTTGCATCGAAAACTTCTCAATTTTCTAATCTATCATTCTCTTGTCAATTCTTAAACTACTTGGTTATGAGAAATACTGCTCCTACCTCGAAAAAAACCTATTGGGGAGCGTCCATAAATTACGTGACGTGTTTAAGGGGGGGAGGGGGTCGCGTCAAATCTCATCTAATCTTACGTTGGAGAGAGGGGGGGTCTCGGCAAATATCACGCAATTTTTTTTCTAATTAATACAAAAAAAAAAAACTATTTTAGTCCATTTAATCCAGATTGTACATACTTAAGATTTAATCTTAAGCGTAATTGTTTATTACATTCTAATTAAACTCTCAGCAATATCGATTACTAGTCTTAACTAGTCGTAAATAAAAGCACAAAGCAAATTTTTTTTTCTTTTTACAATAACAATCCAACGCGTGTACGTAAGAAATTAACCCACATTTTGAAAAATCTCACGACATCTCAGCAGGGGGGGAGGGAGTGACAGAAAATTAAAAAAAACACCTCACGTAATTTATGGACGCCCCCTTGTTTTGACAAGCTAGTCGTCTATATAATTATATATATTTTTGGTGATAATTTTTGGTCAGTAACAAAAGTGGTGCAAAGAGTGTTGGCCCTGCGCTAAATATTAATCATCATAATTATTTGAAGCAATTCTATTTTTAGTAGTTCCAGATTTTTGTCCAGGATCATAAGTATATATCTCATTTAGAGATTTAGAGCGGGTATCCTTTTGAACTTAGACAGTTTATCATACACGTCAAAATATAGTTCAACGATTCGAACAGTATTATTTCTACAGAAATTTCTACAAAAAAGACGCTATAGGGGACCGGACAACTTTTCAGAAAGTGTTTTATATTAAGTACAATTAATATATATAGCCATGAAATATACTATTTTAATTAAAAAAAAAGCTCTAAAAGTACCTAAAACTATGTTTAAATATTATGTCTCAAATATTGCTGCGCAAAAGATCACCTCAAAATTTGTGATATGTAGGTATATGTAGGTAGAAACCGACAAATTCTTCGAAACAAAACTTGCAAAGAGATTTAAATACGTTTTGTGAAGTTTGGGGACTATATTGTAGTAACGGAACGAAAAATTAGCAAAAATACATTTACACAAAAGCAAAAACGTAAAATAAACACAAGCTTGACTCACGGCATTTGCCTACAAATGACGTCATGCGCTGTGATTGTTGTTTCGTTTGAGATGAAGAACAGATTAAAAATGTCAGAATTATTTGATTTTATTTATTGATTTAACAATATAAATCATTATTATTTCACAAAAATATTGATTGAATGATCTTTCTGGTTCGACGAACATTCGTTCTAACGTCGTTGTCCGATCCCTATTGTTCGAAATCGCGAAGTCTCAATTTGGATTGAAGTTTGACTATGTCGCCGACTCTACAGATAAGCGTCAGTAACATACAGTTTTTCTATATATATATATACTTGTAGATGAATTAATTCAAATTATGTACGTATTGCTTTGAGTACGTTGTAGAGATAATATCTCCTAGCTATATCGTAAATAGATTTCTTTATTATTCGGATAAAAGTTGTTCTTCCGCTATCTAATACAAATGAGCTGTTTTTTCGGTTTTTTGGTGCTGAGTTGTGACAGTTCGTTTACTATGTTCGACTTTTTTTTTTATTTAAATTTCAATTTCAATTATTTATTGCGTTCCATAATATTATTAAACAGTTTGATTAGACAGTTGTGCCCCCGCGCCTGCGAGATTATGACGTGCGTTGGAGCTAAAGCGACACAAATGATGTAGACGAGTGCAAAAAGCCTGAATGAAATGCCTAAATAATAAGGCATAACTCATTTAACTAAATAATTCGTGGTGCAACAAAGTCACAATTCAGGACACTTTTTTTGTTTTGCGTTTTATTAGAATAATGTTAGTAATTTGAATTAAACTTTTGACATGAAACTATAGAAAACACAATAAAGCATCAATTTTATAAAGATTTTAAACCTACTACAATTAGACATCCAGTAATAAGGCAATAAATGCGAAAAAAATCTTCAAAGTCCTCTCCTGTAAAATTCAAAACTGAGCTGTTGTGACTTTGTAGCACCGAAGGTGCGAGATGTTGTCAATAAATACAGCTATTATGGTCCCTGTCGGGCATATCAATTAGAAGAGAGGAAGAAAACTAGTGAAAATAATAATTATTAAATTATAATAATTACTACACTATTTAATTTAATTTCTGTTTATTTAGGTGTATAATGTATATAGGGATTTATATATAGATATGTATATTTAATTATTAATTATATATTTTATTTGTTGTTTATATATTTTCTATCAACTTTATTATTTATTTATTAAATTATTATTATTATTTATTATTATAATACATGGGTATATATTACATTTAATTTGTTAAATGTATTATTGCCTAAAATAATTAAATTTATTATTATTATTAGTATTAATTTATTATTATCACTTACAAATTAGTATTTCATAAAATAATTGTCATGTCATGAGTCATTTCCGTAATGTAAACTATAATATTTTGTCATTTATATGCTCTTGGATGTCACAACAACTCTTATTAATTAATTATTTTTAATATGGCTTCGCTTACTTTAAATAATAATAAATTTCAAATATGCTTCATGAAGTGGATGGAAGTGGCTTAGCGGGGGCACGTGCGACTTTCGATCCGATGCACCCGAGTTTGAATCCGTATCCGATGCCGTCTTAATAACTCTATAGGATATAATAGGATATAATAGGTATAATAGATATAATAGATATAATATATAATAGGATAAAATTATGTGGTTCTGATTCAACTTGCAAGATTTGACCCAAACATTGCAAGTTAAATAAAAGCTTGTAATTACTTCTAATAACAGCCATTTTGTAATAGAAACTACAAATTTCATTCCTTTTTTGATATATTTTCGTACTGTCGTCAAGTCCTTGTCACACTATACAATTCAACTGTCACAAAAACTGTACCAAAAGCTGAAACAAGATCAAAATCTATTCGAAGAACTTTCAACAGGAACTCGAAAAAAGATATAATTAAAAAAAGAAATTTTAATATTGGCAACGGCAATCGATAAAATACTGCCAGCTTTTTAAAAATATAAAAATACATACGCACATTAGCGTTCGGTGTTGCCCCGTGGCGGTAAAAAGAAAAAAAGTAAAGGAACACAGGTACCTATATATGTATGTATGTAAGCATGAATGATAGGGCCTGACGGTTGGGTAGGGTTCGCATAGAAAAATATTTAAATTTGGAATGAATGTTTTTTTTTTACATAATCTTTTACTATTATAAAAATGAGTCAATTCTGTACGGACTTTATGGCGGGAAGTGAAAAGTGATACAGTTCGATTTTGTTTTATTTTCCAAACAAGTGTTATTTCGAGTGATCATGTGTAATATCGGTGGAATATTAACCATTATGTGTTCGTCAACGTGCACGAGTGTAGGCAAATGAAACAAAATAGGGAAAAACATTGCTTTTTGTGTTCTCCCAAAAAGTCCATGGAAAGCTTGAATAAAGTTCCACCACTTTATTGAAGCACTAGGAGAGGGTCCGGCTTGTAGAAATTATTGTAATTTTTACAAACTATCACATAAAAACTACGTAAGACAAGGCGGTATGGTCCTAGCGGCTTTGGCCTGTCCAAACGAGCGAATTAAAAAAAAACTGTACATTGAAGATATTTTTGAAAAACCTACTGGGATCGAAAACTACCTGAACGGATTTTAATGTGGTTTTCTGTGTTTGATAGCTTACATCTTAACTTAAAAACTGGTGTATTTTTTATAGCGCTGCGACATCGCAATGCTGAGATATCCTTACATAAGCGTATGAAGTCATGCAGAAAAAGCGAATTGCCACATTTTTTGCTTTCGTAACTGTTAGCCAATTTCGAGTAGTCCACGAACCAAGTCGCGGGCACAAGCTAGTTTAGAATATTTTTTAGAATGAATAGATTATTTTTGACATTTGAATAATTTTGTTGGTTTACTGATGCGGTGTCATGGGTGACTGACTATCTTTGAGGTCGTAATTTTTTATGAATTCAAATGCGTAGCGCAGGTAGTAGATACCGTTTTTGAAAAGAAACAAGAATGCGCAAGTCTAATGCGAGCTTTTTTGTCAAGATTTATAAAGGGGGTAAACAATTATAACAAAAAACCCGACTTCAATTCTGATGAATCTTTGAAGTCCAAGATCGAATATCGATTAAATTTTTATATATATTTTTTATGTAACTGAATGACGGGACGAGCTGGTCCTTTGCCTGATGGTAAGCAATACGCCAGCCCATAACTTTGTTTTGCAAAATACTGCGCCGCGCTGCACTCCACTCGTCACCTTGAAACAATTAGCTGTTGAGTCTCATAATGCCCAGTAATTTCGCTGGCTACAATGCCCTTCAAACCGGAACTCAGTAATGCTTCCGTACTACTGCTTGGTGGCTTAATAACTGGCAAAGCGGTAAATACCTACATCAAACGATCACATACATAGATCCTGGCCCCTAAATAAGATTCCTTGTATCTAGGGAACCAGGAAGTACGAGGACCATGGTCCCACAACACCCAGACACGAAACAAATGCTTGCGCTTTTTTTTTACTATTGTCCCGTTGAAGGCAACGGGACTAATATAATGTAAAGAAAAAAAAGCGTGTTGAATTTTCGGGTTTGATAACCCGCAACCAAAAAACAGATTCGAGCCAACCTGCCCAACCACTACACCACAGAGGCTGTCAAAAATACGTTTGTTTTTATATGATGAAATGGGCTCACTTTTGACAAGCACCCACCTGATGGTAAGCGTAGTTGCGGTCTAAGGTGGAGCACGTTTGCCCATGAGGTGCCTATTCACTCTTGTCTTAAAGAGTCCCAGGTTGTAATTGGAAGGAAATAAGGATTCAGGTAGAGAATTCCACTCCTTAGCAGTACCACAGAATACTAAGGGACAGAAGCATCACCCTGCAAAGAAATTTAAACAAATAGCGACTCTTGCTGTGATGCAATAAAATTCAATTCAGCTCGTGTAGCGCTGCATACCTACCATGAAAGAGTCGGCGAAGCGTTCAAGGTACCTAAAATGAATAAAAATAACACCTGAATTACAAATAATCAAGTATTAAAGTACCTAACATTAAAATTAAAAGCCTAAAGTTCCGATTCCATCTACAAACCGTTCGAAAACTAACAAAAAACTTATCGCATTCAAAATGCAAATGAGTTTCTTTGCTGTCCGTACTCGGTATCTGAGTCAAAAATTTTTGGAATACCGTCGGCCGGCCGCCGATGGTATCGTGGTTCGATTCCGACCGGTTGGGACTAGACGTCTCTATTTGTGACGTCATGGGGTGGGTAGTCAAAGTCGAAGTCAAAGTTAAATAGTTTATTAAATAGGCACAAAAGTGAATTTTTAAACGTCATAAACAGCATCATCATCATCAACCCATCACGTTCCCACAGCTGGGACACGAGCCGTCTCTCATAGAGAGAGTATGGGCCATAATAATAATCCACCACGCAGGCCCAGGACCCAGTGCGAGGTAGAATGTCATATGTCCTTGAATTTTTGTGATAAATTCTTGTATATGCCGGTTTCTTCACGATGTTTTCCTTCACTGTTTTTAGAGCTAGTGTTAAATCCGCACATAACTTAAGAAAGTCAGTGGTGCGGGGCCAGTGGGATTCGAACTCGGGTGTGTCGCATCGAAAGTCGCACGTTCTCCCACTCTGAGCTCTCCGTCCTGAGACAATTAGCTCTTAGCTCTCACAATGCCCAGTAATTTCGCTGGCTACAATGCCCTTCAAACCGGAACACAGTAATGTTTGCGCACTACTGCTTTGTGGCAGAATAACTGGCAAAGCGGTGGTACCCACCCAGACGGCCTCTCTCACACGAGAAACCTACCACCAGTCATTTATAAAGTTTAAAATACGTGTTAAAAAAACACTATTTCTCCCACAATATTTGCAAACATTAACGCCAGGTCGCCGGAGACAAAACGCACGGCAACCGCCGCGCGACCGCACGGCAACCGCGCGGCACCGGACGTAACCCGATCCGAGCTATCGGCTTTCTATTGTACCTTACGAGAGGTTAGATGTATAACTATGGCAGTTACGATGGCGCATTAAGCCGAGGGAGTGTTAGGCTGCCCGTGCACTGGAGCGGAGCGAGGTGGCGGAGCGGTGAGCTAGGCGAAAATCAAAATCTCTCTATTCAGTGTTGGCATCACAAACGCACTTATGAACGTCAAATGATCACCATGAATCTACCACCGTATCGGAAAAAGAACCACTACCTATTCAGAAGATACGGCAAGAAACTGAGGGCATTTTTTTGGAACTTTCGACACACTATATTTTATGTTTGTTTTTGATAATATTATGTTTTTTTATAGAACTGAGTGATGAGATGAGCATGTCGTTTGCCTGATGGTAAACGCCACGCCTGTCCATAACAATTGCAATGCCACCTAAAACTTTTAATACCTTAAAAAGCATTGCTTAGCACTGCATTGCGGTCATCACCCCGAGACATAAGTTTCTCATGCAAGAAAGTGAGGGGCATTTTATTATTATTTTTCATTTTCTACAATGTTATGTTTCTTATGTACCAGTTGGCTACTGTATAGATGCTTTTTTCATTAGAACAGTCTTAACACGTAATTTGAATTTACTTTCTGTGAGCTCCGTTATACATTTGGGAACTACCAATAGAATTGCATAAAATCTCCGCTCTTCAGTGGACAGGTAGTTCAGCTAGTTTAAAATTCATACAAAGCCGGGAAGTGGAGCGAGGACGCGGAGCGAAGAAGCGGAGAGGAGAACAGAGCAAAGCAGCTCAAATGACTCGTCGCATGCTCGCATTATAACTCCGCGTATGGAAAAACACAGTCCGCAACTCCGCTTCGCGTCTGTGTTTTTTTTTAACGTTTTGAGAGACTGGTGCCTGAGGTAGGTTCTATAGAACCTGTATTACAGGTCACCAGTGCCCTCCCGCGGTTCGATATTACGCTGTAATTTCTCTATGGTCCTATATAACTACAATGATACAGCTTTGTTTCAAACAAAGCAAATCTAGTGATACTTATAGAAAAAATATCCTTAACACATAATAGATAATAATGTAGTATTTTTGTACTGGTTATAGGCTTGCGTTTGACCATCTCCCCTGATGGTAAGCGATGATGTGGTCTAAGATGTAACACGCTTACCTAGAAGATACCTGTTCAATCTCGATTTGAAGACTCCCAGGTTGTAGTTGTCAGAAAACACAGACGTCGGCAATGCGTTCCACTCCTCACTCGTGCAGACAATGTGAATGCTATAGACAGACACAGTCCGCAACTTCGCTCCGTATTACTCCCTCACTCCGCTCCGCTGCCTTGCTCCACTCCAGTGGACAGGCAGCCTTTAGTCTGGCTATTTCGCATTGAAACACGATTTACTACGAGCCGGGCAGAGGAAGAAAGCGCGGCTCTGATTGGATGGTAAAGAGTATGAACTTTTCCTACACTAGCAGTAGTAGTTAGTGTTTTTTTTTAATAGAATCTGGCTTAACACGGTCTTTACATACATTAGTTTTGGTACAGTAAATCATGATTAAATTAAGCAAGTAAAATAAAAAATAAAAATTAAAAACACTACCTATTTAATTTTGTTGTAGGTTATTTTATCACTTTATATATATTTAAACAATTGTTTATTCAAATTAAAAACATTAGATAATTCTTAATTTAATTAAGTCTTTAATTTTGATATTGGTGAAGTTCTTAAGATTTTAAATAATAAGAAAGAAGAAAAATCAATATAAACATTGGCGACAGATAACGTCCCCGTAAGATGATTTAAGAAGGATAGAAGAGATTTGGCTGCTCGAGGAGCTGGCTCGGTGGCCCAGTGGTTAAGGCGTCGGGAAGGTATTCCGAAGACGCAGGTTCATTTTTATTTTTCCTAATTCTATAAAATATTAGGTATTTATTTAGCTTTTAATGAAAAATATTTTGAATTTTGCGTAAAGTTTCAGTTCAGCCCAAAAGTTCGGCCCATTGTTCGAAAATACTAATAAGGGGGAAAACTAACAAGAAAGAAACAGATAAAAAATATCCAATAAAAACCACTTTTTCAAGCGCCTTTTGAGGTTAGGTCGGCATTGCATGCTAATAAATGTATTTAGAATGCATTGTCATCGAGTTGTGAGCTACCCTGAAAGTTTCAGCCGGGAAGTGCTCGAAATTTGAGTTCTAAATTTTCACCCGGTACGACAGACAGACCGACAAACAAGAAACTTAATATAACCGTGGTAAAAAAAGATGGAAAGCAGAACGCTGCGTTCCACCAAGTAACATCTGTCAAAATCACGCCACCAAGAAAATCTTGTCAATTTTCAGTCCTTGATAAATCTTTGACAATGTCAATTTTAAGTTTTTGATAAATCTCGCTCCATCTCAATCCATTCTTCTGCCTTATTTAAAAAATGTCAATGCGTATCTGTCAAAGGCTGAATAACAAAATTCGCATTCGTTAGCGTCATGCATAAAAAAAAAGAAAAAAGAAGAAAGAGTCAATCGATCACGCTTGACGTATTTTCAGTCACAATAACTTTGATAATTTAAAGAATTTTCTTCCTTACTCTAAACAAATAGAGCTTAATTTTGCTTAACTGATACAGCTTGAGATCTGTCTTTGGTTTGAGAAATATCTCTACAAAAGGCTCGTTTTGAACTCTAATGTAATGAAATAAGAGCGATTTTGCTCTGGCTGAGGAATTTGTTCTTTTTTCCGATCCATTTGTCCCGTGAAGCTTGTGTACAAACATACGACATGTCAGAATCGATGTATATTGTGTGAATTAGTTCGAATATAGACTTGTGGTTGGGGCCTTGAGTTTTTTTACTTTAACATCTTTGTTCTTTGACGTGATAGGACGAGCAAGTCGTTCGCCTGTTAGTAAGCGCCTCGCCTGCCCATAACAATTGCAGCGCCATAAATTTTAATACCATAAAAAGCACTACGTAGCACTGCATTGCACTCATCACCCCGCGACATATTAAGTCTCATATGCCCATAGTAATTTCGCTGGTTACAATGCCCTTCAATTGGAACACAGTAATGCTTGCACAATACTGCTGGGCGGCAGAATAACTGGCAAAGTTGTGATACCTACCCAGACGGCCTCCCGCATACGAGAAGTCTACCACGAGTAGTTGAGTTTTTGTTGACTCTACTTGGCTTAAAATCCTTGGGAAAAAGTCGTAATGTGCGAAATAAACTGCGTACCTAAAAAGATTTTGGCACGGCGCTTACCATCAGGCGAACGACTTGCTTGCCTCATCGATCAGTTCCATTAAAAATTTAAAAATATCACTAGTTACTAAAACTAAGTTCTTAGTTTTATGGCCCCGATTGTTATCTTTACTAGTAATTCTTTGGGCTTAACTAGACGTTTTGAACTAAGCCTGGAATAAGTCATTAAAACTAACGCGAGTATAACTAGACGTTTCAAGAAATGCCCTATTAATCATTAGTGCTAGTGACGGGACGGGCCCGGCCAGTTTTGTTTTTGGCCGGATTTTGGCCACTAGTAATTTTTCCACGATACGGGCCTAGAGCCTAGTGTGGAGCCGCCGTTCCATTGGAAATTTAATTTTGTTATATATATATTGTAACTATGTTTATTTATAACTTTAAGCTTACTTTGTAACTTTCGTTTTTGGAAATAAACATCTTATCTTATCTCTTATCAGGGCCCCAATTCACTATGACAACTTGGCGATTCCTTGCTTCGAAATCACGTCGATTCCTTCATTAATAAACGATATCTCTATGACGCATTCACATATTCATATATATGACGCGTCATGAGAATACAAATTTCGCAGATGTTGTTTATTAATGAAGGAATCGACGTTTTTTTCGAAGCAAAGAATTGCCAAGTTGTCATAGCGAATTAGGGCCCAGTTTATTTCTAGTGAAGTAAACTTGCTGGGTTAACAAAGGAGTAATTTGAGAAACACGTTTCTTCCTGCATTTATAGGTGACAGTATATAGAGATACAAGGAAGGGTTAGCTCTTAATAAGCGCTCCAGGCATGGCCAAAGCAACTTATTAAAAAAAAGAAAATCAAAGCTACTTATCACAACGACATTTAAGGATTCGTTTATTTGCTTCGAAACAGAGAGAACAGTCCAATAGTTATTTTCATCCAAAGATTGACTGGAAGAAAACGTTTTTAAAGGATAAGTCCGCCTGTTATACTATAGATTATAAAAGTATTTCCTGTACCTAATTTCTTGACCATAATAATTATAATAACTAAACTAACTAACTTTAACTAACTTATATTAACTAACTTTTTTTATAATTTTTTGGTGTTTTGATTGATAGATAAACTATATTATTCACCTTAAACATAGTTGGATAGAGAGGAATAACAAAACATAAACGGACGGCGGTGATAGAATTTATAATAGATATACTAAGGGTTTACACATGATATAAAATATCTGTAATTTCTAATTACTTATACATATGACTACATAAATAAACTTATATCTAGAAGAGATCGCTTTAAGCGATAAGATCGCCAATTGTTACACTTTTTTTATGTTGTTTTTATTATTCACAATTTTATGTGTGTGTTTCAATAAAGATTTATTTCATTTCATTTTCATTTTCATTTCATTTCTTATATACCTAATTAATATACATACATACATCATTATAAATATACATACAATACATACATAATTATAATCATACATAGGTACATATTATACAATCTAAAATTTAACATTTAAAAAAAAAATTGTAAAACATATACCTTTATAATTAAGGGGACAGATTTGGTGTAAAATAAAATTGTTGAAGAAAATAAATGAATTTTTTGTCGCTTATCCGCCAATCTGGCTAAACCGTCTACAACCCCATCACTAATTAGTGCATGCAACGAGACCTGAGACTTTACGGCGGGTCGTAAAAATACTGGTTTCGTTAGGGTATGTGCACACTCCACGAGCAGTTCGCAGTTTCAAATGGAAACTAGAAACTTCTCTGGATTTCTAAAGGGAATCTATGATGATGATGATAAAACCTTGTAATGGCCTAGCCATCATCATCAATCTCATCAGCCCATCATGTTCCCACTGCTGGGACACGGGCCTTCTCTCATAGAGAGAGTATAGGCCATAATCCACCACGCTGGCCCAGTGCGGATTGGTGGATGTCACATGTCCTTGAATGTTTGTGATAAATTCTTGGACATGCCGGTTTCCTCACGATGTTTTCCTTCGCCGTTTTTAAAGCGAGTGTTAAATCCGCACATAACTTAAGAAAGTCAGTAGTGTGGGGCCAGCGGGATCAGAACTTGGGTGCGTCGGATCGAAAGTCGCACGTGCTCCCACTGAGCCACACTCGCTCGGCCTTGTTATCCTAAACTTAATTTAATTATCTTTCAATTCAATTCAATTCAATTACACTCTTTTGCATACCACAAACATAATTACATGAGAAAAATATAAGTCTTAACTAGGGTAATACAATTGGCGGTCTTATCGCTTAAAGCAATCTCTTACAGACAACCTTTGGATGGAAAGGACAAATGTTAAAAGAATAGACAGTTCACAGCAAATAATTAATATAAACAATAATAAAATAAAACAATCATACATAACTAAATAATATACTGTTAACGACAAATACTTACATATTACTTAATATAATACTTCATATAACTATTTATACTTACTATACAATTAATTAATTTATTTATTTATTTATTTCAATTCAGGTGCCCGTTACACTTACAGCACTACAACCAAAACGTGTAGCGGGCCAATTACATGTTGTAATACAAATAATAATAAAAATAATAATAATGTCAACTAATAATAATGTCAATTAATAATAATGTCGATTAATAACAATGTCAATTAATAAAAAATGATTACAAGTTTGGCATGTCAACGTAAGTTTAAATATAAATATGCAATTTTAACAAAATCTCCAATTCTATCCGTAAAAATGTCAATATTAATAATAATATAAATATTAACAATACATAAAATAAATAAAATACATATGCAATCATATGCATTTTCCGCACTTTTAATACATTTTTCGCTTTGCCGGTTTTTCTGCCGCCACTGGTGGTAGTTTTCTCGTATGCGGGAGGCCGTCTGGGTGGGTACCACCGCTTTGACAGCTATTCAGCCGCCAAGCAGTAGTGCGCAATACTGTGTTCCGGTTTGAACGGCATTGTAGCTAACGAAATTATTGGGAATTATGAGACTCAACAGCTAATTGTTTCAGGGTAACAAATGGTTCAGGGTATATAAATGAAATGGGCTTACGTTTGACAACAACTCAACTTTACATACACATCCTCAAATACACACACCACACTAATAGGCGAAATAATTAATATAAGCTTATAATATTACTGTTTTTATTATTAAACTTATTATGGTTGTAATATACATTTAAAATTATACATTTGTAAATATAGTTTTATGCTCAGCAGTTACACGAGTCAACTCAATAACTTAATAGTCGCACCTTATTGGGCTAACCCCCCCCCCCCCATGGTCGACGACTGTAGGAACAGTCTTGCAAGATACAGTTTACAAACTAGTTTGTTAGATAGAAGTCCAAAATATTGTTAAACCTAGCCTTTCATTTCTTGTTATTTAAAAAAAAAACTGATGTTTTTTTATGGAACTGAGTGATTATACGAGGGAGTCGTTTGTCCAATGTTGACCGCCACGTGCCCTTAACAAATTGCAGTGCCACCCAGAACTTACTACCATAAAAAGCACTGCGTTGCATTGCATTGCGCCATCACCCCAAGAGATCAAATATTATGACTTCTATTATGTAATTTATCGACCAGTGTGCACTGGCCCTAACCAATCTCATTGATTAAATTATTACTGTGGCCTATTAAAGAAAATGCTGAATTCTTTTGCGTGAACATAAATAACTGGAGTCGTAATATTATATGGTTTTGTCATATATTTCACACTAGTTGTGCCACGCGGTTCGACCCGACAATTTTCTAGGACAAAAAGTATCCTCTGAGTACTGACATAGTACAATACACATTTCACTCGTGGTAGGTCTCTCGTATGCGGGAGGCCGTCTGGGTAGGTACCACAGCTTTGCCAGTCATTCTGCCGCCAAGCAGTAGTGCGCGAGCATTACTGGGTTCCGGTTTGAAGGGTTTAGCCAGCAAAATTTAGACTTAATACCTGATGTCTCGAGGTGATGAGCGCAATGCAGTGCTACGCAGTGATTTTTATGGTATTCAAAGATCTGGGTGGCACTGCAATTGTTATTGGCTGGCGTCGCGCTTATCATCAGGCGAACGATGTTTTCCTTCACCGTTTTTAGAGCGAGCGTTTAAATCCGCACATAACTTAAGAAAGTCAGTGGTGCGGGGCCAGCGGGATTCGAACTCAGGTGCGTCGGATCGTAAGCCCCACTGAGCCACACTCGCTCTTAATATTATACATCTGTGCTTTAAAAAAAACACACGACTGCATTTTTAATAACAAAACCATAGATAGATAAATAAACACTTTGTTAGGAACCTTAAAAACAGGCACATGAAAAACTTCATTTCACAGTATTCAGCATAACAATAAGCGGTCTTGTCGCTCAAAGTAATCTTTTCCAGACAACCTTTGAACAGAAAGGACTAACATAATTTGGAAGGACAGATATAAATAAAAATAACTAGATGTATCAATAAATGCTCATATTTTGTCCCTCCTTTGCAATATTTTGTTCAATCCCTCTTCCCCGCGCTACCTTCAGGAACGTTTCTAGTTTCTTCACGCCTCCAACTCTAGTTCACTAAGGTCATCAGAGAACTTACTGCTAAAGACTCCACCTCACCGTACAACTTTTTATGATTGTTCCTTCACTGTGGAAGCTGTTCAACGCGTTACCAACTGAGATTGAACGGGCACCCTCGCTGGATACTATTAAACACCAAGTAAAAGTCTTTTACCATTCGCTATAGCCACAATCATCTTTATCATGTTATTGTAATGTATTTAATATATATATATTTTAATGTTCATGTATGTTTATTATATTTTAATTGTATTGTATGTATTAAGATTATTTACTATTTTATTAGTGTGTATTTTATGTAATTGGTTTATGTAAGTGTATTGAGATATTGAAAACCACCGTCCATTATTTTTTCGTAATTCCTCTCCCTGCACGGTTGTCTGGAAGAGATCGCTTTAAGCGATAACACCGCCAATTGTTACACTTTTGTAACGTTGTTTTTATTATTTATAATTTTATGTGTGTGTTTTAATAACGAGTTATTTCTTTTCATTTCATTTGTAACAAAACCCGATAGAGATCTTACGATAACCACAGACTAAAAACCGGTTGTTATGAAGGCATATTCAGATGGGACACATGCTAATAAAATGTGTGTAATTCTAATTAATTTTGTTTCTAGACAGGCGTATAATATTTTACGTTTATACATCTATCTGTTTCCTTTATACTTATTAGTAAAGTTATTTGTTTGTTTCTCTGTTTATAATGAGTTTGTCAGCCAATTAGCATTTTCTTACGTCTTCAGAGCTGGTTTTTTACCACGTTTTTATTAGGGCGTTTTCTTGTTTGTCTGTCGTTCCGGGTTCTTGCAATTCTTGCAACTCAAATTTCGAGCTTCCCGATTAGCTATTCGGCTGAAACTTTCAGGGTAGCTCACAACTCGATGACAATGCATTCTAAATCCATTTTTTTAGCGTGCAATGCCAACCTAACCTCAAAAGGCGCCTCAAATTTTTTAATTATCCCGTTTGGGCAGGCTAAAGTCTCTAGGACCATACCGCCTTGTCTTACGTAGTTTTTATTTGATATCTTGTAAAAATTGCAATAATTTCTTTCGTATATCGTCGTTTGAGGGTCATCAGCAACAAGCTGGATCCTCTCCTAGTGCTTCAATAAAGTGGTGGAACTTTATTCAAGCTTTCCATGGACTTTTTGGGAGAACATAAAAAGCAATGTTTTCTCTATTTTGTTTCATTTGCCTACACTCGTGCACGTTTACGAACACATAATGGTTAATATTCCACCGATATTACACATGATCACTCGAAATAACACTTTTTTGGAAAATAAAACAAAATCTGTACTGTATCACTTTTCACTTCCCGCCAAAAAGTTCTTAGCATTTTTCTTACGCCTTCAGAGCTGCTTTTTTATTTCTATTGGTTTAGCACGTAAATTTAATTCAGCATATAATTTTCAATCTGTTGTCTGTGGGCATCATCAAATTTCATGGAGTGGAGAACTTCAATAAAAACAGTATGATTTTTTGCCTTATTTTTTTATGAAACTGGACGAGCAAGTCTTTCGCCTGATGGTAAATGCTACCATCAGGCCTGATGGTATGTGATAACAATTGCAGTTCCACCCGTAACATAATATTATAAATGCGAATTTGTGAAGATGGATAAATGATGGATGGATGTTTGTTACTCAACCACGCAATAATTTGTTTTTAGAAAAGAACTAAAACCGACTTCAACCTATCTTCGAAGTCCAAGGTCAAATATCGATGAAATTTATATGGGACCATTTCGTAGCTATACTGGACCCAACGCAAGAATTTTCCAAATCGGTTCATAAATGACGGAGCTCTGAGGTAACAAACATAAAAAAGAACAATCGAACAGAGAACCTTCTCCTTTTTTGAAGTCGGTTAAAATAGAATACATTCTTTTGCGGAAAATCGGGTGAAACCGCGGGTAGTACCTAGTACAGTACTATTCCTATGACTAAAGTATACTTTATGGAGCCTGGAACAGACCTGCGACCTCTGATAATGCTGCCGCCCACTCCGCCACAACTCTCGTCAAAACTGTAATGTAATATGAATAGATTTCCTCCAAATACAGAACTATTGTGAAATCTTATACAATTCACGCGCGCAGTACAGGGAGAGGCAGTAAGGGTAGTTGCGAAAAAACAGATGTCTGCTTTATAAGCTTTTATTTTGTTTGGGAGTTGAAATTTTGCATACTTGTCAAAGTCCAATGACAGTTCAATATTATGGTGACAGCTGATCTGATGATGGAGCCGGAAGGTGGGCAATGGAACTCCTTGACGGATAATCGTAAACTACTAGTGTTTGGGCTCATTTAATCTGCTCGCGGTTCCGATTACGAATTTGTTAAAAGCTTGTCTTGAAAATGTATCTTTTAACAAAAATCTTGTAACCATGTTTTATTTTTTATTTATTTTTAACAGATTTAAAAAGTGAATTACTTTCTCATTTCGATTATATTTTTTTTGTGGTTTTATTTTTGTTACGTCAGAATTCCGTCATTTATAAACAGTTTTGAAAATTAAATCTTTGAAGGGCCACACTCGTTCTCTAAAAATTCGTGGGAGATCAGTGTTTTATGGTTTGTTTGAGTTAGTCACAACTCGATGTTGCTGTTTTTACAAGCGAAAAAAACAAACAAGCGTTGTCGTGCGACAAGTAGTTCGCCTCATGGTAAGCGCCACGCCCCCTCATAACAATTGCAGTGCCACCCAGATATTTTTATAAAAAGCACTGCATTGCGCTCACATACGCCGAGACATAAGCTTCAGCAGAACACTACCCACTACTGCTTGGTGGCAGCGTTACTGGCAAAGCGGTGGTACCCAGACAGAGACATACGAGAGACCAACCACGACCGTCGTAGATTTCACGCCAAGTTTTCTTAGGCCAACTTGGATTTGACAAAAAAAGATGTAGTCCTTAGATACCGCTTAGATTAGATTAGTTATCGCTTTATTGTCACACAACAACATGAAATAATAACAAAACAATACTTAAACCTTAAGTGTTACAATGGGCGGTCTTATCGCTTATAGCGATCTCTTCCAGACAACCTTTGGATGGAGAGGACTCAAAGAAACTGAGGGACGGTTCCTTACTGTGTTTACATTCTACATTTGAATAGCAATATTTTAGTCGGCCAATATTATATTCAAAATAGAATCCTGGGAGACTTATCAATAGCGCCACCCACCCACCGGGCTGGCGTTAAGTCGTATATATATTAGTTGCGCTGGCTTCCGGTTTGACACTGTTTCGCTATAAACACTAAATATTCAATTTCATTTGAGATCTAGCTTTTTATGATAGACGAAGCCCGTATTAATATTTTTAAACGTATTTTTCCAAGACTTCTCCAGTATATGAGAACATCTCTATATATAAAAATGAATCCCTATTTCCCTTGGTCACGGCATCACGCGTGAACGGCTGGACCGAGTACGGTAATTCTTTTTTGTTGTGTTTGTTATTTTCAGGAGAAGGTTCTTATGAATGAAAATATTAAGAGAGTTGCGCGGAACATTAGATTTATAGTTAAGACAGGACGACGTCTGTCGGGTCAGCTAGTTTACTATAAAGAAAGAAAAGAACAATTTACTTTGACAAAACTGCACACAACAAACATAGCAGCTTTGCCAGTTATTGAGCGGCCAAGCAGTAGTGCGCAAGCATTACTATGTTCCGGTTTGAAGGACATTGTAGCCAGTGAAATTACTGGGCATTATGAGACTCAACAGCTAATTGTCTCAGGGTGACGAGCGAAGTGCAGAGCCGCGCAGGATTTTGCGAAACAAACTTCTGGGTGGTGCTGTTATTGTTATGGGCTGGCGTATTGCTTACCATCAGGCAAACGACCAGCTCGTCTCGTCATTCAGTTACATAAAAAAAAGGAAATAGCACATAAACAAATGAAGGAGAACAAAGAAGGCTAAAGCAAACAATTACAGCATGTGTATGGAGACCGCTGCCGTGTACAGTGCAGTCAGAAAATGTCTGCGCTCAGCATAAAGTAAAGAATCCACAAAGAAGAGGTCAAGCTGTATCTTCGTAGTCACTCATCCGGTTTTGATGTAACATACTTTATAATCTAAGTTGGTACTAGAGCTACCATACCTTGAAAACTGCATTAAAATCCGTTCAGCAATTTCCGAGTCTATAGACAACAAACACACAGACAATGACTCTAAAAACCGTAGATTCGTGTTCAGTGCCCTCTAAATAGTCGAACCCAGTTGATTTTTCAAAAAATATCTTCAATGTACAGAATTGGCTTAGTTCTATTTTTATAATTGGTAGTATATATTATACTTCGATGATAAATATGTAAAAAATCAATATTTTTATTACAAGCTTTTATTTAACTTGCAATGCTTGGGTTAAATCTTGCAAGTTGAATCAGAACCACTTCCTACGGAGTTGAAATTTCACATACTTGTCAAAGTCCGATGACAATGCAATATTATGGTGACAGCTGATCTGATGATGGAGACGGAAGGTGGGCAATGAAACTCCTTGAAGATTAATCGTAAACAAATATTACATTAGGCTCATTTTAATCTGCTCGCGGTTCCAATTACGAATTTGTCTAAAAGCTTGTCTTGGAAAGTATATTTTCAAGAAATCTTTTTTATGATTTAATACTCCATGCTCTCGACGAGAGAGTAGATCATTCGATACGATTATCGATACTCGGCACAAAGGTTACGAGTTGATGTCTCGATATCAGCGATCGAGACGCTTGCTCTGTCTTTGTTTAGGTTACCGACAGTCTTAGAATGAGGGTAACCAGAACAAATGTTATTACGTTCGACAGCCTGTTGTGTAGTGGTTGGGAGAATCAGCTGGCTAACACTTCGAAGGTAGCGGGTTCGATTCCCGGAACGGAACAAATGTTTGTGACAAAAAAGGTAAGCATTTGTTTCATGTCTAAGAGTTGTCAAAAAGTAAAAAAAAAAAACCACTATCTCGCCTGATGTGAAGCGATGATGTGGCCTAAGATGGAGCACATAGATCTAGAGAGAGACGGCAGTTGAGCGGCTGCTCAGACCCGTCGACCCGATGGTTCACCGAACATCATCCCGAAACACGACTAGGTCGCTTGACTTGGTTTTGTTCGGTGGGTGGTATTACAACCACGGCTAGAGCCTACCACTCCAAAGCGCGTAAGCGGGTTTCATCACGATGTTTTCCTTCACCGTTTTAGAGCGAGCGTGCAAAATCTGCACTTAACTATAAGTCATTGATGCAGGGCTGAGTCGGTATTCGAACCCAGGTGCGTCTGATCGAAAGGCGCATGAGTTCCCGCTGAGCCACAGTCGCTCTAAATATATTAAATAGAAACAAAAATGCACTTTTAAACATTATATACACACAATACAAATCAATTTGTATCAATCAATCAATCAATCATTTTTGTAGCCAGTGAAATAACTGGGCATTATGAGACTCAACAGCTAATTGTCTCAGGGTGACGGACACAGTGCAGCGCCGCGCCGGATTTTACAAAACAATGTTCTGGGTGTTGCTGATTGTTATGAGCTGGCGTATTGCTTACCATCAGGCAAACGACCAGCTCATCTCGTCATTCAGTTACATTAAAAAAAAATACGTTAAAAGTTGTAACTCAAAATATCATGACTGAAAAAAAACGAAACAGTAATGCTTGCGCACCACTGCTTGGCAGCAGAATAACTGGCAGAACTGTGGTACCTTCCCCGACGGACGCATACGAGAAACCTACCTCGAGTAAACTGATACTATATGCTTATAGTAAAAAGGTACGGTATAAATGGAAATATAATGAATGATATGACACAGAATACTAAGGGACAGAAGCATCACTACGCAAAGAAATTTAAACAAATAGCGACTCTTGCTATGACGCAATAAAATTCAATTCAGCTCGCGTAGCGCTGCATACCTACCAGTCATATTAACCTACAGAGCGCCTATCTTTGTATCGCATAGCTCTTATCTCTTCTGACGCGGCACGTGTAACGACGCGCGACCCGCCGTCGGTGTCCGGTTATGTACTTGTAGCATCTTACCTACAGTGCGGAGTGCGCTAGGCCTGGATATGGTAAGAAAATATAACCACATTATTAATTATATGGTAACTAAATGTACAATCGTTTAAATAACCAACGATACCAAAATATCTTTGAAAAAAAAAATAATACTCAAATCATAACCATAATCATAACAAAAACTAAGCGCACAAAAACGAATCATCAAATAAAGGTAATGATATAGAGATGTTATAACGCTCAATTATCCGGCGTTTATGAAAAAATATTGCATAAAATAGAACAGCGAGTGTGGCTCAGTGGGAACACGTGCGACTTTCGATCCGACGCACCCGAGTTCGAATCCCGTTGGCCTCGCACCACTGATTTCTTTAGGCCTTTAATGGTCAATAGGTGGTCCAATTGCTTCTTCTTGTAGTTAGTTTTGTTATATTAGTTAATCAATAACAAACATAAAAAACGACGTTTTTTTTAATGGAACAGAATGAAGATACCTAGCAAGTCGTTCGCCTGATGGTAAGCGCCACGGCTGCCCATAACAATTGCAGTGCCACCCAGAATGTTTAATAACACAAAAAGCACTGCGTAGCACTGCATTGCGCTCATCACCCCGAGACGCCAGATATTAAGTCTCATAATGTCCAGTAATTTCGCTGGCTACAATGCCCTTCAAACCGGAACACAGTAATGCTTGCGCACTGCTTGGCGGCAGAATAACTGGCAATGCTGTGGTACCTACCCAGACGGCCTTCCGCATACGAAGACACCTACTGAGTAAAATCAAATTGAGACCCTCCTACTTTTATTCGAATCGGTTAAAAATCATATTCATAACAACAAAATGATCAGCCCACAAAAACGAATGCAAACAAAAACCCCGTATCATCAAACATGGGTAATGATATAGAGCGGCCACAACCCCCAATTATCCGGTAACTAATATATCTATTAGCGGCGAGCGGTTGTTATGACGCCACGCCTGCGCGCGCGCCGGATCTTTTAGGGTACCGTAGTTAAGTGGGAGTTAGAAAAAAAATTGGTGGAACGATTTGGTGTTAGTTCAGACCTGTACTATGAAGTTTCTGTGAAATAGTTTGGTTCACTATTTTTTTTTAATCCCTCACGCAAAATGGGTGGGTGTTATTTTGACGACTATGTGTCTGTCTGTGGCACCGTAGCTTTTAAACGAGGGAACCGATTTGGATGCGGTTTTTTTATTTGAACGCAGGTTTTCTAACGGTAGCTGTTTTATCAAAATCAGTTCAGCCGGTTTTTAATTTTTATAGGATTTTTGTGTCGGGGTGTTTACATTTTAGTTTAATGGAATTCGTTATATCTATTTTATTATCTCAGATACGTAATTGATAAATAGAAGAAAAAAGGAACATCTTTAAACATATACATCTCTCTCTCTCTCTCTCTGTCTCTCTGTGAGTGTGTGAGGGTGTGTGTGTGTGTGTATTTATCATTTAACTCCATTGACTAAAATTTAAAACACCCCCGACACATAAAAGCTAGAATAAGTAAAAAACGCTAAAAAAAACCTGCTTTCAAATAAGAAAAAAAAAGCGGATCCAAATTGGTTCACCCGTTTGAGCTACGGTGCCACAGACGCACAGACAGACACACATAGTGGTCAAATTTATAATACCCCTCCATTTTGCGTCTGGAGTTAAAAATGACTGATTGGTTTTGGTGTCACGAGGGATTCGAACCCCAGTTCGACCAGTTCCTCTGTTCGTTCGTTCATTCAGTTACTGAGTTACAGTTCCACTAAAAACTGAAATTTAAAGTTGCTATTTCTCATAACATAACCCTCGGCATCTTTGTTCTTCCCAGAATGGTAGGCGTTCTTTATGACAATTCCTATGCCCATATATGTATAGAGTTGATACGTCAAGTGGTATGCACTCGTAAGTACCCCTAAAACATTTGATAGTGGCGTTTTACGACAGGGCGCAGGGGTTCAGTGCCGGCGGCGGAAGTCTTGGAAAGCTAGAAAGGTTAATAGAAGAGCGGTTATAGTCAGCTAGCTGAACTCAGTGGTTAACTGAACTTTAGCTGCAAGGAGGCCGGTTCAATTTCCGTAAAAATATATTGCAAGTCAAAGTCAAATATCATTTATTAAATAGGCACAAAAGTGCACTTTTAAAGGTCATAAACACATGATACAAATAAAATATGTTAAAAATTGTAACTTATGTTAACATGACTTTGAAAAAAAGGTAAGCATGTTTATCCATTTCTTTCCTATACTCAAATTGAAGTCTGAGTGCTGAAAAGAAATGCGAAAACTGACTCTACCAGTGCTTCGGAAATACGCCCGCTAGAGAAGATAGCACCAAGAAACTCTGCGGGGATGTCTTTTTTTCAGCTCTTTTAAAATGTCTCGAAAATAACAATGAACAATTACGTACAAATTAGAATTAACAGAATGTCAAACAAGAAATGCGAGTGAGATGTCCCAAAGTCATAGTATCAGTAACAGAAAAATGCAAGTATTTAGCTAAAACAAATACTAGCTGATACCCGCGACTCCGTCCGTGTAATTTGGTTTATAGTTGTTGCCTAATAAACTATTTCCTTTTCTGGGATGTAAATCTTATACCATATTCCAGGACCACATTATCGCATACCGAATTTCAGTATAGGTACATACCAAATTTCATTAAAGAAAAAAAAGAAAGAAAAAGCAGTAGTGTGCAAGCATTACTGTGTTCCGGTTCGAAGGGCATTGTAGCCTGCGAAATTACTGGGTATATGAGACTTAATATCTGATGTTTTGGGGTGATGAGTGCAGTGCTTTTTATGGTATTAAAAGTTCTGGGTGGCAGTGAAATTGTTATGGGCAAGCGTGGCGGTTACCATCAGGCAAACGCTCATTGGCATCACACCCGTGTTGTAGCAGTGGAAACGTGATGGGATGATGATGATGAATCACTTTCTTCTTAGATGATATACCTACAAATTTTTTTTTAACAGTAATAAAACGGTCTGTCTGAATTTACATGTACAATTTGATCGCATATTTATTTATTAATCTAATTAACTTGTAGAAACAGCGAAACAGTTGTGAATTTTTTTGTTTATTTATCATACAATAATGCTAGTCGCGCCAATTAGCGCTATTAATTTAAATATGTTCTACCCATAGATAATGATATAAATATCTATGCATCTATGGCCGATGACGCTAGCGCCACCGCGAGCTTGCGGAAAAAAATAAGTACCACTTGAGATTTTTGGTTTACCGCTACAACCGCGCGCGAGTCATCTGCCCATTTTATTTAAAATATCAATTTTGTATCGTTTTACGAAGCTGTGAACACTCATTTTTTCATACATTAATACATATACACCGCACACATTACCAAAATCACAGCTAAGTATCTTTCTAGTGTGAATTGTGTTGTTCCCGCATCCCTGGTAAGTTCTCTTTTTGAATTACTATTACTTGATATCATCCCGCCTAAACAAGCAGATAACAACTAAACGGCCATCGGGTGAAGCCGATGCCCGGCTTGTTTATAGATTTTGGTGCCTCCTGTGAGGAATAATCCTCAAAAAACGTAAATTATTTCGCAACACAATTTATACCTCCTACCCCCGAACCATTTTCTCACCGATATTCGCATTAATTTCTTTGTGTTTCCCCGCATATAATCGCATCCCGCAACTTTTGGCATAACTTTATCGCAATTAAAGCATATTATAATCATAATATTAACGTTGGTTGGACAAAAACGCATTATATTCACGTTTCCCTTGTGTGTACGTAATTGCTACCGCGCTCGGTAGGCGAGTTAAAGATGGCCTCCGCGCGTGAAGCAAAAGCACTTCGAAAAGATATACTTTTGCAGGAAACACGTCGTGCAGCGTATTTTGAGCGTTTACAGCGTATTTACGATAGTTCCAGTAACATTTCGTCACCCGAATCCATAGATAGTTTCATCTGCGCCTCGGAAACAATTGATGACATTCGTCACGATTTTATGAAAACGATTCATGAGGCCAACTCATTAAATATGGAGCTGGATCCAACATTTGTACCAGATTTTAACGTATGGAGTGGATTCGAAGATTTATATTGTCAGATAAGACGCGTTAGAAAACAACTTTTGAATTCAAAAAACGATTCCAAACCGCAAATTAAAGAATTAAAACCATCCGCTTCCAAACCCAGATTGCCACCCATCGAAATACCTGAATTTCATGGAAATGTAAACAACTGGAATCTTTTTTATGAAACATTTAAATCCACGATCCATAATAACAGTGACCTAACTGACTCTGAAAAGTTGTACTATCTTTTAGGAAAGTTGAAAGGTTCGGCGCAGTTAGTATTCGCAGGTATTAATCCTACTTCAATTAATTATGAATCCATCTGGAACGCCTTGGTCTTAAAGTACCAGGACAGACGCTTCCTCGCTACCTCGTTTCTAGATTCCATATTTGAAATGAAACCTTTGCCCAACCCCGCTACTGCTATACAGCTAGAATCATTCATTGATAAATATGCCGCATCTATAGCCGCACTTCAAGATTTAAAGATACCAAACCTGAGTGATTATATTTTTATTTATTTCGCTTTGAAGCGTTTAGACCGCGATACAGCCAAGGCTTTCGAGATGTTTGTCCGAGATATTGATATACCTACTTATGATGTTTTTATTAAATTTCTCAAAGGTCAAGCTAAAATAATTCAGCGCACTAACCCTATTACAAATATAACAACAAAGGACAATTTAAAACCTAAAAATCCCGCAATTCCTAAAATATCGCATACATATTTAAACCCGTATTCGTCAAATAATGGTTCAACTGTTCCTTGTTTTCTGTGTAATAACATCCATGAACACATATATCATTGTAAAGTGTTTTTGGAACTTTCGCCCGGTCAAAGACACAAAATTGTAAAAGAAAACAATTTATGTACGAATTGTTTAAGTTCCAAACATAAGTGGACCGCTTGTAAAAGTGCAAGGGTGTGTCAGAAATGTGGTGCTCGACATCATTCATTAATTCATTTACAACGCAGCAACTTCTCGGAGCAACCTATGAATACGGGCCCGCCCGGACCGCGACCGCAACGCGCGCCTTCGAATCATGCTCCGGCGGCCGCGGCGGCGCCGGACGCGTCTACTTCGCACGCCTCGACCGCTATTATCTCTCCCGCTCCCGCGCCGCAGCCGCCCGCGCTGCAGCCTCCCGCGCCGTATAAACAAGGTGGTGTTTCTTATCTATCAGCTGACACGACCAACTCCCGCTCAAATCCGCCACAGGTTTCTAATACCACTGTATTATTAGGCACCGCGTGTATTAATGTTCGCGACCGGTATAATAATTTAATACCATGCCGATGCATTATCGATCCGGGCTCACAAAATAACTTTATTACCGCTTCTTGTTGCCGCAAGTTAGGCTTAAATATTTCGCAGTTATCTCGTAAAACTTTAATTAAAGGTCTCGGCGACCACGCTAGTGTTGCGCGTGGAAAGGTAGACATTACGTTTTCCAGTCGCGTCGACCCTAATATTACCTACAATATGAATACTTTGGTTTTAACCCGCATAACTGAAAAACTACCTACCGCACCAATTGACGTGACGTCATGTAAATATTTAGACGGCTTGCCGCTCGCTGATGAAAACTTCGCTTCGCCGTCTGATATTGAAATTTTGGTCGGAGCACAATTGTTCGTGGAACTTTTGTTACCGGGCAAGATCACGGGTTCGCCATGTCAACCCTCCGCTTTTCTGACTACATTAGGCTATGTGATCATGGGGGAAGCAGAAACGACTTCCGAACCCACTGATTATTCCCTATCGTATCACGCTACCACAGAATCGATTCACGAAGATCTCGGAAAGTTCTTTAAGTTAGAGGACATAAAGGAAACAACTTTTTTATCATCGGACGATCAAGAATGTGAAAATTTTTATAAAGCTACAACTACCCGCGACGAGACTGGGAGATTTATTGTTAGCCTTCCTTTTAAACAGAGCCCTAGCAGTTTAGGTGACTCATTAAAAACCGCCCGACAACAGTTTTTACAATTAGAACGCAAATTTCAAAAACAGCCCGATTTTAAAACACGCTATGACGAAGTTATCCGTAATTATATTTCTGAAGGATATCTTATTGAAGTCCCAGAGCCAAAAACCAACGGTGACGGTTTCGTTTTGCCGCACCATGGAGTGATTCGCGACGATAAAACTTCGTCGAAGTTACGCATCGTACTAAAAGCTAACCAAGCTACCGATAATGGCACATCGCTTAATGATATCTTACATACCGGACCGCCGCTACAGAACGATTTACTCGTTATATTATTAAACTTTAGACTATTTGAAATCGCTGTCACCGCAGATATTCGTCAAATGTTTTTAAGAATTTTAACCCGCGACTATTCATATCAACAAATTCTTTACCGCTTTGACCCCCGCGAGCCTATTAGATGTTATGCTTTCCAATGTGTAAGTTTTGGATTATGTTCTAGTCCATTTTTGGCAAATCGTACGGTACGAGAACTAATTAACCAAGAAAAGGAAATTTTTCCGCTTGCCGCTGAACTAGCGATACGCGATCTTTATGTTGACGATATTGCCAGTTCGTTCCAGAATACGGACGTGGCCGTGAAGTCATCACAACAATTGATTGAATTGTTCAAGGCAGGTGGGTTTGACTTATTAAAGTGGTCGAGCAACTCGCACGAAGTGCTCTCGACTATCCCTGAATCGCACCGCTTGACAGATCCCGTCGCGTTAGATAAGGACGAATCGCTAAAAATCCTCGGTATGCAATGGCTTCCCGCTAGCGACTTGTTTACCTATACTATCCATCCGTCAGACCGCGTATGTACCAAACGCAATATTCTTTCCACTATAGCTCGTCTTTGGGACATTATGGGTTTGGTCGGTCCGGTTATAGTATACGCGAAAATTTTAATAAAAGATATTTGTTCTCTAAAACTCGATTGGGACGAACAGCCGCCAGATAATATTGTCCGTACTTGGATTCAATTCCAATCGGAATTGCCGCTTTTATCAAATATAAAATTTCCCCGCCATTTAAATGTTTTCGAACACAGCGAAATCTCGATTTTAGGATTTTGTGACGCTAGTGAGAAGGCGTACGGAGCCGCCGTATATTTACACGCGAACAATCGCGGCGTGCCTAGCACTACTCTCGTATGCGCCAAGTCGAAGGTGGCCCCGAGCGACAGGGTTGTCACTATGCCGCGGTTGGAGCTACTCGCAGCCCTGCTTCTCGCTAAACTTCTCCATACAGTCATCGATATTTATTCTCCTCGCTGTTTACTAAAAAATATATACGCTTTTTCCGATTCCACAATCGCACTACACTGGATAAACTCCTCTCCGCACCGCCTTCAAACATTTGTCGCAAACCGCGTATCTAAGATACAAGAATTATTACCCGCTAATCATTTTCATCACATTCCCGGAGTTTCTAATCCAAGTGATTGTTTATCGCGCGGCCTACTGCCATCACAACTTTTAAATCACCCGCTATGGTTTAGCGGCCCTTCATGGTGTTCAGAAGACCCGAAGGACTGGCCTATAACCCCATTTAAGCCCGACGTTTCAGTGGAGGTGCCAGAGACGAAGTCAATCGCTCTCACATCTACCAATGCAGTAGATGACTCCACACTGCTGGGTCGATTAGCCGCACGTTGTTCATCATGGAACAAACTTTTACGCACCGCAGTGTATATTTATCGCTTTCTAAAATTATTACCCCGCAACGATTTAATTTCCGCGACCGATTTAGAATTTGCAGAAACAAAAATTTTGACCTTTGTTCAATCTGTTCATTTTAAAAATGAAATTAAACTCATTAAATCTGACAAAAAATGTCCTAAATACATGCAAAAATTGCACCCCTTTATTTCTAACGATCTAATTAGAGTAGGCGGACGACTTAGGAATGCCGATCTTAATTTCGATCAACAACATCCCATTTTACTGCCGCGCAAAGATCACATTGTTAATTTAATTGTGAATCATTATCACCGCACGTTTTGTCACGCCGGTCCCAATCTTTTGTTTAGCCTGTTACGTCAGCGCTATTGGATAATAACCGGTCGCCGCACTGTACGATCGCAGATCGACAGATGTAATTATTGTTTCCGCGCTCAACCTAAACCTACATATCCCTTGATGGGTGATTTACCTCATACGCGTACGCAAGTTGTTCCAAAGGCTTTTATTCACACTGGCTGCGACTACGCAGGTCCATTCAATATAACACTTAAACGCGGACGAGGGATTCGCAGTCAGAAAGCCTATATATGTTTATTTATATGTATGACGACTCGCGCCGTTCATATTGAAATGGCATCCGATCTTAGTACCGCAACATTTATCGCAGCTTTTAAACGTTTTCTCTCACGTCGCGGTCCTATTTCGGTGCTCCACACAGATAATGCTACCAACTACGTCGGCGCAAAGTCATATTGTGACGAGTTATATCATGTCTTATCCTCAGATACATACCGCAGCGCTTTAGCCTACGAATTGGCTGATTATAAAATACAATTTAAAACTATACCGCCTAATTCACCGCATTTCGGCTCATGGGAGCCGCTAATAAAATCAGTAAAAACGCATCTACATCGCATAGTCGGTTGTCAAATACTTACCTTAGAGGAAATGAATACCATTCTTTGTCAAATAGAAAATATAATAAATTCTCGCCCGCTGTGCTCTACACTTAGCCAGGATCCTAGCGAGCCACTGGCTATCACACCCGCTCATTTTCTTACATTGACGCCTTTAAAATACCTACCAGCAGCACCAATTGATGATCGCCCTTCGCACTTATTAGAAAGATATCAGTTATTGGACAGATTAGTGCAATCTTTCTGGGATAGATGGTCACTGGAGTATTTAAATACATTACAAACCCGCGAAAAATGGAATTTACCTACTTCTAATGTTAAAATTGGTACTGTTGTTCTAGTTAAACACGAAAATAAAGTTCCGCCCTTACAATGGGAGTTAGGTATTGTCACTCAAGTGCATCCAGGAGCAGATGGAATTATCCGGGTTGCAACTGTTAAAACAACTAGAGGTTTCTTTAAGAGATCTTTAGTGCGCCTTTGTCCATTACCAACTCAGTAATAATTTCATAATAATAGGTATTTCACGTTTTATTATAGTTTAGTCTCATTTACATAAAATATAGGTAAGTTAAGCCAAATAGTTGCTTATATTTCGCATTAATGTTTTTCTGTTTGTTTCGCAATATAATTTATTTTGAAAGTTGCATACTTTCAAGGCCGGGTGCATAGTCGCGCCAATTAGCGCTATTAATTTAAATATGTTCTACCCATAGATAATGATATAAATATCTATGCATCTATGGCCGATGACGCTAGCGCCACCGCGAGCTTGCGGAAAAAAATAAGTACCACTTGAGATTTTTGGTTTACCGCTACAACCGCGCGCGAGTCATCTGCCCATTTTATTTAAAATATCAATTTTGTATCGTTTTACGAAGCTGTGAACACTCATTTTTTCATACATTAATACATATACACCGCACACATTACCAAAATCACAGCTAAGTATCTTTCTAGTGTGAATTGTGTTGTTCCCGCATCCCTGGTAAGTTCTCTTTTTGAATTACTATTACTTGATATCATCCCGCCTAAACAAGCAGATAACAACTAAACGGCCATCGGGTGAAGCCGATGCCCGGCTTGTTTAAATGCATTTTAGAATTATGGTATGGAACATCTCGTTATGCTGCATTTTTTTTACAATATAAAATTACACGCCATCTTCCTATATGATTTAAAGTCAAAGGTAAAAAAATAAAACTAAAAACAATTGTCAACCGTCAAATGTCAAAGGTAATAAAATATAATAATTTCTTGATAGTTCCAACAATTTCGAAAATGAACATTCGCTTCTTAATTTGATTAACCTAAAAAACAGTAGTCCATTTACTAACAAAAAAACAGACGCCAGACGGGTATCATCAGCTCCATAAACATCTAACTAACCTTTTTTGTGCTGACCTTTTTGTATTCTTTTTTGTTTTTTTTAATTGTTTTGGGCTAATGCGGACCTCCTTGTAGGTATTTTGTCGTTTTTACGTTGGTTTTTGTTTTATGTGTAAATGATTCGGTATAACCATGTCGAGTGATTTTATTTGGTTGCTTACGCGTTCTTAACAACTTTAAGACATTTTTAACATACTTAAAACCTACCATGATGTTATATAACTCAACCATTTTAATAATATTTTAATATTTTATTATTTATAATATATTATTATTATAATATTTTAATAATAATACAACTATATTCTTTATGATTTATACAAAACAATAACTCTTTATTGCACACCAAATAAAACAACACACAATTATGAAAAATAAAATAAAAGTCACAAAATACATCGTAGTTTTGACATACAATGGGCGGTCTTATCGCTTAGAGCGATTTCTTCCAAACAACCTTTGGATGGATAGAACAGGTATAAGATCTAATACGGTTTGGTGGTGTACATAATAAACAAATATAATAGTCACAAGTAACTTATATAAATAACTAGCGACCCGCCCCGGCTTCGCACGGTTATTGTACATATAAACCTTCCTCTTCAATCACTCTATCTAATAAAAAAAACCGCATCAAAATCCGTTGCGTAGTTTTAAAGATTTAAGCATACAGAGGGATAAGTGATAAGTGCATATGAAAAAGAAACATACAAAAATATGTATATATAAATATGCAGAAATACATATGAATAAAATATCAGTATATATAGTATAATATATGTGTTAATAAAGTATTAATATAAGTTATAAACATGCCTACTTAAATAAATACAATACATACATTTATAAACATAACTCACGATGGGCTTGGCTGTCTGTTTCTGGTTGTTTGTCTTTGTATTAAAATTAAGTTTAAACATAACTTTAATCCGAAAGTATGAGGGTGTTTGTTACCACTTAGCTTCATATTGCGTAACAAACATACATACATCCATCCATCTTCACAAACTTTCGCATTTATAATATTGGTAGAAATAACAAGACTTTCGTTGAAAAATAAATAAATCTAGACATGCTTTTCACTAATTCGTGATTGAAACCGCGAGCAGATTAAAATGAGCCCAAACACTAGTAGTTTACGATTATCCGTCAAGGAGTTCCATTGCCCACCTTCTGTCTCCATTATCAGATCAGCTGTCACCATAATATTGCATTGTCATTGGACTTTAAAAAACAAAATTTCAACTCCGTAGGATAAAAATAAACTAGTCGTCCCTCAAACATTGCTATTATCTCATTGTACGCAAGTGAAGTCACATGTGTCCACTTGTATTGTAACTTTCCACACAGAAACGAGTTAAAAATTTACTTGTCATCGCACATAATCAGGCAGAGAAAGCGAACTGTCAAAATAAACGAAGTTCTTTCGAAAACAATGTTATTTTTCAATATGGCACCCATGTTAAAATATAGCTAGAGAGAGCTTAGGAAAATATTATGTTGCTTTACAATTTCAATTTTAGAGGTTGAAGTACGAGTAGAGATTTAGTATTTTTTGATACTTTTGTCTCTTAGTCATTTTTATCAAATCTGTAGCGACCTCAGCTGCCACGTAAATCAACGACATGCCAACAGATGGCGCTGACACAAAATATCATAAATGCCCATACAAAGTCGCAGATTTCTATACAAATCGTGCATCGCGCAAACGAACACATAGTTTCAAGTAGGTTCTGTCGGACAGCTGTCCCCGGGACAACACCTGGCTTGGTCGGAAGATCTTCCTTATTAAATGGAGGCGCTTCTATAGTGGAAACCTATCTGTTATATAAATGTACCCATAGTGTGTTAAAATGGGCGTAGGCTAGCTTGGTTTGATGAAACTTCAGAGCTATTGTCTTGATTGACAGCCTCTGTGGCGTAGTGTTTGGGCAGGTTGGCTCAAACCTCATACACCACCGAGGTGGCGGGTTCGATTCCCACGACGGGACAAATGATTGTGCACAGAAAAAAGCGCAAGCATTTGTTTCGTGTCTGGGTGTTGTTGGACCATGATCCATTTAGTTCCTGGTTCCTTAGATAATGGAATTCTAGTTAGGGGCTAGGATTTATATATGTGATCGTTGGGCGTATTTATTGTTTTTTTTTTTAATGTAACGAGCAAAGTGCAGTGCTGCGCTTTTTGAAGATTTTGCAAAATAAAGTCCTGGGTGGCGCTAAAACTGTTACGGGCGTATTACTGGCCATTAAATGAACACCGGCTCGTTGCGTCAGTTATATAAAAAAACAGGCAAATTCACAATCTAAAACAACATTTCTTTGTTGCAGGAATCCAAGATGGCCGACACTGAATAGAAGACCTCACAACTTCACCATGGAGACTCTAGACGATAGACTCCACGACAATAAAAACAGTAGAATACCTACCATCCAAGATCTAGAAGCTGCTAAGGCAAAAGAAGAGAAGACCAAGATGACGGTAGACCTAAAAAGATTCTGCAAGAAATCCAATTATGTAATATATGACAGTTTTTATAGAGATGAAATCAAACGGAGCTTAAGAAGGGATAACAGTATATACACTTACTGCTTTTTAAGCGTCTTACTAAGTTTCGTCCTAGGTTTATCAATTGGTGTTATTTTAATGGGTTCAAATCCAAGATCAATTGAAGAAAGACCTAGAAAAAATAACTCTCATGAAGTTATAATGAGGACTCTTAATTCTGTAAACCTAAACGGAATTAAGACTGATGAAAGAGACGACACTTTTGAAAAAGAAGATAGATTCTCAGCTGTTTCTTTCACTGGAGAACACAAGAAGTACAATAAAGAAGTCTATCCTAAAGGACTGACAGAAGACATGAAGGAAATTTTAAAAGACAATAAAGATAGTCATCACAGACATACAATTACTAGTGTTAATATTACTTTTGTGCCTAACGATATGACTGTATTATATGACAATATTTATTGGGGGCCTGAAGTAGAGAATTCAATACCTCAAGGTTATGGAGAGAACACAGCAGAAATTTGGGAGAGCTACGTAGATCAAAGTGAGATTGTCAAAATGGAAGCTGGGTGTGGCAGAATGCAAAACAGATTGGTTACCTTCCGAGACGGAATCCAAGCCTGTGTCAGATACAGACAAAACACAGACCAAATCCAAGGAGAAATCTTCAGTTTCTACGTTGGAAGATTGTTAAATTTAACCAATCTTGCTCCATCTGTAGTGAAAGTTGTTGATTTGAAGGACAAGCTATGGAAAAACGTGGCCAATGATATAGGCGCAGCTCAGTGGAACACAAATCGAGCTGTAGTTCTAACACAATATATACCTAGTCTTGAATCTGCTACAATTCCTGATATCTTCAAACCTTCCGACAGACATTTGAATAAACTTGACGTTCTTAAAATATCTGCAAAAGAAAACGATACGACTGAAGTCTCAAAAGAAATGCTACTCAGCAAACTAAGACCGAAAACTGTTAAGAAAGACAAAGAAGAAATTGCATTTGATCATATCGACATGAGAATAAGTAAGAAGACAGTCCAGCAATTTCTAGAACTAGCTCAGTGGTCTGATTTGATTATCTTTGATTATCTGACTGCGAATTTGGATCGAATCGTGAACAACTTGTTCAACTATCAGTGGAACGTCAACATTATGGACGGCCCGGCACATAACTTGGCAAGAAAAATGGACAGTGGCCTCTTACTGTTCCTGGACAATGAGTCAGGACTCTTACATGGATACAGACTATTGAAGAAGTACAATATGTACCACAGTCTCATGTTAGACAACTTGTGTGTGTTCAGAAAAAGGACAATAGACAGCCTAAAGGCGTTGTATGACACTCAGTCGGTAGGGTCCAAACTTAGTGAGATTTTCCACAAGAAAAACAACGCAGTTATAAGAGATATCCTGCCTCCGCTGCCTGAGAAAAATGCGAAGGTTTTGCATGAGAGAATAAGCAAAGTTTTAAATCAAGTTGAAAAGTGTGAGACTACTTTTAGGTAAAGATTTTGTTAAACGCTAAAGAGGTTGAATTTTACTAAACGTTTTGCTGAAAAAAATTTCAATTCTAAGAGCGGTTTCAGACTAGCGTCTTTTTCTGTGCGTACGGTCGTTTCTGCATACGCGCTTACACGCGCGCTTTATTTCACGCTCCAAAAACCGGACTCGCGTGCACGGGCTTATTCCGGCGTGTTCCCTCGAACCAGTAGTGGTGAGTCAGTATGAACATGGATTCTGCCGAAGAAACATTGCTATTTGCATTACTTATACGCCGTCGAAAGACGAAAAAGAAACTGGGTATCACCGATAGTTGCATCAAGACTGACAACCGGTCAGTTTAATACACTTTACCAACTGCGAAGTGATTCTAAACGCTTATTCAAGCTTATAAGCGCGTCAACGTTCTTACGAGTCGCACGTGTGGCAAAAGGCGTGCCTAAACGCACCTACTTACGCTTCTAAAAACGAGCTTATACGCGCGTATAAATCGCTGGTCTGAAACCGCCCTAAACATCTAGTTTTCAATGCTTGTACTACTGTTCAGTGGCAGAATAACTGGCAAAGCGGTGGTACCGGCTCAGACGGCTTCTCGCATACGAGAAACCTATTGATTACATTGCACTATACAGGTGAATTATTTTCATTTTTTATGCGTAGAGGGCCTAACCTGAAACGATAAGGAATAGGGAATCGCTAGAGCCGATTTTGAGAAAAATAAGCATAATGTGGTTCTTGGCCAATCAAAATTGGCCCCGAGACTCTTTTACGCATTTTGTGCTATTCCTAACAGTTTCAGATTTGGCCTTCTGCGCCCACTTCAAAATCAACCTGTATATAGACCTCTTTAGCGACCTCTTTAGCGTCCAAAAAGTGATATAATAGCATTGTTTCGATACCAAATAAATTATTATTTATTGTAAAAAATACTGTGCCAGTTTGTATAAGATTTTAAATAACAAACATATATTTTTTAATTAAAAATATTGTTTGGATATTTTGTGATCTTAATATGAAAGTGATATTAATATCAATATGTATTATATTTTAGTTTTGTTATGAAATTAAGTATTTTGTATTCGTCCGATAATAATAAAAGTTTTGTTTCTTTTTAAGCTATTGCATAGCTTCTATCGCGGGCCTTGAGCGTGGAGACCGAATCCAGAAATTCCGTAACGAAAATAACCTAACACCCCCCACTCCGAATGCTATGCAATAGCTTTACCGCGGCAGTCTCCGCGTGCCACACGTCTTTTTAAGCTATTGCATAGCTTCTATCGCGGGCCTTGAGCGTGGAGACCGAATCCAGAAATTCCGTAACGAAAATAACCTAACACCCCCCATTCCGAATGCTATGCAATAGCTTTACCGCGGCAGTCTCCGAGTGCCACACGTCTTTTATTTATATATCTTACACCAATGTCAGCCTCAGTGGCGTAGTGATTTGGCAGGTTCGCTCAAATCTCATACACTATCGAGGTTGCGGGTTCGATTCCCGCGACGGGACAAATGTTTGTGCTCAGAAAAAAGCACAAGCATTTGTTTCGTGTCTGTGTTGTGGGACCATGGTGCTCGTAGTTCCTGGTTCCCTAGATACAGGGAATCCTAGAGGCCCTCTATGTATGTGATCGTTGGTTTTTTTTTATGTTAAGAATTTTATATATTGTATTTTAATTTCTATTTATATTGAATTAAAAATAACCTAAAACATGTCACAATATTGTAAACACGGACGAAAAGCTTTAAAAATTTGTAAATATGTGTAAAAAGTTTATATTATAATATTATTTAAAATAAATGAATTTCAAATTAAAAAATATTTTATTGCTTAATAGCTTTTTCCCGCGACTTCGTCTTAGACCTTCCCACTATATAAGAGCGCGTACTACGAAGAGGTCAAGCTGTATCTTCGTAGTCACTCAACTGATTTTGATGTAACATACCCTAAACCTAAGTTTGGACTTATGCTAACATACCTTGAAAACTGCATTAATATCCGTTTAGCAGTTTCCGAGTCTATAGATAACAAACAAACAACGGAACAAGATGAAAATTGTAAAAGCCGCAGATTCGTGTTCTACCCTCTAAATAGTCGATCCCAGTTGGTTTTCACAAATATCTTCAATGTAAAGAATTGGTTCAGTTCCATTTTTACAATAGTATTTAAATGATGGTTTCAATTTTGCAAAAACAAGCAAATAATCTAAACGGTCAACTTTTTTAATGATTGATCCTATTTCTCTGAGACATAAAATAAATCAAATCAATCCATATTCTCAATTTACTTTCTGGCACTTCGCAGGGCGTTGCCGCGGCACGCTCGCTTCGCTCGCTCAGCTCGCGCGATGTGAGGTCACTGCTCTAACATAACCTAACTTTCTTTGAGGCCGTTTGTGTTGTTGAACTATTTTCTATCGAACTAATACAAAGAGGGTCAAATATTATGTTTAATATGTCAATTAGTTTTTTTTTTATGTAACTGAATGACGAGACGGTCGTTTGCCTGATGGTACGCCAGCCCATAACAATAACAGCACCACCCAGAACTTTGTTTTGCAAAATCCGGCGCGGCGCTGTACTGCGCTCGTCAGCCTGAGACAATTAGCTGTTGAGTCTCATAATGCCCAGTAATTTCGCTGGCTACAATGCCCTTCAAGCTGGAACACAGTAATGCTTGCGCATTACTGCTCGGCGGCTGAATAACTGGCAAAGCGGTGATACCCACCCAGACGGCCTCTCGCATACGGGAAACCTACCACCAGTTTTAGAGGATCAAGTAATATTGTCCTGTTTTTAAAAAGTACAGATTTTTTATTTATTGATTTATTTATCGAATCTAAAATACTTCAAAATTCCATCAAAATCTGCACTTAACCTAAAAAAGTCAGTGGTGCGGGATTCAAACTCGGGTGCGTCGGATTGAAAGTCGGACATGCTCCCACTGAGCCACACTTGCTCTAAGTCCATACATAGTCGTAAATGGTAAGAATGTAAGTATTACCGTTACAAGTCTATACAAAAAGCGGAACACCATGCAATTCTGCTTAGCAATGCCTTATGCAGTGCAAGAGTCTTCACATATAGGAAATCGTTTAAAACATACCTTGAAGTCTCCCTTGGCTTAGTGAGAAAGAAGCTACAAAACCAGGGGCGGGTTCGATTATCATTGAAGAAAACTATATCAGCATCGATGACAAAAATTTAAAAGAAGTTGAATAATGAAATAATTATCTATATCCTATCCTACTGACAAAATAGATGCCAAAGTTTGTGAGAATGGATGTACGAATGGATGGAGGGATGGATGGATAGATACTCGTGGTAGGTCTCTCGTATGCGGGAGGCCGCCTGGGTAGGTACCACAGCTGTGCCAGTTTTTCTGCCTCCAAGCAGTAGTGTGCAAGCATTACTGTGTTCCGGTTGGAGGACATTGTAGCCAGCGAAGTTACTGGGCATATGAGACTTAATATCTGATGTCTCGGGGTGATGCGCGCAATGCAGTGCTACACAGTGTTATTTACGGTGTTTAAAGTTCTGGGTGGAATGCTTGCGCACTACTGCTTGGCGACAGAGGAACTGGCATAGAACCCAGACGGCCTCCCGCATACGAGAGACCTACCACGAGTAAATTCGGGTCCGTACAAAAGAGTTCAACGGGATCCGTTCTCGTTGATGTCTTCTCTATGAATAGCTCTGAATTCGGTTCGTTTTGTAGTGACACAGAATATTTTACAGCCTTAGTGGTTGGGCAGGTTAGCTCAAATCTCATACACCACTGAGGTTGCGGGTTCAATTCCTGCGACGAGACAAAACATGTTTGTGCACAGCAAAACGCAAGCATTAGTTTCGTGTTTGGGTGTTGTGGGATCATGGTCCTCGTATTTCCCTTGAAACAGGAAATCCTAGGGACCAGCATCTACGTTTGTGTGACGGAACGATTCATTCAAGAGCAAATCGACGACAGAATCTTTCACTAAAGAAGGGTTCTTCGACAAAGCTAATTTAGGTACTACGATGAGCGAAGCGAGGAGGAGTGTTAGGTTACTGTACCACTACGTCAGAAGAAAAATAAGCCAAATGTCTTCAAAAAAGGAGGAGGTTCTATGTTCCTCTGTATATTTTTTTATGTAGATATGTTCACCGATTTGTCCACCTACTGTTGTCCGATTTCAGAAATTATTGTTGCGTTCAGTTCAAGGCCCTAATTCACAATGACAACTTGGCGATTCCTTGCTTCAAGGAAACGTCGATTCCTTCATTAATAAAGGACATATGCAAAATTTATATTCTCTATGACGCGTCACATATGTGAATATATGACTGCGTCATAGAGATGTCGTTTATTAATGAAGGAATCGACGTGATTTCGAAGCAAGGAATCGACGTGATTTCGCCAAGTTGTCATAGTGAATTAAGGACCAGTATAGCTACATAAGAAAAAGTATTTTTTGGTATAGCTGCAAAGTGGTCCCATATAAATTTCATTAATATTTGACTTTAGACGAAGATACATTGAAGTCAGTTTATTTTGTAAATGTATACTAGTTTGGTGAAAAATTCGCTCATGAATGGATCGGCGAACCGTTCGTAGTGGAATGTTTCTGTCGTTCAACAACTCATAAACTAAACATTCTGTCGACGGTTTATTCGGCAGAGAGACGTTGGAGGTAAGTTTCAGAATCTATCTGTTCTATCTATGTATCTGTCTGTCTGTCCGTCTGTCACCAGGCTGTATCTCATGAACCGTGATAGACAGTTGACATTTTCACACATGACGTATTTTTATTGCCGCTATAACAACAAATACTAACAAACAGAATATAATAAATATTTAAGAGGGCTCCCATACAAAAGACATGATTTTTTGCCATTTTTATAGATAATGGTACGGAACCCTACGTGCGCGAGTCCGACTCGCACTTGGCTGTTTTTTTCTTAACTGGAAACGCCTCACACTTTTTCCCACGAGAAAATAACGCGCAAAACGGTTAAATATCGCAGAGTCGCAGAAGCAAGCGTCGTAATTAAGGCATACATAACGTAACAAAATGTTACAAAACATTTCTGCGAAAGGTTACGGATCAGTGCATTCGTCATACAAATGTTAAATATATACAAGGGTAAACAGGTTTCTTCTAGGCGAGCGTGCTACATCCTCGACCGCATCGTCACTTAACAACAGGTGAGATAGCGGTCAAACGCAAGCCTATAAATAGTAAAAAACTAGTGACCCGCCCCGCTTCGCACGGATTCAATTTGATGTGATGTCATTTTTTGACGACTTTAATGCAATTGTCGTACTTCCGTAGCACTGGTAGAGTCACTTTTCGCATTTCTTCATCAAACGGACAGACATGCTTACCTCTTTTTCAAAGTCATGATACTTTAAGTTACAATTTTTTACGTATTTTGTATTATGTGTTATTTGAATTGCACTTTTGTGCCTTTTAACCGACTTTAAAAAAAGGAGGAGGTTCTCTATTCGATTGTTTTTTTTATGTTTGTTACCTCAAATCTCCGTCATTTATGAACCGATTTGGAAAACTCTTTTTGCGTTGGGTTCAGTATAGCTACGAAGTGGTCCCATATATAATTTCATCGATTTGAACTTGGACTTCGAAGATACATTGAAGTCGGTTTTTGTTTTTTTTTAATAAATATATTTTGACTTGACTTGGGTCGTAGACGTGTATATGTGTATGACGCTTAAAACTGCATTTTTTGATTTTTGATTTTTGATTTTTTACTTATCTCAACTATAAAAGAAATTATTGAGAATGTTTTGTTTTTGAACCTTTTTTTTTATGTAACTAAGTGACGAGACGAGCTGGTCGTTTGCCTGATGGTAAGCAATACGCCAGCCCATAACAATAACAGCACCACCCAGAACTTTGTTTTGCAAAATCCTGCTCGGCGCTGTACTGCGCTCGTCACCCTGAGACAATTAGCTGTTGAGTCTCATAATGCCCAGTAATTTCGCTGGCTACCATGCCCTTCAAACCGGAACACAGTATGCTTACGCACTACTGCTTGGCGGCTGAATAACTGGCAAAGCGGTGGTACCTACCCAGACGGCCTCTGGGATACGAGAAACCTACCACCAGTAACCTTCTGCAAAAAAATCGGTTGTATCGCACAATTTCCATTAGGTATTTCTATTAATAGAAATACTGGGACTGATTCTTCCATTACTTCCATTGCTGGCGGAAACGGCAAAATCACTGCATCACCTCTTTTGACGGCGCGGCGTGCACATAGAAACATGTTTGTTCTCCATTTATTTTTTTTGATTAACGAGAAGTCGTGTTTTTTTTTATTCTATTGATGATATATGAATATATGATAATAATAATAATAATAAAGTACGGGAGTCATCCCAAAATATTTACATCATGGTATCAAAATTTTAGATTTACTCAAAAACGTTTATATAACCATGCAAAAAGCGGCAATATTAAATACCTGCCCAATTGTGCGCAAATTCTTGCAAGAAGATGGTACAATTGATTTAGATTCCCAAAGTGAACTCCACTTGGTTTAGGCCCGTGGTTTTCATGAATTACTGAAATTATTTTAATTTCGAGAAAAGCTAACTATAAGAAAAATAATAATAGCCTTTATTAACAATCTTACAAGAAACAAAAAATACAATGTTCATACACCTAAAGACACCGATAAGAATTACTTTAAAGATTGTCTTGCTTTTCAGCATAGGCCTCCCCTAGAGCTTTCCACATTGTCCGATCTTGTGCCTTCCTCTTCCAAGTTCCTCCAAGTTTCCTTCCAAGATGCGTCATATTTTTTTTTTTTTTTTACGCCTTATAGGTCTATGTTTGGCCACTATCTCGCCTGATGTGAAGCGATGATGTGGCCTAAGATGGAGCACATAGATCTAGAGAGAGACGGCAGTTGAGAGGCTGCTCAGACCCGTCTCCCCGATGGTTCACCGAACATCATCCCGAAACACGACTAGGTCGCTTGACGGCATGGCTTTGTTCGGTGGGTGGTATTACAACCACGGCCAGAGCCTACCACTCCAAAGCGCGTAAGCGGGTTTCATCACGATGTTTTCCTTCACCGTTTTAGAGCGAGCGTGCAAAATCTGCACTTAACTATAAGTCATTGGTGCAGGGCCGAGTCGGGATTCGAACCCAGGTGCGTCGGATCGAAAGGCGCACGAGTTCCCGCTGAGCCACACTCGCTCTTAAAAATATATATATGTATATATGAATGCCTCATAGAGATGTCGTTTATTAATGAAGGAATCGACGTGATTTCGAAGCAAGGAATCGACGTGATTTCGCCAAGTTGTCATAGTGAATTGGGGCCCAGACCAGACCAGTCCCCCCAAGCGGCGTACGTTCACGAGTATGGCTTGTGGACCAGGCACCCCCCTCCACCATATTAGACTATTAAATTAGATACGCCTTGTAACTTAGCCAAGTATTTAACATTTTAGTTCTCCAAAATGCCGCTATTTCTTGATGTCGCCACTTAAAGTGAGCTATCTGTTGCCACGGACACGTCAGACGAGAGACCTCCCGGCGATGCGGGCGGGCAAAGAGTAGAAGTACAGAGGTGACAAATAGTTAAAGGGGTCAATGGAGAGTGATTTATGCCTATTTAAAAAAATGTGCAAACGTATATGAAAGTTTATTTGTTAGGAATATTCACAAAATGGTTGAAGGTAGTTTTTCGAATAAGTCAACTTAAGAAGGTTTTTAGTGTGATCATAGCGATTTATTAAACACGCCTGACGAGGTGTGTAGGATATAATAAAACTCCAATCCATAGTTTTATTTTAATTTATATTTATTTTTATTGAAATTTTTTATATATTTTATTTTTTATTTTTATTTTTATTAATAAGACGAGCACGTCGTTTCCCTCACGGTAAGCGCCACGCCTGCCCATAACAATTGCAGTGCCACCCAGAACTTTTATACTGTAAAAAGTATTGCGTAGCACTGCATTGCATCACCCTGAGACATCAGTTTTTTTTATTACATCTGACTAGGTCAGCATTTGACCACGATCTCACTTGATGGAAAGCGAAGATGTAGCACGCTTACCCAGTAAGAAAAATTTATCAGATATTAAGTCTCTGCCCAGTAATTTCATTACAATATATTACAATATATAAATTAATAATCATTATTAATCAGTTAAATATACATCGTGTTTCGATATGTGCCAACTGTATCAGTAGCTCTTGAAGATTAAGCCTTATTATTTTTATTAAACTATGTGATTATTTGACATTAAATTATTGTATATGTTACATTTTGTATATTGTATAATTAATATTGTTATTGACTAGTAGCTATGAATTCAATTCAATTCAATTTATTTAAGCAAAAAAAATGCAATTCAATATAATATCTTAATTGTAGTATTGTATACAAATAGCTCGTACATAATTCTGATACATAAAATAAATATAAGATAATCACCAGCATTCGTACTAGGATAGACCTGCGTTACGATGCTAGTTGAATGATTGATGTTAGTTGAATGAATATACATCAATTTCGCTTTGGACATAATTCTGTAATGATATTGAATGAAAGAATTAATGTCAAAATTTTCTACCTACACACGAAGTCACGCCTCAACCATTCGTCCCATCTGTACCAACTACTCTTTGCCCCATACCCCGTTTATCTAAAAGGCTTAAGGCTCGATAGCGCATATGATTCATTTCCATTTATTTTTTATCCTTTAATGTGCTGCTTACCCTTAAGTAGTGTCCTAGCTGTCACGGGGTAAGGAGTTAGGGGTCCGTAGTCTGAACTGAAAATCCGCAGCAAAGTTCAAAGTTCAAAAGTACTGAATAAATAACTTTTGAACTTTGAACTTTGCTGAGGGTTGGCATCAAAGACGCACTTATGAACCATCAGTACTTTTTATAAAGTTCTGGGTAGCACTGCATTTGTTAAGGGCCGGCGTGGCATTTACCGTCAGGCGAACTACTTGCCTGTATTATTACACAATTCCATAAAAAAGAGCGAGTGTGGCTCAGTGAGAGCACGTGCGACTTTCGATCCGACGCACCCGAGTTCGAATCCCGCTGGCCCACCGACTTTCTTAAGTTATGTGCGGATTTAGCACTCGCTCTAAAAACGGTGAAGAAAAACATCATGACAACCAGCATGTCCAAGAGTTTATCTCAAAAATTTAAGGGCATATGACATCCATCGGCCCTCACTGGTGGTTTATGGCCCATACTCTCTCTACGAGGGAAGGCCCGTGTCCCAGCAGTGGAAACGTAATGGGCTGATGATGATGATGATGATGATAAAAAAATGTATAGTTTAGAAAATCCTTTGGTATTCTTAATTCCAGTTATCGAGTGAACTAGGCATGACGATTCACCGTTTATAATCGATAAGATTCACAGGTGTAGAATCGAATGGCATTCGGTGCCGAATGATCGATTACTGTTGTATTACTAAGCAGATTTTGAGCTACCTGAGAGCAATGAATGACGGTAAGCGTCTATTCGAAGGATGGATTCAAAGATATTCACAAAATATCAAAAAAAGGTTTATAGATAATCTTTTCCTACTATACTATTCAAATTAATATTATAAATGCGAAAGTTTTTTTGAAAGGATGGATAGATGGATGTTTGTTATTCAATCACGCAAAACTACCAAACAGTACTCGTGTATGTCATGTGTCAGTAATACTCGTGGAAGGTCTCTCGTATGCGGGAGGCCGTCTGGGTAGGTACTACAGCTTTGCCAGTTATTCTGCCGCCAAGAAGTCCTGTGTTCTGTTTTGAAGGGCAAGCGAAATTATTGGGCAAAATTTCAATTCCGTAGGATAAGAGGAAGTGGTTCTAGTTCAGCTTGCAAGATTCCACCCGAACAAACATACATACATTGCAAATTAAAAAAATAATAAGGATATATAAAACCTTGTAAAAAAATTAAAAGTGTTACAGATTGTATAAAAAAGAATCGAAAGAATCATCAGTACGTGGCGTGGGGTTGATTCCAATTCCGTGGCAATTCGAAACGGTACAAGTTACGCCTCGTTAAGTTTACTAACATATTCAATGCTTTTTGTACGTTTTGTTTGATATCTCACCGGCGCCTGCAGAGCTATTCTGTTAAAAACTCATTTCAAAATCCGCTGTACCACAGCGCGGAATCCGCGCCAGCGCCAAATTGGTATTCTGAAAACTCGATCTCACGCAGATGCGCGCGGCGAGTGACGCGGCTCTGCGAGTTCGTAGCACAGACGTTCTGATTTGAAAATCAAATCAAATCAAAATCTCTTTATTCAGTTTTGGCATCACAGACGCACTTATGAACGTCAATTATCACAATGACTACCACCGTATCGGAAAAAGAGCCACTACTCAGAAGATACGGCAAGAAACTGAGGGGCATTTTTTTTGGAACTCGATAAACTATATTTTATGTTTGTTTTTGATATTATTATGTTTTTTTTATGGAACTGAGTGATGAGACGAGCACGTAAGCGCCTGATGGTAAGCACCACGCCATCAGTTATTAAGTCTCATATGCCTAGTAATTTCGCTGGCTACAATGCCCTTCAAACCACAAGGAACACTTTAAATGTACCAATTGGGTACTTGGCAGAAGCGGAATGTTCCAAGAATATATGTATTATATTTATAATTTTATAATCTACGGAACCCACTGGCATTTTCCGTTATCTCCCTTTGCCCTACTTTGATATAATCGGTCACAACCCTGCACTTCGCTTAAGTGCTGTCACAACACATACATACATATGTTTTTATACACACATACCACACATACACTCATACATACAAGTTTTATCTTGATATTTGTGAAGTGTGCAAATCTTGAAATGAAATGAAATAAAATTTGTCAGAATTTCGGTTACGATATTGCAAGGTGACGTGCAGAAGTTTTCTTCAACAAAATTCGGCCTTTGTAGGCCTAGATATTTAACAATATTATTATTTACAAGCGAGTGTGGCTCAGTGGGAGCACGTGCGACTTTCAATCCAACGCACCCGAGTTCGAATCCCGATGGCCCCGCACCACTGACTTTCTTAAGTTATGTGCGGATTTAATACTCGCTCTAAAAACGGTGAAAGAAACTATCGTGAGGAAACCGGCATGTCCAAGAATTTATCACAAAAATTCAAGGACATGTGATATCCACCAACCCGCACTAGGCTAGCTTGGTGGATCATGGCCCATACTCTCTCTATGAGGAAGGCCCGAGTCCCAGCAGTGGGAACGTGAGAGGCTGATGATGATGATTATTATACATAATTTTATGTATTTATTTCATATTAAATGTCAATACTTAGTTAATAATATTTTTATTAGTTACAATAAACAAATTGAACAATAACTTAAATATATATTATATACAAAATGTTATAAAATTATTCTAAAAGGCCATCATAGATGGAGGGAAAAGTTCCCAGAACGCTGGCCGCATTGCCATTCAGCGTGGCGTTAATTATTAACGAATTGAAGTAATTTAATTGAAATTTAATTATCTATAAATTTTTAACTGACGTCAAAAGAAGGAGGTTTTCAATTCGCTTGTGTTTTTTGTGTTTGTTACGCGAGTGCTCCGCCAATTATGAATCGATTTATTAAACTTGCTTCCATATTTTGATAGGCAAGCAGATTATCTATAAAAATTGCATTTTGATTAAAAAACGTAGAAATATGCAGAAATTTTAATATACAATACGAAATGAAATAACTTGCGAGCTTCTCAAACTCGAAATATTTTGGATAATAAAAATGAATGAGATATAATGATATTCAAATTGGTTAAGCTATTTTTCACATTACCTCTATGAGGCAGTTTGACATTTGATATCGCCTCTATGTCACACAATTTAAGATTGAAAGTTGTGCATTATAACTTAGTTTAATACATACCTACGCGACCACGCAACTGCAAAGTAGGAGGCGTGGGCGTCGACAAACTTTTATTTATTTTTTTTGACGGGGGAAAATGCCGCTGCACTGCCCTTCGACCACGGTGGTGACAGAAGGCGGTGTGTGGGGCTCGAACCCACTAAAAACCGCCTCGTGAGCAATCATCTTCCGTGGTGGGACGAGATGGGGTCGCACTAGCATTCCCTATCTCGCCCCGGACGCTTCTACAACCTAAATCAGGTCGAATGATATTTATTAAATAGGCACAAAATATGCACTTTTAAACGTCATATACACATCATACAAATCAATTAAAATACGTTAAAAACAGTAACTTAAGATATCTAGACTTTGAAAAAAAAAAGGTAAGCGTCTACCTATATCTTTCCTATACTCAGATTGAAGTCCGGGCTCCGAGGCAAAAAACTTGCTATCAAAGTTCTGGCTGGTGCTACAAGGCGTCTTGCTTACCACGATGATATGTGCATTTAGTGAAAAATAAATCCACGAACAACAAAGTTTAGCGTCACCTCACTGTGGTCACAATCGTGGAAACGAGTAGGAGATCAGCACCATTTCAAATCAGGTGAGATATCAAACAGAAACCCACAGAAGGCATTTAATGTGTTAGTAAATTTAACTAGGCGTAACTTGTACCGTTTCGAATTACCACGGAATTGGAATCAACCCCACGCCGCGTCTTAATGATTTTTTCCTTCGTTTTTGCATAAATAAAAATAAAATCATCACAATGAATGTATAAAACTCGCACTCAATTGCAAACGCCCTTACAGGGATCATGTACCTACCCACCATTTTATTTAGGACCTATATATGACAAACTAATGTAAATGAATGCAATCAATAAATGAATTATAAAAATTAATTTCATTTTTACGTACTCATGATAGTGATTCAATTGAAAATATAGATACTCTGTTTTATAATATTATTACTATATGATATATGTATGTCAATCTCTTGGTGAAACATGCTGAAATAATATATATAAAAGATAGTTAACAATATGACTTACCATGTCAATATATGTCAATAACTCCGACCAGGTTTCGGACAATTAGGAGGTCCTTCTTCCGTGAGTTTACGCTTTTGATTCGCGGCGCACAATCATAACGTGAGTGCAGCCGTTTATATTTGTAATGAATATTTCAAATCACGATAGTTTCCAAACTTCAATTACCATGTTTCGTGCAAAGAAACTATTTTCATTTCAATTCATTTTATTTCATTCATTTATTTATTAATGCTTACGTCATGTAATGTACCTGACAGGTGTTACAGATGTCTTATAGACTAGATACATGTGCCCATTTCATATTCCCTTGTTGATTACAGTGTCTCCACGCAGTGCCGTCGCGTGGCCGCCCAGGTGTGTCCACGATTTTAATATTTAAATGTGAATGTGTAATATAATCAATAGAAATAGTCAAAACTTTGGTGAATTCGCATTATTCATGCGAGAGTTTGGTCGGCCCGAGAATTGACAAATGGATTTGTGGAGATGTAGGAAAAGATTAAATAAATTGTGTGGATGCGGTAGGAATTTAAAGAACGCGTCAAAGCTCATTGTCTCTCTTAATATTCAAAGGTGAGGAAGATATTGCTTTGCGCGATAAGACTGCCTATTGTTATGAAGATTACTGTAAAATGTAAAGGTTTTTCATGTATCATGTGTTTTTAACAATTAAGTATTTATCTATCGATCTATCTATCTGTTTAAAATTATTAAATGGTGCGGATGTGCTACCTACCACTGACCGCAATGTTTCTTTTTGCACCTGTCCATCCTGAGGTTGCCTGTAAGAAATTGCACATAGCGATTAGGCTGCCCATTGTTCTATCAATAATATATGGAACTGAAAACTGAAAAAACTGAATTGTTTCTCGTTTTGGTGTTTAATAAAGTATTATTCTATTGTATTTATATTTTCAATGGTACTGATGAGACGTGAAAGTCGTTCGCCTGATGTTAAGTGTAGATAGAAATTTCATTACCACACAGATCTTCTAACACCAGTTATTACTGAGTAGCTCTGCATTGCGCTCATTACTCCGAGACATAAGAAGTTTTATATGCCCAGTAATTTCGCTGGCTACAGTGCCCTTCAAACCGGAACTAACCGGATCCGCAATACTGCTTGGCGACCGAATAACTGGCAAAGCAGTGGTGGCTTCCCGCATACGAGAGACGTACCACGAGTAGAGTAGTTATCACTTAATAAAATTACGGCTTAAAAATAACCGTAAAACCACGTTTTTATACGTCTTTTGAGGGTAGGTCGGCATTGCATACTAATAAATTAGTCATCGAGTTGTGAGCTACCCTAAAAGTTTCAGCCAGATAGATAACCGAGAAGTGCTCGAAATTTGAGTTGCAAGGCGACAGACAGACAGACAAACAAGAAAGTGACTTGATAAAAACGTGGTAATAAAAACAAGCAGACGGACGCCTGATGGTTCGCGGTCACCATCGCCTATTGACATCTGTAAAACCAAAACAGACAAGGAAGTGACTTAATAAAAACGTGGTAATAAAAAACGTTTTGCCACATCCCCTCCGTCACGGTTTCGCACCTCGCCAAACCATTTATTAGCCAAGTGTCCGACTAAGCGAAGAATTATTTAAATGACTAGTAATTTATAGTACGATGCCGAGAGAAGAACGTTGTGTGTTTTAGGAGGATGGCGGTATGAGAGGTGTAGTCAGTTACAAATAAAGATATAACTTTTTTTTTACTGCAGACTGGGTCTGCCTTTGACCACAATCTCACCTGGGGGCTTACCACCAACTTTTACAAGACAATCATGCTACAGGAACGTTTTATTTGAAGCTTACAATAATATTACTCTGATTCGATGAGTTTCATGAAACAATAATGTTTTTGTTCCTGCGAAGTGTCAGCTGCCAAAAAACACACTTGAATGAATGATTTACGATGACGTCACAAAAACTTCTCAACAATACAATAGCAAAGAAAGCTTTTTTTAGGACTTCGTGGTATGGAAAACGGAAGTAAGCTTAAAATATACTGGTTTAAGAGATGGTGGCAGAAGCCCCCAGGGCAATTTACTATGACAAATTTGTATTCTCTATGACGCGTCATATATATGAACAAGTATATTATTATTATTACTTCTTTATTTCAGGTACCTTAAGAAAACAATAGTTACATTAGTGATTAAAGTAATTCTAAGACCCATATTATATATACCTTACAGACTAACTTACATATTATAATATTAAAAACTATTTTTATGAAGCTACAACAGGGAATTGTTTTCGCCTACTTTCCCTGTACCGGCGGTAGACTACCCCTGTAGGCCAGGAGTCCGGGGCGAGGAACATCTTCGCGTGTTCCGCTGGAACCTGGAGCGCGTAGGACTTGAAGTCAGTGGTCCTAATCTGCTCCAGCCGCGACAAACTCACGTTGATGGGCTCCTCACGCGAATTCCGGTACATGCTTATTCTCTCCTGGACGATATGAATGCGTCATAGAGATGTCGTTTATTAATGAAGGAATCGACGTGATTTCGCCAAGTTGTCAGTGAATTGAGGCCCTGATGGGAAGTGACGATGTAGTCGAAGACGTAGCACGCTTACCCAGTAAATACTTGTTCACTCTTGATTTGAACACACCCAGATTGTATTTATGTGGAAATACAGACGACGGCAAGGCATTCCACTCCTTGCCGATCGTCTATTTGTCTACTGATTCATTTTATAAGCCCCCGGCGCAAAAAGGAGGGGTGGTATAAGTTTGGCCACTGTGTGTATCCATCTGTGTGTCTGTCTGTGGCACCGTAGCTCTTAAACGGGTTAACCGAAATGGATGTGTATTTTTTAAATTTTAAAGCATGTTTTCTAGCGCTCGTTCTTAGATATGTTTTTTAGTAGGTTCCTTAAAAAGCAATGCGTAGCACTGCATTCATCACCATTTCGCTGGCTACAATGTCCTTCAAACCGGAACACCGTAATGCTTGCGCACTACTGCATATATCTCAACAAAAAAAACTGTCTGCTAGTTATATGAAAAATAGAGTTTATTAATTTGTTAAAATAGATTCTTGCTTCACTCTTACATCAACAATTCCCCAAAAGTCAAGTCATACTTTTTTGCAATATACCCAAAAGTATCTAAATGTGGTGAGACCGGTGCTTGTAATTTATTACAAATGTTTATACGCGAAGGCGTGTCAAAATCTGTAAATTAGTTGTCGAATGTATTCGGCGTTAGTCTAGGTTATACCAGGCCTAGCGCACTCAGCAAGAAATTCAAACAAATAGCGACTCTTGCTATGACGCAATAAAATTCAATTCAGCTCGCGTAGCGCTGCATACCTATCAGTCATATTAACCTACAGAGCGCCTCTCTTTCTATCGCGCCGCTCTTATCTCTTCTGACGCGGCACGTGTAACGACGCGCGACCCGCCGTCGGTGTCCGGCTATGTACTTGTAGCTTCATACTAGGCCTGGTGTTGTACCCATAAAGAACAAAAGAAAATAGTGTCTTCGCCTTAATAGAGACAATAAGAAAAGTGTCGATAGACATATCCTTTATTACTAAGCAATTCAAGTAAAAATCAAATTATTTATTGGTCTTATTAGGCTAGATTTTAATGTTAATGATGTGTCATTTTGTGATAAAATTGTATAAAAAAACTGCCGTCAAGCAGTAGTGCGCAAGCATTACTATGTTCCGGTTTGAAGGGCATTTCATACAGTGAAATGCCTGGCCATATGAGACTTAATGTCTGATGTCTCGAGACGATGAGCAAAACGCTACGCTGTTCATTTTATCGTATGAAGAATTCCGTGTGGCACTGCAATTGTTATAGGCAAGGCGCTTAACATCAGGCGAACGACATGCTTGTCTCGTTGATCCACAAAATAAAGTAGGAGAAACACATCTGAGGAAGTCCCCATACTTATAACGGGTGTTTATCGATACTAATAAAAATAAATTTGTTATAATAAATATTAATATCAATTGACACTATTCGAGGCATGTTTGTGAACGGAATTCCATGGTGTTGTATATCTCTACAGATATGTATTAGAAACTTTGGTATTAGAAATATATGACGGAGTAACAGCGCCAGGGTTGTTTTTAAAAAGTGTGACGTTAGCACTGCTGACGTCACTGTCTTCGTCATTATGGTGATCGCTCATCCTCCAGGAATGAAAGGCTTGCAGGAAGTCTTCGATTGGATTTATTCAGTTTCACAATTTGTCACAATTACAAATGAGCAACACCGAACAGTCCGGCCGCTCGAGCCAGACTGAGCTGCGATCGGTCGGGCGGTCGTATTTATAGCAAACCTAAAGCTCGCACAAACATTGTTTGCAAAATCTATTCAAACTTGCTTGCGAGTATCTTAGTTCAATTTTAACAATAAATCAATGTTACAAAATGATGTTTTAAGGTGTAATATAACTTAATCAGTTAAATAAGAAGTAAACATAAAAGTAGTGAATTTCATCATTTAACAATGAATTGATGATTCTAAACGGTAGTTATGCAATCAAAACTATTAGTAGTAAACTAATAGTTTATCAGTTTGTTATTTTAAACAGTTGTTCAAGTTTGTTAGCGTCTTTGCGCCGATGTATATAATATTACATTATTGCAAAAGCCGTGAAATAGGCAGGTCGCGTAAGTAAATTCAAAACAGCAGTGTATTTAAAAGTTACAGGATAGTTAATTTTAATTTACAGAACCAATTAACAATAATTTTAATATTATATTCCAAGATCTACATATTATTATTTATGTAAACATATATATTATATTATGTACATTTTTTTTAAATAAATTAATAAATAACGCTCATCGATCACATACATAGATCCTGACCCCTAACTAGAATTCCCTGTATCTAGGGAACCAGGAACTATGAGGACCATGGTCCCTCAACACCCAGACACGAAACAAATGCTTGCGCTTTTTTTCTGTGCACAAACATTTGTGTCAACCTCATTGGTGTATGAGATTTGAGCCAACCTGCCCAACCACTACGCCACAGAGGCTGTTATGTTATTATATCCATATTTTGTGATTTAGCATTTATTGTACTTATATAGTTTAAATTTTATCACTATATTGTATGTAATTTCATTAGTATAATTCATGTAGCTCATTTGTAATTCCATTATTTAACTCCTATGCCAATCTGGCGGTAATTTTATGTTAACTCTGAATAGTAACATGTGAATAGCGTTGTGGACTAAATTATTAATAATATTTTATTACTTTAAGTAATGTATACTTTGTAATGTAGTTGTTTGCTATCTATATATATAAAAGAAAGTCGTGTTAGTTACTCCACTTATAAATCAAGAACGGCTGAACCGATTTAGCTGAAAATTGGCAGGGAGGTAGTTTAGAGCCAGGAGAAGGACATAGGATACTTTTTATTTATTTACTTTTCTTTTTTACTTTTTTTTTTTTTTTTTTTTTTTACTTTTTATCAGCATTCCCGTGTGACTTGACATGAAACGTCAGTCATTATAAAACTTGGTATAACAAAAAAGAATCAGACTTGGAATAACAAAACGAAAATGATCTATACATATAAAAGAAAGTCGTGTTAGTTACTCCACTTATAAATCAAGAACGGCTGAACCGATTTAGCTGAAAATCAAGACATTCCTCATGTCATTAGTTTTAGCAACTGTTCGGGCGAGATCTAACATAGCGGTTGCAGTTGCTTCTTCTGGAATAGCAGCCACATTGTTAGAAGGATGCCGTACGGCTCATTCAGCATTCAAATTACCGTTAAATCTTCAAACTATTGAAGAACCAACGTGTAATATTGCAAAACACTCAGCAATGGGCAAAGTTTTAGCGATATCGAAAATCATCATCTGGGACGAGTGCACAATGGCGCATAAACGTGCATTAGAAGCACTTAACCGAACATTAAAAGATTTACGCAATGACTCGAGATGTTTTGGAGGAGCAATGATTTTACTGTCTGGCGATTTCCGCCAAATACTGCCAGTAATTCCAAGATCTACGGCTGCCGACGAAATAAACGCTTGCCTCAAATCGTCAAATCTATGGCGCTATGTGAAGAAACTGCAACTGACAACAAACATGAGAGTTACATTGCTTAATGATACATCTGCTGAAGATTTCTCGGAGCAATTGCTGACTATCGGTAATGGTCAAGTACCTGTCGATGAATCGAGCGGATTAATATCATTTCCAAATAATTTCTGTAATTTTGTCTCATCAAAAGACGAACTTATCAACAATGTATTTCCAGAAATTATTTCTAACTACAAAAATAATGAATGGTTGAGTGAGCGAGCAATTTTAGCGGCTAAGAATAAAGATGTAGATGACCTAAACTACATAATTCAAAATAAGATCATTGGAACAATGCATTCATTCAAATCTATTGACTGCGTCACAAATGAAGATGAAGCCACCAACTATCCAATTGAATTTTTAAACTCTTTGGACGTGCCTGGCTTACCACCTCACAATTTACGCCTAAAGGTTGGCTCCGTAGTAATCATGCTTCGAAACATAAACCAACCAAAACTGTGCAACGGTACGCGTTTAGTGGTTAGAAAATTAATGAACAATGTAATTTACGCTACGATAATGATAGGAAAATTCAAAGGTGAGGAAGTTCTCATTCCGTGGATACCGATGATCCCAACCGATATGAAAGTTTGTGGTTTAAATCTAGAACATTCATGTTTTTCCCATGGTCAATTATACGTGGCATGTTCACGGGTCGGAAGACCATCTGCGTTGTTTGTTTTTGCGCCTGATAATAAATCAAAAAATGTCGTGTATCACAAGGTACTTAAATGAAGAGCAACCTATTTAATAAAATACTGAAATAATTATGAATGATTAATGTAGGTATTTAATTTTTTTTTGTATTTTTTCCAATTAAAAAAAAACTGCTTATTTATTGCCTTTAAGGCGGAACAAAGTTCGCCGGGTCAGCTAGTTTCAAATAAAGTAAAGTCAAATATAATTTATTAAATAGGCACAAAAGTGCACTTTTAAAGGTCATAAACACATGATACAAATAAAAAATGTTAAAAATTGTAACTTATGTTAACATAAATTATTTTTCAAAAAAAACTAAACCGACTTCAAAACCACAAATGGCACTCAAAAGTAAAAAAAAAATTAATATAAATATCATAAGCGCTACCCACTCATATATTTGAAGTCGGTGCCAGCCAAGTCTAATAGGTAGTAGATAAATACTATGTATATAGTAAGTACTACTTGTAGGTAGTATTTATCTACTACCTTTTAGACTTGGCTGGCACCGACTTCAAATATATGAGTGGGTAGCGCTTATGATATTTATATTAATTTATTTTTTACTTTTGAGTGCCATTTGTGGTTTTGAAGTCGGTTTAGTTTTTTTTGAAAAATAATTTATTTTAACCTTTTTAGTGAAAAACAAGTTTTAATTAAATTAATTCAAAAAGATTTTAAAGACAAGCTTTTATGATCTAGAAGCCACATCATGACGAAGTTTAGAACGGGCTATCACAATTAAATGCATGTGCAAAAAAAATTCATGTCTGTCCTATTCTCTGTTGAGGAGTTCCCTCGCCGGAAGTCAATCCTGGGTGTATCTGCCATGTCATGATGGAATTTAGAACAGGCTATTATGGTTAAATCCATTTACGAAATGTTGTGTCTGTACTATTCACCGTTGAGGAGTTTCCTCACCGGAAGTCAACCCTGGGTGAAGCAGGTGAAGCAGTCGAATACAAACCTCCACCTTTAGAAAGTTGGTTACGAAAAAAACAAGAACCGTCTTGAAGATTAAACTTATATTTTTTTGTTATTGCTATTTTTTTCACAAACTACTGAATGAATTTCGATAAAATTTATATGGGACCACCTTTGAAGTATTACCTACCAATCAAAAAAAGAATCATCGAAATCAATGCATAATTGGCGGAGTAATCGCGTAACAAACACACAAAAAAAAAAAAAAAAAAAAAAAAAAAAAAACATACCGTCGAATTGTAAACCTCCTCCTTTTTGAAGTCGGTTAATGACTTTGAAAAAAAGGTAGGTATGAAAGGAAAGAAATGGGTAAACCATTTCTTTCCATATTCTCAAATTGAAGTCTGAGTGTTGAAAAGAAATGCGAAAACTGACTCTACCAGTGCTTCGGAAATACGCCCGCTAGAGAAGATAGCACCAAGAAACTCTGCGGGGATGTCTTTTTTCAGCACAATTACGTATAAATTAGAATTAACAGAATGTAAAACAAGAAATGCGAGTGAGATGTCCCATAGTCATAGTATCAGTAACAGAAAAGTGTAAATAAAATATAAGTAGGTATGACAGTAGCAGTAGGAGTGACTAGAACAGACCAGTCCCCGCAAGCAGCACCCGTTCACGAGTATGACTTGTGGACCAGCCATCACCCCCCTCAACCATATTGGAGGGAAGGGAGTGACCCGACACACAGAGCCGCCGCAAGCAAAGACATTTGAGTGAGCATGACTGTAAAACCTAGTCACTTCCAACTCAAATACAATTTTTATAGCTTTATTTGAATGACTAACTAAAGTAGACATCTCACATAGCATTGTACAATCCAAGAAGAAATGAAATATAAACATCATGCACACACTTATGTGTTAATCTTCATCATCATGGGGCTTATATATCAAGTATGTACTTTACTAATACGGAGAGGCAATTGCCATTTCCGCCGAGGCATATAGAGTGCTTTTCTCAAAACAATGCAGGAAAATAAAACCACCCCCAGACATCACATATTAAGTCTTATGTAACCAACCAACATAGAGTTCCCACTTATTACGACTTGTGGTAGAGTACGACTTGTGGTAATTCTCGTATGCGGGAGGCCGTCTGGGTAGATACCACAGCTTTGCCAGTTATTCAGCCGCCAAGCCGTAGTGGGCAAATATGAATGTGTTCCGGTTTGAAGCGCATTGTAGCCAGCGAAATTACTGGGCATTATGAGACTCAACAGCTAACTGTCTCAGGGTGACGAACGCAGTGCAGCGCCGCGCAGGATTTTGCAAAACAAAGTTCTGGGTGGTGCTGTTATTGTTATGGGCAGGCGTGTTGCTTACCATCAGGCGAAAGACTGGCTTGTCTCGTCATTCAGCTTCATAAAAATCTAGGTAATTTATTTTATCGCTTTTGCGAATTTGCAAAAATACTTGTAAGCCCAATGTTAGATGTAGTCAAACATATATAAACTCATAAGTACACATAAAATCATGCGATTATGTTTATTTAATAAGCGTAAAATATAAGCGTATGGTTTTTAGGGTTCTAAAAGCCAATTCCGCTAATTAGTAGAGTCATTTGGTTCAAAAATTAGTGGTTACCTGGAAAGTTTTTCGGGAGTTTTGAAAATTAGTACTTTTATAGATTTTGATGTGCTCTTTCCGAATTTCAGCTTCAAATCTATAAAATTACCAATTTTCAAAACTCCCGGAAAACTTTCTCGATAAAACTACCAAATGACTCGACTAAAAAGAGACTGGGCAATTCTGTATGGGAAGTAATCTATGAACCGATACCGGTATGGTAGTAGTTTTTGTGTTGAGGTACCTCAACTACACTCTTGTGCAAAAAGGCTTCGAAATCTGACCTGGCAGTTTAAGATAGGGCAGATATTAAGTCTCATATACCGAAATTTCGCTGGCTCAAATGCCTTCAAACCGAAACACATGCTTGCGCACTACTGCTCGGTGGCAGAATAACTGACAAAGCGGTGATACCTACCCAGACGGCCGCATACGAGAGCGAATTTGCAAAACCTACCAATAGAATTCTGAATGAGTTTACTACTCGCAGTTGGCTGTTTTTTTATTAAATCATATTTTTATAGCTGATCTCGTTAGCTAAGTATAATATATTAGTTTATTTTGATAGAAATTATCAGAATTAGAATACAAATAGTCATCGATGATCTTTGTGGAACTCCTGTTTTGTATATTTTTAATGAATTCAGAACGAAAACGTTAAAATTATATTTTATGTATATAGGTAATGTCTACCAGTTTTACGCTGTGAAATTCTTTTTGGGTATTTTTGACGATTAATAGTTTAAAATCAAGTTCAAAGTTCTTTATACAGTTTTGTCGTCACAGACGCACTTATGAACGTCAATTATTACAATCTACCACCTTATTGGAAAAAGAACCACTACGTTTCGTGTTACATCTCAAATTCCCACCCAGTATATCATCATCATCATCAGGCCATCACGCTCCCACTGCTGGGACACGGGCCTTCTCTCATAGAGACAGTTTGACAGTTTGACAGGGTGTGTCCTTGAATTTTTGTGATAAATTCTTGAACATGCCGGTTTTTATACGATATTTTTCTTCACCGTTTTTAAAGCGAGTGTTAGATCCGCACATAATTTAAGAAAGTCAGTGGTGCGGGGCCAGCGGGATTCGAACTCGGGTGCGTCTGATTCAAAGTCTGCTAAAAAAGCTCTATATCACACTGCTCCGTATTCAGTTAGCATATAATTGTGTACCCTACTTTGATTTTAATATTTTTCCAAAACCTGTTATATATTTTTATTTCTGTACCTCACAAATTCTTACATGTTAACATTAAATTATAAATCAGGTATAAATTCTGTTCTTAATATTCTACTATTGTAAAAACACAGGCTGATCTTGGGACGACGCTGTCTTTTGTAACACAGTTTTAATAACTAAAACAAAAGGCAGAGTTACAACAACCAAAACCAACAACAATTGTGTACGTTTTTACAATAAAATTCCAAAATGTATAACGGAGCTCACAGAAAGTAGATTCAAATTGCTTATGAAAAATATTCTAATGAAAAAAGCATACTATACAGTTAGTAATTACATAGAAGACAAAGATGCATGGAACATTCCGCTTCTGCCAAGTAGCCAACTGGTACATAAGAAAAATAATATTGTCAAAAACAAACATAAAATATTGTAACAAAAGTTTAAAAAAAAAAAAAACCCCTCAGTTTCTTGTCGTATCTTCTGAGTAGTGGTTCTTTTTCCGATACGGTGGTAGTCATTGTAATAATTGACGTTCATAAGTATGTCTATAATGCCGAACATGAATAAAGAACTTTTGAACTTTGAACCATATGAAACACATGAAACATATATTTTTTCAATACCTAAAGAAATTTGTTATTTGTAATTTGTATATTTTATGAACTGCACGGCGCTCGCTCCCTGAGACACCTAGAAATTTCGCTGGCTACAATAAATTCCCCAACAGAAGGTATGTATGTAAGTATTAAGTACCTATATCTCGCTTTGATCTCATAAACTTTTACGATTGTGAACGCTTCAATGATCTGACATGTACGTGCTTGGACTAAGACGTTTTGATACTTTGTTTTATTTTACATTCCCATGTTTTATGAAACCTTGCGTGTTTAGTTTTTGTTAATCAATATCTTTTTGTTGTCTGTCATGGAGAAACGTTTTATCATAATACTAGCTGCTTCCCGCGACTTCGTGCGCATGGGATTTGGTAATATCGCGATCCCTAGGGAAACGAGTGGAATTGGGATAGTTTATGATAATAAAACTGGACTTAATCGCGCTAAAAACATTAACGACGAGGTAAATAAAATTAATGTTTTTAGCGCGATTAAGTCCCGTTTTATTATTATAAACTATGTGTTCGAATCGCGAAAGTTTAAAAATTTTATTCTTTTTACATCTGACTAGACAACTGTTTGACCATGATTTCACCTGAAGGGAAGTGGCGACGCGGTCGAAGATGAAGCACGCTTGCCTAGTAATTATCTATTCACTCTTGATTTGAACACACCCAGGTTGTATTTAACGGGAAATACAGACGATGGCAGGGCGTTCCAATCCTTCGTTGTACGTATTAAAAATGATGAGCCAAAATGCTCCGTACGAATAGGTGGGACTTCTACCATGTAGGGGTGCCGATCATCTTGTTGTCCGATGGTGGAATGGCGATGGGCGGATTCAATTGTGCAGTTCCTGAGCACACTCTTCATAGTGAATTCGGTAGAATATGGCCAGGCTGGCAACTTCACATCGATGTGCCAGACTTGGAAGTCTGGTTTCCACCAACGTTTCATTATTGAAGAGCTTCTTAGCACATCTTTCTTTCAGTGCCATAACTTCTTTACATCATTTTATTTGTTAATTTATTTATTATATTAATATTCTGTGTTGTGGTTCTTCCTCCGATATGGTGGTAGAATCATTGTGATAATTTGACGTTCATAAGTGCGTCTGTGATGATTAAACTGAACAAAGAGCTTTTGAATTTGAATTATGATAAATATCATCGTATGTGCTTCTCCAAGCTACATGCTCTGTGCCAAAATTCATGTTCAATGTACTAAAAACGACTATTTCCTAGTTCCTGATCCATAACAAAACAATGATTTATGATGTTATATTATGATTATTATTTATTTGTATTTTGTAATATAGTAAGTAAATACAGTAAGGCTGTGGAATGCGTTACCAGATAATATCCAAAGAAGTAATAGTAAAGACATTTTTAAGCGTCTCGTCCATGAACATTTTATTAAGCAAGTTTACCCTAATGACTAACATTATCTTCAATACTGCTGTTTTGATGAGTTCACTCCGCCTTTTCTAACCTATAAACCTACATGTGATCCTATCACTTTATAATTATATATATGTATATATATATTGTTATATTATATAATTATATTTATTGTGATGTTGTATATATTTTTCTATTGTTATACAATTTATTATATTTATTTTGATGTAATTTATTTAGTATATCTCAACGTACTTCTGCTCAAAACGTAGCTGCACGCCCACTATATTTCCACGACCTGGAAGACTGGTAGATAATGCTAAATAGCATTAAGTCATTCCTTGTACCATTTTTGTGCAAAACTATTAAATAAATAAATATGTTTGGAATGGTTGTAATAGTTTGTTTATTGAGCGTGAATTTTATATGATCATATTTTGGTTGAAATTAATGAAATTGAATTGAAATGAATAACGAGAATTGAACCCGCGATCTCTGTGCTAGCCAACTTAACCAACCACGGAAGCTTTCATACAAGTATCAAAACCATTAATTCCTAGTTCTTTCCGCTCGGTTATTATTTATATTGATTAATAACATTGTATTAGAGGAATAACACGCATCGGTTAGACGTCGCAGCGGGCCCGGCCGGGCGCGGGTATTTGTTTAGGGTTTAGGGTTCCGCAGGGTGACAATGGAACCAGCAGGGGAATTGTGTAAATTTAACACCGATCCCGTTTGTTCATATTCATAAAATAATGCCGCACCACTGACATTCTTAAGTAGACATTCGTAAGTAAAAACCTTTCCTTTCCTTCACCGTTTTTAGAGCGAGTGTTTAAATCCGCACATAATTTAAGAAAGTTAGTGGTGCCGGGCAAGCGGGATTCGAACTCGGGTGCGTCGGGTCGTAAAATTGCACATGCGACTGAGCCACACTCGTTTTTATATTTACAACAAATATTTCAACTTACGATAGTTTCCAAATATGTATTTAAATTAGGTGTATGGAACCCACTCCTAAAACAAGTGTCTCTCTCTTACCCACTCATTTTTAAAACTATGGATTATGTTACGGATTATACAGCCCCACTTTAGTACAGACGGACAATACCAATTGTGTATATATATTGGGCTTAAATCTCTACAAATATCAATTACCTACTAAACTAGCCTTACACCCACTGCTTTGCCTGCATTGTTTCGTATTATGGCGCTTTATTTGGCATTAGTCATCGTCAGCGTATTACGTGGCCACCGCTGGGATGTGGGCCTTATTTTTGAGTCGTTCACCTGATGGAAAGCGCCACGCCTGCCCATAACAATTGCAGTGCCACCAGAAATTTTAATACCATAAAAAGTACTGCGTAGTACTGCATCGTGCTCATCACCCCGAGATATCAGATATTAAGTCTCTTAAGCCCAGTAATTTCACTGGCTACAATGCTCTTGATACCGGAACACAGTAACACTTGCGCACTACTGCTTGGTGGGTAAAACACTGGCAAAGCGGTGGGACATACCCAGACGGCCTCCCGCATACGAGAGACCTACCACCAGTAAAGTGATTAAAGTATACCACAGATTATACGAGTAAATACATTTAACTACATGGTGTATAAATCGATATAATCTCATTTTCGAAGTCGATTAGCGCTTTAGGCACATATGCGTACGGGGGCTGATTCCGTCAAAACACTTATTTTTTAACCGAGTTAAAAAGGAGAAGGTTCTCTATTCGATTGTATTATTATTATGTCGTTCTTTCTCACGGGTTATACACGCGGTCCTTTGGAAGGCTCGCGCGGGGACATGAGTCCAACACGTAGAGGCCTCTTAGAGCATTTAGTTTAGATATGTAATGGGCAACACTTATCGGGGACTGTCTCTAAGTGCATCATTAGAAGATACAAAGACAGCCCCCGATAAGTGCGAGGACTATGAAGATATGAAAATTACTTAAGATTGGGCTATTGTGGTGAATTTTTAATGGATGAGAGCCGGTCTATGATATGAGACCTCGGCACCTGCCAGTTCCGCCTCATAAGAAAATATTTTGGCAGGTGGTGACTCGCCACCCACTAAACGGGCCCCCTATAAGGGCCGCCGTTCATTGGCGACGAGAGGGGCAACGTTGGTGTGGGTGGCTAAAGGGTGTCGAGAGGTGTGCTGCAGTTCACTTAAACGCTACTCCCGGCGTCATGCCCTTTAACACTTCCACCCTTGGAGCTTAGTTTTCAGCTCTTGCATCTCCACCCCCGGACGGCCAGTTAAGGCAAGCCGGGGGTCAGGGGTCTCATTTAGCCCCAGGGAGAATCTCGGGGTAAGGCTCAGTGTCGCCACGCACCGACGACTCGCCACAAAGCCTTTATTATTATTTTATTATTGTTTTAATGTTTGTTTCATCAGAACTCCGTCATTCATGAACCGATTTTTTTGCGTCGGGTTCAGTATAGCTACGAAGTGGTCCCATAAATCTCATCGATATTTGACATTGGACTTCCAAGATTTATTGAAGTCGATTTTTTTGTTTGATAACGTTACATGTTTTTAATATCCTTTCTACGCCATGATTCAGTATTTGTTCCTAATCCTTGTCAAATGTATGAATCACACCTTCCTACAAAGGAGGCGGTCAAAAGATTTTTTTTTTTGCTCATCACCGTATTGTGTCACTCGGGCAGGTATTTGTACCTTAAAGTTGACAAAAGATCGGAATGGGTAGCTGGGATAAGGTTTTTGCTATTTCCTGTACCTACTATGAATGAATATAAGAAGAATAAAAATAATAATTATGATATTGGTTGTAAAGAAAATTATCACTAATCACTACATAGTATAAAACAAAGTCGCTTTCTCTGTCCCTATATCCCTATGTATGCTTAAATCTTTAAAACTACGCAGCGGATTTTGATGCGTTTTTTTTTATTAGATAGAGTGATTGAAGAGGAAGGTTTATATATATAATAACCGTGCGAAGCCGGGGCGGGTCGCTAGTATAATAATATAAAGAAAATCATAGAAGAATAAAATAAAGAAAAATATTAATTCAAAGTTCAAAAGTTCTTTATTTCAATTTTGTCATCACAGACGCACTTATGAACTTCAATTATTACAATGACTACCACCGTATCGGAAAAAGAACCACTACTCAGATGATACGGCAAGAAACTGAGGGACATATTTTTAGAACTTTTGTTATAATATTTCATGTTTGTTTTTGACAATATTATGTTTCTTATGTGCCAGTTGGCTACTTGGCAGAAGCGGAATGTTCCATGCATCTTTGTCTTCTATGTAATTACTAACTGTACAGTATGCTTTTTTCATTAGAATATATTTCACACTCAATTTGAATCTACTTTCTGTGAGCTCCGTTATACTTTTTGGAATTTTTTTTTAAAACGTACACAATTGCCCAAGCGCAAACTATAAATGTATTTAAATTAAAAATTATTTATAAAACAGTTATTGTAATTAATTAGGATAATAATCTAAATAAATATCGTATTATAAACAATAATTATAATAATAATTAAATTAATGTATTATTTAAATTATTTAAATTCGAAATAATGTAATGATTGTAGCAGAACAAATTTTTTTTTACATTTTATTTTACTTTTGCTATGAATGGACAATAACCGCTTTGCCAATTATTCTACAGACAAGTAGTAGTGCCCAAGCATTACTGTGTTCCGGTTTGAAGGGCATAGTACCTACCCAGCGAAATCACTGGGCATATGAGACTTAATATCTGATGTCTCGGGGTGATGAGCGCAATGCAATGCTACGCAGTGCTATTAATGGTATTAAACGTTCTGGGTGACACTGCAATTGTTATGGGTAGGCGCTTACCATCAGGCGAACGACTTGCTTGTCTCATTACCCAGTTTAATAAAAAAAGTATGAAGAACTAGCCAATACCCGCGGTTTCGTTCGCGTAGAACTCAGTCTGTAGTTCCTTAAGGAGTTGTTCGATTCGGGATGAAAAAAATCTGAAGAAAGAAAAATTTCTGCATACCAGATTTCATCAAAATCTGTTCAGTAGCATGATCAAGTAGGTAATTGAGTAGCAAACATCCATCCATCCATTCTCACAAACTTTCGCATGCATGTTTGTTACTCAATCACGGAAAAACTACTGAACAGACTTTGATAAAATTTGGTATGCAGATAGATAGATAGATAAACACTTTATTATTCACCTTAAAGATAGAAATTAAGTACAAGTTAAATGTTTACAATGGGCGGTCTTATCGCTCAAAGCGATCTCTTTCAGACTCTCAGGTACTTTAGGTACTTTAGGTCCAAGAAAAGGACCTAGAATATTTTTAATCCCGGGAAATCGTGGGTGAAACCGCGGGGCGCAGCTAGTCTTACATAACAAGCAAATTTCAGTAAATTATAATTAAAAAAAATCGACAACAAAACTTTAAAAAGTAAGTAATAGCCAAACTAATTTTGATAAAACATGTCTAAGAACCACCCCGCTAGAAAACCTGCTTTCAAATAAAAAATACCGCATCCAAATCGGTTCACCCGTAGGAGCTACGGTGCCACAGACAGATACACATAGTGGTCAAACATATAATACCCCTCCTTTTTGCGCAGGGGATTAAAATACCGGCCAAGTGCGAGTCAGACTCGCAAACGAAGGGTTCCGTACTATTTCTATAAAGACGGCAAAAAAAACATGTTTGTTGTATGGGGGGCTCCCCTTAAATAATTGTTCTATTTTAATTTAATTAATTATTGGAGCGAGCGTGGCTCAGTGGGAGCACGTGCGACTTTCGATACGACGCACCCGAGTTCGAATCCCGCTGGCCCCGCACCACTGACTTTCTTAAGTTATGTGCGGATTTAACACTCGCTCCAAAAACGGTGAAGGAAAACATCGTGAGGAAACCGGCATGTCCAAGAATTTTTCACAAAAAAAGTTAAGGACATGTGACATCCACCAACCCGCACTGGGTCAGCGTGGTGGATTATGGCCCATTCTCTCTCTATGAGAGAAGGCCCGTGTCCAAGCAGTGGGACCGTGATGGGCTGATGATGATGATGATGATGAATTTAATTATTTATTTTTAAAGTGAATATATAACTAAATATTCTGTGAATATTTCAAGCGTCGACCTGTTGCCGTTATCGATATCAAGCAAAAACGAGCAAAGAAATCACGTTTGTTGTATGGGAGCCCCCTTAAGCTTAGCCCCTTATTTATTTTATTCTGTTTTTTAGTATTTGTTGTTATAGCGGCAACAGAAATACATCATCTGTGAAAATTGCAACTGTCTAACTATCACGGTTCATGAGATACAGCCCGGTGACAGACGGACAGAAAAACAGACGGACGGACAGCGGAGTCTTAGTAATAGGGTCCCGTTTTACCCTTTGGATACGGAACCCTAAAAAAGCCATAAATATCAATGGTTTATAGTTTCAATAGAGCCATTTTGACTTTGAATTTGACTTTTAAAAGTCCGCATCCGGGTGAATTGCTTATAATAAATCACTTTATTCAATCACCTTAAAGGTGCTGTTTGTTGCCGTGTTTAGGGGAAAAAAATGAAAAGAAGGGAATTTCTTTGAGAGAATCCTAAATGCCGCGATTTTTAACCACTTCCTTCAATGGGCTGTTTTATCCGTTATTATTAAAAGAAACATTATCATTTTGAACAAATATAATACTAGACGTAGAATGCATAAAAAAGTCTCAAATTTATGAAAAACCTCTTATAAATGTGTTACATCGCGTGTTTTTTAGGGTTCCGTACCTCAAAAGGAAAAACGGAACCCTTATAGGATCACTTTGTTGTCTGTCTCTCTGTCCGTCTGTCAAGACCTTTTATATCAGGAACGCGTGGAGGTATCAAGTTGAAATTAAAACCATGTACTCAAGTTTACAGTCCCTTGAAGCTGTGAAAAAATCAAATTTCTAAGTTAACGTAAAAAAAAGATATGGCTGTTTATGTCGCAAAAAACGTTTTTTCGACACTCCCAAGGGAATCAAAATGTATAGTGTACTTTTCGTTGACCTAGAACTATGAAATTTGCCAAGTAATATCGTCTTATAGTACAAGTACAGGGCAAATCTGAAAACTATATATTTGTAATTGCATCATAAAAAATATAGCCTTTGTACGGAACCCTCGTCGGCGAGTCTGACTCGCACGAGTCCGTTTTTAGGGTACCGTACCCAAAAGGTAAAACGGGACCCTATTACTAAGACTCCGCTGTCCGTCTGTCTGTCTGTCTGTCTGTCTGTCTGTCACCAGGCTGTATCTCATGAACCGTGATAATTAGACAGTTGAAATTTTCACAGACGATGTTTTTCTGTTGCTGCAACAACAAATACTAAAAACAGAATAAAATAAATATTAAAAAGGGCTCAGACACAACAGAAATTATTTTTTTGCCACTTTTATAGATAATGGTACGGAACCCTTCGTGCGCGAGGCCGACTCGCACTTGTCCATTTTTTTTAATATTAAGCATACTTAAAAATGAGTAATTTGATATTTTACGTATTTCTTACGCTTTACATGTTATGACTTCCAAAATGTAGAAAAATGTCTTCATAACGTAGGCTGATACAATAATCTAATATTTGGACTGGCAATAATATTAATCAAACACAACTAAACGCATTTAAACTTATCGTAAACTACCTACTTTGGCCACCAAATTGTAAAAGACTAGCTGCGTCTCGCGGTTTCGCCCGCGAAAGTTAAAGTGAAATTATTTATTTAATTAGCAATAATTTTTGAAATTGGAATTCTACAATTCCAATTTTCTAATTTTTTTTTATAATAAATTATAGCCTATGTTTCTTCCCGATAATTTAGCTTTCTATTGCTGAAAATTATTAAAATCGGTCCAGAAGTTTTGGAGCCAATTCGGTACAAACAAACTAACAAAAAATATTACCTCTTCCCAATAATAGTATAGATATCGACCAAGTATTTTTAATAACTCAGTTTTATAACTTTATAAAATTTAATGCGCACATCACTAACTTGAAGCTCCTTTTCAAATTTCGAACGTTTTGTGTTCGATTTGACAAAAGAGTTTGAATTCGGTTAGTTAAGTTTTTTCTTTCTTTTTTTAGTTGCCATGAATGCAGACAAAAATATGGAGCCATTTTAGGACTTTGTTGCAATAAATGTTTGGAAGATTATTTTCGAAAATCGAAAATTTTAACAACATTATTAAAGACACAAAGTACTAAACTGAGTAGGTACATATTTTTTTCATATAATTTGTTGTCGTTTTTCTGTGGATATTTTATAATACCAGAAGGGTAGCATAAGATAAACAGAGTTTTTAATTTAATATAAATAAATGGTGTTGATACAATGTGGGAGATTTAATTTCCCTCGTGGTAGTTTTTTTTTTGCTATTGGCGGTAGCAAGGTTACCGATTCATCATCATCATCAGCCCATCACGTTCCCACTGCTGGGACACGGGCCTTCTCTCATAGAGAGAGTATTTTTTTTTTTTTTTTATTACTTTGACCGCAGTCTCACCTGATGGAAAGTGACGACACGGTCGAAGATGGATCATACTTGCCTAGATACCGATTCACTCAAGACTTGAAGACACCCAGATTATAAGTATCGGGAAACAAAGACGCTGGCAAGGTGTTCCATTCCTTAGCTGTTCGCATTAAAAAGGTCGAAGCAAAACGCTTTGTTCGGGCAGGAGGAATGTCAACCATGTATGGATGCCGAGTATCCGTGCGTCTTGTTGTCCGATGGTAGAAAGGAGATGGAGGAATTAGGTCATATAATTCCATCGTACACTCACCGTGATGAATCCTATAAAATACCGACAGGCTGGCAACTTTACGTCGAATGCCATAATCCACCACGCTGGCTGGCCCAGTGCGGGTGGATGTCACATGTCCTTGAACTTTTGTAATTAAAGAAAGAAAGAAGAAGAATATTATTCAAAATTCATCTAAATTAAGAAAGATTAAGTATACATAAATTTTATAGGAAGTTTTCTTTTATTTCTACCATTATTAGACGCGGTTTCAGTCAAACGACTTGCTCGTCCCATTGCTCAGCTACTTAAAAAAGTGCATCTAGTGTACGTACGTCGTCGTACCTCAGCCTGTGACGACAGCTGCTGCCGCACCGCCACCTCCAACCCGGCGTCAGAAGCAGTCTTATGCCCAGGTATCCCGAGCCTCGCAGCCAGTGAAGCGGGCCTCCGCTAACACGCAGCAGCAACTATCAGCTGCGCTGCGTAGTACTACTGCAGCTGCCCGTACCGAGACCGACGAAAACGGCTTCACCCTCGTGGAGAAAAAACGTCGGCATCGTCAGAGCCGTAATCATCGCGGCACCGCCACGATTACAACTTCGACGCTACGAGTTGTAGCCCCGACCGTCAAAATTTACCTCTCTCGCCTGGACAAGGAGACGAAGGGTGAAGAAGTCCTTCGATACGTCCGGGAGAGAATAGGCATGTAATAGGCATGTTCGCGTGAGGAGCCCATCAACGTGAGTCTGTCGCGGCTGGAGCAGACTAGGGCCACTGATTTCAAGTCCTACGCGCTCCAGGTTCCAGCGGAACACGCGAAGATGTTCCTTACCCCAGACTTCTGGCCTGCAGGGGTAGTCTACCGCCGGTATAGGGAAAGTAGGCAGAAACAATAATTCCTTATGTGTTGTGTAGTAGCGTATAAATACTTAGTTATGGTGTTATATGTTTGTATATATGTTAGTCTATCATCATCATCATCATCATCATCAGCTCATCACGTTCCCACTGCTGGGACACGGGCCTTCTCTCATAGAGAGAGAGCGTTAGTCTATAAGGTATATATTCTATGGGCCTATGTTAATTTTACTTTATTGTACATTAATACTGCCTGAAATAAATAAATAAATAAAAAAAAAAAATGTTTGACATGCATTAGATATTTTCGTTGCAAAACAAATTTCAAATGAAAAGTGACCAGAAGATTAAAATAAAAAAAATATAACAATAGGTACATATTGAAATGTGTTAACTGTTTCACAGTTACGTAGCTACCGACTAAAGATTTTTTTGCTGGCAACAAAATAAAGAAAACAAATCAATAGATTTCGGTTGTATTCTTGCGAAATTCGAGTTCGAACCTTTCAAATTCAAAATTCACAGTATTATATTACTCTATGGTATTGCAAATCTTCAAAGCCGAAAAAAAAAGTATTCTCTATGGATTAGTAATGACAAAAGAGTGCGCGCCGAAACTTTATACCCAATTACAAACTGATTTCTTCTAAACACAAAACTGCTTTACTAATTTCGACTCTATGAGTACGACTTAAAGCTGTTAGCATATTGTTTAAGCAGCAAATTTAATTGTGCATATATTTTTGAATTTCGAACGCAGTAAAAAGGTTTTATCAAACAAAGAAGATTATTCTTAGGAACTTTACACTAATTCTCGGTCATAAAGGTTTTCACACGAAATACGAGACTAATCGGGAGCACCATTTGGGATTTGTCCCAGTTTTGAAATATGGGATTTTAAAATGGGACTGTTGTCTGTCAGATGTGGTCGATCAACATTCTTTGAATTTCCGCAGATGTTTTAGTTTTTATCACACGTCTGAGGTACAATTATTTTTACTTGTTGTGTCCCACTACTGGGCAAAAGTCTCCCTTATCTTCTCCCTAGAGCGAGTGTGGCTCAGTGGGAGCTCGTGCGACTTTCGATCCAACGCACCCGAGTTCGAATCCCACTGGCCCCGCACCACTGACTTTATTAAGCTATGTGCGGATTTAACACTCGCTCTAAAACGGTGAAGGAAAACATCGTGAGGAAACCGGCATGTCCAAGAATTTTTCACAAAAAGTCAAGGACATGTGACATTCACCAACCCGCACTGGGCCAGCGTGGTGGATTATGGCCTATTCTCACTCTATGAGAGAAGGCTCTTGTCCCAGTAGCGGGAACGTGATGGGCTGATGATGTACATTAGTAATATAATAATAATAATAAACTTAAATATAATAAAAATAAATAAAATATATGTATGTGTAAAATATATGTCTTAAATATAATATATGTATAATAGACTTAATAGATATTTAAATTTAAATATCTATTAAATCTGTTTAAATATCTATTAAATCTATTCTATCTGTTTAAATATCATTAAATAGATAGGTACCTATTTAAATTTAAATTTAAATATCTATTTCAATCAGATTGTTCTAAATTATATTAATATTGCACACCATTCTTACGGTAGAATGTTTGGAAGTATCTTTAGTATTTCATCATCTTTGTATACAACATTCTGGCAATAAAGAATTTGATTTGATATAATATCAGTGTGAAGTATGATTTTAAGCAACAATATAAAAATAAGTCTTAATCGTATATATGTCGCAGCTTAATCAGCCGTTCAATCAACAGCCTAGCCTCTTCACTAAACAGCGCCGTTCAGCTATCTTCCTGAATGATATTCAGCCATTTGATCAAACAGCTAGGCGAATGACTTGGTTCGATGACGTTTAATTACTTTCCTAGCCTGTTAATTTATAAAGCCTGTATTCCAAAGTTTAATAAAAAATAGTACAATGCAGGAGTGTAGTGACAATAATAATGAATATAGCTGCAGGCCTCGGTAGGTTAGGGTGCGGCGGGGGTGGCCCTAGGGCCACTCCAACACCGCGAACATGTATGTTAGATTCGAATATATGGTAAGTAGATTCTATCTATATATTATATTTTATCTATCCCTTCAACAAATTATAATCTACCGAAAAATAATGCGACGGTTTTCAATCTTTCGACAGTTTACAATCTCGCGTAGGATACATCTAGGTTTAACCACATGCCTAAGCATTAGCCAGCCAGTTTATTAAACTTTGTAATAGACGCTATGGCTGAATATCATTCAGGCCACTAGTTGAACGGCGCTGTTTATTTAAGAAGCTAGGCTGTTAATTGAATGGTGAATTAAGCTAGTTGGCTGCGACATCTACACAACATAGGTTTATAACATGAGATAATCATCGCTTCCTTTTGAATATCCCTTTATTAAAACTAAGCCTCCAATTTCCGAGTACCCCACTAAATAATACAGTGAGCCCACGACCAGCGGTGGGCAAACATACTTGTTTTAGGAACGAATTAGTGCGTGTGATTTCGGGGCAAGGCGGTGTTTGACGACAAATGTCACACGTCGCGCGTGTGACAATAGTCGTATACAGGGTATAACAAAAGTTGTAAGATTTTTTTATTTTATTTTACTTTATTACATTCGACAGCTTCTGTGGTGTAGTGGTTGGGCAGGTTGGCTCAAATCTCATACATCACTGAGGTTGTGGGTTCGATTCCCGCGACGGGACAAATTTTTGTGCACAGAAAAAAAAAAGCGCAAGCATTTGTTTAGTGTTTGGGTGTTGTGGGACCATGGTCCTTATAGTTCCTGGTATCCTAGATACAGGGAATCCTAGTTAGGGGCCACGATTTAGGTAAGTGATCGTTGGGAGTTATTTATTATTATTATTATTTATATCATGTTATTATTCTTAAGTATTTTCTCTTTTTAGTTGCTACCTATATTATTTTTGTGTGACCTTTAAATTTTTCCAAATTTACTTTATATTTTGTTTGCACTATCTTATAAAACTCCGCAGTGCACCGAGGTTAACTGGAAGATAATGCTTACTAGCGCACAAAACGCTTCGCTGACTCTTTCATTATACGTACTGCTAAGGAGTGGAATTCTCTACCTGAATCCTTATTTCCTTCCAATTACAACCTGGGTCTCTTTAAGACAAAAGTGAATAGGCACCTCATGGGCAAACGTGCTCCACCTTAGACCGCAACTACGCTTACCGTCAGGTGAGTTGTTGTCAAACTTAAGCCCATTTCATCATAAAAAAAATTAGGGTCGCCTATGTACCTAAAAATGTTTTGTGCAATAAAGAATTTTCTATTTATCTGTTTAATAAAAATGTATCCACTTTTGTAGCACCTTGTATAATCTGTCACTAATGTGTGGGGTGGTCTGTTTTTTGTTTTACCACGCAGTAATCTAATCTTTACCTTTTTGAACCGCTCTCTACCTATAGACAAGGATAAACAATACAATCATAATTACGACTCCATATATGGAGTATTTGCTTAGGTTATTTGTTTTAAGTTGTTATAAAATGGAGTGTTAGTTTTATTTTGTTGGAGTCATAATTTGATGTTTGTTAAATGTTTTTCACGTGTTTTTAATCTCTTACTTATTTTATAGTTTAACCTTTTTGGATTTCGGACAAAGTTGTACCTGATAGTGCAAGTAATAAGTTCAAAAGTTGTAAAATAAACTTTGGCATCATATACGCACGCATTTTAATTTATAACTAATTGTCTATTGTTATATCTTGAGATATTTTAAGAGTTGAAAAAAGAGACATCCCCGCAGAGTTTCTTGGTGCTATCTTCTCTAGCGGGCGTATTTCCGAAGAACTGGTAGAGTCAGTTTTCGCTTTTCTTTTCGGAGCGCAGACTTCAACTTGAGTATGGGAAAGAAATGGGTAGACATGCTTACCTTTTTATTTCAAGTCAAGATATCTTAAGTTACAGTTTTAAAGTAAATTAATTGATTTTTATTATGTGTTTTGAGGTTTACTAGTGAATTTTTGTGTCTATTTTTATATGTAACTGAATGACAAGACGAGCTGGTCGTTTACCTGATGTTAAGCAATACGCCAGCCCATAACAATAACAGCACCACCCAGAACATTGTTTTGAAACCTGCGCGGCGCTGCACTGCGCTCGTCACCCTGACACAATTAGTTGAGTCTCATAATGCCCAGTAATTTCGTTGGGTACAATGCCCTTCAAACTGGAACACAGTAATGCTTGCGCACTACTGCTTGGCGGGTGAATAACTGGCAAATGTCTTTAATAATTATCTTTAGAAGCAAACGGAGCAAATGTTGGAATAATCGGAACGTGGATAGGACGGTGTGGACTGGGCTATTGTAATTTTTATTAAAATAGGCTGTGGGTTCCTCCGGGACGGCCTGACAGCCACTACCGGCGCAACAATGTCATAATCACTTGTGTGTGTGAGGGTGTGTGTTTATGTGTGCCTGTTTATGCAAGGCGCTAGCGAGTGAAGCGGACATATCTCTGGGCCCTAATTCACTATGTAAGACCTTAATACTTCAAAATAATAATAATTAATGCTTTATTGTACACCAAATAAGGATTTGACAAGGTACACGAAATATTCTTACAGACTATAGTACAATGGGTGGGCTTATCGCTAACGACGATCTCTTCCAGTCAACCTTTGGATGGAAAGAACTAAAGGAGTGAGAGAGGTCGGCGGTGTAAATAAAAAGTAAAAGAGGACGACTAAATCACATAAAATATATATATCTGTTCATGGCTGAATGGGTCTCTCGGTCGTTGCCAATGTAAGAATGACAGTTCAAGAAGTGTCATTCTGACGTTGACGGACTTTGACAGATGAAATGCAACTCTGGATCATGTGTTATGTTTTTTTGTTGTTGTTTCTGTAATTGCAATATAAGCAAGGAATCGCTACGTGGACATAGTAGATTATGGCCCGGCATCTGTTGGACTATGTTATCAAAGTCAATGAAACATTCCTATGCATGTTGTGTTCGCATCCACAGCTACCACAGTTTTGCCAGTTAATCTGCCGCCAAGCAGTAGTGCGCAAGCATTACATGTATACCTACCTATTTATATGGGCCGTAGAATAAGTAAATAACATCTGTAACTTATTTTAATGTTGCCTGAAATAAAGATTCAATAAATAAATAATAATAAAAATCTGTTCTTCGGTTTGAAGGGTTAGGGTTTTCGGTTAGCATTAAGTCCTCCATGTACAAACTGTTTTGTGCTAAAGTATAAATAAATAAATAAGGGTATTGTAATTACTGGGCATAATAATATGAGACTTAATATCTGATGTCACGGGGTGATGAGCGCAATGCAGTGCTATAAACGCAGTACTTTTATGGTATTAAATAGGTGACTACTTCTGTACGGCGGCAGTGCAATTGTTATGGGCAGGCGTGGCGCTTACCACCAGGCGAACGACTTGCTAGTCTCATTACTCAATTTGTTGGTTTCATTTTTTGTTTAATTTGACTGTATAATTAATATTGTTATTGTTATTCATATATATTCAAGATATGAATATTTTGCATGAAAACAATTTCGCTTTGGACATAATTCTGTAATAAAATTGTATGACATTGAACTAATAAATTAATGAATAAATATATTTCATAAAAAAGAAGGATAGGATGAATGTCCGTTTAACTCGTATACCTCAATTTAAACAACACCGTCCGCGTAACAATACGCGGCAAATGAGGCGCGGCCATCTTGAACAAGAAACCTAACGGAAGAAAACATAAGCAAAGAATAGACTGCTTCCCACATTCTTGTTTTTTGTAATCACCTAACGAGACAGAATCTTTCGCCTGATGGAAAACACCACGCCTATCCGGAATAGCTGCTAACAACTGGAACTTTGATATCAATTTTCTTTTTCGCGCAACGTTCATATAGGTACATAGATCCTGACCCCTAACTAGGATTCCTGTATCTAGGGAACCAGGAACTATGAGGACCATGGTCCCACAACACCTAGATACGAAACAAATTCATGCAGTTTTTTTTCTGTGCATGAACATTTGTCTCGTCGCAGGAATCGAACTCGCCACCTCAGTGGTGTGTAAGATTTGAGACAATCTGCCCAACCACAACACCACAGAGTTTGTCTATTTAAATAAATTAAATTAAAACATTTTTTGTAAGTAGTTTTGTTTTTATTTAAATAAACCCCTGAGTTAAAATTACCGTATCGAATCTATTGGTTCATATGCTCGTGCAAATTTTATTTCTATTATATTTAAAAACAAATTTTTACTTAAAAATAAGTTTTAAATTATTATAAAAAAATTACATGTCCTTTCTATTTTCTTTAAAGTCAAATTAAAAAAAAATCGTTGCACTTTTAAACATAATAAACACAAAATAAAAATTAAATTAAAAATATTCTAGATATTATAGCTCAAGTTAACATTTAAAACATTTTTTGTTAACATTTTCAAGTTAAATTACAAAAATAACATTAATTAATTAATTAAATAAAATAAATAGGAATTATACAATTAATTAATTTATACAGCGAAATTACTGGGCCTATGAGACTTCATATCTGATGTCTCGGGTGAGGAGCGCAATGCAGTGCTACGAAGTACTTTTTATGGTATTAAAAGTTCTGGGTGGCACTGCAGTTGATAACACCACGCTTGCCCTAAGGGTAGGCGTGGTGCTCACCATCAGGCGAACGACTTGCTCGTCTCATCACTCAGTTCCATGATTCTCAACTAATTGTCTCAGGGTGACGAGCGCAGTGCAGCGCCGCGCAGGATTTTGCAAAACAAAGTTCTGGGTGGTGCTGTTATCGTTATGGGCTGGCGTATTGCTTAATATCAGGGAAGCGACCAGCTCGTCTCGTCATTCAGTTACATAAAAAAAAACCTGACTTAGAAAAAAAGTAAGCATGACTACCCATTTCTTCCTACCAATTTATATACCTATTCTTATATATAAAATTGTCGTGTCACAATGTTAGTTACCTTACTCCTCCGAAACGGCTTTACTGATTTTTACCAAATTTTATATGCATATTCAGTAGGTCTGAGAATCGGCTACTATCTATTTTTCATACCCCTAAGTGATAAGGGTTGATCACCCTTAACATTTTTTTAAATTTATATGGCATAAAAACGTTTGCCGGGTCAGCTAGTACCTATCTATAATCTAGTTTCATCTGGTTTTTACACAATTTTTACAAGGAAGGTTTTAGGCAATAATTTAATTTTCACTGAGTAATTTATTATTATTTAGCGCTAACTCAAATGTCAATAAAAATAAGAATAACTGAGTTATAAGTTATAACAAACGGCCGTTTTCTTGGAATCTCCTCCGTGAGTGTTGGCTTTATCATGAAATGAACGAGTGGATAGTGATGGGATAGGTTGTCGTTGAGCTGGTATCGACATTAATTGATTTTGTCGATAAAGGAAGCGGGGAAATATTTGTATGCGTAATTTCAGCTTCAATCTGGCCCTAAAAATGTCATTTCATAACAAAAAAACGACTTCAATTCTGATGTATCTTCGAAGTCCAAGGTCGAATAGCGATGAAATTTATATGGGACCACCTTGTAGCTATACTGAACCCAAAGCAAATTTTCCTAATCAGTTTATAAATGACGGAGATCTAAGGTAACAAACATAAAAATATACAATCGAATTGAGAACCTCCTCCTTTTTTTGAAGTCAGTTGAGAATAGTTTTGAACTTGAGGTATTGAAAAATTTAAAAGCTTTTTATCCAAGGCATCTCCCAAGACACTCCTGTACATTAATTTTCACAATGACTCTACCACCATATTCTGATAGAGGTCCACTTGGCAAATACCAATCTGCTAAATAAATGACTAAATGTACTTCTGATTATAAACAATGCATGTAATGAATACAAATGTTTATTATTGTTATTTATACTGACATTTTATTGAAATATGATATTAATTTAATTTAATTCAATTGGACAATTGTTTTTATAATATAAATAATTATTATATTACATTAATCATCACAATGAATGTATAAAACCTCATGTACCTACCTACCATATTATTTAAGACCTATATATTATGACAAATTAATGTAAATACATGAATGCAATCAATAAATGAATTATGAATTAAATTGTGTTCGTAAAATATCAATGTACATACATGTATTTGCATCGACGTGCTACGTCACTGGTCCCGACTAGCTCTACTTTCCTTTTTCCTTGTATTCTGATCGTATTCCTCCTTCCAAACTACAGAGTCAGCAACACTTCGGCAATGCTTCTGTGTTGCAGAAGTCCTTAGGAGACCGCATGTTGCATGCTTACATAAAAAGGGCATGAAAACATTTTTCATTTCTGTTACAATTTGTTGGTATAACAATTTTGCTAAACTTATACAGTAAAAAGTCAACATATATTTATTAAATATGCACAAAAAATATACCTTTAAACATTATATACACATAATAAAAATCAATTAAAATACGATAAAAATTGTAACTGAAAAAATCATGACTTTGAAAAAAAAAAGGTAAGCATGTCTACCCATTTCTTTTCCATACACAAATTAAAGTCCAAACTCAAAAAGAAATGCGAAAACTGACTCTACTAGTGCTTCGGAAATACGCCCGCTAGAGGAGATAGCACTAAGAATCGCTGCGGGGATGTCTTAATTTTTAAACCTATTAAAATGTGTAATATTTATATTTTTCTTAAGTACCAGTTGGCTACATGCAACTTAGTCTCGGATGACAGGTTATGTCATAGTAAAAAATAATAATATATGGTTAACGATTTCTTTTTTTTATATTAGTAGAATCGATAACTACCATTTCCCATCACTAGTGTAGCCCATGACTAACACACCGTGCAGCGCTTAGAACAACCCTCATTGTGTCGGCCACACGTCTGGGAGAAACTCGGCGATAAGCCCGCCTCGGCTTTAGCTAATTATGAACCGTGAAGTTCTTTTTTATTTTTATTATTGGGAAGTAAATCAGTGGTACTTAACAAGCTTTGGCACGCGCCTTTTCTCAGTTTATGAGTTACTATAGGTAAACTAATTTAGTCAATAAATCAATCATTTTCATGAAGCGTGGCTCAGTAGAAGTATGTGCGACTTTTGATGCGACGCACCCGAGATCGAATCCCGTTTCCTCGCACCACTGACGTTCTTAAGTTATGTGCGGATTTAACACTCGCTCTAAAAACGATATAGGACAAATATTTTTATGTAATTAAATGACGAGACGAGCTCGCCGTTTGCCTGATGGTAAGCAATACGCCAGCCCATAACAATAACAGCACCACCCAGAACTTTGTTTTGCAAAATCCTGCGTGGCGCTGCACTGCGCTCGTCACCCTGAGACAATTAGCTGTTGTGTCTCATAATGCCCAGTAATTTTGCAGTACGTAAATTTTTTTTTTCTTAGGACATTTATCAGGTCGGTTAGACGATATCAAGTCTAAATGATGGATATTACGTAACCGCGTCGTCCAGCCGTTGAACCGGCAATCGCTGAACGTATCAGCAAATTGGCAAAAACGGGAGCGGCCCTGTACATAATAATTAGGAGTGATTTAGCCGAGCAGTCGTGGGAAGAGGACATTTTGTGAGAAGAAGCACAGGCAGCTTTTTATTTATAGGCTTGCGTTTAACCACTATCTCACTTGATGTCAATTATTGTCAAATCAAATCAAATCAAATCAATTGTATATTTGCAAGAATACATACAATAAAGGTCTTGAAACTAATTACAACAGTCAAGTAACTAACTAAGTAAGTAACTTTCAACCTGCAAGGAAGCGTGCAAATATTATGTCAAATATTATAAAATAATAATTGTATTTAATTTAATATATCAGGTACATTATGTATTATATTATATATTTATTAAGAAAACATCTTTTTATTTGGTCAGACAAATTTTACATAAAAAAACGTACTTAGGCACGCGCGAGTCAAAAACTTAACAACTAAATAAGGAGTCCATCGCGATCGACCCCGCTTCTAAAAGTGCCCATCAAACTGGCGGCATTTCCCCGCTGGATAATTTAATTGTATATTAATTAAAAAAATAATTATTATTTTTATATTATTTGTGTTTTTTATTTAATTGTATTTTTTTAGAATAATTTTATTATATTTTGTATATATATTTAAGTTATTTAAGCAATTTATATTATATAATATTTTCAGTAGGTAGATATTATAGAGGTAAATGATATACACCCTGTTTTAGCAATTTTAGTTTAGTTTTAGATATATCTCCGTTTTTGAGTTTGTTGTGTATATAAATAAAAGACGTCATTATTTAATTGTATTAATTTAATTACATTGTCGATTAAAATATTCTGTCATGCTATAACAATACAAGATACAATACAGTTTCATTTAATTTAATTTGAATTTATATTTTAATTGCGAACTAACATAGTGAGTAAGCTGCATGTACATACTAAAAAAAATACTATGGACCAAGTTGTCCGAAATAAATGAATTTTATTTTATTTATTTTTTTTATTTATAAAAACAATTGTCCATCAAATAATTCTTAAGACCACTTTTGAATGCATTTCCCTGCAACGATTTTATATTTTCGGGTAGTAGTTATTGTTTTGTATCTGTTATGCAATAAAGAAGAAATTTATGTGATTGAACATCACCATTGTCATGGTAGAATGAAAGAACTTATTTTTAGATTTTACCACGCTTTTAACAGAGTTCAAAAAAGGAGGAGGTACTCAATTCGACGGTATGTTTTTTATTACGTCACTTTCTTGTTGTCTATCGTTCCGAGTGGAATAGAATAGAATAGAATTTATTTGCTTAAAATGTGAGTATAATAGATGTCAACAATGCAAAGAACCTGTACACATTTTGCCAACTGAGCAGCATGCAAAAATTTTAAACTTAATTAACTATCTCATGCAACACATTATTTATATTAAATTGACGTATGTTGCTTAAGCGAAACGTTTTTAAGAGGAGACGAAGCAGATGTTTTACAAATAAACGGTTACCATAAAGCAGCTCATTATTCTCGCAAAAAAAGATCCAGAGGAGGTGTTTGCATATATATAAAAAACTCGATAAATTTTAATAAACTAGACTGGGTAGCTGAAATGGGTATCGAACGGCATTTCGAATGTTGTGGCATAAATATAAGTGACTTAAACTTAATTATAATATGTGTGTATAGGACACCAAATAATAATTTTGAGTTATTTATAAAGAATATAGAAATATTATTACACAAATTAACAACGAGAACAAGAAATAACAAGAAAAAAGTAATTGTACTGGGAGACTTCAATATTAATATTTTAGAAAAAAACAATAAATCTAACTTATTTATAAACACATTTCAATTCTTTAACTTGCATGCTACTATTCAAGAACCGACCAGAATTACTCAAAAATCACAAACCTGCATCGACAACATAATAACAAATATCAAAAGATACAAAACAGAAGTTCTCAACTTGGGCTTGTCAGACCATACTGCCCAAGTAATAAATGTAGCAACCAACTTGAGCTTCAAGGAAAAATTTTGGTTTATAGAAAAACGAAATATTGACAAGCACTTACATATTTTTCTTCGATATATTCAACAAATAAACTTTCTTACTGTGTACGACCATGAAAACGCAAATAATGCTTACGAAGAATTCATACATCTTTTCAGTTTAATCTTTGAACTGTGTATTCCTTTAGAACGAGTTAAAATAACTTTCAAAAAGAAATCAAACTGGAAAACAAAAGGTGTCATGGTAGCCAGTAAAATGAAGAGAAAATTATATTTAACTAGTATTAGGAGTAAAAATAAAGATCAATTAAGTAGGTATAAAAAATATTGTAAAATAATGAAAAAAACTATATGTACATCACAAAAAATGTCTAACACAAAATTTATAAATAAAAGCACAAATAAAAGTAAGGCGACATGGAGTGTGATAAAACAAAACACTTCTGATACAAACGCTATACGGACTACAATAGACAGTATAAAAATTAATGACATTGAAACTAAGGACCATTTGAAAATAGCCAAAGCATTTAACAATTTTTTCATAAATTTGAATAAAAATCACAATAATATAAGTCAGCAGAAAACATTGGTTGACAAAAATTGTAAAAGTATCTTCGTCAACCCAGTTAGCCCGCAGGAAATAAAAAATATTGTCCAGCAGTTAAACAATAAAAGAAGTGTAGGGCATGACAATATTCCCATACAGGTAATAAAAAGCAGCATAGATTTCATTGCTGAACCTTTAGCATACATAGTGAATTTATCGATTGAAACAGGATGTTTCCCCTCAGATTTTAAGAAAGCATTAATAAAACCCTTACATAAGAAAGGACCGACAAATACCATGACCAATTATAGACCCATAGCAATTCTTCCTAGCTTTTCGAAGATCTTTGAAAAGGTAATTTATAATAGAATAATGTCGTTTCTTAATTCAAATAATATACTAAACTCCAGCCAATTTGGATTTCAAAGAGGTAAAAATACTACCATAGCCATTTTTAAATTTATGAAACAAGTGTGGGAGGACATAAATAATAAGAAAAAGGGCATCGCTTTATTTCTAGATTTGTCAAAAGCCTTTGACTGTGTCCTGCATAATACACTGCTTAACAAACTTGAGACTATAGGAATAAGAGGAACAGCCTTAGATCTCATTAAATGCTATCTATCAAATAGAAGCCAATCAACTGTTATTGACTTTTATAACCGTGCCAATAAAACAATCGAACGAGTTCAATCGAATTTTGAGGACATAATGATAGGTGTACCTCAAGGCAGTATTCTCGGGCCGTTGCTTTTCCTAATATATGTAAACGAACTGCCTTTAGTTACCAAGCATCTCTGTGTTATGTTTGCAGATGATGCCACAATTTACATACCACAAGATAAATTAAACCAACTAGAATTTGAAAGCGAAATAAAAAACACATTAAAAGAAATAGTTGAATGGTTAGAGCAAATAAACTTAACGGTTAATATTAATAAAACAAAGCTAATACAATTTCGAAATTACAAAACGCCACCAATGGAACTAAATATAATGAATAAAAACTCCAAAGTTAATGTAGTTAACAATATAAAGTTTTTAGGAGTCACTATAGATACCCACCTAAATTGGAAAGAACACATCTCTCAAATTAACTTAAAGTTATCAAAATATTGTTATGCTCTTTCCGTATTAAGCAGTATATCTTCTAGAGAAGTCGCTAAGAACGCATATTACGGCTTTGTTTACCCTCATTTAACGTACGGCATCATCTTCTGGGGAAACTCAGTTGATGTAAAAACCTCATTTATACTACAGAAGAGATGTCTTAGGGCTATTTACAAATTACAAAGCACAGATTCAGTAAGAAATATTTTTAAAGACCATGGCATATTAACTTTAACCAGTATATATATTCTAGAGATTTGTATGTTTGTTAAAAATAATCTAAATGTTTTCTTTAACGAGAAATCTACTCGCTCTGAAAATTTACGTTCTCAGTACAGATTAAATATATACCTGCCACAAATCAATAACACTATGTACCATAAGAGCACATTTGTAACAGCAATAAAAATATATAATAGTTTACCATCCAACTTAAAATCCCTAGATGGAAATATGTTTAAAAAAAAATTAAAAACATGGTTAGTAGAAAGAGTGTTCTATGATATTAAAGAATATTTTGAATGTAGATCTATTAGTACTCGTATGCTGTAAATAGTTTTAATAAATGTACGACGATCTCTGTATAACTTTTAGATTTTTAGTTTGTTATTATTATTATTGTACGTCCGTAAGGATAAACTGTTGTTACTTTTACAATTCTATGACACCTTGAATGTACCTACACAGTTTGAACAATAAATTTTATTCTATTCTATTCTATTCTATTAAAAAAGACATCAACATTAATATTACATCTTAATTTATAGCAAAGTAGTCATTCAGAGAGTAATAACTATTTTCCAGTAACCATGCTCTTAATTCATACTTGAATTTTTCTAACTGTAGGACTTTTATATTGACTTTTATATTGACTTTTATAGACATCGAATAACTGCTTTTCTGATATAGTGCCGTTCTATGTGCATAATTATCAACCAGCCTGTCTCCGTTTCTTGTGTTCCGAGGGAAATTGTCGCTAGCTTTTGTGAACATATATATGTTGTCTGACAAAACATGATAAATCATAAATGTATTGACATGGCAGCGGCAGCACTTTAAATTGCTTGAACAGTGATCTGCAGGAATCCAAGGGGGCTGGTCCACCAATAGCTTCGGATACATTTTTTTTTTGGGGCAACAAATGCTCTTTCAAAATCAGTGCTTCGTCCCCAAATGATAAGCACATACCTAAGGAGTGAACCAATATAACCGTGATAGGCTACGAGTGCAGCCTCTTTATTAGAGGTTTTGCGTAGGCGTTTTAAAACATAAACATTACTAATTACTTTTTTACATATTTTATCGATCTGTAGTTTCCAATTGTGGAATGTGGAATCATGCACCGCAAATTTCGAGAACTTCCCGATTAGCTATCCGGCTGAAACTTTCAGGTTAATTCACAACTCGATGACAAGCATTAAAACGTAGTTATACGATATTTTTTTAATCTGTCACTTTCTTTTTATCACATTCTGGCACTAAATAATTTGATTGATTGATGTATTTAATCAAAATCAGTCATATGAAGATTTTTAGAAGCGTCCTCTTTGCTCGACTGTCTCATTAGCGACGGCCATTTCACTCCCGAATTTTTAATTACTCTTTTTGCCTCCACCGCCATTGGTCATCCCGCCATGTTTGTTTTTTGTCTCCCTCTTTCCCCGAAGAGTATTAACTAAATGTATTTAATTTGCAAGCTTTCAATTCTTGGGGAAGGCACGAAGATTACTTGAGAACAAACGAGCCTGGATTGTATTTAATAGGACCCGGGGGCTTACCACCAACTTTTACAAGACAATCATGCTACAGGAACGTTTTATTTGAAGCTTACAATCATATTACTCTGATTCGTACCATGAGCATTCATAAAACAATAATGTTTTTATTCCTGCGAAGTGTCAGCTGTCAAAAAACACTTGAATGAATGATTTACGATGACGTCACCAAAACTTCTCAACAATACAATATTAAAGTAAGCTTTTTTTAGAACTTCGTGGTACGGAAAACGGAAGTAAGCTTAAAATAAGTAATACTGGTTCAAGAGATGGTGGTAAGGTCGCAGAAGTGTTCCTGTAACTCAGGTTGTAATCAGCCTGTTAGCCTCTGTGGTGTAGTGGTTGGGCAAATTGGCTCAAATCTCATACAAAACTGAGGTTGCAGGTTCGATTCACGGAACCAATGTTTGTGTACAGAAAAGCGCAAGCATTTCTTTCGTGTCTGTGTTGTGGGAGCATGGTCCTCGTAGTTCCTGGTTCCCTAGATACAGGGAATCCTAATAAGGGGCTAGGAACTATGTAGGTATGTGATCGTTGGGCAAAAATAATAAGAATGTTACTGAGTGATGAGACGAGCAAGTCGTTCGCCTGATGGTAAGCGCCACGCCTGCCCATAACAATTGCAGTGCCACCCAGAACTTTTAATACCATAAAAAGCACTGCGTAGTTAAGTAGGTTTGTTCACTTTGACAGTATACACGTAACAAACTTTTAAGGTATGCAAAATTTTGCGCTGCAGCCGAGATTTGAATTCCGAACCTTTTCTTCAGTACAGGAAACGCTCTAAGCCTACTGAGCCACCACGGCAGGTACGTCCGTGGTCGAAATACTTAGAAACCTTTTCTTTACTGTCTTCGGCTTGAAACTGCGTTAAGCGGGCGCCCACGACGGGCACCCGTTGCGTATCTACGCGCGTGAACACGCGGATGGGCTGTGGGAACGCGACAGTCTCCGTCGCGGGTACCAGTCGCGGAGATCTTTTTATATTGGCGTTATTGACTGCACAAGCCCGTGCGTGTTACTGCTAAGGCCTGAAACTGCGTTAAGCGGACGCCTGCGTGGCCCGCCTCCCCGCGGAGGATGCCCGCGCGGGTCTCCGCAACGGAGCACTTTTGTATGGAACCGCGCGGGCGTCCGCTTAACGCAGTTTCAGGCCTTAGGGTAACTCGGGTCATCTGTTGAAAATATCTCACATATTCATCAAACAACAGGTCTAAATTACGATTAGCTCCAATGCCGTATTGATTAAGCAAACCCTATATAACTTTATTTTATATTTAGCCGTGGTCGTCCCACTGCAGGGTAAAGGCCTCCCTACCCTGCTTCCATTCCTCACGGTTTAATGATTTTGCAGCCAATCCTTCCAGTAGGAGTCCAGCTCATCCCGCCATCTCCGTCTGGGCCTGCCGCGTTGTCGTCTGACGTTGTGTGTGACTCTCAGTGGCAAGTTGAACCCACAGCTCGTTCGACATGCGGCAGACGTGTCCAGCCCAGGACTCTCAGTGGCAAGTTGAACCCACAGCTCGTTCGACATGCGGCAGACGTGTCCAGCCCAGGACTCTCAGTGGCAAGTTGAACCCACAGCTCGTTCGACATGCGGCAGACGTGTCCAGCCCAGGGCTCTCAGTGGCTAGTTGAACCCACAGCTCGTTCGAGTTGCGGCAGACGTGTCCAGCCCAGGACTCTCAGTGGCAAGTTGAACCCACAGCTCGTTCGACATGCGGCAGACGTGTCCAGCCCAGGACTCTCAGTGGCAAGTTGAACCCACAGCTCGTTCGACATGCGGCAGACGTGTCCAGCCCAGGACTCTCAGTGGCAAGTTGAACCCACAGCTCGTTCGACATGCGGCAGACGTGTCCAGCCCAAGGCTCTCAGTGGCTAGTTGAACCCACAGCTCGTTCGACATGCGGCAGACGTGTCCAGCCCAGGACTCTCAGTGGCAAGTTGAACCCACAGCTCGTTCGACATGCGGCAGACGTGTCCAGCCCAGGGCTCTCAGTGGCTAGTTGAACTCACAGCTCGTTCGAGTTGCGGCAGACGTGTCCAGCCCAGGACTCTCAGCGGCAAGTTGAACCCACAGCTCGATCGACATGCGGCAGACGTGTCCAGCCCAAGACTCTCAGTGGCAAGTTGAACCCACAGCTCGTTCAACATGCGGCAGACGTGTCCAGCCCAGGACTCTCAGTGGCAAGTTGAACCCACAGCTCGTTCGACATGCGGCAGACGTGTCCAGCCCAGGACTCTCAGTGGCAAGTTGAACCCACAGCTCGTTCGACATGCGGCAGACGTGTCCAGCCCAAGACTCTCAGTGGCAAGTTGAACCCACAGCTCGTTCGACATGCGGCAGACGTGTCCAGCCCAGGACTCTCAGTGGCAAGTTGAACCCACAGCTCGTTCGACATGCGACAGACGTGTCCAGCCCAGGACTCTCAGTGGCAAGTTGAACCCACAGCTCGTTCGACATGCGGCAGACGTGTCCAGCCCAGGACTCTCAGTGGCAAGTTGAACCCACAGCTCGTTCGACATGCGGCAGACGTGTCCAGCCCAGGACTCTCAGTGGCAAGTTGAACCCACAGCTCGTTCGACATGCGGCAGACGTGTCCAGCCCAGGACAGGACTGGACACGTCTATAGGTATAACTATTAAGCGAAATATTTTTCATACCTAACACTTTGTTAAAAAGCATTGTAGCCAGCGGAATTATTTATTCATTTATGTACCAGACAGGTGTTAAAAATGTCTTAAAGACTAGATACATGTGCCCTGTGAGGGCGCTGTACAGGTTTTGAGTGGAGTTAGTATATTCCTAGTCCTAGTAATGAATATATTTGTCAATTTCGAAAAGAAACAAATTTGTACCCTATTTAGACGATGTCCTTTTTTCAATTAACTCTTTAGGGTTCCGCATTCAAAGAGTTTGAACAGACGGAGCCGAGATAGGGTTTTGTCTGTTTCTCAAAGGTCTTTAGCGATGAAACTGTATAAGTTACGATTAATTATTATTAGGCATATAATTATATTTAAATATCCTTTTCGCAGAATGTTCCTATCGCAAATTGTCAGTTTATATACCTACGAGGATAAATAAAATAACAAATATTGTTTTAAACATTTTATTCTTTTTTTTTTATTTTTTTTTTGACCAAATGTGGCGTTTACAATCACACTTACAATTTTGAGTGAGTACACTTTCACACTTATACATTATGTACACTACGAAAACGTTCAAACTATTAAACGTAGTATTTATTACAATATTATTTTTATATAAAATATAAAGAGATAATAAGTAATCTACTATTTTACATTACATTAATACAATTAACAAATTGTATCGCTAGAGATAGAAAACGTATCGAAACTATTGAAAAGTCTGCGTTTTCTTTGTGCTATAGCAAGTTCAAAGTTTGCAACCAACAATGAGTTGAAGCAAAACTGAAGAATGCAATATGGACAGTACAAGACGTCAACGCCGAGTTTTCGCAGCGTAAACTTAACGCAAGTGTGAAAGTTACATCTAAAACATTTAAATGTCTAAAATATAGAAAAACGGGGCTTAAAATGGATTCTTAGAACTTAAGAGTCACTTTAACACGTTAAATAACTTTAAAGGTCAATTCACGTCAAATTGAAGGTCAATTCAGGTTAAATTTAAGGTCAACTTACTTTACATACAAAATCATTTTTTACCTCATATTTAAAATCAATTCACGTTAAATCAAATATAAATGCACGTTAAATTAAAGGTCAATTCACGTCAAATTGAAGTTAAGCGTCACTTTATTTTCGAAGTCAATTCGTGTTGAAATGAAAGTCAAATCCTTAATTTCTAGGTCAAATCTATAGGATACATCAATGAATGAAATGAGAACCTATTAAACTTAGATATATCAAACAAGGTTCAACTTTGTTCCTTTTTCTAAACTGTTGGTTATTTCTCGTGCCCATTCAATCAGGTCAATTCATGTTGCAATGAAGGTCAATTCCGGTTAAATTTAAGGTCACCTCCCGTAAACCCTAGGTCAAATGTATACAAACATCAATCAATGGAATGACAAACAGTTAAATTAAGAAAGCGTCACCCAAGGTTCGAATTTAGACCCCGTTTTCTATACTGTTGGTTATTTTTCGTGCCGGTTCAATCTACGCAGACTTGTAACATTCATTCCGTATATGGCGAAAGCCGCTGGCTCTTCAAAACGTACCTAGAAAATAACATTTCTATCAATTTCTGTCACACTAGCACTCCGCACTGTAGGTACGAAGCTACAAGTACATAGCCGGACACCGACGGCGGGTCGCGCGTCGTTACACGTGCCGCGTCAGAAGAGATTTTTTTTTACGCCTAATAGGTTTATGTTTGGCCACTATCTTGCCTGATGTGAAGCGATGATGTGGCCTAAGATGGAGCACATAGATCTGGAGAGAGACGGCAGTTGAGCGGCTGCTCAGTCCCGTCTCCCCGATGGTTCACCGAACATCATCCCGAAACACGACTAGGTCGTTTGACGGCATGGCTTTGTTCGGTGGGTGGTATTACAACCACGGCCAGAGCCTACCACTCCAAAGCGCGTAAGCAGGTTTCATCACGATGTTTTCCTTCACCGTTTTAGAGCGAGCGTGCAAAATCTGCACTTAACTATAAGTCATTGGTGCAGGGCCGAGTCGGGATTCGAACCCAGGTGCGGCGGACCGAAAGGCGCAAGAATTCCCGCTGAGCCACACTCGCTCTAAAAAGTCGCGGGAAAAAGATAGTAATTATTAAATTTGCTGACCTCTCTGTCTTCTGCTATGCTTACTGTCTTTTCTCCATTTTCCTTTGAATTGTCCGCTATCACAGTCACCTGAAAACCCAACATTTTTTTTTCTTTTTTACACTTAATAGATCTATGTTTGGCCACTATCTCGCCTGATGTGAAGCGATGATGTGGCCTAAGATGGAGCATATAGATCTAGAGAGAGACGGCAGTTGAGCGGCTGCTCAGACCCGTCTCCCCGATGGTTCACCGAACATCATCCCGAAACACGACTAGGTCGCTTGACGGCATGGCTTTGTTCGGTGGGTGGTATTACAACCACGGCCAGAGCCTACCACTCCAGAGCGCGTAAGCGGGTTTCATCACGATGTTTTTCATTAACATATAGCAGTAGTGCGCATTACTGTGTTCCGGTTTGAAGGGCATTGTAGCCAGCGAAATTACTGGGCTTACGAGAGTATCTGATGTCTCGGGGTGATGAGCGCAATGCAATGCTACGCAGTGCTTTTTGTGGTATTGTAAGTTATGGGTGGTACTGCAATTGTTATGGGCAGGCGTGGCGCTCAACATCAGGCGAACGGCTTGCTCGTCTCGCTGCTCAGTTCTATAGTAAAGGGGATAAAACAGACTTTATAAGGATGGGAGTCTTACATCCTTCTCGCCGGTCTCTTCTCTGACCACGGGCGGTATGTTCGGTCCAAGTTTTTCAACTAAACTTTGTACCTAAAACAAATAAAATTTAGTATATTTTTACGACAACAACCAACACAACAGTACCTGCATCCCTATAATATCAAAATACCAAAATTCTAAATTGAAAGTATTTAAATTTTACTTTATTTTTAAGAAATTAATAATTGTCACAAAAAAAGAAACTATTAATAAGATACTAAACTATGTACAACTAGAAATTTATATACAAGTGGTGACCATGCGGCAAGGTGCCAAGAACGCTGGCTGCATTCCCGCGTTGAATGGCTAAAGCTAATCTTTGAGCCAGGAATGAGGAATTGAAAGAAAGAAAGAATGAAAGAATATAAGTTTATTATTAAAACATCTTATACTAAAAACAGAGGTAATAGGTACAGTTAATTGAAGTTAGATGGTCATAAAAGGACACAACTCAGCATAAGGCGCCATGACATTACGCTGATTTTCAGTTCCAATTCCAATGTACTTTATACATTTATTAGGAAGATATTTACAATTGACACAAAAAAGAAGCTATTAATATTATTATTTTTAAGCTATTGCATAGCTTCTATCGCGGGCCTTGAGCGTGGAGACCGAATCCAGAACTTCCGTAACGAAAATAACCTAACACCCCCCACTCCGAATGCTATGCAATAGCTTTACCGCGGCAGTCTCCGAGTGCCACACGTCTTTTTTTATTTGTAAATATCTTCCTAATAAATGTATAAAGTATAATAAAAAAAAATAAAAAAAATCCATTGTATTTATTGTACTTTTATTCTACTTAGTATTAGATATCAGTACTAATATTCGTATTGGAATTCATAACCTATACAATTATTCATATTAGTATTCATACCAGTACCCGAACTGTTATTTTTATTAGTATTCATAGTTCATACTAGTATTCGTACTATTCTTCATAGTATTTATACCAAAATGCCCAAATTTCAAAATATTTCGTACTTATTTTTAACCGACTTCTAAAAGGAGAAGGTTCTCTATTCGGATGTTTTTTTATTTATTTTTATTTTTTTTATGTTTGTTACCTCAGAACTCTGTAATTTATGAACCGATTTGGAAAATTCTTTTTGCGTCGAGTTCAGTATAGCTACGAAGTGGTCCCATATAAATTTCATCGATATGTGACATTGGACTTCGAAGATACATTGAAGTCGGTTTTTGTATTTTCTAAAAATTAATTATCTTATTATTATCTTTCGCACTAGTACTGAGTACAGTATAGAAAGATTAGTTAGATATGTGGGAGCACGTGCAACTTTCGATCCGACGCACCACAGTTTGAATCCCGCTGACCTCGTACCACTGACCTTCATAAGTTATGTGAGGATTTAACATTCGTTCTTAAAACGGTGAAGGAAAACATCGTGAGAGACGTGCATGTCCAAGAATTAACCACAAAAATTCAAGGACATGTGACATCCACCCGCACTGGGCCAGCGTGTTGGATTATGACCCATATGCTCACTACGAGAGAAGGCCCGTGTCCCAGCAGTGTGAATGTGATGGTCTGTTCATGATAATGTACCAGTACTCGTATCATGTATACTAATACTCATACCTGTACTAATACTCATACCTGTAGTAATACTCACACCTGTACTAATACTCATACGTGATTTAATACTCACACTTGTACTAATACTTACACTTTACTAATACTCATACTTATACTCATTCTTATACTCATACTCGTATCTATAGTGGTATTAACTATTTTTTTTCATTTGTGATAAATCTACGTTTGATCGCCATCTCGCCTGATGTTAAGCGACGATGTGGCCGAAGATGGAGCACGTAGATCTAGAAGATACCTATTCACTCTGGCCTTGAAGACGCCCAAATTACTATAGGCCGACCGTTTAACTCGCGTATCGCCTGCGCGGTAAGAAGGGAGCGAGGGGAGATGTTAGCGGGTGGGTGAAAGGGGTGCGCGGAGCAGAGAGCTTACGTCTCTGCTCTGCTGCTGCTCTCTGCTCCGCGCACCCCTTTCACCCACCCGCTAACATCTCCCCTCGCTCCCTTCTTACCGCGCAGGCGATACGCGAGTTAAACGGTCGGCCTATAGTACTAGTAGTACTGCTGACTTACATTAGGGTACTGCGAGAAGCAAGCCCTTGCCTTCCCGGTGCAGGGCGGCGCCACCGCGCGGCTGTAGCGGTCGCGGTCGGACGGGTCGAACATGTAGTAACCTGTAAAGGACATCATTTTATTTTGACAAAATATATTGTTATTTCTCTACTTTTTGTTTGTAGTTATGGTATCTAATAGTTTATGTTCAAAAGTTCTATACTAAGTTTCGGCATCACAGACGCACTTATTACTTATTTATTCACTTAAGTATTTATACATTTTGAGAATGTGACATTGTGTCCATTGAACGATAATAGGTATTTATGAGGATAAAACAATTAAATTTGATTCATTGGGAAATGTACATTTCGAGGATCGGCCATTTTAAGAATTTGACATTTTGAGAATGGTACATTCAAGTTCAAAGTTCAAAATTATATTTTGTCATCACAGACGCACTTATGAACGTCAATTATTACAATGACTACCACCGTATCGGAAAAAGAACCACTACTCAGAAGATACGGCAAGAAACTGAGAAGTATTTTTTTCATTCCATTTCTGCCAAGTAGCCTACTGCCACTTATGAGACATAATATTGTCAAAATCAAACAAATTGTAAGTTTAAAAAAAATATGCCACTCAGTTTCTTGACGTATCTTCTGAGTAGTGGTTCTTTTTCCGATACGGTGGTAGTCATTGTGATAATTGACGTTCATAATAAGTGCGTCTGTGATGCAAACATTGCATAAAGAACTTTACACTTATGGAAGGTGTGAGGGTAGTGGCTAGATAGATAAGGTAGGTGTTATATGTTTCCACTGTAGAAGCACCTCCATTTAAGGAAGATCTTCCGACCGAGCCAAGTGTAGTCCCGGGGACAGCTGTCCGAGAGGACCGCCTATACAAGTTGCAAGTAGCAACTTGTATAGATGTTACCTGTCGTGCGAACTTCGTTTGCGCGATGCAGGATTTGTATAGAAACCTGCGACTTTGTATGGGCGTTTATGCTACTTTATATCAGCGCCATCTGTGAACATGTCGTTGATATACGTGACGTCGCCACACGTACTTACCCCTAGGAGTTCTGAACAGTGCGACAGCAAAGTCTCCCTTACCAGCGATGAACACGCCAGCTTTTTCTTCCTGGAAGAACTCCGTCACCTAAAACCAAGCAAAATTGATTATATTTTTACAAGCTTTTATTTAACCTGCAATGTCTGTTTGTCCGGGTGGAATCCTGCAAGCTGAATTAAAACCACTTCCTGTTTTCCTCATCATCATCATCATCAGCCCACATCAGTCCACTGCTGGACATAGGCCTCTCCCATAGCACGCCACTGAGCCCGATCTTCGGCTTTCCTTCTCCAGTCGCTACCAGCAACCCTACGTATATCGTCGCTCCATCTAGTCGCGGCGTCCTACACTACGTTTGCCGATTCGCGGTCTCCACTCTAGAACACGTCTACCCCAACGGTTATCGGTCCTGCGGCTAATATGACCAGCCCACTGCCACTTCAGCTTGCTAATCCGCTGAGCTATGTCGATAACTTTAGTTTTCTGGCGTCTGTGGTACCCACCCAGACGGCCTCTCGCATACGAGATACCTACCACCAGTCGGCGGTAGGAAGGAATACATGTGCAGGTGGGGCTACAGCTCGGATAGTGTATGCGAGTGCGGTGTCCCCAGTCTATGGCACACCTTTTATCTTGCCCTGCGTGTCCCGCCACCTGTACACGCGAGGACCTGTACAGTGCCATGGACAATGCTGTGCTTGTGGCGGAGTACTGCTCCAAAAAATATAAAGCCGAAGGATAGACTCGCTAAGATTGTATAGCGGAAAACATTTATATATATATATATATATATATATATATATATATATATATATATATATATATATATATATTTACTTTTTATGTGAAGGACCTGCTCATCTCGTGAATTAAACATGCATGGTCCCTATTAGGGAAAATGCATGTATTTTTTTTAATGTATGAAAATAAAATGAACACTATTAATGAAAAAAAAAAATTGTACGGCATCATGCGCCAATAAAATAAGTAATTGAAAATTTGAACCAATTCAAATCAACATAAACGCGCCATTTGCTTGTGACGTCAAAATGTGGAGAAATAGGATCTCCTCATTGGTCTATTTATGCTACATGTGTGTGTGTGTGTGTGTGTGTGTCAATAATTTACCAATAGAGCAGGCTCTATGTTAAAAATTACTAATAAATATAAGCAGCGAGCCGTGTGACGTCAAAATGTGGTTGCACCTAGCGTTTTACTATTACGTTCCGTTTTTCGAAAAATTAGAAAAAGAAACATTGAAATACAAAAAAACTACGCAATTAAAAAAAATAGGTACATCACTACTAATTGTTACAGGAGTAATCAATCACAAAAAGTTATTTCCAGATTTTTCGACAAAACATGCCACGCGCATGTCATGCATATTCCCTATTACCTACATAAGAAATAAAGGTAAGATACGAACCTTTGTCAACAAATCGGAGTCGACTTTCCCTCCTTGCCTCGGTCTGAAGACCACAACGCGGCACACGCAGTTACCCGGCGTGTAGAACTTGCGGAGAACCTGACATTAAAAAAATAAGAGGATAAATATAATGACTATCAAAATAGTCTTTGAGATCACTTCTATCCAAAAATTGTATCGGCAGACCAAATTTAGTAAATGACCACCAAATCTTACCTGAAGAGTACCCTAGAGTGTATATAAAAAGCGCGGAGCCAGAAGCTCGCAAAGGAGGTCCTGAATGAAGCGAGCCTACGAGGCCGAGTGAAGCGAAGGAGGTGGCGAGCAAAGCGAGCAGACGACTTCCACAGCGGAGCGAAGGTCAAGTAAGGGAAGCGACATGAAGGGATGACGAGCGAGACTTCTGGTGGAGCCTACTTCACATCCGTTTTTTTTATCATTAACTATTTTTGACTAAACAATCAATTTGGAGTCGATTGGTTTAAGTAGAATCGCAAGTTGTAACATTTTCGGTTCTCATTTCACGCTAAAATGGGGATTTAATTTTATTTATTTATACTTTAGCACAAAACAGTTTGTACTTAAATAATAAAGTTAATAATGTTGCACACCCAAATAGGGTAGATTGTATAGGAACTAATTAATATTTATGTAACACCCATCAAACCTACAATCTGGTAACAATAAATATTTCATTTCATTTCATTACATTACACGGAGGACTTCACGCAAGATAGTATTTTCTAGCAGTCGTCAAGAAAAAATAAGTGCGTGATGGGAAATTTTAAAATATAATAATAACAACGTGGTTGTAATACCACCCACCGAACAAAGCCATGCCGTCAAACGACCTAGTCGTGTTTCGGGCTGATGTTCGGTGAACCATCGGAGAGACGGGTCTGAGCAGCCGCTCAACTGCCGTCTCTCTCTAGATCTATGTGCTTCATCTTAGGCCACATCATCGCTTCACATCAGGCGAGATAGTGGCCAAACATGGATTTATTAAGCGTAAAAAAAATATATATTCTTAATTATTGTCTAAATAAATAACATACCTATAGCAAGTACCTATGGAAAAATACTATTTTTAAAACTAAACCACATAAACTACACATAAACTAAAATAGGAAATGATTATTTCCTATTTTTGGCAATATAAAGCGATTTTTTGCGGTTACGTTTTACTACATCTGGTGGTTAGCTAAAGACAAGCCATAATGAAATACGATTGTTTTATACCTGTTCTATGGTGAGTATCTTGGAATTGGGCCGGAAGTGCAGGTAGCTGTCCTGGTGGAGCTGGTCTCCCGCCTCCAGGATCTGGTCGAGCGTGGCGGCGCACCAGCGGCACACGTCCTGCACGCGAGACATCGCCACCGCCATCACGCAGCACGACACCGCCTGGGGGGGGGGGGGGTCAGTTAAACTGGTATAAATATACACTTTTAAACACCATAAACACATATACGAATAAAATTAAAAATATGTAAAAAATTGTAGCTTAAGTTTTTACTTTTTATTTAAGTCATACCTATTTAAAAACATCAATACATTTTATGAAAAGCAAAAACGTAAAATAAACATTGGCACACGGCATTTGCCTTCAAATGACGTCATGCGCTGTGATTGTTTCGTTTGAGATAAAGAACAGATTAAAAATGTCAGAATCATGAGATTTTATTTATTGATTTAAAAATACACTCGAGAGCAATGAATCCGGGTCACTTAAAGAATGTTAAAAATCTCGGAAACTAAAAATGATAGGTTAATGCAATAAATTGTATTTAATAGACAATGTAATACTCCTTAAATGAAAGTAAAAAAAATATGAGTCACCATACATTTTATTAACACAAAATTACATAAAGAAAAAAACTGCTGATCTCTCCTTAAAACAAAAATAGGAAACATGAAATTTTTGAACTTTATTACGATTTTCTTGAATTTTAATACTTTGTATTGCCTCCTCGTGCTTCCATTACTGCGTTTACGCGGTTTGGCATGCTGTACACCAAGTTCCTTATACGATTTTGGGGAATATTCTCCCATTCCTCTGTGAGAGCAATTTTGAGCTCACGAAGCGTGATTGGGGGAGGGTTTCGTTGTTTTACGCATCTGCCTAGCTCGTCCCAAGCATGCTCGATCGGGTTGATATCCGGGCTGCGCGCTGGCCACTCCATACGAGTAATGTTCATCTCTTGAAGGTAGTCCTTCACAATCCTACCTGTATGAGGTCGGGCATTGTCATGCATAAATATAGCATCCTCACCTAAATTGACCATAAATGGACCAACGTGATCATTGAGGATTTCTTCCACATATCTTACGCTAGTTAAAGAGCCGTTTTCTATGATCACCAGCTCTGTGCGACTTTCAGAAGAAATTCCGGCCCACACAAGTACAGACCCACCACCGTAGGCTACTTTTTCTTCGATGCATGCTTGCTTGAATCTTTCCCCTGGTCTTCGATACACTCTGTGTCTTCCATCGTGCTTGTAGAGCATAAATTTTGATTCGTCGGAGAACATAACTTTTGACCAATCTTCAATACTCCAATTTACGTGGCTCTGGGCATATCTTAGTCTCGAAATACGATGCCCACGCTCCAGTTTAGGGCCGTTTGCAGGTCTAAGGGGTTTTAAGTTAGATTCAGCAAGCCGACGTCTTACTGTCCATGCACTTGGGTTACTTCCTCCGAGGCGTCGAAACTGATTGGTGAGTTCAGTTCCTGTGAGAAAGCGATTTCGAAGCATGGTGTTCACCAAGTATCGGTCTTCTCGTGCTGTGGTACACCTGGTTCTGCCCGTTCCTGGTCTGCGTAGGTTAGAACCAGTTTCTTCGTAACGTCGGAGAACTCTTTGTACTGTTGACAGCGACACACCGACAGTCCTGGCTGTATCGCGCTGACTCCGGCCGGTTTCCAGCATTGTAAGTATTCTGGTGCATTCTTCAGGCGTAAGCGACATAATTTCAGCTTGAATAATGAATATAGAGCACTATCAACATGGTTTATGTACCCACATAAATGACAGATTACAAACAAAAGCAAAACCAAATGCTGTAATTTCGTAGTTCCATCTTCGAAAGTGGCCCTTTTTCAAATTTGATTTTTTTATGATATAACTTTACAATAACTAAGAAGTTTTAATACCTTCATTTAAGGAGTATTACATTGTCTATTAAATACAATTTATTGCATTAACCTAGCATTTTTAGTTTCCGAGATTTTTAGGATTCTTTAAGTGACCCGGATTCATTGCTCTCGAGTGTATAAAGCATTATTATTTCACAAAAATATTGATTGGATGATCTTTCTGGTTCGACGAACATTCGTTCTAACTACAGTCCACAATTTTTCTCGATTACTATCCGAACCCATATTGTTTTTATAGTATGACAGAATATTTTAATCGATAATATAATTAAAGTACGATTTTTTTTTATTATTATTATTTGTAGACTTGACATAATTTGACTTCGACATAATTTGCACGCTTGGTATCCGCTAGATAATGCTTACCTGATTCCCTCTAGAAGCGTATGGGAACTTCTTGCAAGCCATCGAATGCTGAGCGGAGAGGAACTGCGTACCGTCGTTTAGAACCAGCCAACCGCTCGTGTTTCTCAAACCTGCGAGGCAGAATATAAGAAATGTTAATTCTTATAATATTTTTTAAGCGTCAACGAATGCCAAGCGAAAACTCAAACAAGGTTTTTCGGGAAGAAACAATTCGACCACCGGCTGGGACTCGAACCCACAACCCAATATTCCCTCAGCGCGGGACGCTCTACCAATTGAGCTACGGTGGGCACCAACTCGTGTCGAATTTCTTCTTCCGTTATTTTACCGTCACTTTTTTTTACACGTCACCCTTATGACGGTAAAATTACTAACTAACTACTAAATTACTAAATTACTAATTATTATTAAATAACTTGACAACGGGTGAGATAGCGGTCAAACGCAAGCCTATATAATAAAAAGAAGCCATAAAAAAAAACAAAAAGCCATGCCGTCAAGCGACCTAGTCGTGTTTCGGGATGATGTTCGGTGAACCATCGGGGAGACGGGTCTGAGCAGCCGCTCAACTACTGTTTCTCTCTAGATCTATGTGCTCCATCTTAGGCCACATCATCGCTTCACAACAGGCGAGATAGTGGCCAAACAAAGATCTATTAAGTGTAAAAAAAAAAAAGAAAAAAAAAGATAAGAGCACAAGTTCTAAATAGGTTTTGTCAGACAGCTATCCCCGGGGCAACAGCTGGCTCGTTCGGAAGATCTTCCTTATTAAATGGAGGCGCTTCTACAGTGGAAATGTATACAATTCTTAATAAAGGTGCCTACCGCCTTCGTTCGTTCGTTCAACATAAACCCTTGTAGAACGCTTTCTTATTAGTACTGCCAGGCGTAGCGCACTCCGCACTGTAGGTACGAAGCTACAAGTACATAGCCGGACACCGACGGCGGGTCGCGCGTCGTTACACGTGCCGCGGCAGAAGAGATAAGAGCGGCGCGATAGAAAGAGACGCGCTCTGTAGGTTAATATGACTGGTAGGTATGCAGCGCTACGCGAGCTGAATTGAATTTTATTGCGTCATAGCAAGAGTCGCTATTTGTTTAAATTTCTTTGCGGAGTGATGCTTCTGTCCCTTAGTATTCTGTGGTAATACCTTTAAGCTTGCTCTGCTGTTCCTTGTCACGCTTTTCAGAGGCGCGCTGTGCATCTAAACATGTGGCGCTGCCGGGCGGGTGCTGGCGATCCTTCTCTTCCGCTCTTCTCTTCCTGCCGTCTATGGCCACCTGGAAAAAAAATCAACAGTTTTCGGTTTGAAACCCAATGAAAATGTGTACTTATCACTACACTAAAATAAAAAAAAAAACCCTGACACAAAAAATCCTATAACAAGTAAAAAACGGCTGAACCGATTTTGATAGAACTACCCGTGGACCCCTTGATTCATGACTCGTATGCGGAAGGCCCTCTGGGTAGGTACCACCGCTTTGCAGTTATTCTGCCAAGCAGTAGTGCGCAAGCATTACTGTGTTCCGGTTAGAGGGGCATTGTAGCCAGCGAAATTACTTCGGCATATGAGACTTAATATCTGATGTCTCGGGGTGATGAGCGCAATGCAGTGCGACATATTACTTTTCACGGTATTAAAAGTTCTGAGTGGCGCCAATTGTAACGGGCAGGCGTGGCGCTTACCATCAGGCAAACGGCTTGTTCGTCTCAATACTCAGTTCAAGAAAATAGTTGAGAATTTCGAAAACTGGAGTCAAATGAAATCAAAGTCAAAATCTCTTTATTCAATTTTGTCATCACAGACGCACTTAGAACGTCAATTATTACAATGACTACAGTCCGTCAAATCTAAGAAGTACCGTTTGACAGTTCTGACAATTGAATGATAGGGATGGGATGAAAAAATCGATTACTATAATATCCGAACTTTAAGAGATCGATTACTATAATATCCGAATTTTAAGAAATCAATTGTTATAATTAAATAAAAGAAATGTTTAGGATATTTTTTTATTCACTACTAGTACTAGTATCGTCGTCTTCGTCATCATCGTCATTTAAATTAATGACCAGTTGATTGTCCATTACATTATCAAAGTGTACGTCTCTTTCGAAGTCGTCCATTATTATTTTCTTTGTTTTTTGTACTACTTTACTCCAATCTTCCTGTGTAACTTGGGCACATGCTTCCTTTAATAAACCTTCCATTTTCTTGACACTGAAGGGTGGTTTTGTGTTGTGTCTTGCTGCATAACCTGTAAAACAATAATGTAACTATTTGATAGCAGACGAAAACCATTGTTTAAATTATAAATGTTAGAAGTACTCGTGTTATTATTATAATATTATAAAATATTACCTTTAACTTGGGCCCAAATCAGTTCAATGGCATTATATTGGCAATGGTACGGAGGAAGTCGTATGACTTTGTGCCCGTGCTCTTCGGCCAATTGGTCAATTACATATGTCGGTTTTGGTGGTTTATGCAATTTCACTAACTGTAATAATTCAGCTTTTAATAGTGACATGTCGGCATCCACTCCTTTTCTTTGCAGCCATGCCACCAAATCTGCTTTCTTATTGGCTGACGTAGGTGCTTTATCAATTTGCACAGAGTGGTATGGGGCATTATCCATTATAATTGTGCTGTTAGGAGGGATATTCTGTAATAAATTTAAGAACCACTCTCGGAACCTTACTGCGTCCATTTCTTCATGATACTCTTTAGTGCTTTTGGATTGGAAAGCTAATAAAGAGTTTTCCACGAAGCCTGTAGACGCTGACCCAGCATGGCATATTATGAGGCGTCCACCTTTTCCTATCGGCACCTTCGAGCACGAAGCTTCAGAATCATCAGTCCATGTTTTCGGCACAGAATGGTTGGAATTTAGCCAGGTTTCGTCCAAAAATATTACATTATCCCAGTTTATAATTTGTTTAACTTCGCGCAGGAATGTTAGTCGCTGCATAATTATGTCATGTCGCTCCATAACAATTTTTCGTTTGTCAACTTTTTTGTATCTGAAGCCAATTCCTGTTATTACCGTTCTCAACGACTCTATGCTTCCCTTATACAGCCCGGCATCTTTTAAAGTTGCACATAACTTTGCCAATGTTGGAAATTCGCCTCTTGTAAAATACCCGTATGTATGGTTTCTAATAGCATGACTATCGAATTCATCGATGCCTGTCACAGGTTTATTTCTTTTTCGTTTTTTCGGTGTGTGAAGTACGTTACTGTCACTCCCCGAAGGCCCATATTTTTCACTTAATATTTTGCCAACGGTGCGGCTACCAATACCGAGAGCTTCACCGACGCGATCCCGAACTTGTGTAACTGGCAGTAGAAGTCCACCATTTTGAGATTCACGCTCAAAATACTCGTGTAATTTCACCACCAATTCACGAGCCTGGCTGTTCAAAGTACGTCCTCTTTTCGACATTATTAATAAACACTTGCTTAGTTCGGAGTCCAGTATAAATATTGCCAAGGTAAACGGATAAAGAATGATCAGTCCAGAAAAGTAATAGCCAAGTCACAAATTGTAAAACACAAACGAGAAAGCAAGTACGCGCACAGTCAGCTTCCAAGATGGCGAGAGACTGCTGACGCCGAACCGACCGAGCGGACCGCGTGCGCTTGTAGTTGGCAGTGTTGCCAGAAAAAAAAAATTGTAGAGACTTGGACACCTGGGATTTTGCCTATTGACCTAAAAATAATTAAATTAATTTATTTTAGGGTATCTGTGTATTCAGTGCATTATGCGGTCGCGCAGTAACGTCGTTAATTTATAACATCAGGCAACAACATTTTTGTGAATGGGTTCTACATACCTTATTTTTATTAGTTTTAGACGTAGAAATAAGACTTAGAAGAAAAAATTGTAATTGTAAAATCAATGGATGTGCTTGTTAAAAATTTGTTTATTTCTCTGTAATATGCAAACCCATACTATCATACACAAAAATAAATGTAAAAAACACTATCCCTGACTCCATTTACTATTTCGACAGCGTTAGCGCGAGAAACCCCGACTTATTTGGGCGCGAAAATCAAAAATCGACAAATCGCTTTCGACAACTTTTTAAAGAAGCAAATATATTTGATTTATAAATACGTATTTTTGGTGAATGGGTTTTATCTCATATTTTACGATTACATAACTATTTAGTTATGTAATCGTAATATGTGAGATAAATCCCATTCACATGAAAAAATATTTGTTTGGTTGTCAAGTGTAATTTGTAAATAATACATTCGATTTTTCGTATATGTAAACGATTTTTTTGCATACAAGTGTATCCGAAGAGTCGCAACACTACGTGCAGTGACCTAACTACGTAACTTTGTAATGAGGTCAAGAATATAACTATTAGAAATTATTTACTGTGTAAATATGTGTTATTTTGCTTTGTTTGAAAGTTTTCAATTACATTTAGATATTAAGAATTGTACATTTTTAGATACAATAATGAAATCTTTCTAAATTCATGGTTTTATGAAAAAGGTTATCGAAACTGAATAATGTACGTATGAACAAAGTTGTTTCGGTTTGAAAAATATGAAACGTCAAACGGTACCTCTTAGATTTGATGGACTGTACCACCGTATCGGAAAAAGAACCACTACTCAGAAGATACGGCAAGAAACTGAGGGGCATATTTTTAGAACTTTTGTTACAATATTTTATGTTTGTTTTTGACAATATTATGTTTCTTATGTGCCAGTTGGCTACTTGGCAGAAGCGGAATGTTCCATGCATTGTCTTCTATGTAATTACGAACTGGAAAGAAATGTTTTTTTCTTTCTTTCGTTTCTTACCTTGCTAGTGGCCGGCACCAGCCTCGCCCCCGGGGGCGGCGGCGAGCGCACTAAGGGCGGGTCCACTCCGCCCAGCTTCTTGATCGGCTGCACCGAGATCGACATCGCGTATAACTGGAAGTCGTGTTTGGGGCGCTCCGTTACCGGAACATTTTGAAGGTATCTGTAAATAACAGGTTTGTTGCAAAATGCATTTTCCAACATAAGCTTTTAACAAATTCGTAAGCGGAACCGTGAGCAGATTATAATGAGCCCAAACGCTAGTTGTTTACGATTATCAAGGAGTTCCATTGCCCACCTTCCGTCTCCATCATCAGAGCTGTCACCATAATATTGCTGTCATCGGACTTTGACAAATATGCAAAATTTCAACTCCGTAGGATAAGAGGAAGTGGTTCCGATTCTACTTGCAAGATTCCACCCTAGAATTGCAAATTAAATAAAAGCTTGTAAAAAAGGAAAAAAATACAATGGCCATCAAAAATATTTTTTGACATCCCATACAGTTCTATCCAAAAATTGTATCGGCAGATCAAATTAAGTGAATAATTGTAAGAAAAGTATGAGATTGTGATAGACGGGGTATGACAGAGATAGAGTGAGAGACAAGGACGGTGTGAGAGAATATAAAAGAATGTTCCTATCCGCGTCCTCATCCTCTCCTCTATCCTACGAAGTTGAAATTTTGCATACTTGTCAAAGTCCGATGACAGCAATATTATGGTGACAGCTGATCTGATGATGGAGACGGAAGGTGGGCAATGAAACTCCTTGACGGATAATAGTAAACTATTAGTGTTTGGGCTTATTTTAATCTGCTCGCGGTTCCGATTGTGAATTTACTAAAAGCTTGTCTTGAAATATATATTTTTCAAATTGAATCTTGCGCTAATCATTTCTAGTGTGTCCCTTACGTACTACCACATAATACTAAGGGACAGAGCATCACTCCGCAAAGAAATTTGAACAAATAGCAACTCTTGCTATGACGCAATAAAATTCAATTCAGCTCGCGTAGCGCTGCATACCTACCAGTCATATTAACCTACAGAGCGCGTCTCTTTCTATCGCGCCGCTCTTATCTCTTCTGACGCGGCACGTGTAACGACGCGCGACCCGCCGTCGGTGTCCGGCTATGTACTTGTAGCTTCGTACCTACAGTGCGGAGTACGCTAGGCCTGGTACTACCTACTACACTCACGCAAAAGCCATCAGCTTCGCGGATGTAAAGGTCAGCACACAAGCAGCGCCGTCGTCCTGAAAGAAATACATTCTTTATCCGACTTCAAAAAAAGGGTTCTATGCGATTGTATTTTTTTTTATTATTATTACCTCAGAGCCCCGTCATTCATGAACCGATTTGGAAAGTTTTTTTTGCGTTGGGTTCAGTATAGCTGCATTGAAGTCGTTTGTTTTTGTTACTTACTTGTTTAATCTGAGGGGCGAGTTATTGTCGTGCTGGCCCCAACGATAGGTACCTACCGTTGGGGCTATAGATATGGATAAAGGGGTGCAATAACTCAAACTGGAATTCGGAATAGTTATTTATATTGCCCGAACACAATATAGTTTTTTTTTATGTAACTGAATGACGAGACAAGCTGGTCGTTTGCCTGATGGTAAGCAATACGCCAGCCCACAACAATAACAGCACCACCCAGAACTTTGTTTTGCAAAATCCTGCGCGGCGCTGCACTGCGCTCGTCACCCTGAGACAATTAGCTGTTGAGTCTCATAATGCCCAGTAATTTCGCTGGCTACATTGCCCTTCAAACCGGAACACAGAAATGCTTACGCACTACTGCTTGCCGGCTGAATAACTGGCGCAGCGGTGGTACCCACCCAGACGGCCTCTCGCATACGAGAAACCTACCACAAGTTAGATAGTAATTATTGTAAATTTGTTACATACTACAGGACCATAATCCACCACGCCAGCCCAGTGCGGGTTGATGGATGTCACATGTCCTTGAATTTCTGTGATGAATTCTTTGACATGCCGGTTTCCTTATTATGTTTTTCCTATATTGTTGGTTTGAATAAAGATGCGTGTTAGGGAGGGGCTTGGGTGTCACCTGTGCGTCAATCCGCAGGCCGGTGGGCCCGCATGCGTGCGGCTCCATCATGTAGAAGGAAGGCGCGCCCACGACTCGCCAAACGGCGGCCGCATGCGGGGCCGACCAGAGGATACCGTGCGTGTGAGTTTCGAAGAAACGCTCCAGCGCACATCTGTGGCAGATAATTCAATTCAATTCAAAAGTTCTTTATTTCATCTTGTCACAGACGCACTTATGAACGTCAATTATTACAATGACTACCACCGTATCGGACAAAGAACCACTACTCAGAAGATACGGCAAGAAACTGAGGGGCATATTTTAGAACTTTTGTTACAATATTTTATGTTTGTTTTTGACAATATTATTTTTCTTATGTGCCAGTTGGCTACTTGGCAGAAGCGGAATGTTCTATGCATCTTTGTCTTCTATGTAATTACTAACTGTGTAGTATGCTTATTTCATTAGAATATTTTTCACACTCAATTTGAATCTACTTTCTGTGAGCTCCGTTATACATTTTGGAATTTTATTGTAAAAACGTACACAATTGCCCATGAAGGACTTTTTGGTTTTACTCAGTCTAAACCTAGGTACTGCAATTCTATCCTTATTTCTAGTGTTTATGTTGTGGTGGTCACTATTCACCTTGAATTTGTGCAGATTTTTACGAATATACATTATATTTTCATAAATATACAGAGAGGGTAAAGTTAATACACTAATTTGTTTAAAGACTTCTCTTAATGATTCACGAGGACCCAACCCATAAATAGCGCGAACCGCCCGCTTTTGTAAAATAAAAATTGCTTCTATATCCGCGGCAGACCCCCACAGCAAAATACCATATGACATTATGCTGTGGAAGTATGCAAAGTAAACTAACCGAGCCGTAGCTATATCCGTTAATTGCCTAATTTTACTAACCGCATATGCAGCAGAACTGTTTTCCAGATAGAGCATCGATATGAGGACCCCACTGCAACTTAGAGTCTATGCCTATACCTAGGAATACCGTCGCCTTGTCTGTGCATATATTGGGGAGGTCTTGCTAAAATGGTTTTGGAAAAAAAAACGACTATGGGCTTCTGTCGCCTCCGCGGCGAAGTCGCGGGAAAAAGCTAGTCTACGATACTTTGTTTATTTAATTTAATTAACACGGTTAAGACCAATTAAATTAACTAAATCACAATAATTATAATAGTAAAATGTCAAGAAAAAATAATACATAAGGAAGAATAATAATAGTAATATCATAGACTGGCTCTCATCCATTAAAAATGCACCTCAATAGCCCAATCATAAATAATTTTCATATCTTCAATAATAGTCTTCGCACTTATCGGAGGCTGTCTTTGATTGTATCTTCTAATGATGCACTTAGAGACAGTCCCCGATAAGTGTTGCCCATTTCATATCTAAATTAAATGCTCTAAGAGGCCTCTACGTGTTGGACTCATGTCCCCGCGCAAGCCTTCCAAAAGACCGGGTGCACAACCCGTGAGAAAGAACGACGTGTTAATAATACAAATTAATTTACGATCGTATTATACCTGACGGTCATTTCTGCAGGGTTCCTTTGCTCCAGTCTCCCAGAGAACACTTGTTGCAAGTCGTAGCGGACATAGTTCACTCCAAGAGCGAATCTCTTCAACACCTGCCAACGAAATTATCACCCCATGAATGCAATGGAATCAGGTGTGACGTTGCGGAAATTCATCTCTAAACTGAAACGCAATGAAAATATATTAGATAGATAGATAGATAACACTTTATTGCACTTAAAAAAGAAAACAGAATTACAGTTGGTAAGAAATAATCAATAAGCACAATAGGCGGTCTTATCGCTAAGCAGCGATCTCTTCCAGACAACCATAGGGTAAGGAAAACAACACATAAAAGAGGATAGTCTGCAGTAGATAATAAGTAGAAAATGCTTTTAAACTAAAATAGTTAAAATATGATATATATATATATATATATACATATAGATATACAAATATATATAGATACATTTATACATAAATACATCTATATTAGATTAGATTAGATTAGATAACTCTTTATTGTTTCACCACCAAAAAACATAATAACAAAAAGTACATTAACAAACTTAAATAGTAGTGTCTGGGTGTTGTGGGACCACGGTCCTCATAGTTCCTGGTTCCCTAGATACAGGGAATCCTAGTTAGAGGCCAAGATCTATGTATGTGATCGTTGGGCGTTTTTATTTTAAAAACTATAACAATAACTAGTATTACAATGGGCGGTCTTATCGCTCAAAGGGATCTCTTCCAGACAACCTTTTGATGGAGAGTACTTAAAGAAATTGCAAGAGACGGGGGTGTCAATATAAATGACATAATAAACAAAAGTATGTATATATAGTGTAATAGGTAATATGCATGTATTTTTTAATGCCTGAATTGATTCATTATTGAATACTATTAATGATTTTTTTTTATGAGCCTGTTTCGTCCCACTGCTGGGCAAAGGCCTCCCTTCCCTCTTTCCATGACCATCTATCCATTGCTGTTAAGGGCCATTCCTTGTCGTAGGCGTCTAGGTCGTCGCGCCACCTACGGCGGGGCCGGCCGTGGTCGTGTTGCTTCGGCTGAAACCCAGTCTGTAAGGACTTTTGCCCACAGCAGGTTTGGCATACGACATACGTGTCCAGCCCAGTCCCATTGAAGCTGGGCGGCTTTCTGGGAAACATCCAGGATTTGCGGTTTAGAGCGCAGTATTGTATTCCTAATACGGTCTCTTAACTTGATTAATGAAAATATGTTTTAAAAATTTACGGCATCATTTGTCAATAATATAATGAAATGAAAATTTAAATCAATTTAAATCAACATAAACGCGCCATTTGCGTGTGACGTCAAAATACGGGGATCTCCTTATTGGTATATCTATGCTACATGTGTGCGTGTGTCAATAATGTACCAATAGGGCGGGCTCTATGTTAAATATTGACCAATAAGCAGCGAGGCGCGTGACGTCAGATAGTGGTTGCGCGTACTCAAGCGTTTTGCGATTACGTTCCGTTTCTCAAAAAATAAGAAAAAGGAACATTGAAATACAAAAAAACTACGCAATTAATAGTAATCACTACTAAATGTATTCAGGACTAAACTATTATAAAAAGTAATTTCCCGATTTTTTGGCAACACATGCATATTCCCAATCCCACTGAATATTATGTAGGCTGTTGTTAATTGCGTTTCAGATTGAAACTATCATGTTTTTAATCCCCGACGTAAAAAGGAGTAGTATATGTAAGTAAATACACGCATTCGAGTCCAAATATCAAAATATCTAATTCTTAGTTTCACGTTATCATAATGTCAAATTTCCAAAATGACAAATTCTCAAAACGTCAAATTCTCAAAATGCCATATTCCTACAACGTCAATTTGACGCGTCTCACCTGCAGAGGCAACAGCAGGTCCTCCCCGGGTCGGAACTCGTACCCGAGCGAGGAGAGCGACGCGGCGAACAGCCGGCACGCGACCGCCATCACTTCGTCCACAGTGGCGCGCGTCCACAAGTGCGGGCGGCGCACGTGCGACATGCACGCGGCCACGATGGCCCCGCATGCGGACTGGAGCAGCGAGTCGCGGGTGAACCTGGGACGAAAATAATAACAGTAATTTTAAAATTAAACAAGTATACATTTTATCATTAATCGGTTCATAAATGACGGAGTTTTGAGGTAACATATATAAAAAAACATACAATCGAATAGAGAACCTCCTTCTTTTTTCAAGTCGGTTAAAACAGACATCCCGCAGATTTTCTTGGTGCTATCTTCTCTAGAGGGCGTATTTCCGAAGCACTGGAAACCGCATCCAAATCGGTTCAACCGTTTCAGAGCTACGGTGCCACAGACCGACACCCATAGTGGTCAAACCTATAACAACCTTTCCTCCATTTTTCGTCGAAGGGTTAAAAATAATGAGGAACTCACTTGATGAGATCAGGTGGTCTCGAACCGCGTAGTATGGTCCTCCCACGAGCAGTCTCCACGTATGCTGTCAGCACCTTGGAATTATTATTTATTTATTAAAATAGTTTAAATCATAAACTAGCACTAGAATCTAATCGATAACTACCTTAGATAATGGCGTAATACAATTTGGTAATGTTGAATTAATTAGCATACGCACCATAAATATGCTATTTATATATTAGCATTAATCCAATTATTTTTTTCTAATGAGAAAAGCATACTATAGCAAGTAAGTAGCCAACTGGTACATAAGAAAAATAACATGGTAGAAACAAAAAAATTGTAACAAAATCTCTAAAAAAAAATGCCCCTCAGTTTCTTGCCGTATCTTCTGAGTAGTGGTTCTTTTTCCGATACGGTGGTAGAGATTTGTGATAATTTGACGTTCATAAGTGCGTCTGTCCCATAAAGAACACAAGAACATAGTGTCTTCGCCTTAATAGAGACAGTAAGAAAAGTGTTAATGGACACATTCTTAGTTTTACTCTACTTAGCAGCTTAAGTTAAATTGAAATTACTTATTAGTCTTATTAGGCTAGATTGTAATGTTTTTGAGATGTCTTATTAAGAAACTTTATTAGAAGAAAAAAAAAGTGCGTCTGTGATGACAAAAATGAATAAAGAGATTTTGACTTTGACTTTGAATTGTGGTTGCGAAGTTCAATAAATGCTAAAATTTATCACGATGAGGCTATCTGTAATTAGAACTATGTGTAATACCCAATTTTAAGTTCAAAACTGTTTGCATTTAACCATGTAGTTCTGTTGATAGTCCAAATAAATAAAATAAAATAAATTCATCGATTAGCACACCACTTCGCATCGCTTAGCATGCACGAATGCGAACTGCTAATGCTGTTGCGATTACATGTTATATGATAATGAAATTTCGCACGAAATTGTGATCACATCTGCGAAAATTCATATTAGCAATTAGCATTGTAATAGCAGGTATCATGATAATAAACAATATTTCGCATGAAATTTATGAAAAATAGCAATAATATCCATTACTAAATCTAGCAAGTAATAATGGTACTCATTGGTACTCTTAAATAATTCTACATGCTGGAACTCATGCGTAAAGGTGAATCCTCATGAATCTATCCAACAATAGAAAAATCACGCATCAAAAAAAAAGTCAGAGCGATTTTTTTCGACTAATAAAAGTGGAGTAGGTCCGTTGTCCCCGTAAGCCGTGTCCCCGTTTTACGGGGACAGTGGTACTTTAATAAAATATTTAAAAATACGTCCCGATGTTCCCTTACTCTGTTTCCGTTGATATAGTAAACTTTATATGGAAAAACTACTATCTGGCGCTTCGCCCGCTCGGCTCACACTGTGTGGTCACAGTTCTAACATAACTAACCTAGTGGCTGTATCTCCGTAAAGGGGACAATGGTACGAAAATTGAATGACGTCCTACGGGGACAACGGGTCTACACTTTAAAAATAACCCTTAAAGTTTCCGGGTTAACGCAGTACCTTCCATTCGTAACCCTCGTCAGGCACCGCTCCCTGAACCGTGACCCCTGACGCTAACTTGGAGAACTCCCAGAACACTTTCACGGGGTAAATCGTGAACCTAGGGGGAAGAAGATTAATAATATTGATCAGTAACAGAAGTGCGAGTGTGGCTCTGTGGGAGCATGTGCGACTTTCGATCCGACGCACCCGAGTTCGAATCCCGCTGGCGCCGCACCTTTCTTAAGTTATGTGGGGAATTAACAAAAATAAAAACGGTAAAGGAAAACGTCTTGAGAAAACCGGCATGTTCAAGAATTAATCACAAAAATTCAAGGACATGTGGCATTCACCGACCCGCACTGGGCCAGCGTGGTGGATTATGGCCCATAATCTCTCTATGAGAGAAGGCCCGTGTCCCAGCAGTGGGAACGTGATGGGCTGATGATGATTAAGTAACAGGAGAGGAATGCGACACCCAAGCCGAACCTGTTTAAGGTTTAAAAGTGTTTAGTCATATAAGTAAAGTTGTAAAATGTAGGTATACAAATAAAAAAATAAGAAACAAAATATTTAATTTTTTGAAAAAAACGAAACCCGACTTCAATGTATCTTCGAAGTCCAAGGTCAAATATATCGATGAAATTTATATGGGACCACTTCGTAGCTATACTGAACACGATGGAACAATAATTTACCAAATCGTTTCATAAATGACGGAGTTCTGAGGTAACAAACATAAAAAAAATACAATCAAATAGAGAACCTTCTCTTTTTTTGAATCCGGTTAAAAAAAAGAGTCTTTTTTTATGTAACTGAATGACGAGACGAGCTGGTCGTTCGCCTGATGGTAAGCAATATGCCTGCCCATAACAGTTTCAGTACCACCTGGAACTTTGTATTGCAAAACTATGCGCGGCATTTTCTCCCAACGATCACATACGTCAAACTGGTAATAGGTTTCTCGTATGCGAGAGGCCGTCTGGGTTGGTACCACCGCTTTGCCAGTTATTCAGCCGCCAAGCGGTAGTGCGCAAGCATTACTGTGTTCCGTCTTGAAGGGCATTGTAGCCAGCGAAATTACTGGGCATTATGAGACTCAACCGCTAATTGTCTCGAGCGCAGTGCAGCGCCGCGCAGGATTTTGCAAAACAAGGTTCTGGGTGGTGCTGTTATTGTTATGTGCTGGCGTATTGCTTACCATCAGGCAAACGACCAGCTCGTCTCGTCATTAAGTTACATAAAAAAAAAACATACGTCCTAGTCCGAGGATGGTACGAGTCCTAGTTAGCGGCCAGGATCTATATCCTGACCGCTAACTAGGATTCCCTGTATCTAGGGAACCAGGAACTACAAGGACCATGGTCCCACAACACCCAGATACGAAACAAATGCTTGCGCTTTTTTCTCTGGCACAAACATCGTGGCGTACTACTGCTTGGTTGCAAAATAACTGCATAGCAGTGGCAAATTTTACAACAATATTATTTGAAACATTCAAGATCACCGGTGAAATTATATAAAAAAGTGCACTCCTGGTCTTATCTCAGGATGATATTTGGTAAACCATCAGGGAGGCGGATTTGAACAGTCGCTCAACATCATATACCTATGATAACAAATAACAGCATATATCTATGATTTACCAAAGGGCCTCTGTCCTTAATATCTGGCGATATAGTCGCCAAAATAAAACCGATTTTAAAAAGTGTGCCGCCTGAAGGCCTCCTACATGGCCTAACTATAGATACAAACGGCCACCCATCTAAATGGTGACCGCAGCAAATGTTGCTTAACTCATACTCATTAATCACTTACTTGTTCCCACCAGGGCGCGCTAGTCCCTTGACGTTCTCTTGAAACGTTTCAGACAACAGCTCTGGTATAGAGAAAAGAATGCACGTCGCCGCGCCGGCGGCGGTGGAAGTGCGTCCTGTGAAGAAATTAAAAGAAAAAAAAATAGTTTAAAAAAAAATCACACTTTGATTAGTTATTTTGGGGTAGTGATGGGTAATGGACAAATTTCGTTCGGAAAAAAATTATTTATTTCCTGTACGTTTCAAATGTTTCCTATATTTTTCTTGTATTTTTCCGAATCTAAACACTATACATAGAAAAAAAAATAAGCAAACGCTTTTTTTAAGAAAATACATATTTGATACTGACTGTTTTTAAAAATCCGAAAAAATTTCATTTCTCCATATTTCAACCGATGTTTAATAAGAAAAAACTTCGTCACTGCAAAGGAATAGGATAAGATTCCAAAATTTTACTACACCTGTAAACTCGGGTCGGGTGAAACCGCGGAATGCAGCTAGTAGATAGATAGATAGATAAACACTTTATTATTCACCTTAAAAATAGAGATAAAGTACAATTCAAATGTTTACAGTGGTGTAACAATGGGCGGTCTTATCGCTTAAAGCGATCTCTTCCAGGCAACCTTTGGATAGAGAGGAATAACGAAACATACACAGACGGTGGTGATAGAAAATATAATAGACATACTAAGGGCTTACATATGATATACAATATATAATCTAATTACTTAAATATATATATGACTATATAAATATACTTATATACCTAATTAATATACATACATACATACAATATATAATTAACATACATATTATACAATCCAAAAGTGAACGGATTAAAAAAAAATATATAATTTCATAGCAAAATATAATGATAAATATTATGAAGTGGATAAATATAATTTCCTAATACGTTCTCTGAAAGTGGCCAGTGAAAGTGGCTAGTATACAAATTTAAGTAAATTACAGTAATCCCTACTAATAATATTATAATTGTGAATGTATGTTTGTTTGTTACGCTTTCACGCGACAACTACTTAACCGATCATCATGAAACTTTGCCCACATATTCTTGGATGTTAGAAGAAACATAATTAGACACTTTTTATTAAAAAAAATTTTTTTGCTAAAGAAAAAAATTGTCAAAACATCTCAAAGTCTAGATACTGCAACGACACGGTAGAGATGCTTCCTCTATCATCCACGCGGACGAAGTCGCGGGAAAAAGTTAGTATGTAATATAATAAATTTGGAAACTATCGTGAGTCGAAATATTCATTATAAATATAAACGGTTGTCTGCGCCGCGAATCCAAAGCGTAAACTCCCGGAAGAAAGACATCCTAATAGGGGATCGGACAGTAATCGAGAAAAAATCTAAAATGTAGTTAGAACGAATGTTCGTCGAACCAGAAAGATCATTCAATCAATATTTTTATGAAATAATAATGATTTATATTTTTAAATCAATAAATAATTCTGACATTTTTAATCTGTTCTTCATCTCAAACGAAACAACAATCACAGCGCATGACGTCATTTGTAGGCAAATGCCGTGAGTCACGTTTTTGCTTTTTATAAAATGTAGATTTGCTAATTTTTTCGTTCCATTACTACAATATAGTCCCCAAACTTCACAAAACGTATTAGAATCTCTTTGCAAGTTTTATTTCGAAGACTTTGTCGTTTTCTACCTACATATGACATCACAAGTTTTGAGGTGACCTTTTGCGCGGCAATATTTTAAACATAATATTTAAACATAGTTTTAGGTACTTTTAGATCGTTATTTAATTAAAATAGTATTTTTCATGGCTATATATATTCATTGTAGTTAATTTAAAACACTCTCTAAAACGGTAAAGGAAAACATCGTGATGAAACCCGCTTACGCGCTTTTGAGTGGTAGGCTCTGGCTGGAGTTATTCCGACACAATCATAACGTGAGTGTAGCCGTTTATATTTATAATAAATGCGAAAATTTATACGTTAGAGTGTTTGTTACCTCTTCACGCTGTAACGGCTCCACGGATTTAAGTGAAATTCGGAGTGGAGATAGCTTATACCCTGGATTACCACATAGGCTCCTTTTCTCCCGGAACACCGAGTGCAACCGCGGGGCGCTGCTAGTAATTAAAACAGTGTATATACCTGCCGGCCCAACATTGTGCGGTTCCCATAGAACTATGGACTTCTCATCAGCTGCCTTCCAAATCCCCACGCAGTAGTTCTTAGCACACAGCACACCGTACTTGTGCTGAAGTGAAATAATAATAATAATATCATCATCATCATCATCATCATCATCATCATCATCATCATCATCATCATCATCATCATCATCATCATCATCATCGTCGCCATCACCATCATCATCATCATCATCATCATCATCATCATCATCATCATCATCATCATCATCATCATCACTCACATCACAACGTTTCCACTGCTAGGACACGGGCCTTCTCTCGTAAAGACTTTCTAAACAAGTAGGTATACTTTTTATCAAACAAAAACCCGACTTCAATGTATCTTCGAAGTCCAAGGTCAAATATCGATGAAATTTATATGGGACCACTTCGTAGCTATACTGAACTCGACGCAAAAAGAATTTTTCAAATCGGTTCATGAATGATGAGTATATGAGGTAACAAACATAAAAAAAAATACAATCGAATAGAGGATTGACCTTCTCCTTTTTTCGGTTAATAAAAAGAATACTCCGATCAATATTTTTGCTATCAGTGTATCGATCGTTATTCTGCAGTCAGTGTAAGTTCCGTATAATTCTGTGTCAGTGTCAGTCTGAGTCAGATAGTGTCAGTTTGTAGTCAGGCAGTGTCAGACATTGACAATTTGCGTCAGTATGTGTCGTCACGCAGTATAAGTATATCATCACCATCATAACCCATTACGGTCCCACTGCTGGGAAACGGGCCTTCTTTCCTAGAGTGAGTTACTCTTCGTTTAATATCGATTTTTTCGTCATCAATGTATCAATCTGCGTCAGCCTGCAGTCAGTATAATTCCGTATAATTCTGTGTCAGACAGTGTTAGTCTGCGTCAGTCCGTGTCAGTTTGTGTCAGACAGTTACAGGATACGTCACTAAGTGTCATCACTCAGTTTTTAGCGCAAAACACACAGTACTTGTGCCAAAGAACAAAAAGAAATAATTAAAAAAAATAATAAAGCGAAATAAAAGTAAGAATTTCATCACCATCATCAACCCATTCTGTGCCCACTGCTGGGAAACGGGCCTTCTCTCGTAGAGGGAGTAAAGATATTTTCGGTATAAGTGTATCGATCTGCGTAAGTCTGCAGTCAGTATAAGTCTGTTTAATTCAGTATCAGACAGTGTCAGTCTGCGTCAGTCAGTGTCAGGCAGTTACAGTATACGTCAGTCAGTGTCGCCACGCAATAGTTCTTAGCGCAAAACACACCGTACTTGTGCTAAAGCGAAATAAAGGAAGAATTTCATCATCATCATCATCAGAAAAAGAATCAATAAGAATAATACTCCGTTAAATATAGATATTTTCGGTATCAGTGTATCGATCTGCGTCAGCCTGCAGTCGGAGAAAGTCAGTATGTGTCAAACAGTGTCAGTCTGCGTCAGTCTGTGTCAGACTTTTTCAAAATTATGATAACTGAAGTTATAATTTTTAACGTATTATTAAATTACAATTAATAAATGATTATGATTATGATTATTATTTGTATTATGTGTAAAAGATGTTTAAAAAAATGATTGAGGTTGAAATTGAAATCAAAAGTGTATTAATAAAATTCTTTTGACTAACTTGTAACTTTAAATGTATAAACTTACCGTCTCGAAAAATTTCTTGATGCCTCGAGTTAGGTTGAGGACGGCGCCGGTGTCGCCAGCGTTCAAATCACCGGATACCGGGTCGTCTTCTATTTCCAGTTTTATCTGTTAGGAAATAAAGATTACGGTTTAAGATATTTATTTCTTAAAAAGAGTACAACTCACTAACTCAAGAAATACAAGTTAACTTAAGAATAATATTTTACGATACACTGAGCATCAGAAAGACGGTGGCGATTGTTTTCAACATATCTGACAATAAATACAAATGGAGGTAGCACGAAAACTGACTTATTACGTATAGCATCAGGCAAAGAAACAGATAGCAAGTGCAATAACTTTAAACATGCTATGTAATAATTGAATACCAATATTTAATTTGTTTGTATATGTAAGGTAAATGCCAAGTATATTCGTTATAAGGTTAAATTCAGAATTTTATCATTTATATAGTATATAGTTAAAGTATATAGTTAAAGTATATAGTTAAAGTATATAGTTAAAGTATATTGTTAAAGTATATAGTTATATTTTTTTTTTATTGTAAATTGTAATTTGTTTTGTATTGCATATGTAAACCTTTATTGCAAATAAAACCTTTATTATTATTAAAAAAAAAAAAAAATATATGTTATATAGTTATAGATTAAAGTGTCTATTCTAATTTCTACATAGGTATTCAGAAAGGAGAACAGAACTTTTAATACCATAAAAAGCACTGCGTAGCAAATGCTTCTGAGTAGTGGTTCTTTTTCCGATACGGTGGTAGTCATTGTAATAATTGACGTTCATAAGTTTTTTTTTTTAGATCTATGTTTGGCCACTATCTCGCATGATGTGAAGCGATGATGTGACCTAAGATGGAGCATATAGATTTAGAGAGAGACGGCAGTTGAGCGGCTGCTCAGACCCGTCTCCCCGATGGTTCACCGATGAGTGCGTCTGTGATGACAAAACTAAGGCATAAGTCAGCGGATAAAAAACTTTTGAATTTTTGAACTTTTTGCATTGCGCTCATCAACCCCAGACATCAGATATTAATTCTTATATATACTTAGTAATTTCGCTATCATCATACGCTATAAACAAATAAAATATCGCGAAAATCAAAACCGCTGCTCTTAAGAAAAATAATTATTGTTTTTTTTTCATTCATTAGTCATTATTTACTCTTGGTAGTTCCCTCATAAGCAGTAGGCCGCGGCAGTCTGGGTAGGTACGACAGCTTTGCCAGTTATTCAGCCGCCAAGCAGTAGTGCGCAAGCATCACTGTGTTCCAATTTGAAGGGCATTGTAGCCAACGAAATTACTGAGCATGATACTTAACATCTGTTGTCTCGGGGCGATGAGCGCAATGCAGTGCTACGAAGCGCTTTTCTGAGGTTCTGGGTGGCACTGCAATTGTTATGGGCAGGCGTGGAGCTTACCATCAGGCGGACGACTTGCTCGTCTCATCACTAAATTCAATAGAAAATCTACTCACATTGAAATTGGTAACATGGAACGTCTCAGCGATTTCCGTAGGTACCAGCGCGGGGGGATTCTGCGCCCGCGGCAACGACAGAGTATAAAGTCGATCGCCATATTTCAAGATGGCGTCGATCAGTTGGGGCTTCCAGAACGTGTAGGGCTCTATGTGCTCGACAACGATGCCCATTACTGCCATAGCAACGTCCTGGAAAAGGGTGAATTAAAAAAAAAAACATTATTATTATTTTTATTTTTTTTTTTTATTTGGTAAACATACACTATTTAGACGTTTTCGCATATTGAATCTAATTTTAATTTGTATTTTTCTTAATTTGTTGTTTGTTATGGAGAAATTTTAACTCTTAATGTACACTTTTCAGACACTCGACAAGTATTATACACTCGACAGACATGCGACAGACATTAGACATTCAAGATTCACTCAATAGACACTAGACACTCAGCATACACTAAATACTTGATAGAAATTTGACGGACACTTTACAGGTACTCGATAGACACTCGACAGACATTAACTGATACTCGAAAAACACTCCACAAATACTCAAGATCAACTCTATAAACACTAGTCTTTCAACAGACACTATACACTCGTCAAACACTCGAATCTCGACAGACATTAGACGGAAACTCGACTAACACTAGACACCCAACAGACACTAGACATTCGACAGATATTTAACAGACACTATACACTCGACAGACACTCGAAAGAATCTCGACAGATATTAGACAGAAACTCAACTAACACTAGACACTCAACAAACACTAGACATTCGACAGATACTCAACAGACACTATACACTCGACAGACACTCGAGAGAACCTCGATAGACATTAGACAGAAACTCGACTAACACTACACACCCAACAAACACTAGACATTCGACAGATACTCAACAGACACTATACACTCGACAGACACTCGAGAGAACCTCGATAGACATTAGACAGAAACTCGACTAACACTACACACCCAACAAACACTAGACATTCGACAGATACTCAACAGACACTATACACTCGACAGACACTCGAGAGAATCTCGATAGACATTAGACAGAAAATCGACTAACACTAGACACCCAACTAGACATTCGACAGATACTTAACAAACACTAGACACTCGAGCAGACACTTGAAAAACACAAGACACTCGCCTGCAAGTCCCGCTGCGAGTCCATAAAGCAGTTCTCGCCTTGTCCCACTCTCCCCCTCACCGAGGCGGTGGCTCGCCCCAACCGCGTGAAGTACTGCCCGATGGCAGCGTCGTCCAGGGGCTCTATTAGGACTTCTTCCTCTGTGGAATAGATATTTATATATCGGTGAGTTACCTGTCACTAACTCTCAAATCCTATTTATTTATATATTTATATGTACGGGGTGTAATTGACAGGTTGGCAAAAACTGAAACAGTAGCTTCAGACCATGATTTATGACTGAAAAACGTTGGAATTTTCTTCAGGAAAATTGTCGAATTTTCCGACCGTTTTTCAACTAGATTTGTTTTCTATTCATTTGTTACAACAAAATCCAGCCCTAAAAACATAATTTTAGTGAAAAAAAGCAAAAAACTTAAACTCGGCAATGTAAATAATAATGATGTAAAAAGAAAATTTGTACAACGCGCTCGGAATCAGCTGTTAGCTCTAAAAGTTTATTGCACTCCTTAGTGCCTACTGACTGTACGACAGACAGAGACAGCATACCGCTCGCTCGCTCGCACCCTCCCTTTGAGTGCTGGCCGCCGCCGGCGGGCGCGCAGCCCGCCGGGCGGCGGTGCGTCAAAGCAAAGGCGCCGCCCTTTGCTTTTACGCGCCGACACTGCTAGGGTTGTACCGCTTATGGAATTGAATACTTGTAATTTTATTCTTATTTATGTAAAATGTTTTATTAATAATTAAATGCTCAGGAATGACTTTGTTCTTTCTTAGTTCCGAAAACCTTATTTTAAATCGTTAACCTTTCGAGTATCGTAATTAGAGACACAAAAAGACGGGGTAGGTGTGAGGACGCCGGCGTCCTCTGTTTAACAGTTTGATCTACAGTATCAATTACGAAGCCACCCGAACTGTACACACGCGTTGCATTACAGTAATGTAAATTGTTTGGTTTAGACAATTAAGTGGGACATAAAACAAAAACATCGCGTCAATATTGCCAGATTCACATTCCTTAAACTGCCAATCCCCGAGCGAACGCTGGCGTTCGAAAAGGTTTGCTTATTTTCGATATTTACAGACTACATAAGAAAAACTTCTTATTTGCGTTTTTAAATAAATACCCTATAAAAAAACGCTTATTTTATAATCTATGCGTTTGCTTAGTGTTTAGAAAATGGCGCGACATCGCGTGCGTGCTGCTTGGGGATTGACAGGTCCTAGGTTTAAAGTTAGAAGCAGAACCACGAGTAGAAGTTACAAGAGATAGCGGTTATTCTTTTTTCAATACCTAGTTCTTCATCTTTATCTCAATCGCAGACCGACCGCGGTAGCTACTGTGCCATGGGCTCCTCGACTAACGTACCTACTAATTACCGAAATGAAAATGTTTCATTTCATATCATGTGGGCAGCCCTATGCTACAAACTACACTAGGTAACTTAGGTTTAGGTAAGCCACGTCGAGTCACTTCTCACTTCAGTTCAGTCAGTCTGCCGCGATTGCTGGTGCGTTCTTGACGTTTCGTTCTCTTTCAACTGTCGAGAGTTTGGGACTGTGTCGTTGAGTTGAGTTGTGTTTTTTGTGTTGTGTGATATCGTCATGAATCGGCGTAATGAAACGTTTAGTGCTCGCGAATATGGCCAGATGTTAATGTGCTTGGGTGAAGCTAGAGGAAACGCGTCTTTGGCATTAAGGCTCTATGTTCAAAGACACCCAAATGAAAGACATCCAGCTAATAGTCGTACTATCACACGGGCATATCAACGTGTTTTAGAAAATGTACCTATTGTGCCGCGGCAGGAAGGTGCTGGAAGGACAATCAATGCTCGTTCTGAGCAGGCGATTTTAGATGTTGTCCGTCGAAATCCGCGTTTGGGAACCCGTACTGCTGCAAAACTTGTACGGCGTAATAACGGACCCCGGGTTTCACATTGGTCTGTGCACAAAGTCCTTCGAAAGGACAAGCAACGTCCATATCGGATCCATAAAGTGCAGGCTCTGGTACCTGGCGACTCAACCCGTAGACTAGCGTACTGCAGATGGCTGATACATCGGCAGCAGCTAAATCGCCAATTCGTTTCACGGGTGATTTGGACCGATGAATCGACTTTTACACGAAACGGTATGTGGAACCGGCGGAATGCTCACATTTGGGCACGCCACAACCCATACGCAATGCAGCAGACGGGTCATCAGACGCGGTGGTCACTGAATGTGTGGGCTGGCGTGTATCATAACCGTATTTTGGGTCCCGTGTTTTTGCCAACTAGAATGGACGGCCGGCGTTATTGCGAATTTCTACAGCAGGATTTTGAAGCTATGATGGACACTGCGGGCTGAGCTAGATCAAGAATGGGATCGTATGGAGAACGAACCCCTAGCTCAACTACCTACCATCTGGTTTCAGCACGACGGCGCCCCGCCGCATGTGGTGCTCCCAGTCCGACAGCACCTGGACCGTACTTTTTCAAACCGATGGATTGGGAGATTCGGGCCACATGCATGGCCACCTCGCTCGCCTGACCTAACCCCATTGGACTTTTTCCTGTGGGGTTATATCAAAGAACGGGCGTATGTGACGGAGTGTGATACCGCGGCCGAAATGGAGCAGCGCATAAGAGACGCTTTCGCATCGTTGAACCATCAAATCAATGAGGATGTGACAATGATGCCTCGTCTCCATGCCGAAACCCTGCGTCGAGCACAACTGTGCGTGCAGCTCGGAGGCAACCACTTCGAGCCATTCCTTATACGACCCGAGAGACTTTAATTTAGGTAAGTGACTAAGTATTTTAATTTTTCATAGGTATTGAATTTGTGTTTAAATTTTTTTAAGGCGTGTTTGTGTGTGTATTGTATTATGTATTTATTCCAAACGTCCCGAAGTACCTATTAGTATGAATGAACGACGCGCGGGGTATAGGGTCGCGCGCGTATCGCAATGTTCGTTATACATTGCGTAGCCGAAATAAAATTGAAAATTGAGAAACGTTCACCTATCATTTCCGGGAAAATATTTAACTATCAACATGTTAACAATACCAGTCTGAATTCATACTTTTCGTTTTTGCCAACCTGTCAATTACACCGTGTATATTATTGCATATCCTATTCTCAAATCTTATTAACCCCCCTCCCAAAGTCCGTCTTTCATTCCCCATCATCTATTTCCCACTTCCCACTTCTCATATCCCATTTCCCATCTCCCATTTCCCACTTCCTATATCCCATTTTCCATCTCCCATTTCCCATTCTCATCACCAAAAAAATAGTAAATGATCACCAAAAATAGTAAATGATCACCGATGTAGGCTCCACCAGGGCCCCAATTCACTATGACAACTTGACGATTCCTTGCTTCGAAATCACGTCGATTCCTTCAATAATAAACGACATCTCCATGACGCATTCATATATTCATATATATGACGCATCATAAGACAATACAAATTTCGCAGATGTAAGTAATCAACGTGAAATCAAGGAATCGATGTGATTTCGAAGCAAGGAATCGCTAACTTGTCATAGTGAATTAGGGCCCTGAAGTCTCACTCGTCACCGCTTCATGACGCTTCCCCCACTTAACCTTCGCTCCGCTGCGGTAGTCGCCGGCTCGCTTTGCCCGCCACCTCCCCTCTTCGCTTCACTCGGCCTCGTAGGCTCGCTTCATTCAGGACCTCCTTCGCGAGCTTCTGGTTCCGCGCTTTTTATATACACTCTAGGGGTAATAGCGAGTTGGACCACGGAAGAGTGAGGTACGCCAATTCGGGTAAGATTTGGTGGATTACTAAATTTGATCTGCCGATACAATTTTTGGATACACGTGTATGGGATCTTATTTTGATCATTATATTTTTTCCCTTATTCAATTACCCCCATATCTCACCTTCCTCGTTCCCGGCTTCTCCGGCATCTCCCCCCTCCTTGTTTCCGGGGCGCTTCTCCTTCAGTACCGAGGTCAGTTCGTTGGTGATAGTGACAGGGTACAGTTTGTACGGCGCTAGACACTGCTTGCGGTCCAGACCTCCTTGGAGAGCTGTCAATAAAAAAAAAATGTAGAGTAACGAAATTCCCGGTACTTATGTAATTTATAAGATATATATCAATATCAGCTTTTCCCAAAATCTATCCCTTCACTTAAAAAAAAGGTTTTCACTTCGATTGTAATTTTTTATGTCGGTCAGAACTCCGTTATTTATAAACCAATTTGGAAAATTACTTACGTTGGGTTCAGTATACCTACGAAGTGATGCCATATAAGTTTCATCGATATTTGACCTTGAACTTCGAAGATACATTGAAGTCGGTTTTTTTTTTGTGAAATGACTTGATTCAAGTTCAAGTTCAAAAGTTCTTTATTCAATTTCGGCATCACAGACGCACTTATGAACGTCAATTATTACAATGACTACCACCGTATCGGAAAAAGAACCACTACTCAGAAGATACGGCAAGAAACTGAGGGGCTACTTGACAGAAGCGGAATGTTCCATGCATCTCTGTCTTCTATGTAATTACTAACTGTATGGTATGCATATATAATATTATATATAATAATAATTTAGATTAATGACAGAATGAGCCCAACTCACTGAGTTTATCGATGAATTCCGCGGGGCTTGCGAACACCATCAGAGCGGGACAAGACTCGGGCGGGACCACTTCTGGTATCGGCTCCGGTTTCTCTTCACCCTCTGGAATGGAGATCAGGTTCGCATTATCATTATATACTCAATACTCAATTTTATTTATTGTAATCATATATGTACATATAGAGAAGTCTTACAGTCCAGTAAATTTAGATTTTATATCAAGTTGGATCATAGGGGATGAAAAATATTCCAATATATAGGGGGAAAATCCCTATATATGTTTCGTCCCCTGCGGTCCAACTTGATATAACACATATTAATAAAATCTAGATTGACTGGACTATTATGATAGGGTGAGTAACCATATATGGCACTGACAGGGTATGTCAATAGAAGCTATAGCGAGCGGATCAATTCATTAAATAAATATATTTTATTATTATTAATAGTCATATAAAAAAAAAAAATTACTTGTCATTGAAAAACTCGTCTAAATTGTAATAGCATTTGTCAATTAGATGTTATTTTAACATTTTTTTCATTATTGATTTAATGTTTTCAATTTTTATGTTGTCTGGGATTTTGTTATACATTTTTATCGCCATTAAGTTTGGGCCTAGGCTATCTTATAGCTTTATGTAGTTTCAAACTCGGTAGCAGCACGAGGTTGTGTGTTCCTACTTGCAAATCTTCGTATTTGGTCTATTGGTCATTTTACGGTATTTTCGTACGATTTTACAAATTACCAAGATATATGAGTTATTCTACTAATATTATAAATGCGAAAGTTTGTGATGATGGATGGATGGATGGATGGTACTCAATCTAGCAAAAACTAAAACGATTGTAATAAAATTCAGTATCTACGTTCTTTTAGGTTAGGTTAAATAAAAAAAACAGCTGCAATTGTTATGGGCAGCTGTGGCGCTTATCATCAGGTAAACGACTTGCTCGTCTCATCACTTGGTAACATAAAAAAAGCTTCTAAGGTCATTGTCACGATTCTTCTATTTCTTTTTGCATCACGCAAATAACTCAACAAATTTGGATACCTAATATTGATGAGAATCAACTCACCACCACCAGCCTCCTCATCTTCTTCTTCAGCATCACCGGCGCCTTCTCCGGTCATCTCATCTTTGAGTCGTTGAAGACGGAGCTCATCACCTGCAGAAACGTTAATCATCATCATCATCATCATAGGCCATCTCGTCCCCACTGCTGGGACACGGGCCTTCTTTCAGAGAGAGTATGGGCCATAATCCACCACGCTGGCCCGGTTCAAGTTGGTGGATGACACACGTCCTTGAATGTTTGTGATTAATTCTTAGACATGTCGGTTTCCTCACGATGTTTTCCTTCACTGTTTTTAAAGCGCGTGTTAAATCCGCACGTAACTTAAAAAAAGTCAGTGGTGTGGGGCCAGCGGGATTCGAACTCGAGTGCATCGGATCGAAAGTCGCACGTGCACCCACTGAGCCACACTCGCTCATTAACTCTATCAAAAAAATAACTAATTTACTGACCTTTAATGATTCTCTGTGCAGTCAACCTGCCCTTCACCAGAGTGGGCGCAGGGTCGAAAACCACCACGTTCCCGCCCGGAGACATCCACACGCCGAGCTGGTGGTAATCACCAACCAGCAACGATACGGTGGCGGGTTTTGAATAATCGTGCCACATACGGACGAGGAGATCTTTCATTTCTGTTGATTAAAGTTTTAAATGGATCAGTTTTACCCGTTCACCAAAAATACTGATTGTGCACCAAATTTGGTCTGCTTTTAGCACTCAAACGTATAAGGGGCAGCCCTTGGCCCTTGGGCCACCCCAATGCCGCGAACATGTAATATTCATAAAATAGGTGCTCATTATGAAATATTTTAATGAAAATATTTTGGTGCACAATCAGTATATTTGTCGGAAGAACAGGAATAAATTGAGGTACAGTTAAATACGATCCGTTTTAAATGGAGATTGAGTTTAAGTGTACGCGCGAAGCGTATTATCATGTTATTTGCTTCTAGTCCAGAGACTGGACAATTTTGTATGGGAAGTGGTCTATGAACGGATATGGTAATGGTTTTTGTGTTGGTGTACATCAACTACATTCTTGTGCAAAGGGGCTTCAAAATCTGACTTGGCAGTTTTGAAAAAAAAATAGTTGCATAAAGTTACTTCCCAGCATTTTGTTTGAAAAACTTTAAGGACAGGTATTTTTTTATTATAATAATATATTTATTTTAAACATCTGCTTGTCTGCTAGATGACTTTTTCGTACAGTTTTAAGACATTTTTTTTCTATTTAAGTAATATGGTAATACTTTGACTTATTTTTCTATGTTCACTAAGTGGGGCAGAGGGCGTTCAGTGATTCTCCATTTCGTTCTATCTTGGACTTCACACTTGACTGAAAATGCAGCAAAATGATATTAAAAAAAAAACACTTTCTCAAAACTGCCCGGTCAGATTTTAATGCCCCTTTGCAGAAGGATACAGTTGAGATACCTTACAAATATCACAACCGTATCCGATTTGGAATAAAAAACTGTTTTCGCTTGGATTATAGACCACTTTTGCCCAGTCTCCTTTAAATACGTTTTATCAAGTTGGACCGCAGAGAATGAAAAATATACCTATGTGTAGGGAAAAATCCCTTGATTATCATATCAAATATTAGTCATACACATTGGCATATTTTTCATTCCCTGCGGTCCAACTTGATATAACACTACATTGGTCATACACATTGGTATATTTTTCATCCCCTGCGGTCCATCTTGATATAACACTACATTGGTCATACACATTGGTATATTTTTCATCCCCTGTGGTCCATCTTGATATAACACTACATTTGTCATACACATTGGTATATTTTTCATTCCCTGCGGTCCAACTTGATATAACACTACATTGGTCATACACATTGGTATATTTTTCATCCCCTGCGGTCCAACTTGAATAACACTACATTGGTCATACACATTGGTATATTTTTCGTCCCCTGCGGTCCAACTTGATATAACACTACATTGACTGGACTATTTGTTGAATCTCAAAATAAAAAAATAAAAATACGACTGGCGAGTCAGCTACTTTTTATCCGACGCAAAAGTAGGGGTGTTTTAAGTTTGCCCACTATGTGACGTGTATGTCTGCGTCTGTCTGTGGTACCGGAGCTCTTAAACGACTGAACCGAAGAAGAAAAATTCAAATAAAAAAACCGCATCCAAATATGCGGTTTTTTATTTGAAAGCAGATTTTCTAGCGATGCTTCTTAGATGTTTTATTATGTCGAGGGTATTTAAAAATGTTAATTCATAGTTATTATTAAATCTTGTTAAATACTCTAGAAGTGAACACTAACGTTTCATTTTTTCTTCTTCCTCCTCTTCTCCTTCACCTTCTTTTTCAGCCGATCCTTCTTCTCCACCCTCCTATAGCAATAAAAAATAGTATCATCATCATCATCAGCAGCCCATCACGTTATCACAGCTGGCCTTCTCTCAAAAAGAGTATGGGCCATAATCCCCCACGCTGACGCAGTGCGGGTGGATGTCACATGTACTTCCCATCTCCTACTTTCCATCTGTGTAAACTCACTACTAGAGTTTACGATGCTGAGCCTAACCCTAATAGTATATACATATTGTAATTATATTATAGTTTTTATTATAGTTTTATTATAGTTTTATAATAGATTTATTATAGTTTTATTATAGTTTTATTATAGTTTTATTAAAGTTTTATTGTAGTTTTATTATAGTTTTATTATAGATTTATTATAGTTTTATTATAGATTTATTATAGTTTTATTATAGTTTTATTATAGTTTTATTATAGTTTTATTATAGTTTTATTAAAGTTTTATTGTAGTTTTATTATAGTTTTATTATAGTTTTATTATAGTTTTATTATAGTTTTTTTTTGTAACTGAATGACGAGACGAGCTGGTCGTTTGCCTGATGGTAAGCAATACGCCAGCCCATAACAATAACAGCACCACCCAGAACTTTGTTTTGCAAAATCTTGCGCGGCGCTGCACTGCGCTCGTCACTCTGAGACAATTAGCTGTTGAGTCTCATAATGCCCAGTAATTTCGCTGGCTACAATGCCCTTCAAGCCGGAACACAGTAATGCTTGCGCACTAATGCTTGGCGGCAGAATAACTGGCAAAGCGGTGGTACCCACCCAGGCCCCTCAGTTTCTTGCCGTATCTTCTGAGTAGTGGTTCTTTTTCCGATACGGTGGTAGTCATTGTTATAATTGACGTTCATAAGTGCGTCTGTGACGACAAAACTGAATAAAGAACTTTGATTTAATTTGATTTGAGACGGCCTCTCGCATACGAGAAACCTACCACCAGTAAAAATTATTATAGTTTTATTATTTATTTATTTTATATTAAGTTATTGGCAATAAAAACTCATGTTCTATCTTTCTTTCTTTCATCTCCTACTTCCCACTTCCATTTTCCCATTTCCTAATCGCACATACCCCTACTGGCTCATCAGGCAGCCTCAGAGGCAGTTTGATCGGCTCTCCCAACTCTATAGAGAAGGTGTTCGCTCCCATCGGAAACTTCTCCGTCAGGTCTTCTGGAAGGATCTCCTTTCGACCCGTCTTCTTCACATGGTTTATGTAATATTCTGCACCGGCATCTGAAAAATAACAAAATAATCACTGGAAGACGCTCTTAGCGATAAGTTCACCCATCTTTTTAACCGACTTCAAGAATAGGAGGAGGCTCTCAGTTCTTTTTTCATATTTTTGTTTGTTTATGTTTGTTACCTCAAAACTCCGTCATTTATAAACTGATCTGGAAATTCTTTTTGCGTTGGGTTCAGTATAGCTTCAACATGGTCCAATATAAATTTCATCGATATTCGACCTTGGGCTTCCGAAGGTAGGTACATCAGAATTTTATTGAAGTCAGTTTTTTGTTATAAATTATTTCTTTCGTTCCGAAAAACCTTGTTTGAATTTTAACCTTATTCAAATAGGAGGAGGTTTTCAATTCTACTCCATATTTTTTTGAATGTTTGTTACGCGATCACTCCGCCAATTATGAATTGATTTTGATAATCCTTTTTTGGTTTAGTAGGTCGTACTTCAGATTTAGACATTTATATTCCCATATAAATTATATCTAAATAGATTTAGCGCTTTTAGAAATAATCAACAATAACAAAACATATAGTTACCTATTAGGCCGCGTCGCGGGCTCTTACAATAATGCTTTTTTTTAAGTAACTGAATGACGAGACGAGCTGGTCGTTTGCCTGATGGTAAGCAATACGCCAGCCCATAACAATAACAGCACCACCCAGAACTTTGTTTTGCAAAATCCTGCGCGGCGCTGCACTGCGCTCGTCACCCTGAGACAATTAGCTGTTGAGTCTCATTATGCCCAGTAATTTCGCTGGCCAAAATGCCCTTCAAACCGGAACACAGTAATGCTCGCGCACTACTGCTTGGCGGCTGAATAACTGGCAAAGCGGTGGTACACACCCAGGCGGCCTCTCGCATACGAGAAACCTACCAACTAGTAAATATAAAATATAATAAGAAGTACACTCTTGTGAATACTTCATCATCATCAGCCCATCAGGTTCCCACTGCTGGGACACAGGTCTTCTCTCAAAGAGAGAGTATGGGCCATAATCCACCACGCTGGCCCAGTGCGGGTTGGTGGATGTCACATGTCCTTGAATTTTTGTGATAAATTCTTGGACATGCCGGTTTCCTCACGATGTTTTCCTTGACCGTTTTCAGAACAATTGTTAAATCCGCACATAACTTAAGTCAGTGGTGCGAGGCCAGCGGGATTCGATCTCGGGTACGATGGACCGAAAGTCGCACGTTCTCCCCCTGAGCCACACTCGCTCTTTCTTCCCCTGAGCCACAGTCGCTCTTTCTCCCCCTGAGCCACAGTCGCTCTTTCTCCCCCTGAGCTACACTCGCTCTAGTGAGTACTTACCAATGAAGTTATACATATGGTCTTGATGCATGAATGGCGGCGGTACCGACTCCGTGGCTGCTGCAAATGCCGCTGCCGCCGGCAGTGCCAGCGCGCGGCCTGCCATGTCTTCATCCTAGGGGACAGAAGACATTATGTAGGGTATCATCATCATTATTATCCAATTACTTTCCCCCCGCACCCCCCTTAGCACGGACCGGAGACAAAACAATTTATCCCCTTTTGTATGTTTTATCCACTCTTCACGAACAAAAAGTGGATAATTTTTTGTCTCCGGTCCGTGCTAAGGGGGCTGGGATTCGGGCCTTCCTCGTAGAGAGAGTATGGACCATAAATCACCACGCTGCCCCAGTGCGGATGGATGTCACATGTCCTTGAGTTTTAGTGATTAATTCTTGGACATGCATTAGTGCATGCTAGACGTAGCATGCACTAATGCATTCAATATTAATATCAATATTTGATAGGGCTTACGTTATCATTAGAACATGTTGCTAATTGTAATATTACACTGTTCGGTTGATCAATGGAAGCATTGACGGCAGATGACGTAGAATCGTCCCCGTAAGACGATATAAGAATGATAGAGGAAATTCGGTTGATCGAGCAGCTGGCTTGGTGGCCCAGTGGTTAAGGCGTCGGGACGGTATTCCGAAGACGCAGATGCGATCCCTGCCAGATCAATATCATTTTTTTTCTTAATTATTTAAATTCTTACCCCAATACCAGCTCTCTTGGCCAGTTTGCCGATGGCGGTGTTTTCCCCGCGAGGTCCCATCAAGATGGCAGCTCTGCCCCTCGCTATCCACTCGAAGGCTTTGCTCTGAAAACAATGAATTGAATGACGAGACGTACAGGTCGTTCGGCTGATGGTAAGCGCCACGCCTGCCCATAACAATTGCAGTGCTACCCCGAACTATTGATACCGTAAAAAGTACTGCGTAGCACTGCATTGCACTCATCACCCCGAGACATCAGATATTAAGTCTCATATGTAAAACAGTCTTCTATTCAATTTATACTTCAAAATATGCTCTTGAATTATATTTAATACAATCCACAATATTTCACATTAACTCACAACACTGCTTATGCTAATCTAGCTTAGGTTTTTAGTCGTCCTTCTTTTTCCGTTGAACAGACCGACCCGGCCGTATCTTTTTTTTCTACCTTCTGATCTTTTTAATTTTAATTTTCTTTGAATCGACCACAGTCTGCATTGTACGGAAAAGAACGAACAAAAACAACGGTACCGCGACAACATTTCAAGCCTATTAAATACTTTTAACTTTAAATATGTAGTTTATGTATATAAATTAGCAAGTAAATTCAATATTTATTTTGTAATACTTTATGTATATATTTTAACACTCTAACATATGCCCAGTTATTTCGCTGGCTACAACGCCCTTCAAACCGGAATACTGTAATGTTTGCGCACTACTGCTTGGCAGAAGAATAGCTGGCAAAGCAGTGGTCTCAAAAGAGAAACCTAAATTGTAACTTTTTTTCTAATAGTTGACCTTATAATTGATGTTAAACTAACCTAACCTAACTCTTAGTGCAAATTAAGTTTCGACAGAATATTTTTTTTTCTGGAATGGAGTGACGAGACGAGCATGTCGTTCGCCTGATGGTAAGCGCCACGCCTGCCCATAACTATTGCAGTGCCACCTAGAACTTTTAATACCATAAAAATAAATAAATAATAAATATTTATTTCGTACAATACACACCCATATTTAGAATTGGAAATGAAAAATTAAAATATCAAATTTAACTAAGATTTAAAAATTTAAATTAATAATTTAAATTAAAAACAGCACTGTCGATTAAGGCCTATATCTGACCTGTAGTTTAGTCTCAGGCGCAGCCAGCTCTGGGTTCAGCCTCGCGTGCGTTATCAGGACGGGGGAGATGTTGAAACTGTCGTCGACCCCCGGCGCGAGGTTACTCATGATCGCATCGGCAAGCGCGCCCACTCCACCGGTTACTTTGATCAGGCACGCGGCTGAGCGAGGCTCGTCGGACGAGTAGCCTGGTGAGATCACGTGGAATTGGAGAGAGGAAATGGAGAGGTGGAGTTGGGGAGAGGAAGTGGAGAGGTGGAATTGGGGAGAGGAAGTGGAGAGGTGGAATTTGGGAGAGGAAATGGAGAGATGGAATTGGGGAGAGGAAATGGATAGGCGGAATTGGGGAGAGGAAGTGGAGAGGTGGAATTGGGGAGAGGAAGTGGAGGTGGAATTGGGGAGGAGAAAGTAGAGAGGTGAAAGTGGGTATGCAAAGTAGGTAGTTAATTGTTAATTTTTATAAAATGAAAATTTTATAAATAAAAATTGGGAAGTGGGAAATGAAAGTAAATGATTGGAAGAGTGAAAACTCGGAAGTGGAAAATAGATAAGAGAATGTAAAAGTGTATAAGTATAAATTGAAAGTGATCATGATGAATTTGCAAGTGGAAAAGGGAAAATATGGAAGTGGAATACGGACAATGGAAAGTAGATAAGGGAATAGGAACTGAAAAGCAGAAAGGAGAAAATTGCAAGTAGAAAGGAAGAAAATGGAAAGCCGGAATCGGAAAATAAGGAAGTAATGCTAGAAAGGGTAAAGTCGAAAATGGCAAATAGAGAATAAAAAGGAAAAAAATAGGATGTGGAATGGGGAAATATAAAAGTGAAAAGGAGAAAAGAGAAAATGGGAAGTGGAAAAGAAGAAAAGGGAACTAGGAGGTGGATAATTGTATTAATGGAAAGTGGGAAGTGTAAAGTGGCAAATAGGAAATAAAAATGGAAAATAGGATGTCGGAAGGGAGAAATTAAAAGTGAAAAAGGGATATACCATTCTCGTCGCACCCATGCGGCTCAAACATGTAGTAATTGTTCTGCGACTTCCAGACGGCGCGCGAGCCGCCGCGGGCTGTCACCACGCCGTGCTTGTAAGACTTGAACAGCTGCTTCAGGCTGTCCTTGAGGGAAAGCATCCCAGAGTCTGGCTCCGGGTTCAGGGAACCTGCAAGTGGAAATAAGATATTTTGAAAATATAAAATACTAGGCTGCGCCTGCGCGCTGCGGTTTCACCCGCGGTTTCCCGGGATGAAAGTAGCCTATGTGTTAAGCCAGGGAATAAACTATCTTCATACTAAATTTCATCCCAATCCGTTTAGCCGTAGCAGCGTGAAGAGTAACAAACATACATCCTTACATTCATACATTCTTACAAACTTTCGCGTTTATAATATTAGTAGATTTTTTTTCCAGACAAGCTTTTAATTTGTAATCGGAACTGCGAGCAGATTAAAATGAGCCCAAACACAAGTAGGTTACGATTATCCGTCAAGAAGTACCATTGACCACCTTCGATCTCCGTTATAAGATCAGCTGTCACCAAAATATTGCATTGTCATCGGACTTTACCAAGTATGCAGAATTTCAACTAAGATAAGAGGTAGTGGTTAGGAAGTAAGATAAGAGGAAGTGGTTCTGATTCAACTTGCAACATTTGACCGAAACATTGCAAATTATATAAAAGCTTGTAAAAATTTGTAAACTCAGGTCTTCATTGGAATCCGCGCCATACGCGTTGTAAAGAATTCATACTCGCGATGCCGATGGGTTTTGTTGCTGCGGGATGTAAAAGGGGTGTGGTAGCGTGTGATGACTTTTTATGGCTTGAAAGTGCGCAATTAGCGCGTTTCTCGGTGGTAATCAGCGCGTTCTTTCCGTTTCTCGGTGAGGTAATGTCCAAAATTCATCTTAAATAGTCCAGGAAATTTAGATATGTTAAAGTTGGACCGCAGGGGATGAAAGATATACCAATATTTTTTTATGTAACTGAGTGACGAGACGAGCTGGTCGTGTGCCTGATGGTAAGCAATACGCCAGCCCATAACAATAACAGCACCACCCAGAACTTTGTTTTGCAAAATCCGTGGCGCTGCACTGCGTTATTCCTCTCCATCCAAAGGTTGTATGGAAGATCGCTTTAAGTAATAAGACCGTCCATTGTACTACCCTAGTTATAAGGTTTATATGTGATCTTTTTTTTGTTATTGGTATATAATAAAGAGTTTTTGTATTTGTATTTATATTTAAGCGATAAGACCGCCCATTATTATAACATTCTAATCATTTAACTTGTTCATTTATCTTGATTTCGATGTTTAAAGTGAATTAATAAAGTGTTTATCTATCTATCTTTAACGTGGCGCTCTGAAGGTTAACTGGTAAAAAACGTCTTTCTATAAAGATACTCACCGTTAAAAGCGCTGTCCATGACCGAAGTTTCTATGCAGTCGACGTCTGTCACTTGAAATTTGCTCATAACGTCGACGGCGGCCAGGGTGCCACTTGTACCTGAAACGACACATTTTGATTAATCAAAGCCTCAACAAAGACCAGCAGATCGCTCGCCTGATGGTAACCAACACGTCTGTCACAAAATGCGCGGCACTGCACTGCGTTTGTCATCCTGAGACAATAGTGAAGTCTCACAATGCCCAGCAATTTCGCTGGCAATACTTTCATACCGGAACACAGTAATGCTTGCGTACTACTGCTTGATTCAAAATATGTAGCGCTCGTAGAGTATCTTGCTTAGTTCGTAACAGATCTGTTAGGTTAAGCAACATCCTCTGCGGTCACCACTTGGATGGGTGACCGTTTGTGTTATTAACATCTGAGTGCTACCGTGCTTCGGAGGTCACGTTAAGCCATCGGTCCCGGTTGTTGTGTTAGGACAACAGACGTTAGGACATGTCGGAGGTTTTCGGGCGGTCTGTAACTCCGACACCAGGGTTGGCCACACACAACACACTCACGAGAGAAGGAAAGGAGACATACCTTTCCCTTCTTCTTCTTCGTCACCAGCCTCGTCTTCTTCTGTCTTCGGCGATTCAAGGTTGATGCCCATCCGTTCGAAATGATCCATAGTATTTTGATAGAGTACGTCGCCTCTCGTCAGTACCTGTGTGGTAGAAAAAATGAGATGTAGAAAGAAAAGGAAAAACAGGAGAAATGAGAAAAGAAACAGCACCCTTAGCATGGACCGGAGACAAAAATGTTATCCCCTATTTGTCCCCTTTTTGTTTGACGAAAGTGGATACAACGAGGGATAAATTGTTTTGTCTCCGGTCCGTGCTAAGGGGCCAGAAGGCAAAAGAGGAGAAAAGGAAAAAGTGGAAATGGAGAGTGTAGAGAGCGTATGATAAAACATGACACAATAAAACATGTCTAAGAACCATCGCTAGAAAAACTGCTTTCAAATAAAAAAACCGCATCCAAATCGGTTCACCATTAAAAAGAGAGTATGAAGAGTAGAAAGAGTATGGAGAGAAAGAATATGCACTACACTCATATTATAAATGCAAAGGTATGTTTGGACAAACGGATTTTAATGAAATTTTAAATGGATATAGCTTATATAATATCCTGGATGAACACATAGTCTATTTTATATAACGAGTCACCGCGGCGCGCATCTATAGGAAAATAAGAACGGAGAGTAGAGAGTATAGCGAGTGGAGAGAGTACAGAGAGTAGAGAGAGTACAGAGAGAAAAGAGAGTAGAGAGAGTAGAGACAGTAGAAAGAGTAGAGAGAATAGAGTAGAGAGCGTACAGAGACTAGGGAGCGTACAGAGAGTAGAGAGAGTAGAGAGCGTGCAGAGAGTAGTGAGAGTATCTGTTAGAGAGAGAGTATAGAGTAGAGAGAGAGAGTATAGAGTAGAGAGAGTATAGAGTAGAGTGAGTATAACAAGTAGAAAGTAGACTCACATCATCAATATCTGCCGGCCCCCACTCGTCCGTGTCCCGGACGTGCGCCATGGCCAGCGCGACTATGGACATGGGCGTGGCTTGCTTGTTGCGATGTTCTTCCGGAAACCGCTCGTCGCCCTCGTGGAAGTTACCTCTAACCACCCAGCGGCCGGGGGCCACGGCTGGGAAAGTAAAACAGTATTAGTGCGTTGACCTTGACCATTGATCGGCGTTTGACCTTTATCATAGACGCTGACTGCCTAACTTAACCTTGGCCTTAAACGTTATACTCACCTGTGATCGTCACTATTAAAGTTGATCTTTAAATTGATTGACCTTGATGTTTGACCTAACGCAGCTCTTAAATAGATACTTGACCGGTGACCTTAACATTTGACCAAGACCTCGTATATTTCAAAAACATGAAGTTGGGAACCTTTACTGTCAATGAATGACCTTGATATAAGTATGGATCATATATATTTGACATTGTCTTTTGACCTTCATTATTTAGCTTGCACCTTTAACATTTAACTCTTATTTTTACTTAGACCATAGACTTAAACTGTTGAACTTGACCGTTGTAATTGACCTTGACCTTTGACTTTGTCCTGATATTTTTTTATATACTTGCGTGTCAAGTCATTCACCGACTCGGACATACCGCAACTCCTCTTGTTGGTGTAAACGTCGCTGACGCTGAACGGACGGCGGGAGAGATCAGCAAAACTTTAGTAGACGCTCACGCATGTAGGATACGCGAGTGTAGGATAGGGGACATTTCCCGTCCATGAGTGACCTTGTAAAGAACCTTGATTTCTGACCTTGATTATTTTACTTTCACCGTTGACTGTAACTGTAGAACTCGACCTTTGTTTTTAACCTTTGACCTTGAAATTTGACCTTGACCTTAGACCTTGACCTAATATTTTTTAATATACTTACGTTTCAGGTTATTCACCGCTTCTGGCATATCGGAACTCCTTTTGTTGATGTAAACGTCGCTGATGCTGAACGGACGGCGGGAGAGATCGGCGCAGCTCTTCAATAGGTGCTCACACATGTAGGAAAGGCGAGTGAAGTACATAATGCAGGCTTTGCCGCCGCCTTGGAGGCTGACCTTTTGAGAAAATAAGTTTTTTAAAACATCTTGGGCACTAGCACTAGTGAGTTTTATTGAAAACGGAATATTTTTGGAAAAAACTTTTGTCGAACTATTCCGTTTCCAGAATACCCCATTCTCAAAATGGCCATACCTAAAATGTCCTTAACCTGACAAGTAAACTTTCCAAGGTAAACTTTCTCAAATGACCTTTCTAGAAAACCCCATTCTCGAAATGTCATTTTCCTAATTTCCTAGAATGACGTTTTCAAGTTGAGTCATGTCTTAAGATATTTATTAAATAGGCAAGAAAATGCCATTTTAAAAACTTATACACACATAATAAAAATAGTAACATAAATATCATGACAGAAAAAAGGTAAAAAGCATGTCGGCGCATTTATTTCCCATACTCAAATTGAAGTCCGGGCCCAGAAAAGAAATGCGAAAATTGACTCTACTAGTGCTTCGGAAATACGCCCGCTAGAGAAGATAGCACCAAGAAACTCTGCGGAGATGACTCTTTTTTCAAATTTTAAAAATGTCTAAAGATATAACAATAAACAATAAAGTATAAAATACCCTTTCTCCGTACTGGTCTGCCGGCCAGGGATGGTACAGATAGTATTTACCGCCCTCATTCCAAATGGCTGCCTCGAATTCACCGGGAATCTATAAAAAAAAGCATTGTTAGCATAGCATAGCATTAGCATAGTTCTAGAGAACCATGACATGACAACGATGACAACGAAACAAATAGATGAAACTGAAAATGAGTTCTACAGAACCATTTTTAAGGGGGGGAAATGCCGCTGCACTGCCTTTCTGCCATGGGGGTGGCAGGAGGGGGGGTTGGGGCTTGAGCCCACTAAAAACCCCCCCGTGATCAGCCCTCTGCCGTGGTAGGGCGAAATGGGATCGCGCTAGCATTCACCATCTCGCCCCGGCAGTATGCCCGGGTGATGACAGGGCCACTACGCCTGTGGAGGGGTGACCTTGCTCACCAAGAAGGTGGGCAATGGAACTCCTTGACGGATAATCATAAACTACTAGTGTTTGGGCTCATTTTAATCTGCTCGCGGTTTCAATTACGAACTTGTAAAAAGCTTGTCTTGCGTCGCGTTGAACTTTGCGGCGCTCGTACGCCAAAACTATCGACTTTATGAAAACAAGGTAGATACATAAATTGTAGGTAATTTTCTCTAGTTTCATTTTGTATATACTTTTTATCGTAAAATAAGTCGGAAAGGATGTATTGTCAAAAAACTGCTTTTAAGCGCCATTTTTCCAATATGGCGGCGCGAGCGGCAAAAATACGAGATGGCAAAGTTGAAATTCGGAAAGAGCACATCAAAATCTATAAAATTATCAATTTTCAATTCTCCCGGAAAACTTTCCAGGTAAAATTACCAAATGACTGGACTATTAGCGAAAAAGTCCATACCTGTAATACTCCGGAATCGGATTCCTTGAAGAAGTGGTCGATGCCCCGACACAGGTCAAAAACTTTTGGGTTCGACGATATCATCTTCCCCCAAACTGCAATGCCGCGGACCTGAAACATTTTTGATAATTCTTGAAATGAAATGAAATTTATTTACGTTGATGTGGTCATTATAAGATGGCACAGTATAATTAATTTGTCCGACACATCAAAGTCATTGGCATGCAAATTTAATATAAAACCTTACCTAAAAAAAAAAATATGATAAAATTGATGCGTAATACAATTTAAATCTATTCGTCATTACATAGAATAATTTTATTATTAAATATTATTAAGTTATTACATATTAAAATAAGAATGTCAGTTGTTAATTCAATATGAGTAGCGGATACAAGTTATTCACTTGTGTAATATGTCAGATAATAACGTTATTATACGTTGTCAGATAATAACGTATAATATGTCAGATAATTAGTATATGTCAGATAATTAGTATATGTCAGATAATAAGTGTAATATGTCAGATAATTAGTATAATATATGTCAGATAATAAAGGCATTTACACAATTCAAATCTGAATAACTACATTATGTCAATGAAATCATAATTTTGCCGTCAAATAATAATCATTGTGTCGTCAAATAATCATCTTAATCTTATTATATCCATATGAGCCATTAAAGAATGCCAGGCGAAAAACTCAAAAGTTTTTTTTGTTGTAGTGAGTGATGAGACTAGCAAGTCGTTCGCTTGATGGTAAGCGCCACGCATGCCCATAACAATTGCAGTGCCACCCAGAACTTATAATACCATGAAAAGCACTGCGTAACACTCGCTCGCATCACCCCGAGACATCAATAATTTCGCTGGCTACAATGCCCTTCAAACCGGAACAGAGTAATGCTTGCGCACTACTGCTTCTTCTGGTTTTTCGGAAAGAAAATATTCGACCACCGGAACTTGAGCCCACATCTCATTTTCCCTCAGCACGGGAAGTGCTCTGCCCAATTGAGTTGCAGCATCACCTAGAACTATGTCTTGCATAATCCTGCGCGGCACTGCACTGTGCTCTTCGACCTCAGACAATAGCTCTCAAGAGCTTTAGAGCGAGTGTGGCTCAGCGGGGACTCGTGCGCTTTTTGATCCGACGCACCTGGGTTCGAATCCCGACTCGACCCTGCACCAATGACTTATAGTTAAGTGCAGATTTTGCACGCTCGCTCTAAATCGGTGAAGGAAAACATCGTGATGAAACACGCTTACGCGCTTTTGAGTGGTAGGCAGCCGCTCAACTGCCGTCTCTCTCTAGATCTATGTGCTCCATCTTAGGCCACATCATCGCTTCACATCAGGCGAGATAGTGACCAAACATGGATCTATTAAGCGTAAAAAAAAGTCACATAATGCAACTTCGACCTTTTTAACCGACTTCAAAAAGGAGGAGGTTTACAATTCGACGGTATGTTTTTTTTTTTTATTTTTTTTTTGTGTGTTTGTTACGCGATTACTCCGCCAATTATGAATGGATTTCGATGATTCTTTTTTTGATTGGTAGGTCATACTTCAGAGGTGGTCCCATATAAATTTTATCGAAATTCATTCAGCACTTTTTGAAAAAAATAGCGAAAACAAAAAAAAATATAAGTTTAATCTTCAAGTCGGTTCTTGTTTTTGTTGTAACCGACTTTCTAAAGGTGGAGGTTTGTATTCGACTGCTTCACATGCTTCACCCAGGGTTGACTTCCGGCGAGGGAACTCCTCAACGGTGAATAGTACAGATACAAAATTTTGTTAATGGATTTAACCATAATAGCCTGTTCTAAATTCCACCATGACATGGCTGATACACCCAGGAATGACTTCCGGCGAGGGAACTTCTCAACAGAGAATAGGAGAGTCATGAATTTTTTTTGTACATTAATTATGATAGCCCGTTTTAAACTTCGTCATGATGTGGCTGCTAGATCATAAATGCTTGTCTCTAAAAACTTTTTAAATTAATTTAATTAAAACTTGTTTTGCACTAAAAAGGTTAAAATAAATTATTTTTCAAAAAAAACTAAACCGACTTCAAAACCACAAATAGGCACTCAAAAGTGAAAAATAAATTAATATAATTATCATAAGCGCTGCCCACTCATATATTTGAAGTCGGTGCCAGCCAAGTCTAAAAGGTAGTAGATAGATACTACCTACAAGTAGTACAATACAATACAGTACAATACAGTAGTACAATAGTTACTATATACATAGTATTTATCTGCTACCTAATAGACTTGGCTGGCACCGACTTCAAATATATGAGTGGGCAGCGCTTATGATAATTATATTAATTTATTTTTCACTTTTGAGTGCCTATTTGTGGTTTTGAAGTCGGTTTAGTTTTTTTTGAAAAATAATTTATTTTATTTTACTCACAGGCTTGCGTTAGTCAAAATCAAAGTCAAAGTCAAATATCATTTATTAAATAGGCACAAAAGTGCACTTATAAAGGTCATAAACACATGATACAAATAAAATATGTTAAAAATTGTAACTTATGTTAACATGACTTTGAAAAAATGGTAAGTATGTTTACTCATTTCTTTCCTATACTCAAATTGAAGTCTGAGTGCTGAAAAGAAATGCGAAAACTGACTCTACCAGTGCTTCGGAAATACGCCCGCTAGAGAAGATAGCACCAAGAAACTCTGCGGGGATGTCTTTTTTCAGCACAATTACGTATAAATTAGAATTAACAGAATGTCAAACAAGAAATGCGAGTGAGATGTTGACCACTATCTCACCTGATGGTAAGCTATGATGTGGTCTAAGATGTAACACGCTCGCCTAGATGATACCCGTCCACTCTCGACCTACCTGTTGTATCTTATGAAGATATCTTTACCTTTTGCGAGAATTCACGATCACGGACGCGGATAGTTTCCTTCAACTCGCCGAGAACCAAACGTCGGATCGGCCCTCCTCTTTCTAATAGAGATTCCTGAATATAATAGAACAGAACAGAATAGAACACAAATAAAAAACCAGCCAAGTGGGAGTCGTACTCGCGCACGAAGGGTTCCGTACCATTATCTATAAAAAACGGCGAAAAAATCACGTTTGTTGTATGAGAGCCCCACTTATATATTTATTTTATTCATTTTTTTAGTATTTGTTGTTATAGCGGCAACAGAAATACATCATCGTTGAAAATTTCAACTGTCTTACTATCACGGTTCATGAGATACAGTCTGGTGACAGGCGGACAGGCAGACAGACTGACAGACAGACAGACAGACAGATAGACAGACAGACAGACGGACGAACAGCGGAGTCTTAGTAATAGGTTCCCGTTTTACCCTTTGGGTACAGAACCCTAAAAATGCTTTATTGTACACCAAAACAATGTACTGGAATTAACTTACAAACTTTAGTACAACGGGCGGTCTTATCGCTAAAAGCGTTCTCTTCCAGCCAACCTCAATTTCAGTTTCTTCTACCAATTCTTCTTCTAGTAATCGTTTATCATGAAACTCCAGGGAAGAACTTTTGATATCAATGGATAGAAGAAATTTGGTTGCACGAGCAGTTGGCTCGATGGCCCAGTGGTTAAGGCGTCGGGACGGTATTCTGAAGACGCAAGTTCGATCTCTGCCCGAGCAATATCATTTTTCTTCTTCGTAATTATTTAAAACCGGCATTAGTTCCATCTGGCCCGGTGGCCCGGCCCCGGTACCGAAGCGGATGGGAAAATAAGTTCCATAGGCCGTGTTGATATAGTCACGGGGCGGACGGCCCTTTTTTTAATTCATCAGCCCTGGCAACAGACACTCTCCAGATTCTGCCTCGGTACCGAGTAGGTTGGGAAAAAAGGAGCATCGTCCCCGGTGAAGTACACATTCTGACTACCTCTATAGAAACAAACCCTAAAGTAGTTATATCCAATATCCAGGGTCTCGTCAAGTATGTCGTCGTTCCAAGCCCTGGACCGCAGCTTGCCTAGCATGGCTAGAGCGGCCACGCAGCAAGCCACGCCGCAGTAAGACTTGAAAGTTGTGTATCTGGAGGGGGAACGGGAGTTAAATGGAGGGGGATTGGGAGTTAAATTGAGGGGAAGTGGAAAAAGAGGGTTAAGAGAAGTGTGTATTAGTATTTGGAAGGGAAAAGGATCAGTTACCTAATGTGGTATTTGAAAAACCCCTTTCAGCAGCAAAGAGAGAAAGAGGGTTAAGGATTATAAGTAGGTATATAAGCGAGCGAATGTGGCTCCGTTATCAGAGTTATCCGAGTTCGAATCCTGCTGGCACCGCACTAATGACTTTCAATCGGTGAAGGAAAACATTGTGAAGAAACCGACACGTAAGAGTTAATCACAGACATTGAAGGACATGTGACATCCACCAAACCGCACTGGACCAGCGTGGTAGATAAAAAAAAGTCTCGTCATTCATATAAAAAAATGGACCATACTTCCTCTATGGGACCCGTGTCCTAAGAGTGGGAACGTGACGGGCCGATGATGATGATGAAAAGACTAAAGCCTTGTAGGTACTCAACGCTACATTATTGTCAAAAAATCAATCAAAATCAAAATCTCTTTAATCATTTTGGCATCACAGACGCACTTATGAACGTCAAATTATCACAATGACTCTACCACCGTATCGGAAAAAGAACCACTACTCATAAGATACGGCAAAAAACTGAGGGGCATTTTTTTTAGAGATTTTGTTACAATATTTTGGGATTTTACAATGTTATGTTTCTTATGTACCAGTTGGTTACTTTGCAGAAGTGGAATGTTCCAAGCATCTTTGTCTTCTCTCCAAGCATCTCTGTCTGTCTCTGACAATATCTCCGCCACATATATAAGACTTCACGCAAGAAAGCTCACAGATGGCGCTGACACAAAGTAGCATAAACGCGCATACAAAGTGACAGATTTCTATACAAATCCTGAATCGCGCAAACGAAGTTCGCACGACAGATAACACCTATACAAGTTGCAAGTAGGTCCTGTCGGACAGCCGTCCCCGGGATAACACTTGGCTCGGTCGGAATATCTTCCTTATGAAATGAAGGTGTTTCTACAGTGAAACCTATACCTACACTACTACCCCCACCCTCCATAAAACTATTATATTATAAATCACAAGGGAAGGATGTGTATATGAAGAGGTGTGTAAGTTTAAGTGAGAGGTCAACAACACCCGGGACAACATCACCTGGCTTGGTCCTAAGATCTTCCTTATAAAATGGAGGCGCTTCTGAAGTGGATTAATAGACCAATTGTTGCCCATTGAATACAAAAAATAAAAGTAAGAAAAATACATTTATTTGACGACAAGGCTTAGATTTGGACCGCGTTAGCCTGCCCAGCCTGGCCAGGGAATGCAACAAGCCACGCATTACGACTTCAACGAACGGTAACTAAACTAGGTAATGTTTGTACTTTGTGTTAAACCTCACCGCACCAGACACTTCCAGAGCGGAGAGGTGAACCTATCTACTACTGTCATCAAGTCGCTATTGCCACTGACCCGCACTCTGTGGATCAGGGATGCACCTTTCTTGCGGATAATAGCGTGATAGCCATCAGTGCAAAATAACGTAAACATCCTTGACGCACTACAGAAACGGGGCAGCCCCAACATCATCCTGCTGATGTTGTTGGACGCGAAGGACGTCTAGTGACTAACTCTCAGACTTCCCGTGTATTATAGAAAATTGTATCTAGGGGAGAGCGTAAAAAAGGAGGGGTTAAATATAGAGTTCTGTAAAGGGAAAGTGAGGGTTAGAGATATTGAGAGTAAATGGTAAGTATTTACTGGGTAAGCGTGCTGCATCTTCGACCACATCGTCACTTCCCATCAGGTGAGATTGTGGTCAAACGAAGTCGGTTATAAAAAAAAATGGGAAGAATAGAGGGTATATATTGTTATCTGGAGAGCGAGCGGGTGTGAAAAACGAGTTACAGATGAGTTATTAGAGAATGCGCTGTAAGGGGCTGAGGTGAGGAATTTTTATATAATTGTTATTTAGAGAGGGAAAGCATAGAAGAGGGGCTTACTACTGCAGTGTTACTGTACTGTTAATGCACTATTACTGCAATGTTACTGCACTTTTACTGCACTACTGACCTGTAGCTGGCCATATGCCTGGTGCCTCTCAGGATATACTTCTCAGCATCTATCTGTTGGTACTGTGAGTGAAAGTTCTTGTCTGCGATGTCTACTGGACTGTGCAGGAGAATTTCAGACTTCGGACGAGGTATCATGTCGTCTCTGTGAAATAAAATTATTAGTATTACCAGGCCTAGCGCACTCCGCACTGTAGGTACGAAGCTACAAGTACATAGCCGGACACCGACGGCGGGTCGCGCGTCGTAACACGTGCCGCGTCAGAAGAGATAAGAGCTCTACGATAGAAAGAGAGGCGCTCTGTAAGTTTATATGACTGGTAGGTATGCAGCGCTACGCGAGCCAAATTGAATTTTATTGCGTCATAGCAAGAGTCGTTATTTGTTTAAATTTCTTTGCGGTTTGATGCTTCTGTCCCTTAGTATTCTGTAATATTACGTATGAAAAAACAAACAATCTCAAGACCTGATTTTTTATATGTAACTGAGTAATAAGACTAGCAAGATCGCCTGATGGTTAGCGCAACGCTTTTGCATAACAATAGCAGCAGTACCATCCAGAACTTTTAATACCTTAAAAAGTACTGCGTAGCACTGATATGCTCTCATCACCCCGAAACATCAGACATTAAGTCTCATATGCCCAGGTTCCGGTTTGAAGGACATTGTAGCCAGCGAAATTACTGGTCATATGAGGCTTAGGAGGTAATTTTCTGAGAGTGACGAGCGCAGTGCATCGCCGCGCAGGATTTGCAAAACAAAGTTGGGTGATGCTGCAACTGTTACGGGCAGGCGTGTTGCTTATCATCAGGCGACCGACTTGCTAGTCTCGATACTCAATCACATACAGAATTTAAATAAACTAAAATTATAAAAACCCGCGACACAAATAACCTTTAACAAGTAAAAAACGGCTGAACCGATTTTGAAAAAACATGTCTAATAACCACCGCTAGAAAACCTGTGTTCAAATAAAGAAACTATCTAAATCGGTTCATCGGTTTAAAAGCTACGGTGCCACAGACAGACACAGTAGTCAAACTTATAACACCCCTCCTTTTTACGTCGGGGCTTAAAAAATTGATGTCTTTAAACTTACCTTCCATAAGTATGTCCGTCCACTCGAGGACAGTACAGGAAGAAGTCTTCCCCCCTCATGCCCATGATCTGATCCGCTGAGGGGGGAACTGGCCCCTTCTCCGGGGGGATGGGAAGCGAAGGCGGGGGCTAAAGAGAGAGAGAGAGAGAGAGAAGACAGATAAATAGGCTGATATATAGTCAGATAGGTATAGTCAGATAGATAGACAGATATACAGATAGATAGACAGATAGACAGATAGATAGACAGATAGATAGATATATAGATAGACAGATAGATAGATAGACAGATAGACAGATAGATCGACAGATAGACAGATAGATAGACAGATAGATAGACAGATAGATAGATAGACAGATAGATAGAAAGATAGATAGAAAGATAGACAGATCAGATAAACAGACAGATAGATAAACGCTTTATTTATGCTACTCATATATTTATTGCATGTTTTAACCGACTTGAAAAAAAGAAGAGGTTCTCAATTCGATTGTTTTTTTTGTTTGTTACCTCAGTACATTTAAAAACCTGTAATAATGTATATGAGATCACATGGAAGCTATGCTGAATAGTTTCAATGTGGTCCCATATAAATTTTACCTTGTACTTCGAAGATACATCAGAATTGAAGTCGGTTTTTATTATATTACATTTGTAGCACTATTCATACGTATTATATTAACTAGCGGGGATAAAAAGTGTGGATGGATGTTTGTTACTAAATTACGCAAAAACTTTTTGATGAAAATTCGTATGTAGGTACTTTAGGTCCTGGAAACGGATAAAGGCTACTTTTTATACCGGAAAAACGCGGGCGGAACTGGGGGGCATAGCTACTATTCCATACATTCAACGTTTTTAAGAGGATATGGCACAGCCGCGGCCAGTGAGCACTAGGTATTTGAATAATGGTTTACGGTCTCGCAGAAAATGCGTAAATTAAATTAAATAAATTAACTAAATAATAATAATGATAATAATTTAACTAAATTTGTATCAATTTCAGATTTTTGTTAAAATTAGCGTTTCGGGAGATAACGTTTCTACCACACTAAATCTCAACCAAATTTGGTAATTTTGGTCTCAATTTCTTCAATGGAGAATAAACTAGGTTTGTAGGTTTTTCTTTTTCTTAGTTTATGTTTATTTTTAAAGTTAACAGCTTCCAAACTTCAAAAAAAAATTTCGAGTAAATATAGAGTTTTTTGGGTCCATTTATTCAAATTCTATAGGAATTATCGAAAAAATCTACGAACCTCAGTAATGCTAACATCTCTTACATGTCCAAATTTCATCGTATTTGGTTAATGTTTAGGGGTAGAAAAACGTTTTCTCTTTTTGTATGAAAATTTCAGCGTGCCGTTCCCTCTTAAGCTGCGCTGCACTACATTTAATTTGACTCTGCCTTAAAGGGCGACATTCTGAAATAAATATCAATAAAAAAAAAAACAATTGATTTATTACCTCTTTAGGTGACTTCTGGTAAAAATCCTTCACTTTCTTCCTCGACGTAGCTCTCGAAGTTGCTATACTCACCGCGCTCAGCGAAGCCAGTGGGTATTTACCCTGAAAAACAACATCAGAACATCAATGAAGCAAAGGACTAGTGGGACATCTGAAACGGTGAAGGAAAACATTGTAAGGAAACTGGCATGTCCAAGAATCACAAATGGTGATGGTGATGATGGTGATGATGGTGATGATGGTAATGATGGTGATGATGATGATGGTGATGTTGGTGATAGTGGTGATGATGGTGATGATGGTGATGATGGTGATGGTTATAGTGGTGATGATGTTGATGTTGATGTTGATGTTGATGGTGATGGTAATGGTGATGGTGATGATGATGATGGTAATGGTGATGGTGATGGTGATGGCGATGCTGATGTTGATGGTGCTGGTGATGGTGGTGGTAGTGGTGGTGGTGGTGGTGGTTGTGGTGATGGTGATGGTGATGACGAGACACACCTCATATATTTTCTTGTCTAAAAGCGTGTTGATATTCATTCTATCGAACTGATCTCGACAATGGATATGCAAAGTCTTCATGTCCAGGTCGAAGGTGGGTAATCTCTCGAGAGGTTCTTTTTGGACCACCTGAAACATACCATTAAATTAAAATGAAAATGAAATAAATAAATACGTCCAACGATCACATACATGGATCCTGGCCCCGAGAAACTATGGTTCCACAGCACCTAGACACGTGGTAGGCCTCTCGTATGCGGGAGGCCGTCTGTGTAGATACAACTGCTTTGCCAGTTATTCTGCCGCCAAGTAGTAGTGCGAAGCATTAATGTGATCCGGTTGTAATCGCATTGTAGTATGCGAAATATCTTTTATATGGATCTGAGTGATGAGACAAGCAAGTCGTTAAACCCGATGCTAAGCGCCACGCCTGCCCATAACAGTTTCAATGCCAGCGAGAACTTTGAACACCATGAAAGCACTGCGTAGCAGCAAGTCTCACATGCCCAGTAATTTCGCTGCCTACAATGCCCTTCAAACCAGAAAGAACTTGGCGGCAGAAAAACTTGCAAAGCTGTGGTACCTACCCAGACGGCCTCTTGCATACGAGAGGCCGAGGAGGTGAGTGTGGCTCAGTGGGAGCTCGTGCGACTTTCGATCCGACGCACCCGAGTTCGAATCCCGCTGACCCCGCACCACTGACTTTCTTAAGCTATGTGCGGATTTAACACTCGCTCTAAAACGGTGAAGGAAAACATCGTGAGGAAACCGGCATGTCCAAGAATTTTTCACAAAAATTCAAGGACATGTGACACTCACCAACCCGCATTGGGCCAGCGTGGTGGATTATGGCCCATTCTTTCTCTATGACAGAAGGCCCGTGTCCCAGCAGTGGGAACGTGATGGGCTGATGATGATGATGATAGATAGATTGTTAAATTACATCAATGCTTGTCAGAGTAATGGGTGGTTTTGGCGTCCCTTTCTTAGCAGCATCCAGATCTCCATAGTTAGTCAGGAAGTCAACGACGAAGGATGTAATGCCGGCGTAGCGGAGAAACGCGCCGGCGCCGAATCTACAATACAAAAACAATACAATAATGTGGCGCCCTCACCCGCCACATATATCAACGACATGTTCACAGATGGCGCTGACATAAAGTAGCATAAACGCCCAAACAAAGTCGCAGGTTTCTATACAAATCCTGCATCGCGCAAACGAAGTCCGCACGACAGATAAGACCTATACAAGTTGCAAGAAGGTTCTGTCGGACAGCTGTCCCCGGGGCAACACCAGGCTCGATCGGAAGATCTTCCTTATTAAATGGAGACGCTTCTACAATGGGAACCTATATCTATCTACCTGCCTACCCACTACCTCCACCCTCCATAAAACTATGATATCATAAATCACAAGAGAAGGATGTGTATATGAAGAGGTAAGTTTATGTGAGAGGGAGAGATTGTGACCCTCACTCTCACACATCCTAAAACCCTCATTTTGTTTATGTGAGAGAGAGATTGGAAGAGTATTGTACCTACTGTACTATACTGTAATCTACTTTACTGTACTGTGCTTCATGGGCAATTGCGTACGTTATTACAATAAAATTTAGAAATGTATAACGGAGCTCGCAAAAAGTTTATTCAATTTGCGTGTGAAAAATATTTTAATGAAAAAAGCATACTATACAATTAGTAATTACATAGAATACAAAGATGCATGGAACATTTCACTACTGCCAAGTAGCCAATTGGCACATGAAATATAATATTGTCAAAAACAAACATAAAATATTGTAACAAAAGTTCTAAAAAAAAGTCCCTCATATTCTTGCCGTATCATCTGAGTAGTGGTCCTTTTTCCGAAACCGTGGTTTTTCCGAGTCATTGTAATAATTGACGTTCATAAGTGCTTCCGTGATGCAAAAAATGTATAAAGATCTTTGAATTTTGAACTTTGAATATAATATAATATAATATAATACTCTCCCAATCTCCCCACAAACACATACATATGAGGGTTTGAGGTTGTGTGAGGGGGTCACAATCTCACCCTCTCACATAAACTTACACTTCACACACACCCTTCACTCCACTACATACAAATATTACCTGTTATATATGTCTTTATCGACATTATATTCTTGCGTTTGACCGCTATGTCACCTGTTTAACAACAGGTGACATATATGACCAAAGTTATATGACCAAGAAATTTCCCCCGTCTGGATAAAAAAAAAATACCATTTGTACTCACAGTTTGTGCGGCCGTCCAACTTCATCCAACATATGAGGGTCGAACACATACGCTATGGTCTTAACATTCCCACCCTCTGAAGGGGGATGCCCCCATATCAGGAAGTGCCTATCGTTTCCAATAGTTAGAATTAACGAGTACGTTTGTCCGACACGTTTCTCCATTAATCTGAAATACACACAAGTTTTACCAAACAAAAAAAACCGACTTCAATGTATCTCCGAAGTCCAAGTGTAGGGGACGTAAATGAAGAATCCAAAAAGTAAAGATATTTTCGAAAATTGTCGCGGACGAGGAGGTTCTATGTGCGCACTGTCTTGAAGATATCAACGACTGCCCGCGGATTGGCTCGCGTCGCGCGCCCGCGCTTCACTGCCCCGCGCCTACCCCCTTCAGCCCCCCGCACCCTCACAAACTCCTCGTACGCACAAATCCCAAAGTTTATTAAACAAAAATAATTAAAAACAACATAAGGTAAAAAAACAGTATTTAAATGCGTGTCACTAACGCCAAGGTCAAATATCGACGAAATGTATATGGGACCACTTTGTAGTCATACTGAACCCAACGCAAGAACTTTCCAAATCGTCTCAAAAATGACGGAGTTCTGACTCAGAACGAGGTAACCTACATAAAAAATACAATGGAATAGAGAACCATCTCCTTTTTAACCGACTTCAAAAAGGAGGTTGTTCTCTGTTCGATTGTATTTTATTTTTATCTTTTTTATTATTTTCTTCGAATTGGAGTCCTGTCCACCGCAGCTCAATTGGTAGAGCGTCCCGCGCTGAGGGAAGATTGGGTTCGAGTCCCAGCCGGTGGTCGAATTTTTCCTCTCGAAAAAACTTGTTTGACCCCTCCTATTTGCGTCGGGGATTAAAACGAGTTACGACACAAACGCTACATTGCTGCTGCTTCAATATGGGCAGGCGTGGCGCTTACCATCAAGCGAACGACCTGCTCGTCCCGCTGCATAAAAATGTACTCACGTCAACAGATCTGGCTCCGTCTGTATGTTGTCAGGATGTTTGGCAAGCAACCCCCGATCCACCTCCACCATCTTGACTGTATACTTGGTATCGTGCAGAAAAAACGAGGTTAGCAGCTGATTTAATTGTAACCGAGGTTTACCTAGAATAAACCGTCATCATCATCAGCCCATTGCGTTCCCACAGCTGGGACACGGGCCTTCTCTCATAGAAAAAGTTTGGGCTATAATCCACCACGCTGGCCCAGTGCGGGTTGGTGGATGTCACATGTCCTTGAATTTTTGTGATTAATTCTTGGACATGCCGGTTTCCTCGCGATGTTTTACTTCACCGTTTTTAGAGCGAGTGTTAAATCCGCACATAACTTAAGTACTACTAACATAAGTCAGTGGTGCGGGGCAGCGGGACGCGGGAAACCGTCAAAATTTAAAAAAATACACTAAAACCCCCGACACAAAAAACCTTTAAAAAATAAAAAGCCGGAGGTCAGGGGTCTCATTTAGCCCCAGGGAGAACCTCAGATTAGGCTCAGTGTCACCACGCACCGTCGACTCGCCACAAAGTCGCCCCTGGCTGTTTATTATTATTAAAAAAATCTTACCCTTATAGCACTTCAGCGCCACCATACACTTCTTGTAGTAATTGTCCCCGTAAGCTATACACTCGTCCACGTCTCTGCCTACGAGTTGAGACGTCGTCTTCTCCTCTAGGAGTGCTCGACAGACCGCGGCTATGCAGCCCGTTTGGGATCCTTCAACCACAAACGGAAAATTATAAACGTGATTGAACTTTTGATATCAAATGCAGCGCATGCAAGGCGATATTCTTAGGAAGAAAAATGATATTGCTCTGGCAGGGATCGTATCTGTGTCTTTGGAATACCATCCCGACGGCTTAACCACTGGGCCACCGAGCCAACTGCTTAAGCAACGTTCTTCTATCCTTCTTATATCGTCTTACGGGGACGATTCTACGTCAAGGATAGAAGAACGTTACTTAAGCAGTTGGCTCGGTGGCCCAGTGGTTAAGACGTCGGTACGGTATTCCGAACGCCAGTTCTCTGCCCGGAATCTCTGCCCGAGCAATATAATTTTTCTTCTTTCTAATTATGAAAGCAATAATCATTCCGCCGTCTACTCCATTTGATACTGTCCATCCAAAGGTTGTCTGGAAGATATCTTATTGTACTACCACTGTAAGGAATTCTGTGCTATTATTGTTTATTATTTTGTAACTGGTATGCAATAAAGAGTTTAGTAATTCGTTATATTATTTAAAATCTTGTGATTGGATTTCATCATCAGCCTATTACAGTTCACAGTTGGACATAGTCTTCTCTAACTGAACGCATCTCAGCCCGATCCTCGGCTACTCTCATCCAGCTGCCCCAGCAACCCTGTGAAGATCGTCGATCGACCTAGCCTGAGGGCGTCCTACATTACGCTTGCCAATTCGCGGTTTCCACTCAAGAACACGTCTACCCCCGCGGTTGTTGGTTCTGCTGCAAATATGGAAGGCCCACTAGCACTTCAGCAAACTAATCCTGTGGTTGAATAATTGGATTCACAAACTTTTAAATAAATACCTATACTCGTAGTAAATGCTACTTATCGGTACAGAAGGTTCACTTCGTCAAGACAACAAAAAAATACTCTAGCAATCCAGCAATAAGGCACAATCTAGCTCGCACGTCTTCGTCAAGACTCCCCAATATAAATAGCCACTCTCGCACTCAGTGATAAGACAAAATTTTGTTGCAATTCTTCGAGGTATTAGACCTTAATAAACCGTGGTATAGGTACTAAATATATTATAAGATGTAATCAGACAAAGCTTACCACAAGCAGTAGAAGAGTATCGCTTAGAATTGCACCCAATGCTACCTTGCAGCATCATCTTATTCGGCTCGACTTGGTTGAAATTGTGCCAACACTACGGAAAATGTATGGACATTAGAAAGAAAGAAAAGAACTTGATTTACCAACGAGACACACACACACCATTGGCCGAAAACTCACGGCGCTTTTTTTTGAGGGGGAAAATTGCCGCTACACTGCCCTTCTGCCACGGGGGTGGCAGAAGCGGGTGTATGGGGCTCGAACCCACTAAAAACCCCCCGTGAGCAGTCCTCTGCCGTGGTGGGGCAAGATGGGGTTGCGCTAGCATTCACCACCTCGCCCCGGCAGTAGGCCCGGGTGTGAACCGGGCCACTACGCCTGTGGAGGGGTGACCTTGCTCACCAAGGCCACCCCCTAGACGAGTGGGGGCGTGCAAGCCGGCAAAGAGTCCCCCGACTCTCCACCAGTGACCCCACTAGGGAGGGTGGAGGCGGACGAACCGCCTCCTTCTCGCTCCCCTTCGTCTGCGCCGGAGCGAGTCAGATAGGGCATTATCCTTCCTGGCCTGCTCCGCTGTCTCCGTCTGCACCATAACCGCTTCGCAGAAGGAGACCACCGCCTGCCACGATCTCTCGCTGCCAAGCATGGCGTTTACCACGCTCGGCACAGAGAGATCCCACCCTATCACAAACGCACGGCACTGCGGCAGTTTTAGCCAATGGTAAACAAAGAGCCTACCTACATAAAATAGATATATGATATGTTCACTCCATCAAGACGCCCCAAATAAAAAGCTCCTCTTGTACCTAAGTAATAAGGCACAATCTAGCTCGCACGTCTCCGTCCAGACATCCCAATATAAATAGCTACTCTCGCACCCAGCGATAAGGCACAATGTAGCTGGTAATACTTGGAAGTATTCGATCCAGGCATATGGCATGATATGAGAGAGGCCTATACCCAGCAGTGGGATGTAAAGGGCTGTGGATGATGATGATGATGATGATGATTCGATCCAGGCCTGCTACCTAGACGTGTAAGAAATAGGCTTACCCTCTTAAGTTTAGTACACTCCAGAAGAGGCTGTGTGATCTCCTCAGCGGGAATCCTCAATAGTTTAGGCCTCGCCCGCCGCTTCCGGTTGTACGGTGGCACCCAGTGACGCGTCGGTAGCTCGGGCAGTTCTATCACCTGCAAGTGATGCCAGAAGAGATGAAGATAACTATAAATAAAAGAATTTAAAAACCCCCGGCCCAAAAATAAACCGCATCCAAAACGTTTCACCCGTCTAAGAGCTACGGTGCCTCAGACACACATAATGGTCAAAATTATAAAAACCCTCCTTTTTGCATCAGGCGTTAATAAACATGAAAGTGATTACAAAATTAATCAAAAAACCAAGTGTTTATGCGCCTTTTGAGGTTAGGTCGGCATTGCATGCTAATATGGATTTAGAATGCATTGTCATCGAGTTGTGAGCTACCCTGAAAGTTTCAACTGGATAGCTAATCGGAAAGTGCTCGAAATTTGGGTTGAGGGATTCCACCCGGAACGACAGACAGACATACAAACAAGAAAGTGATTTGATAAAAACGCGGTAAAAATATTGCACAGTAAGGGCAGTTTCAGACCAGCAATTTATACGCGCGTATTTGCTCGTTTTTGTAAACGCATGTAGGCGCGTAGAGGCGCGTCTTTGACCAGACGTGCGACTCATACGAGAGTTGACGCGCTTATAAGCCTGATTTTAATATATTTAACTATTCAAAGTGCTCACAGACATTCTGAAGTAATTTTTGAATCGTTTAGAATGACTTCGCAGTTCTTGGTAAAGTGTATTAAACTGACCGGTTGTCAGTCTTGATGCAACTATCCGTGACACCCAGCATCTTTGTCTTTTTAGTCGAGGGCGAATAAGTAACGCTAATAGCTGTTTTTTTTTTTGTCAGAATCCATATTGATACTGAATCACCACTGCCAGTTCGAGCGAACACGCCGTCTGGAATAAGCCTGTGTACGCGAGTCCGGTTTTTAGAAGCGCGAAATGTAGCGCGCGTGTAAGCGCGTATGCCGAAACGACCGACGCGCAGAAAAAAACGCTGGTCTGTAACCTGGACCCCGATAAAGAGCTAGTTGCTACCCAACAGTCGATCACTTACCACTGGCGGCATCCGTTGCGGCGGCGGTGGTGGGTGCCAGGGTCTCGTGTTGACCTTGACTTTTGTGATCTCGGGCCATTTGCGCTTGAACCGCTGCTTGCGTAACATGGCCCGGTACTCTGCCTCCCTGGACAATGCAATGCAACCTTGCATTATACAATACTAGCTGCGCCCTGCGGTTTCACCCGCGGTTTCCCGGGATAAAAGTAGCCTATGTGCTGTTCAAGTCCTAAAGTACCTACATACCAAATTTCATCAAAATCGGTTCGGTAGTTTTTGCGTGAAAGAGTAACAAACATACATCCATACATTCTTACATACTTTCGCGTTTATAATATTACTAGGATTTTATTACAAGCTCTTATTTAACTTGTAAACGTTTGGGACAAATTTTGCAGATTAAATCAGAACCAAAAATTGTTTACATAGATAGATGAACGCTTTATTGCAAACATTAAATTACAGACATTACATAAAAACAATTAAAGAAAGTGTTACAGTGGGCAGCCTTATTGCTAAAAGCGATCTCTTCCAGGCAACCTTTGGATGGAGAGGAATTATCAATATGTTAAAGACGGAGATGTTAGGTCTACAATAATAATAAAAACAATGTCAATAAAATAAACTTAAATATTAGATACAAAACTACATACTTGTCAAAGTCCGATGACAATGCAATATTGTGGTAACAACCAGCTGGGCTGATGGAGATGGAAGGTGGGCAATGGAACTCCTTGACGGATAATCGTAAACTACTAGTGTTTGGGCTCATTTTAATCTGCTCGCGGTTCCGATTACGAATTTGTTAAAAGCTTATCTTGATATATATTTTTTAACATAAATCTGGTTAATACACTCACTCTCGAGCAATCTGCGATGCAGTTTTCGGCGGTTCCTCTGGCTCGGGTTCTGGCTGAGTACTCTTCGCCTTCTTGTCTTCTTTCTTGGCGGGCGCGGGAGCTGGCGCATCGCCTCCCGCTGGCGCTCTGGAAGATTGGACTTTATTAGTAGGGGGTGTTCGGTTGATCAATGTGAATGTGTGTGAGGGTGTGGTTGTCTGTGTTGTTTGGGCGGGCGTGGCGCTTACGATCAGCTCATTTTTTTCACATTGGTCGTCTCATTACTCAGCTCCATAAATAAAAACATTGACAGATGACGCAGAATCATCCACGTAAGAATTCCGCGTAAGAAGATCCCCTATTAAGCCTCTATTGGGGGGTGATGGCTGGTCCACAAGTCATACTCGTGAACGGGTGCTGCTTGCGGGGACTGGTCTGTTCTAATCCACTCCTACTGCTACTGTCACACCTATAGGCTGACCGTTTAACTCGCGTATCGCCTGCGCGGTAAGAAGGGAGCGAGGGGAGATGTTAGCGGGTGGGTGAAAGGGGTGCGCGGAGACGTGGGAGCGAGGGGAGATGTTAGCGGGTGGGTGAAAGGGGTGCGCGGAGCAGAGAGCTTACGTCTCCGCGCACCCCTTTCACCCACCCGCTAACATCTCCCCTCGCTCCCTTCTTACCGCGCAGGCGATACGCGAGTTAAACGGTCGGCCTATACTTATATTTTATTTACACTTTTCTGTTACTGATACTATGACTATGGGACTTGAGATATGGGATATAAGAAGGAATGTTGCTCGAGCAGTTGGCTCGGTTACCCAGTAGTTTAGGCGTCGGGACGGTATTCCGAAGACGCAGGTTCAATCCCTGCCCGACCAATATCACTTTTCTTCTTCCTAATTATTTAAAACCTATGGGTTCAATTTAGATGCTTTAAAAAACTAAATGCCAAGTGATCTCATACATAGATCCTGGCCCCTAAAACTAGAATTCCTTGTATCTAGGAAGAGAGAGAATATGACGAATTGGATACAGACCAGCCCACTGGTCCCTCAATTGCCAAGCGTCATCATCAGCCCTTAAGTTCCCGCTGCTGGGACACGGGCCTTCTCTCATAGAGAGAGTATGGGCCAACCCGCACTGGCCAGCTTGGTGGATTATGGCCCATTATATTCTCTCTGTGAGAGAAGCCCCGTGTCCCAGCTGTAGGAACGTGATGGGCTGATGATGATGATGATGATGATGATGATGATATTCCATTTTGTTAGTATCGACTTACAGACTATGTTAGTGACTCTCTTTATAAAAGTTTTTAAAATAATGTAAATTCAATAATATTCATTCATTATTTCAATAAATAATTTGATTAATAATTCACAAAATAATAATGTCTATAATCTAAATGACAATATTTTTTATTGAGTGCCGAGACGAGCGATTTGTTCGCCTGATGGTAAGCAACGCGCCTGTGTTTGTGTATTTATAAAGATTAGCAGCAGTAAAGATAGCAAATGTAAAAAAGAAACTAAAACGAAATAAAAAAAATTAAAAATGCTTACGGGTTAGCAGGTTTTTTCGTTGCCATTTTACTCAATTACTCTTAATTCCACTTGATTCTTAAATAACTAGAAAAAATATAAATCATTAAAATAAAATCATCCGTAAAAGTCTCAAATTAACGTCAAAATATTAAAAATTAAAAAAAATATTATCTACTAAAGCGATTCCATTGGTAAACATATATATAGCTCCGCTCCATTTCGCTTCACGTCGCTCCGCCCGCCTCCGCTCCACTCCTCGTCACTTTGATGAACACTATGCCATATTAAGAATTTAAATTAATAAAAAAAAAGGAAACCAAAAAAAAATTCATGAACTACATAAAAAATATTTAAAAAAGAAAAAAATATAACTTCAAAGATATATATATATATATATTCATAGCAGAGGTCAAATGGTGCTGCAAATGAAATAGCAGCAGACTAGATCAGAGCTAGGGTAGATAGGGTTTTAGCCAGTAGGTGGTTTTATTGACCAAGTCTGGCACTACCCGGGCCCTCCATTCCCGGGAGTCCAGGATTTCCCATCTCTGCCAAAAAAAAAAACTTAACCACTGCCATAAGCTGCATTACATAATAGTTCACAAATCTCACTGTTTTCTCTTAGTCATGATCCACGTAGATTGAACCAGCAATTTTATTCTTCTTCACTTGGAATCGGCAAACACTTATATTAGTTTTCTCTCTGAAACAATAAGTTTTTTAACGGACAAAAAAGGAGAAGGTTCTCTGTTCGATTGTGTTTTTTTATCATTTTTTTTATGTTTGTTACCTCAGAACTCCGTCATTTATGAACCGATTTGGAAAATTCTTTTGCGTTGGGTTCAATATAGCTACGAAGTGGTCCCATATAAATTTCATCGATAATAGACCTTGGACTCGGAAGATACATTGAAGTCGGTTTTCGAATTTTTTTTTAAATGAATTATTTATGCCACCGTTTCATGGTGGACATTCCTCCTGCGCGCACTAAGCGCTTCGCTTCCACTTTTATTATGCGCACTGCTAACGAGTGGAACTCCCTGCTAGAGTCAGTGTTTCCCGATAGCTACAATCTAGGAATCTTCAAGTCTCGAGTGAACTGGGCCCCATTCACTTTGACAACTTGGCGATTCCTTGCTTCGAAATCACGTCGATTCCTTCATTAATAAACGACATCTCCATGACGCATTTAGGTATATATTCATATATGCGACGCGTCATAGAGAACACAAATTTCGCAGATGTCGTTTATTAATAAAGGAATCGATGTGATTTCGAAACAAGGAATCGCCAAGTTGTCATAGTGAATTGGGGCCCTGGTGCTATCTTGGTAAGCGTGCTAGATCGTCGACCGCATCGTCGCTTACCATCAGGTGTCATAGTGATCAAACGCAAGCCAATTAGCAATTTAAAAAAAGGGAACTGAGTGATGAGACAATCATGTCGTTCGCCTGATGGTAAGCCCCACGCCAGCCCATAACAATTGCAGTGTCACCCAAAACTTTTATACCATAAAAAGCACTGCACATGACTGCATTGCACCCCGAGACATCAGATATTAAGTCTCATATGCCCAGTAATTTCGCTGGCTACAATGGTATGTTGATCGTTGGTCGTATTTATATTATGTTTTTTCTATCCCTTCAAACTGGAACTGGATGCTTGCGAACTACTGCTTGGGGCAGAATAACTGCCAAAGCTGTGGTACCCACCCAGACGGCGTCCCGCATACGAAAGACCTACCACAATAAGATACCTATTGTAAATTGTGACGTTTACCATACAAGAAAAAGAATTGCAAAGTAACAGCGTCACCATCGCACTTTTATTCTCCATTTTATACTCCACAATAAGGGCACGGCACGATATTTTTTACTATCACGTTTTAATAGAGAAGCATACCATGCAACCATCGGGGAGACGGGTCTGAGCAGCCGCTCAACTGACGTCTCTCTCTAGATCTATGTGCTCCATCTTAGGCCACATCATCGCTTCACATCAGGCGAGATAGTGGCCAAACATAGATCTATTAAGCGTAAAAAAAAAACTGAAATGTAGGTAAACGCTTTAATTTTCCATCGACGATAACGTCCAACCGTGCACGTCCACGATAAAACGAGCGGATAATTCTCCACGGCACCATATATTTTATTGTCACATTTTGATGGGGAAGCAAATTGTAAAGGGTTTATAGGGAAATGCTTTAATTTTCCGTTGATGATAACGTTTAACCGTGCACGTCCTCTATAAAATGTGCGGATAATCCTCCACGGCTCGATATTTTTTACTAACACATTTTGAGAGGGAAGCATATTGTATAGGTTTATAGGGAGACGCTTTAATTTTCCTTCGACGATAAATTCCTCGTTAAAACATGCGTTTACCGTGGCCTGTCATTATCGTTGCGATACTGTTGAGAGTTGTTGTACTCATACCACAGAAGACTTAATAGTCCAATGTACTTACCAATGTGTGAGTGAGTCCGCGCTTGGCGCCTTAACATACTTAACATACTTCCCATAACATATTTTACAACAAAAACTGCCAGCACAATAATATCGTTCACGATATATGTATATAAGTCAATGACAGTTTTAAACAGAGCAAGACGAGTAACACAGTTTGAAAGATGGACCTTCTCAAGTGTGTCTCGCGACACACTTGCACTTAGTTGCACTTAGTCGCGCTTAGACCACAGTCGTGAACGCTTGTGCTTTACATGGTCGTACTTTCAACAAAACTCATTAAAGATGCCTGCGTGCTTGTTTAGAAAGTGTTATAATCACTTAGGTAAGTAAAATAAGTCACATGGGTTTACTTTTCACTCTTAGGTATGAAATATCCATGATATTTGTAAAACATTAATATATTAATATTCTTCCACCATATTTGTGAGAGCGAGCCAATGGAAATAGAAGTGAGAGACACGATACGCGATATTATTTGATAGAAGTTTAGTTACATCTCGCTTGCACGCATTGACTGGCGCCTCAACCCATCCTTGTTATACACACTGCCTACTTATGTAGTCGGAGTTTCGGAATTATTCGTGCGCCGCCGCCGCCGTCGAGTCGTAGCCGGTCTAAGAAACTGTTATGTATTCTGTGCCGCAGCGAGCTCAAGCTTTTAGATTACAATATTAGCGCGTCACTCGTCTTCCTCTGTTCAAACTGTCATTGATATAAGTTCAAAATATATCGTGAACGATTATACTTATGACGTTATGTTATTGACAGTTGAAATATCGTAAAAGTTCAGCTACTTATGTAGTTGACTGTACCTATCTAAAAAGTATAGTACGATAGGGACTTTTGATGAACGGATTACCTAAGTATTTATTATTTATTGTAATTATTTATTGTACTTAGTAAATCAGCTTTAGTATAAAAGTAGGTAGTTACTTACCTTTACTACTTTTTATTTTTCAATTTTTTTATTTGTTTTTTATTTACTAAAAATATATTTTTACGAAAACGTAAACCACATTTCGTTAATCTCGTCCATTGATCGACTTTGTTTGACTTTGATATTCGAATTTTATAATTTTGACATTTTATTTCTTTTTTAATCTGATTCCCAAAAAAGTATTTATTGCTTAGGTACTAAGTAGGTAAGACTACCAAAATATAATAGTAGAAAGCTTCGTGCTAAAGCTGGATATATTTTTATAATTTTACCTGAGCTATATAGAAAGTCAATTTATTTTGTTTTTTTTTCCTACTGAATTTGCTTTAACATTTCGGGTAATTTTATTAAAGATATGTGGCAGCACTAAGTTACAATATATTCAATATATAATTTTAATCTGTGCTGTGTTACAAACTGTGATGAAGATGTGATTAAAAAAGTTATTATAAATAAAAGAAAAAGTGCCTCAAACAACACGTATTATTTTTCAAAAGGTGAAATGAGCTTATGCACGTAAGCGTTACCTACTTTATTATACTCATTATGTGTATTAGCAAATGATAGCTATGCATTTCTGTTCCGACTCAAATAAGGATATTGAAGGTTGTTGTAGTATTATTGAAGGTACGCCCCTTACTTTATTCAAGACATTGTGCTTTTTTGTTAACCCTTACAAACCCGTCCAAAATTCGTTTTGCAAATAAGGCTTTATAATCAGTATGTAATATTATGTTATGTTACATGTCAATTGTCATAACCTCTTTAAACCAAGGTAGCGTTCAGAAATGAGTAAATAAAATTTTATTTACCCATTTCCTACTTTATATTTAGTAATAGTATATATGTACAGTATTAATTTATGAATATTTACTCAATATTCATAAATGAATATTTGCTGTCGCTTTCAGAACGGGTATCGATTAATATTCCAGGATATTACAGAACCAGGAACGAAAAATGTTAATGAGTTCTCTAAAACACTTAAGGTTTAATTTGATGAGTTACTTTGGGAGAAATATTCCTGGTGGGAAAGACCATGTTGTTTGGTTTTTTGTTTTTTTTTTTTCACAATAACTTATTTAAACAATCCAAATAGGTAGGTAAATGCATCCGAAAGTTTTCTCACTGCAAAGCAACAAGTATCCAACATAGGTATCTAGAGGAAGCTTTTTTATTATATTACTAATAATTTTAAATTATATTTTTAGACGAAAAGAAAAAGAGGATCATTCAGATTCAAATGGAGGATGATGTCCAAGAAAGCAAGTCCTTTTATAGTGTAAACATGAAAGAGAATATTCTTTTTAATTTTAAAAGTGAAATTGAAGAAAATAACTTCGACGTTGATGTTAAAGTAGAAAGAGTTGAGTTAGAAGATTTTGAAATAGAACAGTATAAACCTGAAGATCTTATACTTAGCGGAAGAAAGAAAGACTGCAAAACTCCTAGAGCAAACTTATACAAATATCACATTATTAAAGAAGAATTAGTTATTGGCCCTGAGGTTATACAAAAAACAATTAATGATACCACAGTTATAACCAAAAAAGACCCAAAAGATACATCGGAAAGTAAATTAAAATACAGTTGCCTTAAGAAAACGCTTAAGAAATCTCACATTAAAACGAACAGATGTGAAATATGTGACAAAATCCTTTCGTCATCCGGTAATTTGACACGCCATTTGAAAAGCGTCCACGCTGGATTATGCCCACACGTTTGTCATACATGTGGCGCACGTTATAAAAGGAAAGAACTCTTAAAAAATCACATTGGAAAAAAACATCAGCAGAACACTCAACGGAATAAAAAAACAGCGGTTTGTATATATTGTAATGATATCTTTGCAGATCGTCGCGGCCGGGATCGTCATGTTCAATTTCATTGCGTATTGAACGCAAATAAACAAACAAAACAGACAAAATTATTTAATTTTATATGTGATTTATGTGAAAAATCATACACAAGAAAAGACAGTTTAGAGAAACACATAAGAAACCATTTTGGTATGAGTATTGTTTTCCAATGTAATGATTGTGATAAAAAGTATACAAAGAAACTCAATCTAAAATATCATATACAAACAAGACACCTGAAGAAAAAGGGATATTCATGTAAAAAATGCAAAAAGACTTTTTATAGTCGATGGGGTATGCTCACTCATGAAAGCAGGCACAGTAATATTATTAAATAAACTTTTGATTATAGTGGAAAAATATGTTTTATTATTTTAGTTAGTTTATTCTTCGAATTCATTAGACTCACTCACACCCTTATTCATGAACAATAGTTGGCTAAAGAAAGGCATGGCAATGTTTAATGTTAAATTCTGATTGCTTGTTGTTTGTTGTGCTATACCTAGCCGAGTGGTGATGAAAATACGGGTATCTAAGTTATTCTCTGAGGTTCTGACTTCACAAGAACACGCCCCGCGAAACCCGCTTACCGTTGTATTTCAATAATTGCATTTCATTTTATTTTAAGAAATTCATTTCTTTAATGATAATCTCATCAAATGTAAGTGACCTTTTGAAAATATTCTCTTGTATATGATTTTCTGAAATAAATGATTCAACAATAATAATATTGTAAAAAACTTAGTCTTAACATTGTAAATGAATATGTAAATAATAATAATATAGTTCGTATATTAAGTGTCTTCAACATTATAATGTTAGCCCCTTCCTTCACAAAATATTGCTCAACCACCTGCGGCAATCAACTATAATTGATGGTTAAACAAACTTACCAAGTGAAGTTTGACCGTAATTATACAAGCCGTTGCATCCGAAGAGATTTATATAATTCACAAGGTAGTTCCACTCCATGAGCTGGGCATCAAGCACAATTTTAGAGCTGTCAAAAATAAAAAGCACAAAATGTCTTATTTACAACTCCCGCCCTAGAGGGCGCCACTAAGCTCTGTCACCTCATTTGATTTAGAGACAACAACATTTCGCAAAATCTTAAGGCCACAAAACAGGTTAAGTAAACTACTAGTAGGTACTTAATATTTGTAAGGGTTTGTGACAACAAATTAGGGCACGGGTGGGTTATTAGTATAAATCTCTTCGGATGCAACGGCTTGTATAATTACGGTCAAACTTCACTTGGTAAGTTTGTTTAACCATCAATTATACTTCGCCGTTGCATCCTCGAGATTTATATAATTCACAAGGTAGATGTTTAGAGCTTTTGCGAAATTTTCATGTTCCTCAGAGTAAAAATATTTATATGGGCAACACATATATGTAATATTTTAATAACAATTGTGTAATATAAATTATGATTTAACATAATTTAGTTAGAATCCTACACCGCTTTAGCAAAATAGTACTCATATTATCCGGCAGCTTATTTGATAAGGTCAATAGAAAACTCCGTAAGTAAGCTGCTAAGGTTTATGCATCACAAGTATGCAGAGAAAATGGCAGTGTTTATTCAACTGTCACATATAATCCTTTTGATCTATCTACCTTCTAACGAGATGCTCGTATTATGTACAAGGTTTTCTTTTCATGACAAAAAATTTCAAACTTTGCCTCTGATCGAAAGTAAAGGCAACAAACGCCTTACAACTTATATGCTTGTATGACAAAAGTTACTGTTCCCGGCAAATTTATAATCTATTAGAAATTACTGCGTAATTGGTTACGATTTCATACATTCTATATAAAGGATGGTGATTGAACACATCGTCCTGTTGACAATGCTAGTGAAACTGCCATTTATTTTGTTGTAATTTGGAATAGTCATCGTTGGGTAGTTGGGTAGTCATCAAGTATTTGAAACAAAATTTAGAATAATTTTGTCTGTTTCTGGTTGAAGTGCAAAGGCTAACTTGTTTCCTGACATGATATGTATACAATAGTATTGGTTCTTAACATGCCAGAGATCGGAACAAAGGATACTATGGTTGACTGTTCTAGTAAAGAATGACCATGACGCCAGTTGCCCATTGTTAATATTGTTCGTCAATTTTTAAAATGGGAAAAGTAATAACTGGCTCTTGTTTATCGAATTATCACACATGATACTCCACTCAGTTAAAAGAAGTGTCAGGGAAAATCTCCAGCACATACGAGTAACGTCCGTTACTAATTATATATGACACAGTAAAATGTTGTTATTATCAAATGACGTATTTTCAATAAGAAAATTATGACCATTTTGCGGTTATAATTTATGTTTGGATTCTTTAACAGTTTTTTTTTTTTAATGTATGTTAATATTATCATTATTCCTTTTTGGTTATTCATTTATGAACTGTAACCCGAAAATATAATAGACATTTTACATTGTCCAATTTTAATGCGGGTAACCGTCTATGGACTTGATTGAATTTAGCCCAAATCAAGAATGTGATTTGGAACAAGCTGGTATACGTGATTCCGAGTAAGGATACTACAGGTTTGAAGAGTTTAGGAAAGATGATTGGATCTATCGGCCGAGCAGTCCATTTGACATTGACATTCGAATATCTGATCCTCAAATTTTAATCACTGATTCTTGGCCGCCATATTTTTATTAGGCATTAACGCATGATTCACAAAATGCTCAAATAAAGTTTTTTTTTTTTTTTTATACCCATGGCTACTGAGACTTGAACCCGCATCTCAACATTAATTAGAAGGGAAGGGTTCTGCCCAATTGAACTACAGTAATCACCAAGTCGAGTTCGGAATTTATATAAAAAAAAAAATATTACCTAAAGGTAAATCATTCAAATGGTACTTATCACAACAGCTGAAGATAATGGACGGTTTGATTGGTTCTATTCCTAAATTTATATTTATTATTTTTGAATCAGATAAGTTCAAGTATTGTTGGGTATTATTATATCGTATATTATACCGTGAGAAAAAAAATAATGGTTTCAGTAATGATATTTTATAAGCATTTTATACTACAGTTCAACTGTGCTGATAAATAAAGGGGTCTTTCGAAATTAATTTCCATGTTTGGAAAAAACCTCTAACGAGTTTTGGATTGTGGCATAGACTGTGACTTCCATGGATCCTGGTAACGACGCCGGTGCAGTCCACGTCGTGATACGATACCCCGGTGTATCCCGATACCTTTGGCTAATTTGCCTGTTCGGTTTTCTGGCTGACTTCCTGGTAACGACGCCGGTGCAGTCCACGTCGTGATACGATACCCCGGTGTATCCCGATACCTTTGGCTACTCTGCCTGTTCGGTTTTCTGGCTGACTAACTATTTACTTCGACATCAAAGCATTCATCATTTTAGTCTTCTTAACCTGAAAGCCAGATTTCTAAACAGATTAATTTGCATCAGTATTAATACTACAAGGATTTTTCCGAAGAGGAAAGAATTTATCTAGCGTAATATACGTTAAATCAGGTTGCTTTGATTTATTGTGTTTGTAAGGCGTAATCCTAATATAATAATTTGATCGAATTTTTAAGCTTTTCCATATCCTTTCTAATAAGATAGGATGACCGACGAGATCTGACAGATAGATTTATGTATTCTTTAGCTCGCGCTGGTTTTTAGTTGAAGAGTCAACTTAGATGGTTTTATACCCATTAACTGAAAATGTATACAAGAACATTTTCAGTGAAAGCCTTTTTCAGGTCTGATGTCACTATATAAGATAGATACGCCCCCAACGTTTAGAGATTTCCTTTTCAATCTCCGATCCAAAAACTTCTTGTTTACCTTTCATCACACAACAGTAGGCTGCATAAAGCTTAGTATAATTTGCATCAAGAACGTTCGTGTTCTACTAGTTAAAGTCTAGATTAAGAAGAAGCCACCGCAGAACGCGGTGACGTCACCATAAGTAAGTAGTATGCCACTGGAATCCATTCATTGTGAATATTAACTTGTTGTAAGATCAGTTGAGCGAACATTATATGCATACGTTAAAATCTGCTATTTTTACGGCTAGACAGTTTTCCATAGTGGGTGTATACTGGGCCTCTGCCACTGTGGGCGTATCATTAAGGAAGAAAAGTCATAATCGTGTTATGACTCCTAACTGCATGACTACGACCAAATCGTACCGCTAAAAAATGCACCACTATGATCGCATTATAGTTCCAAGGCACACAATTTGTTTTAGGTATTAGGTTATAAGAAATAAATAAAATGTGGGCGTCGCATGAACATAAGGCAACCCTAAAGTCATGATAGTGTTATGACTCTTAACTCTTTGACTACGACTAAGTCGTAACGCTAAAATATACATAAGAACAATGCAAAATATCAAAAGATGACTAAATTGAATTATAGTTAAAATTAAAAATATGCATGACTATGATCGCATCATAGTTCCAAGGCACTCAATTTGTCGTTGTGCACGTCTATGATCGCGTCATAGTTCCAAGGCACTCAATGATGTGTGTGACTATGATCTCATCATAGTTCCAAGGCACTGGATTTGTTACATTAGGCTAAAAATATATATCAAATGTGGCTGTTGGGTGAAAAGAAGGTAACGCAGAAAACATGACTGTGTTATAACTCTTAATTACTTGACTACGACGAAGTCGTAACTCTTAAAATATGCACGATTATGATTGCGTCATTGTTTCAAGGCACTTAATTATATGTTGTGCACGTCTATCATCGCTTTGATTGACAAATTGATCTATGAACGACTATGATCGCGTCATAATTCCAAGGCACTCAATTTTTGCATTAGGCTATAACAATTTATCAAATTAATATAGGCGTGACATGAAGGAAAGGCAACGCAAAAGTCATGAATATGTTATGACTCCATGACTACGACCAAGTCGTGGCCCTTAAAATGACTGTGTACGACTATGACCGCATCATAGTTCCAAGGCACTAAATTTATGGCATTTGGCTATAAAAATAGATCAAATGTGGCCGTTGCAAAAAGAAAGGCGGCGAAAATGTTACGGCCGTATTATGACTCTTAACTATTTGACTTGACTAGACCAAGTCGCGGCACTAAAAAAGATTGTGTACGACTATGACCGCATCATAGTTCTAAGGCACTCAATTTGTTGCATTAGGCAATAAAAAATAGTTCAAATGTGGTCGTTGCACGTAAGAAAGGCAACGCAAATGTTATGACCGTGTTCTGACTCTTAACTCTTTCACTACGAACAAGTCGTGGCGCTAAAAAAGATTGTGCACGACTGTGATTGCGTCATAGTTCCAAGGCACTTGATTTTTGTATAGGACTTAATAAAAGCATTACAATGTGATGCATTCATGATATTGTCTTAGCATAATATCTATTTTTTTTTAACCGACTTCAAAAAAGGAGGAGGTTCTCTATTCGGTTGTATTTAAGTACTGAAGTTGCATATTTAGTCGCATAAAAATTTATAACTGAGGGTAGTTGTGAAATTATTCGGTCTGGTTACTAAGCCCAGTAAATTTATTATTTAGTCAGTATTTTGTCATACGTATTATTTAAAGATGTTATGATATTAAAACATGTTTTTTTTTTTTACTTATTTTTATAAATTAAGGCAAATGAAGGCATAAGGTATTTTTTTTTATTATGACCTTATTCAATAATGAATCCTTCCAGAGTACTACACAGTTTCCTTCGTAACGAAAATAGAAATACAGATTCAAGAAATAAACAACTGCATCGTTAAGTAGGTAACATAACCTACATTGTAGTAAATACTGTTCTTGATTAACATTAAACATGCAAATTGGAAGTCAAGACGGAAAGATAGGTAAGTTCTCACCCTGATAGTTGCTATCGGAACTTTCATGCCGTTATAAATGTTTCACGAGTTTTATTTCGTGTGTTTCATACCTTTATTATGGTCTTCAGATCAAGACTCCTTACGATTTCTTATTCACATAGTACTTAAACTGAAATTAACTGTTAAATAGACGATAAAAACACTAATTACTTGATTAAGAAAAAATATTAAAGAATTTCGATGCTACGATGCCCGCACACAAAAAGCGAATGAGGTGACAGAGCTTAGTGGCGCCCTCTAGGGCGGGAGTTGTAAATAAGACATTTTGTGCTTTTTATTTTTGACAGCTCTAAAATTGTGCTTGATGCCCAGCTCATGGAGTGGAACTACCTTGTGAATTATATAAATCTCGAGGATGCAACGGCGAAGTATAATGTGAACAGTGTGCTCACATGCCCGCAACGTTCGAGGTTCTTCACAAAAAAGATTGGTTAAGTAAGCTACATGCGAGAATACGTACGCAAACAATAAGGGAGATGAAAGCAGTCGCCGTGGCCGAAATCGGCCGGGATCACATCATCATCATATTTTTATCCAAACTAAAAAATTAAAACAATCTTTTTACCAGTGATGAGGGAAACCCGCTTAAAATAACAACACTGGCATTAAACTTTCTGTCAGTTGTCATTCTTTGTAGGTGTCAAACTGCGCCGCCACTGCTGTCACTGTCACTCAGCCAGCTGTCATCAAATATATCCGCTGTCATATAATTTCCGATTTTCCGTATTCTTGTATTTTATTTACTCGATTTATTAGAAATAATTATGTCTGAAAACAAAGATGAGACTAAAAAGGAAGTGGATCCTGAACTGGACGATTTGCTGGACAGTAAGTTGTATTTTTTACGTGTAAATAAGTCATGGTCAGATTGTGTAACTTAACCTAAATTCTGTCTCATTAAAAATGCTAATAATTGACCTATCTACGTCGTCTACGCACTTTGTTATCATGGAAAGACGTTTGAAAGTCAAAAATGACTTTGATGGCCGTAGAAAACTTAAGAAAAAATTATGACTTCCATTCCTTAACTTGGATCTAATCACAGAGTACTTTTTCTGACTTATCGCTTACTGGTATTAATGTATCTAGATAATTTCCATATCTTAAATCCGAGGCTTAATTAAAATGGACTGGAAACTCATAAATGTACTGAAATTATTAGCGATTTACCTGCCAAGGCCGGCGACATGCGTAAAAGTGATCGTTACGCCGAGGTCAGCCTCAGCCGACTACAACGTAAAACTCAAAATCAAAATCAATAATTTATTTGCAAGAATACAACATTTACATACTCAGGTCTCAATGGTTAATCTATTAGTATCAGTATTATTTAAAATTTATTTCTATTCTTAACATTTTATTTCTTAACTTATCTTTTTTTTGCTACTAAAAGTTCTGGATTGCACTGCAATTGTTATGGGCATGCGTAGCGCTTACCATCAGGCGAACGACTTGCTCATCCCATCACTCAGTTTCATAAAAAAAACGACATCGAAACGAATCTTATTTCACGTTAAATAGGGGATCGGACAACTTTTCAGAAAGTGTTTTATATTAAATACAATTAATATATATAGCCATGAAAAATGCTATTTTAATTAAATAACACTCTAAAAGTCCCTATAACTATGTTTCAAATATTGCCTCGCAAAAGGTCACCTTAAAACTTGTGACGTCATATGGAGGTAGAAAATGCCAAACTCTTCGAAATAAAACTTGCAAAGATATTTAAATACGTTTTGTGAAGTTTAGGGACTATATTGTAGTCATGGAACAAAAAAATTAGCAAAAATACATTTTGTGAAAAGCAAAAACGTAAAATAAACACAAGCTTGACTCACGGCATTTGCCTACAAATGACGTCATGCGCTGTGATTGTTGTTTCGTTTGAGATGAAGAACAGATTAAAAATGCCAGAATTGTTAGATTTTATTTACTGATTTAAAAATATAAATCATTATTATTTCACAAAAATATTGATTGAATGATCTTTTTTGATCATCCATCAACCCGCACTGGGTCAGCGTGGTGGATTATGGCCCTTACTCACTCTATGAGAGAAGGCCCGTGTCCCAGCAGTGGGAACGTGATGGGCTGACGATGATGATGATCTTTTTAGTTCGACGAACATTTGTTCTAACTACATTTTTGATTTTTTCTTGATTACTGTCCGATCCCCTATTTTAATGTCATTTGGCATCGAGTTAAAATATAAAATATACATTATATACATTTCTGTTATAAATATCTTTATGACAAGAAAGGTGATAAAGGAGGTGGGTAAACATTGATCGCTTTTGTCTGGAAATAACTGTGCTGCACATTTTAAAATAATCCAGATAAACTTTGATGGAAAGGCACACTTCTCTAATGTAAGAGAAGGACAGCTATTTAATTTGACAAGTGTTCTGAGTAGTCTGGAGTTTCTGGGTTCTAGGTTCTTAATATGGACTGAAGCCTTCAAATTAAATAATTTTCGTTTCACAAAGTTGTCACAGATTATAAACTCTTACTATAGATTAAAGAAGATCACTTTCTTACGCTTAATAGATGTTTGGCCACTATCTCGCCTGATGTGAAGCGATGATGTGGCTTAAGATGGAGCACATAGATCTAGAGAGAGACGGCAGTTGAGTGGCTGCTCAGACCCGTCTCCCCGATGGTCAAGGTCATGATGATGATTCAGACAAATAATGCAATCAACAACAACAAGTATTAGTACGACAGAAAGTAGTTCGACAACACAAAACCGCCTCACAGGTTAGGTTATCTTAGAGCAGTGACCACACGTCGCGCGAGCCGAGCGAGCGAAGCGACAGAAAGTAAATTGAATGTTTGTGTCGAATTATGTTCAGTCAAAACAATGACTTGCCGAACTATACTTTTTTGAAGTAAGTGTCGTTTCGAAATAAAATAAAACTAAAAGAAATAAAGATATGGTACAGCCTCTGTGGTGTAGTGGTTGGGCAGGTTGGCTCAAATCTCATACATCACTGGGGTTGCGGGTTCGATTCCCGCGACGGGACAAATATTGTGCACAGAAAAAAAAGCGCAAGCATTTGTTTCGTGTCTGGGTGGGACCATGACCCTCATAGTTCCTGCCGCGCTAGATACAGGGAATCCTAGTTAGGGGCCAGGATCTATGTATGTAATCGTTGGGCATTATTTATAAAAAAAAAGAACTGTCAAAGTTTATTTTATTATTATTTTATTATTTAATACGAATATAATTTCAACCGTTCAGGTGCTCTCCAAGATCTGACGAAGAAGCCAGACCAGGTGGCCACCATGCAGCCCGAGGACTCTGATGTGCCGCAGAACCTGTGGAGTGAGGAGTTCATCAAGGAAGCAGCGGCTCAGTTTGAGAGCAACATGGCTGCAATACTTGGCAGCTTTAGTGGGGTACCTGGTAAGGATTTAAATTTAAGTTGATAAATAGAGAATAAAGTCAAAGACAAATATCATTTTGTACTTGTGGTAGGTCTCTCGTATGCGGGAGGCCCTCTGGGTTGATACCATAGCTTTGCCAGTTATTCTGCCGCCAAGCAGTAGTGCGCAATTCCAAGCAAGTGCAAGTGTTCCGGTTTGAAGGATTTTGTAGCCAGCGAAATTACAAATAAATTAGTCTCGGGGGGGATGAGCGCAATGCAGTCCTACGTACGTGCTTTTTATGGTATAAAAGTTCTGGGTGGCACTGTAATTGTTATGGAAAGGCACTTGTGGCGCTTACCATCAGGCGAACGACTTGCTCGACTCATTACTCAGTAACGAAATGAAATAAAAAAATATTAACTAAATAGGCTTAAAATTTCACTTTTTAACGTCGAAAATAACGTTGAAATATTAAGCACATCTTTAAAGTTTGTTAAACTATAGCCAACATGTTATTACTTAGAATCTAATTTTTTTAAATAACCGGCTAAGTGCGAGTCGGACTCGCGCACGAAGGATTCAGTATCATTATCTATAAAAACGGCAAAAATATCACGTTTGTTGTATGGGAGCCCCTTTAAATATTTATTATATTATTCTGTTTTTTAGTATTTGTTGTTATAGCGGCAACAGAAATACATCATCTGTGAAAATTTCAACTGTATAACTATCACGGTTCATGAGATACAGCTTGGTGACAGACGGCCAGACAGACGGACAGCGGAGTCTTAGTAATAGGGTCCCGTTTTACCCTTTGGGTACGGAACCAGGCCTAGCGCACTCCGCACTGTAAGTACGAAGCTACAAGTACATAGCCGGACACCGACGGCGGGTCGCGCGTCGTTACACGTGCCGCGTCAGAAGAGATAAGAGCGGCGCGATAGAAAGAGGCGCTCTGTAGGTTAATATGACTGGTAGGTATGCAGCGCTACGCGAGCTGAATTGAATTTTATTGCGTCATAGCAAGAGTCGCTATTTGTTTAAATTTCTTTGTGGAGTGATGCTTCTGTCCCTTAGTATTCTGTAACGGAACCTTAAAAACATACATATAGTGTAAAAATATTTTTTCAGAGGACCAAATCACGCAGGATCAAATCGCGTCCACCTTCTCAAAAATGGCCGGTGAGTTCATTTTAAATAAATAAATACGCCCAACGATCACATACATAGATCCTGGTCCCTAACTAGGATTCCCTGTATCTAGGGAACCAGGAACTATGAGGACCAAAACAATACCTAATTAGCAAATGCTACTACAACTTACACGATTTTTTTAATGACAAGTAAATACTTTAAATCAATATACTAATGGAGCGAGTGTGGCTCAGTGGGAGCTCGTGCGGCTTTCGATCCGACGCACCCGAGTTCGAATCCCGCTGGCCTCGCAGCACTGACTTTCTTAAGGTATGTGCGGATTTAACACTCGCTCTAAAAACGGTGAAGGAAAACATCGTGAGGAAACCGGCATGTCCAAGATTTTTTCACAAAAAGTCAAGGACATGTGACATCCACCAACCCGCACTGGGCCAGCGTGGTGGATTATGGCCCGTTCTCTCTCTATGAGAGAAGGCCCGTGTCCCAGTGGGAACGCGATGGGCTGATGATGATGATGAATATACTAATAAAATTAATTCTTTTTATGACTATAAAATAGCAATGTTTATTTAATGGATTGCTCCGCTCGCTCCTATTACTCCTATTGCCATACCCTGTAAGGGTCATATATGTTAACTTACCTTATCATAAGACCTTTTCAAATGTTACATATATGATTGCAATAAACTATTTTTAGAATTGATAATAATTGACATTGTAATTTTAATATATTGTAATAATAATTGACATTGTAATGACATTTTAATTTTTAAACGATTGTATATGAATTTGATTTTTTTTAATGACGTCAAATTTAATTGTTTTATTATTTTTTTAATTTTATTTGTAATTATTTGCTTATTCAATTTTAATATGTTGATGAAATTAATTTTATGTCTGTAAAAATTTGTACGCCTGCAAAGGCAGAATAAGAGATCTTTTTTTTTGACACTAACACCTGTACCATACCTTATTTTATGCAAATAAATGATTATGATTATGATTATGATTATTGAGTATTGACCACGGTCCCACAACACTGTCCAAGTTAAGTATTATTTTGTTCAGAGGCCGCAGCACAAGTCCTTAAGCCAGGCGCCTCGGAGACTGCGCCGGATCCGGAACTGTCCAACGATCCCGTCGTACAAGAGAAAATTGACGAGGTGACTATATTCTTATAATATATCATATATAGGCTGATGCTATCGCAGTCCACTGCTGGACATAGGCCTCTCCAATTGCACGCCATTGAGCACGATCCCCCGCTACTCTCATCCAGCTGCTACCAGCCACCTTGCGAAGATCGTCGCTCCACCTAGCCTGAAGGCGTCCTCTTGTCCTACGGAGTTGAAATGTTGCACACTTGTCAAAGACCGATGACAGCAATATTATGGTGACAGCTGATCTGATGATGGAGACGGAAGGTGGGCAATGGAACTCCTTGACGGAGAATCGTAAACTAATAGTGTTTGGGCTCATTTTAACGCTCGCGGTTCTGATTACGAATTTGTTAAAGGCTTGTCTTGATAAATATAATATTCAACAAAAAAAATGATAGATTTGAAGCCAAATATATCCTCACGGAGCGAGTGTGGCTCAGTGGGAGCACGTGCGACTTTCGATCAGACGCACCTGAGTTCGAACCCCGCTGGCCCCGCACCACTGACTTTCTTAAGTTATGTGCGGAATTAGCACTCGCTCTTAAACGGTGAAGGAAAACATCGTGAGGAAACCGGCATGTTCAAGAATTAATCACAAAAATTCAAGGACATGTGACGACCACCAACCCGCACTGGGCCAGCGTGGTGGATTATGGCCCATACTCTCTCTACGAGGGAAGGCCCGAGTCCCAGCAATGGGAACGTAATGGGCTGATGATGATGATGATGATATCCTCACGCCTTGGGGTTTATCTGAAAACCAGGGTCGGGTGTCAAATAACGACACTTTGTGCTGAGAGACAACCCTATTTGGCCCCTTTGGAAGTGACTAGGTTTTACAGTCATGCTCACTCAAATGTCTTTGCTTGCGGCGGCTCTGTGTGTCGGGTCACTCCCTTCCCTCCAATATGGTTGAGGGGGGTGATGGCTGGTCCACAAGTCATACTCGTGAACGGGTGCTGCTTGCGGGGACTGGTCTGTTCTAGTCACTCCTACTGCTACTGTCATACCTACTTATATTTTATTTACACTTTTCTGTTACTGATACTATGACTATGGGACATCTCACTCGCATTTCTTGTTTGACATTCTGTTAATTCTAATTTATACGTAATTGTGCTGAAAAAAGACATCCCCTTGTAGTTTCTTGGTGCTATCTTCTCTAGCGGGCGTATTTCCGAAGCACTGGTAGAGTCAGTTTTCGCATTTCTTTTCAACACTCAGACTTCAATTTGAGAATATGGAAAGAAATGGATAAACATACTTACCTTTTTTTCAAAGTCATGTTAACATAAGTTACAATTTTTAACATATTTTATTTGTATCATGTGTTTATGACCTTTAAAAGTGCACTTTTGTGCCTATTTAATAAATGATATTTGACTTTGACTTTGGCACCACATAGTCATTAAAAGTTCAAAAGTTCTTTATTCAGTTTTGTCATCACAGACGCACTTATGAACGTCAATCATTACAATGACTACCACCGTATCGGAAAAAGAACCACTACTCAGAAGATACGGTAAGAAACTGAGGGGCATATTTTAGAACTTTTGTTACAATATTTTATGTTTGTTTTTGACATTATTATGTTTCTTATGTGCCAGTTGGCTACTTGGCAGAAGCGGTATGTTCCATGCATCTTTGTCTTCTATGTAATTACTAACTGTATAGTATGCTTTTTTCATTAGAATATTTTTCACACTCAATTTGAATCTACTTTCTGTGAGCTCCGTTATACATTTTGGAATTATATTGTAGAAACGTACACAATTGCCCATGAAGGACTTATTCGTTTTACTCAGTCTAAACCATCGATTTACATGTCAGACATGTGAATCGTTGAATAGACGGAGAAAGTTTAAATAAAATATTGTTATTATTGTTGTATTGTATTGTTTTGTGTTATGATTTCAATTAGACTTTCATATTCATATTGTTTATTAGCATTCCACAATGTAGTTCTTAGGTGGTAGGTTACAAAATAAATGATCATTATGGACCCTGTTGGGCACAGCTCAATTGGTGTAGATAAGAGGTAAGTATATCTTATAAGTTATTTAAGTACTGTTTGGGCCATTTAAAAACGATGAGGTTACCATTCAATGCAAGGTTGGGTAAAGGGCTCACTTAAACCTCGCGCGCGAAATCGCGCCAGCCAATAAGAGCGCGCGCTGCGACGTCGTGCGAATCCCGTATGGGTGACTCCCGCGCTCGCACGCCACCTGTGTCATCTTTGCTCCGGCCATGTTTTGTTGAAAAAGTGCGTGTGGAGTATCGTATCAAGAAACTAAATATTTAAAGGGAATTGGTATCTAATAGTGCGCTCAAAGTGTTTTGTGCATCACAAAGAACTGAAAACGCTCTTGTGGAGTGCGGTTGAGTGCATATTATATGTGGAAATTCGGAGGCGCCGCACCACGCCGTCGCCGGTTCCAGCACGGGGATTTGGACATTATATTCCACTGTATCTGCTAGCTGTAGCGTCAAGGTGAGTGGGCTTACGCCTTTTCCTTTAGCTTGTCTGGTAGCCACATCAAAAATGTACCTCAGAGCCTCCCGGAGTCCGATTCAGTAATTACCTTTTCCCATTTTTGTGGCCTATGGCCCTCACATAATTTTGGTCACTTCTCACCGGATATCGGTATCCTACGACCTATAATAATAAAATATAATTTATACAGTCCACATAATAATATAATATTAAATAAGTTATTATTCATTAGTACCTAAATACTTAGTACCTTATAGTACCTGTCGAATGTAATGTTTTACCATTGTTTGTTAGCTTCAATCCAATATTTAGTGGTATTTGATTAATACAACGGGGTAATAACTAAGCCATATCGCGGGCAATAGGTATTTTAGTAGGTGATATGAATCACGGATTTCAATTGAAGATAGTAATTTACGCAGCGGTACTTTAATTACCTTTTCTACATACTTTACCAAACATTGTTTTGTGTAGGGTGTTTATCGTTACGAGTGTTATTTTGTGCTACAGCATACAGTTTGTGAGTAGTGTTAACGATCGTACCAGATTATAATATAGTAATCGGTAAAATTTACCGAGAGCGGAATTCCGCCCGCCATTTTTCTAAGTGTGCAGTGAATTTGGTAGTTGGTAGTAACGTGCTGCGTGGACGACGTCGACGTGACGTCACGTTCTTTACGTTCGTTCATTTAAGTCAACGATCGACGAGCCCTCTACCGAGCGCCTCGGTGCAACACACCTTATGTTGTGGGTTTATTCATTAAGTTCAGTTCACTTCGTTCATACGACACACCTGCGCCCCCTATCGTCTTTGACGGTAGCGGTTTTGACAGGTGAGGAGATTCTTTTTAATATTTCGGGCCTTCGGGATTTCGGGATAATTATTCGGGATTTCGGGATCTGTCATACTTATTTCGTACGTTTGTTTTAACTTCGTGAAACAAATTCAGTGCTTTATTTTGTTTAATTTGACGAAATACGAAGTGTATATTAGTGTACCGCCAAGATGACGGGCGAAAAGAAGTTAACGATGAAAGTTAAATATAGTGAATCAGTGTTACAGTCGTACTTTGCACAAATCCAAAGTATGTATGATTTTTCGTTAAGTATGAAGTCGGAATCGGAAGAAAATACCTTTTTAGTGTCCACTTCTAATTTAAATATGCTTCGCTCGGAATTTATGAATGCGTTAGAAGATTGGAATATGGCCCAGATGGAGTTGGACCCAAAGTATGAACCAAGCTTCAAGAAGTGGGAAGCATTTGAGGGTTTATATACCTGCTTGCAAAATAAATTAAGTACTCTGAAAGCTGACCACAGTAGTAAGAGAACTAACGACAATTTAAAATCATGCCAAATTAAATTGCCAGCTATTCAATTAATAAAATTTGACGGCAAGGATCTTAGGTCATGGCCAATGTTTATTGAGTGTTATAATAGCACAATACATAATAATGGACAGCTCACCAGTGTGGAAAAGGTGTATTACCTATGTGGTCAGTTGTCAGGCAAAGCACTTGAATCCATTGCAGGATTGGCACCCACCGGTGTTAATTATGAATTAATATATAATACCCTAGTAACGAAGTACCAGGATTTGCGTACCTTAGGCACTGCCTATTTGGATGAAATATTTAACTTAAAGAAAATGCAGGTCCCATCGGTGGACGGCTTGAATATGTTTATTGACAAGTTTGCAGTATCAGTAGCGGCTTTTGAAAAATTAGACATTGCTTCAAAATTAGACTTTATTTACCTGTACCTTGCATTAAAGAAGGTGGATAGTGAAACTGCGCGGTCATTTGAAAATTCTGTGCGTAGTGATCCCATACCTTCCTATAGCAGTTTTGTGAAATTCGTCAAGGAGCAAGCTAAAATATTAGAACGGACAGGATCGGGGTCGAATGCGAGTGAGAGAGGTTCATTTAGGTCGAATAATTCTCGAGTGCCAGTGACTTTAAAATCAGTGCCTGTTCCGGGAAAAAATACAAAGGCGTTTATAACTGCAAGTGATGGTGGGTTGTGCCCCTTGTGTAATGGCACGAGACATGAATACTTTTCTAAGTGCACTGAGTTTTTGAAACTCTCAGCTAAGGAACGTTTTAATGTAGTCAAAAGGCATAATGCATGTGTCAATTGCTTAAGTGTTCATCATCGCTCACCTTCGTGCGGTTCAAAAAATGGTTGTAATACATGTCAAGCCAGGACTCATCACACCTTGTTACATTTTCGGAATGCACAGTCTAGTACATCGTTGCCAGTGTCAAGTGAGGGACATTCCGAGGTTACGTCATTGTCAATTGGTGATTCTGGAATGAATAGTGAACCCAATGCAGGTGTATCGTTGTGTTCCATGCATAGTGCTAAAACACACAACTCTTTGTTGAGTTGGCATTCATCTACTGTGCTGTTAGCTACAGCAAGGATTTGTGTAGTGAGTTCGCTAGGTACATCTCACCTTGTTCGTTGCCTTATAGACAGTGGATCACAAAATCACTTCATTACCTCCAAGTGCTGTAAGCGATTGTCCTTGACATTGCACCAGCTGGAGTCTCCTATTTCAGTGCATGGGTTTGGTGGTGGTGTCAATCGAGTGCAAGGTGTAACAGAGGTGAAGTTCACTTCACGATTTGAGAAAAATGAATCTTTTCATATACGGCCATTGGTAGTACAGAGTATCACTGATAATTTGCCAACTTCAACAGTTGATCATTCGGTATTGTCATACCTGTCTGGCGTTCCGCTTGCTGATGATACCTTCCAGGTTCCAGGGGAGGTAGAAATGCTGATCGGAGCCCAATTGTTTGCCCGTCTACTACAGCCTGGGAGAGTTCGTGGACCATGTGGAATGCCCGATGCCATTCAGACCAGGCTGGGATTCATCATTATGGGGGAAGTTCCAGCTCTTCCGGCAACCAAGTTTTCTCATACTGGAGCATACTGCGCTCTCGTAGAACCGCAAATGCACGAGGCGATAACTAGATTTTGGCAATTAGAAGAGGTTCCTTCCTCTACCTCTGCCCGTCTTAGTCGCGAAGAGCAGGAATGTGAACGTTTTTATAAAAACACAACAACCCGCGATTCTTCCGGTAGGTATACAGTAGCATTACCTTTTAAATCTGAACCCACGGAACTAGGTAGCTCGTTAAAGGCCGCGGAAAAACGATTTTTTGCATTAGAACGGAAGTTAAAGGCATGTCAGTCATTGCGTGAGGCTTACGAGGATGTGATCAAGGACTATTTGGAGGTAGGATACTTGACACCAGTTCCTAATAATTATGTCTCTGGTGGTGATGTTGGGTATGTCATTCCCCATCATTGCGTCGTAAGAGACGATAAGGTTAGTACGAAGGTTCGGATTGTTCTCGACGCTAGTACACTTACGGATCGAGGCCTGTCGTTGAATTCAATACTTCACGCAGGTCCTAATTTACAGGGTGATATTTTTACCTTGTTATTGAATTTTCGTCTGTTTGCAATAGCATTCTGCGCGGACGTAAAACAAATGTATTTGCAAATAAAGGTACATCCTCAATATTGCAAATACCTGCGGCTACTGTATCGATTTAATCCTAATGACAGCCTGCAATTGTTTCAATTTGATAGGCTTTGCTTTGGTCTGTCTGCAAGTCCATATTTAGCGCTACAGACGGTTAAGACACTCTGCGAAGATGAGCAGGCTAATTTCTCACTGGCTGCACAGATCGTTGAAAACGGTTTGTACATGGATGACGTTGTGTATAGTGTGAGTTCTGTCACGGCGGCCACAGAAGCGGCGTTTCAGCTGATAGGGATGTTCAAGGCGGGGGGCTTTGACCTAATGAAATGGTCGAGTAATTCGAGTGATCTCCTTTCACAAATTCCTGAAACCCATTTGCATCCTCACGTACACAGTTTCGACGATGACGGGCATAAAATATTAGGCGTCAAATGGGAACCACGTACTGACGAATTTTCGTTTGAGGTTGCTCTTTGTCCGGACGAATGTACGAAGCGGAATGTTCTGTCTGTGGTAGCTAGGTTGTGGGACATTTTAGGGTTTGCAGCACCGGTGATTTTGTACGCGAAATTGCTTATTCGTGATCTGTGGGAGTTAAAAATAGACTGGGACGAGTTACCGCCTCCACACGTGGTGGAGAAATGGAGTCGTTTCAAGGCGGAGCTACCGTTGTTGTCACAGATGGTTATACCACGTCATATCGGAGTAGTGGAAAATGGAGTTATATCTCTTCTGGCTTTTGCGGACGCCAGTGAAAAGGCATACGGCGCAGCCATTTATATACATTGCCAAACACCCGATGAAATCAGTGTAAATTTCTTATGCGCGAAGTCGCGTGTCGCCCCTCTCAAAACTGTATCCTTAGCTCGCCTGGAATTGTGTGCCGCTGTGTTGATGTCAAAGTTAGTGAGAGTGGTTTTAGATAACTACGACCGTCGCTGTAAAATCAATCGCATTTTTGCGTTCTCGGATTCCACTGTAACATTACACTGGATCCATTCTAGCCCTCATAAATGGAAAACCTTTGTGGCGAATCGTATTGCTAAAATACAAGACAATTTGCCACCTTCTCATTTTTATCACATTTCGGGAAAGACAAATCCTAGTGATTGTTTGTCACGAGGTCTCAGCCCTGCTCAACTTCTCGAGCACACATTGTGGTTCAAGGGTCCCTCATGGATGCAGAAGGAGTTTTCTCAATGGCCGATCCAACCTTTTCACGCAGATATGGATGTAGCGGTTCCTGAAGCAAAAACCGTATCATTGGCAACGGTCGAGCCGGTAGAGCCTATCTTATATGCCTTATCTCAAAGGGTATCTTCTTGGCCCAAATTACTGCGTGTTGTGGTATACGTGCTGAGGTTCGCGAGAAAATTAAAATCCCGTGGCATTCCTAATGCGGAAGATTTAGGTCAGGCAGAATTGGCGATAGTTCGGTCGCTGCAGGCAGTTCATTTTTCGGAATCGATGAAGGCCATATCGGCTGGTAAACCGTGTTCGAAGAGTTTGCAGAAACTACGACCATTTGTTGTTGACGGAGTCTTGCGCGTTGGAGGGCGGCTAGGAAATTCTAATCTTACATTCGATCATAAACACCCTATACTGTTGCCGCAGAAGGATCATATGGTTAACATAATCATTGATCATACTCACCGCGAAAATTGTCACGCTGGTCCCCATTTACTGTTGTCTATACTTAGGCAGCGATTTTGGATTTTGGCAGGAAGAAACATTGTTCGTTCGCGCGTTCACTTGTGCAATTTTTGCTTTCGTGCTCAACCAAAGGCTTGCTCTCCTCCTGTGATGGCTGATTTGCCCGAGTGTAGACTGCAAGTATCGAAGCCATTTGCGCATACTGGGTTGGATTATTGTGGACCTATAAATATTACTCTCACACGCAAGCGAGGTGTGCATAGCCAAAAGGCTTACATCTGCGTCTTTATATGCCTTACTACTAGGGCCGTGCATGTGGAGGTTGTTCCCGATTTGAGCACTGAGTCATTTCTCAATGCACTGAAGAGGTTTTTAGGTAGGCGCGGGCCTGTAGAAAAGTTGTTTTCTGACAACGGCACTAATTTTGTTGGTGCACGGGCTTATTTAGATGAGCTTCACAAGCTCTTACAATCGGACCAACACAAAAGTCAATGGAATTGCGAGTTAGCTAACCAACGTATTAAATGGCAAATGATACCGCCTAATGCTCCTCATTTTGGAGGTGGTTGGGAGAGTACTGTTAAATCTTTTAAGACTCATTTATTCCGCTCAATTGGCGCTCAATTATTGACATACGAAGAGCTTCTGACCGTGTTGATTCAGATAGAAGCTGTACTGAACTCAAGGCCGTTAGGGCAGGCATTGACCTCGGATCCTTCGGAACCAGTAGCTTTAACGCCTGCACATTTTTTGCATACCGTTCCATTGCGTTCACTTCCATCTGTGCCAACTACAGAGAACATAGATAAAATCCGCTCTAGATTTTTACTAATAGACAAGCTCGTTCAATCGTACTGGAGTAGATGGAGTATGGAGTATTTAAACACTCTTCAAGTGCGTGAAAAATGGCTGACGGATTCTAATCCTATTCAAAAGGGTACTGTGGTTTTGATAATGCAGAATAACACTAGTCCATTGCACTGGCCATTAGGTGTAATTCAAGAGACATATCCCGGATCCGATCGCCGAACGCGCGTTGTTCTAGTGAAGACCAAGGGGGGCATTTTGAAACGTGCAGTAGCTCGGCTATGTCCGTTGCCTGCACAATAGAAAAATATTGGATTGAAGATAATAGAATAGTAATTGTATTTATTTACCTATTAATGTTGTCCCATTTGTATGTATGTATTAATGTATTTTTATTATAAATTTCAAGTACGTCGTACTTTCTCAGTCGACTAAACCCACCATTGGGTTGTGCCTTAGTATGGTGTAACTCAATGTACTTTATTGAAAGGGGATCCTTTCAAAACCGGGGGCTGTGTTTGGGCCATTTAAAAACGATGAGGTTACCATTCAATGCAAGGTTGGGTAAAGGGCTCACTTAAACCTCGCGCGCGAAATCGCGCCAGCCAATAAGAGCGCGCGCTGCGACGTCGTGCGAATCCCGTATGGGTGACTCCCGCGCTCGCACGCCACCTGTGTCATCTTTGCTCCGGCCATGTTTTGTTGAAAAAGTGCGTGTGGAGTATCGTATCAAGAAACTAAATATTTAAAGGGAATTGGTATCTAATAGTGCGCTCAAAGTGTTTTGTGCATCACAAAGAACTGAAAACGCTCTTGTGGAGTGCGGTTGAGTGCATATTATATGTGGAAATTCGGAGGCGCCGCACCACGCCGTCGCCGGTTCCAGCACGGGGATTTGGACATTATATTCCACTGTATCTGCTAGCTGTAGCGTCAAGGTGAGTGGGCTTACGCCTTTTCCTTTAGCTTGTCTGGTAGCCACATCAAAAATGTACCTCAGAGCCTCCCGGAGTCCGATTCAGTAATTACCTTTTCCCATTTTTGTGGCCTATGGCCCTCACAAGTACAGTATCATTTTATTCTATTTATATACAATTTAATATATTTAATTTATTTTCATTAATCAATACAATACAATTTAATTTAATTTGAATTGTGAACTAACAGTGTAGTATAGTAGTGGTAGGTTTCTCGTATGCGAGAGGCCGTCTGGGTGGGTACCACCGCTTTGCCAGTTATTCAGCCGCCTAGCAGTAGTGCGCAAGCATTACTGTGTTCCGGTTTGAAGGGCATTGTAGCTGGCGAAATTACTGGGCATTATGAGACTCAACAGCTAATTGTCTCAGGGTGACGAGCGCAGTGCAGCGCCGCGCAAGATTTTGCAAAACAAAGTTCTGGGTGGTGCTGTTATTGTTATGGGCTGGCGTATTGCTTACCATCAGGCAAACGACCAGCTCGTCTCGTCACTCAGTTACATAAAAAAAAATACTATGGACCACGTTGTCTGAAAGAAATGTTTTTTTTTTATTTAAACCTAGGTACTACACTATCCCTAGAGTTGTTGAGACCTGTGTCCCTTTATTCCAGGTGTCAGCTGCCATCTCTCAGACGCTACAGAACCTGAACACGAATTCTGAAACTCTGCAGACTCCATTTTCTGATGCTGACCTCGCTAACATGTTCAACAATTTCAACCTCTCTGAGGGGTCACAGGTAACATAACATGAATCCCTTTGTATCTAATTAACCAACTTCAAAATAGGAGGAGGTTCTCTGTTCGATTGTGTTTTTTTTATGTTTGTTACCTCAGAACTCCGTCATTTATGAACCGATTTGAAACATTCTTTTTGTGTTGTGTTCAGTATAGCTACGAAGTGGTCCCATATAAATTTCATCGATATGTGACCTTGGACTTCGAAGATACATTGAAGTAGGTTTCTAAAAATTAATTATAATTTTATACTTTGAAAGGAACGAGTGTGGCTCAGTGAGAGAACGTGCGACTTTCGATCCGACGGACCTGAGTTCGAATCCCATTGGCCCCGCACCACTGATTTTCTTTATATGTGCGGATCTAACACTTGCTCTAAAAAACGGTGAAGGAAAACATGAGGAAACCGGCATGTCCAAGAATTTATCACAAAAATTCAAGGACATGTGACATCCACCCGCACTGGGCCAGCGTGGTGGATTATGGCCCGTACTCTCTCTATGAGAGAAGGCCCGAGTCCCAGCTGTGGAAATGTGATGGGCTGATGATGATGATGTTGATCTAACACCTTTAAACGAGCAATTCTTGTATATATGTATATGTCGCAGCCAACTGGCTTAATCAGCCGTTCAATCAACAGCCTAGCCTCTTTACTAAACAGCGCCGTTCAACTCGCGGCCTGAATGTTATTCCCTGATGATATTCTGATGTTTTGAAAAATCCTTTATACTTTTAATGGAAAAACCACCTTAATAATTTTGGTTATAATTATATATATTTATATAATAATTATGGGCTCAAAAAATATCGAGGATAATTAGCACGTCTCGTCACTATTGTAAAAAAATAGTGCCCATAAAGTATTGCATTTTTTCAGTATGGTTCATTACTTCAATAATTACGGAACTACATAGGCGTGCATATGTCAAAAGTTAAATAAATAGTTGGACAGAGTATAGTAGGATTTCTCTACCAAAATTTGGAGCTCTTGGCATGCCAAATTTCTTACCGAATAGGGGATCGGACAACTTTTCAGAAAGTGTTTTAAATTAACTACAATTAATATATTATAACCATGAAAAATACTATTTTAATTAAATAACGCTCTTAAAGTACCTAAAACTATGTTTAAATATTATGTTTCAAATATTGCCGCGCAAAATGTCACCTCAAAACTTGTGACGTCATATGAATGTAAAAAACGACTACGAAAGAAAACTTGCAAAGAGATTTAAATACGTTTTGTTAAGTTTGGGGACTATATTGTAGTAATGGAACGAAAAAATTAGCAAAAATACATTTTATGAAACGCAAAAACGTAAAATAAACACAAGCTTGACTCACGACATTTGCCTACAAATGACGTCATGCGCTGTGGTTGTTGTTTCGTTTGAGATGAAGAACAGATTGAAAATGTCAGAATTATTAGATTTTATTTATTGATTTAAATTTAAATCATTATTATTTCACAAAAATATTGATTGAATGATCTTACTGGTTCGACGATCATTCGTTCTGACTACATTTTAGATTTTTTCTCGATTTATGTCCGATCCCCTGTTGTCGTTGCTTCCAGGAGAACAACATGTTCGTTCCGTTCATGCAAGGCATGATGCAGTCTCTGCTCTCCAAGGAGGTGCTCTACCCATCTCTCAAAGATCTAGTGGACAAGTACCCCGCGTGGCTACAACAGAACAAGGGGAACATAGAACAGACTGAATATGAAAGGCAAGTTTTTTTATGTACCTAAAATGACGAGACGAGCTGGTCGTTTGCCTGATGGTAAGCAACACGCCATAACAATAACAGCACCACCCATAAAATTGTTTTGCAAAATCCTGCGCGACGCTGCACTGCGCTCGTCACCCTGAGACAATTAGCTGTTGAGTCTCACAATGCCCAGTAAATTCGCTGGCTATGTCACCCTTCAAACCGGAACACAGTAATGCTTGCGCACTACTACTTGGCGGCTGAATGGCAAAGGTAAGTTTTTATATTTAAGGGTCGTCCATTAAAAAATTAAATTCATTTATTTCATACAACAAGGTCCACAGTATTTTATTCAAAAAAGGAGAAGGTTCTCTATTCGATTATATTTTTTTTTGTTACCTCAGGTGGCCTAAAAAGGCCACTTTAAACGAATCATAATATGATTCACTTTAGAAATCGCTAAATGGGCACTAGCTACGAATTCATAATAAATTATTATGAATTATGTAAATGAAATTAAAAATAATTTATTATGAATTCGTAGCTAGTGACCATTCATAATAATACTCTACTAACATTCATATATTCATAATAAATTATTATGAATTATGTAAATGAAATTAATCATAATTTATTATGCATTCGTAGCTAGTGACCATTCATAATAATACTCTACTAACATTCATATATTCATAATAAATTATCATGAATTATGTAAATGAAATTAATCAAAATTTATTATGAATTCGTAGCTAGTGACCATTCATAATAATACTCTACTAACATTCATATATTCATAATAAATTATTATGAATTATGTAAATGAAATTAATCATAATTTATTATGAATTCTTAGCTAGTGACCATTCAGAATAATACTCTACTAACATTCATATATTCATAATAAATTATTATGAATTAGGTAAATGAAATTAAAAATAATTTATTATGAATTCGTAGCTAGTGACCATTTTGCGATTTCTAAAGTGAATCATATGATTAATTTAAAGTGGCCTTTTTAGACCTGCAGAACTCCGATGAACCGATTTGGTAAATTATTCTTGCGTTGGGTTCAGTATAGCTACGAAGTGGTCCCACATAAACTTCATCGATATGTGACCTTGGACTTCGAAGATACGTTGAAGTCGGGTTTTTGTTTGATATAACGTACACTTGTTACTTTATTAAGACAACAAGGTCGATAGTATTCTTAAAGGCTTTTATTTAACTTGCAATGTTTGTGTCAAATCTTACAAGTTGAATCAGAACCACTTCCTCTTATCCTACGGAGTTGAAATTTCGCATTGTCAATGTCCGATGACAGCAATATTATGGTGACAGCTGATCTGATGATGGAGCCTAAAGGTGGGCAATGGAACTCCTTGACGGATAATCGTACTCTAGTGTTTGGGCTCATTTAATCTGCTCGCGGTTTCGATTACGAATTTGTTAAAAGCTTGTGTTAAAAACATTATTTTTTAACATAAATCATGTTTTAGGAGGCATCTTAATCACCATGATTAAAACAAAATTAAAAATTAAATTAAATTATGTTGCATTAATCAAATTGAATTATTTCTAATTAAAAATTACACAATAATAACAATAAAAAATACAGCCAGCCAGCCTCTGTGGTGTAGTGGTTGGGCAGGTTGGCTCAAATCTCATACATCACTGAGGTTGCGGGTTCGATTCCCGCGACGGGACAAATTTCTGTGCACAGAAAAAAAAGCGCAAGCATTTGTTTCGTGTCTGGGTGTTGTGGGACCATGGTCCTCGTAGTTCCTGGTTCCCTAGATACAGGGAATCCTAGTTATGAGCCAGGATCTATGTATGTGATCGTTGGGCGTTATTTATTTATTATTATTATTAATAGACTAAATATATATATTAACGTGATATATTTTCTACTTCTATTCATTGACTCACGTCTGACATGCAAATCGATACACTGTCGATGAAAAATAGAATTTATTCGTTCCGCTATAATCTTCAGTATTTCGTTTTCCATTGATATTTTAGGGTTAAACGGGAACCCTATTATTAAGACTCTGCTGTCCGTATGTCTGTCTGTCACCAGGCTGTATCTCATGAACCGAAATAGTTAGTTGAAATGTTTACAGATGATGTATTTCTGTTGCCGCAATAACAACAAATACTAAGAAACAATAAAATAAATATTTAAGGGGGCTCCCATACAACAAACGTGATTTTTTGTCGGTTTTATAGATAATGGTACGGAACCCTTCGCGCGCGAGTCTGACATGCACTTGGCCGGTTATTATTTAGCAGCTTCTAGTGATACGTGGCGAGGTTATAGACTACCCTAACCTACCCTCAATCACATGTATTTTGTTAGAACAAAGTATATTACAAATTTTCAGAAATTTTATTCTTAAGTAGTACCAGGCGTAGCGCACTCCGCACTGTAGGTACGAAGCTACAAGTACATAGCCGGACACCGACGGCGGGTCGCGCGTCGTTACACGTGCCGCGTCAGAAGAGATAAGAGCGGCGCGATAGAAAGAGACGCGCTCTGTAGGTTAATATGACTGGTAGGTATGCAGCGCTACGCGAGCTGAATTAAATTTTATTGCGTCATAGCAAGAGTCGCTATTTGTTTAAATTTCTTTGCGGAGTGATGCTTCTGTCCCTTAGTATTCTGTGATACAGGTATAATCCATTTTAATTCTGGATTAAGCACCGTGATAATGTCGAGACAGACATTTATGTGATAATCCTAATAAGCTATATTCATACAAAATTTCATCTAAATTCGTTTAGTCATTACATTTATACTTTTCGTTTGTTTACTACAAATTGTAACAAACATCCATCTTCCCCAGGTTCGAGAAACAACAGCAGCTGATGCAGCTCGTGTGTGCAGAGCTGGAGCCTGAACAAGAATCAGACCCAGAAGATGTCAAGAAGAAGAGGTTCGAGACGGTGCTGGAGCTCATGCAGAAGGTATGCTTGAGAGTCTTAAGTTGTTAAATAATTAGGACGGAGAACAAGCGAATTCCAGAAAACTATTTAAAAAACCCCCAAAACAAAAAACCTATATAAAGTAAAAAACGGCTCAACCAACTTTGATAAAACATGTCTAAGAACCACCGCTAGAAAACCTGCTTTCAAATAAAAAAGTCAGCGTCCAAAGCGGTTCACCCGTTTAAGAGCTACGGGTGTGTGGCACCATAGCTCTTAAACGGGAGTACCGATACACAGACAACATAGTGGCCAAACTTATAACACCCCCTCCTTTTGGCAACGGTGGTTAAAAAAAATAGTATTTATATATATATATATATATATATATATATATAGTGTATGTATATATATATAGTATGTATATATATAGTGGTGGTTAAAAGATATTGCTCGAACCTGTGACTTCGGAATACCGACGCCTTAACCACTGGGCCACCGAGCCAACTGCTCGAGCAACCAAATAATAGTAGTAGGAAGTAGAATAGTAGAACTCGTGGTAGGTCTCTCGTATGCGGGAGGCCGTCTGGGTAGGTACGACAGCTTTGCCAGTTATTCTACCGACGAGTAGTAGTGCGCAAGCGTTAATGTGTTCCGGTTCGAAGGCATTGTAGCCATCGAAATTACTGGGCATATGAGACTTAATATCTGAGGTCTCGGGGTGATGAGCGCAATGCAATGCTACGCAGTCTTTTCTATGGTGTTAAACGTTCTGGTTGGCACTGCAATTGTAATGGCCGTGCGTGGTGCTTACCATCAGGCGAACGACTTGCTCTCCTCATCAATTCTGCAAAAAAGAATGTATTTGTTAATTTTATAATCATTTTTCCAGATGCAAGACTTAGGCCAGCCTCCTACGGAGCTAGTCGGGGACATTGCCTCCCCTCCGCAGGGCTTTGCCCCGCCAGTCAACGACGGTGGACAGTGTTCCGTCATGTAGTGCATTGGAGGGGCGAAGCGCCATGACGAAAACACTCGTGGCTTTGACAAAGGAGCTTTGTTAATATGGCGAAGTTGTGAAGTGATGTTTCGAAGCAATACGAAGTGATTAGTGTTTTGGGGCAATTCGAAGTGTTTTGAAGCAACTCGAAGTGTTTTGAGCAATTCAGAGTGTTTTATAGCAATTCAGAGAGTTTTGAGGAAAATTAAAAAGAGGCAATTTAAAATGTTTTATGGCAATTGTAAGTGATTTTTAATTGTAATTCGGAGTTATTTAGAGCATGGAGTCTTTTATACTAATAAGCATATTGTACTTTAATCCCAAGTGGTAAAAAGCAGTCCCAAGTGGTAAAAAGGGGTTTTTAGTAAAGATTATCACCGCATTTTATTTCATGTTAATCGGAAATATTTTATATCATTGTTATGTGCTGAAAAACAATTATAATTGTGATAAAGCATTTTGAAGTTTCTAGAGCAATTTTAAATGATTCAAAGCAATTCGAAGAAGCAATAGATAGTGTTTTAGAGCAATTCGAAGCGTTTTAAAGCAATTCGAAGTGTTTCAAAGCAATTCAAAGTGTTTCAGAGCAATTCGAAGTGTTTCAAAGCCTTTTAAAGTGTAGTTAAGTGTCTCGAAGCGTTTTTTAACCGACTGCGCACGTAAAGGATGCGTTTTAATGACTATTTGGTGCTTAGTGGTAAATGTGACATATAGTGATGGGGTTAAATGATTTTAATTGATATAAAAAACTTATGTACAGTTTTAGTTAAAGATAGATTTTAACTATGATTGTACGTAATTTAATTAAAAAATGTATAAAAAAAATCGGTAGCCGGACAGTATTTAGTAATAATATATAAAACTCACTGATAATTTTAATAGCATTTAATTAAATTATATTCTATTATTTCTGCTAACTAATTTTGTGATTTTGATAAAAATTAAGCGACGCTAAACTTTGTATGCGAGGACGAAAAGTTGAAGCTTCACTGGACATTGAGTGGGTAAACAACTCTTGTAAAATATACAACATATGTAAAGTTGACAAGTTTTGTAAAGTTGACAAGTTTTGTAAAATTGACAACTCTTGTAAAGTTGACAAATCTTGTAAAGTTGACAACTCTTGTAAAGTTGACAAGTGTTGTAAAGTTGACAACTCTTGTAAAGTTGATAACTCTTGTAAGGTTGACAACTCTTGTAAAGTTGACAATTTTTGTTAAGTTGACAACTTTTGTAAACTTGAATTTCTGGGCATATGTTTAATGTTTTTGAGTGACGAGCGCAATTCCGTTGCTACGCTATATTTTGCACAGTATAAAAGTTCTGGGTGGCACTGCAATTGTCATAGCGCGTGGCGCTTGCCATCAGGCGAACGACTTGCTTGTCTCGTCACTCGTTTACAAAATATTTACTAGAATCTGACATTCTTTATTAATTTTACTAAAGTTGTAAAACCTCGCCTTACATGTAAAAATTAAATAATAAAATTTTGGCCAAAGACCAAATTTGTTGGATTTTATACAAATTTGTATAAAAACAGTTTTGTATATAATATTGTAAGTGCCAAAGATGTTCAACATGCATTTATTACAAAGGGGCTTGAAAACTTTTTTGAATATTTTTTATCTCCGTAACATAAGCCACCAAGTAGTACACAAGCATTACTGTGTCTAACCGTTGTAGCCAGCGAAATTACTGAGCCTATTAGCTGAGACTCAACTAGATTTCTCAGGGTGACGAGCGCAGTGCAGTGCGGCACAGGATTTTGCAAAACAAAGTTCTGGGTGGGTCTGACTGTCTTGGGCAGGCGTTTTGCTTACCATCAGGCGAACGACCAGTTCGTCTCGTCACTCAATTCCATAAAAAAACATGCCCTATCCATATAAAGGATGTGGAAAAATTTTGGGACCTTCGGGTAAACTTCCTCACTGCAAAAGAAAAGGTACTAACAATGAAGGTCGCAAATTTTTGACACGCTGTATAACTATTAACGTCTTTACGACGCCATTTTGAAAAACAAAATGGCGCATCAATGCCAGCTTACATACAAAAATTTTCAAGCCCTTTGACAGCCCAGCGGTTCTCAATCTTACCTTGGACAAATATAAAGTTATAAAATTTGAGGTCATGTGACGTCCTCCAACCCGCACTGAGCAGGCGTGGTGGATTATAACCCGTACTCTCTCATCTCCGAGAGATGACACCCAATGATATGTTAAAAGCACAAAAATACTGTTTTTAATTATAAATTGATATTTATTATTAATACAATTTGATTTATTATGTATAATACTATTTTTATTTATTAGTTGTTTAGTTTCGTTGTTTATTGAAAATATTAAAATTGTATAAAATTTTGTTTGTTTTTTCCTTTAACCCTTTAAAACCTAAGTTCAAGTTCAAAAGTTCTTTATTTAGTTTTGTCGTCACAGACGCACTTATGAACGTCAATTATTACAATGACTACCACCGTATCGGAAAAAGAACCACTACTCAGAAGATACGGCAAGAAACTGAGGGGCATATTTTTAAAACTTTTGTTACAATATTTTGTTTGTTTTTGACAATATTATGTTTCTTATGTGCCAGTTGGCTACTTGGCAGAAGCGGAATGTTCCATGCATCTTTGTCTTCTATGTAATTACTAACTGTATAGTATGCTTTTTTTCATTAGAATATTTTTCACACGCAATTTGAATCTACTTTCTAGAATGTTTTTATGTAATTCTCGACAGCCTCTGTGACATAGTGGTTGGGCAGGTTGGCTCAAATCTTACACCACTAAGGTTGCGGGTTCGATTCCAGCGACGAGACAAATATTTCGTGTCTGGGTGTTTTGGGATGATCCTCGTAGTTCAGGTTCCCTAGATCAGCGGATCCCAATTATTTTTAGCTATGGAACCCTAAGTTATTGACCTAATTTTGGCGGAAACCCAACATATATTTTAACCGACTTCAAAAAAGAGGAGGTTCTCAATTTGACTGGTTTTTTTATGTTTGTTTATGAATTCATTTTATGTTTGTTTTTTTGTTTGGTAGGTCATACTTCAGAGGTAGTCCCATATAAATTTTATCGAAATTAATTCAGTACTTTTGCGCAGGACCAGTACCTATATCGATAAAAATGCCGACCAGCGTCGGTAATAGGGGATCGGACTGTAATCGAGAAGAAGTCTAAAATGTAGTTAGAACGAATGTTCGTCGAACCAGAAAGATCCTTCAATCACTATTTTTGTGAAATAATAATGATTTATATTTTTAAATCAATAAATAATTCTGACATTTTTAATCTGTTCTTCATCTCAAACGAAACAACAATCACAGCGCATGACGTCATTTGTAGGCAAATGCCGTGAGTCAAGCTTGTGTTTATTTTACGTTTTTTCTTTTCACAAAATGTATTTTTGCTAATTTTTTCGTTTTACTACAATATAGTCCCCAAACTTCACAAAACGTATTAGAATCTCTTTGCAAGTTTTATTTCGAAGAGTTTGTCGTTTTCTACTTACATAAATATGACGTCACAAGTTTTGAGGTGACCTTTTGCGCGGCAATATTTGAAACAGTATTTAAAGATAGTTTTAGGTACTTTAAGAGCGTTATTTAATTAAAATAGTATTTTTCATGGCTATATATATTCATTGTAGTTAATTTAAAACACTTTCTGAAAAGTTGTCCGATCCCCTATTCTCGGAGTCCCAGTGACCTGTTCACGGAACCCTAAGGTTCCGCGGAAAACCTATTAGGGACCGCTGCCCTAGATACAGGGAGTCCTAGTTAGGGGCCAGGATCTATGTATGTGATCGTTGGACTTGGACGTATTTATTTATTGTTATTATTTAAGATTGCAAACATCATCGAAGACAAGAGCCTAATTATAATGTATTATACAATAATAAGGAAGCCTAAATAGGTAATTGTCAGCATATTGAAGCACGTTCATGTTTTATGATGACGCAAATTTTTGTTAGAGTAGGTAATAATACGTGCAGAAGTGACACTGACGCGTTCCGGGTAAAATATGCCTACGTCCATTTATTTTATATTTTTAGCCCAACTTAAAAAAAGGATGAGGTTCTCAATTCTATTGCTTTTTATATGTGTTACCTCATAACTCCGTCATTTATAAACTGATTTAGAAAAGTTGTATTCAGTATAGCTACGAAGATGAAATTTATATGGGACCACCCATATAAATTTCATCGATATTCGACCATGGACTTTTTTTTTTCTACAATTTTTTATAGACCATTGGTACGACCTTGGACTTCGAAGATACATTGAAGTCGGTTTTTTGTTATAGAATTAAATTATGTTCACCTACTTACTGTGTTCCGGTTGGAAGGGCGCTGTAGCCAGCGAAATTACTGGGCATATGAGACTTAATATCTGATGTCTCGGGGTGATTAGCGCAATGCAGTGCTACGCAGTACTTTTTTATGGTATTTGAAGTTCCAGGTGGCAGTGCAATTGTTATGGGCAGGCGTGGCGCTTACCATCAGGCGAACGACTAGCTCGTCTCAGTATTCACTTCCATAAAAAAATTGATAATATACTCTTATGGTGGTAAGCTCCACGCCTGCCCATAACAATTGCAGAGCCACCCAGAACTGTTTATACATTAAAAGCACTGCGTAGGACCGAATTGCGCTCATCACCCCGAGACATCAGATATTAAGTCCATGCCCAGTAACTTCGCTGGCTACAATTCCCTTCAAACCGGAACACAGTAATGCTCGCGCACTACTGTTTGGCAGCAGAATAACTGGCAAAGCTGTACAGACGGCCTCCCGTATAGGAGAGACCTAAGTACCATGAGTGGTAGGCATTTTTTTTGCTAGTATCGCACGCGCACGCGTATGTCCTATCTAGGTTAAGTTTATAATTTACTACTCTTTAATTATTTATGTTATAATTATTACAAAGTAGGTATGTACGTGTTTTTTTTCTAATGCAGTTTATTTTTATGCGCCTTAAAGTAAATTCACATCTTTATACATATTAATACATAATTAGGAATATTTTTTGATACTTAATTTTTGTGATAAGTTTTTGTGGATCTTTGTGGTAGGTAAACATTTATTTATTTCCGAAATGTACACGGAATGGATTCGCCAGTCTGCCTGTGATCGTGCTGAAGCTAAAATACCAGGTAATTATCTATATCTATACTTATAATAAAACGGTAACGAGGCGGCTACTGTACATTGAAGATATTTTGTTTTTTACCTGAATGGTAAGCGGTTACCGTCGCCTATAGACACCTGCAACACTCGGGGCAGTACTAGTGCGTTGCCTACCTTTAAGGGCCCTTTTCACCTTTCTCTTAAAGTGCCCCATATTATAGCTCCGCGGGAAAACCTTGGCCGGTAGTCCATTCCATATCTTGCAGGTGTGCGGTAAGAAAGATCTGGCGAATGTGAGAATATGTGATTTCCATACATCTATAATATGTGGATGGGCTTTCGCACGATGTCGGGAAATACGGTGTTAAAATCGTATAATAGATAATTTTATGAAAATCTATTTTCTAAGAGTATTTGGAAGCAACAGAACCCAAACATACAGTTTTTAAAAACATATAAATTTGTTTTGTGTCTGTGTGTTGTGGGCGCCCTCGTAGTTCCTGATTCCCTAGGTACAGGGTATCCTAGTTAGGGACCAGAATGTATGTAAGTTATAGTTGAGCGAAAAAATAATGCAACGACGAGTTATTTATCTGAGTCTCTGTATATGTCGCCGTAACATTGTAGATACCGTTAGATTATAATCTATCTCGCGAGATTGTAAACTGTCGAAAGATTATGAACCGTCGCATTATGTTTCGGTAGATTATAATCTATCGAAGTGAAACTGTTAAAACGTGAATATAATATACATATTCGCGGCGTTGGGGTGGCCCAAGGGCCACCCCCGCCTTACTCTAATATACCGAGGGCTGCCCATTATAAGCTTTTTTTTATGTAACTGAATGACAAGACGAGCTGGTCGTTTGCTGTTGGTAAACAATACGCCAGCCCATAACAATAACGGCACCACCCAGATCTTTGTTTTGCAAAATCTTGCGCGGCGCTGCACTGCGCTAGTCACCCTGAGACAATTAGCTGTTGAGTCTCATAATGCCCAGTAATTTGATTGTAAGCACTATGTTACGGTTCACAATCTTTCGACAGTTTATAATCTCGCGAAATATATTAAGATAGATTACAATCTAACGGTATTTACAATTTTACGGAGACTTAAACAAATTCTGTCACCAAACTGACACTGCCTACACACCTTCCATGTGGTCTTGTCTTAAATGCTTATCAAAGTCAAAGTCAATAATCATGTATTGACATTGTTGAGTTTATTAAATAGGCACAAAAATGCACTTTTATCGTCATACCTCTCTCGAATAAACGGGTACCTATGCTGAAAGTCAGCCTTGCGTGAGCTGTGAGGCTTACGCAGCTCAGTGCTGAGCATATCCTTATTGCTGCTGTTTTTGTGCTTATAAGTATTGTGTCTCTAAATTCTATGTCTACAGTTTGGCAATAAATAATTTCTTTCTCTCTTTCTTCTTTCTGATAAACACATAATACAAATCAAATTCAAAATATGTTAAAAATTATCACTTAAGTTAACATGACTGATATAAAGGTAAGCATGTCTACCTATTTCTTTATCATACTCAAATTGAAGTCCTCGAAAAGAAATGCGAATACCGACTCTACCAGTGCTTCGGAAATACGCCCGCTAGAGAAGATAGCACCAAGAAACTCTGCGGGGATGTCTCTATTTTCAACTCTATTAAAATGTCTCAAAATATGACAATGAACAATTAGGTATAAATCAGAATTATCAAGAAGTGCGAATGAAATGTCCCTTTACCATAGTCATAGTATACATTATTAAGAACTAAAGCTTAAGCATTAATTTGAGGTCAACACGATATACGATTGGCGCTTGAGAGACATATGGGTACAGGGGTAGATCATGGTCTGTTCACGAATATGACTAGCCATCATTATATCGTATTCTTATAAGGTTTATAACGAATATGGCCCAGTGAGAGCACGTGCGCACCCATGTTCGAATCCCGCTGGCCCCGCACCACTTGCTCTAAAACGGTGAAGGAAAACATCGTCAGAAAACCGGCATGTCAAAGAATTAAACACAAAATTTCAAGGACATGTGACATCCACCCGCACTTTGCTAGCTAATGAGCTGATGATGATGAACGATGATTAGATTTGTAGTTTGAGCTGATAACCACCGTTTTGGATTTATCCATGATGATAGCGCTAATTATGCTGGTGGATTTTGGAGTGGTAGGCTCTGGCCGTGGTTGTAATACCACCCACCGAACAAAGCCATGCCGTCAAGCGACCTTGTCGTGTTTCGGGAGGATGTTCGGTTAACCATCGGGGCGACGGATCTGAGCAGCCGCTCAACTGCCGTCTCTATCTAGATCTATGTGCTCCATCTTAGGCCACATCATCGCTTCACATCAGGCGAGATAGTGGCCAAACATAGATTTGTTAAGCGTAAAAAAAATACCAACTGCGCTTTTTTCCAGACATGGACCCAGCATTAGCGTTAGAAGTCGAGATACTGTCCCGCCAGAAGGCGATGATCCAGGCGACGTCGGGCGGAGACTCGGACGTCCAGAGGTTTTATAACGACTCCACGATCTTCATCACTGGAGGCTCCGGGTTTTTGGGGAAGCAACTGGTGGAGAAACTGTTCAGGTAAGGATTCCTTCTAGTTAGATAATGTTGCCACATGTCTCTATAACGGCTGAACAAATTGTGATAAAATTTGGTATGTACTTTAGGTCCTGGAATTGGAATAGTAAAAGAAAGAAAGAAAGAAAAAATAAATAAATAGGAATAGAATATAGGATACTTCATCACACGCACACAATCAAATCAAAATCTCTTTATTCATTTTGGCATCACAGACGCACTTATGAAGGTCAAATTATCACAATGACTCTACCACCGTATCGGAAAAAAACCACTACTCAGAAGATACGGCAAGAAACTGAGGGGCATTTTTTTTTAGGGATTTTGTTACAATTTGTTGGTTTTCTACAATGTTATGTTTCTTATGTACCAGTTGGCTACTTTGCAGAAGTGGAATGTTCCCAGCATTTTAGTCTTCTATATAATTACGAACAGTATAGTATATGCTCTTACCATTAGAACAGTCTTTACGCGTAATTTGAATTTACTTTCTGTGAGCTCCGTTATACATTTTGGAATTCTCAGACATTTATAATATCGGGATGTTTATCTTCTGTTTCAGAGCGTGCAAGATAAGAAAAATATATTTACTGCTAAGACCGAAGAAAGGGAGAAAGGCTCAAGAACGGCTTCAAGAAATTTTGGAAGACCCGGTTTGTAATTTTTCTTCTACGTTCGAAATTTTCTCAAAGAATGGGGGTTCTTTATAGACAGAGGGCTTGCCTGATGTGTGTGTTCATGGAGATCTGCAACAGAAGCATTCCTTACTCCGTTAGTTCTTTCCACCTGTTGTTAAGTGACGATGCGGTCGATGATGTAGCACGCTCACCTAGAAGAAACCTGTTCACTATTGTCTTAAAGACACCCAGATTATAGCTAACCGGAAACAAAGATGCTGGCAGAGTTTCACTCCTTGGCCGTTCGTATTATGAAGGTCTAAGCAAAGCGCTTGTTCCATTTTCCTAATTGAAGAACTTGCCCGTCTGATTACTGAGTAACATAAAAAAACTATTGATTCCTTCATTAGGTATACGCAACTCTCCTCAAGCTGCAGCCGTCCTTTGCAGACAAGATCGTGTGTCTGCCGGGAGACGTGGCGGAGCTCAGGCTTGGACTTAGCGATGATGACTGGAACACCGTTTGTAATGAGGTAAGTGTGCCTCTTACTATGTAGATGCATGCTAAGCCTCTAGTATGCGAGGTGCTGTCTGGGTTTGTAACAAAGATGCCGGCAGGGAGTTCCACTCCTTGGCAGCCATCTTGAAAAATGGCTGAATCCAACGCCACCAAAAAAAAAATCAACATTCATTTAATTTTACGTAACTATTGTACTCACAACAACCAACTAAATAAACCGACATCCTTCAGATCGTGAATTTATTTAACCTACAACTACCAACTAACTATTCAGAGATTGTAGGGCGCACACTACTACGCACCCACATCTTTGTGGTCCTTCGCAATAAGTACACGTGGGACATATCGCGCGTCGGGTGTGAACATACTTTGATTGTTTCTACAAGTACTATAACTACCAAATATAAAAATAATATATAGAATTTTTGATTTTTATATAACCAGTATGCAATCAGCCACTCCCTGCGCAGACGCAGACACTTTTCTATGTCCAGTTGATTCCACTTGACACATACTCGTCAAAAACTGACCAAAAAGTGTTCGGTGTAAGTAACTGGAAACTAGTCGTCAGTTGAAGACACAATCAACATTAACAAAGTACTTCAATCTGTGTCCTACTGGACACAGCTACTACGGTTTCCTGTGAGGTGTGCCGTTCGGTAACAAAGTATCCGATCGCCGTAACCTGAAACAGCAACTACGGTTTCCTGTGAGGTGTGCCATTCGGGAACAAAGTGTCCGATCGCCGTAACCTGCCACAGCAACTACAGTTTCCTGTGAGGTGTGCCGTTTGGTAACAAAGTATCCGATCGCCATAACCTGCCACAGCAACTACAGTTTCCTGTGAGGTGTGCCGTTCGATAACAAATTATCCGATCGCCGCAACCTGCCACAGCAACTACGGTTTCCTGTGATGGTGTGCCGTGTCGGTAGCAAAAAGTGTCCACGTTTGCGCAGCGCCTTAAATGTATCTTTTCCTGCATTCTTAGAAGTATCACTGAATTTCAGGTGGACATCATCTTCCACGTAGCAGCCACCACCAGGTTCAACGAGAGCTTGCGAGTAGCGACGCTTATCAACGTCAGAGGTACCAGGGAATGCGTCAAGTTGGGGAAGGATTGTAAGAAACTAAGGTAAGGTAGGTTTCTCGTATGCGGGAGGCCGTCTAGGTGGGTACCACCGCTTTGCCAGTTATTCTGCCGCCAAGCAGTAGTGCGTGAGCATTACTGTGTTCCGGTTTGAAGGGCATAAGCATTAGCCTCCAAGCAGTAGCTTGGCGGCTGAATAACTGGCAAAATCTTTTTTTTTACACTTAATAGATCTATGTCTGGCCACTGTCTCGCCTGATGTGAAGCGATGATGTGGCCTAAGATGGAGCACATAGATCTAGAGAGAGACGGCAGTTGAGCGGCTGCTCAGACCCGCCTCCCCGATGGTTCACCGAACATCATCAATCTTAATTTTTTTAGGATGTTGTGGTCGTCAAATAAATGATTTTTCTTTGTTTTCTAGGTCGTTTATCCACGTGTCCACGGCGTACTCCCATGCAACCACCGGAAAGATTGGACAGGCTGTAAACGAGCAATTCTACCAGACGCCAGTGCCGCCCGATACGATGATACAACTTGTGGAGAGCGTGGAAGATGAGAGGCTGGAGGGGATGGCTAGCAAGTAAGTAGAGGGGGTGGATAATAAATGACGAAAGTGATAAATTTAATAACAAATTGACTATTCTATATTACTCATTCATCATCATCATCATCATCAGCCCATCACGTTCCCACTGCTGGGACACGGGCTTTCTCTCATAGAGAGAGTATGGGCCATAATCCACCACGCTGGCCCAGTGCGTGTTGGTGGATGTCACATGTCCTTGAATTTTGACATGCCGGTTTCCTCGCGATGTTTTCCTTTGCCGTTTTTACAGCGAGTGTTAAATCCGCACATAACTTAAGCAAGTCAGTGGTGCGAGGCCAGTGGAATCCAAACTCGGGTGCTTCGGATCGAAAGTCGCACGTGCTCCCACTGAGCCACACTCGCTCGGTCGTATTACTCATTAAATATTCTAAATTACTATTTTCTATTTATTTGATTCTTTTACTTGATCTATATATAGTTTTTTTTTTTTACGCTTAACAGGTCTATGTTTGTGTACTATCTCGCCTGATGTGAAGCGATGATGTGGCCTAAGATGGAGCACATAGATCTAGAGAGAGACGGCAGTTGAGCGGCTGCTCAGACCCGTCTACCCGATGGAAGAATATTAATTGCATCGTCTTCCTGTCTTCTACTTGCTGTGCCCAACAGGATCTATGATGAACTATTATAACTTATTATGAAGACCTATTTAACATTATAGAATGCAATAAAGAAATTAATTTAATTGAGTGGAATTGATAAGTAAGTTGAGACGGTTACGGACGGACGAGACGATTAAACACTTTATTATTACACCACAGTACAGTAAAAGAACAGAAGTAGATTATAAACTAAAAATTAGTGTCACAATAGTAAGTCTTATCGCTTGAAAGCGATCTCTTCCAGACGACCATGCAAGGAGAGGATCGGCTAACAATTTAACATGTACTCGTATATACCTAAATAAATAAAGCAAGTACATAGACTAAAAACATTAAAACAAAATACAAACTAAAAAAAAGTAATCTCTAAAGCCTCTTTTCTAAACAGCGCCGTTCAACTAGCTATTTGATCAAACAGCTAGGCAAATGACTTGGACCGATGACGTTTAATTACTTGCCTAGCCTGTTCATTTATGAAGCCTGTTTTCCAAAGTTTAATGAAAAATAGTACAATGAAAGAGTCTAGAGACAATAATAATGTGAATTTAGCTGCAGCCCTCGGTAGGTTAGGGTGCGGCGGGTTATTTCTGACACATAGACACCCTATCTTACGAATGACCTAAGCATTAGCCAGCCAGTTTATAAAATGTTGTTACAGACGCTATAACTGAATATCATTCAGGCCACTAGTTGAACGGCGCTGTTTAGTAAAGAGGCTAGGCTGTTAATTGAACGGCTGATTAAGCTAGTTGACTGCGACATATACATACAGCATAAAATATTAATAGATAAAATCTATATATATCTTGCCTAACTACTATATAGTTAGTACTCTTTGCTACTACTCCACAGAGTTTTCAAACAGTTTTCATGATGATATTCCAGGTTGACATCGGGCTGGCCTAACACGTACACCTTCGCGAAGGCAGTGGCGGAGGAACAGGTGCGGCTGATGGCTGATGACCTTCCCATCTGCATCGTCAGACCTTCTATTGGTATGTCAACTTTTTGTATATGTTTTTCAAATATAACAGTTGAGGAAAAAATATAACTTACAGATACCTACATAATTGCAAAAAAAAAACTAAATGATGGTGGAAACCGCAACAAAATCAATCAAGTTATAAGTTTTAAAGTTGTATAAATGTACCTACCCTCCTATACTGTATTTATTTACAGAAAAAAAAATATACCTTTACCTAGTTATTTTACTAAGCTAATAAACAAACTAAACCGAATCTGAAATATTTAAATCTGTACGAACATTTTATTGATGAATTATTATTTGAGTTGGTCTATTTTAATTTTATTTTATTTGATTTAATTTGATTTGACTGTTTTTAATTTTGATTTCATTTATTTAATAATTTATTTAATGTGTTTAGTTTAATTGTTTGACTTAATGTTTAATATGGATTTTTATCTGAAATAAATGATTTTATAATTATTAACCTTCTCGCTTAACCTCAAGTTACGTTAAGTCTTACTTGTGACCTAAATTATAAATGAGTTTTGTATGATTTCAGTGATATCGTCGCATTACGAACCAAACCCGGGGTGGCTGGACATGAGCTGCGCATTTTCAGCCAGTGGAGTGAGTCACTGAACATGTTTTTAACCTACTTCAAAAAAGGAGACGTTTTAATACCTTATAATAGAAGTTTTACTGAATTCATGCTAACCAACTCTGCTCAGCAAATTGTTTTAACAGCATGATGATGATGGTGAAGGTAATGATGATTAATCTTGATTTTATAATTTCCAGTTCGTAGTAGGCTCGGGCCTAGGCCTCATTCACGTGATGCAGACTACAGCGTCCACAGAAATAAGTCTCGTACCAGTGGACTTCGTCAACAATGCCATCATAGCTGCCGCCTGGGAGGTGGGAACGAGACAGCGCGAGCCGGAGAGGGAGACGACGATATATAACGTCGTTATGTCACAGGAGAACAAGCTAACTTGGGGCAAGTCATAATTCTTTGCAAATATATTTTTTTATAGATGTTTAACCGACTTCAAAAAAGGAGAAGGTTCTCTATTCGATTTAGGGGTCTATGTTTGGCCACTCTCTCGCCTGATGTGAAGCGATGATGTGGCCTAAGATGGAGCACACAGATCTAGAGATAGACGGCAGTTAAGCGGCTGCTCAGACCCTACGTCTCCCCGATGGTTCACCGAACATCATTCCAAAACACGACTGAGCGACAAGTAACTAACTCTAGACAGACTTTGTGCAACGCCCTCACAGGGCACATGTATATATTTTATAACACATTTTTAACACCTGTCTGCTAGATTATATGTAAGCATGAACAAATGAATATGATTTCTACAGAAATGCTCCGAGAGAACTACCTTATCATTCGTGAGGAGCTAGCCATGCCGTCGGCAGTGTGGGTGGCGTACGCATTCTGCGTAGAGAACTACTACTTGTTCCTCCTGCTGACTCTGTTCCTCCACATTGGGCCAGCAGCTGTAGCCGACGGTGTGCTGATGCTTGTGGGGAAAAAACGAAGGTAATCATTACAAAATATCATTACATATTTGCAGGTCAACTTAATAAAACCGTGTTGAAAACATTCGCGATTTCGTTGATTATGATCATCTTCATAATGTACATCGGTGACACACAACAAACACCGTTGTTTTAGGCTGGACATCTGATTCTGCATATTTTATGTATCGCAGAATGTTGATGAGATCATCTTCTGCGTCTTGAAGATTTTCTGTGTCAACCAACAGCGGGGTGGAGATAGCTCTGCAAATATAATATATTAGAAGTAAATGAATATTTAGAAGTAAAGAGCGAGTGCGACTTTCGATCCGACGCACCCGAGTTCGAATCCCGCTGACCCCGCACCACTGACTTTCCTAAGCTATGTGCGGATTTAACACTCGCTCTAAAACGGTGAAGGAAAACATCGTGAGGAAACCGGCATGTCCAAGAATTTTTCACAAAAAGTCAAGGACATGTGACATTCACCAACCCGCACTGGGCCAGCGTGGTGGATTATGACCCATTCTCTCTCTATGAGAGAAGGCCCGTGTCCCAGCAGTGGGAACGTGATGGGCTGATGATGATGATGATGAGAAGTAAATGCATCCAATGATCTTATATATTCTGGCCCCTTACTAAGATTCCCTGTATCTAGGGAACCAGGAACTGCGACGATTTTGGTCCCACAACACCCAGACACAAAACAAATAGACATTTGCGCTTTTTTCCGTGTACAAAATTTTGTCTCGTAGCGGGAATCGAACCCACTTCCCAACCACTACAGAGGCTACAGAGGCTAAGTTCTTATACAGTTTTGGCATCACAGACGCACTTATGAACCTCAATTATTACAATGACTCTACCACCGTAACGGAAAAAGAACCACTACTCAGAAGATACGGCAAGACACTGGGGGACTTGTTTTTGACAATATTATGTTTCTTATATGCCAGAAGCTTCTTATTTACACACTTAATTTTTCTTGTTTCAGATTCCTACATATCTATAAAAAAATATTCAATATGTCTCTATCATTGGGTTACTTCTTGAACACAACTTACCACTTCGATGGGAAAAACACCGAGAATTTATTCAAAAAATTATCGAGCACAGACAAAAAAATATTTTTCTTTGACATGACCTCCATAGACTGGTATGAGTACTGCAAAATCTGGTGTATAGGAGTGAGGAAGTACATCATCAAGGATGGCCTTAAAAATACTGAACTTGGAAAGAGAAAGCAATTCTGGTTTCGATATTTGAACTACGTTGTTTTGGCTTTATATGTTTGTGTATTTTGGTACGCTCTAAGTGGCTGCTTTAGTTTGTTACGTAATGTAAAGTATTTATTTTAGCTTTTTAGTATATGTTTTTTTTTATTATAATGTACACTAGCGACCCGCCCCGGCTTCGCACGAAAGAAGAGGAAGGTTTATGCATGTATTGTATATATATAAACTTTATCTTGAATCACGCTGTCTATTGATGAAAACTACATTAACATCCGTTGCGTAGTTTAGAATTTGTTTTATACTATGTAGAGATGTAAAATTTCGATTGGATTTCTGTCCATCCAAACCCAATCTAGGGACAGGAACAAAAAATGACCGGGCACTATAGTGCATATTTTATATTTTATTTTTATTTAATTTTTTATTTTTGTTCGTATTTTAACGATTATATGTTTTTTTGTGCCTGCAATAAATGATTTTTATTTTTATTTTATTTATTTATTTTTAAAATACTTCTTTTTTTTTTCTATAGCATATTAAACATTTTTATTATAATATAATTCAAATCTATGACGTAGTACTTTGTTACTGTGTTTTTATATCCGTTCCAAAATTACTTTTACATTAAGTAATAAATATTGAACGAAAAAATTGAAGGCTAACAATTTATAAAAGAGAAAATATAAGAAAATTAAGTAATTATTTGTCTATTTTTTAAATTAAAATAAAGAGAAAGAGAAAGAAGTGGTTATTTTATTATTATTATATATTCAGCCCATATCGTCCCACTGCAGGGCAAAGGCCTCCCTACTTTCCTTCCATATCTCGCGGTCTTGAGATAGAATGGGCCAATCTAATAGAAATGTATCCAGCTCGTCTCGCCATCTCCGTCTTGGTCTGCCGCGTTGTCTGCGTCCATTGTTGGGAACCCATTCGGTTGTTCTTTTGGCCCAAAGTTCGACAGACATGCGGCTGACGTGCCCAGCCCAATCCCATTTCAACCTAGCAGCTTTCTGAGTGACATCAGTGATCTGAGTTCTGGAGCGCAGTGTGGTGTTACGTATTCGGTCGGTGAGTTTAACTCCGAGAATACTGCGCTCCATCGCTCGTTGACAAACTCCGAGTGCGGACCTTTGATGTTCTGTCAAAGACCAAGTCTGTGCGCCATATGTGAGGACAGGGAGAATGCACATGTCCATGAGTCGTTTTTTAAGGGAGAGAGGGAGTTTGCCCTTCATTAGATCTCTCATGGACCAATAGCTCCTCCAGGCGTTTTCGGTGCGTCGAGCAACTTCTTTATCCTGTCTCGCCTGGAAGGAGACTATTTGGCCCAAGTAAATATACTCATGGACATATTCTATCTCCCCGCCACCCACGTGTATTCGGCGTTTTGCACTGTTTGTCATGACTTTGGTCTTCGACATGTTCATCTTCAGTCCGACCTCGGAGCTTGCCTTGCTAAGGTCTTCTAGCATATGTGTCAACTCAGAAGCTGAAGATGAGAAAAGTATTATGTCGTCGGCGAAACGGAGATTGGTTAATCTCTTCTCCCCGACGACAACACCCCTCTCTGTCCAGCTGGCTGCCAAGTTTCTAATTCTATTCTAATTCTATTTTATTATTACTACATTTTTATTAAGTCACTTTCTCTGTGAACAGACAGACAGGCAGACACTGTCTGTCTGTCGTTCACAGATTTCAAGCACTTCCCGATTAGCTATCCAGCTGAAACTTTCAGGGTAGCTATTATTAATGTTAATAGACCGAAACTTACTTAATGCTTTATAATATTTTGTTGAATAGGTTAGGTAGGTATAGGTTCTATTGTTACCTGACGTTCAAAAGGGTACGGAAGTACCAAATTGAAATAAATTATTTGAATTGAATTGACGATAATCTAAATAATAATAATAATAACAACGTTGCTAAAGCCAATCACCTGTGACGTAAATCAGCTGGACAGAATGCATAATGTACATTGTAGCTAGATACTTACAGTGATAGATTGGATGCGTAGCGCGTGCGATTTGTGACAGGCGCGTGAGGCGCGCGCGACCTTCAGGTAGATGCCGCTTTAGCGGGCCGGTTGAACCTGTTAACTGATGGTTAGCGTTAGATTTTTTTTATGTAATTGAATGAAGACGAGCTGGTTGTTTGCCTGATGATAAGCAATACGCCAGCCCATAACAATAACAGCACCACCCAGAACTTGGTTTTGCAAAAGCCTGCGCGGCGCTGCACTGCGCTCGTCACCCTGAGACAATTAGCTGTTGAGTCTCATAATGCCCAGTATTTTCGCTGGCTACAATACCCTTCAAACCGGAACACAGCTTGCGCACTACTGCTTGGCGGCTAAATAGCTGCCAAAGACTTGTAATAGCACATAGGCTACTTTTTATCCCGGGAAACCGCGCGTGGAACCGTGGGGCGCAGCTAGTTAATTTAATATTTACATTACACTAAAGACCTACCTATCTATCTATGCTGGCGCAGCGACCCAAAGTGTGTCTTGGTCTCTGATACTAAAGAATGCCACTTATTTCGATCCAGTGCAAGTTGCTGCCAGATATCCACTTGTAGCTCCCGTAAGTCTTTTGCCACCTCGTCCCTCCATCTGTACTTGGGGCGACCGACCGGCCGTCATCGACAAATCACACAATACTGTAAGCGAAGGGTAACTTCCGACTGAAAGTGTGGCGCGCTGAAATGCGCTAGCGCTTTGGAGTTTTCACCCTTTGTTGCTCTAGCTACCTGTCTTTTCGAAGAAAATAAAAAAAAGGGTGGAAACCGGTTTAAAAAAAAATGACTTTTGGCCAGCTTTTTAGGACAAATACCACTCCGTTCGTCGTCTCATTGTAAATGGTACCTACTAGGCTGCACCTAGTTCTAACCGAAGATAATTAGGATTCATCTAAGTATAACCGCATGTGGCCGGCTGCACCTAGTTGTAGCTCGCTAAAACTAGGTGTATCCGCACTTCGACTATTAGCCGTAACATATACATTTGATACGCGATCGAACGCGTATCAATGCGAGAGGCCGTCTGGGTGGGTACCACCGCTTTGCCAGTTATTCAGCCGCCAAGCAGTAGTGCGCAAGGCATTGTAGCCAGCGAAGTTACTAGGCATTATGAGACTCAACAGATATTTGTCTCAGGGTGACGAGCGCAGTGCAGCGCCACGCAGAATTTTGCGAAACAAAGTGCTGTGTGGTGCTGTTATTGTTATGGCGTATTGCTTACCATCGGGAAAACTACCAGCTCGTCTCGTCATTCAGTTACATAAAAATAAAAGAACGGCAATCGATTGCCAAATTTCAGTTACCTATGTTAATTAAAGTTTTTTTCAATACATTCTATTGACAGAAAAACAAACCTCTTTATTTCTTTACTTTTTTTTAGGCACCGTTTAATATCTATGTCACTATAGCGTTGAGAAAAGTTGAGAAAACCTCTGTAAACGCCTTTTTCGGAATATACGGTCTTATTTATTTGTACTTAAGCACAAAACAGTTTGTACATGGAGGACTTAATGCTAGCTAGCATTTCTACCAGTCATCCAGGACGTGCCAGAAAAAATGTTAGCGGTGCAATATTAAACCACATAAACTTAATATATACCTATTGCAAGCCTAATTATTTTATTTATTTATTTTATTTTATTTTACAATTTTAGGAAAACTTACATCTAGGTCTAATAACTAGGATACTTAAATATTGTACGAAACGATATTTACAAGTTTCCGCATATAGGCGACAGATTATTTACAATATGGACGGAAAACAAAAAGCATGCAACTAAAGATAAACATAACAATACAAAATAACTATTATACAATCTGTGGTCCACTTACCGATGACGTTTTTAATCAATAGTTTGATTAAAAAAATAATCGGTAAGTAGACGTTTTAATTTCCCAACAGATGTGTTAAATACATCTAAATCAAGTACGGTAGCCAAGTCGTTGAAACACCGGCTCGCTCGCAGCAGATAGTTGTTTTGTCTGTAGTTGGTTTTGGCTCCGGGGATACGTAGGGAACATGCGTACGAGGACATGTATGGAGTGCGGCGTACGGGACATGTAGGCCGCTGTGCTGCAGCAGCTCAGGACAGTCGACGGAGCTATTCGCTATATTAATAAGATACGCGACGTCAGCTATACGCCTTCTCTCTTCTAAGGGTAAAATGTGAAATATCTTGCAACGTTTTAAGTAATCTGGAATGTATGACCTTATTTTAAATTGAATTGAATTGATTGAATTGAATAAAATATAAATATGTAAATAATAAATATATACTTAAGTCATTACATAAATAAAAAAAAATATACTAGCAATAATAAATGACTACGTCATTGGGTTAGGTTAAGATTATCGGTTAAGTCGGTAGTAGCAGGGAAGAGAAGAGGAACTAAGAGACGCTTAAAAGTAACGAAAGAAAGCTCTTAAAAAAACCCCTAAGTAGAGATCTACGGACAGGCTAGTTAACTAAGCAGTAGTTTTCAATCATGCATCGATTAAGGTGGTGCAACCGGGCCCAATGATTTATCTTCATCGTTTAGTATTCGGTCGCGATCCAGTACGCGGCTAAAATCTAATGTCAGCATTTATATTAGGCGCAGATTTTTCCTTATGCTAATTTTAACAGTTGCGTAAATGGGAACTGTGAATAATGATACTATTAGATTAACCATTGAGATTGGAGTATGTTATCTGTTAACGAGTGGAACTCCCTGCCAGAGTCAGTCTTTCCCGATAGCTATAATCTGGGAATCTTCAAGTCTCGAGTGAACGGGTACTATCTTGGTAAGCGTGCTAGATCGTCGACCGCATCGTCGCTTACCATACTTGACATAGTGGTCAAACGCAAGCCAATTAACAAAAAAAAAAAAAAAAGACCACCCATTGTGACACAATTATTATGTTAGTAGTTATTTTAGTTTTTTATTTTTTCTGTATTTTGGTTTTATAATAAATTGTTATTCTATTCTATTCTATTCTATTCTGTTCCGTCCCGTCCAGTTCCGTTCGTTCCGTTCCGTCCCGTTCCATTCAATTCCATTCCATTCCATTCCATTTCATTTCATTCCATTCCATTCCACTCCACTCTACTCCATTCCGTTCCGTTCCGTTCCGTTCCGTTCCGTTCCGTTCCGTTCCGTTCCGTTCCGTTCCATTCCATTCCATTCCATTCCATTCCATTCCATTCCATTCTATTCTATTCTATTCTATTCCATTCTATTCTATTCTATTCAATTCTTAACCCTGGAATATGACATAGGCTACTTTTTCTCCCGGCAAACCGCGGGGCGCAGCTAGCATAAACCTAAAACTACTTATATTTAAGTTATGCAACTTACGTGTTGGGTTACTTCTCGAGTGCATTGAACCTTAGCTGTTGTCCTTGTGTACAGATCTAGGGCATCTATGTGTCTACACTGAATACTGCAAGGCTAGGCTCGATATCTCCGAGTGAAATTCGGTTTTTTACTGGTTATAGACTTGCGTTTGACCACTATCTCACCTGATGGTAAGCGACGATGTGGTCTAAGATGTAACACGCTTATCTAGAAGATACCTGTTCACTCTCGATTTGAAGACCCCCCAGGTTGTAGTTGTCAGGAAACACAGACGTTGGCAATGCGTTCCACTACTTGGCTGTTCGTAAGATGAAAGTGGCACCAAAACGCTTTGTTCGTACTGGAGGGATGTCTACCATGTATGGATGTCGCATAGCCGTGCGTCTGGTTGTCATATGATGGAATGGAGACGGTGGTATGAGGTCATGTAGTTCCTAAGCACATTTTCCAAAGTGCACCCGATAAAATACCAATGAAATGGAATGAAAATGGAGTTTTTTAGGGTTAAACGGAACCCTATTACTAAGACTCCGCTGTCCGCCCGTCTGTCTGTCTGTCCGTTTGTCACCAGGCTGTATATAGATAGTTAGACAGTTGAAATGTTCACCAGGTGATGTATTTCTGTTGCCGCTATAACAACAAACATTAAAAACAGATTAAAATAAATATTTAAGGGGGCTTCTATATAACAGACATGTTTTTTTGCCGTTTTTATAGAAAACTAGCTGACCCGGAAAACGTTGTTTTGCCATATAAATTTAAAAAAAAATGTAGGGGTGGACTACCCCTAACATTTAGGGGGATGAAAAATAGATGTTGGCCGATTCTCATAGATACCGGATAAGCACAAAAAATTTCATCAATATCGGTCAAGCCGTTTCGGAGGAGTATGGCAACGAAAACTGTGACACGAGAATTTTATATATTAGATTTTATATTATATTATATTTGACGGATAACAGTGTAATTATCAATAAATCATTATTATTATTATTATTTTACTTAGATAATTAAATAATATTTAATAATTATCATTGAGGAACAAATAGTATTATTATGGACGGATACACTTTACTAATGCGGTGTCATTAACCGACCTTAAAAACAGGAAGAGGTTCTCAATTCTCATTCTCAATTCGCAGATTAAAACTAATTCTGATCACCGATCCTCTGATCCACAATAGAATTATAAAAGACGTTTATTAAAAACATCTGTTAAAAAATTGGTATAATTTAAACGGAAATTTGACTTGACGTTAATTTATACCCGAGCGAACTTATAAAACGCGCGTTCGCTGCAACAAACCGTTTGCGTGTTTTAGAGGACTACTAACGCCATCTAGTTTTTACGAGTATCTCAGTGTTGATACTATGGCACACGTCACATGTCATATGGGACATGTCACTCGCACTTCTAGTTTGGCATTGTGTTATTTGTGTATTGTATTTTTGTGGCTATTTAATAAATATCTTTTACTTTTGAGTTTAGATTTATTACGGAACGACTAGGCGAGCTTTATTTTTACGCTTAATAGATCCATGTTTGGCCACTATCTCGCCTGATTTGAAGCGATGATGTGGCCTAAGATGAAGCACATAGATGAAGCACAGCTTCGCTTTTAGTACTGCATATAATTATAAATGAGTGAAGTCACGGTGGCCGACCGTTTTTAATCGCCTTGAAAAAAGGAGGAGGTTCTCAATTCGACAGTATATTGTTTTTTTTTTAATATTTTTTTGTACGTTTGTTACGCGATTACCAATCCGCCAATTATGAATCGATTTTGATGATTTTTTTTAGCTAGGTAGGACGTACTTCATAGGTAGTCCAATATAAATTATTGAAATTTTATCGAAATTGACTCAGCACTTTTTGAAAAAATTAACAATGTTTTTTTATTATTATTTATAGGCTTGCGTTTGACCGCTATCTCACCTGTTGTTAAGTGACGATGCGGTCGAAGATGTAGCACGCTCGCCTAGAAGAAACTTGTTCACTCTTGTCTTAAAGACACTCAGATTATAGCTATCCAGAAACACAGATGCCGGCAGAGAGTTCCACTCCTTGGCCGTTCGCATTATGAAGGTCGAAGCGAAGCGCTTGGTGCGAGCAGGAGGGATGTCAACCATAAATTGATGACGGCTTGCCGTACTGGTCGTCCGGTGATGGAATAGGTATGGCGGAATAAGTTCATGCAATTCTAGTTTAAGAATAGCTTTTGTTTTGCGTCCAGACGAACGGACACATAAATTCAATTTAATTGTAATCAATCAATCCTTCTGGCGTATCTTCTATTGTGTTTATTTATAAACGCAGTGACAATATATTCGTTTGTTGAAGATAAGGGAGAGTCCAGATTCTTGTACTAGGTACATTATTGTACTTGATAATCTCTGTGGTGTAGTGGTTGGGCAGGTTGGCTCAAATCTCATACACCTCTGAGGCTGCGGGTTCGATAACCGCGACGGGAAAATGATGTGCACAGGAAAAAAAGGGCATGCATTTGTTTCGTGTCTGGGTGTTGTGGGACCATGGTTCCTGGTTCCCTAGATACGAGGAATCCTAGTTTGGGACCAGGATCTATGTGATCGTTGGGCATATTAGTTTGTTAAATAGAGCAAATAAGTGCAGATTTTGCACGCTCGCTCTAAAACTGTGAAGGAAAACATCGTGATGAAACCCGTTTACGCGCTTTGGAGTGGTAGGCTCTGGCCGTGGTTGTAATACCATCCACCGAACAAAGCCATGCCGTCAAGCGACCTAGTCGTGTTACATACATTGAAAATATTTTTGCAAAACCAACTGCGATCGACAAGAGGGTACTGAACACGAATCCACGGTGTTTAGAATTTTTGTCTGTTTGTTCATTTGTTATCTATAGACTCGGAAATTGCTGAACAGATTTTTATGTCAATTTTGGTGTTTAGTAACAGTCCTAACTTAGATTATAGGGTATGTAACATTGAAATTGGTTGGGTGGCTACGAAGATACAGCTTGACCTCTTAGTAGTACGCGCTCCCATATACCGGGGAGGTCTTGCTAAAATGGTTAAGAAAAAGACGACTATGGGCTTCTATCGAAGGCGTATCGAAGTATTTCATATTAAAGTACCCTTTGCCTTGATCTCGAAGGCTGCCATAATCATCTTTAAAATGTGTTTATTGTTATTTTTATTACAATATTGCCATTTAAAATAAACTGTAGCGAATAGTTTAAGGTCAAATGAAATAAATGGGCATTGTAGCCAGCGAAATTACTGGGCATATGAGACTTAATATCTGATCCCGGGGTGATGAGCGCAATGCAGTGCTACGCAGTGCTTTTTAACGTATTAAAAGTTTTGGGTGTTACTGCAATAGGGATCGGACAACTTTTCAGGAAGTGTTTTAAATTAACTACAATGAATATATATAGCCATGATATATACTATTTTAATTAAATAACGCTCTTAAAGTACCTTAAACTATGTTTAAATATAATGTTTCAAATATTGCCGCGCAAAAGGTGACCGCATAACTTGTGACGTCATATGTAGGTAGAAAACGACAAACTCTTCGAAATAAAACTTCCAAAGAGATTCTAATACGTTTTGTGAAGATTGGGGACTATATTGTAGTAATAGAACGAAAAATTAGCAAAAATACATTTTATGAAAAGCAAAAACGTAAAATAAACACAAGCTGACTCACGGCATTTGCCTACAAATGACGTCATGCGCTGTATTGTAGTTTCGTTTGAGATGAAGAACAGATTAAAAATGTCAGAATTATTTATTGATTTAAAAATACAAATCATTATTATTTCACAAAAATATTGAATGAATGATCTTTCTGGTTCGACGAACATTCGTTCTAACTACATTTTAGATTTTTTCTCGATTACTGTCCGATCCCCTATTGTCATGGGCAGGCTTAGTGCTTACTATCAGGCCAACGACAAGCTCGTTACTTAATTACCTACATAAAAAAATACTTCCCATAACTTTCTTTTGCAAAATCGAGCGCGGCCCTTCACTGCGCTCGTCACCTTGAAACAATTAATCTCTCATAATGCCCAGTAAATTTACGTGACTCAGTTACCCTTTAAACAAAAAAAAATGCTCTAAGTCACTTCACCTTGTGATGTGATGTGTTCAGAAGTCCTGTACACAACTATAATCCTTATGTCTCTATTTTTTTCATGCACATTGAACATTAATGAATATGAAAGAGATTGTTGATTGTGTAATACCACAGAATACTAAGGGACAGAAGCATCACTCCGCAAAGAAATTTAAACAAATAGCGACTCTTGCTATGACGCAATAAAATTTGATTCAGCTCGCGTAGCGCTGCATGCCTACCAGTCATATGAACCTACAGAGCGCCTCTCTTTCTATCGCATAGCTCTTATCTCTTCTGACATCTTTCGTACCTACAGTGCGGAGTGCGCTAGGCTTGATATAATTCAAAGTCCGTAGATAACAGCAGTTATCTAATCCATAGCTAACAGTATTGTCTTGACTCTTCGACCCTTGACTAGGATTTCCTATATTTTATTTAGTGAGCCAGAATCTACCAGAACCTTGGCCCTGTAGCCCTTATAATCCATTCAATGTAAACATATTATAACTTTTTTAAATAACTGAATGACGAGACGAGCTGGTCGTTCGCCTGATGGTAAGCAATACGCCAGCCCATAACAATAACAGCACCACCCAGAACTTTGTTTTGCAAAATCCTGCGCAGCGCGGCACTGTGGTCGTCACCCTGAGACAATTAGCTGTTGAGTCTCAATGCCCAGTAATTTTGCTGGCTACAGTGCCCTTCAAGTCGGAACACTGTAATGCTTGCGCACTACTGCTTGGCGGCTGAATAACTGGCAAAGCGGTGGTACCCACCCAGACGGCCTCTCGCATAATAGAGACCTACCACGAGATTTATATATATCTTATATACATAATATATATATTTACTGGTGGTAGACAGGTACCTATGTTTCTCTTATGCGTTCACTGGGCATATAAGACTTAATATCTGTCCCGGGGTGATGAGCGCAATGCAGAGCAACGCAGTGCTTCTTATGGTAATAAAAGTACTGAGTGGCTCTGCAATTGTGGTAGGCGTGGTTTACCATCAGGCGAACGACATGCTCGTTTCATAAAACATAACATTTTTCACAAAATCGCAAGGAAAACAATGTAGCACATGACTATTTATGTATTCATGGTCAAAACTGCATCGAAAGGAGGCAAGCAAATATTCTGTCCGGTGTGACCCGCCTTATGCAGCAATTATGGCCGAGCTGCGAGGTCTTAGGGTCGTATTTATAGTAAAGATAAAGATAAAGAAAATTAATTTGTAAAACATGTGTGACACAGAGCATGCAGATCTTAGAATAGTGTGAGCACATGTTTTGCCTATAGAGGAGTACAAATGGAGAGGCGGCTATCTTAGAAAATAATATATCTATATCAAATAATAATCAGATAATCATTTATTCGTACTAAAAATACACGTCAAACAATAATTTCAATAATAGGTAGGTACATAATTAGTACAGTTTGAGGCTCCTTATTAAAATCACAAAATTCTCTTATAGGTACAGTCAGCTGCGCTGATATGTATGCACTCCCAAGTTTTCAAATGTATATATACTAATAACTTACAAAGACAAGTGCACGCAAACATTTTTCAAATATATGTAGTCATCTTATTTGTCAGAATTCGGTATACAATTTATCAAAATCATGTATAAATCCCGACCTCGACCACATCAAACTTGGAAGTGTATACATATCAGAGCAGCTGACTGTACAATAACAATTATCGCAATGAAGCATCATCGCTCAACATCAGGCGAGATGGCGGTGACGCAAGCCTGTAATAAAATAAAAAAAAAACGTGTTATAGCAAGGTTAGGGCGAAACATCCCCTAAAAACTGGCATGGGCGAATCTTCCCATAACCATTTTAAAAAGTGGACATCTCGCCTGCGGGCCAGAATAGGGGATCGGACAACTTTTCAGAAAGCGTTTTTAATTAACTACAATGAATATATATAGCCATGAAAAAATCTATTTTAATTAAATAACGCTCTAAAAGTACCAAAACCTATGTTTAAATATTATGTTTCAAATATTGCCGCGCAAAAGGTCACCTCAAAACTTGTGATGTCATATGTAGGTAGAAAACGACAAACTCTTCGAAATAAAACTTGCAAAGAGATTCTAATACGTTTTGTGAAGTTTGGGGACTATATTGTAGTAATGGAAGTAAAAAAAAATTTGCCAAAATACATTTTAAGAAAAGCAAAAACGTAATATAAACACAAGCTTGACTCACGGCATTTGCCTACAAATGACGTCATGCGCTGTGATTGTTGTTTCGTTTGAGATGAAGAACAGATTAAAAATGTCAGAATTATTTATTGATTTAAAAATATAAATCATTATTATTTCACAAAAATATTGATTGATAGTGATCTTTCTGGTTCGACGAACATTCGTTCTAACTACATTTTAGATTTTTTCTCGATTACTGTCCGATCCCCTATTTGAGAGGGCGAGATGTACCCTAACCCGACAAAACATAGTAGGTAATAATATTAATAATACATGCAAGTCATAAAAATATTAAGTCACAATATCGATAATTATTTAGTCAATAATTTAATTAGAATTACAATTTCATAATAGGGTCAAAAAATTGTTAGATATATGCATTTCAAATTAATTTGTCAGTAATAAATTGATTAACATTGTAATAAATAACGTCTCTCTCTAGATCTATGTGCTCCATCTTAGGCCACATCATCGCTTCACATCAGGCGAGATAGTGGTCAAACATAGATCTATTAAGTGTAAAAAAAAAACTATTAATTTGACCTGTCCAACAACCTAAACCACCATATTATATGCAAATAAATACAATACAATACAATACAATACAATACAATAACACTTTATTGCATACTACAAACATAATTACATGAGAAAAATATAAATCTTAACTAGGGTAATACAATTCGCGGTCTTATCGCATAAAGCAATCTCTAAAGCAATCTTTAATTTCATTTCATTTTCTTGATATTTTTCTTAAATTGTATAATGTCAAGGGCTCTGTCGCTTTTCTGTATCTTATTATATTATATCGTAGGCCCCATGCAGATAATACTTTTTCGCATTAGTGTTTTCCGTACCTCCTGCACTCTATTTTTGTCACGCCTGTTTCTTTTAACAGTTTCAGAGAGGAGTGGAGTAAATTGTAGAGTCAGTTTTAGCATTTCTTGTCTGGGCGCGGACTTCAATCTGAGTATGGGAAAGAAATGGGTCGACATGCTTACCTTGTTTTTTCAAAATTATGATAAATAGATAAACACTTTATTATTCACCTTAAACAGAAATTGAGTACAATTTCAGTGTTTACAATGGTGTAACAATAGGCCGTGTTATCGCTCAAAGCAATCTCTTCCAGACAACCTTTGGACGGAGAGGAATAACGAAACAAACGGACGGCAGTGATATAAATTATAATAGATGTACTAAGGGCTTACACATGATATTATGATGACATGTGTCCTCTATAGATCTATGTGCTCCATCTTAGGCCACATCATCGCTTCACATCAGGCGAGATAGTGGCCAAACACAGATCTATTAAGTGTAAAATATATGTAATTTCTAATTACTTATATATATGACTACATAAAAGAACTTTTATAGCTATTTAATTATATATATATATATATATATATATATATGTAGTTTCTTTTTTTGTGACAATTGTAAATTTCTTAATAATTAAATTAACATTTACATATAAAAAAAAAGAAAAATATATAATTATAAATAAACATATATATTATTAATATTATATTGATATTGTCTTAATATTTTAAGTTACAATTCGTATTTTAATTGATTGGTATTATATGTATATGTATATGACGTTTAGATTTGCGCTTTTTTATATGTATAGACTTTTTTTTTGTGGAACTGATTGACGAGACGAGCTGGTCGTTTGCCTGATGGTAAGCAGTACGCCAGCCCATAACAATAACAGCACCACCCAGAATTTTGTTTTGCAAAATCCTGCGCGGCACTGCACTGCGCTCGTCAACCTGAGACAATTAGCTGTTGAGTCTCATAATGCCCAGTAATTTCGCTGGCTACAATGCCCTTCAAACCGGAACACAGTAATGCTTGCGCACTACTGCTTGGCGGCTGAATAACTGGCAAAGCGGTGGTACCCACCCAGACGGCCTCTCGCATACGAGAAACCTACCACCAGTAAAATTGTCATTTGTCCCGTCGCGGGAATCGAACCCGCAACCTTAGTGGTGTAAGTGATTTGAGCCAACCTGCCTAACAACTATGCGACAGAGGCTGTCGAGAATTACATAAAAACATTCTAGAGAGATTACACAAAGAGTAGATTCAAATTTCGTGTGAAAAATATTCTAATAAAAAAAGCTTACTATACAGTTAGTAATTACATAGAAGACAAAGATGCATGGAACATTCCGCTTCTGCCAAGTAGCCAACTGGCACTAAGAAACATAATATTGTCAAACACTAATATAAAAAATTGTAACAAAAGATTTCAAAAAATGCCCCTCAGTTTGTTGGCGTATCGGACTTTTAGGCGGGAAGTGAAAAGTGATACAGTTCGATTTTGTTATATTTTCCAAACAAGTGTTATTTCGAGTGATCATGTGTAATATAGGTGGAATATTAACCATTATGTGTTCGTAAACGTGCACGAGTGTCGGCAAAAGGAACAAAATAAAGAAAACATTGTTTTTTATGTTCTCCCAAAAAGTCCATGGAAAGCTTGAATAAAGTTCCACCACTTTATTGAAGCACTAGGAGAGGGTCCGGCTTGTTGCTGTTGACCCTCATTCTCAACCAAAGTATAATAAATGGAATATTAAACTATAAAATACGTAAGACATGGCGGTATGGTCCTAGAGACTTTAGCCTGCCGTAACGGGCGAACTTAAAAAAAATAATTGTTGCCGTATCTTCTGAGTAGTGGTTCTTTTTCCGATACGGTGGTAGATTCATTGTAATAATTGACGTTCATAAGTGCGTCTGTGAAGACTAAAATGAATAAAGAACTTTTGAACTTTAACTGTTTTTTTTTCTAGTAGTGTATCACGGTGCGGTTGGCAACCCTGTCGCTAGTCAGCCTTCGAAGCTTGGCAACTGAAATTAAAAAAATTGAAAGTCTGCCATTACTGACGTCAATCGATAATTTTTGGGGATTATTTTTATCTCCCTTCACGCATACATACTTATACACATTGAGGTCTTACACTATAGAGGGATAATTACGAAGTTTTCCGACCTAAAAAAGGATAGCGCTATACAACAGGCTCTTATAAAGAACGAGGTAGAACTATTATCATATTGTCTCTATCGCGTAACCCATTTTCTTAACATTGGCCATGACATGTTAAGTCAAAATAGTGGCCCGGCAGGGTCGGCTTGTGGTTTTTTAATTTGTGTTGTGGTATTTTTTATTATTTTTAAGTGAATCTTTGTGAATGTGTACTAGAAACAATTTAGAATTAAATGTGAAAAAATATTCGGGTGTTCCATTCATGGTGAAGTGAAAATTGTACTGAAAGGTTAAGTTTTCAAACGTTTGTGTTTTTCTTGTGTTTATTGATGTTTTTCGGTAACTATAATTTATGTGGATGTAACTATACACCGGGTTCGACAATTAGAACCTGCATTTGGCTTGATATATTCAGTTTTCGGTGTTATTTTGTTAAAACAACATTGACCAGTTTCGTGTGTCAGTGTGGCCATCGTATAAACATTTCAGTTCCCATTACGTCGGGTAACAAATTGCATATTTGTGTAAAATGTTAAATGTATTAAAATTGTGCATTCTTAAACCATTTAATTAAGATATAGGTAATAAAAGTAGTTAATGATTATAGTTTTTATTTAATTTGAAATTAAAAAGTTAAAGTTTAGTAAGAAGAGAGTAGAATTGTTTTAATAGTAAAGGCATTCGCCTCTTATGTAAGAACATATGTTGTAAATAAGTTCTTATTTTGTGTAATAAATTTATCTTACAGGTCCTTGCTGTCGATTACTATGGCCAATCATCCAATTCCATTGATGGATCACAATCCTACAATAAAAATGTAAGCAACGAATCTCGGATTTCTAATCCTAATTAACGCCACATAGTGAGAACGAGTTCATGAACCTAGACTTCATCATCATGTGAACGTCAAGGCTGTTCAGGACACAAAAGGACAAACCGTTTCGGGTTAGTGTAGTGATTTGACAGTTATGTATAGTTAGTGCTATCCAATACGGTGGTATGGTCAATGTAATAATTGACTTTCATAAGTACGTCTGTGATCTACTCCGACAGTATGACATTTAACTGAGACACTATGCTATTTAGAATACTTCAAGTGTTTTTTTTTTAACATTGTGTTTATCTATCTACCTATATCCTAAGTATCAGTTGTGCTGCAGTCTTGTAAATTATGTCAAAATACTAGTTCTTCTATTGTAAATTTTACCTGTATGGAAATAATTAATGTATGTATATTGTATAAATGTGTCATATATTTTATTTGATTATTTTATTTACCTGACTGGTTTAATCCTAGATAAAACCTGGTTAACAACAAAATATTAATGATTGCATAAGAAGCATACCGTAAGGAAATGTAGTTACCGCAATGTCATTCGAGCTCTGAGTTTTATCGCCGCCACTATAGCTTCAGAAAGTCGTAGGTAGTTGGTCTGTAAAAGGTAGGAAATCTATACTATTATTCTGTGGCCACGCTAGAATGTATTCATTACTCGGCCACCTAAAAGAGACCTTCACCTTTTGATCTGTTTACAGGAGTCTATCATAAAAAGTAATTTCTAGATTTTTCGACAACATATGCATATTCCCTATTTCCCTATTCTTCACTCTGGGGTACAGAATAGTACAGATGTCCTACCTTTTACAGACCAACCACGAACTTCTGAAGTTATAGTGGCTGCAATGCAACGCAGAACACGTTATATTTTCATTCAAGCGAATGGGAGAATTTTTTATAGGTATGGTAAACACTCCAAAATTACTGTCAAAAAACTATTGCTTTCCAAAAGTGTTACGCTGTCGAGGACTCTATAGTGTCATTCCTCAATGCTTATACATAATAATTGAATGTCAAAAGTCAATATATAATTATTAAGTAGGCATAAAAATGCACTTTTAAACGTCATATACAAATATATACACATTTATGTGAGTATATATATATATATATATATATATATATATTATGGTGGTAAAATACAACCGCATCTGTAAAACCACTTTGCCAGTTATTCAGCCACCAAGTAATAGTGCGCAAGCATTACTGTGTTCCGGTTTAAAAGGCATTGTAACCAGCGAAATTACTGGGCATTATAAGACTCAACGGCTCAACGGTAATTGTCTCAGGGTGACGAGCGCAGTGCAGCGCCGCACTGGATTTTGCAAAACAAAGTTCTGGGTGGTGCTGTTATTGTTATGGGCTGGCGTATTGCTTACCATCAGGCGAACGACAAGCTCGTCTCGTCATTCAGTTACATAAAAAAAGCAATTTATTATATAAATTGAGAAATGCCTGATTTTAAATTATTTTAGAAAGAAATGAGAAAAGACAATTTATTTAAGACACACACGAAACATTACATTGAACTACAATAATAATACTATATTTTAGCAAATATTACTAGATATAATTACAGAAAAATATAATATAATTGAACAATAAGTATTTATATAACAAATAAATATATACTTTAGTACAATGGAATGTTGCGCGATGTCAGGAAAAGGTTCCGACTCAGCATAAACTTAAGGTAACAAATATCTCAGTACTGATTTTCAATCGTACCGTGATTTCAGCAACAGTTAGAAATAAGTCGAATACAATCAATCAATCAATCAAAAGTTCTTTATTCAATTTTGTGGTCACAGACGCACTTATGAACGTCAATTATTACAATGACTCTACCACCGTATCGGAAACAGAACCACTACTCAGAAGATACGGCAAGAAACTGAGGGGCATATATTTTAGAACTTTTTTTTTTTCTTCTCCCCTTTGTGGGGTTTGGCTTTGCACGTCTTGTGCATCTGCTAGAGTCAAGTTTCGTTCGATGGAGTTCAGTATGACGTTGAGGTTTATTAGGGTGCTTACGTAGTATAAAGGTAGGGAAACATTTTCGCGAGTAATTAGAGTAATATATTAGAAAATTTTTAAAAAGGATCAGGAAGAGATAATTAAATTTTAGAACTTTTGTTACAATATTTTATGTTTGTTTTTGACAATATTATTTTTTTAAGTGTCAGTTGGCTACTTGGCAGAAGCGGAATGTTCCATGCATCTTTGTCTTCTATGTAATTACTAACTGCATAGTATGTTTTTTTCATTGGAAAATTTTTCACTCTCAATTTGAATCTACTTTCTACAAGGTGAATATATAAACAAATCATACAAACAAAGGGCCCTATTAATAAACGGTAAATTAAGTTAAACAACGCTTAACATGTTTTGTCATGTTCTGTCACTATTTAACTTACGTTGAAACGAATATGTTAGAAAGAGACAAAATTCAATTCATTTCTGCGCCCCACCTAAATAATTAACCTTTAATTTCAACTAGAAAAAAATAATACCATATATAATGAATTGCAAACACCCTCACAAGGTCAAAAGACGACCTCTACTTTAATTTAAATTAAATGTAATGAATGTACCATTAAGGAAATAAATAAATGAATTATAAACTATAATACTGGTTTTATAATATTTAAGGTAGATACGCATTTTCATTGATTTTTTTAATTGGTACAGATTAAATCGATTTCTGAAAGTAGGTCAACAAAATTTAAGGTTATAAAATAAAAAACCTGCCTATTTTATTTATATAGTATAAATAATTTTATTCGTTTTTTTACCCCCGAAGCAAAAAGGACGGGCGTAAGTTTGGCCACTATGTCTTTCGGCAACGGGTGTACCGTGTTGCTGTTTTTTTTATTTGTAAGCAGATTTTCTAGCGGTTCTTAGACATGTTTTATTGTATCGGGGGCTTTTATTTTTTTATTTTATGGTTAAGTTCTGTTTTGTTCTCGCTCTTATTGAAATTTTCCTCTTCTTTGGCAGGTTGGCTCAAATCTCATACACCACTAAGGTTTTGGGTTTGATTCCCGTGACCGGACAAAATATATGTGAGTACAGGAAAAAAATGCAAGCATTTGTTTCGTGTCTGGGTATTATGGGACCATGGTCCTCATAGTTCCAGGTTCCCTAGATACAGGGAATCCTAGTTAGAGGCCAGGATCTATGTATGTGATCGTTGGGTGTATTTATTGTATTATTTATCAGGTTTCATCTAGGCGAGCGTGCTACATCTTCGACCGCATCGTCACTATGACAACTTGGCGATTCCTTGTTTCGAAATCACGTCGATTCCTTCACTAATAAACGACATCTCTATGACGCATTCATATATATGACGCGTCATAGAGAATACAAATTTCGCAGATGTCGTTCATTAATGAAGGAATCGACGTGATTTCGAAGCAAGGAATCGCCAAGTTGTCATAGTGAATTGGGGCCCAGGTGAGATAGGTCAAACGCAAGCCTATAATTAATTTAAAAAAAGTAAAAGAAGTAGCCCCTTTGTTTTTTCCTTACACTGAGCTATTAGTTGTTAATTTATTTATTATTAATCCAAGATTTCAATTAAGTCATTATCTAACTATATTTTTATGAATTAAACTGATTATTGTTGTTTATTTTAACCGTTTTTGTGTTAGTAATTTAATTGAGAGGTTAACATTCAACTTGAAAAAGGCCAACAATCCCGGAAAAAACCTTTTTGATTTTTTTGTTTCTATTTTTATATCGTTACCTGCCTGCAGTGTTGCCAGAATGGTCCTAAGTCACAGAATAAAAAATAGTACTTCGTACCTACCTATAAAGTACTATTTCAATATTTTTTTAAACTCTGAGTTTAAAAAAATTATGTGTTCGTAAACGTGCACGAGTGTAGGCAAATGAAACAAAATAGAGAAAAAAATTGCTTTTCATATTCTCCCAAAAAGCCCATGGAAAGCTTGAATAAAGTTCCACCACTTTATTGAAGCACTAGGAGAGGGTCCGGCTTGTTGCTGATGACCCTCATTCTCAACAAAACTATAATACCTAAATGAAATATTAAACTATCTAATAAAAACTACGGCCTTAGCCGGCCTTGACCGGTGAAATAAAAAAAAACAAAATGTGACAAAGGTTTTGTAATTAGATTTTCTGTAGTCCTGTAGCCGTGCATTTTATTACCACATATTTAAGTCACTTTCTTGTTTGTCTGTCTGCCTGTCTATCTTTACTTCCGGGTGGAATCTTACAACTCAAATTTCGAGCAGTTCCCGATCCGGGTGAAACTTTCAGGGTAGCTCACAACTCGATGACAATACATTCTAAATCCATCTAATTTATTTATTTTTTAATCTACATTAAACTTTGAATCCTTTGTAATTCAATCTTTGAAAATGAACCATCAAAAGATATCTTGCATCATGGCAGTAATGATTTTATTTTCCTTATTATAATTATTTTGTTGACATCTACAAAGTTATTTTTTGTAGAGGTCCTCATGATGTGTCTGCCAGGCATTATATTTATGCGGACTATCTGCATTTTTTTATGATTACATGGGCTCACGTTTGACAACAACTCTCCTGATGGTAAGCGTAGTTGCGGTCTAAGGGGGAGCACGTTTGCCCATGAGGTGCCTATTCACTCTTATCTTAAAGAGACCCAGGTTGTAATTGGAAGGAAATAAGGATTCAGGTAGAGAATTCCACTCCTTAGCAGTACGCATAATTCAAATTCATTAATTAATTGATGAATGAGTAACTCTTTATTGGCAACACCACAATACCTACATAAAAGTAACATTTAAAGACAAACTTAACTATATACCTAAGTGTCACTATAAATAAATAATAATAAATACTCCCAACGATCACATACATAGATCCTGGCCCCTAACTAGGATTCCCTGTATCTAGGGAACCAGGAACTACGAGGACCATGGTCCCACAACACATAGACACAAACAAATGCTTGCTCTTTTTTTCTCTGCACGAACATATCGTCACTCACGTTATATACAGGCGTATCTCATTTTCTATAACTTTTCAATACAGCCAAAAAAAAACATTTTTTTGGGCGATTGATGAACTTTTTAATTTGTGCTTCAATTAACTAGCTATCGGGGCAAAAAAAAGTCGTGGCATTTGTTGCTAATAATCGGTGGCTTAATATTATGACACAGAAAATTAATATTTAAATGCTTTATACTTAAACAAGTATATACATACGTTTTAAAAAACAAAAAAATGACTTCAATGTATCTTCGAAATACAAGGTCAAATATCGATGAAATTTATATGGAACGTATGGATGTATTTATATGGACTTCGTAGCTATACTGAATCCAACGCAAAAAGAATTTTCCAAATCGGTTCATGAACGACGGTGTCCCATATATTCAGGGCCAGCGGGATTCCAACTCGGGTGCGTCAGATCGAAAGTTGCACGTTCCCGCACTGAGCCACACTCGCTCTCATGAATATAAAAAGAATTATTAATATTAATAGGAAGTAATATAGAGTGGATGTGTGGATGATTGGTATCGGCTAACTTACTTATAAGCATAATTAAAGTAAATATTATAATAGGCAATGATTCTGTTATCAAACTAGAACGAAACGTCTATGAATGATAAGTGATAAGTCAAGTTTATGTAAACAAGGAAAAACAATCTAGCGGAGACCAGGGCTAGAATTACTCATTTTTAAAAATACAGGAAGTATTAAAATTGAAAAGTCAAAAACCATCTGTTTATTTAGTTGTTTTTATGAAAATAAAAAAGTCAAGCTACACATTTCTATTTAAGTGTTTGTATGAAAATCACAAATAATCTTTTAGTTAAGATGTTAAATAATTAGGAAAAAAATTATATTGCTCGGACAGGGGTCGAACCAACAACACAACAGTTCACTAAACAACAAGCCGAGTAGTGTACAACTCTGGGCATTTTATGCTGAGCTGAGCCCATTCGGCACATATATTTATTACTTAAGTTTTATTTATAATTTTTGGTTGTGTGCCGAATAAATGATTTTTCTTTCTTTCTTTCTTGTTTCTTTCAACAACAAACAAGAATAACAGTGAAACAGTGAAGGCGTCAGGACGGTATTCCGAAGACGGAGGTTCGATCCTTGCCCGAGCAATATCATTTTCTTCTTCCTAATTGTTTTAAATCTTGGGATTTTAGCATGCGCTAATGCATTATATACCAGAAATATTTTAGTTATCTGAAAAAAATAGTTTTTTTGTATGTAAGCAAATAAATGAATTTAGAATGAAAATCACAATAAATCTAGCCATTGCATATTTATTTTTGCTTATTGTATAGCAATTGTACTATAAAGACTTCTGAGGCTGCAAGTGTAATTGTTGTTTTTGTTGCACCGTGCGCAGTTTCGTCAGAATAAATGTTTTCTTTCTCAATTCAAGGTTCATTCTTCACTTCCACTTCCAAAATTATTCCCAAAATGAATCTTAATGCGAGCACAGTTCAAGGCCGCGCGGGAATTTGCAATTCAAAACGTATCATGACCGTATAAAATTTGTAGAGAGCTGGCAACCGGATTCTGTCATTGCTTGACTCATGTTTTTTTTTTTAAGTTGTCCCTTTGGGCAGGCTAGAGTCTCTAGGACCATACCGCCATGTCTTACGTAGTTTTAATTTCATAGTTTAATATTCCATTTAATATACTTTGTTGAGAATGAGGGTCTTCAGCAACAAGCCGCACCCTCTCCTAGTGCTTTAATAAAGTGGTGGAACTTTATTTAAGCTTTCCGTGAACTTTTTGGAAGATCATAAAAAGCAATGTTTTTTCTATTTTGTTTTATTTCCCTACACTCGTGCACGTTGACGAACACATAATGGTTAATATTCCACCGATATTACACATGATCACTCGAAATAACACTTGTTTGGAAAATATAACAAAATCGAACTGTATCACTTTTCACTTCCCGCCAAAAAGTCCGCGAAGCCAATGAATTTGAAAGAAAAGATTTTTTTAAAACATGTGAGGGCGTAGCAAGTAGGCGGTCCAAGGATAAAAGAAATAGCTCATTTTGATTCCTTTTTAATACAATTTCAGTGGGATGCAGCAAATATTAAATGGGATTCGATTTGTTGGATCCGAAACCCCATTTAGCACTACATAGTAGTCATTTAAGCCGCCAAGCAGTAGTGTGCAAGCATTACTGTGTTCCGGTTTGAAGGGCATTGTAGCCAGCGAAGTTACTGGGCATTATGAGACTCAACAGCCAATTGTCTCAGTGTGACGAGCGCAGTGCAGCGCCGCGCAGGATTTTGCAAAACAAAGTTCTGGATGGTGCTGTTATTGTTATGGGTTGGCGTATTGCTTACCATCAGGCAAACGACCAGCTCGTCTCGTCATCCAGTAACATAAAAAAAGTTTAGCTGTCTCTGTATACCTACTGTTTATATATTAATATCTTCTTTTTGTATTTCTGTTTTCTTTATTTGTTTGTTAGTTGAATGTTTTTGTGGTCGTCAAATAAATGCTTTTTTTTCTTATTTCTGTAGGAATTTGCAACGCTAGAGGCATTGCTGTGCCGACATTACCAAGAACGGTTAATCAATTATTATTATTGCGTAGATGTAGCGTCGTCCCATCAAATTCATCAACAAGTCGACAAGTGGCAGACAACCTTAATGAAATAATTTTTGAAACGTAAATTAAAATAATGTTTTGGCTTTTTTGGCGGGAAATCAACTGCATTGTGTTCAAAGTCTTGTCAATTGCATTATTTGCGAAGAATTGTATTTCTAAGAATATTATTTTGACAGCCTCTGTGGTGTAATGTTTGGGCTGGTTGGCTCAAATCTCATACACCACTGAGGTTGCGAGTTCGATTCCCGCGACGGGACAAATGCTTGTGAACAGAAAAAAAAGGCGCAAAGGGGCCAGGATCTATGTATGTGATCGTTGGGCGTATTTATTTATTTATACGTGTAAAATTGTGAATTGACAGCCTCTGTAGCGCAGTGATTAGTCAGCTTATCATCACATAGGTTGCGGGTTGGATTCCCGCTAAACGATAAATATTTGTGCACTAAAAAATTGCAAGCGTGATGTCGTGGGACCATGGTCCTCGTAGTTCCTTATTACAGGAAATTCTAGTTAGGGACACTTGGGAAAAAAAAATTAGACGATAAGTATCTTTTTAGGCAAATAACAATAGGGGATCGGACAGTAATCGAAAAAAAAACTAAAATGTAGTTAGAACGAATGTTTGTCGAATTCGAAAGATCATTCAATCAATATTTCTGTAAAATAATAATAATTTATATTTTTAAATCAATTAACAAAATCTAATAATTCTGACCTTTTTTATCTGTTCCGAAACACAACACAGTGCATGACGTCATTTCAAAGTAAATACTGAGTAAGCTTATGTTTATTTTATATTTTTACTTTTTATCTATTTCAAAACAATATGTTTTTCATTCCATGACGACCCTAAAGTCTTTAAACTTCACAAAATTGTATAAATCACTTTGCAAGTTTGCTTTCGTAGAGCTCGTCGTTACGTTGGGCAGCGTGTGACGTCATACGTCTGAGATGACCTTTTGCGCGGCAATATTTGAAACATAACATTTAAACATAATTTTGGGTACTTTTAGGGCTTTATTTAATTAAAATATTATTTTTCATGACTATATATACATTATGGTTTATTTTAAACACGATCCCTTATTAAATGATAGTGTAATAATAATTTTCTTTCCAAAAAGTTTATCAAAAATCAAGGGGTGATAAAATGATAGGTATAATTAAAGTACTTAAGTATTTTTGTATATTATTAAACTATAGTGACTAAGCACAGAGTACTTATGACATTAAATTAAATTAAATTAATAATGTAAATACGTTTAAGTAATTAGAATCAGAATGTTGAATTATAATAGAACTGCACCCATTATGCAACACCCTTACAGGGTACATACTTATAGCATACTTTGTGACACTATTTTAACACCTGTCTGTAATAATATATGTATGAGCATGAATAAATGAATATGAATATGATTAAAATATCGTGTTAGTAATTATATATTTTATTTTCGTAACTTTTTAAATCGGAATGCAATCGGCATGAACCTCCATAGACCATGCGAAGTTTAAAAAAAACAAATAACTTTTTCTAAATTCAAGGTTTACGGCAGCGCAGTATTCCACGATATCTCTTTTTTCTTAGAGTATACATAACTATAGAGCGTGTTCCTAAGCGGGAACAGTATGCACGGGTGAGAACATAGCTGCTACACTGCTAGTACTCGTAAGATTACTAGCGCTTGTGGACAGGACGATGTATTTTTTTAAGATATAATATATCTTAAAAAAATGGTTAAATGCTTGTAGGTATTAGGCACACAAGATATATTATACATGCACAACAATAGGTACCGTGTCACGGCGCACAATTATTGCCCATCACTATTTGTCACATATCTATCAAGATAGCTATAGTTTACTTGCCTACGTTGCGCATTGGGCGACAAGTACGATACGGGCGCTCTATAGTTATGTATTCTCTAAGCTTTTTTATCGTCAACTGAATACGAAGATCTTAATGCCTTACTTAATAGCCACGGTGTCTCAGTTATTAAACATTATCATGATAAAAATGCAACACAAATTTTAGTTGATAAATATTTTACAAAAATAAGCGTGCCTTACCTACCTGCGCGTGCAAAAAAGGACAGTCAGCATTTTTAGTGCAGATTTCCAAAAATGTTATAAAAAAAATTGAGATAATTCTTGATTTGTTTCACACAAGGGTGAAAATGACTGAAAATGTCCAATAACTCGAAAACCGTGAGGTGAAAACCGTGAGGTGTAATTAAATCATCAAACAGTCTCGAGTGAACAGGTACTATCTTGGTAAGCGTGCTAGATCGTCGACCGCATCGTCGCTTACCATCAGGTGACATAGTGGTCAAACCAAAGCCAATTAACAAGTAAAAAAAACAAAATATAGTCTTTGTACGGAACCCTCGGTGGGCGAGTCCAACTCTTACTTCATCATCATCAGCCCATCACGTTCCCACTGCTGGGACCCGGACCTTCTCTCATAGAGAGAGTATGGGCCATAATCCATCACGCTGGCCCAGTGCGGCTTGGTGGATGCCACATGTCCTTGAATTTTTGTAATAAATTCTTGGATATGCCGGTTTTTTCACGATGTTTTCCTTCACCGTTTTTAGAGCTAGTGTTAAATCCGCACATAACTTAAGAAAGTCAGTGGTGCGGGGCCAGCTGGATTCGAACTCGGGTGCGTCGGATCGTAAGTCGCACGTTCTCTCACTGAGCCACACTCGCACTTATCCGGTTTTTATTTTTTGTGTGCACAAACATTGCCCCCGGCGCGGAAATCGAACCCGCAGCCTTGTTGGTGTAAGAGATTTTTTTTTTACGCTGGAATAATGCATTACGCATACCCCTCCATCGGGGGGGATGAAGGGGGTATGTGGGACTCCCGGCACTGAGACCGGTATACCCACTAAACAACCCAGCGGCACTCCGGACTGGGAAACCGGCACAGCCTTTTCATCCAGTCCCATGGTGTATGAGATTTAAGCCAACTTGCCCAACCTGTACACCAAAGATGCTGTCATAAATATGGTATTTCTTAACACTTAGGTGTAAATTTTAACGTTAGTAAGTACTTCTTTGTATAGTGAGATAGTTATCCTCTGTTAAATTCTGATAGCATCTAGAATTATATTAAAACCGACTACCCAAAAGCTAATTGACGAAAATAAGTGCTCCGATACAAACATTTATAGCTTAAACTATCAAGAGAGGCCATGGATCAGATGAATGGCTAAAGACTCAAACGTAACCTTAAGCGGTTAGTATTTCGCAAGAAGCCGCACGGCGCGCTTCGCTAGCGTGTTCCGAACGCAGCTTGCGCGCGAACCAAATTAAAAAGTAAACGTAACTTTTTAAATTCGACACAGTGCGTGTTTATTATTCCGCCAGTGTTTTTTTTTATCGTTTTGTGAGTGACTCGTTTTGGTAGTTAATTAAAGGTCAGTAATAGTTTAGTTATATGAGTATGTAAATAGTTTTATTGTTATTAAATGTGTTGTTTGCTAAAAAAACTAATATTTTGTTTAAAAAATATGAGTATACAAAATGATTATAAAATTATATATAAAAAGATTTTTTTTACTTATTTTTGGACTTTGTCGCTGTGCGACCATATCGTCCGGTTAGGAAAATGTTAACAAATTAATCCTTTTTCAGTCCTAGATCTACTAATCTATACAAATGTTGAGCTAGATTCAGATCTAGCTCAACATTTTTGCAACAATGGGCAAGCTAAGATCGAATTGCAGAATGCGACATCCAAAATTATGTTGTATTGGCTAAAACAAAATCTTCTTTAGTTATCGTTGCACACACATTCCATCAAAATATGTTTTACGTCTTCTATAACCCCACACCTTCGATCATATTCGAAGCCCCACACTCATTACAATTCGGAGATGACACTTTTTTCATAAAAAATCCAAACTTATTTGATGGGATGTGTGCAGAGCGATTTAAAAAGATTTGAATTAAAAATATCTAAACTAAGTCTGTCATAATTTATTTAAAAATTACGACAATTATAGATTAAGTTATAAATTAAAATTGAAATCATATAGGGATTTATATTCTGTTTGTTTAGGAGTAAAATTGAAATTTAATTAAAATAGGTACTGCTAAAAACTTACTTTTAAACTTTCTATGTAAATTACTATTAAGAAGTTAAGGTCAAATACATACATTTGAATATTTTCAATAACAGTTTGTGCAATCTACGATTATTTAAAGGTCTGTATCGAAACATAAAGATAACAATTTTAAAATATATATAGCATTTTATATTTCTTATAAATTAGATTGACACATAAATATTTTAGATCAAATTCCTTATATAATTAATTTTTAGAAAAAGAACAATAATCGACTTCAATGTATCTTCGAAGTCCAAGGTCAAATATCGATGAAATGTATATGGGACCACTTCGTAGCTATACTGAACCCAACGTAAAGAATTTTTCAAATCGGTTCATAAATGACGGTAAAAACATAAAAAAACCATGATAAAAAAAATACAATCGAACAGAGAACCTTCTCCTTTTTGTCAGTTAAAAATGGAAAAAATAACGCGCACATAAATAGATCCTGGCCTCTAACTAGGATTCCCTGTATCTAGGGACCAGGAACTATGAGGACCATGGTACTTGAACACCCCGTCACGAAACAAATGCTTGCCTTGGTGTCAAAAGATCTTCTCTATCACCCCCTCTCCTATGACACCTTTCTTGGCAGTCAAATCAAATCAAAAACTCTTTATTCAGTTTTAGCATCACAGTCGCACTTATGAACGTCAAATTATCACAATGACTACCACGGTATCGGAAAAAGAACCACTACTCAAAAAATACGGCAAGAAACTGAGGGGCATTTTTTTTTTCAGAGATGTTTTTAATTTTTTTTTGTTTCTACAATGTTATGTTTCTTATGTACCAGTTGGCTACTTTGCAGAAGTGGAATGTTCCAAGCATCTTTGTCTTCTATGTAATTACGAACAGTATAGTATGCTTTTCTCATTAGAACAGTCTTTACGCGTATTTTGACCTAGCACAATAACACGTATTCCTTGAGAATCAAATCTGCACTCTCCGTGAGGTGGAACTACGCAACCACTACACCAATTTTCTCAATAATTAAATAGTAATTTGTGAACAAAACGACCAAACAAGTTAATCATTACTAAAAAACCGGCTAAGTGCGAGTTACACACCCGCACGAAGGGTTCCATAATATTACCTATAAAAACAACAAAAAAAAATATGTCTATTGTATGGGAGCTTAAATATTTTTTTATTCTGTTTTTTAGTATTTCAATTCAATTCTTTATTGCAATCCATAATGTTACTAGATTTGTTGATTTGTTGGTAAAACAGCAATAGAAATATATCATCTGTAAATATTTCAACTGTAACTATCACGGTTCATGAGTGCCGCGGCAGCGGCCGGCGAAGCGACAGAAAGTAAATTGAATTTGGGCCAGCGTGGTGGATTATGGCCTTAGATAGATAAAGATAGATAGATAAACACTTTATTGTTAAAATACCTTAAATATAGATACATGAAAAACAAGTAAATTTTACAGTAATCAGCATAACAATAGGCGGTCTTATCGCTCAAAGCGATCTCTTCCAGACAACCTTTGAACAGAAAGGACTAACATAATTTGGACGGACGGCCATACTCTCTCTATAAAGGAAGGCCCGTGTCCCAGCAGTGGGAACGTGATGGGCTGATGATGGTGATGATTCAATGAGTATTTGCTGAGTTATTTCTTAAAATTAAACCAAACATTGCGATATGACATTACTTAATCGGATTTTAATTGAAAATATAATTGGTAATCCAATTTTAATTAACTATTATTGCAACTATTGCACGTGCCGTCGTCGTTACTCATAAAATATGTTTAATACGAGTGACGAGACGAGCAGTTCGTTCACCTGAAGGTAAGCAACACGCCAGCCCATAACAGTGACACTGAAAATGGAAAAGAATTGCAATAAAACCTTATATGAGTGTCACAAAGGGTGTCTTATCGCTCAGAGTGATCTCTTCCAGACAACCTCAACCAGTCTTCAGAGTTGTTTTTTTTATGTAACTTAATGACGAGACGAGCTGGTCGTTTGCCTGATGGTAAGCAATACGCCAGCCCATAACAATAACAGCACCACCCAGAACTTTGTTTTGCAAAATCCTGCGCGGCGCTGTACTGCGCTCGTCACTCTGAGACAATTAGCTGAGTCTCATAATGCCCAGTAATTTCGCGGGCTACAATGCCCTTCAAACCGGAACACAGTAATGCTTGCGCACTACCGCTTGGCGGCTGAATAACTGGCAAAGCGGTGATACCCACCCAGACGGCCTCTCGCATACGAGAAACTTACCACCAGTAAAAGTTCAGAGTTGTTATGGGTAGGCGTGGTGCTTACCATCAGACGAACGATCTGCTCGTCTTATCACTCATAAACAAAAAGCAAATCGTCTCGTCATTCAATTACATAAAAGAAAGAAAGAAAGAAAGAAAGCAACCTGGTAGGTGGAGGTATGTAGACAAACAAACTCCAATTTATTTAGTTACTCAATCAACGTTTATTATGAAAACGAAAAGAACGGGAATAAATCAATATATCTATATGAATCTATACTGGGCATATGAGACTTAATATCTAATGTCTCGGAGTGATGAGCGCAACGCAGTGCTACACAATACTTTTAAACGTATTAAAAGTTCTGGGTACTGCAGTTATTAAAATAAATAATAAAAATAAAATGAATAATAATTTATTTATAATAGAATTAAATGAATAAAAATGAATTTATGAATTATGGGCAGGCGCGGCGCTTACCATCAGGCGGATGACATGCTCGTCTCATCACTCACTAGTTTTTTTTTTTAATGACGTGATTCCCTGTATCTAGGGAACCACAAGGACAAGGACCATGACCCCACAACACCCAGATACGAGACAAATTGCCTTTTTTCTGTGCACAAACATTTGTCCCGTCGCGGGAATCGAACCCGCAACCTCGGTGGTGTATGAGATTTGAGCCAACCTGCCCAACCACTACACCACAGAGACTATCAAGTACAGTAATATACCTAGTACAGGAATCTGGACTCTCCCTTATCTTCAACAAACGAATATATTGTCACTGCGTGTATAAATAAACACAATAGAAGATACGCCAGAAGGATTGATTGATTACAATTAAATTGAATTTATGTGTCCGTTTGTCTGGACGCAAGACAGAAGCTATTCTTAAACTAGAATTGCATGAACTTATTCCGCCATACCTATTCCATCACCGGACGCCCAGTACGGCAAGCCGTCATCAATTTATGGTTGACATCCCTCCTGCTAACGAAGTAATACGGTAGAGAACCAAAGTCACCGACATAGCTCACAGAATTAGCCAGCTGAAGTGGCAGTGGGTCGGCCATATTAGCCGCAGAACCGATGAGTTTGAATCTCTGAACTGTTTTGCTTCTAAGGGCGAACACCAATTTGCATTCAAGCCAATCCATAATCCGGCACAGCGCCGTCGAATTGCAGCTTTTCGACGCCACATAATAAGCCGATGTCCGTTGGGGTAGACGCGTTCTAGAGTGGGTGACCACGAATTGGCAAACGTAGTGTAGGACGTCCTCAGGCTGGGTGGAGCGACGATCTTCGCAGGGTGCAATTGGAGAGGCCTATGTCCAGCAGTGGACTGCGACAGGCTGATGATGATGATCCCCTCTGCTACACCAAGCGCTTTGCTTCGACCTTTATAAAGCGAACGGCCAAGGAGTGGAACTCCCTACCGGCATCTGTGTTTCCGGATAGCTATAATCTGAGTGTCTTTAAGACAAGAGTGAACAGGTTTCTTCTAGGCGAGCGTGCTACATCTTCGACTGCATCGTCACTTAACAACAGGTTAGATAGCGGTCAAACGCAAGCCTATAACAAATAAAAAAGGGTGGCCACCGTGACTTCACTCATTTATATATTGCAGCACTTGTAGCGAAGCTCGCCTAGTCGTTCCGTGATAAATCTCAAAACTCGAAGTCGAAGTTTTGACATATGCACGGCTATGAAGTTTCGTAATTATTGAAATGACGAACCATAGAAAAAAAATAAATACTTTGTAGGCACTCTTTTTTTTACAATAGTGAAAAAAAAAATATCGAAGATATTAAGAAAAAATATCGAAGATATTTTTTCAGCCCATAGATTGATAACCAAAATTATTAAGGTGATTTTTTCATAAAAATATATTAAGGGTTGTTAAATATTTTTATTTGTACATATTTATTATCGATCACGAAAGGTTAAATATTTAGATATAAAGTCAAATAAGGCAATAGCAACCAAAATAAGAAATATTTTGTTTTATTCTTCAATATAGTCATTTAAACACCTGATTATAGTCCGGTCAATTTAGACATTCGAAGCTACATAAATTTACAACAAGCTGAAAATTGGTGTTTGAATAATTTGAGCGAGTGTGGCTCAGCGGGAACTCGTGCGCCTTTCGATCCGACGCACCTGGGTTCGAATCCCGACTCGGCCCTGCACCAATGACTTATAGTTAAGTGCAGATTTTGCACGCTCGCTCTAAAACGGTGAAGGAAAACGATGGTTCATCCCGGATGGATTCATCTGGATGGACCGAACATCTCCTCAGGGTCTGAGCAGCCGCTCAACTGCCGTCTCTCTCTAGATCTATGTGCTCCATCTTAGGCCACATCATCGCTTCACATCAGGCCAGAGTGGCCAAACATAGATCTATTAAGCATAATAAAAAAAAAATAGCCACAAAAATACAATACACAAATAACACAATGCCAAACTAGAAGTGCGAGTGACATGTCCCATATGACATGTGACATGTGCCATAGTATCAACACTGAGATACTCGTAAAAACTAGATGGCGTTAGTAGTCCTCTAAAAGCGTTGTTGTAGCTGGCCGATTTGACTGCCCCATTATTTTACACGCAGCTCAGCTACACCTAAAATTAAATATTATGTAAATTATTTGACATTTATTTATTTTTTTATGTCTCTAATTTTTAATTTTAATTTTTTTTATGTGTATTTCATTTTTAATTAATTGTAATGTTATGGACTTAGTCTGAAATTAATAATTTGAATTTGAATTTAAAACACGCAAACGGTTTGTTGCAGCGAACGCACGTATATTAAGTAGATTCATTTACTATAAAAACCATTATTCAACTGCGTCTGAGGTAAAGTGGTTGGGCAGGTTGGCTCTAATCTCATTCACCCCTCCATCGATATACCCCGATGCGATGGATGCGTAATGCATTTACCCAGCGTTAAAAAAAAAATCTCATACACCTCTGAGGTTGCGGGTTCGATTCCCGCCACGGGACATTTGTTTGTGCACAGAAAAAAAAAGCGCAAGCATTTGTTTCGTGTCTGGGTGTCGTGGGACCGTGGTCCTCATAGTTCCTGGTTCCCTAGATACAGGGGATCCTAGTTAGGGGTCAGGATCTATGTATGTGATCGTTGAGCGTATTTATTATTATTATTTATAACTTCTTATATATGGCTTCTGCGGGGTTTCCACAATTTGATCGGTGATTGGTCGGTGCTTTTTTTTATGTAACTGAATGACGAGACGAGCTGGTCGTTTGCCTGATGGTAAGCAATACGCGAGCCCATAACAATAACAGCACCACCCAGAACTTTGTTTTGCAAAATCCTGCGCTGCGCTGCACTGCGCTCGTCACCCTGAGACAATTAGCTGTTGAGTCTCATATTCCCAGTAATTTCGCTGGCTGCAATGCCCTTCAAACCGGAACACAGTAATGCTTGCGCACTACTGCTTGGCGGCAGAATAACTGGCAAAGCTGTGGTACCTAGTACCTACTCAGACTGCCTCCCGCATACGAGAAACCTACCACAAATAATGTCTTATGTAGTTTTTATTTCATATCCTTAGTTTGTTGAAAATGAGTCATCAGCAACAAGCCGGACCCTCTCCTAGTGCTTCAATAAAGTGGTGGAACTTTATTCAAGCTTTCCATGGACTTTTTGGGAGAACATAAAAAGCTATGTTTTCTCTATTTTGTTTCATTTGCCGACACTCGTGCACGTTTACAAACACATAATGGTTAATATTCCACCGATATTACACATGATCACTCGAAATAACACTTGTTTGGAAAATATAACAAAATCGAACTGTATCACTTTTCACTTCCCGCCAAAAGTCATTTATTACTAGACTGGTATTTCCATGTGCATAGTAAACGAGAATAAATTGAATCTTGATTGTTTGCCAACCTAAATAACAATTGGCCTAAATAAATAGCAGATCAATTGTACCAATTCATCTATAGATCTTTAGTTATTATGATATATGAGATTTAAATTAACGCGGCGTCAAAATAGAATAATAAATAATAATTAATAAATAATAGATTAGATTAGATTAGTTATCGCTTTATTGTCACACAACAACATGATATAATTACAAAACAATACTTAAACCTAAAGTGTTACAATGGGCGGTCTTATCGCTTATAGCGATCTCTTCCAGACAAACTTTGGATGGGGAGGACTCAAAGAAACTGTGAGGGACAGTGGTGTTGTGTATAAAAAAAAAACTAACCAGTATAAAATAATAATATTATATACAGACTACATAATCATAATAATATATAATTAAATATAAGTTTAATATAGGTACAAAGGTACCAAAAAAAAGTACATATCATAATAAAGTAAAAAAAAAATAAATATAACCATATCATAAAATATATCTTTTTTTTCTTTTTCAGCCCTTTTTATCCCACAGTTGAGTATAGGCCTCCTCTCCATCACGCCACCCCTTCCGGTCTTGCGCCTTTCTTAACCACATCTTCCCAACAACCCTGGCTACGTCGTCGATCCATCTGGCTAATGGTCTGCCCCTAGATCGGTAACCTTCTGTTGGCCACCACTCGGTCACTGCCCTGGTCCACCTACCGTCGTCCCGCCTAGCCACATGTCCCGCCCATCTCCACTTAAGCTTAGCGATTCGCGTACCGACATCCTCGACTTTGGTTCTGCGTCGAATTTCGACTAAATTATTATTATTATTATATAAAATATAATAAATAAAATATTATATAAAATATATAAATATATATATACTATATTAAGTTTATAAGTGAGATAACAGTTTTAAACAGATGAACAGAACTTCCGAGTAGCAGGCTGCAGTTACGTAGCTAAGTAGAATTTCTTGATGCTATTTTTAAATATGTCAAGAGATTGCGCATGCCTTATTAATACTGGTAGAGAGTTCCACGGTATCCATAATAGTATTAATAATAATAGTTATGTCAAAAGTCAAAAGATATTTATTAAATAGGCACAAAAAATGCACTTTAATTAATAACTATGAATTTGAAAATTGTCAATGTTGTTAATAAGATACAACACCAATGTACTATTTAGGCAGTAAGATTGTTTTAAAGTTGTAAAAATGTACCTACCCTCCTACTCTGTATTTATTTACAGTTAATAAAAAGTTACAGTTACAGTTAACAATAATAATAAAAAAAAACTTTTAAACGTCATATAGTGAAACTGCAGCACACCTCTCGACACCCTTTAGCCACCCACACCAACGTTGCCCCTCTCGTCGCTAATGAACGGCGGCCCTTATAGGGGGCCCGTTTAGTGGGTGGCGAGTCACCACCTGCCAAAATATTTTCTTACGAGGCGGAACTGGCAGGTGCCGAGGTCTCATATCATAGACCGGCTCTCGTCCATTAAAAATTCACCTCAATAGCCCAATCATAAGTAATTTTCATATCTTCAATTATAGTCCTCGCACTTATCGGGGGCTGTCTTTGATTGTATCTTCTAATGATGCACTTAGAGACAGTCCCCGATAAGTGTTGCCCATTACATATCTCAACTAAATGCTCTAAGAGGCCTCTACGTGTTGGACTCATGTCCCCGCGCAAGCCTTCCAAAGGACCGGGTGTATAACCCGTGAGAAAGAGCGACATAATAATAATTTAGTAATAACAATAATTTAATAATAATAATTTAATAATGACAAGAGTTCTTAAATCTAAGAAATTAAATAAATAAATGATGAATATAAGATAATAAAAAATTAAGATAATAAATAAATAATTTTATGTAATAATAAATTAGAGCGAGTGTGGCTCAGTCGGAGCTCGTGCGACTTTCGATCCGACGCACCCGAGTGCGAATCCCGCTGGCCCCGCACCACTGACTTTCTTAAGTTATGTGCGGAATTAACACTCGCTCTAAAAACGGTGAAGGAAAACATCGTGAGGAAACCGGCATGTTCAAGAATTAATCACAAAAATACAAGGACATGTGACATCCACCAACCCGCACTGGGCCAGCGTGGTGGATTATGGCCCATTAGCCCCTATGAGAGAAGGCCCATGTCCCAGCAGTGGGAACGTGATGGACTGATGATGATGATGATGAATTATTATTCAATAATTATTATTTTGACTAGTTTTCTTCCTCTCTTCAATTGCTATGCCCGTCAGGGTCCATAATGAGCTGTACCTATTTATTGACAACTTTGTCATAACATTATGGAACGCAATAAATGATTGAAATTAAAAAATTATGTTAATTATGTAAACAACACAGGTTAAAGTTGAGTCTGCATTTAGCAGACTCGACTATGACGCGCACTAAGTACTACCAGTAGTTGTACTCAGTGAAGGCGGCCTTCGCTAGCGGTTCGACTAGTTTCGACCTAGTTTAGGCCTTAGAGGACAATCCTAAACTAACTTACTTAGAAGTTTGGCATTTTTGAACCAACTTCAAATAAGTACGTTTTATCAAACAAATAAACCGACTTCAATGTACCTTCGAAGTCCAAGGTCAAATATCGATGAAATTTATATGGGACCACTTCGTAGCTATACTGAACCCAACGCAATAAGAATTTTCCAAATCGGTTCATAAATGACGGAGTTCTGAACACACATTAAAAAAAATTCAAAGGGTACAATCGAATAGAGAACTTTCTCCTTTTTTTGAAGTCGGTTAAAAAGGAGGAGGTTCTCAATTCGACGTGTTTTTTTGTTTGTTACGCGATTTCAAAGCATTGCAAAGGGTACAATATGCTTGTACTATTTGTACTATTAATTATTCTGTGGCAATTTGAAAAATAAGCTTTATTATATATATTTTATACATATATTTATAATCAAATTAAATAGCGTTATCTAACTAAACAAATCTTGTAAACCACTACCAGTGGGCAACGTTCCCAAAATGCTGGCAGCATTGCCACGTTGAATGGCAATGGTTATCCTTTGGCCAAAATATAGGCCAGCATTTTGGTCACGCGTTGCTTCGGCAAGAAGATTTGCAGTATCTTTGAAAATCTATGCGACCCCGGTCCCCGCGGGCAGTCCCCCATATAATTTAATTTAATTTTATATTGATGTAAAATTTAATATGTATGAATTAATAGTTTCTATTTATAATTTAATCTACAGTTGTTTCGAAAAAACCACCGCCCTTCCAAATTATATTAGACCTTTCTGTTCAATGGTCTGAAAGAGAAAGCTTTGAGCGATAAGACCGCATATTGTTAAGCTGATTACTTTGAAATTTACTTTTTTTTTACGCTTAATAGATCTATGTTTGGCCACTATCACTATTACTTTTTTGTTATGTAACTATTTTTAAGGTTTTTAACAATAAAGTATTCTATCTTTAGTCACAACTCGGCACCCTCGAAAAAATCCCTGAAACAAAGAACAAAAACACAACTATTATTATAAAAAATTATTACGAATTTGCTTACACTCGAACAGTTGAAACTTACAGCAACTTTATCTCGCTAAGTTTTGATTTCACAACAGGACAACCTTAAACAATAGAAATTAAAAAAAAACACACTACCGACCCACTAAAGCACAGAAACCAAAGGCTGCGCACAGTAGTTCTAAAAGCGCGGCGGTTTTTAACCGCGTGCTGTGCAACAGACATAAGAGTGTCTCTTTTAGTCCGCACGAACGAACAAACGAAAGCAACTTGGAGTAGGACTCCTCTAGGGCCGGCTCTATGACAGCACCAACAGCATCCTGAGCGTTGTAGCAAATAATTTTAACTCCCATTTCATGAGGCACTGGATAAAAATTCATAGGCCCATAACCCATCGACTACATCGAGTCACACAATAAATATAGGACAGACTTAAATTACTATTTTATATCGACTTTGATTTAAAATTATTTGTTGACATATAATAAATTATATTATAATATATATTGTATTGGTTTTATTGAAATTATTGATTACTCTATTTAGGTTTTATTAACATTATTGATTTTATTTTGACGTTCTAATAAAACAAATTGATTAATTACTTACTAAACGTTTTTATGAACGTGTGCACTTTTACTAAATAAATTTGAAAGAAAAGAAAAGAAAGAAATATCATTTATTTGACGACCACAGTCATACACTAACAAAATAAAGAAAGAAAAGAAAACATAATTACAAAAAGAAACAATAAATATATTAATAATATGAAGAGATAATTACGCTTAAATGACTACTACATATGCGGTGCCAAAAGGGGTTTTCGCTCACCACGAATGTCACAAATTTGAATTTTAATGTATCCGTTTTCAAATAGCGTGTTTTTCCCCGCGGCGTTTAAAAACCGCAGTGCGTACTAGGTAAAACGGATGACCTCCAAAGTTCATAACTTTCATTTTTACTTCAACACATCACCTGGTACAGGCTGTGAATTAATTTGTGCAATAACTACTTTAAATGTAGCCAAAATGTGCGGACTAGAGATGTGCTGATTATCCGACCACTTTATCGATATTAGAGTTTATCATACAATTCTTCCGACCATTTTTGTCTTAAATGGTCTTAGAGGACTGTATATCTTTCTTTCTACTAATATTATAAATGCGATAGTTTGTGAGGATGGATGGATGGATGTTTGTTACTTAATCACGTTACAAAATTACTGAACCGATTTTGATAAAATGTTGTACTTTAGGTCCTGGAAAAGGACATAGGCTATTTTTTATTGAACCGCGGGATGCAGCTAGTACATAATATTAAAAACAATAAGACTTGCCTTCAAAAGAAATAAGCCAGCTGCACCTAGTTATTTATATACCTACCTTATTCTGTAAAACGTTATAAATATTTATTTTAATATTGACATGATATATTTTGAAGTCCATAAAATTGTTTATACGTACTTGAGTAATGAGACGAGCATGTCGTTCGCCAGACCTGCCCATAACAATTACAAAGCCAACCAGAACTTTGAATAGGTACCATAAAAAGCACTGCGTAGCACTGCATTGCGCTCATCAGATCAAATATTAAGTCTCATATGCCCAGTAATTTCGCTGGCTACAATGCTCTTCAAAGCGGAACACAGTAATACTTGATTGTAATGACTCAGTTCCAATACTCTCTTCCCTAGCTCTAACTTAGATGGGAGTGATAAACATCATCAGCCCATTACGTTCCCACTGCTGGGACACGGGCCTTATCACATAGGGAGAGTATGGGCCCTAATCTACCACGCTGGCCCAGTGCGGGTTAGAGCGAGTGTTAAATCTGCACATAACTTAAGTAAGTTAGTGGTGCGCGGCCAACGGGATTCAAACTCAGGTGCGTCGGATCAAAAGTTACACGTGTTCCCACTGAGCCACACTCGCTCTCGGGACGGGCGGACGGGACGGGAGTGATAGCCGAGCCCTAATTTAGTTATCTATTGAACTACGCTATCGCAAGTCAATTGTATGAAAATAATCTATTGTGACAATTTATAGTCAGTTTTCATAGTCTGCTCACTATTTCGTTCAATCACTGGTCGATGATTTATATATATATATATAGCTTAGTTAGTTTTTGGTATTAGAAAGAAATAGGATATATAGTAATATATATATATATAGTATATATAGTAATATATATATATATATAAATATATAGTATAATAGTATAATAATAATAATAATAATAATATAATAATAAATAATATAATAATAGTAGTATAATATATATATATATATATATATATATATATATTACTATATATCCTATTTCTTTCTAATACCAAAAACTAATACCTGCCAATGGTATTTGTATTGGATCGTATTTAACTGTACCTCAATTTATTCCCGTTTTTCCGCCAAATATACTGATTGTGCACCAAAATGGACTGTACCTTAAATACGTTTGAGTGCTAAAAACAGCCCAAATTTGGTGCACAATCAGTATTTTTGGTGAACGGTTAAAAGTTATCCTTCTTAATATTTAAATTAAGATTAACATCTTTTCCCAACGAATACCAAAACTTAACTTTTGGTACGGTCACAGAAACATTTTTTTTGTTTTCTAATAATTTAATATTAATCATTGTAATTTGTTGTAAAACCTTTATTTTAGATATGTAGGTACTTATGTAATTACATATGGCTGTTTGTCTGTGTTATTATAGTAATGAACCAAAAGTTTTCGTACAACACTTTAATTTGTTTGATTAGACTGATTTTGATTAAATAAACACTACTGAAAACCACATTTCGACCACATCTTCACTTAACTATACCAAATATACAACTAACGTTAGCTATAAGTGTGCGATAAATGAACTAACATACTAATACTTATGGATTTATAATGGTCTGAAATAAAATCTTTTTAACCGACTTCAAAAAGGAGGAGGTTTGCAATTCAACGGTATGTTTTTTTTATTATTATTATTTTGTGTGTTTGTTACGCGATTACTCCGCCAATTATGCATTGATTTCGATGATTCTTTTTTTGATTGGTAGGTAGTTCTTTCTATCTACTACCTTATAGATTTGGCTGGCACCGACTTCAAATATATGAGTGGGTAGCGCTTATGATAATTATATTAATTCATTTTTCTCTTTTGAGTGCCTATTTGTGGTTTTGAAGTCGGTTTAGTTTTTTTTGAAAAATAATTTATTATTTTATTTTTTATATTTATTTTTAACAACAGGTGAGATAGCGGTATTGCGTTTGACTGCTTCATCCAGAACTTTTAATACAACAAAAAGCGGAAAGCACTGCGTAACATTGCATTCCGCTCATCACCCCGAGATTTATTTATTTATTTATATGGTACACAAAACAGGATACAATCGAAAAATATACATTATGCTGGACTTAAACATGAAGTTGCGATCTAGAAAGTATCCCTAACCATGTGTACACAGCATGACTAAACAAGAGCAGTAATAGTAAAACAATTATACAAAATTAAATACACAAGAGGATACATAGTAGTAACAATAACTACTTATTATTACGACTTGTGCTTCCAGTGATTTGCCGCTGTAGCGCAGCGTCACCAGTGATAATTGACGAAATGATAGAGAGATATCAATGCCCAGTGATATTTGGCCGGAGTTTGCCGGTTCAGACAAACTCTCATCACTATTTCTACCCAAGTTTTTAAACCGCATTATGTTAAATAATGCACTGGCCGATTTATGATATTTTATACGGGTCAACGTTTTGCAATAGACTTGTATGTTTATTTATTTATTTTAATGAGGTTTTGAAAACCTGTTTAGATACTAATACTATTTTTAGGTAATTATTCATTCACGTGTCTTTTTTAGAAATATTTCGTGAATTCGTTTTCTAATATTATGAAAGATAAAATTGTAAGCATGTATGTTTGTAGGGGATATTCTCTGGAACTACGGATCCGATTTTGCAAATTCTCTATATATGTATAGAGAACCTGAATAATATAAGATATATTTTAACCGACTTCAAAAAGGAGGAGGTTCTCAATTCGACGGTATGTTTTTTTATGTAATTTACGCGATTACTCCGCCAATTATGAATTGATTTTGATGGTTATTTTCTTGTTTGGTAGGTCATACTTCAGAGGTGGTCCCATATAAGTATTATAGAAATTGATTAAGCACTTTTGAAAAAATTAAAAATCCAAAAAATATAAGTTTGATCTTGCATTTTGTTCTTGTTTTTTTAACCGACTTCCAAAAGGAGGAGGTATTGAGCTGATCTGATGATGGAGTCAGGAGGTGGATAGTGGAACTCCTCAACGGCGAACAGCAAAGACACGAAATTTTGTAAATGGATTCAACTATAATATAGCCTGTTCTAAACTCCATCAAGACATGGCTGCTGAACCCAGGGTTGACTTCCGGCGAGGGAACTCCTCAACGGTGAATAGGACAGACATGCATTAAAGCGCTACGCGAGCTGAATTGAATTTTATTGCGTCATAGCAAGAGTCGCTATTTGTTTAAATTTCTTTGCGGAGTGATGCTTCTGTCCCTTAGTATTCTGTGCTACTACCTAATAGACTTGGCTGGCACCGACTTCAAAAAGATGAGTGCATAGCGCTTATAATAATTTATTTTTTACTTTTGTGTGCCTATTAGTGGTTTTGAAGACGGTTTAATTTTTTTTGAAAAATAATTTATTTTTGTAAGGAAATAGTCAGCGGTTGCCAGTTATTGATAAAAACTAAAATTACAGAATATAACGTTAATGCAGTTTTTTTTAATAATTAATTATATTTCTCCGTGGTGCAATCCGTTCGACATTTTAGTTGGACTACGGGGCAGCACCCATTGGTTCACTTATAATCGAAAGGCCACAGGTCAATTATATTAGTCCTTTCTGTTCAAAGGTTGTATGGAACAGAACGCTTTGGGCGATAAGACCGCCTATTGTTATGCTGATTACTGTGAAATGTACTTGTTTTTCATGTACATATTTTGAATTTATTAACAATAATGTGTTTATCTATCTATTAACACATTATTGTTGCATTGTAATAAATCAATATACACTCGAGAGCAATGAATCCGGGTCACTTAAAGAATCCTAAAAATCTCGGAAACTAAAAATGCTAGGTTAATGCAATAAATTGTATTTAATAGACAATGTAATACTCCTTAAATGAAGGTATTAAAACTTCTTAGTTATTGTAAAGTTATATCATAAAAAAATCAAATTTGAAAAAGGGCCACTTTCGAAGATGGAACTACGAAATTACAGCATTTGGTTTTGCTTTTGTTTGTAATCTGTCATTTATGTGGGTACATAAACCATGTTGATAGTGCTCTATACTCATTATTCAAGCTGAAATTATGTCGCTTACGCCTGAAGAATGCACCAGAATACTTACAATGCTGGAAACCGGCCGGAGTCAGCGCGATACAGCCAGGACTGTCGGTGTGTCGCTGTCAACAGTACAAAGAGTTCTCCGACGTTACGAAGAAACTGGTTCTAACCTACGCAGACCAGGAACGGGCAGAACCAGGTGTACCACAGCACGAGAAGACCGATACTTGGTGAACACCATGCTTCGAAATCGCTTTCTCACAGGAACTGAACTCACCAATCAGTTTCGACGCCTCGGAGGAAGTAACCCAAGTGCATGGACAGTAAGACGTCGGCTTGCTGAATCTAACTTAAAACCCCTTAGACCTGCAAACGGCCCTAAACTGGAGCGTGGGCATCGTATTTCGAGACTAAGATATGCCCAGAGCCACGTAAATTGGAGTATTGAAGATTGGTCAAAAGTTATGTTCTCCGACGAATCAAAATTTATGCTCTACAAGCACGATGGAAGACACAGAGTGTATCGAAGACCAGGGGAAAGATTCAAGCAAGCATGCATCGAAGAAAAAGTAGCCTACGGTGGTGGGTCTGTACTTGTGTGGGCCGGAATTTCTTCTGAAAGTCGCACAGAGCTGGTGATCATAGAAAACGGCTCTTTAACTAGCGTAAGATATGTGGAAGAAATCCTCAATGATCACGTTGGTTCATTTATGGTCAATTTAGGTGAGGATGCTATATTTATGCATGACAATGCCCGCCCTCATACAGGTAGGATTGTGAATGACTACCTTCAAGAGATGAACATTACTCGTATGGAGTGGCCAGCGCGCAGCCCGGATATCAACCCGATCGAGCATGCTTGGGACGAGCTAGGCAGATGCGTAAAACAACGAAACCCTCCCCCAATCACGCTTCGTGAGCTCAAAATTGCTCTCACAGAGGAATGGGAGAATATTCCCCAAAATCGTATAAGGAACTTGGTGTACAGCATGCCAAACCGCGTAAACGCAGTAATGGAAGCACGAGGAGGCAATACGAAGTATTTAAATTCAAGAAAATCGTAATAAAGTTCAAAAATTTCATGTTTCCTATTTTTGTTTTAAGGAGAGATCAGCAGTTTTTTTCTTTATGTAATTTTGTGTTAATAAAATGTATGGTGACTCATATTATTTTTACTTTCATTTAAGGAGTATTACATTGTCTATTAAATACAATTTATTGCATTAACCTATCATTTTTAGTTTCCGAGATTTTTAACATTCTTTAAGTGACCCGGATTCATTGCTCTCGAGTGTAATAAGAATCACAACACAATACCAACACGTGGATCATCATCATCATCATCATTAGCCCATCTCGTTCCCACTGCTGGGACACGGGCCTTCTCTCATAGAGAGAGTATGAGCCATAATCCACCAAGCAGGCCTAGTGCGGGTTGGTGAATGTCACATGTCCTTGACTTATTGTGAAAAATTCTTGAACATGCCGGTTTCCTCACGATGTTTTCCTTCACCGTTTTAGAGCGAGTGTTAAATCCGCACATAGCTTAAGAGAGTCAGTAGTGCGGGGTCAGCGGGAATCGAAGTCGGGTGCGTCGGATCGAAAGTCGCACGAGCTCTCACTGAGCCACACTCGTTCTTAACACGTGGATAATGATGTAACAATCTATTATTATTTTGTTATTGATAATAATATTCTGGAACGTGGAACTAACTACAAATTTATCAAAGAATCTTTGACCTTTCGGAGATATCAAAACTATTTCGTATTATTAGTGAAACGTGGTTAATTTGTGTTTATTATTACAAATAAATAATAAGTAAATAAAAAAAATAACAATAAGTTATAATGTATGTTTGTAGAGCGAGTGTGGCTCAGTGGGAGAACGTGCGACTTTTGATCCGACGCACCCGAGTTCGAATCCCGCTGGCCCCGCACTACTGACTTCCTTAAGTTACGAGTATGTGCGGATTAACCACTCGCTCTAAAAACGGTGAAGGAAAACATCGTGAGAAAATCGGCATGTCCAAGAATGAATCACAAAAATTCAAGGACATGTGACATCCACCAACCCGCACTAGGCCAGCGTGGTGGATTATGGCTCATACTCTCTCTATGAGAGAATATGCACGAATAGAGAATATGCGCGAAGCGACAGAAAGTAAATTGAATTTGTGTTATGTATAGTAAATAATAATGCGCGGCTGTGGAACCGCAAGGTCTCGTACGCGACGATACGTACGGTAAAAGACCCGACGGAATGACACTTATTCCTTGGAAGATGGGACGGCCTTTGGTATGGGACACAACTTGTGTAGATACCCTAGCGCTGTCTCATCTTCCCGTGAATCAAAATAAGGCTGGCGCAGCCGCTGAAGGAGCGGAGAACCTCAAAAGGCGCAAGTATAGAAGCCTAGATAGTGGCTACATATTTGAACCTTTTGGGGTCGAGACGCTAGGGCCTTGGGGGCCGGGGGCGCATACGGTTTTCAAAGATACTGCAAAACTTCTTGTCAAAGCAACGCGTGACCAAAATGCTGGCCTATATTTTGGCCAAAGGATAACCATTGCCATTCAACGTGGCAATGCTGCCAGCATTTTGGGAACGTTACCCACTGGTAGTGGTTTATTACATTAGTTTAGATAGATAACGCTTTTTATTTTTAATATCTGTTTGTTTACATTATGATAATTTTCATTGTATAAGTATATATTGTTTTTTTTTTACGTCTGACTGGGTCAGCGTTTGACCACTATCTCACCTGATGGGAAGTGACGATGTGGTCGAAGATGTAGCACGCTTGCCCAGTAAGTACTTGTTCACTCTTGATCTGAACACACCCATATTGTATTTATGTGGAAACACAGACGACGGGAAGGCGTTGCACTCCTTCGACGTTCGCACCAAAAAGGATGATTCGAAACGTTTAGTACGGATAGGCGGAACGTCCACCATGTAGGGGTGACGTTGTGCCGATCGTCTGGTTGTCCGATGGTAGAATGGTGATGCACACTCTCCGTAGTATATTCTGTAGAATACCGATAAGCTTGCGACTTCACGTCGATGAACCAGGCTTTGGACTTTGGATTCCACCAACTTGTCGTCGTTAATGAGCCTTTTTGCGCGTCTTTCAATCGAATCCAAAGCCTCAAGCTGGTACTTGGCTGACCGGTCCCAGAGGTGGCTGCAGTGCTCCATACAAGATCGGACCTGTGCTTGGTAGAGATTGAGAAGCTGTCCTGGGGTGAAGTACCGCTTAACCTTTGACAAAATGCCAAGTTTTTTTGCAGCAACTTTGGCTTTGGATTCTATGTACGAACCAATAGTTCAGATTGTTTACAACAATTTAAATAATATTCAGCGTAATTATAAATATTTTCATTGCGTTTCAGATAAATGCGAAAGTTTGTGATGGATGTTAGTTACACCATCACGCAATAATTACTGAACGGATTTTGATGAAATTTGGTAAGTAGGTTCTTTAGGCACTGGAAAAGGACATAAGCTACTTTTCTTCCCGGAAAACTCCGGGCGAAACCGCGGGGCGGGGCTAGATGATAATACACAACTTTATATTGTTTAGGGTGAACAAACCCCTAGTTGTGCCACAATACATTGACCTACTAACTGTTACTAAGGGCTGATTTTCTAATCTTCAGATAAATCGTTCAGTTAAATTAGCCGGGACCTTATAAAGTTATAGAAATGGGTAAACATACATACCTTTTTTTTCAAAGTCATGTTAACTTAAGTTACAATTTTTAACATATTTTATTTGTATCATGTGTTTATGACCTTTAAAAGAAGCACTTTTGTGCCTATTTAATAAATGATATTTGACTTTGACTTTGGCTATAATTTTTCTTAGAACAGAATAGAATATATTTTATTTGCTTGAATGTAAGTATAACGTAGGAGTACATTAATTATTCCGAACTGACACAATTCGCCAATAGGGGATCGGACAACTTTTCAGAAAGTATTTTATATTAACTACAATGAATATAGCCATGAAAAATACTATTTTAATTTGTCTTAGATTTACGCTCTAAAAGTACCTAAGACTATGTTAAAATATTATGTTTCAAGTATTGCCGCGCAAAAGGTCACCTCAAAACTTGGACGTCATATGTAGGTAGAAAACGACAAACTCTTCGAAATAAAACTTGCAAAGATATTTAAATACGTTTTGTGAAGTTTGGGGACGATATTGTAGTAATGGAACGAAAAAATTAGCAAAAATACATTTTATGAAAAGCAAAAACGTAAAATAAACACAAGCTTGACTCACGGCATTTGCCTTCAAATGACGTCATGCGCTGTGATTGTTGTTTCGTTTGAGGTGAAGAACAGATTAAAAATGTCAGAATTATTAGATTTTATTTATTGATTTAAAAATATAAATCATTATTATTTCACAAAAATATTGATTCAATGATATTTCTGGTTTGACGAACATTCATTCTAACTACATTTAATTTTCTTCCTCGATTACTGTCCCATCCCCTATTTAATGACATGTAAAATGTTATATTATTAATTACTTAATTAATACTAAAGCATCATGCAACAAACAGATATATAATACCTACATATTATGTATAGGCTACTCAATCTCAAAAGGCAATATACTTTTAATATTTATTTATTTAATTCAGACAATAATAACATAGTACTTAACAGTAAACGCATCAGAGGCCCATATTACATATAAATTCGTTACAGACTAACATACATATAATTATAACAATCATAAAAAAAACTGGCCAAGTGCGAGACGGACTCACGCACAAAGGGTTCCGTACTATTATCTATAAAAACGGCAAAAAATCATGCCTCTTGTATGGCAGCCCTCTTAAATATTTATTTTATTTTGTTGTTTGTATTTGTTGTTATAGCGGCAACAGAAATACATCATCTGTGAAAATTTCAACTGTCTACCTATCACGGTTCATGAGATACAGCCTGGTGACAGACGGACAGACGGACGGACAGCGGAGTCTTAGTAATAGGGTCCCATTTTACCCTTTGGGTACGAAAGCCTAAAACAGAAGATATTCGAGGATTGAAGAATCAGCCCTTAACCTAGTTCTAGTTTTAGCAAAGTTCATGACCTCAACTCGATGCCAAGTTTGGGGCTACGTACGGCAGTAGCCGCGCAACACGCTTGAAATAACTCTTGTAGAACTAATAGTGCTCACCATGGACCGTGTTTGGTCCATGGTCCTTGCTTCGTGCTACTTAAACCGTGTGACATAAATATAGGCAAGTGCGAATAGGAAACTGTGTTTGCATTGTTAATTTATAAAAAGGATTTATAAATACTTTTAATTTGTAACAAAATTGTGACAGATTAAACAAGGCTTTAATCTAAATAAAAAATAAACTAAAAAACACGCTTTTATGAGCTTTAACAATAATATATGTATTTAGAATGCATTGTCATCGAGTTGTGAGCTACCCTGAAAGTTTCAGCCGGATAGCTAATCGGGAAGTGCTCGGAAATTGAGTTGCAAGATTCCACCCGGAACGAGAGACAGACAAACAAGAAAGTGACTTAATAAAAACGTGGTAAAAATATATCTAAGTCTGATTTCGTGTGAAAAGACGTGTTTACCCGAATGTATGTTGTTTTGGGACCCAGAATTTTCAAAATCGTTAGTTACCATCGTTATTAGAAAGAAGGAAAAAACTAAGGAAACGAAGGAAAGACGGTAAGAAGTAACGACGGTAGAAGCTTAGACGAACAAACGAACAGTTTAGTAATTTTTTTTTTTTTTTTTTTTTATTTATCATTTTAAAATAACATTACAATAGTAAGTTGCATGGCATTTGTAAACCACTGAGGTTTGTGTTCAATAGCATAATTAATCTACATCGATATTAGGTACACAATCATCTAATAACTCTATCTATGAAGATAGAATATTGGTAAGTACATTTCTTAGTAATCTTAACATTCAATGTGTTTCAAGAAGTAAGCCTTAAGTTTAACTTTAATATTTAGTGGTGTGAGATCATTAACCAAATCCGGAGGTAGACTGTTAATTAGTCGAGGAATTATAAAGGAAAAGAAAAAAGGAAATGAATTATAAAGGAAAAGGATAGGAAAGGAATTATAAAGGTTATAGAGGAATTATAACGTTATTTTGGTATCAATACCTATATTTTATGAATACCGGTAAAAACAGGCGAAATATCGTTATTTCTCTAGGTATCGGTCCCTGATTAGTAGGAAGGATAGTCGGATATTATAGTTTCCTTACTTGAGTGATGTCGAAAAACGAGCTACATTTTTTAGTTGTTTTAGGTAAATATGATGTCGAATTTTGGAGAGCGTTGGTATTTTATTTTTGACTAGCTATTGCCCGCGACTTGTGCGAGTGGTATGTAAGTACCTACTATTTTTTAAGTATAGTTTTTACATAAATATTGTATAAGAGAGCTGTTATATACATTTGTTGCTACACCCTAATGCTACAGGGTCCAGCCACCCTACCCATATGTCCCTCAAGCGCCAATCGTATATCGTGTTAAGCTCAGATTAACTTACTAGAGTTTACACATAACGATGCTGAGCCTACCCCTTATTGCCAAACCATAATACTGTATAAATATTGTAGTTATATTAAGTTATGTTAAGTTAATGGCAATAAAAAATCATTTTCTTTCTTTCTTTCTTTCAAGGCGTAACATTGTCCCATTAAGTTTATCTAAACTCGTAGTCATCGTCTTTTGGTAAAAATATAATGTAATTAATTCGATTTCTCGCCTGAATCCACAATAATTAGACCGTATCTTATTAGTCGCAGTGAAGCTATACCTTAATTCGATCTCAACACGATATACGATTGGCGCTTGAGGGACATATGGGTAGGGGGGCTGGTCGGTAGTTATATACCTTTTGTACACTGTGTTGCATCAATAAATAAATAATATTTAATTAAATAATATTTTTTAATTTTATAATATTTTTTTATATTATGAATTAATATTATTAATAATTTTTTTTTTTTTTAATTTAATCATATTTTTTACTTATTTATATATACAAAAATAAATAAATTTCGGCCCAAGCGTCACCGCAGACACTGCAAGCTGACACCGCGCAGTTGCGTCACACGTCCGTCGCCGACAAAACGTGTCACATAAATATTTTAATATAAATTATATGTATGTTAGTTATAAGGTACATTTATACGAGCCCTAGAATAAGTAGTATCAAATGTTGCCTGAAATAAAGATTAAATAAATAAATAACGATAGGTAATGTATATATAGCCATGAAAAATAATATTTAAATTGAATAAAGTCCTAAAAGTCCCTAAAACTATATTTAAATGTTATGTTTCAAATATCGCCGCGCAAAAGGTCACCTCGGAACGTATGACGTCACACGCAGGCAATCGAAACGAAAAGCTCAACGAAAGCAAACTTGCAAAGTGATTTTGTGAAGTTTAAGGGCTTTACGGTAGTCATAGCATGAAAAACATAACGTTTTGATTTAGATAAATAGCAAATATATAAAATTAACACAAGCTTCGGAGCCAGCATTGACTTTGAAATGACGTCATGCACTGTGTTGTGTTTTGGAACAGATAAAAAAATTGTATAATTCTGCTGAACTTGATTTAATCCAAAAAAGCTTTCTTAACATTTACATATGAATATACAGAGATACAGCCCTTATAAAGAGCAGGGCGCTGACCACTAACTTTTACAAGACAATCATGCTACAGGAATGCTTTACTTCAAGCTTACAATCATATTACTCTGATTCGTACCATGAGCTTCAAAAAACAATAATGTTTTGTTCCTGCGAAGTGTCAGCTGTCAAAAAACACTTGAATGAATGATTTACGATGACGTCACCAAAACTTCTCAACAATACAATATTAAAATAAGCTTTTTTTAGGACTTTGTGGTACGGAAAACGGAAGTAAGCTTAAAATAATATTGGTTTAAGCATTTAAGTGATGGTGGTAAGCCTGCTGTTCAGCCGTTTAGTCGTGATAAGAACAGACAGACAGAGTCACTTTCGTATTAGTGCAGATTTTTGAGGATATTAAGGTACATTCACAAGTACTTGATCAAGGTGAAGCAACCCTTTCCATTTTGAAACTGGATGACCTGAATTCAGGGTCTCTTGTCGATATTGTGGTTAACAACTGGTACTTAGTAATTTTGTTGTAGGTGTTCAAAATGTTTTCCTTTTAGGTTTTTTTTTAAGTTCGCCCTTTTGGGCAGGCTAAAGTCTCTAGGACCATACCGCCATATCTTACGTAGTTTTTATTTAATGTTTTAATATTCCATTGATTATACTTTTTTTGAGAATGAGGGTCATCAGCAACAAGCCGCACCCTCTCCTAGTGCTTTAATAAAGTGGTGGAACTTTATTTAAGCTTTCCGTGAACTTTTTGGAAGATCATAAAAAGCAATGTTTTTTCTATTTTGTTTCATTTCCCTACACTCGTGCACGTTGACGAACACATAATGGTTAATATATAACAGTACTTCAATAAAGTGGTGGAACTATATTCAAGCTTTCAACTGAGGTTGCGGGTTCGATTCCCGCGACGAGACAAATGTTTGTGCATAGAAAAATGCGCAAGCATTTGTTTCGTGTCTGTACGTTGTGGGACCATGGTCCTCGTAGTTCCCTAGATACAGGGAATCTTAGGGGCCAGGATCTATGTATGTGGTCGTTGAGCGTATATATTTTTTAATTGGGTACCTATATTTTACTTACTAAAAACATGTAGGTACCTACTTTGAAGATGAGCAAGTCATTCGCCTAAGGTAAGCGCCACGTCTGCCCATAACAATTGTAGTGCCACCCAAAACTTTTACTAGCATAAAAGTAATGCGTAGCACTGCATTGCGCTCGTCACCCCGAGACATCAGATATTAATTCTCATATGCCCAGTAATTTCGCTGGCTACAATGCCCTTCAAACCAAAACACAGTAATGCATGCGCATTACTGCTTCGTGGCTTAATAACTGGCAAAGTGGTGGTGCCCACCCAGACGGCCTCTCGCATACGAGAAACCTACCACCAGTAAAATCACTAGAAATTTTCTCTCTTCCACAGATAAAACAGACATCCTACCACGATGTCTGTAGAAATCATCCTGCCCCCGACTGACAGCGAAAGTGGCAGCTCTAGAACAGCGTCCACGCGCTGTGAAGACAGCGACTGTGGCGGTGACAGCAATGATGGCGGAAATGACAGCGGAAGCTTACACTCTGTGGAGAAACAGAAAGAAGAGAAGAGGATATGTTGTGGTGAGTACATTTTTTTCAACAGACTGGGTCATTTTAACAGACTTCGAAATAATTACTATTTAGAAAAAAAACAAAAACCGACATCAATGTACCTTCGAAGTCCAAGGTCATATATCGATGAAATTTATATGGGACCACTTCTGAAGTACCTACCAAACAAAAAATAATCATCAAAGTCAATTTATATTTGGCGGCGTAATCGCGTAACAAACATACAAAAAAAACATAAAGTCGAACTGAGAACCTCCCCATTTGTAGTCGGTTAAAAATTAACATTCATTAATATCAATTATTATTTTGATGCCAATTTGTAATTGACAACAGTTATTAATGCTGCTAATCTTATTCTGAGCTAAACAATAAATAAATTAAAATAATTATAAGAAAAAAATGCATGACCTTTCCTTGTCAGTGCTCAGTCGGTTTATCTAGGTTATGTCTACTATGAGAGTGAGTGTGGCTCAGTGGGAGCACGTGCGACTTTCGATCCGACGTACCCGAGTTCGAATCCCGCTGGCACAACTGACTTAAGTTATGTGCGGATTTAGCACGCTCGCTTTAAAAACGGTGAAGGAAAACATCGTGAGGAAACCGGCATGTCCAAGAATTTAACACATGTCACATGTTCTTAAATTTTTTAAGGACATGTGTCATCCACCAACCCGCACTGGGCCAGCGTGGTGGATTATGGCCCATACCCTCTCTATAAGAAAAGACCCGTGTCCCAGCAGTGGGAACGTAATGGGCTGATGATGATGATGATGAAAGAACAGATTAGCTGCGAACCGCAGTTTCACGTCAAGGACATTTTTCCGAGATAAAAATTATCTTGTTCCAGAATTCATAACATCAAAATCTGTTCAGTAGTTTTAGAGTGATTGAGTAAAAAACATCCTCTTCCTGATGTCATAGAAAAAACACGCGGAAAAATTAATTCAATGAGTCATTTTTAGCTTTTTCTTGTATTGTTAAAAAAACTTAATGCAACCATGTGATGCAACTGCAAAACCTTATACCTACTATCAGTATATAAAAACGGGATGCTTTTAAGGCGCGTTCTCACCGCGAGCTCTGTTGCGTGAGAAATGAGATTGCGAGCAATTGAAAGCGAGCGTTCGATAGCAGCCATTTGAAAGCGAGCGTTCAGGTACACTAAGAAGAGTTTTCTTTCTTTCATTTATTCATTTATTTAAAGTACACAAAGTAAAATTAACAGAGGCCCATAGACTATATACTATATACCTTACAGACTAACATACATACATAAATATAACACTATAACTAAGTATTTATACGCTACTACACAACGGATAAGGGATTATTGTTTCTGCCTACTTTCCCTATATCGGCGGTAGACTACCCCTGCAGGCCAGAAGTCCGGGGTAAGGAACATCTTCGCGTGTTCCGCTGGAACCTGGAGCGCGTAGGACTTGAAGTCAGTGGTCCTAGTCTGTTCCAGCCGCGACAAACGTTGATGGGCTCCATCATCATGGTCTTTCAGCAAACCCTTGAGCAAAGAGAACTGTCACTTGACCAAATAGGTTTCGATGTAAGGATACGGTTTGAATAAAAAAGTCATCATATATTTTATATATTATTAAATGTTTGTAACATTAAATTACAATTTTTTTACGTATTTTAAATTATTTGTATTATATGTACTTATGTGACGTTTAAAATTAAATTAAATTAAAGAAACGATTGAAAATTGAAAAATTGAAAATTTTTCAATTTTTGAAAGATTGAAAAAAAAAATGAAAAAATTGAAAGATTGAAAAATTGAATTAAAGAAACGATCGTTCAAAAGTCGCTTCAGTTAACACGCCGAAGTATTGAACAGATCATCATCTATTTCTTTAGCCATAGTATTGTAACACCTGCCTGCTCTAATGAAATAACTATTCTGCCTGTAATTAGATTTTACCAAGGGAATGTGAATGAGGTTGGGTTTTCTAAGTGAAGCCGCGGGAGTATTAAGCCCTATTGTTCAAGCAGTTCGGGACAATCAATTGACTAGAAAAGCTAGGTCTGCCACACGTCGCCTTTCTTGTAATGGTAAGAGGTGACATTTTTGCAACGGGAATTATAATTGTTTAGGTATGTTTTTGAACGGAATTGTAAGTAACGGAGAAATTGTTTTTGGATACCCTCAATGCGGTTAACATATATGTTGTAGCATGGGTTCCAAGCTTGCGATGCATACTCAAGGTGGCTTCGTACATATGCGCAATACAATATTTTAAAGGTTTTTATAGATTGAAATTCGGCGGACATTCGTAAAACAAAACCTAACGCTTTCGAAGCTCTTTTAATAATGTTATTAACATGCTTATCAAATAAAAGTTTTGAGTCAAAAACAACTCCTAAATCTGTGACACTAGAGACAGCACATAAGAATGAATTTATTATTTGATACTTACCGATGATAGGTTCAGGCTTGCGTGTGAATGAGCAAACATAACACTTGGATACATTTAAATCTAATTTATTGAGAATGCAATAATTTTGAAAACGGTTTAAATCATCTTGGAGGCGCAAAGTATCTTAATGGTTTGAATGGGGCAAAGAATTTTCATGTCATTTGCATAAAGAATAATTTTTGAAAAGTGAAAGCAGTGCGAGATGTCATAAATAAATAAAATAAAGAGGAGTGGACCAAGCAATGAACCTTGGGGTATTCCAGAAGGGATGTTCATTGGAGCAGACGTGAAACCGTTGAGCACCACCGTCTGACATCTGTTGTGCACGTACGACGAGATACGAGATACGAGAATACGTATTTTCTTTCTTTCTTTCTTTCTTTCTTTTAATATGAATGTTACGCGGTGCTCGCGGTGAGAACGCACCTTAACACAACGGAACTTGACTATGATAAATTCATTTAGACACGGAAATGTTTTTGCTGTGAAACGTTATTAGTAATATTTAATGGTTATTATTATGATTCATTTAACTCTTAAACCGTTGAAAATGCATCCAAGTGTTTATAAAAAAATATATTAAGCCGCGAGAAAGTTGTAAACCACATTTTATAGACAAAAAAATACTAACCCTACCATGTCTGTACATCCTACAGATATGTCTATTCGTACGGAAATATCGTACTTTCTTTAAATCAAATAGTGAAATTAATGAAAATTATAATAGAAGAAATCGCAACAAACTAAAGTTACCTACAACAAATTTACAAATATTAGGAAAAAGTCCAAATTTTAGATTAGTATCAATATACAACAAAATCCCTGAATACCTAAAAAACGAAACTAGATACAACGTATTCTGCAGAAAACTTAAATCTTATCTAATTAAAAAATGTTATTATTCCGTAGATGAATTCAAAACTGACAAGCATGTGGAAAAAAATGACTCAATTCCGTGACACTATACTGACATATAAAATATACTGACTTTAATAAAACATAAATCAATATAAATTAAAATGACTAAATGTACTCTCGCACTGACTTGCAAACGCCCTTACAGGGCTCATGTACCAACATAAGATGTAATTTAAGACCTACATGATAAATATATGTACATGAATGCAATTAATAATAATAAATAAATAAATAAATAAATAAATATATCATCATATTGTGATCATTGTTGTACCGTGTGCAGTTTTGTCAAAATAAATGTTTTCTTTCTTTCTTTCTTTATATAAATAAAAATTGAATGCTGTTAAAGCGCATCACTTGAGAACGGCTGGACCGATTTGGCATTTTTTTTTAAAGTTTGTATTTTATGTTGGTAACCGAGTGATGACACGAGCATGTCGTTCGCCTGATAGTAAGCGCCACGCCTGCCCATAACAACTGCAGTGCCAGCCAGAACTTTTAATACGATAAAAAACACTGCATTGCGCTCATCGCTCCGAGACATCAGTCTCATATTAGCCCAGTAATTTCGCTGGCTACAATGCTCTTCAACCTGGAACACAGTAATGGTCCGAATAAGGAGGATTTGAGGATTTTACGAAAGAAAAATTGGAAAATTTGCTCGGAAAATTGAGAAAATCTGAAAAATCTGCGGTCAATAGGGTCAGCTAGTCTTACTTACATTATAAATGCGAGAGTTTTTGAAAATATGTATGGATGTTTAGATTAAGGTCTAGTTGTTATATTAAATATGGTTATTTACTTTCTATCTAGTTTATTATAGCCAATAGGAGGTACACATTTAAAAAAAACATTTTTTAAATAGGTTAAGTTAGCAGTTAGTTTCGATATAATTCTTTTAACTTTATAACTTTAAAATCATTCTGCTCAGTTCACCACGGAAGGTAGGATACTGGCTTCTAAATTACAGGTGTATTACGCACCTAGTTTAGAAGACAGGGGCACAGAATACTAAGGGACAGAAGCATCACTCCGCAAAGAAATTTAAACAAATAGCGACTCTTGCTATGACGCAATAAAAATCAATTCAGCTCGCGTAGCGCTGCATACCTACCAATCATATTAACCTACAGAGCGCCTCTCTTTGTATCGCATAGCTCTTATCTCTTCTGACGCGGCACGTGTAACGACGCGCGACCCGCCGTCGGTGTCCGGCTATGTACTTGTAGCTTCGTACCTACAGAGCGGAGTGCGCTAGGCCTGCTTTAATTTCATTTTTTAATTTTGCTGTAGGTTAGTTTAGTTTTTAATGTTTTTATGAGTGTATAATAAGATATATTAGTATAAAATATAATTTTAAAATGTAGATGTATATTTCACACAAAAATAAAGAGCCATCAATAGCTGAACATTCAATCTAATTTATTTACATTTGACAAAATTAGATGTATGATTATAGGTTTACATACGGACTTAAATTAGTTAGTATGCGTCCCTTGTAGTACTACGTAATTTTTCTAGGCCGCTCATAGAGTACGGTCTGTATGAGCAGGGTTGCCACGCATAGGCTTTTTTAACCGAATTCAGAAAAAGGATATTGACAAGTCAATGGTTTTTTTTATGTTTGTTACCTCAGAACTCCGTCATTTATACACTGATTTAAAAAATTCTTTTTGCATAGGGTTCAGTATAGCTACGAAGTGGTCCCATATAATTCATCGATATTTGACCTTGGACTTCGAAGATACATTGAAGTCGGTTTTTATTTGGTAAAATGTATTACTTATATAGTGTTAATAGACGCAGAATCGATGAATATGGTATTGTTTACTAGCTGCGCCCCGCGGCTTTTAGCAGGACCTCCCCAGTATATGAGAGCGCGTACTACGGAGAGGTTAAGCCAACCGATTTTGATGTGACGTACCTTATAATCTAAGTTAGGACAGACCTAGCGCACTCCGCACAGTAGGTAGGAAGCTACAAGTACATAGCCGGACACCGACGGCGGGTCGCGCGTCGTTACACGTGCCGCGTCAGAAGAGATAAGAGCGGCGCGATAGAAAGAGAGCCGCTCTGTAGGTTAATATGACTGGTAGGTATGCAGCGCTACGCGAGCTGAATTGAATTTTATTGCGTCATAGCAAGAGTCGCTATTTGTTTAAATTTCTTTGCGGAGTGATGCTTCGGGCAAGGATCGAACCCGCGTGTTAGGTTCCTTCCTAATTATTTAAAATCTTGAGATTTTCGCCTAGCAGGCGCTAATTCATTCAATACCAAAAATATAATTGTTTATAAATGTTTAATAAAACGGCTAGGACTCACGTAGTTTGTCGAATTAGTCGACCTAGGCGAGCATGTCCGATGCTCTTCATCAGGGCGAGCTTACGCTGCGAGATCGCGGCGACCACGCAGTGAAATATTGCGGACAGTGTAGGTATATTATAAAACTACAATTATATTTAAATTTGATATACTATTAATATATAAAAAAATTAAATACCTACTATAAGTAAATAACATAAAATTTAAAGTATAATAAAATAGTATAGTATAAATTATTATTATTAGATTATATAACTCTTTATTGTTTCACCACCAGAAAACAATAATAAAAAGAACAATAACAAACTTAAAACTAAAGTGCTACAATGGGCGGTCTTATCGCTCAAAGCGATCTCTTCAAGACAACCTTTGGATGGAGAGGACTTAAAGAAACTGTAAGAGACGGGGGTGTCAACATAAATGACATAATAAACAAATGTATGTACAAAGAGTACAAACTAAAATAGCATATACACTATTATATATATTAAATACTAGCGACCCGCCCCGGCTTCGCACGGTTATTATACATATAAACCTTCCTCTTCAATCACTCTATCTATTAAAATAAACCGCATCAAAATCCGTTGCGTAGTTTTAAAGATTTAAGCATACATAGGGATATAGGGACAGAGAAAGCGACTTTGTTTTATACTATGTTGTGATACAATAATATATACCATATATAAACATACTAATATAATAAACAAATATATAAGATAAATATATATTGACAATTACATATATAATATATCTATAAAAATTAATAAGCGAAATTATAAATAGATACATAAACAGGCAGCAGTGAACAACACACAGAGATAAAATTTCTAATAGTATAGATACAAAAATTTGTCAACCCTATTTCAACTCCTTTTGTTCAGCGCAGATTAAAATGTGTGTCCACTCTGACCATCGATACCCTTTTGTGACGTAGAGGATAAAATCTTTGTCTATGCCTATGAGGTGATGCGAAATTATAACTCTTGGAACTTTAAGCCAAGCAGTAGTGCGCAAGCATTACTGTGTTCCGGTTTGAAGGGGTTTGTAGCCAGCGAAATTACTGGGCATATGAGACTTAATATCTGATGTCTCAGGGTGATGGCAATGCACTAACTACATGCTTTGTTATTAAAAGTTATTAAAAGTTCTGAGTGGCACTGCAATTGTTATGGGCAGGCCTTTGCTTACCATCAGGCGGACGACTTGCTCGTCTCATCACACAGTTCCATAAAAAAAGTGAACGAATAAAAGAGGCGGACGGCTCATTGCCAAATTCAGAAGTGAAGCACTCAAAGTATGCCGGTCTGCTCGTTCGTAAACAAGCCTCACGCACACATTTACATCATGCTATGCCGATCAACCGTCACATCGGCTTGCTTGGCCCTCCGTCCACTCAAACAAACATAACGCCACCGCCATTGCTATGCTTCAGTTGTTGCTTAGCGTCCGCCTTTTTTAATTAGTTCAAGCCATGGAGTTAAAAAAAACAGGACAATATGTTTTTGTGACTGAATGACGATACCAGCTGATTGTTCGCCTGATGGTAAGCCACACGCCTGCCAATTTTCGCTCGTCACCCCTTCATGTCGCTTTCCCTGCTTGACTTCGCTCCGCTGCGGAAGTCGCCGGCTCGCTTTGCTCGGCACTTCCTTCGCTCCACTCGGCCTCGTAGACTCGTTTCATTCAGGGCCTCCTTCGCGAGCTTCTGGCTCCGCGCTTTTTATGTACACTCTAGGGGTAAGAGCGAGTTGGACCACGGAAGAGTAAGGTGCGGCGATTCGAAGTCATTTGGTGGTCTTTTACTAAATTTGATCTGCCGATACAATTTTTTGATCTTAAAGATTATTTTGATGGTCATTATATTTATTCCCATTGAAAATTACCGTATTTTGTTACAGGTCACCTAGGAAGATGTGTTTGGGGGGTTCTCTTCATCATTCTGTCAGTCACTGGATTCATCTTCACTCCTTTAGACTTCATGCTGTGGGAGAAACTCAACATGAGGCCAGGTGAGTCCGTTTTCAATGATCATTATATTTCGCCATTTTTGGGCACCATTCTTTCAGAAAAAGCGTGTTTTACACTTATTATTAATTCAGATATATATGTTTCTTCTTAGGTACAGCCATAGAGATCTGCAGGGCGATCATGTATCTTTTATTTCAATCAATTTCAATAAGAAACCAGTTTCGATGATGGTTTTGCGATCACGTAACCCATTTGTTGCAATCAAACGTCAACGTCAACGAAAGCTCCATTGAAATAAAAATAAGTTTTGACAAACTAAGTTTATATCTATATATAAACCATAGACAAGAGCCGTATTATACAGTAAATTTAATAGATTGGGCGTATACAGAACGATTCATAGCACAGTCTCGCTTTGTAAATTTGTCGGGTAATCGATAGGAGCACATTGAAATCGAGAAATAAAAAGTTACATGATGGCATTTTATCGATTGAAATAAGTTTCTATTGCACGTTAGTCCGCAACATGCGATGTTCGCAACAGACTTACGTGATCGCCCTGCTGGTACAGCACAGTTCTACTTAAGAGATCTGTTGGGCTATTTAAACTGGAACAATTCATTGTCCTTAATTACAAAGACATTCCATTATAACTACAAATTTCCCTGTTTGCTTTATGAGAACAAATTTAGGAAATTGCGCCAGTAGATATTCTAGAAGACACTAGCTCTGTGAACTTCACTTCATTTCCTGATATAAAAAAATAAATAAAAATAAAAAACCCAATAAAGCTATACATTAAATTCTATAACGCCTTAAATCTATGTCATTATTTCTTATATATAGGCTTTCTACAATATTTCTATATTAAAGAATTTAAACAAAACTGCTATAAAAAACTAAGTTCATGGTTTTCTAGATACAGAAAATCCTAGGGTGAAAAATATTCTAATGAAAAAAGCATACTATACTGTTAGTAATTATATAGAAGACAAAGATGCATGGAACATTCCGCTTCTGTCAAGTAGCCAACTGGCACATAAGAAACATAATATTGTCAAAAACAAACATAAAATAATGTAACAAAAGTTCTAAAAATATGCCCCTCAGTTTCTTGCCGTATTTTCTGAGTAGTGGTTCTTTTTCCGATACGGTGGTAGAGTCATTGTAATAATTGACGTTCAGAAGTGCGTCTGTGATGCCTACCTACACGCTGATTCACAAAAACCAGTTTTCTTTTGTAGCCATTGTAGTCCCGATTTAAAAACCAAAATCCCGATTATTATAATCTTCCATTCCGTAATTTGATACACTGGACCTGGCAGCACTAGTGATGACTGACGTAGAATACTCGTGGTAGGTCTTTCGTATGCGGGCGTCAAGTACCACAGCTTTGCCAGTTATTCTGCCGCCAAGCAGTAGTGCGCAAGCATTACTGTGTTCTGGTTTAAGGGTCGTTGTAGCCAGCAAAGTTACTGGGCATGTGAGACTTAATATCTGATATCTCGGGGTGATAAGCGCAATGCAGTTCTACATAGTGCTTTCTATGATATTAAAAGTTCTGGTTGGAACTGCAATTAGTCTGTAAGAGATCACTTTGAGCGATAAGACCGCCTATTGTTATGCTGATTACTGTGAAATGTACCCACTTGTTTTTCATGTACCTATTTTTAAGGTATTTAAATAAACTGTTTATCTGTTCATCCATATATCCATCCATCCATCCTCACATATTTTCGAATTTATAAATTAGTAGGACGAACATTCAGGTGTACAAAACGATTGACAACGAACAAATCACTGATCCTATAAAAAAAAGTCAGATACTCCGCACGGAACACGGGATTGAGGCGCACGAAGCGGATACCACTACACAAAGCAGATACTACATCGAGTCAGTACGCAACGAAGCGCTGGCTGAGTAAGTACTGCGTGACGCGTGAATTTTAGTTCCAAAAATATGCCGTATTGCATGTTCAAACATTGTAAAAACTGCTCCCAGAAACCGAGACGAAAAGATAGGATATCGTTTCACAAGTAAGTTCAAATATACTGATTAATACTTTGATTTTATTTTTTCGTATAATATGTTTAGAATAGAAACACAAAACCTCAACGAGAATCGGTTAGTGTGGCTAGCCTACATTGAAATTAATTTACCTAGAAGTAAGGGTAAAACAGTAAGTTAAATAGATGTGTAGTCCATAAAGGTCTGAAACTAGAACTGGTCACTTTCCAACTCCAGTGTCAGTTTTATTTAAAAAAATAATAGTATTTTGGTTATTTTCATTCATGTAAGATTGTTTATAATAACTAATTATGTTTGTTACCACCTGACCAATTTGAATGCGATTTGGTTAGGATTCTGGGCGGCATTGCATCTGTTATGAGTAGGCGCGGCGCTTACCATCAGGCGAGTGACCTGCTCGTCTCGTTACTTAGTAGTATAAAAAAATACTTAATACGAAAATAAAATCAATCTGCGTTACTCTGAAATTTTAACTTCATTGGTCGTGATGAGTCAGTGAGTGAGATTTTATTTTGTACATTATAGGTATAGCTAAAAGATAGATTAATCAGTCATGGTCATAATGATGACAAATATTTAGTTAATTCTATAAAACAAATACATACATCACTCTATCCATTTACAATTATATTAATAGTATATACCTACCGTTCACTAAAGAATCAGTGGGAATTTTACGCTAGCAACATTACACTCACACTGACGCATGTGTTTCTACAGTGTTAAAGACTGTTATCTATGTGTTGTCACGTATACATAGTTAGGTACCGGCCTTCACAGTGTTGTTCCCGAAAAGTGTATCTGACTTTTTTTATAGGATCAGTGGAACAAATGCTCTCAACGAACATATCCTAACGAATTTTATATATCAACCTGCTAATAAAAGGGCTTATTTAGACTACGTAAGCTCATTGCCTGCTGCAGTGTATAATGGTACCTATATACGTAAGGCAACAATATGACATTGCACCGTCTGCAACGCTGTCGAAAAGTAAGGCCTTCGTCCCTTGTCTTAATTGGTCTTTATGAAGCCTAAAAATAAGACAGACATAAAAAGCTGACCGCATACGCAAAATACAACTCTGGGCCTAACCCCATAATGAAAAAATCCGGCCAAGTGCGAGTCGGACTCGCGCACGAAGGGTTCCGTACTATTATCTATAAAAACGGCAAAAAATCATGTCTGTTGTATGGGAGCGCCACTTAAATATTAATTTTATTCTGTTTTTAGTATTTGTTGTTATAGCGGCAACAGAAATATATCATCTGTGAAAATTTCAACTGTCTAACTGTCACGGTTCATGAGATACAGCCTGGTGACAGACGGACAGACAGAGGGACGGATAGCGGAGTCTTAGTAATAGGGTCCCGTTTTACCTTCTGGGTACGGAACCCTAAAAATTAACCCAGCACCCACCTTAACCGGCCGGTGGGTGCTTTGACCACTTACGCAACCGGAAAATTTCCGTTCTATAGAATTTTGATTAATGATTTAAAATGAGATTCAAAGCCAAAAGATATTTATAAAATTTACCAAGAGAATGCACTATATACACATAAAACAAATCAATTTTTTTTTTATGATGTAATGCTTACGTTTGACAACAACTCACCTGATGGTAAGCGTAGTTGCGGTCTAAGGTGGAGCACGTTTGCCCATGAGGTGCCTATTCACTCTTATCTTAAAGAGTCCCAGGTTGTAATTGAAAGGAAGTAAGGAGTCAGGTAGAGAATTCCACTCCTTAGCAGTACGCTTAAGGAAAGAGTCAGCGAAGCGCTTTGTGCGGACTGGTGGAGTGTGCACAACGTAAGGGTTTTTTTACACTTAATAGATCTATGTTTGGCCACTATCTCGCCTGATGTGAAGCGACGATGTTGCCTAAGATGGAGCACATAGATATAGAGAGAGACGGCAGTTGAGCGGCTGCTCAGACCCGTCTCCCCGATGGTTCGCCGAACATCATCCCGAAACACGGCTAGGTCGTAGGCATGGCTTTGTTCGGTGGGTGGTATTACAACCACGGCCAAAGCCTACCACTCTAAACAACGTAGGTGGAGAGACTCTCCTCGCCTAGTGGTCCTAAGATGGAGTGGGGATGAAGGAATCAGCTGATGCAGGTCTTGTGCAATTAAAATAAGTTCAAAATTGTAACTTGTTACAGGTTATCCAAATACCAGTTATTTCTAATTATTCGTTAACGATAAATTAATTAAAATTATACCATTAAATCAGCATAATGTCCAATCAAATGTCTTTCAAGAGTCGAATCACAATCGCTAGTTTATCGATCTAAAGTTTGTGAATACCTTCCGATGTTAAATTGAAAGGTATCGCGATAGATGTGAGAGTTATAATAGACAGACAGTTCGTGAAGTTCCTTGAAAGTCAGTTCACATTAAAGAGATAAGGAGGTAAAGGACTTATAACATGTGTCTATACCATTTGTGCTATATGATAAATTAGCTCGCAGGGTAGAGGCAGGATTTTGAGCTCCTTAAAGAAATTTCTACAGGAAACGTCGTTCGAAACTCCGACTATGGCACGCACTGCACGCTTTTGCATCACACTACTGCTTGGCAGCAGAATAACTGGCAAAGCTGTGATACCACAGAATACTAAGGGACAGAAGCATCACTCCGCAAAGAAATTTAAACAAATAGCGACTCTTGCTATGACGCAATAAAACCCAATTCAGCTCGCGTAGCGCTGCATACCTACCAGTCATATTAACCTACAGAGCGCTTCTCTTTCCATCGCATAGCCCTTATCTCTTCTGATGCAACACGTGTAACGACGCGCGACCCGCCGTCGGTGTCCGGCTATGTACTTGTAGTTTCGTACCTACAGTGCGGAGTGCGCTAAGCCTGGTGATACTTACCCAGGCGGCCTCCCGCATACGGGAGACCTACTACGAGTAAATATTGAGTATATGTCGCAGCCAACTAGCTTAATTCACCGTTCAATCAACAGCCTAGACTCTTTACTAAACAGCGCCGTTCAACAAGCGGCCTGATTGATATTCAGTCATTTGATCAAACAGCTAGGCAAATGACTTGGATCGATGTCATTTAATTACTTGCCTAGGATGTTCATTTATAAAGCCTGTTTTCCAAAGTTAAATGAAAAATAGTACAATGGTAGAGTGTAGTGACAATAATGATGTGAATTTAGCTGCAGCCCTCGGTTGGTTAGGGTGCGTTGGGGTGGCCCTAGGACCACCCCAACGCCGCGAACATGTATATTAGATATAATAAAATGTAAGTAGATTATAATCTATCACTTCTATAGATAATAAGAAAAATAATGCGACGGTTCACAATCTTTCGACAGTTTACAATCTCGCCAAAGGATATATCTATGTTTAACCGCATGTTAAGAATGACCTAAGCATTAGCCAGCCAGTTAATTAAATGTTGTGACAGACGCTACGGCTGAATATGATTCAGGCTGCTAGTTGAACTGCGCTGTTTAGTAAAGAGGCTAGGTTGTTGATTGAACGGCGAATTAAGCTAGTTGGCTGCGACATATATATTGTGAATAATTGATGTTTTTATGTATTTCATCAGTTGTTATTGCAGCTTGTAGAAAGTGAGCGGGTGTTACTCCATTTTGTGTGATTAATCAACACGTATATTAAACGTTAGATGTCCTCTATAGTTTAAGGTCAATGGTTCAAATATACACTCGGTGCAACCACAAAATGTTAATCACAAAAAATTCATAGCCCGCGATTGAACTCCGTCGATCGACTCTGACCTTTACTATACAGCCAGGGTCGGTAACTCCTCAATTCGTTTGTAACGGGTAATTTAGTTTTGTAAGCTTGCATTAAAGGCATGCCACTGCTAATATTAGCTTGCAGTTTTTTTAGATAATTGCGAACGGTCTTTGTTTTAATGTTTTGCGATATTTTTTTTATTCTGTTTTTTTTTTTGTACGGCTTCGCAGGGTAACTAGATTCAGCCAGGGTTCAGTTTTTTATTTATTTAACTGAATGACGAGACGAGCTGGTCGTTTGCCTGGTTGTAAGCAATATGCCAGCCCATATTAATAATTGCACGACTCAGAACTTTGTTTTGCAAAATCCTGCGCGGCGCTGCACTGCGCTCGTCACCCTGAGAGAATTAGCTGTTGAGTCTCATAATGCCCGGTAATTATGCTGGCCACAATGCCCTTCCAACCGTAACACAGTAATGCTCGCGCACTACTGCTTGGCTGAATAACTAGCAAAGCGGTGGTATCCATACCCACCCAGACGGCCTCTCGCATACGAATAAGTAAAATTATACTCTTTTGAATATCTTTTCTTAACCCCAACGCAAAAAGCAGGGGTGTTATAAGTTTGACCACTATGTGTGACTTTGGCACCTAAGCTCTTAAAGGGGGAGCCGATTTGGATGCGGTTATTTCAACTAAAAGCAGGTTTTCTTGCGGTGGTTCTCAGACATGTTTTATCAAAATCGGTTTACCCATTTTTTACTTTGTGTCGCGGGTTTTTTAAATTTTAGTTGACTGATTTATTTAGTATTTTACTAATATTATAAACTAGCTGCGGCTCACGGTTTCACCCGCGGGTTCCCGGAATAAAAAGTAGCCTATGTGTCAATCCAGGGTATAAGCTATAAAAGACTTTTAAATTTACCTAGATATAGACTTTTATAGCGGGAAACTACGGGTGAAACCGCGGGGCGCAGCTAGTAAGGTATAAAGCTATTACATACTTGTGGTATGTTTCTCGTAATCGGGAAGCCGTCTAGGTACCACGCACCGCTTTGCCAGTTATTCTGCCGCAGTAGTGCGCAAGCATTACTGTGTTCCGGTTTGAAGGGCATTGTAGCCAGCGAAATTACTGGGCATTATGAGACTCAACAGCTAATTATCTCAGGGTGACGAGCGCAGTGAAGCGCCGCGCAGGATTTTGCAAAACAAAGTTCTGGGTGGTGCTGTTATTGTTATGGGCTGGCGTGTTGTTTACCATCAGGCAAACGACCAGCTCGTCTCGTCATCCAGTTATATTAAAGTTTGCACGGGTGCCAATATGAATATTTATACTTAGTTATACTGAACGCTGAATATTTTACCTATCAGCAATAATTTTACCGTTTTTACTGATACCATTGTAAGTAGACCTCTTTTCCGTAAGTTCGCCCAAAGCATGAGAGGTCTACCTATTATTGCCTTATCGTAGACGGTGCTAAATATGTCGTTAAGTTGTCAATAGATAAAACATCTTTGGCCAATGAAGCTTGAAGGCCAAATAGTTTGTTTTAAGGGTTCCGTACCCAAAGGGTTAAACGGGACCCTATTACTAAGACTCCGCTGTCCGTCTGTCTGTCTATCTGTCTGTCACCAGGCTGTCTGTCATGAACCGTGATGGTTAAACAGTTGAAATTTTCACAGATGATGTATTTCTGTTGCCGCTATAACAACAAATACTAAAAAACAGAATAGAATAAATATTTAAGGGGGCTCCCATACAACAGACATGATTTTTGCCGTTTTTATAGATAATGGTACGGAACCCTTCGTGCGCGAGTCCGACTCGCACTTGGCCGATTTATTTAAATAACCCACCGGGCTTCGCACATGTGCAAAATTGACCTACCTCAATTATTTTTGCAAACTGTTCCGAGGTTTTTTTTATGTAACTGAGAAATGTGACGAGCTGGTCGTTTTCTTGATGGTAAGCGCCACGCCTGCCCATAACAATTGCAGTGCGACCCAGAACTTTTAATAACATAAAAAGTACTGCGTAGCACTTCATTGCGCTCATTATCTAGACAACAGTCTCATATGCCCAGTAATTTCGCTGACTACAATGTCCTTCGAACCCTAATACAGTAATGCTGGCAAAGCGGTGGTACCTACCAGTTATTCTGCCGCCAGCGAAAAGCGCCTGCGCAAGCATTACTCTGTCCCGGTTTGAAGGGCACTGTAGCCAGCGAAATTACTGGGCATTATGAGACTCAACAGCTAATTGTCTCAGGGTGATGAGCGCAGTATAGCGCCGCGCAGTATTTTGCAAAACAAAGTTCTGGGTGGTGCTGTTATTGTTATGGGATGGCGTATTGCGTACCATCAGGCAAACGACCAGCTCGTCTCGTCATGCAGTTACATAAAAAAAATACATAAATTAAAATGACTAAATGTACTCTCGCACTGACTTGCAAACGCCCTTACAGGGCTTATGTACGAACCTTACACATAATTTAAGACTTACCTATGTATGATAAATAAATGTACATGAATGCAATGAATAAATGAATTATATTCAAACTGCATGAAAAAAAAAATGAAAAAAAAAAACCGACTTCAATCTTCGAAGTCCAAGGTCACATATCGATGCAATTTATATGGGACCACTTCGTAGCTATACTGAACCAAACGCAAAAAGAATTTTCCAAATCGGTTCATAAATGACGGAGTTCTGAGGTAACAAACATAAAAATATAATAAAAAAAAATACATCCGAATAGAGAACCTTCTCCTTTTTTGAAGTCGGTTAAAAAACAATGATGAAGCCGTATTGGAGGTTACCACTTACCTATATACAAGCTATATAGTTAAGTAGTTATTATCTTACCTCTTCCTAAATACCAAGAAATGGCCACCAAAACAATAATTAATAACAAAAACTCTAAACATCTCGTGGCTTAACATCCGTTTCCGCAACATAAAGGCCGCGCTTAATAACCATTGCTCGGCTAAGCTTGCATCTTAGTTAAGTCATCAACGTTCCCTCTGCTGGGTCCTGGGCCTTTTCTCAGAGTTCTCTACGTCAAAGTCAGTCAAATATATTAAATAGCCACAAAAAAGCTGCCAATTCGTACAAAGCGTTGGAGTGGAACTCCTTGCCGTCTTCTCTGTTTCCTGATAACTATAATCTGGGTATCTTCAAGACCAGAGTGAAATTGTATCTTCAAGAGCTCAGTGCTCCATCTTCGGCCACATCCTCGCAGACATATCATATCAGGCGAGATGGTGGTCAAACGTAGATCTATCATGTATAAATAAGCCGGACAATAGCGAGTCGTACTCGCTCACGGAGGGTGCCGTACAAAGACTATGTTTTTATAATTTAATAACAAATATATATTTTTCAGATTTTTCCCTGTACTTGTAGTATATGAAGATATTACTTGACAAATTTCATAGTTGTAGGTCAACGGAAAGTACACTATACATTTTGATTCCCTTCATCATCATCATCATCAGCCTGTATTCGTCCACTGCTGGACATAGGCCTCTCCCAATGAACGCCACTGCGCCCGGACTTCGGCTCTTCTCATCCAGTTTCTTCCGGACGCCTTTCGCAGGTCGTCGCTGCACCTGGCCGGTGGGCGTCCTACACTACGCTTGCCGATTCGCGGTCTCCACTCAAGGACACGGCTACTCCAACGATTGTCCGTCCTTCGAGAGATGTGACCAGCCCATTGCCACTTCAGCTTGCTAATCCTATGGGCTAAGTCGGTAACTTTGGTTCTCTGTCGGTTACTTCATTGCTTCATTGATTCCCTTGAGAGAGTCGACATATACGTTTTTGCGGCATAAAAGGCCATATCCTTTTTTTACGTTAACTTTGAAGTTTGATTTTTTCACAGGTTCAAGGAACTGTAGTCCTGAGTATATGGTTTTTATTTCAATTCGATACCTCCATGCGATCCCGAGATAAAGGGTCGTGACAGACAGAGGGACAACAAAGTGATCCTACAAGGATTCCGTTTTTTCCTTTCGAGGTACAGAACCCTAAAAATAAAGTATCTGTCAATAAAATAATTGGAGAAAAGAATTTTGTGTGTAAATTGCATGTGAATTCTCGCAAGGCTGTTTTTTGTGAGTGTCGTACTTTACCTACCTACCATACTTAGGTACACGTCACCTTGTAAGTAGTGATGTTCTGAAAATTATATGATTATCGATAAGTTTAATCGACATGTATTATTTTTAGGGCATGAGGGATGTTATAAGTTTGGCCACTATGTGTGTCTGTCTGTGGCACTGATGCTGTTGTTTTTTTATTAGAAAACAGGTTTTCTAGCGGTGGTTCTTAGACATGTTTTATCAAAATCGGTTTTTTTTATTACCTGATAGGCTAGCAGACCGAGTAAATTATAAGAATAGGGAAACAGACGCTGGTAAGGCGTTTCATTCCTTAGCTGTTCGCATTATGAAAGTTGAAGCGGAACGCTTTGTTCTGGCAGGAGGAATGTCAACCATAAACGGATGCCGAGTTTCCGTGCGAGTTGTTGTCCGATGGTAGAACGGAGATGAAGGAATTAACTCAACTAGATTTTTTGCATCGGGGCTTTTTTTTAATTTAAATTTAGTTCCGCTTGTTATTAAGTCACTTTCTTGTTTGTCTGTCTGTATGTCTGTCTATCTGTCGTTCCGGATGGAATCTTGCAATCAAGTTTCGATCACTCTCAGGGTGATGAGCGCAATACAGTACAACGCAGTGCTTTCTATGGTATTAAAAATTCTGGGTGGTACTAAAATTGTTATGAGCAGGCGTGGTGCTTACCATCAGGCGAACGACTTGCTCATCTCATCACACAGTACAATAAAAAAGAAGTCCCAATGACTTGTACCTAGGCGCATAGGCGTTAGCACACTATCCTCTTTAAAATGTTGTTTTCCGTAACCTATGGTTGTCTGGAAGAGATCGCTGCTTAGCTACAAGTCCGCCTATTGTACTTATAGGAAATTTTGTATTATCAACTGTCATTCTGTTTTCTTTTTAAGTGCAATAAAGTATCTATCTCAAGCAACCTAGTCGTGTTTCGGGATGATGTTCGGTGAACCATCGAAAAGACGGGTCTGAGCAGCCGCTCAACTGCCGCCTCTCTCTAGATTTATGTGTTCCATCTTAGGCCACATCATCGCTTCACATCAGGCGAGATAGTGGCCAAACATAGATTAAACTATTAAGCGTAAAAAAAAAACTATCTATCTAGGCGGGTCGGTCGCTAGTACCTACGTAGAATCATCAAAGGCGGCCACAATACAGTCATAGGTCATGCATGACATAGTATAAATATATGTATTTGAATGCCATCTCACGGTTTGTACATTAACCCATAGAAATCCGTGCCGTACGCGTAATCTTGTGTCTCTTTAAGTCTAGAGTGAATAGGCATCTCATGGGCAAGCGTGCTTCTTCATTCGCCCGTTAGGGCAAGCTAAAGTCTCTAGGACCATACCGCCTTGTCTTACGTTGTTTTTATTTGATAGTTTGTAAAAATTACAATAATTCTTTTGTATATCGTCGTATGAGGGTCATCAGCTACAAGCCGGACCCTCTCCTAGTGCTTCAATAAAGTGGTGGAACTTTATTCAAGCTTTCCATTGACTTTTTGGGAGAACATAGAAAGCAATGTTTTCCCTATTTTGTTTCATTTGCCTACACTCGTGCACGTTTACGAACACATAATGGTTAATATTCCACCGATATTACACATGATCACTCGAAATAACACTTGTTTGGAAAATAAAACAAAATCGAACTGTATCACTTTTCACTTCCCGCCAAAAAGTAAGGGCAAGCGTGCTCCATCTTAGGCCGCATCTTCGCTTTCCATCAGGCGAGATGTCGTCAAACGTATGCCCATTTACCAATAAAAAAAATCTTAAGATTCCACACTCACGATGCCTGATGTATTTATCATTTTATTAGATAAAGTAGCAGTAGTGCGCAAGCATTACTGTGTTCCGGTTTGTAGGGTGTAGCCAGCGAAATTACTTGGCGTTTGAGACGTAATATCTGATGTCTCGGGTTGATGAGCGCAATGCAGTAAAAGTGGGTGGGCACTGCATTGTTATGCAAGCGTGGAGCTCACCATCAGGCTAACGATTGGCTCGTCTCATTACTCAGTTCTATAACAAAAGTTTAAGTCCAACTAATAAAACGTAAAGTAAATAAATATGCCCAACGATCACAAACATTGATCGTGGCCCCTAAGATTCCCTGTATTTAGGGAACCAAGAACTATGAGGACCATGGTCCCATAACACCCAGACACGAAACTTACGTTTTTTTTCTGTGCACAAACATTTGTCCCGTCGCGGGAATCGAACCCGCACCCTCAGTGTATGAGATTTGAGCTAACCAGCCCGACTACTACACCAGAGAAGCTGGGTTGGGTTTAGGTTACTATTTTTAAACAAAAATTAGATTAACCCACGGGTTAAATTCAAATTTTAACTGACTTCAAAAAGGGGAAGTTCTCAATTCGATTGTACTTTTTACGTAGTGCAAGCACTTACCATCGATACCTAGCTATCGATACAAATCGCATCACAAAACCTCCACCTGCGCAGCCATAAAAAAAAGTTTCGCAAACTCGACTTTGACCTTGTTGAACTCATTTCCCTTGAACTTGATGGTGGGAAAGCAAACTTACGTCCATTGAGGTCTCACACCTTACGTCGCATCGCCATATGAAGGTCACTGTTCACTAATTGTGACACACCTACTTATTTCGTCACTGACACAAGGGTCTGGCATAAACTGGGATTGGGGGCGCTGTCTTAATCACATGCTATTTTAGCTGCTATTATGCTGATCCGAACGGTCGGTCGGTGTGGACATGACATGCCCGATGCAAACCACAAAAGAAAAAGAGCAAGACTTCACGTATAGCACAGAATACTAAGGGACAGAAGCATCACTCCGCAAAGAAATTTAAACAAATAGTGACTCTTGCTATGACACAATAAATTTCAATTCAGCTCGCGTAGCGCTGCATACCTACCAGTCATAATAACCTACAGAGCGCCTCTCTTTCTATCGCATAGCTCTTATCACTTCTGACGCGGCACGTGTAACGACGCGCGACCCGCCGTCGGTGTCCGGCTATGTACTTGTAGCTTCGTACCTACAGTGCGGGTTGCGGGTTGGGTGTCCCTCTGAACTTCGACAGTACCTACACCAATAGTAATTCAGTGCTAAGGTACTTAAAACACCTCTGAGTCGGAACCTTTTCCTGACGTCGCGCAACTTTTCTCTAAGTTGTATTTATTTTGCCCTTACTAGTACTTACTAGTAGGTATGTAGTTGTGCGATGTCTTGAATAAATATCATAATCATAATCATAATCATTTATTTTCCAAAATTAATATAAGTACCATAGTTCATTCTAAGTTAACTCATATTTAGACAAACAAAATCGTATTAAAGATCAATTGTACACTCAGAAGTGTCGTTAGTAGCCGTACTAGGATATCCTGTGTTAAGGCTACTAAGATTCCTTCCTCTGGACTACAGGAAAAATATTTAAAGTAAAAGAAACAAAAAAGACGTGTGGCACTCGGAGACTGCCGCGGTAAAGCTATTGTATAGCATTCGGAGTGGGGGGTGTTAGGTTATTTTCGTTACGGAATTTCTGGATTCCGTCTCCACGCTCAAGGCCCGCGATAGAAGCTATGGAATAGCTTAAAAAGTTTTTTACAGTTCGGGTACATTTGAAAAGTTTTGTTGTCTTTTTTTTATACATTATTGGCACTATCTCACCTGATGGTAAGCGACGTTGCGGTCGACGATGTAGCACGCTTGCCAAGATAGTACCTGTTCACTCGAGATTTAAAGATTCCTAGATTATAAGTATCGGGAAAGATTGACTCCGGCAGGGAGTTCTGTCTTTTTTAGATGGCGTAGGCTAGCATAGGCAGTGACCTCGCAGTGACTATCTCATCCAATTCGGTATTCTGTCTTAAGCAGATTATGTATTTTCTTTCTTTCTTTCTTTCTGTAGTAAAGTAAAATTAAAGTAATATTTATTTTGCTAATTCACACAAATCCGCTATACATACAATTAAATTACATATTGATTTATATATACGCTGATTTAATATATATTTATCGGTGGTCCCCAAACTAGGCTAGGCCTGTATCTCGGCGACCCATTTCGATTTGACAAGCAAAAATCTTTTTATTTTTAATCTTTTTTTTATTAGGGACTTAACAAAAATCTTAATGTGTAAAATTTTATTGTTTATGTATGTTTATTATATTTTAATTGTATTGTGTGTATTAAGATTATTTACTATTTTATTAGTGTGTATTTTATGTAATTGGTTTATGTAAGTGTATTGAGATATTGAAAACCACCGTCCATTATTATTGCGTAATTTCTCTCCCTGCACGGTTGTCTGGAAGAGATTGCTTTAAGCGATAAGACCGCCAATTGTTACACTTTTGTTACGTTGTTTTTATTATTAATAATTTTATGTGTGTGTTTCAATAAAGAGTTATTTTATTTTTTTATTTTTTTCCAAAAATCAGTTGCATATCGACTAAAAACCCTTCTTTTTCCAGGTCTCCCCCCCTACGAGTGGTGGGCATCCCCCCCCGACGAGGTGAAGCTTCGCGCGTACGTCTTCAACGTGACCAACCACGAGCGGTTCCTGGCCGGGGAGGACCTCAAACTGAACGTGGACGAGATCGGACCCGTTGTGTACTTGTAAGTGTCATGCTCGTGAACGTCTTACTGGTAAACGTCATACTCATGAACATCATGATCGTGAACTTTATATTCATAAACGTCATACTCGTGAACACCATGCTCGTGAATGTTATGCTCGTGAACGCCATGTTCGTGAACGTATTGGTCGTGAATGTCAAGCTCATGAACGTCATTTTGCGAACGTCATGTTCGTGAACGTCGTGATCGTGAATGTTATGCTCATAAACGTCGTGTTCGTGAACGTCATGCTCATGAACGTCATACTCGTGAAAGTCATTTTCGTGTACATTTACTATATTAGTATTATGTAAACTATCGTTAGTATCGTGTTCTGATAGCGTTAGCAACACTAGCGTTGCTATGTGGCAACACCTAAGATTTCCCGAAATCTTACAACCGCAACACCGTACAAAAGCACGTTCAGTTTTTCCTGAATTTCCCAATTTTCCGGGTACTTTTCAAATTTTTTCCCATTTTAATCTAATTTGCACTAGAAAATATTAAAAGAAATCCCAACAAGTTCAGCCGTTGTCAAGTGATGCGTTTTTTACTAACGAACAAGCATTTGATTTTTACAAGTTTTTATTTCACTTGCAATGTTTGTTTATTTATTTGTTTGGCCAGGCCTAGCGCACTCCGCACTGTAGGTACGACGTTACAAGTACATAGCCGGACACCGACGGCGGGTCGCGCGTCGTTACACGTACCGCGTCAGAAGAGATAAGAGCGGCGCGATAGAAAGAGACGCGCTCTGTAGGTTAAATATGACTGGTAGGTATGCAGCGCTACGCGAGCTGAATTGAACTTTATTGCCTCATGGCAAAAGTCTTTATTGTTTAAATTTATTTGCGGAGTGATGCTTCTGTCCCTTAGTATTCTGTGATGTCAGTTTAAAAACAAGGTTGCGATAAATATACGCTAAAAGTACTCGAAATCGTTCTCAAACCTCGTGCAAGTGCAGTTACATAAAAAACAAACAATAGTAAAACCTATTTGCCGTATGACTCATCGTTGTAGTGTGACGCCATTCTTAAGGTCAATGGTACGCAGTCATGTAGCGCAGTCGTTAACTTGTTTGATGTCCAGGGACCGAAACCGCTACCTAAAAAAATAACTGCCTGTTTATACCGGCATATTCATAAAATACCGGTATATAGGTATCGATACCGAAATATCGTTATAATATTAGATTATGAAACTCGTGATGAAGCGAGCAATTCGCTCGCCTGTAGGTAAGTGCCATGGCTGCCTACAACAATCGCAGTGCCACCGTGCGCCACCATGCGGAGCACTGCATTGCGCTCATCACCCCGAGACATCAGATATATTATTTCGTTGGCTACAATGCCCTACCAACCGGAACACAGTTATGCTTGCGCTCTACTGCTTGGCTTGATCGCCCGCGTTGAGCTGTGCGAGCGAGACAAGCAGTGCGGCGGCGGCTGTCGGAAAGCCTTAGCCAGAAAGAAAAGAAAGAGTTAATAAATTAATGTAACTGCTGTTCTTGTAATGTGGTTAATGCAAATTATTTAATTTATGGTGGTACCCACCCACATGACACAATATCGACGACCATCTCTCGAATAAAGGGGTAGACTGAAAAACAGCCTTGCGTGAGCTGTTAGGCTTCCGCAGCTCAGTGCAAAGACTACCCCTATTGCTGCTGTTTTTGAGCTTATAAATATTGTTACTCTAAATGCTTTGTATAGTTATGCAATAAATAAATTATTTCATCATCATCTTCCCATTACGTTCCCACTGCTGAGCCACGGGTCTCCTGTCATAGAGAGAGTATGGGAATGAATGAATGCATGAATAACGCCCAACTATCACATACATAGATCCTGACCCCTGACTAGGATTCCCTGTATCTAGGGAACCAGGAACTATGAGGACCATGGTCCCACAACAGCCAGACACGAAACAAATGCTTGCGCTTTTTTTTCTGTGGCCAAACATTTGTCCCGTCACGGGAATCGAACCCGCAACCTCAGTGGTCTATGAGATTTGAGCCAACCTGCCCAACCACTACACCACAGAGGCAGAGAGAGAGTATGGAAGTATCCACCACGCTGGCCCAGTGCGGGTTAGTGGATGACACATACGCCCAACGATCACATACATAAATCCTGGTCCCTAACTTACATGTCCTTGAATTTTCATTTATTTCTTTCTCTCCCTACTTCTTTCCGTTGGAAGTATCAATACCTACTAATATACCAGTATTCCATTAAACCCATACTTTTAACGCTGCTATGTGGTATCGATACTTTAAACGTTACTTTTGCGGTATCGATACCAATTTTGTACCGGTTATTCAGTCTCTCTTGGTATCATAAAGAATAGGGTGAGCCGTAGAAATAGATGACCAATGGATAGAGGATTTTTTATACTTACTGTCTTCTTCCCTCGTATATTTATGTGTGTGGCCAACCCTGGTGTCGGAGTTTTTAGACCGCCCGAGGCCTCCGACATGGCCGAACGACTGTTGTCTTAACACAACAACCGGGACCGACAGTTTAACGTGCCCTCCGAAGCACGAAAGTGAGATGTAAATATCATACAAATGGTCACCCATCCAAGTGACCGCTGCGAACGTTGCTTAACCACAGAATACTAAGGGACAGAAACATCACTCCGCAAAGACATTTAAACAAATAGCGACTCTTGCTATGACGCAATAAAATTCAATTCAGCTCGCGTAGCGCTGCATACCTACCAGTCATATTAACCTACAGAGCGCGTCTCTTTCTATCGCGCCGCTCTTATCTCTTCTGACGCGGCACGTGTAACGACGCGCGACCCGCCGTCGGTGTCCGGCTATGTACTTGTAGCTTCGTACCTACAGTGCGGAGTGCGCTAGGACTGGTTGGGTTCAGTATAGTAAGTGGTCCCATATACATTTCATCGATATTTGACCTTGGACTTCGAAGATACATTGAAGTCGGCTAATATTGTGTCTATGTTGTTTGGTAATAAAGTGTTATTGTATTGTATTGTATATCGTTCATTGTGAATCTCGAGTATCGATTCAAATAGTCAAATTAATTTAGCTTCATTTGAATCGGGAAGTACTCTTCTAGCATACTAACTATAATTTGAGCAGCAGCGCGTCTGCTTCCTTGTTCTTTGACGTGCCTAATTTTATAGCGTATCACTTATTTTTTATGGGACTGAGTGATGAGACGAGCATGTCATTCGCCTGATGGTAAGCGTTTAATAACATAAAAAGCACACACCTAATCACAAAAATTCAAAAACATGAGACATCCACCCGCACTGGGCTAGCGTGGCGGATTATGGCCCATACTCTCGATGAGAGAAGGCCCGTCTCCCAGCAGTGGGAACGTGATGGGCTGATGATGATGATTATTGATACATCATACTGGCTGCGCCCCGCGGTTTCACCCGCGGTTTAGCCGCGCAAAAAGCCTATGTGTTAGTCCAGGGTATAAGCTATCTCCATTCCAAATTTCACTTAAAACCGTTCAGCCGTTACAACGTGAAGAGGTAACAAACACACTTACATACAAACATACATACAAACTTTCGCATTTATACTATTAGGTGCGATAGATATGTTTATCATTTATGAACTAACTAGCGACCCGCCACGGCTTCGCACGGTTATTATACATATAAACCTTTCTCTTCAATCACTCTATCTATTAAAAAAAACCGCATCAAAATCCGTTGCGTAGTTTTAAAGATTTAAGCATACATAGGGATATAGGGACAGAGAAAGCGACTTTGTTTTATACTATGTAGTGAAGATAAAAACAGGAAAATGCGAAGCTTTGTAAAGATGGTACTGGTGGTAGGTTTCTCGTATGCGAGAGGCCGTCTGGGTGGGTACCACCGCTTTGCCAGTTATTCAGCCGCTAAGCGGTAGTGCGCAAGCATTACTGTGTACCGGTTTGAAGGGCATTGTAGCCAGCGAAATTACTGGGCATTATGAGACTTAACAGCTAATCGTCTCAGGGTGACGAGTGCAGTGCAGCGCCGCGCAGGATTTTGCAAAACAAAGTTCTGGGTGGTGCTGTTATTGTTATGGGCTAGCGTATTGTTTACCATCAGGCAAAAGACCAGCTCCTCTCGTCACTCAGTTACATAAAAAAAAAGATCATCTATCCATCCATAGATGGATGTTTGTTATTTATCGTAAAAACTGCTGAATGAATTTAGATGAAATGTGCGAGGATAGATGGATGTTTTGTTACTTAACGTAAAAACTACTAAATTGATTTTGATATAATTTGGTATACCTACCTAAAAATCTACCGTCCTGGAAAGGGACATAGCTGTACGAGGATAGATGGATGTTTTGTTACTTAACGTAAAAACTGCTAAATGGATTTTGATATGATTTGGTATGTACCTAAAAATCTGCCGTCCTGGGAAGGGACATAGCTGTCCTGTAAAACTGCTAGACTACTTTTTATCCCGATAAACCGCGGGTGAAACCGCGTGAAACAATTAGTTTATAATTTATTAACAGACTGTGACCTATGTAAATACTTAATCATTTTTACTGCACACAATTAGTTAAGAAAATAATTAATGACGATAACACCTTGCCCTTATAATAAAAATAAACGATGCATTATTATAATAATTATTATTGTTTATTAGCAGCGCGAGAGCGAGTGTGGCTCAGTGGGAGCACGTGCGACTTTCGATCCGACGCACCTGAGTTCGAACCCGCTGGCCCCGCACCACTGACTTTCTTAAGTTATGTGCGGATTTAACACACGCTCTAAAAACGGTGAAAGAAAACATCGTGATTACTAAGACTCCGCTGTCCGTCTGTCTGTCCGTCTGTCTGTCTGTCTGTCTGTCTGTCTGTCCGTCGCCAGGCTGTATCTCATGAACCGTGATAGTTAGACAGTTGAAATTTTCACAGATGATGTATTTCTGTTGCCGCTATAACAACAAATAACTATAAATACAAATAACTAAGAAGCAGAAAAAAAAATATTTAAGGGGAACCATATAACAAACGATCTTTTTGCCCTTTTTAACCGACTTCAAAAAGGGAGAAGGTTCTCTGTTTGATTATATTTTTTTTATGTTTGTCCTCCGAACTCCGTCATTTATGAACTGATTTGGAAAATTCTTTTTGTGTTCAGTTCAGTATAGCTACGAAGTGGTCTCATATAAATTTCATCGATATTTGACCTTGGACTTCAAAGATACATTGAAGTTGGTTTTTGATTTTTTCTATAAATTATAGATAATGGTACGGAACTTCGTGCGCGAGTCCGACTCGCACTTGGCCGGTTTTATGATATTAAAAGTTCTGGGTGGTACTGCAATTGTTATAGGCAAGCGTCACGCTTACCATCAAGCGAAATGCTTGCTCGTCCAATCACTCAATTGCATAAAAAAAAAATTTGTTGTCAATTTACTAAACTTTTTAATTATTATTTTTTACAGAGAGAAGCTTCTGCACTCCAATATCAGATTCAACGAGAATAGCACAATGACGTATACAGCCAAGAGGTTCCCGAAATTCCTGCCCGATGAGAACCATGTTGACTTGAATGCTACCATCTGGGTTCCCAACATGGCTGTTCTGGTAAGTTTCTTTTCAATGGAACTGATGAGTGGAGCAATTCGTTCGCCTGATGGTAAGCGAGCCTGCCCATAATAATTGCAGTACCACGTGGTACCATCCAGAACTTTTAATACCATAAAAAGCACTGAGTAGCACTGCATTGCGCTCATCACCCCGAAACATCAGATATTATGCATCTCGCCCCGTAATTTCAGTAAGTTGATTGAAAATGGCTTATGTTTAACTCAACGCCAGATATAGTTAAATGTAACGGCAAAAAATCACTTTATATTCCCAAAAATCTGAATGCTAATGGATAGATATCTAAATTTAGTTATAAATAATTTTCAAGTAGTTTAAAAAAATACCATTTTAGTTTATTTTATTTTTTGTTCAAAATTATATCTCAAGTCCAAAATGGATAGACTGTTGAAACATTTGTAAATATTTAAGATCTAATTTTATGTACCTACACAGTTGTACAATAAAGATTATTCTGAAAAATAGTAAATGGTTACCAAAAAACACCAGATAAAAAATATAATCACCAACAAAATAGTAAATGATCACCAAAGTAGGCTCCACCAGAAGTCTGGCTCGTCACCCCTTCATGTCGCTTCCCTTACTTGACCTTCGCTCCGCTGCGAAAGTCGCCTGCTCGCTTTGCTCGCCACCTCCTTCGCTCCACTCGGCCTCGTAGGCTCGCTTCATTCAGGACCTCCTTCGCGAGCTTCTGGCTCCGTGCTTTTTATATACACTCTAGGGGTAAGAGCGAGTTGGACCACGGAAGAGTTAGGTGCGGCAATTCGGGTAAGATTTAGTGGACATTTACTAAATTTAATCTGCCGATACAATTTTTGGATAGAAGTGTATGGTAAATATCTCAAAGATTATTTTGGTCATTATATTTTTCCCTATTGAAAATTAGGTAGTTAAATTTGATGATGCATGTCTGGCCTTACTTTCGAATACATACATAATTAAGGAAAAAATAATAAAAAAACCTCCTTGGTTTTCATAAAGTAAAGATCTGGCATGAATCTTTTTTTTTTTTTTTTTTCTTCTCCCCTTTGTGGGGTTTGGCTTTGCACGTCTTGTGCATCTGCCAGAGTCAAGTTTCGTTCGATGGAGTTCAGTATGACGTTGAGGTTTATTAGGGTGCTTACGTAGTATAAAGGTAGGGAAACATTTTCGCGAGTAATTATAGTAATAATTTAGAAAATTTGTAAAAAGGATCAGGAAGAGATAATTAAATAACAATAATTATATTATAAATAAATAAATGTATAATTAAATTATAGAATATTATGCAAGGTTAAGTATGTATATCTATTTACAATTTAATCTTATTAATACAAATAAACTCTGATATGCTGTTATAAATAAAAGGATTCACAGTGAGAAGAAGAGATTTTATGTTTGTGGGAAAAGGGACACGGCAGGATATCAAACAATTATAAAATGAGACACGCTCATAATTAGGACACGGCATGAATCTTTCTAAATAAAAACAAGAATCCCGCCAAAATTTGACGTTTGAAGGGTTGCAATTACTAAACTGCTAATTACCCAAAAACCAAAATTTATTCCAAGCGATGTGTTATTTTTTTTTAATAAATCTTATCGTAAGCGTAAATTATGAGAAGGCAATTTATTATCGCCATAAATAAATAAAAACAATAAATATTTTTAAGGACATATTTTTTTACTGATGCAATATAACGCGATGAGCACTTTTATGTATGGACATAAATCACACCTAGGGTCAGGCATGGCTTGTGTCTTGACATGTTTACATTGTTAACATTGTTTAACGTTAAAATTAATAGACCGAATGAAATATAGTTGACGTGACGTGAGTTCACGTGAGTAAGCACCGTAAACCGCAACCAGTAATACTTACAATAATTCAATATTTAAGAAAAAAAGCCGACTTCAATTCTGATGTATCTTCGAAGTCGACGGTCGAATGTCGATGAAATTTTTACCACCATGAAGCTATACTGAATGAATCCAACGCAAAAATAATGTTCCAATTCTGTTTATAATGAAGGAGTAATTTATTTATTTATTTATTTATTTATTTATTGATCATTTATTTATTGAACAATCGCGTAACAAACATTAAAAAAAAACATACAGTCGAATTGAGAACCTTTTTTTATGGCATTGAGTGACGAGACGAGCTGGTTTGCCTGATGTTAAGCGCCACGCCTGCCCTTAACAATTGCAGTCTCCTTTTTTAAGTAGGGTTAAAGTAGGAATCGCTTGTTAAGCAATGACTTGGAGTTATTTTACCTAGCTGAATAATAATAAAAAATCTTTTCCTACTCTCAAATCCACACACTATTGTTTGCCCGTTTTATAATACTAACTTGTGGTATATCTCTCGTATGCGGGAGGCCATCTGGATAGGTACCACAGCTATGCCAGTTATTCTGCCACAAAGCAGTAGTGCGCAAGCATTACTGTGTTCCGGTTTGAAAGGCATTATAGCCAGCGAAATATCTGGGCAACTAAGAGACTTAATATCGGAAGTATCTGGGTGACGAGCGCAATGCAGTGCTACGCAGTGCTTTTATGGTATTAAAACTTCTGGATCGCACTGCAATTGTTATGGGTGTAGCTCTTAACATCAGGCGAACAACTTGCTCATCTCATTAGTAAGTTCCAAAAAAAAAACTAAACAATACTAGTGACACCTGTGATAAAACCTGTGAAAAATAAGAACAATCAGAAATTTACCTTAACGCTGCCACTTGGAACATGATGTGCCAAGCCAAATCTCTCCAAAAAATATTCGGAAAAGTCCCGCCAAGACATTTATTATTTAGGATTGCAACAATAAAAATCCAAATTACCTACGCCATTTCTTTTTATTCCTTAGCATTGTTTAAACATTGATGAATTTACCATAATATATGAAAATATAAAAAAATAGCTTCGTTATTGAAAGTACGTGATGCCATTTACTTGTCTTAGATAAGTGGGACGTAATTAAATAACATAGCGCTGCCTTCAAAGGTCACTGGCATCTAGTGTTGCCAGGTGTCCCGATTTGTGCGGGACGTCCCGATTTTTAGGGGCTGGTGACACGTCCCGATTCACTTTTGATCGGGAAGCCAAATGTCCCGATTTTACACTAACCTCTTTAAAGAAGACACACACATAATGAATATGGTTAGTCGAAATGGTTTGAATTTTGTTATATTTTTGAGAGATTTAATTGAAAGAAAGAAAAAAAAGCAAAGACATTTATTCATGACACACACGCGACATTACATTAAACTATAACACTAGGCATACTATACATTATAAATAACAGAGAAAAATAAAATATATATAATACCTAATAGGTACTATATAACACAATAAATACATAATATAATTATAGAACAATCAAACGTAGCGCGATGTCAGGAATTTGTTCTACTATTTAAAAAAAGTAACTATCTAATAAAAATATATAAGCTGATTCACAAAATCCCAGTTTTCTTTTGTAGCCATTGTAGTTGTCCCGATTTGAAAACCAAAATCCCGATTATTTTTGCCTCTCGTTCAGAAATTTGACACACTGGAGCTGGCAACACTATTGGCATCGCATGTCGTGAAGATGTTTACTTTGATAAACACATAATTAACGACCATATGCTTAAAAATATTGCATGGCATGACATGACAACCGTAACATAGGTAACCTTCATCGTTAAAGATTTGGACTCACGACCTTGGGGTAACGAGGAACAAAAAGAAAAAGTTCTGGTTACTGGTGGCACCTACTGCAATAGGGGATCGGACAGTACCTAATCAAAAAAAATCTAAAATGTAGTTAGAGCGAATGTTTGTCGAATCCGAAAGATCATCATCATGATCAGCCCATCGTGTTCCCAATGCTGGGACACGGGCCTTCTCTCATAGAGAGACGATGGGCCATAATCCACCACGCTGGCCCAGTGCGGGTTTGTGGATGTCACATGTCCTTGACTTTTTGTGAAAAATTCTTGGACCGCCGGTTTCCTCACGATGTTTTCCTTCACCGTTTCTAGAGCGAGTGTTAAATCCGCACATAACTTAAGAAAGTCAGTGGTGCGGGGCCAGCGGGATCCGAACTCGGGTGCGTCGGATCGAAAGTCGCACGTGCTCCCACGAGCCACACTCGCTCTGAAAGATCATTCAATCAATATTTTCGTGAAACAATAATTTATATTTTTAAATCAGTAAATGAAATCTTATGACTTTTTTATTTGTTCCGAAACACCAACACAGTGCATGACGTCATTTGAAAGTAAATACTGTATGCGAAGCTTGTGTTCATTTTTATATTTTTGCTTTTTATCTAAATCGAAACGATATGTTTTTCATTTTATGACGACTCTAAAGTCCTTAAACTTTACAAAAACATATAAAAATCACTTTGCAAGTTTGCTTTTGTAGAGCTTGTCGTTTAGTTTGCTTTCTTATGACGTCACACGTGCTGAGGTAACCTTTTGCGCGACAATTTTTGAAAAGTAACATTTATCATAGTTTTAGCTACTTTTAGAGCAATATTTAATTAATATACTATTTTGTCATGGCTACATATACAATACCTATCGTTAATTTTAACCACTTTCTGAAAAGTTGTCCGATCACCTATTGTTATTTCTTTATTTATTTAATTTTTATTTCTGGCAACGTTAGATATGTTACAGATGTAATTTACCACAGAATACTAAGGGACAGAAGCATCACTCCGCAAAGGAATTTAAACAAATAGCGACTCTTGCTATGACGCAATAAAATTCAATTCAGCTCGCGTAGCGCTGCATACCTACCAGTCATATTAACCTACAGAGCGGCTCTCTTTCTATCGCGCCGCTCTTATCTCTTCTGACGCGGCACGTGTAACGACGCGCGACCCGCCGTCGGTGTCCGGCTATGTACTTGTAGCTTCGTACCTACAGTGCGGAGTGCGCTAGGCCTGAATTTACTTATTCTACGTGTGGGGGACTATAGGTGACGTTGACGATGTGGACTGTGTTGGGTGACTAGGTTCTTCCCCACGTGGTACTGAGATTGTCGCGGTCGGGGTGAGTAGGTAAAAGAAAACTTCTTGAATACGACGCGGCTGTTCTGCGGGTAAAGTTCCAATCCGAGGCTTGAGAAGAGAAGAGAAGAGGCTTCCTAGTGTTTCTTACTTGAGGGTTCGAGGTCGAGTACGAACTAGCTGCCGACCGGTCGTATCTTTAACTTAAAGTTAGGTCCTGCAACTAGCGTATGTCAGGGTAAGCACTTTTTAGCGACTGACCAATCACAGCTATTGTGCGACAAGGAAAAATTGAAAGAACGGAACATAAATACTGAATAATTCCTGCGTTGTGATTGGTCAGTGCCCTCTCAGATTATCTACTAACGGTCATTGATTTTCACTATGTGCTTTACCTATTTTCATCTATTTTTCTTAATTTCCTTTAATATTCATTTAATTATCTATGTGCCTCTGTTTCCTATAGTTTTCCCTACCTAATTAGCCTCGGAGGGAACAAAAACACCACAGGACAAAGCTTTTATTTAGCAAACTCATACTATTACATTTCAGTGTACATAAAACTTATATACGTTCTTATCAATATTACCTAATTTATCTTATGTACCAACAAGTTATAAATATTATACGGCTTATTTACGTTACAGATTTATAACAATTGAACAAGTATTTTACGAAATATAACTCAAAATATACGACTCTGATAACAGAATATAACTTATAAATTTCAACTTACTAAACATGACGTAATCAATGAACTGATAAGAAACTACACTTATTTTAATATCACTTTGTACATAATGAAAACGTCTCTTACACCACGCTTTTCACTGTACTGTCATTTATATTGCGGTCGTCCTGAACACTACGGCTCATATAAATATTCTTTAGAACTGTAACGGCTCAACAGATTTGAGTGGAATTCAGAATGGAGATAGCTTATACCCTGGATTACCACATAGGCTACCCGGGAAACCGCGGGTAAAAACATGGGGCCCAGCTAGTTTTTAAATAAAGTACATTCTCACAAAGAGGCATGAACGTATGCAAAATTACTATGTCAAGGCATACGTACAGCAAGTACAGAATAATTTATATAATAACGGGCTTTTGAAACTCAACATATTAAATGATCAAATGTGTTAATCTGTGCACTAGCAGAAGGGATTAAGGGACTATAATTTTTTTTTACAACGTATTACAGTTTAGTTTGTTTACCAAAAAAATACACAGGAAATCAATCGTCAACACAATAAGCCGGTGGAACAATATAAAATATAAACTCATATGTGAGGCTGTGTCTAAAAAAATGATGAGGTATGTGAGGTCTGTTGTTCCCGAGACTAGACTTGAAAAGCCTGTATCTTCGGAAACAGCAATAAAAATATTTCGATATACCTACCTAGTGGTGGTAGGTTTATCGTATGCGAGAGGCCGTCTGGGTGGGTGCCACCGCTTTGTCAGTTAGTCAACCGTCAAACAGTAGTGCGCGAGCATTACTGTGTTCCGGTTGGAAGGGCATTGCAGCCAGCGAAATTACAGGGCATTAGACTCAAAAGCTAATTGTCTCAGGGAGCGCAGTGCAGCGCCGCGCAGGATTTTGCAAAACAAAGTTCTGGGTTGTGCTGTTATTGTTATGGGCTGGCGTATTGCTTACCATCAGGCAAACGACCAGCTCGTCTCGTCATTCAGTTACATAAATAAAAAGAAAAACCTTCTATTTCCCACCCTGACAAATTGATATTTTCCGTACTTTAAATTTAATGGTTTTTTTTCCAGGGCCTAATGTCGTACCTCCACAACGCGCCTTTCTTCGCCAAGACTGCGTTCCGTCTCTTCGTCACAGCACAGAGCAGACCAGCGTTCGTCAAGAAGACAATCCACGAGTACCTGTGGGACTTCACTGACCCACTGCTGGACGTGTCCAAGAGTCTTGCGCCTGGTTTGGTACCAGTCAATAATATGGGCATGCTGGCTAGAGTGAGTATTAGGTCATCATCATCAGCCCATCACGTTCCCACTGCTGGGACACGGGCCTTCTCTCATAAAGAGAGTATAGACCATAATCCATCACGCTGGCCCAGTGCGGGTGGATGACACATGTCCTTGAATTTTTGTGATTAATTCTTCGACATGCCGGTTTCCTCACGATGTTTTCCTTCAGCGTTTTCAGAGCGAGTGTTAAATCCGCAAATAACTTAAGAAAGTCAGTGGTTCGCGGCGGGATTCGAACTCGGGTACGTCGGATAGAAAGTCGCAAGTTCTCCCACTGAGCAAGATAGGTCCAGTATAATAAATAAGTATTGCTATAAAAACATATATACATAACTACTTATAAAACCAAGCAATAAAGAAAGATAGTGTTTTTTAATCTTAAATGTTTTTATTTGTTTTGTTGTAATCATTATTATCACTAATTATGTCAGCAACTAACGACGTGTAATAGTTACGTATAAATAGATAAACTTTATTCGGGGTCAAGTTCGGGAAAATATTTATTGTTTGATTGCAACATTATTAATGTTTCTAGAAAGATTACAAAACGACTACGTGTTTTAAATTTATCTACGACAAGTATATCAATCAATCAAAAGTTCTTTATTCAATTTTGTCGTCACAGACGCACTTATGAACGTCAATTATTACAATGACTACCACCGTATCGGAAAAAGAACCACTACTCAGAAGATACGGCAAGAAACTGAGGGGCATATTTTTAGAACTTTTGTTACAATATTTTATGTTTGTTTTTGACAATATTATGTTTCTTATGTGCCAGTTGGCTACTTGGCAGAAGCGGAATGTTCCATGCATCTTTGTCTTTTATGTAATTACTAACTACGTTTTATCAAACAAAAAAATCGACTTCTATATATCTTCGAAGTCTAAGGTCTAATATCGATGAAATTTATATGGGACCACTTCGTAGCTATACTGAACCCAACGCAAAGAATTTTCCAAATCGGTTCATGAATGAAGGAACTCTGAGGTAACAAACATAAAAAAATAAAAAAAGTAAAAAATAAAAATACAATCGAATTCAATTCAATTCTATTCAATTCAAAAGTTCTTTATTTCAATTTTGTCGTCACAGACGCACTTATGAACGTCAATTATCACAATGACTCTACCACCGTATCGGAAAAAGAACCACTACTCAGACGATACGGCAAGAAACTGAAGGGCATATTTTTTAGAACCTAACCTCACCTAATAGAGAACCTTCTCCTTTTTTGAATTCTGTTAAAAATCAAACGTAACTAAGTTTGTTTCAAGTCATAGATATTAGGTTTGTTTTTATATGAAGACAATATTCGAATCTTAATCACGAAGTGACATATCTTGAATATCCTGCAAACAAGTGTAAACTTAGATTCTATATGCGAAAACTGCTAAATGGATTAGATATATCGCGCCTTCGGTGCAACAAAGTCACAAATAGATAAAAACTGCAAAATTGAGTTAAGTATGCCAAATTGTCTTAGAGCCATGCCTATATCGGGGCAACAAAAACACCCGCGAAAGTATCGCAAAAATCTACTAAATGGCGCGAGTGCCTTTGTGGTTATTGGTGCATTTTTAACCGACTTCAAAAAGGAGGAGGTTTACAATTCGACGGTATGTTTTTTTTTTTTTTTTTATTTTTTTTTTTTGTGTGTTTGTTACGCGATAGCTCCGCCAATTATGCATTGATTTCGATGATTCTTTTTTTGATTGGTAGGTAATACTTCAAAGGTGGTCCCATATAAATTTTATCAAAATTCATTCAGTAGTTTTTGAAAAAAATAGCGAAAACAAAAAAATATAAGTTTAATCTTCAAGTCGGTTCTTGTTTTTTTCGTAACCAACTTTCTAAAGGTGGAGGTTTGTATTCGACTGCTTCACCTGCTTCACCCAGGGTTGACTTCCGGTGAGGGAACTCCTCAACGGTGAATAGTACAGACACAACATTTCGTAAATGGATTTAACCATAATAGCCTGTTCTAAATTCCATCATGACATGGCAGATACACCCAGGATTGACTTCCGGCGAGGGAACTCCTCAACAGAGAATAGGACAGACATGACATTTTTTTGCACATGCATTTAATTGTGATAGCCCGTTTTAAACTTCGTCATGATGTGGCTTCTAGATCATAAAAGCTTGTCTTTTAAACTTTTTGAATTAATTTAATTAAAACTTGTTTTTCACTAAAAAGGTTAAAATAAATTATTTTTCAAAAAAAACTAAACCGACTTCAAAACCACAAATGGCACTCAAAAGTAAAAAATAAATTAATATAATTATCATAAGCGCTACCCACTCATATATTTGAAGTCGGTGCCAGCCAAGTCTAAAAGGTAGTAGATAAATACTACCTACAAGTAGTACTTACTATATACATAGTATTTATCTACTACCTATTAGACTTGGCTGGCACCGACTTCAAATATATGAGTGGGTAGCGCTTATGATAATTATATTAATTTATTTTTTACTTTTGAGTGCCATTTGTGGTTTTGAAGTCGGTTTAGTTTTTTTTGAAAAATAATTTATTCATTCGTTTTGGGCCAACAAAGTTTGATTAGACAGTTGTGCCCCCGCGCCTGCGAGATTATGACGTGCGTTGGAGCTAAAGCGACACAAATGATGTAGACGAGTGCAAAAAGCCTGACTGAAATGCCTAAATAATAAGGCATAACTCATTTAACTAAATAATTCGTGGTGCAACAAAGTCACAATTCAGGACACTTTTTTTTTGCGTTTTATTAGAATAATTTTAGTAATTTGAATTAAACTTTTGACATGAAACTATAGAAAACACAATAAAGCATCAATTTTATAAAGATTTTAAACCTACTACAAATTAGACATCCAGTAATAAGGCAATAAATGAGAAAAAAATCTTCAAAGTCCTCTCCTGTAAAATTCAAAACTGAGCTGTTGTGACTTTGTAGCACCGAAGGTGCGATATATTATCACTGTAAGTTATCCGAAGAAAATAAAAATAAAAAATAAAAATAAAATATAATAATTCTATATATTTGTACATAATTGTTAATTGGTTCTGCAAATAAATAAATGACGATTGACAGTAAAATAATAATAATAAATAACAAATAAATAAATAAATAATCAAAACAAAACGTCCTAAAAGATTCGAGCGAGTGTGGCTCAGCGAGAACTCGTGCGGCGATCCGACGCACCCGAGTTCGAATCCCGCTGGCCCCGCACCACCGACTATCTTAAGTTATGTGCGGATTTAACACTCGCTCTAAAAACGGCGAAAAAACATCGTGAGGAAACCGGCATGTCCAAGAATTTATCACAAAAATTCAAGGACATCTGACATCCACCTGGGCCAGGGTGGTGGGATTATATTCTCTCTATGAGAGAAGGCCCGTATCCCAGCAGAGAGAACGTGATGGGCTGATCATGATGAATGGCAAGGAACCCTTCGTGCGCGAGTTCGACTCACACTTGGCCGGTCTTTTTTTCTTTGTAACCTATTAGTTTAGCATTTCTAAATTTGTAGCTCTAGATATGTATTCTAATAAAAATATATTTTTTCTTTTTTCTAGATATATGGAGACTTCACGGATGAGATGACAGTGAAGATAGGTCCTCAGTGGGGGCACGAAGAGTTCTTTCAAATAGACAGGTTCAGGGGGAACCCGCAACTGCCTGGATACGACCCTGACGTGAGTTCTTACAATCTTTTTAATTTGCTGTTTGGGTTAAATGTTGCAAGTTGAATCAGAACCAGTTCCTCTTGTCCTACGAAGTTGAAATTTTGCATACTTGTCAAAGTCGGATGACAATGCAATATTATGGTGACCGCCAGCTGATCTGATGATGGAGACAGAAGGTGGGAATTTGTTAAAAGATTGTCTTAAAAAATATTTATATTTCAACAAAAACCTAGCTTTTTATACAATTTAATGACAAGCACTGTTCTCTCGTTGATAAGAAACATGCCTACCCGCTCTCCGACGCACCGGAGTCCGAATCCCGCAGGCCCCGCACCAATGAATTTCTTATGTTCATAAGTCAGAAGTCAAAATTCAAAAGATATTTATTTATAGGCACAAAAAACGCTCTTTTAAACGTCATATACACATAAAACAAATCAATTGTACAAACCGATTTGGATGAGGTTTTTTTATTTGAAAGCCAATGCGTATCGTATCACTTCTATTTCCATTGGCTAACTCGTTCTCACAAATATGGTAGAGCAAGAATATTAATATTTTATTATTTATCAAAATATCATGGATATTTCATACCTACGACTGGAAAGCAATACCATGGGACTTATTTTACTTTCCTAAGTGAATATAACACTTTCTAAACAAGCACGCAGGCATCTTTAATGAGTTTTTGTTGAAAGTACGACCACGTAAGGCACAAGCATTCATGACTGTGGTCTAATCGCAAGTGTGTCGCGAGACACACTTGAGAAGGTCCATCTTTGAAACTGTGTCACTCGTCTTCCTCTGTTTGAAACTGTCATAAGCAGACTTTTTTGCGGTGGTTCTTAGACATGTTTTATCAAAATCGGTTGCAGTCGTTTTTTACTTTTTATAGGATTTTTGTGTCGGGTTTTTTTTTATCTTATTTTAGTTTACTGAAATTTGCTTGTTTTTTGTATATTTTTCATCTATTTTAATTCGTTACAGTCATGTCCAGACCGCATTTTCGGCTCAACAGAAGGCGTAATGTACCGACAGCGCCTCACCAAACAAGACGTCCTGCAGTACTGGAGAAAAACTGTCTGCAAGCTGATGCCACTGTATTTTGATAGTGAGTGGGAGTTTTGAGTTTAGTAACTGGCAACACTGAAAAAGTGGAGTGGCGCTAGCGTCGCATGTCAGGCAATCCTAACCTGACACACCTGCAAACATGAATCATTATTGCATTATTTTTCACAAATTGTTGATTCAGGTAAATATTAATACTGCATAAACAACAATCGAACAACAAGGTACCTATTACAGTAAAAAAGTAACTATCTAATTAGATACATTTTTATGCAGAGTTATTTAAAAATAATCATATGAATATAGATAATGATATATTATATCTAACGATGCTCACACAAAGCTAAGCCTATATCGTGAGATCATTAGATAACAAGTACGTAATCACTTCCCTGTGCATCTAAAAATAAATTATTAATTACATTTTTAAATTTGATAGACTATATTAATTTTTTGTATACATAGTTGTCCATCTGTGGAAACTTTTATAAGCTACCAACCTATCCATACATTTATACCTACCCACCTTTTTATGAATTTAGCGGTAGTTTTCTTAAAAGAATAAATAAATGTTAATAATAATATAAATAAATAAATCGCCCTTGTACATAATATTTTATAAATTATCGATGTAAATATTACAATAGTGTACAATAAAGAATATTAGAATATAAGAAATAATATATATGTATAATATGTATGTATGTAGAGATATATGTATGTATAAGTAATTAGATATTATATTGTATATCATGTGTAAGCCCTTAGTATATCTACATATTATAATTTCTATCACCGCCGTCAATTTATGTTTCGTTTTCCTCTCCATCCAAAGGTTGTCTGGAAGAGATCGCTTTAAGCGATAAGACCACCCATTGTTACACAATTGTAAACATTTAACTTGTACTTAATTTATATGCTTAAGGTGAAAATTAAAGTGATTATCTATCTATCTGTCTATCTAAATATTGATTGGTCCATTTCCAGGTGAGCTCGTCATGTCTCACGTGCCGGTGTACCGATACAACCTGTCGGAGAGTGTCTACGAACGGGTCACCAACGGGACGGATTGCTACGACACCGTGCCGTCCCTGCCGCCGGGGGTCAGTGACGCGTCCAAATGCTACTTCGGTGAGTACCTCCCTAATAAAAACGATGGCAAACAAGTATACATTTGATTAGCCACTCAACCGTCCGAGCGCTCGAGCGATTCTTGCCTCACACGTCCGCGCTGTAAACGTCACTTATTTTGCGATCGCCGAACGTGACCCTCCTAACAAAAACGATAGCTGCTAAGAAAGTACTATAGCTTCATTAATATAAAAAATACTCTCGGAAAGCTAAAAGAAGGCGCAATTTGATTTTGCTAAGAGTAACTTATGCAATTAAGTATGAAAGATGAAAATAAAGTTTAAATTTGAAGATGTCAATAAAATTTCTGCATTTTAATTTTAATTTAAGTTTTACACGAAATGTAAAACAGTTTCGTGAAATAAATATTTTAGTTCATAAAATTAGATAATATAAACTTTAAAATGATACCAATACCTTAACATAAATATTATGTTTCCTATTAAAATAAATCAAATACATCTACATACTCCTCGCAAGGTTACCTGACTTTGGGCGTCGTAAGTCTGACAAGATGGCCGCCTCGTAATGGCGCGTCCACACGACGTCGACGTTTGGGTTTTTTCAATGAAACACAATGTTCCTATTATATATCAAGTTTATCATGAAGTCACATGTTTTTTTACGCGCAGTTTTACACTCTCTTATAATAGGGGATCGGACAGTAATCGAGAAAAAATATAAAATGTAGTTAGAACGAATGTTTATCGAACCAGAAAGATCGTCCAATCAATATTTTTGTGAAATAATAATGATTTGTATTTTTAAATCAAGAAATAAAATCTAAAAATTCTGACTATTTTAATCTGTTCTTCGTCTCAAGCGAAACACCAATCACAGCGCATGACGTCATCCGTAGGCGGATGACGTGTGCCAAGCTTGTGTTGTGATTACTTTTCGTTTTTGCTTTTTATAAAATCTTACAATATTTAGAATTAAGAGATAATAAAATAGTCCATTAATAGGTGCAATTCTCCCAAGTGATCATTATCTCTTTGCTTACAACTTGTTTTGTACAATAAATAACATGGAACCAAGCTATATAAAAGCCGACAATAGAACTGCCGAGAGTGGATATATTAATGGTTGGCAATTTCTTTGCCTCAAACTCGGACTTCTGTGCTGCTGAATTTCGAAATGTTAAAACATCTATGTAAGTATTTCAGCTATTCTTCATTTGATCTAATTTATGTGAGTATGGAAATAACAAAGGGAAACATAACCTAAAAAGTGTAGGTTGTGATAATTAATTGATGTAATGTTATGTCCTTTTTATTTTTATAATGACTTACTTTAATGTTTTACTTTTGCGTCTTTTTAGATCAGCGAGACAATCATACAGGGATGATGCGATAGGATACGTCCAACTTCGGCGAGATACGGATTTGTGTACGATCAAATGTAAAGTGTGTCCAGACCACAAAATTCGTTTAAAGACGTATTATGCGACTATGATAGTAAATGAAAAAGAAGAAAAAGTAGTCAGCGTTCAGTGTCATGACTGTGCTGCATCAATGGGAAGTTGCAAACATGCTGTCGCTTTTCTGATGTGGGTCCACAGGAGAAGTGAGGAGCCATCTAGTACTGAAATACAGTGTTACTGGAAGAAATCTAAACTGGCTCAGATTGGTACCAATGTTAAGTATGTTACTGCAAAGGACCTTTCGTCTGGTAAAAGAGTATCTTCTACACAGACTGCTCCATACAATATGCTGGAACAATTTCTCCAAGCAGCTGCTACCCGAAATGTCACAAACTGTGAATTATTGAAATATAATAACTGCAGAGTGAAAGAGTATGAGAAATTGTCACTTCATTACTTAATCATTGAACATTGTGATGACGGTGATTGTGACACATTTTTGGATACAATAGCTCAGTATTTTACTGAGAAAAACATTAAACTGATTGAAGAAAACTCTCGAATGCAATATAAGAACAGGTTGTGGCACGAGCTCAGGTATGGGCGTATTACAGCTTCAAAATCCTACGAAGTTAGCAAATGTCATACTGCAGATGGGTCTTTGATATCTATGATCATGGGAGCCAAGACCCCAGACACAAAAGCTATGAAGAGAGGTCGGGAATTAGAAACAAAAGTGAAAGAAACAGTGGAAAAAACACTTGGCATGAAAGTGAAGACCTGCGGATTATTTATTTCCTCACGATACCCATTTATAGCTGGTTCACCAGATGGTATTATTGACAATAAAGTATGCGTTGAAATAAAATGCCCAACCAGTGAAGAATATATAAAAATTATTGGAAAGATCATAAAGTGACAGAAAAATATATGGCACAAATACAAATTCAAATGTTTGTCACAAATTTGAAACATTGTTATTTCTGTGTTGCTCACTGGGATTTTGAAATCAACAACCATGTTGAAATGTTATTAGTAAGCTATAATGAGGCCTTAGTAAAGCACTATATTTCAAGTTCAACTCAATTTTGGAAAAAAAATGTATACCCTATTCTATATGAAAGTTCAAAATAAAATAAATTTTTTACATATTCAATGGTTTTATTTATTTAAGTTAATATTAGGTATGTACACATAATAATTCATAAATAAATAACTCTATAAAGTCCTTTCCTTTTTCTCCATCGGCTTTGTACAACCAGTGACATGCTTCCCACTATGGAATCAAAGATTTGCCGGTGGGGACTATGAGGCTATGGAGGATGCATGGTGACATAGTACTTGTGGAAAACTGTAGGTTTCTAGGTGAATATTTTTTTTTTATCTACTTGTACTATGAATGATTTGAGAATATTAGCAATGATTGGTATATTTTTTTGAAATACTTTGCCTGCATATGATGTCGATATTCCAAATTGATCTGTAAGTTCTGATAATGTTGTATTTAATCTAATTTTATTCAAGTATAGTAGGACATGGTCTATTGGAATGTTGGTGTTTCCTTGTACTAAATCAACCAAAAAGAAACAATCCTTTGTTATGCCTATATAAAAACGTGGTTTGGCTTCAATTTTTTTCAACATATTATTCAGGCATTGCTTTGCTTCTCTTTCCTGTTCTATTTTAGCTTCTTTGTTTAAGCTAACAGAAGGTGATGATGGTTGAAATGATATTGATGGGGTGTAAAATGGTATGTCACTATCAGATCCATCGATGAATGTTCTGTTTATTTTAGACACACTTGGTCTTGATAGCTCTACTTGTTCTTCTACTTTGAACGGAGATGTCGATGTGGTTGTTGTCCATGTTTTAGATGGTGATGTTGCAATGTTTTTGGATTTGTTATGTGTTTGTGTATACTTGCTTCTGAAGTATTTACTTTTGACAACAACTTGTACACCTTTATCTTGGCTTTTTAGCTGTTCTTCTCTTACGAAGTCAGTTTGTAAATCTAAAACAAAGGTAAATTGGTCATTATTGTTAACCATTCCGAAAAAGGTATTGGTTCAAATTAAACTAGTAGGTATTTAGCTAGGTACTTACTAAGAGACTGAGTTGTATTTTCTTTTTCCATATTAGTCTCCAGTTTAATTTCTGCAAGGGCTACTTCTATTAAAGACATTATTTGCCTTTTAACAGCAGCGGGGCAAGATGTACTAGTAGTTGATGGCAAACTTCTTTTCCTATCAGTTTGACATTGAAATTTTGAAGGAAGGCATCCAGGTTTAATCATTATTTTTTTACAAAGCCCATAATATGATATCGCATGATTTTCCATATCATTCGGCAGCTATAACACAAATTACAAATTATTTAAGCACTTATACTAAACTTCTTACTTGTAAATATAACCTATACATACACAAAAGGAACTTATTATTTTACACACCGCTATAGCTTCTATCTAAAGGTACTTACATCGAAGTGTCCTCACAAAAGAAAATCGCTGATGTTATAGACATCCCTTCGTGTTTTCGTCATGCTAGATCCATCCATTTTTTTCGCATTTCTGCTTTTCGTGGTACATCAATGAATAATTTATTTGGAGTAGCTATAGAATTATTTCTACATTGAGGTACTGCACACCAACGATATGGTTTTCGTTCCATTCCGACAATTTACTCAATTTAATCCCCAAACTTCACAAAACGTATTTAAATCTCTTTGCAAGTTGTCTTTCGTAGAGTTTGAGTTTGACGCACAGAACAATAATACTGGTTTGACGTTTCGGCCAGCGTATGACGTCACACACCTGAGGTGACCTTTTGCGCGGCAATATTTGAAATATAATATTTAACTTTAATTTTAGGTACTTTTAGAGCTTTATTTAATTAAAATGGTATTTTTCATGGCTATATATATTGATTATGGTTAATTTAAAACACTTTCTGAAAAGTTGTCCGATCCCCTATTGTACATCTTTAATAAAATATTTATTAAAAAGAAAAGGAAAAATGAACATAATAAAATGTTAATTTCACATCATTTAAAAATATTGTGTAAACATTTGAAATAGCATCGAAGGCTTATAAGTTGGTCCTTTTATCAAATTTGTTTTTAACCGACTTCAAAAAAGGAGGTTTTCTATTCGGATGTATTTTTTTTTATGTTTGTTACCTCAGAACTCCGTCATTTATGAACTGATTTGGAAAATTCTTTTTGCGTTGTATTCAGTATAGCTACAAAGTGGTCCCATATAAATTTCATCGATATGTGACCTTGGACTTTGAAGATACATTGAAGTTGGTTTTTGTTTTTTTTCTAAAAAATATTATTTTATGACAAATTTAACTATAGTACCAACCCAGACATTGTGAAAAAAGAACTCAGCCGTTCGATACATTTCATCGCGGGTGATCAACCTTTTTCTATGGAACAAATGATTTTTTTCGCGATTTAAGGTTTGATTCCATAGTAAAAGTTGTTTGTTATATTCATTATTCGTTTTATATATTTACAATAACTATTATATTATTATTAAATTTTACTATATTATATTTACATGATTGATGAAATATTTAATATTTACATAAAGTAACCGAAAACATATTATATCTTAACACCCATAAAATATATACGTTACAATTTACTCTGCCTATATTATAATATATATTATTTCTATTTTTAAAAAGATATTTCTTCTGCTCTCAAAATTTCTGCAAAAATTCTCTCTCCAAAGTGTCGCAAACCTGTCAGACGACAGTGGTACTCTCACGTAAACTGCTCCAGCGTGTTCCAAAATTTCGTGTCCATAAGCGATATCCATAATAATACCTTCTATCGTATTCTCAGTATTTTGTGGCTCCGTCATAGTTAGTCGTGATCTCCGTCAGTCACAGTCTCATGTCAGTCTCGGTAAGTGTCGGTCAAGGTCTCGTGTCATTTTTGGTAGTTCACTCAGTGCAAAATTTGTTTATGGTACTCTCTAAAACAGTGCTCAATACACAAACTTACATTGCACTGAATGCACTTCCAAATCGTCCTCGTATCCCTTTTTCGGCGTGTGCACATCCAGCAACGGGCTTTTTTAATGTTGGATCGCATGGGAAAGTGGTCGTGATCAACTGTAGGTCGGTCGTTTGTTCGTATCGTCAATTGTCCAGTCCTGTTCGCATAAAGTCGAGGCTCAGTCGTCAAATCGATGCGTCGGTGTATTTTAAGAAGGTCTTCTGCCAAAATGGTCCGAAACTCCCTGTGTGATATTTTCGGGTTCTGCGATGAAAATATCACATAGGCATTAAACACAGCAGTGTTCAGTAACCTGCAGAAGACCTTCTTGTACCATACCTTATTTCTAAGTCGTTCCACTGGTTGAGCAGACAGAAATTGATCTTTTCTGTCCACTCCGCCCATGGACTTATTGTAGTCAAGTACAATTTTCGGTTTGTATGTCAGTCGGTTGTATTTATTTTGACTTCCCACTTGTAGGTGATGGTATGTTGATATCATGCTTACCAAGTTAGCATCTCGCCAGACCATCACAGACAAATCGGAACTGTAGCTTGCTACTACTTCTCCCTGTCGAAGGTCAGTCTTACTAAGTGTTTTGAGTGAATCGGGCACAAATTCACGATTCAAACGTAATGTCCCATAACAGTCAGTTTTATGTCTTTTAAGATATCGCAATAATAATGGACTATTATAAAAATTGTCCATTATTAAAGTATGTCCACGGTCAAGTAGCGGCTCTATCAAGTCAAACACAATTTTCGCCGTAGCATTGACGGGACGTGCAATACCATCTGTTCGGTCAACTGTCTCGTCCTGTGGTTGGTCAAGAGTTACATTTTCGGGCTGCTCAAGCGATACGTCATCAGTTTGGTCAATCGCCTCGTTATCGGATCGGTCAACAGTCTCATCGTCATGTCTATTAACTGGGTCGTTATCGGGTCGATCAGCCGTCTCGTCGGTAGGTCGATTATTGTTTGGTGTAATTCGGTCAATTCGAGTATTTTTCCCAACATATACAAAAAACTTCCAAAGATAGCCACTGCGAGACTCACAAAGTTCATAAGTTTTAACCCCAACTTGGGCAGCTTTCGTGGCAATTTTTTGAGCAAAGCTCAATCGTCCGTGCCACTTTAAGAGAGACTCATCAATGGCAATCTCTTGGGAAGGCATATACAATGTTGAGAACTTGTCATTGAGGTAGTCAAGTACAGGTTGAATTTTGCACAGTTTAGTCCTGTCAGTCAAAGTCTCATTGTCTACGAAATGGTATAAAGATTTTAGCAGTAAGAAACGATTGTAAGACAAAATGCGAGAAAAGTATGGCATGGTCCCGAATCCATTAAAAGCAAAATACTTTTCTTCCTCTGGTAAAGGGTAAAGCCCTTGCAGAATTAATACTGCTAAAAACGTTATCATTTCGTCACGGTCAGTCGGAGTCCATCTGTGCAGGCGCGATGCCGGAAGCAGCTTGTTCTCCGATTTCAATAAAGTGATCTTCTGCTCTGCATATCGATTAGTCTCAGTACAAATTCGGTCAATAAAATCTGTGTCAAACATTTTACGAAAAATATCAACTGGAGTCATATTTGTCACGTCAAAAGTTGGTCTCGATGATCTTGTAAAAGTCTCTCGTCGTCCAGTAAAGTTTATTTTGTCCTTCTTCCAGTCAAAATTATAGTAATCGTCATTCGGCACAATGGCGTGTAAAACTTGGTCATCTAATTCGTCTTCGTTTTGTAACACACGAGTCTGTATCTCAGTCATGTCAGCGTCAACTGCTGGTTCAGCCGCTGCATTACGCGATATAGGAACGAAACAGCCGTCGTTTTCATCTAAGTCGAAGTCGCAGTCAACGTCACTGTCATCAGCTTGTAGCCAGTCATCTAAAGTCATTTCAAAATTTTTGTCTGTCACATCTGAAACAAATAAAACACGCATCAGACAATCCAAAAATGATAATTATACCCCCTGAATCTCTACTCAGGTAAGTATAATTATCATATTAGACTCTAGGGACTGATAAATTGTTTTACAAATACTTACTAATAGCAGTCATTGAAGTTTGTAACTGGCTAGTGGATGGTTCGCTCACCACTTCAACCTCATGCCCCAAGGTGATGACATCTATTAAGATAAAAAGCAGGATGTTAAAAAATATGACATGATTGAGCGTGACTGCGAACATTAAAGTATGATTGTATGCGTGTGACTGTCAAATAATGTCACCTATTCGGACGACGATGGGGAACCATCCTCTCTTTTCTTTGGTGTCCGCGAAGCCCATTCCAAATTTAGCGCTGTTGACAGCCGACTAGGCGAACTGTAGGGAGAATTTCAGACAGTATCTACTTCTGGCGTACCCATATTGATGTAGTCGACTGGTTCCGATGGCTCAGGGATAGCCTCGAGTCCAGCTTCGAGCTCGTGCTCAGGCTCAGGCACCTGCAGCCTAAGATTAGGCTCGGGTTCAGGCCCTTCTTCTGCTGTAGGAAACTGGTGTTCATCCATTTCCAATGGGCAGGCGTCACGCTTTGGAGAAGGTCCCCTGCAAGATAATTTTATCATATCAATCTCATATAATATATAATGAAAGAAGAAAATTGAAGTAATTATGATTCATTTACCGTGCTTGTCTCTTTCGCGGGGGTGCATCAGGGAGAAGAATCCGCTGTAGTTCAGCTTCTCGCTTGCAGCTTATAAATTGCTTTCGAACTTCAGCGGGCATGGCGTTTAAGCGGCGCTTAGTTAGCGCTTTCTGCGCCCTGACTTGAACTAGTTCTAAACTGCAACAGTAAAAGTAATTGGCCAAACCTAGACAAAAAAAAACATCTTTGCTTACATTTAAATGTAATACAAAATGAAACTTCAAATAGCACAAGTAATCATATTTACGGCAGTGGCTCCTCAGTGCTATTACACCGCCCGCGTTCAGCTGCAGCTGAACTTCCGCTTCCTTCACTTGTCGAGCTAAAACCAATGTTTAAAATATATTTAATTGCAATACTTTATATTTAATGGAGCTGAAACTAAATAAAACAGCGCATATATACAATGTATACTTACGGCTGGGGCTCGACTTCATAAATTTGGTCCCTGCAATATAAAAGCTGATTTTAGCACACCTATAAATAATTGACTTAAAATATAAATAATCTGTTTAGTTATATTTCCTGATCTTCTAAATAAAAGTAATTAAAAATAACTGTTACTAGTAATGTAAGCTACAATGCAAAAACAGTATATTTACGGTAGAGGCCTATTGAGACCCCGTCCGCGACCGCGTCTACGTCCACGTCCACGTCCACGCCCTCGTACAGTCGTATTACCACGCGCACGTCTACTTCCTCCACTTGTCAAACTAAAAAATCAATGTTTAGATTTATTTTTATTCATTTTTTCATTGCAATCCATTCAATGAAGGTAGGTGAAGCTAAAATATAAATACTTACGGCTGCGGTTCGACTTCATTGAATTGGTCACTGTAACATAAATGTTGATTTTAATTATAGATATATTTTTAATTTTCGTGTTTCCATTTATTTAGACAAATAAATGATTTTGATAAAAAAATTGCTGCTCTACTAAGTAAAAGTAACACCGAGAATTACCAACATTAATTTGTTTTAGGCGTACAAGCTTACATCTAATTGTAGGCAAAAAAAAACTTTTCTATACCACACACCGAAAATAAAAATGTAGAATAGCAGTGGTAGACAAAGCGAATTTTTAAAAGAAATCTCTGTTACTACAGAGATTGAAGTAAGGTTATTAGTATTGGCATTGGCATATTTTTTTCGTTTTTTAATATCAATACCTAAATACATAAAAATTGATATTTTAATAGTTTTAGGTTTTGACGTAAAAACTTAATAAACCATCACCCACCATATATATGTCGGTATATATTTTATATTTATTTATATATGCATATATTTTTTATGTATTCTGTGATACTAAAACACGAAATTATTTTTCTAGAAACACCACACCAATAGGTACATATTAACTGCAACACCACAAAACACCACCGAACTGATCACAAAACCTACATGTGTACGAACCATTATTTACGTTGTAAGTAGATTTGTCCAATGGGACTGCACTCCCCAACTCTAAAATCCTGAATAACAAGTTGCTTTTTAGAATAATAAAGACACATCTCAATATAAATCGCTTGTAAATGTCTAATAACGTGATAACAGTGAAGCATTCTCCTATATTTTACATTTATTTTACATAAACAATTGAAAAAAATACATTAAAAACCACTTTAAGTCGCCAAACGAAGGTTGCATTATGACGCCCCATATCTTTTAGCTAGATGATTGAATGAAAAAGTTTTGTAATTGTAGAAATAATACATATTACGTAGAGGAAAAACCTTCACAATCAATTTGACATACAATCATATTAGAAATAAGCTGTAAATACAGAAAACTTACCCCATTTTTAATAGAGCACCACACACAACAATAGTTCACAACACAGAATGGCGGACCGTCAGCTTTACGATTTTTATTCTAAATATTTTGTTGCCATTGCATAGACAAAAGTCACTCCCACGTATGAAATATTTATTAAAGAGCCATCTGGTGTTCATCTACAGAAATAATTATAGCTGAATTAGACGTCATAGACGTTTAAAGTGAACGATGTCGACTGGTGACTGTAGTAACCAGGGACGCTTAAGGCAAGAGTTTTTGTGGGGACTATAGTCACCATGGACGCTTGAGTGGTTAGAAAACCGACTTCAATGTATCTTCGAAGTCCAAAGACAAATACCTATCGATGAAATTTATATGGAAACACTTCGTAGCTATACTGAACCCAATGCAAAAACATACAATCGAATGGAGAACCTTCTCCTTCCTTGAAGTCGGTTTATAAAACAAATATTTATAGAAAAAAGGTGGCAGAGCCAGCGAAGTTATTTAAATAGATAATAAAATTGTTTAACAGTGGCATAGCTAGGTAACCAGAGGCCCTGAGGCAAAAAATAAACTAGGGCCCCAGCTAAACTATTTAAAATCGTTTGTTCCGTTTTCGTCGTGTTCCGAATTCGACGTACTCCACATTTGTCAAAATCCAGATTCGTCGTAAAACGTATGGTTATTCAAGAAAGTAGTGTTATTGCTTTAATAATCTCTACTTAATTAGGATTCCGTACCCAAAGGGTACTCAACGGGACCCCTTCAATTTATAGTTTGTGAGTCAGAGTCCGAGGGAGCCCCTGAGCTTGGGGGCCCTAAGCACCGCCCCGTCTAGCCCTCCGGTAGCTACGCCACTGTTGTTAAATGATTGCATGTGTAAATAAATACAGTAAAAACATTTAAAAATATAAAAGAAAAACAATTAACCCAATGTGATATTATTTTGTTTTGTATTTCAGATTACCCTATGGTGGTTTCCTACCCTCACTTTTACACCGGGGGAGTGGAAAAGGATCAATTTGTGACCGGATTGAAACCTGATAGAGAGAAACACAACTCATTTGCTATTGTTGAACCGGTAAGTTTAAATATCATTCTCAAGAAAATATTTTGCTAATGGCCACAAAAATGCACATGTCATAAACTACAATTTAACTAACTCCGACACAAATAACCTATGAAAAGTAAGAACCGATTTTGATTAAACATATCTAAGAACAATACAATACAATACAAAAACACTTTATTGCATACCACAAACATAATTACATGAACAAAATAGAAATCTTGAAAGAGCCACCGCTAGAAAACCTGCTTTCAAATAAAGAAACCGCATCCAAATTGGTTCACCAGTTTAAGAGCTACGGAGCCACAGACAGACACACATAGTGGTCGAACTTATAGCACCCCATCTTTTTGCGTCGGGGGTTAAAATGTAGGACTGATTAAGACTGCACACTACCTCAAAACTGCTTTACCGTTCGCGTTTGAAGTTGCATATCAATAACAGTATTGAATCAATCGTGTTGAAAAAAATATATAGTATAGTTGAGGATATACTCTGATGTCCATACGTTGTAAAAACACGATTACTAAAAAAAGTCTCGATACAAAAAATTCACAAACTTCCCACTTAAATTTTGTAAATAAAAAGCAGTATACAGTTAATACTTGACCTATTATAATGAAACTTTTTACACAAATCTGAACTAATATAATACGTGTATCTTATGTATTCAATTTAAAATAATGTTATTTTTTATTTTGTTAGAAATTTAATACCGAAATATTGCGTGGAAAACTACACGTCCGCGACAGCCGCTGTGTTGGTTCAGACGCGCTCCGGCACTCGCTCCCGCTCGGCCGCGCAACGTACCTACTAGGTGCGAGCGAGATAGTTGCGACTGTAGCTACGAGTTGACGGGCCGTCGCGTGGGAGAATTTTGATTTGAGCTGGGGTAGTGTGGGCTCTTAAAATATAGCTTATCAGTTTTATTATTTTATGTAACTGAATGCCGAGACGAGCTGGTCGTTTGCCTGATGGTAAGCAATACGTCAGCCCATAACAATAACAGTACCACCCAAAACTTTGTTTATTAATATTTTATGCACTTTTTTCACCAACTTATAGGTTTAGGTAAGTGAGTAATAGAATGTTATTTTATTATTTACCAGTTATCCGGCATCCCATTCCACTCGGTAGCGCGGATGCAGAGCAATCTCCATATTTACGACTTGTCCGGCTTCGGCGGAGAATACAACAAGTTCTCCAACCAAATTCTCCCGTTATTCTGGGCAGAATACGTAAGTGGCAACTCCGTGTTATTTCCTTAATTTTCTTATATTTTTTTTGATTCGCCCGTTTCGACAGGCTAAAGTCTCTAGGACCATACCGCCTTGTCTTACGTCTTAATTATCCTTCTTACTTTCTATAGAATATGTTATCTTTAAATGTTAAGATGATATTTTATCTGTTCCTATAGCAAAACGGGTATCAGCTGAAAATCAGCGCCGAGTTGTGTAAAACTCTTGGCATTTTATGCTGAGCTGAGCCCATTCGGCACATGTTTATTATATAAGTTTTTATTGTTTGTATTGTTTGTTTGTCGTGTGCCGAATAAATGGGTTTTCTTTCTTTTTTATCTTTAAATGAGAATGGATGATAAATTGCATAGAAATCGTACTCGTGACATTTAACTGAGACAACTTCTATTCAAGTAAATCTTTGATAAAATGTATAAAGCAACTTATATACCATTTTTAGCTGACTTCAAATAAATTGGTACTGTATTCGATCTGTATGTATAGGTATGAATTTGTATGTATAAATTATAAATTGTATACGTTGGGTCGCAATTTATTCAAAACCAATTTAAATGATTTCAATATTGTAATCTTCATACTTTCAGAAAGTTTTTAGATTTTAAATATTGTTTTATTGTCTTCTTTCAGAATCAAGAAAACCTGCCGCCGCGGATAAAGTGGATGATATTCTTCATGGTAGTTATTCTACCACCTCTATCCAAAGTTATCGTAGCTTCAACTTTACTCCTAGGATTTTATTTAGTAACGAAATACATAATGTATTATACTAAAACACGAAACGACTCGCTAAAAACGATATTACTATTAAAAAGCAAAAATGTGAACACGCTAGCCAAAAATACAATATTTTCATATGAGAAAGAAGCGTTTTTGAAGCGTACTAGCTAATTCTTATTTTATTAGAATAAAAAATTGTAACATTTGGAAATAAAGACTGAATATTGTACTTGTATACGTGTATCCAAATTTTTGTACGAATAAAACTTTTTTTATGTAATTAATAATGAAACGGGTAAGGTCGTGCGCTTTTGTGATTTGTAAGTGACGCCCAATCCAAATAGGGAAGAAGACTGCAACTTTATCCCGCTAGGGGGCGCTGGTGCTCGTATATGTTTTAGTTGTTATTTTCGTCGTACAAAACAAGAAATAACAAGATATTGCTGGATATACATTATGACTAGATATCCGAACAACGACAAACTACTATTTTGTCAAAACAACGAACACAGGTCATTGGTTAAAGTTAGGTTAAGTACCTCATCAACACATATATCTGGCCATAAGTGATTATGATATACGTGTGGGTGTATTTAACTTGTTCTATTACAGTTCAAAATACATAACTGTGATGACATTATGCTTTGGAGATGCTCAAAACATATAAAATACCAACCTTTCCAGCAATTTTTTCGTCTTGATCTTTAAGCTTTCGCTTCGTTGTCTAAGTATTGTATTAGATTCACTGACTTTATCAAACGAATTAAGTCAAGTTTTACCAAATACTTCAGTCAACAATCGTTTATCATAACTTTTTTGCAAATTTATAATATTGACATTTGTTTGTTTACTGTATACGCTAGTGGCGACATCTACGATAAGCTTTGCCTCTTCTTCCCTATTGCAGCCCTGCGTGGCACTGCACTCGTCTAAGTGAGACATCAGCTTTTAGGTTTGCAATGCCCAGTAATTTCGCTGGCGACATTGTTATTCACACTGAAATACTAATGCACAACACCATCACGGCAGAATATCTGACTTAAGTAGTTCGTCATCGTTAGTTCTTGCAAAAGAGCTTGGGAGAGCCAAACCAAAAGTAGGGTAGGTACCTAATATATTTTATAAATATTTGGGTATTATATTTTCTCTAGCTAGATTTTGCACTCGGCTTCTTCCTTCAGTACAGAAAACGCTTCAACCAACTGAGCCACGAAACTACCGGAACAGTTTCCTCGGTAACAAATATACAAAAAATAAAAGGAGCGATAGGTATACCTATCTATTGTTCTGCATTTCCTAGAAGTGAAAGAAGAGAAAAATAGTTATTTTTTTTATTTAAAAGCTCGCCTTTTTATGCTATAATACTGTTATGAGTTTATCAATTATAACCTACAATGATTCAACTACTACTTTCTTTCAATTAATTTCATTCATAATGTACACCATGGGGATTTTATTAAATTTTAAGTTAGATAAAGAGATTTTATTGGTGTTTGCTCATTTAATTTTAAATTGGGGGAGCCTAGTTTGTAGCCATCGTTGTTCCTAATCATAGTGCTGTATTTTTGCTCATTTATAGCTTTAATACGTCATTATTTGAAGTAAGAAATAAATTTTACATAGTAAATGATGATTTTCATTTTACCCTAAGATTTCGGGAGATTCGATCTAGCTGGTAATACAAAATCGCATATGGCACTTTTTGTTAGAACGCGAAACAGATTTTTCTCATTACCTTTATTTATTTTTCTTAGATGGTTTATTTACGTTTTATTAATCGATTAGTATTTTATCTGAGGATTTGACTGTTCGTATCCCATGCGTACGAAAATTATAAAATAATAGTAGGTTTAATCAGTGAACGGAAAGAAACACGTTCACTGCATTGAGGTAGTGTAAGACCTCAATGGTTCACTGGGTTTAATATTGTATTTTGGCATATCAAGGTAACATACAGTCCGCATATAAGTTAAATTAATCACAATATTATGTAAAGGGGAGAAGGTAATACAACAGGATTCGGCTACTAGCTCAGATAAAGAAGGGCTATTAGCCGATGTCCTCAATACAAAAAAGTATACTTGAAAACCTTGAAATTAGTGTAAGAGGCTCTATGCTTGAAATCTCAGAGTAATGACCTTGAAATGCTTGAAATCCTCAATGCTTGAAATATATTTTTACTTGACATTGACACCACAGACTAGGTAGGGATTTTAAAAGAATGTGTTATTCCCTCAGAGTCAAAGACGAAGTATTTTATCCATTGAGGATTGTGTGAGACCTCAATGATTTTATCTTTGCTCAGAGTAATGACACTATCATTGAGGCCTTACACTATTCCTCAATGACTATTCCTCTGAGGTAAGGATATAAAGCGCTATAAAACTTTTTAAAGAAATAGCAAAAAGGTTAGTCGATATCACAGGAGACCGAAGAGCTGGCAGCTACCTCGGACAAAGAATTAGTCTAGCTATTCAAAGGGGAAACGCTGCTAGTATCTTCGGAACTTTGCCTAAAGGGACTCCTTTTAATAATATATTTTAGTATTATATTTTTTAAGGGTTTTAATTTTAGTTTCATGTTATTAATTGGTATTATAATTTAGGTAAAGATATTAATTGGCTGAATGCAAAAACTTGGCATAAACCGTGCGGTACGGTGACAAATAACAAAAATAGCAATTGACTGTGTTCCAAAACGAGTTACCTGTATTCTAAGCATAAAAATAGTGAAGCAAACATTGAGGAATGACACTATAGAGTCCTCGACAGCGTAACACTTTTGGAAAGCAATAGTTTTTTGACAGTAATTTTGGAGTGTTTACCATACCTATGAAAAATTCTCCCATTCGCTTGAATGAAAATATAACGTGTTCTGCGTTGCATTGCAGCCACTATAACTTCAGAAGTTCGTGGTTGGTCTGTAAAAGGTAGGACATCTGTACTATTCTGTACCCCAGAGTGAAGAATAGGGAAATAGGGAATATGCATATGTTGTCGAAAAATCTAGAAATTACTTTTTATGATAGACTCCTGTAAACAGATCAAAAGGTGAAGGTCTCTTTTAAGTGGCCGAGTAATGAATACGTTCTAGCGTGGCCACAGAATAATAGTATAGATTTCCTACCTTTTACAGACCAAATACCTACGACTTTCTGAAGCTATAGTGGCGGCGATACAACTCAGAGCTCGAATGACATTGCGGTAACTACATTTCCTTACGGTATGCTTCTTATGCAATCATTAATATTTTGTTGTTAACCAGGTTTTATCTAGGATTAAACCAGTCAGGTAAATAAAATAATCAAATAAAATATATAACACATTTATACAATATACATACATTAATTATTTCCACACAGGTAAAATTTACAATAGAAGAACTAGTATTTTGACATAATTTACAAGACTGCAGCACAACTGATACTTAGGATATAGGTAGATAGATAAACACAATGTTAAAAAAAAACACTTGAAGTATTCTAAATAGCACAGTGTCTCAGTTAAATGTCATACTGTCGGAGTAGATCACAGACGTACTTATGAAAGTCAATTATTACATTGACCATACCACCGTATTGGATAGCACTAACTATACATAACTGTCAATTCACTACACTAACCCGAAACGGTTTGTCCTTTTGTGTCCTGAACAGCCTTGACGTTCACATGATGATGAAGTCTACGTTCATGAACTCGTTCTCACTATGTGGCGTTAATTAGGATTAGAAATCCGAGATTCGTTGCTTACATTTTTATTGTAGGATTGTGATCCATCAATGGAATTGGATGATTGGCCATAGTAATCGACAGCAAGGACCTGTAAGATAAATTTATTACACAAAATAAGAACTTATTTACAACATATGTTCTTACATAAAAGGCGAATGCCTTTACTATTAAAACAATTCTACTCTCTTCTTACTAAACTTTAACTTTTTAATTTCAAATTAAATAAAAACTATAATCATTAACTACTTTTATTACCTATATCTTAATTAAATGGTTTAAGAATGCACAATTTTAATACATTTAACATTTTACACAAATATGCAATTTGTTACCCGACGTAATGGGAACTGAAATGTTTATACGATGGCCACACTGACACACGAAACTGGTCAATGTTGTTTTAATAAAATAACACCGAAAACTGAATATATCAAGCCAAATGCAGGTTCTAATTGTCGAACCCGATGTATAGTTACATCCACATAAATTATAGTTACCGAAAAACATCAATAAACACAAGAAAAACACAAACGTTTGAAAACTTAATCTTTCAGTACAATTTTCACTTCACCATGAATGGAACACCCGAATATTTTTTCACATTTAATTCTAAATTGTTTCTAGTACACATTCACAAAGATTCACTTAAAAATAATAAAAAATACCACAACACAAATTAAAAAACCACAAGCCGACCCTGCCGGGCCACTATTTTGACTTAACATGTCATGGCCAATGTTAAGAAAATGGGTTACGCGATAGAGACAATATGATAATAGTTCTACCTCGTTCTTTATAAGAGCCTGTTGTATAGCGCTATCCTTTTTTAGGTCGGAAAACTTCGTAATTATCCCTCTATAGTGTAAGACCTCAATGGAAGCAAATGTATTGAATTTGCTAAGTCTTATAATGCCCAGTAATTTCGCTAGCTACAATCATTGTACCGGAACACAGTAATGCTTGCGCACTACTGCTTGGCGGCAGAATAACTGGCAAAGTGGCATTATGCTTTGGCGATGCTCAAAAGATTCAAAATACTATCCTATCCAGTTCCTTTTTCGTCTTGATATGTAAGTTTGCACCTCGTTATTTAAGTACTGCCAGGCCTAGTGCATCTGAGCAGAGCATCCGCACTGTAGGTACGCAGTTACAAGTACATAACCGGACACCGACGGCGGGTCGCGCGTCGTTACACGTGCCGCGTCAGAAGAGGCGCTCTGTAGATTAATATGACTGGTAGGTATGCAGCGCTACGCGAGCTGAATTGAATTTTATTGCGTCATAGTGGTCATAGCAAGAGTCGCTATTTGTTTAAATTTCTTGGCGGAGTGATGCTTCTGTCCCTTAGTATTCTGTGGTACTGTCGTTGACATTTTATTACATTAATTGTTCATATTTACTACTTGTGCTAGTAGCGACGTCTACTCCCATATGTATTCTTCTCTTCCCTCCATTGTCAAAATGCTCAAGTTCCTATAGTAAGCCTAACATAACCTTTCACACAATGAATACTAACGTCACAAACTTCAAAACAGTGCTGCCAATAAGGGTACAATTACCCGATTTCGGGTAATTTTGGTCATAAGCGAGTTTTCGATGTCTGCCGCGTAATTTCGGGTAATTTTGCTACAAGTGCTCACAAAAAAGAATATTCATTTTTCTAACTTGTGCGTACTGTACGTACGAGACCCTGCCTATTTCATAGTGAAGTGCTAGAACAAAATAGATAATTTATAATTCAAGAATTCTACGATAACGAAACAATCCTAGTGTGGGTCATCAAATAAATTAAAGTCAGCACATGAATTTATACAGTTATATTGTTTTTAGATTCTATGAATTTATACAGGTATTTATATTGTGGCAAAATTTTGGGACATTCAGGGTAGGTACCATTTCCTTTGCAGTGAGGAAGTTTTATTCCTAGGAAACATCAGGTGTATTTCTGAGAAAATAAAAATTGCGTTTTTAGATTGTTGAAAATATGTAGTAAGGCTCATAAATAAAATTTCTACAAAAAAGGGTTTTATCGACCTTAAATTAATAAGAATAATATCTGAATATTTCTCTCAAAGTAGATACCAACCCATCAGATCAAATCGGTAAGTTTTTGAGAAAAGAAAAATGTTTGAATATGAGTCAAAATGAGATGCGGTTAGTTGAGACAAATCCAACGATGCTTTAAAAAGTTGTAATCGGTTTTTTTTACAACAGGGTCTGCGGTTGACCACAAACTCACCTGATGAGAAGAGACGAAGCGATCGAAGATCTAGCATGCTTACCCAGTAAATACTTGTTAATTAGGTGTGCTTATAGACATATTATGTATACGCTGCTAAATCATAACTCTACTTTTTAAAAACAGGTAATTTCTGGTAGTTTGTTTTAATTTGGAACTTTTTCTTATTTGACTGCCGGCAGCACTGCTTCAAAAGTTTCAAATTTCAACGGGGGTAAGCAGAAATGAATTCTGAAAATTAATAAAACTTTCGCTTACAGTAAAGCTTTTCGTTGTTATATTGGAACTAAGTACAGTGTTGTTTATTGCGACTTTGCGTTATGTAGCTGTAAATGCATATTTAAGGAAGCTGGACCATGAATCCTATCAAGAAAGATAACGGATGGATTCTATGCCCTTCTAAAAGTTTTCCCGGCAAATTTTACTATTTCAATGTCGTAAATGGCGATACCGCATGGAGTTTGAATGAGGCTGAGGTAAGAATCAAATAACACACTTGTTGTTTCTAAATTTGAGTTAGGAATCTGCAATATCTCTTCATGCCTCCAATTAAGATTTAGGTATGTATGATCGTATGATTAACAGCAGTCGATATCTACCCCTGTCTATGCTCTAGTTCAGGGCTTCCCAAAGTGTGCGCCGTAGAGAGTAAAGAGGGGCGCCGTGAGGCGCTCCTGTTTACTATTCTCCGGAGACTAAACTTAGGCAAATGTAAATAACGGTGTCAAGCATTAAACCACGCCTTATACCTTTGAAAAATTCTGTGGTGATCACCAAACTCACACGTCGTATTGACTAAGTTGCCATTATATTTTATTACCTATTTTTCTAAAATAACAAATGTTTTTCTTGTATATAAATATAAAAACTCAGCTTCGTATAGGCACTGGATGTTTTAATTTTTGTGCCTATCTTTTTAGTATCATTGTACCCTATTTCAACTAGCTAGGGGGCGCCGAGACAAAATACTCAACCTGTAAGTGCGCCGCTAACTGAAAAATATGGGAACCCCTGCTCTAGTTTCTAACTTTTGAGACATGGTAGAAAAAGATGCAACACCTAGACGAGTGGCGAAATGGGAAGGCCTATACTCAACAGTGGAAAACCAGATCATTGAAGACTTCTTTAATGCGCAAGCAGTAGTGCGCAAGCGTTACTGTTTCGATTTGAACGGCATTGTAGCCAACAAAATTACTGGGCATATGAGACTTAATAATCTGATGTCTCGGGGTGATGTGCGCAATGCAGTGCTATGAACTGCTTTTTATGGTATTAAAAGTACTGGGTGGCACTGTAATTGTCATGGGCAGGCGTGGCGCTTACGACGACTTGCCCGTCTCATGTGTAACATATGCATAACTTAACAACTCTTTTCTATTACAGAGAAAATATCTCAGAATACCTGAGCTCCAAAAAATAGACAAAGGTAGTACCTACCCTGAACCAAGCAGCCCGCCCGTTGACAACCCACCACCCAAATTTAAGAGTCCAACTCCACCACCTACGACATTCAACCAGCCTAACGTACAACCTAAAGTACAACAAAAATTACAACCAAGATATCCAAGCACAATCCAACACAATGTCTATACAAATGGGAATGTTTCTAATGTCAGTAAGTTCACACAGATTCCGGTGCCTACGTTCGGCCAAGTTACATTTCCTAAACCTTTGCCCCCGATCCAAATTCAAGTTCCAGTCATCAGTCCGTATAGAAACCAAACTGCTCCGCAAGTTTTGATGATCATGATGAACCAATTCGATCCTAGCCACTCAATCGGAGAACCAGAAATAGATCAATTACCACAAATGGAAGCCGATAGAGAATTATTAGTACAAACCTGCAACATACCTCTTTGCGAACGCTTCATAAACTACAAAAATCCAGTAATAAACTTCAATAATAGCAACAAAATTGAAAAGCCTCCAGAATTTCACTCGTCAACCCCTAAGAAATTAGACGTACCAATGTTTCCAAACGATCAGTCTAGTATTGACAGTTTTGGACTGTCAAAAATGAACCTTATTGGTACGGCAAAGCATTCAAAATCTCTCATTCGTAAGCCAATTTTCAATCTGACACAGAAACACAATAAAAATCCACACAATGCGACACCAAAAAAATTTACCCCTGATAATAACGGCAACCAATCAATGAACCCAAAAAGTCCTATGTCTAAATATAACAATTCGTTGACCAAACCAATATTTTCAAAAGATTTTTTTCCTGTAAAAGAAAACCTATCAAAACAAAACATCTTTTTAATGTCCACTGAAAAGGAACCTCACAAAGTATATTCAACTTTAAAACAAACCATTAAAGTAGACATTTCAGACAAATCAAATGCAAAAAGCCAATTAAAAAAATCAACCGAAGATAATTTTAAAATTTTCCATCAATCCAAAATGTTCAAAGAAAAATCAACTTTATTGCAAGAAGATAAAGCTGATAACAAAGACCCCTCAAACAAAAACGTAGATCTGAAACATCTGGATAAAAATGATCTAAGAATATTGCTGATGGCTAAGAAGAGAAAATCTATTGATTCCAGGAAAACTGAAACTTTAACAGGTAAGTAATCCATCCTAAAGTTGACTGGAAGAAATCCCTTCCTAATGGTGAGACTGCCCATAGTTTTCTGTTTTCTTGTTAGTGTATTGCACAAAGTGCTTTCAGTTTTTAATTAATAAAACATAAGCGGTCTTACCGATAAGAGCGATCTCTTTCAGTTGACGACAAACAAATGTAATAATAAAAATAAATACACTCAATGATCACATACATAGATCCCTGACCCCTAACTAGGATTCCCTGTATCTAGGGAACCAGGAACCATGATTCCACAACACCCAGACACGAAACAAATGATTGCGCTTTTTTTTCTGTTCAAGATCCCGTCGCGGGAATCGAACCCACAACCTCAATCAGGTATAAGATTTGAGCCAACCTGCCCAACCAGTACACCACTGAAGCTGTCGTAATAAATATAGACCTCTAATGATAAAGTTTTTTTTCCTTATTTCAGGTAAAACAATAAAAACGGTCAAACCACAGATTTCAGAACCAGTGACCCCAAAAAAGAAGGTCACATTCAACTTGCTACCTGAAAATTGTTCGGACATAGTAAACAGTGAAGAGTTCTTTAACTGCGACGCTGGAAATGTAAGTATTTACACCGAATACTAAGGGACAGAAGCATCACTCCGCAAAGAAATTTAATCAAATAGCGACTCTTGCTATGACGCAATAAAATTCAATTCAGCTCGCGTAGCGCTGCATACCTACCAGTCATATTAACCTACAGAGCGCCTCTCTTTCTATCGCATAGCTCTTTATCTCTTCTGACGCGGCACGTGTAACGACGCGCGACCCGCCGTCGGTGTCCGGCTATGTACTTGTACCTTCGTACCTACAGTGCGGAGTGCGCTAGGCCTGGTATTTACAGGGAAACGAAATGTTGGTTGAAAATCGTATACGTACGAGCGGGGCGAGCGTAAAATTTCATACTTAGGCTAAAATGCTCAAGTATCGGGAGCGAAAAGTGTGCGGTAACCTCATAAACGAAACACGTATGTATAGTAAGCGAAGCGAGCGTATTTTTATAGTTAGGCTAAATAGTTCTAGGAATGTAACCTCAAAACCGTAAGAAGTAGATACGTTTTGTAAGCGAAGCGAGCGTCACAATATTAAGGGATACCCTATAGCGTGGGACGATGATCTTATATCGCGAGCATAATGAATGCCAGAAATCCTCATCTTCATCATCATCATCAACCCATCACGTTGCCACTGCTGGGACACGGGCCTTCTCTCATAGAGAGAGTACAGGCCATAATCCACCTCGCTGGCCCAGTGCGGGTGGATGTCATCATCAGCCCATCACGTTCCCACTGCTGGGACACGGGCCTTCTCTCATAGAGAGAGAATGGGCCATAATCCACCACGCTGGCCCAGTGCGGGTGGATGTCACATGCACATGAATTTTTTTAAATTAATTCTTGGACATGCCGGTTTTCTCACGATGTTTTCCTTCACCGTCTGCGGGATTTAAACTCGGGTGCGTCGGATCGAAAGTCGCTCGTGCTCTCACTGAGCGACACTTGCTCTTAGAATAAATATATGAATACTCATACTACATACGCAACCAACCATAAAGCGAGGCGAGCGATGGACATTGAGTCTAGGAATGGTGGTACCATGGTCCTCGTAACTCCTGCTTCCTTTCCTACACACATAGGGAATCCTTGTTACGGGCCAAGATCTATGTATGTCATTTCATTGTCATCTAAATCATCATCATTATTATTTAGTCGTGTCACGTAAAAAAAAAAGGGAATATGCATGTATTTTTGAAATGCATGAATCGATTAATTATTGAATACTATTAATGAAAAAAAATGTTAGAAAATTTTACGGCATCATTTGTCAATAAAATAACTTAATGAAAATTTGAATCAATTTAAGTCAACATAAACGCGCCATTTGCGTGTGACGTCACAACGTGGGGACCTAGGTTCTCCTCATTGGTCCATCTATGCTACATGTGTGTGTATGTCAATAATTTACCAATAGGGCGGGCTCTATGTCAAAAATTGACCAATAAGCAGCGAGGCGCGTGACGTCAGATAGTGGTTGAACGAACTCAAGCGTTTTGCGTTTACGTTCCGTTTCTCCAAAAATAAGAAAAAGAAAGAAACATTGAAATACAAATAAACTACGCAATGAATAATAATTGTTATATAACTACTAAATGTTTACAGGAGTAATCTATCGTAAAAAGTAATTTCCAGATTCGACAACACATGCGTATTCCCTATTGAATTTAATCTTAATGTTTACGAAACGAATTTAAATTTCCAGTCTCCCAGCAAGACAGCAGACAACACAGCGTTGCTAGAGTCGAAACTGGCGCCTTACGGAACCGATTGGTGTTTGGTCTGTGACACCAATGTTTTGCTCGAAGAGTTTGAGTTGATAGACAATTTTGTCGAACTGGGTAAGCTGTTTTTACACGCTTCTAATTAACTTGCAAAGTATGTATGATTGTATGTATTTCTAGTTCAAAAGTAAATAAATGCATAAAACAGTTTAAATTTGAATTTAAACTATTTTATGCAGCTATTCTAATTTATTACTAGCTGACCCGGCGAACTTCGTACCGCCGTTTTTAAATATTTGCTATTTTTTTTATTTTTTTTTCTATACCAGCTTTCTCCTGACAATAACGAACACATAAAAGAAAGATTCATCCAATTTGGTGCAGTCGTTTGGAAGTTATGCGCGTACAAACATTTCGGTGATTAATTTTTATTTATATAGATTTACTAGCTTTTTTCCGTGACTTCGTCCGCGTAGATGACAGAAGCCGATAGTTGTCTTTTTTCCAAAACCATTTCAGCAAGACCTCCCCTGTATATGGGAGCGCGTACTACCAGGCCTAGCGCACTCCGCACTGTAGGTACGAAGCTACAAGTACATAGCCGGACACCGACGGCGGGTCGCGCGTCGTTACACGTGCCGCGTCAGAAGTGATAAGAGCGGCGCGATAGAAAGAGAGCCGCTCTGTAGGTTAATATGTCTGGTAGGTATGCAGCGCTACGCGAGCTGAATTGAATTTTATTGCGTCATAGCAAGAGTCGCTATTTGTTTAAATTTCTTTGCGGAGTGATGCTTCTGTCCCTTAGTATTCTGTGGTACTACTAAGAGGTCAAGCTGTATCTTCGTAGTCACCCAACCAATTTTAATGTGACATACCCTTTAATCTTAGTTGGGACTAATGCTACCAAACCCAAAAAACCGCATTGAAATCCGTTCAGCAGTTTCCGAGTCTATAGATAACAAACACACAAACAAACAGACAAAAATTCTAAAAACCATATTCGTGTTCAGTACCCCTCTAAATAGTCCATCCTAGTTTTTATTTTTATGTAACTGAATGATGGTATGATGTTTGATGGTAATGATGGTAAGCGAGCGAGCGGTCTAGTGAGGTCCAGTTTCGGAGTGACCTGGAGGCTAAAGCGAAACTTGCTTCAATAAAGCTGGGAGTGCTGAACAAGGCGAGGCGATATTTCACGCCGGGGCAACGGCTTCTGCTTTACAAAGCTCAAGTCAGGCCCCACGTGGAGTATTGCTCTCACTTGTGGAACGGCGCACCCAAGTATTTGCTTCAGCCTCTTGACTCCCTACAGCGAAGAGCCATTAGAATTGTCGATGATCCCAAGGTGTCTGAAAAATTAGAGCCACTTAGCATCCGAAGAGATATCGGTTCGCTTTGTGTGTTCTACCGCCTTTATAATGGGGAATGTTCTGAAGAGCTTTTTGACCTGCTTTTGCCTTCCCAATTTTTCCACCGCACATCTCGCCATCGATAAAAGCTCACCCCCACATCTTACAAAACCGGACTTCCCACACCACACGCTTCACTCGCACTTTCCTTCCTCGCACTTTCCTTCCTCGCACTTGTAAGATGTGGAACGACCTACCTTCGTCGGTATTTCCTTTGAGCTACAACATGGAGTCCTTTAAAAAGGGAATTAATAGAGTCTTTAAGGGTCGGCAACGCATCAGTAATGCCTCTGGTGCTGCAGATGTCCTTAGGCGACGGTAACCGCTTACCATCAGGCGGGCCGTCTGCTTGTTTGCCGACACATTAAATAAAAAAGTAATACGCCAGCCCATAACAATAACAGCACCACCCAGAACTTTGCTTTGCGAAATCCTGCGCGGCGCTGCACTGCGCTCGTCACCCTGAGACAATTAGCATTATTAGTTATACAGAAATATCTTCAATGTACAGAATTGGCTCTTTTCAATTTTTATAATAGCATAAATATAGTTTAGATTATATATAATTCAAATAAAAATTTCACTAGATAATTATATTATTCATTGGGAACTATTCAATTTCAGATTCCAAATGCCATCTTCTGATCCCATGTAGAGTGATGTCTGACATCGTAGCTCTATCTAGAAGCGAGTGTCTGGACCGCAGCCGCGTGAAACTTGCGAGACACTTGCTGAGGCGGCTCGAGACTCCGCTCCCTCGTGTTATTGGTAAGTCATTATAATACAACAAGCTTTTTGTGTTTCGGGATGATGTTCGGTGAACCATCAGGGAGACGGGTCTGAGCAGCCGCTCAACTGCCGTTTCTCTCTAGATCTATGTGCTCCATCTTAGGCCACATCATCGCTTCACATCAGGCGAGATAGTGGCCAAAAATAGAACTAATAAGGGTAAAAAAAAAACTTCGTCCGCGTAGATGAAGCCCACAGTCGTCTTTTTCCAAAACCATTTTAGCAAGACCTCCGCAGTATATGGAAGCGCGTACTACTAACAGGTCAAGCTTTATCTTCGGTCACTTAACCAATTTTAATGTTACATACCCTATAATCTAAGTTGGGACTGATGCTACCAAACCCAAAAAAACGCATTTTTGCAGTTTCAGAGTCTATAGATAACAAACACACAAACAAACAAACCATATATTCGTTTTTTTTTTATGTAACTGATTGACGAGACGAGCTGGTCGTTTGCCTGATGGTAAGCAATACGCCAGCCCATAACAATAACAGCACCACCCAGAACTTTGTTTTGCAAAATCCTGCGCGGCGCTGTACCGCGCTCGTCACCCTGAGACAATTAGCTGTTGAGTCTAATGCCCAGTAGTTTCGCTGGCTACAATGCCCTTCAAGCCGGAACACAGTAATGCTTGCGCACTACTGCTTGGCGGTTGAATAACTGGCAAAGCGGTGGTACCCACCCAGACGGCCTCTCGCATACCAGAAACCTACCACCATAAACACAAAAATAAATTTACTTTGGTCTAAATTCAAGCCAGATTTTTTTTTTTACACTTAATAGATCTATGTTTGACCACTATCTCGCCTGATTTGAAGCGATGATGTGGCCTAAGGTGGAGTACATAGATCTAGAGAGATCTAGAGACATAGATCTAGAGATTCCGCCAAAACCCTTTTTTACAAGCTTTTATTTAACTTGCAATGTTTATTATTTGTTCGTTTGGGCCATCTTACAAGTTGAATCAGAACCACTTCCTCTTATCCTACGGAGTTGAAATTTTGCATACTTGTCAAAGTCCGATGACAGCAATATTATGGTGACAGCTGATCTGATGATGGAGACGGAAGGGCAATGGAACTCCTTGACGGATAATCGTAAACTGCTAGTGTTTGGGCTCCATTTAATCAGCTCGCGGTTCCGATTACGAATTTATTAAAAGCTTGTTTTGAAAATTATTTTTTTATACAAAAACCTTATTTTCAGTACAAACTTCAATTGATGACAGCACAGCTCACATTTCGACAGCAGAATCAATATTAAAATGCTGCCTGAAACAAATTGAAGAAAACGGTCATGTGGTAAGTTTTTATTTATCACTAGCTGCGCCCCGCGGTTTCACCCGCGCCTGTATAAAAAGTAGCCTAGTGTGTTAATCCAGGGTATAAGCTACCACCATACCAAATTTCATCAAAATCCATTCAGTAGTTTTTGCGTGAAAGAGTAACAAAGGTACATCCATACTTACAAACTTTCGCGTTTATATTATTTTTAGTAGGATATAGTGTGATGTAAAAGTTTGTGAGGATGGATTGATGGATGTTTGTTGCTCAAACAAGAAAAAATTAAAAATTAATGATGAAATTTGGTATTTCTTTTATTTTTTTTATGATAAAATGGACTTAGGTTTGACACTAACTTGCCTGATAAGCGTAGTTGCTGTTTAAGGTGGAGCACGTTTGCTCATGAGGTCCGTTCTGTTTAAAGGTTGTCTGGAAGAGATGGCTTTGAGCGATAAGACCGCTTATTGTTATTCTGATTACTGTGGAATGTGCTTGTTTTTCGTGAACATATTTTTAAGGTTTTTAACAAAGTGATTATCGATCAATGCCACAGAATACTAAAGGACAGAAGCATCACTCTGCAAAGAAATTTACAGGGTATGGCAATAGAAGCTATAGCGAGCGGACCAATTCATTTAATAAACAAACATATTAATATATTTAATATAATCATATTATTAGTATTATTAATAGTCATAAAAAATAATTATATAATTTTACGTTACTTGTTGAAGAACTCGCCTAAATTATGATAACACTAGCGACCCGCCCCGGCTTCGCACGGTTATTATACATATAAACCTTCCTCTTCAATCACTCTATCTATTAAAAAAAAACCGCATCAAAATCCGCTGCGTAGTTTTAAAGATTTAAGCATACATAGGGATATAGGGACAGAGAAAGCGACTCTGTTTTATACTATGTAGTGATTTGTCAATTAGATATTGTTCATTTTTTTTAAGAAGACTGATTCAATGCTTTCTTTTTTATGTTCTATCTGATCTAATTTTTATTGCAGATTTTAATAACAAACGAAAGAAATCTTCAAACCAAAGCGGGATTCTTGAAAATCCCATGCTTTACGTCGCAGCTAATCAAAGACGGCGCCATAAGGCAACCGGAAGTACGTTTCGACATTAAGAGAATAAAGATATCAGTACCAAATCTAACCGAAAAGGGAAACCTACTTCAAGATGAAGTACCTACGCATACTTTTAAAAAGAAACTGTTTGAAATTACTCAAAATTTCGACCAGAACTCTACTAACAATAGTCTAGAATCGCAATTAGATGCGAATGAGTCTGATAATGCAGGCAAACCCGAGTGGAAACATAGTGCAAAAGGAATAGATAAAGATTTGGAAAATATCAATTTGACAGAAAAACCCAAACGGTTCCAAATTCAAAAAGACGTGACCTCGGGTCAAGTACAAAAATTACCGACTACCCCCAGAAAAGAAAAAAATACAAACGAAACTGTGTCGTTCTATTTCCAAAATAAATCTAAAGAACCAAATCAATCTAAATTAGAAAATAAAAGAGGTTCGGAAAAAGAACCTCAAACGGTCTCATTCTATTTTCAAAACGAGATTCAAAATCAAAACTTCCAGTCTAATTCGAAATTTAACCTGGCCAATGACCGAAGAAATGTACCAAAGACTAAATCTTTATTTGAAATTGACAACGATAAACAATCCCAAAAAGTTCAACCAAACAATTTCCTCTCTGAAATAGACGGAATCGAAAAATTAACAAAGCGTCAGTCTATTTTCAACGATAAATGTAAATCGAACCCTTCTATTTTTGAAAATTTGAAAAACGCAAAGGTTCAATTACAAAACTCCCTATTCGAAAACTGCCAATTCCCCAACAGAAACACTTCAAAGGACTCTTCTATTTTTAAAATAGAAAAATACGAAAACAGAGATCAAATGAACTCGTCTATTTTTGAAATCGAAAAATACAAAAACAAAGAGGTTCATCAAGCTTCTATTTTTTATATAGACGAGGACGATAACCAACCAGTGTTGCCAGCCAATGGAATGATAAATCATAATGTTGCCATAGAAGAATATTTAAATAAATTCTATGAGAAGAATAAGAATTTTGAAGATATAATTGAAGAAAGGGAAGAACAATTGATATGTAATTTTGTGCAAGTGATGGAAGATTGTCTGTCCAATGTTTTGCAGGTATGTAAAATAGTTCCTTTTCTTAAGTTAATTAAAAATATTTATTTTTATGATAGAGAGCGAGTGTGGCTCAGAGGGAGCACGTGCGACTTTCGATCCGACGCACCCGAGTTCGAATCCCGCTGGCCCCGCACCACTGACTTTTTTAAGGTATGTGCGGATTTAACACTCGCTCTAAAACGGTGATGGAAAACATCGTGAGAAAACTGGCATGTTCATGAATCAATCACAAAAATTCAAGGACATGTGACATCCACCAACCCGCACTGGGCCAGCGTGGTGGATTATGGCCCAAAAGAAGGCCCGTGTCCCAGCAGTGGGAACCTGATGAGCTGATGATGATGATGATGAATAATAATTATTTTTATTATAGTTTTTTTTTTTAATTTTTCTTACCTTAGAACTCCGTCATCTATAAACCGATTTGGAAAATTCTGTCTGTTTTTCTGACGAACGCAAAAAAATGGGGTGTTATAAGTTTGACCACTTTGTGTGTCTGTCTGTGGGACCGTAGCTTTTAAACGGGTGAATCGATTTGGATGCGGTTTCCTTTTATTTGAAAGCAGGTTTTCTAGCGGTGGTTGTTAGACGTGTTTAATCAAAATCGGTTGGCCGTTTGTAGGGTTCCGTACCCAAAGGGTAAAACGGGACCCTATTACTAAGACTCCGCTGTCCGTCCGTCTGTCTGTCTGTCTGTCTGTCTGTCCGTCACCAGGCTGTATCTCATTAACCGTGATAGTTAGACAGTCAAAAATTTCACAGATGATGTATTTCTGTTTCCGCTATAACAACAAATACTAAAAAACAATAAAATATTGAAGGGATAATATTAAATGAGAAATAATAAATAAATAATAATTAATAAATGGGAGATGGGAGACCAATCCCAGCAGTGGGACACAATAGGTTGATATAGTAATAATAAAATATATACTGAATATGCCCGTACAACAAATTTGTTTGTGAAATAAAGGATTTTCTGTCTATCTATGTTCTATTCTTGCATCATGAGGGCCTTCCTGCGGGTTCTGGGCGGATAGAGCCTCTATCTGAGACGCTATCTGGCAGGACACTCGTAGGGATGCCTTAATTTAAACTTTAATTAAAAAAAATGTATTTACTAGCATAGCCTAAGAAATTTATTAACATAAAATGGATCTTTTATCTGAATAAAAATTTATTATTATTATTATTATGTCAAAGTCAAATATCATTTATTAAATAGGCACAAAAGTGCACTTTTAAAGGTCATAAACACATTATACAAATAAAATATGTTAAAAATTTTAACTTATGTTAACATGACTTTGAAAAAAAGGTAAGTATGTTTACCCATTTCTTTCCTATACTCAAATTGAAGTCTGAGTGCTGAAAAGAAATGCGAAAACTGACTCTACCAGTGCTTCGGAAATACGCCCGCTAGAGAAGATAGCACCAAGAAACTCTGCGGGGATGTCTTTTTTCAGCACAATTACGTATAAATTAGAATTAACAGAATGTAAAACAAGAAATGCGAGTGAGATGTCCCATAGTCATAGTATCAGTAAGAGAAAAGTGTAAATAAAATATAAGTAGGTATGACAGTAGCAGTAGGAGTGACTAGAACAGACCAGTCCCCGCAAGCAGCACCCGTTCACGAGTATGACTTGTGGACCAGCCATCACCCCCCTCAACCATATTGGAGGGAAGGGAGTGACCCGACACACAGAGACGCCGCAAGCAAAGACATATGTTTTCAGCAATCATCATCCCTCCTTGAAGACAGTTCACCCCCCTGGACATTGGCCGAGGCACTGCAATGCATCATCCAACTGTATGGCTCCCATACAACTGTAGACACTTTATGTAACCTTTTGTATGAGGCTATAGACGCACAAAAAAAGGAAGCGAGGGATGTCATACGATGTTTCGGGTGTGGATTGCTTCTCATACGATATTTGAAGGTATTTTTGATCTTTTTTTAACCAACTTCAAAATGGAGAAGGTGTTCTGTTCGATTGTTCTTTTTTTTAATGTTTGTTACCTCACAGCTCGGTCATTCATGAACCGATTCGGAAAATTCTTGCGTCGGGTTCAGTATAGCTACGAAGTGGTCCCATATAAACTTTATCGATATATTTGACCTTGGACTTCGAAGATACATTGAAGTCGGTTTTTTTTTTAAATATATGCTTATTTATGGTACTGCGTGATGATGCAATTAAGTCGTTCGCCCGGTGGTAAGCGCCACGCCTGCCCATAACAATTGCAGTGCCACCCAGAACTTTTAATACAAAAAGCACTGCGTAGAACTGCATTGCGCTCATCACCCCGAGACATCAGATATTAAGTTTTATATGCCCAGTAATTTTGCTGGCTACAATGCCCGGAACACAGTAAAGCTTGCGCACTACTGCTTGGCGGCAGAATAATTGGCAAATTATTTATATATTCGCAGAGTGTTCTCCACCCCGCTGCGGACACAGAAAACCTTCTAGACGCTGAAGATGATCTCAACAACATTCTGCAGAACATAGGACATGAAGAAGTGGAAGTCCAGCCTAAAACACCAGTGTTGTGTGTCACCGATGTACATTATGAAGATGATCATAAGCGACGGAATTGTGAGTTTTGGGAACGTTCAAATATTACGTAACGGATCGTATTTAACTGTACCTCAATTTATTCCCGTTTTACCGCCAAATATACTGATTGTGTGATGTGATTCATTGAAATATTTCATAATTAACACCTATTTTATGAATATTACATGTTCGCGGCGTGGCCCAAGGGCCACCCCCGCCGCACCCTAACCTACCAAGGGCTGCCCCTTATACCGCTGGGGTGGCCCAATGGCCAAGGGTTGCCCTTTATACGTTTGAGTGCCAAAACAGACCAAATTTGGTGCACAATCAGTATTTTTGGCTAAAAATTATCCTTACGCAACGCAATTTTTAGAGTTTTTTGTTATTATTTCCAGTTGTCAAAGATCGCTCAGAAATGATTAAGTATTTGAAGAATCACTTCCCTGCCTGGGCTAATTATGATGATACTTTGGCGAATGCAACGTCGAATCCAGTTTGGGGACGGGTGCGTATATTATAAATAAGATTTTTAAAGTAATTGATTGAAAAAAGGATGGGTATAATTTTAATTACATTGTAAAAATCTTGAATTTTATAGTGCGCAAAATACTAGGACGGGATTCAAACCCGACTTTATAGCCGCCATTATAGCCGGCGGGTGAGATAGACTACTACGCACTGACGACTACCGAGCCGAATTTGGAATGATAGGATCGTGCCGCGGTATCTTCAAGGCTAAAGTAAAAAAAAAACAAAAAAAATATAATAATAGAATCAGAATCATATTTTTATTGGCCATATAACAAAGTATGTCACACAAGACAAGTCAATAATACAATTCAAATTTAATAATCAGAAATTAAAATTTAAAAAAACACTTAAAAAAAACAAGTAAAACGATTATAATACGTCAATAAATAAAACAATAATAATATGTAAAATAAATAGTCACAAAAAATCATAATAAAATTAAAAGTTAAAATCATAAACCAAAACAATAAAATTATGTAATAATAAAAATATATATTGAATGTCAATCTAAATTTTAAAAAAACAACCTAACACAAATGCATCATTAACTGGTAGGTTTCTCGTATGCGAGAGGCCGTCTGGGTGGGTAATCGGTGAAGGAAAACATCGTGAGGATACCGGTATGTCCAAGAATGAAAAGATGACATGTGTCCCATTAATCCGCACTGGGTCAGCTTGGTGGATTACGGCCCATACTCTCTCTATGAGAGAAGGCTGTGTCCCAGCAGTGGGAACGTGAAGGGCTGTGATGATGACCTATAATATTGAATCACTGTTTCATTCGCTCCGATTCTGACTTATTTGTTGACGATAGGGAATATGCATGTGTTGTCGGAAAATCTGGAAATTACTTTTTACGATAGATATATTTTTTTACTATTTATAGACTTGGGTTTGACCGCTATCTCACCTGTTGTTAAGTGACGATACGGTCGAAGATGTAGCACGCTCGCCTAGAAGAAACCTGTTCACTCTTGACTTAAAGACACCCAGATTATAGCTATCCGGAAACACAGATGCCGGCAGAGAGTTCCACTCCTTGGCCGTTCGCATTATGAAGGTCGATGCAAAGCGCTCGGTGCGAGCAGGAGGGATGACAACCATAAATTGATTACTCCTGTAAACATGTAGTAGTTATATAATTATTATTATTAATTGCATAGTTTATTTGTATTTCAATGTTTCTTTTTCTTATTTTTGGAGACACGGAACGTAAACGCAAAACGCTTGAGTACGTGCAACCACTATCTAACGTCACGCGTCTCGATGCTTATTGGTCAATTTTTGACATAGAGCCCGCCCTATTGGTAAATTATAGACATACACACATATGTAGCATAGATGGACCAATGAGGAGATCCTAGGTCCCCACGTTGTGACGTCACACACGAATGGCGCGTTTATGTTGATTTAAATTGATTCAAATTTTCATTTAGTGATTTTATTGACAAATGTCGCCGTAAAATTTTTAAACTTTTTTTTTTCATTAATAGTATTCAATAATGAATCGATTCATGCATTAAAAATAATACATGCATATACCCTATTGGAAATCAATTCTATCAATTTGTTTATATTATTGTGAAAATGTTTAATTTGTGACTTTTGACATGTCAATAGAATTTCCTTACTTCTTTTATTATATTTGACATTGAATTGAACATTATCTAATCAATTTTGTAAATTTAGTATTCCATTATATGACAATTGATAAATGACTGACATTATTATTTAACAAAATTATGTAATCAATGTAGTTATTTTATTATGAATTTTGATGTTACCATTAATAATCATAACTGTGTAATATATGTAATTGGTCTCCGTTTATATTACAATAAATAATTTGAATTTAATTCATATTTTACATTACATTTCAGAATTGCAAAGACATCAAAATCGTACGAACTTTTGGAAAAGATTTGGGGTTACTCAAAATAAGCAATTCCAAGCAAATGACCATGAATCAAACGACCAAGGAAACAAAACAAGACACAGTTGAAGAAACCAAAAATCATAACGAACAAAAAGTTATTACAAAAGAACACACTATTATTATTAATGACAAGAATAATAATACTAGCGTTAAAACAGACAAAGAGAGTGAGAAAAAAAATAAACTTTCGGCTATCCCAAATTCGCCAAAAAACATGAAAGATAAATTTAAAGAACTGAAACTAATTAGAAAAGTACGAAACAATCAGACGTTAGCACCAAAAGATAATTCAGTACAAAAACATACAAATTTTGAAAGTAGTTCAAAACCTGATAAGAAATCTCGGCCTAGATCAGAAACTGTAAAAGTTTTTAGCAGTATGAACGCCACCAAAACAGATGCAGGTAAAGTCAATGGATTAGAAGTTCAAAAAGCTACAACCGTAGATCAAACAAATTCAAAATTTGAGCGAAAAGCTGAACCAAAAGTTGTAAGACCGTTTAGCAAAATCAATAAACGAGAAAATGTGAATACAGATAATGAAAAACCTAATTTTGACCTAAAATATACAACGCATGGTCACACCTTTGGTACTTCAGAAACTGGGCCAAAAGTTGTTAGAAGTATACAAATGATTCCCGCATTCGAAGAGAAATTGAAATTCCGACAGCCATTGGATTTGGAAGAACTAGACTATTCACCTTTATCCGAAGATGATCAAAGCATCGGAAACACTGAATATGACTGTCTATCAATTATTGTTGACGATACAGATGATACAGGTAAAAACTACGTGTCAACCGTGAAAAATGCCCAAGGCGATGTAAAAAAATATTTTGCAGACGTAACAAATGATAAGAAAAACTACGAGTCAACCGTGAAAAATTCCCAAGGCGATCTAAAAAATTATTTTGCAGACGCAACAAATGATAATAAAGCACCTAAATATAATATGCAAAATGACACCAACTTCACAAACTGTGATAGTTACTCTATGAGTTTCGATAATTGCGCGGCAAATGTTAGAAAAGATGCAAACTACGCAACAAATGAAACCGTAAAAAAAGAACACGGAGACAATTACGATGAAAGCTACGTAACATATAATTCCTCAACGAATGATAACTATTTCAGTTCGGAGGACTACGAAACAAAGGACGAAGTTTACGCGCGAAATAAAAGCAACGTGAATTACATCAGTTTCGTTAATGATTACGAAACAAATGATCATTCGAACAGTAAAGATGATACGCCGAGAGACAGCGGTATTGACAGTGATAGTATGAACACTTATTCATTTGTCAAGTCGTTTTTGTGCGAAGTAAGACAGACTTTGAAGTTAGTGCATAAGTTCTTGTAAGTATTAATTAGCATTACCTATTATATTACTGTTGCATATTGTATGTTTAATCTATACTATTATAAATATTTTCCGGCATGTCCAAGAATTAATCACAAAAATTCAAGGACATGTGACATCCAACAACCCGCACTGGGCCAGCGTGGTGAATTAAAGCCCATACTCTCTCTATAAGAGAAGGCCCGTGTCCCAGCAGTGGGAACGTGATGGGCTGATGATGATGATGATTATAAATATTAAAAAAAACCTTGACACAAAAAACCTATAGAAAGTAAAAAACAGCCGAACCGATTTTGATAAAGCATGTCTAAGAACCATTACTAGAAAACCTGCTTTCAATTAAAACATCCCCATCCAAATCGGTTCACCCGTTTAAGACCTACGGTGCCACAGACAGACACACAAAGTGGTAAAACTTATAACACTCCGCCTTTTTGCGTCGAGGGCTAAAAATGGATCTGAGCCAATTCTGTACATTGAAGATATTTTTGAAAAACCAACTGGGATCGACTATTTAGAGTTTAGAGGGTAGTGAATACGAATCTACGATTTTTAGAATTTTTGTCTGTTTGTTATCTATAGACGCGAAAACTACTGAACGGATCGAAAAAGTGTTTTTGTAAAATAATGATTTATATTTTTAAATCAATAAATAACTTCTAATGACTCCATCATTTTTTAGCTGTACTTTATCTCAAACGAAACACCAGCACAGTGCATGACGTCAATTAAAAGTAAATACCGTGTGCGAAGATTGTGTGTATTTTATATTGTTGCTTTTTATCTAAATCAAAACGATGTGTTTTTCATGCCATGACAACCCTAAAGTCCTTAAACTTCACAAAAACGTATAAATCACTTTGCAAAGGAAAGTTAGTGTTTATTTTTGTATGGACCGTGGTTTTTTATTCGGAGTGCAACGAACCAGCTTATATCAGACTTAAAATGGAAGATCAATTATTAAGGATTTTTAATAAAGTTACATTTTATTTATATACACATCCAAATTAATTATTTTTTAATTCAAATATTAATGTAATTGTAAAGAAAAGTAAATAAGCTTGCAACACTACGAAATTGAATGTTTTATTATCTATAACACGTGTCTGACAGCTGTCAGGTGTCAATGCCGGCCATCGATGTCATATCACAATCTCAAGTCAAGTCAAGTCAATCTTCCACCTCCCCTGGGGGGTGGTAGGGGTGGGTCTCGGGGTGGTCCCCTCTACCCTGGCATAAACGCGCGGGGGCTTCTACCCCCGGGGAACTGGCAGGCCGCTGGTGGCTGCTCCGCTAGTCGGTGTGCCTCTCAGCGGCTCTGTATTGGACCTTTTTTTTCCGGTGGTTGCTGTCGCCTCTGCCCTCTTCGTCTTCTTCTGGCGGCGGAAGAATGTCGCGGGGCAGGGCGCGTTTATGGGGTTTGTCGGGGGGTCTCGCGTGGAGGGGTGCGATGTCGTGCAGGTGGGGGTGTGGCCCGTTGTCGGCGCGGTCGTACATACGACGCGCCAGACGGACCACGAACTCCCCCACCTTTTCCACCCCGACATCGCGGGCGATGACGTCATTTCTGACATATCGCCCCGCCCCCGTACACACGCGCAGGGCGACATTCTGTACGACCTGTAGCCGCCTCCGTTGGGTCTCCGAGCATAGTGAGTACCACGCCGGAGCCGCATACGTGAGGCGGGTGCGGATATACGCCTTGTATACCCCTACTTTGGTCCGTAGGGGTAACTTAGAGGCCAGCACCGGACGGAGGAGCGCGCGAGCGGCCTTCGCTTGGCGGACGGCGTGGTCCACTTGCGGGCACATCCTCAACGTCCGATCGATATGGACGCCAAGGTACCTCACGGTACTCTCCCACTTGACGTCCTCGCCTCTAAGTTGAAGTGGTGGTGGCAGGATGCGTTGTCCTCCGGTGAGTAGCGCGGCCGTCTTCCCCACGTTGACGGCCATCCGCCACTTGTCGAGCCACTCGGGTAGCAGCTCGAGGACTCTCTGCACCCTGTTCGCAGCGATGGTGGCCATTTTAGACGAGGCGAAATATGCGCTGTCGTCCGCGAACAGCGCCAGTGTGACGTCCCGTTCCCCCTCCCGGAGGTGCTCGCTCTCCAGGACCGGAATGTCGTCGGTGTAGAGCACGTAGAGAGCCGGTGACAGACAGCTCCCTTGGGGGACCCCAGCGTGGGTTGGCCTCTTCGTCGACGCGTGGCCCTCCACCGCGACGAAGAAGTCTCGCCGTTCTAGGAACGACGCCACGATTCTGGTGATGGCCGGTGGCGTCGTGGTCTGGGTGAGTTTCCACAGGAGCCCTTCGTGCCACACACGGTCGAATGCCTTCTCAATATCGAGGAAGACACCGACCGTGCGGTGGCCCCTGTTCATCCCCTCGGCCAGGAGATGAATCACCCTTGTGAGCTGGAGCGTCGTGGAGTGCCTGGTGCGGAAGCCAAACTGCTCCTCTCTTGGAGTCAGGTGAGGCCTCAGCCTCCGCAACAACAGGCCCTCGAATATCACAATCTGTAACGCCTCAGTCAGACTTCAAACTTGCGCTGTTTCGTTTGCTTTTCGTTGTGTTTAAATCTCCAATATCTTCTGGATCCTTCGACAACTCGGCTATTCTTAACGGTTTTTGTTTGTACTAATTCTGTGACCTGGCTTTGTTAACTTGGACTCCGAAACTACATGCGATTTACTGCGTCAAAAGAAACGTAACACGATTCGTGTTACATAGTTGTAGTTGTAGCCGGCGAAATACTGGGCATAAGTATTAAGAGCTTGTCTCGGAGTGACGAGCGTAGTGCAGTGCCGCCGAGGATCTTGCATGACAATTTCCTGGGTGGTGCTGCAACTGTTATGGGCAGGCGTGGCGCTTATCATCAGGTGAACGACCAGCTCGTCTCGTAACTCAGTAAAATTTAAAATAAAGAAATAAATATTTTTGTAAAATAATGATTTATATTTTTAAAGTGGAGTGCCGTGGGGGATCTTGCATGACAGTTCAGGCATGGCGCTTACCGTCAGGCGAACGACCTGCTCGTCTCGTCACTCAATTACATAAAAAAATACTATATTGTATGTTTATTTTGACTATTATTACAGAGACGGAAGTCTAAATGAGATGCGCGATACAAGTCTGCTGGACAGCAACAAGCAATTCCTACATTCCAGAACGAATAGTATACGCGAGCAAATCAAGGAAATCATCGCTAGTCTCGAAGGGTAAGAAATACACTTAACTAATACCAGGCCTAGCGCACTCCGCACTGTAGGTACGAAGCTACAAGTACATAGCCGGACACCGACGGAGGGTCGCGCGTCGTTACACGTGCCGCGTCAGAAGAGATAAGAGCGGCGCGAGAAGAGAGAAAGAGACGCGCTCTGTAGGTTAATATGACTGGTAGGTATGCAGCGGTACGCGAGCTGAATTGAATTTTATTGCGTTATAGCAAGAGTCGCTTTTTGTTCAAATTTCTTTGCGGAGTGATGCTTCTGTCCCTTAGTATTCTGTGGTAATGTAGGATAATGTGGTTCACTTCACAAAACTTCTTGTTTGAATGGCATTTACGGAGTTGCCATATCACAATACTATTTCTGCCTTATACTTTTTAACCGACTTCAAAAGGAGAAGGTTCTCTGTCTTAAAATACAATTACCTAAATTGCCTGGAAGAGATCGCAACACTTTCTTTTTAACGGACTTCAACAAAAGAAGGAGGTTCTCAGTCTATTATAGTTTTTTACCGTGTTTTTTTTTTTTTTGTTTATTACTGTAGTGTATGCGGGTAGATATATATAAATTAATAATAAGCTAGATGTAGGATAGATTAAGTATCGCTGTCAGTCGGAATACATCTGTACTACGGAGCACTCGCAGTTTTATTATTCATCCCTTAATCGAAGACTTTTCAATTACCTCAGAACTCCGTCATATATGAAACGGTTTGGAAAATTATTATTTGGGACACGGGCCTTCTCTCATAGAGAGAGCATGGGCCATAATCCGCCACGCTGGCCCAGTGCGGTTAGATGTCAGATGTCCTTGAATTTTTGTGATAAATTCTTGGACATGCCGGTTTCCTCACGATGTTTTCCTTCACCGATTTAGAGCGAGTGTTAAATCCGCACATAACCTAACAAAGTCAGTGGCCGGCAGGATTCGAACTCGGGTGCGTTAGATCGATATCGCACGTGCCTCTGAGCCACACTCGCTCTTATCACAATATGATTTCTACCTTATACTTTTTTTGTGTTTTATGTACATGTATGTGTTAATGTAGTCATCATTTCAGCATAGCATATGTATAATAATTATTTAATTCATATAATGTTTATTTAATTAGACATCATTTCATTATAACACATTTAATTAATCGTTATTTCCATGTAATGTTTATTTGTAATTAGCTCGCAATAAGCTGCAACGCCCTTAAAGGGCTTATGTACCTACCGACCCACTACAGTCTTAAAACCTATGACTAAGTACCTATAATAATATGAATGAATGTACATTATTGCAATAAATAAGTAATGTTCATTTAATTAATCATCAATTCAGTATAATCATAATTTCATTATAATTCATTTAATTGAGCGTTATTTCCATGTAATGTTCATTTAACTAATCATCATATCAGTATAATTATAATTTCATTATAATACATTTAATAATTCGTTATTTCCATATAATGTTCATTTAATTAATCATCATTTCAGTATAATCATAATTTCATTGGTGGCGCGGATGTATAAAAAGAGCGGTGATGCGGGGGAGAATGCGGAGGCCGCTTTGAGAGACCAGTTCACGCCAAATCTACCTAAAAAAGCCAAGGGCAAATGCACTCACCGAAGCTAGGCCAATCGTCCTCCTCCTGGTCTGCGTACGGGAGCAAGCCGCGTTGGTGTTAGCGATTGTTTGGGCACGAACGGGTCCCACGCGTGGGCAATAAATATAGCGAGGAGAAGTGACGAAGATAAAAGGTTATGGGATGCGGACAAAATATAATAAATGCGTACAGCGTTCGTCACTTCTGAATTACATGAGTTATTTTTGACGACTGGTTTCCTTTCACCGTTTTCTTCTGCGCGGGCATGCAAGCGCCGCAGGCAGCCATTTGGTGAACTAATGTACCAGCTTGAGTGCTTGCATTAAACCCTAGATGGCGTAAAAGTAAATTTGGCGTGAAAACGGCGTGAACATCCTCCCCGGCTTGAAAGTCCGTAGGATTTCAAAGGAAACTAATGCGAGCGGTGCGAGGATGCGAGTTAAAATTATGAAGTTACAAATGAGTAAGCGATGATACAAATGATAAGCGATTTATGGTTATGCGGAATGCGGAGCTACAATATATGACGAAGGACGATATAATATGCGAGAATATACAAAGGAATATATGTATAAAATATATGCGAATATAGCTGTGCTATAATACGAAAGAAGTGAAATTATTGCGACGGTAAAGGACACAACTTTACGACTGGACGTTTGAATGTTCCAGTTGTAGTGCGTACTAGCGCAACACGCGTAATTCCATCTCGACCCGGATAAACTTGTTCAATAATGCCTGTAGGCCAGCGCAGCGGCGGCGTGTCATCTCGATGAATGAGAACAAGTGTACCTGGTTGAATGGGTGCATCAGGAGTATTCCATTTTTGTCTCAACTGGAGAGTGTGCAAATAATCTACGTGCCACCTTTTCCAATAGCTCTGAACTAAACTGTCTAAAAGTTTCTTCCTATTACAGAGACTTGTAGAATTGTCAATTTCGTATGCGGGTAACGATTGTAAAGGTGTAGTGTTTAAGAAATGAGCGGGTGTCAAAATGGTGTGAGGCTGATCAGACAATAAACACAGCGGGCGCGAATTCAGCAGACACTCAATCTGTACTAAGACCGTTAACAATTCTTCATAGCACAGTAATTGTTGCCCAATGCATCGATACAAATGGGATTTTACGCATTTTATGTTGCTTTCCCAGAGTCCACCCCAGTGGGGTGCGCGAGCGGGAATAGTTCGCCACGAGATTTTACGATTGTTCAATTCGTCTTGAAATGCGGTAGACGTGTCTTTAGCAGACAAAAAGTATGCAATTCGTCCAATTGTGGTTTTGCGCCAATGAAATTAGTACCGTTATCAGAGTATATGCAAGATACTGGTCCTCGTCTAGACAGAAAACGTTTAAGAGCGTCCAAAAACGTTTCTGAACTCAGATCAGACGCGATTTCAATGTGTATGGCCTTGGTAGTCAAACACACGAAAAGGCAAATGTAAGCCTTTTGGCTCTTAACGCCGCGCCTTCGGGCGAGGGTGATGTTTATAGGTCCAGCATAATCGACTCCAGTGTGTGTAAAAGCTTTAGCTTCTTGCACACGAGCGGGAGGAAGGCTTGCCATCATGGGTGAAGGATGAGACGGTGCTACTTTGAAACAAAAATTGCATTGGCGTATGCGTTGTCGAATTATATTTCGTGCGGATATGATCCAATAGCGTTGTCTTAGTAATGACATGACAAGATGTGAACCAGTATGACAATTGGAGCGATGACAATCGTCAATTATCAGATCAACTATGTGATCGCGGCGGGGAAGCAATATTGGATGGCGATTTTCATACGGTATGTTAGCATTCGTTAATCGGCCACCAACGCGAAGTAACCCGTTGTTATCAACAAACGGATCAAGTTTTCTCAAAGCATGAGAAGGTAAGTTACCTTTTGTAATATTTTTAATTTCGTCAGCGAAATATTTATTTTGTAGTTCGCGAATAACCACGATCTCAGCGGCGTCAATATCAGAAATTTGAATTGAAGGCGCGCGGGGTAATTTATTTAAGAAACGTAGTATGTAGACTACAATCCGTAATAATTTTTTCCAGGAAGAGACCCGGAGAGCGAGCTCAAGAAAAAGCGAGGCATCTACATTAGATATAGCAGCGAGAGTAATTGAGCTTTTTATTTCAGGTATAGAACCTTCAGCGCAGGATGATTCGAAAGGCACGATGGGCCAATCAGCGATTGGACGGTGAATCCAAGAAGGACCGTCCCACCAAAGCGGATGATCAAGTAGTTGCGAGGGTAATAAACCTCTCGAAACACAATCACTGGGATTATCTATCCCATTAATGTGAAAAAAGCGGTCAGAAGATAAAATCTCTTGGATTTTACTAACACGGTTGGCAACAAATATTTGCCAACGGTGTGGCGATGAATGAATCCACGACAGAGCAAAAAATTTCGTGGAATCAGAAAATGCGAAAATATCCTTTATAGGATAGCGATCATGAAATGCGGCATAAACTTGTTTGACAAGTTTAGCGAGAAGAAGCGCGGCACATAATTCAAGCCTCGCGAGCGTGACAGTCTTCAGTGGGGCCACTTTGGACTTGGAGCATACCAAATGAATGGATATGTCGCGGTTAGGGTGTTCAACATGCAGATAGAGGACGCAGCCGTAAGCTTTCATGCTAGCGTCTCCGAAAGCGAGCAGGTGCACAACGCAATCTGCAGCGATACCCAAATAACGAGGTATTTGCAAATTAGACAGAAGCGGCAATTCATTTTTGAATCGAATGAAGCGTTCAGTTATGGATTCAGGGGGCTCTTGATCCCACCCAACTTTTGTAAGCCAGAGTTCTTGCAGTAAGAGCTTTGCGTACAGTATGACAGGCGCGGCGAAACCAAGTACATCAAACAAGCGAGCGATAGTCGAAAGTATGGCACGCTTAGTATTACCTACAGACGAGGTGGATGTAGTAAACGAGAATGTGTCGCTAGTAGGATGCCACTTCAGTCCCAGAATCTTCATCGTGTCATTATCGTCCGTGAACACAATTGGCGCGCGATGCGATTCAGGTAAATGAGCGAGAAGTTCAGAAGAATTGCTCGCCCACTTGACAAGGTTAAATCCACCGGCTTTAAACATCGGGATTAACTCGTCCGCCAAGCGTATCCCATCCTCGACAGAATTAACAGAAGTGGTCAAGTCATCCATGTACATCTCTTTCGCGGCGACCTCTGCAGCGAGAGGATAGCGGGCGCGTTCATCATCAGCCAGTTGGCGAACTGTACGCATTGCCAAAAAAGGGCAGCTGCGAAGACCAAATGCTAAAGAGTCGAATTGCAGAATGCGAATTGGCTCGGTGTCATTGAAGCGGTATAATATTTTTTGATATTTGCGATCGTTCTCCGATAGTATTATCCTCAGGTATATTTGTTGCACATCCGCGGTTATAGCAATTTTGAAATATCGAAATGTCAAAAGGAGTGTGAACAAATCTGCCTGGAGATTAGGACCTGTATGCAACAAGTCGTTAAGCGAGGTGCCTCGGTCGGTTTTGGCACTGGCGTCGAGAACGATGCGCGTTTTTGATGTGGTCTTATCTGGCCGAATAACAGCGTGATGCGGTATGAAGTAGCCTTCATTTATAGCGGTGGAAGAGTAAGTTATCTCCTTGAGGTAACCTTTATTCATATAGTCCATGATGACGTCATTGTAAGCTTGACGCAGAGCGGGTACTGCGGTAAACTTGCGTTCGAGAGCGGTGAGTCTACGCTGAGCGTGCGTAAAAGAATTACCTAAGGACTTAGGATCACCCTTAAAAGGCAAAGAAACGATATAACGTCCACAAGGATTTCTGGAGACCGTCGAAGCATATAACTGCTCACATACAACATCTTCCGGACGTAAAATATCTACAGAAGGCACCTCCTCGAGTTCCCAAAACTTTGATATATTCGCATTTAGTTCATTCACTAAAGGACCGAAGGACCAGACTATACCTTCAGGGTTGACCGAAGAAATCTCCCCCATGATAATATAGCCAAGAGTTGTTTCGAGAGCGTGAGGTGAAGCGCAAGCGATGTCCGAAGAGTCAGCTGATCGTGAGAGCGGTGGCGGTAACACTTTGCCTCCGAGTAAGATGAATGCAAACATCTGAGCGCCGAGAATCGCGTCGATATTCCCAGGCGAGTTCCAGCACTCGTCAGCGAGCGGTATGTCTTTGAAGTGATCCATCACTGACGCGTGGATCACGCGTGTTGGCAGTTGATCAGTGATGTGATCAACTACTAGAAGCGTCAAATTATATTCAGCGTCAGAAACGCGCGATTGAATCGTCAGCACGACGTAACCCTTAATAGGCGCTGAAATTGAACCAACTGTTTTTAATGAAGAGTTGACAAGCGGGTGAATATCCAATTTTAATTTATTGCAGCATGCGAGCGTGATCAAATTATTTTGTGACGCAGTATCTATTAGGCATCTTATAGTAACGCGGTTTCCATTATTAGGAACATATACTTGCGCCGTAGGCAAGACAATTAATGAGTTTTCAAATTTATTACACGGCACAATTTTGTCACACGAATGCAACGTGAGCGAATCAATGGATTTATTAAACGTGGTGTTAGAAACGCGCGAAGCGGGTGCGCTGGGTACAGTAGCCGTGTGCGTATGCATGCACACTGGTTGCGGAGCACGCGGGTCAGCGGTGGAGCTAGTGCTAGGCCCAGTGGCGGTCGCACTAGATGCGGGTGTAAGGTGCCGATTCTCAAACTTTACATTTTGTTGCGGTTGGTCAAAGTGCAAAAGTGAGTGGTGTTTTTTATGGCACTGCTTGCAAGTGCTGTGAGAACCACAATTAAAAGTTGTATGTTTTGTGCCAAGACAGTTGACACAGAACTTATTATCTTTGACGTAGTTGAAGCGCTCTTTGATGGACAGTTTTTTAAATTCCATGCACTCATATAAGTGAGCGTGATGCGAGGTCTTGCAGAAAATACAAGCTGGTTTGTTTTCATTCTTATTTTCCGTAATAGCAAATGTATGCGAGACCTTTGGTGCGGAATAACGCGATCGAGTTTGAGAATTGGACCCCTGAACATTTTGTGTTGTGTTTTGTCGAACAGCTGAAGATCGTTCCAAAACCTTTATGTGATGTCGCACAAAACTTACTAGATCCGAACTAGTCGGAATGTTCTTATCGCGGACAGATAATTCAAAGCTTTGCACTAACTGCGGATCTAACTTTTTGAGAGCAAGATGCGTGAAAATAAAGTCATTTAGATCAGTGATCTCTAACTGCTTCAATGCGGACCATGAAGAATGCACTCGTTCAATGAAATTATTTAATTGTGCGGGTGTATCGGAAGTAGGCTTTATGTCGAGAATGTTGTTTAAGTACATTGACCCTAGCAAGCGTTGGTCTTGATATTTGGCGACTAAGGAATCCCATATAGTAGCGTAGCTAAATTCGTTTGGTATGATTCCCGCGAACACATTGAGAGCATTGCCACTCAATTTACCTACCAAATATTGTACGCGTTGAGCGTCGGTTAGTTGTTTGTTATCATGCACATTCGTTTTAAAGTTGTGATAAAAAAGCGGCCACGTTTCTGGCGCACCAGAAAACCCTATCAAGTCGAGAGGTGGTAGGCGGCAGGAGTTGGTGTTATCCGTACGCGTCTTCTCAGCGTTAGCACGGCGGGATTCTAACAAGACCGCACGTGCGTGTTGTACGCATGAAAACAAAGTTTCAAATGCACTCCAATTATTAAAGCTGAGTTGATGGTCAGGATCTTTTTCTAACAACAATGCGTTGTGTTGATCACATAAATCATTAAAGTTGTTGTATAATTTGTCAATATTTGACGTGGCGGACAGATAGTCTTGTTTATTTCTAGTGTCAATGTCTGACAGCATAGCTTTCTTCGAGGAAATAAACAAGGCGTTCATATGCGAAAACACAGCCTCTTTTTTCGCAATAATCATTCGCAATTTTGCGTCAGATGCCATTTTTATGACGTTCAGAAAATGTTGTTTATGAAATAAATGAATGCGGGAATTATTTTATGAAAATGCGAAATGTAAATAATTATTTTGAATAAACAAATATGAATATATTTAGGCGAATAATAGGGTGGTAGGTCAAATATATATATAGGAAGCGGGGGATGCGATGGTACCTACCTACCGCGTAGCAACAGCTTTATGCGCAAAAAATATATACGATATAAAAGCGATAGAGTTAAGAAAATGCGATTTGATGAATTCGATAGCAAAATGAGCGATAGGCGCTAGTTTTTCATCCGGATCGCACGGACCAGAAAAAAAATGGTGGCGCAGATGTATAAAAAGAGCGGTGATGCGGGGGAGAATGCGGAGGCCGCTTGGAGAGACCAGTTCACGCCAAATCTACCTAAAAAAGCCAAGGGCAAATGCACTCACCGAAGCTAGGCCAATCGTCCTCCTCCTGGTCTGCGTACGGGAGCAAGCCGCGTTGGTGTTAGCGATTGTTTGGGCACGAACGGGTCCCACGCGTGGGCAATAAATATAGCGAGGAGAAGTGACGAAGATAAAAGGTTATGGGATGCGGACAAAATATAATAAATGCGTACAGCGTTCGTCACTTCTGAATTACATGAGTTATTTTTGACGACTGGTTTCCTTTCACCGTTTTCTTCTGCGCGGGCATGCAAGCGCCGCAGGCAGCCATTTGGTGAACTAATGTACCAGCTTGGGTGCTTGCATTAAACCCTAGATGGCGTAAAAGTAAATTTGGCGTGAAAACGGCGTGAACATTCATTATAATACATTTAATTCATCGTTATTTCCATGTAATATTAATTAAATTAATCATCATATGAGTATAATCATAATTTCATTATAATACATTTAATTAAACGTTATTTCCATGTAATGTTCATTTAATTAATCATCTTTTCAGCATAATACAAAGAGAGTCGACTCCTGGCACGTCGATCAAGATTCTAATCAGTGCCAGCGTGCTACCGTCTGGCAAGCAACGCATTATGAGTTACAAGTAAGTAAATAATTCTTATTTTATTTATATGAATCATTAATATGCGGAATAATTATACGCAATATTTATTAAATTATTATACAACATTATGTTAAAATTTTTGTAATTAATTGTTAATGTTGAAATATTAATATACCTATTTAATTTATATATATCTAATTTTTATTACTTTTTATCATATAATTTTTAATACTGACTTTTAAATTGACGACATTTTGAACTTTGACATTAATTAAAATCAACTTATAATAATCTGACAATTTGAATGTACCTCAATTTATTCCCGTTTTTCCGCCAAATATACTGATTGTGCACCAACATACATAAATATATATATATATATATATTTAGTTATTTATAGGCTTGCGTTTGACCGCTATCTCACCTGTTGTTAAGTGACGATGAGGTCGAAGATGTAGCACGCTCGCCTAGAAGAAACCTGTTCACTCTTGTCTTAAAGACACCCAGATTATAGCTATAGATATTATTATATATATTCATTAAAATATTTCATAATGAGCACCTATTTTATGAATATTACATGTTCGCACCCTAACCTACCGAGGGCTGCCCCTTATACCATTGGGGTGGCCCAAGGGCCAAGGGCTGCCTCTTGGCTCCTCTTATACGTTTGAGTGCTAAAAACAGACCAAATTTGGTGCACAATCAGTATTTTGGTGAATGGTTAAAACTATCCTTATAAAATATAAAGTGATCTTTGCTGTTTAATTTTACTACTTTTGGTGCTTAGTACTAAGTAACACTGGTACCGGACGGTTTTGGTGAACGGTTAAAAAAAATATCCATTTGAAATTATGTTAATATTGCACACCATTGTTATGGTAGAATGTTACGAATTATCTTTATTTGTCATCTTTGTATACAAAATTCTAGCAATAAACAATTTGATTTAACGAATGAAAAGCGAAAAACGCAAAAAACAACAACAACGCTCGTCACCCTGAGCCAATTTGCTGTTGAGTCTCATAATGCCCAGTAATTTCGCTGGCTACAATGCCCTTCAAACCGGAACACAGTAATGCTCGCGCACTACTGCTTGGCGGCTGAATAACTGGCAAAGCGGTGGCACCCACCCAGACGGCCTCTCGCATACGAGAAACCTACCACAAGTTAGATAGTAATATCTTTTGACTTGATTGATTGATTGATTACTTTTTTTTTTCAGGGATGTGGTCACTAAATATCTCGAGCAGGCTCGTACGTTGGAAGCCGCTCTCAAGATCATGCTTACAGTGACCGAGTGTCCAAAAACTGACTGAGTGTGGAATACTTACAATAAAGCGGCTTCTGTGGCGTAGTGGATAAGAGGTCGTCTGTCAGTTTTCGGTTCCAGCTATTGAACATGATGAAAATATTAATTTTCAATATTTTCTGATGCTGCGAACTTCTGTGGCTTAGTGGATGGGAGGTCGACTGTGAGTTTTCGGCTCCAGCTTTTGAATATGATAACAATATTAATTTTCACTATTTTCTAACGCTGAGAACTTCTGTGGCGTAGTGGATGGGAGGACAGCTCTAAAATTGCAGATTCGGTCCAGCTACGGAATATGATGATATATTGAATTTAACGATGTGAGCTCCTGTAGCGTAGTAAATGGGAGGTTGGCTCTGCAGGTAGTAGATTCGATTCCAATAATTGCATGCGATAAACTGTAATATTTATACATACTAGTATGTACTTTTTTTAATGAATCTATTAGTATTTGTTTACTGTATTTTCACAGCCTCTGTGGTGTAGTGGTTGGGCATGTTGATTCAAATCACATGCACCATTGAGGTTGCGGGTTTGATTGTATCTTATGTATAGAAAAAAGATTCTGTGGTATTTCTGTGGTTCCTATTACCGATAGGTATTAAATTATAGATTATAACTCTTGTTGCACCACCAGAAATTATGACACAAGAGAAAAAAACCTTAATGGTACAGGGTCATATCGCTCAAAGCGAATTCTTCCAGACAACCTTTGGAGATAAAAGAGTAAGAGACTGGGTTATTTACACAAAGTACATAAATATATAGCTATTATATATAGTTTTATAGTTGTCTGTACAGACTAAAAATGTGTCATTTTGGGACCAAATTATAGTATGAGAAAAGTTATATTTTTTTAATTAAGCTAGTTTGTATCCGCGACGCGACTTGGTTTATAGCTATTCCCTAAGGAACATATACGGGTAGTACATATGGGTTATGTAACTTAGTACTAACCACCAAAAGTAGCAAAATTAAACGGCAAAAAATCACTTTATATTGTATATGGATTATTTTTAACCGTTCACCAAAAATACTGATTGTGCATCAAATTTGGACTGTTGTTGTTGTGTTGTGTGTTTGTTGTACTCAAACGTACAAAGGGCAGCCCTTGGCCCTTGGGCCACCCCAACGGTATAAGAGGCAGCTCTCGGTAGGTTAGGGCGCGGCGAAGGTGGCCCTTGGGCCACCCCAACGCCGTGAACATGTAATATTCATAAAATAGGTGCTCATTATGAAATATTTCAATGAACATATTTTGGTGCACAATCAGTATATTTGGCGGAAAAACGGGAATAAATTTAGGTACAGTTAAATACGATCCATTTTATTTTGCCAAAAATAGTAAACAAATAACCAAAAAATATCACCAAATAAAAAAAGAATTTCATAACCAAAATATAGTCAATTATCACCAAAGTAGGCTCCACCAGAAGTCTCGCTCGTCATCCCTTCATGTCGCTTCCCCTACTTGACCTTCGCTCCGCTGCGGAAGTCGCTTGCTCGCTTTGCTCGCCACCTCCTAGAGTGTATATATAAAAAGCGCGAAGCCAGAAACTTGCGAAGGAGCTCCTGAATAAAGCGAGCCTACGAGGCCGAGTGGAGCGAAGGGAGGTGGTCAGTAAAGCGAGCCGGCGACTTCCGCAACGAAGCGAAGCGACATGAAGGGGTGATGAGCGAGACTTCCTACTTTTTTTACGCTTAATAGATCTATGTTTGGCCACTATCTCGCCTGATGTGAAGCGATGATGTGGCCTAAGATGGAGCACATAGATCTAGAGAGAGACGGCAGTTGAGCAGCTGCTCAGACGTCTCCGCGATGGTTCACCGAACATCATCCCGAAACACGACTAGGTCGCTTGACGGCATGGCTTTGTTCGGTGGGTGGTATTACAACCACGGCCAGAGCCTACCACTCCAAAGCGCGTAAGCGGGTTTCATCACGATGTTTTCCTTCACTATGGTGATCATTTACTATTTTTGGCAATACAGTGCAACCTCGATATAACAAATCGGAGGGGAACAAGAAAATATTCGTAATATCAAGTAATTCGTTGAACTGAGGTTTGTTATGTTGAGGTTAGATTGGTCTAAAATTCGTTATAAAGAGGTAAAAGAATAGTTTTATTCACCTCAATATTACGTACTTATCTTGTTATAGCGAACAACTTCTACTAAGAAATGATAACACATTTTCATCAAATTACTATATGTATTTGCTATGTATTTAAAAACAATTAGGTAGATAATAAATTTTTCTTACATTAATAATCAAAAACAATTAACAATGTGGTTATTAACAACTTTATATAAAGGTTTTGGGTTGGCAAAATTCGTTAATTAGAGGTATGAATACCTTTTCTTGATAGTTGAAAATTCGTTATAAAGAGGTTGTACGCAAAGAATGTTCGCAATGTAAAGGTATATTTTATATTGACTCTTATGGACAATTCAAGGGGATTACGAAGAATTTGTTAAATCGAGGAAGTCGTTATATTGAGGTACGTTATATTAAGGTTGCACTGTATAAAGTGATTTTTTGTCATTACATTGTACTATATTTTGTGGTTAGTTAAAAAAAAGCCCTAAATTTATACAGATATTTCTATATCTTTAATTAACAAATACCTGAAAGTATTCTCTAATTATATTTATTAGTTAAGTATTATATTATATCATCAGCCCATCACGTTCCCACTGCTGGGACTCGGGCCTTCTCTCATAGGGAGAGTACGGGCCTTAATCCGCCACGCTAGCCCAGTGCGGGTGGATGTCACATGTCCTTGAATTTTTGTGATTAATTCTTGGACATGCCGGTTTCCTCACGATGTTTTCCTTCACCGTTTTTAGAGCGAGTGTTAAATCCGCACATAAATTAAGAGAGTCAGTGGTGCGGGGCCAGCGGGATTCGAACACGGGTGCGTCGGATCGAAAGTCGCACGTGCTCCCATTGAGCCACACTCGCTCTATATGATAAATATTCTTGTTAAATTGTTGATTATTTTTAACCGAATTAAAAAACGGAGGAGGTTTTCAATATGATTTTTTCAATCAGAACTCCGTTGTTTATAAAATGATATGGTAAATTTTGCGTCGGGTTCAGTATAGCTACGAAGTGGCCCCATATAAATTTCATCGATATTTGACCTTGGACTTCGAAGATGTATCAGAATTAAGGAGCTTCTTTTCAAAACTTGACTGTTCCACTTTCGATTAAACCACAGAATACTAAGGAACAGAAGCATCACTCAGCAAAGTAATTTAAACAAATAGCGACTCTTGCTATGACGCATTCAAATTCAATTCAGCTCGCGTAGCGCTGCATACCTACCAGTCATATTAACCTACAGAGCGGCTCTCTTTATATCGCGCCGCTCTTATCTCTTCTGACGCGGCACGTGTAACGACACGCGACCCGCCGTCGGTGTCCGGCTATGTACTTGTAGCTTCGTACCTACAGTGCGGAGTGCGCTAGGCCTGGTAAAACTTTTTTTTGTTTGGTAACATTCAAATTTACTCCGCGTAAATAAAATTGGGCCAAAACTTGATAATTACACCAGAAAATAGATTAAAAGGCATGAATTTCGTCAAAAATAGATTATTCCGATACAAAGCTGCATACCTAAAAAAATATTTTCTCAGATTGTGAAAAAATTCGAGTAGAATCGTCTAGTTTTGAATATAACCTCCTTCATCGTAGTCGGTTTTTTTAATTAATTGTATACATTGAAGAAATGTGATTTAAAATTCAATTTAATATGATTCCTACTGACTGATTGTATGTTCGCCTACTAATGTTTAATAAACAGGGTGTTCTTGAACAGGGTTCATATGGGAATAGGGATCGGACCGTGAACGAAAAAAAAACTGAAATGTAGTTTGACCGAATGTTTGTCGAATCCGAAAGATCATTTAAACAGTATTTTTGTAATATTATATGTAAATAAATTGAATTAAATTTCATTTATTTCAGGCAATTAAAAACCCATTAAAATCAATAAACACAGTCAAATTACATATTCAAATAAAATAAAAATAAATCCAATAATTAATAAAACAAATAATCAACAGTCAAATAAAATTAAAATAATCTAATACATTGTCAATCAATACAAATGCATAATGATTTATATTTTTAAATCAATAAATAAAATCTAATAACTCTGACATTTTTAATCTGTTCTTCATCTCAAACGAAACACCAATCACAACGCATGACGTCATTTCAAAGTACATAAATACCGTGTGCGAAACATTTTTATGTAACCGAATGACGAGACGAGCTGGTCGTTTGCCTGATGGTAAGCAATACGCCAGCCCATAACAATAACAGCACCACCCAGAACTTTGTTTTGCAAAATCCTGCGCGGCGCTGCACTGCGCTCGTCACCCTGAGACAGCTGTTGAGTCTCATAATGCCCTGTGTGTGTCATAAAGCTTGTGTTTATTTTATATTTTTGCTTTTTATCCAAATTAAAACGAATATGTTTTTCATTCCATGACGACCCTAAAGTCCTTAAACTTTCCAAAAACGTATAAATCACTATGCAAGTTTGCTTTCGTAGATTGACGTTTAGTTTGCCTTCATATGACGTCATACGTTCTGAGGTGACTTTGCGGCAATATTTGAAATATAACATTTAAACATAGTTTTAGATACTTTTAGGTCTTTATTTAATTAAAATATATCTTTTCATGGCTATATATAATTTTACACTTTCTGAAAAATAGTCCGATCCCATATTGCCACGGGATACCTGTTCAAAACCTCCCACTGTACATTCCTGATATTATTGCCTAATATGTAAGTAGTGTATAAGTCGTCGCCTTCTGCGGTTGGTGCGCGGATGGGTGACGAATGACGTAGACATTAAAACTGACGCCCTGATTTTTATTGCTTAGATCTTTATTTGGCAACTCGCCTGATAATCGCCAGTCGGTATTCTGGACATACGAAAGTGATCTCTACGTAGATGTCGGAATAAGCCGACTAAAGTAAGAAAATTGCATAGTTCTGCGTGGAGGGCACTGCTTCTGTAGCGCGGCGCTCAAACGGTTTGTCGTCTATGGCCGACATTGGCGGTTAAATTGTTAAACGCCTAATAGTTTGGACTTCAAAGTTTACAAGTTTATTATACTATCTAGATATAAGTACATGAGTTGATTATTTTTTTTCTATTTCTGTTATCATTTTTGACTAAAAAGATTAATTAGTTTTAGTAAAAACCTTTTTTATTTACTGATACAGATATTTGATGTAAAACTTGTGGAGATGTGTAGAAATAAAATCACGTTTCATAATTTTGTTTTTTATTTTTGATTATATTAATTTTAATTACATTTTGTCTCTATTGATAATACGGATTACAAAAGGCCGTGTCCTCACTTACAAGTTATAAAAACAGTTCTACGGACATTTTTTTTTAATTTCTTGCTAGTGCAAACACGGTCTAAGGATAGCAGATAAAGATCTGGGCCCCAATTCTCTATCACAACTTGGCGATTCCTTGCTTCGAAATCACGTCGATTCCTTCATTAATGAAGGACATCTCTATGACGCATTCATATATTCATATATATGACGCGTCATAGAGAATACAAATTTCGCAGAAGTCGTTTATTAATGAAGGAATCGACGTGACCTCGAAGCAAGGAATCGCCAAGTTGTCATATTGAATTGAGGCCCTGGGCCCTAATCACTATGACCACTTAGCGATTCCTTGCTTCGAAATCACGTCGATTCCTTAATTAATAAACGACATTTGGGAAATTTCACGTTGTGAAATTACGCGTCATAGAGAATACAAATTTCGCAGTTGTAAGTAATCAACGTGAAATCAAGGAATCGACGTGATTTCGAAGCAAAGAATCGCCAAGTTGTTATAGTGAATCGGGGCCCAGCGCAGACAGTACATTTTATTGTAACTGTCCGCGAAACTCCTCGGCTCGTTTTGCAGACGCATACCTTGCTCGATGTTTGTCCCATGCGTCAGTTTTCTAATATTTATTAGAGAATATAAATGTTTTCCATATACATATAGAGAATATAATGCCTTTTTCCAGAGATAGCAATATTTCTTGGAAATGAATAAGTGTAGGCCCGTTGAACCCCCGTAGGCCTTGCTTTTCGTACCATTGTCCCCTTTACAGAGATACAGCCACTAGGTTAGGTTATGTTAGAACTGTGACCACACAGCGCGAGCCGAGCGAGCGAATCGAGCGTGCCGCGGCAGCGGCCAGAGAAGCGCCAGAAACTAGTTTTCCCATATAAAGTTTACTTTACTATATCAACGGAAACAGAGTAAGGGGACATCGAGACGTATTTCTAAATATTTTATTAAAGTACCGCTGTTCCCGTTAAACGGGGACACGGCTTACGGGGACAACGGACCTACACCAATAAATAGGTACATGCCTGAACGAATAAAAACAGGTGGACGCCTCGTCACCAAATTCAAAAATGAAGCACTCAAGCTATGCCGGTCCGCTTGTTTGTACACAGCCTCACGCACACATTTACATCATGCTATGCCGATCGATCGTCACATCGGCTTGACATCGACCCGCCGTCCACTCAAACAAACAACGCCACCTCCATTGCTATGCTACAGTTGTTTTAGTGCTTAGCGAGATTTCGTCCGCCTTTTTTTCTTTCAAGAGTACATGATTTTTTTTACATTATAAATTGGAAATATACATAACAGTAACTAAATTACCATTTCATAGACAGAAAGCAGGGTTATGTTTTCTAAAATGACTTCACTGTTGACAAAAAAATAGTTTTTTGGACGAGATATAATTATTAAATGGAATACTTAGGTATTCACATTCTAAGAAATATTAACCAACTGCAGCCAAAATCAACTGGGCTACATCTTCCCTCGGAGACCTGGCCGCCAACTTCATTGTAACACCTGATGCAGAAGTGGCCAACTTAGCTAGAAGAATAAAAGGCGCGCCGCCGTCTCTAAAAACGCCGGCTGCTCTGATCTCTTTCACGGCATCGCCTACTATAGCGGTCTTTGGCAGGCCTAAATGCTCGCAGAACGCTTTAGCAGCTTCGTTAACATCGTTCTGTGGAAGAACAAATGTGTCCTGAACTTCTGGTACGTTGGAAGCCCGTTCCCAAGTCTGATCGAAGTCCTCGCCACCTGCTCTAGTCCTGATTTGGTCGGAGACATCGATATCGAACTCTTCAAGAGGGTACGTATCTGCGTAGCCTTCTCCAGGATCCGCGGCTCCTGTAGTGGGATCACAGTCTTTGACGACAAACTCCAAGGTTGCCCCAAACGTTCCAACGCTGTCGAGGCAAGAGCTGGGAAGTTCAACTATAAGGAACACGCTGCCAGGTTTGTTGTACAACAGTTCTGGTATGGGAACTATAGATTTCACGTCGTACTCTGGCGGCGCTTCGAGTCGTACGTGGACTTGCTCCAATATTTGGTCGCTTAGCGTGTTAAGACACTCGAACTGTAAGACCACGTATCGCGCGTAGACATGCTTCAGAAGTCTGACGCGGTATTCCGTTTCTGCTTCGGTCAGCTCTATCGGTTTGTTAGTTTTGAAAAGCTGTCGTAAGCGCTCGATTCCCGGCACCTTAGCCAGTTGCTCGGAGTAGACTTCTTCTATGGACATTTGAACGGGTTTCCGGACCTCCATTTCGACTAGGGCTTCCTTGCTTTCCTTCTTTTCTTCTTCTGTAGGAACTGTTGCGATGTTAAAGGTTTCATCGGGCGTGTTCGCAAGATGGTCTTTCAGAGCCCTTTCGAGGAGAACCGGGTTCGGTTTCGGCACGTTGATGATGTAATCGTTGATGAGCTGTTGGTCTTCTGTGTCTAAGATTGCGCTGTAGAAGACAGCCCTGTCTCTGACTTCGTCTTCTTCGTCTAACTGGCATCTTTGGAGAAGCACACGTATATTTGGGAGCAGTTCTGGTCTTTGGGCCCCAAATTGGGCTACAGCAGACACGGCCGCTGCTCTAACTGGCCCAGATTCCAGGATCACACGGTTGTAGATAAATCTGATGTAGCGAGACGGTTGACGCGATTTTGGTCCTTCCCGCCCGAGTAAATGCAAGATCCGAACAGCCAAAGCCGTATGCTCGCAGTCTTCTATAAATTCGCAGAGATGAGCTAACCCAGTCTCCTTTGCTTCGGGATTTTCTTCCACTAACTCTATAATGGCATCTGCGATTGCTGCCTTGTACTCAAGCCCTCCTTCGTCCCTCAACATCCCAGCTAGAAAAGCCGCTAAAGACTGATGCTTGCGCGGGAATTTCGTGCACAACTTCCTTATAGCTTTGACAACTATAATCTTGAACTCATCCGAAATTTCGGACACAAAACTCGATATCTGCTTCATGAGTCTATCGACGGAACTCTCCGCGCCAGTTGCAAGAAGCGTTGTCACAGCTAAAGTGGCTACAGAACGGTTCGGGTCAGAAATCAGATTCTCCAAATCCACAGCACATGCAGCAACTGCAGTAGGATGCTTCGCTGTCAATCTAGCAAGCGTCCTCGCACCGGCTAACCTTCTAGCCGCCGTGGAAGACCCACAGAACAGCTGCAAGACTGACACAGCTGGAGCTAGGTCTCTAGCTGTCTTCTTTAAGTTGACCAAAGCATGTGCTGCTTCGTATATAACCATTTCAGATTTATGTCTGAGACAGCATTCTATAAACTCAATGTACGGTTGCGAGGTTTCAGAGTCATCGTCTTCAGCTAACTGAGCTGCAAGTCTTATCAAAAAGCATATAGCATATGGTGACTTCAACGGTGACTTGGTGAGACGCATAACAAGCTTCATAGTGGACAGTTTGTCGTTTTTCCTGGCACCAGCAACGACTCCCAGAGCGTGGTATGATACCATAGCGTTATCTGAACTGATGGCTTCCTGAAAAAGGTATTGAAGTGTAATAAATGGATTTGGAAAAAAATGCTTCATTAGTTATTGATTTACGCATAGCCAAGTATCTGTCGATCTATAGATCACTGATAAATAAATAGATACCAGTGATCTATAGATAACGGCCTAAGCAGACGTTAGTTTTGGCACCAGCGATTTGATTTCCTTTTTTATTTGAATTTATGAGAAATATTTTTTTTACTTTTTTTTTATAGATCTGAACGACAAGACTAACAGGTCGTTCGCCTGATGGTAATCAACACGTACAACTTTATTATGCTCTCTTGCTAAGATTGCTACAACTCTGCCCGCTCTCAACCTTGCTTGACCTCCCTGTGAGGCTATTTTATGCAACATCGACAAAATCGCTAAATCGCGCGATTTTTATACCGTGATCGCAAACTACGATCGCCGGTGGTAAAATTTGCATTTGTGCTTAGGCCCTAACATAGTAAAGACATAAAAAAAAGGCGATCAAGTACCTAGGTTTTTTTAACCCACGACCTCCGACGCACAACGGACGGGCGTTATATGTTTGACCACTGACCACTGTGTGGCACCATAGCTCTTAAACGTTTGAACCGATTTGAAAGCGGTATTTTTTATTTGAAAGCAGGTTTTCTAGTGGTGGTTCTTATTATTATTATTATTTATGATGCACTAGCAGCTTGCTGAGCTGATGCGTGCATATCGTTGCACTTGTGATTTATTTTTAATTGTTTGTCAAGTCTGTTTTTAAAACTGTTCACTGATGGCGCACTGATCACTGACTCTGGTAGGTTGTTCCAGTGGTTTGCTACGCGACTTGGCAAAAAGTGTGTCCTATGGTTAGGTGTGTCTTAGACATGTTTTATCAAAATCGGTTCAGCCGTTTTTTACTTTTTATAGGTGTCGGGGGGTTTTATAAATATTAGTTTACTGATGTTTACCTGAGCTTCATTGGCCCATCTCCTCACGAGGTCCTGAGAGGTGGCAGACAGATGCAACGCTGATACGAGAGCCGCCGAGCTCACTGCTGGGTTCTTGTCAACTATCGCTTGTTTCATGTACCTTTGAAATTAAGAACATAGACAAATTAATTACATGTGCTTGGTTATGTAAAGAACAACAGATTAATGCATTTTATGAATGAAAAGTGTGCATAAGACATTCGAAGGATTGAGAACATCCATCATTGTAACCTACAGCATTTTACATCCCACTGCTGGGTATAGGCCTCTCTCATCCCATTCGCCTCGGCTCGGCTATTCGTGTTCGTGTGTTAGGTTTGCCTGCGATTTCTTGCTTTAAGAACACAAGGATCTCGTAATTGCCTCATGGTAGGTCTAGTATGCGGGAGGCTGTCTGGGGAGGGACCACAGCTTTGCATCACCCCGAGACATCCAATATTAAGTCTCATATGCCCAGTAACAATGCCTTTCAAAACTGGAACACAGTAATATTTGTGCACTACTGCTTGGCGGCAGAATAACTGGCAAATCAGTGGTATCTACCCAGACCGCCTTCCACATACAAGAGACCTACAACGAGTAGAGTATTATAAAGTCGTTAGGGGACCATTCAGTTTAGGTTTGACTTAAATTATACCAAGTAACCTTTTCCATTTTGAATAAGGCCTCAAATATAAGCGGTCTCATAAACTACCATAAAGTTTGTATCAGAACTTGTTGAACAAATATGGAGAAGTGTTTCGAGATGGGCTGTATCTTTATCTTTACTAATATTATAAAGAGGTAAAATTGAAAATATGTTTGTAAGAGGTAATCTCTGGAACTACTGGCCTAATTTTGAAAATTTTATCACAGGTAGTAAGCTACACTATCCCTGAGTAACATAGGATATATTTTATTATATCAACGCGAATGAAGTCGCGGGCAGGTGCTGGTATTATACAACGTGTAACATTAATGTGTAGTAATAATTAAACCACGCATATAGAAGCTTATTAATAATTCAAGTCCAAGTGCAAATCACCAGAAACTTTTTAAAATCACAAGATATGATAATTTAAACATTTCTGGTAATCAAGTTCATTTCAACCCTAACAATCAGCTGATAAAGAGCAATGAACTTGTGACAAAGAATATTAGTGCGCCGCGTGTACAGATCTGACAAACAAATTTTATCTTCAGTTAGCAAAGCCAGCTGTCCTACCAACCTTACTTTACAACTAACTTTCAAGCAAACTGCTTTTTACGCGACTCCCCAAAAAAGGAATATAATGTTTTCGGGGTTAATGTATGTGCGTTTTTTTATTACAAAATGCCTCAACAGATTTGGATGTATGGGGTATCCTCGGAATCCTTAAATCATCCCAAGTGACATAGGCTATAATGTTTTTGGCAGGGTATTTTTTTATTTTTATTAATGCTTACTTATTAATTACAGCATTAAACATCATCGCTCCAATTAACATTCAGGAATAAGGATCTAATCAGTGTAAACGCCTAATAAGAGCGAGCATGGCTGATGTTCTTAAAAAATACATGAGGTCACCAACCACCGTAGGAATAGGATGTAAAAAACATCATGCATGAATTTCAACAGTAGGAATGTAATAGGCTGATAATGATGATTAAGACATTTCCAACATTTGATTTCATTGCATAGTAAAAGAGTGTTCGTAAGTCAGTAATCAATAAAGCGTCTTTACTTAGTCAGTTTTCAGAAATAAACCTGTTTAATCTTTGACAAAACGCGGCAAACACTAAAGCTATCAAACATTCGCCGCCGCTTCATGATTCGCTAGCCTTGTTTCGTATTGCACCAATCATAAAGATGTAATCCTAATAAATAATAGCCGCTGCTCCTCATTGGTCGAGCGGCACAAACAAGGTTACCTTCTAACGCCGCCCCATAAAACTCCACCGAAAAGGACCGTTTTCGTTTCGGAAATTCTTTTTAGGTTATTTCTGAATATGAATTCTAAGACGTCAAGTTGGATAAAAATTTGAAACTAATCAAGGCAAGGCTAAGTCGGGTACGTTCGCGGAGATTTTTTTGTATACCGGTTCCGGAACATGCAAAAAAACTATGGTAAAAAAAACTTAAACCTATGTTTTTATTATGGTTTTAATGCATTCAAATCTGTCCAGGCAATAAGAAGTAATGGTGGAATAAATAAATACATACATACGTAAACCCTGAAATACTCCTTTTTGGGCAGTCGTGTAAAAATGTGGAAATACCCTTTTTTACGAGTGGGTTCCGGAACGGAACCGACCGAGTCCGAAGATCCGTTCAGTATGAAATTCCGGTATTTGAGACTCGAAATCAAGCCCTTGTAAAATGTTCGGCGTTTTCAAAGACAGAGCGCCTAGGCCACAAAACAGATAAATACAGAAGTTAATCTCATGTATGTACTTTTCATACATTTCATACCGGACGGCGCAGGAAGTTTTTGGGAGGAAAATTGATTGATTTAAAAATATAACTGTACACGATATCGACATAATTTTTTCGCAGTTACTATTATAACTGAATAAAGTTTTTTTGAAGACAAAACAAATGCGATTAGTTTACATTAACATCTTCCTCATTAGATTATTGAACACAAGGCTAACACAGCTTATACTACAATAAATATCTAATTTTAAATAGTAAAAATATGACAAGGCCACAAACTCATGTTCGCTTGTTCGGCGCAGGGCTGGGGGCTGGGGCGCTTACCTACCTACCTAACTATTTTGTGTTACGTGAAAACGAACCATCAAAATACAAGCAAATACCTACTTACCTCTCTGAAACAACTGGTAGCTTAAAAAACGACAATTCACCGTTTAATGTTGAATTTAAACAACCGTCCACCAAACAGTTATAATAACCTATTTTTCGTTGCTCCATTTTTGCACAAAAAAGTTCACAGACGCGTGTCTCAAGCGGATGGCACTCGCATTCCAACTGTGCCCAGATATCGTGTCTGTGAGCGGTGTCTATGTGTGCGTTGCTCGAGCGCACTTTGTATGTATGTAGATTTCTGTACTAATCTGTTTTGTGCCTAGGCACAAAGTAGCTCGGTCAATGACCCGTACTACCGCGACTAGGCCACAGCTTGTTAGGATTGTCCAAAATAATTCAAATAAATAATTTTTAAACTTTGTATGGAAAATATAATAGTGTTTTTTTGGTTGTATATCCTGCCCGATGATTCATGACTAGATACCCATACACACCTTTCAGTATTACTACACATTAATGTTATTCCCTGTATAAACATATGTTTTAGAAAAGTTACCTTTCAATAGCTTGCAGCATGGTGCTATCAGTGATACTGCACAGGGCTCTTATAGCGGCTGCACGATACAGATCCTCCTTGCCAGTCATGTCCTTCGTCAGTGAAGAAGTCACAATGATAACATCTTGAGCCAAAGTCGACAAGTCCTTGATGCAAAGGTACACCATCCTTCGTAGCATCACATCTTTCGATTGAAACAGTTTTGTGGTCGCGAAAAACGCTTCTGTGGCCTCTTGAGTAGTCAGCTTCTCTCCCTGATTGAGCATGTACAGGATTTTGGTCAAAATAAGGCAGCATTTCCTAGGATTCACCGGGGTCTGATTAAAGTACCGAGCCTCTTGTAAAACGATGGTTTTGTCCAGGTTCGTGTAAGGATTCCCGCCAGCATCTTCCTCCTCTTTCTTGTCACGCTTGAAAGAGCTCATTTTGAGCTTCTTCTTCGATTTTATTAGGAAATTGTGGGGTGCCGACGAATTCAGTTTACCGTGATTTTTTATTTTTTACACGTCACTTCGAGATATGTTGTCAAACTGTCACTGTGTCTGTCAGTGTCAAATAGCAAACAAAACCCCAGAGGGGCAGTTCGTTTCGTTTCACGCATCAAGAGTCAGGTTATTTTTTTTATAATACTGCTAGTGGTCTTTTAACTACTACCCGAGTAGACAGCCATCCGAGAATACAATTTTGTTATATCAAAGACATATATTTTAATTACCTATTTTTACATTGTCATACATCGAGGTCCCTCTCTTAGAGTAATGGTGTCATTACTCTGAGGTCCCTCTAAAAACATCAGCCTCTCAGCTCTTTAATCTCTCCACATTCTATAGGAATTTCACGCTTCTTCACCTCGCTAAAATTATTCGAATATAGCAGACTTTGGCGAAAAGGGTACCTAGCTGAGACAGCATAGGTATTTTATCCTACTACGCGAAAGTTTGTAAGAATGGATGTACCTTTGTTACTCTTTCACGCAAAAACTACTGAAGGGATTTTGATGAAATTTGGTATGGTGGTAGCTTATACCCTGGATTAACACATAGGCTACTTTTTATCCCGGGAAACCGCGGGTGAAACCGCAGGGCGCAGCTAGTTAATATTAAATTGTAATCCATAAGACCAGTCGTCACTATTTTTTTTTAGAGCTGATCAACGATGATGTTAAGCGCCACACTTGCGTGCTACCTAGAACTATCAATACCATTTAATGTATACTGCGTAGCACTTAGCACTTCATTGTGCTCAGGGAGAATTATTTAATTCGATTTTCGCGCTGGTCAGTCATTGCCTTCTCTGTCAGACCAATAAACAAGGAGCTTATACTTAGGGATTGCAATTCCGCAGCTCATTCAATCCCGCGGGATTGATATGCGGGATCACGCATCTTTAAAATTATGTTTACAAATTGAAACTACAGTTTTTTGTATAAAAATCAACTTTTTTTAAACATTTCTTACATTAAGCAACAGAAATTATTTCTTTTCTATTAATAAAGTATAAGTAATTAGTAATCTGTATCCTTAGATTCATCTTTAAATGTTTGGCATAGTTTAAAAAAATAAAATAAAAAATAAAAATTCTTTATTTCGGACAATATACACATCCATATTTTGATAAATAAAACATTAAGATTAAACATTTTTAAAATTGTATTAGCTTTGTTTAATTTTACCCTTACTCCTAACAGTTTTATATTTTTGCTAATTTCTGTGCGGAACGGCAACGTCGCGCGCGTGCTACTCGCGATTTACGCGGAAGTTTTAGCGCCAAATTTCTAATTTTCGGGATCCAGCAGATTAATAAAAGCAACGGGATCCCGCGGGAATGCGTGATCCCGTTTCGCGGGATTGCAATCCCTATTTATACTAGTAACTAGATTTCCATGCCGATAAGTAAACGAAAGATCGAGCGTTGTATAGCCGGCTTGCAAACATCGAGCGTTGTGAACCCGGCTTGCATAGAAGATACTGCTTTCGCGAGCGAATAAATAAAACACATTTCTATATAAATATTTACACTTTATTTTATCTCATTGCTTTGATTGTGAGATACAATACAATCAACTATATTGCTGCATCTGAATTACAAACAAACACAAAATTATATTTATATTTAACAAATATATGACAGAAAAAGGAATTCCGCATCAATTGATTGATACCTAGTTTTATTATGTTAAAACTCATCTTCCACTTTCGGTCACATTTTGAACAGTAAAGTACTTATTACACAAAGTAGGAGAAAATATACCAAATACAGAAATATAGTTGGGACTCCACCAAAATATATTTACAGTTCAGTCAATAAAAAAACCTTAATTTGTTTCACATAATACCTACCTACGCATTTTATTAACACTAGTCTCTTAGGAAATAAAAATATATATATAGTACTGTGTACAGGCTTAAACTAAGTTTTAGGACAATTTTAATAAACACCATTAGTGATTTCAGTTGTTGACTATCCAAATAAAAGCGAAATTGCCAACTCATTGATGATTAGGAGGGATTTTCGTGCTCGCTTCGCTCGCGCCTGCTGCACCAGATATTTTTGAACATTATTTCCTTTTTACGCTTAATAGATCTATGTTTGGCCACTATCTCGCCTGTTGTGAAGCGATGATGTGGCCTAAGATGGAGCACATAGATCTAGAGAGACGGCAGTTGAGCGGCTGCTCAGACCCGTCTCCCCGATGGTTCACCGAACATCATCCCGAAACACGACTAGGTCGCTTGACGGCATGGATTTGTTCGGTGGGTGGTATTACAACCACGGCCAGAGCCTACCACTCCAAAGCGCGTAAGCGGGTTTCATCATGATGTTTTCCTTCACCGTTTTAGAGCGTGCAAAATTTGCACTTAACTATAAGTCATTGGTGCAGGGACGAGTCGGGAGTCAAACCCAGGTGCGTCGGATGCACGAGTTCCCGCTGAGCCACACTCGCTCTGAATATGCATTTAGTATCAAGTACTGATTTTTCGCGCTTATCTGATATTGCTACATTTGCTCTCTATATAACTTTGCATCCGTAGTAGAAGACATCAAATGTTTCTGATAAAAAATCGCTCGCTTCGTTCGCGCCAGCTACAAATTTATAATATCGAGACGTCAGATACTTAAGTTGGACAAGTTGTCTGTAAATTCACTATATAACTATCAGTGTTAAAATTCATAAACCAAAGTAACCTATATTTGTAAAGTCACCTAAATCAAAACATTAATTATACCTTCACAAAAGGTTGTAATTATACTACATAATTAATTTTTAGAAAAAACAAAAACCGACTTCAATGTATCTTCGAAGTCCAAGGTCAGATATCGATGAAATTTATATGGGACCACTTCGTAGCTATACTGAACCCGACGCATAAAGAATTTTTCAAATCGGTTCATAAATGACGGAGTTCTGAGGTAACAAACATAAAAAAAAATAAAAAAAATACAATCGAACAGAGAACCTCCTCCTTTTTGAAGTCGGTTAAAAATAGTTTACGCATGTACACATGAATGCATAAAAAACTACGAAATGTAATGTAAAAATAATTACAATATGCATTCTTTAACACAGAGGGCGTCGTTAGACTTGCCTCTAGTAAATTTTTTTATTGTATAATTTTCAATTCAAAAACTGGTATTGGGCCAAAAGTCGTAAGCCACCTTTGCAAGATTGCAATGCCACCAACAACTTTAATTGCAGTGCTGCCCGGCACTGCATTGCTTCATTTTGAGACTTGAGCGATTACGCTGAACTAAATTTATAAAAATAAGCAGAGGTTTTTGTGATGTATTTTTGACCGAATACAGTTTCCGTATACAAACATAATAATCTTCTTAAAGTAACTCTTTTTGGCATATATACAGTACAAAAAGTACATTAATATGTTAACAAGCGTATTATTACAGGCAGTTTGAGAGCCTGCCTTCACAGGTATCGCAAATGTTCAACTTTACCCTCAATTTCTTAATTTCCAAATACAGCTTAGATATGATTTTCAACAATTTTTCATATGTAACTTGTCATTTTTATCAGTGAATTACGAAAAATATAGCAATTTTTAGTTTGACTTTATTTTATACAAAATGTATGAAAGACATCTTACTATTATAAATGCTAGTCTGTAAATGGATGTATGGATGTTTGTTACTCAATCACGGAAAAAAACTACAAAACGAATAAAATTTTAAGTAGGTTATTTAGATCCTGGTATAGGACGACCGGAAAATTTAAATAGAAGTGTTTGCGGGTGAAGCTGCGGGACGCAGCAAGTTTATTCTAAATGCCCCATCGCCATAAACCAATGTTCAAGAACCAAAAAATTCAAGGATATGCGAGTTCCAAGGCACACTGGGGTCTCATGGTGGATTATGACCTTTTGCTCTCTCTCCGAGGACCATATCCAGGTAGTTGACGGGTTTGGGGTATTACAAAATAACTTCTAGCCTATGGAAGTCAGTGTAAAACATACAAAAATAGGGAATATACATGTAACTTTTTTATGACAATTGTTAATTAAAATTTTGCAGAATCATATGTTATTAAAATCGTTAAACGAACATTTGTATCAATTTAAATCAACATAGACGCGCCATTTGCGTATGACGTCAAAATGTGGGGATCTAAAATCTCCTCATTGGTCGGTCTATGCTTCATGTGTAAGTGTGTCAATAATCCACAAATAGGATTTATGTGACTAAAAAGCAGCGAGTCACGTGACGTCAACATGTGGTTGCACGTACTCAAGTGTTCAGCGATTACGTTCCGTTTTCCCAAAATTACGAAAAATAAACATTGATATATAAAAAATTATAATGCAATGAATAATTGTATCACTATTAAATGTTTACAGGAGTAATCTATCATAAAAAGTAATTACCGGATTGTTCAACAACACATGCATATTCCCTATTATTTGGAAATATATAAGTTTAAAATAAATGTTAGCTTTATATTGTACAAGCCTTATGTTTTGAGGTCTTATTTTTGTTTTTTTACGGAACTGAGTGCTGAGACGAGCATGTTGTTCGCCTGATGGTCTCTATTATCTATGGTCATTTTTTTAACCCGTGCCATATAGCAAACTAAATACATCAGTGGTTCCCGAATTATGTGGATCTTTCTAAAGAAATGTTGAAGGAAATAAAAGTTGAAGAGATGTTGAAGTTTTATTTCATGTATTAATGGTGTAGGTCCGTTGTCCTCGTAAGGCGTGTCCCCTTTAAACGGGGACAGCGGTACTATATTTTAAAATACGTCCCATTGTCCCCTTACTTTGTTCGTTGACATACTACACTAAACTTTAACTTTGAAAAACTACTTTCTGGCGCTTCACCGGCCGCTCCCCGGTACGCTCGCTCGGCTCGCGCTGTGGTCACAGTTCTAACATAACCTAACCTAGTGGCTGTATCTCCGTAAAAGGGAAAATGGTACGAAAATTTAATGCCGTCCTGTTGTCCCCGTAACGGGGACAAGGCCTACGAGGGCAACGGACCTATACTGTATTGATTCTTGATTATGAGGTATATTAGGTATGCATTTTAACCCCTCCTCTCAGTGCCGGCGACATATTGGTATGCCATCATTGTATTGTATCAGCCCGTTAAGTTTGCAATTCTAGAATCTTTAAAATAATGAATTTACCTTGCAATTTATTTATCATAGTTTCTATGACAAGTTTTTCCTCACTTTATAAGTAATCTAGCACATCTCTCATATAATATAAAATTAGTTTAAGTGTCCTGTCACTTTTCGACACTATTCACTCATGTTCATTTTTCACTTCATGTTTTCACTCGAGTTTCGGTGTTTGGTGTCCTTTGCTTGACGAAATATTCTTTCTTCCATTATTGGCCGCCATTTTTAGTGAACCGTGGAGGTTGCACACACAATATCACAGTGTTGACCAATTCCCATGTCCCGGCATTCGCTCGGATAACAGTTTTATCTTTACTAAAACTTGTCTATCATTGGTTACTATCACTTTACACTATTAACTTCAGTGTCATTTTCACTCGGACTCCACAGTCTTATCGAATTCAATGTCCCAGCATAAAAATTTGAAGTTCACTATCATTTTTCACGCAAATTTTAGTGTTCACTGTTCACTCAAATGAGTTCAGTGTTCACTGACATCACCATTTTTCACCATTTTTTCAGTGTTCACGCAAATAGTGATGTTCACTCGTGTGTGTAGAAGATGAGCTGTGGATTGGAGTCATCGGGTGACATCTCCAATTGGACGTACTGCGGGGTGGTGCGAGCAGACTCGAAGTTATTGCCGCTTCGTGATACTGAGTTTCTTGACCTGAAATAGAGATGTTTTTGTTATTTATAAATTGTATTCATCATCAGCCCATTACGTTCCCACTGCTGGGAATCAGGCCTTCCCTCGTAGGAAGAGTATAGGCCGTAATCCACCACGCTGGCCTGGTGCGGGTTGGTGGATATCACATATCCTTGAATTTTTGTGATCAATTCTTGGACATGCCGGTTTCCATCCGATGTTTTCCTTCACCGTTTTTAGAGCGAGTGTTAAATCCGCACATAACTCGAGAAGGTTAGTGGACTGGGCTAGTGGGATTCGAACTCGTATGCGTCGGATCGTCGAATGATGTTAGTTGCGAGAAAAAAGAAATTGGGCGGGGCCGGCTGATGGCGCGAGCCGTTCGCACGTGAAAAAATTGGTGACAAGATCCGACGCGTTTCTTGTGGTGCATCATGTGTTTCTTGTAAATAAATCATTACATGCAAAACAAAGTTCTGCAAAATCCTGCGCGGCGCTGCACTGCGCTCGTCACCCTGAGACAATTAGCTCGAGTCTCATGATGCCCAGTAATTTCGCTGTATTTTTTTTTTGTTATATTATACTTTATACTAATTTTCATTAATAAAAATGTTAATAATTTCTTTCTCATTGTATTAATTCTTCATTCATATACTATATTTATATACGATCATAAACAACCGCATCCGCGGATGTTATGAGCCTTCAAAGATCCGCATCCGCATTCACATCCGGGGATGTGAAAAAAATCGGCATCCGCAACATCCCTGATTCGAATATTTTATTGGAGTAGGCTCTGGCCGTGGTTGTAATACCACCCACCGAACAAAGCCATGCCGTTAAGCGACCTAGTCGTGTTTCGGGATGATGTTCGGTGAACCATCGGGGAGACGGGTCTGAGCAGCCGCTCAACTGCCGTCTCTCTCTAGATCTATGTGCTCCATCTTAGGCCACATCATCGCTTCACATTAGGTGAGATAGTGGCCAAACATAGATTTATTAAGTGTAAAAAAAAAGAATAATTGGAATGATCCGGGAACTCGAATGATTTGGTTAGTATAATAGGGGACCGGACATCTTTTCAGAAAGTTTTATTTTAACTACAATTAATATATACAGCCATGAAAAATACTATTTTAATTAAATAACGCTCTTAAAGTACCTAAAACTATGTTTAAATATTATGTTTCAAATATTGCCGCGCACTTCTCCTCAAAACTTGTGACGTCATATGTAGGTAGAAAACGACAAACTCTTCGAAATAAAACTTGCAAAGAGATTCTAATACGTTTTGTGAAGTTTGGGGACTATATTATTACTATTTTTTTTAATTTATTAATTTGTATGACATTTCAAGCTTTTTGACATTAATTTAATAATAATATTTTTTTTGCATACGAGATTTAATGTAATTGAAATAATTAGTAAGACAAGTTATTGCACACCATTGTCATGGTAGAAAGTAAGGACTTTTTTTTCAGAATTTTATCACCTTTATGTACTATATTCTCGCAATAAATGATTTGATTGATTGATTGATATTGTAGTAATGGAACGAAAAAATGAGCAAATATACAATTTATGAAAAGCAAAAACGTAAAATAAACAAGCTTGACTCACGGCATTAGCCTACAAATGACGTCATGCGCTGTGATTGTTGTTTCGTTTGAGATGAAGAACAGATTAAAAATGTCAGAATTATTAATTGATTTAAAAATATAAATCATTATTAATTCACGAAAATATTGATTGAATGATCTTTCTGGTTCGACGAACATTCGTTCTAAGTACGTTATAGATTTTTTCTCGATTAGTGTCGGATCCCCTATTCGCCGCCGCGCGTCAGTTGTGCAGTACGTACTTGGCCTTGGCGTGCGTGAGGATGTGACTCTTGAGGTTGGTGGACTGCGCGAACTTCTTGTTGCAGCCGTCGAACGGACACACGTAGGGCCGGTCGCCCGTGTGGATGCGGACGTGGGTTCTGGAATCATACCGTCATATCGTATCAATCTACGTAGAGCGAGTTAGTTAAATAGTTGTGCACAAACATTTGTCCCGTCGCGGGAATCGAACCCGCAACCTCAGTTATTTATGAGATTTGAGCCAACCTGCCCAACCACTACACCACAGAGGCTGTCAAAGTAAGTCGTCATCATCATCAGCCCATCACGTTCCCACAGCTGGGACACGGGTGAGAGTATGGTCCACAATCCACCACGCTGGCTCATAGCGGGGTGGTGGATGTCACATGTCCTTGATTTTTTGTGATTAATTCTTGGACATGTCGGTTTCCTCACGAGGTTGTCCTTCACCGTTTTAGAGTATTAAATCTGCACATAACTTAAGAAAGTCAGTGGTGCGGGGCCAGCGGGATTCGAACACGGGTGCGTCGGATCGAAAGTCGCAAGTGCTGCCACTGAGCCAAACTCGCTTCCAAGTGTAACGTGTAAGTTAACGATTGTATATGGATTTGATTTTTTTAATGACGTTGAATTTAATTATTTTTAATTTTATTTGTAACTATTTTCTTAATTCCATTTTAATATTTTAATGAAATTAATTTTATGCCTGGAAACATTTGCACGCCTGCAAAGGCAGAATAAGAGATCTTTTTTTGACACTGTTAACACCTGTACCATGCCTTATTTTGACACTGTTAACACCTGTACCATGCCTTATTTTGACACTGTTAACACCTGTACCATGCCTTATTTTGACACTGTTAACACCTGTACCATGCCTTATTTTGACACTGTTAACACCTGTACCATGCCTTATTTTGACACTGTTAACACCTGTACCATGCCTTGTTTTGACACTGTTAACACCTGTACCATGCCTTGTTTTGACACTGTTAACACCTGTACCATGCCTTATTTTGACACTGTTAACACCTGTACCATGCCTTATTTTGACACTGTTAACACCTGTACCATGCCTTATTTTGACACTGTTAACACCTGTACCATGCCTTGTTTTGACACTGTTAACACCTGTACCATGCCTTGTTTTGACACTGTTAACACCTGTACCATGCCTTATTTTGACACTGTTAACACCTGTACCATGCCTTATTTTGACACTGTTAACACCTGTACCATGCCTTATTTTGACACTGTTAACACCTGTACCATGCCTTATTTTGACACTGTTAACACCTGTACCATGCCTTGTTTTGACACTGTTAACACCTGTACCATGCCTTGTTTTGACACTGTTAACACCTGTACCATGCCTTGTTTTGACACTGTTAACACCTGTACCATGCCTTGTTTTGACACTGTTAACACCTGTACCATGCCTTATTTTGACACTGTTAACACCTGTACCATGCCTTGTTTTGACACTGTTAACACCTGTACCATGCCTTATTTTGACACTGTTAACACCTGTACCATGCCTTATTTTGACACTGTTAACACCTGTACCGTGCCTTATTTTGACACTGTTAACACCTGTACCATGCCTTATTTTGACAGTGTTAACACCTGTACCATGCCTTATTTTGACACTGTTAACACCTGTACCATGCCTTATTTTGACACTGTTAACACCTGTACCATGCCTTATTTTGACACTGTTAACACCTGTACCATGCCTTATTTTGACACTGTTAACACCTGTACCATACCTTATTTTATGCAAATAAATAATTATGATTATGTAAGAAAGTACATACCTTAAATTGAAATCTAGTGAGAATCTCTTCCCGCAGCCCTCGAACGTGCACTGGAAGGGTTTCTCCCCGGTGTGGACCAGCTGGTGTCTCTTTAACTTGGAACTCTCTACGAACGCTTTACCTGGACACAACACAGTACAAACATTATTCACAGTCACAAAACATTTATTTAAACACGAAAATGCACTTAAACGTTTTAAATAAAACAAATCAATTTAAAAATATACCATGACTTACATACTTGACTATACTCCGTCCAACCATTTATTTAACTTTTGACATAAGCACGCCTATGTAGTTCCGTAAATATTGAAGTGATGAACCACAGTGAAAAAATGCAATACTTTTTGGGCTCATTGTTAGAAACTGGATGTAGGAATAGCTGTAAGTGTATTATTTGTTCACAAAGTGAGTGTTAGTGTGTTATATGTTCAGAAATCGGGTGTAAATGTGTTATAGTTCAGAAAGTGCTTGTTAGAAACCAGGTGTAAGTGTGCTATGATATTAGAAATTCGGTGTAAGGGTGTGCTTTGTTAAGAAAGTCAGTGTAAGTGTGTTATATGTTCAGAAACCAGGTGTAAGTATGCTATTATGTTAGAAACTCGGTGTAAGGGTGTGATTCGTTCAGGAAGCGAGTAAGTGTGTGTATACTCACCGCACTCTGCACACACGTGTACCCGGGGCCCATGCGTGTGTAAGTGTTTGCGCATGGCCGAGTTGTCGCGGAACATCTTGGAGCAGCCCTTGTGCGGGCAGGCTGTAACACCAGTACGGGTACAATATTATTAGTCTCATCTTCTTAGAAAACAATACATTGTTCAACAAGGGTGTAAACGAGCTGTTTCATCAGCCGCAACAGCAAATGGGAAGGGGAACTCATTAAGTGTATATATTTTTTTTTTTTACGTTTAATAGATCCATGTTTGGCCACTATCTCGCCTGATGTGAAGCGATGATGTGGCCTAAGATGGAGCACATAGATCTAGAGAGAGACGGCAGTTGTGCGGCTGCTCAGACCCGTCTCCCCGATGGTTCACCGAACATCATCCCGAAACACGACTAGATCGCTTGATGGCATTGCTTTGTTCGGTGAGTGGTATTACAACCACGGCCAGAACCTACCACTCCAAAGCGCGTAAGCGGGTTTCATCACGATGTTTTCCTTCACCGTTTTAGAGCGAGCGTGCAGAATCTGCACTTAACTAAGTCATTGGTGCAGGGCCGAGTCGGGATTCGAACCCAGGTGCGTCGGATCGAAAGGCACACGAGTTCCCGCTGAGCCACACTCGCTCTTTATATATATAATATATATATATTTTTTTTCTTTTTTTGGAAATGGGCATACGTTTGACGACATCTCGCCTGATGGAAAGCGAAGATGCGGTCTAAGATGGAGCACGCTCGCCCAAGAGATGCTCATCACTCTAGACTTAAAGAGACACAAGTTGTAGCTGTTTGGTAACAATGACTGTGGCAGAGCGTTCCACTCTTTAGCAGTTCGCATGATGAAGGAATCTGCGAAACGCTTAGTACGGATATGTAGGATATTAATGACGTATTAAAACAATTAAAATTAAAATTCTCTATTGATTTAAGTTACATAAATATGGTACAATATAAATGGAATCTCTGGCTGGTGCTATAGCGTGAGCTGTGTTGCATCTGGCAGTTTCTTCCCCAAATTTAAAACAAACAACATTTAAATTTAGATTACGTTAAAATATAAAATAAGAAATATTTATACAAACTACAAAACAGCTCGTTGGATGTTTGTATTTGTTATTGTGTGTGTGTGTGTGTGTGTGTGTGTGTGTGTGTGTGTGTGTACATGTAATGTGCGACATCAATGCGTAGCACCATCCTCGTAAGAGCTGGGTACGCGTCAATGTCCACGTAGTAGGGTGTATGACATGTTTGTTTGTATGGGTGAAACGATGGCGTATTGCTTACCATCAGGCAAACGAGCAGCTCGTCTCGTCATCCCGTTACATATTTCCGGGTGACGCTCGTCTCTGAAGGGTTAATATAAGACTCCACATACCTATAGTCCTGTCTGAAGACTCGGGCATGGGTTTCTTTAGCCGGATCTTGTGACCGGGGCGCGCGAACTCCGCCAGCTGCTTCGGGTCGGATAAATCTAAACCTGGCACAGAACATAACAATAAGTCATATAAATAATCAAAATATCTATTCTATTATATTATAAATAAATAAATAATAAAATAAAAATTCTTTATTTCGGACAATATACACATCCATATTTTTACAAATAAAACATTAAGATTAAAAAATATATTTATTTTTAAAAATATTATAAAATATATTATGTAATCATGCTAGTATTAACTTAAGTACATTAGTTGTGTAATCCTATTTTGGCCTTATAAACAAGAAATATTGTATTTATATAAATTAGCTAAGACGCTGTTTATATTGCTAAAATAAATTAAAAAAAAATATATAAACCTGGTCGGAGTTATCCGACACAATCATAAAGAGTTTAGCCGTTTCATCCGGCTGTATCTCATGAACCGTGATAGTTACAGTTGAATGTTCACAGATGATGTATTTCTGTTGCCGCTATAACAACAAATATTAAAAAACTTTCTTTTACCGTTTTTTATCTTATATTTTTTTATTATTTTTTTTTATATTTATTTTTTTCAATCAATCGTTTTATTGCAAATACAAATCGTGTACAATCAATTCTATGAGCTCTGAATCTCACACTAGGCTAACTCCTGTGTCGTAGGATTCAGTCTCTTTCATTCGGTATAGCTGTTTACAAAGCGAAACAAATAATAGGTTAGATTTATTAATCAGTGTACTGAATGTGACAAGTGGTAGCAATATAAGTTATTTAATCATATATTATTAGCTAATCCAAATTAACTAACTCAAAAAATGGGGGTAGATATCGAAAAAGTAAGAGAAACGCACTGACATGGATCACCTGCCTACCGACCGGTGCCGAATGGGAGTCGTGTATGTGAGTGTGTGGGTGCGTCTATTGTGTCAGTAGTTAGGTAGGTAGTATATATAATTAACTCATTTTTATATCCATTGAAACTATTTGTTTATTTTTCGGCAAACATCTGAGTTCGAGCAAAGGGGTACGGTACGCTCAGGCGTACACGCACTGTAGGTACGAAGCTACAAGTACATAGCCGGTCACCGACGGCGGGTCGCGCGTCGTTACACGTGCCGCGTCAGAAGAGATAAGAGCGGCGCGATAGAAAGAGAGGCGCTCTGTAGGTTAATATGACTGGTAGGTATGCAGCGCTACGCGAGCTGAATTGAACTTTATTGCGTCATAGCAAGAGTCGCTATTTGTTTAAATTTCTTTGTGGAGTGATGCTTCTGTCCCTTAGTATTCTGTGGTACGCTGAAAACTATCCCTGAGCTATGATGCTGAGCCTACCCCTTAATGCCAAATTATAAACGCATTGTAGTTAGGTTAACGTTTGTGGCAATAAAATTTTCTTTCTTTCTTCTTTCTACAAGAAACCTACCACGTTTCTAGTAAGATTATGGCCCATATTGTCAGGAAGGCCCACACCCCAGCAGTGGGCCGTGGGATGACGTTACCTGGCATTGGTTCCGTTCCTAGTATATTCTTCTTTCCTGTCATATACTCCGTGTAGTCGGGATCTGGTTCAGGATTGGATCCGTCATCTGAAAATTAATAATATACTATATAGGACTGAAAACCGCATTAAAATCCGTTCAGCAGTTTCCGAGTTACAAACAAACTGACAAAAATTATAGAATCCTCGGATTAAAATCAAATCATATTTTTTATGGATTGTATTTAACTGTACCTCAATTTATTCCCGTTTTTCCGCCAAATATACTGATTGTGCACCAAAATATGTTCATTGAAATATTTCATAATGAGCACCTATTTTATGAATATTACATGTTCGCGGCGTTGGGGTGGCCCAAGGGCCACCTTCGCCGCACCTTAACCTACCGAGGGTTGCCCATTAGACGTTTCGAGTCCTAAAAACAGACCAAATTTGGTGCACAATCAGTATTTTTGGTGAATGATTAAAAATTATCCATTCTTTATTGCCAGAATGTTGTATACAAAGATGATAAATAATAAAGATAATTCCAAACATTCTACCATAAAACACAGATAACTCTCGAATTGAAGTATATCGTATTTGACTACAATTGTTTCTGTCATTTAGATTGAAATCAAATTACATAATCGCAATTTTATAGGAAATGTTCATTAGCGATCATCAAATTTATTTTTATTTCAACGGAGCTTTCGTTGATATTTGACTGCAACGAATGGGTTATGTGATTGCAAAACCATCATCGAAACAAACAAAATAAACAATTTCATAAGTCTAAACTAAAAAAACAGCTTTTATGACTTAAATGAATATATGACTTTTAAAAACACCTAATTATTAATTAATGTTAATGTTAAATTTGTTTTGTAATTTTGAAACAAACATTTAACGCTTATGATGAAACTTACAGCCAATAACGGATTAACATTTTATGGATGTATCCTGCATTTAACAACGACTATCACTAAATGTATATTTATATAAAATAAACTAATATTTGTAACAACTTAAACATAATACAACATGTATAAATAACAATATTACTCTTCTTAATTAACTCTTCATACTGTTTATATATTTATTTTTTTCTTTTTATAATTATGTTTTCCTGTGTTTTTTTATTTTGTTATGATTGTGGTCGTCAAATAAATGTTTTTTTCTTTCTTTTCTTTTTCTTTCTTTCTATTACCCTAATTATAGTGTTGTGTGAAGTTTCACCTACGTACTTTGTGTTTGTTTGTGAATGTGTTTGTGTGTGTGTGTTTCAGTTTGGTTCAATCCTCGCGATACCTCATCGCGCTCATCAAGGACCTCAGTAACCTCCCGTTTGAAACCAAATACTATAATACTGCCTGAAATAAATGAAATGAAATAAATTATGATGATGATATGATTTTGGAATAGTATCGTACCGTCGTCCTCCCCCGTGGCCCACATGGTGACGGAGAACTCCCCCTCCATGGTCTTGATCTGCACCTGCTTCTGCTCCCAGCGGCGCGCCGCCCCGCGCCCCGCGCCGCCCTCCATCAGCCCCATCGGGACCTCGCCTAGAAACGTACCAAGCACAGCTATGGAATAATAAATAAATAAACACTGGTGGTAGGTTTCTCGTATGCGAGAGGCCGTCTGGGTGGGTACCACCACTTTGCCAGTTATTCAGCCGCCAAGCAGTAGTGCGCAAGCATTACTGTGTTCCGGTTTGAAGGGCATTGTAGCCAGCGAAATTACTGGGCATTATGAGACTCAACAGCTAATTGTCTCAGTGTGACGAGCGCAGTGCAGCGCCGCGCAGGATTTCGCAAAACAAAGTTCTGTGTGGTGCTGTTATTGTTATGGGCTGGCGAATTGCTTACCATCAGGCAAACGACCAGCTGACCGTCTCGTCATTCAGTTACATAAATAAATAAATAAATAACGCCCAATGATCACATACATAGATCCTGGCCCCTAACTAGGATTCCCTGTATCTAGGGAACCAGGAACTATGAGGACCATGGTCCCACAACACACAGACACGAAACAAATGCTTGCGCTTTTTTTTAATCTGTGCACAAACATTTGTCCCGTCGCGGGAATCGAACCCGCAACCTCAGTTATGTTTGAGATTTGAGCCAACCTGCCCAACCACTACACCACAGAGGCTGGAATGGAACACCTTACCAGCGTCTGTTTCCCGATTCTTATAATTTAGGTTTCTTTTTATGTAACTGATTGACGAGACGAGCTGGTCGTTTGCCTGATGGTAAGCAATACGCCAGCCCATAACAATAACAGTTTCCGTGTTTCCTCGAATCAAGGAATCGCCAAGTTGTCATAGTGAATTAGGACCCTGGTGAGACTGCAGTCAAATGCTAGCCTATCAGGTAATTAAATTATTAATTAAAAAAAAGACGTGTGGCACTCGGAGACTGCCGCGGTAAAGCTATTGCATAGCATTCGGAGTGGGGGGTGTTAGGTTATTTTCGTTACGGAATTTCTGGATTCGGTCTCCACGCTCAAGGCCCGCGATAGAAGCTATGCAATAGCTTAACCCTTACTAACACACACATCATCATCATCAGCCCATCACGTTCCCACTGCTGGGACACAGGCCGTCTCTCATAGAGAGAGTATGGGCCATAATCCGCCACACTGGCCCAGTGCGGGTGGATGTCACATGTCTTTGAATTTTTGTGATAAATTCTTGGTTCTCCGGTTTCCTCACGATGTTTTCCTTCACCGTTTTTAGAGTGACTGTTAAAACCGCACATAACTTAAGAAATTCAGTGGTGGCTAGCGGGATTCGAACTCGGGAGCGTCGGATCGAAAGTCGCACGTGCTGCCACTGAGCCACACTCGCCTTTCGTCATTGTAATAATTGACGTTTATTAGTGCGTCTGTGATGCCAAAAATGAATTGGTCTTTGGACCTTTGAACTTGAACGGATTTTGATATGCAGGTACTTAAGGTCCTGGAAAAGGACCAAACATCCATCCATCTATCCTCATTCGCATGTAATTGTAACTTACCGATAGGCATCAAGTGATGTATATTATTCGCTGTGCTGTTGTTGCGCTGCTTGCCGCGCCCTCTGTAACCCAAAAAAGATATTAAGAACGGACAACCCATTGAGAAATTAAATTTTTGAACCTGACTGAACAATTTTCAAAAAATCCTAGAGTCAAAGTCACAATCTCTTTATTCATTTTTGTGGTCACAGACGCACTTAGAACGTCAATTATAACAATGACTACCACCGTATCGGAAAAAGAACCACTACTCAGAAGATACGGCAAGAAACTGAGGGGCATATTTTGGAGATTTTGTTACAATATTTTATTTTTCTACAATGTTATGTTTCTTATGTACCAGTTGGTTACTTTGCAGAAGTGGAATGTTCCAAGCATCTTTGTCTTCTATGTAATTACGAACAGTATAGTATGCTTTTCTCATTAGAACAGTCTTAACGCGTAATTTGAATTTACTTTCTGTGAGCTCCGTTATACATTTTGGAATTTTATTATTAAAACGTACGCAGTTGCCCATGAAGGACTTACTCGTTTTACTCAGTCTAAACCTAGGTACAACAATCCTATCCTTATTTCTAGTGTTTATGTTATGGTGGTCACTATTTACTTTGACTAAAACGCAGTTTTTAGATTCTCCGAAATTCAACCGATGTTTTCTAAGAAAACTTCCTCACTGCAAGGGAATAGGTACCTACCCTGAAAGTCCCAAAATTTTGCCGCATCCTGTATAGAGAATAATAATAATAAACAAAAAAAAACTTCATTTTTTTTATGTAACTGTATGACGAGACGAGCTGGACGTGTGCCTGATGGTAAGCAATACGCCAGCCGATAACAATAACAGCACCACCCAGAACTTTGTTTTGCGAAATTTTGCGCGGCACTACACTGCGCTCGTCACCTTGAGACAATTAGCTGTTGAGTCTCATAATGCCCAGTAATTTCGCTGACAATGCCCTTCAAACCGGAACACAGTAATGCTTGCGCACTACTGCTTGGCGGCTGAATAACCGGCAAAGCGGTGGTTCCCACCCAGACGGCCTCTCGCATACGAGAGACCTACCACCAGTTCAATTCTGATGTATCTTCGAAGTCCAAGGTCAAATATCGATGAAATTTATATGGAAAACACTTCGTAGCTATACTGAACCCAACGCAAAATTTTCCAAATCAGTTAATAAATGACGGAGTTCTGAGGTAACAAACATAAAAGTAATCTAATTGAGAACTCATCCTTTTTTGAAGTCGGTTACAAATAGCAAGTATGCAACTTTGGCACCATGTAAATAGAACTATAACCTAATTAAATCATTATATATATATTTTTTTTTAAGCCCCAATTCAAAAAGGGGTGTTATAAGCTAAACCACTATGTCTGTCTATGGCACCGTAGCGCTTAAACGGGTGAACTGATTTAGATGCGGATTTTTAATTTGAAAGCAGGTTTTCTAGCGGTGGTTCTTACACATATTTCATCAAAATCGGTTGAGCCGTTTGTTACTTTTTAAAGGTCAGTGTCAGTGGTTTATGTATTTTTGTTCGGGTGGAATCTTGCAAGTTGAATCAGAACCACTTCCTCTTATCCTACGGAGTTGAAATTTTGCATACTTGTCAAAGTCCGATGACAGCAATATTATGGTGACAGCTGATCTGATGATGGAGACGGAAGGGCAATGGAACTCTTTGATGGATAATCGTAAACTACTAGTGTTTGGGCTCCATTTAATCAGCTCGCGGTTCCGATTACGAATTTGTTAAAAGTTTTGAAAAATATATTTTTTAACAAAAACCTAATTTTCAGTACAAACTTCAATTGATGACAGCACAGCTCACATATCGACAGCAGAATCAATGCTTGCGGTTTTTAAATTTGTTAAAAGCTTGTCTTGAAAAAATAAATTTTTCATCAAACTTATTTATATTTTAGTTGTCTGAAATTGTCGTTTTTTACCTGCTAGTTGAAGGCGGCGTCGGGTAGACTGGGTCGTAAGGGCTATCCGAGTTAGTGTTGATGACATCTTCGCCCGATATCCCCGGTAGGATCACCTCCTCGCTGCCTACTGGAAAATGACAATATGTCAGCGATGATGCTGAAAAAATGACGATGATGTGAGATGATGAACAGTGATGTCAAAAATAGATGGTACGCTTTATTGCAAACAAAATTAAAGACAGAACAATTGAAGAAAGTGTTAAAATGGACGGCCTAAGCGAGGTCCAAAGGTTGGAAGAGATCGTTTATAGCGATAAGTCCGCCCGTCGTAGTTTAGTTTGTTACTTGTTTTCATGTTAACTGATTCTTTTTGTTTGGTTTACAATAAAACATTTTGTATCGTGTCACTAATAAAACATGGGATTTAAATAAAAAGTTTTTTAATAAATAAATACGCCCAATGATCACATACATAGATCCCAGTCCCTAATTAGGATTCCCTGTATCTAGGGAACCAGGTACTACGAGGACCATGGTCCCACAACACCCAAACACGTAACAAATCCTTGAGTTTTTTTTCTTTGCACAAATATTTGTCCCGTCGCGGGAATCGAACCCGCAACCTCAATGGTGACATATGACATTTGAGCCAACCTGCCTAACCACTACACCACAGAGGCTGTGCTGTTTTAAGGACCAACTATTTGACTATAAGCAGCAGCTGCGTGGCCAGATGATCTGTGTTTATATGTTGTACATCTGTTGGTGTTTTTTTGCTGTGTCTTCTTTTAATGCTCATGCAGTTCTACAACGGTGATAAAACTGATAAACCTGCTTGACGGTTTTTTTTATGTAACTGAATGACGAGACGAACTGGTCGTTTGCCTGATGGTAAGCAATACGCCAGCCCATAACAATAACAGCACCACCCATCACTTAGTTTTGCAAAATCGAGAATCGTCGAGTCTCATAATGCCCAGTAATTTCGCTGACAGTGACTTTAGTATGGAGTTTTTTTTTTTTTTTTTACGCTTAATTGATCTATGTTTGGCCACTATCTCGCCTGATGTAAAGCGATGATGTGTCCTAAGATGGAGCACATAGATCTAGAGAGAGACGGCAGTTGAGCGGCTGCTCAGACCCGTCTCCCCGATGGTTCACCGAACATCATCCCGAAACACGACTAGGTCGCTTGACGGCATGGCTTTGTTCGGTGGGTGGTATTACAACCACGGCCAGAGCCTACCACTCCAAAAAAATATAATTAATTATCAAATATATTTCATTCAGTTTTTTGGTGTATTATCTTTCCTCTATTTTTGATATTATATGAATTTTTTTGTTCTTCCTATATCTAAGCCCTCCCCCTCTAAGATCCCTGCCCGAGCAATATCATTTTTCTTCTTCCTAATTATTTTTTTAAGATAAGATAAGAAATTCTTTATTGCAACTACAAACAAGATACACAGCTTCGAGTTATTCAGCATGTGCTGGGTTCACATCGTAGATGAGAACGCAGCGCTGTTTTTCAATGTACACCGGCGCTGGTGCTCGAACTGGTTTTCGTCGAGATGGTAGGTGTAGCAGGATACATTCAATACCAGATTATTAACAATGAATTATATTTAAGTCGCAGTAACCAGAAGAGCTTTCAGTATGCTATATTCGAACTAGAATGACAAGGCGTGAGCATAGGGTATATGTGTGTATGAGAGGGTGTGTGTGAGGGAGGGTGAGAGAGGGTGTGTGTGAGGGAGGGTGAGAGAGGGTGTTTAAAATCTTAGGATTTTCGCCTGGCATGCGGTAATGCATTCTTTTAACCTATGCTATTCCACAGCTGGGCAAAGGTCTCCCCCAATTAGGAAAAGCTATTAATGCATTCAATAGCAAAAATGTATAGGGCTTGCACTTATCACTAGAACATGTTACTAATTGTTATATCAGACTTGTTTGGTTGATCAATGTTTTTTTTGTCTATTTTTTTACACTTTATAGATCTATGTTTGGCCACTATCTCGCCTGATGTGAAGCGATAATGTGGCCTAAGATGGAGCACATAGATCTAGAGAGAGGCGGCAGTTGAGCGGCTGCTCAGACCCGTCTCCCCGATGGTTCACCGAACATCATCCCGAAACACGACTAGGTCGCTTGACGGCATGGCTTTGTTCGGTGGGTGGTATTACAACCACGGCCAGAGCCTACCACTCCAATAAATGTGCACATTGACGTAGAATCGTCCCCATAAGATACAAGGATAGAAGAAATTTGATTGCTCAAACAGCTCCGTGGCCCAGTGGTTAAGGCGTCGGGACGGTATTCCGAACTCGCAAGTTCGATCCGTGCCCAAGCAATATAATTTTTCTTCTTCCTGATAATTTAAAATTTACTTTTAAAACTGTATTCATATTATTTATTAATATTAACTAACATACAACATAACTACCTTTATACCCATCGAACAAAGCCATGCTGTCAAGCGACCTAGTCGGCGACCTGTTTCGGCATGATGTTCGGTGAACCATCTCTCTCTAGATCTATGTGCTCCATCTTAGGCCACATCATCGCTTCACATCAGGCGAGATAGTACACAAACATAGATGTATTAGGCGTAAAAAAAAAATACAACTATTTTCATATTATTTATTCTTTATTTTATTATTTTTCATTCTTTTTTGTGCACTTTGATGTTTGAGCACAGAATACTAAGGGACAGAAGCATCACTCCGCAAAGAAATTTAAACAAATAGCGACTCTTGCTATGACGCGATAAAATTCAATTCAGCTCGCGTAGCGCCGCATACCTACCAGTCATATTAACCTACAGAGCGCGTCTCTTTCTATCGCGCCGCTCTTATCTCTTCTGACGCGGCACGTGTAACGACGCGCGACCCGCCGTCGGTGTCCGGCTATGTACTTGTAGCTTCGTACCTACAGTGCGGAGTGTACGCCTGGTTTGAATCAGAGGCGCAGAAAGTAGAAATAAGTAACAAGTTATTTACCTTCTTCCAAATGTTGCATGCCAATGACCTGCTCCTCCACTTCTTCGTATTGGTCGTCGGTGATGTACTCCTCATATTGCCCCGCTTCGATTTCTTCGTACTGGAAGAGAAGAGTCCTTTATGTACAGTCCGCACTGGGTCAGCGTGGTGGGTTATGGCCCATACTCTCTCTATGAGAGAAGGCCCGTGTCTCAGCAATGGGAACGCAAAGGCTGATGATGATGACATATTTACTAACAAAACCTAGACTTCTCATAGACAAAAAGCTCAATGGTGACGATGCGCTGGTTAAGACCAAGCTTCAGAGTCTTGAACATCGACGCAAAGTTGCCAGTTTATCGATCTTTTACCGGATACATTTCGGAGAGTGTGCGCCGGAATTACATGAACATATTCCGCCATCCCCATTCTATCACCGGACGACCAGACGTACGGCAAGCCGTCATCAATTTATGGTTGACATCCCCTCTGCTACACCAAGCGCTTCGCTTCGACCTTCATAATGCGAACGGCCATGGAGTGGAACTCTCTGCCGGCATCTGTGTTTCCGGATAGCTATAATCTGAGTGTCTTTAAGACAAGAGTGAACAGGTTTCTTCTAGGCGAGCGTGCTACATCTTCGACCGCATCGTCACTTAACAACAGGTGAGATAGCGGTCAAACGCAAGCCTATAAATAATAAAAAAAGAAAAATACCTTAACTCCAACTTGGTCCCCGTCATCAATTTCCACCATTCCATGAGTCCCGACTTCCACCTCGCACATTATCTCCTGGTTCATCATAATGGAGCCGCCTGTGTACCTGTGAACGAGGTCATTCATAATCATTAATCTTGCTGGGTGCGTAAAGCAGACTTACTGGTTATAGAAAAAAAAAAGTCCTCTGAAGCCAGGGCTGGTTGTTAATGCTTGAAAGCTTTGATAACCAGCAGGTGGTAGGTTTCTCGTATGCGAGAGGCCGTCTGGGTAGGTACCACCGCTTTGCCAGTTATTCAGCCACCAAGCAGTAGTGCCCGAGCATTACTGTGTTCCGGCTTGAAGGGCATTGTAGCCAGCAGCACAGTTACTTGCTAGTGATTGATTTTGGGATTAGGATGTGGACTTTTTTTACTAGCCTATACTGTCCTGCTGCTGGGCATAGGCGTCCCCCCTGCTTATTACTAGAAAAAAAACAAAATCTCTTTAATCAGTTGTCGTCACAGATGCACTTATGAACGTCAAATTATCACCATGACTACCACCGTATCGGAAAAAGCACCACTACTCAGAATACTCAGAAGCAAGAAACAGATGGGCAATTTTTTTTAGATTTTGTTAAAAATTTATTGTTTTCTACAATTTTGTTTCTTATGTACCAGTACTTTGCAGAATTGGAATGTTCCAAGCAAAAAGTTAGACAATGCTAATTATAAATACTAATCATGATGGCTAATGCAATATTTTGAAAGTGATTGGGATTGGTGCTTGAGACAACAGCCCTAGTCTCATAACGCTCACTGATTTTTAAGTAATCTAAGGCAGTGTGTTTTATTGTTTTAATGACTTTTTACATATTATTCTAAGTTTTAGCCCAATGGTGCGCTACACAGGGCTAAGCCAAAATTAATTCTCTGATCATAGTTTTAGTGATTATAATTTATATATGTTAGTCTGTAAGGTGTATAATTTGAGCCTCTGATGCTTTTATTTTGTAATACATAAGAGTCGGGGGATAATGTCATTTATCTTCAGGTGACTGTGTGAAGAGTCACAATCCAAAAACATAATAAATAATATAAATATCCTTATGTAGTTGCAACAATATGTTGTTGATAATAATTTAAGTGATTGTGCTATTTCTTGTTTCCAGGGTCATTTGGGTTATTGACCATTTTATTAATTACTAAACCATAGACAATTTAGACACAGTTTTACAAGGTCCTAGATTTTAAAGACAATATATGCTTACTTTAATCTAATAGGCAGTTAGTACTTACATTTTTTGTGTTCAATATCTTAGCCAAATGTTTATGAAAAAAATATGTGGCTGAATGCTAAATTGCCTTTGCCATCAAAACGTCACTCGAAACAATGACAAAACAACTTGTTTATATTTTCGATAGCAAGTTATTTTGTAGGCAAAACTGGTTATTATCATTACATTGGAATAATATACGTGTTTTTGTTGTCCAGTTATTTTTAGAATCTAGTTAACACTTACACGGAGTACGGAAAAGTTAATTAGATTCGTCACAACTGTGACTGGCTGGCAATAGGGAAGGCTCAAAGGATGCAATAACAGTTTAGACAACAAAAAGAGCTATTGGACCTCCCGGAGAGTGACTAAGTAGAGATATAGAGCACTGCATTAGACAAAAACAACTATGTAGACAGGTGCGGTGCACGGCGCTAGCCCATCCGACAACCGGCCCGGCCCGCGTTCCGTACCGATTTTTTAGATAATTATAAAACGACCACGCTAACCACTGCACGCACCAACTCCTCCTTGTATGTCCTTCATCCTCTTGCTATTTGAAACACGCCCAGCAACATAAATTCACAGAAAACACGAAACACTTGTTACGGCACGTCAAAAAGTACGAAGTTTTCGGAAGAAATAATTTACCTCTATTTATCTTGTAACAAAGCACCGACGGCCCCCAGGAGACAAATATGGACAACGATCTTGGCACACGATTTTTCGACACAATTTTTACTGCAATCTATACAACGGTATCCAGTGAAAAAAAGTTTGTTATTTAGGCCCAAAAATATTTGAAATTTACGCGAAAATGTTTATAAAATATGTCCGACTAAACATGGCGTCCAAAGATGTCCGACCAAATTCAATATGGCGATGCAAAATGGACGCCCGTTCCTCGACCACTCGTGCACGAGAACTCCGTTGAGAAAGAAAAGTAGGCGAGAAACGTCAGTTTGAAAAAAAAATCTTTTACCTAATATTGCCAGTGCAAAAACTCAAAGTCAGTCTATCTTTCAAAATATTCAAAATGTCTATCTTTCGAAATTGTTTTGTTCTGTTATCATGATTTTCTAGAGCTTTTGTTGTTTTTTAATACAGAAAAGAATATTCATATGTCGCGTCAATGAACGTGCAACCCGTTTATAAAAATGTCCTTCTTCGTATGAAAGCTTTGGTGAGTTTGATTCATTATAAATATGTAATAACGCCTAGACCTCACACAGTTTGTCGAATTAGTCGTCCTAGGTTTCGAATGTCCGATGCCGTTATTAAATATTTATAATTTCCTTCTTGCCGTGAGGTTTAGTGAAAATAGCAAAGCTTTGCTTAGATGTCGCTACTAGCATAAGTAGTAAACAAAGAAATTGACAATATTGTAGATTTGCTTGCACCTCGTTGTTCAAGTATTATATTTTAAATAACTATATTAATCGAGTTTTGACGAACAATCCCAGTCAACAATAGATTAGCTACTGCACGTTAACAATAATTACAATTAATTAAAAACAAATGTTTTTTTTTAAATTTAGTTTCATCATTAATTACCGGAAATTTCTGCCGGAAAAGTCATACTTACCTTTGATATGGAATTAGGAATGCAGGCAAAATAATGCACCGTTTATTGACAATTATTTTATTTAGTTTTTTTATTCGTTTTTGCCAAACGATCAGCTGATCGTCTAATGGCGCTGAGCCCCAATCACATGATGCGTGCCATTTCAAAACTTTCAAATCACCGTGAGGACAAATTAGCGGGGGGGTGGGAGTGTTGCTTCTTTACGTAGTAATATTTAGTTTTCTTTGCTACTAGGCTTTGTTTGTTTTCTACTTAGTACACATGCTAGTAGCGACATCTACGCTAAGCTTCCTGTTTGGTGATGCCCGATTTATTACTGTCAATTATAAATGCCGACAAGCTTACTGTCAATTTTCCACCCGACCTTGCGTTAGCTAGCGTTATACTCCTGCTACGTCTGCGTTAGTGATCGTATTCAATTTTGCTCCAAATTGTTCTACTATATAGTATTCTGGGAACCCTGCCGCACGGTATTTGCCTTATAGTTTTGAAGTACTTTTTAAGCTATTGCATTGCTTCTATCGCGGGCCTTGAGCGTGGAGACCGAATCCAGAAATTCCGTAACGAAAATAACCTAACACCCCGAATGCTAGGCAATAGCTTTACCGCGGCAGTCTCCGAGTGCCACACGTCTTTTTTTTTCATAAAGCCTAAATTCATAGTATAATACATAAGTAGAACTTATTTGTGCTACTACATAACATACTTTACCATCGTACTACACCAACTATATTTATTGCTTTTTTATGAGGTATAATTAAATAAAACAAGGGTAACAACTTACTAAATATATTTTTGGTTACAAAAGACTATAATATAGTGAATTGACAAGACTAAAATTAACTAACTACTTACTTACTTTACTTTTTGTAAACCCAGTTACATTGTTTAAAAAAAAGAATATATACAAAGCTTGGGTTGTACTTCTCCGGAGCTTACAGAAAGAATGAGTCCGCAGTTTCGCACCTAGTAGAGCTATCGCATAACAATGCGTCATACGATTAAATATTTCAAAATAAGAAAGCATATTTGATAATGAATACTAATTCGCATGCTTGGTGAAACAAGAGATTAATTTATTTTTCTTCTCACTTGATACCTATTTAGCGTTCATATATATTCATATTAATTTTCAAAAATAGGTACAGCTGGACATGCAAAGATTCCTAAAAAAAAAGTATGTTTTGCCCTTACATCAGTAACAATGCTTGCATTCTAAAAATGCATAGTAGACAGAAATGTATCAATACCAGTTTTGTAATATTGTAGAAAAAATATTACCATAAATTTTCAAAAATTCAGTTAGATGCGCAAAGATTTTTCAAAAATACGTTTTTGAATTTACATTAGGATTACAGAAAATATCCTTAATCGTTTGTAAATATACAGCTACCTACCAGTCATACCTACCAGTCATATTAACCTACAGAGCGCCTCTCTTTCTATCGCGCCGCTCTTATCTCTTCTGACGCGGCACGTGAAACGACGCGCGACCCGCCGTCGGTGTCCGGCTATGTACTTGTAGCTTCGTACCTACAGTGCGGAGTGCGCTAGGCCTGGTAAAACTTTCAAAAATTACAGTTACAGTGTTACTATGACGATGTAGTTAGTTACTTTTATATGGGAAGAGCCAAGGGTGGCTAACAAGTAGACAGCCTTCTTGACCCAAAACTAGAGATGCTGATGTGTTGCCATTCTACAGCTCTGCAGAAATTACTTTTGAACGAAGCTCATTCCTATATTGGCAAGTATGAGACTGCAACTTCCAGGACTGTGAAATATTTTTTGCGGTGATGAAAGTTCCAATGATAGAATCCAGATGCTGGAATAAGTTGAAGTAGTCCATTTCATCCTTCTTAAGCTCTGCGGAAAAACTTTTGAAGGTAGGAGTAATAATCCCGACTGCGACTGCCAGGACTTTCTAATGAGTCAGTTCATGGTTTTAGGATGTAGACGAACTTAGACAACTAGAGTAAGACACTAAGTGATTGGGTTGACTAAAAAGTTGGTTGAACCTGTTATACTATTGTGAATTCCGTTAGTGAGAGCAACGTATGAACATATCAAACATCGCAACATGAACTTGATCAGAGACTTTCCTTTCTTTATTCTGATTTAAATTCAGAAGAAAAGAAAATTGACAGTGACTTGGAAAGCCCGTTCGATTAGAGATCAACAAGGGGAAGAACCTTAGATTATTTAAGAACAAAGTATACACAAATTGCAATAACAACCTCCTTACATAGCCACTCATGTACCCACACAGAAACACACACACGCGCGCACATACACACACATACATTGACACCCTCATCCTCTCACACCATATTATTATTTGCATACCCTCAAAACAATAAACATATACTTATCTTAATATCAATTTGCTACAAACTTAACATTATACAACTAGCACAGACGAATAATGCAATGATATCCATTCAAATATCTTATATATTTCAATAAAATCACAGTTAAAATAGCAGATTATTGTTAAACTTACCTTTATATAAAACTGCTTTATATTCTACCTGTTACAAATCCATGCAAGCGCAATTTCTGTTTGTCAAATCGAAATGATACAGATCTTGGCGACCCATTTCGATAGCCTAAGCGATCGCCTAGCCTAGTTTGGGGTCCACCGATAAATCTAACATTTAATCAGTGCATGTATAAATCAATATGTAATTTAATTGTATAGCGGATTTGTGTAAATTAGGAAAATAAATCATTATTATTATTATTATTATTATAAACTAGTCAGGCACTTTCAAGTCCCACTGTCATAAATCGCACACAAAGATAACTCAGAAAGCATGTTATTCAACATCGCGTCGTCTCCTTTTCCGAATGTGTATATCTCTGCCTGGAAGTGTTTCATGAGAATGCCATTTTAACCAACAACCACCGAAGCACATAGCCTCGTCGCAGGTGGCGCATTCCAAATATACCATTTTTTTAATATTATTCCGAGCACAGACAAGACATCGCTTTCGGGTTGTCCTGGTGAGGTGTTTAGGAACATGAACTACGTCCTTCCTAAGCCGCATGTCTATTTCGACAGTTGCCACTTCTTGCTGTGGTAAGTGGCGATGAGTCTCCACGAGAGAATTAGCAAGCTGTTCTCGGAAACTTCTGTGAGTGATGAGAGGCATTTTTCGACGCTTCAAAGAACCCAGCAGAAGAATAAACGCATTGTGCACACTAATGTTAATCAACCTTTTGAAAGTTTTCATATACCACTTCAAGCATCTCTTTCGCTCCAATAAATACATTAAGAGTTTTTGATCTTTAAGATCAACCCCTCCCATTGTATTATTGTAATCTTTTACAACAATGGGCTTCACGATATCCCGACCAGACTTACGAACTACGTAGGTTTCCTTGTCGTGGTAGGTGGAGATCATAGTGACCATTCTCGTGTCTTTCCATGCAATGCATGAAACGTCACCAGAGTGGCGAGCTATGATGGTCCCCTTCGGCGCATCCTTCGGAGCATTCTTGATCTCGTCCGGTACGTTACTGCGGTTTGGACGCAATGTTCCCAGACAATCGAACCCTAGACTCTTCAGGTACCGCGCCAACGCTGGACTATTGTAATAATTGTCAATAGTCACGCAGTGTCCTCGATGCTCTAGACCTTTCAGCAAGTCCATTACCACTTGCGTGCTTTTGCTGCCCAACGCCACGCAAGAGGCAATGAGATGGTTTTGATCGTTGTTTTTCCCCGTGTAAATTTCAAATCTGTAAAGATATCCAGTCCTCGACTCGCAGAGTTCAAAGGACTTTATACCAATTCGGGGAGCCTTTGTCTTTATTGTTTGTATCCAGGACAAGCGGCCCTTGAATAAAGTCAAAGATTCATCTATGGCTATCTCGGGATGCAGATTGTACAAGTTCTCAAACCTATCATTCAAATGACTGAGTATTGGTGCGATTTTCCGCAACTTCGGTGAGATCAGAAACTTTCCACTTTGAGAACACAAATCCAGATTCTCATCAGAATTGTTCATAAAATGAAGGAACTTGTTTAGTAATATGAAGCGGTTGCATGTCATTACTTGCCGGAATTTAGGCATTTCGAGATAACCAACTGTTTTCCAATACTCATGTTGCGATGTTCTGGGGTCCAATCCCATCAGCATATAAATAGCAAAAAGCACGTACATCTCGTCTTTGTTCGTTTCGACCCAACGGGACAGACGAGATGCCGGTGTAAGTTTTTCTGTCTGTATTCTCTTATCGATTACCTGTTTGGCGTACCTATTGGTTTCTTTGGCTATATACTCCATGATGTCTACATTAAAAATATCAGTAAAAGCATCATAGGGTGTATCGTAATCTTTGACAGGCCCTGGGGTAGGACCCGTAAAAACTTCGGGAACACCCTGGAACGTAGCATAGTCTTCACGCCAGTCAAAAACACCAGATGCGCCAAGCAATTGATCGTTGGCGTCATCCATTGCCTTCTCTACCGAAGTTACAATATTACGGACAGGCTCATCCAACTCTTCGTCGTCCGGGATGCCCCTAGACATACCACCGAAGGCAGCGACTTCCTCCAGATGAAACTCATCGTCATAATCTGAATCGAACTCGCTCCCTTCGGCTGCCGTTCCTGCAGAATGTCGTTTAGATTTTGCCTTAACGCCGCTAGGCCCAGGCTGTAATGGGTCAACAACCTGCGCACTAAGAGTTCCAGGAACTTCAGACTCTACCTCTGAGCTCGACAGCGTTCTGCATGAACGGGGTGATGTCTTGAGAGTTCCCAGCGGTGGCAACCCATTCACCCATTGCCTTACGTGATCGTAGTCATCGTCCATAGATGCATCACTGTCCTCGCCGTCGTCCAAATCCCACGCGGCTGCCCACTCCAATGGTGCGACGCTGCGAAAAATAAAAAAATGCTGATTATTTTGATCGGAACACAGACGCATACAGCACACATCTTTTAAATAAGCAGTAGTGCGCAAGCATTACTGTGTTCCGGTTGGAAGGGCATTGTAGCCAGCAAAATTACTGGGCGTCATGACACTTAGGATGCAGCACAATGCAGTGCCGCGCAGGATATATCAAAACAAAGTTCTGGGTGGTGCTGCAACTGTTATGGGCAGGCGTATACATATATTGCAACTGTTATGGATAACCATGAGGAGAACGACCGGCTAGTCTCGTGATTCAGTTACATAAAAATAAGCTCTTACTGTATTGACTGCTCCAACTCCTGCTTAATGCTGAAAGTTTCGTTGATCTTACACGGCAAGTCATCCGGTATGATGACGTTTATGTTATTGCGAGGCCGGCATTTACGGCGCCGTTCCACAAGCAGTGACTCGTTTCTAAAAAAAAAGAAAATGATGCTATTAAAATAGTTTTATGTATATATGGAAACGATGGATTTTAGAATTTTTTTTGTTTGTTTGTTTGTTATCTATAGACTCGGAATTTTAATGTGAATTTTAATGTGGTTTTTAAGGTTTGGTAGCATTAGTCCCAACTTAGATGATAGGGTATGTAACATCAAAATCGGTTGAGTGGCAACGAAGATACAGCTTTATACTGGGGAGGTCTTGCTAAAATAGTCTTGGAAAAAATATGAATATGGGCATCCACTGTCGTTCACGCGGACGAAGTAGCGGGAAAAAGCATTTTTTTTTATAAATGTTACTATAGAAACTCACGGAGGTGACCCCAACGGCTCAGATTTTATCTTGGGCTCGCCTTGTGCGCTATTGGCGATTGGCATGAGACGCTGCCGCACATTTCTTTGGGCCTGCGAAGCGTCTTCTTCGCTGCTGCCGCGGCTACGGGTCGCCTTCCGTGAATGCGACATAAAGCTCTCCTTACTAAAAAAAAATAAAAAAATTATATATTTTCATACACTTGTTCGAAAAGTGACCCTTATTACATCGTTCTTAGGCCATAAACCGAACTTTAACACACACGTGCATAATCATATTTATTACACACTAGTGCATAATAGAATCATCCCTACAAAGTTAAGTTAGTACCTAACTGCAAATTATATGCGAGTGAACAGAGCATTTTCAATTTAACCGGGTAATACAGTTTTTTTTTGTAACTACAAAGAGGTTGTATGCCGCTGAACATTCATTTACATTTTTAGAATAAATAAATGTGACGAAAATAACATTTATTATTATCAAATTATTTATAATTCACAATAATTTGTTGTAAAATATTTGCATTTTATCACTAAAATTATAATTTTGAAGTAGGCTGTATGGCTATAAGCATGTAATCAATCACCTAACATTTGACGCGTGCAAAAAAAAAAGCGCGACATTTTTCATAATTTTCATATTTTGTTTGTATCGCATTTGTTGCACATGTTTGTTTTTTCCTGCCTCTCCTTGTGTTGAAAAAGTGCGCATGAAACTCGTGAGCAACTTGCTCACTACACACTCGGCAGATTTACTGCAACCCACAGCCTCGTGTATAATGAGCAACTTAGCTCACATGTATCATAATATACTATTATTACTACCTACGACTAACGACGTCTTTACTTAAGCAGCTAATCAATAAAAGGTAACTTTTTGAACGATTCAAAATGGCTAGCTGTGTACAGACACACGTGTGTCTCTGAGACACTATGGGGGTACATATCGTTAGAGACGCACGTGTGTCTCTTGGACACTTCTGGGGACGACGCTGATGTGTGTTAGTATTTTTAAACACTTGTTCTTGGAACTAGCGATGGGCGTTGAATCAACGAACTAGTTAAAAAAACCGTCCATCGACTGTCAACGATTCAACTGTTAACCGTCCACAGATTAACCAGTTGAATTCAACGACTAAAACGTACGTAGAAAGAAACGTACCAGTTGACGTTAACGAACGAACGCGGGACAGTTGTCAACTTCTATCTTCTATTCGTTGTTAGACGGATAAATTCGATAGTAGAAGGAAACATTCCTATCTGCATGCAACGGATTGACACATACATTTTGTGACATTTTACAACGTTTGTCGTTCGGTAGAAATAGTGGCATAAATGACGGGTCGCTTGTAAAATAATTTGAACTCTAAGTAGTGCAAACAAGAGTTAATTAAATGCACATGCGCACGGAAAGACGTTTGAAATTTATTAGCGTTAAAAGTTTTATTGTGTTATGTTGATGTTACGTGGGAATAGGATGGCACGATGTCAGTATTATCTTAAAGTGATAAGAGTAAGCAAGATGCAGAAAGCGCGCCAGATTGTCTGACTGGACGTTGCCAAATAAACAGGTTTATACTTGTTTTCTCTAACTTCTTCTTCTTCTAGTCTTTCCTAAGCCTGGAAAAGTATGAAGGGAAGGTCAGCTATAAACCTATGTATTTGTATATTTTACTGGTGGTAGGTTTCTCGTATGCGAGAGGCCGTCTGGGTGGGTACCACCGCTTTGCCAGTTATTCAGCCGCCAAGCGGTAGCGTGCAAGCATTACTGTGTAAGTACTACATTCGATACTACGACTTATATAATGATGTTACGCATAGCTCTGCAACAGACAGAAGCATTTAGAGTTCTTCGAAAATTACATCATTGTGTAACCCGTAAACATAAACTGTAGGTAAACACATTGTGTACAACGCCATTTGGATTAGGTTGTCTGCAAAATCGAATATGGTTAGTCCGACCGTAGACTATAGTTAAAGCTTTAACTAGTTAACAAATTCAACTAGAATATGGTTAGTTCGACTGTAGACTATAGTTATGGCTTTAACTAGTTAACAAATTCAACTAGTTAATCGACTAGTTGACGGAGGTTGATTAAACGGTCTAGTTTCGTTAACGAAAAATACGTCAACGACCCATCGCTACTTGGAACCCCTACTATGTTTTCCGTGCCCTTACTGTGTTATTTATGTTGGTAACTCCTTGGTAAATACCACATTACCAGTGTCATAAAATATTATCTGAAATGTTAATTTTAACTTCGTTACACTGAGAAAAAATACCACGAAATGTTAATTTTGTATATAATCGAATTATTTATGACTAAAAAACAAATTAATCATTTTTGCCAAAATTTTAGTAAGCCCTCATTATATGAACAGATATTTTGCTCTATGGTTACCGCCATGCGCCATATTATCCCTTCTGTATTCTGTTTACAAAATTAAATATATCAGATAACCAGTATAAATTTTCGTCTAAACTAATTCCTTAAACAAATTGTTGAAACACACACGACGCAAAATTCCTAGAAGATTTATATAAAATATAAATATAATTCACTTACCCTTTCTTGATACCAGACATTATAAATTTTATTACACTTAAAATTCGGAATAACAACAACTGTCAAAAGGTGTAGGTGGTGCGGCGATGCGGAGCAGAGTGAGTGTGGCCACAAAATATATACTAGTCTATATTTTGTGGTGTGGCAATGTGTCGCGTCGCGGACGCATTCAATTTAATTTAAAGAAAATAAGAATTATTATTACATTTATAACCTAACTTAACTGATAGCATGCTATTGTGCTACTTTATGGTCACTTCAAGGTCACTCCAGCACTCATGCTGGAGTGACCAGACAATCAATCAAAAAGAACTTTTTGAAATAGCGAACTTCGATAGAGACACGCGTGTACCCACAGAACAATAATATTTGTAGCGTAACGGCTTCTCGGCCGGCCGACGCGTGTGTCCCTAGGAAGCAATGACGAGATATCTAACATCTATGCTTTAACTTAACCTCGAAGCCACTCGAAGGTGTAGGAAACGACTTTTAGGACGATGCAGAGCACCAAATTATCCCAAATCCGAGATTAAAATCGTTATCGATATTTATGAGCGTCCATGTTCTTTTATCGACACACGTGTGTCCAAAGACACAGAATAATTAGTAGTGCCAAGAATTTCTGGCTAATATAAATATTATGTTAAATGTTCACAACTTATTACATATTGTCTATTAATAACTTATTATAATTAAACTACGTCTGACTCATTATTTTAATTATATTTATAAAAATAAAAATATTTGACACTGGCTAAATGCAGGAACCATTGAGGTCTTGGAACAAAGCAAAGCCATACATATTAAAGACATTGATTTGACGTTTTGCCATCTGACGTAATGACGTAAGTTGACGTAACAGACGCCCTCTGGTGGCGAAAATCGGTCGGAAAACTCGAACCTTTACCCGTCTTCCTTTTCCTGTGGTTATTTAACCAGCGACAGCTGATTTTTGTGCAAAAATACATAATGGCTGTGAGATTACTCTCCAAATTGAAGGTTCTGCCGGAACTGCGTGGCGTGGCCAATGCTAGTTCAGCTGCAGCGCTCCCAACCGCCACTTTATCGGATTTCGATCAGCAGCACAAGACTCCAGTGATCAGGAAACAGAAGCAAATCCCCGTGGCTCATTATGGTGGAAGGCACGCAGTTAGCATGCTCCCTGGTGGCGGCATTGGTCCCGAGTGTATGGGATACGTCCGAGACATTTTCAAGTAAGATAACCCTATGCCCTAATCCATAAATCTTTACCGTATTAAATTTCACGGTCATCTCCAATGATTTCGAACTTAGCTAATCATTAGCAGACGGTCCGGAGACGGCTTTGATAAGTACGAGAATCAGAAGTCAGAGAATCTAAGCCCATGATAAAATTGCGATAAAGCGCAATTTACTGATAGCAAGCATACATGTATCTCCTGATTTTTTTATAATATATGCTGAGATTTAATGGTGATATACAACTGCTCCGACCATGTAACATTTAAATATGTTAATTAACTAGCTTCGCCTGTTTTCCAGGATAAAAAGTAGGTAGCCTATATGTTAATCCAGGGTATAAGCTATCTCCATTCCAAATTTCACTCAAATCTGTTTAGCCATTACAGAATGAAGAAGTAACAAACATACACACACTGACATTCAAATATGCGCATTAATAATATTAATATGATCTAAATTTTTTTATATGATCATGTATTTGAAAGGTTAAAAGATATGTGTACCAAAATAAATTAATTTTAATAGAACATACTAAAGTAATGATATAATATGATTTTAAATAATGAGGAAGATAAAAACTGATATTACTTGGGCATGGTTCGAACCTGCGTCTATGGAATACTGTCAACGTTTTTTAAATCCTGAGATTTTCACCTTGCATGCGCTCATGCATTCAATATCAGAAATAATATCATAGATAGATAGATAAACACTTTATAATTTACCTTAAAGATAGAAATTAAGTACAAGTTAAATGTTAAGAATGGTGTAACAATGGAAAAATTACATGAATCTTATTGCTTAAAGAGATCTCTACCAGATAACCTTTTGATGGAGAGGTATAACAAAACATAAACGGACGGTGGTAATAGAAATTATAATAGATACCTATTAGGGCTTACATATGATACAAAATATAATACTAATTACTTATATGGACAATTACACAAATAAACTTACTATACCTAATTAATATACATAAATATGTACATCTTTACATACATACAATATATAATTATTTTATTTTTAACGGGCGAATGCCTTTATTACTGAAAACAAACTACACTCTACTTACTAAAAATAAACTAACTACATACAAGGAGAAGCAATTGGACAACCCATAGACCATTAAAGGCCTATAGGTAGCTCAAATGCTCCAACCCACTACCAGTTGGCAGCGTACCCAAGATGCTGGCAGTATTGCCTTGTTGGATTGCAATACTGATACGTTGAGCCAAATAAGTCCCAGCATTTTGGCCACACGTCGCATCGATCAGGCGCTCTGACAGACTTTTGAAAATACAATGAGCTTCCGGTCCCCACGGACCCAAAGTCTCCACACCAAACGGCTCAAATATGTAATATAAATATAAATATATTATATATATATATTTATATTACATGCATATTACATTTTTTATATAATAACTATACTAAAATAACTAACTATACTATAATAACTATAACTATAACTATACTATAATAACTATACTTATAGATACGTCGGAGCTCCCGTAGACTTCGAAGTTGTGGACATCGACCCAAATGTGGACAATGATGACGATGTACAGTACGCCATCACCACCATCAAAAGGAATGGTGTAGCACTCAAGGTAAATGTCTTGCAACTGTATTCTTGAACAACACTTATAGAAACACTTGGCTAAGTAACGTAAACAATGAGGATGTTACGAATACATGCAAATTTCGAGACTATCATTATGATTAATAGGGAATGTGAAAACTATCAAAAATTAGGTACTTTTCAATGTCATTAAAACTAAACAAAGAAGAAGAAAGTAGATTCAAATTGAGTGTGAAAAATATTCTAATGAAAAAAGCATACTATACAGTTAGTAATTACATAGAAGACAAAGATGCATGGAACATTCCGCTTCTGCCAAGTTCCCAACTGGCACATAAGAAACATAATATTGTAAAAACAAACATAAAATATTGTAACAAAAGTTCTAAAAAATATGCCCCTCAGTTTCTTGTCGTATCTACTGAGTAGTGGTTCTTTTTCCGATACGGTGGTAGAGTCATTGTAATAATTGACGTTCATAAGTGCGTCTGTGACGACAAAATTGAAAAAAAAAAGAAAAAAACTAAATGGTCATACGTTTGACGACATCTCGCCTGATGGAAAGCGAAGGTGCAGCCTAAGATGGAGCATGCTTGCCCATGAGATGCCTATTCACTCTAGATTTAGAGAAACAAGCAAATACATAATATAATGGATAAACATGATTTGTTTAAAAAAACAAAATTGTTACTGCCATTTAAAATTATATAGAAATTGCAATAGCTTAAATGTCATGTCACACTCTTTATGTGCTATAATGGTCCACGCTGTGCTAAAGCGAGTGTTAATTCCGCACATCATTTTATGAAGTCAGTGGTGCGAGGCCGTTGAAAAGCTTATTTCGTTCAATAAATAAAAGAAACTACATTGTTGCAGGGCAACATCGAGACCAAATCCGAAGCCTCCTATGTGACCTCCCGTAACGTGGCTCTCCGGAATGAGCTAGACATGTATGCATATGTGATGAACTGCAAGTCGTACCCCGGAGTTGTCACCAGGCATAAAGACATTGATGTTGTTATTATCAGGTAAGAAAAGAAAAAGAAAGAAAATCCATTTATTCAACACACATAAACGACAAACAAAGATAAAACAGACCAAAATTATTAGGGCACCGTCCAACACAAACACTCGAGAGCCAATTAAATATTACACAATTTATCATCATCATCATCATCATCAGCCCATCACGTTCCCACTGCTGGGACACGGGTCTTCTCTCATAGAGAGAGAATGGGCCATAATCCACCATGCTGGCCCAGTGCGGGTTGGTGGATGTCACATCCTTGAATTTTTGTGAAAAATTCTTGGAAATGCCGGTTTCCTCACGATGTTTTCCTTCACCGTTTTTGGTGCGAGTGTTAAATCCGCACATAGCTTAGGAAAGTCAGTGGTGCGGGGCCAGCGGGATTCGAACTCGGGTGCGTCGGATCGAAAGTCGCACGAGCTCCTACTGAGCCACACTCGCTCATTATATATTATATATTACACAATTATTCACTATTATTAGACAAATAATGTTTCTTCACCATATTAAGAGGGAACGGCACGCTGAAATTTTCATACAAAAAGAGAAAACGTTTTTCTACCCCTAAACATTAACCAAACTCTATGAAATTTGGACATGTAAGAGATGTTATCATTATTGAGGTTTGTAGGTTTTTATTTTTTGATAATTCCTATAGAATTTGAATAAATGGACCCAAAAAACTCGATATTTACTCGAAAATTTTTTTTGAAGTTTGATAGGTTAACTTTAAAAATAGACATAAACTTAAAAAAAGGAAAACCTACAAACCTAGTTTATTCTCCATTTAAGAAATTGAGACCAAAATAAGCAAATTTGGTTGAGATTTAGTGTGGTAGAAACGTTTTCTCCCGAAACGCTAATTTTAACAAAAATCTGAAATTGATACGAATGTAGTTAAATTATTATTATTATTTAGATAATTTATTTAATTTAATTTACGCATTTTCTGCGAGACCGTAAACCATTATTCAAATGCCTAGTGCTCGCTGGCTGCGGCTGTGACATATCCTCTTAATATTGTATATAAAAAAATAAGGTACCTATATAATGTATAAAAGATAATGAATATAATAGAATATAATAATTTATTAACCATAATAACTCAGTTTGTTATTCTAGGCAAGTGTTAATTACAATATTTTTTCATGGCATTAATATACATGGAATTAATAAAAAATTAAATTACATAATTATTAACTTCAAGAATAGGATAGAACTTTTTATAGACTCTATAATATTGTTTGTCACTTTGGGCAAGTCAAATTTACATTATTACATTATTAACATTATTATTAACGGTCATACAATGTATAAAAAATAATGTAGTAAATAATGTTACATAAATAAAGAAAGCCCTATGTTATTAATTCACCAGTTAATTTTCTATGTAACAAATGCGGCAATAAATAATTGATTATGAAACAATATATTTAATTTTTAACCGACTTTAGAAAAAGGAGGAGGTTCTCAATTCGACGGTGTTTTTTTATATTTATTTATTGTATGTTTGTTGCGCGATTACTCCGCCAATTAAAAATTGATTTTGATGATTCTCTTTCTGTTTGGTAGGTCATGCTTCAGAGGTGGTCCCATATACATTTTATCGAAAATGATTCAGCACTTTTTGAAAAAATATCAACAACAATAAATATAAGTTTAGTCTTGAAGTCGGTCCTTGTTTTTTTTAAATTAATTATTTATTATTCATTTATTTCATCCATTGTACATTCATTATATTATTAAATTAATTAATAATTATCAAATTAAATTAAGTAGAGTTCTTATATGCTATCATAGTGGGTATGTGAGGGTGTTTGCAAGTAAAATGTTTTTAGTCTGTTACTGAAAATTTAGAAATGAAATAAACCACATGACACTCCTTTTATTTATCATCACTACATAGTAAACAAAACAAAGTCGCTTTCTCTGTCCCTATATCCCTATGTATGCTTAAATCTTTAAAACTACGCAACGGATTTTGATGCGGCAATATTTGAAACATAACATTTAAACTTAGTGTTAGGTACTTTTAGAGCGTTATTTTTATGAAAATAGTATTTTTCATGTCTAATCTTATGTTTCAAATATTGCCGCGCGAAAGGTCACCTCAAAACTTGTGACGTCATATGTAGGTAGAAAACGACAAACTCTCCGAAATAAAACTTATAAAGAGATTCTAATACGTTTGTGAAGTTTGGGGACTATATTGTAGTAATGGAACGAAAAAATTAACAAAAATATATTTTATGAAAAGCAAAAACGTAAAATAAACACAAGCTTGACTCACGGCATTTGCCTACAAATGACGTCACGCGCTGTGGTAGTTGTTTCATTTGAGATGAAGAACAGATTAAAAATGTCAGAATTATTTATTGATTTAAATGATCATTCAATTATTATTTCACAAAAATATTGATTGAATGATCTTTCTGGTTCGACGAGCATTCGTTATAACTACATTTTAGATTTTTTTCGATTACTGTCCTATCCCCTATTCCAGACAGAACACAGAAGGTGAATACGCCATGCTGGAGCATGAGTCAGTGCATGGAGTCATCGAGTCCATGAAGGTCGTCACCGCCAGCAACTCCGACCGGGTCGCGCGGTACGCCTTCGAGTTCGCCAGGAGGAATAACAGGAAGAAGGTAAGACAGCTCGTCATCATCATTAGGACAATGCTCCCACAACATGCTTTCACTGGTGGTAGGTTTCTCGTATGCGAGAGGCCGTCTGGGTGGGTACCACCGCGTTGCCAGTTATTCAGCCGCTGAGCAGTAGTGCGCAAGCATTACTGTGTTCCGGTTTGAAGGGCATTGTAGCCAGCGAAATTACTGGGCATTATGAGACTTAACAGCTAATTGTCTCAGGGTGACGAGCGCAGTGCAGCGCCGCGCAGGATTTTGCAAAACAAAGTTGTGGGTGGTGCTGTTATTGTTATGGGCTGGCGTATTGCTTACCATCAGGCAAACGACCAGCTCGTCTCTTCATTCAGTTACATTAAAAATATAAAAACACCCAGGCACGAAACAAATTCTGGGTTTATTTTTTAACCGACTTCGGTTCTCAATAAAGTCTTTTAACTTCACAAAAACATATAAATCACTTTATAAGTTTTTTCGTAGTCGTTGCATGTTGTTTCGATTGCCATCGTATGACGTCATACGTTCTGAGGTGATCTTTTGCGCGGCAATAGTCAATAGTTATTCATAATAAAAATTACATGTCAAAAATAATAAATAAGAATAAATAAATTTAAAATTTGTACAATTACCAATTATGTCAATATACAAAATAAATAATAATATATTTATTTATTTATTTCTTCTTACAGCTATCATTACTCCTGTAATGATAGCTGTAAGAAGAAATAAATAAATTATTAGGTATATACCTATATACGTAATAGAATAAATAATAGTTATAGAGTATAGAATTAATTAAGTTAAATAATACAATATTTGAAACAACATTTAAACATAATTTTAGGTACTTTTATGAGTTTTCAAAGATACTACATAACTTCTTGCCGAAGCAACGCATGACCAAAATGCTGGCCTATATTTTGGCACAAGGATAAGCATTGTCATTCAACATGGCAATGCTGCCAGCATTTTGGGAATGTTGCCCACTGGTAGTGGTTTATTAGATTAGTTTTTTTTTTTGTTTTATGTAACTGAATGACGAGACGAGCTGGTCGTTTGCCTGATGGTAAGCAATACGCCAGCCCATAACAATAACAGCACCACCCAGAACTTGGTTTTGCAAAATCCTGCGCGGCGCTGTACTGCGCTCGTCATTCTAAGACAATCAGTCAAAGTCAAAGTCAAATATCATTTATTAAATAGGCACAAAAGTGCACTTTTAAAGGTCATAAACACATGATACAAATAAAAAATGTTAAAAATTGTGACTTATGTTAACATGACTTTGAAAAAAAGGTAAGTAAGTTTACCCATTTCTTTCCTATACTCAAATTGAAGTCTGTGTGCTGAAAAGAAATGCGAAAACTGACTCTACCAGTGCTTCGGAAATACGCCCGCTAGAGAAGATAGCACCAAGAAACTCTGCGGGGATGTCTTTTTTCAGCACAATTACGTATAAATTAGAATTAACAGAATGTCAAACAAGAAATGCGAGTGAGATGTCCCATAGTCATAGTATCAGTAACAGAAAAGTGTAAATAAAATATAAGTAGGTATGACAGTAGCAGTAGGAGTGACTAGAACAGACCAGTCCCCGCAAGCAGCACCCGTTCACGAATATGACTTGTGGACCATCACCCCCCTCAACCATATTGGAGGGAAGGGAGTGACCCGACACACAGAGCCGCCGCAAGCAAAGACATTTGAGTAGCTGTTGAGTCTCATAATGCCCTGTAATTTCGCTGGCTGGATAACGCTATTTAATTTAATTTCTTATTATATTGTTGTCAAATTTATGATAAATGAATAAAATGTTAGCTTTTATGACTTTATTTAATTAAAATATAGTTTTTCATGGCTGTATAATAATATATATATACATAATGGCTGACTTTATAAACTTTCCGAAAAGTTGTCCGATCCCGCATTATCTATCGCAGGTGACGACGGTCCACAAAGCGAACATAATGAAGCTCTCCGACGGACTGTTCCTGGAGACGTCTCGCCGCATGGCGGCCGAGTACCCAGAAATCGAACACAACGACATGATCATCGACAACTGCTGCATGCAGCTTGTGGCGAGGTATATATAATAGGAACTAGTGATTTTGTGCCCGAGCTGCTGTTGCTTTTTTTTATAAACGCTTCCTGTCGACTACGGTTGTAAAGTTTTGTTTGCCTTTTTTGTTCTAAAAACTAACTTTTGTATGGCGGCCATCTTGAAAAATGGTGGAATCCAATTTTTTTTTCGGGATTGTAATCTACTACCACGAAAACCCCCCGATGCAAAATTTCATTCGGATCGGAGCAACTTTCAAAATGGCCGCCATATTTTTTTTATATTTTCAACTTTTCCAAATTTCCCTCATCGTTCTCTATGACATTTGGTCGAGCACTTCTCGCTTATCTCTAACCGTTTAACAGTTATTTGCATTTTAATTATGTATGGTGGCCATGTTTTTTGTATGGCGGCCATCTTGTTTTTCAAATTTACAAAAATGCCCCAAGGTTTTAAACATTTAGTTCAAGCGGTACCCCCATCCGATTTATAGTTTCCGAAATCCCCTGAGCAGTTCCATCGAGGAAACCACTTTCTGGTGATGTCGGATTTTCGGGTCGGTTTTAAAACACCCTCTATAACCGTACCAAACACCCCCACCATAACGGCATCTAGGAAAACAATTCTTTAATATTTTTTTTACTCTTAATAGACTTATACAACGTGTAACATAAATGTGTAGTAATAATTAAACCACGCATATAGAAGCTTATTAATAATTCAAGTCCAAGTGCAAATCACCAGAAACTTTTTAAAATCACAAGATATGATAATTTAAACATTTCTGGTAATCAAGTTCATTTCAACCCTAACAATCAGCTGATAAAGAGCAATGAACTTGTGACAAAGAATATTAGTGCGCCGCGTGTACAGATCTGACAAACAAATTTTATCTTCAGTTAGCAAAGCCAGCTGTCCTACCAACCTTACTTTACAACTAACTTTCAAGCAAACTGCTTTTTACGCGACTCCCCAAAAAAGGAATATAATGTTTTCGGGGTTAATGTATGTGCGTTTTTTTATTACAAAATGCCTCAACAGATTTGGATGTATGGGGTATCCTCGGAATCCTTAAATCATCCCAAGTGATAATGTTTTTGGCAGGGTATTTTTTTATTTTTATTAATGCTTACTTATTAATTACAGCATTAAACATCATCGCTCCAATTAACATTCAGGAATAAGGATCTAATCAGTGTAAACGCCTAATAAGAGCGAGCATGGCTGATGTTCTTAAAAAATACGTGAGGTCACCAACCACCGTAGGAATAGGATGTAAAAAACATCATGCATGAATTTCAACAGTAGGAATGTAATAGGCTGATAATGATGATTAAGACATTTCCAACATTTGATTTCATTGCATAGTAAAAGAGTGTTCGTAAGTCAGTAATCAATAAAGCGTCTTTACTTAGTCAGTTTTCAGAAATAAACCTGTTTAATCTTTGACAAAACGCGGCAAACACTAAAGCTATCAAACATTCGCCGCCGCTTCATGATTCGCTAGCCTTGTTTCGTATTGCACCAATCATAAAGATGTAATCCTAATAAATAATAGCCGCTGCTCCTCATTGGTCGAGCGGCACAAACAAAGTTACCTTCTAACGCCGCCCCATAAAACTCCACCGAAAAGGACCGTTTTCGTTTCGGAAATTCTTTTTAGGTTATTTCTGAATATGAATTCTAAGACGTCAAGTTGGATAAAAATTTGAAACTAATCAAGGCAAGGCTAAGTCGGGTACGTTCGCGGAGATTTTTTTGTATACCGGTTCCGGAACATGCAAAAAAACTATGGTAAAAAAAACTTAAACCTATGTTTTTATTATGGTTTTAATGCATTCAAATCTGTCCAGGCAATAAGAAGTAATGGTGGAATAAATAAATACATACATACGTAAACCCTGAAATACTCCTTTTTGGGCAGTCGTGTAAAAATGTGGAAATACCCTTTTTTACGAGTGGGTTCCGGAACGGAACCGACCGAGTCCGAAGATCCGTTCGGTATGAAATTCCGGTATTTGAGACTCGAAATCAAGCCCTTGTAAAATGTTCGGCGTTTTCAAAGACAGAGCGCCTAGGCCACAAAACAGATAAATACAGAAGTTAATCTCATGTATGTACTTTTCATACATTTCATACCGGACGGCGCAGGAAGTTTTTGGGAGGAAAATTGATTGATTTAAAAATATAACTGTACACGATATCGACATAATTTTTTCGCAGTTACTATTATAACTGAATAAAGTTTTTTTGAAGACAAAACAAATGCGATTAGTTTACATTAACATCTTCCTCATTAGATTATTGAACACAAGGCTAACACAGCTTATACTACAATAAATATCTAATTTTAAATTGTAAAAATATGACAAGGCTACAAACTTATGTTCGCTTGTTCGGCGCAGGGCCGGGGGCTAGGGCGCTTACCTACCTACCTAACTATTTTGTGTTACGTGAAAACAAACCATCAAAATACAAGCAAATACCTACTTACCTCTCTGAAACAACTGGTAGCTTAAAAAACGACAATTCACCGTTTAATGTTGAATTTAAACAACCGTCAACCAAACAGTTATAATAACCTATTTTTCGTTGCTCCATTTTTGCACAAAAAAGTTCACAGATGCGTGTCTCAAGCGGATGGCACTCGCATCCCAACTGTGCCCAGATATCGTGTCTGTGAGCGGTGTCTATGTGTGCGTTGCTCGAGCGCACTTTGTATGTATGTAGATTTCTGTACTAATCTGTTTTGTGCCTAGGCACAAAGTAGCTCGGTCAATGACCCGTACTACCGCGACTAGGCCACAGCTTGTTAGGATTGTCCAAAATAATTCAAATAAATAATTTTTAAACTTTGTATGGAAAATATAATAGTGTTTTTTTGGTTGTATATTCTGCCCAATGATTCATGACTAGATACCCATACACACCTTTCAGTATTACTACACATTAATGTTATTCCCTGTATATGTTTGTGTACTATCTCGCCTGATGTGAAGCGATGATGTGGCCTAAGATGGAGCACATAGATCTAGAGAGAGAGACGGCAGTTGAGCGGCTGCTCAGACCCGTCTCCCCGATGGTTCACCGAACATCATCCCGAAACACGACTAGGTCGCTTGACGGCATGGCTTATAAATAAGTCAGTCAGTCAGTCAGTGAGTGGTAATCCAGCTTTATAATAAGAGAAAAACTATTTTTTTTTCAGGCCGCATCAATTCGACGTGATGTTAATGACGAATCTGTACGGTTCGATTGTTTCGAACGTGGTGTGCGGTCTTATCGGCGGCGCCGGTCTTCTCTCCGGGAAGAACTACGGGGACCACTACTCTGTGTTCGAACCGGGAACCAGGAACACCGGTACGTGACAAACTTGACGCTAGGCGTGACAAACTTGATGATTGGCGTGACAAACTTGAAGATTCACGTGACAAACTTGACGATAGGTATGACAAACTTGACGATTGGCGTGACAAATTTTAGTTACTAGGCAATCTTGACAAACCATGTGTCATTTAATATATGAGGTTACAAACATAACGTTATAAAGTTGACAAACGACGTGACATTAGCCACAGCACGTGACACGTATTAGCGGTGTGAAGGTAACTCGGGCTTTGTACGGTTCGATTGTTTCCAACGTGGTGTGCGGTCTTATCGGCGGCGCCAGTCTTCTCTCCGGGAAGAACTACGGGGATCACTACTCTGTGTTCGAACCGGGAACCAGGAACACTGGTACGTGAATTGGTAAAAAGGAATAAAATGTGTAAATGATGAGACAACTTGACGATTGACGTGACTAACTTGATGATTGACGTGACAAACTTGACTATTGACTTGACAACCTTGACGATTGACTTGATAAACTTGACGATTAGCGTGACAATCTAGACGCTAGGCGTGACAAACTTGAAGATTGGCGTGACAAACTTGAAGATTGGCGTGACAAACTTGACTATTGACGTCACTCATCAAGTTTACCGGCTGGCCGATTCAGAACCTCACGACAACTCATTTGTCGATCGATTCGGTTTGATATCGTACGATTCAAAATATTTTAAATTCACAATAGTCGAATCGACGTTCAAATTGTCGTAGTCGATAACCAATCGTAACCGTACGATAAACGCGTATTTATCGACCGAGAACGTTATTCACAATGCAGATATCGAAGCAAAGTTTTCGAACGTCCGATTAATTTCCACGACAACTTATCGAGTGCAACATATCACTCGAAAGCATTAGATTTGACCGTCAATACCGAGTATATTCCGTGTGTTGTTAAATAAACTACATTTTCTACTACAAATAAAATAAAACTCACAGTAAGATTCAACATAAACTAATTCTATGTAATAAAGTACCTACCAAGTCTAGTATTTATTTATAGGTTAAGTTCGCTTTGATTGTTTTAGAACTATTTACCTACTACAATAAGATTACTTAATAAGATGCATAAATCTACCGAAATAAAATCACTGTACCTATATAATTATTATAAAGTACTCTGTGATATTATGTAATTGTAATTTTGGTATTTACTTAACATTTCTAACGAATCTTGATGAGGCTCATCTTCTCGTTCGATCTTCTTTTAATAATTTCAAAACATGATAAAGAAAACAATTTGCGATAGACATTTAAATTTGGCAGTTTGTCAATGTCTAAAGCATAGATTAAACATTAATGTCAATTGGATATCAGCAGGTGGGTGTTTACGAAGCTCTTGTTTTTTTATATTTCTACCAATATCTGGCGCTTATAATTGTTGATTATATTTTAATTCGTGATAAACATTGTTATAATAAATTTTGATAACTTGAAAACATTTTTATATCGTCTAGATAATAATACAATTTTGTGCGAGTATTGCACACAAAACGAACTCCGTAAATGCAACACGTTGTCGTATCGATTTCGATATCGTAACCGAAACCGTGTCGAATCCTCGGGGCGGATGTTCTGAATAGCTCGAAAAGAAACCTACGACACGAGATCGTTATCCAATCGAATCGATTCGGTATGTTGTCGTGGGGTTCTGAATTGGCCAGCGGGTGAGAGGTCACGTCGTGTTTTTAACGACATGTAACAAAATCATCACGTCATTTATATTTGTAATTAACTGTAACCCGTCCACCGCCAGGCACGGCGATTTGCGGCAAGAACATCGCCAACCCGATCGCCATGATCAACGCATCGGTCGACATGTTGGAACATCTCGGCCATCATTTCCACGCCGACCTGATCCGCCGCGCGGTCGACAAAACGATCAACGTCGACCGCATCATGACGTCAGATGTCGGTGGAACAGCATCCTCTACTGAAGTCGTTGACACCATCATCAAGAATATTGGACGTTCTTAAATTATAGGTCGTGACGTTGCTAAGTTTCCTTTTTTGTAACTGTGTCGAGACGAGCTGGTCGTTCGCCTGATGGTAAGCAATACGCCAGCTCATAATAATAACAGCACCACCCAGAACTTTGTTTTATAGGTATGATTTTGGTCTGTGTCCTACGGCCATAAACATGTTTTGGTCTGTGCTGTAGGGGCGCATTTTTAAATTTGGCGATGTTTCGATCGATTATCAAAGTTGGCGATTGTTACTTTTGGCATTCGTGGTCAGTGTTTTTGCTATTGAGTATCAAAGTTTGCGATTGCGATTTTAGTGTACGCACGTGTTTCCTATCGCAGCACAAACTCCGATATCAAATCGCTGCGATTGGCGTTAGATTGAATAGTGAAGCGTACAATCGCTGCTACTAGCTTCCGAAATGCGATCGAATCGCCTATCGCAAATGCTAAAAGTACCAAATTGAACATTGTCGATCGCTCAAAATGGCGTAAAAATCTGAAAAAGAAGGAATTTCTAAACGTTAACCAAAAATACTGATTGTGCACCAAATTTGGTCTGTTTTAGCACTCAATCGTATAAGGGGCAGCCCCGTGGCCCTTGGGCCACCCCAACGGTATAAGGGCAACGCCGCGAACATGTAATATTCATAAAATAAGTGCTCATTATGAAATATTTTAATGAACATATTTTGGTGCACAATCAGTATATTTGGCGGAAAAACGGGAATAAATTGAGGAGTTAAATACGATCTTTTAAAAAATTACAAAAGTAGTAAAAAAGCATTCAAAATTGTGCTTAGCAATGTCTGTTTATTTCGACTTAATAGCGTTTTTGTAAGTAAAATCATGTCCTAAAAGTAGACCTCCACTCAAATTGTCACCCTACGCCGACTACGTTGTAAGAATTTTGACCAAAATTTGTCTTAAGTCGTGTCTGCTGCACCAAATTTCTAACAAAACTGTTATTCAAACATGCTGCGCCAAATTTCTAACAAAACTGTTATTCAAACATGCTGCGCCAAATTTCTAACAAAACTGTTATTCAAACATGCTGCGCCAAATTTCTAACAAACTATTGTTTTTCAAACATGTTAGCAAAACAGACCAATCGCCAATTGTTTTTGTTAGACCAACAGTAAGGCCACGCCCACTTTTGTTAGAGTAACATGTTGGTGTTAGATGATAACAAATTTCCAACAAAACATTTGCTAACGCGTTTCATCATCATCATCAGCCCATCACGTTCCCACTGCTGGGACACATAGAGTGTTTTTAGAGCGAGTGCTAAATCCGCACATAACTTAAGAAAGTCAGTGGTGCGGGGCCAGCGGGATTCGAACTCGGGTGCGTCGGATCGAAAGTCGCACGTGCTCTCACTGAGCCACACGTTTAACGGAACGTTTTTGAAAAACAATGTTTTGTTAGAAATTTGGTGCAGTACGGCTTTGCTCATTTTGTTTGTTCCATTTTTGGGCACTGTCACTTAAGTTTTTGACACTAACAGAGTGTCAAATTCGCTCCTTGCAAGTTTTTATGCAGCAATAACAACATATTTTCAGCAATATTTCAGTATTTTAACAATAATTCTACACCAAAAAAATTGTGAATATCAAAAATATGTTTTTAAAACATTTTTATTTTTAAGTTGTCGATTGGTAATATGCGATTATTTTGTTGATGATATTTGATGATTCGTTAATGAAATTACTAAACAATTTTTTGTTACATCATTCGCTATTCATATTTTGTATGGGCAAAGAATTTATCTGGAAATTTCTTAAATATCTCAACAATATTAATCTATAATTAGTTCACGGTTTTGATTAACGTCAAGAAGTTTTTCTTTGACCTAACATTTTTCATCAAAAATATACAATAAGAAAATGTCTTATTCTCAAAAACTCGACTGCGGTTGTTTTGTGACGTCATTATATTGACACAAACAATACCCTCCCTCGCTTGCGCAGTCGGGTGAAAATAGATCTATTGTAGTAATTTATCTATGTATGTCATCATCATCATCATCAGCCCATCACGTTCCCACTGCTGGGATACGGGCTTTCTCTCATAGAGAGAGAATGGGCCATAATCCACCACGCTGGCCCAGGGCGGGTTGGTGAATGTCACATGTCCTTGACTTTTTGTGAAAAATTCTTAGACATGCCGGTTTCCTCACGATGTGTTCCTTCACCGTTTTTAGAGCGAGTGTTAAATCCGCACATAACTTAAGAAAGTCAGTGGTGCGGGGCTAGCGGGATTCGAACTCGGGTGCGTCGGATCGTAAGTCGCACGTGCTCCCACTGAGCCACACTCGCTCTTCACTTACCTATGTATGTATTGTGATGAAATTATCCTGTTTTGTAGAACAAATTGCAAATTTTTAGTTTCCTAACAGTTGTTACCTTAGGTATTATTTATTCTAGTGTAAATTGTTATTTAATAAAACGAATAAATGTATAATATTGTTTTATTTTAAGACCGCTTGTCAGTTATTCAGCCGCCAAGCAGTAGTGCGCGAGCATTACTGTGTTCCGATTTGAAGGGCATTGTAGCCAGCGAAATTACTGGGCATTATGACTCAACAGCTAATTGTCTCAGGGTGACGAGCGCAGTGCAGCGACGCGTAGGATTTTGCAAAACAAAGTTCTGGGTGGTGCTGTTATTGTTATGGGCTGGCGTATTGCTTACCATCAGGCAAACGACCAGCTCGTCTCGTCATTCAGTTACATTAAAAAGACTAGGGACCGCCCGGCTTCGCACGGATGCGATTTAATATCGTAGTGTCATTTTTTGGCGACTTGATTACAAAACATTGAATTTTCTCAACTATACAAAAACTTAATTGGAATGTATTGTGCATATTAACCTTCCGTAGAAATCCCTTTAAACAACAGTGAAAACCGTATCGAAATCTGTTGCGTGGTTTAGAAATACCTAAGCGGAGAAACAAATGAGGACGCGGATATCGATTTTGTTTCAGTGTGTCCGTTGTCCTCGTAGGCCTTGTCCCCGCTACGGGGACAACAGGACGTCAAAAATGTTCGTACCATTGTACCCTTTACAGAGATACAGCCACTAGGTTAGGTTATGTTAGAACTGTGACCACAGCGCGAGCCGAGCGAGCGTACCGGGGAGCGACCGGTGAAGCGCCAGAAAGTAGTTTTTCCCATATAAAGTTTACTTTTTTTTTTACACTTAATAGATCTATGTTTGGCCACTATCTCGTCTGATGTGAAGCGATGATGTAGCCTAAAATGGAGCACATAGATCTAGAGAGAGACGGCAGTTGAGCGGCTGCTCAGACCCGTCTCCCCGACGGTTCACCGAACATCATCCCGAAACACGACTAGGACGCTTGACGGCATGGCTTTGTTCGGTGGGTGGTATTACAACCACGGCCAGAGCCTACCACTCCAAAGCGCGTAAGCGGGTTTCATCTCGATGGTTTCCTTCACCGTTTTAGAGCGAGCGTGCAAAATCTGCACTTAACTATAAGTCATTGGTGCAGGGCCGAGTCGGAATACGAACCCAGGTGCGTCGGATCGAAAGGCGCACGAGTTCCCTCTGAGCCACACTCGCTCTAAAACTTACTTTACTATATCAACGGAAACAGAGTAAGTAGACTTCGGGATGTATTTTTGAATATTTTATCAAAGTACCACTGTCCCCGTTTAACGGGGACAACGGAGCTACACCGCTTCGTCACTTTCCATCAGGTGAGACTGCGGTTAAAGGCTTGCCTATCCGGCGATTGTCGGGCAGTACATACCAAATTCTAGTATGATTTACTGCATCATCTGTGGTATATTGGTTGAGCAGGTCGACTCTCATACACAGAGGAGGTTGAGGGTTCGATTCCCGCGACGGGACAAATGTTAGTGCACAGAAAAAAAGTTGTTTTGCGCCTGGGTGTTGTGGGACCATGGTCCTCGTAGTTCCTGGTTCCTTAGATACCGGGAATCCTAGTTAGGGGCCGGGATCTATGTATGTGATCGTTGGGCGCATTTATTTACTACTAGCTGCGCCCCGCGGTTCCACCCGCTGTTTACCCAGAATAAAAAGTAGCCTATGTGTTATTCCAAGTCCTAAAGTACCTACATACCAAATTTCATCAAAATCGGTTCGGTAGTTTTTGCGTGAAAGAGTAACAAACATACATCCATACATTCTTACAAACTTTCGCGTTTATGATATTAGTACTAGGATACTGGGGGAAATATATTAACAAGGTTTTTTTGGGTTAAATAAAATACACACATTTGGGGTTGATTAAATATATTTCAGATAAAAGTCGAATAAATACGATACGCGATCGTCCTATCTAACACTAACGCCTGCTTCACATCTCTCTGATAAGTTTATCTGTCGAATTAGAAAGTACACCTTGAGGCGTTTACGATTCTTCTGTTTTTAACGGACTTCAAAAGGAGAAGGTTCTCTATTCGATTGTATTTTTTTTAATATTTGTTACCTTAGAACTCCGTCATTCATGAACCGATTTGAAAAAATCTTTCGAATAAGCGTTTTCAGTATAGCTACGAAGTGGTCCTTGGACTTCGAAGATATATTGAAGTCGTTTTTCTTTGTTTGATAAAACATATACTTGTCTTTGACGAGTAGTGAAAAGGACATAAGATTGTGGATCAGATGTCCAATAACTCGCGCCAAGATTTTATTGAACCTGACGCGCGCACCATGTGACCTGCGCAGTTACAAAAATCAATACGAAATCGTATATCGATGCGCAGGTTAACGGCCAGTTTGACGCGACGTTTAATCACCTCGCTTGTTAATTTTATTCAAACAATATCAGTTAGTTATCAAATCTATACCAACCCAGTATGTTATAGCTATTTATCATTATTTTTGTGACAAACATTTTTGAGTTTCTGCAGGGCAAGTTCGTCAATTATACTCTTACTGACCAACTAATCACTCGGAGACCAACTTTAGTAATTTTTTTTATGTAACTGACGAGATGAGCTGGTCGTTTGCCTGATGGTAAGCAATACGCCAGCCCATAACAATAACAGCACCACCTAGAACTTTGTTTTGCAAAATCCTACGCGTCGCTGCACTGCGCTCGTCACCCTGAGACAATTAGCTGTTGAGTCATAATGCCCAGTAATTTCACTGGCTACAATGCCCTTCAAATCGGAACACAGTAATGCTCGCGCACTACTGCTTGGCGGCTGAATAACTGGCAAAGCGGTGGTACCCACCCAGACGGCCTCCCGCATACGAGAAACCTACCACCACTATAATACCAGTTATGTTTTACAATGTTTGTACATGAATTGTCGCACAAATGCATCCCGACCGGTGGGCTAAGATTGTCACGCAGTGGGCGCCAGAAGATGGGCGACGACACCGAGGGAGGCCGACAAAATGCTGGCGAGATGATCTCGTTGAATTCCAAGAGGCGATTCGATATAGCGGGGGATCGGGATGCGTGGAGATGGGGGAGACCTTTGTCCAGCAGTGGGACAGAAAAGGTTAGTAAAAAATAACATGACTGGTGAAAACTAACCATCGTCGCCTGTGGCGGCTTGACTGGTTGTTTTATATTTGAAATGGTTGTCTGATGTCTTATATGGTTAACTGCGTTTCAGCAATTGTGACACTATAGGAATCTGACTTTATGAAGCTCTCTTATCACCATTTCGAAGGAATCCTAGTACTGTAGGTGTTTTAGTTGTAGTATTTTATCTAAGACTTAAAGTTATCAGAGGTCGGTGAAACACGCACATAAATAACATTAAGTTACATGCTTACTATTATAATAATAATTAATAAATAAATGTAAAAATTATATAAAATAATGCAGTAAATCAGGATCAATGCCAATGTCTTATACTTTACGCATCTGTGATGACGATGCCGGATAAAAAAAAACACTTAGGGATGATCTTTCAACCTCCAGATAGTCAAGCATATAGAAAACGGCTAAATAAAACAATATAGGTACGTCAAACACTTTCTATCCTTTTCTCGCTGCATAGTGCATCCCGCTTGCTCAGTGGAGCAAAGTTATCTGCCAGATAACAATCTGTACACTTAACTGAGTATTGAAAAATCGACCCTAAGCACTTGAATATTTTATGCAAAAATCTTAGAGACTAGAAAAACTCATGTTCTATAATTTGTTCAAAACTGTAATAAAGTTTTTTTCTGACCAATTTGTGTCTACAATTTATTTAATTTTAAATAATCGCAGGCGGTCATTTTTAATTTTTATCATTTTAGAAGGCTATACGCGTAAGATAAATGCATAAAATAATCATGTCATCTTATTTATCAAGTCAAATATGGCTAGTAGAATTTTATACTACTACACACGATTCCATTCATGTCGGACGGTGAAGAAAAACATCGTGAGGAAACTGGCATGTTTGTGACAAAAAAAACGCAAGCATTTGCTTCGTGTCTGGGTGTTGTGGGACCATGGTCCACATACTTCCTGGTTCCCTAGATACACAGAATCCTAGTTAGGGGCCAGGATCTATGTATGTGATCGTTGGGCGTATTTATTTTTATTTATGTTCAAAAATTGATCACAAAAATTCAAGGACGTGTGACATCCACCCGCACACTTTTTTTATTTGTTCTATTCCTTAACTGTTCGCATTAAAAAGGTCGAAGCAAAATGCTTTGTTCGAGCAGGAGGAATGTCAACTATGTACCTACCGATGCCGAGGTTCCGTACGTCTTGTTGTCCGATGGTAGAAAGGAGATGGTGCGGCGGTGGTGGCCCAAGGGCCAACTCCGCCGCACCCTAACCTACCGAGGGCTGCCCCTTATACGTTTGATTGTAAGCAGTGTTTCGGTTCACAATCTTTCGACAGTTTATAATCTAGCGAGATAGATGAAGATAGATTATAATCTAACGGTATTCACAACTTTACTGTGACATACATATGAAAAAGCCTCGATCGCTAATCGCAGCGATCTCGATCGAATAGCGCTATGAAGTTCCCGCGTAAAAAATACCGGATTTTCGATCAGCCAATCACAGCCCCGCTTTTCTTCGTCAAATTTTTGCTGGCTTTGAACAAAATTCTACTATGCCATAACTTAACTTGTATTTTTTAGCTGTGGTTTATTTGACCAATAATCAATTTATAACAAGTTTGGAATAAATTATAATTATAATATAAGTACAATTAAATGCGTGTATTAAAATTTTCGTCAGTTCTTTTGTTTGCTATTTATAAATGACAATTATCTGAAAAAAATATGACTTTAAATATGGCTTTTTCTTATGAATCTGTATGCTGATACAAGCACGTCGTTCGCCTGATGGTAAGTAACACCTACAACAGTTGCAGCACCTCCCAGAATTTTGTTTCGCAAAATTCTGCGCGGCACTGCACTGCGCTCGTCACCCTGAGACAATTAGCAGTTACGCCGAGTAATTTCGCTGTTGATAATATTTTTCACTTTTCAATAGTCATTTAAAATAGCCCACACTTATTTTGTGTTATAGGCAAGAATATAGCAGAAGAGAAAAATTAAATAAATAACAACATTACGTCAGATCCAACAATTTTTTGATTACCTATATTTTGGCAATTGTGAAATTTTGAATTTCAGCACCAATTTTGGCTTTCACTTAAATTACGACTCAAAATGGACAAAACTGTCGCAAATTGAAATCGCAAGTTATAAAAAACGACACCCCTGTCTGGAAAAACGGATTTTTTGAAATATGTCACTTATGATTCTCTGTCTCAAAAATCTGATTTTTTTAAGTATACCTACTTATTACTTGTTCCTTGTCCTATATCTTTTACAATCGTGTTTCAATCCGTTTGACATACTTTTTTGATGTGTCTAGACAAGTAGGTCGTTCGCCTGTCGCTGAGCGCCATTACTGTTCAGTTTTCTGCTGTGTGTGTGTGATAGTTCACTGCGTTCGTCGAATTGTCGTTTTGGGCGCGTAATCATTTTACCACGTTTTAAGTAAGTCACTTTCTTGTCTGTCTGTCTGTCGTTCCGGGTGGAATCTTGCAACTCAAATTTCAAGCACTTCATGATTAGCTATCCGTCTGAAACTTTCAGGGTAGCTCACAACTCGATGACAATGCATTCTAAATCCATGTTATAGCATGCAATGCCGACCTAACTTCAAAAGGCGCTGAAAACCTGTTTTTTTCATTATTTTTTATCTGTCAGTTCCTAGTTTGTATTTTAAAGTATCAGGGGTGTCTATAATATTGTCAAAATTAATAATAGAGATAGAATCTTTTAAATATAGCTCCGCCATATTATTAATAATAATAATTAAATAAAAACAAATAAAATAATAACTACTCCCATTGTATGAGATCACAATAAATACATCAAAATCAGTCTATCTAATATAATTAAAAATAACTTTATATACAGTGATAGTGGTCCACATTTTTTATACAATTTTGTATATAGATCGTAAATATTAAAGCTTTGGGTAAAATATATAATTTTGTAAACTTTTATATAAATTTTTGGTTATGAAAATTGTATAAATGAATTTTCGAAGATATGCATTTGTTTAATGTATTTTTTTATTATCTAACTATCTTTATAATAATAAAAATTCTTTGAAATATTTTTTTTTATAAATAAACTATATTTTTTTTTATTATTTTTAAACAGTTCTCATTTGTAATATACCAAAAGGAACTAATTTTAGAATATTCGTCTTTAATCGTTTGACAAAAACGAAAATAACGATGAAAGGTGAAATCTGAAACAGGTGAAAACTGAATCAAAAACGACCCAGGCTTTGCACACGTTCTGACAATTTTACGAATGTTGCGTCTCACTCTGACATCATGTGGACCACCACCACCGCACACAAAAACAAAACGAAACAAAAATCAAAAAACTAAATCCAAAATAAAAACCAAACGAATAACATCGTCGCTATTTAACAAAAATAAGTCCAAATAAAATGTTATAAACCACACCGGTATCTTATATGGCATCGAAATCACAGACGTATATAAATTATAACTAATTACATTTAAAATAATCACAGGTGAACAGATCTTTTTTCTTAAAACTAAAAACTCGCTTCGCCGGCGCTTGACCGAGCGCCGGTCAAGCCTAGGAATGGCTTTAACCATGCTAAAAATAATACTGAAAATCAGCTGCCTTAAAAAAATCCTTAAATTATATTGTGAAAATAAATCAGTACTGAAAAGCGGCCAAATTAAAGGTGCGTACACATTACACGAATCGCGCATTATTCTAAAACTACGCACGGAGATTGCGCGCCCGTGTGGACTAACCTTAATACTATTAGAAAAAAACCCGCGTGCGGTGTTAAAAATACCGCGTGCGGGGGAATTCAAATTTGGAATGTTACGGATTACACGCATGCGTGCCTTTCTTTGATAGCTCGAGTTTATCTTTTTTGAACGCAAAGATGTTTTGTAATTCATCTTTATCTTTTCTGTCCTATGTTCTAAAGATGTTTTAGTCAGTGGTGAGTTAAAGTCAAATTCTTGTAAGCGCATGTTTTTCTTTTCTTTGTTTTTAGTTTTCCTTAAGTTTACCTTTATAAGCATATATTCTAAAGATGTTTCAGGCATTGTCATTTTATCTTTAAAATCTTTCATACATGTCTTTTCCTTTTCGGTGTTTGATATTTGTAAGCTTATCTTTTTTAGTTTATTCTCCAAAGATGTTTTAGTCGATGCTGTTATTTCTGAGCCGTTCTTATTAATATTTGTTTTAAGACATATATCAATTGATTGCAATTCGTTTAAGTTAGTCTGTGTTATCTTTTCTTTCAAAAAGATTTCGTCTCTTATTCTTTCGGAATGTAGTTTATATCTTGGAATTTCAGTGTCTATATTTTCCATTTTAGTATCTAAAGATGTTTTAGTCAGTAGTTCTTTTAAGTTCATTTTTATTTTAGTCGCCTGCGATTTCACTAAGATGTTCATAATTTTCAAAGATGTTTCAGCCTTTTGCAATACTTTAAAAATATCTTTTACTGTAGTTTCCAAAGATGTTTTAGTTGCTTCCATAACTTTGAAGTTTACCTTTTTCCTTGTAGTTTTGAATAATTGTTTTGCTAATTTTAATATTTTGATTTTAAAAGTTTGCGTCGTTATTTTAGTTTTATTTATTTTAGTGAAGTTTTGACATTTACTTTTCAATACTTTTTTGGGCAAATTCGTTTCGAATATAACAGATTTCTTAGACATATTGTTGGAATTACTCATCAATTGCGTTTCTGACGTCATTGCTTCTAAAGACGGTATCCCTTTCTTTGCAAGATCAAATATTTTGCCAACAATCTTCAAAGATCTAGCAATTGCCACGACAGTTGCTTCCAAATATACTTTAATCATTTTAACAACCTTATCTACAGATAGATCTTTATTTTGAACATTTGTATTGATATTGTTTAACTTAGTTGTGTTGAACAATTGTTCTAAGATCTTAATTTTAATACCTGTTTTATTAAAGCCTATACTGATTGTCTTTAACTTCGGCCTTCGTTCAGTGTTATTTGTCTTAGTTATTTTTAAATGATATTTCTTGACTAGGTTTGTTTGATTTTCATTCTTTTCTTTGATATTATCTAGTTTTGAGCTATAGTTTTCACAATTTAACATTAAAGACGTTCCAAACTTAACATTTTCATACTCGCTAAATCCCAAGCATAGATTTTCCAAAAACCTCCCATCATTTACACCAATCACATTACGAGTCTGATTATTCCTAAACTTTAAGTTGGCCAACGAATTCTCAATCACCGAATTAAGCAAATTCTTCAAATCGGCATTCACCGAATTCGCAAGCTTCAAGTCTTTCATCTTCCCTAACTTCAAATTCGAAAACATGACTTCTATAAATTTCATATTCTTAATCAACGAAAACCTCCAGTTTGCCGACATCCAATTCGTAAAGTTTTCGATAAAGTCCGTAAATCCCAAATTTGAATCGCTCAAAATTCCTACACCTATTTTAATTCTAAGATTGAACATGTTACTACACACTAGAATAAAGACATATATAGAGAGTGGAGAGTACGGGCGCGCGGGGTACATAAACAGAGAGGAAACACATAGAGCGGTTGAAACCACCGCTTTTCCACCGTACTGATATGTCTGTGATGGTTAAGGATGGTGTTTCTTGTTGGATTTCTTCACACCCTCCTCCTCGCCCTTGGATACCTGAAAATTTAAAAAATCCAATTATTTATTAAGAAAAAAATGTGATTACATTTGGGTTTGAAAAAATATCGATAAATTCTATTTATTTTCTGCTTCAAACATGTGATGATGACGCTATTTTCATCTGATCAGCTGTAAATCAAGATTGATTAAAGGTGGACCAAGTATACTCCCTTGAGGTACACCCAATTCGATTCTATCAAAGTCTTGTAACTTCAAACACTTTGATTAATTTTTGCATTTGCGATACTGCATAATTATAACAATAAATAACACTTAAAAACTTTCTAGACTAGACCAGACTGACATAGACTATACTGACCTAGACTAGACTGGCCTAGACTAGACTGGCCTAGACTAGACTGGCCTAGACTAGACTGGCCTAGACTAGACTGGCCTAGACTAGACTGGCCTAGACTAGACTGGCCTAGACTAGACTGGCCTAGACTAGACTGGCCTAGACTAGACTGGCCTAGACTAGACTGGCCTAGACTAGACTGGCCTAGACTAGACTGGCCTAGACTAGACTGGCCTAGACTAGACTGGCCTAGACTAGACTGGCCTAGACTAGACTGGCCTAGACTAGACTGGCCTAGACTAGACTGGCCTAGACTAGACTGGCCTAGACTAGACTAGTATTGTATATATTATTAACGGGATATTTATCATGTTTATTAACTATGCAAAAACCAAAAGAGTTCCACGTCCTAGCTGATAAAATTAGTTTCGTGTATAGAGTTTGTAGTGTGAATGACAACAGAAAAGAAAACAATGGTACTGGTGTCGAGCGTAATAAATGAGTCCGAAAGAGGGTAGACCGTTTTGTTTGCTTTTAGAAAAACCATCCACCCGCAAATACTTCAGTTCATTCGTGATCATGGCACTTGTAACTGTACCAAAATATCGAAAACCCAAATCAAATAACAAACATGGTAAATATCCCGTTAAGTTTATTGAAATACACAGATAATTAAAAAAAAACACAAAACAAATTAAAAATACTAATAACTAATCTAATCTAATAAACCACTACCAGTGGGCAACGTTCCCAAAATGCTGGCAGCATTGCCACGTTGAATGGCAATGGTTATCCTTTGGCCAAAATATAGGCCAGCATTTTGGTCGCGCGTTGCTTCGACAAGAAGTTTTGATATATCTTTGAAAACTGTATGCGCCCCCGGTCCCCACGGTCCTAGCGTCTCGACCCCAAAAGGTTCAAATATGTAGCCACTATCTAGGCTACTATACAGAGACGGCGCTAGGGTATCTACACAAGTTGCGTCCCATACCAAAGGCCGTCCCATCTTCCAATTCAAATCTTCCCGTTAATAATATACACAATACTAGTGTTAGTATCCATTATAGTTTAAAAACATATATTGGCCTAGACTAGACTGACCTAGACTTAACTAGACTGACCTAAACTTAACTAAACTGACCTAGACTTAACTAGACTGACCTAGACTTAACTATACTGACCTAGACTTAACTAAACTGACCTAGACTTAACTAGACTGACCTAGACTTAACTGACCTAGACTTAACTAGACTGACCTAGACTTAACTAGACTGACCTAAACTTAACTAAACTGACCTAGACTGACCTAGACTTAACTAGACTGACCTAAACTTAACTAAACTGACCTAGACTTAACTAGACTGACCTAGACTTAACTAGACTGACCTAGACTTAACTAAACTGACCTAGACTTAACTAGACTGACCTAGACTTAACTGACCTAGACTTAACTAGACTGACCTAGACTTAACTAGACTGACCTAAACTTAACTAAACTGACCTAGACTGACCTACACTTAACTAGACTGACCTAGACTTAACTAAACTGACCTCAGTATACCGTTCCCCCTTGAGAGAAACGATCTTATTGTCGCGGTAACGAACCATCTTCTTCGGTTCATTTTTAGGAGCGAGCGGCTTGTGCTCCTTGTTCTCCGACTCACGATCCACGTATGAATAGCTACAACAAAAAATGCGATTGTTGTGGCGGCTTGTACAGTTCTTTTTATTTTGAACTGAGTGATGAGGCGAGCAAGTCGTTCGCCTGACGGTAAGCGCCACGCCTGCCCATAAAAATTGCAGTGCCTCTCAGAACTTTTAGCACATAACGCACTGCGTAGGACTGTATTGTGCTCATCACTCCGAGATATAGACAAGCACAAGTGCATCTGTGATGCCAAAATTGAATAAAGAAATTTTGAACATCGGATATTAAAACTCATATATGCTAAGCAATTTCGCTGGCTACATTGCCCTTCAAACCGAAACACAATCATAGTTACACAACAAACATAGTTTTAGGTACTTTTAGGACTTTATTAACCAACTTCAAAATAGGAGGTTCTCTTATTCGATTGTATTTTTTTTTTATGTTTGTTACCTCAAAACTCCGTCATTTATGAACCGTTTCGGAAAATTATTTGCGTTGGGTTCAGTATAGCTACGAAGTGGTCCCATATAAATTTCATCGATATTTGACCTTGATTTTTGTTTTTTCTAATATTTAATTAATTCGTTCAAGATAAAATATGACAATATAAGTTGAAACATTAATATCAAAGTAAGTTGACCATTAGCGAGGTGAAAAATTGTTATGTTAGTTGAAACATTATTATACAAGTGTAAACATTGTCCAAGTTGAAACATTTTCAAATGATTTATCTAAGTTGAAACATTATCTCCACCATAGACCGCAGCTACGCTTACCATTAGGTGAGTTGTTGCCAAACGCGAGCCCATTTAATCACAAAAAAAAACAAGAAAATATTATTATTTTTTATCTAAGTTGGTTAGATCAGTCAGATGACAACTGGTATTAGTTGAGCCAACAGAATTGCCTACAGACAATTTAACATTATCATCAGCCCTTAAGTTCCCACTGCTGGGACATGGGCCTCCTCTCATAGAGAGAGTGTGGGCAAGCCTAGCGTACTCCGCACTGTAAGTACGAAGCTACAAGTACATAGCCGGACACCGACGGCGGGTCGCGCGTCGTTACACGTGCCGCGTCAGAAGAGATAAGAGCGGCGCGATAGAAAGAGAGGCGCTCTGTAGGTTAATATGACTGGTAGGTATGCAGCGCTACGCGAGCTGAATTGAATTTTATTGCGTCATAGCAAGATTCGTTTCCTCACGATGTTTTCCTTCACCGTTTCAAGTGTTAAATCCGCACATATAGTGTCATATACCTTCTTTGTAAATTACTTAGGGCAGTAATTTTACAAAGAAGGAATTAAACATTATTATTACTTATTATGTAAGTTGAAACATTAATATCTAAGTTGAAACATTGATATCTAAGTTGAAACATTGATATCTAAGTTGAAACATTGTTCCATACCGTTCAATGATGCGGCTCTTGATCTCAGCGCTATCGCATATCTGTGTGCGTGCGCTTTTGGCGGGAAGCGAGCCGGCGCAGAGAGCCAATCCGTTCTCGCGGCGGTGGATCAAAGTGGCGAGGGCGTGGTCAAAGTCACCTTTAGCAATTGAGAAGCAATGCTTGATCTGGGAGAAAAAAAACACGAAATTATGAAAAATCCCACGGAATGGAAAGTATATAATATAAAACAAATAAATATATAAAAAAATTGAGCATTTCGCAGCGCCAGCTGGATTGGCACAATACAACCTATAGCATACTACCTTCTTATTCTTATACGTCGTATTATTATTATTACTTCCCCGTCTTTAACATTTTAATAATTCCTCTCCATCCAAAGGTCGCCTGGAAGAAATTATCGCTTTTAGCGATAAGGCCGTCCTTGTAACACTTTCTTTCAATGTGATTATGTAATGTCTTTAATTTAATGTTTGCAATAAAGCGTTCATCTATCAATTATCTATCTATTTACCCTCATATACCATCAAACTACCCTACTTTTAAAAAATATCTTATAACCTCCAAAATAGTAACTAACCTTCAGAGAAGGTTATAGTATAATTTTTATCCTAATTAAACACGTAAGTTTGTGAGGATGGATGTTTGTTACAAAATCACAAAAAAACTACTAAACAGATTTTGATGAAGTTTGATATGTAAGTTCTTTAGGCCTGAAAAAGAACATAGGAACTTTTTATTCCTAAAAACCGCAGAGCGCAGCTAGTAACCTATGAAAGTATCATCTTACTATCCTACTATATAAATTATATAATATACTAGCGAAAATAAAAAGTAAAGATAGTTCGTTCTTATATCTAATAGATGGCGCTTATACGAACCTCGATATGGGTTGTCCCCGGGAATATTTCGGTCAGGAAATCAAAGACTCCGTAATCGGGGTCATGGTTTTCCTCCGGCACTGTTCCTGGCACCACTGCTGTTGGCTTGGAGGTCTGAGGAAGAATTTTACACCGTTTTTCATCATCATCATCATCATCATCATCAACGAGCGAGTGGGACTGAGTTTGAACAACGACTGACATGTATTTTTCACTTTAATGTATTTTGAATTGTATGGCGTACGACCTGCCCGTCTGTACGCCTGATGGTAAGCAAAACGCCTGCCCATAGAAGTTGCAGCACCACCCAGAGCTTCAAATGCAGAGGTAAAGCGGTGGTACCCACCCAGACGGCCTCTCGCATAATTATGAGAGACCTACCACCAGTAAAGCCAGTAATTCTTCCATGTTTCTGAATATTTAAAATCTTAAGCAATAATTGATTTGAATTTCAACATTTTTTATTTTTGGTCGGGGAGAACATTGCTTGCTTAGCATTGCATTGCTTGTGATACATAGCAATATTTTTCATAATAAGGCGCTGATAGAATTGTCGCCAAGTGTCAGATACACAATATATAACGATTAGTACGTCCTTTCGACTAATAGATGGCGCCACCAGTACGAACCTCGTCAGCCGACTCCATGAACTCATGGCGTGAAGGGATCTTCTCCATGGCGAATGGGAACTTCAGATCGTCTTCGGAAGTAGAGTTGGAGCTGAGGAATTATTTTTAGAATTACTTAACACATACTATACATGAGAGATTCAATAAATCAATCAAAATCTTTTTATTCACTTTTGACAGACGTACTTATGAACGTCAATTATTACAATGACTCTACCACCGTATCGGAAAAAAACCACTACTCAGAAAATACGGCAAGAAACTGAGGGGCATTTTTTTTGTCATTTAACAATTTTTTGGTTTTCTACAAAGTTATGTTTCTTATGTACCAGTTGGCTACTTTACAGAAATGGAATGTTCCAAGCATCTTCGTCTTCTATATAATTACGTACAGTATAGTAAGAGATATGCTTTTCACATTAGAACAGTCTTTACGCGTAATTTGAATTTACTTTATGTGTTCCTAATGATTATTATTAATTGAGTAGATTTTTTGTATTTCAATGTTTTTTTTTCGTATTTTTGGAAAAATGGACCGTAATTGTAAAACGCTTGAGTACGTGCAACCACATGTTGACGACACGCGGCTCCCTGCTTATTAGCAACATTTTTTAACATAAAGCCCGCCCTATTGGTAGATTATTGACACACACACACATGTAGCATAGACCGACCAATGAGGAGATCTTAGGTCCCCACATTTTGACGTCACACGCAAATGGCGCGTTTATGTTGATTTAAATTTATTCAAATTTTCATTCAAATGATGCCGTAAAATTTTGTAACATTATTTTATTAATAGTATTTAATAATTAATAGATTCATGCATAAAAAAATACATGTATATCCCCTATTGCTTGGGAAATTTCGGTAATTTATTAGGAAACCTTAGAAACTTCAGATTTCGTGAACGCGTACTATTTCTAGGAGAATTTTCATTGCTAGTGTTCTACTCTCATTTGGCCGGTTCACTCACCGGCTGCTGGTAGTGCTGGATGGTGAGCTCGGCAGCTGGAACTTGGATTCCTTGGGGATGAGGCTGAAGTTGAAATAATTCGGCTCCTCGGGCTTCGCTGCTTCTACAAAGAAGTATAAGTCTTTTTTGGAACTGAACGATGAGACGAGTAACATTTTCGCTTAATGGTAAGCACCACGCCTGCCCATAACAATAGGGGATCGGACAACTTTTCAGAAAGTACAAACAAGGTTTTTCGGGTAGAAAAAATTCGACCACCGGCTGGGACTCGAACCCACAACCCAATATTCCCTCAGCGCGGGACGCTCTACCAATTGAGCTACGGTGGGCACCAACTCGAGTGTCGAATTTCTTCTTCCGTTATTTTACCGTCTTAAGGGTGACGTGTACGCCATCTATTGAGAGTGGAGTGAACCTTTTTCTCAACGAGCAAGATCAATGTTGCAATTGAATACTTGCTCTGTGATGACGCGAACCCATATTAATTCTTATAATATTTTTAAGCATTAACGAATGCCAAGCGAAAAACTCAAACAAGGTTTTTCGGGAAGAAAAAATTCGACCACCGGCTGGGACTCGAACCCACAACCCAATATTCTCTCAGCGCGGGACGCTCTACCAATTGAGCTACGGTGGTCCGAAAAACCTTGTTTGAGTTTTTCGCTTGGCATTCGTTAATGCTTAAAAATATTATAAGAATTTTCAGAAAGTGTTTTATATTAACTACAATTAATATATATAGCCATGAAAAATACTATTTTAATTAAATAACGCTCTAAAGGTACCTAAATCTATGTTTAAATATTATGTTTCAAATATTGCCGCGCTAAAGGTCACCTCAAAACTTGTGACGTCATATGTAGGTAGAAAACGACAAACTCTTCCAAATAAAACTTGCAAAGAGATTTAAATACGTTTTGTGAAGTTTGGGGAAGATATTGTAGTAATGGAACGAAAAAATTAGCAAAAAGACATTTTATGTGAAGCAAAAACGTTAAATAAACACAAGCTTGACTCACGGCATTTGCCTACAAATGACGTCATGCGCTGTGATTGTTGTTTCGTTTGAGATGAAGAACAGATTAAAAATTTCAGAATTATTAGATTTTTTTTATTGATTTAAAAATATAAATCATTATTATGTCACAAAAATATTGGTTGAATGATTTCGACGAACATTCGTTTTAACTACATTTTAGATATTTTCTTGATTACTGTCCGATCCCCTATTCCAGAGCCACCCAGAACTTTTAACCATAAAAAACTCTGCATAAGCACTGATTTGTGCCCATCATCCTGAGACATCAGATATCAAATCTCGTATGCCTCGTAATTTCGCTGGCTACAATGCCCTTCAAATCGGAACACAGTAATGCTTGCGCACTACTGCTTGGCGGCGGAATAACTGGCAAAGCTGCTGCGGTTACCACATGTGTGGCCTGGATGGGTGACCGTTTGTGTGGTATTTTTCTGTAGTGTGTGTGGCCAACCCTGGTGTCGGAGTTTTTAGACCGGCCGAAGGCCTCCGACATTGCGTAACGACCGTTACCCTAAGACAAACTTAGCAGACCAGCCCCCCTACCCATATGTCCCTCAAGCGCCAATCGTATATCGTGTTGAGCTCGGATTAAGGTGTAGATTCACTGCGACAATTTTTTATGTTGCCATATTTTATCTCAACTCGTATTCATCGTATTTTGGTATAAATTAATGGATTAAGTTTATCTCAACTCGTAGTCATCGTATTTTGGTATAAATTAATAAGATATATTCGATTTCTTGCCTGAATCGACAATAATTAGACCGTATCTTATTAGTCGCAGTGAAGCTATACCTTATATCGATCTCAACACGATATACGATTGGCGCTTGAGGGACATATGAGTAGGGGGGCTGGGCCCGAATTAACTATGACAACTTGGCGATTCCTTGCTTCGAAATCACGTCGATTCCTTCATTAATAAACGACATCTCTATGACGTATTCATATATTCATAGTTCTACCTCTGAGATCCATAGATATGATTCTCTATGACGCGTCATAGAGAATCCAAATTTCGCAGATGTCGTTTATTAATGAAGGCAAAGACAAAGTGTAATGAAGGAATCGACGTGATCTCGAAGCAAGGAATCGCCAAGTTCTCATAGTGAATTAGGGCCCTGAAGGTCAATTCCGCTAAATTTGAATGAAATTGAATGAGAGTTGACCGAATCGAAACTAATTTGTGAATTGAAAAAAAAATCATATTCAGCTACTATTCAAATAATAATATTCGTCCAAAGTGATCAGAAGCAGGCCTAGCGCACTCCGCACTGTAGGTACGAAGTACAAGTACATAGCCGGACACCGACGGCGGGTCGCGCGTCGTTACACGTGCCGCGTCAGAAGAGATAAGAGCGGCGCGATAGAAAGAGAGGCGCTCTGTAGGTTAATATGACTGGTAGGTATGCAGCGCTACGCGAGCTGGATTGAATTTTATTGCGACACAACAAGAGTAGCTATTTGTTTAAATTTCTTTGCGGAGTGATGCATCTGTCCTTTAGTATTCTGTGTCAGAAGTAAATCAGTGATAACATACGTCTAAACATTTGTGTGTTATACAAATGTGATGCAATTCGCCACTAAGTACCAAAATACTATCTTTTTTGCATATTGGTAAAAAGTATATTATTACTAGCTGCGCCCTGCGCTTTCACCCGCGGTTTCCCGGGATAAAAAGGAGCCTATGTGTAAATCCAGGGTATGAGCTATCTCCATACTAAATTTCATCAAAATCCATTCAGTAGTTTTTGCGTGAAAGAGTAACAAAAGCACATCCATACATCCTTTCTTACAAACTTTCGCGTTTATAATATTAATAGGGTATTCATAAATTCTGACTTCTGGCCTGTAGGGGTAGTATACCGGAGATACAGGGAAAGAGCGAAATTATTGAACCCTGTGAAGTAGTGTGTGTGGTTTATTAAATGTAATGTTATGTTTTTGTATGTAAGTTAGTCTGTAAGTTATATATTCTATGGGCCTCTGTTAATTTTACTTTGTTGTACTTTAATTTTGCCTGAAATAAAGAGTTTAATAATAATAATAAAAGAAAAAGGTAGCAAAAGTTTTTTGTGATGACGTCACGTAGCGCCTTTCGGCCGGGTCGGCCATTTTGAGTCACGGCGACACTCACACAAAAGAGAGAAAGAGAGAGACTTACCATCCATATGCGGTTCTTTCTTGTCATCGGTCATGCCAACAACGTCCATCAACCAGATGTAGACAGCATCTCGGTCTATCTTATCGAAGTCTTTCACGTATGCCACCATGATCTCAATGAGGTCTGGAACAAACGACAGCGTTTACTTTTTTTTAAACGACTTCAAAAATGGAGAAGGTTCTCTGTTCAATTTTCTTTTTTATGTTTTTTACCTTAGAACTCCGTAATTTATGAACTTATTTGGAAAATTCTTTTTGCGTTGGGTTTAGTATAGCTACGAAGTAGTCCCATATAAATTTCATCGATATTTGATATTAGACTTCGAAGATACATTGAAGTCGGGTTTTGATTTTTTGTAAAAAATAATTATTTATGGAACTGATTAACGAGACGAGCAAGTCGTTCGCCTGATGGTTTCAACTCCGTAGGATAAGAGGAAATGGTTTTAATTCAGCTTGCAAGAGTCCGGACATACATTGCAAGTTAAAAGGTTGTAAAAACCCGACTGCAATAAAGACAATTCAAAAGTTATGCACTGTTATTCCTAATCAAATTTAAACATAATTCACATTTTTTTTTGTAATCTCTTTAATTTCCTTTATTTTGATACCCTACTCGATAGGTTTGGTTTTTTATTAACGTCTTACTATTTCGCGCCAAAAATCCGCCATTTTGTTTTTTCCAAACACCTATCCAAGGACACTTGGATTTTTAAGACATATATAACGATACTTGAGACTGTTGACGTCTGATGTCTGACGATACCTGATGAGAGCGAGTGTGGCTCAGTGGGAGCATGTGCGACTTTCGATCCGACGCACCCGAGTTCGAATCCCGCTGGCCCCGCACCACTGACTTTCTTAAGTTATGTGCGGATTTAACACTCGCTCTAAATACGAGAAACAGAGAACCAAAGTAACCGACATAGCTCAACTAATAAGTAAGCTGAAGTGGCAATGGGCCGGCCACATATGTCGAAGAACCGATAAACGATGGGGTAAACGAGTTCTAGAGTGGAGACCACGTTTAGGCAAACGTAGTGAAGGATGCCCTCCGGCCAGATGGAGCGACGACCTGCGTAAAGTGGCTGGCAGTAACTACATGCGAAGAGTCGAGGATCGGGCTCAGTGGCGTGCATTGGGAGAGGCTTATGTCCAGCAGTGGACTCGTATAGGCTGATGATGATGATGAAACGGTGAAGGAAAACATCGTGAGAATACCGGCATGTCCAAGAATTAATCACAAGAATTCAAGGACATGTGACATCCGCCCCGCACTGGGCTAGCGTGGTGGATTACGGCCCATACTCTCTCTATGAGAGAAGGCCCGTGTCCCAGCAGTGGGAACGTGATGGGCTGATGATAATAACGATACCTTAACTGTCAAAATCCATCCAGCCGTTTGGAAGATACCGAGGTAATAAAGAAATTTACAAACATTAATACATACAAGATACGCGCGAAAAACATAACCCTTCATTGGGAGTCGGGTATAAAGTTACGCTGAATAGATCTGTGTTTGGCCACTATCTCGCCTGTTGTGAAGCGATGATGTGGCCTAAGATGGAGCACATAGATCTAGAGAAAGACGTCAGTTGAGCGGCTGCTCAGACCCGTCTCTCCGATGGTTCACCGAACATCATGCCGAAACACGACTAGGTCGCTTGACGGCATGGCTTTGTTCGATGGGTGGTATTACAACCACGACCAGAGCCTACCACTCCAAAGCGCGTAAGCGGGTTTCATCAAGATGTTTTCCTTCACTGTTTTAGTGCGAGCATGCAAAATCTGCACTTAACTATAAGTCACTAGCTGCGCCCCACAGTTCCACCCGCAGTTTCCCGGGATAAAAAGTATGTGCTATTTCAAGTCCTAAAATACCTACATACCAAATTTCATCAAAATTCAATAGTTTTTGCGTGAAAGAGTAACAAACATACATCCATACATTCTTTACAAACTTTCGCGTTTATAATATTAAGTAGGATTGGTGCAGGGCCGAGTCGGGATTCGAACCCAGGTGCGTCGGATCGAAGGGCGCACGAGTCCTCGCTGAGCTACACTCGCTCTAAATATACAGACTACGTGCGCTCTGAGCTTGTTGACGACGAATATTTTGCGTGCATTTAGATTAACTAGGTCACTTGAGTAGGTATAGTGTTTACTCCGATCGGCCTTGCCTAGTTCAGTTACCCCTGGTAGGTACACCGAGAAAAACAAGGATCGATTTTTGATATTAAATGCATTACAATACGCATGTAGGAAATAACTTTTGTGATTATTTATGGAGACCTATAATAGGGGATCGGACAACTTTTCAGAAAGTGTTTTAAATTAACTACAATGTATATATGTATATAGCCATGAAAAATACTATTTTAACTAAATAACGCTCTAAAAGTACCTAAAACTATGTTTCAATATTATGTTTTAAATATTGCCGCGCAAAAGGTCACCTCAAAACTTGTGACGTCATATGTAGGTAGAAAACGATAAACTCTTCGAAATAAAACTTGCAAAGAGATTCTAATACGTTTTGTAAAGTTTGGGGACTATATTGTAGTAATGGAACGAAAAAAATAGCAAAACTACATTTTATGAAAAGCAAAAACGTAAAATAAACACGAGCTCACTCACGGCATTTGCCTACAAATGACGTCATGCGCTGTGATTGTTGTTTTGTTTGAGATGAAGAACAGATTAAAAATGTCAGAATTATTTATTGATTTAAAAATATAAATCATTATTATTTCACAAAAATATTGATTGAATGATCTTTCTGGTTCGACGAACATTCGTTCTATCTACATTTTAGATTTTTTCTCGATTACTGTCCGATCCCCTTTATCCGGCTATATTACTGTAACGTTTTAATAGTAGAACAATTTTTATCATAATGCTGGTCTTCTACATAAAAAAAAAATAAACTACAGCCAGTCTTTGCGGTGTAGTGGTTGGGTTAGCTCAAATCTCATACACCACTGAGGTTGTGGGTTCGACTCCCGCGAAGGGCAAATGTTTGTGCACAGAAAACAAAAAAAGCGCAAGCATCCTCGATGCGCGAGACATACTCGCACTTGGCCGGTTTTTATATTGACTGCCTCTGTGGTGTAGTGGTCAGGCTAGACGGTTCTTACTACGTAGGTTGCGGGTTCTATTTCCGCTACGGGACCAACGTTTGTGCACAGAAAAAACGCGAGCATTTGTTTGGTGTCTGTGTGTTGTGGGAGCATGGCCCTCGAAGTTCCGGTTTCCTCACGATGTTTTCCGTCACCGTTTTTAGAGCGAGTGTTGAATCCGCACATAACTTAAGAAAGTAAGTGATGGCTAGCGGGACTTAAACTCGGGTGCGTTGGATCGAAATTCGCACGTGCTCCATACGCTTTTCTTAAGATACTTAATAATAGACTGCGTCTGTGGTGTAGTGGTTGGGCAGGTTGGTTCAAAACTCATACGTCGCTGAGGTTGCGGGTTCGATTCCCTTCGGGACATATGAACAGAAAAAAAAGCGCAAACATTTGTTTCGTGTCTGGGTGTTGTGGGATGGTCCTCGTAGTTCCTGGTTCCCTAGATACAGGGAAGGGAACCCTAGTTAGGGGCAGGATCTATGTATGGGATCGTTGGGCGTTATATAAACCTGTAGAACTTAAAGTGTTAAGGATCAAACGACCGGGGTGCGTCACGGGCGACGCTCGGCCGCGCTTCACGCCCGATGACCTGGCCTGACCTCTAGGGTTCCCTGTGAGCAGTGGAAACTGCTGAAATTATATATCGGTCAAATAAGTCGGGCCTCGCGCATTCAGGGTCCAATTTTCAGAATTTAGTCGGAGAATTGAAAAATCAGGTTAGGTAGTATACAATACAATACAATAACACTTTATTGCACACCAAATTACATATACACAATTATAAAAAAATATATATATACACAAAATACATCGTAGTTTTGACGTACAATGGGCGGTCTTATCGCTTAGAGCGATTTCTCCCAGACAACCTTTGGATGGATAGAACAGGTATAAGATCTAATGCGGTTTGGTGGTGTACATAATAAACAAATATAATAGTCACAAGTAACTTATATAAATAATAAATGCACACGAAAAAGAAACATAAATAAAAATAAATATACATGTATGTGTATATAAATATGCAGAGTTAAATAAAATATTGGTATATATAAAGTATAATATATATTAATAAAGTATTAAATAAGTTATAAACATACCTACATATATATTATAGAATTAACAGTTAGATAAATAGTGTTTATATACCATATTTTTAAAAATTTGAAGAGATTTCGCTTGCCTGACAGTTACAGGCAGGGCATTCCACAGACGGACGGCTTGCACTGTAAATGATTTGCTGTAGACGTGAGACTTATGTACAGCAGTATAGTACAAGTATGTAGATTAATTTGTTTCATTATATCGCACCTTCGGTGCTACAAAGTCACAACAGCTCAGTTTTGAATTTTACAGGAGAGGACTTTGAAGATTTATTGCCTTATTACTGGATGTCTAATTGTAGTAGGTTTAAAATCTTTATAAAATTAATGCTTTATTGTGTTTTCTATAGTTTCATGTCAGAAGTTTAATTCAAATTACTAAAATTATTCTAATAAAACGCAAAACAAAAAAAGTGTCCTGAATTGTGACTTTGTTGCACCAGGAATTATTTAGTTAAATGAGTTATGCCTTATTATTTAGGCATTTCAGTCAGGCTTTTTGCACTCGTCTACATCATTTGTGTCGCTTTAGCTCCAACGCACGTCATAATCTCGCAGGCGCGAGGGCACAACTGTCTAATCAAACTTTGTTGGCCCAAAACGAATGGAAAAATGCACCAATAACCACAAAGGCACTCGCGCCATTTAGTAGATTTTTGCGATACTTTCACGGGTGTTTTTGTTGCCCCAATATAGGCATGGCTCTAAGACAACTTGGCATACTTAACTCAATTTTGCAGTTTTGGCTATTTGTGACTTTGTTGCAGCGAAGGTGCGATATAATAAAAACAATATACATATACAGTTATACAAAATATTCACGCACGCTTCGCTCACGCACCTTCAGTGACACGTAACAACGAGAGTATAAATTGGTATTCTACTTCCGACTAATATTGTAAACGCGAAAGTTTGTAAGAATGTATGGATGTACATACATACACATGTATGGATGTATGTTTTTTACTCTTTCACGCAAAAACTACCGAAACGATTTTGATGAAATTTGGTATGTAGGTACGTTAGGGCTTGGAATATCACAGGCTACTTTTTATCCCTGGAAACCGCGGGTGGAACCGCGGGGCAGAGCTAGTCTAAAATAAAAATGCGGTCGCTCTCGTCGCACATAAACTAGTGACTGTAGATCAGAGATGAGAAGAGATCTAAGCAGGTACTTATATCTATCCCGTGCCATGGGTTAAGCATTGATTTGGTTAAAACTCATGCAAGTGTAAGTTTAAAGTAATGGAGTTAAAAAGTTTTTAAAATAAGCTCGAGCGAAGCGAGCACCTATTTTCAGTTCAATTAATCAGACACCAAAATGTATTTTTTTATACAATAAGTTCGCTTATATTGATACGATACTACCGTGATAAAAAGACCAATAAAAATATTTTTTTAATGTGAGCGAAGCGAGCGCAAAGGACTTCAAATTATCAAACCTCCCTTGACTTGTAGCTTCTTTTATTTATTTTACGATACATAATTATTTTGGCATTCCGAAAACTTTAGCGTTGGCGCGCAGCTTATGTTAATAAGTTATTTAAATTACTATTTGCTAAAAGACGAAACTTCTACAACGACTGTACCAAATTTTTTATTTCTTCTGTTATGACGTATGGAAGGCTTGAGTTCGAACCTAAGCGAGCAAACAGTTTTTAAGAAGTGTCTTAATGAAGGCCTAATTTAAAAAAAATATATAATTTTTATTTTATTTATATACCTAAATGACGAGACGAGCTGGTCGTTTGCCTGATGGTAAGCAATACGCCAGCCCATAACAATAACAGCACCACCCAGAACTTTGTCTTGCAAAATCCTTCGCGGCGCTGTACTGCGCTCATCACCCTGAGACAATTAGCTGTTGAGTCTCGTAATGCCCAGTAATTTCACTGGCTACAATGCCCTTCAAACCGGAACACAGTAATGCTTGCGCACTACCGCTTGCCGGCTGAATAACTGGCAAAGTGGTGGTACCCACCCAGACGGCCTCTCGCATACGAGAAACCTACCACCAGTATTATATTTATTATGCGTATATACTAACCAAGTACGCCCTATGCACAGCATTGTCCAAACGAACCGGGAATACCGGTGGAGCCACTACTCAGATTTCTATTTATATCTGACCTCGGTGATCTATCACTTCCACCCCCTGACTGCAGCTGCAAACTGCGCATGCGTGCACGACCCAGGTGACCTAGCCTAGGTCACCTAGGGAGGGCGCGGGGAAGGGAAGGCGCGTGTGAGAGAGACAGGTATACGAGATGAGGTTGCGGGGCATGAGCTCTCAATGGAGGCTATCCCGAAGAAAGGCTATCTCAAACTTAGGTCATCTCATCTTAGTTTTATTTCATTTTTTTTTTTAAGTCATATATCTGTTTGGCGACTACCTCGCCTGATGTTAAGCGACGATATGGCCGAAGATGTAGCGCATAGTTCTATAGGAAGATGGCAGTTGAGTGACTGCTCAGATACGACTCCCTGATAGTTCGCCTAGTCGTTTAACGGCAGAGCCTACTATTTTTTAAATTTATTAAGCGCACTTGCGCTAACGTGACATCCCGGTTAACACGCGGGTTAACTATTTTTTTTATGATACTTAACCCGAATTTAACCCTCTCGATAGCACAAACCGGTTTTAGTAGGTAATCTCTCATTTCCATAAAAGCGGGATGTTCCATCAGAACACTACATTTAAAGTTGGGCCAAACCAAAAATATGTCATCATCATCATCATCAGCCCATCACGTTCCCACTGGGACTCGTGCCTTCCCTCCTAGACAGAGTAAGGGCCATAACCCACCACCCTAGCAAAGTGCGGGTTAGTGGATGATGACAAAAATTCTAGGATATCACATATCCTTGAATTTTTGTGATAAATTCTTAGACATGCCGGTTTCCTCACGATGTTTTCCTTCACCGTTTTTAGGGCAAGTTTTAAAATCTGCACATAACTTAAGAAAGTCAGTGGTAGGCCAGAGGGATTTGAACTCAGGTGCGTCGGATCAAAAGTCGCACATGCTCCCACTAAGCCACACGCGCTCAAAAATATGTATTTAACTATAATTAGTATAAATCTATGATATGAAATGACAATTTAATTAATACTATATTATTACTTAGTAGTATTTTAAAATGAAAAATAAAAAAGCCTTTATATTTCCTAATAATAAAAAAAAAAATCCTCTAAAATAAGTAATTGTTAAATTATCATTATATATCTATTCATTAAATTTACACAATTATATAAACTAATGCAATGGAATCAGGCGTGACGTTGCGGAAATTCATCTCAAAACTGAAACACAATGAAAATATATAGTGTAATCCCGCTGAATATTATGTTGGTTGCAACCAACATAATATTTTCATTGTGTTTCAATTATATAAACATTTATTATTCTATTATAATTATTATATTCATGATTTACCTATACACATTTTATAATTCATTAATTAGTTTTGTATGTATTTATTATTTATTTTTTATAGTACCTATTTATTTATGATTACATTATTAATTTAAAAAAAATAAAATAATTAATAATGTAATCATAAAAAAATTAGTAGTATTAATACTATATTATTATTCAGTAGTGATTCTTTTTCCGATATGGTGGTAGTCATTGTAATAATTGACGTTCATAAGTGCGTCTGTGACGACAAATATGAATAAAGAACTTTGAACTTTTATTTATTTTTGTATATTGAAATAGCTAACTGTAATTTGTAGGTACATGCTTGTACAAATTTTAAATTCATTAATTTAATTTTTTTTCTTTAGGTAAAGGTGGCTTGGCAGCATGGTTTTATTCAGGATTGTTCGAAGTGTGGTATCACAACCACCGCCAGATACTACCAAACTGATTGCTACGCTGATCTAGTCGTGTTTCAGGATGATCTTGGTGAACCAACAGAGGATGGCACTGAGCGGTTACTCAACTATCATAAAGATAAAAAATATCAATAACGTGTGACATCATTGTTGAATGGCTTATTTATTTATTTACTATTGATAGTATTTTTTTGCATATTACTAAAGTACTTCAGAATAAGCATTGATAACATCAGTTACTTTTTGCCGTGCCATATTCATCCAAATTTTTAGATATTTTGTATAGAGTTCAAGTTTGAAAGTTTTTTATTCAATTTTGGTGTCACAGATGCACTTATGAACATTAATTATTACAATGACTCTACCACCGCACCAGAACCAGAACCATATCAGCAATTACATTTAAAATATTGTTTCTGCATCATTACACATACAAATTCTTTATTGAATTAAGTTACATACATGGTACAATATAAATGGAAACTCTACCTGGTGCATTAGCATTAGGATTGTGAATAATTTTTATTTTTGTAAGTGTTTGTTATTTATATTTAATCTTAATATAATATCAATAATAATTTAATGCCCAACAATCACATACATACAATAAAATATCTATTGTGTCTGGTGTGAACGGGTTAAAATATATTTTTATTTTATTAAGAAGGTATTTCAGTGGTACAATATAATATCACATTATATTTACTGAAAATGATGACCAATTTTACCACTGCATTAATAATAAATGTATAAAAGTACACTCAGATAAGTTATAAATATAAGAACTTGAGATTTTATGAATGTAGAGATAAAATGTAGAGTTCAAATGTTGCTCAAAAAACGAGTTTTCTATTGAAAAAGGGAGACTAAACAATAGTCTTTTGTTAGAGATATCATGTGAAGCCTCGGTAACGAAATAATAACAGCCCACATACAACACTGGCGAGAAACAAAAGAAGAGCGACATGTAAAAACAATTTAGAGCGAAATAAAATGACGAAAAGCGCAGTAATTAACTATTGATATAGCATGTTTGGGCGGAATAATTAATAATTTACAAGTACTTACCATCCACATGGACAAGAAAGTCTTCTGGGGCCAATTCGACGGCATCAATTGCCATGAAAACATATGAAAATATTACGTCGTCTATAGCGTTTAAGTCCGCATTTGGGACGTGAGATGTAATGAAGTCAAAGAGACTCTCTTTGATGATCTTGCATTTATCAGCTGGCACTGCTTCAGTATGCATCTTCATGCGAAATTACAGTTAATTTATTGTATTTCACTGATTTGAGTCGCGGTCGCGATACGAGTCGTTCCGCCTCGAAGGATGATTTATAACTGCGATGGCTAGGAGTGCCGCTTCTCGTTCAGTTCGACGCCAATCCTTCCTTCGATACCTATTCCGGGAAATTATATTCCAGCGAGGTAGATAGGTATTTTCACGGGGAAAACTGGGATGGAGGCTGGAACTGAGAAAATCAATACAGCAGATTTGAGCAGATGCAGTTTTTTTTTATAAACAACAGCTTGTTCTTGTTATGCTCTGTGGCAGGCTCTCACGGTTTTTGAACGGAGTCGTTCCATTTATAGTTTCCTTTCAGTTTCAGTTCATTGGCCAAAACAAAAACTTCTAAAAAATAAATAAAGAAAATGAAATGCTACTCTAACACTGAATCCTTTTTGCAACATTTTCCTGAATAGTTAAAAAAATATTGCAAAGCACATTTAGAATCATCCAACTAACATTTTCCTTGTTCCCGAACGAAACTGCATCGTGAAAGGCGGGAAAGTTTGAAATATATTTTTGACAGCAGCTCCTTTTTTACTGCTCATATTTTTGACAGCAACTCAACTTTTTAACTGTTGATGCAGCCCAAAACTTCCACACTAATCATCCAATAAAAGAAACTGTATAAGCAAAATACTAAAACTTGTAACAAGAGCAAAAATATGGCATTTTTTTACAATGACATTATAATTGTGACCTCGAGAGAGTTTGCGCTTGCGTATAATCGGTCGCCCGGGCAGGTCATCCAGAAGGTAGTTGATCCACACCTATGACCTAATATACAGACAATACACGTGTCTCAACCTAATTTGATTGATTGATGTAATATTTCAACCTCCGATTGATATTTACAACGTCATGACCAATTGGTTACACCTTAGTAACTTACTAAAGCCTTCTTACGCCAACGTGAAGTCGCGGGTAAGGTACGGGTTCGTTGGTTTTTGTTTAGGGAAAATTGACATCATGCGCTTGTGGTTCTTATTCTGTAAGCGCGCAAAGCTCGTTGTAAGCATTGAGGAATGAAGACCTCAATGGTTGTAAGTAGGTAGTGTCATTTCAGAGTATTTTCTTTCCTCTTTATGAGGAATTTGGCTTCGCACATTGTGCATTTGCCAGCGTCTTGTTTTTTGTTGTTTCATAGACTTATGTACATATTCGGTTTTTCATTTAAGAGTTCTTTGGTTTTCAAATTTGAATTTGTCATTTTTTTCTTTTTTTAGACTGTTACTATTTATGCGCTTCTATCCATACGATTACAAAACTAGCAATTTGATTATTTTACTTAACTAAGTATAGATGAAAATTTGTAACTGCCTCAGATAATATATCCTAAACATAATTTCATTAGCATTGGGCGAGTTTAAAAGAAAGAAAATTCGAACTTGGCCCTTGTTGTGATTCTAGACGCGCAATAGGTACGCAGGTCATAGGATGGACTAAGCTTGATCAATAAATCTGCTTCTGCGCACTAGATTCAGCGCCCACGTCGGCCAACATTTGCAAACGTTCGCCAATATTGGCCAAAATTAGAACGGCGCAGCGGGAACTCGTGATACTTAAAGTTTGACGCACTCGAGTTTGAATCCCGCTGGCCCCGAACCAAAGACTTTCTTATGTACGTATTTAGCACTCACTTTCAAAATGGTGAGGGAAAAAGAGGAAACGGGCAAGCCCAAGAATTAATCACAAAAATTCAAGAACCTGTGACATCCACCAGCCCACACTGGGCCAGCGTGGTGGATTATAGCCCAGCAGTGGAAAGTTTATGGTCTGATGATGATGATGCAATTTCGCTGGCTACTATGTCCTTCAAACCGGAACACAGTAATGCTTGCACTCTACTGCTTGGCGGCAAAATAACTGGCAACACTGTGGTACTACCCCGACGGCCTCCCGCATACGAGAGACCTACCACGAGTAAGAGTTCTATAACATAAAGTTAAAAAGATCACTATTAGAGAGTAGGTACCTACGTAGGTATAAATCTCACATCGGGACTGCGTGGGTAGGAACACACGTCATCCAAACATTTCCACTCAGCCAGGCTGTATAAAATGTGCGCGCCTTGGCCCAATACCTTGGCCAAGTTACAATTCGTACTGAGAATCGTTCTCTACTACGACGTAACCCATCAATCATACATTGGCCGTGCTCGGTCGTAGAGCCGTCCGAAACATAATACATTTTTAGAAAAAACGAAATCTGTCTTCAATGTATTTTTGAAGTCCAAGGTCAAATATCAATGAAATTTATATGGGACCACTTCGTAGCTATACTGAACCCAACGCAAAAAGAGTTTTCCGAATCGGTTCATGAATGACGGAGTTTTAAGGTAACAAACATAAAAAAAAGTACTATCAAACAGAGAACCTCTTCCTATTTTGAAGCCCGTAAAAACAAAATATATATATATATATATATATATATATATATATATATTATATATATATTATATATATATAATATATATATATATATATATATATATTTAATAATAAATAAATATATTTAATAATTGTCTCAGGGTGACGAGCGCCGTACGGCACCGCGCAGAATTTTTCAAAACAAAGTTCTGGGTGGTGCTGTTATTGTTATGGGCTGGCGTATTGCTTACCATCAGGCCAACGACCAGCTCGTCTCGTCATTCAGTTAGGTACATAAAAAAAACATCAGAATTAAAGTCGTTTTTTTGTTATAAAATTAATTATTATTAATGTAAATAAGTGTGCGAATGAAACGAACGAATCCCAAATAAATATTATATTTCAATTAAAACTTTAAAATATAACGAACAATCACTTAACCCTAAAATGACAATAACACAACGCTCGAATTCACAACTACAATATGTTTATTTAATTTAATAACAACATGAAGAATCACAATGGAAATGGTTGGCACGAAGGTAAAAAAGTCCGCAGAATAGGTTCCGCATTAGTACTATTTTTATTTGCGAACAAAATTACGAAAAAAGGATGTCGTCTGTGCAGTCCTAAGTAAAAACGGCTATTTATATATAATTGTTAAACTGATCACCAGATATAGTTAAATGTAACGCCAAAAATAGTAAATGATCACCAAAAAAAATTATTATAATAACAAAATTGTAAATGATCACCAAAAAGAGAGATTGCTTTATGCGATAAGATTAAGATTTATATTTTACTCATCATGTAATTATGTTTGTGGTATGCAATAAGGTGTAATTGTATTGTAATGTAAAATAGTAAATGATCACCAAAGTAGGCTCGACCAGATGTCTCGCTCGTTGCCCCTTCATGTCGCTTCCTCTACTTGACCTTCGCTCCACTCGGCCTCGTAGGCTCTCTTCATTCAGGGCCTCCTTCGCGAGCTTCTGGTTCCGCACTTTTTATATACACTCTAGGGGTAAGAGCGAGTTGGACCACGGAAGAGTGTGAAGCGGCAATTCAGGTAAAATATGGTGGTCATTTATTAAATTTGGTGATCGTTTACTAAATTTGGTGATCATTTACTAAATTTGGTGATCATTTAATAAATTTGATCTGCCGATACAATTTTTGGATAAAGGTGTATGGGGATCTCATGGATTATTTTGATGGTCATTATATTTTTCCCCATAAAAATTGTCGCGTTCAAAAGTTTTAGATCTATCAATCTTTTCATTTCCCGCCAAAGATTGACAGTTTGAAAGCATTCTGCTACCTGTTTTAAACACGTCATAAATCAAAATTATGATTTCTTCTTTTTTAATGATTTGGCCTCTTTTATGTTTCAAATTAGTCAACAAAAGTCCAATAGGTGTACATAATGTACATGAATAAGTAAAGACATAATAAATATAATTAGAATGTAGAATCCTATATTAGATCTTGTGCAATCTAACTACGATAGCTAGTTCTTAGTGTGAAAGAGATAGAAGATTGTCAATTTTGGGACGTAAGAGAGTGACAGATACATCTAAGACAGTGTCTTAACACAATGTTGGTTCTGTTATTGTAAATATTTAAATAAATTCGCTTTTAAATTAAAGATGTTTGATTCTTATCTAATTAATGCAGCATCAACTTTTGATTCGACAAGTCATTTCCTTATTTGATTTGTTAATAAAATACAAACTTTAAATGTCCTGGAATGACCCATTATTTGTCGAGTCTAGCTGTGATTTAAATATTATTTAATATCATATTTTTTATAGTTATTTTAATAAATATATTTATAGTTAAACAAATAAATGTATTTTAGTTTAAAACTATAGTAAAAAGAGAATAGGTACTTAGTACATGTGCAGGTACATAAAGAGACACCATATGATGGTAATAATTAATATGAATATTAAGTCATATCTATGTAACTCTTGTAACAGTAAAATTTAAAATATTTTATCATAATTTTATATATATAAATAAAAGTTTAATCTTAAATGACTGTTACAACAATTACTTTTTAGACTAATTTATTTAGACAAACAGTTATACCTAACTAAAATTGTTCACTATCTAATTGTGCCTTAAAATTATAATATAAATATCAATATTTTTTTCACTAACTAAAATATTCCGATCTCTAAATAAATTAGTCTAAGTCTTGAAACATTAATGCAAAACAAAATAATTAAATACATTATTTAGAAAAAGTTTTAATTAAAAATGTGCTTACTTTAGATATATTTTCCGCATAATCAAAGAAACATTTTTGAATTGCTTTTTATAATAAATAAACGTAATCGTTAGTATGAAAATATCCTGCAGTGTAGTTATACCAATATTTTTAATGCACAAATAAACATTGACATAACCACTATCGTATTTATTTAGATAATTATGAAAAAATATTTTATGAGTGGATAGATTCTCTAAATATGACAACAGTGATAAACTTTGGATTAATTAGGTAATACGATTTATATAGCTCTGTATATTTATGAACTTAAATAAAAGATGACTAGTAAAGTGTAAAGTCACACATGTTAAAAAGCAAACTTAATTAGTGTACTTCTTATAAACAAATAGTATGGTATCCGATAAATAAAGAAATAAATATATTTTTATAACGTCTTTAAAATTTGTGCCATTGCCAAACTAGTGCATAATACTATTTTAATCCTGTAATTATATTGAAGTAATTTATGTGTTTTATTTTTTAATTGACTATTTAAAATGTTTTTTGGCAGTTTGAGATATTTTATATTGGACTTACAAGTATTAGTTAGAGATGATTTAATTTGAGTATCATGCTTAGTATTAGCACTTATGTTGATAATATTTTTAAATATTCCACACAATAAACTTATGTACACATTCGTTAAACGTTATTATTTCAAAATACGCCTCACCTAACAAGTATTTTTTTTGTATAGTTTATACCCTTTACATCTTTTCACAATATAAAAAAGATGACATTCAGATTTTAAAACAATCACTCAAATGGACACTATACCTGGGTTTTTATATATTGCAAGGACTAAAAGTAGTAAGAAGATTTATTTTGTGTAAAGCATTTAAAAATCCACATCAACAAGAACTTTGTCTACAACAACAAATATATAAAACTTACAGCAAAACATTCAGTTACAAGCGTATATATTATATATTATCCTCAAAAATGTAACTACAGAATATTTCATGTAGTATGTAATATTTACCATTACAATTATAATTAATATACATTAATATACTTTATTTTATAATTCGTACAAAACCAAATTATCATATAAAGCGTATGTTTTCAAAGGAATCCTATCCTATAGTATTCATTTAACATATACATACATATTTTAGAGATATGGACATTCCATCGTTAGACAATTCCATGTTCTTTCATACATAACGCAGTTGAATTTATAAGGTCATTATGGAAATAATAAATAAATGCACCCTCTTTAATATATAATTAACTAGCTGACCCGGCAAACGTTGTTTTGCCACATAAATTAAAAAAAAGTTAAGCGTGAACAACCCTCATCACTTAGGGGTATGAAAAATAGATAGTAGCCGATTCTCAGAACTACTGAATATGCATATAAAATTTGGTAAAAATCGGTCAAGCCGTTTCGGAGGAGTAAGGTAACTAACATTGTGACACGACAATTTTATAAATAAATTTTATAAATAAATTTTTTATAAATAAATTGTAAAAATTTTTTATAAATAAATTATTTGAATTAATTTTAATTTTGATTTGATTTATTTAATGTAATTTAATTTGATTTAATTTAATTTGGTTCATTTTTATAATTTCATTTGATTTGTAATTTAATTTGATTGGACTGTTTTTAATTTTGATTTTGTTTATTAAATGTAATATAATTATTGTAGATTAATTTAATTATTTGACATGTTTAATATGGATTTTTATCTGAAATAAATGATTTAATAATAATAATAATAATAAATAAGATAAAATGACGATATTTTTTACTTTATATTAAGAATTGAAAAACTAAACCATCTGGATCAAAATTTTACAAATATACAAATCAGCCAATGTAAAATGAAATAAATTGCTATCAGTCGTCTAAACTAAAATAGACTAAACTCAGGATTGCAGTAAAATATTATATCCAACAATGTCCTTAAAAGTACATGCTATATAATTATATTCTTTCAAACATTTATTACACTTTCACATTTTATAAATACGACAATAAATTATTATATTTAAAATATCGACATATTCGTCACATTCATTTGATACAGCATAATTTCTTATTGGAAAATTATAGTTTTGCACTTATACCGTTTTTGATTTACAGGTTGTTTTTCCCTGACGTTTCAGCCAGTGTTGCCATTTTAACTTAATAGGATCTCGACAGACTTCGTTTTGGCTTATTATTCCATTCAGAATTATAGGAAATCCTTGAGATGCTTATATAGTGGATTAAAGATTTTCGATCGTAGTGATAATGCATGACTTCTCTTATTTTGCCCACTTTGATTGAGAGGAGAGGTCCTCTGAATCCTATGCAAATCGCCATGCAATTGTCGTGTAGGTATGAGAAACTCTAAGAAAGTACTATTTACTTAAATTTCCAACTTTTTTATCGGTGTAGCCATATGTGTAGCTGCCAGTCTGCCAGTGTCCACTTTTTCAAATATGACGGCGGATGAATGAAATTGGCAGGAGGTTCTATTTTTTTTTCTTCCCCCTTTTAGAATTTGGCTTTGCACGTCTTGTGCATCTGCCAGAATCATGTTTCGATCGAGTTCCTATTTTATTATTTCTATTTTTTTACTTGTCTGGTGGTTGTCATCGATATGATGTAATTAAGAGTCGATGTTTTATAACAATTATCTTGTTGGATTAATAATAATGTAAAAATTAAACGCTTGATGTCGCTTGTTGGCTACTGTGGTCAGACAGTATGGAATTGAGATCGGATTCACGCAGCGTGGGTGGTGTTCCAAACGGGAAATCCTGTAATATATAAAGTCAAATGAAATATACATAGAAGTACCTGCATCTTATATTATATTTTTAATTTACGCCCGCTCATTGTAGTGTTGTGCCGGCATTTGCGAAATAGATAATCGCCCCGTACTAGGTCACTTCGGACAGTGAACTGGTACACTCTAGTAGTTCTATTGGGTCTATTCGGTCATCATAATTTTTTCAATATCGGTCAAAGAAACAGTTATTCGTCCATCGTTCATTTATTTATTTAATACGGATGAACCAGTTACACCAATTAGTCTATTATAAAAATGGAAAAGAGAAAAATCGTACAGAATACTTCAAGATATTTTTCAAAAACCGACTGGGATTGACTATTTAAAGGGTACTGAACACAAATCTACGGTTTTTAGAATTTTTGTCTTTTTCAAATTCAAATTCAAATTAATTTATTGCGAATATGGGTAAATACACATGATGTTACAAATTTATAAGTTCAGCCATATTCTACCAGCAGGCATGCAAATATCATAACATTACATATACATTTTTGTTTGTATATTTGTTATTTATAGACTCGGAAACTGCTGAACGGATTTTAATGTGTTTTTTTGGGTTTGGTAGCATTAGTCCCAACTAAGATTATAGGGTATGTAACATTGAAATTGGTTGGGTGACTACGAAGATACAGCTTGACCTCTTAGTAGTACACGCTCCCATATACTGGGGAGGTCTTGCTAAAAAAGTTTTGGAAAAAAGACGACTATGGGCTTCTGCCGTCTATGCGGACGAAGTCGCGGAAACTGTGACGAAGCTTATAATATTAGTAGGATAGTAGGAATTAATTTACTTAAGAGACAGCGCTGTGCAACAGGCATAAGAGTGTCTCTACTAGTTCGCACGAATGAACGAACGAACGAAAGCTACTCAGTCTCAGAGTAGGCCCTCTGAAGCGGTACGAACCTGTGTGGGCAGCGTGCGGGGCGCGGGCGGTGCGGGCGGCGGGTCGCGGTGCGCGCGGGGAGAGGCGCACTCCGCGCACTCCACGGCCGGCGCCGCGCCACGCGCGCCGCGCCGCGACCACGACTCCGGCATGCAGCTGGCAACACAATTCATTTATTTAAGACTTTTTGGCGGCAAGTGAAAAGTGATACCTACAGTTTAGTTTTGTTTTATTTTCCAAACAAGTGTTATTTCGAGTGCTCATGTGTAATATCGACAGATAGATAGATAAATAAACACTTTATTATTCACCTTAAACATAGAAATTAAGCACAAGCTAAATGTTTACAATGGTTTAACAATGGGCGGTCATAAGACCGCCGGTCATAAGCGATAACGCTTAAAGCGATCTCTTTCAGACAACCTTTGGATGGAGAGGAATAAGGACATATAAACGGACGGCGGTGATAGACATTAATCGGTGGAATATTAACCATTATGTGTTCGTAAACATGCACGAGTGTAGGCAAATGAAACAAAATAAGGAAAACATTGCTTTTTATGTTCTCCCAAAAAGTCCATGGAAAGCGTGAATAAAGTTTCACCGCTTTATTGAAGCACTAGGAGAGACATTGATTTTGACTAAAATACGAAAGAAATCTTTGCAATGTTTCTATCAAATAAAAGCTACGTAAGTCAAGGCGGTATGGTCCTAGAGACTTTAGCCGGCCCTAACGGGCGAACTTAAAAATGTATTGAGTAGTGTGAGCAGAGCGATTAAAGTATTATACAAACTGAGATGAGAGCGAGTGTGGCTCAGTGGTAGTACGTGCGACTTTCAATCCGACGCACCTGAATTCGAATCCTGCTGACCCCCGCTGACCACTGACTTTCTTAAGTTATGTACGGATTTTAACGCTGTGCTCGCTCAAAATAGGGTGAAGGAAAACATCGTGAGGAAACCGGCATGTCCAAGAATTAATCACAAAAACAAGGACATGTGTCCACCCGCACTGGGCCAGCGTAGTGGATTATGATCCATACTCTCTCTATGAGAGAAGGCCCGTGTCCCAGCAGTGGGAACGTGACAAGTTTCAAATTTACAAAAATTTACAAATTTTAAATTTCAAACAAGGGCTGATGATGATGAGCTGATGTTCATTTTCACCGACAAAAAAATCGGTGACAAATACTCGGTGAAAAATTGGTGTGAGTGTCTCACGCAAGGTGCACAATGTGCGCGCAGGGGAGCGAAGCGAGCGGCTCGGGCTGCTCGGCGAGCGGGTCGCGGCAGCGCGCGCACGCCGGCGCCGCCCACGCCGCCGCCGCGCGCCGCTGCCGCGCCGCCGCGCCCGCGTCGCCCAGCGCCGTGTAGATGTCCGCCAGCCGGAGCCGCACGCGCCGGACTAGCATCTACCAACAACAAAATTAATATCAAAATCGAAATAGAAATCAGAGTCAGAGTCACAGAGTGAAAGATTGTAAGAGTGAGGGTCAGACTGAAAGTCAGGGTCAGAGTCAAGGTCAGGTCAGCATTAGAATCAGAGCCAGGGTCAGGGTCAGAGTGAGCGTGAGCATCAGCATCAGGGTCGGGGTTAGGGTCAGGGTCAAGGTCAGGGTCCAGAGTCAGGGTCAGGGTTAGGGTCAGAGCCAACAGTGAATAAATATATTTTGATTTTGACACAAATCAACAAAATAAACAAACTCTGACTGTTTACTAACCATGGCGCCAATAGAAGTGGCGACCTCCAACAGCCTCGTGTTGAACTCGAGTGGGCGACAGTTGCAGATCTGGCCCTACAGCCGCAGCGCCTCCAGGCAGCGCGCGGTACCGTCCATGGCTTCCAGTTTACTGACCTTGGCGCCAACAGAAGTGGCGACCTCCAAAAGCCTCGTGTTGAACTCGAGCGGGCGACAGTGGCAGATCCTGCCCTGCAGCCGCAGCGCCTCCAGGCAGCGCGCGGCGCCGTCCATGGCTTCCAGTTTACTGACCTTGGCGCCAACAGAAGTGGCGACCTCCAAAAGCCTCGTGTTGAACTCGAGCGGGCGACAGTTGCAGATCCTGCCCTGCAGCCGCAGCGCCTCCAGGCACCGCGCGGCGCCGTCCATGGCTTCCAGTTTACTGACCTTGGCGCCAACAGAAGTGGCGACCTCCAAAAGCCTCGTGTTGAACTCGAGCGGGCGACAGTTGCAGATCCTGCCCTGCAGCCGCAGCGCCTCCAGGCACCGCGCGGCGCCGTCCATGGCTTCCAGTTTACTGACCTTGGCGCCAACAGAAGTGGCGACCTCCAACAGCCTCGTGTTGAACTCGAGTGGGCGACAGTTGCAGATCTGGCCCTACAGCCGCAGCGCCTCCAGGCACCGCGCGGCGCCGTCCATGGCTTCCAGTTTACTGACCTTGGCGCCAACAGAAGTGGCGACCTCCAAAAGCCTCGTGTTGAACTCGAGCGGGCGACAGTTGCAGATCCTGCCCTGCAGCCGCAGCGCCTCCAGGCAGCGCGCGGCGCCGTCCATGGCTTCCATCTGCGCGAGCCGGTCGCCCAGCGCCTGCCCGGCGCCCATCGCTATCTCGTAGTGCCTGGAAGGTGGAATAGTTGATGGTAAATTTAGTAAAAAGACTTTAAGGTGTACGTTTCGGTACGTTTTTCATACAAAATTCAACCATTATTAACTTTTTTGATATTCATGAAATGCATTACCGCATGCTAGGCGAAAGTTTTAAATCATTAGGAAAAAGAAAAATGATATTGCTTGTGTAAGGATCGAACCTGCGTCTTTAAAAACCTTCCTCACGCCTTAACCCCGTCCTTTTCCGTAAGACGATATAAGAAGGATAGGAGAAATTTGGCTGCTTGTGCAGCTGGCTTGGTGGCCCAGTGGATAAGGCATCGGGACGGTATTCCGAAGACATAGGTTCGATCCCTGCCCGAGCGATATCATTTTTCTTCCTATTTATTTAAAATCTTAACATTATTAACTTGTTCACTGAAAAGTGCCTAAATTTATGTGAGGTGAAGAACTATTTATGGATGATTATTTACGCAAAATTAATAAAATGGTACAATTCATATCAGATATAGTTTGCATCTAACACCACCAATAAAAGCGTATCAAGCACCTGCGTACGTTTTTATAATAAAACTCCAAAATGTAGAACAGAGCTGACAGAAAGTAAATTCAAATTACGCTTAAGGACTGTTCTAATGAGAAAAGCATACTATACTGTTCGTAATTACATAGAAGACAAAGATGCTTGGAACATTCCACTTCTGCAAAGTAGCCAACTGGTACATAACAAACATAATATTGTAGAAAACCAAAAAAAAAATTAACAAAATCTCTAAAATCAAATGCCCCTCAGTTTCTTGCCGTATCTTCTGAGTAGTGGTTCTTTTTCCGGTACGGTGGTAGTGATGGTGATAATTTGACGATCATAATGTCTGTGATGCCAAAAATTAATAAACAGATTTTGGTTTGATTTGAATCATCAGTCAAATCATAATCGCTTATCTAAACCCTGTTCTTACCTGATAGCCTTCCCAATGTCACACTTTCTCCTATAAACGTCTCCTGCTATCCTGACGGCGCGCGCGTAGCAGCCCTGATCACCTGCCACCGATGACAATCTTAACGCTTCCTGAAACATCAGAATAGGTGCTAAGAGATTTTGAATCCTGGAGGTTGTTTATCATCTTTTAATTGAATGTGTCAGGAGTGAGCCTATGAAGGTTCATATAATCAATATGGTGTCAACCTGCCAGATGTTCGATTATTCCTCAGGATCCTAGCTGCACCCGCATGCGATGCGGCTAGGACTCTGTATGATTAGGACAATGATTACAAATATTCTGGTGTAATATTCTACAATAAAATTCCAATATGTTCGTTAGCTCACAGAAAGTAGATTCAAATTGCGTGTGAAAAATCATTAAACTTAACTTGAAAACACCTTTGGAAACTGTGTTCTAGTTTGAAATGAAAGAGTATATTCTGGGTAAAAAGGCTTTTTACAGATAATGCAGCGCACTCAGATCTATCCAGCTGTCTGTATTATACTCAATTTATTACATTGTACATTAGAAATATCTATCTACTCCTAAAAAATCGATCTGTGCAATCTATATAGTCCGTGGTCGCCACTGTGAGGGCGTGGTGAGTGGGTAAAAGGTTCTCGAACCTTTTTACCCCAACGAACGGTTATCGGGTCTACGAGCTATATGGCCGGCCCATGGCCACTTCAACTTGCTAATTTTTAGAGCTATGTAACCTTCGTTCGTTCGTGAAGGGTAAAAAAAAAACCTTCGTTTTTTTGTGGATTTCCGAAACTAAGAAAATTTTTTTTACTAGCCTGTTCTGTCCCACTGCTGGGCAAAGGCCTCCCCCAATCCCTTCCACCTGTCTCGCTCTTGCGCCACCTCGTACCAATTTTTTTGGTGTGCGTCTAGATCGTCTCGCCATCTTTTTCTAGGTCGGCCTCGGCGACGTTGAGCTCGAATAAGAAACTTACGTTACAATAATCGTGTGCATCTCCCAGCTCGCCCCTCGCTCTCAAGGCGGCCGCCATCTGCAGCAGCGCGATCCTGTGGTGCCTTGTGTTCATGTCGAGCGAGCGCGGCCCGCGGCCAAGGTCGCACGCTCGCGCCGCGCACGCCACCGCGCGCTCCGCGTCGCGCAGCCTCCGCCACAGCTCTGAGAGGCCTACGTATACCTGGGAAGGGAGGTTTGTATGGAAAAATTTAATGACCATCAAAATAATCTCTGAGATCCCCATACACTTCTATCCAAAAATTGTATTGGCAGATCAAATTTAGTAAATGAACACCTTTAATCGATACCAAATCTTACCCAAATTGCCGCACCTCACTCTTCCGTGGTCCAGCTCGCTCTGACCCCTAGAGGGTATATAAAAAGCGCGGAGCCAAAAGATCGCGAAGGGCGTTCTGAATGAAACTAGCCTACGAGGCCGAGTGGAGCGAAGGGGGAGGTGCCGAGTAAAGGATTTCTGCAGCGGAGCGAAGGTCAAGCAGGGGAAGCGACATGAAGCGGTGACGAGCGAGACTTCTGGCTCCGCGCACCGCTACGTAGTGATCTTTATGTTATTAAAAGTTCCAGGTGGCACTGCAATTGTTACGGACAGGCGTGGCGCTTACCATCACGCGAACGACCTGCTCGTCTTATCACAGTACCATAAAAAATAATTTATTAAGATTGTAATAAAGCAATTTCAAGAGACTTCAAATTGTTAATTAACGAACAACTAACTTGCAGTAGCAGCGTGTTATCGGGCTGCGCCTGCGCAACCCCGGCCGCCTTCTGGAACCCGTCCATGGCCTTGGAGAAAGCTCCGAGCTCCATGCTGACCCCAGCCACTGTGAGATGTACGCAGCCCGCTGTGGACCCTCCGCCGCAGTCGTTGTACAAAGCGTGCCGGGCGTACGATAGGGCTCTACAGAAACATATTAGAGCTGATTTTTTTCACTCGCATATCGAATGAAGAACTGCACCCTTATAATAATTAATTCAGTTAAATCCGAAGATACATTGAAGGTAGGCTACGAAAGCACCGCCGCGCTGGAATTGAGGAATTATATTTGCATGCTCAAATAGCTGAATACTGGTACTTAATATTTTGTAACAGCAATTTTTACCTATATTCGCAATAAACGCTTGATTGATTTAGAATCCTACCTGTCCAATCCGCCCAAGGTGTGATGAGCTCGTGCCAGGTTAAGATAGGCCTCTGCCCTCATCGGCGCAGAATCCAGCTCTTCACTTATGCTCAGCTGTCGCGTGGCGAACTCCAGGGACTCTCTGTGAAGAATACCAGGGTTACCATGTGAAGGAAAAAGTGGAGAGTTTGGTCACTCTTAGGACTTTAGACATGACATGGTGCTAAAATGGAATAAATAACTTTTGAACTTTGAACTCGGGTACGTAGCAACAAATGTCACACATGCTCCCACTCAGCCACACTCGCTCTGCACTTTAGGAGCAAATATTGTAAACTAGCTGATGGTACTACTCACCGGTACTTCCCAAAATCCATATGCGCCTGGTACAGATGCCCCAGCAGCGCGAACTTGTCACTCCGGTGGCGGACTCCGCGCAGCGCCGAGCGCCAGATTTTGACAGCTTGCTTTTGCTCATTTTGGCTATAGAGTCGCACGCCGCGCTCGATCTGGACAGACGAGCAGAATTAGTATCAAAATAGGATATTTACAAATGTTTTTTAACGTGAAAACGTTTTTAAAAAGGCTTCCATACTCCAACTCGGTTCCATACTAGGTCGGACTCAAGGATTGTATCATCAATTATTATATATATTCTAAAAATAGACCACTGTACATTGCCTGCTAGTGCACTTACGCCATCGTGAGCTTACGTCATTGAGCGGGGAAATTGAAAATTGAAAAGAGTCTCGAAATTCACTCTGTGCGACCAAAAATTTTGTTATATCTCCACAATGAAAAGGGTTACACGAGTTGTTTATGCATCGTAGTGAGGTGAAATGTAGGTATTCTAACTATTTTAATAAATGATTGATTGATTGATTTAGGTATAAAAGGTAAGCTTTAAGGTTAGGCCAGTAGACGCAAAAAAATACGGTGGTGTAACGATATAACCCACGCCGATTTGTATTGTATCAACCAACCTAATTGACTTCACACAGTTTTATTTGATTGACCGTTCACTTACCTTCTGACAAGTGTTCTTCGATTATTTGAACCCTGAATAAATAACGTCAGACTCACTCCTAACGGTTTTTTTATGTCCAGAACAATATCTTAGCTTTCTATAAAACATTAGTCAGAATTATAAAAGTCAGTATTAGAGTTCTTGACTGGCTTGACATATCTAGATGACTCATCAATTGCATCGTCTTCTGAAAAGCAACATTTTTCTAAATTTTCCGATGAATCTCCCTTTTTTATGGATCTGAATGATGAGACGAGCAAGTCGTTCGCCTGGCTGGCTACAATGCCATTCAAAGAACACAGTAATGCTTGCGCACTGCTGCTTGGCGGCAGAAAAACTGGCAAAGCTGTGGTACCTACTCAGATGGCCTCCCGCATACGAGAGACCTACCACGAGTCCCTACCTTTCTCCTGGCCAGGTACTGGTCGACCCTGGCGCGGCAGCCACTGAAGCAGTCGAGCAACCCGGCGGCCGGGGGGCGGTGCGCCGGCCCAAATCTGGCACCCCATCGCAGCGCGCCGCCCCGCTGCTCCGTACCAGCATTGTACTCTTCGGAGAATGGGTATACTTCTGCAATTTAAATCAAGTAAACCATTTTAACCCTTCGGAATCGCGAACTCTAAGTCTTTAAGATAATGCACACAGCTCGGAATTTCATGTTTTTTTTTCGGGAACCAAGTAAATGCCTTGAACGAATAAAAAAAGGAGAACGTCTGGTCGCAAAAGTCAAAATTGAAACACTCAGGCTATGCCGGTCCGCTCGTTCGTACACACAGCCTCACGCACACATTTACATCATGCTATGCTAATCGGCCGTCACGTCGGCTTGACATCGGCTCTCCGTCCACTCAAACAAACATAACGCCACCGCCATTGCTATGCTTCAGTTGTTTGTTAATAACGAGATTTCTTCCGCCTTTAAGGTTTCACGCTTGACAAGAACATTAAAATATATTAGGTAACTCTAACTTTACTACAACTACTATGCTGCAATCTAGGAATCTTCAAGTCTCGAGTGAACAGGGGGCCTTAGGGCGTTTATAAGTGATTTTTTGTGCCTATATAAAATATTTGAGTTAAGACACGTGACTAACCTTGCGTAGTCTCATCGATATGGTGCCGCGACGGGTCAGGCGAGCTGAGCAGCCGCGTCGCCGACAGCTGATGCGCCGGCACCCCGCTGTCACAACACAACACAACATATATACAATACAATATTATTTTGTAACTATTAGGTGTAAGTCATACTGTTTACAATGTATTTTAAGTTTCAAGAAACATTTTTATTATTATTATTATTATTATGTCGCTCTTTCTCACGGGTTATACACCCGGTCCTTGCGCGGAAGGCTTGCGCGGGGAGCATTTAATTTAGATATGTAATGGGCAACACTTTTTGGGGACTGTCTCTAAGTGAATCATTAAGAAGATGCAATCAAAGACAGCCCCCGATAAGTACGAGGACTATTATTGAAGATATGAAAATTACTTTTTATTGGGCTATTGGGGTGAATTTTTAATGGATGAGAGCCGGTCTATGATATAAGACTTCGGCACCTGCCTGTTAGATAGATAAACACTTTATTATTCACCTTAAAAATAGAGATAAAGCCTGTTCCGCCTCATAAGAAAATATTTTGGCAGGTGGTGTCTCTCGCCACCCACAAAACGGGCCCCCTTTAAGGGCCGCAGTTCATTGGCGTCGAGAGGGGCAACGTTGGTGTGGGTGGCTAAAGGGTGTCGAGAGGTGTGCTGCAGTTTCACTTAAACGCTACTGCCGGCGTTATGCCCTTTAAGACTTCCACCCTTGGAGCTTAGTTCTTAGCTCTTGCATCTCCATCCCCGCTGGGGTCAAGGGTCTCATTTAGCCCCAGGGAGAATCTCGGGGTCAGGCTCAGTGTTACCACGCACCGTCGACTCGCCACAAAGTCGCCCCTGGCCTTATGGTGCCGCGACGAATCAGGCGAGCTGAGCAGCCGCGTCGTATTATTATTAATACAATACAATACAATAACATTACACTTTATTGCACACCAAATAAACTCACAATACACACAAAAATGATAATGACAATATACATTAATGTGAGATACAATAACATAATAAGTAGATACAATAATACGTTGGTGGAAGTCACGTGACCTTGAATTTTATGATTAATTCTTGGACATGCCGGTTTCCTCACGATGTTTTCCTTCACCGTTTTTAGAGCGAGTGTTAAATCCGCATATAACCAGGCCTAGCGCACTCCGCATTGTAGGTACGATCTACGAATCTACAAGTACATAGCCAGACACCGACGGCGGGTCGCGCGTCGTTACACGTGCCCCGTCAGAAAAGATAAGAGCTATACGATAGAAAGAGAGGCGCTCTGTAGGTTAATATGACTGGTAGTTATGCAGCGCTACGCGAGCTGAATTGAAGTTTATTGTGTCATAGCAAGAGTCGCTATTTGTTTAAATTTCTATGCGGAGTGATGCTTCTGTCCCTTAGTGTGTGTGTTCTGTGATATAACTTAAGAAAGTCAGTGGTGCGGGGCCGGCGGGATTCAAACTCAGGTGCGTCGGATCGAAAGTCGCATGTTCTCCCACTGAGCCACACTCGCTCTCATCTCAGTTAATAATAAAAATAATCTTATTTAAATTAAATAAAAAAATGTGTAACTCACCCGAGGAAGTCCCGTGACTCTATGGAGTCCCATGACATTGTCCGCGGGTGCAGGCGGCAGGGTCACCTGACTGACGGCTGCATCGTCACCTCTCGCTCCCCCAGCTTGGAAACTGCCTGTGGGCAAACGAGACAGATATATTAACAACCTTTTATTTATTTATTTATTCATTTTGTGCATTTGGAATCATTGACGCTGGTGGCTTCGTGGTAGATCTCTCCTACAAGGGAGGCCGTCTGGGTGGGTACCACAGTTATTCTGCCACCAAGCAGTAGTGCGCAAGCATTACTATGATCCGGTTTGAAGGGCATTGTATATTACCAGCGAAATTAATACTGAGCATATGAGACTTAATACTTATGATGATGTTTTGGGGTGATAAGCGCAATGCAGTGCTACGCAGTGCTTGACTGCTGCTTGTGCTTTCTTCCTTCAGTGGTTCATGAATGGCGGAGTTCTGAGATAACAAACATTAAAAAAAATACAATCGAATAGTGAACCTTCTCCTTTATTAAAGTCGGCTAAAAATAAAAAAAACACTTACCTAACTCAAACGTGTGTGCTACCACCGCCGTCCATCTCATTGCTTTTGGGCCTGGCTATTGCACGTAATAATATGAGTGATCATTTTGAGTACCTGCGGACAAAAGTTAAAAGTCAAAGTCAAAGTCAAAAGACATTTATTAAATAGGCACAAAAAATGCAGTTTTAAACGTCATATACAAATCATACAAACAATTGAAATACTTATAAATATAATATAACAAAAGGCATAATAATTTAAAAACTAAACTAAAAGATATTAAAATTATTTATTAATATGCAATGAAATATCTAAATCTATACTAAAATTGCTTAAATATATATATATATATTTTTTTATATGACTAGGTAGTCAAACAAGCAGACGGCCCGCCTGGATGGTAAGCGGTTACCGTCGCCTATGGACACCTGCAACACTCGGGGCATTACTGGTGCGTCGCCTACCTTTAAGGACCCTTTTCACCCTTCTTTTAAAGTACCCCATGTTATAGCTCTGCGGAAAAACCTTGGGCGGTAGCCCATTCCATATTTTGCAGGTGTGCGGCAAGAAAGATCTGGAGAATCGGACAGTATGCGATTTCCATAGATCTATGGTATGTGGATGGGCTTTCGCACGATGTCTGATAATAATGTCGGATGTCGGATGATATATATACAAAATATAATACAATTATTCTAAAAGGCCTATGGTGGAGGGGAAAGTGCCCAGAACGCTGGCCGCATTGCCACGCTGAATGGCAATGCTGATTTTCTGACCCAAATATGAGCCAGCATTCTGGTCACACGTCGTCTCCACTAGACGTTTTGCCAAGTCCCTATAGATTTCATGGGTGCTCGGCCCCCACGGTCCTAATGTTTCTATCCCAAACGGCACAAACATGCAACCTCGGTCGAGATTTGTATATTTGCGCCGTTTGAGGTTTTCCGCTTTTGACGCAGCTCCGCCAGCCCGAACAGTAGTTTCTGGAAGATGAGACGGAACTAGGGTATCTACACAGGTAGCATCCCATAATAGCGGCCGTCCCATCTTCCAAGGAAATAGAAAAGATATTAAAGATATTAAATACTATATACATGCCGGGTAGCGGTTGAGCCAACTGAATGGCCTACAGATAATTCAACCGATACCCGTCGTCCGGCAACGTGCCCAAAATGCTGGCGGCGTTGCCTCGCTGAATTGCGAGGCTGATTCTTTGGCCAAAATACACGCCAACATTTTGGTCACGTATGGGGATTCCACGTCTTTAAAAATTGTATCTTAAAACATCATGACTGAAAAAAAGGTAAGCATTTCCATATTCCCATTTCTTTCCCATACTCAAATTGAAGCTTTTTGACTGCTAAAAACATAACCCTTCCTATTGGCTTTCCGTAGTCCAGAAAAAAGTTAATGAACAATGATGTTTTGAACTATTGATAACGTTGATGAACTATAGGGAGAGGGATCAATCGTGGTAGGTCTCTCGTATGCGGGAGGCCGTCTGGGTAGGTACCACAGCTTTGCCAGTTATTCTGCCGCCAAGCAGTAGTGTGCAAGCATACACCACTGAGGTTGCGGGTTCGAATCCCGCGACGGGACAAGTATTTGTGCAAAGAAAAAAAAAACGCTAGCATTTGTTTCGTGTCTGGGTGTCATGGGACCATGGTCCTCATACTTCCTGATATCCTAGATACAGGGAATCCTTAGGGGCTAGGATCTATGCTAGGATGATCGTTGTGCGTATTTGTGCGTATTATTAGCCAGGGAAATCACTAGAGGCATCATGAGACTTAACAGCTAATTGTCTCAGGATGACGAGCGCAGTGCAGTGCCGCGCAGGTTTTTGCAAAACAAAGTTCTGTTCGGTGCTGCAACTGTTATGGGCAGGCGTATTGCTTACCATCAGGCGTTCCACCTACTCGTCTTGACTCAGTTAAATAAAATAAAAAACTGAGCAGTCGTTTAACTGCCGACTTCTGACAGATCTATGTACTTCATCTTTATAGACAAACATAGATCTATTTAAAACTAGCCTGTCGTTTTCCAGAACCTAAAGCACCTACATACCAAATTTTATCAAAATCTGTTCAGCAGGTTTTGCGTGATTAAGTAACAAACATACATCCTTACAAATTTCGCATTTATAATAGGATCGTATTTAACTGTACCTCAATTTATTCCCGTTTTTCCGCCAAATATACTGATTGTGCACCAAAATATGTTCATTGAAATATTTCATAATGAGCACCTATTTTATGAATATTACATGTTCGCGGCGTTGGGGTGGCCCAAGGGCCACTCCCGCCGCACCCTAACCTATTGAGGGCTGCCTCTTATACCGTTGGGGTGGCCTAAGGGCTAAGGGCTGCCCTTTATACGTTTGAGTGCTAAAACAGACCAAATTTACTGCACAATCAGTAGATATTTTTGGTGAACGGTTAAAAAATATCTTTTATAATACTATCAGCGCCATGCGGTTTCACCCGCGTTTTCCCGGGATAAAAAGAAGCCTGTTATGATTCAGGAAACAAGCTATCTCCATTCCGAACTTCACTCAAACCCGTTGAGCCGTTACAGCGTGAAGAATTAACAAACACACCTACAACATACAAGCTTTCGCATTTATAAAATACTAGCGACCCGCCCCGGCTTCGCACGGTTATTATACATATAAACCTTCCTCTTCAATCACTATATTTATTAAAAAAAAACGCATCAAAATCCGTTGCGTAGTTTTAAGATTTAAGCATACAGGGATATAGGGACAGAGAAAGCGACTTTGTTTTATACTAGGTAGTGATTAGTATCATTAGTTAGAAAGATATGATATAATTAAATTCTGAGGTGGCAGCAAAGGCAAAACGTCGCAAATACGTAGGCCTGGAATTGGCGCACTAGTTCGTCCCGTTTGCCGTCGAAACTGCAGGCTCGTGGGGGTCTGATGCCAAGAAGTTCGTGGCCGAGTTAGGGCGTCGACTAAAGGAGAGAGGTCGGGACCCGCGGTCGGGACATTATTTAGCCCAACGCATCTCGCTAGCGATCCAGCGGGGAAATGCTGCCAGTTTGATGGGCACTTTTAGCAGCGGGGTCGATCGCGATGGACTCCTTATTTAGTTTTAAGTTTTTGACTCGCGCGTACCTCTGTACGTTTATTTCATGTAAATTGTGACTGAATTATTTGTGAGAGTAAACACTTTATTAATTTCTTAGGTTGGTTCAAATCTTTATCCTCCTGCCTGAGTGTCACAGAAAGAAGATTCAAATTGCGTGTGAAAAATATTCTAATAAAAAAGTATACTATACAGTTAGTAATTACATAGAAGACAAAGATGCATGAAACATTCCGCTTCTGCCAAGTAGCCAACTGGCACATAAGAAACATAATATTGTCAAAAACAAACAAAATATTGTAACAAAAGTTCTAAAAAATGCCCCTTAGTTTCTTGCTGTATCTTCTGAGTAGTGGTTCTTTTTCCGATGCGGTGGTAGTCATTGTAGTAATTGACGTTCATAAGTAAGTCTGTGATGCCAAACATGAATAAAGAACTTTTGAACTTTGAACTTTGAGTGTACTTAGAATTTCTAGAGATGTGGCCGCTCTCCGGCATTATCGACTATTTTCATTATTTTGCCGGATGTCACATCCATTTCTATTAAAATGTTGATTGAATGAGATGCATGCTTTTGACAACAATTAAATAAGTATTATTAATTTATAATTTGACATTAATTTTAAATTTTGATTTCGACATGATTGTATTTACTTATACTATTTCTTCTGACTATTGTATCTTTTAATCTGTAATTTAATTAATGTAATTAGTGTAAACCGTGTAATTAAATTAAAATAAAATGAATTGAAGTAGGAATGTTAATTTTAGTCGCAGAAAAGACTCCAGTGGCTTAACAGTCGTAGCGCTTGCCGCCTATAGGTGATTTTTTTAAATATTACGTACTCACTGATCTATTTATAATCTTATTCTCTAAATATCACGAAACAAAGTTGCTATCCGCGTCCTATTTTCTGTTTCTCCGCTTACTTACTCTAAACCTCGCAACAGTCATTTAGAGATTTTATGGAAAGTTTTAATTAAATATCTTGACCGTCACATACATAGATCCTGGCCCCTAACTAGGTCTGTGTATCTAGGGAACCAGGAACTACAAGGACCATGATCCCACAACACCCAGACACGAAACAAATGCTTGCGGTTTTTTCCCCTGTTCACAAACATTTGTTCCGTCGCGGGAATCGAACCCGCAACCTCAGTGGTGTATGAGATTTGAGCCAACCTGCCCGACCACTACACCACAGAGGCTGTCAATTGTAAATGATATTCGAGCGAAGCCGGGACGGGTCGATATAATAATCAAAAAGATATCTTATTAAAAAGAGCTACGTATTCTTAAAAAAGAACCACATCACATGACTAGGTAGGTAGATTCAAATTTGAATTATAAGTTAGAAGTTACAGAGAAGTTCGTAGGTACTTAATGGTAATAAACTTAGGTCCCCAAGATACAGGTTTACCTAGTTTGGGGACCAATGGACTATGTTTTAGTAAACAATTATTTATTCAATAAACGTTATTATTATTAATGATTATACAACATTTTATTTCTTTTTCCACTTGATCTCTTTCAATATGTTGAACTGGATTTTATAATGTGGATTGATAATCGTGTGTTCATCTGGTGTAGCTATTGTATATAGGTAATTCTTCTATTTAGCTTTAGTTTCAATGAATAATGGTTTATTTTGACGGCAGCCGACTAAAAACTACGTCCGGCATAAACACAAATCACCCCATCTCTACTTGACACCTACCTAATTTAACTTTAGAATGTCAACGTCTACGCAAACCGCGTCATCCTTTACGACCGAAATAGGTCACCGAATCTCCTGTCCGACCTATTCAGGTCATCGAATCTCCTGGATGACCTATACAGGTCACTGCATCTCTCCTAGGTCATCCAGCTCGCAATTTAGGTCAGAAATAGTTCGCTAGTTCAATTTGTAACATGCAACTATGCATTTTACTGCATTTCAAAATGGCCGACGACTGCATTTTTCAAAACAAATTGTTTTTTATTTATTTTTATTGATACATGCCTTTTATTGTCATCCAACTGCTTAATTTTAGGAAATTATAGAATGATTAAAAATAGGTACCAAAAGTATTTGAACCATTTTAAGGAGTAGTTATTACATTGTTAAATGTAATACGAACATAACCCAATATAACATATATTAGGGTTAGGTAAAGAACGATCTATTTTCGTCCCGCTTTCGTCTCAATTTTGACATATCCATATTTTGCCCTAAAAAGCAGTTTTCAGTAGTATTCCATTTCGAAATGCAGTAAAATTAACTGAAGCATTATCTGTTATTTAAAATTATGTTAGATAATAAATATAACGAGAAAAATACGAGAAAAACTAGAAAATCGTTACTCACAGTCTGACGTTTGACTTCTCTCTAATCACAATCTTGCACGGACACTCTTTTTTGGTATTTCACAAACGCCACATCAAAAACAGTCCATCAATAACGTCCCTAGTATATTATTAATTGGTTTTGTATAGAAAAATATAGTTTTAAATGTATTTTAATAGGACCAGGTCCTTCTTAAGATCACACCCCTGTACTCGGGGTTGGTTTGGAACGAACAGAGAAAGGTGTGGAGTAGGTGTTAGGGACAAAAAGTTTTAAGAAATGACAGGAGATTAGGAGATGACTTTTGATGTTGTTTTATAGCAGTTATAACTTGATGTAAACGTATTAAATTACATGTTTTATATTAAAAAAAACGGAATCGACTATCCTAGATGTAGATCTTATATTACAATACAATTCCAAAATGTATAACGGAGCTCGCAGAAGGTAGATTCAAATGGCGTGTAAAAAATATTCTAATGAAAAAAGCATACTATGCAGTTAGTAATTACATAGAAGACAAAGATGCATGGAACATTCCGCTTCTGCCAAGTAGCCAACTGGCACAAAAGAAACTTAATATTGTCAATAAACATACACAAAATATTGTAACAAAAGTTCTAAAAAATATGCCCCTCAGTTTCTTGCCGTATCTTCTGAGTGTGGTTCTTTTTCCGATATGGTGGTAGAGTCATTGTAATAATTGACGTTCATAAGTGCGTCTGTGACGAACCCTTGCTCCCGAACTAGTTAAGAACTGTGTTTCGGGTGCCAGTGGCTTCTCCCATCTAGATGTACTTATAATTATTATGCATTGAAGAAAAATAATTGTTTAAAGAAATGAATTGAAATTACATTTTTAGACATGAGTTAGTTTTACCTAGCTGTTATGTGTTTATTAGCTACTCATTGTATTAATATTTTTACATAAAATTCAAGAACGCCTCGTTTGGTATTAATTGAAGTATGGTATTAATTGAAATTTGTTTTCATAAAAACGGACAAAGGCACAGACGAATATTCAACATATAATTACCAATTATCCAACAAAAACTAAAACAAAACTTACCTGTACTCTGCCTCCAAAATCTCTCAACATAAACCAGACTCCATACATCCCCTATTCCCTCCCAGCATCCCTGTACCAACAACGCATGCGCGTATCTTCCCCCGCCTCGACACAGTGTCGACACACAAGTGTTGTGTCGCGACACTGTGTCTGTCTGTGGCGGTGTTGCTAGTTGGAAAATAGAAAAAATGGCTTATAGAAATTTTGGTAAATATTTCTACTATTTGTAAAATACCAAAGAAGCATTTGACCTGACTTTCCTAAATAAAACCAAAAAAATGTAAAGTTCTATAATAGGTTTTTTTAAAAAAAAATTACCATGATGTCTGCACTGCATCGTTGCTAAAACGCTAAGAGTGCGTTATTGGTTAAAAAATAATTGAGCGGCGCTACAATATCCTCTATTGGGGGGTGATGGCTGGTCCACAAGTCATACTCGTGAACGGGTGCTGCTTGCGGGGACTGGTCTGTTCTAGTCACTCCTACTGCTACTGTCATACCTACTTATATTTTATTTACACTTTTCTGTTACTGATACTATGACTATGGGACATCTCACTCGCATTTCTTGTTTTACATTCTGTTAATTCTAATTTATAATACGTAATTGTTCATTGTTATTTTCGAGACGTTTTAAAAGAACTGAAAAAAAGACATCCCCACAGAGTTTCTTGGTGCTATCTTCTCTAGCGGGCGTATTTCCGAAGCACTGTTAGAGTCAGTTTTCGCATTTCTTTTCAGCACTCAGACTTAAATTTGAGTATAGGAAGGAAATGGGTAAACATACCTTTTTTCAAAGTCATGTTAACATAAGTTACAATTTTTAACATATATTATTTGTATAATGTGTTTATGACCTTTAAAAGTGCACTTTTGTGCCTATTTAATAAATGATATTTGACTTCGACTTTCACTTTGACTTATTGTATTCTTATTTTTAATGCCTACTCTACGAATTAATTAACACGTTAAGTGCGAAACGAGGCCTAAATCACCCCTCATGCAACTTCCTTGTGGTGCGGCAAGGAAAAACGTGAACATCTCTGTCGTGCGAAGGGCATAGCTTTGGTTTGGTCCAGTATAGAAAAGAGATAAATGTATATTTGAGACGCGCTAATGGTCCCGGACTCGGTGGTATACCTACCTTGGTACCGGATGTCTTAGGCCTCGTACCGCACTGAATTAATATAATTTTAATGCAGTGCGGAACAAAGCTAAAACGTTCCATATCCCCCCGGACCTCGTACCGCACCCAACGCGAGCTTCCCGCGACTAGTGTTGTGCATCACGTCGATTGGAGAGCACGTCCTTTTACATCGCCGAACATGTCTAAACGATGTCGGAAGAAGTTAATTTTAAAAAACCCAGAAACAGAACCAAAACAGGTATGTTTTTTAATTGATATTTTTGTAGGTAGTGAAAAACTCCACAAAAAACGCAAAGCAGCCGTTGACAAAACAGGTAAGTAATTAATTAATAATTCAGTAGTTCTTTGTCTAGGTTTTGAAAGTAAATAAAGATTACCTAACGATTTTTAGGGTTCCGTATCGAAAGATAAAAACAGGACCCTCTATTACTAAGACTTCACTGTCTGTCTGTTTGTCTGTCACCAGATATCTCAAGAATCGCGATAACTAGATAGTTGAAGTTTTCTCAAATTAAGTAGGTACTTCTGTTGCCGCTATAACAACAATACTAAAACGTTAAAAACAACAAAATTTGTACAGAGTTATTTTTAATCACCAAGTTTGTTGAGTGTGTTAGATTCGACTTATGTAAATTTTACTAATAAGTGTATTAGCCCGAGGCAGAATAAATAGGATAGTTTCTTTTCTACTTCTGGTTTTCTTTTTTTTCTATTCTGTGAACCGCATTAAGACTTTCACACAAAAATAGATAAACGTCGTTGCGTCGATATTATTTTTCTCATCACTAATCTTAGCGAAAATTTACCCTATTTCAGTGCGTTACGAGGTGTATAAGATCCCATATTTTGTTTTGCTAATAATTAATAAACTAGCTATCAGATCCCGGGGCGACGGTACATTAGGGTTCATCAATTCACTGTCTATATCGATAAGGACCAAAATTTTCATTTATCTTTGATTTCGCGCCAGAAAATGGATTTGTCTGTTAAAGGAGGTGGGGTCTAATAGACCGCGTGTCGCCCTAACGTCTGGTCACGGTGCGGGCCGATAATACCTCGTGCCGCAGGAACGGAAAGTTTGCAAAAATTGGTGCCGCAGCGAACGTGTTAAAAGTAAATTTTAAAACTAAAACCCGCCTATTGAAAAATTACTCTAAAAAGTATGAAACAAGAAAATATTGTCAGACTCTCTGAAATTTCTTTTTTCAAATACATACATATGAAAGTAGTTTAGAAGTTATGAGGGAACAGATGAACATATAGACCCACATTCATACAAACATACATACCTACCGGTCAAAATGACAATCCTTTGGGCTTCGCCGTAGGCGGTTAAAAAAAAAATTGCACTTGACACTAGCTAAAGACAAAAAAAGGGCCATTGAAATAAATTTGTTTGAGCTAATTTAAATTAAAAAAAGTAGGTATACGATGCTCAAAAAATTCGAAAACATACGTAATTTTCATTTCAGTATTAACACAAAAACTCAATTATAAAACCTTGTCTAGATAACAAACAAAGATATTATCAGCGTGGGTGGGACAATACCTCCAGCCAAAGACTGCTTTTTATCTCTCGCTGAAAGTGACAATCCCATCCCGACATTCAATGTGAGCTACCCTGCAAGTTTCAGACGGATAGCTAATCGGGAAGTGCTCGAAATTTGAGTTGCAAGATTCCACCCGGAACAACAGACAGACAGACAAGAAAGTGACATGATAAAAACGTACTAAAAACAGAATGTGCCAGTTACATTAATTAGGGGTCATTGGCATAATCCCACCAGGTCGTGCCCACTGGTGGGGATTATGACAATTTTCAAAAAAGTTCCCTCATTGTCCCCACTAATTAATAGTCTCGTGGTAGGTCTCTCGTATGCGGGAGGCCGTCTGGGTAGTTACCACAGCTTTGCCAGTTATTCTGCCGCCAAGCAGTAGTGCGCAAGCATTAGTTTGAAGGGCATTGTAGCCAACGAAGTTATTAGGCATATGCGACATAATATCTGATGTCTCGGGGTAACGAGCGCAATACGGTCCTACGCAGTCCGTTTTAACCGACTTCAAAAAAAGGAGTTCTATGTTCCACGGTATATATATTTTGTGTTTTTATGTATGTTCACCGATTTCTCCGCCCACTATGACCGATTAAAAAAATATTTTTGCGTTGGGTTCAGTATAGCTACGAAGTGGTTCAATAAAAATTTCACCGATATTTGACCCTGGACGTTGAAGATACATTGAAGTCGGTTTGTTTTTGGTAAAATGTATACCTACTTGGTTTGGTATTAAAAGTGGGTGGCACTGCAATTGCTTTGGGCAGGCGTGGCGCTTACCATCAGGCGAACGGTATGCTCGTCTCGTCACCCAGTTCCATAAAACGTCACCTTTTTATAAACACATAGCTACAATCTGGGTGTCGTTAAGACAAGAGTGAACAGGTTTCTTCTAGGCGAGCGTGCTACATCTTCGACCGCATCGTCACTTAACAACAGGTGAGATAGCGGTCAAACGCAAGTCTATACATAATACTAAAAAAAAAACACGATTAAAAATCCTAAAAGAATTACAATACTTTTGTTTTATGAACTCGATGAAAAAACTTTAATAAACAAGTCTAGCGTCCCAGATGAAAGCGAAGCTAGAGATACGATTTAGCTTTCAGACATCATCAGCGTGGGCGATACAATGAATGTCACAGTCCCTATATCTGTGTCGGAGCCGTTCGGAAACCGAGGAATGGGGAAATAATGCCCGTGAGGTATGTAGAAAATGTAAAGATAGGCAAGCGAGAAAAGAAACAAAGCATGGCTGGGTTCCGTCCGATCCAAAACTATTTATTTATTTGCAACTTACAGATGTTGTACTGTGTTGGACATAGGTCCAACACAGTACAACACCAACCATCAGTCCAGACCAGCCCAACAGCAGTATTGCGCAAGCATTACTGTGTTCCGGTTTGAAGGGCATTGCAGCCAGCGAAATTACTGGGCATTAAGAGACTCAACAGCTAATTGTGTCAGGGTGACGAGCGCAGTGCAGCGCCGCGCAGGATTTTGCAAAACAAAGTTCTGGGTGGTGCTGTTATTGTTCAAATCAAAATCTCTTTCATCATTTTGTCGTCACAGACGCACTTATGAACGTCAAATTATCACAATGACTCTACCACCGTATCGGGAAAAGAACCACTACCAGGCCTAGCGCACTCCGCACTATAGGTACGAAGCTACAAGTACATAGCCGGACACCGACGGCGGGTCGCGCGTCGTCACACGTGCCGCGTCAGAAGAGATAAAAGCTATGCGATAGAAAGAGAGGGGCTCTGTAGGTTAATATGACTGGTAAGTATGCAGCGCTATGCGAGCTGAATTGAATTTTATTGCGTCATAGCAAGAGTCGCTATTTGTTTAAATTTGTTTGCGGAGTGATGCTTCTGTCCCTTAGTATTCTGTGCCACTACTCAGAAGATACGGCAAGAAACTGAAGGGCATTTTTTTAGAGATTTTATTACAATTTTTTGGGTTTCTACAATGTTATGTTTCTTACGTACCAGTTGCCAACTTGCAAAATTAAAAAATGTCAAAAAATCTGGGGGCGGCAAAGTGTTGGAACTTTTAGGGTAGGTACCTTTTCCCTAAAAAAAAATACAATCAGGCTAAATAATTTCATTTCTCAAAATAACAACATCACTCTAAAAGTCAGAATTTGCCAAACCTGTATAAAATAAATTATATAAGTAATATATATTTTTTTGGACAATTTCAATAAGCTCTTCCGTGCTTCCCATATCCTGGAAATCGCAAACTTTTCTCATAGCTATATAATATACAATTTAAATATTCTATAAAAAGTCGGTACATTTGAAACTCAGTCCCAGACTGTCAGTTAATTAATTATGAAACCAGACGAATGCGGAAATCACGTCTACTACAAAGAAATGCAATTCTGTGCCAAGTGGGAACAAACACTTGTTGTTCAAGGGTTCCGTATTTTAGGTAATGAAGAAAACTAATAAATATGTCATAACTTTTCTTTGTTACGTAACAATTTTTGAAATGAAATGAAAAGATATGAAATGAAATTGATTTGCTTTGTTGTGGTCAATATAAGATGGCATAGTATAATTAATTTGTCCGACACATCACCGTCATTGGCATAAAAATTTAATAATTAACCTTAAAAATTCAACATGATATAATTGATACGAAAAAGGAAATATTTTTTCTTTGCTTTTCATGAGATATTAAAAAATGTTTTAATGAAACAAACGTAGCTTCAACGAACGGCAGAAAAAAAATGTCATTAATATTCTTAACGATTGTTGAAATATTTACGTCTGCAGTCAGTGATCACACGAATTCCAAGGGTTCCGATGTTCTTTTAACTACGTTACGGAACGCTAAAAATATTTTATAAAAGCACATAAATTCAGTGACAAACGTACGCTCTCCAATTTATGACAACGAGAAAGAGCGCATTAAAAATCGATTCACAACTCTAAAACGAGGCCCTCGAATAAAAACGTCTACAAGCTTTCGTCGCTACAAATTTACAGGAAAAATATCGCGGGCATCAATTTCAATACAAACATTAATAAATTGGCATCTCTCAACGACGGTACGACACACAGCTAGACAGTTTATTAATAGCCAAGACATATTTTGTAAATCTCGACTGTGATCAACCCCTCGGCGGAATTCAGTGTCTCCGTTGCCGCGGCACGCGGCGCCCGAAAAAAGTTTCAAAAAAGTCAACTGTCACTTTTAGGCGCGAAAAAGTGAGCTGTCAAATTTACCATCTGTCAAAATAGCGCGGGAAAGTTTCGATGATACAATGAGTTACAGTGCTATCTATGAGTATAATAATAATTTTAAAAAAAGTGACGAAGACAAGTGTTGCCAAGTGAAAAATGAGGTTAAAAATGTGGAGGTTTTGAATGAAATAGAGAAGGAAGATGAGCATGTCCAGCATGTTTTAGGGCCTAGCAGGAGGTGCCTGGCCTGGGCCTGCAAAGCCTGTAAAAGAAAAACTGCGGCGGTCGACCGGCGGAAAGCGGCGACGCTGCGCGAGCGGCGACGGTTGAGAAAAGTAGGTTGTTTTTCAGCGAGCGTTACTTAACATGCTCATACATAATTCACTTAATAACAAAAAAAATACTTTAATTCTGTATCTTCGAAGTCCAAAGTCGAATATCGATGAAATTTATAAGGGACCACTAGTAACTATACCTACTGAACCTAACGCAAAAATAATTTTCCAAACCGAAAGCGAAACCGAGAGCGAGTGTGGCTCAGCGGGAACTCATGCGCCTTTCGATCAGACGCACCTGGGTTCGAATCCCGACTCGGCCCTGCACCAATGACTTATAGTTAAGTGCAGATTTTGCACGCTCGCTCTAAAACGGTGAAGGAAAACATCGTGATGAAACCCGCTTACGCGCTTTGGAGTGGTAGGCTCTGGCCGTGGTTGTAATACCACCCACCGAACAAAGCCATGCCGTCAAGCGACCTAGTCGTGTTTCGGGTTGATGTTCGGTGAAACATCGGGGAGACGGGTCTGAGCAGCCGCTCAACTGCCGTCTCTCTCTAGATCTATGTGCTCCATCTTAGGCCACATCATCGCTTCACATCAGGCGAGATAGTGGCCAAACATAGATCTATTAAGCGTAAAAAAACCGGCTTATAAATAACGGAGTTCTGAGGTAACACATAAAAAATGCCATTAAATTGAGAACCTCCATTCTTTTTTAAGTCGGTTATTTGTCACCCTGCAAAATCAACAGGTTTGCGCGCACAACGCGCCGGAGCAGTATTATTCCAAAAACACTCTCTCACATGCAAATATTTCTCATGTGGGTATTATGAAAATTTTAATAGGTTATACAACAACCTTATCGATAATCGTAATCCGTATAGAAATAAAAAACGGAGCAATGGACAGACGTTTTTAGGCCCAGATATACTTAGTTGTAATATGACATATAAAAAAAGAGACATCCCCACAGTTTCTTGGTGCTATTTTTTCTAGCGGGCGTATTTCCGAAGCACTGGTAGAGTCAGTTTACCCATTTCTTTTCTGCACCCGGACTTCAGTTTCAATATAGGAAAGAAATGGGTAAACATACTTACCTCTTTCAAAGTCATGTTAACATAAAAGTTACAATTTTTAAACTTATTTTAATTTTATTTGTATTCTGATTATGACTTTCAAAAGTGCACTTTTGTGCCTATTTAATAAACGATATTTGACTTTGACTTTAATAAAGAAAAAGAAAACTCGACTCTTGAACTAAATGCGTGCACTGAAACAAATCCCTCTGAGCTTGTCCAAGCAAATGACACCGTAAAATACCATATTTCCAAAGCAAGGCGATCATTCAGATTTAACTCTTTAATCTACCGTGAAGGAATGTCGGGAGACATCTCGGTATTATGGCCATACTGGCTGTGCCCGCGGCTTCGCTCGGGTGAACTGCAATGTCTTGGAATATTACTCACCCCTGCGGGATGGAGTCAAAGGAAGAAAACACGGAGAGTAAGGACTTCTATTACAGTAGTACCTACTGTTTTTTTATTGCCTATCTTTTTTTAGGGTTCACGGAACCCTAAATAAAGATAGGCTAGGGTACCCAAAGGGTAAAACGGGACCCTATTACTAAGACTCCGCTGTCCGTCCGTCTGTCTGTCCGTCTGTTACCAGGCTGTATCTCATGAACCGTGATAGTTAGACAGTTGAAATTTTCACAGATGATGTATTTCTGTTGCCGCTATAACAACAAATACAAAAAACCAGAACAAAATAAATATTTAAGGGGGCTGTCATACAACAAACATGATTTTTGCCGTTTTTACTTCGTGCACGAGTCCGACTCGCATTTGGCCGATTATATTTAGGCTAGCGTTTGACCGCTACCTCACATTTCAAGTGACGATGCGGTCGAAGATGTAGCACGCTCGCCTAGAAGTAACCTGTTACTCATGGTAGGTCTCTCGTATGCGGGAGGCCGTCTGGGTCCACTTTGTCTGTTATTTTGCCGCCAAGCAGTAGTGCGCAAGCACTACTGTGTTTCGACTTAAAGGGCATTGTAGCCAGCGCAATTATTATTAGTGCATTAATTACGTGAGGTGTTTAAGGGGGGAGGGGGTCGAGTCAAATATCATCTAATCTTACGTTGGAGAGAGGGGGGGTCTAGGCAAATATCACGCAATATTTTTTCTGATTGAAACAAAAAATAATAATACTATTTTGGTCCATTTAATCCAGATTGTACATACTTAAGATTTAATCAAAGATTTAATTAAGATTTAACCATGCCGTCAAACAACCTAGTCGTGTTTCGGGATGATGTTCGATTTAAAAAAAACACCTCACGTAATTTATGGACGCCCCCTTACTGGGCATATCTAATGTCTCGGGATGACAAATCGTCATATATAAATTATTAGATTTTAATTATATGCTATACATAAATGTAATTAAAAAATAACCGGCAAAGCAAGTCTTGTATGTTTGGCATTATACAGTATTTGTTTACTACGCTATTAATTACATTAATAATTCTTATTTTTTTATATTAATTTCAACATTTTCTTACATGTAGCGATCTGTGGTCAACGATGTCGGTTTCACTAATATTAAGATGTTTTATTTGTAAGTCTGTAAATCAAGTTACTGGACGAGACAGGCACTGGACAGGCAGGAATGGAAGAGGATATGGGAGGCCTTTGCCAAACGGCAAACAGACAATGATGTTGCCAAAAATGAAAACAGACAGTTATGAACAAGTAGGTTTTATAATTAGTTTTTAAGTTATATATAAAATTGTAAATGTACCTATACTGTCTGAATAAAGGGCTACATTATTATTTTACTAGCTGCGCCCTGCGGTTACACCCGTGGTTTCCCGGGATAAAAAGTAGCCTATGTGTTAATCCAGGGTATAAGCTATCCCCATACCAAATTTCATCGAAATTCATTCAGTAGTTTTTGCGTGAAAGAGTAACAAAGGTACATCCATACATCCATACATCCATTCTTACAAACTTTCGCGTTTATAATATTAGTAGAAATATTATTATATATTAAGTTACTAGTGAAACTGTTTGCTGATCCTTAAATAAATTTAAAAAAACAGTGGTACTTACCCAGACGGCCTCTCGCATACGAGAGACCTACCGCCTAGAAAACTAGGAATTCTATAGATACAAAGAGAAAAGATGGTGTCAAAATTAACTCTTTAATCCAACCAGGACGGGATGTCCCGTGTTCTCTACTATGTATAAATAAAATGTGTGTCCGCGTGTCACGTACTGAGGATTACGGAATTAGTAGTGCGTGAGAATCCGGGATTAAAGCGGGAACTAAAAATAAATAGTTGGGTACCTACTTGTTGGACAAATGTAATTTTCCCAAACACGCATGGAAATATTGTCATTATTTTCGAAAAAAGAACACGCGGAGTATCGAATTACGGACAAAGAAAATCAACTCCAATGCAGGAGCGTTTTTTGAATTTGGAACATTACAATATAACGCTCCAGCAATGTTGTATGTAACGGCGTGCTGAGGTTATTTACTCTTTGATCATACTTGGCATACCAAAGTAAGTCTCTTTGCTTAGTGTAATTCATAGAAATAATTACATAGAAGACAATGCTTGGAATATTCCACTTATAAAAAAAAACTTAACTAATGTTTCATTTGATCATTTTTCCTTTTTTTATACAATTTCCTTCCAAATGACTCCTCTGACCCTATCCTTATATCCGTTTGATCCGATTTTTACCAATTTACCCTGTTTCCCCGTTTTTTAAAATATAAAAAAAACTACTTACATCCTAAAAAGAAGATAAATTTAATCCTAAAGAAAGAAGAAAATTAGAAAATCGACGAAAAAAACAAAAACAAGCAAACAAAATGCACAACGTGCGACGCCAAACTCCCAGAAAGAGGAAAAATAAAAAACATTCCACGTCTGAAAAGTAACCAACTGGCACAAACATAAGAAACATAACATTGTAGAAACACAAAAAATTGTAACAAAATCTCTAAAAAAATGCCCCACAGTTTCTTGCCGTATCTTCTGAGTAGTTGTTCTTTTTCCGATACGGTGGAATCTTGTGATAATTTGACGTTCTTAAGTGCTTCTGTGATGCCAAAATGATTAAAGAGATTTTGATTTTGATAAATTACGTTCACGTGGCTGTATAGCCATAAATAGCCACGAGTAGGTGGCCATATAAAAGGCCCACTCGTCGCCGTCGACTGCCTAAGGAAAAGGCTTACTGGTCGCTGACGACTGCCACGTTCACCTGTGGTGGTACCACCTTTCGCCGGAGCATCAATCAACGGTACCCTGGAATAAAAGGTTGCATCCGTCCGGTCCCTTTGATTGGGAGGAGTACGATTATTTACGTTCTCATTTTCCTCTATCGACAGGCCGAAGATCTTTCCCTTCCCCGCACTAATGATGTTTTATCAACTTACTTTATTATTACAGCCAGTTTCTCTCTCTTCCAGAAAAGGTACTGTACGTGCGGAGGGCATAGGTAGAGCTAGCCGGGGGACCTCCGTTACGAGATCGGACAACTTTTTTGAAAGTGTTTTACCTATATTAACTACAATTAATATATTTATAGCCATGAAAAATACTATTTTAATTAAATAACGCTCTAAAAGTACCTAAAACTATATTTAAATATTGTTTCAAATATTGCCGCGCAAAAGGTCACCTTAAAACTTGTGACGTCATATGAAGGTAGAAAACGACAACTCTTCGAAATAAAACTTGCAAAGAGATTTAAATACGTTTTGTGAAGTTTGGGGATGATATTGTAGTAATGTAACGAAAAAAATTGCAAAAATACATTTTATGAAAAGCAAAAACGTAAAATAAACACAAACTTGACTCACGGCATTTGCCTACAAATGACGTCATGCGCTGTGATTGTTGCTTCGTTTGAGATGAAGAACAGATTAAAAATGTCAGATTTAAATTTTATTTATTTATTTAAAAATATAAATATTATTTCACAAAAATATTGATTGAATGATCTTTCTGGTTCGACGAACATTCGTTCTAACTACATTTTAGTTATATCTCGATTACTGTCCGATCCCCTATTGCCTATTTCACGGCCTTTGCAATACAATAATGTACTATTTTTATTATATGGCTATCAAAATATATAACCATATCCCAATAGATACAAGATATATGCCACTTCACAAATTGAGAACAAAACTACATAGCTGGTTACTGCACTTCTCCTTCTACTCTCTTGATGACTTCTTTAAATGTAAAGTGAAGGTATATTAAATACACCCAATACGCCCAACGATCACATACATAGATCCTGACCCCTAACTGGGATTCCCTGTATCTAGGGAACCAGGAACTATAAGGACCATGGTCCCACAACATCCAGACACGAAACAAATGCTTGCGCTTTTTTTTCTGTGCACAAACATTTGTCCCGTCGCGGGAATCGAACCCGCAACCTCAGTGGTGTATGAGATTTGAGCCAACCTGCTCAACCACTACACCACAAAGGCTGTCAAAAATGTATTATTAATGATTATTATTGTATCATGATCATGACATGACTGTATATTTTATTTTATTTTGACATTATTAATAAGGGACTGACAATAACTAATAAATAATGACATGTATTAAATAAATAAAAAAATAAATATTTGTACATCGAAAGGTAGAACATGATGGAACCTATACCTAACAAATCACAACATCTTTATCTGTACCCATGTTTCAGACAAATTTTATTTCATTTTTTACTTGTGGTAGGTTTCTCGTATGCGAGGGGCCGTCTGGGTGGGGTACCACTGCTTTGCCAGTTATTCAGCCGCCAAACAGTAGTGTGCGAGCATTACTGTGTTTCGGTTTGAAGGGCATTGTAGCCAGCGAAATTACTGGGCATTATGAGACTCAATAACGAATTGTCTCACAGTGACGAGCGCAGTGCAGCGCCGCGCAGGATTTTGCAAAACAAAGTGATGGGTGGTGCTGTTATTGTTATGGGCTGGCGTATTGCTTACCATCAGGCAAACGCCAGCTCGTCTCGTCATTCAGTTACATTAAAAAAGAAAAAATATTTAATTTCATTTTAAAATGCAAATCAATTAACAATATGTCAAAAAGTTAGCGAACCGCTCCCGTCCTGCTCCCGTTCCGCTCATATCTCGACCCTGTCCCGTTAAATATTTAAGGGGGTTCCCATACAACAAACATGTTTTTTTTTGTTGTTATTATAGATAATGGTACGGAATCCTTCGTGCGCGAGTCCGACTTGCACTTGGCCGGTTTTTTATCTTTATCTTTTAGTGTTATGTTTATCTTTTTCTTTTATCTACACTATTGAACCGACACATGAGCTAAAGCGTGAAATTCCTAACAGGGCGCGTGCTTAATTGTGTTTAAAGTGGTTTTTTTCTATCGCACCCGAGGGAGGGCCGTGTCACAACAAATTATCGACGGAAGCGTAGGGGTGGCACGATGAAGCTAAATTACTAGATGGTAATTAAGTTAACCGTAATTATTATAATGTTAATGCCCTACGGAGCCGAGACGTGGACACTCACAGTGAGACTGATCCATAAGTTCAAAGTCGCTCAGCGAGCTATGGAAAGGGCTATGCTCGGAGTTTCTCTGAAAGATAAGATCCGCAATGAGGTAATCCGACAGAGAACCAAAGTAACCGACATAGCCCATCGAATTAGCAGGCTGAAGTGGCAATGGGCTGGTCACATCTCTCGAAGGACGGACGACCGTTGGAGCAGACGTGTCCTTGAGTGGAGACCGCGAATCGGCAAGCGTAGTGTAGGACGCCCACCGGCCAGGTGGAGCGACGATCTGCGAAAGGCGGCCGGAAGAAACTGGATGAGAAGAGCCGAAGACCGGGCTCAGTGGCGTTCATTGGGAGAGGCCTATGTCCAGCAGTGGACGAATACAGGCTGATGATGAATTATTATAACGGTGTATTTAAAACTTAATTGATTTTTACTTTATTTTCAATTGCAAGCTTAAATTAAATATATTCTAATATCCTATCGATATTATACAATCAAGCGAGTATATATTTTAAATTAATTTTGTAACGTGATGTCTTTTCGGCTAGCTGGCCTGGACACCTCGTTAGTGATGGAGAACTCGGCCTTGATCACGGTGGCCGCGGCAAGGGATGGACTACCTAGGAAGGGGTAACCTATGAGGGGATTTGTCCAGAGAAACACACGGTTATATAGTTAACAATAAACGGGTTTATATTTCGGTTTCACAAAGGTTGCTTAGGGCATCTAGACGAGTACTTAATCTTGGTTTTACAATGGTTCGGTATGTAAATATTTTATTATTTGTATGTATGTTAGTTCTATGGTATATATATATAGGCCGTAGAATAAGTAAATAACACCTCTAACTTATTTTAATGTTGCCTGATATAAAGATTAAATATATAAAATAAATATTTCAATATATTGATGGATATCGGTAAATTTAAAAATATAAATAATTTTAATTCAAGATTATTATCTTGAATAAAAAGATATTCTGAGAAATATATAGTTTCAATGCGAGAACAATAGAATTTTAATCCCTTTATTCTTTTTTTAACTTGAGTCGGTATAGTTTTAGGCTAACAATATATTCCAAGATATTTGTTTTAAAATTATTTTAAAGCTACTTAAGCTAATTAGTTTACCAGATAGGTGTTGTGTGTGTGTGTGTTCTTTAGGCTTTTTAGGCTAGGCTTAATATTTGGACCCCTGTCTTCTAAACTAGGTGTGTAATACATCTGTATCTTAGAAGCCAGTACCTTCCGTGGTGAACTGAGCAGAATGATTTTTTTGTAAAGTTATAAAGTTAAAGAATTATATTGAACCTAACTGCTAACTTAATTTATTTTAAAAATGGTTTTCTTTTTTTGTTTAATTTGTACTTCCTATTGGTTATATTTAACTTCATGGAAAGTAAATATATATTTTTTCGCAGCGTGACACCCCTACCCAACTGTCACGTGGCAAAGTGAGTCTCCGTGTAAGCGGGCGCGATGGCAGCTACTTATTTATAAAATGTCTCGAATGTATCTACATCTGAAAGGAGATCTTCTGATGGTCTAATTTATTTTTATATTCTTTGATTGCTTCCGTAGTTTAGCGGTTGAGAAGATCGAATGTATTTGGCACTACAATATTGTGGAGATTGAGTTTAGGTTCCATTTAGGATTTTTTTTGTATGTACCCAACTGAATGACGAGATTAGCTAGACGTTCCTGGTGGTAAGCAATACGCCAGCCTATAACAATAATAGCACCACCCAGAACGTTGTTTTGCGAAATCCTACGCGGCACTGCACTGCGCTCGTCACCCTGAGACAATTAACTGTTGAGTCTCATAATGCCCAGTAATTTCGCTGGCTACAATAAATGAATGAATTATATGTGTACTTAATAAATAAGGTATATTCATATGTCTGAACGCATTGGGCTCATATTATTATTATTTAGGAAGATTTTTATTCTCGAAATTATAAGATTTCTGGTATTACATAAAAACCACGAGCCTAAGCCAAGTGGAGTTCAGTTACGCAATCTAGTTCTGTAAGTGTTTCATCCTGCAAGAGCTAACGCACAATTCTACATGTATTTAATATCGCGGCTCTTTTTATTGTTATAAATATATGTATAGGCAAATCTAAGAGTTTACTGTTATGGGGGTATTGTTTTGTAGTTTGGAATTACTTCCGTACTGGAGAGCACCAACGGTACAATGTATACTCTGTTCATCTTCCAGGTTCTGGTTATTTCGTCCTTCAATTCAATATATTACACTTACAGACTAACATACATACAAAAATATAACATTACATTTAATAAACCACACACACTACTTCACAGGGTTCAAACATTTCGCTCCTTCCCTGTATCTGCGGTATACTACCCCTACAGGCCAGAAGTCAGAATCAATCAAATTTGGAGCTATTAGGACTTGAGTTTAGTGGTCCTAGTCGACTCCAGCCTCGACAGTCGCATAGTTATCTGTCCCTGCATCCGTCCATGAAGCGTTTCTTTGATGTTACTATTGATTGTAGTTTTGTGTTACAGCTAATTGTCAGGGTGACGAGCGCAGTGCAGCGCCGTGCAGGATTTTACTAAACAAAGTTCTGGGTGGTGCTGTTATTGTATGGTATTGCATACCATCAGGCAAACGACCAGCTCGTCTCGTCATTCAGTTAAGTAAATAAAAAAAAACTTCAACACTTCATCCCCGATGTTTCGGGGTATTGGCCCTATATTTTATATTGTCCCTATTGTTTGTTTATTTAAAAGCTCTTGCAATAATGTATCTACTATCATATGGATATACTATATATATATTTATTTCGTTCGATTGTTTCATATGCCTAGTCGCAGTAGGATCATGGTTCCTAGTCCTCGCTCCATCATCTCGCGCGTGACAGCACTTCACACCTGTCACGCGGCAAAGCGAGTTTCCGTGTAAACTGCCGCGATGGCTATTTATGTACAAAAGGTCCCTAATGTATCTTCAAAGATACGTTTAGGCGTCTGTCACTTTAGACGATCACCCAAGTTATATTTATCACTAGCTGTGCCTCGTGGTTTCTCTCGGTGTCCCTCTGAACTTCGACAGTTCTGTATTTCGACACGACATTTCGAAAAAGTATAGATTGATAAGTCATTGTTTCAACATCAGCCTATACGAGTAAACTGCTGGACATAGGCCTCTCCCAATGCAAGCCACTGAGCCCGATCCTCGCCTCTTCGCATGTAGTTACTGCCAGCCACTTTACGCAGGTCGTCGCTCCATCTGGCCGGAGGGCATCCTTCACTACGTTTACCTAAACGTGGTCTCCACTCTAGAACTCGTTTACTCCAGTCTTTGTTTCGACGGAACATAATTCGACAAGTAGTGTCCCCCGTAGTGTCCCCCGGGTAATCCCAGTGGGATTACATTACACATTTTCATTGCATATTCATTTACATAGTAAGTGTTACAATTTCATTATTGAAGTCTCTAGCCCTCGACGTAGCTTGACGCTGTGTTTCAAGTTGTAAGCGTGGCGCTTACCATCAGGAACGACATGTTCACCTAAAACTATTTACAATCATAGCTGCAGTTAATTTTATTTAACAGGTAGGTAGGTACCTTCTAGGACGACATCATCGCTTACCATCAGGTGAGATAGTGGTCAAACGCAAGCCTATAACCAGTAAAAAAAACTACAGTATGAGAATGATTGTCGCCGGTTTGCACCCCGGGACCAGAAGAAGCTGGATGGTCCACACAAAGATCCCACGTTCGTATTTATATCTCTCCGGGCTCGACCGACGCGAATAGAGCGCTTATTAGAAACGCCCCATTTGAGTCAAGCGACCCGATTGGCAAATAACTCAAAAATACGAAGAGTACGGCCATTAGGGTACCGTGACAGACACAGTGAACAAGTAGGTATACATTTTATAAAATAATGATTTATTTTTAGTAAAAAAAAAAGAACCGACTTCCAGACTATATTTTTTGTTTTCGTTATTATTTTTCAAAAACTGCTGAATCAATTTCGATAAAATTGATTCTATTTCTATTTTAATCCAAAATGTGCAATAGAACTAATAAATTAAAATATCTGCGGAACCCATCCGTCATCTCTCCGCTTCACACTTGACGCTGTCTATAATTTATAATCTCTGAAAACATGAAAGAGGTATACACACTTTGATATATTATGACTAATTGGTGTATTATTCGAGGAAAAACAGATTTTTTATTATAGTCGATTTACATTTATTCCTAATCTCAGAGAGTTATGTCTCGGGGTGACGAGCGCAATGCAGTGCAGTACATTTCATTGTATTGAAAGTTCTGGGTGGCACTGCAATTATTTTAATCAAGGGTAACCTTGTAGCTCTCCATTCACGGTTGTCTGGAAGAGATCGCTTTAAGCCATAAGATCGCCCTTTGTGAAACTTATGTAGTTGGCTTTTTAGGGTTCTGTATTCAAAGGGTAAAACGGGACCCTGTTACTACTGACTCCACTGTCCGTCCGTCTGTCACCAGGCTGTATCTCAGGAACCGTGATAGTTAGACAGTTGAAATTTTCACAGATGATGTATTTCTGTTGCCACTATAACAACAAAAACTAAAAAATAGAATAAAATAGATATTTAAGGGGGCTCCCACACAACAAACATGTTATTTTTTGCTGTTTTTATAAATATGGTACGGAACCCTTCGTGCGCGAACCAACTCGTACTTAGCCGGTTTTTCTGTATTGTGGTGTTACCAATAGAGAGTTATTCATTCATTCATTCATCAGGTGAACGATTTGCTCGTCTCGATGCTGTTACATAAAAAAGAGCTATTGCGTAAAATCACGCATACATAAGAGCCTCGCCCTTAAAAATCAGTCCAGCACATTTTCAACCTTGTGGCATAATCAAACTACTATGCTTAATCAAAATAAGGTATTAAAAAACAGAAAGAATATTTATTTTATTGACAGTAGGAGACTTTTTGGCGGGAAGTGAAAAGTGATACAGTTCGATTCTGTTTTATTTTCCAAACAAGTGTTATTTTGAGTGATCATGTGTACTATCGGTGGAATATTAACCATTATGTGTTCGTAAACGTGCACGAGTGTAGGCAAATGAAACAAAATAGAGAAAACATTGCTTTTTATGTTCTCCCAAAAAGTCCATGGAAAGATTGAATAAAGTTCCACCACTTTATTGAAGCACTAGGAGAGGGTCCGGCTTGTTGCTGATGACCCTCATTCTCAACAAAAGTATAATAAATGGAATATTAAACTATCAAATAAAAACTACGTAAGACATGGCGGTATGGTCCTAGAGACTTTACCCTGCCATAACAAGCGAACTTAAAAAAAATTATATTTACAGTAGTTGTGTGAAGGAGATAGACAACTAGGATTTTAAATATTAGTGTGGGCTGGACGGCAGACAGTATTACTGTCTGTAAAATAGCTTTTTATCCAATGACACTTTGTATAAATTCATATAAAATATTTAAAAATATACTTTATTACACCCAATAAATATCCCCCAATAGCGGACCCAATAAAAATGTTACCAGTGCATAAAAACTCCCCGATGTGTTTCCATAATTCTTTTATTTTCCCTAAAACCTGAAAAGATACGACAGTTACTGACATAACGTTTGACAGATTTACAACATGGCAATCATAATATTTAACGGCTAAAACAAAACGATACACGCATTAAAAATAAAAATAAATTTTGTCAGCTTTGAGAGGACGCTGTAAATATGTTTTTATGTGGAATTAAGATGTCCGCCATATATTAGACGTTTTATTGGCTCGATGGAGTCTATTTTTGATGGCGGGAGTCGGGTTTGGCGGCAATTTTTTTGTGATGAGTCGCGTAGGAATCAAGTTTTGTAGTTCTAAGTATGTCTGGAAGAGCGATTAAAAGAGCTTTAAGTGATAATACCGCCCATTGTGACAGTTTTAACTTTACTTGTTTCTTTTTATTTGTCCATGGATTCATAGTTTCATAGGTTTTAAGACTGTAGTGGGTCGGTAGGTACATAAGCCCTGTAAGGGCCTTGCAGCTTATTGCGAGCTAATTACAAATAATCATTTCTCGTTATTGCATTACAGTTCTAACATACAATATTAATTAATTGATTATTATTACAGGAGAATAAATTATTTTGTCTTTATTTAGGTATCATTATATAGGTTGTTGTAATAATATAATAGGTTTGGGGTAGATAGCGAATGTAAAATGGATTATTATATTATATTCAGCCCATATCGTCCCACTGCAGGGCAAAGGCCTCCCTACTTTCCTTCCATTTCTTGCAGTCATAGAATGGGCCAATCTAACAGGAATGTGTCCAGCTCGTCTCGCCATCTCCGTCTTGGTCTGCCGCGTTGTCTGCGTCCATGTTGGGAACCCATTCGATTGTTCTTTTGGCCCAAAGTTCGACAGACATGCGGCTGACGTGCCCAGCCCAATCCCATTTCAACCTAGCAGCTTTCTGAGTGAGATGAACAAATGAATTGAAATTAAAATAAATGTATTCTTTTATTTCTACGACGACTATCTCTGTCGCACATTACAGCGCTGGATGAGAGAACCGATTGTCACATCAAGCAGTCTTTGATTATCATCGGCTGCCGCTACACGTTCGAATCCAAAAGTCCAGGAATTGTTCTTCCCCTTGGCATAATTCTTCGTGAGAATTCGACATATCGCATAGTAGTTCATAGTTCATTTATTGATAACAAATAATAATAAATAAATAACGCTCAACGATCACATACATAGATCCAGGCCCCTACCTAGGATTCCCTGTATCTAGGGAACCAGGAACTACGAGGACCATCCCACAACACCCAGAGACAAAAGAAATGTTTGCGCTTTTTTTTCCATGCACAAACATTTGTCCCGTCGCGGGAATCGAATCCGCAACCTCAGTGATGTATGAGATTTGAACCATCCTGCCCAACCACTACACCACAGAGGCTGTCAACTGTGTTATAATTGGAATTGATATTATTCTACTTATTAAATAATAAGTAAACGCATGCTATATAAAAATAAATTCAAAGCATAATTTAAATTAAAATAAAATCATATATAGTATACATAATCATCATTTATATATAAAATTCTCGTGTCACAATGTTAGTTACCTTACTCCTCCGAAACGGCTTTACTGTTTTTTACCAAATTTTATATGTATATTCAGTAGGTCTGAGAATCGGCTACTATCTATTTTTCATACCCTTAACATTTTTTTTTTCAATTTATATGGCAAAACCACGTTTGCCGGGTCAGCTAGTATTTACATATATATATATATATATATATATTTATATATATATATATATATTTATATATATATATATATTTATATATAAAATTATCGTGTCACAATGTTAGTTACCTTACTCCTCCTATATATATATACTTATATATATATATAGGAGGAGTAAGGTAACTAACATTGTGACACGATAATTTTATATATAATATGATAATGATAATGATAATGATATATACTATTTACGATTTTATTTTATTTTAAAGTATGCTTTGAATATATATATTAAAATAAAATCATATATATATATATACTATATACTATATACTATTTTATTTTATTTTATATTTTATTTTATCTTTATTATTATTGAAATTGAATATTTAATAATTCATTAATTTGTTGTAATGTATATTATTGTAGATATATTTTGTGATCCATGTATGTCGAAAAATAAATTAATTTGAATAAACAATGAACATAATTAATTAGTACTAACTAAAATCCATAAATGCTCACTGTAGGTACATTAGCAGATAATTAGTACCTAAGTACCTACATAAAGACAGACTTGTAAATCTGACGGACATACAAGTGCGTAATAAACACACAAGTTTACAAGTGCAGCTGAGGGCTTTAAGTACGATTTAGTCGTTTTACCGCAGCACTGAAAGTGATATTTTGTGCTTAATTGTGTTGGAGTTCGTAATATTGTTAATTTATTTCTGTTTGTCTGTCTGTCTGATTTAAGGAGAGCGTTTTGTGAGGTTTGTTTTTGAAGTAACAAAGAAAAAGCATATTTGTTTTTAGAGGTGTATCAGTCAGTTTCTAATGAAAGTAAGGCCTTCCTGCATTTCACCTGCGGTTAAACTTGTTTCTTTTTAACCTACTTAAAAAAATAGAAGGTTCTCTGTTCGATCGTTTGTTACCTCAGAATTCCGTCATTTATGAACCGATTTGAAAAATGTTTTTGCGTTGGGTTCAGTATAGCTACAAAGTGGTCTCATATAAATTTCATCGATATTTGACCTTGGACTTCGAAGATACATTGAAGTCGGTTTTTTGTTTGATAAAACGTATACTTGCAGTCGGTGTTTATATTTATAAAATGTATTCGTTATTTTAACTAAGTCGTTTGTTGTCCTCAGGTTAACGCAGCGTTTGAAGAGCTCCGAATCCGCGCCCGCGCCGGCAGTGGACGGTTACCCAAACTGGAGATCCTTAGAGCAGCGATACAGCACATAGAGAGGCTACAGGCCGCCCTCAGAGCAGCTGCAGTGGTAAAGTTCAAAATTCAAACTTTAGAAGTTCTTTTTAACCGACTTGAAAAAGGAGAAGGTTCTCTGTTCGATTGTATTTTTTTATGTTTGTTACCTTAGAACTCCGTCATTTATGAACTGATTTGGAAAAATATTTTTGCGGAAAGTTCAGTATAGCTACGAAGTGGTCCCATATAAATTTCATCGACATTTGTTTTTTTCTAAAAATTATTCAATTTTGGTATATAATTTTGGCATATCAGGCGAACGACTTACTCGTCTAATCATGCAGTCCCAAAAAAAACGGTTTTTAGTATAACAACAAACAACTTGGAAACATTAATATTTATAATTACAACAACAACATTACAATACAACATTTATGAATTATTGTACACCACCGTCTACTTCTTTTCTTCCGATGCTGTCCATCCAAAGGTTGTTTGGAAGAGATCGCTTCAAGCGATAAGACCGCCCATTATACTACCATAGTTAAGGACTGTGTTGCAATACAACACAATACAGTATACCAAAAAATTAAAAAAAGTATTACAGATAAACCTTATAACTAGGGTAGTACAATGGGCGGTCTTATCGCTTAGAGCGATCTCTTCCAGACAACCTTTGGATGGACAGTATCGGAAGAAAAGAAGTAGACGGTGGTGTACAATAATTCATAAATGTTGTATTGTGTTCGGTGAACCGTCGGGGAGACGGGTCTGAGCAGCCGCTCAACTGCCGCCTCTCTAGATCTATGTGCTCCATCTTAGGCCACATCATCGCTTCACATCAGGCGAGATAGTACACAAACATAGATCTATTAAGAGAAAAAAAAATTACTATTAAACCATTAGATACTTATATAAATATAAATCATTACAAATAAATATTAATTTAACCAAAACGTGTTAGTGTCTTCTTTAAATTGGTATACAATAAAGAGTTTTTCTATTCTATTCTGTTCTATTAGATACGGGAAATAATATTTATCATTTTCTATTACCAAATTGGTCTAAGTTACAGATATTGAATCTCTATGGTCTAAGTACATCTATCCCGTTAAATATCTCAGTTAATTTGAAACAAAATAACTGAAGTACGACTTGAGTGGTTTTATAATAATAGCAACACTATATCGCTGATATTATAGCGTCGTATTACCAACGCAGGACACGGGTAGAGTTGGGTAGTACAGGGTGTAGCAAGGAATAATTGGGAAGGAGATGATGTCGTCAAAAGAAAATAGAACCTACTCGATTTCCTTATTCTAATTATGTGCAAGTATTTACAAAATAGAGTGTTAATGACTAAACTAACCTAACCTAACCTAACCTAACACACAATTAACTAGCGAATTTCAGTTAACTCTAATTTAAAAATCCCTCGACACAAATACCTATACAGTAAAAAACGGCTGAATCCATTTTGATAAAACATGTCTAAGAACCACCGTTTATATGGGACCACTTCGTAGCTATACTAAACCCAACGCAAAAATAATTTTGCAAATCGGTTCTCAAATGACGGAGTTCAGAGGTAACAAACATAAAAAAAAACAATTGAATAGAGAACCTTCTCCTTTTTCGGAATCGGTTAAAATTGACTAAGTTCAGTTTTTATAAAAAATTTATAATAGCTGACCCGACAGACGTTGTCCTGTTTTAACTACCAACTGTCAAACAACTGACAGTTATGTCAAACGCCATAAGGTTACATTAGAAAAGTTAATCTGGTCGTTAAGTTTTCTTAAAGTTTCTAATTAAAAAAAGAATTACCTAGCGAAATTGGCCCAGCCAGCCGTTCACCGTGACCAAGAGAAATAGGGATTAATTTTATATATGCATATTGCATATAGAAGAACTAACTATCGATTGTATGGGAAAAGACTCTTGTACCCCCCCCCCCCCAAGCCTCCCTAGATTCGTCTACGACGACAAATCAGCACGCGATGCGACGCAGGGATACCTACGCGCAAATATTGTACCAACGCGCTTAATTCGAAACATATTTCATGCGCTCGAGGGATAAATTTAAATACAGTGTTTAGAATAGATAATGGTAGGTAGTTTGTAGGAGCTTGCGTCGCTTGCGTTCAGTTATAGTATCTGGAATACCTATAAATAAGAGTAGGTACATTACAATACATATATTAAATTATGTGCTATTTGAGGTTCTTTGTGGGGTCAGAGTACTGCGCTCCCTTTTCTGATCTACGGTGTCTTTTCCGGTGAAGGACGTAGGTTATCCGGATGGGTTGTGGTTATCACAACCGCTGGCTATAAATAAGAGGTCACAGGTTTGAATCCTGTTCGGAGTCTTATTTTACGTACTTTAAAAATAAATCAAATGATTTTTTTTTAACTATTTCATTCTGCTGCTTATTTTTACCCAATTTCCCCTATAGGCGTAAAGAGTTTGGTGTCTGATATATGAGATTTTATTTCCGATTTGTTTTCATGAATTTGTTTTTTTATGGAATTGAGTGATGAGACGAGCAAGTCGTTCGCCTGATGGTAAGTCACACTCCTGCCCATAACAATTGCAGTGCCACCCAGATTGTTTAATATCATAAAAAGAAATGTGTAGCACTGCATTGCGCTCATCATTCCGAGACATCAGATATTAAGTCTCATATGCCCAGTAATTTCGCTTGGTACAATGAATTTCAAACCGGAACACAGTAAGTACTGCTTGCTTATTTGCTAGACTAGTCTGTCTGATTGTCTGTTCGTCACCTTTTCTGAACTCTAGGCTGGTAAAACCACGCGGCGCAGCTAGTTAATAATTATATTTATTTAAAGATCAAAACGCATGTATCTCTCCATCTTTATCCGCACAATATCGTATATTATCAGAGTTTATTTCGACTTTCTGTGTCTATTCCGGGGCGCACGTGTAGCGATATATAATGCGCGGACGGGGACGGATTGCGAATTAACGTCGCGGCAGATTCGGAGTACAGACGGGCAGATAAGTCGATCACTTTTATAATAATAGAAGTCATAATAGAATCCCAACGATTATGTTTTTTACGCTTTATATATCACGTTTGGCCACTATCTCGCCTGATGTGAAGCGATGATGTGGCCTAAGATGGTGCACATAGATCTAGAAAGAGATGGTAGGTAGGACGGTATTTGTTAATACAATTAACAAAATAAAAGTATCTACTAGAGCCCATAAAACCTTACAGACTAGCATATACATACCTACACAAATTAAAAATAAATAGAAATGTAGGTTTACTCAAAATAAATAGGTAATCTTAATTTAACGAAATTGTGATTTTTTCTCAATATTATTATTTGATAGTTTACCAAAAGTAACATAGTTTTAAAAAGCTTTTTTGTTAAAATATTTTTATAAGCTCTTTTCTTGGTGATGATACCAGCACAATGCCACGTTCTTATAGTCAGATTCACGTACAGGCGAAGACAATGTTATAATTACAGATAGATAGATAGATAAACAATTACAATGGTGTAACAATGGACGGTTTTATCGCTTAAAGCGATTTCTCCCAGATCACCGTTGGATGGAGAGGAAATAATAAAACATAGCCTATGTTACTTAGGGGTAATGAAGCATTCTAATGGTGAAAGAATTTTAGAAAACGGTCCTGTAATTTTTGAGTTTATTCGTAACAAACATACAAAAATACAAATATTCCCTCTTTATAATATTAGATATAAAATATCCCTGATGATACTATGATATATAATTACAGATAATTCAGGAGTAGCGCTTTTGTAGTCGACAGTACCGGCACTAAGTTGCCACATCAGATTCAACTACAAGCGAGTGGAGAAGTGCTGCTATTAATTAGTGCTATGATTACTAAGAAGCGCTGGAATAGCACTGGTGTTGCGCTTGTGTTATTGATAGTACATTTACGAGCTGTTTTATGAATCTGTGATGAGACGAGCTAGTCGTTCGCCTGATGGTAAGCGCCACGCCTGCCCATAACAATTGCAGTGCCACCTATTATAGTTATACCCAAGGACTCCGTCATTTATTAAACCGATTTGAAATATTCTTTTGCGTTGGGTTCAGTATAGCTACAAGGTGGTCCGATATAAATCGATACTCGACTTTGCGCTTCGAAGATACATCAGAATTGAAGTCGGTTTTTTTATTAAAATGAATTATTTTATTCGTTTATGTCTGGTTATTCTCTCTATCCTCGACAACACAGACCTAGTGAGAAGACTAAAAAGGGCAAAACCTTTTGAGTTAATTTAGTGCAGTGACAGTGCGTCGTAGTAAAGTTAGTGCTACTTGTAAAGAACACAAGAACATAGTGACTTCACCTTAATAGAGACAATAAGAAAAGTGTTGATGGACATATTCTTAGTCTTGCAGTTTAAGTTAAATTCAAATAACTTATTAGCCTTACAAATAAAGTGTCATTTTGTGATAAGACATTATAAAAAAGTCTGGTTATTCTAGTTTCAAAGTTGTTAATAAAGCTGTTTTTGTTGTTGCAGCTACAAACAGATAGCTGCAAAAGCTACATGGAACCGGAGACGGCGCGAGCCTCGCTCGACGTCAAGGAAACCAAACAGGAAAAGGAGAAACCTTTTTTAAACAGTGAGTTTTGCCTTTTGAAGTGCCACAAAATGATCGATATTGCAAAGGATGCTAGCACCTTCCAAATTTGAAATTGAAAGCGATCGGGATCGGTGTTGGTCGTCTCGTCACTTAATATCATAGACAATATTTTTGGGACTTTTGGCGGGAAGTGAAAAGTGATACAGTTCGATTTTGTTTTATTTTCCAAACAAGTGTTATTTCGAGTGATCATGTGTAATATCGGTGGAATATTAACCATTATGTGTTCGTAAACGTGCACGAGTGTAGGCAAATGAAACAAAATAGAGAAAACATTGCTTTTTATGTTCTCCCAAAAAGTCTATGGAACGCTTGAATAAAGTTCCACCACTTTATTGAAGCACTAGGAGAGGGTCCGGCTTGTTGCTGTTGACCCTCATTCTCAACAAAAGTATAATAAATGGAATATTAAACTATCAAATAAAAACTACGTAAGACATGGCGGTATGGTCCTAGAGACTTTAGCCTGCACTAAAGGGCAAACTTAAAAAAAGAATTAACAAATTCGTAATCGGTACCGCGAGCAGATTAAACACTAGTAGTTTACGATTATCCGTCAAGGAGTTCCATTGCCCACCTTCCGTCTCCATCATCAGATCAGCTGTCACCATAATATTGCTGTCATCGGACTTTGACAAGTATGCAAAATTTCAACTCCGTAGGATAAGAGGAAGTGGTTCTGATTCAACTTACAAGATTTGACCCAAACAAACAAACATTGCAAGTTAATTAAAAGCTTGTAAAAATAACACATAGGATGTACATACCAATTTTTGTATTAAGGTTCCTTCAATTTAATTATGTCTTCAACCGACTTCAAAAAGGGGGGAGGTTCTCAATTCGACGGTATGTTTTTTTATGTTTGTTACGCGATTACTCCGTCAATTATGAATTGATTTTGATGATTGTTTTGTTTGGTAAGTCATAATTCAGAGGTGGTCCCATGTAAATTTTATCGAAATTTGGTTCAACACTTTTAGAAAAAAAAAACAAATATATAAATCACTTGTTTTTTTTTTCTAAATATTATTATTTATTTTCAGACGACACAAGTACCTGCGGAGTGAACAGCTTGGCGCGGCTCCGCTGCATCGTGCAAGCCTTATCAACTAAAGACATCGCGCCCGCGCCCTGACCGGAGCGCTATTCTTAGTGTTGACTAAAACAACTCGACTCGAGTCTTTGCTCTCCTAATCTCTAAATACCACCTTTTTATGTAACTGAGTTACGAGACGAGCTGGACGTTTGCCTGATGGTAAGCAATACGCTTGCCCATAACAGTAACAGCACCACCCAGAACTTTGTGTCGCGGAATCCTGCGTGGAACACTGCGCTCGTCACCCTGAGACAATTAGCTGTTAAGTCTCATCACGCCCAGTAATTTCGCTGGCTACAACGCCCTTCAAACCGGGGCAAAGTAATGCTTGCGCACTACTGCTTGACGGTAAAATAACTGGCAGAGCGGTGGTACCCACCCAGACGGCCTCCCGCATACGAGAGACCTATAACGAGTCTACTCGTCATCATCATCATCAGCCCATCACGTTCCCACTGCTGGGACACGGGCCTTCTCTCATAGAGAGAGTATGGACCAAAATCCACCACGCTGGCCCAGTGCGGGTTGGTGGATGTTACATGTCCTTGAATTTTTGTGATTAATTCTTGAACATGCCGGTTTCCTCACGATGTTTTCCTTCAACGTTTTTAGAGCGAGTGTTAATTTCGCACATAACTTAAGAAGGTCAGTGGTGTGGGGCCAGCGAGGTTCGAACTCGGGTGCGTCTGATCGAAAGTCGCACGTGCTCCCACTGAGCCACACTCGCTCCGTCTCTACTCGTAATCATATGCATCTTTCTCTAAAGATAAATGCGAAATTTGTGAGGACGGGTGAAAGAATGGATGTTTGTTAATCACGCTAAAACTACTGAAAGGTTTTTGTTGTTTGGTAGGTCCTGGAAAGTGAGTCTGCTTTTTATTCCGGAAAACCGCGAGTGAAACCATGGGGAGCAACTAGTACTATAAATGCGAAAGTTTATATGTAAATTTGTATGTTACGTCTTCACGCTGTAACGGCTCATCGGATTTGAGTTAAATTCGTAATGGAGATAGCTTATACCCTGGATTTAAACATAGGGTACTTTTTGCGCGGCTAAACCGCGAGTGAAGCCGTGGGGCGCAGCTAATGTATATATAACTAAGTACCTACCTACATTAAAATTTTATTGTTGAAAAATATAGGATCGTATTTAACTGTACCTCAATTTATTCCCGTTTTTACGCCAAATATACTGATTGTGCACCAAAATATGTTCATTAAAATATTTCATGAGCGCGGTGGCCCAAAGGCCACCCCCGCCGCACCCTAACTTACCGAGGGCTGCCCCTTATACGTTTGAGTGCTAAAAACAGACTACATTTGGTGCACAATCAGTATTTTTGGTGAACGGTTAAAAGTTATCCAAAAATATATTATTCAAGATAAGCTTTTAACAAATTCGTAATCGTAATTAGATCAGCTGGCTGTCACCATAATATTGCTGTCATCGGACTTTGACAAATATGCAAAATTTCAACTCCGTAGGATAAGAGGAAGTGGTTCTGATTCAGCTTGCAAGTTTCCACCCGAACAAACATAGTTACATACATACATACATTGAAAGTTAAATAAAAAATAGTAATATTATATAGCAAGTATAGATTAAATGAATGTCAAAGTTATGTAATCCCGATCGCGCCCAAGCGAAGCCGGGTTGGGTCGCTAGTCGCTTGTAAACAATGTTTAGAATGGGGGTTTATGATTGTCTATTCTTTCTGTTTATGATTTATTATTATTTAGATATTAGATAATAATTTTATATTAGGTATATTGTAGATAGGTTTTAGGTATTTATTGAAGCGGTTGCAATGTTCCTGTATTATATGATTAGGCTCAAAATAGAATAAATTATGAGATGCGCCCGTATTAATGAACAATACTTTTAGTAACACTTGGCTTAGTCTTCTTCTCTCGTGTAGGTGAGTGGCCAATCCTTGTCGGAATTTTTAGAAGGTCTCCGACATAGCCTAATGTTGTCCTGTTGTCCTAAAACAACCGGGACCGACAGCTAAACGTGCCCGAAGCACAGTAGCGTTCAGATGTAAATACCACACAAACGGTTTACTTAGTCAAGTGTTTCGACAAGTCTCGTTTATGAATACGAGTGTTATTTAGTTATTAGTTTTGTAAAAAGTCTGTAAGTAGTAAAATATTTCTAGAACAATGCTTAATGGATTTTGAAGCGATTTTTACCATCGTTTAGGTAATTTCTTGATATTTTTGGATTATAGTTGTATAGTTAATAAAAAAGGGAACTAGAAAATTCATCATCATCATCAGCCCATCACGTTCCCACTGCTGGAACCCGGGAGTTTCCTCAAGGAGAGAGTATGGGCCATAATCCACCACGTTGGCCGAGTGCGGGTGGATGTCACGTGTCCTTGAACTTTGTGTTTTGTGAATATCTTTTTCCAACTTATTTTACGATAAAAGTTACATACAAAATGAAACTAGAGACAATTACCTAAAATTTATGTATGTACCTTTTATCATAAAGTCAATAGTTTTGGCGTACGAGCGCCGCAAAGTGTACTCCAATACGTGCGTTGCGTTTAACTTGCGTTTGTTACGTTTGTTGTTGCGTTTGTTACGTTTGTTGTTGCGTTTGTTGCGTTGTATTGTAAAGGTATTGTCAAAAAACTGCTTTTAGGCGCCATTTTTCCAATATGGCGGCGCGAGCGGCAAAAATACGAGTCGGCAAAGTTGAAATTCGGAAAGAGCACATCAAAATCTATAAAATTGCCAATTTTCAAAACTCCCAGAAAGCTTTCCAGTAAAACTACCAATCAATCAATCAATCAAAAGTTCTTTATTCAATTTTGTCATCACAGACGCACTTACGAACGTCAATTATAACAATGACTACCACCGTATCGGAAAAAGAACCACTACTCAGAAGATACGGCAAGAAACGAAATGACTGGATTATAAATACAATACAGTGAAATGTTGCGCGATGTCAGGGAAAGGTTCCGACTCAGCATACGCTAAGGTGTTTTTAATATTTAGTGTTTGATCTGTGCCTTGTAATTTTGTAAATATTTTAAGTAGGTATGTAAGGTTGTTCGTTTATATGTAGGTATAAAGTGTTGAAATATAATTCGGACAATATTTTTACAATTTCACTTTGTGGTTTTATTTAATAGCTACTGCTCCATTTTTTAAGGAACTGAGTGATGAGATGAGCAAGTCGTTGTATATATATATCCACCCCGACGCCCACCCTACCACCCCCCAGGGGGAGATGAAAGAACGACTGACTGACATTATCTCTCCTGATGGTAAGCGCCACGCCTGCCATTAACAATTGCAGTGTCACCCAGAACTTTTGCATAGCACTGCGCTCTTTAACCCGAGAAATCAGATATTGTCTCATATGCCCAGTAATTTCGCTAACTATTACGCACTTCAAACCGGAACACAGCAATGCTTGCGCACTACTGCTTGGCGGCAGAATAACTGACAAAGCTGTGGTACCTACCCAGACGGCCTTGCGCATACGGGAGACCGACCACGAGTAAATGATATCATTTACGAGTGCTCCCAAATACCGGCGGAAACATCTTTTAGCGAAGTTCGAAATCAGAAATGTAAGTAAGCATAGGCCATTGAGTTCCCACTGCTGGGATACGAGTCTACTCTCCAAGAGAGTATTGCCACATACCACCATTACACAAATCCTACTAACCATCATCATCCCATTTTCTCACTGCTGGGACACGACGAGACGAGAGAGTATGCCACGCTCGCCTAGTGCGGGTTGGTGGATGTCACATCCTTGAATTTTTGTGATTAATTCTTGGACATGTCGGTTTCCTCACGATGTTCCTTCACCGTTTTTAGTGCGAGTGTTAAATCCGCACATAACATAAGGAAGTCAGTGGTGCGGCCAGCGGGATTCGAACTCAGATGCGTCGGATCGAAAGTAGCACGTTCTCCCACTGAGCCTCACTCGCTCTGGTTGACGCATTTCCCATTAATTCTAATTTTTTTATTAAAGATAGACCTACGTTTGACCTCCATCTCGCCTGATGTTAAGCGACGATGTGGCCGAAGATGGAGCACGTAGACCTAGAAGATACCTATTCACTCTGGCCTTGAAGATACCCAGATTGTAGTTATCAGGAAACAGAGAAGACGGCAATGAGTTCCATTCCTCAGCAGTACGCACTATAAACGTGGAACCGAAACGCTTTGTACGAATTGGCGGAATGTCTACTAAATAAGATTATAACCTACAATCTGTATATAATCGTTTGTGTGGGTGGACGTGGGTTAATTTTCATACAAAAACTAGCATTACCCCGCGACTTCGCTCCCACTTAGCCATAATCGCTCTTCCATCTCTAGTGTATCAACACGTACAAAGATTTCGCCTCCCATGATGAATACCTACCAGCTAACTACGTAAGTAAGTAGGTACGTCATTACCGTCCCGTTTGCAAATAGCTCGCAGGGCGGGGCTTGGCACCAACCCACCACGCCTCGAGCACTCCCACCGGGCCATTCATAACGTGGACTATTGCGCTGGCTGAAGGTCAGGCCTCCTACTTTGGCTAGAGATACTAGGATACGGACGTGAGAATTCTGAAGAAACAAAAAGAGCTTTTAGAATATTTAATAAAACGGCTAGGACTCACGTAGTTTGTCGAATTAGTCGACCTAGGCGAGCATATCCGATGCTCTTCTTCAGGGCGAGCTTACGCTGCGAGATCGCGGCGATCACAGAAGAGCATCGGACATGTTCGACACCTAGGTCGACTAATTCGATAAACTACGCGAGTCCTAGCCGTTTTATGAAATACTAGCTTTTTCCCGCGAATTCGTCCGCATGGATGATAGAGGAAGCACCTCTATCTTCTCGTTGAAGTATCTAGATTTTGAGATTTTTTGTAATTTTTTTTAGTTATCGTAAAATATATTTTTTTAATTAAAAAGTATCTTATGTTACTTCTAATACCTATATAATGAATCAAACTCACGAAAACTGTCATACTAAAAGCTTTTGTATTTTTAAAAAGGTTCAATTAACCTGCAAATTGTAATTTCTCAAAAATAAACACGATGGAAGCACTATTTCCCATCAGGAATATTTTCCCCGAAGTAGTGTTTTTTTTACTCCTTATAGGCTTGCGTTTGTCAACTATCTCACACCTACCGGGCTCGACGGCACGCCCCCGGAGGGGCAACGACGACCAACACAAAGCTAGGCACTCCGACCATAAAAGAAGCCCACGGTGGCCTGCCAGTTCCCCAGGGGTAGATGCACCCGCGAGTTTCAGCCTGGGCAATGGTATCCACCCCGACGCCCACCCCTACCACCCCCCAGAGGAGGTGAAAGAACGTCTGACTGACATTATCTCACCTGATGGTAAGCGTTGATGTGGTCTAAGATGTAACACGCTCGCCTAGAAGATACCTGTTCACTCTCGATTTGAAGACCCCCAGGTTGTAGTAGTCAGGAAACAGACGTGGGCTATGTGTTCCACTCCTTGGCTGTTCGTAAGATGACCGTGGAAGCTAAACGCTTTGTTCGTACAAGACCTAATTTATCAAATCAAATCGTAAGTTTTTGAGAAAATTCACACCTAATCTTGCCCTAAAAATTTTGCCACATTCTGTATACTCTACAGTCCATCAAATCTAAGAAGTACCGTTTGACAGTTCTGACAATTGAATGATAGGGATGGGATGAAAAAATCGATTACTATAATATCCGAACTTTAAGAGATCGATTACTATAATATCCGAATTTTAAGAAATCAATTGTTATAATTAAATAAAAGAAATGTTTAGGATATTTTTTTATTCACTACTAGTACTAGTATCGTCGTCTTCGTCATCATCGTCATTTAAATTAATGACCAGTTGATTGTCCATTACATTATCAAAGTGTACGTCTCTTTCGAAGTCGTCCATTATTATTTTCTTTGTTTTTTGTACTACTTTACTCCAATCTTCCTGTGTAACTTGGGCACATGCTTCCTTTAAAAAACCTTCCATTTTCTTGACACTGAAGGGTGGTTTTGTGTTGTGTCTTGCTGCATAACCTGTAAAACAATAATGTAACTATTTGATAGCAGACGAAAACCATTGTTTAAATTATAAATGTTAGAAGTACTCGTGTTATTATTATAATATTATAAAATATTACCTTTAACTTGGGCCCAAATCAGTTCAATGGCATTATATTGGCAATGGTACGGAGGAAGTCGTATGACTTTGTGCCCGTGCTCTTCGGCCAATTGGTCAATTACATATGTCGGTTTTGGTGGTTTATGCAATTTCACTAACTGTAATAATTCAGCTTTTAATAGTGACATGTCGGCATCCACTCCTTTTCTTTGCAGCCATGCCACCAAATCTGCTTTCTTATTGGCTGACGTAGGTGCTTTATCAATTTGCACAGAGTGGTATGGGGCATTATCCATTATAATTGTGCTGTTAGGAGGGATATTCTGTAATAAATTTAAGAACCACTCTCGGAACCTTACTGCGTCCATTTCTTCATGATACTCTTTAGTGCTTTTGGATTGGAAAGCTAATAAAGAGTTTTCCACGAAGCCTGTAGACGCTGACCCAGCATGGCATATTATGAGGCGTCCACCTTTTCCTATCGGCACCTTCGAGCACGAAGCTTCAGAATCATCAGTCCATGTTTTCGGCACAGAATGGTTGGAATTTAGCCAGGTTTCGTCCAAAAATATTACATTATCCCAGTTTATAATTTGTTTAACTTCGCGCAGGAATGTTAGTCGCTGCATAATTATGTCATGTCGCTCCATAACAATTTTTCGTTTGTCAACTTTTTTGTATCTGAAGCCAATTCCTGTTATTACCGTTCTCAACGACTCTATGCTTCCCTTATACAGCCCGGCATCTTTTAAAGTTGCACATAACTTTGCCAATGTTGGAAATTCGCCTCTTGTAAAATACCCGTATATATGGTTTCTAATAGCATGACTATCGAATTCATCGATGCCTGTCACAGGTTTATTTCTTTTTCGTTTTTTCGGTGTGTGAAGTACGTTACTGTCACTCCCCGAAGGCCCATATTTTTCACTTAATATTTTGCCAACAGTGCGGCTACCAATACCGAGAGCTTCACCGACGCGATCCCGAACTTGTGTAACTGGCAGTAGAAGTCCACCATTTTGAGATTCACGCTCAAAATACTCGTGTAATTTCACCACCAATTCACGAGCCTGGCTGTTCAAAGTACGTCCTCTTTTCGACATTATTAATAAACACTTGCTTAGTTCGGAGTCCAGTATAAATATTGCCAAGGTAAACGGATAAAGAATGATCAGTCCAGAAAAGTAATAGCCAAGTCACAAATTGTAAAACACAAACGAGAAAGCAAGTACGCGCACAGTCAGCTTCCAAGATGGCGAGAGACTGCTGACGCCGAACCGACCGAGCGGACCGCGTGCGCTTGTAGTTGGCAGTGTTGCCAGAAAAAAAAAATTATTTTATTTTTTCGCTTTCGACAACTTTTTAAAGAAGCAAATATATTTGATTTATAAATACGTATTTTTGGTGAATGGGTTTTATCTCATATTTTACGATTACATAACTATTTAGTTATGTAATCGTAATATGTGAGATAAATCCCATTCACATGAAAAAATATTTGTTTGGTTGTCAAGTGTAATTTGTAAATAATACATTCGATTTTTCGTATATGTAAACGATTTTTTTGCATACAAGTGTATCCGAAGAGTCGCAACACTACGTGCAGTGACCTAACTACGTAACATTGTGTAAATATGTGTTATTTTGCTTTGTTTGAAAGTTTTCAATTACATTTAGATATTAAGAATTGTACATTTTTAGATACAATAATGAAATCTTTCTAAATTCATGGTTTTATGAAAAAGGTTATCGAAACTGAATAATGTACGTATGAACAAAGTTGTTTCGGTTTGAAAAATATGAAACGTCAAACGGTACCTCTTAGATTTGATGGACTGTAGGTAGGTGCAAAGTCCATCAATCAATAAAAATTCTTTATTCATGTTTAGCATCACAGACTTACTTATGAGTGTCAATTATCACAATGACTACCACCGTATCGGAAAAAGAACCACCACTCAGATGATACGGCAAGACACTGAGGGGCATGGCATGGAGCACATAGATCTAGAGAGACGGCAGTTGAACGGCTCTTCAGACCCGTCTCCCCGATGGTTCACCGGCCATCATTTGTTGAAGGGCCCATGTATACTGTGTTGTAGTGGGCAGTTTTACAAGAATTCACAATTTTCTTACTCTTTCATTTAATCTTTTCTCTAATCCAGGCAGTGGCGTAGCTAGGTAACAAAAGGCCCTGGGGCAAAAATAAAACAAGGGCCCCAACTAAACTATTTAAAATAGTTTGTTTCGTATTCGTCGCGTTCGAGCTCTGGTTTTCCGAATGTGGGAGAAATTTTCACTACCTAGGTAGTGAAAATTCAATTTATAGTTTGTAAGTCAGAGTCCGAGGGGCCCTCTGAGGTTGTGGGCTCCGGGGCAGTGCCCCGTCTAGCCCTCCGATAGCTACGCCACTGATTCCAGGATGCGTTCAATAAAACCAGCGAATGTTTTGAAAACATTGTAATTAATTAAAAATGTAACATTTTACAAAAATATATTTACATGTTTAAATGTAATATTATGTATAATCACATAACCTAAGTACAGTCAGCTACATAAATATGAGCATACTTTGAAAATATATACATCAAATATATTTAGTAAAAAAAATTTCGTTGTTTTAGGGCTAACTTAGGGTTGCGTATTATCATCAGCCCATCACGATCTCACTGCTGGGACACGGGCCTTCTTTCATAGATAGAGTATGGGCCCTAATACACCACGCTGCCCCAGTGCGGGTGGATGTCACATGTCCTTGATTTTTTGTGATTGATTCTTGGCCATGCCGGTTTCCTCGCGATGTTTTCCTTCACCATTTTTAGAGCGAGTGTTAAATCCGCACATTGACACAACTTGAGAAAGTCAGTGGTCCGGGGCCAGCGGGATTCGAACTCAGGTGCGTCGGATCAAAAGTTGCACGTGTTCATACCATTCAAATTTGTTGCGTACACCATTCAAAAAAATTATAACCTCTATGGTGTAGTGATTGAGCAGGTTGGCTCGTAACAGAGAGGTTGCAGATTCATATCCGGTTACAGGACAAATATTTAATATCCTTACTTTGAACCTACTTTTTTATGTAACTGATTGATGAGACGTGCAAGTCGTTCGCCTGATGGAAAGCGCCACTCGTATCCCTGCCTATAACAATTGCAGTGCCACCTAGAATTTTTCATATCATAAAAAGTTTCACAATTGTAATACTTTAAACTTTTTTAAATATGTATGTGGTGTAATGGTCAGCATAGTTGCTTTTCAAGCAATAAGATCTGGGTTCGATTCCTGGCACATTTTTGCGCTGCAAATATAAATTTATTTTCTTTTTAACCGACTTCAAAAAAGGAGGAGGTTCTCTGTTCGATTGAATTTTTTTTTTATGTTTGTTACCTTATAACTCCGTAATTTATGAACCGATTTGAAAAACTCTTTTTGCGTCGGGTTCAGTATAGCTACGAAGTGGTCCCATATAAATTTCATCGATATGTGACCTTGGACTTCGAAGATACATTGAAGTCGGTTTTTGATTTTTTCTAAAAATTAATTATTTTTTAATCACTCAATTATTTATTTATTATTTTAGGAATACTACACCTAAACTTATTATAATTAAGGTATAAATGGACAGGTTGATAGCTTATAAAGGTTTCCACAGATGGACAACTCATATATCTATATCACATTATAAATTATATTAAGCTTCCACTGTCACTTTCGTTTTTTGACAGTAAATATCTTATTAGACATTTATATATTCTACTAGATATATCACTACATAGTATAAAACAAAGTCGCTTTCTCTGTCCCTATATCCCTATGTATGCTTAAATTTTTAAAACTACGCAACGGATTTTGATGCGGTTTTTTTAATAGATGGAGTGATTGAAGAGGAAGGTTTATATGTATAATAACCGTGCGAAGCCGGAGCGAATCGCTAGTATACTTATGAAACAATAAAATTGCACATACTTATGACGCTGACTGTACAAATAACCATTATTAAATAATTAAGCTTAAAAACGAATTAAAATTACATTTTACATGTGATTTTTTAATATTTATACTGCGTGAGCTTGACATGTTACATTTACTAAAACTTTTCAAAAAAATTAAATGTCTTTAATTTTTAATGTCTTTAATCAAATCATTTTGGACGTATATTTTTGCTAAAGCATTTAGGACATTTTTATTTATTTATTTAAAAAAAACATTCATCGTAGATTACACTTGAAAATTTCGATTAAAAATTAATTTAACTGGGATTTATTATTGAAATTAACAACTCTAGTTATTTTTAATTCAAAAATTAGGCCGATAAAACCCATTGTGATATAATTCTTGTATCTATCCATTTTTTTATTGCATGTAGATCTGTGTTCGGCCAGTATCTCGCCTGATGTTAAGCGCCGATGTGGCCGAAGATGGAGCACATAGATCTAGAGGAAGACGGCGGTTCAGCGACTGCTCAGGTCTGTCTCTCTGATGGTTTACGGAACATCTCGAAACACTAGGTCGCTTGACGGTGGGTGGTATTACAAGTGGCGGTCTACCACTACAAAGCGCGCGGGACTTTAACCCTTTGAACGCCGATGTCGGCTATTCACGACAAACGTTAAAAAGGTCTCGTTATGGTCGGCTTAAGCCGTCTTAAACTGTACGTAAAGAGTCGTTTTTTGTGTCATGTATATTCGACATTGGTGGTCAAAGGGTTAACCCGCACCACAACATTCCCTGGGCACTGGATGCCCAATTAAGATACTATGGTCACCCAGTCTAGAGCCACATTTTTCTTCCGTTAACACGTTTCAACTTAAAATATAATTTGAATAAAGAACTCGTTCAACCAATCACAGCGTTATTCCGAATTTTATTATTCAAAGCGGTAATTAATTGTTTTTTATTTTATTTATTAAAGTCGTTATATACAAACATAGTTTATTTACTTATAATGGAAGTATTTTTCGTATAATTTTACAATTTAAAAATACAGTGGTCGACAAAAAAGAATTTTAAATCTCCAAAAAAATTTTTAGTAAATTTTTGAAAATTTCATTTTTATTTTAATTTCGAAATACATTTTTGCCGATCGCCGTACGCTGACCAAATATTTTTTTAATTATTACGTATTTTTAATAATTTCATTAAAAGAATCTTAATTCTAACGTATCGCTACGTCTTTACAAGTCTGTTAGGCGTATAATTATTAATTAATCTAAATTATACCTAAAACTAAGATAAATATTAGGCCATCTGACAAAAATACTCGAAATGTATAAAAAAATTGATATTATCCCTGTGAACTTCGACAGTTCTTTATTTCGACACACTTCGAATAAATATACTTCGACCAGTCAATGTCTCGACTTAACATAATTCGACAACATAAACGGCCTCAAACACTAGGTTAGGTTATGTTAGAGCACTGACCACACATCTGCCGGGGCGAGATGGTGAATGCTAGCGCGACCCTATCTCGCCCCACCACGGCAGAGGACTGCTCACGAGGGGGTTTTTGGTGGATTCGAGCCTCACACACCCTCTTCTGCCATCCCCGTGGTAGAAGGGCAGTGCAGCGGCATTTTCCCCGCTCAAAAAAAATAAAAGTGCCAAAAAAGCCGTGCGAGCGAAGCGAGCTTGCCGCGGCAGCGGCCGGCGAAGCGTCAGAAAGTAAATTGAATGTTTGTGTTGTCGAAGTATTTTCTGTCGAAACAATACTTGTCGAATTATGTTGTCGAAACAATGACTTGTCGAACTATATTTTTTTCGAAGTGTCGTGTCGAAATAAAGAACTGTCGAAGTTCAGAGGGGGACACCCAGTAAAAAAAGTTTAAACTTAATTTAGTTATATTTTTACGACAATAAACCGAGACTAGCAAGTCATTCGCCTGCCAGTAAGCGCCTGCGAGTTTGAGCACAATTGTCCGATGACCATATTTAATATAAAACGAAAATTTATTGCTGCGGAAGGTAAAATACATCATTGTAGGGACGGCACTACGAAGACGCAGGTTCTATCCCTGGCTAAATAATATAATTTTTATTTTCCCTAATCATTTAAAATCTTAAAATACATCGTTTAATGTAAAATTTCGAAAAAAGTTGTAAAATAACAGAATTTTTTAATTATATCTATGCTGTAACATTTCCGAGCAATATAATTTTCACCAAAACCATATTACAAGTCATTTCTACAATATACATAATATATCAACTGAAACCGACAATTTTCCATCTTTTCTAATATGGCGTCGCACAGCCGCCATTTTTAACCGACTTCGAAAGGAGGAGGTTCTCAATTTGATTGTATTTTCTTATGTTTGTTACCTCAGAACTCCGTCATTTATAAACCGATTCTTTCTTCGAAATTTCTTTGCGTTGGGTTCAGTTTAGCTACGAAGTGGTCCCATATAATTTTTTTATGGAACTGAGTGATGAGACGAGCTAGTCGTTCTCCTGATGGTAATCACTACGCCCACATCAAATGCAGTGCCACCAAAAACGTATAATACCATAAAAAGCACTGTGTAGCACTGCGTTGCGCTCATCACCCCGAGACATCAGATATTAAGTTTCATATGCCCAGTAATTTCACTGGCTACAATGCCCTTCAAACCGTAACACAGTAATGCTTGCACAGTACTGCTTGCCGGCAGAATAACTGGCAAAGCTCTGGTACCTACGCAGACGGCCTCCCGCATACGACAGACCTACACACAAGTAAATTTCATCGATATTCGACCTTGCACTTCGAAGATATAGAATTGAAGTCGGTTTTTTTTTATATATAATATTAATAATAATAGAATAGTATAGATAGGATAACCCGATTTTAACCCGGGTTGTGTCGTAAGTTGACCTTAGTTTATTAGTTTGGGCAGAACATAGAAATAACTTGCAATATATATATATATATATATATATATATAATAATAATACAATATACTAATATCACTTGATAAGACCTCACGCCGCGAGCAGCTCACTGTAACAATAATAAGGTTGTAAGGTTGTACACCCGGTCCTTTGGTAGGCTTGCGCGGGGACACGAGTCCAACACGTAGAGGCCTCTTAGAGCATTTAGTTTAGATATGTAATGGGCAACACTTATCGGGGACTGTCTCTAAGTGCATCATTAGAAGATACAATCAAAGACAGCCCCCGATAAGTGCGAGGACTATTATTGAAGATATGAAAATTACTTATGATTGGGCTGAGGTGAATTTTTAATGGATGAGGCCAGTTCCGCCTCATAAGAAAATATTTTGGCAGGTGGTGGTGGCTCGCCACCCACTAAACGGCTGCCGTTCATTGGCGACGAGAGGGGCAACGTTGGTGTGGGTGGCTAAAGGGTGTGAGAAAGAGCGACATAATAATTTGACGTAATTTTAATTGAAATGTAATTTTGTAATGTGACCATGTATTGTAATCTATTAATTGTAAAGTTATGAGTCTATGTAACTTGAAATAAATAAATAAGTTATATTTCTTTAGTTATTTTTGTACTCACTTGGCCAGCTCCCTCGCCGTGATGGGTCCCGTGAGGCCGGACCTCGACCTGGACCGGCTGAGTTGCGCTCTTCTTTCAGCTACGGAAGGTACACAGTGGTTAGTTGTGTCAAAAACATACTTTCCATTTGGTTTCGCCGTAGTCGGGTAAAAAGGACAACATTTATATAATTCATGCAGCCCATGAGTAATATGTAATCGCAGTATGTAAGGAGCGAGTGTGGCTCAGTGGGAGCACGTGCGACTTTCGATCCGACGCCCCCGCGTTCGAATCCCGCTGGCCCCGCACCACTGATTTTCTTAAGTTATGTGCGGATTTAACACTCGCTCTGAAAACGGTGAAGGAAAACATCGTGAGGAAACCGGCATATGCCAGAATTTATAACAAAAATTTAAGGATATGTGACATCCACCAACCCGCACTGGGCCAGCGTGGTGGATTATGGCCCATACTCTCTCTACGAGGGAAGGCCCGAGTCCCAGCAGTGGGAACGTAATGGGCTGATGATGATGATGATGATGCAGTCCATGTTAGAGTTACAATAAAAAAATAAAAATAATAACAGTTGGCCAAAATATAATTGACAATTAGCTGAAATGTCAATGAATGAAATGTAGCGACCCAGGGAGGCTAGTAAGAGCCGTGCCGTGCACCCGCGCCCCGCCGCGTCGCCCCCGCGGATCCTGTTTAGTGAAATAGTCATTTCAGCTAGATAATTGTCAATTATAATTTGGTCATATATTTTTAATTTAACGCTTCATATTCAATTTAAAGCTCACTCAGTCCATACCGAGTACATACATTTCGGAAAAATATCGTAATTACTCCATCCGTGTATATTTTATCACCCTTACGTTCCCACTGCTGGGATACGGGCCTTCTCTCATAGAGAGAGTACGGGAATAGGCCAAAATTCGCTACGCTGGCTAGATACCAAATGTCATTGAATTTTTTGTGATTTTTGTGACTCTCACGATATTTTCCTTATAATTTTATAAATATAGGAAAAGAACAATACATTAAATTATGAAATAACTTTCCAAACGAACAACATCGAAAGCAAAAGCAGTTCTCAAGAAACCTACAAATACAACATCCTATAGGTGTATTTAAAAAAACTACAAATTCGTTAGGGTGGAAAGTTAGAAAGTAAGTATATTTAGGGTGGAAAATTGAGATGGGACATGAATGCAGCTTCTTGACCCGTCGAAGATACAGGAAGACGTTCTTAGAAGACTATAATAGGTTTTTTTATGTAACTGAATGACGAGACGAGCAGGTCGTTTGCCTGATGGTAAGCAATACGCCAGCCCATAACAATAACAGCACCACCCAGAACTTTGTTTCGCAAAATCCTGCGCGGCTTTGCACTGCGCTCGTCACCCTGAGATAATTAGCGTTAAGTCTCATAATGTCCAGTAATTTTGCTGGCTACAATGCCCTTCAAGCCAGAACACAGTAATGCTTGCGCACTACTGTTTGGCGGCTAAATAATTGGCAAAGCGGTGGTACCCACCCTGACTGCCTCTCGCATAAGAGAAACCTACCACCAGTGCATTTTTTTTTGAGTTATTTTAAACAGCTTTTTTAAAAAATTGTGAGAATTTATAAAAATTGTACGGTCAGCAAGAAAATGGGCAATTAACATGTTCAAACGTTTCCAATAATCGCAAATAAGGTTATTTTCAATTCAATTAATTTATTTCAGTTTAAAACTGTACACATTCAAATTAATATAAACAAAAGAGTTTTTCGATTTCTGACTTTTCTAGTAGGTACCCAAACCTCAGTTGGTCTCAAAGAAAGAAGTTAAATAAATGGAAAAGTTAAATAAATGGTTGGACGGAGTACAAAAACGTCGTCTTCGTCAGGCACTTACAGTTGTACAACATCTAAAGCGTAAATAAATATATATAAAAATACTGTGTGTAGAGATGTCTGTAGCTCTCTAGTTGAGGAGTGGATCTGTCGTGTTTGCGAACGAGTTTCCCGCACTGCCATGATTTAGCACCATCTGTGTTTCCAGTACATCGTTTTAGTCCGGTGTAGTGTTAAAATTTCAAATATCTTTTTTATCTTTTATAACCCACTTCAAAAAACGGAGGAGGTTCTCTATTTAATTGTATGTTTTTTTAATGTTTGTTACCTCAGAACTCCGTCATTTATGAACCATTTGGAAAATTCTTTTTGCGTTGGGTTCAGTATAGCTACGAAGTGGTCCCATATAAATTTCATCGATATTTAACCTTGGACTTCGAAGATACATTGAAGTCGGTTTTTTTTTTAATGTATACTTGTTATATGATTAGGAAGAATAAAAATGATATTGCTCGGGCAGGGATCGAACCTGCGTACTCGGTATACCGCCCCGACGCTCTAACCACTGGGCCACCGAACCAACTCGAGCAACGAAATTTCTTCTATATCATCTTATTTATTCTATTTCATCAGTCATCAATATTTACATTTCGGTGTAGTGTTATTATGTAGATAGATATTAAAACAGGGAGGGAATGAAGAGTGAGAAAAAGAGGAATGCAGGGAAAAGGAAACCAAAAGGGGAAGAAGAATGAAATAAAGGTTAACTTTCCTTTCAGGAGGGATCCCTTCCTCCCCTCTACACCCGTAAGAGTGAGGAAAGGAATAAGGGGTGTGGAAGGAAGAATGGGAGAGAGGTAAGGAAAAAACGAAAAAAGAAAGTTTTCTTTTATCACATATTATAGTTCAATATTGCATTGGTATGTAAGGAATAAAAGCTCTGTTTGGCCACTATCTTGCTTGATGTTAAGCGACGATGTGGCCGAAGTTGGGGCAAATAGATCTAGAGGACGGCAGTTAAGCGACTACTCTGACCCGCCTCCTTGATGGTTCACCGAACATCATCCCGAAACACGACTAGGTCGCATGGATCAACAGCATAGATTTGTATTACAACAGCAGCCCAAGCCTACAATTGAGGATGGAATTAACTAACCCGCCAAGTGCGAGTCGGACTCGCGCACGAAGAGTTCCGTACCGTTATCTATAAAAACGGCAAAAAAATCATGTCTCTTCTATGGGAGCCCCGTTAAATATTTATTTTATTCTGTTTTTTAGTAGTTGTTGTTATAGCAGCAACAGAAATCTGTGAAAATGTCAACTGTTTAACTATCACGGTTCATGAGATACAGCCTGGTGACAGACAGACAGATAGACAGACGGACGGACAGCGGAGTCTTAGTAATAGGGTCCCGTTTTACCCTTTGGGTACGGAACCCTAAAGAGCAAGGCAAGAACAAGAAAAGGGGATGAGTGAGGAAGAGAGAAGAAAGTAAGGAAGTACTGAAAAAAGGTTGGCTACCATAAATAAATAATGATGACGAAATTGTAGAACTACTATATATCATATCCTGTGTGTATGTTTGATAAACGATGCAAAATAAAGAAGCCATAAAGTAATAATACACCTACATACATACATAAAAAGAAAAATGTTTCTTGGTGCACCGTTGCATGTGACATACCTTCGATACGGTGCAGTATTGCATTAACTAGTCCCTCCTCGTCGCTAAATTCTTCTACTCAACGTGTGCGTGAAATAACATTTTGTATGACAAAAAATGAATGTATTATGTACTTCACATAATTGTGCAAAAAGAGATGTTAAACATATACAATAATGATTTGTAATAAGGTACGAGGCAAGTTTTAACGCCCGATGGTAAGCGCCACGCCTGCCCTTAACAGTTGCAGCATCACCCAGAACTTTTAACCATAAATAGCACTGCGTAGCACTGCTTCGCGCTCATCACCGCGACATCAGATATTAAGTCTCCTATGCCCAGTAATTTCGCTGACTACAATGCTCTTCAAACCGGGACACAGTTATGCGCACTACTGATTGGCAGCAGAATAGCTGTACGGTGGTACCTACCCAGACGGCCTCCCGCATACGAGACCTATCACCTAATAAAGTAGTTGTTTTTTTTTATTAATACAATATGTAAGATTATAAATAATTAGGAAGAAGAAAAATGATATTGCTCGGGTAGGGATCGAGCCTGCGTCTTCGGAATACTGTCTCGACGCCTTAACCACTGGGCCACCGAGCCAACTGCTCGAGCAACCAAATTTCTTCTATCCTTCTTAAATCGTCTTACGGGGACGATTCTACGTCATCTGTCGTCAATGTTTTTTTTCATTGATCAACGAAGACGCAGGTTCGATCCCTGCCCGAGCAACATCATTTTTCTTCTTCCTGATTATTTAAAATCTTAAGGTTTTCGCCTAGCATGCGCTAATGTGCATCCGTAAACTATTTTCCTTGTTTTTTCTTTTTCTTTACAAACAGTAAAGAAATTGTGTGGTTGTCGAATAAATGTATTTCTTTCTTTCTTACTTTAAATCGGTTACTGCTGTCGACCTTTGAATTGGTGAGCTCTATTCTAGACTATATAAGTTAGTACAGTCGCCTGCACTAAGATATATACACAAATAATTTTCAAAATTAAGTTACATTTTTAAATTTCATAAAAATGTACCTACACAACAAAATTTGCAAAAATTATGTAAACACCATTTTCTGTCATAATCATCTATACATTTTTAATAAAATAATGTAAACAATAATAAGACAGATACATTTATTTCAAAAACATTTATCAGATAAAATGGTGGTTAATAGGGAATATGCATTTTTTTTAATGCATGAATCGAGTCATTATTGAATACTATGAATGAAAAAAACAGTTTTAAAAATTTAACGGCGTCATTTGTCAATAAAATAACTAAACGAAAATTTAAATCAACGTAATCGTGCCATTTCCGTGTGACGTCACAACGTGGGGACCTACGATCTCATTGGTCCATCTATGCTACTTGTGTGTGTATGTCAATAATTTACCAATAGGGCGAGTTCTATGTCTAAAATTGACCAATAAGCAGCGAGACGCGTGACGTCAGATAGTGGTTGCACGAACTCAAGCGTTTTGCGATTACGTTCCGTTTCTCCAAAAATAAGAAAAATAAACATTGAAATACAAATAAACTACGCAATTAATAATAATAATTATATCACTACTACATGTTTACAGGAGTAATCTATCGTAAAGAGTACACATGCATATTCCTTATTTTTGCAAATTTTGTTGTGTACATTATGAAATTTATAACTGTGACGTCATTTTGAAAATTATTTTTTGTATACATCTTAATGCAGGCGACTGTACATAAGGTCTATTTTCGAATAACTGGAAAATGTCTTACCTCCTGCCACTCTTGGGTTGGCCTTTTTCCTCGGCCGTTCTCTACTGAACGCAGAACCACTTTGTAGTGCTTCCATCAAACTGTGGACAAAATACAAATGATTAGTAATCATCATCATCAGCCCAACACGTTCCCACTGCTGGGACTCGGGCCTTCTCTCATAGAGAGAATATGGGATGGATGGATGTTTGTTACTCTATCCCGCAAAAACTACTCAACGGATGTTGATGACTTTTTGTGTGTAGGTACATTAGTTCCTGGAAAAGGACATACGCTACTTGTTATTTTGGCAAACCGCGGGGCGAAGCTAGTATAGCTAGTATAGTATAGTAATAGGGGATTGGACAACTTTTCATAAAGTGTTTTATATTAACTACAATTAATATATATAGCCATGAAAAATACTATTTTTATTAAATAATGCTCTAAAAGTACCTAAAACTATATTTAAATATTACGTTTCAAATATTGCCGCGCAAAAGGTCACCTCAAAACTTGTGACGTCATATGTAGGTAAAAAACGACAAACTCTCCGAAATAAAACTTGCAAAGAGATTCTAATACGTTTTGTGAAGTTTGGGGACTATATTGTAGTAATGAAACGAAAAAATTAGCAAAAATACATTTTATGAAAAGCAAAAAAGTAAAATAAACACAAGCTTGACTCACGGCATTATTAGATTTTATTTATAAATTTAAAAATATAAATCATTATTATTTCACAAAAATATTGATTGAATGATCTTCCTGGTTCGACGAACATTCGTTCTAACTACATTTTAGATTTTTTCTCGATTACTGTCCGATCCCCTATTGCGAAAGTCTGTATGTAAGTGTGTTTGTTACCTCTTCACGCTGTAACAGCTCAACAGATTTGAGTGAAATTCGGAGTGGAGATAGCTTATACCCCGGATTAAAACATAGGCTACTTTTTAGCCAGAGAAATCGCGGGGGGAACCACGGGGCGCAGCTAGTCAAACAATAAAACTATATTACTAGCTGCGCCCCGCGATTCCACGCCCGGTTTCCCGGCGTTAAAAGTAGCCTATGTGCTATTCCAAGTCCTAAAGTACCTACATACGTATCAAATATCATCGAAATCGGTTCGGTAGTTTTTGCGTGAAAGAGTAACAAACATCCATACATACAAGCTTTCTCGTTTATAATATTAGTAAGGATTGCACCAATTAATTGCGTCGCTGATAAGTTTCAAAAGAAAAAAACACGACACAAAAACTAAGAAACTAATTGTAAATAGATCCTTAGAAAGAAAACGAGATTTTTATTATTTACTATAGTCCCCAGCATGCGATGCGATGCCTTTTTAACCGACTTCGAAAAGGAGGAGGTTCTCAATTCGACTGTATGATATAGATAGATGAACGCTTTAGTGTAAACATTAAATTAAAGACATTACATAAAATCATTTAAGGAAAGTGTTACAATGGGCGGCCTTATTGCTAGAGGCTCTTCCAGGCAACCTTTGGATGGAGAGGGATTATCAAAATGTTAAAGACGGGGATGTAAGGTCTACAATAATAATAAAAACATAAACTATGTCAATAAAATATACTACCAATATATGCTTAATTTTTTATGTTTATTACGCGATTCCTTCGTCATTCATGAACCGATTTGGAAAATTTGCGACGGGTTCAGTATAGCTACGAAGTGGTCCCATATAAATTTCATCGTTATTCAACCTTGGACTTCGCAGATACATCAGAATTGAAGTCGGTTTTTTGTCATTAAATTAATTATTAAAGAAACCTTCAGACACGTGCTAACACAAAGTTTCAACAACAACTAAAAAGTTTCAACTCCATTAGATGGTATGTAGCATTATTAATTACTCGCTGCGCCCTGCGGTTTCACCCGCGGTTTCCCGGGATTAAAAGTAGCCTATGTGTTAATCCAGGGTATAAGCTATCTCCATTGCCAAATTTCACCAAAATCCATTCAGTAGTATTTATTTATTTATTTATTTATTCAATAGCATACAAAAAAGAATGCAATCATAAACAGACTTAAGTATGTGTTGTATATGGTATTGTTCTAAATTACAATCAAAAGTATGTACGCCTAATTGCAACATTATTGTTATTAATAAGGAATACAATACAATACAATAATATAATACAATCGCTAGAGCTCAACAATAATTTAAATAAGAGTATTTACGTGAAAGAGTAACAAAGGTACATCAACACATCCATACATCCATTCTTACAAACTTTCGCGTTTATAATATAGGAGGATTCTATGGTAGGAACGCATACGGAAAAAAAACATACAAAGGAAACATTATTTTTTAAACCGACCTCGAAAAAGGAGAAGAATAGAAAACACTTTATTGCACCTAAGAAGGAAGTACATTTTCAGTAGTTTTCGAGAAGGTTCTCTATTCCACTATAATTCTTTTTTTTATGTTTGTTACCTCAGAACTCCGTCATTCAGGAACCTTTGGAAATTTTGCGTCGGGTTCAGTATAGCTACGAAGTGGTCCCATGATGATCCCAAAAAAATGTTTTTCAACAAAACTTATTTAAATATTAAACTACTGTAAAGCGATATCATTGTGTTATTTCTTTATTAACCGACTTCAAAAAGGAGAAGGTCGTCTATTCGACTGCATTTTTTTATGTTTGTTACCTCAGAACTCCGTCATTCAGGAACCTTTGGAAATTTTGCGTCGGGTTCAGTATAGCTACGAAGTGGTCCCATATAAATTTCATCCATATTTGACCTTGGACTTCGAAGATAAATTGAAGTCGGTTTTGTTGTTTGATAAAAACGTATACTGGTTAATATGGGTGGAAATTTGAGATGGTACACGAAAGGAAAAGGTTCTTGACCCGTTGGAGATACAGGAAAACGGTTTTTTGAGACTATCTCTATTTTTAACACGGTTTTATTAAGTCACTTTCTTGTCTGTCTGTCTGTCGTTCCGGGTGGAATCTTGCAACTCAAATTCCGAGTACTTCCCGATTAGCTATCCGGCTGAAACTTTCAGGGTAGCTCACAACTCGATGACAATGCATTCTACAAAACGTGTTTTTATGGATTTGTTTTTTTTAAGTTATTGAATGAATGATGTATTTATTTATAAGAATATGGTGGAAATAGATCTTAAAAATTATTTATAGAATATTCTACTATTTCCGGTGCAAATGGTGTTTATTTTTTAACTGCAGTCACAGATTTTGAAAATATATATGATTTTGAAAATATATTTGAAAATATATATGTAGTCAGCCAGAAAATGAGCAAATCTCGCGATTTCTTTTTATTATGCAAATCGATCCGAATCCTTATCAGGATCAAATAATTCTTTGAGACCAACTAAGGTTTAGGTACTAAAACCTTAGAAATCGATTCATTAAAAAAAAAATACTTCTTCCTTTCAGAAAAAAATCCAAAAGTTTTTTTGATGCCATTTTCTTGCTTTTTTATGTAACTGAATGACGAGATTAGCTGGTCGTTTGCCTGAAAGTAAGCAACACGCCAGCCCATAACAATAACAGCACCACCCGGAACTTTGTTTCGCAAAATCATGCACTGCGCTCGTCACCCTGAGACAATTAGCTGTTGAGTCTCATAATGCCCAGTAATTTCACTGGCTACAATGCCCTTCAAACCGGAACACAGTAATGCTTGCGCACTGCTGCTTGGAGGCTGTATAACTGGCAAAGCGGTGGTACCCCCCCAGAAGAAGAAAGAAGAAGAGGCCAAGAAGCCTTTTAGAAAGAAGAAGCTTTTTTGAAGAGGCTTTTTATCAAGAAGAGGCCTTCTTACTAACTGTATTTCTTTCAAAATATGCTTATACAGTTAAAATAACTAATGAATTTGAATAATCTCCCTAGACCGTTTTCCTGTATCTCCAACGCAACGGGTCAAGTAGCCTTCGTGACTCATCTCAAATTTCCATCCTGTATAGGGTGGCAAACAATAAATTAATAAATAAATACAACCAACGATCACATACATAGATCCTGGCCCCTAGTAGGCCCTCCTAGTAATCTCTGTACCTAGGGAACCAGGAACTATGAGGGCCATGCTCCCACAACACCGTGAAACAAATGTTTGCGTTTTATCTTCTTCAGTGCACAAACATTTGTCCAGTCGGGAATCGAAGCCGTATGAGATTTGAGCCAACCTGCCCAAATTATGAGGACCATGGTCCAACAAAACCACAAAACAAATGTTAGTGCGTATGTTTCTTCTGAGCACAAACATTTGTCCAGTCGCGGGAATCGATCCCGCCACCTCAGTGGTGTATTAGATTTGAGCCAACCCGCCCAACCACTACACCACAGAGGCTGTCAGTGACAGGCAAACAAACAAACAGCCCGCCTGACATTAGCAACACTCGTGCAATACACATGCGTTGCCTACCTTCAAGGCCCTTTTTGGCATTTCTTTTGAACTGCCCCGTACTGTAGCCCTGGAATGCCTCTGGCGGTAGCTTATTCCACATTTTGCAGGTGTGCTGCAGGTATGACCTGGAGAATCGGACAGTGTGGGATTTCCACAGATCTGACGGATGACGGAAGTACGGTGGTAGAAACGAGATGGGGATCAGCAGGGAGATCATGTATCTTTTATTTCAATCAATTTCAATAAGAAATCAGTTTCGATGATGGTTTTGCGATCACGTAACCCGTTCGTTGCAATCAAACGTCAACGAAAGCTCAATTGAAACAAAAATAAGTTTTGACAAACAAAGTTTATATACCATAGACAAGAGCCGTATTAAACAGTAAGATTGAATAGATTGGGCGTATACATAACGATTCATAGCACAATTTCGCTTTGTAAATTTGTCGGGTAATCGATAGAAGCACATCGAAATCAAGACATAAAAAGTTACATGATCGCATTTTATCGATTGAAATAAATTTCTATTGCACGTGAGTCCGCAACATGCGTTGTTCGCAACAGACTTACGTGATCGCCCTGCAGGTCAAAAAGCTCTTTAGAGCATTCCCAATTGTATTAATTTCACCACGGCTTATTAAATATTTTAATATAAATTATATGTATGTTAGTTCTAAGGTATATATTTATATGGGCCGTAGAATAAGTAAATAACATCTGTAACTTATTTTAATGTTGCCTGAAATAAAGATTAAATAAATAAATTAAGTTACTTTCTTGTCTGTTTGTCTGTCTGTTGTTCCGGGTGGAATCTTGCAACTCAAATTTCGAGCAATTCCCGATTAGGTGTCCAGCTGAAACTTTCAGGGTAGCTCACAACTCGATGACAACGCATTCTAAATCCATAAAATCGAGTATATTAAATTATTTTTTTAATCTATAGTACAGTCATTTGGTTCTAAAAATAGTGCTTACCTGGAAAGTGTACTCCAACACGCGCGTTAGAGTACACTTTGCGGCGCTCGTACGCCAAAACTATTGACTTTATGAAAAATAGGTAGCTATATAAATTGTAGGTAATTGTCTCTAGTTTCATTTTGTATATAACTATTTATCGTAAAGTAAGTCGGAAAGGAGGTATTGTCAAAAAACTGCTTTTAGGCGCCATTTTTCCAATATGGCGGCGCGAGCGGCAAAAATACGAGGTGGCAAAGTTGAAATTCGGAAAGAGCACATCAAAATCTATAAAATTATCAATTTTCAAAACTCCCGGAAAACTTTCTGGGTAACACTATCAAATGACTGGACTACTATTACGAATTCTTGTTTTATTTATTTATGTATTTAATAGTTTTACACAAAAAAAGTGTAATCGAGTCGACACCGATCCACGTCCGCTCAATTCCGCTCCGATCGTGAATCGGTCGGTGTGGATCCAGCTATTGAAATTGAATCAGTTTCTTGCCGTATCTTCTGAGTAGTGGTTCTTTTTCCGATACGGTGGTAGTCATTGTGATAATTGACGTGCATAAGTGCGTCTGTGACGACAAACATGAATAAAGAACTTTGAACTTTGAAAATGTTAATTAATTTCAATTGTGTATATATATATATTTCTGCCATTGTGATTTAAATATAATAATAATAATGTATTTAATAAAATTTCTTCTATAAATAAATATATTTTAAGTTATTTAATAATAAAAAATTTTTAATAAATAAAATAAATAAAAATTCTTTATTTCGGACAATATACACATCCATATTTTTATAATGTATTATGTTTTTTTTTTATATTATTATTTTATTTTGACTTATTTGCTGACTGAATGATGATTATGATTATGATTATTTTTTGTTGACTTATAAATGTCATTAAACTGTTATTTTATTTATTAAATATTTGCATGTCACCAATAAATGACTATGTGTTTTGGATCCAATCGTATTTAAAATAACATCTTTAATGTATTTACCAACATGTGTTGCAAATAAATGATTTCATTCCAGAACTTTGTATGAATATAATATATATATATATATATATATATACGTATACACATACCACACACACGCTCCCACACATCGTCATACACACATACATATTCAACACCACAACCACACACTCACACACACATCGCATGTTTTTTTGATTTTTTTCTTTGTTTATTTGACTATGTATTCAGTTTTGTCATTTTTATATATCTAAATTGTGAGAAGGAGCTAGTCCTTGAAACACAGCGTCAAGCTACGTCGAGGGCTAGAGACTTCAATCATAAATTGTAACACTACTATGTTAATAAATAAATTTATATGTTATGTTATGTTAATATCTTCCTACATACCTGTCCATAACTCCTTCCTGTGCGCTCTCCATGTCAACAAACTGCTTATATCTGTGTTGTCGATCCCTTCGCTCCTTTTCAGCGACTGCTCTCGCTTCTTTCGCTCGTTTCGCTCGCTCCTCCGTTTCGCGAGCGACTACGTTCTCTTGATGTGCGGCCTGGGAGCAAAAAACGTAGAATAAACCTACTTTATAAGTAAAAATCAAGGCTCAAGTGCTGTAGGTAAAGGGCAGACGTGTTGCTTACCACCAGGCGAATGACATTTTTTCTCGTACACATACAAAAAAGTATTAGATAGACCATAAAAGTTTAAAATTTTATCATCATCAGCCCAAAACGTTCCCATTACTGAAACGATGGCCTTCTCTTATAGAGAGAGTATGGTAGTATCCACCACGCTGTCCCATTGCGGGTTGGTGGATGACACATTTCCTTGAATTTTTTGTGATTAATTCTTGGACATGCCGGCTTCCTCAATATGTTTTCTTTTACCGTTTTTTAAAACTTATATTAATAAAATTGTGGGGAGTGTATTTGATTTGGACAACGAACAAATCAATAAATTTATTGATTGATTTGTTTGTGTCGATTTTTGTTTGTGTGTTACTTTAGTTGAGTATGTGTTTGTTAATGTTTAATATGTGTGTTTGCACGTGGTGTTTTTGTGTTAACGCGTCTTTTTAACAATGTTTATTTTCTTTCCATTTTATGTTTTTTATTTGTTTCTGTATGTTTGTTCGTCAATAAAGGAGTTTCTTTACATTGAGTTAGCGGACAATAGATTTGGAGTTGTTCCTGTATGGGAATCGAACCAGTAGATGACTGGATGTAAAGTTTGTCGGTGTGTCATGTCTGTTTGTGTTTTTGCTTATTGTTTGTTTGTGCTTCTTTGCTTTTGTGTACATTTTCGTGTGTTTTTGTTTGTTTGTTTGTTACTTTTGTTTGAGTATGTATATTTGTTTGTGATGTGTTGTATGCGTGTTTGATTTTGATTGTGGTGATTTTTATAGAGGTTTTTTAGGCATTCTTCATCTTGATTATGTTTCTGTGTGTTTTTGATTCAAATTCAAATTATTTATTGTAATATAAACGGAGACCAATTACATATATTACATAGTTATGATTATTAATCACACCTACTTATATTTTATTTACACTTTTCTGTTACTGATACTATGACTATGGGACATCTCACTCGCATTTCGTGTTTGACATTCTGTTAATTCTAATTTATAATACGTAATTGTTCATTGTTATTTTCGAGACGTTTTAAAAGAACTGAAAAAAAGACATCCCCACAGAGTTTCTTGGTGCTATCTTCTCTAGCGGGCGTATTTCCGAAGCACTGGTAGAGTCAGTTTTCGCATTTCTTTTCAGCACACAGACTTCAATTTGAGTATAGGAAAGAAATGGATAAACATAGTTACCTTTTTTTCAAAGTCGTGTTAACATAAGTTACAATTTTTAACATTTTTATTTGTATCATGTGTTTATGACCTTTAAAAGTGCAATTTTGTGCCTATTTAATAAATGATATTTGACTTTGACTTTTAATAGTAACATCAGGTGATGTGTTGTATGTGTGATATTTTTTTTAGTGTTTATTTTTTTTGGCTTTCTTTATGTGTTTTGTTTATATTTCTGTGTGTTTGTTCATCAACTCACCATAAATGAGTCCTTAAACGTCTTAACATCGCTAAAGAACTCATCGAGCGCGTACTTCCGGCAGTCGAACACGTAGTACTCCGCTAGTTCAGTGTATAGCGCCGCCATTTTCTTGTACATCGAGTGGAGGAGGTCGCACTGAGAGCGGGCTTCTAATGCGAAGGACTGGGGTTCGGTTAGGGAAAGTTGATAGTTGGTAGATATTGTTGAAACTTAGATGTTTACGTTTTTTTTTTATTGCGATATTTTTTAACACCCAAGTGGATTTACTTTTATTTTTAACCGATTTCAAAAAAGGAGAAGGTTCTCTGTTCGATTGTTTTTTTTAATGTTTGTTACCCCAGAATTCCGTCATTCATGAACTGATTTGGAAAATTCTTTTTGCGTCGGGTTCAGTATAGCTACGAAGTGGTGCCATATAAATTTCATCGAAGATACATTGAAGTCGGTTTTTTGTTTGATAAAACGTGTACTTGTTAAATTTTTTTGTAAAGGATACACTCATCGTTTCAAAGAACGCGTCGTCAGGCGCCTGTGGCACGCGTGAGCTGTTGAGATCCATTTCAAGGGACCTGATGTCGTTGTCCATTTTCTTTAGAGATTTTTCTAGATTCTCCATAGAGACGCGCGCCGCCCTGTACGGAACATGTACAAAATTAATTTTATAAATATAAAATTAATTAATATTATAAAAATAATATATATATATTTATTAATTTATTTATACTTTATTCTTTATTCTTTATTCTTTATTCTTTATTGCATCTGTAATGTTAAAATGGTGTTCATAATAAATTATAAAAGTTCATTACAGACCCTGTTGGGCACAGCAAGTAGGAGAGAGGAAGACAAAAAAAAATAGAAAATAGTATTATAGAATTGTTAAAAACATGTCAATTTGTTAATAAATTTTATCACTTTCGTCATTTATTATTTTATTATTAGTCATAAGTACATTATTTTATAAATGTGTCATCTAAATATTCGTTTATTGTATAATATGTTTTTTTAATTAATAATTGTTTTATTTGTTTTAAAAAATGTATATCATTTATTTCATTTTTAATTTGGGGCGACTTTAGCACAAAACAGTTTGTACATGGAGGACTTAATGCTAGATAGCATTTTCTACCAGTCATCCAGGACGTGCAAGAAAAAATGGTAGCGGTGCAGTAAAGATTAGATTAGATTAGATAACGCTTTATTGTCACACAACAACATGAAATAATTACAAAACAATACTTAAACCTAAAGTGTTACAATGGGCGGTCTTATCGCTTATAGCGATCTCTTCCAGACAACCTTTGGATGGAGAGGACTCAAAGAAACTGTGAGGGACAGTGGTGTTGTGTATAAAAAAACTAACCAGTATAAAATAATAATATTATATACAGACATAATCATAATAATATATAATTAAATATAAGTTTAATATAGGTACAAAGGTACCAAAAAAAAGTACATATCATAAAGTGTGTTATAGGAAATATTAAACCACATAAATTTAATATATACCTATTGCAAGCCTAATTATAAAATATATACTTAAATATATACATAATATATATATAATATATATATTATATATATATATTATATATATTAATATTATATATAAATTATATATACATAATATATATATATATAATACATATATTATATATACATATATTATATATATATATATACAAAATTAAATGTTTTTGAATAAATTTGGTCTTAATCTAAGGTTCGTCAGATCTCATGGTAGATCTCTCGTATGCAGGAGGCCGTCTGGGTAGGTACCACAGCTTTGCCAGTTATTCTGCTGCCAAGCAGTAGTGCGCAAGCATTACTGTGTTCCGGTTTGAAGGGCATTGCAGCCAGCGAAATTACTGGGCATTATGAGACTCAACAGTTAATTGTCTCAGGGTGACGAGCGCAGTGCAGGTTTTGCAAAACAAAATTCTGGGTGGTGCTGTTATTGTTATGGGCTGGCTTATTGCTTACCATGAGGCATACGACCAGCTCGTCTCGTAATTCAGTGCCAAAAAAAAATAAATATATATATATATATATATTTTGCACTGTGAATGTAGAAGAGAACTTTGTATTGTATTGTATTCAATATTTATTTACCTGTCGACATGCGGCATTTCCTCGGCGAAGCTCAGTACATCGGGGAACTTATTCTCTATGGTTTCCACGAGGTAGTGCAGTAAGGTCTGCTTGTTCTCCAGATCTTTTGTTGCTGTCAACTGAAAAATAAATAATAATAATCTATATATATATCGGCGCAAAGACGCTAACAAACTTCAACAACGGTTAAAAATAACAAACTGATAAACTATTAGTTTACTACTAATCGTTTTGATTGCATAACTACCGTTTAGAATCATGAATTCATTGTTAATTGCTGATATTCACTACTTTTATGTTTACTTCTTATTTAACTGATTGAGTAACTGTTTACACCTTCAAAAACATAATTTTGTAACATTGATTTATTGTTAAAATTGAACTAAAACACTCACAAGCAAGTTTGAATAGATTTTGCAAACGTAGTTTGTGCGAGCCTTAGGTTTACTATAAATACGACCGCCCGACCGATCGCAGCTCAGTCTGGCTCGAGCGGCCGGACCGTTCGGAGCTCCTCAATTGTAATTGTAAAAAATTGTGAAACTGAATAAACCCAGTCTATGACTACCTACAAGCCTTTCATTCCTGGAGGATGAGCGATCACCATAATGATGATGATGACAGTGACGTCAGCAGTGATGATGTCACATTTTAAAAAAAAGGACTCTTGGAGCCGTTTCCTCCGTCATATATAAAAATGAATCCCTATTTCCCTTGGTCACGGCATCACGCGTGAACGGCTGGACCGATTTCGGTAATTCTTTTTTGTTGTTTGTTATTTTCAGGAGAAGGTTCTTATGAATGAAAAAAATAAGAAAGTTGCGCGGTACATTAGATTTATAGTTAAGACAGGACGACGTCTGTCGGGTCAGCTAGTACTTAATAAATAATGCTTTCTTCAGCAGAAACAATGTTCACAAATAGCCATGTAACACCTCTCACTGTTAAGGACCATAGTTATAATTTTAGATGTAACTGGCAACATATTTTTAATCTATGGTTCTGTTCGCCATCTACTGTAACCGTGATAACTTGCTTTCCGATTCAATAAAAGTTTAAGGTGGTCAAAAGGGTTTTTTCATTAAGCTCTGACCTCGATACTCACATTTTCACCCACTTCGCAGACATCTGAACCACTTAGCATACCTTTTCACTCACCTTGCAGACATTTACACCGCCTAGCATACATTTTCACCCACTTTGCAGACATCTGAACCACTTAGCATACCTTTTCACTCACCTTGCAGACATTTACACCGCCTAGCATACATTTTCACCCACTTTGCAGACATCTGAACCACTTAGCATACCTTTTCACTCACCTTGCAGACATTTACACCGCCTAGCATACATTTTCACCCACTTTGCAGACATCTGAAACACTTAGCATACCTTTTCACTCACCTTGCAGACATTTACACCGCCTAGCATACATTTTCACCCACTTTGCAGACATCTGAACCATTTAGCATACCTTTTCACTCACCTTGCAGACATTTACACCACCTAGCATACATTTTCACCCACTTTGCAGACATCTGAACCACTAAGCATACCTTTTCACTCACTTTGCAGACCTCTACAGCGCACAGCTCACAGATATCTAAAGCGCCTACCAGACATTTTGACCCACCTTGCAGATATCTAAAGCTCCTACCAGACATTTTCACCCACCTTGCAGATATCTAAAGCTCCTACCAGACATTTTCACCCACCTTGCAGATATCTAAAGCTCCTACCAGACATTTTCACCCACCTTGCAGATATCTAAAGCTCCTACCAGCCATTTTCACCCCCCTTGCAGATATCTACACTCAACCCACACACTCCACAACCACTTAGCAGAAATTTACACCCAGACGTCTTAACCCACCACACCTTACCTTAGTAAGGAAGCTGATCTCGAACCCATAAGCGCCCGCGTTGTTTGACCCAGTATTCATATAGTTTCCGAGCAGAAGCAGGAGTTCTAGAATCTTCGCAAACTTAGCGCTTGACTTGACTTCTTCGCATGCTGCGGTGCCAGATACTATGTCCTGAAAGGAAAAAATAATATTCAACGTGATGGACAGGTCGTTCACCTGACGGTAAGCAACATGCCCATAACAGTTGCAGCAACACCCAGAGCTGTTTTCCATAATCATGTTCGGCACTGCACTGCGCTCGTCAACCTGAGACAATAGCGCATGTCATAATGCCCAGTAATTTCGCTGGCTACAATGCCCTTCAAGCCGGAACACAGTAATGCTTGCGCACTACTGCTTGGTGGCCGGATAACTGGCAAAGCATTTATTAATTATAATTATACTCAATACTCACAGGTTTGACCTCCGATATAATTTCCGCATAGTGTTCCCTGAAGGCGAGGCTCCTGAGCCGGGGTACGAGTCGTTTGATGTCGGCCACGCACGCGGCGAACTGTTCCGCTTCCGTCAGCTCGTCGCGGTTGCAGCTCAGCTCGGACAGCTTCTTGAGCTGATCCGCTGGGGGCAGGTACTGGAAAGAAATAGGGTCATCATCATCATCATCATCATCATCATCATCATCATCATCATCATCATCATCAGCTCATCACGTTCCCACTGTGACTCAAGCCTTCCCTCATAAAGAGATGGCCATAATCCGACGCGCTCGCCCAGTGCGGGAGGACGTGATATGTCCTTGAATTTTTGTGATTAATTCTTGGCCATGCCGGGTTTCTCGCGATGTTATTCTTCACCGTTTTTAGAGCGAGTGTTAAATCCACACATAATTTAAGAAAGTCAGTGGTGCGGGGCCAGCGGGATTCGAACTCGGGTGCGGTAGATAGATTTCGCGAGCGTTCCGCACTCGCCAAGAAAAAGACCACAGTTGGATTACTCCAGTTTAAACGTGAGTGTCATCCGTAAATTATTAAATAATCTATCTATCTATGCTGGCGCAGCGACCCAAAGCGTGTCTTGGCCTCCGATACTAAAGAATGCCACTTCTTTCGATCCAGTGCAAGTTGCTGCCAGGCATCAACTTGTAGCTCCCGTAGGTCTTTTGCCACCTCGTCCCTCCATCTGTACTTGGGGCGACCGACCGGTCGTCGTCCAATTGATAGTCCCAAGTAGGCGCGTTTCACAGAACGATCCTCCCCCATTCTCTCCAGATGGCCGAGCCAGCGAAGTCTGTGGCATTTAATTTCGCCAATGATGTTGGGTTCCGACATTAGCTCTTCGATTTCTTGGTTTTTGCGGATCCTCCAGCTACCGTCCTTGCGTTTAAATTATTATTAATAATGTGTCCAAACCACGTTAGTTTTCATAGTAAAGTTAATCACTTGTACAAGTGAAAGCCATCACCTGTGAAAGCAAATCCAGCATGTTCCCGATAAGCATAATGGGTATTGCACATTCGTATGTATTCATACGCTGTGTTTTAGCGATCCGTCTGTAAGGATGCTTAAATTACCCGTATTGAATATTACATATAAGTAAATCCAATACTTTCCCAGTAATTCATTATTATTCATTTATTAATTTCAGATAATTATAATCCATTTTGTTAGTATCAACTTACCGACTATGTTAGTGACTCTCTATAGTATTAATGTTATGTAGAAATGTGCCTCAACGATCCGCTTAGATAACATTAAGGTTTCGAGCCACAATAAAATATTTTAAACACGTGTATAAGTAAAGTTAATCACCTGTATAAGTAAAGTTAATCATAATTTGATTTAATAACCATGTACACTCACGGGTATTAGTCAAGACACTCGACCGGTGCAGCCACTCATTCTCAAAGATCTCGGACTCGTTCGTTCGAGTTCGCGCCAAGCGATCGCCGCGACCGCATGTACTCCTTGAAGATGAGCATCTGTACCGCTCGAACACCGGTCGACTTATACCCGTGAGTGTAGCCGGATATAAAATCAAATTATGATTCATACTCACGTTAGTTTTAATAATAATAAAGTTAATCACCCGTATAAGTAAAGTTAAACACATGTATAAGTAAAGTTAATTACATGTATAAGTAAATCTAATCATATGTATAAGTAAAGTTAATCAACTGTATAAGTAAATCTAATCACCTGTATAAGTAAATCCAGCACGTTCCCAGTTAGCACGGTGGTGTCACACTTCAGTATGCACGTTCGTATGTGTTCGTACGCCATATGTTTCAGCGATCCGCCTAGTAGGATGCTTAAGTTCTGAGCCGCTTTGCTGTCGAGTACCTTCAGGTCTTTGACCTTCTTCATAGTGTGAGCTCTGGAATGTCGGTAGGGAGAAAGGAAGTTAGGCATTTTGTATAACATATACAGATGTAGTGAATTTTTTTTGACTAGGGAAATAACAAATAAATAACGCCCAACGATCACATACATAGATCCTGACCCCTAACTAGCATTCCCTGTATCTAGGGAACCAGAAAACTATGAGGACCATGGTCCCACAACACCCAGACAAACAAATGCTTGCGCTTTTTTTTTCTGTGTACAAACATTTGTCCCGTCGCGGGAATCGACCCCGCAACCTCGACCAGAGAACCTTCTCTTTGTTTGAGGTCGGTTAAAAAGTGCAGAAGATGTACTACAAAAAATAAGAATTGATCTTATTCCAAAATCTAAATATGCCGTTTTTATTTTTCCCAAAATTCTCAAATCGAATCAAATCAAATCAAAATCTCTTTAATCATTTTGGCATCACAGACGCACTTATGAACGTCAAATTATCACAATGACTCTACTTCTCCCAATGTATTCTAAGAAAAAAACTTTCTGAGAGCAAAAACCGGTACCTTAAATACTTCGAAAATTATGCACATCCTGTATAACAAAATGTGTTACAGTCGAAAGTTTTTTTTATGTAACTGGATGACGAGACGAGCTGGTCGTTTGCCTGATGGTAAGCAATACGCCAGCCCATAACAATAACAGCACCACCCAGAACTTTGTTTTGCAAAATCCTACGCGGCGCTGCACTGCGCTGCGCTCGTCACCCTGAGACAATTAGCTGTTGAGTCTCATGATGCCCAGTAATTTCTTCACAGTAATGCTTGCGCACTACTGCTTATAATATTTTTACGTAACTGAGACGTGAACAGACGGAGAATTTAACAACCTTACAGTCGTTCGGTCATGTCGGAGGCCTCGGGCGGTCTGAAAACTCCGACACCAGGGTTGGCCACACACTAGAGAAGACGAAGATACTTACTTATCAACGTTGTCTTCGTTCTTCTTAGCGACAGGTTTGCTGGAGAACTTGAGAGCCAAGCCGCTGAGGATGTCGGGGGACGCCAACTTGTCTTCATGCACCTGAAATTAAAAACGAGATTTTTGTTAAAAATATTTGTTTCAAGACAAACTTTCAACAAATTCGTAATCGGAACCGCGAGCAGATTAAAATGAGCCCAAACACTAGTAGTTTACAATTATCCGTCAAGGAGTTCCATTGCCCACCTTCCGCCTCCATCATCAGATCAGCTGTCACCATAATATTGCATTGTCATCGGACTTTGACAAGTGTGCAAAATTTTATCTCCGTAGGATAAAAGGAAGTGGTTCTAATTCAGCTTGCAAGATTCCACCCGAACAAACATAGTTACATACATTGCAAGTTAAATAAAAGCTTGTGACAAAGCAATACAAATCTTGCTCATACACCCGTTCACAGTATTTATTTTGTGGATGACTTCTTTCGAGTTATAGCATAAGTCTGTGGAACCAACTGCCACCCGTTGTGCACCCTCAAAGGAAATATTCAAGAGATTGGTTAAGAAAATGAACAATTTATTTACTATGGCGCCGTCACATCTTCCGGAGACGCAGAAAAAGGCTGGCGCGGCGGCTAATTCAGCCGAGCAGCTCAAGCGGCGGAAATATGCTAACCTCGGTAGCGGTTACATATTTGAGCCGTTTGGTGTGGAGACTTTGACCTTCATAATGCGAACGGCCAAGGAGTGGAACTCTCTGCCGGCATCTGTGTTTCCGGATAGCTATAATCTGGGTGTCTTTAAGACAAGAGTGAACAGGTTTCTTCTAGGCGAGCGTCTACATCTTCGACCGCATCGTCACTTAACAACAGGTGAGATAGCGGTCAAACGCAAGCCTATAAATAATAAAAAAAAAAAAAAAGACTTTGGGTCCGTGGGGACCGGGAGCTCATCGTATTTTCAAAAGTCTGTCAGAGTGCCTGATCGATGCGACGCATGACCGAAATGCTGGGACTTATTTGGCTCAACGTCTGATACGTTGAGCCAAATAAGTCCCAGCATTTCTCTCATTTCTTTCATTATTGCAATCCAACGGGGCAATACTGCCAGCATCTCGGGTACGCTGCCAACTGGTAGTGGGTTGGAGCATTTGAGCTACCTATAGGCCTTTAATGGTCTATGGGTTGTCCAATTGCTTCTCCTTGTATGTAGTTACTTTAGTTTTAGTAAGTAGAGTGTAGTTTGTTTTCAGTAATAAAGGCATTCGACCGCATAAAAAAAAAATATTTGTTAGATTACATTACATATTGGTAGGTTCATATTATTCCTAGAATGGTGTTACAGAGTACAGTAGTCGTTGTAATCAGTCTGCATGCAGACGTGCAAATATTTAATTATTTGTCACTACAATTTATAAATTCTAACAATGAGACAAGAGCCAGTCACTTTCGGTTCGAGAATTCTACCTCAAAGAAGTGAGTAAGCCTGAGTATTGATCTTCGTGTCCTTTGCTTTTTTATCTAGGTAAGTATAGCTTCTTTAATTATCAATAATAGGTATTATTTTATGGTTTTTTTTTTTGGTATGTATGGAGCAGCGGAGAAGTGATACGTACGATAGTAACGCATTGTCATTAATTGGCCACACGGTGCGCACGCGCATCTGCGCTATACATATACATGGTAGGTGCCTATGTAACAGTATTGTATATAAATGTTATTTATTTAAACAATTTATGCTTTTTACGATAATACTAGCTGACCCGGCAAACGTTGTTTTGCCATATAAATTAAAAAAAAATTATAAAAAAAAAAATAGATGTTGGCCGATTCTCATAGATACCGGATAAGCACAAAAAATTTCATCAAAATCGGTCAAGCCGTTTCGGAGGAGTATGGCAACGAAAACTGTGACACGAGAATTTTATATATTAGATGTATTACGATATTTATTTTTTTACCTTTTTGATGCACGCTTCGTAACTTTCTTTTACCGTCACTGGATAACTGGTAGAAAATGGTTTAGCATTAAGTTCTCCTTTTGTACATTACTTGTAAATTGTAATAGTGCAACGAGGAATTGAATAAAAATAACGCCGTCGTCAATAACTACCTATGCCGATGAAGTTCTCGACTGATTTTCAATAACGTAGCTTGTACCAGGAGGCACATGATGGATTGATGGATGGACGGATGGTTGGTAAAATCTGATGGAGAAAGTACTTACGTTAACCCAGAATGCTTTTTCAGACATCTTCTGCGGTACTATCGTCTTCCAGTTGGCGCGTTTCAGAGGCCCCTCCACCTCCCACTTCTTTTTGGGTTTCAGCCCGTGAGGCAGGATGTCGGGCTGTGGCTGGGGAAATTATTATTTATCAATAATAATAAAGTAATAAACATTTTATTTTAGCCAATAATAAAGGTTCGTCAGAATAAAATTATCAGCGGCTCATATATTATGGACCTTATAGACTAACATATATATACTTACTAGCTGACCCGGCAAACGATGTTTTGCCATATAAATTAAAAAAAATGTTAAGGGTGAACAACCCTTATCACTTAGGGGTATGAAACATAGATAGTAGCCGTTTCTCAGAGCTACTGAATATGCATATAAAATTTGGTAAAAATCAGTAAAGCCGTTTCGGAGTAAGGTAACTAACATTGTGACACGAGAATTGTATATATATGATTGTTTTATTAATGAATAACATATTTAATGTATGTCCCAACATGTATTGCAAATAAATGATTTCATTTCATTTCATTATGTCAGGTAATTAAGGTTGACTGGAAGAGATTTTTTTAGTTCAAGTGTAAAAGTTCTTTATTCAGTTTTGTCGTCACAGACGCACTTATGAACGTCAATTATTACAATGACTACCACCGTATCGGAAAAAGAACCACTACTCAGAAGATACGGCAAGAAACTGAGGGGCATATTTTTTAGAACTTTTGTTACAATATTTTATGTTTGTTTTTGACAATATTTTTTTTTATGTGCCAGTTGGCTACTTAGCAGAAACGGAATGTTCCATGCATCTTTGTCTTCTATGTAATTACTAAGGGGCCGGCCATTAACCATGTGATGTTTTTTCAGCATTTTTTAACTACCTCCTGTCTTAAACCTCACCACGTATCACCAAGGGGGAGGCCTCGGTGATACGAGGTGAGTCACCCAAAAAATTACGTGTGATTTTAAAACAGTCACACCACACGCCTCTTTTCGGTTTAGAAATCGCGCGTTTGACGAAAAATAAATACACGTGACGTCTTACTAATCCCCCTTGTGATATTTGGTGATGTTTGCCAAACCTTTCGAGCCTAACGTGATTAATAGACGGACCCTAACTGTATAGTATGCTTTTGTCAGCAGTCAAACCAAACTTACCATCCTAGGCGCCATGAGTCCACCGGGCGGCGGGGGCGGGCGCGGGCCCATGCCCGGCATGGGCGGGGGCGGCGGGCCGGCCATGCCGGGCATGGGCGGAGGGGGCGGTCCGCGCATGCCCGGCATCGGCGGAGGGGGCGGCGGGCCTCCACCTGCTGACACATGCATAATAGATTTACAAGCGAATTTCAGTAAGCTATAATTTAAGAAGCGACATAAAAACCTATAAAAAGTAAAAAACGGCTGAGCTGATATAAATAAAACATCTCTAAGAACCAACGCTAGAAAACCTGCTTTTAAATAAAAAATACCGCATCCAAATCGGTTCACCCGTTTAAAAGCAACGGTGCAACAGACAGACACACATAGTGGTCAAACTTATAAAGACGCACAATGCTTTAGAACGGACATTTATCATAAATATATTAATTTTGTTTAAATTATTAAAATATTCGAGACCCCATAACTACAGTTTTGTTAAAGAAGCATTCATGCAGTAAAATGGCACTAAAATACACTAAAGCATAGAGTAATCAATTTACATAAGTATTTAATTATGCAACCAGACTAATCTAAGGTAATATAATATTTTACATAAGTAATTAATTATGCAACCAGACTCAACTAAGGTAATATAATATTTTACATAAGTATTTAATTATGCAACCAGACTCAACTAAGGTAATATAATATTTTACATAAGTATTTAATTATGCAACCAGACTCAACTAAGGTAATATAATATTTTACATAAGTATTTAATTATGCAACCAGACTCAACTAAGGTAATATAATATTTTACATAAGTATTTAATTATGCAACCAGACTCAACAAAGGTAATATAATATTTTACATAAGTATTTAATTATGCAACCAGACTCAACTAAGGTAATATAATATTTTTAACAAAATGTAGAATAAACCAATTCATTCTAGTGCAAAAGTTTTGGGCGTTAAGAGAGTTGTTTAACAATATAGATACATGCTTAATTACTTAGGAGACTTAAGAGTTAACTAGCTACGCCCCGCGGTTCCACCAGCGGTTTCCCGGGATAAAAAGTATCCTATGTCCTTTTCCAGGTCCTAAAGTACCTAGTGAACTTTGAACTTTGAATTTTATCAAAAGTCGTTCAGTAGTTTTTGCATCATTAAGTTACAAACATCCATCAATTCGTCCATCCTCACAAACTTTCGCATTGATAATATTATTAGGATTATCTCAGGGTGAAGAGCGCAGTGCAGTGCCGCGCAGGACTTTTGTAAAACAAAATTCTTGGTGGTGCTGCAATTGTTATGGGCAGGCTTTTCGCTTACCATCAGGCGAACGACCTGCTCGACTTAACACACAGTAGATATCACACATAAGAATAAAAAAAACTATTATTTTCTTGTGTTTTTAAAAATAGTAAATTAAATTAAAAAAAAATGGTATTAATATAATATTCATTATAATTTAGTACTGTTATTTTTTTTTATTTGTGTTGTAGTTAGTTTAATCTAGTTGCATTAAGTTTAGGTACAGACCTGCTCCCGGCATGGGCGGCGCCGGCGGCACGCCGATACCTATAAACACACACCAAGAGAGTGTAGGCATGCGTGCAAGTGTGAAAGAGATGGAAGATTATAAAAACCTGTAGGATAGCTACCTTTTCCCTTGCAGTGTTCTTAGAAAACACCGGGTGCATTTTTGAGAAAATGAAATTTACATATTTGTCCAGTCATTTGGTAGTTTTACCTGCAAAGTTTTCCAGGAGTTTTGAAAATTGGTAATTTTATAGACTTTGATGTGCTCTTTCCGAATTTCAACTTTGCCACCTCGTATTTTTGCCACGCACGCCGCCATATTGGAAAAATGGCGCCTAAAAGCAGTTTTTGGACAATACCTCCTTTCCGACTTATTTTACGATAAAAAGTTATATACAAAATGAAACTAGAGACAATTACCTACGATTTATGTACCTATCTTTTTTTCATAAAGTCAATCGTTTTGGCGTACGAGCGCCGCAAAGTGTACTCCAACACGCGTTTTGGTCGTTACTCATTATTCACCCAACCTGTGGCATTTTATTTTATTTACCAATTTTCAAAACTCCCGGAAAACTTACCAGGTAACCACTATTTTCGAACCAAATGACTGTAGTATACTATATTTGTATTTTTATAAAAGGTACACAGTCTGACAGAAAAATTACATTTCTCAAAAAACTAACATGGTCTTAATCGACCCTGTTTCTCACCAGGAATGTTCTCCCAAAGTAACCCATCAATAGGGAATCGGACAGAAGTCGAGAACAAATCTAAAATGTAGTTAGAACGAATGTTCGTCGAACCAGAAAGATCATTCAATCAATATTTTTATGAAATAATAATGATTTATATTTTTAAATAAATAAATAAAATCTTAACAATTCTGACATTTTTAATCTGTTCTTCATTTCAAATGAAACAACAATCACAGCGCATGACGTCATTTGAAGGCAAATGCTGAGAGTCAAGCTTGTGTTTATTTTACGTTTTTGCTTTTCATAAAATTTATTGTTGTTTAGTTTTTAGTTCTATTAAGACAATATAGTCCCCAAACTTCAAAAAACGTATTTAAATTTCTTTGCAAATACACATACATTTTGTCGTTTTCTGCCTTCATATGACGTCACATGTTCTGAGGTGACCTTTTGCGCGGCAAAATTTGAACCATAATATTTAAACATAGTTTTAGGTACTTTTAGTGCTTTAATACTATTATAGAAATACTATTTTTAATGGCTATAATAATCATTATGGTTAATTTATAACACTTTATGAAAAGTTGTCCGATCCCCTATTGAAATGGTAAGTTTTTGAGAAAATTAAAAAGATGTTAACAAACTAAGGTAATAACTAAAGTAATTGATAACTTCACATCATAACTACTAACCTGTGCCAGGCATGGGCGGCGGTGGAGGGGGGCCCGACCCTACAAACACCAGAAAGAGACAGCTGTAGCCGTGTACTCATGCGTGTGAGCGAGATAGCAAGTGCCAGTGATGTCATGCAAGGTTTTAACTACAATTATCTCAGAATTAGGGATATACAAATACTAGTATTTCGCCGCGTGCGCGAGCTGCTAAAGCAGCTCGCGTGGGGGGGTGGCTGCTGTTTTTTTTTAAAAGCTTCCTATCGATTACGGTTCTAAAGTTTTGTTTACCCTTTTTGTTCTGAAAACAAACTTTTGTATGGCGGCCATCATGAAAAAAAGCTGGATTTCAAGTGATTGTGTGGCGTGCGCGAGCTGCTAAAGCAGCTCGCGTGGGGGGGTGTTTTGCTTTTTAATAAAAGCTCCCTATCGATTACGGTTCTAAAGTTATTTAAGTTCAGTTGTTCTGAAAAAAAGACTTTTGTATGGCGGCCATCTTGAAAAATGGCGGAATCCAAGTGATTTTGTGGCGTGCGCGAGCTGCTAAAGCAGCTCGCGTGGAGGGGTGTTGCTTTTTTTTTATAGACGCTTCCTATCGACTACGGTTCAAAAGTTTTGTTTGGCTTATTGTTCCGGAAAAAAATCTTTTGTATGGCAGCCATCTTGAAAAATGGCGGTATCCAAAATATTTTTTCATAATCGTAATCTACGATCCAGAAAACCCCCCGATGCAAAATTTCAGTCGGATCGGAGCAACTTTCAAAATGGCCGCCATTTTTTTTTCTTTATTTTTATTTTTTCCAACTTTTCCAAATTTCCCCCATCGTCCTCTATGACATTTGGTCGAGCACTCTATATCTATCTCTTACCGTTTAAAAGTTATTTGCATTTTTATTTTGTATGGCGGCCATGTTTTTTTGTATGGCGGCCATCTTTTTTTTCAAATTTTCAAAAATGGCCCAGGTTTTGGGGCATATTTAGTTCAAGCGGTACCCCCATCCGATTTATAGTTTCCGAGATCTCCTGAGCAGTTCCATCTCGGAGACACCTTTCCATGGATTTCGGATTTTTCTGGTTGGTTTCAAAACATTCTCTATACAACCGTACCAAACACTACCCCCCACCATAACGGCAAGTCGGAGATCAATTCTGTCAATATGTCAGTCAGTCAGTCAGTCAGTCAGTGATGGTCTTCCAGTTTTATATTATATTAACTAGTATTTCGCCGCGTGCGCGAGCTGCTAAAGCAGCTCGCGTGGGGGGGTGGCTGCTGTTTTTTTTTAAAGCTTCCTATCGATTACGGTTCTAAAGTTTTGTTTACCCTTTTTGTTCTGGAAACAAACTTTTGTATGGCGGCCATCATGAAAAAAAGCTGGATTTCAAGTGATTGTTTGGCGTGCGCGAGCTGCTAAAGCAGCTCGCGTGGGGGGGTGTTTTGCTTTTTAATAAAAGCTCCCCATCGATTACGGTTCTAAAGTTATTTAAGTTCAGTTGTTCTGAAAAAAATACTTTTGTATGGCGGCCATCTTGAAAACTGGCGGAATCCAAGTGATTTTGTGGCGTGCGCGAGCTGCTGAAGCAGCTCGCGTGGGGGGGTGTTGCTTTTTTTTTATAGACGCTTCCTATCGACTACGGTTCAAAAGTTTTGTTTGGCTTATTTTTCCGGAAAAAAACTTTTGTATGGCAGCCATCTTGAAAAATGGCGGAATCCAAAATTTTTTTTTAAAATCGTAATGTACGACCCAGAAAACCCCCCGACGCAAAATTTCAGTCGGATCGGAGCAACTTTCAAAATGGCCGCCATTTTTTTTTCTTTTTTTTTAATTTTTCCAACTTTTCCAAATATCCCCCATCGCCCTCTATGACATTTGGTCGAGCACCCTATACCTATCTCTAACCATTCAAAAGATATTTTCATTTTTATTTTGTATGGCGGCCATGTTTTTTTGAATGGCGGCCATCTTTTTTTTCAAATTTTCAAAAGTGGCCCAAGGTTTGGGGCATATTTAGTTCAAGCGGTACCCTCATCCAATTTATAGTTTCCGAGATCCTCTGAGCAGTTCCATCTCGGAGACACCTTTCCATGGATTTCGGATTTTTCTGGTTGGTTTCAAAACATCCTCTATCCAACGGTACCAAACACTACCCCCCACCATAACGGCAAGTGGGAGATCAATTCTGTCAATATGTCAGTCAGTCAGTCAGTCAGTCAGTCAGTGATGGTCTTCCAGTTTTATATTATATTAACTAGTATTTCGCCGCGTGCGCGAGCTGCTAAAGCAGCTCGCGTGGTGGTGGTGTTATTTTTTTTTATATAAACTTCCTATCGATAACGGTTCTAAAGTTATCTAAGCCTTTATGTTCTAAAAACAAACTTTTGTATGGCGGCCATATTGGAAAATGGCGCAATCCAAGTGATTTCAGTTGGATCGAAGCAACTTTCAAAATGGCCGCCATTTTTTTTTCTTTTTTTTTAATTTTTCCAACTTTTTCAAATTTTCCCTATCGCCCTCTATGACATTTGGTCGAGCACCCTATACCTATCTGTAACCGTTTAAAAGTTATTTGCATATTATTTTCACCTATTTTGTCATGAAAAAAAACATTTGTATGGCAGCCATCTTGAAAAATGGCGGAATCTAAATTTTTTTTTCATAATCGTAATCTACGCCGCAGAAAACCTCCCTATGCAAAATTTCAGTCGGATCGGAGCAACTTTCAAAATGGCCGCCATTTTTTTTTCTTTTTTTTTAATTTTTCCAACTTTTTCAAATTTCCCCCATCGCGCTCTATGACATTTGGTCGAGCACCCTATACCTATCTCTAACCATTCAAAAGTTATTTACATTTTTATTTTGTATGGCGGCCATGTTTTTTTGTATGGCGGCCATCTTTTTTTTCAAATTTTCAAAATTGGCCCAAGGTTTGGGGCATATTTAGTTCAAGCGGTACCCCCATCCGATTTATAGTTTCCGAGATCCCCTGAGCAGTTCCATCAAGGAAACCACTTTCTGGTGATTTCGGATTTTTCTGGTTGGTTTCAAAACACCCTCTATACAACCGTACCAAACACTCCCCCCCACCATAACGGCAAGTCGGAGATCAATTCTGTCAATATGTCAGTCAGTCAGTCAGTCAGTCAGTCAGTCAGTCAGTCAGTCAGTGATGGTCTTCCAGTTTTATATAATATTAACTAGTATTTCGCGGCGTGCGCGAGCTGCTAAAGCAGCTCGCGTGGGGGGGTGGCTGCTGTTTTTTTTTAAAAGCTTCCTATCGATTACGGTTCTAAAGTTTTGTTTACCCTTTTTGTTCTGAAAACAAACTTTTGTATGGCGGCCATCTTGAAAAAAAGCTGGATTTCAAGTGATAGTGTGGCGTGCGCGAGCTGCTAAAGCAGCTCGCGTGGGGGGGTGTTTTGCTTTTTAATAAAAGCTCCCTATCGATTACGGTTCTAAAGTTATTTAAGTTCAGTTGTTCTGAAAAAAAGGCTTTTGTATGGCGGCCATCTTGAAAAATGGCGGAATCCAAGTGATTTTGTGGCGTGCGCGAGCTGCTAAAGCAGCTCGCGTGGGGGGGTGTTGCTTTTTTTTTATAGACGCTTCCTATCGACTATGGTTCAAAAGTTTTGTTTGGCTTATTTTTCCGGAAAAAAATCTTTTGTATGGCAGCCATCTTGAAAAATGGCGAAATCCAAAATTTTTTTTTCATAATCGTAATCTACGACCCAGAAAACCCCCCGATGCGAAATTTCAGTCGGATCGGAGCAACTTTCAAAATGGCCGTCATTTTTTTTTCTTTTTTTTTAATTTTTCCAACTTTTTCAAATTTCCCCCATGGCCCTCTATGACATTTGGTCGAGCACCCTATACCTATCTCTTACCATTCAAAAGTTATTAACATTTTTATTTTGTATGGCGGCCATGTTTTTTTGTATGGCGGCCATCTTTTTTTTCAAATTTTCAAAATTGGCCCAAGGTTTGGGGCATATTTAGTTCAAGCAGTACCCCCATCCGATTTATAGTTTCCGAGATCCCCTGAGCAGTTCCATCTCGGAGACACCTTTCCATAGATTTCGGATTTTTCTGGTTGGTTTCAAAACATCCTCTATCCAACGGTACCAAACACTACCCCCCACCATAACGGCAAGTGGGAGATCAATTCTGTCAATATGTCAGTCAGTCAGTCAGTGAGTGGTCTTCCAGTTTTATATTATATTAATTAACTAGTATTTCGCCGCGTGCGCGAGCTGCTAAAGCAGCTCGCGTGGTGGTGGTGTTTTTTTTTTTTATAGAAACTTCCTATCGATTACGGTTCTAAAGTTATCTAAGCCTTTATGATCTAAAAACAAGCTTTTGTATGGCGGCCATATTGGAAAATGGCGCAATCGAAGATTTTGTGGCGTGCGCGAGCTGCTAAAGCAGCTCGCGTGGGGTAGTTTTTTTTTTTTTATAGAAGCTCCCCATCGATTACGGTTTGAAAGTTATTCTCTTTGTTCGGAAAAAAATCTTTTGTATGGCGGCCATCTTGAAAAATGGCGGAATCCAAATTATTTTTTCATAATCGTAATCTACGACCTAAAAAACCCCCCGATGCAAAATGTCAGTCGAATCGGAGCATTTTTCAAAATGGCCGCCATTTTTCTTTCTTTTTTTTTAATTTTTCCAACTTTTCCAAATTTCCCCTATGGTCCTCTATGATATTTGGTCGAGCACCCTTTACCTATCTGTAACCGTTTAAAAGTTATTTTCACCTATTTTGTCATGAAAAAAAACATTTGTATGGCAGCCATCTTGAAAAATGGCGGAATCTAATATTTTTTTTCATAATCGTAATCTACGCTCCAGAAAACCTCCTTATGCAAAATTTCAGTCGGATCGGAGCAACTTTCAAAATGGCCGCCATTTTTTTTTCTTTTTTTTTAATTTTTCCAACTTTTTCAAATTTCCCCCATCGCCCTCTATAACATTTGGTCGAGCACCCTATACCTATCTCTAACCACTCAAAAGTTATTAACATTTTTATTTTGTATGGCGGCCATGTTTTTTTGTATGGCGGCCATCTTTTTTTTCAAATTTTCAAAATTGGCCCAAGGTTTGGGGCATATTTAGTTCAAGCGGTACCCCCATCCGATTTATAGTTTCCGAGATCCCCTGAGCAGTTCCATCAAGGAAACCACTTTCTGGTAATTTCGGATTTTTCTGGTTGGTTTCAAAACACCCTCTATACAACCGTACCAAACACTCCCCCCCACCATAACGGCAAGTCGGAGATCAATTCTGTCAATATGTCAGTCAGTCAGTCAGTCAGTCAGTCAGTCAGTCAGTCAGTCAGTGATGGTCTTCCAGTTTTATATTATATTAACTAGTATTTCGCCGCGTGCGCGAGCTGCTAAAGCAGCTCGCGTGGTGGTGGTGTTATTTTTTTTTTTATAGAAACTTCCTATCGATTACGGTTCTAAAGTTATCTAAGCCTTTATGTTCTAAAAACAAACTTTTGTATGGCGGCCATATTGGAAAATGGCGCAATCCAAGTGATTTTGTGGCGTGCGCGAGCTGCTAAAGCAGCTCGCGTGGGGTGGTGTTGTTTTTTTTAATAGAAGCTCCCTATCGATTACGGTTTTAAAGTTATTCTCTTTGTTCGGAAAAAAACTTTAGTATGGCGGCCATCTTGAAAAATGGTGGAATCCAAATTATTTTTTCAAAATCGTAATCTACGACCCCAAAAACTCCCCGATGCAAAATTTCAGTAGAATCGGAGCATTTTTCAAAATGGCCGCCATTTTTCTTTCTTTTTTTTTAATTTTTCCAACTTTTCCAAATTTCCCCTATGGTCCTCTATGATATTTGGTCGAGCACCCTATACCTATCTGTAACCGTTTAAAAGTTATTTGCATATTATTTTCACCTATTTTGTCATGAAAAAAAACATTTGTATGGCAGCCATCTTGAAAAATGGCGGAATCTAATTTTTTTTTCAAAATCGTAATATACGCCCCAGAAAACCTCCCTATGCAAAATTTCAGTCGGATCGGAGCAACTTTCAAAATGGCCGCCATTTTTTTTTCTTTTTTTTTAATTTTTCCAACTTTTTCAAATTTCCCCCATCGCCCTCTATGACATTTGGTCGAGCATCCTATACCTATCTCTAACCATTCAAAAGTTATTAACATTTTTATTTTGTATGGCGGCCATGTTTTTTTGTATGGCGGCCATCTTTTTTTTCAAATTTTCAAAATTGGCCCAAGGTTTGGGGCATATTTAGTTCAAGCGGTACCCCCATCCGATTTATAGTTTCCGAGATCCCCTGAGCAGTTCCATCACGGAAACCACTTTCTGGTGATTTCGGATTTTTCTGGTTGGTTTCAAAATATCCTCTATCCAACCATACCAAAAACTTCCACCCACCATAACGGCATCTGGGAGAACAATTCTGTCAATATGTCAGTCAGTCAGTCAGTCAGTCAGTCAGTCAGTCAGTCAGTCAGTCAGTCAGTCAGTCAGTGATGGTCTTTCACTTTTATATAATATAACTAGTATTTCGCCGCGTGCGCGAGCTGCTAAAGCAGCTCGCGTGGTGGTGGTGTTATTTTTTTTTTATAGAAACTTCCTATCGATTACGGTTCTAAAGTTATCTAAGCTTTTATGTTCTAAAAACAAACTTTTGTATGGCGGCCATATTGGAAAACTGCGCAATCCAAGTGATTTTGTGGCGTGCGCGAGCTGCTAAAGCAGCTCGCGTGGGGTGGTGTTGTTTTTTTTTATAGAAGCTCCCTATCGATTACGTTTTTAAAGTTATTCTCTTTGTTCGGAAAAAAAACTTTAGTATGGCGGCCATCTTGAAAAATGGCGGAATCCAAATTATTTTTTCAAAATCGTAATCTACGACCTAAAAAACCCCCCTATGCAAAATTTCAGTCGGATCGGAGCAACTTTCAAAATGGCCGCCATTTTTTTTTTCTTTTTTTTTAATTTTTCCAACTTTTTCAAATTTCCCCAATCGCCTTCTATAACATTTGGTCGAGCACCCCATACCTATCTCTAACCATTCAAAAGTTATTTACATTTTTATTTTGTATGGCGGCCATGTTTTTTTGTATGGCGGCCATCTTTTTTTTCAAATTTCCAAAATTGGCCCAAGGTTTGCGGCATATTTAGTTCAAGCGGTACCCCCATCCGATTTATAGTTTCCGTGATCCCCTGAGCAGTTCCATCATGGAAACCACATTTTCAGAGTTTCGAATAAGATTTAAACTTCGCGTATATAATTCTATACACATATGGAGTGTTTTTCGAAGAATTTCAATTGAATGTAAAATTGCAAAATGTTCGAAAAGAAACTTTTGAATGGCAGCCATCTTGAAATATGGCGGAATCCAAATTTTTTTTTCATAATCCTAAGGTCCGACCCAGAAAACCCCCTGATGCAAAATTTCAGTCGGATCGGTGCAACTTTCAAAATGGCCGCCATTTGTTTTTCTTTTTTTTTTTAATTTTTCCAACTTTTCCAAATTTCTCTTATCGTCCTCTGTGACATTTGATCGAGCACCCTAAACCTATCTCTAACCGTTTAAAAGTTATTTCTATATTATTTTCACCTATTTTGTCCTGAAAAAACACCTTTGTATGGCAGCCATCTTGAAAAATGGCGGAATCTAATTTTTTTTTTCATAATCGTAATCTACGACCCAGAAAACCCCCCGATGCAAAATTTCAGTCGGATCGGAGCAACTTTCAAAATGGCCGCCATTTTTTTTCTTTTTTTTTAATTTTTCCAACTTTTTCAAATTTCCCCCATCGCCCTCTATGACATTTGGTCGAGCACCCCATACCTATCTCTAACCATTCAAAAGTTATTTACATTTTTATTTTGTATGGCGGCCATGTTTTTTTGTATGGCGGCCATCTTTTTTTTCAAATTTCCAAAATTGGCCCAAGGTTTGCGGCATATTTAGTTCAAGCGGTACCCCCATCCGATTTATAGTTTCCGTGATCCCCTGAGCAGTTCCATCATGGAAACCACATTTTCAGAGTTTCGAATAAGATTTAAACTTCGCGTATATAATTCTATACACATATGGAGTGTTTTTCGAAGAATTTCAATTGAATGTAAAATTGCAAAATGTTCGAAAAGAAACTTTTGAATGGCAGCCATCTTGAAATATGGCGGAATCCAAATTTTTTTTTCATAATCCTAAGGTCCGACCCAGAAAACCCCCCGATGCAAAATTTCAGTCGGATCGGTGCAACTTTCAAAATGGCCGCCATTTGTTTTTCTTTTTTTTTTTAATTTTTCCAACTTTTCCAAATTTCTCTTATCGTCCTCTGTGACATTTGATCGAGCACCCTAAACCTATCTCTAACCGTTTAAAAGTTATTTCTATATTATTTTCACCTATTTTGTCCTGAAAAAACACCTTTGTATGGCAGCCATCTTGAAAAATGGCGGAATCTAATTTTTTTTTTCATAATCGTAATCTACGACCCAGAAAACCCCCCGATGCAAAATTTCAGTCGGATCGGAGCAACTTTCAAAATGGCCGCCATTTTTTTTCTTTTTTTTTAATTTTTCCAACTTTTTCAAATTTCCCCCATCGCCCTCTATGACATTTGGTCGAGCACCCCATACCTATCTCTAACCATTCAAAAGTTATTTACATTTTTATTTTGTATGGCGGCCATGTTTTTTTGTATGGCGGCCATCTTTTTTTTCAAATTTCCAAAATTGGCCCAAGGTTTGCGGCATATTTAGTTCAAGCGGTACCCCCATCCGATTTATAGTTTCCGTGATCCCCTGAGCAGTTCCATCATGGAAACCACATTTTCAGAGTTTCGAATAAGATTTAAACTTCGCGTATATAATTCTATACACATATGGAGTGTTTTTCGAAGAATTTCAATTGAATGTAAAATTGCAAAATGTTCGAAAAGAAACTTTTGAATGGCAGCCATCTTGAAATATGGCGGAATCTAATTTTTTTTTTCATAATCGTAATCTACGACCCAGAAAACCCCCCGATGCAAAATTTCAGTCGGATCGGAGCAACTTTCAAAATGGCCGCCATTTTTTTTTCTTTTTTTTTAATTTTTCCAACTTTTTCAAATTTCCCCCATCGCCCTCTATGACATTTGGTCGAGCACCCTATACCTATCTCTTACCATTCAAAAGTTATTAACATTTTCATTTTGTATGGCGGCCATGTTTTTTTGTATGGCGGCCATCTTTTTTTTTTAATTTTCAAAATTGGCCCAAGGTTTGGGGCATATTTAGTTCAAGCGGTACCCCCATCCGATTTATAGTTTCCGAGATCCCCTGAGCAGTTCCATCGAGGAAACCAGTTTTTGGTGATATCGGATTTTTCTGGTTGGTTTCAAAACACCCTCTATACAACCGTACCAAACACTGCCCCCCACCATAACGGCAAGTGGGAGATCAATTCTGTCAATATGTCAGTCAGTCAGTCAGTCAGTCAGTCAGTCAGTCAGTCAGTGATGGTCTTCCAGTTTTATATAATATAATAAACTAGTATTTCGCCGCGTGCGCGAGCTGCTAAAGCAGCTCGCGTGGTGGTGGTGTTATTTTTTTTTTATAGAAACTTCCTATCGATTACGGTTCTAAAGTTATCTAAGCCTTTATGTTCTAAAAACAAACTTTTGTATGGCGGCCATATTGGAAAATGGCGCAATCCAAGTGATTTTGTGGCGTGCGCAAGCTGCTAAAGCAGCTCGCGTGGGGTGGTGTTGTTTTTTTTTATAGAAGCTCCCTATCGATTACGGTTTTAAAGTTATTCTCTTTGTTCGGAAAAAAATCTTTTGTATGGCGGCCATCTTGAAAAATGGCGGAATCCAAATTATTTTTTCATAATCGTAATCTACGACCTAAAAAACCCCCCGATGCAAAATTTCAGTCGAATCGGAGCATTTTTCAAAATGGCCGCCATTTTTCTTTCTTTTTTTTTAATTTTTCCAACTTTTCCAAATTTCCCCTATGGTCCTCTATGATATATGGTCGAGCACCCTATACCTATCTGTAACCGTTTAAAAGTTATTTCCATATTATTTTCCCCAATTTTGTCCTGAAAAAAAACCTTTGTATGGCAGCCATCTTGAAAAATGGCGGAATCCAAATTTTTTTTTAATAATCGTAATCTACGACCCAGAAAACCCCCCTATGCAAAATTTCAGTCGGATCGGAGCAACTTTCAAAATGGCCGCCATTTTTTTTTCTTTTTTTTTAATTTTTCCAACTTTTTCAAATTTCCCTCATCGCCCTCTATGACATTTGGTCGAGCACCCTATACCTATCTCTAACCGTTCAAAAGTTATTTACATTTTTATTTTGTATGGCGGCCATGTTTTTTTGTATGGCGGCCATCTTTTTTTTCAAATTTTCAAAATTGGCCCAAGGTTTGGGGCATATTTAGTTCAAGCGGTACCCCCATCCGATTTATAGTTTCCGAGATCCCCTGAGCAGTTCCATCACGGAAACCACTTTCTGGTGATTTCGGATTTTTCTGGTTGGTTTCAAAACATCCTCTATCCAACCATACCAAACACTTCCACCCACCATAACGGCATCTGGGAGAACAATTCTGTCAATATGTCAGTCAGTCAGTCAGTCAGTCAGTCAGTCAGTCAGTGATGGTCTTCCAGTTTTATATTATATTAATTAATTAATTAATTAATTAATTAATTAATTAATATGAAATAATAATAATTTGAAATTAATTAATTCAGAGAGAAGAAAATATTCCAGCGGGATTTGAACCTGTAAGACGAGATAAAGAGAAGTTTGGTTCGAGCAATGATGCTCAAGGGCCGAGTTGTGTGGCACCAGGCCTAGCGCACTCCACACTGTAGGTACGAAGCTACAAGTACATAGCCGGACACCGACGGCGGGTCGCGCGTCGTTACACGTGCCGCGTCAGAAGAGATAAGAGCTATGCGATAGAAAGAGAGGCACTCTGTAGGTTAATATGACTGGTAGGTATGCAGCGCTACGCGAGCTGAATTGAATTTTATTGCGTCATAGCAAGAGTCGCTATTTGTTTAAATTTATTTGCAGAGTGATGCTTCTGTCCCTTAGTATTCTGTGATAAGACGTTGAAATGGTATTTTGAAGACGTGAGTTCAAACCTCACTCAACCAAAAGTTTTGGGAGAAAAAATACGACCATCGGTTGACTCTTTCTTATGTAGGTAACCAAGTGGTGAGACGAGCGGGTCATTCGCGTGATGGAAAGCCACAGGTGTCCATAACAATTGCAGCACCACCCAAAACTGTAACCCGCATCATAATATTCCTTATACTCGGGAAGGGCTATACCCAATTGAGCTACGGTGGTCATTAAGAAAAAATACGACCCGCATTTCTTTCCATAAACTTTTGTTGGAACTATGAATTTTCTTCTTTCTGAATATAAAATTCGATGCGTTTCCACTTAGTGTTCTGTACAAGGCCCCAATTCACTAAGAGAACTTGGCGAAATCACGTCGATTCCTTGCTTCGAAATCACGTCGATTCCTTGCTTCGAAATCACGTCGATTTCCTTGCTTCGAAATCACGTCGATTCCTTGCTTCGAAATCACGTCGATTCCTTCATTAATAAGCGACATATCTATGACGCATTCATATATATGACGCGCCATAGAGAATACAAATTTCGCAGATGTCGTTTATTAATGAAGGAATCGACGTTTCTTTGAAGCAAGGAATCGCCAAGTTGTCATAGAGCATTGGGGCCCAGTACTGAGCGAGTATACGTTCTTTTATAAATCTAGTTACTTTATTTTAATTGAGATTTTACTATTAATAATCATAACTGCGTAATATGTGTAATAGGGAATATGCATGTGTGTTGTTGAAAAATCTGGAAATTACATTTTATGAGAACTCCTGTAAACATTTAGTAGTTATATAATTATTATTATAAATTGCTACAATTATTACTATAAATGTTTATTTTTTATTTATGGAAAAAACGAAACGTAATCGCAAAACGCTTAAGTACGTATAACCACATGTTGACGTCACGCGGCTCGCTGCCTATTAGTCCATTTTTGACATAGAGCCCGCTCTATTGGTAGATAATTGACAGACGCACACATGTAGCATAGACAGACCAATGAGGAGATCTTAGGCATTTAGACGTCACACGCAAATGGCGCGTTTATGTTGCTTCAAATTTTCATTTAATTATTTTATTGACGAATGATGCCGTAAAATTGTGAATTTTTTTCAATTATAAATCAATAATAAATCAATTCATGCATTAAAAAAATCCATGCATATTCTCTATTGGTTCCCGTTCATATTACAATAAAATAAAGAAAAAGAAAATATAAGAAAAAGTTACAAAGAAATTATTAAATAATTTCTTTCTTTTTCTTTTCTTTCTTTATTTCAAATTTGAATTTAAATATTACAAACCTGCCGGCATCGGCGGCGGGGGCGGCGCACCTCCTACAAACACACACCCAAACATATTGTAGTAGTGTACATGCATTTAGTTCGAGTGACGGAAACATTAGTCAAGTGTCAACATTAGTCATTAGAAGGTAAAGGTCTTAATTAATTTAATTATTTATATTAATAATTGTTAAATTAAATAAATAAATATGCCCAACGATCACATAGATCCTGGCCCCTTAAGATTCCCTGTATCTAGGGACCCAGGAACTACTAAGACCATGGTCCCACATGTGGTACTAACTACGAGGACCTTGGTCCCAAATGTAACTACGAGGTGCATGGTCCCACATGTGGTACTAACTACGAGGACCTTGGTCCCACATGTGGTACTAACTACGAGGACCTTGGTCCCAAATGTAACTATGAGGTCCATGGTCCCACATGTGGTACTAACTACGAGGACCTTGGTCCCAAATGTAACTACGAGGTCCATGGTCCCACATGTGGTACTAACTACGAGGACCTTGGTCCCAAATGTAACTACGAGGTCCATGGTCCCACATGTGGTACTAACTACGAGGACCATGGTCCCACATGTGGTACTAACTACGAGGACATTGGTCCCAAATGTAACTACGAGGTCCATGGTCCCACATATGGTACTAACTACGAGGACCTTGGTCCCACATGTGGTACTAACCTCCTGGCATGGGCGGCGGCGGAGGCGGCGGCGGTCCGCCGGGACTGCCGATGGTCTGTGAACAAAATGAATGAATGAATATATATAATTATATATTTTTTTTTTTACGCCTAATAGATCTATGTTTGTGTACTATCTCGCCTGATGTGAAGCGATGATGTGGCCTAAGATGGAGCACATAGATCTAGAGAGGCGGCAGTTGAGCGGCTGCTCAGACCCGTCTCCCCGATGGTTCACCGAACATCATCCCGAAACACGACTAGGTCGCTTGACGGCATGGCTTCGTTTTCATTTTATATTTTTTATAGATTAATTGTCAAAAAAAAATTAAAGAACATTTTTTAAACAACATACTGGCCACATAATGAATGAATGAATGAATAATACTTTTGATAGGTAATGTCGGCAAAATCTATTATTATTAACATTATGAACAAAGAAAATAATGATCCACTTTTGAACAAATATTTTTTGATTACTTGTTAATATGTATATTTTTTCATTTCATAGTTTTGGATGACTGGTAGAAAATGCTATCTAGCATTAAGTCCTCAATGTACAAACTGTTTAGTGCTAAATTATAATTAAATATATAATATAGTATCTCCAAATCTCGAGTGAACAGGTACTATCTTGGTAAGCGTGCTGCATCGTCGACCGCATCGTCACTTACCATCAGGTGACATAGTGGTCAAACGCAAGCCAATTTCCAATTTAAAACAAATTATAATAAATAATTAGATATAAATAAAATATATAATTAAATAATAATAAAATTAATGAATGAATAATATTAAATAATGAAATAAACAATAAAAAAATATTAAATAAAATAAATCATTCAATAGAATAGATAATTAAATAAATAAATTATAATTAAATGAAAGAATAAATAAAAATATAATAAATAATAAAATAAAAAATTGTAAATAATGAAATAAAAAAAAAATATATTTTTTTTTTTTCAATCACTTAAAATAACATCCTTACAGCTAAAAAATGCCAATACGATGCTATTATATAATATTTAAGTACTTACATAATATTCAGTTTTAATATAAATAATTATTTTCAACAAAAATTCGAGCCACTTCTGTAAACTTCGACAGGCTACAGTTAAAAATATCAATCTCCTCCGACAAGAGGTTAATTAGTCGTATGGCGCGTGACAAGGGGGCAAACTTGAGCAGGTTCGTTAAATGAAATAAATAGATAATATAAGGTGATTCTAGAGTGTATTACCTTCGCAATAAGGGCTATATTAGAATGCGAGACCCCCGAGGGAGCGTTGGGTGCACTTTTGAGGCGCTCCTCTAGATGCGCCGCCTTCGCCTCCGCTTCTTGTCTCGCCGCGATGGCCGCCTCTAACTTGCATTTGAGTTCATCGATTTTCCTTTCTTCTTCTGCTCTGGATTTTTCTAGAAAAAATATTCAATCAATCAATCAATCAAAAGTTCTTTATTCATGTTTGTCATCACAGACGCACTTATGAACGTCAATTATTACAATGACTACCGCCGTATCGGAAAAAGAACCACTACTCAGAAGATACGGCAAGAAACTGAGGAGCATATTTTTTAGAACTTTTGTTACAATATTTTGTTTGTTTTTGACAATATTATGTTTCTTATGTACCAGTTGGCTACTTGGCAGAAGCGGAATGTTCCAAGCATCTTTGTCTTCTATGTAATTACTAACTGTATAGTTTGCTTTTTTCATTAGAATATTTTTCACACTCAATTTGAATTTACTTTCTGTGAGCTCCGTTATACATTTTGGAATTTTATTGTAGAAACGTACGCAGTTGCCCATGAATGACTTATTAATAAATACGCCCAACGATCAAATACATAGATCCCGGCCCCTAACTAGGATTCCCTGTATCTAGGGAACCAGGAACTACGAGGACCATGGTCCCACAACACCCAGACACGGAACAAATATTTGCCCCTTTTTTCTGTTCATTTGTCCCGTCGCGGGAATCGAACCCGCAACCTCAGCGACGTATGAGATTTGAACCAACCTGCCCAACCAGTACACCACAGACGCAGTCTATTATTAAATATCTTAAGAAAAGCGTGTGCCTCAGTGGAGCACGTGCGACTTTCGATCCGACGCACCCGAGTTCGAATCCCGCTAGCCACCACTGACTTTCTTAAGTTATGTGCGGATTATTATACTCTAAAAACGGTGACGGAAAACATCGTGAGGAAACCGGCATGTCCAATTGATCACAAAAATTCATCATGTCACCAGTATTGGGGCAGCGTGGCGGATTATGGTCCATACTCTCTATGAGAGAAGGCCCGAGTCCCAGCAGTGGGAACGTGATGGGCTGATGATGATGATCACTCACCAATAAGTCCGTCTATGAGCGGCTGCACATCTATATTGAACCGCTGCGTCAGTCTGAAGTCGGGGTCATACCCGTTCTTGTGTAGGACTATCTGCGTGATACATTCCTCTACCAACTTGTAGTACGCCGGCCTGCAACAAACACTTAGTTATTTAATGAATCGATTCATTATTGAATACTATTAATAATAAAGAAATGCTTAAAACTTTAACGGCATCATTCGTCAATAATATAACAAATGAAAATTTGAATCAATTTAAATCAACATAAACGCGCCATTTGCGTATGACGTCAAAATGTGGGACCTAGGATCTCCTCATTGGTCCGTATATGCTACATGTGTGCGTGTCAATAATTTACCAATAGGGCGGGCTCTACGTCAAAAATTGACCAATAAGCAGCGAGGCGCGTGACGTCAAAATGTGGCTGCACGTACTCAAGCGTTCTGCGATTACGTTCCGTTTCTCAAAAAATTATAAAAATTTACATTGAAATACAAAAAAAAAAGTCGTGTGGCACTCGGAGACTGCCGCGGTAAAGCTATTGCATATCATTCGGAGTGGGGGGTGTTAGGTTATTTTCGTTACGGAATTTCTGGATTCGGTCTCCACGCTCAAGGCCCGCGATAGAAGCTATGCAATAGCTTAAAAACTACGCAATTAATAATAATTATATCACTACGGGGTTTTTTGGCGGGAAGTGAAAAGTGATACAGTTCGATTTTGTTTTATTTTCCAAACAAGTGTTATTTCGGGTGATCATGTGTAATATCGGTGGAATATTAACCATTATGTGTTCGTAAACGTGTAGGCAAATGAAACAAAATAGGGAAAACATTGCTTTTTATGTTCTCACAAAAGTCCATGGAAAGCTTGAATAAAGTTCCACCACTTTATTGAAGCACTAGGAGAGTGTCCGGCTTGTTGCTGTTGACCTTCATTCTCAACAAAAGTATAATAAAATGGAATATTAAACTATCAAATAAAAACTACGTAAGACATGGCGGTATGGTCCTAGAGACTTTAGCCTGCCCTAACGGCCAAACATAAAAAAAATAAAATTAAATCACTACTAAATATTTACAGGATTTCCCGATTTTTCGACATAATATGCATAGTCCCTATTATGGAAGAGTGGGGATAATAAAGGGGGGATAAATAAATGGATAGGTAGATAGGTATAGGTTTTTCTTTTTATGTAACTGAATGACGAGACGAGCTGGTCGTTTGCCTGATGGTAAGCAATACGCCAGCCCATAACAATAACAGCATCACTCGGAACTTTGTTTTGTAAAATCCTGCGCGGCGCTGCACTGCGCTCGTCGCCCTGAGACAATTAAACATATAAACGGATTATAAAAAATTAAAATGCATGCGTACCTGATCAACTCGTCATCTCTGATGAACAGCAAGTGTTGCAGTATGGACAGTAGGTACGGCTCCGCTGGCGTGTCCATCACCAGGTTCTTCACCAGTTCGAAGCATTCGTTAGCGTCGTTGAAATCCACTCTGAAATACATAGTTTAATAACAAATTTTAAAAATTCCTTATAGAAAATTTTTATTTAAATGACTTTTTCAATGAAATAAGAATAAAATGTTTTTTTTTTATGTAGGTTATGTGGCCAATAGATCTATTAATAACCGTGACGGGCGTAAGTAACTAGGTGTGTCATACACTGATAGCTTAGTAAAAATATGGCTTTTTTTTGTAGCTGGATGACGAGACGAGCTGGTCGTTTGCCTGATGGTAAGCAATACGCCAGCCCATTACAATAACAGCACCACCCAGAACTTTGTTTTGCAAAATCCTGCGCGGCGCTGCACTGCGCTCGTCACCCTGAGACAATTAGCTGTTGAGTCTCATAATGCCCAGTAATTTCGCTGGCTACAATGCCCTTCAAGTCGGAACACAGTAATGCTCGCGCACTACTACTTGGCGGCTGAATAACTGCAAATAAACAATACAATTTAAACTTTAATATTGCCTTTAATATTGTCTGAAACGAATAAAGTAGAAACTGGTTCAAACTGGTATTTACCGGACGTCATCGAATTTGGCCAAGAACTCGTCCTGGTCCGCGGTTGCATGCGTGTGGAACACATCCATCTGGATCTGCCGCGAGCCTTCCGCGCCCGACCGGAGCTCGTCTGGAACAATACAAATACAATGAAATATAAATACAAATACAAATACAAATACAAATACAAATACAAATACAAATACAAATACAAATACAAATACAAATACAAATACAAATACAAATACAAATACAAATACAAATACAAATACAAATACAAATACAAATACAAATACAAATACAAATACAAATACAAATACAAATACAAATACAAATACAAATACAAATACAAATACAAATACAAATACAAATACAAATACAAATACAAATACAAATACAAATACAAATACAAATACAAATACAAATACAAATACAAATACAAATACAAATACAAATACAAATAAAAATACAAATACAAATACAAATACAAATACAAATACAAATACAAAAACAAAAACAAATACAAATACAAATACAAATACAAATACAATACAAATAAAATACAAATACAAATACAAATACAATACAAATAAAATACAAATACAAATAAAATGAAATACAATACAAATACAAATACAATACAAATACAATACAAATACAATACAAATACAATACAAATACAAATACGATACAAATACAATACAAATACAAATACAATAAAAATACAATAATAGTAGTAATAGTATATGTTATTATAGTTTGTACTCTTTGTACATACATTTGTTTATTATGTCATTTATGTTGACACCCCCGTCTCTTACAGTTTCTTTAAGTCCTCTCCATCCAAAGGTTGTCTGGAAGAGATCGCTTTGAGCGATAAGACCGCCCATTGTAACACTATAGTTCTAAGTTTGTTATTGTACTTTTTGTTATTATGTTTTCTGATGGTGAAACAAGAAAGAGTTATCTAATCTAATCTAATCTACAATACAAATATTCTTTATTGTATACCAATAACATAAAAAAAATTACAGATAAACCTTATAACTAGGGTAGTACAATGGGCGGTCTCATCGCTTAGAGCGATCTCTTCCAGACAACCTTTGGATGGACAGTATCGGAAGAAAAGAAGTAGACGGTGGTGTACAATAATTCATAAATAAATAATACTATTTAACCATTAGATACTTATATAAATATACTGTTACTGTACTGTTACTGTTACTGTTACTGTAAGCCTGTGTCGTCCCAGTTTTGGGCAAAGGCCCATGACTTCATATATATATATATATAAATCCTAATAAATAATAATATAACTATAAACTAATACTATATAAATACCAATAAACTAAACATACTAAACTAATATAAATACATCATCATAACCACAAACATAATCATAATAATTTATTAGCAAAAAACAAAGTATGGTACATGTGTTACCCATGTCAAAAAAGATCTCTTATTCTGCCTTTGCAGGCGTGAAATTTTTCCAAACACATTTTACAAAGATTTTGAATAATAAGGAAGAAATTTGGTATTACTCGGGCACGGATCGAGCCTGCGTCTTCGGAATACCGTCCCGATGATTCTACGTCATCTGTCGTCAATGTTTACATTGATGAATCCCTCAATCGTCCCCGTAAGACGATATAGAAAGGATGTAATAAATTTGGTTGCTGGAGCAGTTGGCTCGGTGGCCTAGTGGTTAAGGCTTCGGGACTTTTTTTTCCGAAAACCCTGTTTGAGAATCTTGATTCCGTTTTTCACTTTGCATTCGTTAATGCTTCATTATAAATCCTCATCATCATCATCAGCCTATCACGTTCCCACTGCTGGGACTCGGGCCTTCCCCGCTAGAGAGAGTATCGGTACCATAATCCACCACGCCGGTCCAGTGGATGTCCTTAAATTTTTGTGATAAGTTCTTGGACATGCCGGTTTCCTCACGATGTTTTCCTTCACCTTTTTTAAAGCTAGTGTTAATCCGTACATAACTAAAGAAAGTCAGTGGTGCGGGGCCAGCGGGATTCGAACTCGGGTGCGTCGGATCGAAAGTCGCACGTGCTCCGGCTGAGCCACACTCGCTCTCCATTATAAATATAATAGGAAAATTGAACCTTACCAATAAGATCATAGAGTCCAGTCCTCATGAATTCGCTCCGCAAATGCAATCTAAACTCCAATTCTTCCGGTTCCGTGATGATGGCGTTCATAAGTTGCATACATCCGTTCTGAAGACAGAAAGAGATAGCTATATAAGTCTATCTTACTTTTTTTATGGAACTGAGTAACGATATGAGCTCGTTACTCGGTTCCATAATCATACATTAATAAAAAACCGGCCAAGTGCGAATCGGACTCGCGCACGAAGGGTTCCGTATCCTTATCTATAAAAATAGCAAAAAAAATCATGTCTGTTGCATGGGATGCCCCTTAAATATTTATTTTATTCTGTTTTTTAGTATTTGTTGTTATAGCGGCAACAGAAATACATCATCAGTGAAAATTTCAACTGTCTAACTATCACGGTTCATGAGATACAGCCTGGTGACAGACGGACGAACAGACAGACAGACAGACCGATGGACAGCGGAGTCTTAGTAATAGGATCCCGCTTTACCTTTTGGGTACGGAACCCTAAAAACCGACTTCAATTCTGATGTATCCTCGAAGTCCAAGGTTGAATAACGATGAAATTTATATGGGACCACTTCGTAGCTATACTGAACCCGACGCAAAAAGAAATTTCCAAATCGGTTCATAAATGACGGAGTTCTGAGGTATAATACGCGTCAAACTTAATGGCGGCTGACAGACGCACCACGTGACCTGCGCAGTAACAAATTCACATACAAAATTGTATCTGCGCAGATCACGTGATGCGCCAGTCAGCCGCCATCAAGTTTGGCGCGAGGTATAAAAAAGATTAAAAAAAAAAAAGACGTGTGGCACTCGGAGACTGCCGCGGTAAAGCTATTGCATAGCATTCGGAGTGGGGGGTGTTAGGTTATTTTCGTTACGGAATTTCTAGATTCGGTCTCCACGCTCAAGGCCCGCGATAGAAGCTATGCAATAGCTTAAAAATTACTATATATGATAAATACTATGTATATAGTAAGTACTACTTGTAGGTAGTATCTATCTACTACCTTTTAGACTTGGCTGGCACCGACTTCAAATATATGGGTGGGTAGCGCTTATGATAATTATATTAATTTATTTTTCACTTTTGAGTGCCATTTGTGGTTTTGAAGTCGGTTTAGTTCTTTTTGAAAAATAATTTATTATTAAATCTTTTTATATTTTTTTTTATGTAACTAAATGACGAGACGAGCTGGTCGTTTGCCTGATGGTAAGCAATACGCCAGCCCATAACAATAACAGCACCACCAGAACTTTGTTTTGCAAAATCCTGCGCGGCGCTGCACTGCGCTCGTCACCCTGAGACAATTAGCTGTTGAGTCTCATAATGCCCAGTAATTTCGCTGGCTACAATGCCCTTCAAGTCGGAACATAGTAATGCTCGCGCACTACTGCTTGACGGCTGAATAACTGGCAAAGCGGTGGTACCCACCCAGACGGCCTCTCGCATACGAGAAACCTACCACCAGTAAATATATGTCTATAAATATACCACTAAACAATGAAGTATAAATTACGATTAACATAACACAACGTCAAACGCGAGTGAGATGTCCCATAGTCCCCATCAGTACAGAACTAACCTTCAAGCTCTCTGGCGCCTTCCCATCCAGCCCCTCGACGATGGGCAGGAAGCGCGGTTTGCGACTCGCCTCGCCCGCCATCGTGATGGCTTCCAGAACCTTCTCGTGACCGTTCGGGATCAGGCATATCGCTGCTAACACCTGGAAACGGAAATAAGAATAATCATCATCAGCCCATCACTTTCCCACTGCTGGGACAAGGGCCTTCTATCATAGAGAGAGTATGGGCATTCCACCACGCTGGCTCAGTGCGGGTGGATGTCAAATGTCCTTGAATTTTTGTGATCAATTCTTGGATATGCCTGTTTTCTCACGATGTTTTCCTTCATCGTCCTTAGAGCTAGTGTTAAATCCGCACAAAACTTAAGAAAGTCAGTGGTGTGAGGCCTGCGGGATTCGAACTCGGGTACGTCGGATCGAAAGTCGCACGTTCTCCCACTGAGCCACACTCGCTCTATCATTATGATTTCAGTAATATAATTATAATACTAGATATTAATACTATATACTATTACAAGATACCAATACTATATATTAATACTAGTTTCTAATACTAAATTCTAACTCAAATATAGATACTAATAGTAAATGCTGATATGAGGCAATAATACTAGATACTAATACCTGATACCAATATCAAATGCGAATACTCGATAGTAATACCAGTTTCAAATACTAGATACTAAAAAGAGATACTAGTCTCCCTTACCTTCGCCGCTTCCAGCGCGCACGTAGGTTTCCTCGCGTCCAAACTTCGAGCCAACACCGGAAGCGCCTCCCGACACTCGAACATGGTCCGTATGCCGACAGTATTGTTGAGGATGGCTGACAGACACCGTATGCACTCGTACTGTACTCTGTCATAGCGGGAGTCACTGGAAAACGAGAAAGAAGGGAATTTAACATCAAAAACAGCATTTTGAATTAATTTTTTTTTTTTATTAATTTGAGTAGCATTTTGAGGTGGTAGTTTCCAGTGGTAGGTATCGAGCGAGTGTGACTTGTGGGAACACGTAGGACTTACGATCCAACGCACCGGAGTTCGTACCCCGCTGGCCCCACACCAATGACTATTAAGTTATGTGCGGATTTAACACACGCTCTCAAAAATGATCATAAAATGAAATATGAATCGTGAATTTTAATTCATTTGTGGTGCGAGTTCCCACAGAACATCTGTCGACCTACTTGCGAGGAATTCTGGCCAAAGGGTGTCGTGTTTCGGCGATTCAGAGGAAGGCTGCAAGCGTCACCGCTGACACCGCGCAGTTGCGTCACACGTCGCCGACAAAACGTGTCACAAAAATATTTTAATATAAATTATAATATAACTTATATTAAAATATATACATATTATTTATGTTAGTTCTAAGGTATATATTTATATGGGCCGTAGAATAAGTAAATAACATCTGTAACTTATTTTAATGTTGCCTGAAATAAAGAATAAATAAAACGGTAAAGGAAACCCCTGCTATAGATCTATGTGATTTTTCGGCACATCATCATTTAACATCAGGCGAGATAGTCGCGAAAAGAACGACAAGCTACAAAAAATTGCTAGACCGAAATCAAAATGATTATTTAACAAATTATGTCAAGTACAGATCAATTTTAGAAATGGCTTAGGGAAGCTTTTGCTGCCATAGGAGACTTGCACACTACAGAACTGATATTAGATACCTGGTATTATAACCTGGTATCAAATAATACTTAATATTACAAGTAGTACCTAGTATTTAAGTATTCGCTCAGCATCTCTCCAGGATTATAAATGAAAAACATTACAAACAATATATAAAAACCGAAAAATATCGTTTCATTTATTTTATCTGTTATTTCACTTATCAATACATACCGGTAAAATCCAGATCCACTGGCAGCATGAAAAGTAAATCATTTATGATTAAATAATATGATAAAGAAAAAGAAAGGCCAAAAAGACGGTGGGCTGATGATATAATAGACAGAGCAGGGAAAGACTGGTTAACCCTAGGCAGGGATAGAGAGGAATGGAAGAAAAAAAATGGAAGATTACCCAAAGAAGGGCCCATACCAAAGAAAACTAAATATTACTACACTAAATATTATTAAGCGACACTCGCGACCCCCCCCCCCCCCGCTAATTTGTCGTCACCCGCAACAAACCGATGAAAAAATGGGCAATGCTGTGCTTGCGTCACTCGGTTGTCACCGCTCGCTACGAATGACGAATGAGTGAGATTCAAATGTTTATTTTATATGTGCGATCAATTGGCGTTAAGCGTTTAAGGTTGTTATGACCTTTTTGGATGACGACGACGACCTGCTTTACAGAGGTAGAGCAGGCCGGCTGACTATTTGACTATGACATATAGACGAAACATATTAAGAAAAAGACGAAGAACGGCTGAAGACGGTGGAGCTGACCAGGGCCTGACCTGACTGAAGGAGGTCTGTCTATCTCTTTTAAAATGGTTCGTTATTGTTCTGTGTATATAAATAAGAATCGAAGATTTTTTGGTTTTTCGCGTCTCCCAGACATTCGGCATTCAGACATAGTATACCAATGACAATTATACCCAAAACGAGTAGACCAATGACAAATGTGACTTAGGAAGATAGAAAATACATTTACTTACTTGGTATAACACTGATTTAGCGTGGTCAGCAGGCTCTCAATGCCTTTAGTGCCGAAGTCTTCTATCCAGGACAAGGGGTTATTGGCAAGGGATATCCTCAAGTTCTGGAGACAACTGTGCAGCTTGCCTACCGATAACTTAAGATGGTTCAGATATTGAACGCAGACCTATATAACTATGTGGAGAAGACCAATGACAAAGAGAAGACGTATGACAAGGGGAGTAGAATAGTGAATAAAATGAGTAGACTATTGTCAACGGCGACCGGAACGAGTAGACCAATGGAAACAGCCACCAGATATGGTAGCCAGACACAGTAGACCAATGACAATTATACCCAAAATGAGTAGACCAATGACAAAGGGAGCCAAAACGAGTAGACCAATGGCAACAGCCACCAGATATGGTAGCCAGACACAGTAGACCAATGACAATTATACCCAAAACGAGTAGACCAATGACAAAGGGAGCCAAAACGAGTAGACCAATGACAAATGTGGCTTAGGAAGATAGAAAATACATTTACTTACTTGGTGTAACACTGATTTAGCGTAGTCAGCAGGCTCTCAATGCCTTTAGTGCCGAAGTCTTCTATCCAGGACAAGGGGTTGTTCGTGAGGGATATCCTCAGGTTCTCGAGGCAGCTGTGCAGCTTGCCCACGGATAACTCAGGCTGGTTTAAGTATTGGACGTAGTCGGACGGCTTTTCGAATTTTGATCTTCCTTCCTGGAAAATAAGGTTACATTTTTAGAGACAGGAAAATATTGTATTTTGGTATTTTGGGGGATACCATTTCTGACATTCATCTTATCATTTTTTTTTTCAGATAAAATTCAATCCAGTTTTGTTAGTAAAATCAAATTAAAATTAAAATTATGTTAGTAAATCTTAAATATTTTCCATCAATAAATAAATAAAAATTATTGAAAACTAGCTGCGCTCTGCGGTTTCACCCGCGGTATTCCGGGACAAAAGTAGCCTACGTCCTTTTTCAGGACCTCAAGAGCCTACATACTAAATTTCACCAAAATCCGATCAGTATTTTTTGCGTGATAGAGTAACAAACATCCATCCATATTTCTATACGAGCAGCCTGTAGGTGGCATATACGCAGAAACAGTACAACGCCCTTCGGGTGCAATATAATAATGCGTTTAGGATACCGATGGGGCTGCCCCGGCACTGCAGCGCATCAGGAATGTTTGCCGAGTCGCGGGTCGATTGTTTCTACATGACCATGCGAAAACGGTGCACATCTCTGGTGCGCAGGGTCCGGGCCAGCCCCAACTCTGTCCTAACAACGTTATCATACAGGTTTGACTGTCAGTACATAAACCAGCTGTAGGGTTCATGTACTGACTAATAAACAAATGATGAAAATGTGACGGGAGAATAATATGATAATTGATAATAAATATATGATTCTGTGACATTTATTATTATTATTAATTATTTGTTATTTATTTGTATGTTTGTTCTTTTTTATTTTTAATCATTGTAATAATTTGTCTCGATAATAATAACAATTGGGGATCGGACAGTAATCGAGAAAAAATCTAAAATGTAGTTAGAACGAATGTTCGTCGAACCAGAAAGATCATTCAATCAGTACATATTTTTGTGAAATAATAATGATTTTTTATTTTTAAATCAATAATTCTGACATTTTTAATCTGTTCTTCATCTCAAACGAAACAACAATCACAGCGCATGACGTCATTTGTAGGCAAATGCCGTGAGTCAAGCTTGTGTTTATATTACGTTTTTGCTTTTCTTAAAATGTATTTTTGCTATTTTTTTCGTTCCATTACTACAATATAGTCCCCAAACTTCACAAAACGTATTAGAATCTCTTTGCAAGTTTTATTTCGGAGAGTTTGTCGTTTTCTACCTACATATGAAATCACAAGTTTTGAGGTGACCTTTTGTGCGGCAATATTTGAAACATAATATTTAAACATAGTTTTAGGTACTTTTAGATCGTTATTTAGTTTAAATAGTATTTTTCATGGCTATATATATTCATTGTAGTTAATTTAAAACACATTCTAAAAAGTTGTCCGATCCCCTATTGTATATGATCTTTTGATTGAATTTTGAATATTTTACCGGGATTTCTGTCCCTGATCATGAGCGAAGCGAGGAATATTCTTGTTCCTAATTCAAAATCTTTACAGCCCTCTATGGATCTTATAGAAAATACCTACTTTGCTCGCTCTTATTGAAGAAGCAATAATCGTTTTCCGAGTTGTGTGCCCACCTGCGCTTTGTCTGTGACAAATCTGTACTGCACCAGCATTTTCTTCTGCTGATCCCTGGAGTACTTCCTGAGTGGTTCCTTCTTCGCTTCACTGAGATTCATGTCGGACTGAAAAGGAAGACGAATTGTATATTAGATGTTAGAGAAATCAAGTTCTGTTGAAAGTTCTTTAGGAATAATTTTAGTTGGTGCAGATTTTTTCAAGTCCTGTATGATTTAGTCCATCAAAAATAAACGAATAGAGTAAACGCGCAGCGTTGTGATTGGGCCCAATAGAAAACGAGGCTGACCATAAAAACAAGTGTAAATTTTATAAAAAAAAACCGACTTCAATTTATCTTCGAAGTCCAAGGTCAAATATCAATGAAATTTATATGGGACCACTTCGTACCTATACTGAACCCAACGCAAAAATAATTTTCCAAATCGGTTCATAAATGACGGACCTCTGAGGTAACAAACATTAAAAAAAATGAAAATAAACCCATCGAATAGAGAACCTCCTTCTTTTTTAAAGTCGGTTAAAGATGGATTGAAATGGAGGCCTTACAGATCCTAAAATATCCTTAGTTTTTTTTATGTTATTTCATGATATTATAAGTTTATTTTTTGGAAAGAATTAATTAAAGAATATAAAGCCTTATATTATTATTATTATTATTCAGTTGTGTAGTTTTTTTTAATTGTCATTGTACACTAATGGGTGGGTCAATGACTGAACAAACGGACTTTGGCTTTCTTTTAAGTGTCCAGACTGTGTTCCGGTTTGAAATGCATTGTAGCCAGCGAAATTACTGAGCATATGAGACTTAATATCGGATGTCTCGGGGAGATGAGCGCAATGCAGTGCTACGCAGAGTTTTTTATGGCATTTAAAGTTCTGGGTGGCACTGCAATGGTTAAAGAAAGGCGTGGTGCTCACCATCAGGCGAACGGCATGCTCGTCAACCAGTTAAAATATGAAGATTCGCTCATCAGACGTTTAGCTTATTAGACGTATTGCTAATCAAATGTATCACGTAGTTGGACGTAGACGTTTTGCTACTTACGCGTAGTATTGATTGTAATGCATTACATTATGAGCTGCCTCGATTTTATCGAGCAGTTCCAATCTAACCATGAAGAGTACAACCCTGGTACTACCTGGCTTCTTCTCGAACCTTCAGCCACTCCAAAATTATGTACTGCCTGGCCTTCTCTGAGCAGTTCCAGCCTAATCCTGGAGAAACCAAGCTTTGTACTCACAAGCATCTCCTCAAACCGCCTGTGCAGCTGTGCATCATCGAGGGCGTCGATCTTGTTGGTGTACTCCTCGTCATCTTCAGCCTTTGGCTCGTGGCCGCGCGGGACCGTGTCGTAGCCCCGCTCGATTTGTCCGCCGGCTTTCTTCGGCCGCCCGAACCATGTGTCCAGCTGTAGGCAAGACAAAAAAAATGGTTACAATCTAGAAATACAAATAATAGGGGATCGGACAGTAATCGAAAAAAAAAATAAAAAATTAGTTAGAACGAATGTTTCAATCAATATTTTTATGAAATAATAATTATTTATATTTCAATAAATAAAACTTAATAACTGACATTTTTTATCTGTTCCGAAACAACAATCACAGTGCATGACGTCATTTCAAAGTAAATACCGTTTGCGAAGCTTGTGTTTATTTTCTATTTTTGCTTTTTATTGTCCTCAAACTTCACAAAAACGTAAAAATCACTTTGCAAGTTTGCTTTCTTAGAGTTTGTTGTTTCATTTGCCTTCATATGACGTCATACGTTTGGAGGTGACCTTTTGCGCAGCAATATTTGAAACATAACATTTAACAGTTTTCGGTACTTTTAGGACTTCATTTAATTAAAATGTTATTTTTAATGGCTTTTCATATTATGTTTAATTTAAACACTTTCTGCAGTTTAAAACATATAACAACCAAGATGTTGGTTTGAACATTACGGATCCGTATCTGAAAAAGAAAAGTATGACGTAAAGAAGCTTGAAAGCCATAGAAGACGTTTCTTCTGTTCTTCTTTCGTTCATTTCTTCTTTCCTTCCCAATTTTTCATGATTCATAACTTCTATCTATTTTACTATTACAAAAATGAAACTGAGCCAATTCTGTACATAGAAAATATTATTGAAAATCCAACTGGGATCGACTATTATGGAGTACAGAACACGAACAAAGTTCTGGGTTGTGTTGTTATTGTTATGGGCTGACGTATTGCTTACCATCAGGCAAACGACCAGCTTGTCTCGTCATCCGGTTACATAAAAAAAACCATGCGCACGACGTGGCCGAGCCATTGAAGTCTGTGTGCCTTGACCTGGCCCATGATGTTGGGTTCAGCAAACAGCTTCTCCACCTCTGTCCTTTCTAACTCGCCAACTGCCGTCGTCTTTACACACTGGTCCATCCTAACCATATGACATCATAGCCCTAAATCAATTACCGCGCGAGCGTCACGCGTTGACAATTTGGACAATCGGTTGCCTTTTACGAATCACAATGGTACAATGGTGACCCGATGGTGGTTTCACAAGGCCTAATTTTTAATTTCAATTTTAATTTATTCATTTTATGACATTTCACTATGATAGATTATATTTTTTTTTACCCTTGTTAGATCTATGTTTGGCCACTATCTCGCCTGATGTGAAGCGATGATGTGGCCTAAGATGGAGCACATAGATCTAGAGAGAGACGGCAGTTGCTCAGACCCGTCTCTCCGATGGTTCACCGAACATCATCCCGAAACACGACTAGGTCGCTTGACGGCATGGCTTTGTTCAGAGGGTGGTATTACAACCACGGCCAGAGCCTACCACTCCAAAGCGCGTAAGCTGGTTTCATCACGATGTTTTCCTTCACCGTTTTAGAGCGAGCGTGCAAAATCTGCACTTAACTATAAGTCATTGGTGCAGGGCGGAGTCGGGATTCGAACCCAGGTGCGTCGGATCGAAAGGCGCATGAGTTCCCGCTGAGCCACACTCGCTCTATAGACATGTCATATATGATAGGTTATATAGATATATACAACAAGTATACGTTTTAACAAAAAAAAACCCGACTTCAATGTATGTTCGAAGTCCAAGGTCGAATATCGATGAAATTTATATGGGACCACTTCGTAGCTATACTGAACCCAACGCAAAAATAATCAAATCGGTTCATGAATGACGGAGTTCTGAGGTAACAAACATGTAACAAACATAAAAAAACCATCGAATAGAGAACCTTCTCCTTTTTTGAAGTCGTTCAAAAATATTAATATTTAATTACAAACAAAAAATAACCAACTTTAATTCTGATGCATCTTCGAAGTCCAAGGTCGAATATCTATGAAATTTATATGGGACTACCTGTTAGCTTTAGCGAACCCAACGCAAAATTTTCCAAATCGGTTTAAAAATGACGGAGTTCTGAGGTGACAAACATAAATAATGAATTTTTAGAAAAAAACAAAAACCGACTTCAATGTATCTTCGAAGTCCAAGGTCACATATCGATGAAATGTATATGGGACCACTTCGTAGCTATACTGAACCGAACGCAAAAAATGTTTCAAATCGGTTCATAAATGACGGAGTTCTGAGGTAACAAACACAAAAAAAAATAATACAATCTAACAGAGACCCTCCTCCTTATTTTGAAGTCGGTTAAAAAGGTTAGTTATAAAGATATTTAAAGTATTGGTATGCCAAAATACAGGTCTCCTAGTTTGGGTAAGAACGTTCTCCAACCAGGAATATAGTAACGGCAAAAAAATCATGCAAATTGGCAAAACATATATGTTTTATTTTAATCTAATTATTTATTTTTAATTTTTAAAGTGAATATATAACTAAATATTCTGTAAATTATTCAAGCGTCTACCTGTCGCCGTTATCAACATCGAGCAAAAACGAGCAAAAAAATCACGTTTGTTCAGCCCCCTTAAATCCTTACTTTATACTGTTTTTTAGTATTTGTTGTTATAGCGACAACAAAAATACATCATCTGTGAAAATTTCAACTGGCTAACTATCACGGTTCATGAGATACAGCCTGGTGACAGACAGACAGACAGACAGACGGACGGACAGCGGAGTCTTAGTAATAGGGTCCCGTTTTACCCTTTGGGTACGAACCCTTAAAAATACAATCGAATTGAGAACCTCCTCCTTTTTTAAAGTCGATTATAAAGGTAAGTTATAAAGAGATCCAAAGTCAACGTTATTTCTGTGAATCTGACCTACAGTCTCAAGGTCACCGTTCGTCGACTATGCCGAATCGAGGTACGTAGTACATTTATTTTTAGGGTTCCGTACCCAAAGTGTGAAACGGGACCCTATTACTAAGACTCCGCTGTCTGTCTGTCTGTCCGTCTGTCACCAGGCTGTATCTCATGAACCGTGATAGTTAGACAGTTGACATTTTCACAGATGATGTATTTCTGTTGTCGCTATAACAACAAATACTAAAAAACAGAATCAAATAAATATTTAAGGGGGCTCTCATACAAAAAACGTGATTTTTTTGCTGTTTTTATAGATAATGGTACGGAACCCTTCGTGCGCGAGTCCGACTAGCACTTGGCCGGTTATTCAGTTGTAATGTCATTGCATTGCGTCTATGTCTGCTGTATAGAATTATAAGTAGCTGAAATGTTAATAAAGGTTGAGAGCACTTTATTGCGAAGTCGTCAAGTTTAATGTTGATTCAAATTGACTGCCTCTGAGGTGTAGTGGTTGGGCAGGTTGGCTAAAATCTAACCCGCAACCTTAGTGGTTGCGAATTCGATTACCGCAACGTGTCGACGAGCCCAGTGCAGCGCCGCGCAAGTTTTTGCAGAACAAAGATTTTGGTGGTGCTGTTATTGTTATGGGCTGGCGTATTGCTTACCATCAGGCAAACGACCAGCTCGTCTCATCATTCAGTTACATAAAAAAAATGGGAAAAATGTTTGTCAAGAAAAAAATAGCGCAAGGATTTGTTTCGTGTGGGACCATGGTCCTAATAGTTCCTGGTTCCCTAGATATAGGGAATTCTATGCATTTTTATTGTGGTAGACATGTAAAACATCGTGAGAAAAACCGGCATATCCAAGAACTAATCACAAAAATTCAAAGACATGTAAAATTCTCCAACCCGCACTGGGCCAGCGTGGCGGGTTATGACCCATGCTCTCTATGATAGAAGGTGCGTGTCCTAGCAGTTGGAACGGGATGGGCTGATGATGATGAAACAAACCCTCCTAAAACGTACTCACAGAAAAAGGCGATTTCTCCCGAACGTATTCACCGACAACTTTGATCGTTTCCATTTTATTCAAAATCCAATATATTTCACATAAAAAACACTAAACACTATGCACTTCGACGTTCGAAAAGAGACTGAACACTACAAAACACTGAAAAGCTGAACATATATGCACTCCAATTGACATTCAAAATCACACTGAACCCCGGAGCATCACTAAGTGTGGAGAATCGCCCAAAATAAGTCGAAATAAGCTGACAGAAGCTTCTAGAGATCAACAATCGCATTCCAAATTATGTACAATTTTTGAGATCACAATCTGATTTAGATATGATCACGCAACCAAAGAAAAAAACAGTCGAATTGAGAACCTCCTTTTTGAATTCGGTTATAAATAATACACTTTTCAGGTTAAACTTGTTTTTATTGGTTCTAACTGAAGCAGTTGCAGCAATGATGTTGATGTTTTGATATCACCATTTCCAATTATAACTAGCCTCGTCTATAAATAATTATGTAAACACTAAACAGTGTCAATGAACGAATTTGGCTCAGGTGGAATATTTTTTATGACAATATGAATTCACGAGGCGACGCTTGGCGCTGTCTTCTTTTCCAGCATAGGTGAGTTGAAGATTTATTTTAGAAAATCACTCATGTGTGCTTGCACAAATTTATTTATTATATCATCACTACATAGAATAAAACAAAGTCGCTTTCTCTGTCCCTATATCCCTATCCCTATGCTTAAATCTTTAAAACTACGCAACGGATTTTGATGCGGTTTTTAACCGACTTCAAATAGGAGGAGGTTTACAATTCGACGGTGTTTTTTTTTTTTTTGTGTGTTTGTTACCCGATTACTCCGCCAATTATGCATTGATTTCGATGATTCTTTTTTTGATTGGTAGGTAATACTTCAAAGGTGGTCCCATATAAATTTTATCGAAATTAATTCAGTAGTTTTTGAAAAAAATAGCAAAAACAAAAAAAATATAAGTTTAATCTTCAAGTCGGTTCTTGTTTTTTTCGTAACCAACTTTCTTAAGGTGGAGGTTTGTATTCGACTGCTTCACCTGCTTCACCCAGGGTTGACTTCCGGTGAGGGAACTCCTCAACGGTGAATAGTACAGACACAACATTTCGTAAATGGATTTAACCATAATAGCCTGTTCTAAATTCCATCATGACATGGCAGATACACCCAGGATTGACTTCCGGCGAGGGAACTCCTCAACAGAGAATAGGACAGACATGAAATTTTTTTGCACATGCATTTAATTGTGATAGCCAGTTTTAAACTTCGTCATGATGTGGCTTCTAGATCATAAAAGCTTGTCTTTAAAAACTTTTTGAATTAATTTAATTAAAACTTGTTTTTCACTAAAAAGGTTAAAATAAATTATTCGGTGCCAGCCAAGTCTAAAAGGTAGTAGATAAATAGGTAGTATTTATCTACTACCTTTTAGACTTGGCTGGCACCGACTTCAAATATATGAGTGGGTAGCGCTTATGATAATTATATTAATTTATTTTTTACTTTTGAGTGCCATTTGTGGTTTTGAAGTCGGTTTAGTTTTTTTTGAAAAGTATATATTTTTTTTAATAGAGAGATTGAAGAGGAATGTTTATATGTATAATATCCGTGCGAAGCCGGGGCGGGTCGCTAGTTATTAATAATATCCGAACTGCTAAGGAGTGGAACTCCCTGCCAGAGTCAGTCTTTAACGATAGCTGCAATCTAGGAATATTCAAGTCTCGAGTGACCAAGTACTATCTTGGCAAGAGTGCTACATCATCGACCACCTCGTCGCTTTACATCATGTGAGATAGTCAAACGCAAGCCAATTAACAATAAAAAAAGTAATTTACCAGGCCTAGCGTACTCCGCACTGTAGATACGAAGCTACAAGTACATAGCCGGACACCGACGGCGGGTCGCGCGTCGTTACACGTGCCGCGTCAGAAGAGATAAGAGCGGCGCGATAGAAAGAGAGCCGCTCTGTAGGTTAATATGACTGGTAGGTATGCAGCGCTACGCGAGCTGAATTGAATTTTATTGCGTCATAGCAAGAGTCGCTATTTGTTTAAATTTCTTTGCGGAGTGATGCTTCTGTCCCTTAGTATTCTGTGCTATAAGCAAAAAAATAAATAAATTATATGTATTTGCAAAGGAAATACACATAGTACTTTGGCAGGACTCAAACCTGCGCCCTCCAACTGACTAGTTGCTCTATCAAACCAAATATGAACTTCATGAATGTAGCTAATTATGAATTGAAATGCAACACATTTTTCGGACATCTTTGGAAATCGAAGTCTTCAAAATAATTAAAAAAATAACCGGCTTAAAATGCAGATGGGACCAATCCTTATATCCTTTTAAATAATAAAGACATTTCCAAATCGGTTTATAAATGACGGAGTTCTGAGGTAACAAACATTTAAAAATATAATGGGATTGAGCGCCTTCTACTTCAAACATCGATTAAAAGTATTAAGTAAAATTTATCCATATACAGGTTTTAGTCTCAATCTGACAGGACGAACGAATCTATATTTAAAAAACTTAAGGTGACCCTGAGGCTCTCGAGCATATGTCTTCGAAGAGCGCTGCAATATTTCGGACATATTGCTCGAAAGCCCTCCGGTAACCTGGAGAAACTCATGGTGACCGGAAAGGAAGGAAAGAGACCGAGAGGTCGTAGCCCAATACGATGGACCGACCAAGTGTCAAACACGAACACATCCGACGCCATTCACTATGCTGGAGACCGTCACGAGTGGCGGAAGATTTTTTTTTTTAACACTTAATAGATCTATGTTTGGCCACTATCTCGCCTGATGAGAAGCGAAGATGTAGCCTAAGATGGAGCACATAGATCTAGAGAGAGACGGCAGTTGAGCGGCTGCTCAGACCCATCTACCCCATGGTTCACCGAACATCATCCCGAAACACGACTAGGTCGCTTGACGGCATGGCTTTGTTCGGTGGGTGGTATTACAACCACGGCCAGAGCCTACCACTCCAAAAAATTATTCATGACATGTAGTCGGGAGCATCACGACGCTCAGCAGTGAGCAAATGACTGGAGGGGGAGGAGGACAGGTTTTAGTTTTTTAAATGTTTTACATTAGGACTTTTAATCGAGGCAAAGCGAAGGAAGGTTTGAGAACAATTCGAGAATAGGTCAAGTTCAAAACCCTGAAGGTAAAGGTTGCAAACGCAGAATAACGTATGACGTAATGTTTCACGTTCGGTGATATACATCGGCATTATGAGGGCGTAGCATTGTAGCAGTAGAACAGGTTCATACAAACATACAAAAATTTTGTTAAAAGTCTATTTTCAGGACTTTTAAAAAAAAAATCGTAAAAATAGCCCAAAAGTAAAATGAGCCCAAACAATAGTATGTTACGATTATCCGTCAAGGAGTTCTATTACCCACTTTCCGTCTCCATTAGATCAGCTGTCACCATAATATTGAATTGTCATCGGACTTTGACAAGTATGCAAAGTTTCAACTCCGTAGGATATCAGGAAGTGGTTCTGATTCAACTTGCAAGATTCCACCCGAACAAACATGGTTACATACATACATACATACATACTTTGCAAGTTAAATAAACACAAAAAGCTTATAAAAAGTAAAAAACTAATTTGATAAAACGGCGGTTCTTAAACATAAGAACCACCGCTAGAAAACCTGCATTAAAATAAAAAACCGCATCCAAATCGTTTCACCCGCTTAAAAGCTACGGTGCTACAGACAGACACACACAGTGGTCAAACTTATAACACCCCTCCTTTTTGAGTTGGTAATAATTAATTTTTAGAAAAAAACAAAAACCGACTTCAATGTATCTTCGAAGTCCAAAGTCACATATCGATGAAATTTATATGGGACCACTTCGTAGCTATACTGAACCCAACGCAAAAAGAATTTTCCAAATCGGTTCACAAATGACGGAGTTCTGAGGTAACAAACATAAAAAAAATATAATAGAGAACCTCCTCCTTTTTGAAGTCGGTTAAAAAAAGCCTGACATCAGTCTAACATAATTATGTAAACCATAAATATTGTTGAAAAAGTTAGATCTGACCTACTGATCCACAACTGTACTGTGAGACTTGGCAGCTATCCAAAGAGGTGTTCAGATAATTACAGCTGTTTATGCTAATGTTTGTCTGTTTGTTTGTTCGCGCGGCAAGTGTATTACGGAGAAATAGATTTAATGAATGGAAACAAACATGATCCTGCATAATGACTTAATGATTCAGACATTCTTTGGTATAACTAGCTATAAGAAATAATTTAAATCACCCATCCACGTAGGTCAAGATCTTCTCTAGCGGGTGTATTTCCGAAGCACTGGTATTTCTTATTCTCTGATGAATTTTGCGTTGAGTTCAGCTATACTGGTCAATCTATCATACTTGTCATCTCTTATCTATCTATCTATTTAGAGCGAGTGTGGGTCAGCGGGAACTCGTGCGCCTTTCGATCCGACGCACCTGGGTTCGAATCCCGACTCGGCCCTGCACCAATGACTTATAGTTAAGTGCAGATTTTGCACGCTCGCTCTAAAACGGTGAAGAAAAACATCGTGATGAAACCCGCTTACGCGCTTTGGAGTGGTAGGCTCTGGCCGTGGTTGTAATACCACCCACCAAACAAAGCCATGCCGTCAAGCAACCTAGTCGTGTTTCGGGCTGATGTTCGATGAACCATCGGGGAGACGGGTCTGAGTAGCCAGTCAACTGCCGTCTCTCTCTAGATCTACGTGCTCCATCTTAAGCCACATCATCGTTTCACATCAGGCGAAATAGTGGCCAAACATAGATCTATTAAGCGTAAAGAAAAAACTATCAAGGTGGTCCTATATATATTTCATCTGTTTCGACCTTCAATTTCGAAGATACACCAGAATTGAAGTCGGTTTTTTTGCAATAAAATGTATCATTAGAAGCACCATAGATAATATTAAAAAACGTGGTAAAACTTAACAAAAAGTGCATACAAATTGCGGTCTTAAAGCCGTCGGATCCGAATTCGGAAGCTCTCACTGTATCACACAAATAACTAAGGAAATGATCGATAATCTCATTTAAAAAAACGATAACGATCGCGAGTCGAACGATATTTTCGAAATTGGAACGAGTACTGGCTGAAAACGGTATTATTGTTAGCGCTGCGCAGGCGCCGGCACCGGTTTGTCTTATTCATAGTGCGGTTGAAGAACGCGTATGGAATAATTATAACATAAATATTTGTCACTCACTTTCTTATTTGTCTGTCTGTCTGTCTGTCGTTCCGGGTGGAATCTTGCAAGTCAAATTTCGAGCACTTCTTTTTCATTAGCTATCCGGCTGTAACTTTTAGGGGAGGTCACAACTCGATGACAATGCTTTTTAAACTATTGTGGATTCTTAATTTTTATCTGTAACAAACACTTGTCCCGTCGGAGAATCGAACCCAAAACCTTAATGATATATGTGATTTGACCCAACCTGCCCAACCACAGAGGCTGCAGAGACGATTAAACAATAGTAGATCAAAAAAGGCAGCAAAATATTAATTTTACGTCGAGGACCCGACTAGAACGACGGTTTCTTGAATATGTCAGTTTCCTCACAATATTCTTCACCGCTTTTATAGCGAGTGTTAAATCCGCACAACTTAAAGTCTTTGGTGCGGGGCCATCGGGATTCGAACTCCGGCGCATCGAATCGAAAGCCGCACCAGTTCCCACTGAGCCAAACTCGCTCTCTACGCAATTTCTTGTATCACTATAAATACGAGTGAACAGTCATTAGTCATTAATTGAGCTTCAGTTGACAACCGCGTTTTAATAAACAAGGATAAATCATGCGTCCCTTTCCAACTCGTTGTTTGGGACATATAACTGTCTCTTTCTAATTCTATGATAGTCCTTCATCGAAGTTCTCCTGAAATGCGATGACGATGTTTAATTTGAGAATTATTTTTTTTATTTTCCGGTAATGGCGGGACGACGGTAGGTGGACCAGAGCAGTGACCGAGTGGTGGCCAACAGAAGGTTACCGATCTAGGGGCAGACCATCAGCCAGATGGATCAACGACGTAACCAGGGTTGTTGGGAAGATGTGGTTAAGAAAGGCGCAAGACCGGAAGGGGTGGCGTGATGGAGAGGAGGCCTATACTCAACTGTGGGATAAAAAGGGCTGAAAAAGAAAGAAAAGAAAGAATATTACTGTTATTATTTGTTATTACTTCCTAACATATTCAATTTTTTTTATGTTAATATAATTTTATTATTATGCGCAACATTTATACACCGGAAACGGTAGAATAATAGACATTAAAAATAATTATTAAGACCTTTTTTAATATAATTATTGTATACATTGTTTTTGTTTGAAGGACCCGTGTATTTATTTGTGTTGTTGTGTGCAGTTTTGCGAGAATAAATAACCTTGTGTCTTTCTTTCTTCTTTCTTTCCATTTTCACCATATTCTTATAAATAAATAAATCATTTATTCATTCATTCAATGATTGATAAACACGGCAAAAATTGGAACTAACAATTTAACTGAATGAAGAAGAGTCGTTCGCCTGATGATAAGCGCCACGCTTGCCTATAACAATTGCAGTACCAGTACCACCCAGAAATTTTATTACCATAAAATGCACTGCGTAGCACTGCATTGCGCTTATCACCCCGAGACATCAGATATTAAGTCGCATATGCCCAGTAATTTCGATGGCTACAATGCCCTTCAAATGAAGGTAGGTAAGTTTATAGTAATACAACTAGATTATATTTTTAACAGACAGGGGGCTTACCATCAGGTTGCCTTTGGAGCGACGATCACAGTAGAATCACTGCCAATGCCTTAGCACGATTGATTTGATTGCTATTGCTAATACGTAATAAGTGACATAATCCCCCGCGAACAAGGATGCATCTTCCGTCCCTTTCTTTTAAGTGTCTCTCTCTTTATTACTAGAATTAAGTTGTTATAGGTATCTCTTTCTACTTTTTTGTATATACTATACTCGTGAAAGGTGTCTATGCGGGAGGCCGTTCGGGTGGGTACCACCGCTTTGTCAGTTATTCTGCCGCCGAACAAGTAATGCGCAAGCATTACTGTGTTCCGGTTTGAAGGGCATTGTAGACAGCGAAATAACTGGGCATTGAGACTCAACAGCTAATTGTCTCAGTGACGAGCGCAGTGCAGCGCCGCGCAGGATTTCGCAAAACAAAGTTCTGGGTGGTGCTGTTACTGTTATGGGCTGGCGTATTGCTTACCATCAGGCAAACGACCAGCTCGTCTCGTCATTCAGTTACATAAAAAAGCCATATTTTACTAAACTATCAGTGTATGACACACCTAGCTAGTTACGATCGTCATGGTTATTAATAGATCTATTGACCATGTGGGAGTAATGACTATTACAGGCCAAATTTACATGTGTATTGGACTAAGATGACACGTTAAGCACGTCGGATTGATCGGATGAGGCTGGCACAGGACCGGAAAGAGTGGCGTGAACGAGAGGAGACCTAATACCCAGCAGTGGGTGGATACGGGCTGATTGGTATTGGACTTGAATTTTAAACGACTTTAAAAGATTCAAGATGATTCTGACTTCAAGTCCTACGCGCTCCAGGTTCCAGCGGAACACGCGAAGATGTTCCTCACCCCGGACTCCTGGCCTACAGGGGTAGTCTACCGCCGATATAGGGAAAGTAGGCAGAAACAATAATTCCTTATGTGTTGTGTAGTAGCGTATAAATACTTAGTTATAGTGTTATATTTATGTATATATGTTAGTCTATAAGGTATATATTCTACGGGCCTATGTTAATTTTACTTTGTTGTACAATAATACTGCCTGAAATAAATAAATAAAGGAGGAGGTTCTCAATTCGATTGTATTTTTTAAAGGCCCCGACGCATAAAGTAGGGGTGGTATAGGTTTACCATGAATGTGTCTTTCTATGGCACCGTAGTTCTCAAACGGGTGAACAGATTTGTGTGCGGTTTTTTTTTATTTGAAAGCAGGTTTTTTGCGGTGGTTCTTTTTAGATAACAAACATATAAACACACAAACAGACAAAAATTCTAAATTATATTATATTCTGTCGATCCCAGTTGTTTTTTAACCAACTTCAAAAAAAGGAGGAGGTTCTCAGTTTGATTGTATTTTTCTCATTACCTCAGAATTCGGTCATTAAAAATTTCATCGATATTCGACCTTGGACTTAAGTGTCATCATCATCATCCTATCACGTTCCCACTGCTGGGACACGGGCCTTCTCCCATAGAGAGATTATGGGACATAATCCACCACGCTGGCCCAGTGCGGGTTGGTAGATGTCACATGTCCTTGAATTTTTGTGATCAATTCTTGGACATGCCGGTTTCCTCACGATGTTTTCTTCACCGTTTTTAGAGCGAGTGTTAAATCCGCACATAACTTAAGAAAATCAGCGGTGCGGGGCCAGCGGTATTCGAACTCGGGAGCGTCGGCTCGAAAGTCGCACGTTGTCTCACTGAGCCACACTCGCTCTATACATTGGACTTCAGTGTAATTGTTCAAAAATATCTTCAATGTACAGAATTGGCTCAGTTCCATTTTTATAATAGTACTAGCTTTATCCCGCGACTTCGTCCGCGTGAACGATAGAGGAAACCAATTTTCGTATTTATTTCCAACATCTTAGCAAGACCTCTCCATCCAAAGGTTGTCTGGAAGAGATCGCTTATATCGCGATAAGACCGCCCATTGTACTTAGTTAGTTAGTTTGTTAGTTTTGCAAAAATATCTTCAATGTACAGAATTGGCTCAGTTCCATTTTTATAATAGCATAGATTACCAATAGCTCCGGTATTGATGGTTACCTCATACACTACCGGTTCAGAGGTATGCTCAAGATAACAAACAAAGGTAATTCTTTTAAATGGAAAAATTGAATGGAGCCATAGTGCAAGCGACCTTTGACGCCGTTTTCACTACTCCTTTAAGAGGATATGGCACAGCCGCGGCCAGCGAGCACTAGGTATTTGAATAATGGTTTACGGTCTCGCAGAAAATGCGTAAATTAAATTAAATAAATTAACTAAATAATAATAATAATTTAACTAAATTCGTGTCATGCTTCAGATTTTTGTTAAAATTAGCGTTTCGGGAGAAGACGTTTCTACCACGCTAAATCTCAACCAAATTTGGTTATTTTTGTCTCAATTTCTTAAACGGAGAATAAACTAGGTTTGTAGGTTTTCCTTTTTCTAAGTTTGTCTATTTCTAAAGTTAACAGCTTCCAAAATTCAAAAAAAAATGTCGAGTAAATATCTTGGTTTCTAGGTTTTTGGGTTCATTTATTCAAATTCTATAGGAATTATCGAAAAAATAAAAACCTACAAACCTCAATAATGACAACATCCCTTACATGTCCAAATTTCATCGAGTTTGGTTAATGTAAAGGTAGAAAAACGTTTTCTCTTTTTGTATGAAAATTTCAACGTGACGTTCCCTCTGTCGGCTATACTCGAATTCTACTCGTGGTAGGTCTCTCGTATGCGGGAGGCCGTCTGGGTAAGTGCCACCGTTTTGCCAGTTATTCTGCCGGCAAGCAGTATGCAAGCATTGCTGTGTTCCGGTTTGAAGGGCATTGTACCCAGCGAAATTACTGGGCATATGAGACTTAACATCTGATGTCTCGGAGTGATACAATGCAGTGCTACGCAGTTTTATGGTATTAAAAGCTGTGGGTGACACTACAATTGCAAAAGCAGTAGTGCGCAAGCATTACCGTGTTCCGGGTTCCAGGGCATTGTAGCCAGCGAAATTACTGGGCATATGAGACTTAATATCTGATGTCTCAGGTTGATGAGCGCAATCCACTGCTACGCAGCGCTTTTCATGGTACTAAATATTCTGGGTGGCACTGCAATTGTTATGGGCAGGCGTAGCGCTTACCATCAGGCGAAGGACTAGCTAGTCTCATCACTCAGTACAATAAAAAATACGTTTAACAAAAAAAAACCGACTTCAATGTATCTTCGAAGTCCAAGGTCAAATATCGACGAAATATATTTGGGACCACTTCGTAGCTATACTGAACCCAACGCAAAAAAATTTCCGAATCGGTTCATGAATGACGGAGTTCTAAGGTAACAAACATAAAAAAGACAATCGAATAGAGAACCTTCTCCTTTTTGAAATCGGTTAAAAAATAACTCTACTCGCTCTATCGCTAGCACTGCGGCCGCACCTTCTCTGACAGCTCGTGACCGGCACAAGGTCAGTAACGGAACCGATGCTTTTGAGAGCAGTGGAACTAGAAGCTCAAGATTTATTGAATCCATTGGGTGACCGTGTGTATCTATATCTGGGCCCTAATTCACTATGACAACTTGGCGATTCCTTGCTTCGAGGAATCGTTGATTCCTTCAATAATAAACGACATCTGCGAAATTCGTATTCTTTATGACGCGTCATATATATGAATATATGAATGCGTCATAGATATGTCGTTTATTAATGAAGGAATCGACGTGATTTTAAAGCAAGGAATCGCCAAGTTGTCATAGTGAATTGGGGCCCTGGACTGAAAGGCCTCTCCAATTCCTTCCACGTGTCTCGTTTCTGCGCTACCCCATACCAATGTTCTTGATATGCATCTAAATCACCATGCCATCTTTTTCATGTACGGTCTCGGCAAAGTTGTGCCCTTTCAGGGATCCATTGTGTGGAAACATTGGCCCAGTGGTCAAAAGAGAGACATCCCCACAGAGTTTCTTGGTGCTATCTTCTCTAGTGGGTGTATTTCCGAAACACTGGCAGAGTCGGCTCAAATGGGCGAGTCACGTTAGCCATAAAAGCCAAAATATATTTATGAAATAGCCCCAAACAATGCACTTTTAAACGTCATATACACACAAAACCAATCGATTAAAACTACGTTAAAAATTGTAAAATATCACGATTTTGAAAAAAGGTAAGCAATGTCTGCCTATTCTCTCCCATCAGATTGAAGTCCGGGCCCAGAAAAGAAATGCGAAACCTCTACCAGTGCTTCGGAAATACACCCGCTAGAGAAGATCATAATCAGCCCATTACGTTCCCACTGCTGGGACACTGAACTTCTCTCTTAGAGTGAGTAGGGGCCATAATCCACCACGCTGGCCCAGTGCTGGTAGAAGGCACATGTCATTTAACTTTTGTGATTCATGGACATACCGGTTTCCTCACGATGTTTTCCTTCACCATAGCACCAAGAAACGAATAAATATTGATAATAGAGATGACAGATTTGTTGCGTACAGTACGTACCATCTGGCGCTAACCAAGGCACTATATCTAGGCCGCCGACATTCTTAGGACGTCGATATATCCAGGCTAACTGCTATTGTTCCTAATCAGGCTGGCTTCATGATTGAAGGCGACGTTTAACGTTTATGTTCATGTACGATATTTAGTAATCTGTAGTACGACCTTAGAATAATTAACTGAACGACAGGTTAGGGAAAGGGTAAGCCACATACACTCAACACCCACACCCACAAAGGCACAGACACACATAAACATTGTATGTTTTTTACAAGTTTTTATATAACTTGCATTGTTTGTTTGTTTGGGTCAAATCTTGCAAGTTGAATCAGAACCACTTCCTCTTATCCTAAGGAGTTGAAATTTTGCATACTTGTCAAAGTCCGATGACAATGCAATATTATGGTGACAGCTGATCTGATGATGGAGACGGAAGGTGGGCAATGGAACTCCTTGATGGATAATCGTAAAGTTTGGGCTCATTTTAATCTGCTCGCGGTTCCGATTACGAATTGTTAAAAGCTATTAAGCGTAAAAAAGTCTCAAAACTTAACTAATAATGTTGTATTCACTGTGCACGTTGTCTAAGTATATTTGTTCGCGATGAGATCATATTGTGAAATCACTTTAGGTCAATGTCAACCTGTCCAGATGGCAAGGTGTGAACGGTGTTTTTATGTAACTGAATGACGAGACGAGCTGGTCGTTTGCCTGATGGTAAGCAATACGCCAGCCCATAACAATAACAGCACCACCCAGGACTTTGTTTTGCAAAATCCTGCGCGGCGCTGCACTGCGTTCGTCACCCTGAGATAATTAGCTGTTGAGTCTCATAATGACTAGTAATTTCGCTGGCTACAATGCCTTTCAAGCCGGAACACAGTAATGCTTGCGCACTACTGCTTGGCGGCTGAATAACCAGCAAAGCGGTGGTACCCACCCAGACGGCCTCTCGCATACGAGAGACCTACCACAAGGTATTTATATGCTTTTGAAACTCTCAAAACGTCAATCGTTTTCCTATGATGTTCTTTCACTTACACCCGGTCCTTTGGAAGGCTTGCGCGGGGACATGAGTCCAACACGTAGATGCCTCTTAGAGCATTCAATTTAGATATGAAATGGGCAACACTTATCGGGGACTGTCTCTAAGTGCAACATTAAGAAGATGCAATCAAAGACAGCCCCCGATAAGTGCGAGGACTAAAGGACGAGATATGAAAATTACGCATTATTATGATTATCAGCATTAATTGTGTACCATTAAGTAATTCCTTGTACCAATTTGTACCATTGCCTTGTGCAAAACTATGAAGTAAAAAATAAATAACCTATACTGTTTGGTATATTTTGGAGTTCCAAGGCTTTAAGAGAGATCAGAATGATATGACACTGCTGTCATACGCGAGTATATTAAAATAGTTTAGCGCCTAACTAAATTAGGAATTAATTTAAATTTATTCATCTCTATTATGCCCAAATGCGTGGAAAATGAAAACGTAGTTATATAAAGTAACGTGCTATATGAGAACCACTTTCTAACATCTAGTTTTCTCATGTGATTTGCATACCCGAAGCGAACCTATATATAAGGTTTTTGTTGTAGGCATTGCTTCCGTATTGAATCATCATCATCATCAGCCCATCAGGTCCATACTCTCTCTATGAGAGAAGGCCCGTGGTCCAGCAGTAGGAACATTGCTGATGATGAGAACAAACCAGGCTAGGTATATCTAATACCTTTAAACATGCAATCAATACATAGTATAAAACAAAGTCGCTTCTCTGTCCCTATATCCCTATGTATGCTTAAATCTTTAAAACTACGCCACGGATTTTGATGCGGTTTTTTTAATAGATAGAGTGACTGAAGAGGAAGGTTTATATGTATAATAACCATGCGAAGCCGGGGCGGGTCGCTAGTACTTGTATATAATATGTATATATATAATCTGAATCTCAGAAACGGCTAACGATTTTCACGAAATTTAGCATGCAGGAGGTTTCGGGGGCGATAAATCGATCTAGCTAGGTTTTATTTTTAGAAAACGTCGGTTATCCGTGTTTTAAACAAACTGATAAATATGACTCCACCTGACATCTACTGGCGAGTAGTAATACTTTTTTTTTAGCTTTTGAAAGAAAGAAAGAAATAAAACATTTATTTTGACAAAACTGCACAAGGTAGAACAATGATTACAACACAATAAAACAAATTAATAAATAAAATTTAAATTATATAAAAAATTATATTAATAAATGAAATACTGGGTGCTTGTGTGCGAGAATCGCTGCCGTGCACAGTGACAAAAAAGGTATGCGCTCAGCATAACGCTGTGGATAAATCCACAACGCTGGTTTTCAGCTCAAACCTCTGGTGACGCACGTGAGAGACGTAAAGAAAATAAACAATTTATATATATACATACAGTAAATAATAGTAAATAAAAACAGACTTAAATTTTAATAAACTAATATACGAACAATATACAATGCGTATGCCGACGACTGAATATAAAAGAGAAAGAGAAGGAAATAAAAATTGCTATTACATAAATATACGTTCAATATTAAACATGATAGGGAGACGGGGAGGTGTGTATATACACTCGAGAGCAATGAATCCGGGTCACTTAAAGAATGTTAAAAATCTCGGAAACTAAAAATGATAGGTTAATGCAATACATTGTATTTAATAGACAATGTAATACTCCTTATATGAAAGTAAAAAAAATATGAGTCACCATACATTTTATTAACACAAAATTACATAAAGAAAAAAACTGCTGATCTCTCCTTAAAACAAAAATAGGAAACATGAAATTTTTGAACTTTATTACGATTTTCTTGAATTTTAATACTTCGTATTGCCTCCTCGTGCTTCCATTACTGCGTTTACGCGGTTTGGCATGCTGTACACCAAGTTCCTTATACGATTTTGGGGAATATTCTCCCATTCCTCTGTGAGAGCAATTTTGAGCTCACAAAGCGTGATTGGGGGAGGGTTTCGTTGTTTTACGCATCTGCCTAGCTCGTCCCAAGCATGCTCGATCGGGTTGATATCCGGGCTGCGCGCTGGCCACTCCATACGAGTAATGTTCATCTCTTGAAGGTAGTCATTCACAATCCTACCTGTATGAGGTCGGGCATTGTCATGCATAAATATAGCATCCTCACCTAAATTGACCATAAATGGACCAACGTGATCATTGAGGATTTCTTCCACATATCTTACGCTAGTTAAAGAGCCGTTTTCTATGATCACCAGCTCTGTGCGACTTTCAGAAGAAATTCCGGCCCACACAAGTACAGACCCACCACCGTAGGCTACTTTTTCTTCGATGCATGCTTGCTTGAATCTTTCCCCTGGTCTTCGATACACTCTGTGTCTTCCATCGTGCTTGTAGAGCATAAATTTTGATTCGTCGGAGAACATAACTTTTGACCAATCTTCAATACTCCAATTTACGTGGCTCTGGGCATATCTTAGTCTCGAAATACGATGCCCACGCTCCAGTTTAGGGCCGTTTGCAGGTCTAAGGGGTTTTAAGTTAGATTCAGCAAGCCGACGTCTTACTGTCCATGCACTTGGGTTACTTCCTCCGAGGCGTCGAAACTGATTGGTGAGTTCAGTTCCTGTGAGAAAGCGATTTCGAAGCATGGTGTTCACCAAGTATCGGTCTTCTCGTGCTGTGGTACACCTGGTTCTGCCCGTTCCTGGTCTGCGTAGGTTAGAACCAGTTTCTTCGTAACGTCGGAGAACTCTTTGTACTGTTGACAGCGACACACCGACAGTCCTGGCTGTATCGCGCTGACTCCGGCCGGTTTCCAGCATTGTAAGTATTCTGGTGCATTCTTCAGGCGTAAGCGACATAATTTCAGCTTGAATAATGAATATAGAGCACTATCAACATGGTTTATGTACCCACATAAATGACAGATTACAAACAAAAGCAAAACCAAATGCTGTAATTTCGTAGTTCCATCTTCGAAAGTGGCCCTTTTTCAAATTTGATTTTTTTATGATATAACTTTACAATAACTAAGAAGTTTTAATACCTTCATTTAAGGAGTATTACATTGTCTATTAAATACAATTTATTGCATTAACCTAGCATTTTTAGTTTCCGAGATTTTTAGGATTCTTTAAGTGACCCGGATTCATTGCTCTCGAGTGTATATCCTTATATTATAAAGAGGAAAGATTTGATTGTTTGTTTGCATTGAATAGGCTCCGAAACTACAGAACCGATTTGAAAAATTCTTTCACTGTTGGGAAGCTACACTATCCCCGGGTGACATAGGCTATATTACATTTAAAAAAAAATTAGGGATCCTTACTAAAACTCCAATAATGTAACCCAAGGTGTAAAAAAATTACCTACAATATTCTTTATATCGCGTACGCTGCGAAAACTATTGATGATAGAATAAAATAATGTACTACGACTTTGCAGAACACATCATTATTTACAAAAAGTGTCGCGACAGCATATGTCTAACTATTATAGTTATGCCACAATAAGTGTTCTTTTATTTTAAAAATTTAATTGAAATGCCGCCGCTAGAAAAGGCTCTTTATTTGTATCTTGGTATTAATCCTTGTCAAAATAAATTACTTCATATTCAAGACTGCTTCAATACCTTTATATAACTTTTTTAATTATTCAGTTCGGACATTCCATTCGAAAGATATCACGAGATTAAAAATGTAAGTAATATTCAAACGTTCTTTATAATTTTCTTTGTTTAGTAACCTGACGCAAATAGAAGCGTTTATGTATGTGTGTGTATTATAATTTTTAATTTTGAAATGTTTGTTAAATACCCGTGCGAAGCCGGGGCGGACTACTAGTATATAATAACGCGCAAACCTATACCACACAATATTAACCTAATAGTACCTACAAGATATATACTCTTTTTGCAAATAGGGCCACTAGCTTAAACAACAACTGCTTTACCGACGCAGCAACACTAAAGCTACTTGATAATAGATGGCGTTGTTAAGCAACACTGAGCCATCTTTTTTTTTATTCTTTTTTTTTTATTTAATGTGTCGGCAAACAGGCATACGGCCCGCCTGATGGTAAGCGGTTACCGTCGCCTATGGACATCTGCAGCACCAGAGGCATTGCTGATGCGTTGCCGACCCATCTCAGATTCAGATTCAGATTCAGATTCTTTATTGCTTCCATAGGCAGTACAAGGTGTAATTAAGTCAACGTACAAAGTCTCATATGGACCCCGTCGGGCACAGCAACATTAGAAGAGAGGAGGACGCAATTATTAGCATTAGTCAATGAATGTATTGTATTGTATTAAATTATATCTCAAAAATAACGAGCAAAGCTCTGACATCCAGGTACGTTTAATTAAAAAAGGTCCATCTTAGTTGAACTTACCCCTTTCTTCTTCCATGTCTCCTTCCTTTTCAGCCTCGGCAGACTGTTGTACTTCTTTTCCGATTTCTCAGCCATTTTTCTCACATGAAGTTTAGAAACACTTGAACTGAACTGATTCACTTGGTCCGTTCTCACTTGGACTTGTCATTTTGTCACTTTATCACAAGTTTTTATGTTTATAGTAAAGTTTAGGGTAGTGACACAAAGGTCTGTATGAACACAGATGACGTGTAGTGACGGTGCCACTTAACGCGTTAAAATGGTTTTTTTACCAATGATATTCGTGAAAACTATTAGAACTATTTTTTTTTTATTTAACTGAATGACGAGACGAGCTGGTCGTTTGCCTGATGGTAAGCAATACGCCAGCCCATAACAATAACAGCACCACACAGAACTTTGTTTTGCAAAATCCTATGCGGCGCTGCATTGCGCTCGTCACCCTGAGACAATTAGCTGTTAAGTCTCATATGCCCAGTAATTTTGCTGGCTACAATGTCCTTCAAACCGGAACACAGTAACGCTCGCGCACTACTGCTTGGCGGTATCTAACAGTCTTCCTTAATATCCCTATCTTTTTTTATTGTACAGAGTGATGAGACGAGCAAATTTTCGCCTGATGGTAAGCGCCCTGCCCATAACAATTGCAATGCCACCCAGAACTTTTAACACTATAAAAAGCACTGCGTAACACTAGATTGCGCTCATCACCCGGAGATATCAGATAATAAGTCTCATATGCCCTAGGCTCGGCGCCGGGTCATAAAGCTCGGTCTACGCAGTCTTGGTTGGAACCGAACGTTTCGGACTTCATCAGAGCTGAAGACTGGCCGTCGTCTAGTCCCGATCTTAATCCGCTGGATTATGATTTATGCTCAGTTTCAGAGAGTACGGCTTGCTCTAAACACCATGATAATTTGGAGTCCCTAAAACAATCCGCACGATTGGCAGTGAAGAATTTTTCCATGGAAAGAGTGCGTGCTTCTATTGATAACTGGCCTCAACGTTTAAAGGACTGTATTGCAGCCAATGGAGACCACTTCGAATAAGCTTTTTATATTTTAAATTGTTTTATATTTATGTATTAAACTAACACACTGTAAAAGTAATATTTTTTTTATAAATTTTACAACTTTTCATAAATATCTAACACCTTATAAACCTTAAACAGGTGTTAGGTGTCCTTAAACAAATGTTATTTGCAATATAAAATATTTCGCTCGCAGGTATGGATACTCCTCATCATTATGAGCCCATCACGTTCCCACTGCTGGGACTCAGGCTTTCCCTCATGGAGAGAGTATGGGCCATAATCCGCCACGCTGGCCCAGTGCGGCCGGATGTAACATATCCCTGAATTTTTGTGACAAATTCTTGGACATGCCGGATTCCTCACGATGTTTTCCTTCACCGTTTTAGAGCAAAGTGTATACTCCTAAATGCGATCAACTTCACCAATTTCGATCCCATTTATATTTACAAACAGCCGGTTGATTACGTAACTACAACGTCTAGCGGTTGTTTAATAAACAACCGTTGTTAGGCTTACTACAAACGCACGTGAAAAATTATGATGACATAATGACGGCAGAAGGAAGTAACTATTTACAAATGATGAGAATAATAGTGATTCAACTGGACTATATTATGACTAAGTCACGATGTTTTTACAAGCTTTTTATTAACCGACTTCAAAAAGGAGAAGTTTCCTTATTCGATTGTATTTATTTTTATACGACCTCAGAACTCGGTCATTCATGAACTGATTTGGAAAATTCTTTTCGCGTTGGGTTCAGTATAGCTACGAAGTGGTCTCATATAAATTTCATCGATATTTGACCTTGGACTTTGAAGATACATTGAAGTCAGTTTTGTTTTTTTAATACAATGTATACTTGTATGTCTGGAAGAGATCGCTATAAGCGATAAGACCGCCCATTGTAACACTTTAGGTTTAAGTATTGTTTTGTAATTATTTTATGTTGTTGTGTGACAATAAAGCGTTATCTAATCTAATCTAACTTGTTAACTTGCCATGTTTATTTGAGTCAAATCTTGCAAGTTAAATCAGAACCACTTCACTGCTGAGACAGCCCAGCAGTGGGAACGTTGATTGTTGTTAGAATGATGATGAAGATCAGTATTTTTTTATTATTATTTATATGCTTGCGTTTGACCGCTATCTCACCTGTTGTTTGACCAATTGACGATGCAGTCGAAGATGTAGCACGCTCGCCTAGAAGGAACCTGTTCACTCTTGTCTTAAAGACACCCAGATTATAGCTATCCGGAAACAGATGCCGGCAGAGAGTTCCACTCCAAAAAAAAGACGTGTGGCACTCGGAGACTGCCGCGGTAAAGCTATTGCATAGCATTCGGAGTGGGGAGTGGGGAGTGTTAGGTTATTTTCGTTACGGAATTTCTGGATTCGGTCTCCACGCTCAAGGCCCGCGATAGAAGCTATGCAATAGCTTAATAAAGAAATAAAGAAAGCCAGTCTTCGAAAGCGTCACCTGTTTACCAAAAAGGATCCTAATGCAAGAACAAAACCGCTAAACTCAGTGACAAATTGACAGCTCATATTTCAATGGAATTTCATCGTAGCTTATGACACTAAGAACGGAAAATCGTTTGAAATGATCCTATCAAGGTCGGATAGGGGATCGGACAGTAATCGAGAAAAAATCTAAAATGTAGTTAGAACGAATGTTCGTCGAACCAGAAAGATCATTCAATCAATATTTTTGTGAAATAATAATGATTTATATTTTTAAATCAATAAATAATCCTGACATTTTTAATCTGTTCTTCATCTCAAACGAAACAACAATCAAAGCGCATGACGTCATTTGTAGGCAAATGCGTGAGTCAAGCTTGTGTTTATTTTACGTTTTGCTTTTCATAAAATGTATTTTTGCTAATTTTTTCGTTCCATTACTAAAATATAGTCCCCAAACTTCACAAAACGTATTAGAATCTCTTTGCAAGTTTTATTTCGAAGAGTTTGTCGTCTTCTACCTACACATGACGTCACAATTTTTGAGGTGACTGTTTGCTCGGCAATATTTGAAACATAACATTTAAACAAAGTTTTAGGTACTTTTAGAGCGTTATTTAATTAAAATAATACTTTTCATGGCTATATATACTCATTGTAGTTAATTTAAAATACTTTTTGAAAAGTTGTCCGATCCCCTATTATTTATACAAGGAGTGAATCGTATGAACAGCTGTTTTACTAAACGTTTTCTGATAAGAATCCTACTAATATAATAAACTCGGAAGTTTTGAGGATTGATGGAGGCATGGATTGAAACTATTGAACAGATTAGGGAATTTTGGAGCGAGTGTGGCTCAGCGGGAACTCGTGCCTTTCGATCCGATATTCGAATCCCGACTCGACCCTGCACCAATGACGCTCGCACTAAAAACGGTGAAGGAAAACACCGTGATGAAACCCGCTTACGCGCTTTGGAGTGGTAGGCTCTGGCCGTGGTTGTAATACCACCCACCGAACAAATCCATGCCGTCAAGCGACCTAGTCGTGTTTCGGGATGATGTTCGATGAACCATCGGGGAGAAGGGTCTGAGCAGCCGCTCTCTCTAGATCTATGTGCTCCATCTTAGGCCACATCATCGCTTCACATCAGGCGAGATAGTGGCCAAACATAGATCTATTAAATATATATTTCTATATACATATTTCTTTATATAATAATATATATTTCTTTAGTGTCATTTTTATCTGGGACATTAAACAAGTCGTGATAATGATGTAGCCCTTAATAGAAGCAAGGTCGAAATCGGGTATTTACTAATTGCATACCAGCGGCTAAAGCTATTAAACACTGTGTCAGTGATAAGGTTTTGGAGTAATTTTAACTTGTTAGAATATTTACCGTACCGCTTTTATTCAGCCGCCAAGCAGTAGTGCGCAAGCGTTACTGTGTTCCGGTTTGAAGGGCATTGTAGCCAGCGAAATTACTGGGCGTTATGAGACTCAACAGATAATTGTCTCAGAGTGACGAGCGCAGTGCGGCGCCGCGCAGGATTTTACAAAACAAAGTTCTGGATGGTGCTGTCATTGTTATGGGCTGGCGTATTGCTTACCATCAGGCAAACGACCAGCTCGTATCGTCATACAGTTACATAAAACATTACAGATTTTTTTATTATTTTTGTATGTCCAACTAGCTGCGCCCCGCGGTTTCCCGGGATAAAAAGAGGCCGGGGATAAAAAAAATAGGATAAAATCCAGGGTTTAAGCTATCTCCATTCTGAATTTCACTCAAATTCGTTTAGCCGTTACAGCGTGAAGAAGTAACAAACACTCTAACACAAACGGTCATAGGTTTCGACAAGCAAGTCGTTCGCCTGATGGTAAGCGCCACGCCTGCCCATAACAGTCGCAGTGCCACCCAGAACTTTTAATACCTTAAAAAGCAATGTGTAACAGTGCATTGCGCTCATCACCCCGAAACATCACATATTAAGTCTCATAATGCCCAGTAATTTCGCTGGCTACAATGTCTTTCAAACCGGAACACAGTAATGCTTGCTTACCACTGCTTGGCGGCAAAATAACTGGCAAAACGGTGGTACCTACCCAGACGGCCTCCCGCATACGAGAGAACTACCACGAGTAAACTGCTCAGACCCGTCTCCCTGATGGTTCACCATCATCCCGAAACACGTCTATGTCGTTTGACGGCATGGCTTTTCAAAGTTCAAAGTTAAAATTTTGTCGTCACAGACGCACTTATGAACGTCAATTATTACAATGACTCTACCACCGTATCGGAAAAAGAACGACTACTCAAGGTACGACAAGAAACTGAGGGGCATTTTTTAGAACTTTAGTTAGAATATCTTTGTTTTTGACAATATTATGTTTCTTTTGTGGCTACTTGGTAGAAGCGGAATTTTTCTTGACTTTGTTCGGTGGGTGAAAATATATTAGATTTACCGCGGTTAGAGCCGACCACTTCCAAAAACATACCTTCTTACGAAGAAAGAACGAAAATAGAATGACTGATACAGAGTACACTGATAATCGTTATCAGTTATTGAAATAGATTATTGACTATTCAATACTTATTACTTCAATGTTTGATTCCTGATATCAATACTCAATACTTTATTGCAAACATTTGTACAAAGTTCTTACTATAGTGGTGAGATTACATATGACCCCGCTAGGGTAGAGCAAATTATAAAAAAAAAAATTTAGAAAAAACAAAAACCGACTTTAATGTATCTTCGAAGTCCAAGGTCAAATATCGATGAAATTTATATGGGACCACTTCGTAGCTATACTGAACCCAACGCAAAAAGAATTTTCCAAATCGGTTCATAAATGACGGAGTGCTGAGGTAACAAACATAAAAAAACAATCGAAAAGAGAACCTTCTCCTTTTTGAAGTCGGTTAATTATAATGGGAGCGGACCGATTTATTGTAAGATTTTATCAGTTATTTACTTATCATCAAGTCATTTAAATTATAATAAAGTTTTTCTATTAGGAATTGTTTTAATTCGCAAAACATCTGACGGACCTACTTATTCTGGACAGTGAATACATCCACTATTCTACTATCTACCTAAACCAGGCCTAGCGCACTCCGCACTGTAGGTACGAAGCTACAAGTACATAGCCGGACACCGACGGCGGGTCGCGCGTCGTTACACGTGCCGCGGCAGAAGAGATAAGAGCGGCGCGATAGAAAGAGACGCGCTCTGTAGGTTAATATGACTGGTAGGTATGCAGCGGTACGCGAGCTGAATTGAATTTTATTGCGTCATAGCAAGAGTCGCTATTTGTTTAAATTTCTTTGCGGAGTGATGCTTCTGTCCCTTAATATTCTGTGCCTAAAATTAAAGGATCCTTCCCAGGACTAAAATTGTCCATCTCAACACAAAAACGATTCTTTACGAACGAAGCGTTTTGGTGCCACGTTCATCTTACGAACAGCCAAGGAGTGGAACGCATTGCCAACGTCTGGGAGTCTTAAAATCGAGAGTGAACAGATATCTTCTAGGTAAGCGTGTTACATCTTAGACCACATCATCGCTTACCATCAGGGCCCTAATTTAAGACAACTTGGCGATTCCTTGCTTCGAAATCACGTCGATCCTTTCATTAATAAGCGTCATAGAGATGTCGTTTATTAATGAAGGAATCGACGTTTCCTCGAAGCTAGGAATCGCCAAGTTGTCATAGTGAATTGGGGCCCAGGTGAGATAGTGGTCAAACGCAAGCCAAAAAAAAAAACCAGTAAAAAAATTAGAAACTGTCTTTTCGAGGTTAATAACTGATTTTTTTGGGGCTACAACGGTCTTTTTTGGGCTTGGAAACGGTTACATATTGTAATACACTTCGCTATTAATAATAACTCCACCACATTTTTTTTAAACCTTTTTTACAAACCCCAATTATTTCAAGACACCGCACTGAATTTCAAAAATCCGCACCGACTTTCAAAACGCACAGATTATCACCGCACTGATTTTCATTCTTTATTTTTGAATTGATTTAGTTTTTATTGCAATTGTTTTATAAAGTTACGACCGACACGTCCGTGCCGCTCAAGGACGCCGGGAAAACTGAGTGAAAAATCATATTGATAACATTGTTATCGGATTGTGTGACGTCACACAGCTTGTAGGGACAGCAGAAAAATGAACTTTTTAAAAGCTAGCGGTTAACAGCCTTTCTAAGAAAATTATATACCTAGCTTCTGTGGTGCAGGGGTTAGCAATATCAGCTCTCTTTATACTTACATACTAAGATGGCGCAAGCGACCCAAACTGAGTCTTGGCCTCCGATAATAAGAGTCTCCACTTGGATTTGTCTTGCGCCACCTCCTTCCATTCCTCGCCGTGGAGTTCGCACAAGTTCCTTACGACCTCATCCTTCCAGCGATACCTAGGACGGCCGACTGGTCGACGACCAGCAGGTAGGTGCCTTTTCCTTTGAAGTTAGGAAGTTTTTGGGAAAATAAAATCTGATATTTTGGATTTATTATTTAAATCGAATCGTAAGCTTTTGAGAAAATTCAAAAAAGCGTTGCCGATGTGAAAATATTTCATACGTTGGTTGAAGCTATGAAAATATTTCATACGTTGGTTGAAGCTAAACTTCAGAGCCTCGAACATCAACGTAAAATTGCTATGTTTAACCGACTTCAAAAAAGGAGAAGGTTCTCTATTCGATTGTTTTTTTTATGTTTGTTACCTCAGAATTCCGTCATTTATGAACCGATTTGGAAAATTATTTGCGTTGGGTTCAGTATAGCTACGAAGTGGTCCCATATAAATTTTATCGATATTTGACCTTGGACTTCGAAGATACATTGAAGTCGGTTTTTTTATAAAACTTATTAAATACATGAATCGATTCATTGAGAACTATTAATAAAAAATGTTTCATATCTTTTCTGCGATATACGAGCGCAAAATGTATTTTTTTTTTGCTGTCCATACTGAATCCTTTATCTACTTTTGTCACGGCATGTTTTGCCTCGCCTATGAGACGACACGCTAATTACACACATACAAACATACATACAATCATGACAACATGAGTTACGACTTGTGGCAGTCTGTTCGTACTAAACGCTTTGGGTCATCCTTTTTAGTGCGAACGTCAATGGAGTGGAATACCTTGCCGCCGTCTGTATTTCCAAATAAATACAATTTGGGTGTGTTAAAATCTAGAGTGAACAAGTATCTACTAGGTAAGCGTGGTACATCTTCGACCGCATCGTCACTTCCCATCAGGTGAGATAGTGGTCAAACGCAGACCCAGTCTGTTGTAAAAAAAGTCTCTACTTTGAGACTTTATTAAACTTGAGTTATATTTTTTTAAGCAAATAAATAATTTTAAAACTAAAGAAAACCGACTTCAAATCTGATGCATCTTTGAAGTCCAAGGTCGAATATCGATGAAATTTATGGGACCATGTAGCTATACCGAACCCAACGCAAAAAGAATTTTCCAAATCGGTTCATAAATGACGGAGTTCTGAGGTAACAAACATAAAAAAAAGAAAAAAAATCCAATCGAACAGAGAACATTCTTCTATTTTAAAGTCGGTTAAAAAGAAATTTAAAAAATCATGGCGGTACGAAGTTCGCCGGATCAGCTAGTTAATCATAAATGGAAGGGCATTTACCCTGCAGTTGGATATAAATGGCTCTCTGCAGCCCTAACCACCGGTAGTTTGGGCCTTTGGGTTTAGGTTTTTTTTATAGCATTTTTGTATAATTATTTTTTATAGAAATGCTTTCAATTAAATATAGATATTTTTCTCTGAAAATATGAGAGGAAAGAAGGCACTGCAGGCCCATGCAGTGGGACAATCACCGCTGACAATAACAACATTTTTCTCCATTAAAACTATCAATCAATCAATCAATCAATCAAAAGTTCTTTATTCAATTTTTTCGTCACAGACGTACTTATGAACGTCAATTATTACAATGGCTCTACCACCGTATCAGAAAAAGAACCACTACTCAGAAGATACGGCAAGAAACTGAGGAGCATATTTTTTAGAACTTTTGTTACAATATTTTATGTTTGTTTTTGACAATATTATGTTTCTTATGTGCCAGTTGGCTACTTGGCAGAAGCGGAATGTTCCATGCATCTTTGTCTTCTATGTAATTACTAACTGCATAGTATGCTTTTTTCATTAGAATATTTTTATATAATTCAAGAATCATAAGTAGTGTGTATGTAGGTACTTACAAAGCCGCTTTTCGCTTTCTCATGGCGGGACATGTTTGTCTTCTTGACATTCAGCTGCACCATTCTGTAACAATGTAAAAACAATTTTTAATTAGCCGCAAAACTTTTTGTTAATAATTAATTGCAAAATTTAAACGATGGCTTCTATAGGGACCTGAAAGTAGACTTCGTTAATAGTGTTATTAAAAAGTTCGCCAAAGCTCATGAACGTAGACTTCACCATCACATGAACGTCGAGGCTATCCAGCTCCTCGACAACACAGACCTAGTGAGAAGACTAAAAAGGACAAAACCTTTTGAGTTAATTTAGTGTAGTGACAGTGTGTCGTAGTAAAGTTAGTGCTACCCGTAAAGAACACAAGAACATAGTGACTTCGCCTTAATAGAGACAATAAGAAAAGTGTTGATGGACATATTCTTAGTTTTACTCTTCTTAGCAGTTTAAGTTAAATTCAAATTACTTATTAGCCTTATTAGGCTAGATTGTAATGTTAATGAAGTGTCATTTTTTGACACGACATTATAAAAAAAAAGCTGCAAAATTTTCTCTATAGTATTATTTAGTATAAAAGTTGTCGTAAGTTTGATTCATTATAAATATTTAATAACACGGCTAGAACTCGCGTAGTTTGTTGAATTAGTCGACCTAGGTTACGAGCAAATCCGATGCTCTTCTTCAGGGCGAGCTTACGCTGCGAGGTCGCAGCAACCAATTGCTCGAAACCTAGGTCGACTAATCCACAAACTACTTGAGTCCTAGCCGTTTTATTAAGTATTTATAATATTTTTATTTATTTCTAGCCTGTGTCAGAGTCTTATTGTTCACTGGTTTTAACCCCCAACGCAAAAAGAAGGGGTGTTAAAAATTTGACCACTATTTGTGTCTGTCTCTGGCACCATAGCTCTAACATAGGTGAACCTATTTAGATGCTGTTTTTATAATTTGAAAGCAGGTTTTGTAGCGGTGGTACTTAGAAATGTTTTATCATATTCGGTATAGCCATTTTTACTTTTTATAACTTTTTTTGTAGATGGTGTTTAAATTTTTGTTTACTGAAATTTATTTAATAAATCTTTTCAATATAAAAAATAAATAAATATGCCCAACGATTCTGGCCCTTAACTAGGATTTCCTGTATCTAGGGAACCAGGAACTACGAGGACCATGGTCCCACAACACCCATATGACTAAAGTTTACAGTAATAAACTTGTCAGACATTACTGTAAATAATTTAGATCAACAATTGAGAATATTTATAGTAGTATTACCTAATGTCACTGCAGGAAGATGTTAGTTAGAAATATTCCTCATTCTTTTTAGTGTTTCCTCAATTGCTAAACATGAGAATGATCATAAACAAAAACTTTAAAATGTTGCAATATTTGTATAACAACAGAAGACATGTGTTGTTTACTATACAGTTAGCGCAGTGGAAGGCTCAACAACACACATTTAGGTCATTCAATCGAAAATCTCTCACGAAAAGTATGTAAAAAGAGTATTTTTGACATCTTTCCTAAGAAAGTTTATAGCGCTTCTATTCTCATTCTATTGCTTAAAAACGTTAAAGTAAACAGTTAATCATGTCGCAGCGCGGATTTAATATCGTATAACAACCTCGCCCGCGCAACAAAGCGCGTTTTTCTATCATAAAAATGCAAAAACATGACGGAAGATCTCAACTACCTAGTCTCCTCATAACCTAGTTTTAATAACGAAAACACCCGTACAATCAGGCAGAACTTTGGAGATAAGATAGGAAATGTATTTTACCACTAAATAAACGTAGATTTAACACAAAACAATATCACAAACATCACTTTTTTGATAAAAACATGAAAGATAACACAAACAAGAAACTACACCACACATATGCAATACATTAGTGATGGGAAATCACGTCTCAATCGAGATTTGACTTTGACCGTTACGTAGGGATGCGACATTCTCGATTCGTGTTGTAATTTAAAAAAGTGACATCTACTTTATCTAGTTTGAACTAAAGCATTTTTTTGGTTTACTTAGCAGGTTGTAGAGGGCACTAGTTTCGTGAAAGAGAAAGTGTTTTTACTATTTCATTATTTATTATAAATTAAAATATAATTCGGCCCTTTCAATATAAAAAAATGTTATAAGTTAAGCTTTCTTTAGAAGTTGACTTTTTTATGTGCAATATTTTAGCACTGGCTGCACTCAACTTCTACCTCCGAATTCAAATTCTACTTCTTCCATCCCAATCGCTCTTCTTTTGTATTTTATTCATTTTCAACCTGACAAAAAACTGTCAGCACAGAATTTTCTATTCCCATAGCCCATTTTTTTATTTTCCATATATACATTTCAAAGGCCAAAATTTAAACGTTTTCAACATGGAAAAAGAGCAACCGAAAAAATGTTTTTGCGCACGATGTTTCATGCCTATAGATGAGGAAGATAAAGTTGATATAGACGGACAGAACTTCCATAAGATTTGTGGCATGTGCTGTGAGTATGAATAAAAAATATTAAATTTTCCACTAGTCTTAGACATCGTTATAATAACCTTTGTAGCTTTTTCAACGTGTATGTAACGCGTAGGTACTTCGTAAGGATTTTAATCGGTCGCAGCGGATTTCTAATCTCTACGTTAATGTAACCATATATCAATCATCATACATCATTGATTAGTACCCACCATTATTCGTTCATTAGTTCCTTCATTCATTCATTCATTCATTCATTCATTCTTTCATTCAATCGTTCATTCATTCATAGGACAGCGTAACCGGGCCAGTAAAAAAAAATAAAAAATTCCTCGTGTCAATGGCTCAATGGCTCAACACTCGACGTGCTGTTCGCTCATATCGTCGCACCAACTAAAATCTTTGACTGTACCATAGACCCGCCTTTGTATCTCTATTACCATCAGTGGTACTAGTGACTAATAGAGATCAACTGTACAATTAAACAATAGCAATCGTATTATTTATAAACTTCAGCAACCACTCGAATGTAAAAAAGTTGCAGTACTTCAAAATTCAAATTCAAAATTAAACTATTAGCTTAAAAGTGAGCGAGCATGGCTCAGTGTGAGCACGTACTACTTTCGATCCGATATTCGTTCGAATCTCACTGGCCTTGCACCACTGGCTTTAAGTTATGTGCGGATTTAACACTCGCTATAAAAACAATGAAGGAAAACGTGAGGAACCCGGCATGTCCAAGATATCACAAATTTCAAGGACATGTGATATCATCCAACCCGCACTGGGTCAGCGTGGTGGATTAAGGCCCATACTCTATGAGGGAGTGCCCGAGTACCAGCAGTGGGAACGTAATGGGCCGATGTTGATATAAAAATTACATTATTTCCAGGTGTCTGCCGAACCGTGCCCACATCGATCAAGATGTTCTACGGCCACGTGTTCTGCAACGATTGCTTCAAGACGCACGTGCTAGGGCGGTTCAAGAATGAAGCCCCGCGGATGCACTCGACCAGCTGGTGGACGCAATGGGCGCCGGGGGCGAAGCCCCAGTGCGATAATGATAAGGATGGTGAGTGTAGCGCCATCTAGTAGCCAGTAACTTCAAGGTCAACCAGCGGATGACGGGCGCCGAAGCTTTTTGAAAATGTTCCTTTTTAACCACCTACGCAAAACATCAGTAGGATATTAGTAGGGTTTTTACAAGCATCTATTTAACTTGCAATATTTGTTTGTTTGGGTGAAATCTTGGAAGTTGAATCAGAAACACTCCTTTTATCCTATGAAGTTGAAATTTCGCATACTTGTCGAAGTCCAATGACAATGCAATATTATGGTGACAGCTAGCTGATCTGATGGAGACAGAAGGTAGGCAAAGGAGCTCGCGGTTCTAATTAAGAATAAGTTAAAAGCTTGTCTTGAAAATATATTTTTCAAGACAAGCTTTTAACTTATTCTTAACTTAGCTTACTTAACTAGCTTTTAAAAAAAAATCTAGTTTAACTACATACATCATTTCATGTTTAGAGTCGAAGCCCTGCCCGGATCGTCCGGAGGAGCCCTGCAAGAAGTTCATCTGCTCGCGCTGCCTGCAGGCTGTGGGGGAAAGTGAGAAGGTGGACATCGGGGGCCAGCACTTCCATCCTCAGTGCGCTAAATGCTGTGAGTTGACTTTTCTTGGTCGTTAAACCTTCTTCAGACAGTCCCCTACCTTTTTTATGAAATTGAGACGAGCACGTCGTTCGCCTGATGATAAGCGCCACGCCTGCACATAACAAGTGTCGTAAAGTACGAGATATTAATAGTCCTTTAGGGTCGGCAACGCATCAGCAATGCCTGTTTACGTTTCCCCCTAACAATTGCAGTGCCACCCAGAACTTTTAATATCATAAAAAACACTGTGTAGGACTGCATTGCGCTCATCACCCCGAGAAATCAGATAGTCCCATATGTCCAGTAATTTCGCTGGCTACAATGCCATTTAAACCAGAACACAGAAATGCTTGCACACTACTACTTGGTGGTAGAATAACTGGCAAAGCTGTGGTACCCACCCCAGATGGCCTCTCGCATAAGAGACCCACCACAATTAGTAAAATATTTTGTTGTAATTAATTAAAAAATTTGTACATTGCCGCGCCGTCTACATATTCTTCCGATACTGTGTGTTATTGTCTATTTCTGTAAATTGGTTTACAATAGAGTTTTTTTAATATTATATTTGTCTCCAATTCATGCTAAGTGTGCCGCCTGGTCTCTCCCCAGATTTCTGCCAAACTGTACCTACGAATAACCTCAAGATCTACTACGGGCAAGTGTTCTGCGAGGAATGCTTCCAGCGGCATGTTCTCAACCGCAACCGCGACAACCCGTCCGAGTTCTTCAAGACCTGCTTCGAGCAGTGGCAGAACGTCCAGTTTGCTGAGAACATGAGGCACTTCATGGGCTGCAATAACAACAAGGAGGGAAGTCCGCCGTTTGTGTTTTGTCGGTGCACTGGGCCGAACGAGTGGGGAGCGCAGCCTGATGCCAGGAAATGTGAGCATACCCTCTTTTCTACCTTTTTTTTTCTAGTTGTAGGCTTGCGTTTCACCATCTCACCTGATGGTAAGCGCTGATGTAACACGCTCACCTAAAAGATACTGTTCACTCTCGATTTGAAGACTCCCTTGTCTTCATCATCACCATGAACCATTTGTAAATGGGACGATTTGCGAGAAAAACCGTTTTCAAATATGACCGTTTGAGAATGACACCTTGTGCGAATGGGACCATTTGTAAATGGGACTGTTTGCGAATAGCACCATTTGCGAAGGGGACTATTTGCGAAATAGACTGGTTGAGTCCTTGCCTAGTTTTCCAATGCGACTCGTTGCCAGTAATCCACTTCCAATCTATAATTCTTGATATTTTTGAACTCTAGGACATAGCTAACAGAACCTTTTGTCCATAGGTGCGTAAAACTTCAAAAATTTTCGCAGCTGTTACCCCTTGCAACGCGTCCATCCCAGAAGAGGCAACGTTCGACGATCTCTCCTACGAGAATAGGACGGATTGCTCCGACGTGAACGAGTCTTGCCCCGCCGGGGACGGGCCCGTTGTCCCAGCTGCCGAAAAAATCGAAAAACTGACGAAATACCTTCACGAAGTACCCTCTAAGACAAAATCTGGGAAAAAATGGAAAAATTTCGTCGAATCTGACAAAATTTCGCTCGCGTCCTTCGGATGGGTCGATCTACAAGAGCGCAAAGTGAACTTGCAGTTTGATTGTCCTAAATGTTTGTGGCAGTGTGGAACGATTTACGTACAAAGTGAGTTGTTGCAAAATCAAGTTGGTTGTGGACAGATTTATTAATAAAATGTCTTGTCGATTTTACTTACAAATTTTATTTATATTGGTAGGTATATGCACCTACATACTGTTTTAAAGTAGCTTAGGTCTATCTAAATTCTAACTAGTTAGAGCACAGACAATGTCATGAAATAGGGAGAATCCGCTCTTTCCTCGTGGTCATACTTGTATGACAAAATAGTATGACCTCGAGGATATACATGTCATGAGGATATACATGTCCTCGTGGTCATACTGGTATGACAAAATATGACCATGAGGGAACAGCGAATGACCTAAATATCTTTAAATACAGGAGTACTGTTCTGGGCACTATTTGGCACTATTACGGCACTGTTGGGATACTTAAAACCACCAAATTCGTTGGTGAGTCCGCCAACTATACGTACACGCTATTTCATCATACCAGTATGAATCAGCTAAAACGTAGTATTAATCAACAATATATTTTTGAAAAAAAAACAAAATTCCTCAATGTATCTTTGAAGTTCAAAGTCCAAATATCGATGTAATTTATATGGGACCACTGCGTAACTATACTGAACCCAACGCAAAAAAAAACCAAATCTGTTCATAAATGACGGAGTTTTGAGGTAACAAAAAACTATCGAACAGAGAACCTCCTCCTTTTTGAAGTTGGTTAAAAAAGCCATAATATATGGTACTCTATTTTTTTTTTCATTCAAAACTTTACAATTTAATAATTCGAAAATAAAAGTGCACTGTTAGTTCAAAGTAGATCCAGATTGAGCAGTTTCTTGCACGAACTCGTCCGAAGTTGTCTTCTTCGCGCTACCAGATGGCGCTGACCAGATGTACTTGTGAAAACACTTGATGCAAAACGAGTGGCCGTAATAAGATCTCGAATGCTGGGGAACATTGTGGCAAATACCTAAAACATGAAAAAATATTGTCATTCGTTCAGATTACTGAATGAAATGAATGTTCATTTATTTATTTCTGGCAATATAAGGGATAATTAACAAAAGCCCATAGAATATACCTTACAGACTAACATATATGACAAAAATAAAATACAATGACTATTTCTACACAAAACAAAAGGAATTATTATTTTTGCCTACTATCACTATAACGGCGGCAGACTAGTATGACGAGAGGGGCAGGTCGTCGTTGTTTTGCCTACCAGATGGTCAGTAACACAGATCAATGGGTCCCGAAATCAAAAAGAATGTTCTAATACTTTTCAGCAAAGAGATTTGCTCTAAAGCCCCAAGTTTAGGTTTTATTTAATGAAACTGAATAAACATTTTTGAACTGCAAACGAAATTTTCGTTGTTTTTGTCAAAGCCCGCGGCCGCACCCCAAGGTCAAAAACTTGGATGTTTAATAAGGGATTCTACCAGTATAACACATCCAAAAATGGCAGGTACCCGGCAATGTAGGTATAGGTACCCTTATTTCATACAGATTTACTGGAATCAGGCGTGACTTAGCGGAAATTAATGAAATGAAATAACTCTTTATTGAAAAACAAACAGATAATTAAAAACGTAAAAATAACAGCTTATTTATAGTGTAACAATTGGCGGTCTTATCGCTAAAAGCGATACGACCGAATCTCTTCCAGACAACCGTGCAGAAAGAGGAATTACGCAAAAATAATTTACTGGATTCATTGATAATCATTCATTCATTGATATGATATTTGATTCTCTATGTAGGTATTTTTATTTTAAATCTGAGTTATATTTCTCAAGTTGTAACTTTCTCACATTCTTATATTAGGTACACTACTAATATTATAAAAGCGAAAGTTTGTGAGTGAAAGAGTGAGTAAATGAGTATGTATGGTTGTAACTTCACGCTCCGGCTCAATCGACTTGAGTGAAATTCGAAATGGAGATAGCTTATACCACGGAATACTAAGGGACAGAAGCATCACTCCGCAAAAAAATTAACTAGGGCCCCAACTAAACTATTTAAAATCGTTTGTTCCGTATTCGTCGCGTTCTCTGGTTTATTTTTATTCCGAATGTGGGAGAAATTTTCACTAGTTCAATTTATTTTTTGTAAGTCGGAGCACAGGTCAGAGTCAGAGGGGCCCTCTGGGCTTGTGGGGCCCCGGGGCAATGTCCCGTCTAGCCTTCCGGTAGCTACGCCACTGCATAGTTATTAGGTAGGTTTATATCTTACAACAAGTTCCAATCGAAGTTTTGTGAACATGATTGTCTGCAGGTTTTCCATCAAATTCACTTTTGTGAATTTTGTGTTTGTTCTCACGGGGACTGGATACTTCCATATTAAGTAAATTTTGCTTTTTAATAATTTTATTGAAATTTATTTATTTTTTGAACGTATCATTTCTCACCTGTTTCTCACTGACAAACTGATTACAATTTTTATCTAGGAAACTGATGTCACTCACTTAAGTCACTATTTTTATTATTTTATACATTGAGGCAAGACCTCAATGCATTGAGGTCATTGAGGTCTTAGTGTCATTCCTCAATGATTGAGGTAATGATTTTATTCAAAATCAAAGAGTTATACCAGCTATTATACCAGCTGCCAGTTTCCAGACCAGAATCATAGTCAAGACAGCACAGTAGACTACTGTGCTATGCCAAAATTATGCCAAACAAAACCCATGCATATCCTAACTACCAATAAAAGTCATAATAACTAAACTAAACTAAACTAAACTACACAACTAGGTAAATAAACTAACTAAATACATAAATAAATAATAATTTATATGAAGAAAAAATTAATTTCTATTCCTGGGAGTAGGTATATTTATACCTATTTGAGACTCTGTAGAGGCATCGTTGAAGACATTACAAAACACATTACAAAAACAAGTAGAGACCTCCTTTTCAAGTTGAACCAACCAAGGTACCAAATACCAGACGTAGATAAAGCCTCGATCAAGAACTCGATCGAAACTTAGACTCTGGCAGAGGCAAAAGAAGTGCAAAGCCAACTCCTACAAAAAAAAAACATACCAAATGTCAAAGTGAATTGAGCTTTTTTTTCCAAACAAGTGTTTTTTTTTTTTTTTTTTTTCTCCTCTTTCTGAGGAGTTTGGCGTCGCACGTTGTGCATTTGCCAGCGTCTTGTTTTTGTTTTTTTCGTTGATTTTCTAATTTTCTTCTTTCTTTAGGATTAAATTTATCTTCTTTTTAGGATGTAGTTTTTCTTTTTAATATTTTATAAAACGGGGAAACAGGATAAATTGGTAAAAAATCGGATCGAACGGATATAAGGATAGGGTCAGAGGAGTAATTTGGAAGGAAATGGTATAAAAATAGGAAAAATGATCAAATTAAATATTGGTTAAGTTTATTTTTTTTATAATTTTATGTCATTAGCTTCAATAAATGAAGCTATGACTTTGTAAATAGGTATAGAATTAGATAGAAGTAAACATATAATATTGGTTGGCAAGGGAACTTTAAGTTCTATAAGATCTTGGTATATTTGAGAATAATCATATCGTGGGCAGTTAAGAAGAATATGGTTGGTATCACCTATATCCTCCCCGCATTCACAAAGGTCCGAGTCAATTATGCGAAGCCGAGCAAGATGCGCTGGACTACACATGTGCCCCAATCTCATTCGTATAAGTACAGATGTAGCTCTTTTGCTCAGTTTAGTTCTGAAATACCAGGGTTTGATAGGAATATTGGGTTGAACAAACAAGTGTTATTTCTAGTGATCATGTGTAATATCGGTGGAATATTAACATTGAGGAATGACACTACCTCAATGAATATTAACCATTATGTGTTCGTAAACGTGCACGAGTATAGGCAAATGAAATAAAATGGTGATTTATTTAAGTATTTGATTTAGTACGATTGTTCTTATTATTTATATACATTTATATATTATAAACATTAATACACAACAAAAAGGAATATTAAACTATTAAACAAAAACTACGTCAGACATGGCGGTATGGTCCTAGAGACTTTAGCTTGCACTAAATGAATTAAAAAAAAAATATTGACATTGACAGTGACAGAACGTACTGACAACAATCCATTGTCCATTCCAAACAATTTTTATAATTTTCAGGCGTGGCTTTTAACGTTGACCCAAGCTAGTATTGTGTTTTTCAACAGAATTATTCATTCCCCAAAACGATTAAATTGTTACAGCACACATAATATGGGCCAGAAATGGGCCTAAAAGCTATATAAATCGTGGTATATTTGACTGTTGTCTGAGTAGGGCGTTACCTTCCAACTAGAAGTTTTGATACAAAATACAAACATGTACGGACGAAAAACGCCGTCGACTTACCGGTCAACGCCTTCTGTGTATTCCCATTACACTGGAAAGTAAGAATTTGAGCTTTTTTTCATACAGAAATTGAGTCATCCACTCGTCCCGTAGCTAAGTTTCACTTAATAACAACTGTGTTAAGTGCTATATATTTTTCTTTTCATTTAAAATCAAGTGAAATATCTTTTTAAAAGTTATTTCACTTAAAATTCAAGTGATAACAATACTACAGCAACTTCATAACATTGAATAATTTATTAAGTTAAAACTTAGATTTAATTTGTAAATTTTTATAAATTAATTCCTGACCCTACAACCAAATTGCAGATCATCACAGAACCTCCGTTCGTCCAAGTCCGTGCGTTCGCTGCGTGTGCCGTGGTACCAGAAGCCGATCCTCCATGATGCCATTGTTCTGGACTTGCAGAGAGGATCTCTTCTTACTGGGTTTCTGTCACTTGTGAGCATTAATTATTAAATATTTAGTAAAAAATCTGGATTTGTAGCATTACAGATATCTTTACATCTAGTGACCCAACCAGGGTCCTGGCAAAAAAAACCTGCTTTTTAAAGACATACCTTATAGACTTAACACTACATTAGTTGCGCAATCTACTATGATAGATTGAGGGTAATGACTTGCGTGCCATTCGTGCACGCCTTAACCCCTCCACCTGCGCGTCCAGACGTCCGCGCGACAAAATAACGCAGCAAATCAGTGCAGTTCCAGCTTTTAACGCCGTTGCGCGTTCCTGTAATTTCGCACCAAAAATCCGATTCTACCAGAGTAGTATGTGCGACTTTTCATGAAACAATACGTGAGTAAACTATTTTCCCTTCGTTATGTTATGATATAAATTGAGTAATTTGTTAGGTTTTTTAATGTATTTTGCATTCAACTGAATCTTTGTTTTCTTATTATAGTTTAAAACGTGCGAGATGGTTCAGAAGAACTTATTTTACGCTGGTTAGAAGAAAATTAATATGACGAAGTTATCCAACTTGAATCGGAGAATAAAGAAAAGTCCCCAATGTCAATGAATTTGGAACCAAGCCAGATGCGTGAGAAGGACCTGAGCGATACTTCTACATCTTCTGAAGATGATGAAGTTCTTTCGGAACTCACACGGCGAAACAGAATAGAGCAGGAGGAAAGTAGGCAAATGCAAGAAGTGCGCGAAATCTGTCAACCAAAGAATGGGGCAATCGCTGTTCAAAGTGGGTATGTCCCGATCATCAAGTTGTGATGTGTATTGAATGTGCCGAAGACAAAGAAGAAACTGACTGAGAGTTGATTAAGATGTTTTTTTTCTGAGCTGATCTCAAATGGTGCAATCATGTTGATTTAAAACTGATTTTAATTAATGTTGTTTTGGCTAAGTATATACTATAATAGTTGAGATTTTTTGTGATATTTCTATTTTGTAATACATTGGTTTCTATATACTACGTCTTTTATTCTAAAAGTCCATTAATACATATAAAAAAGTCAATTTAAGTTTCTCTACTATAGCAGTACATGCAACTAAAAAGGTAAAAAGGGGTGCGACTAACCTAGTGTTAAACTGCTTTAGACCCAGGCTGCGGTTACTGTTTAATTATTTATTTAATTTGATTAATCAGTTCGGATACACCAGTTACACCAATCAATAAAACCTATACAATAGGAGCAATTGAATTAGATTACATAATATTCAAAATAAAATTAATAATAATCAACGTAATACATAGTCCAAATACATAATAATTATAAAAGTCAATATTATGCACTAAATTAATAATCAATAAATTAAATGTCAAGTTTAATTACAGCTAATAGTTCAAAATCAAAAAAAGCGTGCGGTTCGCGCGATTTACGAGTTGGGTCCACGTGACTCGTTAAGGGATTTTTTTAAGCAAGTTAATATATTAACTTTACCTTCTTTATATATTTATGAAAATATAATGCATGTTCGCAAAAACTTCCAAAAATTCAAAGTAAATAGTGACCATCATAACATTAACACTAGAAATAAGGATAGGATTGTTGTACCTAGGTATAGACTGACTAAAACGAATAAGTCCTTTATGGGCAACTGCATACGTTTTTATAATAAAATTCCAAAGTGTATAACGGAGCTTTTTTCCTTTATCTTTCCTTTATCTTTAGCTCACAGAAAGTAAATTCAAATTACGCGTTAAGAATGTTCTAATGAGAAAAGCATACTACACTGTTCGTAATTACATAGAAGACAAAGATGCTTGGAACATTCCACTTCTGCAAAGTAACCAACTGGTACATAAGAAACATAACATTGTAAAAACCCAAAAAATTGTAACAAAATCTCTAAAAAAAAATGCCCCTCAGTTTCTTGCCGTATCTTCTGAGTAGTGGTTCTTTTTCCGATACGGTGGTAGAGTCATTGTGATAATTTGACGTTCATAAGTGCGTCTGTGATGCCAAAATGATTAAAGAGATTTTGTTTTTTTTTTATTTTGAATCCTCATAAATAGAAAATTCAAAAATTATAAATTGAACACCGCTTGTTGCATTATTTGGCATCTCTTCTACAATATTATTAATAAAGTTCGTTCTATTTTCGCTGATAATTAACTTATTCGCTAGAAGAAAAAGTAATGGTACGGTGGAGTCTGATGAACATAATGTACCAATTTAAACTAAGTACTTGAACTGTAGATGTTGTATAAATAAAGAATTTTGTTATTTTTTTAATATCTTCCACTTTTAAACGTCTTACGAGTGACATGCATGTTTTTGATTGCTTCTTAACAAAAAGAATTTTTGTTTATGTAACTGAATGATGAGACGAGCTGGTTGCTTGATGGTAAGCATTATGCCAGCCCTTAACAATAACAGCACCACGAGGAACTTCGTTTGCAAATCCTGCATGGTGCTGCACTGCGCTCGTCACCCAGGCACAATTAGCTGTTAAGTCCAATGCCCAGGCATTATGCGGCTACTTAGCGAAATTACTAGTAATTTTGCTGGCTAATTTCACGTTTTCCTCCCGAAGAATTATCAAATATTGAATATGCCAGCATATATATAATCCGAAGAATTATCAAATAAATAATTATGGGTGACATATTTCATGTAAATTTAAGTTATATATTACTAATAATATAAAATTAAATTTAAATTGTAACTTTATTTTTATTATAATTATTATGACTTGCCTTGTATAACGGACTTAGTTATATGGCCAATAAAGAATTCTATTCTATTCTATTCAAACAGTTAAATATTTTTAATAAAACAATTAAATTAACTACAATGAATATATATAGCCATGAAAAGTACTATTTTAATTAAATAACGCTCTTAAAGTACCTAAAACTATGTTTAAATATTATGTTTCAAATATTGCCGCGCAAAAGGTCACCTCAAAACTTGTGATGTCATATGTAGGTAGAAAACGACAAACTCTTCGAAATAAAACTTGCAAAGAGATTCTAATACGTTTTGTGAAGTTTGGGGACTATATTGTAGTAATGGAACAAAAAAATTAGCAAAAATACATTTTATGAAAAGCAAAAACGTAAAATAAACACAAGCTTGACTCACTGCATTTGCCTACAAATGACGTCATGCGCTGTGATTGTTGTTTCGTTTGAGATGAAGAACAGATTAAAAATGTCAGAATTATTTATTGATTTAAAAATATAAATCATTATTATTTCAGTTAAATATTTTTAATAAAACAAATAATTAGCAAAAATGCAAGCAGGTAAATAAGTTTAGTTTTATTATTCCACTTTCAGGTAGTTTCTCTCTTCACATTTGCACAGAGCGTGTTTGATGTATATTGCCTATACATGGCTGCTCCAGGATCTTCGCACACCGGATATTACGTCATCAGCTATCAATTTGTATACGTTGGAAGTCCCCCAGGTAAGAATAATTAATTTATTTCATTAAAAAAATAAAAATATCATAATAAATTAACTTTGTAAGTTAATCCTACGAGGGTACTAGCTATATTTGCATAAAAGTATTCAATTATTCTCTATTATATGCATTTGAAAAATATTCTAATGAAAAACGCATACTATACAGTTAGTAATTACATAGAAGACAAAGATGCATGGAACATTCCGCTTCTGCCAAGTAGCCAACTGGCACATAAGAAACAATATTGTCAAGAAATATTGTAACAAAAGTTCTAAAAAATATGCCCCTCAGTTTCTTGCCGTATCTTCTGAGTAGTGATTCTTTTTCCGATACGGTGGTAGTCATTGTAATAATTGACGTTCATAAGTGCGTCTGTGACGACAAAATTAAAATAATGAACCTTTGAATTTGAATTGAAAAAGAGAAAACCCTTTAAGAAAGAATAAAAAAAATTAAGGTTTCGCCTCTTCTTCCCTTTGGGGGTGAGGGGTTAGAAAGTTGCTAAAAAACATCACGTGATTAATGAAGGGCCCCTTATCTCCCTTTTACTTTCAGTTCGGAACGTGCTCATAGTATTTGCACTCTTCTCCTGGCTTGGATCTGTTGCCGTGCTCTTCACAAGCATCATACTTATAAATGCTTTGAGAAAGGTAATTATGATATTTTTATTCAATTTTAAAAGTAAAAAAACCCTTTTCTGACCAGCTAGAAACATTTGTCAAGAATATAATTAGGCGGGTTCACACCGATCCACGATCAAACATTTACTTCGTTTGGTTCGTCGTCACAGATTACTTACTAGTCACTACGTGACGTCTCTTTTGTCGTTTGTATCGCGCGAGTCGCGTCCACATCGACCGCGCGTTTGGATCGTGATTCAACCGCGCGAGTTGGAACGGACGTGGATCGGCCGGTGTGAACCCTGCTATTAGATGTAGCCTAAAATTGGAGCAGTACAAATTGTTTTTAGAAAAAAATGTATAATATAATTAGAGTACCACAAACATGTTTTATCCGGTAACCAATACAGCCCCCCTACCCATATGTCCCTCAAGCGCCAATCGTATATCGTGTTGAGCTCAGATTAAGGTATAGCTTCACTGCGACTAATAAGATACGGTCTAATTATTGTCGATTCAGATAAGAAATCGAATTAATCTCATTCATTTATAGATACCAAAATACGATAACTACGAGTACAAGTTAAGATAAAGTTAATGGGACAATATATGGCATCATAAGACATTGTCGCAGTGAATCTACAACTTATCTGAGCTCAACATGATACGATTGGCGTTTAAGGGACATATGGGTACGGGGGCTGGAACTAACTTTGGTGTAGTGGTTGGACAGGTTCGCTCAAATCTCATACACTATCGAGGTTGCGGGTTATATCCCCGCGATGGGACAAATGTTTGTGCACAGAAAAAAAACGCAAGCATCTGTTTGGTGTCTGCATGTTGCGGGACCATGGTCTTCATAGTTCCTGGTTCCCTAGATACATACAATCCTAGTTAGGGGCCTGGAAAAATAAAATTCATCCACATTCACTCATCCTTGTGTAACTCGTACTGTTATTAATAACACTTATTATTAACGGGGTTGGTGCCATCTTTGCCTTGATCTAGATCTAGTCGCTGCGTATTTAATCTTTTATCTAACTTTATTATTCGTCGTCGCCGCCACAAGTTTGCCCTGCTTTAAGTCTCGTCTAAAACGCTGGCTTGTTCACCAGACGTTCTACAGTTACGATGTCTTAATGTATAAGGGTTAATGCATACTTTAATAACATTTCTACATTAATTATTATCATTATTTTACACTATAATTGTATTTATTTTTATTTTACAATTTATATATGTGACATCTTATTATTTACTATTTAATTAATGTGTATTAATAATCTAAATATTGGCATGTAAATTGGCCTTATGAAATAAAATTATGTTTATTATTATTTAAAAAAAAAATTATTTATACTAAGCTTCACAAACAAACCGGTAGATACACAATCCAATAAACTATTTGTGATGGATTAGAGTGGAATAGACCGGGAAATCGATGTATCTTAGCGCCATCTAGTTCAAGGCAATAACAACTCCAACATATTTAGCGCACGATTTTATGCTTGTTTCATTTGTGTTAAAATCTTAGATGTTTTTCTAATTCTCACTTAACATTTCATTAATTCACCATGCTATCATCCCGTAGTATGTCGCAGTGGGCAAAAACAAGGTATTTATCACTATTTCATCAACATCATCAGCATCACCAGCAGCGCGATCATGTATCTTTTATTTCAATCAATTTCAATAATAATAATAAGAAACCAGTTTCGATGATGGTTTAACGTCAACGAAAGCTCAATTGCAATAAAAATAAGTTTTGATAAACAAAGTTTGTATTGATATATAAACCATAGACAAGAGCCTACACAATAAAATTGAATAGATTCATAGCACAATCTCGCTTTGTAAATTTGTCGGGTAATCGATAGAAGCACATTGAAATCGAGACATAAAAAGCTACATGATCGCATTTTATCGATTGAAATAAATTTCTATTGCACGTTAGTCCGCAACATGCGATGTTCGCAACAGACTTACGTGATCGCCCTGCTGGTCATTACGTTCACACACGTATTAGAAAGATAGGTTATATTCCACCAATCATGCCCGTATTTGCGACTTGATTCATACCTTGATTGATGGAAATTATACTTTTCATAGTTGCAGTTTGTGAGGTGTCTGTCATTTATAATAATCCGAATCATTTATTCATTGCAAATGAGTATATTGGTCTCGTTGTCAAAATATTTGTAACAGGGCATGCGATTAGACAGAAGAAATAATAAAAAAAGTAGCCAAAAAGTCGTCAATATTTGAACCTTATAAGCGAAATCGAAAACCAAAGTAATATTATTATTGAATTCTTTATTTCAGACTATAAATCCATAAAACTGTTAGTAGACACAGCACACATTCTTAAAAACTATGTTAGTACACAAAATTATATATAAAATAAACACGAAAGATAAAATCACATCATAAAATTGTTGAGACACCAGCATAGCCACAGGCGTTAGTATAGCTAGCCAGTGTACTTGTAGTAGGTCTCTCGTATGCGGGAGGCCTTCTGGGTAGGTACCACAGCTTTGCCAGTTATTCTGCCGCCAAGCAGTAGTGCGCAAGCATTACTGTGTTCCGGTTTGAAGGGCATTGTAGCCAGCGAAATTACTGGGCATATGAGACTTAATATCTGATGTCTTGGGGTGATGAGCGCAATGCATTGCTTTTTTTGGTATTGAAAGTTCTGGGTGGCACTGCAATTGTTATGGGCAGGCGTGGCATCTATCAGGCGAACGACTTGCTCGTCTCATGAGTCAGTTTCATAAAAAAAAAGATATAGTGTCTCATGATGGACGAATCAATGAAAGATGTTTGTAATAGAATTATAACACAGAAAACTAAGGGACAGAAGCATCACTCCGCAAAGAAATTTAAACAAATAGCGACTCTTGCTATGACGCAATAAAGTTCAATTCAGCTCGCGTAGCGCTGCATACCTACCAGTCTTATTAACCTACAGAGCGCCTCTCTTTCTATCGCATAGCTCTTATCTCTTCTGACGCGGCACGTGTAACAACGCGCGACCCGCCGTCGGTGTCCGAAGTGCGCTAGGCCTGATTATAATTATAATAGAATTCTTATTCTTTTTCAGGAGTATGAAAAACGCATCGTCCCTTGGCTCTACACGTTCGGAGTATTCATTCTGTTCCGTCTCATCGCATTTATATTCGGCGCGATCGTGAATGATATGATATTCGCGTACAACGTCATTACTGTGCTGGTGTGGATAGTAGTGTGCATAGCTGGTGCCTACGGCTGGCTGCTGGTGTACAGTTTGTACTTGGAACTGGCGGATTTGACCAAGTTGGAGGATTTGGCGCATTTGCGGGTAAGTTTGGTAAAGATACTACTACTGGTGGTAATTTTACTGGTGGTAGGTTTCTCGTATGCGAGAGGCCGTCTGGGTGGGTACCACCGCTTTGCCAGTTATTCAGCCGCCAAGCAGTAGTGCGCTAGCATTACTGTGTTCCGGCTTGAAGGGTATTGTTGCCAGCGAAATTACTAAGCATTATGAGACTCAACAGGTAATTGTCGCACGGTGACGAGCGCAGTACAGCGCCGCGCAGGATTTTGCAAAACAAAGTTCTGGGTGGTGCTGTTATTGTTATGGGCTGGCGTATTGCTTACCATCAGGCAAACGACCAGCTCGTCTCGTCATTCAGTTACGTAAAAAAAATATTTTTGGTTGAATTTGTTAAAGCCGAATTGACATAATAAAGTTTTTAAACAAATAGTTTGAGCGTAGCGAGGTTTTATGACTGGATTCTCGAAAGTTCTAACATGAGTTAATCGGACTAGGGGAACAATAGGGGATCGGAAAACTTTTCAGAAAGTGTTTTAAATTAACTACAATGAATATATATAGCCATGAAAAGTACTATTTTAATTAAATAACGCTCTTAAAGTACCTAAAACTATGTTTAAATATTATGTTTCAAATATTGCCGCGCAAAAGGTCACCTCTAAACTTGTGATGTCATATGTAGGTAGAAAATGACAAACTCTTCGAAATAAAACTTGCAAAGAGATTCTAATACGTTTTGTGAAGTTTGGGGACTATATTGTAGTAATGGAACAAAAAAATTAGCAAAAATACATTTTATGAAAAGCAAAAACGTAAAATAAACACAAGCTTGACTCACTGCATTTGCCTACAAATGACGTCATGCGCTGTGGTTGTTGTTTCGTTTGAGATGAAGAACAGATTAAAAATGTCAGAATTATTTATTGATTTAAAAATATAAATCATTATTATTTCACAAAAATATTAATTGACTGATCTTTCTGGTTCGACTAACATTCGTTCTAACTACATTTTAGATTTTTCCTCGATTACTGTCCGATCCCCTACTGTTGAGAACTAGGATATAAGGTTCAAAATGTAGAAGCGCGAGGTTTCAGTTCGGAGCGAACTACTAGTTAATATTAGCATAATATATGATATATAATAGGAATCATTGTATTTAGACAATAATGGTCAACTGACGTGCCTTTATTTGCAAACACCCTCGCAGGCTCCTTGTACATACCCACTATGACAGCATATTTTTAAGAACTCTGCTTAATTTAACTTGACTTAATAGTCCGGTCAATTTAGACCAAAAAATGAGAGTGAAGTTACATAAAATCCCAACAAGCTGATTTTCAGCAAAACGGTAAGTTTTATCATAAAAGTACCTCAGACAAAAATTGTAGATCATAATATTATCTATAAAAAATGTATCAATACTTTTTTTCTTACGAGCCACCGTTTCTGAGATATAACGATTCAAAAAGTTATAAAAGTTGTTATCGTCATAATATGCATGGTGGCGTGGAAACGTGTGCATATTATGTTTTGAACAATTTTACTGATTTTCAGCTTGTTGGGATTTTATGTAACTTCGAATGTCTAAATTGACCGGACTATAAATAATACAATGAAAGTAGAATGGATGCAATAAATAAATAAATAAAATAATAAATAACATCTATAATAAAATAATGTCAACATCAACACTTCTTTTTATTCTTTATTCACAGATGGGTACAATGCAGTCGCTAAACGCTTCCCTCGCCGGGTCCAGGCCCACCACGCCTCACAGCACTGTCTCCACCATGCCGGCCTCGCAAATATGATATTCGGACCCACCAGGTAAAGACCGCGCACACAACAAACCAGAATCCCTCCCACACCGAGAAATCACTTTGAGTAGACCAGAGTTTATCTTGGATAGACCAGAACCAGTACCATATAACAGAGAACTGGAGCTAAGTAGACCAGGAAAGGTCCTGGATAGACCAGAACCAGTACAATACAGACCAGAAAAATCCAAAAGACCAGACAGCATTGCTGAAGAAGTTCACAGTAGACCACAGAGCGACTATTCAATAGATAGTAGACCGAGTAGACCAAGTAGTATAGACTATTCTACTGATAAAGCTAGTAGACCAGAAAGTATTACGTTCAGGGTCGAAGAGATCTACAATAGACCGCAGAAGAACAGAGCAGACGGTCTACCGAAAGAAGAAGGCACCCTAAGCGAATGTACCCCACTTTCTATGGATGAAGCGATGGATAGCCTCGAAACTCCAGTTTGAAATTTACCAATTTACAATTATTGGTTATACAAGCTACAAATAAAGAATATGCATGTATTTTTTTAATGCATGAATCGATTCATTATTGAATACTATTAATGAAAAAAAAATGTTTAATAATTTTACGGCATCATTTGTCAATAAAATAACTAAATGAAATTTGTATCAATTTAAATCAACATAAACGCGCCATTTGCGTGTGACGTCACAACGTGGGGACCTAGGAGTAGTTTACAGGAGTAATCTATCGTAAAAAGTAATTTCCAGATCTTTCGACAACACATGCATATTCCTTATTGGGTCTACATTCCAAAATGGATTTTAAATAATTTAAAAAGCACTGCCTTGTATTTAAACCTACCTATCCGGTCTTAAATACACCAAAGGATCGAAGATTTTACGTCTTATTAAAAGTACATGCAGCAATGCAAAGATCCTTTGAACTTTTGAGCGCCGCGCTATAGAAGCAAAGTAGTGCCCCACAGACGCACTAATTTCACGGGAAATTAGTAATAATTGTGCCCATCGATTAAAATAACTAAATGCTTGAACTATGAACGCGTATTCGTCTTTACCTGGTTTTTTATCGTATTTGTGTCAGTTACTTGATTTCAGTATAAAATTATTTATTTCCACTTAGATTGTTTTTAAAGCAGATAAGTGGTACGGGTCAAAAATCTGTCATTGGCCGTGATCTTACGATCAGGTGAAGGATCGGCTTGTTTCGTCACTCAATTACACAAAACTTGCAACCTGAAACTTTCATGCCATAAAATGTACTGCCCACCACTGCATCACTCCAAGACATCAGATTAAGTCTCATGTTGCCAGTAATTTCGCTGGATACAATGCCCTTCAAACCGGAACAGTAATGCTTGCGCACTACTGTTAGGCAGCAGAATAACTGGCACCACCTTTTGACGGAATGTGTTCGGAGTACGAGAATGAGAGAAGATTTGTTTAATGGATTAAAATTTAATCGTCTAAATGTGGGTAATTTCCAAACCTCTGACGCAGCTAGGCTGCTTTATCGGTCCGTGGACAGGTTGACGAGAACAATACATAACTACTTTATATTTTGTTTTGATGTGTGTTATGTGTGAGAACTACGGGACTGACATAGTCGTTGAACGACTTCAAGCCCCTAAATAAAAACATAATTAAAAAATAACTGGTAAAGCAGTGTTGCCTACACAAACGGCCTTTCGCATACGAGAGACCACGAGTATTATTTTATACTGAAATCAAGTTAAACGCATCTTATATTTGTATATCTAAGCATACGTAGTATACTTAATTATTTTATATAGTATAGTTTTGCTAAATATATTTTGTACGTTAAAATTTCCACATTTTAGTTGTTAATGATTATTTTTAGAAAAATATTTTATGTACAATTTCAAATTATTTGATGAAATATTCAAATTAGAAAGTGGTTTTAAATTTTAGTATCACTTCTTTAATTGAAGGTTTTATTTTTAATTCTTTATTGAATGAGCTTACTCGCTTCTATTAATGGAAGATATGAAAACAAATTTAAGTCATTGACATCCAATCGTCTTTTTCTCCCGAGGTAACTTGACACGCGGTGCGGGACCTTTTTTTAAATAACAGCATTAAGACGAATAAGACGTTCGCCTTATTGTTAAAACTGGCTTTAACACCGTGCACCTATCTCAGCAGGGCGATCACGTAAGTCTGTTGCGAACATCGCATGTTGCGGACTAACGTGCCATAGAAATTTATTTCAATCGATAAAATGCGATCATGTAACTTTTTATGTCTCGATTTCAATGTGCTCCTATCGATTACCCGACAAATTTACAAAGCGAGATTGTGCTATGAATCGTTATGTGTACGCCCAATCTATTCAATTTTACTGTGTAATACGGCTCTTGTCTGTGGTTTATGTATCGATATAAACTCTGTTTGTCAAAACTTGTTTTTGTTTCAATTGAGCTTTCGTTGTCGTTTGATTGCAACAAACGGGTTACGTGATCGCAAAACCATCATCGAAACTGGTTTCTTATTGAAATTGATTGAAATAAAAGATACATGATCGCCCTGCAGGAAATACTATTGTCTGTTAAGGCGCTTACCAACGGCACGGCAAACTATTTTAGTAAGCTAAAATAATTGAATTTATTTTTTATTATTTTGAATCTTATTTTAATACGCGTAGCACTCACATTTCGGCACGCATCGGCAGGTCGCCGAAGAATCTGAGCATCCCTCGGCATTCCAATACCCGGGTCCACACCACCCGATCTACGATCCGATACACGATTAAACATTTGCTTCGTTTGGTTCGTCGTCACAGATTACTTTCTAGTTACTTCGTAACATCTCGTTCTTGTCGTTTGTATCTCGCGAGTCGCGTCCACGCCGACCGCGCGTTTGGATCGTGATTCAACCGCGCGAGTTGGATCGTGATTCAACCGCGCGAGTTGGATCGTGATTCAACAGCGCGAGTTGGATCGTGATTCAACCGCGCGTTTAGATCGTGATTCAACTGCGCGAGTTGGAACGGACGTGGATCGGTCGGTGTGGACCCGGGTAATGAATAGTTTGCCGTGCCGTGAAGTTGGCGTCGGCCATTTACCGAGTTATTTCATAGATTCTTAAGTGCCGATCCCACAGCAAGGGTTCTGACTTCTGGAGTTCTCGTAGCAGTTGCCACAGAATCGATATTATGTAGATAGATAAAAACACTTTATTGCACTTAAAAGGGAATTACTACTACTAATCAGCCCGTATCCACCCACTGCTGAGTATAGGCCTCCTCTCGTTCACGCCACTCTTTCCGGTCCTGTGCCAGCCTCATCCGATCAATCCGACGTGCTTAACGATGTCATCTTTCCATCTGGCCGGTGGTCTGTCTGGAAGTCTTCGCCCAAGCCTCGGATACCACTCGGTGACTGCCTTGGTCCACCTGTTGTCATCCCGCCTTGCCAAGTGTCCTACCCATCTCCAAAAGGGAATTAATGTTAGTAATACATCATTTCTTATAAGTGCAGCGATCTCTTCCAGGCAACTATAGGCTAAGGAAAAGAACACTTCAAAGACGATCGTGCAGAAATAAGTAGGATGTATGTAAATTATAATTATGATACACTTAAATGATTTAAGCAAAAATATATAATATATACATGCAATATATAAACTCAATCAATATCTAACTCTTGCTGTGGAACCAGCGCTTAATAAATACAATTGTGTTTTAAATGTATAGAATTAAGCCCTTATTTGTAATAAGCAATCTCCGTCCCATGATTTTTATTACATTTATTCTTAGTTTTAAGATTTACGTGACTAATTAATTGAATCTCACAAATATAAATATGAATTGTATTTAATTGGTATTATATACTGACATTTCTGCATTATATGTGTTAATTATAAATAAGATAATTGATTTATTTTGGTGAAAACAATACTATCTGTCAAGCATTTTAAAGTGTCTGGTGTCTCATGTCGTGCCGTCTCTTTCTAATACTAGTTAGCAAGTATAATGTAATGCAAGTATTGATATCTCTTTTCCACAATATTAATCTGAAGTACTTATAATACGCTTATTTTGTTAGAAATTTATAAATATATATACTAACTGCGCCTTGCGGTTTCAGCAACGGTTTCCCGGGATTAAATGTAGCCTATGTATCCAGGGTATAAGCTATCTCTACTAAATTTCATCCCAATCCGTTTAGCTGTTGCAGCGTAAAAGAGTGACAAACATCCATACATCCATACATACAAACTTTCGCGTTTATAATATTAGTAAGGATATGTATGAAATATAATGCGAGATATGGAATTGATAACGAATTAATTATTCTTTTTTATATTTTTAATGTACCACGTTTTTATCATTATAATATATATGGCACTAGTGACCCGCCCCGGCTTCGCACGGAAGCAAATTACTAATTTGTTGTTTTTGGCGACTCGATTACAAAATGATTTTTCTCAACTATGTAAAAACTGAATTAGAATGTATTGTACATATTAACCTTCCGTAAAAATATCTAAATACAGTGAAAACCGTATCAAAATCTGTTGCGTGGTTTAGAAGTAAGTGGAGAAACAGAAATGAGGACGCGGATAGCGACTTTGTTATATAATATTTAGAGATTGTCATTCAGTTCGGAGATTTTCTTCCCAAACCTAATTCGGACTATTACTAACATAAAAGTTGCCGAATCCATCCAGCCGCTCTCAAGTGATGCGCTTACCAACGAACAACACTATTTTTAGGGTTCCGTACCCAAAGGGTAAAACGGGACCCCATTACTAAGACTCCGCTGTCCGTCCGTATGTCTGTCCGTCACCAGGCTGTATCTCATGAACCGTGATAGACAGTTGAAATTTTCACGGATGATGTATTTCTGGGGCTCCCATACAACAAACAGAGTAATGTTTAAGTTTAAAGTTCATCGGGAAGTCAGTTTTAAATCGATTGCAAGGTTTATACCAAACAAACAAACTAACGAGTTAATAAAAACGCGGTTATAAACAAAAATCCGTAATAGATTAAAAAAATAATCTTAAAACCGCATTTTTATGTATTTAGAATGCATTGTCATCGAGTTGTGAGCTACCCTAAAAGTTTCAGCCGGATAGCTAATCATGAAGTGCTCGAAATTTGAGTTGCGAGATTCCACCCGTAACGACAGACAGATAAGAAAGTGACTTAATAAAAACGTGGTAATAAAAATGACTGCTATAGATTTAAAGAAACTATCTAAAGTGCATTTAAAAATCTCATTCTTATTGAAAAATATCACTAGATGTTAGTTTTGTGCCTCTAGAAGTGCCTTTTCATATAAGCACAATTAATTAAGTGTACTACTGATTATCGCGGCAAGGCGTCATCTCCGCGAGACGGGTCTGAGCAGCCGCTCAACTGCCGTCTGTCTCTAGATCTATGTGCTCCATCTTAGGTCACATCATCGCTTCACATCAGGCGAGATAGTGGCCAAACATGGATCGATTAAGCGTTAAAAGAAATCTCACCCGGCGATTCGTGAAGCGTATTAAAAACTCGTTGAAAACTGCTTGTGTTCAAAAATGTATCTGTTTTTAGATTTCAAATGAATCTAATACATGAAAATGTTAGATGAACGAGGAACAAATAAAACTGTTCGTCCCACTTAACACACCTGGTGGGACGAACGGGAATAGATTTAATATTATTTTGATAAGTTCCAGTTCGTCCTAATGGTGGGCGATGGTGATGGGACGTACGGGAATTCATGAAACTTAAACTGCTATTTCAGCAGTTTTTTTGTCGTGGAGGTGACGCCTTAGAGCTTTTAAATAGAAATAAGGAATAACAATAGAGTAAAATATGTACTGACTAATGTAAATTACTGAGCGCGTCACCGACGAACGAGCAATGGACGCACCATCTTATTTATTTGTACTCTTGTCTTCATAAAAATACGTAAAAAAGTTTTTTGCGAACTGAACTTTCTTGTGCAAACTCAGTTGGTCTTATGGAGTGATTTTATCCTATAAGAAACCGAATCGATTGACATTATAAAAAGGAACATATGATATCTTAGTGAGAATTCCTCATTTTCATGGCGACCATAGTTCTTTTGACGACTAAGGTCGGCTATACAAGTAAACGCCGATGTCGGCTTAAGCCGACGTGGCTTGGCGTGGAGGGCACGATCCCACCGAGTTTAGGCTCATAGATTTGTCATGACGTGTCTTAGTTTATAATAATGTGAGCGCAGTTGTAAATTGATTCAAAAATAAATTAGCACTTCACTCCCATCTCAAATTTCCACCCTCAGTACAAGTCACCTAACATAGTATTTAATAAAAAGAATACATTACACAAATTCTAATAATTTATAACATAAAATAAACACATAATAAATGTTAAGTAATTATAATTTAGAATAATATACATAAATATATTATATACCTATTGACTTGTAAAATTATATTATTATCAATAAATGATTGAATTGACTATTAGCATTGCATACCATATTAAATATCTTTCACGTGGTGTCCATTGACTTGCAGTCTGTGAAGAGTGTTGTATAGAATCCGTCCTTCGTTTTATAAATTTGTAACTCGTGTTGTAGGAAATAAATATACTAATGAAATTGTTGTTTTATTTTTAACTTAATTAATATAATCTCAGAGTGAGTGCAGTGCGCAGGATTTTGCAAGTCTTTATCATAGACCCAAAATTGCAAGTTTTTTTTTTATGTAACTGGATGACGAGACGAGCTGGTCGTTTGCCTGATGGTAGCAATACGCCAGCCCATAACAATAACGGCACCATCCAGAACTGTATTTTGCAAAATCCTGCGCGGCGCTGCACTGCGCTCGTCACCCTGAGACAATTAGCTGTTGAGTCTCATAATGCCTAGTAATTTCGCTGGTTACAATGGCCTTCAAACCGGAACACAGAAATGCTTGCGCACTACTGCTTGGCGGCTGAATAACTGGCAAAGCAGTAGTACCCATCCAGACGGCCTCTCGCATACGAGAAACCTACCACCAGTAAAGTTGTTGGCTTACCCCGAACCCTTCCTAGCACTAGACGTACTGCTATTTGCGACGTCCATTTAGATATGACTGAATGACACATTTTAGATATGAAGTTAAACTGCATGTGGCCGGCTGCACCTACTTGCAGCCGGCTAAAACTAGGTGTAGCCGCACTTCGGCTATTAGCCGTAACATACATTTTCAAATGATTATATTAAGCCATTTTTTACCAATCATTACAGTCAATAATCGATTCTCATTACTTTTTTGCAAATTAAAAATGTTGACATTAGTTTGTTTACTGTATGTGCAAGTGGCGACATCTACGATAAGCTTTTCCTCTTCCTTATAGGTGTTTTTTTAGGCAATAATTAAGAATATTTTTAAACTATCTGCGCCCTGCGGTTTCACCCGCGGTTTCCCGGGATAAAAAGTAGCCTGTGTTAATCCAGGGTATAAGCTATCTCCATACCAAATTTCATTAAAATCCATTCAGTAGTTATTGCGTAAAAGAGTAACAAAGGTACATCCATACATCCATCTTACAAACTCGCGTAGTAGGATTTCCCATCACGCACTTTACTGCACCGCTACCATTTTTTCTGGCACGTCCTGGAAGTCTGGTAGAAAATGCTATCTAGCATTAAGTCCTTCATGTACAAATTGTTTTGTCATCATCATCATCAGCCTATTGCAGTCCACTGCTGGACATAGGTCTCTCCAATTGCACGCCACTGAGCACGATCCGAGGCTACTCTCATCCAGCTGCTGCTAGCCACCTTGCGAAGATCGTCGCTCCACCTTGCCTGAAGGCGTCCTACACTACGTTTGCCAATTCGAGGTCTCCACTCTAGAACACGTCTACCCCAGCGGTTATCGGTTCTGCGGCTAATATGTCCAGCCCACTGCCACTTCAGCTGACTAATTCTGTGGGCTATATCAATGACTTTGGTTCTCTGTCGGAAAACCTCGTTCCGGATATGATCCTGCAGAGAGGCTCCAAGCATAGCCCATTTAACTGTTTTGTGCTAAGGTATAAATAAATAAATAGGACACGGAAAATGAAATCCAAACTTCCAGTATAACGTTTATTAAAACATTTTACAGAATACACAAGTAGAAACATACATTTGTACACATATATATCATATCCTATACCTGCAGAGTTACCTTGCATGATGGAATAATATGTACACATAGTACCATGTCGAAATACCTTTTTGACTTTTTTTTTTACGCTTAATAGATCTATGTTTGGCCACTATCTCGCCTGATGTGAAGCGATGATGTGGCCTAAGATGGAGCACATAGATCTAGAGAGAGACGGCAGTTGAGCGGCTGCTCAGACCCGTCTCCCCGATGGTTCACCGAACATCATCCCGAAACACGACTAGGTCGCTTGACGGCATGGCTTTGTTCGGTGGGTGGTATTACAACCACTGCCAGAGCCTACCACTCCAAAGCGCGTAAGCGGGTTTCATCACGATGTTTTCCTTCACCGTTTTAGAGCGAGCGTGCAAAATCTGCACTTAACTATAAGTAATTGGTGCAGGGCCGAGTCGGGATTCGAACCCAGGTGCGTCTGATCGAACGGCGCATGAGTTCCCGCTGAGCCACACTCGCTCTTAAAACTTGCTCTTTCTCTTTTGATTGACTTGCTTCTTTCATATAGGTAGCTTGTTTTTAAATCGTTATTGAGACACGGTGTTAACATGTGTACGTAATATACTGACTGTTCATACTATATTTATAAATACACATACGAAATGTTAAGTTAAGTTGGATGGGTTTGACAATTTGATTTAGACCTTTTTTTTCTCGATATTTTCTTCCTTTCTCTAGATAAATTCTATCTGTTTCTAGATTTTCGACTTTTCTTTCTAGATAAATTCTGTTTCTAGACAATTTTTTTCCGTCTTTCTAGATAAATTCTATCGTTGTTTCAAGATCATTATTTCCCTTTCTTTCTAGATAAACTCTGAGATGTTTGACGTTTCTTTCTAGATAAATATATCTGTTTCTAAACAAGTTTCTTTCTTTCTTTCTAGATAAATTCTATCTTTGTTCCTAGATTACTTTCCTTTCTTTTAAGATAAATTCTATCTTTCTAGCCAGTCCTTTTCCGCAAGAGCCTTTGAATATTTCTTTACAAAAAATACGTATTCATTCCTAAGCTACCAGTTAATTCTTTTGTTTCTAGAAATAGAGATTCCAAATGACCTAGGGCTAATATAAACACTGTAAGGCGAATTGAAGGCATTTACTAACTAACCCCCGGATTTTGAATATAAATATAATCATCGCTCAGTTCTGATTTTAAATTATAAATAAGAACCTTAGACCTCTTAGAGATTCAGCATAATTTTACGGATATCATTTGACGGTTACTCACTTCATCTTACCTCTTATACAAGAGGCCGCCTTGGGAACTATCACCTTTCCTATTCAACCGCCAAGCAGTAGTGTGCAAACATTAATGTGTTCTTTTTTGAAGAGCAGTTTCTTCCTGGGCATTACGAGTCTCCAAATTTTCAATGAAATTGAAAGTTGAAATTTGAAAAGATTTCGCGAAGCTTTCTTGCACACTACTGCGTGTTTGAATATCGGGCAATGTGGTACTTCCCAAGGCGGAAACTCGTAAAAAGACGGTAATCTTATCGGTAGAACAAAATAAATACATTTATGTAAAAATAACTTGGAAATTCTTTACAATCAAAAAACATCAATAATAATATCTATTATCACTTGAGCACTTAAAAATAATAATAAAAAAAACTTTGTTTACATTTATTGTAATAATACGTTTTATACGGGGTGGGGCAAAATTTTGGGACCTTCAGTGTAAGGGGTAGGGTAACCCGGTGTCTCTGAACTTCGACAGTTCTTTGTTTCGACACGACACTTCGAAAAATATACTTCGACAAGTCGAAACAATCGACTAAACATAATTCGACAAGTATTGTAGACTGGTGGTAGGTTTCTCGTATGCGAGAGGCCGTCTAGGTGGGTACCACCGCTTTGCCAGTTATTCAACCGCCAAGCAGTAGTGCGCAAGCATTACTGTGTACCGGCTTGAAGGGCATTGTAGTCAGCGAAATTACTGGGCATTATGAGACTCAACAGCTAATTGTCTCAAAGTGACGAGCGCAGTACAGCGCCGCGCAGGATTTTGCAATACAAAGTTCTGGGTGTTATTGTCTGGGTGTGGCTGTTATTGTTATGGGCTGGCATATTGCTTACCATCAGGCTAACGACCAGCTCGTGTAGTCATTCAGTTACATAAAAAAAAAGTATTACTTCGACAACACAAACTGCCTCAAAGACTAGGTTATGTTAGAGCAGTGACCACACATCGCACGAGCCGAGTGAGCGAAGCGAGCGTGCCGCGGCAGCAGCCGGCGAACCTCCAGAAAGTGAATTTAATATTTGTGTTATCAAAGTAGTTTCTGTCGAAATTAAATGTATTTGCGTAAAATATGGTGTTGATAATTAATGTCGAACTAATACTTGTCGAATTATGTTTAGTCGAAACAATGGCTTGTCGAAGTATATTTTTTCGAAGTAAGCTTCGTGTCGAAATATATATCTGTCGAAGTTCAGAGGGACACCCAGGGTAACCAATGGCAGCTAGAAGAACTGTATGAAAAAGGTTTTTTTGAATTTTCTCAATAACTTACGATTAGATTTGATTGGTTACTTTGGGGGAAACATTTCTGATGGGTAATAGGATCGATTAAGCCCATTTGTGGTTTTTTTAAATTACTTTTTTGACTTAACTTTTCGATAGATATGTATCTTCGAAGTTCAAGGTCGGATGTTGAGGAAAATTTATATGGGACTACTTCGTAGCAATACTGAATCCAACGTAAAACAAATCGGTTTATAAATGACGGAATTCAGGCGTAACAAACATAACAAAAATATATACACTCGAATTGAGAACCTCCTCGTTTTTTTGAAGTCGTTAATTTAATTTTTAAGCCTGAATTTACTTTTCAAAATACCAAAAACGCAGTTTTTATTTTCTGAAAAATTCTCCCTATGTTTCTTCAGAACAAAACTACCTAACTGTAAAGGAAAAGGTAGCTACCCTGAGGGACCCAGAATTATTCCACACTCTGTATACAATATGTGAATACATACTTAAAGAGCGCAGCGCAGTGCCGCGGACAATTTCGGAAAACAATATTCTGGGTGGTGCAGCAACTGTTATGGGCAGGCGTGGCACTTACCACCAGGCAAACACTACGCTCGTCTGAACCAAAATCGTCCCCGTAAGACGACATAAGGATAGAGAAATTTGGTTGCTCGAGCAGTTGGTTCGGTGGCCCAGTGGTTAAGGCGTCATCGGAACGGTATTCCGAAGATGCAGGTTAGACCACTGCCCGAGCAATATAATTTTTCTTCTTCTTAATTATTTAAAATCTTGTCAGTCAATTGGATACATAAGTAGATATTAATTTGCAATAAATAAATTACTATGAAGTATCATTAAAATTAATTTATATTTCCAACCTGAGTTGATGTTGATTTGAATGTTGAAATTTATATATTACAAATACAACGGTTTCATAAAAAAATAACAACTTTAACGTTATATTATAAATACAATAACGGCTTAAAAATATGAGGTGTTTATATTAATGCAAGAACCTTGAACGAATAAAAATAGGCGGACGCCGCGTCGCCAACTCCATAAGTGAATCACTCAAGGTATGCCGGTCCGCTCGTTCGTACACAGGCTCCATGCATTGTGTTATGTTAATTATAATTTATACTTCATTGTTTAATGTCATATTTTTAAACATTTTAAAAGATTAAAAAAAGAGACTACCCCGCTGAGTTTATTGGTGCTATCTTCCCTAGGGCGTATTTCCGAAGCATTGGTAGAGTCATTTTTAAACATCCATGTTTTTACCTATTTAATAAATATCTTCTGACTTTTGATATTTACATCATGCTATGCCGATCGGCCGTCACATCGGCTTGACATCTAGCTATCGGCTTGTTTATTATATGTAGTGTATTATCATTATTTGTAGGATATTATTATTTTAAATGTATAAGTATAGATTTTTTTTTTGTGGATAAGTAAGTACAGTCAATTTTTCATTATTCCTATAGCAACACGGGTATCAGCTGAAAATCAGCTCCGAGTTGTGTAAAACTCTCGGCATTTTATGCTGAGCCAAGCCCATTCGGCACATATGTTTATTATTTAAGTTTTTATTTTTAAGCTATTGCATAGCTTCTATCGCGGGCCTTGAGCGTGGAGACCGAATCCAGAAATTCGGTAACGAAAATAACCTAACACCCCCCACTCCGAATGCTATGCAATAGCTTTACCGCGGCAGTCTCCGAGTGCCACACGTCTTTTTTTTGTATTATTTGTTTGTCGTGTCCCGAATAAATGGTTTTTCTTTCTTCTTTACATCGGCTCTCCGTCCACTCAAACATTACGCCACCGCCATTGCTATGCTTCAGTTGTTGCTTGCGAGATTCCGTCCGCCTTTTTTAAATTCGTTCAAGGTAAAAACATAATATATTTTACAATAGCATGATTCATACAAGATTTGGGAAATACACAAAAATAACGTATGTTCGACATACCTTTTATACAACTCCATACACAGTAAAGTGGACATTTTATTCCCGGTTAAAAAAGTCAAGACCGATTATAGTAAAAACCGAATCAAAATGTATATGTCGCAGCCAACTAGCTTAGTCAGCCGTTTTATCAACAGCCTAGCCTCTTTACTAAACAGCGCCGTTCAACTAGCCTCCTGAATGATATTCAGCCATTTGATCAGACAGCTAGGCAAATGACTTGGATCGATGACGTTTAATTACTTGCCTAGACTGTTGATTTATAAAGTCTGTTTTCCAAAGTTTAATAAAAAATAGTACAATGGAAGAGTGAATAATAATGAATATAGCTGCAGCCCTCGGTAGATTAGGGTGCAGCTATATTTATTATTATTGTCGAACATGAACATGTATGTTAGATACGAATATAATGTAAGTAGATTATAATCTATCACTTCGATAGATTATAATCTACCGAAAAATAATGCGACGGTTCACAATCTTTCGACAGTTTACAATCTCGCGTAGGATACATCTAATCGTACGAATGGCCTAAGCATTACCCAGTCAGTTTATTAAATGTTGTAACAGACGCTATGGCTGAATATCATACAGGAAGCTAGTTGAACGGCGCTGTTTAGAAAAGAGGCTAGGCTGTTGATTAAACGGCTAGTTAACCTTGTTGGCTGCGACATATACATTGTGTATTAACGACAGACCGGTCACCGGAATTTTCACCTTCCCACGCGTATGAACGTTTAGGTCTCCAGGCCGCAGTCTAGGTCCCCAAACCGTGGAATATCTAAGCAGCTATTAGGTCTCAAGATAGTGCCCCAATAGGGAATATGCATGTATTTTTAAAATGCATGAATCGATTAATTATTAAATACTATTAATAAAAAAAAATACGGCATCATTCGTCAATAAAATAATTAAATGAAAATTTGAATCAATTTAAATCAACATAAACGCGCCATTTGCGTGTGACGTCAAAATGTGGGGATCTAGGATCTCCTTATTGGTCCATCTATGCTACATGTGTGCGTCAATAATTTACCAATAAGGCGGGCTCTACGTCAAAAATTGACCAATAAGCAGCGAGGCGCGTGATGTCAGATAGTGGTTGCATGTACTCAAGCGTTTCACGATTACGTTCCGTTTCTCCAAATATAAGAAAAAGAAACATTGAAATACAAAAAAACTACGCAATTAATAATAATAATTTTATGACTACTAAATGTTTACAGGAGTAATCTATCGTAAAAAGTAATTTCCAGATTTTACGACAACACGTGCATATCCCCTATTCGGATTTGGTCTCATGTTCATGATATACGTCTCCAAACCGTAGCCTAAGTAAGTTTGTGATTAGGTCTCCAGGCCGTGCCGGCCGTTCTTAATATAAAATAAATGAATAAAATTATGTTACTCTGATCATAAAACTGTTCAAGTTCATTTGTACGCCTAAAATGGCCGAATTTTTGGGAAAACTATATCACCTTGCAATGTTGTTACCAAAATTCTTACAACTTTTATGTCATTTAATAATTAGGGTCTCAAGCCCGTGATTTGGGCCTCCAGACTGCGACCTAGGTCTCCAAACCAAGTCATTTAAATAAACCACATAAAATCATGTAAACCTAGCTTCCTTACTCAGGTCTCCAGCCCGTTGCTAAGGTCTCCTTTGGTCTAGGACTCCAAGCCGTGGTGCTTGCGCTTGATGCGAGCGTAGGGTCCGATGTCGGGGTCCGTTACGAAATCATAGAGAACTGAAGACCAGCTTCGGTGCTGGGGTAGGTTATCGTAAAACTCGGCCGCTATGCGCTTTACCTGAAATTTTACATTAAACTAGTATTATAAACTATAATAAATAAATACGCCCAACGATCACATACATAGATCCTGGCCTTTAACTAGGATTCCCTGTATCTAGGAACCAGGAACTATGAGGACCATCCCACAACACCCAGACACGAAACAAATGGTTACGTTTTTTTTCTGTGCACAAACATTTGTCCCGTCGCGGTAATCGAACCCGCAACCTCCGTGGTGTATGAGATTTGACCGAACCTGCTCAACCACTATACTATAAGAGGCTGAAGCAGAACTAGCATTTTCCCGCGACTTCGTAGCGTGAACGAGGACGTACATATTCGTATATTCCAAGACCATCTTAGCAGGAAAGTAATTCAATTATACAGGAATAATTGAAAATCAAACGAACTTACCAAGTGAAGTTCGATGACAATTATGTGAGCAGCTTCATTCGACGCGATTTACTGTTTACATGTTGTATGCGTAAATCGCGTCGAATGAAGCTGCGAAACATAATTGAAAATCAAACGAACTTACCAAGTGAAGTTCGATGACAATTATGTGAGCAGCTTCATTCGACGCGATTTACGCATACATGTAAACAGTAAATCGCGTCGAATGAAGCTGCGAAACATAATTGAAAATCAAACGAACTTACCAAGTGAAGTTCGATGACAATTATGTGAGCAGCTTCATTCGACGCGATTTACGCATACATGTAAACAGTAAATCGCGTCGAATGAAGCTGCGAAACATAATTGAAAATCAAACGAACTTACCAAGTGAAGTTCGATGACGATTATGTGAGCAGCTTCATTCGACGCGATTTACGCATACATGTAAACAGTAAATCGCGTCGAATGAAGCTGCGAAACATAATTGAAAATCAAACGAACTTACCAAGTGAAGTTCGATGACAATTATGTGAGCAGCTTCATTCGACGCGATTTACGCATACAACATGTAAACAGTAAATCGCAAAGAATGAAGCTGCGAAACATAATGTTTATTGTATGGCCACTCGCATTTATAATAAGTTACCAGACATATACAAATAATTGAATTTCAGTAGGTAAATATAATAAATTACAATTAAATAATAAATTATTTAATTTTGAAATCGTTAAATGTTATTATTCAGTCAATGAGTTTTTGGATTACAAATTAGAAAATAAAATTTAAATTGTTACTTTTATAATCTTATTTACTTTTGACATATTTTTAATTTTATAATTGACATAAATACTTAGGCTACTTTTTACACGGGTAAAGCCGCAGGGCACGCCTATATAACTATGGTCCCAGCAGTGGTCCTTACCTCAGGCAGCCTCCGTCCTGGAACAGCTGGAAAATCATGATGCTCGTTATGGTAACCCACGTTGAACGTGATCCAGTTTAACGGGCCGTAGTACGAGTACGTCTCGTAGCCTTTACGGAACATGTAGTGTTCGGAGATGAAGTGCCCTGAAACAAATACAATGCAATAATACTTCAATAAATACCAAACATACAGGAAAAACAATATTCAACATACGGAACACAGTAATGCTTGCACACTACTGCAAAGTTATTAACAACCTTAAAATGGAACAACCTGTACCTATACCCAGGCGTAGTGCACTCGGCACTGTAGGTACGAAGCTACAAGTACATAGCCGGACACCGACGGCGGGTCGCGCGTCGTTACACGTGCCGCGTCAGAAGAGATAAGAGCGGCGCGATAGAAAGAGAGGCGCTCTGTAGGTTAATATGGCTGGTAGGTATGCAGCGCTACGCGAGCTGAATTGAATTTTATTGCGTCATAGCAAGAGTCGCTATTTGTTTAAATTTCTTTGCGGAGTGATGCTTCTGTCCCTTAGTATTCTATGCCTAAACTTAATGTCATTTCAACCTTGATGACTGTATTTCCGTCCTTGTCACTCGTAGGAGTGACAAGGACGGAAATAGTCATCAAGGTTACATTCGAGCGGTCCCGAGCGCAGCTATTGTTATGATATTTATACATATTATAGTCTATACTACCTACTATAATAAAATATTATTAGAAGTAAGTAATAGAAGAGGAATGCGACACTAAAGACAAACCTGTTTAAAGTTTATAAGGTGTTGGTCATATAAAAAAGTTGTAAAATTTATATAAATAAAAAAAGTCAAAGTCAAATATCGTTTATTAAATAGGCACAAAAGTGCATTTTTAAACGTCATAAACACATGATACAAATGAAATTAAAAATATGTTAAAATTGTAACTTATGGTGACATGACTTTGAAAAAAAAGGTAAGAATGTCTATCCATTTCTTTCCTATACTCAAATTGAAGTCTGTGTGCTGAAAAGAAATGCGAGAACTGACTCTACCAGTGCACAGGAAATACGCCCGCTAGAGAAGATAGCACCAAGAAACTCTGCAGGATGTCTCTCTTTTTTTAATCTTTTTTCAATATCTAATTTCGGAATGTGTAGGAGCTAATCTCTGGAACTACTGAACCGATTTTGAAATTCCTTTCACTGATAGAAAGCTACACTATCACTAAGTAGCATAGGCTATTTGATTGTGTCGATGTGAAGTCGCGAGCGTTTGCTAGTATACAATACAATACAATACAATACAATAACACTTTATTGCACACCAAATTACATAATAATATACACAATTATATAAACAAAAAAAATACACAAAATACATCGTAGTTTTGACGTACAATGGGCGGTCTTATCGCTTAGAGCGATTTCTTCCAGACAACCTACTACTAACTAGCATATAAATGAATTAATATACCTGCGACTGGATGTACTCCCATAGCCATCAGAGATCCATATATAAGGTACCCTAGCACCTTCCAACCTGCAACAAAGATATACATTTATTAGGCATTCATTAATTTCAATAGCATGCAAAATATTATTCGTTAGCACGATATGTGCTAGTGCGATGCTAATTGCTAATATGAAATTTTGCAGTTGTGAATTCACAATTTCGTGCGAAATTTCATTATTAAATAATATGTATTGTGAAATAATTGAAAAATATAAATAAACATCCTTCGCGTTTGACCTCAATAAAAAGGGCTCGATGAGTTACCTGGCCAAGTGCGAGTCGGACTCGCGCACAAAGGGTTCCGTACCATTATCTATAAAAGTGGCAAAAAAAACATGTCTGTTGTATGGGAGCCCCCTTAAATATTTAATTATTCTGTTTTTTAGTATTTGTTGTTATAGCGGCAACAGAAATACTTCATCTGTGAAAATTTCAACTGTGTAACTATCACGGTTCATGAGATACAGCCTGGTGACAGACCATCCATGTCCATCCGGACAGACAGACGGACGGACAGCGGAGTCTTAGTAATAGGGTCCTGTTTTACCCTTTGAGTACGGAACACTAAAAAAGTAACATCACAAAAAATTCGTGCAAACGTCGATTCGCAATCGCAACAGGTTTAGCATTAGCAGACTCCCGCCGCAGTTCGCATTCGTGTGGCATGCTAAGCGATGCGTGCTAATCGGTGAATTTTAGCATTCACCAAATTTTGCCACTAACATTAATTTAATTAATGCTAATATAAATTTAGCAGCTTATTTATGTTGCGATTGCTAATTAATCCAATAGTACATTTAATCAATCAATCAATTTATTTGTAAAAAATTTCCGTATTCGTTATGTATTTCACAATCAAACTCCTGACCGGTCAAAACTAATTTTGACTGCAAAAATCAGTCAATCCAATTCTGACTAAGGACGTGTCTGCTGTCTCGTTCTGCTGCTGATATTTCAAATCGATTATCAATTAAATCGGCATTTTAGTTTTTTTTAAATCGATTTTTCTGCCTAAAATCGATATAACATCCGAAATATTTTTTACAATATAAAAAAATAAGGTACAATTACAATTACAAATAATAGTAGCACAACATTCCTTACAATGGTAGTACAATGGGCGGTCTTAACGCGTAAAGCGATCTCTTCCAGACAACCTTACACAATTGTCTAAAATTTCAGATGTGGAAATATTATCACAGAAAAAAATTAATTCACGTAATTCTTTTTGGATATACCTTGATGATATGTTTTGACCATTTTGAATTCAGGATACCACCAACCTAATTACACAAGTTCCATCAGAATCCGTTCAGCAACTAATAAGCTACACGCCTCCAAAACTCACCAAACAGTTTGACGACGACAGCATCAAAGAATAGTTGGATGATCAAGTTGACGAGTTCCAACGGGGACGGCGGTTTGGGCCGGACCACAAGTGGTCTTAACGCGTAGAACAGGGGCTGGAGGACCAGCCAGATGAACTTGCCAAAGGTGGTGCAGAACAACTTGGCTTCGATCAGTGTCGGAAGGTCTGTATCTATCACTTCATCGCCTTGGTACTGGAAAAGACAAGAAAGTGACAGATTGAATAACTATAAATCAAATGAAGTATTTTCGGTCGAACTAATACTTGTCGAATTATGTTCAGTCGAAACAATGACTTGTCGAACTATATTTTGTCGAAGTGTCGTGTCGAAGTTCAAAAGGACACCCACGGTGGTAGAGTCATTTTAATAACTGACGTCCACTTATGAATGTCCGTGATGCCAAAATATAATAAACTAGCGGCCCGCCCCGGCTTCGCACGGAAACAAAAAATTCGAAATTAAGAATTATAATACACACACATCTCCCCTCCCGTACGGCCCGTACCCCGGTGACGCCTACACTGCATAAGGTGCTGCCTAGCTAGCCGAGCAGGGTGAGCGGCTACGCAACTTTTGCCCGTGATATCTTTCGAATGGAATGTCTGAATTGAATAATTCAAAAAGTTATATAAAGGTATTGAAGCAGTCTTGAATATGAAGTAATTTATTTTGATAAGGATTAATACCAAGATACAAATAGAGAGCCTTTTTTAGCGGCGGCATTTCAATTAAATTTTTAAAATAAAAGAACACTTATTGTGCCATAACTATAATAGTTAGACATATGCTGTCGCGACACTTTTTGTAAATAATGGTGAGTTCTGCAAAGTCGTAGTACATTACTTTATTCTATCTTCAATAGTTTTCGCAGCGCACGCGATGTAAAGAATATTTTAGGTAATTTTTTTACACCTTGGGTTACACTATTGCAGTTTTAGTAAGGATCCCTAATTTTTTTTTAACTATAATTTAGCCTATGTCACCCGGGGATAGTATAGCTTTCCAATAGTGAAAGAATTTTTCAAATCGGTTCAGTAGTTCCGGAGCCTATTCAATGCAAATAAACAAACAAACAATCTAATCTTTCCTCTTTATAATATTAGTTTAGATAACTAGGCACACACACGGCACCATTAAACATATGGCGCACACAGAGGGGTGTGCGTCGGGGGTAAAAATATAGTAAAGATATACCCATAGTAGCCAAAGTACACTTACCCGGTGATGTTCCAAGTGGTATTTCTTAAAGCTGATCGATATAGGAACCCCGATGGGAAGGTTCGCGAAGAAGCCGAACAAACGGTTGTGCATCGGACGGTTGTGCCCGAACGCTAGGTTGTGAGCGATTTCGTGGATGGCTGTGAAAGAATGTTTTGTGTTATTTATTTGGCGCTTGGAGAGCGAGTGTGGTTCAGTGGGAGTTAGTGCGACTTTCAATCCGACGTACGCGAGTTCGAATCTCGCTGGTCCCGCACCACTGACTTTCTTAAGTTGTGTGCGTATTTAACACTCGCTCTAAAACGGTGAAGGAAAACATCGTGAGGAAACCGGCATGTTCAAGAATTTATCACAAAAATTCAAGGGCATGTGACATTTACCGATTCGCACTGGGCCAGCGCGGTGGATTATGGCTTATACTGTCTCTATGAGGGAAGGTACGAGTCCCAGCAGTGGCAACGTAATGGGCTGATGATGATGATGGTGATTGGGCGCTTTTATAATTTTCCACAATATGATCATAAATACATACCATTTACACCTACATATATTTTTATTTCAGAACATTATGTACACTTACGATTTCAAATAATTAGGAAGAAGAAAAAAGGTATTTGGAGCAGGGATCGAACCTGCGTCTTCGGAATACCATCCCGACGCCATTAGGAATACCGTAACCACTCGGCCACCAAATATCTTCTACCTCTCTTATATCGTCTTACGGGGACAATTCTAGCCGCGGTCAAATACTTGCCTATTCGGTTATGAAATACCATTTTTTTAATGGAATTGTGTGATGAGACAAGCAAGCCGTTCGCCTGATGGTAAGTGCCACGCCTGTCCATAACAATTGCTGTGCCACCCAGAACTTTTAATACCACAAAAAGCACTGCGCCCCTTTTTCGCTGGCTACAATGTCCTTCAAACCGGAACACAGTTATGTATGCACACTACCGCTTGGTGAAATCTGGCCAATGTCGCAATAACAGTAGCCAGGCTACTGTATCTATTCGAATGTTACTCGATACCATGATAAAACCGATTACGATAGCCAAGTTCGAGAGCCGTTTAGATGTAACTATATCATAATCAGTTCAGCATTTATCTTAAGTACTCTGTTGTAGATATGTCTATTTCATAGCGCCATTATTTTCAAGTGCCACTTATTGCCACATCGAAATCGATACAGTAACTTACAAAATCAGCCGTAGCAGCAGTAGGTAGGTATACTATACTATTATAAAAATAGAACAGCCAATTCTGTACATAAAAGATATTTTTGAAAAACTTGAAGATATTTTTAAAAAACCAACTAGGATCTACTATTTAGAGAGAGTACGAATACGAATGCATGGTTTATAGAATTTTTGTCTGTTTGTTTGTATGTTCGAATCTCGCTGGCCACTGACTTTCGTAAGTTATGTGCGGATTTAACACTAGCTCTAAAAACGGTAAAATGGTGAAATGATATTTGATAATAATTGAAAATAAATGATAGAAATGATATTTAATGATGAAATGATATTTATTTGTAGGAAACACGGTCATAATAAAGTTTACGTATGTTTTAGAGTTAAGGAAAACATTGTGAGGAAACCGGTCTAAGAAATAATTCCAAAAAATCGAGAACATGTGACATCCACCAACCCATACTGGGCCAGCGTGGTGGATTACCTATCGCCCATTCTCTCTCTATGAGAGAAGACCCGTGTCCCAATACTGGGAACATGATGGGCTGATTATGATGATGACAAGCGAATTTTAGTAAACTAAAATCCGTCCTTCCAAATTATGTTAGTACTTTCTGTTCAAAGGTTGTCTGGAAGAGATCACTTTGAGCGATAAGACCGCCTATTGTTATGCTGATTACTGTAAAACTTGTTTTTCATTTACCTATTTTTAAGGTTTTTACCAATAAAGTGTTTATCTATATATCTATGTAAAATTTAAAAAAAAACCCCGACACAAAAGCCTATAAAGAGTAAAAAATCGACTGGACCGATTTTGATAAAACATCGTCTAAGAACCACCGCTCAAAAACCTTCTTCTACTTCTTTAAGTGCCGCTCCATCACTGAAGGTTGGCAGTCAGCTCCATCTTATTCACAGTAAGTCAGAATAGTTCTTCTACCGTCCTTATCCCTGTCCATTCCCGGATGTTTCGGAGCCACGACATCCTGCTCCCTACTGAATCTTCCGAGTATTTTCAATTAATATTCAAAAACTTGTATTCGAACAAAAAAAAACGGCATCTAAATCGGTTCAACCGTTTAAGAGCTACGGTGTCGTCACACATAGTGATCAAACTTATAACACCCTCCCTTTTGCGTCGGGATTAAAAAAAACCAAGTTGACAAAGTGCGGCTCGCATTTTGAAAACATTTCCTTTCGATGGCACCTTGTCGAAATGATTCATACAATAATAATTACACTTTATCGGCACCAAACACATAATAAAAAATATTATTACCTAGACGGAGATCGATCGACAACATACGATTTAAACATTGCACATATGTACCTACACATTAAATAAAGAATAAATAAATAAAGAGAGTGAGCGAGTGTGGCTCAGTGGGAGCATGAGCGACTTTCGATACGACGCACCCGAGTTCGAATCCCGCTGGCCCCGCACCACTGACTTCGTTAAGTCATTTGCGGATTTAACACTCGCTCAAAAAACATCGTGAAGAAACCGGCACGTCCAAGAATAAACCAAAAATTTCCAGAACATGTGACATCCACCAACCCACACTGGACCAGCGTGGTGAATTATGGCCCATATTCAATGAGAGAAAGCGCATGTCCCAGCAGTGGGAACATGATGGGCTGATGATGATGATGAAATAAAAAAAGACGTGTGGCACTCGGAGACTGCCGCGGTAAAGCTATTGCAAAGCATTCGGAGTGGGGGGTGTTAGGTTATTTTCGTTACGGAATTTCTGGATTCGGTCTCCACGCCAAGGCCCGCGATAGAAGCTATGCAATAGCTTAAAAATACGCCCAATGATCACAAACATAGATTATGGCCCATATTCCTATACGTGTTTATATCTTAAGTACCTACCTTCCTAGAAACTAGCAAATTAAGGAAAATATATTATAACCTGTTTACTCTCGATATGAAACTGGGCCCCAATTCACTATGACAACTTGGCGATTCCTTGCTTCGAAATCACGTCGATTCCTTCATTAATAAACGGCATCTCTATGACGCATTCATATATATGACGCGTCATAGAGAATACAAATTTCTCAGATGTCGTTTATTAATGAAGGGAAGGGGGGAAGATATGAAGAAGCGGAATGGCGCGCGCAAATCGCAGTGGACTGCGCGCGCTTGTGTTGGTGATATTCACATACAATACGTTCTTGTTGCTTACTGCCTACTGCCGCACGCTTTGTGTTCGCGCACTTATTAAGCTATTGCATAGCTTCTATCGCGGGCCTTGAGCGTGGAGACCGAATCCAGAAATTCCGTAACGAAAATAACCTAACACCCCCCACTCCGAATGCTATGCAATAGCTTTACCGCGGCAGTCTCCGAGTACCACACGTCTTTTTTTAAGCTATTGCATAGCTTCTATCGCGGGCCTTGAGCGTGGAGACCGAATCCAGAAATTCCGTAACGAAAATAACCTAACACCCCCCACTCCGAATGCTATGCAATAGCTTTACCGCGGCAGTCTCCGAGTGCCACACGTCTTTTTTATTTACCTACCGTCGTTTGGCATATACCTCCTAATTTTATTTAAGATTTAAAATGTAATGCTCTCTACTAAAGCTTACATAATTTATAATTGTATTCATTGTTATTATTGTACTAATCATGTTTAAATAGTTGAACACCCATGTTTTAAGTTTTAATAAGCGAACTGCTTGCAAAATAATAATTTTATTGTATTGCTTTGTACTACTAGGCCAAACCTACACTAGTATTTGTACATTTTTTAAGTATTATGAGTAATAAAGATATTTTGAAACTAAACTAAAACTAATGAAGGGATCGACGTGATTTCGAAGCAAGGAATCGACAAGTTGTCATAGTGAATTAGGGCCCAGGTCGTAGTTGTCAGAAAACACATACGTTGGCAATGTGTTCCACTCCTTGGCTGTTCGTAAGATGAACGTACGTAACCTGGGTGTCCCTCTGAACTTCGACAGTTCTTTATTTCGACACGACACTTCGAAAAAATATACTTCGACAAGTCAATGTCTCGACTGAACATAATTCGACAAGTATTAGTTCCACAGAAAATACTTCGACAACACAAAAATTCAATTTACTTTCTCGGCTGGCGATTCACATCGCGATGTGTGGTCTGGCGAAGTGTTTTCACTACTCTTAACATATAACTTAACCTAGTATTTGAGGCCGTTTGTGTTGTCGAACTAATGCTTATTTTTTTATTTAATTGATCGCCAACATAATGTACACTCTTACAAAATAACTCAGTAGTACTCAGTGGTATTGTAAACGCTCCGTGGTATATTAGAAATGACGACCTCCATCGGGACCTGCAAGTGGACCTCGTCACTAGCGTAATCAAAAAGTATGCAAAAGCTCATGAATTTAGGATTCACCATCACGTGAACGTCAAGGCCATCCAGCTCCTCGACAACACAGACCTAGTGAGAAGATTAAAATGGACAAAACCTTTTGAGTTAATTTAGTGAAGTGCCAGTGAACCGTAACATAAAAAGTTAGTGCTACTTGTTAAGAACACAAGAACATAGTGTCTTCGCCTTAATAGAGACAATAAGAAAAGTGTTGGTGGACACATTCTTAGTTTTTCTCTACTTAGCAATTTAAGTCAAGTTTAAATGACTTATTAGTCTTATTAGGATAGATTGTAGTTCTTATGGCGGGTCTCTATTTGAGACAACTCATTACATAAAAAAAACTTACAAAGAATTATAATATCACAAATACAGAATAGCTAAATGTCATCACAATTATAGGCGAAGACTGCATGCAAACTTTTTTTAGCGAGAACATTTTTTATAAATTTATAAAATACAAAAATAATATCAGACAGTTCAATCATGTAATTACATCGTAATTTTTTTTACCATATTCAAATTAACAATGTATTGTAAGTAATTAAAACGTAGATTCACAATATAATAAAAAAACAAGTACTTGTCGAATTATGTTGTCGAAACAATGACTTGTCGAACTATATTCTTCGAAGTGGCGTGTCGAAGTGAAGAACTGTCGAAGTCCAGAGACACCGAAACTTACCTAACATGAGCGAGTGGTTGATGACTCCTCCGAAGCAGTAAGCCAGCAGAAGCGTCGCGGGCCAGTTCAGACGCTGCACTATCGGCAGCATTGCAAACTGGGTCAGCACCATACACGTCACCACCCATTTAAAGAGGGGATCGTAGCCGAACAGCTTCTTAATTTGCGGGTATTTTTCTGGAACAATCAGAAATAAATATATTTTTTTTTAAATAACGCCCAACGATCATGACATAGATCCTGGCCCCTAACTAGGATTCCCTGTATCTAGGAAACCAGGAACTACGAGGGCCATGCTCCCACAACACCCAGACACGAAACAAATGCTTGCGTTTTTTTTGTGCACAAACATTTGTCCCATCGCGGGAATCGAACCCGCAACCTCAGTGATGTATAAGCTTAGAGCCAACCTGCCCAACCACTACACCACAGTCAAAAAATATGAAACCCTTGTTGTTTTATTTCCACGTTTTTATTAAGTCACTTTCGGTCGTTTGCCTGATGGTAAGCAATACGCCAGCACATAACAATAACAGCACCACCCAGAACTTTGTTTTGCAAAATCCTGCGCGGCGCTGCACTGCGCTCGTCACCCTGAGACAATTAGCTGTCGAGTCTCATAATGCCCAGTAATTTCGCTGGCTACAATGCCCTTCAAGCCGGAACACAGTAATCCTTGCGCACTACTGCTTGGCGGCTGAATAACTGGCAAAGAGGTGGTACCCACCCAGACTGCCTCTCGCATACGAGAAACCTACCACCAGTAAAGTGCTTGGTGGCTGTATAACTGGCAAAGCGGTGATACCTAACCACCTACCACGAGTAACGTAATGGCTGAAGCATTTCAGTATTTAACCTTTGTTAAATGTAGGTTAAATACTGAAATATTTCATGCTGATATCATCATTACACAGTAGGTGATCGGACAGTAATCGCAAAAAACTAAAATGTACTTTGAACTAATGTTTGTCGAATCCGAAAGATCATTCAATGAATATTTTTGTGAAAAAACAATAATTTATATTTAAAAAATCAACAAATAAAATCTATTAGATTTCATTAATTTTTTATCTGTTCCGAAACACAACACAGTGCATGACGTCATTTCAAAGTAAATACCGTGTTCGAAGCTTGTGTTTATTTTATGTTTGCTTTTTATCTAAATTAAAAAGGATATGTTTTAATTCCATGACGACCCTAAAGTCCTTAATTTCAATTCATTCAATTCATTTATTAATTTTCAGATATTTACAATCCATTTTGTTAGTATGAACTTACGGGCTATATTAGTAATTGTCTCATTAAAATTCATGTAAAATAAAATTATGTCATTTAGTCAATTCAATAATACTAAAACAATTAATTCACTAAATAATTTGATTAATAATTCATACAATCTTATCCTTTATTATCCTTAAACTTCACAAAAACCTATAAATCACTTTGCAAGTTTGCTTTCGTAGAGCTTGTCGTTTCGTTTGCCAGCGTGTGACGTCATACGTTGTGAGGTGACCTTTTGCGGGGCAATATTGAAAACATTATATATAACCATAGTTTAGGTACTTTTAGGACTTTATTTAAAATATTATTTTTCATGGCTTCACACATTATAGTCAATTTTTAACACTGAATAGTTGTCCAAACCCCTATTGCGTTTCTACTGGGCCTTTTATTTTAATATTACTATTATTATAATTCTCTCTAGATCTATGTGCTCCATCTTAGGCCACATCATCGCTTCACATCAGGCGAGATAGTGGCCAAACATAGATCAATTAAGTGTACAAAAAAAATACCCGCGACGCCGTCCGCGTAGAATTCGCTTTAAACTTGTTCCCTAGCGATAGTTTCGTTTTTCCGGGATAAAAAGTATTTGTTTCCAGGATTACCAAAAACATCCGTTCTGTCGTTACTATTGCCAGGTTTCCCGAATTTACGGGATTCTCCTGATTTTAACATAAATCTCCCGATCTCCCGATTTTCTATTCTATCCTCCCGTTTTTTCTTTGGCAAGCACTTTGAGGTCGTAGATTCCATAATTTAATAATTATTTTTTAGACGACTTCAATGTATCTTCGAAGTCCAAGGTCAAATATCGATAAAATTTATATGGGACCACTTCGTAGCTATACTGAACCCAACGCAAAAAGAATTCTCCAAATCGGTTCATAAATGACGGCGTTCTGAGGTAACGAATATAAAAAAAACAATCGAACGGAAAACCTTCTCCTTTTTGAAGTCAGTTAACTGGTGGTAGGTTTCTCGTATGCGAGAGGCCGTCTGGGTGGGTACCACTGCTTTGCCAGTTATTCAGCCGCCAAGCGGTAGTGCGCAAGCATTACTGTGTTCCGGCTTGAAGGGCATTGCAGCCAGCGAAATTACTGGGCATTATGAGACTCAACAGCTAATTGTCTCAGAGTGACGAGCGCAGTACAGCGCCGCGCAGGATTTTGCAAAACAAGGTTCTGGGTGGTGCTGTTATTGTTATGGGCTGGCGTATTACTTACCATCAGGCAAACGACCAGCTCGTCTCGTCATTCAGTTACATAAAAAAAAAGTTAAAAATCTTTACGACTTCATTACAATTACCAGTAATGTAATACAGTCGTAATAGATTTTTTAATAACATACCTTAGACAACGCAAAATATTCCCAATATAAAGTGCATAATAATGAAGCTGACCATTTAATACACATTTATTTATTATATATTTGAACATGTAATACTTGTGGTAGGTCTCTCGTATGCCGGAGGCCGTCTGGGAAGGTACCACAGCTTTACCAGTTATTCTGCCGCCAAACAAGCAAGTAAGCAAGCATTACTATGTTCCGGTTTGAAGGGCATTGTAGCCAGCGAAATTACTGGGCATTTGAGACTTAACCCTCCGAGGGCTGCCCCTTATACGTTTGATTGGTGTGCGGCTGCACTTAGTTCTAGCCGCTATGATGAAGGCTAAACCTAGTTCTAACCAAAGAAAGTCGGATACATCTAAGTTTAACTACATGTGGCCGGCTGCACTAAGTTGTAGCCGGTTAAAACTACGTGTAGCCGCACTTCGGCTATTAGCCGTAACAGATGGCCAATTCAGAACCCCACGACAACATACCGAATCGATTCGATTGGATAACGATCTCGTGTCGTAGGTTTCTTTTCGAGCTATTCAGAACATCCGCCCCGAGGATTCGACACGGTTTCGGTTACGATATCGAAATCGATACGACAACGTGTTGCATTTACGGAGTTCGTTTTGTGTGCAATACTCGCAGAAAATTGTATTATTATCTAGACGATATAAAAATGTTTTCAAGTTATCAAAATTTATTATAACAACGTTTATCACGAATTAAATTATAATCAACAATTATAAGCGCCAGATATTGGTAGAAATATAAAAAAAACAAGAGCTTCGTAAACACCCACCTGCTGATATCCACTTGACATTAATGTTTAATCTATGCTTTTGACATTGACAAACCGCCAAATTTAAATGTCTATCGCAAATTGTTTACTTTATCATGTTTTGAAATTATTAAAAGAAGATCGAGCGAGAAGACGAGCCTCATCAAGATTCGTTAGAAATGTTAAGTAAATACCAAAATTACTATTACATAGTATCACAGAGTACTTTATAATAATTATATAGGTACAGTGATTTTATTTCGGTAGATTTATGCATCTTATTAAGTAATCTTATAGTAGTAAGTAAATAGTTCTAAAACAATCAAAGCGAACTTAACCTACAAATAAATACTAGACTTGGTAGGTACTTTATTACATAGAATTAGTTTATGTTGAATCTTACTGTGAGTTTTATTTTATTTGTAGTAGAAAATGTAGTTTATTTAACAACACACGGAATATACTCGGTATTAACGGTCAAATCCAATGCTTTCGAGTGATATGTTGCACTCGATAAGTTGTCGTGGAAATTAATCGGACGTTCGAAAACTTTGCTTCGATATCTGCATTGTGAATAACGTTCTCGGTCGATAAATACGCGTTTATCGTACGGTTACGATTGGTTATCGACTACGACAATTTGAACGTCGATTCGACTATTGTGAATTTAAAATATTTTGAATCGTACGATATCAAACCGAATCGATGGACAAATGAGTTGTCGTGAGGTTCTGAATCGGCCAGCAGATATGATATCGATAGCTCACCCTCATTCGGATTTAACAAATCAAAAATTGCGCTCCGTTTCTGATATCTTATAACATGTTTATTATATCAACACAGATTATTACTTCTTATCTGAAGTACTTGTAGTGATTGATTCTTTAACATATTTATATTGGTGAAAATATTATGGCAGGTAGTCAGATAAACCGATAAATTGTCGACAATGAATCGATAAGCCAGGAACACGCCGCGTGGATCAATCAATCATTTTGATTTCATTTGACACCCTCTGCGGTGTAGTGGTTGAGCAGGTTGGCTCAAATCTCATATACCACTGAGGTTGCGGGTTCGATTCCCGCGACGGGACAAATGTTTGTGCACAGAAAAAAAGCGCAAGCATTTGTTTCGTGTCTGGGTGTTGTGGGACCATGGCCCTCGAAGTTCCTGGTTCCCTAGATACAGGGAATCTTAGTTAGGGGCCAAGATCTATGTACGTGATCGTTGGGCATTATAATTATAATTTATTTGCTAGAATACATCAATTATTACATAGTTTAATTAATTATATTTATTATATATAATCGTGCAAATGTTAAAAAAAAATACATATTACTTAAAACATATTATTAATTTTAATTACAATGTCACCAATCCTAAAATATATATATATAAAAATAAAAAATTGACTTCAATCAAAAAGGAGGTTTTCAATTCGTTTTTTTTTCTATGTTAGTTGCCTCATAACTACGTCATTTATAAACCGATATAGAAAATTCTTTTTGCGTCGGGTTCAGTATAGCTACGAAGTGGTCCCATATAAATTTCATCGATATTTGACCTTGAACTTCGAAGATACATTGAAGTCAGTAGTTTTTTGATAAAATGTATTACTAGTTAGAAGTCCGTGTCGAAATAAAGAACTGTCAAGTTCAGAGGGACACCGGGATATAACCTCCACGTGCACAGTCGCGGGCAACAGCTAGTTGCATTGTAAACTCCACTTATGATCGTTACAGCATGCATACGTAAGAGATAATTAACTGCGTTGCTAATGTACAACTGATTAGCAGCTATTAGGAGGACGCTGCGAATTACGTAACTGACAGTGATGACTGTATTAAACAACGGTTCCTTCAAGCTTTTCTGTTGTCTGGAAGTGACCGCTCAGAGCGATAAGGCCGCCTATTGTGGCTTAACCAGTTATTCTGCCGCCAAGCAGTAAATCAACCCTATACTAACATTGACATCAATTTACATTTTAGAAATTCGCAAATTTGACATAGCCATATATTTAAAAAAAAAAATTACCAATTGCGACGTTATGAAACTAGATATAAACATAATTTAATACTACCCTCATCAATATTAAAAATACATAGTTGTGGCCCAAACATCATCGCTGGGAAAATTTATAATAAAATCGATATATCGATATAGTCGTGTTTCGGGATGATGTTCGGTGAACCATCGGGGAGACGGGTCTGAGTCGCCGCTCAACTGCCGTCTCTCTCTAGATCTATGTGCTCCATCTTAGGCCACATCGTCGCTTCACATCAGGCGAGATAGTGGCCAAACATAGATCTATTAAGGGAATAAAAAAAAACTAAGATTTTAAATAATGAGGAAGAAGAAACATGATATTGCTCGGGCAGGGATCGAAAAAGCGTCTTTGGAATACCGCCCCGACGCCTTAACCACTGGGCCACCGAGTCAGCTGCTCGAGCAAAATTGAAGTCAGTTTGTTTTTTATAAAATGTATACAGCTTTGCTTCTCAAATTGATAAAAAAGAAATCATGGCACAGAACAGTAAATATTGTACAACCAGTTTTTTACAATTGGTTATGTTTACATTTTGATAGTCTAAAATAGCGCGACGGTCATAGATAAAGTAAAACAGATGGGGCATATCTAATGCCAAAGGACATAACAAATCATGTACCAACGTTTTTTTATGTAAGAAAGAAAGAAAGAAAGAAAGAAACAATTTATTTTTGACAAAACTGCACACAACAAACAACGCACATACACAAGTGCAGGAGGACAGAATAAAACAAGTGAAGCAAACAGTTACAGCATGTGTATGGAGACCGCTGCCGTGCACAGTGCAGTCAAAAAAGGTCTGTGCTCAGCATAATGTTGTGAAGAATCCACAACTCTGGTTTTCAGCGCAGGCCCTTGGTGCACGAACTAGTTATGTTAAACTACGAAAATAAATAAATAACTGGACATACAGTTACAGTGCTATAAAATACTCAATATATAAAGCTCAATAAAAGTTTAAAACATGTAACTGGTCATGAAACGAGCATGTCGACCGCCTATTGGCAACAAACTGTACATTTGGTCTTCATTGAGATGTAATGCACTGAGTGTACTATCATCATCATCATCATCAGCCCATCACGTTCCCATTGCTGGGACACAGGCCTTCTCTCATAGAGGGAGTATGGGCCATAATCCACGACCCTGCCCCAGTGCGGGTTGGTGGATGTCACATGGTCTGATTTTTTGTGATAAATTCTTGGATATGCCGGTTTCTTCTCGATGTTTTCCTTCACCGTTTTTAGAGCTAGTGTTAAATCCGTACATAACTTAAGAAAGTCAGTGGTGCGGGGCCAAAGGGATTTGAACTCGGGTGCGTCGGATCGAATGTGGCACATTCTCCTACTGAGTCACACTCGCAGTGTGTATGTAATTATTGTATATTTTCTGTTATAAAGAGCTCATGTTTATGTTGCAAAACATGAATCATTACCTAAAGGAAAATAAACACCACTCATTTAGGTTAAAGAACATAGAGATCAGATTAAAGTTGAGTTGTTTGGGGGCGTGGCGCATGTCACCGCGACATGTCAAAATTGACCATGTCATTGAAATAATTTTCAAAATCGTTAATTTTCATTATACCTACTTACAATTTTACCTATTCATAAAATTATTAGTTATTTTTTTAATTAATCTATTCATTATAAGAAACACTAACAAAAATAATGGTAGCACTTTCTTATAGCTAGGTACAATCTGAAATGTATTAAACCTTTTACAGGTGTTTACCAAATTCATCGTAAAAGTGGTAGGTCTGGTGACATAATTATGAAACTAAGCTGGTTTTGATAGATAATTTGAAATTAATTACCAAAAAAGAAATGCCACTGATTTCCTTTTCACACAGGCAAACGTGTTTTCAATGGTTTTATGCAGCGATTGAAGTGAGACTGAATTCACAAAAATTTACCTATTTTAATAAAAATTCATGGAGCTGAAATTTGTAGGCAATTTATTGTCATCTATACAAACTGATCTTTGTCAAGGCTATGTGTTTGCAAATATTTACTTTAGCTGTTAGTTGACAGACTTAAAGAATGATTACAGCCCAAGGAATAATGGTGTCTGTGGCATAGTGTTTGGGCAGGTTGGCACAAATCTCGTACACCATTGAGGTTGCAGGTTTGAACCTGAGATGGGACAAATTCCTGTGTACATAAAAAAAGCGCAAGCTGTTTCGTGTCTGGGTGTTGTGGAAGCATGGTCCTCATAGTTGCTGGTGCTCTAGATACAGGGTATGCTAGTTAGGGACCGGGATCTATGTATGTGATCATTGGACATATTTATTTATACATATGTCTAGTATAGAGTGCCAAATGATATACAACACTAACAACTTAATAAGAAACTTCATTTCAAATGACAACATTCAAGGTCTAGGTGTTACACCAAATTTATTGGTAAAGATTATATAATGAAATTAATGAAACTGGTCATATAGAAAATACTTTCTGGTGTTTTTAGCTCCAGTTTTTAATGCAGGGCTTCCCTAACTGTGCGTCAAGATGCCCTGGGGCGTCGCGGAATTATCCCAAGGGCATCCAGAGGCGATCTACATAGATTGGCTTTATGCATGGATTCACATGGATTCTCACAAATATCTAATATAAGAAAAAAAAAATGGCAAATCGCGCCACAGTAAAAAATAGTTTGGGAAGCCCTGTTTTATAGCAAAACTTTTTTAAGGGACATTAATAATAAAAATAATTAATACTTTATTGTACACCAAACAAGAAAACATTGTTGAAGAAGATAGTCCCAGTTAAGTAACAGAATGATTAAGTTATTCATTATTCTGTGGTTATGGTGAAGACGAAATTCGCTTATAGTTGTTAGTTAATAACGAAACATATACTGAACGGATTTTCTAGAAATTTGGTAGAAAGTTGTAGAATCACTTAGATGAAATGTGGTATGTAGGTTCTGTAGGTCCTGGAAAATGAGAAAGGCTATTTTTTATCCCGGAAATCCGTGGGTGAAACCGTGTGGCGCAGTTAATATATCATACGTAGGTCCATGGCCCCTGGCTTGCCTAGCATCTATATCATATGACAAGAAATTAGACACCAGCGTATGGGGCGTGCGTAAAACGTAAAAAGTCATGAAAGTTTCTATTTTTTCGAGAATCGACTATGAAGCAAACTTCAGCCAGTCAAAAATTGTGTTCCACTCATGTGTGACGACTTGATTTCACTGAAAGTTACTAATAATCTGTACGTATTAAGTCTTCTCTGCTAATAATTACAATAGTACAAATCTATTGGTGTAAATGACGTAATTACATACCTAGGATGATCTTCCGACGGCTCGCGTGTGGTTCTTCCGTGTAAACCCATTCGAAGTCCGTACGAGAAACTTTTGCACCCATTTTCTATCACTTTATTATTACGAATGGAACATAACAATCTTTATTACAGGCCGACGCCCAAGCGAAAACAAATATATTGATGAGTCGGTCTAAGAATCACTGTCGGAATGATACTATACATACAAACGGCGGACGTGCGCTCGCTTTCGACTGAACCGGTAAATTCTGAATTTTTCGTATCAAATTCGTAATTCGTAACTAATTCATGAAGCCATGGACAGTGCTGCCACGACTTAAACTCAGTCAGTACCATCTACGTCGGTACAGTGAAGAGTGAAGTACAGTCGGTTACGGCATAGACCAACACGGTTTATTCATAATCTATAATAATAATAGTAATAATAATAATAATAGTATTGCCCATTACATATCTAAATTAAATGATCTAAGAGGCTTCTACGTGTTGGACTCATGTCCCCGCGCAAGCCTTCCAAAGGACCGGGTGTATAACCCGTGAGAAAGAGCGACATAATAATAATAATAACCATGCATTGAGATTATATCTACACAGCAAAACCTCTTTGCTTCAACAACCAACATGGTTTATTCATAATCTTGTCGCGTGCTTAATAATTTGTTTTGCTATAAAAGTAATAATAATAACCCCCAACGATCACACACATAGATCCGGCCCTAAATATATATAATAAAAAAAGGACTATGGAACCAGGAATTATGAAGACCATGGTCACATTTAAGCTTTATTTCTGTGCACAATCATTTGTCTCGTCCCGGGAATCGAACCCGCAACCTCGGTGGTGTAAGCTAACCTAACCAACCACTACACCTCGGAGGCTGTCATACTTCAATTTTGAACTAGAGGCTTTTTAATATAGACAATTTGATAGACGGTTCGTAGGCTGGATACTTTATCTGAGTTCGCAGTGTAACGGTGAATATTCTAAATGCCAATAACAAAAGTTACTAATTTGAACACCAAGGAGAAAGGAAAATGTTACGCAATGAGTAAACACGCAACAATAAAATATGGCAATGCTGATAGATGGAGAGAAAATATTTGAAAGAGTCAGAGAACGAATGGATCTACACAATAGGGGATCGGACAGTAATCGAGAAAAAATATAAAATGTAGTTAGAACGAATGTTTATCGAACCAGAAAGATCGTCCAATCAATATTTTTGTGAAATAATAATGATTTGTATTTTTAAATCAAGAAATAAAATCTAAAAATTCTGAAAATTTTAATCTGTTTTTCGTCTCAAGCGAAACACCAATCACAGCGCATGACGTCATCCGTAGGCGGATGACGTGTGCCGAGCTTGTGTTGTGATTACTTTTCGTTTTTGCTTGTCATAAAATCTTACAATATTTAGAATTAAGAGATAATAAAATAGTCCATTAATAGGTGCAATTCTCCCAAGTGATCATTATCTCTTTGCTTACAACTTGTTTTGTACAATAAATAACATGGAACCAAGCTATATAAAAGCCGACAATAGAACTCTGCCGAGAGTGGATATATTAATGGTTGGCAATTTCTTTGCCTCAAACTCGGACTTCTGTGCTGCTGAATTTCGAAATGTTAAAACATCTATGTAAGTATTTCAGCTATTCTTCATTTGATCTAATTTATGTGAGTATGGAAATAACAAAGGGAAACATAACCTAAAAAGTGTAGGTTGTGATAATTGATGTAATGTTACGTCCTTTTTATTTTTATAATGACTTACTTTAATGTTTTACTTTTGCGTCTTTTTAGATCAGCGAGACAATCATACGGGGATGATGCGATAGGATACGTCCAACTTCGGCGAGATACGGATTTGTGTACTATCAAATGTAAAGTGTGTCCAGAGCACAAAATTCGTTCAAAGGCGTATAATGCGACTATGATAGTAAATGAAAAAGAAGAAAAAGTAGTCAGCGTTCAGTGTCATGACTGTGCTGCATCAATGGGAGGTTGCAAACATGCTGTCGCTTTTCTGATGTGGGTCCACAGGAGAAGTGAGGAGCCATCTAGTACTGAAATACAGTGTTACTGGAAGAAATCTAAACTGGCTCAGATTGGTACCAATGTTAAGTATGTTACTGCAAAGCACCTTTCGTCTGGTAAAAGAGTATCTTCTACACAGACTGCTCCACACAATAATATGCTGGAACAATTTCTCCAAGCAGCTGCTACCCGAAATGTCACAAACTGTGAATTATTGAAATATAATAACAGAGAGTGAGAGTAAGAGAAATTGTCACTTCATTACTTAATCATTGAACATTGTGATGACGGTGATTGTGACAGATTTTTGGATACAATAGCTCAGTATTTTACTGAGAAAAACATTAAACTGATTGAAGAAAACTCTCGAATGCAATATAAGAACAGGTTGTGGCACGAGCTCAGGTATGGGCGTATTACAGCTTCAAAATCCTACGAAGTTAGCAAATGTCATACTGCAGATGGGTCTTTGATATCTATGATTATGGGAGCCAAGACCCCAGACACAAAAGCAATGAAGAGAGGTCGGGAATTAGAAACAAAAGTGAAAGAAACAGTGGAAAAAACACTTGGCAAGAAAGTTAAGACCTGCGGATTATTTATTTCCTCACGATACCTATTTATAGCTGGTTCACCAGATGGTATTATTGACAATAAAGTATGCGTTGAAATAAAATGCCCAACCAGTGGAAAAACATATAAAAATTATTTGAAACATAATAAAGTGACAGAAAAATATATTGCACAAATACAAATTCAAATGTTTGTCACAAATTTGAAACATTGTTATTTCTGTGTTGCTCACTGGGATTTTGAACTCAACAACCATGTTGAAATGTTATTAGTAAGCTAGGTATAATGAGGCCTTAGTAAAGCACTATATTTCAAGTTCAACTCAATTTTGGAAAAAAAATGTATACCCTATTCTATATGAAAGTTCAAAATAAAATAATTTTTTTACATATTCAATGGTTTTATTTATTAAAGTTAATATTAGGTATGTACACATAATAATTCATAAATAAATAACTCTTATAAAGTCCTTTCCTTTATCTCCATCAGCTTTGTACAACCAGTGAGGTACTTCCCACTATGGAATCAAAGATTTGACGGTGGGGACTATGAGGCTATGGAGGATGCATGGTGACATAGTACATGTGGAAAACTGTAGGTTTCTAGGCGAATATTGTTTTATCTAGTTGTACTATAAATGGTTTGAGAATATTAGCAATGATTGGTATATTTTTTTGAAATACTTTGCCTGCATATGATGTCGATATTCCAAATTGATCTGCAAGTTCTGAAAATGTTGTATTTAATCTAATTTTTTTCAAGCATAGTAGGACATGGTCTGTTGGAATGTTGGTGTTTCCTTGTACTAAATCAACCAAAAAGAAACAATCCTTTGTTATGCCTATATAAAAACGTGGTTTGGCTTCAATTTTTTTCCACATATTATTCAGGGATTGCTTTGCTTCTCTTTCCTGTTCTATTTTAGCTTCTTTGTTTAAGCTACTACTGTCAGATGGTGTTTTACACTGTAACGATTGAACAGAAGGTGATGATGGTTGAAATGATATTGATGGGGTGTAAAGTGATATGTCACTATCAGATCCATCGATGAATGTTCTGTTTATTTTAGACACACTTGGTCTTGATAGCTCTACTTGTTCTTCTACTTTGAACGGAGATGTCGATGTAGTTGTTGTCCACGTTTTAGATGGTGATGTTGCAATGTTTTTAGTATTGTTATGTGTTTGTGTATACTTTCTTCTGAAGTATTTACTTTTGACAACAACTTGTACACCTTTATCTTGGCTTTTTGGCTGTTCTTCTCTTACGAAGTCAGTTTGTAAATCTAAAACAAAGGTAAATTGGTCATTATTGTTAACCATTCTGAAAAAGGTATTGGTTCAAATTAAACTAGTAGGTATTTAGCTAGGTACTTACTAAGAGACTGCGTTGTATTTTCTTTTTCCATATTAGTCTCCAGTTTAATTTCTGCAAGGGCTTCTTCTATTAAAGACATTCTTTGCCTTTTGACAGCAGCGGGGCAAGATGTACTAGTAGTTGATGGCAAACTTCTTTTCCATAATATGATATCGCATGTAATTTTCCATATCATTCGGCAGCTATAACACAAATTACAAATTACTTAAGCACTTATACTAAACTTCTTACTTGTAAATATAACCTATACATACACAAAAGGAACTTATTATTTTACACACCGCTTAAATTCTATCTAAAGGTACTTACATCGAAGTGTCCTCACAAAAGAAAATCGCTGATGTTATAGACATCCCTTCGTGTTTTCGTCTTGCTAGATCCATCCATTTTTTTCGCATTTCTGCTTTTCGTGGTACATCAATGAATAATTTATTTGGAGTAGCTATAGAATTATTTCTACATTGAGGTACTGCACACCAACGTTATGGTTTTCGTTCCATTCCGACAATTTACTCAATTTAGTCCCCAAACTTCACAAAACGTATCTATATCTCTTTGCAAGTTTTCTTTCGTAGAGTTTGAGTTTGACGCACAGAACAATAATACTGGTTTGACGTTTGGCCAGCGTATGACGTCACACACCTGAGGTGACCTTTTGCGCGGCTATATTTGAAATATAATATTTAACTTTAATTTTAGGTACTTTTAGAGCTTTATTTAATTAAAATGGTATTTTTCATGGCTATATATATTGATTATGGTTAATTTAAAACACTTTCTGAAAAGTTGTCCGATCCCCTATTATAAGGTCTTGGACACACGACACGGCTTCACCGAGCGATAACACGCTACGGAAATTAAAAAAACAATGCACACTCAATGTGTGAATTGTTTTTTTTAATTTCCTCTAAAATTTACAGTTTGATTTAATGTGTTACTTAGACAAACATGAAAATTTTAGAGATTTCTTCAGAGATCAGAAGTCTCTTTTGAGTTTTAGATCGCCTGGTACTTTCAGAAACACTAAAATATATTATTCGTATCCATTTACTGTTTATTTTATTATTCTTCAAGTTATTTATAAATATTTCTAACCTCCTCTGAGTTCTGCTCGCCTAGTACTTTAGGATAATTTAGTTTATATTGATCGGGACTAATATATTATTTATTTATCTATTCATGACCAAGGCGGCGGTCTAGGTAACGGCGGGGCAGGGGGTGCGAAGAATCCCCGGGCTACAGCAGGCCGCCAAAAACAAAAATTGACCCTGGCTACGTACAACGGACGCACGCTACGACTCGACGAACACCTACTGCAGCTAGAAGAAGAATTGAAAAACATAAGATGGCATATTCTAGGTTTGTGTGAAGTCCGAAGAGAGGGAGAGGACACCATAACCCTAGAATCGGGCCATCTTATGTATTTCAGAGAGGGTGACCAACAATCCCAAGGCGGCGTCGGGTTTCTGGTCCATAAAAGTCTCACTGACAACGTTATGGAAATCTCCAGTGTGTCGACAAGGGTTGCGTACCTCATAATTAAGCTAACTGAGAGGTATAGCCTCAAGGTTGTGCAGGTCTACGCACCGACCTCGGCACACTCGGATGATGAAGTGGAGGGTATGTACGAGGACATATCGAAGGCCTTACATAACACCTCTAAGGCCCATTTCAACGTTGTCATGGGGGACTTCAACGCTAAAGTGGGAGTACAGACTTGCAGTGAATCGACAGTAGGACCACACGGTTTTGGCAGCAGAAATCATAGGGGGCAGATGCTCGTCAACTTCTTAGAGAAGGAGGGGCTTTTCTTAATGAACTCTTTCTTTAAGAAACAGCCCCAAAGAAAGTGGACGTGGCAGAGCCCCGACGCTATGACAAAAAATGAGATCGACTTCATTATGACGGACAAAAGGCGTATATTCAGAGATATTTCAGTGATCACTAGGCTTAAAACCGGAAGTGATCACCGACTTGTACGAGGCTCTCTGGATATCGATTATAAACTTGAACGAGTCCGTCTTATGAAGTCCAAGCTCCGGCCAAATATGATCCAAACCGTTGTTGGGTCTGAAACTTTTCAGCTCAAGCTGGAGAATCGATTTACTGCCTTGGAAACCACAGATGACGTAGATCAGAAACTCGACCAAGTGGTCAGTGTCCTCAGGGAAGAAGGCACGAAATTCTGCGAAATGAGGCGTTCAGGTAAAAAGTCGAAGCTTTCGAGAGAAACTCTGCAGCTTATGGAAAAGCGACGTGAAGATCCCCCATCAGTTCCGTCAGAACACCGGGCTCTTGACAAAGAGATAACGAAGCTGGTACGACGCGACCTCCGATCCTCCAACACGCTCGTAATAAAAACAGCAATTGAGCAGAATCGGGGGTCAAAAGTGTTCGTCCAGCAACTTGCAAGAAGCCACCTGACGAAACTGACCACTTCAACGGGTCGCGTTGCCGCCTCCAAGCCGGATATTCTCTCGGAAGTAGAAGACTTTTACACCGAACTGTATGCCTCTCACGCATCTCGCCCTGAACCCAGCGCTGAGGAAACTAGAGCCACTTTGACCCGCCACTTCACAGAAGAGCTGCCCGAAGTCAGCCTAGACGAGATCGAGATGGCCCTTAAACAACTTAAAAATGGAAAAGCCCCAGGTGAGGATGGAGTGACAACAGAGCTCCTGAAAGCAGGAGGAGCTCCGATACTTAAGGAACTCCAAAACCTCTTCAATTCCGTCCTTTTCGCTGGGAGAACTCCAAAGGCATGGAACAGAAGTGTGGTGATTTTATTTTTCAAAAAACCCAAAACAAAACCCTTTTGAAAAATTATCGACCCATTTCGCTTCTGAGCCATGTCTATAAGTTGTTTTCAAGGGTTATTACGAACCGTCTTGCGCGAAGACTCGATGAGTTTCAGCCTCCAGAGCAGGCCGGGTTTCGAAGAGGATACGGTACCATAGACCACATCCACACAATGAGGCAGATTATACAGAAGACCGAAGAGTATAATCGGCCTCTGTGTCTAGCTTTTGTGGACTATGAGAAAGCCTTTGACTCTATCGAGACCTGGTCTGTTTTAGAATCCCTGCAACGATGCCAAGTCGACTGGCGATACATCGAAGTGATGAGATGTCTGTATGACGCCGCAACAATGACCGTCCAAGTACAGAACCAGCAGACGAAACATATCAACCTGCGTCGAGGAGTGAGGCAAGGGGACGTTATTTCCCCGAAATTGTTCACAAACGCACTGGAAGATATGTTTAAGACGCTGGACTGGAACGGACGAGGCATCAATATTAATGGCGTGTACATCTCTCACTTACGATTCGCAGACGACATCGTCATCATGGCTGAGTCGTTGCCGGACTTACAGGAGATGCTGGACAGCCTAGCTGAATCTTCGCAACGCATCGGTCTCCGGATGAACTTGGATAAAACCAAAGTTATGATCAATGAACTTATTATCCCGGGATCGGTTGCCGTAAATGGAGAACCTCTTGAAGTTGTTCAAGAATATGTTTACCTAGGGCAGACGCTCCAACTAGGTAAAAACAACTTTGAGAGGGAAGCCAACAGAAGAATTCAGCTGGGCTGGGCAGCATTTAGGAAACTTCGTCGGGTCTTTTCGTCGCCGATACCCCAGTGCCTAAAGACGAAAGTCTTTAATCAGTGCGTCCTACCTGTTATGACATACGGAGCCGAGACGTGGACACTCACGGTACGACTAGTCCACAAAATGAAAGTTGCTCAGCGAGCTATGGAAAGAGCTATGCTCGGTATTTCTCTAAGGGATCGAATCCGGAACGAAATTATTCGCCAGAGAACTAAAGTTATCGACATAGCTCAGCGGATTAGCAAGCTGAAGTGGCAGTGGGCTGGTCATATTTGCCGCAGGACCGATAACCGTTGGGGTAGACGTGTTCTAGAGTGGAGACCGCGAATCGGCAAACGTAGCGTAGGACGTCCTGCGACTAGATGGAGCGACGATATACGTAGGGTTGCTGGTAGCGACTGGAGAAGGAAAGCCGAAGATCGGGCTCAGTGGCGTGCTATGGGAGAGGCCTATGTCCAGCAGTGGACTGATGTGGGCTGATGATGATGATGATGAATATATTATTTTATCCTTCAAGATTTAATAATCATCGATAAAAGTTTATCTATCAATATGTTATTATTTATTTTATGCCATACTCACATAAAATATTTTGCCATTACCATCTGCTATTTGTCCCGATTGCCACCACTGGTGGCGTGTGAATTTTTTTCTTGATTTCCACCAGTGGTGGTGCAGCTGGGAATAAATTACCTTATGGAATTCATTCTGTTTTTTGCAATATTTTTCAGTTTCACGATTTATGTACTATGTGTAGACGGCTTAACATTTAAGGTCAACATTTTCTGTCAATGTCACTTCGGCGTCCTTGGGCTACCATCATAAAATATAATTATGTATATAGTAGATTTAAAGTTAATGCCCGCCAACTAACAAATCTTTACCCGATCATTTTTCTTCTTCCTAATTATTTAGGAATATAAATCTTCAGATTTTCGCGTAGCATGTGCAATATCAAAATTTGCAATGGCTTGAATATGTTAGAATATGTTAATAATTATTATAATACATATTAAACTTCTTCGGTTGATCAATGTGACTGATGTGAATTGACTACAGATGACGTAGAATCGTCCCCGTATGACTCAGATAAAATAAGCCGTAAGACGATATAAGAAGCATAGAAGAAATAAAGGTTGCTGGAGCAGGTGGCTCGGTAGCCCAGTGGTTAAGGCGTCGGGACGGTATTCCGAAGACGCAGGTTCTATCCCTGCCCAAGCAATATCAATCTTCTTCCTAATTATATAAAATCTTAGGATTTTGGCATAGCATGCGCACAATTTAAAAAAACTGTTGTTTCACGTTGTTCTGCTACCTAGCCCCAATGTATATTTTATTTTATTTATTTGGAAAAGCAAACAGTTACATTGTACATTTTATAAACACATAATTATAACTATAGCTTAATACTAACAATGTAGCCCACAACGCTATTCACAGGTTACTTGATAACTTACAATTGCAGCACCGCTAGAGGCTACTGACTACTAAATACATGAGTATATTAATAAATACATACTATATATATATACATTAATAAATATAATATACCTACATTAATTATCAAAAATATAATCATATAATTAAATTGAACAATTAAAAAAGTTTGTCATAAACAAGTTTTTTGAATTTACCTGTATTAAACAGGAATATATCAATATCAACAAACAAGTTATTGTATGTCTCTACCATACGGCGGATTGGTGAGCGCAGGCCACTGTTTGTTCTGCACGTACCCACGGCAAACAGACGTCCTGCGCGAACCTCTCGCTTTTGGGTAGTTCTGGGCACAATATAACATATATAATTTACAAGGTCAATACAATCAAAGTAGTTCCGTACAATTTTATATAACGTGCAGACTTCAAGATACTGACGTCTGCACTGAAGACTAGGTAACTTATATTTGTTGAGAAGCTGGGCATATGTCAAATATCTGCCATGGCACCTGTATATCCAGCGATATCATGTAAACTCTTGTTTTGTACGACAAAAATAACAACTTAAAACAGTTACGAGCACCAGCGCCCCTACCAGTATAAAGTTGCAGTCTTCTTCCCTACGCTCTCATTTGCCCTCACATCATTACGATGTAATAGTAGAAATATTTCCTGGTATACTAACAACACTAACCATAGACAGTAGAAGTGCTGCCGCGGCTAGTGATGCGATAGTTGACTAACGGCAAACGCTTAGTCGATTATTGAAGAATCGCCTGAGTGCTCGAAGTGACTTCGTGGTATCTTGGTTGCCGAGACCTATTGTCTCGTTTGGGACGAGATATTAAAGTTCATGGATAAATGAAGCGAAACCATCAAATATCGATTTTACATATTTAATAATTCCTAATTTCCAAAATACATATAAAAGAAGCAATATAGAAGTGACAACTATTGTTTGAATTATCTTAATGCCAGGCAACACCACAGATATATTAGATTAGATTAGATAACGCTTTATTGTCACACAACAACATAAAATAATTACAAAACAATACTTAACCCTAAAGTGTTACAATGGGTGGTCTTATCGCTTATAGCGATCTCTTCCAGACAACCTTTGGATGGAGAGGACTCAAAGAAACTGTGAGGGACGGTGGTGTTGTGTATAAAAAACTAACCAAAAATATATATACATTAATCTCTATTTAAAACTCATTTAAACACGTGAGTCAGTGCATGTCATTGTTAGAGGGTGCATGAAAAGAGCGCAGAACTTTAGCTTAGGTTAATTTAATTTATTAATATAAATTACGGAAAACATTTTAATATCACATGTTTTACGAGACATTAATTTGTCATACCGTGCCATCGACAACTATTTCTTATTATCTATAGACGAAATAAGGCTGATTGTAGACTTGTACTAAATAGGATCTCTTAAGTGGAAAAAAACGATGTACTGTACTACATCTCGTATTTGTAGATCAAAAAGAACGTGGCGGATGGCCAGTCTCCGTGGTATGCGCAGGCTTATACTAATATTATTAAATTATTTTAATTTAACCTTATTATGTTTCGTACGTTTATTAACTGGGTTGGCTACAAAAACATTACCTCATTATTATAGCACTAGCTGATATCCATGACTCCATCTAAGCGTAATTCAGTTTATAGTTGTTCCCTAAGAAACTATCGATTTTCCGGAATGAAAAGTACTACTACTATTCTGTAACCTAAAGTACCTACATAATATAAAATTTCATCAAAATCCGTTCAGTCGATATGGTAACAAGCACACACATACAGAGAGAGACATTTGCATATATTATAATATTAGTAGGACTAGTAGCAAGTAGGATGTGGAGGTTATCGATTTCCTTTAACTATCGATACATCGACTAATTCACTAACTATTAACTTTCGCAATGCACCGCGTTCACAATCACATCACAACTCTAGACCATAAACAAAACAAATTCTTTCTAAAGTTTAGTGTTGAACATGGCGGTTGGTAAAAATAAAGGCCTGTCGAAAGGCGGTAAGAAAGGTGTGAAGAAGAAGATGTAAGTCCGCAATATATCAAATAATCGTAAATTAATTTACTATTCCATGCGTTAAAACAAAAATTAAACCCGTGTTCATTGTGATCCCAGAAATAATCCCGGATGAAATTTGACATCTCGTGCCAACTTGTTTGGACGGCAGTCGGATCCTCCCTTCTTTAGTTGATTCCTTTTGAGATCTAGCTCTCCGTAGTGTTAAACAGTGTTAATATCAAAGTGAGATATGTGAAATTAGTGCTACTTGAGATATTTTTTGTTTGATAGGATAGGAGTCGGTAAGTTTTTGAGGTTATGCTAACATGTAGTTATTTCATTCCAGCGTTGATCCCTTCACCCGTAAGGACTGGTACGATGTCAAAGCACCGTCTATGTTCACCAAGAGACAAGTGGGAACTACACTTGTCAACCGTACCCAGGTATTCATGTTATTTTGTTTAGGTTAGAATGCTAACCTCTTTTACGCAAGTTTTCTGTAAGTGCTCGTAGAAAGTGGTTTCTTATGGAATGCACGCCCTAGTATTTTAAACACGTGGTTATATTGTAGTAATTACGAACTGAAGTGCATGTAATTAGCTTATAGTACATATTTGTATCACATGGTGTTTTTTTAAGTGTCTCAAATCATCCAAAACGTTGCTAAAAGATGGTTATGCCAGTTGACCAATCGTAGTGTTACTTGTCGAACACATATCTAAACTGAAAACCTCATTCAAATTGGTTTATATCAATTGCAATAAATTTTTAGATGCTAGATTGACATTATAACCATATTCTATGAGCAACTATGATTCCAGACTTGCCTAAACCTTTAATGATGATCCACCTAGCTCGCAATGAAACATATGTGATGAAAACATCTGTTCCCTTTTGATTTTACTGCTGAAAACATATTTTCCATGATGTTAACCTAAAAATCTTCTAGATAATTTTACTAAATCCTTTTTTGTGTTGTTTCAAGGGTACGAAAATTGCTTCAGAAGGCCTGAAGGGACGTGTATTTGAAGTCTCGCTGGCTGATCTTCAAAATGATACTGATGCGGAAAGGTAATTATTCTTATTTCATTTTACATCTAAGTATTGCCAAAGAATAATTTATCCAACCTAAAAGACCCAAAATGGTATATTGTCATCATTTGGAGAATTAAATCTAGGTATTTTGTACCAAATTTCACCCAATTTTGTAGTTTTTCTTTTCCGTCACTATTTATTTTAAAGAGCCACATCAAAAATGATATAAGAGACCAGAATTGTTTGATAATCTAAATGTCCCATACCAAGGTGGCATGTTTTATGCTTATGCATATCTATATTTATTTGTGTAGTGTATATTTTGATTATTAGAGTTAACTTTTTAACTGACTTCTAAAAGAAAGGAGGTTCTCAATTTGATTGATTTTTTTCTAAATGTTTGTTACCTTAGAACTCCATCATTAATAAACTGGGCCCTAATTCGCTATGACAACTTGGCGATTCCTTGCTTCAAGGAATCATCGATTCCTTCATTAATAAACCACATCTGCGAAATTTGTATTCTTTATGATGCGTCATAGAGATGTTGTTTATTAATGACATGATTTAGAAGCAAGGAATCGATGTGATTTCGCCAAGTTGTCATAGTGAATTGGGGCCCTGATTTGGAAAATTATTGTGCTGGGTTCAGCATAGCTTCAACATGGTCCCATTTAAATTTCATTGATATTCAATCTTGGACTTGAAGATACTACAGAACTGAAGATTTTTTTTCTTAAAAAATGGTATTATAGAATATTTAATTGGTTATTTATTTACATAACATGTTGTGTGTATGTAAGTCATTTTAGTAGGGTTTTTTTAAGTGGTTTTATTTCTTTCATAAAGTAAGTTAGCCAATTATTCACTATTCAATGAATAATTAGTTGGTGAATAACATCTAATAATAGTGGCTAATCGCAGCATCTCTAGTTTTTATTGCAGTCCAGCTATACAAAGGTAACCAACATGGTCTTTGTATCGTTTTATACTGCAAAAATTATATGCTACCGTACAATATAGTGCCTCCGTATCATAGTACGGGGGTCTTTTGTATCGTTGCTACATGTTATCTATTCACAAGATTTGTTGTGAAACTGAGTAATGAGACGAGCAAGTCGTTCGCCTGATGGTAAGCGCCACGCCTGCCCATTACAATTGCCGCCACCAAGAATTTTAATACCATAAAAAGCACTGTGTAGCACTGCATTGCACTCATCATTTCATGCCATCAGATATTAGTCTCAGTAATTATTTATAAGAAATGTTGTTTAGATAAAAGATGTTTGTGTGTTCCATCCACCAACCCACACTGGGCCAGCATGGTGGATCATGGCCTGGTACTCTCTAGGTAGGAAGGCCTGAGTCCCAACAGTGGGAATGTAATGGTCTTGTGATGATGATGATGATGATGTGTGTTCTAGTTCGAGGCTTCTGTATTGTTCTTTTACCTATCTAATATACAGGGAATAACATTAATGTGTAGTAATACTGAAAGGTGTGTATGGGTATCTAGTCATGAATCATCGGGCAGAATATACAACCAAAAAAACACTATTATATTTTCCATACAAAGTTTAAAAATTATTAATTTGAATTATTTTGGACAATCCTAACAAACTGTGGCCTAGTCGAGGTAGTACGGGTCACTGACCGAGCTACTTTGTGCCTAGGCACAAAACAGATAAGTACAGAAATCAATCTACATACAAAGTGCGCTCGAGCAACGCACACATAGACACCGCTCACGGACACGATATCTGGGCACAGTTGGGATGCGAGCGCGAGTGCCATCCGCTTGAGACACGCGTCTGTGAACATTTTTGTGCAAAAATGGAGCAACGAAAAAAGGTTATTATAACTGTTCGGTGGACGGTTGTTTAAATTCAACATTAAACGGTGAATTGTCGTTTTTTAAGCTACCAGTTGTTTCAGAGAGGTAAGTAGGTATTTGCTTGTATTTCGATGGTTAATTTTCACGTAACACAAAATAGTTAGGTAGGTAGGTAAGCGCCCCGGCCCCCGGCCCTGCGCCTAACAAGCGAACATGACTTTGTGGCCTTGTCATATTTTTACAATTTAAAATTTGATATTTATTGTAGTATAAGCTGTGTTAGCCTTGTGTTCAATAATCTTAATTAGAAAGATGTTAATGTAAACTAATCGCATTTGTTTTGTCTTCAAAAAAACTTTATTCAGTTATAATAGTAACTGCGAAAAAATTATGTCGATATCTTGTACACTTATTTTTTTTAAATCAATCAATTTTCCTCCCAAAAACTTCCATCGCCGTCCGGTATGAAAGGTATGAAAAGTACATACATGAGATTAACTTCTGTATTTATCTGTTTTGTAGCCTAGGCGCTCTGTCTTTGAAAACGCCGAACATTTTACAAGGGCTTGATTTCGAGTCTCAAATACCGGAATTTCATACTGAACGGATCTTTGGACTCGGTCGGTTCCGTTCCCGAACCCACTCGTAAAAAAAAGGTATTTCCACATTTTTACACGACTGCCCAAAAAGGAGTATTTCAGGGTTTACGTATGTATGTATGTATTTATTTATTCCACCATTACTTCTTATTGCCTGGACAGATTTGAATGCATTAAAACCATAATAAAAACATAGGTTTAAGTTTTTTTACCAGTTTTTTTTGCATGTTCGGGAACCGGTATACAAAAAAATCTCCGCGAACGGTACTTTTAATCTATGCCTTAACGTACCCGACTTGGCCTTGCCTTGATCAGTTTCAACTTTTTATCCAACTTGACGTCTTAGAATTCATATTCAGAAATAACCTAACGAAATTTCCGAAACGAAAACGGTCCTTATCGGTGGAGTTTTATGGGGCGGCGTTAGAAGGTAACTTTGTTTGTGCCGCTCGACCAATGAGGAGCAGCGGCTATTATTTATTAGGATTACATCTTTATGATTGGTGCAATACGAAACAAGGCTAGCGAATCATGAAGCGGCGGCGAATGTTTGATAGCTTTAGTGTTTGCCGCGTTTTGTCAAAGATTAAACAGGTTTATTTCTGAAAACTGACTAAGTAAAGACGCGTTATTGATTACTGACTGACGAACACTCTTTTACTATGCAATTAAATCAAATGTTGGAAATGTCTTAACCATCATTATCAGCCTATTACATTCCTACTGTTGAAATTCATGCATGATGTTTTTTACATCCTATTCCTACGGTGGTTGGTGACCTCACGTATTTTTTAAGAACATCAGCCATGCTCGCTCTTATTAGACGTTCATACTGATTAGATCCTTATTCCTAAATGTTAATTGGAGCGATGATGCTTAATGCTGTAATTAACAAGTAAGCATTAAGAAAAATAAAAAAAATACCCTGCCAAAAACATTATATGATAATTTATATTATTATTTATTTATTTATAACTTGCCTATGTCACTTGGGATGATTTAAGGATTCCGAGGATACCCCATACATCCAAATCTGTTGAGGCATTTATTGTGTAATAAAAAAACGCACATACATTAACCCCGAAAACATTACATTCCTTTTTTGGGGAGTCGCGTAAAAAGCAGTTTGCTTGAAAGTTAGTTGTAAAGTAAGGTTGATAGGACAGCTGGCTTTGCTAACTGAAGATAAAATTTGTTTGTCAGATCTGTACACGCGGCGCACTAATATTCTTTGTCACAAGTTCATTGCTCTTTATCAGCTGATTGTTAGGGTTGAAATGAACTTGATTACCAGAAATGTTTAAATTATCATATCTTGTGATTTTAAAAATTTTCTGGTGATTTGCACTTGGACTTGAATTATTAATAAGCTTCTATATGCGTGGTTTAATTATTACTACACATTTATGTTACACGCTGTATAAAATTCTCGTGTCACAGTTTTCGTTGCCATACTCCTCCGAAACGGCTTGACCGATTTTGATGAAATTTTTTGTGCTTATCCGGTATCTATGAGAATCGGCCTACATGTATTTTTTTTTTTATAATTTTTTTAAAATTTATATGGCAAAACAACGTTTGCCGGGTCAGCATTCTTACAGTGGCTTGCCAATACATTTATGAAAATTTAATGCACGCTCGCAAACACCTTAGCACCTTTAACAAAAACAGCGACTTGCATAATTTTAACACGAGACATAAGAATAAATTGTATGTACCTAGATTCAGGTTGCAGAGAGTTAATGGTTCGTTTATGGGGAACTGTATACGCTTTTATAATAAACTACCTGAGGGCATTGACAAATTACCAATGCGTAGATTTAAATCATTTATCAAAATAAACCTTATGAAAAAAGCATACTACTCAATAAATGAATATGTTAATGACAAAAATGCATGGCCTGTATGCCCTAAGCCCCATGATGATGAAGATTAACACATCAGTGTGTGCATGATGTTTATATTTCATTTCTTCTTGGATTGTACAATGCTATGTGAGATGTCTAATGTAGTTAGTCATTCAAATAAAGCTATAAAAATTGTATTTGAGTTGGAAGTGACTAGGTTTTACAGTCATGCTCACTCAAATGTCTTTGCTTGCGGCGGCTCTGTGTGTCGGGTCACTCCCTTCCCTCCAATATGGTTGAGGGGGGTGATGGCTGGTCCACAAGTCATACTCGTGAACGGGTGCTGCTTGCGGGGACTGGTCTGTTCTAGTCACTCCTACTGCTACTGTCATACCTACTTATATTTTATTTACACTTTTCTGTTACTGATACTATGACAATGGGACATCTCACTCGCATTTCTTGTTTTACATTCTGCTAATTCTAATTTATACGTAATTGTGCTGAAAAAAGACATCCCCGCAGAGTTTCTTGGTGCTATCTTCTCTAGCGGGCGTATTTCCGAAGCACTGGTAGAGTCAGTTTTCGCATTTCTTTTCAGCACTCAGACTTCAATTTGAGTATAGGAAAGAAATGGGTAAACATACTTACCTTTTTTTCAAAGTCATGTTAACATAAGTTACAATTTTTAACATTTTTTATTTGTATCATGTGTTTATGACCTTTAAAAGTGCACTTTTGTGCCTATTTAATAAATGATATTTGACTATTTGACTTTGACAGCTAGTAACTTTACATTAGTCTATCACATTCTGGAAGAGATCGCATGAGACTGCCCATTGTGCTACTGTAGTAAGGACATTTGTGCTATTATATTTCTTTTTATAAACTGGTACACAATAAAGAGTTTTGTAATTATTGCAATTCCCACTGCTGGGACAAGGCCTTCATCAACATTTAATTTTATGTTATTTTATGCCAGTCTTAAAGATATCATCCACCGGGCTTTTACCAGCGTTAATGTTGCAGCCATTCTCGAACCGAATGGTCTAAGCGTGACGATGGTAAAAGGCCTGACGCCATGACCCTGATCCCCTAGAAGTTGGGGCGGACCTCTTGTGTGGGACGCTACTTGCGTCGATACTATGGCGCCGTCACATCTTCCGGAGACGCAGAATAAGGCTGGCGCGGCGGCTAATTCGGCCGAGCAGCTCAAGCAGCGGAAATATGCTAACCTCGGTAGCGGTTACATATTTGAGCCGTTTGGTGTGGAGACTTTGGGTCCGTGGGGACCGGGAGATCATCGTATTTTCAAAAGTCTGTCAGAGCGCCTGATCGATGCGACGCGTGACCAAAATGCTGGGACTTATTTGGCTCAACGTCAGTATTGCAATCCAATGATGGGGCAATACTGCCAGCATCTTGGGTATGCTGCCAACGTAGTGGGTTGGAGCATTTGAGCTATCTATAGGTCTTTAATGGTCTATGAGTTGTCCAATTGCTTCTCCTTGTATGTCGTTAGTTTAGTTTTAGTAAGTAGAGTGTAGTTTGTGTTCAGTAATAAAGGCATTCAACCGTTAAAAAAAAAAAAATATGTTAACTGATGTTTCACTTAAAGGACGTTCAGTCGCACCAAGCAGGCAATTTAAAAACATACATATGAACATCAAATATGTATTTAGGTTTGTGATAAATCCTCCGTACAACTGTAATAACTAACTTTAACAGTGGATCGTTGTTCCCAGGTCTTTCCGCAAGTTCCGTCTCATCGCCGAGGATGTCCAGGGACGCAATGTCCTTTGCAACTTCCACGGCATGGACCTTACCACTGACAAGCTCAGGTAAGAATCTTACCAATTTTATGGAGGATTGGGGGTGGTGGATAGATAGGTATCTACTGTAGAAACGCCTACATTTAATAAGGAAGATCTTCCGACCGAGCCAGGTGTTGCCCTGGGGACAGCTGTCCGACAGAACCTTTTTGGAACTTGTATAGGTCTTATCTGTCGTGCGAACTTCATTTGCGCGATGCAGGATTTGTAAAGAAATCTGTGACTTTGTATAGGCCTTTATGCTACTTTATTTCAGCGCCATCTGTGAGCATTCTTGCGTAAAGCCATTGATATATGTGGCAGCTAAGGTCGCCATAATAGTATGAACTAGAATGTTTCATTTTCCTAATTTCAAATGGAAAAACAGTCAAAATGGAGCAATGGATTAATTTTATTTTTAGCACAGAAAACTGGTGGCTTAAAGAGTAACAGGATACAATGCTTTCCAGAAATCCATTTGGTTCCTTATATATTTTTTTCTTTCTTTACTTATTTAGTTTAAAAACACCAAAGCGCTAACTATATCAGGTAATTATTGAAGAAATAAATTCAAATTCGTACCAACGGTTCTTAAAATGGTTGTTCCTGTGTTTAATACATTTTTCTTTTTATATTTAATTTTTTTTTCAATATTTCTCGTCTTCCATGTGAAGACTTGCAGTCCAGCTATACGAAGGTAACCTTATGGTCTTCGTATCGTTTTATACTGCAAACATCAAAATTTTGCCTCACCATGATATTTGCTTCACCGCTCACAAGTGGTTTGGCATCTTGTGCGGTCGCTACATATTTTACACATGTATCCTTTTTATTCTGTGGTGGCGAGGAGAGGAGGGGGCCTTTTTCCACGATTTTTAGCTAAGTGTGGGTTCGATTCCTGCAAAATACTAGGTAGGTTTTCTGTATGCGTATTCAGTTTCTTGCCGTATCTTCTGAGTAGTGGTTCTTTTTCCGATACGGTGGTAGTTGTAGTCCTACTAATATGATAAACGCGAAAGTTTGTAAGAATGGATGTACCTTTGTTACTCTTTCATGCAAAAACTACTGAATGGATTTTGATGAAACTTTACAATAATATAGATTACACATCAGAATAACACATAGGCTACTTTTTATCCCGGCCAACCGTGGGTGAAGCCGCAGGGCGCAGCTAGTATTGTAATAATTGACGTTCATAAGTGCGTCTGTGACGACAACATTGAAATAAAGAACTTTTGAATTGAATTGAGTACCCTCTACCTTTTCCTAACATCGCGCAACATTTCGCTGGTTGTATTTATTTGACTTTATTATATTATGTTCAGTGTAATGTTGTGTGTGATGTCCGTAATAAAAATATTTTCTTTCTTTTTTAAATACAATTGTTATCCCAATTGTTTCTGCAAAAAATATCTTCAATGTACAGACTTGTCTCAGAGAATTGTACCAGTTCCATTTTTACCACGTTTTTATTAAGATACTTTCTTGTTTGTCTGTCTGTCTGTTGTTCCGTGTGGTATCTTGCTTAAATTTCAAGCACTTCCCGATTAGCTATCTGGCTGAAACTTTCAGGGTACCTCACAACTCGATGGCAATCCATTCTTAATTAATTTAAGCATGAAATGCCGACCTAACTTCAAAAGGCGCATAGAAACGTGGTTATTAGATTATTTGTTTAATCTGCCACTTTCTTGTTTATAATGTATAGAAGATGAATGTCCTCCACAGATGGATGGTCAAGAAGTGGCAGACCCTCGTGGAAGCCAACATTGATGTGAAGACCACAGACGGATACCTCCTCCGTGTATTCTGTATCGGGTTCACCAACAAAGATAGCCTGAGCCAGAGGAAGACCTGCTATGCTCAGCACACTCAGGTAACTATCATCATCAGCCCATCACGTTCCCACTGCTGAGACTCGGGCATTTTTCAACCGACTTCAAAAAAGGAGCAGTTCAACGGTGTATTTTTTATTTTTTTTGTATGTTTGTTACACGATTACTCTGCCAATTATGAATTGATTTTGATGATTATGCTTTTGTTTGGTAGGTCATACTTCAAAGGTGGTCCCATATAAATTTTATCAAAATTGATATAGCGCTATTTGAAAAAAATGACAAAAACAAAAAATGAGTTTAGTCTAGAAGCCGGTTCTTGATTTTTTCTAAAAATTAAATCTCTCATACAGATTATGGGCCATAATCCATCATGCTGGCCCAGTGCAGGTGGATGTCGCTAGTTTGTCATCTGAAATTTGTGAATATCCTTCAGATGATTGAAAGGTATCGCTATAGATGCGAAAATTAGACTATAAACACCTGTTCACTGATCACCGGCTGGTACATTATTCCACTGGTACACATGAGTTGAAAAAGTGTGTCCTAAGGTTGCTAGTACCTGGTGGCTTTCTAAGTTTAAGTGTTCATCCCCATAAGCGTGTATAGGTTGTATAGACAACAGGAAGAATTGTTACTGTTCATTTAAACTTTTTCCTGTTATCCCCCACTGGGGCCAAAGGTGGGGGACATCTGTTTTCGGATTGTTAATGTATAGGTCTTCAATACAGTATAATTAATATTATTTTTATTATAATATAAATTTTATGAAACAGGTTAAATCTTCCTGTTGTCCCCCACTGAGGCCGAAACGTGGGGGACATGTTTTATTCGGTTTATTAATGTATAGTTCTTCAAAATAGTATAATTAATATTTTTTTTACAATACCGCAGTAACTCCAGTGTCGTGCGTTAGGTTAGCCTCTACAAACGCTCGTCACGCACAATACTGCGAAGATGAACTGCAAAGCCACGAACGCGGCTTGTGTTAATTGCACTGGCTTTTCGTTGCTCTGCTACAAACCTCCTACTCGAGTAGGTCTCTACTTAGAGACCTACTCGAGGACTCGCGTATGCGGGAGGCCGTGTGGGTAGGTACAACAGCTGTGCCAGTTATTCTTCCGCCACGCAGTAGTGCGGAAGCATTACTGTGCTCCAGTTTGAAGGGCAGGATTACTGGGCAAATTAAATCTGATGTTTCCGGGTGATAACTATCACATATTACATCCTGGTCCTTAATTAGGATTCCTTGTATGTAGAGAACCAGGTACTATGAGGACCATGGTCCCATACATACTTGCACTTTTTTCGTGCAAAATCATTTTTCCTGAAGTTTCGTTGGATCGAAAGTAGCATGATCTCCCACTGAGCCACACCTCTTATCATGTATTTAGTTTTAAATAAAACAATTTTCTTATAATTTACTCATCTTTATCTTTCAGGTCCGAGCCATCCGCAAGAAGATGTGTGAGATCATCGCTCGGGACGTGACCAGCTCTGAACTCCGTGAGGTTGTCAACAAGCTGATCCCCGACTCCATTGCTAAGGACATCGAGAAGGCCTGCCATGGCATCTACCCGCTGAGGGATGTTTGCATAAGGAAGGTGAGATGACGATGGAATTAAATGAAGATATGAGATGGTTCTCGGAGACAGGTTTTTGGAGACTGAAAAGCGTGCTATAAATTTAGGCCTATGTTATTCAAGTAAAGTTCTTACATACCAAATTTTATCAAAAACAATAGTTTAACTGTTAAAGTTTGGAAACTATCGTGAGTCGAAATATTCATTATAAATATAAACTGCTACACTTATGTTATGATTTTTAACTGTGTTCAACAAAGGAGGTTATCAGTTCGATTGTTTTTTTTAATATTTATTACCGCAGCACTTCGTCATTTATAAACTGTTTTAGAAAATTATTTTTGTGTTGGGTTCAGTATAGCTTCAACATGGTCCAATATAAATTTCATCAATATCCTCCTTGGACATCGAAGATACATCAGAATTGAAGTCTATTTATTTTTTTGTTATAAAATGTAGTCCATGATTAAGTAGCAAACATACATGCATCCATCCATCTGTCCTCACACATTCGCATTTATAATGTTAGTAGGACTTAGTAGTACAAGTACTACCGGCTGAAAATGTATGCAGAACTGAGTCTCCAAGAACCTGTAAAATATCAACCTATATGATGACACACCTAGCTCGCAATGAAACATGTGATGAAAACTTTGTTCCCTTTTGATTTAACCGCTGAAATCACCCCACAAATTCCTAAGCGAATATCACCTCTATCCCTCTTAACAGCAAGTTTTATTACAGGTCAAAGTACTGAAGAGGCCTCGCTTCGAAATTTCCAAGTTGATGGAGTTGCACGGAGAAGGTGGGGGTGGAAAGCGTGGGGAACCTGGAGACAAGTCCGAACGGCCAGAGGGGTATGAACCCCCAGTGCAAGAGAGCGTCTAAATATACGTGGAAAATTGTAAAATGACTTTTATTTTGCTCTGTTGCGTTAAGGTTTACCGCCGAAGTCGGCTATACTCGACTCGCGAAAATGCTTCCTACGCCGAGGTCGGCGTGGAGTGCACGGCTTTGCGTCAATAACGAACCGTTCAAAAGTTAAGAGGGAACTAAAATTTAGACCGTTTCGCTTGCTCCTACTGGGTTGTACTGGTAGGAGCACGAGGACTAATATGTCCTACTCCTACCGGTAGGAGCATCAGGATAAGTATATCCTTTACTAATGGAGTGACGTCTACATCTACACTTCTACAAATATTATAAACAGGAAAGATTTGTATTATTGTATGTTTTTAACAAATAAACTCTAAACTGGACGGATTACAAAAATTCTTTTACCATTAGAATGCTACATTATCCCTGAGTAACATAGGCTATATTTTTATCATATCACAGACATGTTGACAGTCTATTATGAAGTATCTGTAGGTGGCCTGGCGAGGATTACCTAACCCGTTTCATGTGGGCTATATTAAACAACAATTTAATCAAAACAAATTTTAGGTGCTTTGTCACAATTATGCAAAACCAATTAGCTTTGGCTATGGAATCATACCTTATGGTTGAGTTTAATGCTAGTTGTGTGCGCCAACGAGCATCGAGAAAGGCTGGCGCGTGTTTATTCCAAGTGTTACACTTTCGGAGACTAATTGTTCGGGTCCTAGTTCAGGTAGTAGAAATGAAAGAAGTTTCTTTTTTAGATGATGCTTTAATACAGCTCCTTGTATAAGAGTAAAAAGTGAGTGATATTTTATAAAACCGGTGGTAGTTGGCAAAAATAAACACTATTCTGTGGTAACACTAATACACAGTAGGTACCTACTGTAAAACGTACATAAAACTGTGCTAATACTTAACTCCTAGCATTTATTAAAAACTATGACAGAGGCGCGTGCCACGTATGTGAGATTTTTAGCAGGCGCTAATTTGTCCGAACACTTAATTCCGTATGCACACAACCTACCTCATTATCTATAGTAAGACAGCAAATTTTATTAAAAAATGCTCCAGTATCATCACTTCAACACTATTCAAGTGGATACGGAGACAAGAATAATATATCGCGTTGGGCTCACTATTTTATTAAGTACATCAGGAAGGATTTTTCCGAGTGTCCCCCAGTTTTCGGCCCCAGTGGGGGCACTGGGGCCGAAAACGGGGGGATGTCAGAAACAACCCAACGTGTCGTATTTGGGGCTGAGTATACAACTATTACCCATTGTCTCATACCCATGTCTCAATTATTACCCATTTCATATACTTTTAAACAAAAAACCGCTTTCAAATGGAGATGGGACCAATCTGGAAGATATATCCTTTCAAATTAGTTCAGTTCAGGTTTATTATTGTTCTGTGGTTCAGTTAGTCTGTAAGTTATATATGTAGGGTCTTAGAATTACTTTAGTCATTAATGTAACTACTGTTTTCTTAAGTTCTCTGAATTAAAGAAGTAGGTATTATTATTATTCAGATATTTATTTAGGTTCTCAGATAAAGGTTTTTTACAATACTTCTATAAATATATATATATATATATATATATATATATATATATATATATATATATATATATATATATTTTGGCAGGGCCCAAACTCCCGGTGGTTAGTGCTGCAGAGTGAAGAACGTCCTGACAATACGTGCCATGTCAAGGAGTAGGTACTGCCGCATGCATCTGACCCTTGATCCAACCGTCTAGCGGGAGCCGGTTGAGATGTTGGTCGAGGTTTCCTTTTGGCAATTTCATTGGCATTCATTTGGCAATCGTTTAGGCGTATTCAAAAGGTCGAATTTTTTGAGGTTATGTCATTGTTTTAGTTTTAAACTTACAAATCCCCACTACTTAAGTCGTACCTGTACAAAAATCCTTAGTCGTACCTACCTACCTACCTACCTAACCTGTACCCTGTACAAAATGTAAAGGTTGGATACATGGTCTGTGCTGGCGTTGAAAGCCTACCTGTATGTACCTAAATGACCACTTAAAACGTACCTACAATAATAAAATATTAATATTATGTCTGGTAACAGCGAAGTTAAAAGTAGGTAGGTACCTACTACCACAGAATACTAAGGGACAGAAGCATCACTCCGCAAAGAAATTTAAACAAATAGCGACTCTTGCTATGACGCAATAAAATTCAATTCAGCTCGCGTAGCGCTGCATACCTACCAGTCATATTAACCTACAGAGCGCCTCTTTCTATCGCGTCGCTCTTATCTCTTCTGACGCGGCACGTGTAACGACGCGCGACCCGCCGTCGGTGTCCGGCTATGTACTTGTAGCTTCGTACCTACAGTGCGGAGTGCGCTAGGCCTGATATAACAAACAGTTAAATAACATTTAGCAATAACAATATGCAAACGAAAGTAAGTATTTACCTTTCTATATTTACATGTATTTAGTTCCAAGTCCAATTAATTGTTTGGTATGAACTTGAAGTAATAATAATTAATTTTTAGAAAAGAAACAGGAATAGACTGTAGGACTAAACTTATATGTTTGCTTTTGTTATTTTATTCAAAAAGTGCTGAATTAATTTCGATACAATTTACATGGGACCACGTCTGAAGTATGACCTACCAAACAAAAAAGAATCATCGAAATTTATTTATAATTGGCGGAGTAATCGCGTAACAAACATACAATAAAATTAAATAAAACATACCGTCGAATTGAGAACCACTTTCTTTTTTGAGTCGGGTGAAAATATGAGTTGGAGTTGCGCCAAAATAAGGTAGATAAATACTTCCATAGACTTCCATAGCTAAAATAAATTGGGAACCGCTGATCAAGGGAACCAAGAACTACGAGGAACATCCCACAAAACCCAGTCTCGAAGCAAATACTTGCGTTTTTTTTCTATGCACAAACATTTGTCCCGTCACGGGAATCCAACCCACAACCTCGTCTATAGTTTAACTTCACCTTCGTTCTTCGCCTGTTCGTGTAATGACCGAAAGGCCTCAATAGTGTTGTAATAAAAAACTAAAATAACAAGTCGCTATTTTTAATTTATATGTAATTAATTAGAATTGATTAATTATAAAAGTACCTACCAACTAATTATTTTATATAGTTAGTTGTTCACTAGCTGTCAGGAAAAGTGGTCATTACTTCGTCACTGACAAACCCAGTAAGTGTTTTACAAGCTTTTATTTAACTTTCAATGTATGTATGTATGTTACTATGTTTGTTCGGGTGGAATCTTGCAAGCTAAATCAGAACCACTTCCTCTTGTCCTACGGAGTTGAAATTTTGCATACTTGCACAGAATACTAAGGGACAGAAGCATCATTCCGCAAAGACATTTAAACAAATAACGACTCTTGCTATGACGCAATAAAATTCAATTCAGCTCGCGTAGCGCTGCATACCTACCAGTCATATTAACCTGCAGAGCGCCTCTCTTTCTATCGCGCCGTTCTTATCTCTTCTGAGGCGGCACGTGTAACGACGCGCGACCCGCCGTCGGTGTCCGGCTATGTACTTGTAGTTTCGTACCTACCTTGCATGCTTGGCTATAGTTTAACAAACTTTAGATTTTTTGTAAAGCGACTGTGGCTCAGTGGGATAACGTGCGACTTTCGTTCCGACGCACACGAGTTCCAATCCCGCTAGCGCCGCACCACTGACTTTCTTAAGTTATGTGCGGATTTAACACTCGCTCTAAAAACGGTGAAGGAAAACATCGTATGGAAACCGGCATGTCCAATAGTCTACAGTGCGGAGTGCGTTAGGCCTGGTACTTGTCAAAGTCCGATGACAATGCAATATTATGGTGACAGCTGATCTGATGATGGAGACGGAAGGTGGGCAATGGAGCTCCTTGACGGATAATAGTAAACTATTAGTATTTGGGCTCATTTTAATCTGCTACTAAAATTACTTATAATACGGATATGTTGAGCTTGTTTTGAAAAATATATTTTTTAACAAAAAAATTATTATTAACTATTTGTTTGCATAATATAATAATAATATAATACGCCCAACGATCACAGACATAGATCCTGGCCCCTAACTAGGATTCCCGGTATCTAAGGAAACAGGAACTACGAGGACCATGGTCCTACAACACCCAGACACGAAATAAATGCTTGCGCTTTTTTTTGTGCACAAACATTGTCTCGTCATGGGAATCGAACTCGCAACCCGTGTATGAGATTTGAGCCAACCTGCCCAACCACTACACCACAGAGGCTTTCCAAAAATACTATAAAATATAAAAATTAAACCTGTGCAATATCGTTTCGTGTCTGGGTGTTGTGGGACCATGGTCCTCATAGTTCCTTATTTAATTTAAAATCATTGCAAAATTATTACACGTGCCATTCACGCTACATTATAATATATTGTAGTCGGCTCAAGCCGACGAAGAGAGCACTTTTCGTCGTGTATACTCGACCTTGGAGGTCAAAGGGTTAATTAGTTTTGGTACGTAGGTAGTGTAGGTACGTCTTGTAAGTAGTTGGTAATACATTCGAAAGTTCAATGAGTGCGCGGACGTTTACAATAACAAAAGAGGTGATTATACAATAATCATGCATAGGGTTCAGTAAATATACATTTACAGTTTAAGCACAGAATACTAAGGGACATCACTCAACAAAGATATTTAAACAAATAGCGACTCTTGCCTTATGTATTCTGTGCTATTACGCAATAAAATTCAATTCAGCTCGCGTAGCGCTGCATACCTACCAGTCATATTAACCTACAGAGCGCCTCTCTTTCTATCGCGCCGCTCTTATCTCTTCTGACGCGGCACGTGTAACGACGCGTGACCCGCCGTCGGTGTCCGGCTATGTACTTGTAGCTTCGTACCTACAGTGCGGAGTGCGCTAGGCCTGGTTTAATGTTAACACTGAAAGGACAAAACTTTATAATTGGATTTTTGGAAAATATCATTACTAGCCAGGAATAGAACACATAGATTTTGGAAAAAATACCCCCTGTACAGGGTGAGTTTTGTTTAAAATCAACGAGTTGGATTCTTGGCAAAGATAATGATTTTTAGGAAAAATAATTAGAACCGACTTCAAGACTAACTATATTTTTTGTTTAAGTGGATTTTTTCAAAAAGTGCCAAATCAATTTCGATGAAATTTACATGGGACCACCTCTGAAGTAATGAATAGTTATGGAGAATAACTCGTCTATTCGCTATAGGAATGCCGAATAATAGAAATCGATTATTCGCCATTACCACTATTCGCGCATCTCTAATAGATAGTAGGTACTTCAAGACGGACTCTCACAGAAGAGACTTGCTTTATCGATGTGCTATTTTCCAGAACTGAATCATGGATCCAGCTCTAGCAATAGACCTGGAAGCCCAAGCAGTAGCAGTGCCGATCGAAGCCGCGACGGCTCCCGGAGACTCAGACATCCAGAACTTCTACAGAGGAGCTACCGTCTTCATCACAGGAGGGACAGGGTTTATTGGCAAGCAGTTGCAGGAGAAGCTGTTCAGGTTTGGAGCTTTTTGGATGGACTGGGGTTTGAATCATCATCATCATCATCAGCCGGAAGATGTCCACTGCTGAACATAGGCCTTCCACATAGACTGGATGCATACAACAAGCAACCGCTCGTCCATCCAGCATCCAGCGGCACCCCGCGACTCTCACCAAGTTATTGGTCCACCTTGTGGGAGGTTGTTCTACGCTCTGCCCTCCGGTCCGTGGTCACCACTCGAGAACCTTTTTACCCCAACAGTTATCGGTTCTACGAGCTATATAGCCGGCCCATTGCCACTTTCATCATCATCATCATCAGCCCATCGCCTTCCCACTGTTGGGATACGGGCCTTCTCTCATAGAGAGAGTATGGGCCATAATCCACCACGCTGGCCCAGTGCGGGTTGGTGGATGTCACATGTCCTTGAATTTTTGTGGTAAATTCTTGGACATGCCGGTTTCCTCACGATGTTTTCCTTCACCGTTTTTAGAGTGAGTATTAAATCCGCAAATGACTTAAGAAAGTCAGTGGTGCGAGACCAGCGGGATTCGAACTCGGGTGCGTCGGATCGAAACTCGCACGTTCTCTCACTGAGCCACACTCGCTCTCGTTTCCCTTCAACACGTATAAATCTTTCGCCTTTTTGCCACTTTAACTTGCTAATTTTGAGAGCTATGTAATCTTCGTTCTTTTGCGGATTTCCACATTCCGGATCTTATCGATCAGGCCAATAGTCAAAGACCACGTAACAGTGCCGTAAGTCATCACTGGCAACTCACACTGGTTGAATACCCGCGTCTTCAGGCTCTGGGGAATTTAAGAAGAAAAGATCTTACGTAGCTTCCCGATGCGGGTTTGAATGCCAGCTCTCAAAGAAATACATTGTGGCGACATCGTCAAAAAATGGAGCACACAGAAAGTACCTAAATTCAAATTACGTATAAAGACTAATCGAATGGGAAAAGCATACTATTTTTCGTAATTATATAGAAGATCGTAATTATTCGTATTTATATACATATATTAATTCGTGATTATATAGAATTTATTTCGTAATTATATAGAAGACAAAGATGCTTGGCACATTCCACTTCCGCAAAGTAGCCAACTGGTACATAAGAGACATAACATTGTAGGAACCAAAAAAAATTAACAGTCTTTAATAAAATCTCAGTTTCTTGCCGTATCTTCTGAGTAGTGGTTCTTTTTCCGATACGGTGGTAGAGTCACGGTGATAATTGGACGCAGCTAGTTAACGTATAAATGCTTGTTTTTTCTCGCAGATCATGCGACATAAAGAAGATATTTGTGCTTATTCGGCCGAAAAAGGGCGTGGCTACGAAGGATCGCCTCCAAGTTATGCTAAACGACCCTGTACGTATAAATTATGGTCATATGGCGTGTGTTTGAGCGCGTGAGGATGTGTGCATGTATGTGAGAGGGTGTGTGTGTATGTGTGTATGTTCTCAGGCTCAATTGAGCTACAGTGGTCATCAAGTCCGGTGTCCAATTTTTTTCTTCCGTTACTTCCGTCGCTCAGGGAAGATTGTGATATGGGTTCAAGTCCCAGCCAGTGTTCTTTTTAGAGTTCCGTACCTAAAGGGTAAAACGGGACCCTATTACTAAGACTCCGCTGTCTGTCTGTCTGTCACCAGGCTGTATCTCATGAACCGTGATACTTAGACAGTTGAAATTTTCACAGATGATGTATTTCTGTTGCCGCTATAATAACAAATACAGAAAAAACAGAATAAAATAAATATTTTAAGGGGGCTCCCATACAACAAACGTTTTTTTTTTGGAGTTTTTATAGATAATGGTACATAATCCTTCGTGTGCGAGTCCAACTCGCACTTGGCCGGTTTTTTTGTTTCTGTAATACATTTTTTGAGCTTTTCACTTGGCATTCGTTAATGTTTCATATAAATATAAGAAGTACCTATAAACCTCTTTTCTCAGGTGTTCGATAAAGTTCGTAAAAAGAAGCCAGATTTGGAGTCCAGGGTCGAAATGGTGGAGGGAGATGTAGGAGAGCTCAGGCTTGGGCTGAGTGACGTTGACTGGAACAAGGTAGCTGATGAGGTAAGGATCCGGTTCCATATCAACATCGAAATCTCTTTAATCATTTTGGCATCACAGACGCACTTATGAACGTCAATTATCACAATGACTCTACCACCGTATCGGAAAAAGAACCACTACTCAGAAGATACGGCAAGAAACTGAGGGGCATTTTTTTTAGAGATTTTGTTACAATATAACAGCCTTATCTGGTACACATCGCAATATTGCTGACCTAGGTACGAACCCCCAACACCTACATCAATGTACCTCACTATATAAACTGGTTATTTTTAATTAAAAGAGTTTTTTCCTTAATCGCTCTCAAGCGACCTGACTACGGACCTCGGCCTGCCGGTCAGCCTGGAATAAGCAGTCAGGTAGAATCGCTGCGAAAGTATTTTTTTATACTGTGAAGTGCGGGATGTAGTCCCAATCGTGTGTTAAAATTATGGAAATAAAAAATAAATATGTGTGTGTGTGCCTAAAAGTTGTTTTTTTTATAACAACCAAACGGTGCCACACAACAGTTCCTGCGCAAAGTTGCCAGTCTATCGGTTTTATCGGAAACATTTCAGCGAGTGTGCGTCGGAATTGCACCAACTAATTCCTCCGTCCCCGTTTCATCATCGGACTACTAGTGGTTGGTCGTGGTAGGTCTCTTGTATGCGGGAGGCCGTCTGGGTAGATACCACAGCTTTGCCAGTTATTCTGCCTCCAAGCAGTAGAGACGAGAGACCGCATACAAAGTTCTATCGAAATCGGATTAATGATAGGCTTAGGCTTTCGGATGAAACCAATTATAAATGAAATTATATATTCATTACATAACGTTCAGAGATTATGGGACGCATGACGCACACTACTACGCACCCTACATGTGTTTCAGGTGGACATAATATTCCACGCGGCAGCCACCATTCGGTTCGACGAGACAATCCGAATAGCTGCCCTCACCAACGTCAGGGGCACCAGGGAAGCCCTCAGCTTGGGCAGGGCCTGCAAGAAACTCAGGTAACAGCATCCTCACAAACTTGAAGAAAAAAAGGTTGTCTGGAAGAGATCTTTTTTTTATGTAATTATATGACGGGAGGAGTTCGTTCGCCTGATGGTGAGCGACACGCAGGCGTGTGTAAGGTGGATTGCAGCTGTGGTAGCTCTTACATTGGATAGACGAAGCGAACTATCGCTAAAAGAGTGAAAGAGCATATTACAGCTGTAAAGAACCGTCAGACGAACAAATCAGCGATTGCCGAGCACCTACTTGACTCAGGACCAAACCACTGGGTCGAGTTTCATGACCCATAAATCCTCTCCACCGATCGGCAGTTCTTACCCAGAATTGTTCGAGAAACGATTAAGATAAAGAAGTACCTACCGTGATTTCAATCGGGAGGATGGTTTTAGGTTATCTGCATCGTGGAATCCGGTGATCAGTAGGGTTTTTTTTTAACGCCTAATAGATCTATGTTTGGCCATTATCTCGCCTAATTGTGAAGGGATGATGTGGCCTAAGATGGAGCACATAGATCTAGAGAGAGACGACAGTTGAGCGGCTGCTCAGACCCGTCTCCCCGATGGTTCACCGAACACCATCCCGAAACACAACTAGGTCGCTTGACGTGCGGCTTTGTTCGGTGGGTGGTATTACAACCACGGCCAGAGCCTACCACACCAAAGCGCGTAAGCGGGTTACATCACGATGTTTTCCTTCACCGTTTTAGAGCGTGCGTGCAAAATCAGCACTTGACTATAAGCCATTGGTGCAGGGCCGAGTCGGGATTCTCTTTCTATTCAAAACAAAGTCGCTTTCTCTGTCCCTATATCCCTATGTATGCTTTAATCTTTAAAACTACGCAACGGATTTTGATGCGGTTTTTTTAATAGATAGAGTGATTGAAGAGGAAGGTTTATATGTATAATAACCGTGCGAAGCCGGGGCGGGTCGCTAGTATGTAATATAGGAATGTTTGTATCTACATATACAATACATCAGCTCGCTACCAATTAATATGTATCGTACGCATCGAGAATCGCAATACGAGAAACCTACCACATAATTTTTTTTTATGTAATGATCTGTATCAGAGAGACATCCCATTAACATTACAATCTAGCCTACAAAAGTAATTTTACTTTGACTTAAATTGCTAAGAATAGTGTAACTAAGAATGTGTCCATTAACACTTCTTACTGTCTCTATTAAGGCGAAGACACTTTGTTGTTGTGTTCTTTACGGGTAGCACTAAAGTATTTTTTTTTTTACGCCCAACGATCACATACGTTGATCCTGGCCCCTAACTAGGATTCCCTGTATCTAGGGAACCAGGAACTATGAGGACCATGGTCCCACAACACCCAGACACGGAACAAATGCTTGCGCTTTTTTTTTCTTATAGACACAAACATTTGTCCCGTCGCGGGAACCCGCAAACTCAGTGGTGTATGATATTTGAGCCAACCTGCCCAACCATTACACCAAAGAGGCTGTCATCTGACTGATCCAATATTTATGTTTTGCTTTCCAGATGTTTCGTTCACGTATCGACAGCGTACTGCCACGCCACATCAGCTCGCGTGGCTCAGGAGGTGTTGGAGCAGTTCTACGAGAGCCCTCTGCCTCCGGAGACCATGATCAATCTGGCTGAGACTGCGGATACTAGTAGACTGGACAAAATCACTTCTAGGTTAGTTTGCAGTTAGCAGGCCTAGCGCACTCCGCACCGTAGGTACGAAGCTACAAGTACATAGCCGGACACCGACGGCGGGTCGCGCGTCGTTACACGTGCCGCGTCAGAAGAGATAAGAGCGGCGCGATAGAAAGAGAGCCGCTCTGTAGGTTAATATAGGTAGGTATGCAGCGCTACGCGAGCTGAATTGAATTTTATTGCGTCATAGCAAGAGTCGCTATTTGTTTAAATCTCTTTACGGAGTGATGCTTCTGTCCCTTAGTATTCTGTGGTGAAGTGTAAGAAGATTTCATAACTACATGTTTTTGTCGTAATTTTTCTGGAATGCCTGTCGGTACGACAAAGAAGACGTTCATCAAATTTCTATCAATTTTTTTTATGGAACTGAGTGGTAGAAGCATGTCGTTCACCTCATGGTAAGCGCAGCACCTGCCCATAACAACTGCAGTGCCACCTAGAACTTTTAATACCATAATAAGCACTACGTATCACTGCATTGCGAGACATCTGCAGGGCGATCACGTAAGTGTGTTGCGAACATAGCATGTTGCGGACTAACGTGCAATAGAAATTTATTTAAATCGATTAAATGCGATCATGTAACTTTTTATGTCTCGATTTCAATGTGCTCCTATCGATCACCCGACAAATTTACAAAGCGAGATTGTGCTATGAATCAATATGTATACGCCCAATCTATTCAATTTTACTGTATAATACAGCTCTTGTCTATGGTTTATATATTAATATAAACTTTGTTTGTCAAAACTTATTTTTATTCCAATTGAGCTTTCGTTGACGTTTGATTGCAACAAACGGGTTACGTGATCGCAAAACCATCATCGAAACTGGTTTCTTATTGAAATTGATTGAAATAAAAGATACATGATCGCCCTGCAGTTAGGTAAGTCGCATATACCCAGTAATTACGCTACAATGCCCTTCAAAATGGAACACAGTAATGCTTGCGCACTACTGCTTGGCGGCAGAATAACTGGCAAAGCGGCGGTACCTTCAGTGGTTGCAACTTTCAATGTTACGTTTCTTTTGTTTTCAGTTTGATCAGCGGTTGGCCAAATACCTACACTTTTACCAAAGCCATCGGCGAAGCGCTGGTGCAAGCTGAAGCGGGGAAGCTGCCAGTATGCATCGTCAGGCCTTCTATAGGTCCGTACAATACAATACAATACAATAATACTTTATTGATCACCAAAACAGGAAACAGAAGTTTACAGTTACAAATAATAGTGGTAGAACAATGGGCGGCCTTATCGCTATGTGCAATTTACTTACAGGCTGTACCTTCATTTTTGAGCAGATTTATAGCTTCTTTGGTGTAGTGGTTGATGGGTGAGTCAACTAAGGGGTTTACATTAAACTCTCAGATAATGTATCCAGCCTTAACTATTCTTTTGTCACTGGAGTCTACTATTATAAAAATGGAACAGAGCTGATTCTGTACATTGAAAATATTTTTGATAAACTAACTGGGTTCGACTATTTAGAGGGTACTGAACACGAATCCACGGTTTTTTGTTATCTATTTGAAACTGATGAACGAATTTTAATGCGGTTGTTGGATCTCTTAGGAACGATTTCCTGTAACTATAACCCTGTATAAAACATACCTACCTGTTTCAGTTCTACATACCTACCAGGAGCCGGTACCTGGATGGTTGGACACGAGCTGCCTATACGGACCTAGTGGGGTAAGACCCTTATAACCAATTACTAATATTATTAATGGTTTGTAATTGGCTTAGGTATTAAGATATTGAAACCCAACGTCTATGTATTATTTTTTCTTTATTCCTCTCCCTGCACGGTTGTCTGGAAGATATGGTTTTTAGCGATAAAGCCAATTGTTACACTTCTGTTAAGCTTTTTAATGTGTCTGGTTGTTTGTTTATTAGTTATCTGTGTATTTCAATAAAGAGTAATTTTATTTTATTTCATGGATAATCAAGAAAAACAACCAAACGGATTGATGAGAAAAGCAATCTATACTGTTCATAATTATATAGAAGACAAAGATGCTTGGAACATTCCACTTCTGCAAAGTAGCCAACTGGTACATAAGAAACATAACATTGTAGAAAATCAAAAATTGTAACAAAATCTGTAAAAAAATGCCCCTCAGTTTCTTGCCGTATCTTCTGAGTAGTGGCAGGTCTAGCGCACTCTGCACTGTAGGTACGAAGTTAGAAGTACATAGCCGGACACCGAGGGCGGGTCACGCGTCGTTACACGTGCCGCGTCAGAAGAGATACGAGCTATGCGATAGAAAGAGAGGCGCTCTGTAGGTTAATATGACTGGTAGGTATGCAGCGCTACGCGAGCTGAATTGATTTTTATTGCGTCATAGCAAGAGTCGCTATTTGTTTAAATTTCTTTGCGGAGTGATGCTTCTGTCCCTTAGCATTCTGTGGTAGTGGTGCTTTTTCCGATACGGTGGTAGAGTCATGGTGATAATTTGAAGTTCATAAGTGCGTCTGTGATGCCAAAACTGAATAAAGAGATTTTGATTGATGAAACTTGGTAGGTTGGTAGGTATTTTAGGTCCTGGACTTAAAAAAAAATCTTTGACTTTAACAAAATCAGATCCAGCTGCAAATAATAATAATAAATTATAAATTCATTTATTTCAGGCAATAATACAGTAAACAAAATAAAGTACCAGAGGCCCATAAATACAGACTAACATATATATTATGAAAGCACTAGACGCTAGGATATGGGGCATTTCGGTGGTGCCTCTCTGTAGCGCCGGAAGACTATTCCATCAGGCCAAAACTCGGGAATCAGGAACTCCCTATATTTTGCAGGAAACTGGAGCATGTAGGACTTAAAACTCGTAGTCCTCGTTTAACTCCAGCACAAAATATAGACTGGTACAGAAGGCAATCTCATGTATGTACTTCATACCTACTCTCGGCAGTTGCGCTAGGGTTGTCAACTTTGGTTTATGTACAAAAAACTATCGTAGTAGTGGCACTCGTATCTAGTTGTTTGATTTATTGTTGAGAAGGAAGAACGCAAATATAAAACAATAATAACTTAAATATTTTAATTTTAATGATATCGTTATATTACAAATTTGTCACAGAAAATATCTTGCGACGATTTCGACATTGGCGAAATGCACGATTATTATATTTTAAAGTGTAATAAATTCGCATTCATATGTACAATTGTTTACAGTAAGCTAGTGGAAAACATGGACCGGGGGCCGGGGCGCTTACCTACCTACCTAACTGTTCTGTGTTACGTGAAAACGAACCATTGAAATACAAGCAAATACCTACTTACCTCTCTGAAACACCTGGTAGCTTAAAAAACGACAATTCACCGTTTAATGTTGAATTTAAACAACTGTCCACCGAACAGTTATAATAACCTATTTTTCGTTGCTCCATTTTTGCGCAAAAAAGTTCACAGACGCGTGTCTCAAGCGGATGGCACTCGCGCTCGCACTGATCCCAACTGTGCCCAGATATCGTGTCCGTGAACGATGTCTATGTGTGCGTTGCTCGAGCGCACTTACTATGTTGATTGATTTCTGTACCAGTCTATATTTTGTGCCTCAAGCCTCAACAGGTTAAGGTCCTGGACCTTACCTCAGCACCTCTAATTTATATACCTAACGATATCGTCTCCCGACGTGCAAATCGGGAGAGGTATATCGCCGTCCTGGGGGCTTCCCACCATCTCTTAAAACCGTATTATCATAACCTTACTTCGATTTTTCGTACCACGAAGTCCTAAAAGTAAGGTTACTTTGATTTTGTTTTACTATGAAGTTTTGTTTCGTTTTTGTGATGTACCATACGACGCGACGTGCGAAAGTGGTAACGGTATATGAAAATAGAGCGCTGTCTCGTTCTCTCTTAAGCAGTTATACAATATCATTCGTTCTTTCGCATCACTTCACAGGAATACAATCATATTGTTTTTAGAAGGTTGTGGTACGAATTCGAGGAATATGATTGTAAGCTTGAAATAAAACGCTCCTGAAACGTGATTGTTTTGTAAAAGTTGGTGGTAGGCCTGCTGGGCTCTGCACGAAGCATTGTTGTTGTGGCTGCAGGAGGAGCGGTGCCGGTGATTGCGAAAAGAAATAAAAACTTGTTTTAAATTCCAGTTGGTCTTCGGCGTTGGCCTCGGCGTCCTCAGAGTACTCTATGTGGAGAGTACAAGCAAACTATCTTTCGTGCCGGTAGACTTGGTCAATAACGCCACCATAGCCGCCGGCTGGGAGACGGGGGTTCAAAGCACTGGAGATGTCAAGATATACAATATTAGTACGACCAACTGCGGAGTTACATTTAGTGAGTTACTAAGTTACAATTTCTTTCTTTCTTTCATTATTCTTTACAATAAGTCACACTGCGCCCCCAGCGCCCCACAGTTTCACTCGCGGTTTACCGGGATAAAAAGTAGCCTATGTGTTATTCCAAGGTATGAAAAGCAAAACGGTTTTTTTTTATGTAATTGATTGATGAGACGAGCTGGTCGTTTGCCTGATGGTAAGCAATACGCCAGCCCATAACAATAACAGCACCACCCAGAATTTTGTTTTGCAAAATCCTGCGCGGCGCTGTACTGCGCTCGTCACCCTATGACAATTAGCTGTTGAGTCTCATAATGTCCAGTAATTCCGCTGGCTACAATGCCCTTCAAACCGAAACACAGTAATGCTCGCGCAATACTGCTTTGCGGCTGAATAACTGGCAAAGCGGTGGTACCCACCCAGACAGCCTCTCGCATACGAGAAACCTACCACCAGTAAAATAAAAAGCTTCGCACACGGTATTTACTTTCAAATGACGTCATGTGCTGTGTTGGTGTTTCGTTTGAAATAAAGTACAGATAAAAATGTCAGAGTTATTAGATTTTATTTCTTGATTTAAAAATATGAATCATTATTATTAAAAATATGTTTTTTTTATTTTATTTTATTTTCAAATAAAACTAACGGCTAAGTCAGTAAATAAGTAACAAAGTAAGTAAATAGCTGAAGGCCAATTAAAAGTTTTCACAGATATTTAGAGAAGAATATAGAAAATAGTGGAGACAGGTGGAAAAGTATCGTGATAGATTTATGGATAAAAACTTCAATCGCTATTTTGACTGATTGCAATTTTGACCAATTGCGTTTTAATGAATTTGACTGAATGCGAATTTGACCGAACGCAACGAAACGAATATAAACAAACACAGTACGGACAATATTATTTATTTATTATTTATTATTTATTTATTATTATTAATTGCATTCATGTACATATATATTTATCATGTAGGTCTTAAATTACATCTTATGTTGGTACAGTACATGAGCCCTGTAAGGGCGTTTGCAAGTCAGTGCGAGAGTACATTTAGTCATTTTAATTTATATTGATTTATGTTTTATTAAAGTCAGTATATTGTATTTGTCAGTATAGTGTCACGGAATTGAGTCATTTTTTTCCACATGCTTGTCAGTTTTGAATTCATCTACGGAATAATAACATTTTTTAATTAGATAAGATTTAAGTTTTCTGCAGAATACGTTGTATCTAGTTTTGTTTTTTAGGTATTCAGGGATTTTGTTGTATATTGATACTAATCTAAAATTTGGACTTTTTCCTAATATTTGTAAATTTGTTGTAGGTAACTTTAGTTTGTTGCGATTTCTTCTATTATAATTTTCATTAATTTCACTATTTGATTTAAAGAAAGTACGATATTTCCGTACGAATAGACATATCTGTAGGATGTACAGACATGGTAGGGTTAGTATTTTTTTGTCTATAAAATGTGGTTTACAACTTTCTCGCGGCTTAATATTAACTAAAATCCGTATACATTTCTTTTGCATTATAAATAGATCCGTAAAATCTGTACTTTCACCCCAGAGGATTATACCGTAATTTAACCAAGAGTATGCATAGGCGTAGTAAGATGATAATGCAGTTTCGTAATAGGACGGATGATTGGATGATATTTCTGGTTCCACAAACATTCGTTCTAATTCTAACTACATTTTAGATTTATTTCTCGATTACTGTCCGATCCCCTTATTGTACTGTTTTCCAGGGCATGTCTCGGTCCCGATGCGAAGCGCCAAGATCCGCAGCATTGTCTCACCCCTCACTATCTGGTACCTCTACCTCATCGAGACAAACAACCGCGCCGTGTATTGGCTGCTGTCGTGGCTGCTGCATTACATCCCGGCGTACATCGCAGATGCTGTCATCAACGTGTTCAAACTGGAAAAACCACAGGAGTTGAAGTCGTGAGTATTCATCATTATCATCATCAGCCTATTACGTTCTCACTGCTGGGATTCAGGCCTTCCCTCGTACAAAGAGTATGGGCAGGCCTAGCGCACTCCGCACTGTAGGTAAGAAGCTACAAGTACATAGCCGGACACCGACGGCGGGTCGCGCGTCGTTACACGTGCCGCGTCAGAAGAGATAAGAGCTATGCGAAAGAGAGGCGCTCTGTAGGTTAATATGACTGGTAGGTATGCAGCGCTACGCAAGCTGAATTGAATTTTATTGCGTTAAAGTAAGATCGCTATTTGTTTAAATTTCTTTGCGGAGTGATGCTTCTGTCCCTTAGTATCTGTAGTCCTTAGTAGTTCTGTGGTTATACCTAAGTTTGACCACTATGTGTGTCTGTCTGTCTTGAATGCAGGTTTAGCGGTGGTTCTTGGACATGTTATATCAAAATCGGTTCCGCCGTTTTTAGGGTTCCGTACCCAAAGGGTTAAACGGGACCCCATTACTAGACTCCGCTGTCCGTCCGCTGTCTGACGTCTCCTTTTTTTCTTTTTATGTAACTAAATGACGAAACGAGCTGGTCGTTTGCCTGTCTGTCTGTCCGTCTGTCACCAGGCTGTATCTCATGAACCGATAGTTAAACCGTGATAGTTAAACAGTTGAAATTTTCACAGATGATGTATTTCTGATGCCGCTATAACAACAACCACTAAAAACAGAATAAAATAAATATTTTAACGGGCTTCCATACAACAAACTTGATTTTTTTGCAGTTTTTATAGATAATATAAACGGAACCCTTCGTGCGCGAGTCCCACTCGCGCTTGGCCGGTTTTACTTTATGGTGTGACCCACAGACTTCACGTGTTAAAACTCTGTAAAATCTCAAATCAAACTTTAACCTCTTTTCCAGATTTGTCCACGTGTACACGAAAATCGACAAGTTATCTCAAATCTATGAATTCTTTCTGACACACGAGTGGAACTTTGACGCTACTAACTTAGAGCTACTCCGAAAAAAGATGTCGCCTGCCGACAAAATCATCTACAATTTCGATATGAAGTCTATCGACTGGGCACACTTTACTTGCATGTGGTGCCTTGGCTTAAGAAAATTTGTCGCCAAAGACGGCTTGAAGGACACGAAGAAGGCACAAAAGCGGCAAAAATGGTTCAAACTCGCAAATTACTTGATCTTAGTGTTATATTTGTTTCTTTTTTGGAAGATTCTGGGCTGGTTGTGCTATTTCGTTAGGTGTTTGTTTTAAAGTTTATTTGTATTGGTTCAACCGGTGAGAAGTAAAATAAAAGTGGTTTATAAATAAATGTTTTTTCTTTCTTTCTATAAACCTAAATCTTCTAGTGTTGCCAGATGCTCCGATTTGCGCGGGACGTCCCGATTTTTAGGGGTCTGGTGACACGTCCCGATTCACTTTTGATCGGGACGCCAAATGTCCCGATTTTTTACTAACCTCTTTAGTCTGTACTTTATTCGATATTTTGATAAAAGAAGACACAAACTTAATGATTATGATTAGTCGAAATGGTTACGTTTGAATTTTGTTATATTTTAGGGAGCTTTATTAGTTTTATTAAAAAAACTGACTATCCGATAAAAATATGTACGCTGATTCACAACAACCAGTTTTCTTTTGTAACCATTGTAGTTGTCCCGATTTGAACACCAAAATCCCGATTATTATAACCTTCCGTTCCGAAATTTGACACAACACCTGGCAACACTATTTATAACCGACCTTTGAAAGGAGAAGGTTCTCAAACGTGAATGTTTTTAATTGTTTCGTTTAATTTCCCTTTACGTAGGTATCTACATTATTCCTATATTTATGTTACAATGCTTGGAAAAGACAGAGTGTCCACAAGACCTGCATCAGATTATTCCTTCATCCCCATTCCATCTTAGGACCACCAGGCAAGAAGAGTCACTCCACGTTGTGCACATACCAGTCCGCAAAAAGCGCTTCGCTGTCTCTTTCATTATACGTACTGCTAAGGAGTGGAATTCACTGCCAGAGTTATTATTTCCTTACAATTACAACCTGGGACTCTTTAAGATAAGAGTGAATAGGCACCTCATGGGCAAACGTGCTCCACCTTAGACCGCAACTACGCTTACCATCAGGTGAGTTGTTGTCAAACGTAAGCCTATTTCATCATAAATAACCTGGCCGGTTATTTATGATGAAATGGGCTTACGTTTGAGTGTGAGTCCCCCTTAAATAATTATTTTATTTTGTTTTTTAGTATTTGTTGTTATAGCGGTAACAGAAATACATCATCTGTGAAAATTTCAGCTGTCTATCACGGTTCATCACGGCTATCGGAGATACAGCCTGGTGACAGACGGACAGACATACAGACTGACAGACAGACAGCGGAGTCTTAGCAATAGGGTCCCGTTTTACCCTTTGGGTACGGAACCCTAAAAAGGTATACCTACAATACAATACAATACAATACAAGAATACTTTATTCAACACTAAAACTAGAAATAAAAGTTTACAGTTACATATAATAGTGGTAGAACAATGGGCGGCCTTATCGCTATGTCCAATTTCTTAAAAACAAAATACTTAAGACATAAATATATTATAAAATACGATAAACATTATAAATGAAATAAAAAACAAATACAAATGAAACAAAAATTACAAAAAAAAATTTACAAATTAAATAAAATATTTATTTGTAGGAAACACGGTCATAATAAAGTTTACAAATGTTTTAGAGTTCTGCGTGTCTCACCATTTCTGGCACACAAATTGTCATAATTTTACATTATTTAAATTCATTGAAATAAAAATGTCCCATGCAAGTAAATATAAAATATAGAAAACACAGAAAATATCAAAGAATAATTTAAAAAAATACATAACCATTAAACATCAAATTCATTAATTATTCACACGCACAATATGTCAAAAACATTATATCAAACAGATATGATATATGATTAAGAAAGAAAGAGATAGAGATAGAAAATACATTTATTCCAGACATGACACAACATTACACTTATCATACTAAATTAGGAGCAACAAACAGTATATTACGATATATAATCGATATCGACTACGCCATCAACTTCTAACCTTCGAATGATGCTATTCGTCGTTGGTCTTCGAACTCTCTACATATTCAACTTCAGTCCAACCTCGAGGCTTGCCTGCCCCCCTACCCATATGTCCCTCAAGCGCCAATGGTATATCGTGTTGAGCTCATTAAGGTAGGTATAGCTCACTGCGAATAATGATGCGGTCCAATTATTGTCCCGACTCGGCCCTGCACCAATGACTTATAGTTAAGTGCAGATTTTGCACGCTCGCTCTAAAACGGTGAAGGAAAACATCGTGATGAAACCCGCTTACGCGCTTTGGAGTGGTAGGCTCTGGCCGTGGTTGTAATACCACCCACCGAACAAAGCCATGCCGTCGACCTAGTCGTGTTTCGGTATGATGTTCGGTGAACCATCGAGGAGACGGGTCTGAGCAGCCGCTCAACTGCCGTCTCTCTCTAGATCTATGTGCTCCAACTTAGGCCACATCATCGCTTCACATCAGGGGAGATAGTGGCCAAACAAAGATCTATAAAGCGTAAAAAAAAAAAAAAATTTAGGCAAGAAATCGAATTAATCTCATTAATTTACACCAAAATACGATAACTACAAGTAGAGATAAACTTAATGGGACAATATATGGCATCATAAGACATTGTCGCAGTGATTTTACACCCTAATCTGAGCTCAACACGATATACGATTGTCGCTTGAGGGAGATATGGGTACGAGTGCTGATTTAGTTGTGTGACCACGGAACTTTGTTCCACTGCAAAGGATGGGAAAAGCTCGTACATCAGAGAAGTGTGCCTTTTTGTCAAAGCTCATCTGAATTATTTTAAAATGCGCAGCGCAGTTATTCCCAGACAAAAGCGATCAACGTTTACCCTCCTCCTATATCACCCTTCTTGTCATAAAGATATTTATAAGAGAACTAGCTGACCCGGCAAACGCTGTTTTGCCATATAAATTAAAAAAAAAACATTTAGGGGTATGAAAAATAGATAGTAGCCGATTCTCAGACCTACTGAATATGCATATAAAATTTGGTAAAAATCAGTAAAGCCGTTTCGGAGGAGTAAGGTAACTAACATTGTGACACGAGAATTTTATATATATGACGAGAATTTTATATATATGACGAGAATTTTATATATATGACGAGAGTTTTATATATATGACGAGAATTTTATATATATGACGAGATATGTGATATGTGATAAAATATAATATAATATGTATTTTGATTTATAACTTAATACCAATCGACCTTAAAATTGTAAGTTTTTTTTTATGACGACTCAAATAGAGACCCGCCATAAGAACTACAATCTAGCCTAATAAGACTAATAAGTTATTTAAATTTAACTTAAACTGCTAAGAAGAGTAAAACTAAGAATGTGTCCATCAACACTTTTCTTATTGTCTCTATTAAGGCTACACTATGTTCTTGTGTTCTTTACAAGTAGCACTAACTGTTTATGCTACGGTTCACTGACAATTTGTAAGTGACATGAAATTTAAGAAAACCTTAAGTGACTGGCTTTTAAGCAACTGTTTTTATAGTGTTAGGGATTTTATTAATTTTTGTCATAGAAATAAAATTAAATGCTGAATAATTGCACGTCTGCTTGCAGGCTGGATCCTAATGCTTATAAATTAACCTGAGACCTGTATGTATAATTATTTTGTATTCTGCAAATAAATGATTGTTTTTTTGATTTTAAGGTCAATTTCGTCGGCAAATGGAAGGTTTGTTAACCTTTTTTCTCCGACCATAACATCCTTTTCCTCTCACTTTACTGCCAGCTTTTAAAAAATCTCTTCTAGGGTGGCTGTGAAGAATTTCGGAGACAACGAGTCGCCTTTGCGTATGGGAAGGGTTGTCCGAGGGTGTCTAATTTTTCCGCGGCGCGCTTCCCACAATTGTGCAGGTTGCGGATGCAACGCGGATGACACCCTAGTCGTAGTCAGGGGGAGGGACCTCCGGGAGACGGTGCGGTTGGCCACGGTGGGCACAACCCACGTGGTCGACCTCATAGAAAAACATTGGTTAAATTCTAAAAATAATAATAATAACGTCCAACGATCACATACATAGATCCTGACCCTAACTAGGATTCCATGTATCTAGGGAACCAGGAACTATAAGGACCTTGGTCCCACAGCACCCAGACACGAAACAAATGCTAGCGCTTTTTTTGATTTTATTATTATGAAACAGACTTATTCGAGTAATAACTCGAATATCCCGGGACACGAGATAATTCAATTTGAAAAGTCCCGGGACATCGAGACACGAGACGTCCCGGGATACAAACCGGGACCTAACTCCATTGCGTCGGATTGCAAGCACCAGTTACCGCTAAGCCACACTTGTCTAATCAAACCCAAGGCAACGCAATCAAATAAATAAAATGCAAATATCCTTAACGACTTCCGGTAAGGTACAAATTTTTGAGCTCCAGGTTATTTACTTCTTATCTAAATATTTAAACAAATTTAAATAATGCGTTGAAAATTTTAAACAAGTTTCATCCATGGTCACATACCAATCTTTACTGTCAGAAGGTGTGCCAGAAAAAAATAAAAGGTATTACAATACAATACAATAATACTTTATTGTAGTGTGCGCAGGAGTGGGCGCTAGTGTGCGCATGTAAACGGTCTTTGGCTCCGTGACTTTTAAATTAATAAAATAGTTTTTCGAAGAGTATTAGCGTGAAAAGCAGAAAATATCAACTAATAACGAAGTTTTACCCAATTGATATAATAATTTCACAAGAATTTAACGAGATAACGACAAAAATCAGAATTTATTTTTGAATGATAACGACCGCAATTTAAGTGCAGTGCAGTGCAGTGCAGTGCAGTCTAAATGGAGTTTTGCCAAAAGAAGTGATCAAGTGTTTGTACAAGTCGAGGACAATCCTGAAACCAATAAAGGTAGGATTTTTTACTGAACTTTAAGTTATTCCATCTGAGTTCAAAAACTGCTAATCATCACAACACTATAAAAATTTAAAACAGCGCCATCTGCTTTGAACGAAGAACATCAATCAATTAGATCACTTTACCAAGGCGTCGACAAGACTCGAACCATCGCGCACTGTCACTGCCTAACTCATACTCGTACCAAACATTCTCCAATATGGCGTTTTGTGCAGGATGTCAACAATATCTGCCAGCTAAACAATTCTTATCTTGTAAACATTGCAGCAACTCGTATGATCTGGAGTTTGCCAATGTGTCTACTACGCGGTTTTACGGTACAATGACATTAGAACACAAAAAACATGGAAGTGCCCAGCATGCTACTGTAATACAAAATCAAAAAATTCAGATCACACACCCGTACGCTCGCGGAATCGCGAAGCGAAACTCAGTGAAGCGAAACTCAGTGACGTAGATAATATCACACAAAGACATAAGAGAAGTGCCGCACTTAACGACACTTCGAGCTCTAACGATCAGAGTACCATACTAGGTGACACAATCCACAACGTAGATACCGCAAGCACGAATATAAACACAGAAACTGATTCCTTATTACAAAATTTAAATAAAATCATAGTTTTAAGATTCGGGAGAACAATAACTCTATAATAAGTGGATTACAAAATACTATTCAAATTGAGATAAACAAAGCTATGACAAAACAAAAGAAGAAGAAGAAGAAAAAAAAAGAAAAAAGAAGAAGAAAGCTGAAGAAGAAGAAAAGGAAGAAGAAGATCAGCGCTGGTTGCTCCAGCCGGCATTATGCTGAGTAGGGCCGTTTTGTAGCAATACCTAGTATTAATGTTTAGTTAAGTATTTGTTTAGTTAAGTATGTTTTTGCTACAATAAAATTATTTCAAATTAATTAATTAAATTTAAAAAAACTAAGTGAAGATATGACACACGATACTGACATTTTATATAAACAGAATGACCAAAGGAAAATTGACATAGATAAAATTAACAACGCAGAATGAAGCAACTACAACGTGAACTGTTAAAAACAAAATGACACCTTCACTCGTACACGACACCGGACACTTCCACCAAGAAAATAGTACTTTATGACCAGAACACTACAAAGAACCTGAAGACCTACTCCACAGTGGACTAATAGAGTTGTTTGGAGATATTATACGCGTAAATCTCACTGGCTATATTGAAGATACCTCTATAGGTAATTCCAATTCTATAATTGGCCGGCCCGCAGGAAAAACCAACCGGCCGCTTGTTATCGAACTTATAAGCAAAAGGATGACCAAATATATATTAGATAACGGCGTTTACTTTAAAGGGACCAGGGACCATTTCAGAATTCTTGAATGAAAATGATAGGAAAAATATGAAAATTATGAGAGAAGAAATTCTTAAAGCTCGAAGACAAGGACTCTATGCTATTATACGTGGAAATGAATTGTTTATTGAGGGTAAGAAAATCAATATGAAAGACCTAGTAAAAAACACGACAGATAATAAAATTGACCGACTACACCAATATGACAAGAACGAGAGCAGCGGAAACAACCCTAATAAAAAAAGAAGTTCATCTCATCAAAATCAGTCATTTCGTCCTTATCCAAAACACTGACGCGTAGCTCAAGATCCTCTTTCATAACTTCCATAACTTTCATAACTACATTCATAACTTTCCAAAGCCTATACAACAAACAACATTTATTAGAAGCTTTTGTGGATGAAAATCCAACATACCTAGCAATTTGTTTCACCGAAACTTGGATGACACAAGAGAAGTTAGACATGGCTCAATTTGCGGGTATAAAATTGCGGCATCATGTAGAAAAAAGACAAGCGGCGGTGGAGTATGTATTGTACTACAGGAACACATTAAACACACTGAAATTATTGATATACGCGAAATGTCTATAGAGTACGTAATAGAAGTATGCGCGACCGAGTTGCCTGAACAAAACATTTTATTAATTGCTATATATTGGAATAGAAGAGAGGAAAACGCGTTTTACACACAGCTGAATTTAGTTTTAAATTATTTAAATAGAAATTATCATCTATATAATAAAAGAACAGGGTTTTTTTCTACAATCATCGCACAGCCAAAACCGCTTAACATAGAAACCTGAAATTTGGACCACGTATTCTACAAGTAGTGAAGGCGTCATTTAAGAACGGATTTTTCGAAATTTGACCTTTAAGTGGGTCAAATGAGGTCATAAAGGATGTATGGAGAAAAAAAAATCTTTTGTCGCACGATAACGAAACTTTGGCAGTATACTATACAAATAAAATAAAAGAACACGTGTATCACAGTTTTTTGAAAATCAACCGTTAAAGGGGGGTTAGGGTGGTTTTTTAGATTGGAATGCGGAAACTATAATGTATGCTGCGGTGATTGTTTCTTGACCAATAGTTATCAAATTTTGTGTGAGCCTTAAGCATGTGAATACAAAGAACTTGTTTTTGGCATTTTTCGAAATTCAACCCCTAAGGTCATTTATTGGGGTCGCAAAGTTTCCATGGTGTAGGTTTTTTTAGTAAAGTTATGAAACTTAATCCATTGACTAAACATAAGAATATAAAAATATAATTTCAGTAACTTTTCAAAAATCAACCCCTAAGGTAATTAAATAGGGCTGCAAAGTTTGTATGGAGTAGGATTTTTTATTAATGCGACACTATAGCTACAGTAAAGAAACAGGGTAAATAAATTAATTTTGATCAAGTTTAAAAATAAGTTTTCAGCATTTTTCAAAAATCAACCCCTTACTGGGTTAAACGAGGTGGTAAAGTTTACATAAACAATCTTTGTTTATTGCGATGAAACTTGGTACATACCTGACAAAACATTATTAGAATGTGATTTACCATTGAAAATCATCCCTTAAAAGGGTTAAACAGGGTGGAAAGTGAAGATTATTATTTTTAAGCTACAACTATCAAATGTGGTGTACGTGGTAAGCTAATGAAATTATAGATGTGTATTTCACCATGTTTTGAAAATCATCCCCTAACAAGCCTAAGCGGGGTGGTAAAGTTTGTATAGAAAATCTTTGTTTATGAAGTTTCATGGCTATGATAAAACTTGATAAAAGAAAATAATTAAAACGTAATTTAAAATTTTTGAAAATCATCCCTTAACAGGGTTAAACAGAGTGCACAGTGAAGATTATTATTTTTAAGCTACAACGATGAAATGTGCTATACGTGCTTAGCCAATGATATTATAGATATGTATTTCACATTTTTTTTAATCATCCCCCCGACAAGCCTAAGCGGGGTGGTAAAGTTTGTATAGAAAATCTTTTTTATTTATGAAGTTTGTGGTTTTGATGACACTTGGTACATAAACTAAGAAAAAAAAGATAATAAAAACGTGAACCACAATTTTTTGAAAATCTTCCCCTAACTAGGTTAAATAAGGGTGAAATGCAATTATATTATTTGAAGCTACGACGATGAAGTTCAGTTCATTTACTCAGACAGATAAACTTTAAGCACGGCTTTCACCATTTTTTTGGAATCATCCCTAAACCGGTTCAAACGGGGTGGTTAAGTTTATATAGAGAATCTTTGTTCATGAAGTTATGGCAATTAAATTTGGTACAAAGAGTAAGCAAAAAAAATAAATTTAAACGTAATTCGCTATTTTTTGAAATTCACCCTCTAACAAGGTTAAACAGGGTGGAAAGTATCAAATATTTTTTAATGTTGAAATTTTTTACAAATACTCAGCTAATAAAATTATAAACACGTGTTCCACCATGTCTTGAAATCACCCCTAATAGGGTTATACAGGGTGGTAAAGTTTGTGTGGAGAATTTTTGTTTAATGAAGTTGTAGCAATGAAATTTGGTATACAGACCAATCAAAAGTAATAAATTAAAACGAAACTCACTTTATACATTAACCTCTAAAAACGTTAAACATGGTGGAATATAACATTTTTTCTGAACTTGCGACGGTGAAATATATATATTATCATCTTAACGGGATGGCAAATATTTGTGTGGAAAACCTTTGTTTATAAGTTAAAAGCGAAACTTGGTATATAGACTAGGCAAAAAAAAAACCTAACGTAATGCAATTTTATACAAGTTTCTTATTCGTACAGGACTTTAATTGACTTTTAAATGCAACATTTAGAAAAATAAGAAATACTAAAAGTGTAGACAATCGAAGATTTACAAATATTCAGCAATTTTTGTAGTTGACCGTACGTGTCGCAGGGAAATGAGGATATCTGAGATTTCGCGAAATTCCTAGCGATACCACGAAGTCATGTTATAATCATGTATGGGAAGGACCACTTCTCCGCGGTCCGACTAGCTTATACCCCTAGAGTGTATATAGAAAACGCGGAGCCAGAAGCTCGCGAGGAGTTCCTGAGCAAAACGAGTGCGCAAGGCCAGAACGAAGCAAGGGGGAGAGGTGGCGAGCGTAGCTAGCCGGCGACGCGACCTCCCGAGTGGAGTGATGGTCGAATGCGCCAGTGGAGCGAAGGGATGACGAAGCGAGAGTTCTGGCGAGAGCCTATTTATTAAAACTGTACGTCATATCCCTAGGGATTTCGTGAAATTCCTGGTATCCTCATTTCCCTGCAACATACAATATTTTTTCTGGAGCAACGATGATTGACCTTTGGCCAAAATACTTACATATTCATAGGCAAAAAAGCTATTGACACATGTATTATTATCATTGTTTTGAATACCATCCCCTGACAGGTTTAAACGAGTGGTAAAATTTGTAAAGAAAATTTATGTTAATAATGTAAGTATTATGTCTATTTAAACCGAGATAAGAGCTGAAAGAGATCGGAATAGAAACAAGACGAATTCGGGATAGGTTTGAGATAGAAGCAGGACAAAATCGGCATAGAAGCGAGAGCTGCCGGAAATAGCCGGGAGTAATATGAATTACTTCACTAAGCGTACAAAGTCGCTGGCAACAGCTATGTAAATGTAAATAGGAGATTTAGGTTTCGAAGATTTCTTTTACTCAGGTTTCATGTATGTACATTTGTACATAGCGCCAGACACATACCGGAGTCGGATCACGGTTTTGATCATTTACATGACTTTGCGCTGCCGCCGCACCGCAGAGTCATGTAAATGATCAAAAACCGGAACCGGTTAGGATTGGAAAAGGATCGGGAGCAGAGCGGGACGATAACGGAATAAGAAAAAGACTGTAACAAGATAGGAGTGGGAAAGTAACGGAACAGAAGTGGTACGGTACGGTAACAAGATAGGAGCAGAACGGGAACTGGAACGGAAATATGGTGGGACGGAAAATGGTCGGAAGCAGGATGAATACTTCACTACGCGTACGAAGTCGCGGGCATCAGCTAGTAAACAATATAATCTTAGGTGGTGATTTTAATATAAATATTTTGCAGATAAATTATAATGCTAGAAAATTTTTGGACGTTATTTTAGAACATATTAACCCAATATGTACAAAAACCTATACGTAGAACTCAAACCACCTCGACCTGTCTGGACTTAATATTTACGAACTTTATAAACAAACTCATTCAAACAACAGTAGAGGGATTGGGTTTTTCTGATCATCTAGGAACAATTATTCACATGACCATACCCAAACTATCAAAACCAATTTCTTGGTCTATAGAAAAAAGACTGTATAACGAAACATATTGAAAAATTCAGATTAAAATTATAAACTGTAAACTGGCATGAAATCATATCAACAACTAAATGTTTAAATGAAAATTATAAAACATTTCAAAACATACTAATAAAAATATTAAATGAATGCATCCCAAAACGTAAAATCAAACTAAAATATAAACCTAAAAAACGCTGGCTAACCGTTGGCATTAAACTATCCTGCCGCAACAATTATTAAGAGTATTTATTATTAAGAGTATTGCACATAGCGGTAAGGCCGCCCATTGTTCTACCACTATTATTTGTAACTATAAAATTCTGTTTCCTGTTTTGGTGATCAATAAAGTATTATTGTATTGTATTGTATTTACATATAAATCCAACAACAACATTCTAACTCAGCATTATAAGAAGTATGAAAAGATTCTGAAAAAGACGATAACAACGGCTAAAACAATTACAATACATAAACATGTTAAAAAAATCAAATAATAAGGTTAAAACAATGTGGAACATAATAAACGAGCGAACAAATAAGAAACGTAAAGATGAAAAATCTAATACCACAATCAAAACAAATAATATAGTAATCTCTGACCCAAAACAAATAGCAAATGCTTTTAACGATTTTTTCGCATCTATAGGCGAAGGCCGTGACGTTTTAGAAAATATTCCCTCCTCACGTGAGCCCAGTGGCCGCCCCGTGCTTCACCGACACAAAACACCATGTACCTTACTCCGATAACACCCCGAGAGACATACAAACTGATAAAAGAACTCAAAAATATGCACTGCTACGGAATCGATGAGCTTCCACCAAAGTTAGTTAAGAAATGCGCAGAAGAACTTACTTAGCCTATTAGTATTTTAACAAACCAATCTTTTGACGAAGGCAGGTTCCCTGACTTACTTAAAAAAACTATAATAAAGCCGATCCATAAGAAAAATGATAAAACGAACCCAAATAATTACCGCCCAATTGCATTGCATCATAGGTACACATTTTTGAGCTCCAGGTTATCTACTTGTTATCTAAATATTTAAAAAAATTTAAATAATGCGTTGAAAATTTAAAACAGGTTTCATCCATGGTCACATACCAATCTTTACTGTCAGAAGGTGTGCCAGAAAAAATAAAAGGCATTACAATACAATACAATAATACTTTATTGAATTTATCCTACTGGTATTATAAATGCGAAATTTTGTGAGGATGGATGGATGGATAGAAAAATAAATGATAAATAAATACGCCCAACGATCACATACATAGATCCTGGCCCCCAACTAGGGTTCCATGTATCTAGGGAACCAGGAACGAGGGCCATGCTCCCACAACACACAGAGACCAAACAAATGTTTGCGCTTATTCTTTTTACTTTGCACAAACATTTGTCTCGTCGCGGGAATGGAACCCGCAACCTCAGTGGTGTATGAGATTTGAGCCACAGCCACCCAACCACTATACAACAGAGGCTGACTGGACAGAGATGGATAGATGTTTGTTAATCAATCACACAAAACTCATTTATATACTGGTGGTAGATCTCTCGTATGCAAGAGGCCTGGGTGGGTACCACCGCTTTGCCAGTTATTCAGCCGCCAAGCAGTAGAGCGCGAGCATTACTGTGTCCCGGCTTGAAGGGCATTGTAGCCAGCGAAGTTACTGGGCATTATGAGACACAAGCTAATTGTCTCAGGGTGACGAGCGCAGTGCAGCGCCGCGCAGGATATTGCCAAACAAAGTTCTGGGTGGTGCTGTTATTGTTATGGGCTGGCGTATTGCTTACCATCAGGCAAACGACTAGCTCGTCTCGTCATTCAGTTACATAAAAAAAAACATATACTCGTGGTAGGTCTCTGGTATGTGGGGCTGGGTAGCTTTGCAAGTTACTGCTTGATGACAGAATACCAAGTACAAGGAGCCCGTCACGTCAATTAAGCAGCTCCGTGAGGAAATTCAAAGCGCTGCCCAAACCATCACGGAATCTGGGCATGCGCGCAAAATAAAGCGCTCTTTTACTAGAAACGTCAGGGGGTTGAAGCACATCAAGGAGTGGAACGCATTTCCAACGATTTTTTTTTTTTTTTTTACGCCTTATAGGTCTATGTTTGGCCACTATCTCGCCTGATGTGAAGCGATGATGTGGCCTAAGATGGAGCACATAGATCTAGAGAGAGACGGCAGTTGAGCGGCTGCTCAGACCCGTCTCCCCGATGGTTCACCGAACATCATCCCGAAACACGACTAGGTCGCTTGACGGCATGGCTTTGTTCGATGGGTGGTATTACAACCACGGCCAGAGCCTACCACTCCAAAGCGCGTAAGCGGGTTTCATCACGATGTTTTCCTTCACCGTATTAGAGCGAGCGTGCAAAATCTGCACTTAACTAAAGTCATTGGTGCAGGGCCGAGTCGGGATTCGAACCCAGGTGCGTCGGATCGAAAGGCGCACGAGTTCCCGCTGAGCCACACTCGCTCTTAAAAAAAACGTCTGTGTTTTCTGACAACTACAACCTGAGAGTCTTCAAATCGAGAGTGACCAGGTATCTTGTAGGTAAGCGTGGTACATCTTAGACCACATCGTCGCTTACCATCAGGTGAGATAGTGCTCAAACGCAAGCCTATATACAGAAAAAAAAGCGGATAAAAATGGACGGATCCAGGGACAGATAGCAATGCGACTGTCGAGGCTGGAGTCGACTAGGACCACTGAATTCAAGACTCCAAATTCCAGCAGTGCATAAAGAACTGTTCCTGTATTCTGACTTCTGGCCTGTAGGGGTAGTATACCATCAGGCGAACGCCAGCTCGTCTCGTCATTCAGTAGAATAAAAAAGAAAAAACTTCCTCTAAAGTTCGTTAAAGGAATACACACGGAATTTTATCCAGTGAATTTCCTATAGTCTTCACTTGACCGCATCACAAAACAAGGACCATGGTGGGGTCGAAAACCCTATAACGTCAATTCGTTTACGATCCAAAAAATAAAATTAAAAAGAGGCTCCAACATAATAAACAAATCGAGTAATCATAATAAAAAAGGACGGAAACTTGTAACGGTTTTTTAACCGACTTAAAAAAAGGAGAAGGTTCTCTGTTTGATTGTATTTTTTTTATGTTTGGTACCTCAGATTCCGTCATTTATGGACCGATTTTTGAAAATTCTTTTGCGTTGGGTGCAGTATAGCTACGAAGTGGTCCCATATAAATTTCATCATATTTGACCTTGGACTTCGAAGATACATTGAAGTCGGTTTTTTTTGGACTAATAATTACTTTGTATTTACATATTTACAGAACCAATTAACAATTATGTACAAATATATAGAATGATAAAACTAAACTAACCTACAACAAAATTAAAAAATTAAATTAAATATAAAACACAGAATTTAGGTTACCGTCCGCGGGCAGGGTGCCCAAAAAGCTGGCAACGTTACCTCGTTGAATGGCCAGACTAATTCGTTGGCCGAGTTAAGCGCCAGCTCTTTGGTCACCTGTTGTTTCTATGAGGCGTCTGGCCAGCTCTTTAAATAGAAGCCGCGCGTTCGCCCCCCAAGGCCCCAAAGTTTCAACCCCAAACGGAAGAAATATGTATCCCTCACCGAGTGATGCATATTTCCTCCGCTTGAGGCTCTCTGCTGACGCTCCTGCCACCCTTGAAGTACTGTTGAGGTGGGACGGTGCTAGTGTATCGGCACAAGTGGCGTCCCACACCAACGGTCTTCCACGGCACCAAGGAATCTCTTGCCATCGTCACGTGAAATACCATTCGGCTCTAAAACAGCCGGCACGTGAACGGTAGCAAGTGCCCGACGAATGACGTCATTAAGGGCGGCATGGCGTGAGAGTCGACCTGCACTGCGGCGGCGAGAAAGACCATGGTGGCCCAATTTGTCTACTTCGCCGCCGCAGTGACAGTTGTGCGGTTCTGTCGTCGAGGTGCCCAGACGGTTTTTGTTTTTTTGTAAAAAGTAATTATTATATCGCAATCAAGATTATTAAAAACGTTAATGATGTAGGTTATTTTTTTATAGAATTGAGTAATGAGTCGAGCAAGTCGTTCGCCTGGTGGTAAGCGCCTCGCCTGCCCATAACAATTGCAGTGCCACCCAGAACTTTTAATAATATAAAAGTACTGCTTATATAGCACTGCATTGCGCTCATCACCCCGAGACATCAGATATTAAGTCTCGTATGCCCTGTAATTTCCCTGGGTGCAATGCCCTTCAAACTGGAACACAGTTAATGCTGTGTGGTGTGGTGGTTGCGGGTTGCGGGTTCGATTCCCGCTACGACACAAATGTTTGTGCATCCGCGACTTCGTTTCATCCGCGTAGAATTCGGTTAATAGTTGGAAATGTTCCGTTTCTCCAATATGAAACTGGTGGTAGGTTTCTCGTATGCGAGAGGCCGTCTGGGTGGGTACCACCGCTTTGCCAGTTATTATCCACCAAGCAGTAGTGCGCAAGCTCTACTGTATTCCGGTTTGAAGGGCATTGTAGCCAACGAAATTACTGGGCATTATGAGACTCAACAGCTAATTGTCTCAAGGTGAGCGCAGTACAGCGCCGCGCAGGATTTTGCAAAACAAAGTTCTGGGTGGTGCTGTTATTGTTATGGGCTGGCGTATTGCTTACCATCAGGCAAACGACCAGCTCGTCTCGTCATTCAGTAACATAAAAAAAAATTAAGGTAGGTATCCTATGTTATATTTTAGGTACGTACCGTAACGATGTTTTTTCATACAAAATTCAACCATACAATACAATACAATACAATGACACTTTATTGCACACCAAATAACATATACACAATAATGAAAAATAAAATAAGTCACGAAATACATCGTAGTTTTGACGTACAATGGGCGGCCTTATCGCTTAGAGCGATTTCTACATTACAGGTATAAGATCTAAAGCGGTTTGGTGGTCATAATAAACAAATTTACATATATATACAAACATGTATATAAATATGCAGAAATATACATAAATAAAATATTAGTATTGTATATTATTTTATATATATATAAATATAAATTATATATATATATATACATATATAATAATAATATATATACTAATATTTTATTTATGTATATATATATATATATATACATTTATATTTATATTTATGTATGTATAGACATATACTTTTTTTTTTAACCCATTTGATCCCACTGCTGGGCAAAGGCTCCCTCCATGGATCTCTCCCCATTGCGATCTCAGACCAGTCACTACGGAAAGCGTCCAAATCGTGCCGCCAACGCCTTTTTTTTTCTTATCTGAACGAAATTTTTCCATTAGGTCCCATCATTAGTCGAACTCTGCGGTCAAAACCCTCTTACGTTGAGCTTACGTCAGAGATTTTGGTACCTTCGTATTCGATACAGTCTAAAAATAGCGTTCCAAAAGTTACCAAAACAAGAAACCTACAATTTTGGAATGAGGACTGAATATGATGTAAAAAGAACGGTATTCTTAAACCGATAATTAACAAAATTTATAAATAAAAGTTCAATTCTAATGTATCGCTGTCACCGGGTCATGTGCAGGCGCGTTGCTTACCAGGTGAACGACTAGCTCGTCTCGTCAGACATTTTTTTTTTATGTAACTGAATTATGAGACTAGCTGGTCGTTTGCCTGATGGTAAGCAATACGCCAGCCCATAACAATAACAGCACCACCCAGAACTTTGTTTTGCAAAATCCTGCGTGGCACTACACTGCGCTCGTCACCCTGAGACAATTAGCTATTGAGTCTCATAATGCCCAGTAATTTCGCTGGCTACAGTGCCCTTCAAACGGGAACACAGTAATGCTTGCGCACTACTGCTTGACGAATAACTGGCAAAGCTGTATTATGTATTAGGTGTGCCGTCTCCACGTGTTTAATAAATTTGTCCGCATTTTTGCTTGAACACGTATTAAAAACCCGCGTGCTTAATATCCCACCCACGAGCTTTTTAATGACATTAGTATGTTAAATGCTTAGATTTGCTTAGAACGCAAGTAAATCAGGTAAAACTCGTATTTATGATACGTATTACTAAAAACCTAGATTATATTCGTATTATATGAGATACTAGCTGCGCCCTGCGGTTTCACCCGCGGTTTCCCGAGATAAAAAGCCTATGTGTTAATCCAGGGTATAAGCTATCTCCATACCAAATTTCATCAAAATCTATTCCTTTATTTTAATATTTATAGGCTTGTGTTTGACCGCTATCACACCTGTTGTTAAGTGACGATGCGGTCGAGGATGTAGCACGCTCGCATAGAAGAAACCTGTTCACTCTCGAGTAAACAATTAGTATGTACTAGCGACCCGCCCCGGCTTCGCACGGTTATTATACATATAAACCTTCCTCTTCAATCACTCTATCTATTAAAAAAACCGCATCAAAATCCGTTGCGTAGTTTTAAAGATTTAAGCATACATAGGGATATAGGGACAGAGAAGCGACTTTGTTTTATACTATGTAGTGATAGTGAAGTGATGTATTTAGTAGTTTTTGCGTGAAAGAGTAACAAAGGTACATCCATACATCCATTCTTACAAACTTTCGCGTTTATCATATTAGCAGGATTAAGATATGATGATATTATAGAGATCGCTTTTAGCGATAAGGCCGCCCATTGTAACGCTTACTTTAATTGTTTTTGTGTAATGTCTTTAATTTAATGTTTGCAATAAAGTGTTCATCTATCTATCTATGTATATGTATTCATATTATATGTATGTATATAGAGCGCGAGAGCGAGTGTGGCTCAGTGGGAGCTCGGGCGGCTTTCGATCCGACGCACCCGAGTTCGAATCCCGCTGGTCCCGCACCAGTGACTTTCTTAAGTTATGTGCGGATTTAACACTCGCTGTTAAAACGGTGAAGGAAAACATCGTGAGGAAACCGGCATGTCCAAGAATTTTTCACAGAAAGTCAAGGGCATGTGACATTCACCAACCCGCACTGGGACAGCGTGGCGGATTATGGCCCATTTTCTCTCTATGAGAGAAGGCCCGTGTCCCAGCAGTGGGAACGTGATGGGCTGATGATGATGATGATGATGATACACGTAGGTTCAGTGTCATTTTCCAAAATGATAATATTAAGATTTTTCCTGACGTTTTTTAACCTGTACCTAAGTGCAATTTTTTAGCGCTCGCTCCGCTCGCATACCGATATAACAATTTCCGCCGATGCTAGGAGCCCAATGAGACACTTTTCCTCTATGAACGTGGCTGAAAAATAAGCAAAATTTAAAGTCGAAACTGAAACGCAATGAAAATATGTAGTGAAATCCCGCTGTTTATTATTAAAAATACATATTTATTAAAAAAAAGTAAACCCGGAGGGATTATTTATATGTATGTAATTTAAATTCATTTAACATTTGCTATCAACCCCCATACATATTATATTATTCTAACAACAACCTACATAATATTCAGCGCGATTACACTACATATTTTCATTGCGTTTCAGTTTTGAGCTGAATTTCCGCTACGTCACGCCTGATTCCATTACATTTAAAGTCGAAGTCAAATATCATTTATTAAATAGGAACAAAAGTGCACTTTTAAACGTCATAAACACATGACACAAATAAAATTAAAAATATGTCATAAATTGTAACTTAAGTTAACATGACTTTGAAAAAAAGGTAATTACCTAAGTATGCTTACCCATTTCTTTCTTATACCACGGAATACTAAGGGACAGAGCATCACTCCGCAAATAAATTTAAACAACTAGCGACTCTTGCTATGACGCAATAAAATTCAATTCAGCTGGCGTAGCGCTGCATATTAACCTACAGAGCGCCTCTCTTTCTATCGCATAGCTCTTATCTCTTCTGACGCGGCACGTGTAACGACGCGCGACCCGCCGTCGGTGTCCGGCTATGTACTTGTAGCTTCGTACCTGCAGTGCGGAGTGCGCTACGCCTGGTTATACTCAAATTGAAGTCCGGGTGCAAAAAACAAATGCGATGTATTCAATGAATGAATTATTGTTGATGAATGAATGTGTTGAATATTTTTCACACATAACAAATATAATATATACCTAATTAGGTGTACATCCAAACATAACAGAATACAGAACCTCCTTTCTTCAAGTCAGTTAAAAAAGCAAAAAGATTTTGTTTTAATAATTTCAATCGGCAGAAGCCCATGCTGCGCCACTGTGGTCATATGTCTCGGGGTGATTAGGGCAATGCGCTACGCAGTGTTTCTTATGGTGTTAAAAGTTCGGGGTGGCACTGCTATTAAGGCAGGCCTGGCGCTTACCATCAAGCAAACGAATATTCGTCTCATCAGTTCCATAAACTACAAAATAAATACCTTCAATGCATCAGCGGTTTAACTGGATCCCTTACTATAGTGAAGCAACTTGCCGCGTTCAAAGTGCATCGGTTCGTATTTGGATAGGTCAAGAAAAACAGGTTCTTGTAATGAATAATGGCAACGGGCAATGGTCATTGTGAAACCATTGCTCTCTGACGTCGTGAACTCTATTAAAATTAAATATATCTTTGTTGAAAAATATATTTTCAAGACAAGCTTTTAACATATTAGTTCAGTAGAAACTCGATTACTTACTTGTTACTTGTTAGTTTTCCGCAACTAGGCCGTGAGTCGGCCCTTTTTGCGTGATGGAGTGGCGGCAGCTAGTCCAGCCACCCGATGTCATTCAGAAAGGCCAGCAGCTCTCCGATTTGGGCACAGGCTTCTCTGAACGACCCCGGCGCACCCAGGAACTCTGCTCGATGGGTCGCCACGCTGCTGCACTCTAGGAGCACATGCGGCGCTGTTTCGTCTGCCTCCAGGCAACCTCTGCACAGGGGCTGTCAGTAACATCTACTGTAAACCGGTGTTTGTTTAGTGAGCAATGGCCGGTGACGATTCCGATTATTTGTCGGAGTTTGTCCCGGTTGAGATTGCGGAATTTCCTGGAGTATCTCGGATTTAAAACCGGGAATGCCTCTTTGGATTGTCTACAATCTTTGATATTTACCCAGTAGTCTTGATGTAATTTGGTTGTTGGATGTCGGATCCATGAGCGGATTCGGCTAAACTCGATTATCCGGCCCTCAGTTATACGGATTCGCGATTATCCGCGACCAATCAAACTTTTACATAGGTTTATTTGTGGATGAAGATAATGTATAAGTCGTTTTAGATGAAATTTATATGGGACCACTTCGTAGCTATAATGAACCCGACGCAAAAATAATTTTTCAAATCGGTTCATAAATGACGGAGTTCTGAGGTAACAAACATAAAAAAAATAAAAATAAGAAAAATACAATCGAACAGAGAACCTCCTCCTTTTTTGGAGTCGGTTAAAAACTGAATAACTAATACGGTTGATATAGTTTAACTTTTATTTTTTCATACAGTTTTCAAAGATATATCAAAACTTCTTGTCGAAGCAACGCGTGACCAAAATGCTGGCCTATATTTTGGCCAAAGGATAAGCATTACCATTCAACGTGGCAATGCTGCCAACATTTTGGGAACGTTGCCCACTGGTAGTGGTTTATTAGATTAGTTATTAGATTATTAGTTATTAGTATTTTTAATGTGTTTTTGTTTGTGTTTTTTAATTATCTGTGTGTTTATAAAATTGATTTGTATAAAAAAAACAAAAACAGAAATTGATATTGTGAGTTTACCACAGCTGAAACGAATTCGTGATATAGTAGCACTACCAACATATGCACAAAACACACTCTTTTCATAAATTCGATTATCCGGATTTTCGATTATCCGAATCCCTAAGGACAACAATTAGTCCGGTTAATCAAGTTTCCATTGGATCTGCGAGCGGATTAAAATGAGCCCAAACACTAGATGTTTACGATTATCCTTCTAAGAGTTCCATTGCTCACCTTCCGTCTGCATCATCAGATCAGCTGTCACCATAATATTGCATTGTCATCGGACTTTGACAAGTATGCTAAATTTCAGCTTCGTAGGACAAAAGGAAAGAAGTAGGAAGTAGGTAGTTGGTAGGAAGTGGTTCTGATTCAGCTTGCAAGATTCCACCCGAACAAACATAGTTGCATAGTCTAGAGCTGCCAGCTGGTATTTGGCTGAGCCATCCCACAGATGGCTACAGTATTCCATGCAGGATCGTTTTGATTGTTTGTTTGTTTGTTTGTTTATTTGTATGTTTGTTACCTGTTGAAACAGCTGAACGGATTTTAATGTGGTTTTCAGGGTTGGTAGCATTAGTCCCAACTTAGATTATAGGATATGTCTCATCAAAATCGGTTGGGTGACTACTGAGATACAGCTTGACCTCTTCGTAGTACGTGCTCTCATACACTGGGGAGGTCTTGCTAAGATGGTCTTGTAAAAATACAAATAGTAGCTGAGTCTGTCGTTTACGCGGACGAAGTCGCGGGAAAAAGCTAGTATATTTTAAATTCTGTAAAATATCTTGCTTATTATTTCCTATTTCTTACCGGTTTTTAGGGTTCCGTACCCAAAGGGTAAAACGGGACCCTATTACTAAGACTCCGCTGTCTATCTGTCTGTCACCAGGCTGTATCTCATGAACCGTGAGAGTAAGCAGTTGAAATTTTCACAGATGATGTATTTCTGTTGCCGCTATAACAACAAATACTAATTAAAAGAATAAAATAAATATTTAAGGGGGCTCCCATACAAGAGACATGATTTATTCGCCGTTTTTATAGATAATGGTACGGAACCCTTCGTGCGCGAGTCCGACTCGCGCTTGACAGGTTTTTTTAAAACAGAATCATGGAATGTTGTACCATGAAACGAGACATATCTACTAATAGAAGCACTAGCTCTTTTATTATAGCTAGAATAACTTGTTTTAAAAGTTAATGTATGATAAATTATAATTATTACGAATATAATTCTTTATTTCAGGCAGTACTTTTGTAGCCAGCGAAATTACTGGGCATTATGAAACTTCAAAAGTCAATTTTTATCTATTTTTATCTAAAATAAATGATCACAAAAAATGTAAAACCCTTTTTGGCTGTCAGTTACATTATACTAAGTTATAATTAAGATTTTTTAAGAGCTGTGGTTTTTGTTGTAAATAAATAAATAAATAAATAAATGATTAATAATAATAATAATAACTGAACTGGCAGGTGCCGAGGTCTCATATCAAAGACCGGCTCTCATCCATTAAAAATTCACCTCAATAGCTCAATCATAAGTAATTTTCATATCTTCAATAATAGTCCTCGCACTTATCGGGGGCTGTCTTTGATTGTATCTTCTAATGATGCACTTCCCCGATAGACAGTCCCCGATAAGTGTTGCAAATTACATATTCAATTCAATTCAATTATTCAATTATTTATTGCAATCCATAATGTAATTAGATGGTAGGTAAAATAAAAATACAGTTCATCATGGACCATGTTGGGCGCAGCAATTTGGAGAGAGGAAGACTATTTGTGCATTGTATTTAAACATGTCAAATTAATTAAGAAATATAAAAAAAAAGTATCATAGAAATAGTATTATTGAGTCAATCAAAAGTCAAACAAAAAAAAATGTCATATCTAAATTAAATGCTCTAAGAGGCCTCTACGTGTTGGACTCATGTCTCCGCGCAAGCCTTCCTAAGGACCGGGTGCATAACCCGTGAGAAAAAGCGACATAATAATAATAAAAAATGATATAAGATAATAGGGGATCGGACAGTAATCGAGAAAAAACTAAAATGTAGATAGAACTAATGTTCGTCGAACCAGAAAGATCAGTCAATCAATATTTTTGTGAAATAATAATGATTTATATTTTTAAATCAATAAATAAATCTGACATTTTTAATCTGTTCATCACAAACGAAACAACAATCACAGCGCATGACGTCATTTGTAGGCAAATGCCGTGAGTCAAGCTTGTGTTTATTTTACGTTTTTGCTTTTCATAAAATGTATTTTTGCTATTTTTTTCGTTCCATTACTACAATATAGTCCCCAAACTTCACAAAACGCATTAGAATCTCTGTCTTTGCAAGTTTTATTTCGAAGAGTTTGTTGTTTCTACCTACATATGACGTCACAAATTTTGAGGCGACCTTTTGTGCGGCAATATTTGAAACATAATATTTAAACATAGTTTTAGGTACTCTTAGAGCGTTATTTAATTAAAATAGTATTTTTCATGGCTATATATAATCATTGATGTTAATTGAAACACTTTCTGAAAAGTTGTCCGATCCCCTAAAGCACAAAAAATGCAGTTTTAAACGTCATATAGGTACACATACGTCATTCAGTTACATAAAAAAAACAATTACAATAGGGCCGCGTTCAGAAATCACCCAGTTAATGTAATTATTACCCTAACGCCGTTCAGATATGACTCAGGTGAACTTTGACATTTACCCTGAGCCGTTCAGAAAACCAATTGGGGAGAGTAAAAGTTCACCTGACAGGTGAAAATATTCACCGATTTATAAGCGGGTTACGATTCTCACCTGTCAGGTAATTAGTTGCCAGTTGTCATTTTCCTTTACATTTTGCAATATTTTTGCATTGACTTTTTGTACATACAAATAAAATAAGGGATTCGTGTATTTGAAGCAAAATATACGGTAAAATTCCGATATTAGCCAAAATAACGCAGTTAAATCTGATAAACAAAAGCGCGGGAAATCTCGATCTTGAAAATGATTGGTTTTGATTGGCTGGCTTAATGTATTACTCGATGCCCGTTCAGAAAGGCGTTAGTTAATTTTTAACTTGGCATATCACTGAGATTAACTGACAAGTATTCACTCGTGAACATTTACCCATTTCTGAACGCGGCCTAGTTATGTCAAAAGTTTTTTTTTTTCTTTCTTCTTTCTGAGGAATTTGGCTTCGCACATTGTGCATTTGCCAAATGTTATAAGTTGTAACTTAAAATATCATTACTGAAAAAGGTAAGCATGTCTACCCATTTCTTTCCCATACTCAAATTGAAGTCTGAGTGCTGAAAAGAAATGCGAAAACTGACTCTACCAGTGCTTCGAAAATACGCCCACTAGAGAAGATAAAATGTCTAAATATATAACACTAAACAATGATGTATAAATTACGATTAACATAACACAATATCAAATTAGAAACACTAGTGAGATGTCCCATATTCATAGTATCAGTAACATGAAAATATGAGTACCTAATATATAAATAGGTATATAGATAGTATATAGTAGCAGTTAGAGTGACCAGACCAGACCAGTCCCCACAAGCAGCACTAGTTCACGAGTATGTCTTGTAGAGCAGCCCCCCTACCCATATGTCCCTCAAGCGCCAATCGTATATCGCGTTGAAATCGAATTAAGGTATAGCGTCACAGCGACTAATAAGATACGGTCTAATTATTGTCGATTCAGGCAATATATCGAATTAATCACATTCATTTATACCAAAAGACGAACTTAATGGGACATATTGAAATACACACACATTTAGCATAGATAGACCAATGAGGAGATCCTAGGTCCCCACGTTGTGACGTCACACGCAAATGGCGCGTTTATGTTGATTTAAATTGATTCAAATTTTCATTTTGACAAATGATGCCGTAAAATTTTTAAGCATTTTTTTGTTATTAATTGTATTCAATAATGAATCGATTCATGCATTAAAAAAATGCATATATATTGTCTCAAGATGACGAGCGTCACATTTATCAGAATAAGGTCAACAATCTAAACCCCTACTTACCGATTAATCAATCAGGCCTACTTTAAATAATTAATCAGACCTGCTTCTTTTTAAGGCAGCACATGTTTGACAAAAAACATAATAAGAAGTTTTGGTTAGTCTAGTTGCATTAATTACCTATTTTTTTATTGTTTTACGTAATACAATAGTGTGATTTAAAAAACTTTAGGTACCTACTCTTCAAATAGATATTTCAAATTCTAATTGGGTAGTAACTAAAAAACAATATAACATGGAGTTCGTCTACTTACATATAGGTTCCTACATATAATAGGGGATCGGACAGTAATCGAACAAAAATCTAAAATGTAGTAAGCACGAATGTTTGTCGAATCCGAAAGACCATTCATTCAATATTTTTGTAAAAAAAAATATAATTTATATTTTTAAATCAATAAATAAAATCTATTCATTTTTTATCTGTGCCGAAACACCAACGCAGTGCATGACGTCATTTCAAAGTAAATACCGTGTGCTAAGCTTGTGTTTATTATATATTTTGGATTTTTATCTAAATCAAAACGATATGTTTTCATGCCACGACCCTAAAGTCATTGAACTTCACAAAAACGTATAAATTTGTTCGCGTGTGACGTCATACGTTGTGAGGTGACCTTTTGCGCGGTAATATTTGAAAAATAACATCGTTTTAGGTACTTGTAGGACTTTATTCAATTAAAATATTATTTTTCATGGCTATATATAGGTACACATCATCATCATCATCATCATCATCAGCGCATCACGTTCCAACTGCTGGGACACGGGCCTTCTCTCATAGAGAGAGTATAGGTACACATTATGGTTATTTTTAAACACTTTCTGAAAAGTTGTCCGATCCCCTACTGGGTCCGTGGATTCCCTGTATCTAGGGAACCAGGACCTACGAGGACCCACAACTCTCACATTTGTCTCATCAACATTTGTCCCGTAAGGGGAATCAAACCTCCAAGATGAAATATAACTCGCCCAACCACTACACCATAGAGGCTGTCTACTTCAATGCTTTTTTATTACCACGTTTTGATTAAGTCATTTACTTGTCTGTCTGTCGTTCCGGGTAGAATCTTGCAACTCAAATTTCGAGCACTTCCCGATTAGCTATCCGGCTGAAATTTTCAGGGTAGCTCACAACTCGATGACAATGCATTAATTTAAATTAATTATAAATACATAAAAACGTGGTTTTTAGCTAATTTTTTTAATACTTTACGGAGTCTTTTTATGGAATTGGGTAACGAGAGGAGCAGGTGTCGCTTACGAGCAGGTGAATGACAGGCTCGTCTCGTCATTCAATACCAATATCGAATAGATATACGTTTTATCAAACAAAAAACCGACTTCAATGTATCTTCGAAGTCCAAGGTCAAATATCGATGAAATTTATATGGCACCACTTCGTAGCTATACTGAACCCAACGCAAGAGTTTTCCAAATCGGTTCATGTTTGACGGAGTTCTGAGGTAACACACATAAAAAAATACAATCGAAACCTTCTCCTTTTGTTGAAGTCGGTTATAAATGGCAATTCCACGCGGACGAAGTCGCTGTCATCAGCTAGTATCAAATACTGACGCTGCGATTCTGACGTCAGTAATATACTACAGGCATCTAATGACGAACGCATACAGGTACGTTGCAGTAAGAGATCTCATGCATTTTTTATGGATGAGCGAGCAAGTCGTTCGCCTGATGTAATGCGCCACGCCTGCCAATAACAATTGCAGTGCTAGAACTTTTAATACCATAAAAAGCACTGCGTAGCGCTGCATTGCGCTCATCACCCCGAGACATCAGGCAGTCTCATATGCCCAGTAATTTCGCTGGCAACAATGCCCTTCAAACCGAATACAGTAATGCTTGCGCACTACCGCTTGGCGGCAGAATTACTGGCTAAACTGTGGTACGTATCCAGACGGCCTCCCGCATACGACAGACCTACCACGAGTGAACTGAGAATATTTGTATCAAACATACGTACTGTATTTATAGATTGAATGAATCATTTGAAGCCGTTAGTCTTTTTATTCTACGTCATTCAATAACGTAAAGAAAAATTAACTTTGCGGCTCCGTAATGAGCACATAGCTCATTAGGTAATTACCTAATCACTGTCCATTATCTTACAATTTTCCAACACGTAAAATATTAACTAATGAATGGAAGAAATTGAAAGACGTAGGTATTTCCTAGAAAAAATTGCAATATAAAAACTAGACAAGTGCGAGTAGAACTTGCGAATCAATGGCTCCGTTAATACATACAACGTTTAGTATCAGGTACAATAAAGGAATAAGGTGTGTAGGTAGATATTTAATATAACATCATTTGTCAAAAAATTATACATAATTTTTTTTTTTAAGATTTGAAATGTTGCTTAAATTTTTCTTATTTTTAAATAGTTTTACATTATTATATCAATTAACAAACTTCGGAGTCAATAGTTTACATAAATATATTTTTAACCGACTTTAAAAAAGGGTTGTTACCTCAGATTTCCGTTATTTATGAACCGATTTGGAAAATTCTTTTTGCGTTGGGTTCAGTATAGCTACGAAGTGGTCCCATATAAATTTCATCGATATATCTTGGACTTCGAAGATACATTGAAGTCGGCTTTTTTTTTTTCGAAAAATTTATTATTTTACTACGCGCGGGTTTATCGATAACTGCAATTTCATAAAGACAACCTTTGTCTGGAAGGGAACAGTTTAAAAGCAAATGATTGCAGTCCGTTGGTAATATAAACTGCACTACACATATAAACGAGTGAATTTTATATAAGTAACTTCCTTTTTCAAAAGGTAGATTAAAAGTGATTTTTCTAAAAAGAAAAAAATATTTGTCCTTTTTAACCGACTCAAAAAAGGCGGAGGTTGTATGTTCCACTGAATATTTTTTGTTTTATGTATGTTCACCGATTTCTCCACCAACTGTTGACCGATTTCAAAAATTTTGCATTCAGTCAGTCTAGCTACGAAGTGGCCCCATATAAATTTAATCGATATTTGACCTTGGACTTCGAAGACACATTAACGTCTTTTTTTTGGCAAATACTTGTTTAAAAAAAATAAAAGTAATTACTTTATTCAATTTTACCATCACTTATAAACGTTAATTTTTATCTAATAACTATTATAGCACCGGAAAAAGAACATGACGGAGACGCTAGGATATGTACAGAGTGCCCATACTGCTAATCGACTTGCTAACTTAATGTATTGACCACACTTCATAAGTGATCACGTCTTGTGAAGTTTTGCGTCCAGTCAGCAAACGCGCGCCGAGTGGTTAACACTAGTGCTGGTCATAAAAAGAAACTATTTAAAAATAAAAATAATATATTGTTTGTGAACTTTTTAGTGTTGTGTTTGTGAAATTTTTGTGGTGAGTATTTTTTTTCTTGAAGTGTTTATTTATAATTTGTAAAATAAACTTATTTGCAAATTTTAATAGTTAACTTATAAACACTATAAATATGCGTAGGTATTTAAAAGTTTAAAATATTAATCAATAACTAATACCAAAATTAGGTTAACAAAAACAATTAAAAAAATTAATATTAAAATATATTTTTTAATTATTATTTACAAATATATAGAACTTATACTTATACTTTTTTTCATTATTATTTCATTATAAATATTTAATAATATATAAATAAAAAAGACAAAAGATATTTATTAAATAGGCACAAAAAATGATCTTTTAAACGTCATATGCACATATACAAATCAATTAAATTAATAATTGTAGCTTGACTAATCAAAATATCATGACTGAAAAAAAGGTAAGCATGTCTACCCATCTCTTTCCTATACTCAAATTGAAGTCTGAGTGCAGAAAAGAAATGCGAAAACTGACTCTACTAGTGCTTCGGAAATACGCCCGCTAGAGAAGATAGCACCAAGAAACTCTGCGGGGATGTCTCATTTTTAAATCTTTTAAAATGTCAAAAAATATAAGAATGAGCAATGAAGTGTATAATATACTATTTCAATACTCTTCAAGGACAAATTAGTAGTCGGTGCGTAACCTGTTAGATAATTAATTATAATTATTTATAAATTAAAATAATATTTCTATTTCTAACCATACTTTGCAAATCAATGTTCCGTGTGAAGGATTTCCACAATAATTAATTCTAAAGTAATATTAAAATTTTCTGTCGCATTATAATTATTGTAAAATAATTATAATTAATTTTTAGAAAAAACAAAAACCGACTTCAATGTATCTTCGAAGTCCAAGGTCACATATCGATGAAATTTATATGGGACCACTTCGTAGCTATACTGAACCCGACGCAAAAAGATTTTTTCAAATCGGTTCATAAATGACGGAGTTGTGAGGTAACAAACATAAAAAAAAAATACAATCGAACAGAGAACCTCCTCCTTTTTTGAAGTCGGTTAAAAACATATAAAATATAAATATACTTCCTAGTAATATTATAAATGTAAAAGTTTGTGAGGATGGATGTATGTTTGCTACTCAATCACACGAAAAAAGGATTGTTTTTAATTATAGGCTTGCGTCAAAAAGAAAGAGGAAAATAATGAGATGGGAATACATAGCACAAGACAGAGATAAGTGGAAAGGACTTGAGGAAGCCTTTACCCAGTGAGGGGTCTTTAACAAAAGAAAAAGAAAACTAACAAACAAACATACATATATATTTTAACAAATAATACGTACATATATAAATGCTATTAATATTAATTTACTAAAATATTTAATTATTATGTAATATAAGAATTGGAATGTTACTGCAAATTGTTAATGTTAAGGCCGTGATATTTTTATGATATACTAGCTGCGCCCCGCGGCTCCACCCTCGGTTTCCGGGATAAAAATGAGCTTATGTGCTATTCCAAGTCCTAAAGTACCTTCATGCTACATTTCATCAAAATCGGTTCGGTAGTTTTTGTGTGATTGAGTAACAAACATCCATCTATATATACATCCATCCTCACAAACCTTCGCATTTAAAATATTAGTGACCATCATAACATAAACACTAGAAATAAGGATAGGATTGTTGTACCTAGGTATAGACTGACTAAAACGAGTAAGTCCCTTATGGGCAACTGCGTACGTTTTTATAATAAAATTCCAAAATGTATAACGGAGCTCACAGAAAGTAAATTCAAATTACGCGTTAAGACTGTTCTAATGAGAAAAGCATACTACACTGTTCGTAATTACATAGAAGACAAAGATGCTTGGAACATTCCGCTTCTGCAAAGTAACCAACTGGTACATAAGAAACATAACATTGTAATAACCCACACAATTGTAATAAAATCTCTAAAAAAAGCCCCTTAGTTTCTTGCCGTATCTTCTGAGTAGTGGTTCTTTTCCGATACGGTGGTAGTCATTGTAATAATTGACGTTCATAAGTGCGTCTGTGACGACAAAATGATTAAAGAGATTTTGATTTCTTTTTTGAGTAGGAATTAGGAAAGAATATGACTCACTGACTCAACGTTCCAGTTGTCACTGACTCACTGAACTTCCAAAACTAGGTCTAAGAATTTTATCCTCTTGACATCTAGGTATATTCGCTTCAAGAAATTCGATATTCTTAGGGGAACCAGTCTCCAAGTCAGCAAACTCTTTTTTTATGGATCTGAGAATTGTGACGAGCATGTCGTTCACCAGATGGTAAGCGCTACGCCTGCCCATAACAATTGCAGTGCCACCCAGAACATACAATACCATAAAAAGCACTGCGTAGCACTGCATTGCGCTTATGACCCCGAGACATCAGATATTAAGTCTCATTTGCCCAGTAATTTCGCTGGCTACGATGCCTTTCAAACGGGAACATAGTAATGCTTGCGCGCAACTGCTTGGCGACTGAATAACTGGTAAAGCTGTGGTACCTACCCAGACGGCCTCCCGCATACGAGAGACCTACCACAAGTAAGATATTGTGTAAGGATGACCAGCGCAGTGCAGTGCCGCATTTTGCATAACGTTCTGGATTGTGCTGTAATTGTAATTGGCAAGCGTGGCGCTTACCATCAGGCGTACGACATGCTCGTCTCATTTCTCAGTTGCATATGCGAGTCACCCTAAAATTGGGCATTATAAAACTACTCATAAATAAAAAAAAAAATACCTACGCCTAACGATCACATACATAGATCCTGCCCCCTAACTAGGATTCCCTGAATCTAGGGAACCAGAACCAACTATGAGGACCATCCCGCAACACCCAGACACGGAACAAATATTTGCACTTTTTCCTGTCACACACATTTGTTCGTCGCGGGAATCGAACTCGCAACCTCAATGGTGTAAGAGATTTGAGCCTGACCAACCACTACACAGAGATTGTCAAACCCGTATTCTTGACACAGACTCCTAGATTACGCTAATAACAGAATACAGATTAGTTTTAAATGAGAGAAAGTGTCATCAATTAATATGTATGCCTACCGCTACGCACCGCCTTGACCCGAAACAAGTTGAATGCGAAATATCTATGTATTACATAAACTGCTACCGAAACTACTCCATAAAATCTTTTTTTGAGAGTTCCGTACCTAAAGGATAAAACGGGACTCTATTACTGAGACTCCGCTGTCCGTCTGTCTGTCCGTCTGTCACCAGGCTGTATCTCATGAATAATATATAAATAAATAGTATAATATATAATATAAATATATATAATATATAAATAATATAATAATAATAACATAATAAATAATAATATAATATAAATAATAATAATAATAAAAAATAATAAAATATAAATAATAATATAATATATAATAATATAATATAAATATATAATATAAATATATAATATATAAATATATAATATAAATAGTTAGACAGTTGAAATTTTCACAGATGATGTATTTCTGTTGCCGCTATAACAACAACTAAAAAACATAATAAAGTAAATATTTAAGTGGGCTCCCGTACAACAAACGTGATTTTTTTGCCGTTTTTATAGATAATGATCGCAAGTCCGACTCGCACTAGGCCGGTTTTATTTATGAATCTGTCATAGACGGGCGTGGTTCCCTGAGGCCTTTTGTCCACGGCACGTTTTCCGCGCGTATATATAAATATTTTCTTACAAGCTTTTATTTAACTTGCAATGTTTGCTTGTTCGGGTCAAAGCTTGCAAGTTGAATTGACCACATCCTTTTATCCTACGAAGTTGAAATTTTTCATACTTGTCAAAGTCCGATGACAGTACAATATCGACAGCTGATTTGATGATGGAGACGGAAGGTGGGCAACGGAACTCCTTGACGGATAATCGTAAACTACTAGTGTTTGGGCTCATTTTAATCAGCTCGCGGCACCGATTGCGAATTTGTTAAAAGCTTGTGTTGAAAAATATATTTTTCAACAAAGAGCTTGTTAGTCACTTAAAGGCAAATAAAACAATTTCATTTCATTTCATTTCAAATAATTTGAACTTGAGCCAAAAAAGAATCTACATTATGTAACTTAATAATTTAGATATGTATAAATTAATACGAGAAAAGGTGTTAATGTTGAGGCAGTCGCAGCTAATGTGAATTGCAACAGTTAGGTGAATTTATGCTATATAATTTTTATACTTAGAAGCAGTCTTCCTCTCTTCTAAATGCGTGCCCGACAGGGTCCTTAGTGAACTGACTATAAATTGACCATCTGTTGTACCTCCATTAAGGAATGCATTAAATAAATAAATAAATAAATAAATAGGTGCATGTGTTTGAAAATTTAGTAGGAATACACTATGCATATCTCTTATTTCTACTAATAACAATGGCATTGTAGCCAGATAAATTACTGGGCATTAAGAAACTCAACAGCTAATTATCTCAGGGTGGCGAGCGCAGTCAACCGCCGCGCAGGATTTTGCAAAACAAAGTTCTGGTTAGGTGCTGTTATTGTTATGGGCTGGCGTAATGCTTACCATCAGGCAAACGACCAGCTCGTCTCGTCACTCAGTTACATAAAAAAAAAAAACGATCAATATAAACCAAAACCACCAACGAAATAACTGGGCATAAGAAATTACCAAGAAGTCTTCCAACCTAAGTGTTGCCATCTTTTTTATGCAACTATAATTTTGATTGTTATTTTAACCTCTGATATATTAACATAAATTTACTGTTTTCTTACAAAATCTAAAAATATATTGCTTCACTTCCTTTCGGTGTGCAAATGAAGAATTATTCATTTTTAATTATCGTTTCATTCAGTTTTTTTTATGGAACTTTGTGATGAGACGAGCAATTCGTTCGCCTGATGGTAAGCGCCACGCCTGCCCATAACAATTGCAGTGCCACCCAGAGCTCTTAATACCATAAAAAGCACTGCGTGGAACTTCATTGCACTCATCACCCCGAGATATCAGATATTAAGTCTCATAACGCCCAGTAATTTCGCTGGCTACAATGCCCTTCAAACCTGAGCACAGTAATGCTTGGGCACAACTGCTTGACGGGACAATAGCAGGCAAAGCGGTGGTACTCACCCAGACGGCCCCCGCATACGAGAGGCCCACCACGAGTAAAGATTTAGGTGCTAGTGGTTTCCTACGACCTCGCCTTGGTCACCGAGGTAAACTAAATAATATCTATGCACGAGGTTTAAGGTCATAGACAATTTACTCTAGTTATTTGCGCTGTATAAACTAATATTTTTATTGTTTTCCTGATAAGCTAGAATATAAGACTGAGATATATTATTACAAGCTTATATTTAACTTGCAATGTATGTATGTATGTATGTAACTATGTTTGTCCGGGTAGGAGTGCTCGATATGAATCGATATGTGATAAAATATCGAAACATTTATTTGATATATCGAATCAATTCAATATTATCGAATCATTAAAGTCAATATATAATATCGATATATTTTATCCGATATATGAAATATCGTACGAAATTAGAATGATTAGGAAAACTCATCATTAATTAATTTATATATTTATTCATTTCAAACATGTTCAAAACGTATACTTCAGCTACACCTATCGTTAATTTTCAATAAAAAGTATAAAAACTCAACTACAAAAAATATCTAATCTATCTAGTTTGTTGTCCAAGTTCGCCAACCCGATTCGGATTCACGAAATACTCACAAGAAGGCCGCATTGTACTTGTATCACCCCGCTTGAACCATGATCGAGTTGCAGATCTACTTTAATTATTGTATTATCATGGCTTAAAGGACATCGTGTCCGGGCCAGTCTACATTATGTAACTTAATAATTTAGATATGTATAAATTAATACGAGAAAAGGTGTTAATGTTGAGGCAGTCGCAGCTAATGTGAATTGCAACAGTTAGGTGAATTTATGCTATATAATTTTTATACTTAGAAGCAGTCTTCCTCTCTTCTAAATGCGTGCCCGACAGGGTCCTTAGTGAACTGACTATAAATTGACCATCTGTTGTACCTCCATTAAGGAATGCATTAAATAAATAAATAAATAAATAAATAGGTGCATGTGTTTGAAAATTTAGTAGGAATACACTATGCATATCTCTTATTTCTACTAATAACAATGGCATTGTAGCCAGATAAATTACTGGGCATTAAGAAACTCAACAGCTAATTATCTCAGGGTGGCGAGCGCAGTCAACCGCCGCGCAGGATTTTGCAAAACAAAGTTCTGGTTAGGTGCTGTTATTGTTATGGGCTGGCGTAATGCTTACCATCAGGCAAACGACCAGCTCGTCTCGTCACTCAGTTACATAAAAAAAAAAAACGATCAATATAAACCAAAACCACCAACGAAATAACTGGGCATAAGAAATTACCAAGAAGTCTTCCAACCTAAGTGTTGCCATCTTTTTTATGCAACTATAATTTTGATTGTTATTTTAACCTCTGATATATTAACATAAATTTACTGTTTTCTTACAAAATCTAAAAATATATTGCTTCACTTCCTTTCGGTGTGCAAATGAAGAATTATTCATTTTTAATTATCGTTTCATTCAGTTTTTTTTATGGAACTTTGTGATGAGACGAGCAATTCGTTCGCCTGATGGTAAGCGCCACGCCTGCCCATAACAATTGCAGTGCCACCCAGAGCTCTTAATACCATAAAAAGCACTGCGTGGAACTTCATTGCACTCATCACCCCGAGATATCAGATATTAAGTCTCATAACGCCCAGTAATTTCGCTGGCTACAATGCCCTTCAAACCTGAGCACAGTAATGCTTGGGCACAACTGCTTGACGGGACAATAGCAGGCAAAGCGGTGGTACTCACCCAGACGGCCCCCGCATACGAGAGGCCCACCACGAGTAAAGATTTAGGTGCTAGTGGTTTCCTACGACCTCGCCTTGGTCACCGAGGTAAACTAAATAATATCTATGCACGAGGTTTAAGGTCATAGACAATTTACTCTAGTTATTTGCGCTGTATAAACTAATATTTTTATTGTTTTCCTGATAAGCTAGAATATAAGACTGAGATATATTATTACAAGCTTATATTTAACTTGCAATGTATGTATGTATGTATGTAACTATGTTTGTCCGGGTAGGAGTGCTCGATATGAATCGATATGTGATAAAATATCGAAACATTTATTTGATATATCGAATCAATTCAATATTATCGAATCATTAAAGTCAATATATAATATCGATATATTTTATCCGATATATGAAATATCGTACGAAATTAGAATGATTAGGAAAACTCATCATTAATTAATTTATATATTTATTCATTTCAAACATGTTCAAAACGTATACTTCAGCTACACCTATCGTTAATTTTCAATAAAAAGTATAAAAACTCAACTACAAAAAATATCTAATCTATCTAGTTTGTTGTCCAAGTTCGCCAACCCGATTCGGATTCACGAAATACTCACAAGAAGGCCGCATTGTACTTGTATCACCCCGCTTGAACCATGATCGAGTTGCAGATCTACTTTAATTATTGTATTATCATGGCTTAAAGGACATCGTGTCCGGGCCAGTAAAAATATTAAAAAAATATTGTATTATCTATGGTGGATTGGTAGAAATAAGATGGCTGGTTATATAAATGATAAGTTGATTTATTTTTAACCTTGGTGGGCTGACTGATTTACTCCTAATAGTCTTTTCCGTTCTACAATACGATATATCGAAAGTATCGATGTTTTTGACTGATATATCGTTAAACATCAATACAAAATTTCGATATATTATATCGGAAAAAATATCGATATTTTTTGTACATGAACATCATACATAAACTAAGTCATTATACATAAACTAAGTCTAAGAAGAAAAATAAATATCTGCATAATAATAATAATAAATATACTTTAACGGACTCGGTATTTCAAGGTATTCATAAATTATATGATTTGTTTTAAACATTCTAAAATCTAGAAGTGTCCGAGTGAAGGCGTTTCTAAATGACCTAGTATTAATAAAATTATAGATTTTAGCGTAATCTGTGTGTTTGTAATTACAAACAACGAATTTTAAAACGATTTTGCCCTTAAAACACTAATATATTTGTCTGGAAGAAATCGCTCCAAGCGATAAGGCCGTAAAATAATATCTTAATTGTAGTATTGTATAAAAATAGCTCGTACATAATTCTGACACATAAAATAAATATAAGATAATCACCAGCTTTCGTACTAGGATAGACCTGTGTTACGATGCTAGTTAGTATTTTCCCTATTTAGACAATATTTTTTTATTTACATTAACAAAGATATTATATGTTTATCTGTCACCAGGCTGTATCTCATGAACCGAACCGAGTTGAAATTTTCACAGATGATGTATTTCTGTTGCCGCTATAACAACAAATACTAAAAACACAGAATAAAATAATTATTTAAGGGGGCTCCCATACAACAAACGTGATTTTTTGCTCGTTTTTGCTCGATATCGATAACGGCAACAGACAACGCTTGAAATATTCAATGAATATTTAGTTACATATTCACTTTAAAAATAAATAATTAAATTAAAACAAAACAAATATTTAAGGGATTATAATTGTATATAGTTATAATCGTGAGGGAAACCCTTAAATAAAACCCTTTATTTTTTCCCATACAACAAATGTGATTTTTTTGCCGTTTTTATAGATAATGGTACGGAACCCTTCATCCGCGAGTCCGACTTGCACTTGGACGGTTTTAAGTAAAGGCCATGTTACATGATTCTATTATTACTTATACGATAATAAGTGTCAAATGAGTAAAACAAACATATTATTATAATGAAATGACATACTTGTGTGAAATCACCTTACTGAACATTGTTTGCTACTGCAAATTAAAGTTTCTTAGAATTTTCTGTTTTGTAGTTGAACAGCTACTGTGCCAATTAATCACGCATCAGTATGAAATCCTACATTCTATCCTAAAAGTCCTACTTCTATTATAAATGCAAAAGATTGTGAGGATGGATGGATGTTTGCTATCATGCAAAAACTTATAAACGGATTTTGATGTTTGGTATGTACGTATTAGTAGATAGATAAACACTTTATTATTCACCTTATGATAGAAATTAAGTAAAAGTTAAATGGTGTAACAATGGGCGGTCTTATCGCTCGAAGCGATCTCTTCCAGACAACCTTTGGATGGAGAGGAATAACGAAACAAACGGATGGCGGTGATAGAAGTTGTAATAGTAAAGAAAGAAAGAATAAAAACATTTATTTCGACACACAAAACATAAAACTAATAAATATGTGTTAAGCGTGCCGAATGGGCTCAGCTCAGCATAAGATGCCGAGAGTTTTACACAACTCGGCGCTGATTTTTAGCTCATACCCGTTTTGTTATCGGAACAATGAAAAATTTACTACGTACATACTTATCTACCATAAAATTATCTATATTTATTTATGCGTTTAAAAAAATATCCTACAAATAATGATAATACACTTTATATAATAAACATACATACAATACAAATACTCTGTATTGTATACCAATAATATAAAAAAATTATTACAGATAAACCTTATAACTAGGATAGTACAATGGGCGGTCTTATCGCTTAGAGCGATCTCTTCCAGACAACCTTTGGATGGACAGTATCGGAAGAAAAGAAGTAGACGGTGGTGTACAATAATTCATATATAAATAATACTATTTAACCATTATATAAATGGAAATCCTAATAAATGAATAATAATATAACTATAAACTAATATATATATTTATAATAAGCATAAACACAGTTTTATGATAGCATTAGAAAGCAGTGTTATTGTGGGAAAGGTAGTGATTTTTGACCTTTTTTTTGAAAATTGATAAAGATTTAGCACGACTGATAACTAGTGGCAAAGCATTCCATAGCCGGACAGCTTGGATAGTGAACGATTTGTCATAGTATTGGGAAGTATAAAAGGGGGTTTTGAGTTGCATAGTTTTGGAGGAGCGTTAGGATCGGGAGTGTGACTTATGTAAAAATTCAAATCGTTCTTTGAGATAGGGAGTAGTAGAGAAATAAAAAGGATGCTATAAAGGAAAGAAAGGATAATATCCTTTCTTTCCTTTATAGCATCCTTTTTATTATGTGCACATATTATGTGCATTCCGGCGAAAACGAATGGGTGACCACTTCAGCTTTTTGCGAAATTCAGAAATGTGGTCATATTTACAAAGTCCAAATATGAACCTAATACAAAAATTTTGTAAGCGCTCAAGCTAATTAAGCTGTTCTTCGGTTAAGTCTAGATATGAGGCATCCGCGTAGTCAAGTATAGGTAACAGAAGTGATTGTGTTAGCGCAATTTTACATAAATACATAATTTTATGTATAATATTAAAAAATAAAAATATAGTTCTTCCTACCAGTCCAGTTTTACGCTTTGGGTACGGAACCCTAAAAAAGATAAACCGTAACTAAGATATTACAATTGGCGGTTTTATCGCATAAAGCAATCACAGACAACCTTTGGATGGAGTTTTTTTTTTTACACTTAATAGATCTATGTTTGGCCACTATCTCGCCTGATGTGAAGCGATGATGTGGCCTAAGATGGAGCACATAGATCTAGAGAGAGACGGCAGTTGAGCGGCTGCTCAGACCCGTCTCCCCGATGGTTCACCGAACATCATCCCGAAACACGACTAGGTTGGAGTTATTTAACTTGTCTATAATATTGACAAAAACTAATAAAGGAAGCCACTCGTAATAATACTGAACAAAGGGTTCCGAACTACATTAAGAAAGCAATATGTTTTACGACTTTTTGAAGTTATGCTGTCATTCGTTGTAATAACTTCTATTGTGAAGAGTCGTAAATGACTTTGGTATTATAATAATATAGAAGAAACTAGCGACTACTTGTGGTAGGTCCACAGAATACTAAGGGACAGAAGCATCACTCCGCAATGAAATTTAAACAAATAGCGACTCTTGCTATGACGCAATAAAGTTCAATTCAGCTCGCGTAGCTCTGCATACCTACCAGTCATATTAACCTACAGAGCGCCACTCTTTCTATCGCATAGCTCTTATCTCTTCTGACGCGGCACGTGTAACGACGCGCGACCCGCCGTCGGTGTCCACCTATGTACTTGTAGCTTCGTACCTACGGTGCGGAATGCGCTAGGCCTGGTAGGTCTCTCGTATGCGAGAGGCCATCTGGGTAGGTACCACATCTTTGCCAGTTACTCTGCCGCCAAGTAGTGCGCTAGCATTATTGTGTTCCGGTTTGAAGGGCATTGTAGCCAGCGAAATTACTGGGAATATGAAATGTCTCGGGGTAATGAACGCAATGCAGTGCTTTTTATGGTATTAAAGTTCTGGGTGACACTGCAATTATTATGGGCAGGCGTGGCGCTTACCATCAGGCGAACGACTTGCTCGTCTCATCACACAAATAATAAAGGATGCTCCATTTTATGCTGTAATTACTTTAGAAAATTAATATAATAATATGTTATTATCAGACGCCCATCACGTTCCCACTGCTGGGACACGGGCCTTCTCTCATAGAGAGAGTATGGGCCATAATCCACCACGCTGGCCCTGTGCGATTTGGTAGATGTCACACGTCCTTAAATTCTGGGCATACCGGTTTCCTCACGATGTTTTCCTTCGTTTTTAGAGCGAGTGTTAAATCCTCAAATAACTTGAAAAAGTCAGTGGTGCGGAGCCATCGGGATTCGAACTCGGGTGCGTCAGCTCGAAAGTCGCACATGCTCCCACTGAGCCACACTCGCTCTTGAAGTCGGTTAAAAAAGTTAAATGCAACCTACAAGAACTTGCACCGTCTAAATAGGCCTTTATTTTAATAACAAATCCTTGCAAAACTTTCCGTGGTGTTGCCACAGCTTACGTCTTACCACTGATTATAGGTAAATCATTAACTCGTTATAATGCCTTCGATGCAATACGTCGAATTACGTGTGGTGATTCATAAAGAATATTTGTAGGGTGACCAAGGGTTTTAAAATTCAAGATATAATTAAAAATAATAATATAATAAAATAATATATATAATTAATTTTTCCTATTATTTAATTTCATTTTTTAATTATGTTGTAGGTTAGTTTAGTGTTTATCATTCTATATATTTGTACCTAATTGTTAATTGGTTCTGTAGATATAATTCCATTGGTAAAATATAAAAACAATTTTCTGTTTTACATTACCAACTTAATCTGATATATTTTGACTATTTATAAATTATATTATTATTATGTCAGCCTCTGTGGTGTAGTGGTTGGACAGGTTGGCTCAAACCTCATACACCAATGAGGTTGCGGGTTCGATTCCCGCGACGAGACAAATCTTTGTGCACAGAAAAAAAAGCGCAAGCGTTTGTTTAGTGTCTGGGTGTTGTAGGACCATGGTTCTCATAGTTCCAGATTCAGGGAATCCTAGTTAGGGGCCAGGATCTATTTTTTTTATAATATATTATAAAAAAACTTGTATAAAATTTAAATATTACTCTTTATTCAAGTTTATATTATTCAATGTTATTACTTATAACAATCATTATCTTTGTGACACTCTGTTTTGAAATGACTATTTGACACTATTTTATAATTATACCTAATAACTACATATTATTTGACATTGTGCCTATGTATTACTAATTTTATTACGTTTTCTATCTTATTGTTACAAATATTTTCACAACTAGACCCATTGTACCCAATCTTGCAATTAATGGTTAGGATTTTAATAAACCACACTTCTTCTTCTGACTGTCTGACTTCTGACTTCAATTTGAGTATCGAAAAGAAATGGGTAGACAGGGTTACTTGTTTTCAAAGTCATTTTAACTTAATTTAAAAATATTAACATTTTTAATTTGGATTGTATTATGGGTTTATGAAGTTCAAAATAGCATTTTTGTGCCTATTTAATAAATGATATTTAACTTGACTTTGACTCTGAATAGCTACAAACTAGAGATGCGCAGAGTATCCGTTACTACTCAGTACCCGGCGTACTCGGTGGTTTTTTCAGTACTCGTACTCGGCTCAAGTAACAACTACTCGGTAAAAATAAAGTGTTAGAGCACAGAATACTAAGCAAGAGTTTTAGAAGTAAAAACAGCATTAAAATAGTGAGCATTTATTCAATAATAACAAAAATCAATATTTGAAATTTAACAAAGGCTAGTTATGGTGCATAAATAATAGGCTTTCTGCCAATTGCGGAAACAGTCTATTCGTCTTCTCCTCAGAAACATTACCCGCTTCGGAAACTAATAAATCGATATACACAGTGGTTGCAGGTGCACTTAAAAACACTTAGGTACATTTATTATTATATGTATACTGACTGACATAAGAAACATAACATTGTAGAAACCCAAAAAATTTTAACAAAATCTTTAAAAAAAATGCTCAGTTTCTTGCCGCGTCTGCTGAGTAGTGGTTCTTTTTCCGATACGGTGGTAGTCATTTTGATAATTTGTAGTTCATACTATATGAATGAATGAATAAGTGCGCCTGTGATGCCAAAAATGAATAAAGAGATTGTGACTTTGACTTAGACTGAACCGATTAACTCCGCCGAATACTCGGTTTGACAAACTTAAAACCGAGTAGTACCAGGCCTAGAGCACTCTGCACTGTAGGTACGAAGCTACAAGTACATAGCCGGACACCGACGGCGGGTCGCGCGTCGTTACACGTGCCGCGTCAGAAGAGATAAGAGCTATGCGATAGAAAGAGAGGCGCTCTGTAGGTTATTATGACTGGTATGTATGCAGCGCTACGCGAGCTGAATTGAATTTTATTGCGTCAAAGCAAGAGTCGCTATTTGTTTAAATTTCTTAGCGGAGTGATGCTTCTGTCCCTTAGTATTCTGTGGTAATACTCGGTACTCGTTTACTCGGTAAAACTAGTACTCGGCGCCCCTTTACTAGAAACCTAATTCGATGCAGACGCAGTCTCAGTCAAGGCAGCTATAGATATATTTAAAGATTATCTCACCTATACCTAGGAGAACATAGAGCACGTTTGCCTTGAAATTACGGCGATATAGAACATCAAGCTGTAACATAACATAATAGTTTTCCTGTTCGCTTTTGTCCTCTGTGACGCGATTACATTGTGAGAAAATTTAATGTCTAGTCTCAAAGTAAGAAAATTCAATATAGCGTCTGTGACTAAACGAAAAACTTGTTGTTAAAAGCAAGGTTTCTAAAGAATTAAAAAAAATATATACAATTTTTTAGTAGGTGACAAAAGGGCTAGCTCAGTCCTGGCTCAAAAATTAGCTTTAGCCATTCAACGCGGGAATGCAGCCAGCGTTCTTGGCACCTTGCCGCATGGTCACCACTTGTATATAAATTTCTAGTTGTACATCCTAAATCTTATTAATAGTTTCTTTTTTGTGACAATTGTAAATTTCTTCCAAATAAAGTTGTATCATTTTAAAATTATGTATTTAAAAAATTAATGTATTTTTAAATTATTTAAATATTGTACTATATTTTAAAATAATTTAAAAAGTTGTAAATATTTCTTTTTAAATATGTAGCTATGCCTATTTATTTTTTCAATTATTTAAGTGTTATATATAAATAGTAAAGTCTGAATCCATTTTCCATAGCTTTTTTTAGCATTGCCGTCTATGTTGATTAAACAATTTCATTTTACTTTTTGGTTATAATTTTCTAAACATTGATTGATTGAACTCGTTCTTTATTATAACCCCAAAATAAACGACGTAACATAACATAAAACTAAATAATTCTATTTAGTAATATTAATAACTAATTATCATTTGACACTCGTTGCTATCTGCCGTGTATATATTTAAGTATTTTTTTTAAGTTAATTCTCAATTTTACTTTGCGTAGATTGCTTAGGAATAAATATTTTATTATTTAAAAAAGAAATAACGTTATGTATGTAAAATTAACGTTATTTACATATGTATTCATTTCTATGTATTATAATATTGCATTATAAATAATATGTATTGTAATTAAATGTTATTTATTTAAATAAATTATGCTTTTTTCTATAATATATATTACAATATTTATTTTGTTTCCCTTTTAGTTTTACTTTTTGATGCACGCTTCGTAACTTTCTTTTACCGTCACTGGATGACTGGTAGAAAATGCTTTAGCATTAAGTTCTCCTTTTGTACATTACTTGTAATAGTGCAATAAATAATTGAAAAAAAAATACATAAATAAACGTTCTATTTATAGTAATACTGTTAAACTTTTAGGGATGTGGAGAAGTGGCGCCTAAACAAAAATAAAAAAGGTGGCGCCAATTCTCCCGGCGTCCACACTCCGGAAGATTTGGAGCCACCATATATATTAAAAAAAACCACTGTTTTTCTTCATGAACCAAGTGAAACTTGTCCTTTTTGTGTGCCAAGCCATGGCCACCCGACATCTCTATTCGTCTGACGCAGTAGGTCGATGGCCTTCGTAACCTCTTTGGGAAGTCCAAATGTATTCTTTTTTTACTTTTATTCTTTTTTTTTGCCTTTTTGTGGTACCGTAAATAGATGCAGGAACTTATTAATCATGTGATTTATCTTCTATCTATATACTATTATATAATAAAAAAGGAAAAGAGCCAATTCTGTACATTGAAGAAATTTTTTTGCAAAACTAACTGGGATGGACTATTTAGAGGGTACTGAACACGAATCTATGGTTTTAGAATTTTTGACTGTTTGTTTGTTATCTATAGACTCGGAAACTGCTGAACGTATTTTAATGTGGTTTTCAGTGTTCGATAGCCTACATCTTAGCTAAAAATCTGGTGTATGTTTCATTGCGCTGTGACATCGCAATGCTGAGATATCTTAACATAAGCGTACGAAGTCTTGCAGGAAAAGCGAATTGTCATAATTTTTGCTTCCGAACTATTAGCTAATATAGACACAGGCCTCGTCCTTAGTTTGGGGATCGCCGATAACTCTCATTTTTCAAGCTCAAGCTTTTATTTAACTTGTAATGTATGTATTTTAGGGGAAATCTTTCAAGCTGAATCACAATCACTTCCTCTTGCTCGAAGTTGAAATTTTGCATAGGTACTTGTCAAAGTCCGATGACAATGCAATATTATGGTGACAGCTGATCTGATGATGGAGACGGAAGGTGGGCAATGGAACTCCTTGAAACTTGGACAAGTTTTTAAACTGTATTGTGTACTATTTGTAAGAAAAATATGTAAATTTTCTTTTGGAAATAAAATTATCTTATTACTAGCTGCGCCCTGCGGTTTCACCCGCAGTTTCCCGGGATAAAAAGTAGCCTATGTGTTAATCCAGGGTATAAGCTATCTCCATACCAAATTTCATCAAAATCCATTCAGTAGTTTTTGCGTGAAAGAGTAACAAAGGTACATCTATACTAACAAACTTTCGCGTTTATTATATTAGTAGGGTTTTATCTTATCTTATCTTTAATTTCGAGCAGTCCGAGCGAACGAAGCCGCGGGCAAAAGCTAGTTTCTTGATACAACTGTTTCTTTGAGTATCTTTTGAATTACCGTTTTTGTTGATTAATTGGGGTTTGCCTTTGACAGTAAAAAATGTTTATTCATTTTTAGTTTCTTGGACGATGCGGATGTTTTTTATTTTGCCGTGGAACGGATGGGGCTTAACAAAAAACATAAATTTTCCATATCTGGCACAAGGTATCCTACTAACCTAATCATTTATAACGGAACTGTGTATTATAGCTTAATGTAATGTTGCGTGTATCTGTCTTGAATAAATGTATTTTCTTTCTTTCTTTCTTTCTAACTCACAGAAAGTAAATTCAAATTACGCGTAAAGACTGTTCTAATGAGAAAAGCATACTATTCTGTTCGTAATTACATAGAGGACAAAGATGCTTTGAACATTCCACTTCTGCCAAGTAGCCAACTGGTACATAAGAAACATAGCATTGTAGAAAACCAAAGAACTGTAACAAAATCTCTAAAAAATGCCCCTCAGTTTCTTGCCGTATCTTCTGAGTAGTGGTTCTTTTTCCGATACGGTGGTAGTCATTGTAATAATTGACGTTCATAAGTGCGTCTGTGATGCCAAAACTGAATATAAAGATTTTGATTGAACCTTCTAAGTATATCCAAACGAATCCACACTAATAAAATAAATATTGGTAATTAATATTATTGAGGCAATGCAGTGCTACGCAGTGCTTTTAGGGGGTTAACAATAGCATAACTACAAATTGAGATCAAATTCCATGGGACAATGTAACCATTACCAGGCGTAGCGCACTCCGCACTGTAGGTACGAAGCTACAAGTACATAGCCGGACACCGACGGAGGGTCGCGCGTCGTTACACGTGCCGCGTCGGAAGAGATAAGAGCTATGCTATAGAAAGAGAGGCGCTCTGTAGGTTAATATGACTGGTAGGTATGCAGCGCTACGCGAGCTGAATTGAATTTTAGAGCAAGAGTCATAGCAAGAGTCGCTATTTGTTTAAATTTCTTTGCGGAGTGATGCTTCTGTCCCTTAGTATTCTGTGCCATTAAAAGACATTGTTGCAGTGAATACCTTAATCTTAGCTCAAAACGATATACGATTGGCACTTGAGGCAACAGTAACCACTGTTTGGTCAGGTCTCCGTAGTTAAACATCGTCCAACCATTTTTTTTAAGTTCGCCCTTAGGGCAGGCTAAGGTCTCTAGGACCATACCGCCATGTCTTACGTAGTTTTAATTAGATAGTTTAATATTCCATTTATTTTTATTATACTTTTGTTGAGAATGAGGGTCAACAGCAACAAGCCGGACCTTCTCCTAGTGCTTCAATAAAGTGGTGGAATTTTATTCAAGCTTTCCATGGACTTTTGGGAGAACATAAAAAGCAATGTTTTCTCTATTTTGTTTCATTTGCCTACACTCGTGCACGTTTACGAACACATAATGGTTAATATTCCACCGATATTACACGAAAAGACACTTGTTTGGAAATTAAAACAAAATCGAACTGTATCACTTTTCACTTTCCGCCAAAAAGTCCTTCGTCCAACCATTTAGGTAGTGATCTTTTGACAGCTCGATTTCTAAAAACAGTCGAATTTATTTATGAATTAGTTTTAATCGATTTAATAAATTGATATTCCATTTGTTGCGCGAGTCACTAAGGGTTAAAACATATATTATGCTAGGTATTTAACATAGCTAGCATAAAATATGTAAATATCCGATTTACTCAACATAGATAATAACTAATTGCTATATAGGTATTTGGAATCAGGTTCCACGACACATCTATTCTCATTATATTCATATGAAGCATTAAAGAATGCCAAGTGAAAGACTCAAACAAGGTTTTACGGAAATAAATATGCGATGAGATGCGTGTTCAAGTCCGTGCCGGTGGTGGTCATACTTTTAACCGACTTTAAAAAAGAGGAAGTTCTCTATTCCAGCGGTTCCTAATAGGTGTTCTGCGGAACTCTAGGGTTCCGTGAACGGGTCATTGGGGTTCCGAGAATTGCCGACGCTGGCCGGCATTTTTATCGATATAATGACCGGCGCAAAAGTGCTGAATCAATTTCGATAAAATTTGTATGGGACCACCTCTGAAGTATGACCTACCAAACAAAAAAAGTCATCAAAATCAATTCATAATTGGCGGAGTAACCGCCTAACCAAAAAAAACATGCACTCGAATTGAGAACCTCCTCCTTTATGAAGTCGGTTAAAAATATGAAATGGGGTTCCGCCAAAATTAGGTAGATAAATAACTCATAATAATGTAGATAATTTAGGGTTCCATAGCTTAAGAAAAATTGGGTACCGCTGCTCTATTCGTTTTTTTTTTATTATGTTTGTTACCTCAGAACTCCGTCAATCATGAACCGATTTGGAAAACTCTTGCGTTGGGTTCAGTATAGCTACGAAGTGGTGCCATATAAATTTCATCGATATTTGACCTTGGACTTCGAAGATACATTGAAATCGGTTTTTTGTTTGATAAAACGTTTACTTGTTCTTTCCGAAAAACCTTATTTGACACTTGTATTGTTTTTCATTGTTGATTTTTTACTTTACTTTATTATAAGTTTAAATTCTTAGAAATGTCGATCTATCTCATCTAAGGGTCGTATTTATAAACTAAAATCAGAACTGAGTAGACTCAGTTTCAAGTCAAGATTTGTTTGGTAAATGTATCTTGAAACTAGATTTATGAATCAATAATCACTCAAGTAAACGTCTGTGGCGGCAACACTGCGCCACCACTTCATCGGAACTGCGCGGTGATTGGCTAAATTGTTGAACAACCAATCACACGCCCGAGATTGTACATAGATATAAGTCACAATGACAGCTGTCTCGGGAAGGAAGGGAATACTAACGGCCGCCAGACAGCTAGGATTACTTACTGTCCTTCGCATAGTGTAAAACTAACTAGTGCAATTGTAAAACATTTGTGGAGTCAGAACAATACACCAGTTAATCTGTCAAGAAGTGTTTTATTTGTGTACGCGACCGCGTTGCAGCTCATGACTTCTTCACGTCAAACATGATCTCAATTCAGTTGATTTATAAACGTAACTCAAAACGTTATTCATATTCACATACTCTATAAACAATAAGCAAATCTCGACTTGAAAATCTTCTTGATTCTAAAGTTAATTTTGAATAGTGATTGCGGCGCCCGGCCCGCGTCAAATCTCACTTTTTTATATGTAGGTATAGAATACTAGTTGCTTTCCGCGGTTCCATCCACGGTGTCCCGGAATAAAAGTATTCTAGGTCCTTTCCGGGGCCTCAAGTGCCACCATACCAAATTTCATCAAAATCTGTTCAGTAGTTTTTGCGTGATTGAGTAACAAACATCCATCCATCCTCACAAACTTTCGCAATTATGACTTAAGTAAAAAATTATTATTAAATCATTTATTTCAGATAAAAATCCATATTAAATATGTCAAATAATTAAATTAATCTACAATAATTATATTACATTTAATAAACAAAATCAAAATTAAAAACAGTCCAAATTAAATTACAAATCAAATAAAATTATAAAAATGAACCAATTCACATTTGAATAAATTAAATTACATAATATTAAAATTAAAATTAAATGTCTTCACTCACACCAAATGGCCGAACACTATGTTGGATTACCCATCATAATGTTCATCCATCTGTTCTGAATGGGCAGAAAAAAGCAGAATGGTCGAACGCAGACGTCGCGATCGCTATAACTCAAATCGGGTGAGTTTGACTTGGATGTTGAAATTGATTAAATAATCACGTGATTAAAGTTTGATTTTGATTTATAAAAGAGACAGACTCAAGACTAGAATCAGGCGATTGCAGATCATCGTGAGTCAAGTCAAATCTGTAAATACGAAGCTAAGTCTGAGTGCTGCCGTTGGACTTAGCAAATATTTAATTTGGACTTAGACTTGATACGGACGTTGGGTACATGACATCATAGAGCATACTTAACAATGTTTGTTTTTCTTTTGCGAACGGCCTGTTCGTTTCATTCTCAATTGTATAAAAAAAAATACTCTCTTTTAGGCTTAACGCAGTATTGCAAAATACGTTGCATGATATGATAATATAATAGAGATAGAAGTAACAAAATAATAATAGATCTTATTACCAAGGTTATTGCTTGAGTTTCTATTATTATCGCTATTGCATTATTTGCACGTAATAATTATTAATAATGTATTACAATGTACTTACTATAATTATGATGTTATTTATGTACTTACCTACTTGTTTTTGAGTTCAATATATATTTACTGTTAATAATTACATAGAAAACAAATATGCATGGAACATTCTGCCAAGTAGCCAACTGGCACATAAGAAACATAATATTGTCAAAAACAAACATATTGTAACAAAAGTTCTAAAAATGCCCCTCAGTTTCTTGCCGTATCTTCTGAGTAGTGGTTCTTTTTCCGATACGGTGGTAGAGTCATTGTAACAATAAACTAAGGGTTGGAAACTATCGTGAGTCGAAATATTCATTATAAATATAAACGACTACACTCACGTTATGATTGTGTCGGAATAACTTCGATCAGGTTTCGGACAATTAGGATACTTGTGCGACTGACTGCGCCGTTTATATTTATAATGAGTAATAATTGACGTTCATAAGTGCGGCTGTGATGCCGATAATGAATAAAGTACTTTTGTACTTGAACTTGATTTGGATTCTTCTTCTTTCCAGACCATGGTAGAACTGCAGACGAAGGCGGCAGAGCCGAAGCAAGGAGCCGACATCACGTACATGGACATGAAGGATGAACAGGATATCCTCGGAGAGTCAAACATACAGAAGTTCTTCACTGGAACTACTGTCCTGTTGACCGGGGGGACCGGCTTCCTGGGGAAGCTGATGGTGGAGAAGCTGATGAGGTAGGTACTTATATTAAGATGCAAGGTTTTGTGGTCGATGCTAAGCAACAGACCTGCAGGCTTACCACCAACTTTTACAAAACAATCACGTTTCAGGAGCGTTTTATTTCAAGCTTACAATCGTATTACTCCAATTCGTACTACGACCTTCCAAAACAATATGATTGTATTCCTGCGAAGTGACGCGAAAGAACGAATAATATTGTATAACTGCTTAAGAGAGAACGAGACAGCGCTCTATTTTCATATACCGTTACCATTTCCATTTAGCGTAAGATTCACTTACTTTTTTAACCGACTTCAAAAAAGGAGGAGGTTCTCTGTTCGATTGTTTTTTTTTTATGTTTGTTACCTCAGAACTCCGTCATTTATGAACCGATTTGAAAAATTCTTTTTGCGTCGGGTTCAGTATAGCTACAAAGTGGTCCCATATAAATTTCATCGATATGTGACCTTGGACTTCGAAGATACATTGAAGTCGGTTTTTGTTTTTTTCTAAAAATTAATTATATTACAATTTATTGTGTTTTTTGTTATAAATTGAATAGCAACTTTATTCCCGCCGCGGCTGAGTAACTTTTTTATGATTGCTAGATATGACATAAAATAATATTACTTGCTCTCTCATGGTACGCATTAAATGAATGATTTACTATGAAATCACCAAAACTTCTTAGCAAAACAAAAGCAAAGTAAGCTTCATCAAAGTAAGCAGGACTTTGTTGTACGAAAAATCGAACAAGGTACTACTGTTTTAAGAGATGGTAATAAGCCCCCTGCCCAATTCGTCAGCTTTCGCGGATCATCGCGAACTTCATAACATCCGTGCCCTTTCCACTTAGTCTCCGTAGGTCCTAATAAAAATTTATAAACTAATAAAAAAAAGGTCTTTCTTCGCTGCCGCGGACTCTTGGTTTATGTTTTCAACCGATTTAATAGGAAGATGTTCTTAATTGATGGATTGTATTATTGTTTTATAATATTTTTAATGTTTGTTACCTCAGAGCTCTGTCATTCATAAACTGATTTGGAAAATTCTTTGCGTTATAGCTTTTTCTTTTTTATGTAACTGAGTGACGAGACGAGCTGGTCGTTTGCCTGATGGTAAGCAATACGCCAGCCCATAAGAATAACAGCACCACCCAGAACATTGTTTTGCAAAATCCTGCGCGGCCCTGCACTGCGCTCGTCACCCTGAGACAATTAGCTGTTGTGTCTCATAATGCCCAGTAATTTTGCTGGCTACAATGCCCTTCAAACCGGAACTCAGTAATGCTTGCGCACTACTGCTTGGCGGTTGAATAACTGGCAAAGCGGTGGTACCCACCCAGACGGACTCTCGCATACGAGAAACCTACCACCAGTGGATGAATATATAATAGCTTCAAGGTGGTCCCATATGACTTTGTCTTGGACTTCGAAGATATGTCAGAACTGAAGTATTTTTTGAGTGTGTGTTGTCCCCGTGGATTTTTATTGGTTTCAAATAGATTGGGGTGTTTTCTGACAAACATTGCTGACTCGAGGATGTATATGCATTGTAGTATAAGAATTTTCTGTTGGGTAAAGTTGGGTAAAGGCTACAGCTGACACGTTGGCGGATGTTAACAAATATATGTAGGCATTTCTTCTGCATTATGAACAATTGTTCAGCGTCGGTGTGTATTTAATTAATGCTAATACAAATTTAGCAGCTTAATAATGTTGCGAAAGCTAATTAATCCAAATTTATTGTAAACAACCTTAATCTTAGAAATTAAACAAATATCGCAACGTGCTTCTTCGATGATATTTCAATATCAAAATTGTTCACTCACGTCTACTCGCTCGCTTCACTGACGTCTACTATTGTACTACAGTTTGCAAATGCTAAACAACGTGTCCTTGCGAAATACTACCAAGGTTTGACACAGTGTGGAGTACGTGCGAGACGTAACCTCTCATTGTAATTAGAAACTGGATATACAAAGATCTGTATGAACTCAAAATCAAAATCTCTTTATTCAGTTTTGGCATCAAAGACGCACTTATGAACGTTAATTATTACAATGACTCTACCACCGTTTTGGAAAAAGAACCACTATTCAGAAGATACGGCAAGACACTGAGGGGCATGTTTTTAACTTTTGTTCACTTCCTTTGTTTTTTTTTGACAATATTATGTTTCTTATATGCCAGTTAGCTGAAGCGGAATGTTCCGTGCATCTTGGTCTTCTATGTACCACATCAGGCCAGATAGTGGCCAAACATAGATCTATTAAGCGTAAAAAAAAAAACCTAATTACTAACGGTATTATGCTTTTTTCATTAGAATAGTTTTCACACGTAGGTAATTTGAATTTACTTTCTGTGAGATCCGTTATACATTTTGGAATTTTATTGAAAAACGTACGCAATTGCCCATAAGGACTTATTCGTTTCACTCTAAATCTAGGCACAGATGATGATTAGTTACTGTGCCTTACTTAGCCAAGTGTTTCGACAAGTGTTGTACTTGAATACGGGTGCATACCAGTAGGCAGCGTTCCATAAAAATATGTCTGTTAGCAAATATATGAATTGTTTACATTGCTATGTACACATCCGTAGATAATGGCCGCCAATTTCCGTTGTTTTAATTTAAACAAATTAAAGTGTCTGTCCTTGACAGTAAATATCAAAATCGGTTCAGCGTCTACAATGAACAATAGCGAAGAAGAGGCAAAGCTTATCGTACTTAAATGCCGGCACTAGCATATACAATACAGTAGAATTCACTTATAACGACTTCGCTTATGACCACTAACCGGCGACCATTATTTATGATATTACGTCCGGTTAAAACGACGCGCCTCAGCGACGCGCAATGTTTTGCTTACATAACCTACGAGAACCTACCAATACCTCGGCGCCCGAACTTTATCTCGCCCCGCGCGCTTTTTGGCGTCTATTGGTCTTTTGGTGGCGCTTATTGGTCTCTAATGGCGCGCGTAAATCACAGTTAGTGTTTGTCACCTGATATGAATAGTTTTTAAAGCTCGACAAAATAGGTTCTGTGAAGCGAAAGTGTTTTACAATTGAAGAAAAAAGTGCAATATTACACCGGTTAGAAGCCGGTGAATCAAATGCGACCCTCGCAAATGAGTTTGGCGTATCTCATTCTACAATATACACAATAAAGAAGAATAAAGATAAGATCGAGCCGCTGTTTAATGCCAATGTTTTGAAACGTAAACGTGTAAGGACTTCCACTCATTAGCAGAACATATGTACTTATGAAATAATCCTGCCGTTTTGTACGTCATCCGGTTAGTACGGCAAAGTATCGCCGGTCCCTTGAAAGTCGTTATATCCGGATTCTACTGTAATTACCATTTACTCTACCACCGCACCGTATCGGAAAATAGATCCACTATTCAGACGATACGGCAAGAAACTGAGGAGTATTTCTTTTTTGAGATTTTGTTACAATTTTTTGGCTTTCTACAAATATTTATTAGCCCCAAAATAATTTATCGGCTATGTTTCATCAAAATTAGTTGAGTGACTACGAAGATACAGCTTGTAAACTCTCTCTTACACTGGGAAGGTATTTTTTTTACATCAGACTAGGCGAACGTTTGACCACGATCTCACTTGATGGGAAGCGACGTTGCGGTCGAAGATGAAGCACGCTTGCCTAGTAAGTATCTATTCACTCTTGATTTGAACACACCCAGATTGTATTTAATAGGAAGCACAGATGATGGCAGGGCGTTCCACTACTTAGCTGTACGTATTAAGAAGGATGAGCCAAAACGCTTGGTATGGATAGGCTGGACTTGTAGGGGTTTTGTGCCGATCGTCTTGTCTTGGAAAAAAGACGACTTTGAGCTTCCTCTGTCATCTACGCGGGCGAAGTCACGGGACTAGCTAGTAACTTACACCAGGCCTAGCGCACTCCGCACTGTAGGTACGAAGCTACAAGTACATAGCCGGACGCCGACGGCGGGTCGCGCGTCGTTACACGTGCCGCGTCAGAAGAGATAAAAGCTACGCGATAGAAAGAGAGGCGCTCTGTAGGTTAATATGACTGGTAGGTATGCAGCGCTACGCGAGCTGAATTGTATTTTATTGCGTCATAGCAAGAGTCGCTATTTGTTTAAATTTCTTTGCGGAGTGATGCTTCTGTTCCTTAGTATTCTGTGCTTATACGGACATAAATATACCTCTTCGTATTGACAAACCACCATATTTTTACTATTAAATATATATTTACACAGAGAACTACGTCTCTCAGAATTTACCTTATATTGCGTAATACAAACATTTGTATGGGACATGTATGGTAATTTGTATGAATATGTTTGTATGGAAATTCAGACAATGAGAGAGTCCTCGAACGCACGATAGAAGACTTTCTTCCAGAATTATCACCCACCGACGCAAACAGAGGGTCGGTTATACAGTAGCCTGGTTTTTTTTATCACAAGTTAATAATGCTTGAATTTTGTATGAAAAACGTACCGTAAAGTACCACCATAAACGAGTAAATAGCGATTAACGTAGTTTTACATAATTTAAATAAACTTACGTGTTGACCTTCACGTAGGATGACTTAGTTGGTAGGTCAACTCAGGATGTTCTGAGGTCAAACTAGGTACTCATGTGTGTTAACGTGAACGGCCAATGAGTTGAACTCTCTGCCGGCATCTGTGTTTCCGGATAGCTATAATCTGGGTGTCTTTAAGACAAGAGTGAAAAGGTTTCTTCTAGGCGAGCGTGCTACATCTTCGACCGCATCGTCACTTAACAACAGGTGAGATAGCGGTCAAACGCAAGCTTATAAATATTAAAAAATTGACCATATTATAAAACAATATTACACAGTAATATGAGCATAATTAAATACGCATACAACGGCTGCCGTGGTGAAACGTCGGCGGGTGGGGCGATCGGACCTGACGAACCATAGACAAGAGAATGACTGGTAAAGTAAAAAAAACCTAACAAATCGCTAATAATGAAGCTGTGATCGAACTTCACGTAAGAGTAAATTCGTTTGATCATTATACGTTTTATTAAACAAAAAAACCGCCTTCAATGTATCTTCGTCAAGGTCAAATATCGATGAAATTTATATGTGACCACTTCGTAACTATACTCTGTGCTATACTGAACCCATTCACTGGGATATGTTAGTAAAGATTTCTTATATTTTCTATTTTATTTTATTTATTTGATTTACGGTGTGTACACAGGTGGGGTTTCGTGTCTAGTCGTGCAATTTCGACAGTACTATGGATATTCGTAATTTATTGGCAACTCTGTTATAAATTTATAGATGAATATTAAGTGAAACGGATGGCAACGGTGGACAAGTCTATCTGTTGATATTAAGCCTGCCCGCCCACGTCATTAGTCACCGATATTTTGGTCGATGAAAATGAAACAAAATGATATACCAGGCCTAGCGCACTCCGAAATGTACGTACGAAGCTACAAGTACATAGCCGGACACCGACGGCGGGTCGCGCGTCGTTAGACGTCGTCAGAAGAGAAAAGAGCGGCGCGATAGAAAGAGAGGCGCTCTGTAGGTTAATATGACTGGTAGGTATGCAGCGCTACGCGAGCTGAATTAAATTTTATTGCGTCATAGCAAGAGTCGCTTGTTGTTTAAATTTCTTTGCGGAGTGATTCTTCTGTCCCTTAGTATTCTGTATATCAATACATTTATTTATGAAACTGATGAGACGATCAGTGATTCACTTATCGATCACCCCGAGACCACAGATATCAAGTCTCATATGCCCAGTAATTTCGCTCGCTACAATACCTTTCAAACCGGAATACAGATAAACATACGATTTTGTATTCGCTACTTTACATATAGGTACCAAACATTCATCATCATCATCATCATCACCATCATCATCATCAGCTTGTCACGTTCCCACTGCTGGGACACGGGCCTGCTCTCATATAGAGAGTACGGACCATAATCCACCACGCTGGTCCAGTGCGGGTTGGATGTCACATGTCCTTGAATTTTTGTGGGTAATTCTTGGACATGCCGGTTTCCTCACGATGTTTTCCTTCACCGTTTATAGAGCGAGTGTTAAATCCGCACAAAACTTAAGAAAGTCAGTGAAGGCCAACGGGATTCGAACTTGGGTGCGTCGGATCGAAAGACGCACGTGCTCCCACTGAGCCACACTCGCTCTTTCGCGCAAACATTCAAATAAGCAGAACAATGTGTGGTCCTATTAAGTATTCAATAAGTGTATGATATAAATACGTAATGGCACATAGCAATGAATTCTTATTGCCTTATCTTTAAATAATTAACTGTCGAAATTGTAGGTGGTTATTGTTAGTAGCGTTAGCAAATTACATTGGCGAATGAGTATTAATGAGATTGTGGGTTCGATTCCCGGACGGGACAAATGTTAGTGCACAGAAAAAAAGCATTTGTTTCCTGTCTTGGATGTGGGCCCATGGCCCTCGTAGATCCTGGTCCCTAGATACTGTAGTGTATGAGGGTAGGCACTGCCTTTACATATAATAATTGTACTAGAGGGTAGATCGTGGTGTCGTTCATTCGAAATACATCTGTGCTAACGTATACTGGTTTTTCCTTTGCTCGCTCCCAGGCTAGGTATCTCTCAGTGGCGACGAGTAATTTTTATTTAAAAACATTTAAAAACACCGTGCGTGCGTGATTTACCATGTCGATCGGTAAAATCGGCGAGTTCGACGTCAAAAATGGTACGTGGTCGTCGTACGTGGATCGCCTTGACATGTACTTCAAGGTCAACAGTGTAGCGGCGCAATTACAGCTACCAACTCTTATTTCCCTCATGGGGGACGCGTTGACGCGTTGAATAACAATTTGCGGGATCAATTCGTGTGCGGCATAGCGAGTGAGGTCATCCGTCAACGGCTGTTCGCGGAGGCGGACACGCTGACGTTTGCGGAGGCGGTGAAAATCGCGAGCTCGCTGGAGGCTGCGGAGCGCGATGCGGCAGCTGTGGAGGCACGGGCGGTGCCGGAGGCGGCGGAGGCCAGTGCGGTGCATGCGCTGCGTACGAGCGGTCGCGGAGGGCGCGCGCGCAATTCGCGCGGGAACGGCGGCCGGCAGCACGGGGCTGCGGAGACGGCGCCGGAGACTAGACAAGGGCAATCAGGGCTGTCCAACTGCAAGGGCTGCGGAGCGACGAGTCATGACTACGGGAACTGTAGGTACCGTGACTACGTCTGCAGCCTGTGCAAGCGCCCTGGTCACCTGCGGCGAGTGTGCTCGGCGGGAACGGCCGGCACGGGCTCCGGTTCGGGCAGAGCCGGTTCGAAACAGGCCGGGGGAGCGCGGAAAGGCGCTGGAGTGCATTTCGGGAGTACCGACCCTGAGGAGCCCGAAGAACTAAACCTGTCTTGGGATGATTGTGTGGATTTACATCAGTTGAACCTGGGAGATTACAAACCGGTGAGTCTACCGATATGTATTAACAACAAAGTGATAAAAATGGAAATCGATACGGGAACGGCTATATCGTGCATTAGTGAGGCTACGTACATAAAACATTTTAAAGAGAATCCGATTATCTCTAACGACCTTCGTATTAAGTTTTATGATGGGTCCAGTATTCGACCGTTAGGTATCATAAAGCCTATGGTGAAATATCGAGACACTATAAAAGAGCTAGAATTGTTTGTGATAAAAGGAGGCACGACGTCGTTGTTGGGTCGCCAGTGGCTCAGCGAGTTAGGTATCCAAGTTCCTATATTGAGTTGTAACAACATAAGTAGATTAGATAATGATATGAACAGGGAACTGAGGAATGATATACATGTTTTATTACACAGATATAAGCAGCTGTTCAACGGCAGTCTGGGAAGGTTCACGGGGGGCAAGGCGACGCTTCGGGTGCGGGAGGGCGCAGTACCCGTGTACCACCGCGCGCGGCCGATGCCGTTCGCGACCCGGGAGCGCGTGGACGCGGAGCTGGACGCGATGCTGGCCGCCGGCGTCATCGAGCCGGTCGACAGCTCCGACTGGGCCTCACCGCTCGTCCCCGTCAACAAGCCGGACGGCACGCTCAGGGTTTGTGTAGACTATAAGGCAACTCTAAATCCCGTTTTGCTGGTCGACCGTTATCCTTTACCGAAAATTGAGGAGGTACTTGTTGCGTTAAATGGTTCGCAATATTACAGTAAAATAGATTTATCGCAATCGTATAATCAGATTGAATTGGATGATTCGAAAAAGTACACGGTGATAAATACCCATCGAGGGTTATTTCGCTATAATCGATTGGTGTTCGGGTTATCGTCTAGTCCGGGAATTTTCCAACGTATTATGACAAATTTGCTGAAAAATATACCTAACATTGGCATATTTATTGATGACGTCATAATTGGGGGCAAAACAAAACGGGACCATTTAACCGCACTCGAGATGGTATTCGAGCGATTACAGTCGAGTGGATTGCGGTTGAAGGAAAGTAAATGTGTCTTCTTGGAGCGGGAAGTTACGTACCTAGGTTATGTCTTGTCTAAAGAGGGCATTAAGGTCGATCCGGCAAAGATAGAAGCTATTGAAAAAATTCCTAGACCGAAGAATGTCCCGGAACTTAGGTCATTTTTGGGCTTAGCAAATTTCTTCGCGAGGTTTGTAAAAAACTATAGTCTCCGGTTAGTACCGCTTTTTAATTTACTAAAAAAGGGTATAGACTGGGCGTGGTCCGACGAATGTGAAAGTGCTTTTCAAAGTATGAAAAAGTTGTTAGCGAGTTCACAGGTGCTAGCGCATTATAACCCAAACAAAGCGCTTATCGTAACCTGCGACGCGAGCGCGGCCGGCATAGGTGGGGTGCTATCGCAGCCGGACGCGAGGGGGGCGGAGCGCCCGGTCGCATTCGTGTCGCGCACGCTTACGAGCGCGGAGAAAAATTATTCGCAAATTCATAGGGAAGCATTAGCGATAGTTTTTTGTATGAGAAAATTTCACCAATATTTGTATGGTAGGCGTTTCACCTTACGCACTGACCATAAGCCATTGGTATCGATATTTGGCCCATACAACAATATTCCAGTAATGACAGCGAGCCGAATGTCGAGATGGGCCGTTATCTTGTCCGCGTACACTTACGATATTGAATTTGTTCGTACCGATAAAAATAGTGCCGATGGACTTTCGCGGTTGCCCGTGCCTTACAAGGAACCGGTTTTACCTATTGTTCCGGAACAGACGTACCTGCATTTCGCGCAGGATGCGTTGTTATTAGATTATAATGAAATTAAGAAAAGTACGGCGCGCGATCCGCTTCTAAGCAGGATATTAAGTTTTGTTCGGGACGGCTGGCCTTCGGAGTGTGAGGTAGTCGGTATGCAGCCGTATTTTAACCGACGAACGGAATTATATGAGGAGCTAGGCTGTCTAATGTGGGGTCATAGGGTTATCATACCGGAGAAGTGTAGGAAATGGGTTTTAAAAGTATTACATGAACCACACATGGGAATAGTGAAGTCCAAGGCCCTGGCACGCAGTTACGTATGGTGGGCTGGCATCGACGAAGCTATCGAAGTTTTGTGTCGGGGCTGCGAAACGTGCTCTTCACAGGCGGACGCGCCGCCGCGGCAGACGCCGCGGCCCTGGCCGTGGCCGAGCCGGCCCTGGTCAAGGCTGCATTTAGATTTTATGGGACCCTTATTTGGTAAAACGTATTTAGTAGTTGTTGATGCGATGTCTAAGTGGTTAGAAGTGTTCCAAGTACCTAGCACGGCGGCTAACTGGACCATAGAAAAACTAACGGAGTTATTTGGGAGATGGGGGCTTCCTAGGCAGATTGTTAGTGACAACGGACCCCCGTACACAAGTGAAGCGTTTGCGTTTTTTAACAAAAGTAGGGGTATTGAACACATTTTTACCGCCCCTTACCATCCGGCTTCTAACGGTGCCGCGGAAAATGCGGTTAAGACGTTAAAAAGGGTAATTAAAAAAGCCGTTCACGAAAAGGAGGACGTCAACAAGGCACTTAATACGTTCCTTATGTATTATAGAAACACAGAACATACATCGACGGGTGAGAGCCCAGCGGTTCTGATGCTAGGTAGGAGACTTCGTACGCGCTTAGACGTCTTGAAACCTGACCGGGAGGCGCGGGTAAGCCGCTCACAGCAGCGGCAAGTCGAAGACGCGGCCGGCGCGGAGAGGGTTATTGACCCCGGGGATGAAGTGTGGTACCGCCAATATTTAAAAGGGGAAAAGTGGTTACCGGGCAGGGTGGAAAGTAGATTAGGTCCATCTAATTTTAAGGTTATAGGTCAGGAGGGAAATCAGGTACATCGTCATGTCGACCAGCTTAAACGTAGGAGCAGGAGTTCGCTGGTCTGCCCGAACCTTGACCGTACTTTAGCAGGTGGATCGAATTTAGTATCGAGTCCAATTCCAGAGACCCTAACCGGGACCGCGGAAGGGGACCGGTCGAAGCTGGCGGCGGCGACTAGTCCAGTCGCTGAGCATTTGGATTCGCCTGAACCCCGTGAACCTTCTCCAGTGGCCCCGCCTATCATGAATACCCCCAAGGGTAGGCCACAGAGGCTTTGTAGATTGCATAAACCTAATTATAAGTTGTGATACATGTGTAAATTGTTATTGGTTGTTATATACTTAGTTACCATAAGTGGCTACCATATAAGTGCATATATTGTAAATAAGAACCTAGTTACCAGTTGCTACCACCCCAACCAACTTACTGTTCTAACCTAGAGTTAAGTTTATATCATTGTAAATACTAATCCATAATCTAGTATGTTCCTTATTTAGTGTGGAGGAATGTAGTGTATGAGGGTAGGCACTGCCTTTACATATAATAATTGTACTAGAGGGTAGATCGTGGTGTCGTTCATTCGAAATACATCTGTGCTAACGTATACTGGTTTTTCCTTTGCTCGCTCCCAGGCTAGGTATCTCTCAGATACAAGGAACCCTAGCTAGGGGCAGGGATCCATGTATGTGATCGTTGGTATTTAAAAAAAACCGGACAAGTGCGAGTCGGACTCGCCCACCGCGGGTTCCGTACAAAGACTAAAATATTATAATGAATTAAATTATGTTAATATTGACAATTTGAAATTAATTTTATTATATTTTTTGAAATTATGTTTATACACACCATTGTTATGGAAGAATGTTAGGAATTATCTTTATTTGTCATTATTGTATACAACATTCTAGCAATAAAGAATTTTGATTTGATTTATGATTTAATAACAAATATACAGTTTTCAGATGTTTCCCTGTACTTGTAGTATAAGATAATATTACTTGCCAAATTTCATAGTCCTAGTTCAACGGAAAGTACCCTGTAATTTTGATTCACTTGAGAGTTTTGAAATGTACGTTTTATGCGGTATAAACGGCCATATCTTTTTAACCGACTTCAAAAAGGAGGAGGTTTACAAGTCGACGGTATGTTTTTTTCTTTTTGTTTGTTTGTAACGCTATTACTCCGCCAATTATGAGTTGATTTTGATGATTCTTTTTTTGATTGGTAGGACATACTTCAGAGGTGGTCCCATATAAATTTTATCGAAATTCATTAAGCGCTTTTTGAAAAAAATAGCTAAAACAACAATATATAAGTTTAATCTTCAAGTCGGTTCTTGTTTTTTTTGTAACCGACTTTCTAAAGGTGTAGGTTTGTATTCTAGAAAAATAATTTATTTTTCACTTTTGAGTGCCTATTTGTGGTTTGGAAGGCGGTTTAGTTTTTTTTTTTTAAATAATTTATTTCTTTACGTAAGTTGCCTTAGAAGTATGTTTTTTTCACAGCTTCAGCGGCTGTAGACCTGAGTATAATATGGTTTTATTTCAACTTGTTACCTCCACGCGTTCCCGAGATAAAGGGTCTTGACAGACAGACAGAGAGACAGACAGACGGACAGCAAAGTGATCGTAAGGGTTCCGTTTTTTCCTTTTAATGTACGGAACCCTTAAAGTATATGTCCTACTAATATTATAATTGCGAAAGTTTGTGAGGATGGATGGATGTTTGTTACTCAAAAAAACTATTGAAAGAATTTTATTGAAATTTGGTAAGGTATCTTTAGGTCCTAGAAAAGGACCATAACATAGGCTTCTTTTTATCCCGGGAAACAGCGGGTGAAACCGCGTGGTGGAGCTAGTAAGCAATGAAAGAGGTTCAGGTGTTTATAGTCAGGTTTTCCCGTACGCCACGACATATCTCATTGCGATTCTCGATGCGTACGATACATATTAATTGGTAGCGAGCTGATGTATTGCATATGTAGATACAAACATTCCTATATTACATACTAGCGACTCGCCCCGGCTTCGCACGGTTATTATACATATGAACCTTCCTCTTCAATCACTCTATCTATTTAAAAAAAACCGCATCATAATCCGTTGCGTAGTTTTAAAGATTTAAGCATACATAGGGATATAGAGACAGAGAAAGCGACTTTGTTTTATACTATGTAGTGATGAAAGAACATTTGTTTGTAACTTTACTGAACCTATTTTGATGGAATGCAGAGATATAACTTGAAATCTGGACATCACAAATCTCTGAATAGTATATAATTCGTTTTATAACAAAAAACACCGACTTCAATTGTGATGCATCTTCGAAGTCCAAGGTCGAATATCGATTAAATTTATATGGGACCACCTTGAAGCTATACTGAACCCAACGCAAGAATTTTCCAAATCGGTTTTTGAATGACAGAGTTCTGAGGTAACAAACATAAAAAAGGAAAAATAAACCGTCTAATTGAGAACCTCTTCCTTTTCGAAGTCGGAGAGACTGCTCTTACAATGGGGGTATATTAGGTAAAACACGCTAATGTTCCGTGAGCGTAAAAAGCAGGTATGCGAGGTCAAGTAGTTGTGTAGTCTCTGCCTTTTCATTACATAAATAACCTACAGGGATTTATGATACCCAACAACACAAAACTTAGCGTTGTTTATTATGCGGTTAACTTTAACCGCATCCGTTTGTGTGCATAATCAGATCATCAGCATAATGCGCGGTTTTATTTATATACAGGTGAATGCCTTTACTACTGAAAACAACTCTACACTCTACTTACTAAAACCAAAGAAAACTAAATATTACCTAAAACCACAGAATACTAAGGGACTGAAGCATCACTCCGCAAAGAAATTTCAACAAATAGCGACTCTTGCTATGACACAATAAAATTCAATTCAGCTCGCGTAGCGCTGCTTACATACCAGTCGTATTAACCTACAGAGCGCCTCTCTTTCTATCGCATAGCTCTTATCTCTTCTGACGCGGCACGTGTAACGACGCGCGACCCGCCGTCGGTGTCCGGCTATGTACTTGTAGCTTCGTACCTACAGTGCGGAGTGCGCTAGGCCTGGTAAAACTAAACTAACTACTTACAAGGAGAAGCTATTGTACAACCCATAGACCATTAAAGGCCTATAGATAGCTCAAATGCTCCAACCCACTACTAGTTAGCAGCGTACCCACATTAGATATCAAGTCTCATATGCCCAGTAATTTCACTGGCTACATTGCCCTTCAAACCGGAACAAAGTAATGCTTGCACACTACTGCTTGGTGGCAGAATAACTGGCAAAGCTGTGGTACCTTGGCCTCTCGCATACGAGAGACCTACCACAAGAGATTCTTGCTAAATACGTAACAATGGGCATCAATTAAGAAAGGAAACGGTTTAGAACGGAGAAAGGACAGCGGCCATTGGCCGGCCAAGGACGGCGGGCTGTGTTTAGGTAAACTAGGTGTTAAATACCTTAGCAAATATTACGTTAGTTCTCAGTATATTTATGTTAAACTAATGCTAGAGCGAGTATGGCTCAGTGGGAGCACGTGCGACTTTCGATCCGACGCACCCAGTTTGTATTCCGCTGGCCTGCACTGACATTTTTAATTATGTGCGGATTCGCGGATTCAGACACTCGCTCTAAAACGGTGAAGGAAAACATCGTGAGGAAACCGGTATGTTCAAGATTTAATCACAATAAGTACCTATACGTTTTATTAAACAAAAAAACCGACTTCAATGTATCTTCGAAGTCCAAGGTCAAATATCGATGAAATTCATATGGGACCACTTCGTAGCTATACTGAACCCAACTAATTTTACAAATCGGTTCATGACGGAGTTATGAGGTAACAAATATAAAAATAAACTAAAAAAGAAACAAAATACAATGGAATAGAGAACCTTCTCCTTTTTTAAGGCGGTTAAAAAAAAGCAAAAGTATTTGTTTCGTGTCTGGGTGTCGTGGAACCATGATCCTCGTAGTTCCTGGTTCCCTAGATACAGGTAATCCTAAGGTCCAGGATCTATGTAAGAGCCCGTTGGGCGCATTTAATTATATTATGTTCTGCACTGATTATATTTATGGTAAATTAAAGCTAGAGCGAGTATGGCTCAGTGGGAGCACGTGCTTATATTTTGGAATTTTATTATAAAAACGTACGCAATTGCCCATAAAGGACTTGTTCGTTTTAGTCAGTCTAAGCCTAGGTACAACAACAATGCTATGCTTATTTCTAGTGTTTAATTGATGGCCACTATAACCACAGAATACTAAGGGACAGAAGCATCACTCCGCAAAGAAATTTTAACAAATGACAGACAAACAAAAGTACATAGCCGGACACCGACGGCGCGTCGCGCGTCGCTACACGTGCCGCGTCAGAAGAGATAAGAGCTGCGATAGAAAGAGAGGCGCTCTGTAGGTTAATATGACTGGTAGGTATGCAGCGCTACGCAAGCTCAATTGAATTTTATTGCGTCATAGCAAGAGTTGCTATTTGTTTAAATTTCTTAGCGGAGTGATGCTTCTGTCCCTTAGTATTCTGTGCTATGGGCTAATGCCATCTACGCGGACGAAGGGGGAAAAAGCTAGTTGTCTCATACGCCCAGAAATTTAAATTTTGACGTAGACAACCTTCTGTCGTACATCAAAGTCTAGTAAAGAAATATGCGGTCCGATTACAACATACCGACGGGTTGTACAATCAAAACTATGAGTATTCGCATCACGTACTATCGCAGGCATGACGCTGCGGCTGTCTTCTATTGGGAACGGATTTAAGGCCATTGCGTTGTAGCCTTTCGCTTGCGGTTTTTTTTATTAAATTGTGTGATGAGCCAAGCAAGTCGTTCACCTGATGGTGCGCCACGCCTGTCTATAACAATTGCAGTGCCAGAACTTTGAATACCAACTGTCTCAGGGTGATGAGCGCTGTGCAGCGCCGCGCAGGATTTTGCAAAACAAAGTTCTGGGTGGTGCTGTTATTGTTATGGGCTGGCGTATTGCTTACCATCAGGCAAACGACCAGCTCGTCTCAAAGTCAAAGTCAAAGTCAAATATCATTTATTAAATAGGCACAAAAGTGCACTTTTAAAGGTCATAAAAACATGATACAAACTCTCGTCATTCAGTAACATAAAAGAAACTAGTATTTCGACGCGTGCGCGAATCGATTTGGAAAATTATTTTTGTGTTGGGTTCAGTATAGCTACGAAGTGGTCCCATATAAATTTCATCGATATGTGACCTTGGACTTCGAAGATACATTGAAGTCGGTTTTTGTTTTTTTCTAAAAATTAATTATTACTTATAAAAAAGTCTGCGAGGGTTTATGTCTAACTATTATGGTTAAGTCACAATGTCCGCTTTTAGTTCAAATTATTCAATCTAAACACGGCGCACGGGTGGAATTGAATAGTCGTGAAATTGGTATCATAATATTAATCCTTATCCATTTAAATGGTTTGATGATTAAGGTTGATTATGTACATGTAAATTACACTTTAAATTATTCAAATCGAACCTCTCGTTAAAAAGTTACGATGGGCAAAGCAATGCTTAAATTATGAAATATCTCTGTGCTAGCGTAACGAAAAGCCCTATCTCAAGAACTACAAGACCAATCTAAAAAAAACCGGCAAAGTGCGAGTCGGACTCGCGCACGAAGGATTCTGTACCATTTTCTATAAAAACGGCGAAAAATGTCACGTTTGTTATGGGAGCCCCCTTAAATATTTATTTTATTCTGTTTTTACAAAAGGCTTAACAATTTAAAATATTATAAAACTAAACTAAAAGATATTAAATACTATGTACATGCGGGTATCGGTTGAGCCAACTGAATGGCCTACATATAATTCAACCGATACCCGAATATTATATTCTGGTTTTTAGTTGTTGTTATAGCGGCGACAGAAATACGTCATGTGTGAAAATTTCAACTGTCTAACTATCACGGTTCATGAGATACAGCCTGGTGACAGACAGACAGACAGACAGACGGACGGACAGCGGAGTCTAATAGGGTCCCGTTTTACCCTTAGGGTACGGAAACCTTATTATTGATAATTAAATTATTTAGGTAATATGCATGTATTTTTTAATGCATGAATAGATTCATTATTGAATACAGTTAATGAAAAAATCATAAGTAGACCCACGGCACCCCATGCTCCACCACATTACCGTGCCTCCAAGGCTTAAAAGTCGGCGTAGCTTTATTAAAGAGGTCCTTCCGTTACCAATGATGAAGATGCCTCCAAGGCGCGACTAAGTCTTTGGCAGAAGAGATACCCTACGGCATCACCAATTTCGCTTTCCGAAAATCTCCCCCCTTGACGCAATCTGCCTTGGCCGACATGGAAGTCTTTAAACAGACTCAGGACCCAAGTCGGCCGCAGCAAGGAAAACATGAGCAGGTGGGGCTACAGCTCGGATAATGAATGCGAGTGCGGTGTCTCTCCCCAGACGGCATACCTTTTGTCTTGCCCTGCGTGTCCCGCCACCTGTATACGCGAGGACCTGTACAATGCCACGGACAATGCTGTGCTTGTGGCGGAGTACTCGTCCAAAAAAACGTAAAGCCACAGGATCGACTCGCTCAGTAGAAGAATGAAAAAAATGTTTAAAATTTTTAAATAAATATTTGAATCAATTTAAATCAACATAAACGCGCCATTTGCGTGTGACGTCAAAATGTGGGGACCTAGGATCTCCTAATTGGTCTACCTATCTATGCTACATGTATGTTTGTGTCAATAATTTAGGTACCAAAAGGGCGGGCTCTATGTCAAAAATTTACTAGAAAGCAGCGAGGCGCGTGACGTCAAAACGTAGTTGCACGTACTCAAGCGTTTTGCGATTACGTTCCGTTTCTCCAAAAATAAGAAAAAAAAACATGGAAATATAAAAAAAAACTACGCAATTAATACCTAATTATAAATTATATCACTACTAAATGTTTACAGGAGTAATCTATCATAAAAAAGTAATTTCTAGATTTTTCGACAACACATATTCCATATTACACTTTATCTTACGCGGGTGAAACCGCGGGGCGCAGCTAGTTGTTAATAAAATGTGAAATATTTGTATATTTATTAAAATTAATATTGTTTTTGTTACAGGTCGTGCCCAGATATAAAGAAATTGTATCTGCTAGCTAGACCAAAGAAAAACAAGGACATCGCTAAAAGACTTCAGGAGCAGTTCGATGATGTCGTAAGTTTGACTCTTGTCCTTTTTCATTCGTTAAATGGTCACCCTCATGAGGTCGGAAAAGTATCGGCGGCGCGTACAGACATCGCGAGGCGTGCGCCGCGAATGGTTCGAAATATCGGTGTAGGTCCGTTGTCTCCGAAAGCCGTGTCCCCTTTAAACGGGGACGGCGCTTTAAAATATATTTAAAAATACGTCCCGTTGTCCCCTTACTCTGTTTCCGTTGATATAGTAATGTAAAATTTATACTTCCGCACTTCCGTATCTTCGCCGGACGCCGCCGCGGCACGATCGCTTCGCTCGCTCGGCTCGCGCTGTGAGTTCGAACATAACCTAACCTAGTAGCTGTATCTCCGTTAAGGGGACAATGGTACGAAATTTTAATGACGTCGTGTTGTCCCCGTAGCGGGGACAAGGCCTACGGGGACAACGGACCTACACTGGAATATCGGCACAACTTCGACAATATCCCTTACAGTGTCGGCATACATCAGCAATGTCAGGAGTCGGCTAGTAAAGTTACAATTGAAAAAAAAAAACATATTATACCTTACATATCGATATATTATACCTTTCATAATTGAAAAAAAACCGGCCAAGTGAAGTCGCACTCGCGCACGAAGGGTTCCGTACCTTTATCTATAAAAACGGCAAAAAAATCACGTTTTTTGTATGGGAGCCCCCTTAAATATTTATATTATTCTGTTTTTTAGTATTTTGTTGTTATAGCGGCAACAGAAATACATCATCTGTGAAAATTTCAACTGTCTAACTATCACGGTTCATGAGATACAGCCTGGTGACAGACAGACAGAAGGACGGACAGCGAAGTCTTAATAATAGGGTCCTGTTTTACCCTTTGGGTATGGAACCATAAAAAATTACATATTATATTATACCTTTCATATCATAACGATTTTTTTACGCTCTTTAAATAATTTATTATGTCTCACAGAAAAAATGTATGGTCACATGAAGTTAGTCACACATCGCGGGCACCTCGACAAATCTTTCCTTAATTAATGTTAATTAGAATCGTAATTAATTATTTCATTGTTTGGCAACATGCGGTTTGCGTTAAATACTGCGATTAATTAACATCTGATAACACTCGTTACTAGTGTTATTAAAAAGTTCGCCGAAGCTCACGAATGTAGACTTCACCATCACGTGAACGTCGAGGCTATCCAGCTCCTCGACACCACAGACCTAGTGAGAAGGCTCAAAAGGTATTTGTCCTTTTGAGCCTTTTGTTCGTAAGTTCGGTGGTGGGTGAATCATCACTGCCGCTACTAATGTCTGCTGCATTAGGGTCTAAGCACACTGCACTAATTGTGTCCATTTCGCACTCGAGTAAAATCTTGGTGTTGATCATACTGAGTACCGGTTTCCACGATGGTGAAATGCTCCAGCCCTGATCCCTATTAAAAGTAGCATGCCGTCCTATTTCGATGGCCTCACGCACCTTCCTAGGGACGAAGAACTTCTCCCTGGCAAGAACGGACACCTTGTCGAAACGGATGTAATGTCGGGAGTCCGAGATGTGAGCATGCTGAGCAACCGCTGACCGATCGGTGTCCAGATTCCTGATGCTGCGTATGTGCTCCGTTATCCTAGTCGATATGTTGCGCCGGGTTTCACCTACATAAGACACCCCACAGTCGCAAGGAATCTTGTATACGCCTGGTCCGCTAAGTGGTTCCTTTTTTTTTGGAGAGACTTTAGTGCTACCCGTAAAGAACACAAGAACATAGTGTCTTCGCCTTAATAGAGACAGTAAGAAGTGTTAATGGACACATTCTTAGTTATACTATACGTAGCAATTTAAGTCAAACTAAAATTACATATTAGTCTTTGTAGGCCAGATTGTAATGGGATGTCTTTCTGAGACAGATCATTACATAAAAAATCTGATAACACGGGTGTAGGCTCAAATATTATTATGAGATTACCAATATATTTATTTACAGAACCAATTAACAATTATGTACAAATATATAGAATGATAAACACTAAACTAACCTACAACAAAATTAAAAAATGAAATTAAATATAAAACACATAATTTAGGTCACCGTCCGCGGGCAAGGTGCCCAAAAAGCTGGCAACGTTATCTCGTTGAATGGCCAGACTAATTCGTTGGCCGAGATAAGCGCCAGATCTTTGGTCACCTGTTGAATATTATTAAATATTAAAAAAATATTTTGTATTTGTTAAAAAAAATATTCATAAAAAAATATAAACAAATAAAATTAAGAAGCCTATTACTATTTATTATTCCAGTAACAATTACTTAGATAATCAATATTTCAAACGATTTTTCATTTAATTATTATTATTTATTATTTTTATAACTTCTAATACTTTTGGAATCAAAGTCAAAGTCAAAATATAATAAATAGGCTAAAATTCACTTTTAAACATCTTAAAGACATACAAATTAATTAAAAATATGTTAAAAATCGTCACTTAAAATATCATGACTGAAATAAATTATTTTTCAAAAAAAACTAAACCGACTTCAAAACCACAAATGGCACTCAAAAGTAAAAAATAAATTAATATAATTATCATAAGCGCTACCCACTCATATATTTGAAGTCGGTGCCAGCCAAGTCTAATAGGTAGCAGATAAATATGTATATAGTAAGTACTACTTGTAGGTAGTATCTATCTACTACCTTTTAGACTTGGCTGGCACCGACTTCAAATATATGAGTGGGTAGCGCTTATGATAATTATATTAATTTATTTTTTACTTTTGAGTGCCATTTGTGGTTTTGAAGTCGGTTTAGTTTTTTTTGAAAAATAATTTATTTTACCCTTTTTAGTGAAAAACAAGTTTTAATTAAATTAATTCAAAAAGTTTTTAAAAACAAGCTTTTATGATCTAGAAGCCACATCATGACGAAGTCTAAAACGGGTTATCACAATTAAATGCATGTACAAAAAAATTTCATGTCTGTCCTATATCTCTGTTGAGGAGTTCCCTTGCCGGAAGTCAATCCTGGGTGTATCTGCCATGTCGAGATGGAATTTAGAACAGGCTATTATGGTTAAATCCATTTACGAAATGTTGTGTCTGTACTATTCACCGTTGAGGAGTTTCCTCACCGGAAGTCAACCCTGGGTGAAGCAGGTGAAGCATTCGAATACAAACCTCCACCTTTAGAAAGTTGGTTACGAAAAAAAAACAAGAATCGACTTGAAGATTAAACTTATATTTTTTGTTTTTGCTATTTTTTTCAAAAACTACTGAATGAATTTCGATAAAATTTATATGGGACCACCTTTGAAGTATTACCTACCAATCAAAAAAAGAATCATCGAAATCAATGCATAACTGGCGGAGTAATCGCGTAACAAACACACAAAAAAAAAATAATAAAAAAAAAAAAAAACATACCGTCGAATTGTAAACCTCCTCCTTTTTGAAGTCGGTTAAAAAAGGTGTCTGTCTGTAAAAAGAAGAATGTCTGCACATTTCTTTCCCTCAAATTGAAGTCCGGGCCCAGAAAAGAAATGCGAAAACTGACTCTACCAGTGCTTCGGAAATATTACCACGTTTTGATTAAGTCCCTTTCTTGTCTGTCTATCGTTCCTGGTCAAAATCTCACAACTCAAATTTCGAGCACTTCCCGTTTAGCTATCCGGCTGAAACTTTCAGGGTAGCTCGCAACGCGATGACAATGCATTCTAAACATTTATCAGCTTGCAATGCCGACCTAACCTCAAGCTAAACTCAACCTAAGGCGCATAAAAACGTGGTTTTTCTTAGATTAATTTATTAATCTGTCACTTATTTTCCTATTTTTAATTATTTTATTTCGTTTTGCAGCTTTACGAAAAACTAAGAAAGGTAAACCCTGACTTCATTGAGAAGATCAGCATTGTAGAAGGTGACGTCGGCCAATTGGAACTAGGGATGAGCCCGGAACACAGAGCCAAGATCATCAATGAGGTATGTTTCTTCATCGAAGACTTGACAGCCTTTGTGGTGTAGTGATTGGGCAGGTTGGCTCGAATCACTTGGCTAGGCTGTCGAATTTTTACAGGCAACAATTCGGGGAGTGTGCACAAGACCTGAATCAGCTGATTCCTTCATCCCCATTCCATCTTAGGACCACCAGGCGAGGAGAGTCACTTCACCCTTATATTGTGCACATACCACCAGTCCGCACAAAGCGCTTCGCTGACTCTTTCATTATACGTACTGCTAAGGAGTGGAATTCTCTACCAGAGTCCTTATTTCCTTCCGATGAGCCTGGGTCTCTTTAAGACAAGAGTGAATAGGCACCTCATGGGCAAACGTGCTCCACCTTAGACCGCAACTACGCTTACCATTGGGTGAGTTGCTGTGAAACGTGAGCCCAATTCATCATAAAAAAACGTATACAAAGCCCTATGTCCTTATCCAGGACCTCAAGTACCTACATACTAAAATTCATCAAAATCTGTTCAGTACTCTTTGCGTGATTGAGTAACAAACTTCCATCCATACATCCTCACAAACTTTCGCATTTATACGAGTAGAGTACGATAGGATATATTAGAATAAATTTACTCTTTATTATAATACCAAAGTACAGAAATATTTAATAACTGAAATAACAACTAACTTAATAATAGTGTCACATTGTCTTATCGCTCAAAGCGATCTCTTCCAGACAACCCACAAGTGGAGGAATGTAGACAATATATAGGGACGGTGTTACTTAAAGGTTTTCACATAAAACACTAGAAAATATTGTCAAAAAATTTTCATTTTAAAATAGTCATAATTAAGCTAAGTGAGTGTGTAAAAAAGAACATAATGATTCACTAATTTTTTATCAGCAATATCTCTTAATAAAAATGACTTGCCATATTTCTTCGTTATAAGATACTAGCTGCGCCCCGCGGTTTCACCCGCTGTTTCCCGGAACAAAGAGTAGCCTATATCCTGTTCCAGGACCTAAACAACTTACGCCAAATTTCATCAAAATCCGTTAAGTAATTTTTGTGTGATTGTGAAAAAATGCAATAGGGGATCGGACAACTTTTCAGAAAGTGTTTTATATTAACTACAATTAATATATATAGCCATGAAAAATACTATTTTAATTAAATAACGCTCTAAAAGTACCAAAAACTATGTTTAAATATTATGTTTCAAATATTGCCGCGCAAAAGGTCACCTCAAAATTTGTGACGACATATGTAGGTAGAAATAGACAATCTCTTCGAAATAAAACTTGCAAAGAGATTTAAATACGTTTTGGGGTTTTGGGGACTACATGTAGTAATGGAACGAAAAAGTTTGCAGAAATACATTTTATGAAAAGCAAAAACGTAAAATAAACACAAGCTTGACTCACGGCATTTGCCTACAAATGACGTCATGCGCTGTGGTTGTTGTTAAGTTTGAGATGAAGAACAGATTAAAAATGTCAGAATTATTAGATTTTATTTATTGATTTAAAAATATAAATCATAATTATTTCACAAAAATATTGATTGAATGATCTTTCTGGTTCGACGAACATTCGTTCTAACTGCATTTTAGATTTTTTCTCGATTACTGTCCGATCTATTCTACACGTAATTAATACACATGTCACAGCTAACTAGCTTATTTCGCCGTTCAATCAACAGCCTAGCCTCTTTACTAAACAGCGCCGTTCAACTAGTGGCCTGAATGATATTCAGCCGTAGCGTCTGATACAACATTTAATTAACTGGCTGGCTAATGCTTAGGCCATTCGTAACATGCGGTAAAACCTAGATGTATCCTACGCGAGATTGTAAACTGTCGAAAGATTGTGAACCGTCGCATTATTTTTCGGTAGATTATAATCTATCGAAGTGATAGATTAAATTCAAATTCAAATTGTTTATTGCTAGAATGTTGTATATACAAAGATGACAAATTAAAATAATTCCTAACATTCTACCATGACAATGGTGTGCAATATTAACATAATTTCAAATAACAAAATCAAATTAAATTGAAATTGTTAGATTATTATAGGTTGATTTTAATTAATGTCAAAATGTCGTCAATAAAAATGTCAGTATTCAAAATATTATGATTACATTATATTATATCTAATATACATGTTCGCGGCGTTCGGGTGGCCCTTGGGCCACCCCCGCCGCACCCTAACTACCTAACCCTAATCTTTTATTGTCACTACACTCTACCATTGTAGTATTTTTCATTAAACTTTGGAAAATAGGCTTTATAAATGAACAGGCTAGGCAAGTAATTAAACGTCATATATATTGTATTTACTTTACAAAAAAAATTACTTTAATCTAAAAAAATGTGAATATTTATTCTGTAGTTCACCGAACCGCATAAGATCTTATACCTGTTCTATCCATCCAAAGGTTGTCTGGAAGAAATCGCTCTAAGCGATAAGACCGCCCATTGTACGTCAAGACTACGATGTATTTTGTGACGAATTTTTTTTTCATACTTGTGTATATGTTATTTGGTGTGCTTTATCGTGTTATTGTATTGTATTGTGGTTCCAGGTAGAAGTGATCTTCCACGGAGCAGCCACCGTCCGGTTCGACGAGCCCCTGAAGACAGCCGTAGAGATCAACGTGAGGGGAACCCGGGAGATGTGCCAGCTAGCCCGGGCGTGTACCAAGCTGAAGGCTTTAGTACATATATCTACTGCTTACAGGTATAATACTTTTTCCCACGTTTTTAGGGTTCCGTACAAAAAGGGTAAAACGGGACTCTACTACTAAAACTCCGCTGTCCGTCCGTCTGTCTGTCCGTCTATCACCAGGCTGTATCTCATGAACTATTATAGTTACACAGTTGAAATTTTCACAGATGATGTATTTCTGTTGCCGCTATAACAACAAATACTAAAACAGAATAAAATAAATATTTAAGGGGACTTCCATACAACAAACGTGCTTTTTTTGCCGTTTTTATAGATAATGATACGGAACCCTTCGTGCGCGAGTCCGACTCGCACTTAGTCGGTTTTTATTTAGTTACTTTCTTATTTGTCTGTCTGTCTGTCGTTCCGGGTGGAATCTTGCAACTCAAATTCTGAGCACTTCCCGATTAGCTATCCAGCTGAAACTTTCAGGGTAGCTCACAACTCGATGACAATGCATTCTGAATCCATAAAAACGTGGCTTTTTCATGTACATTATAGCCTTGTTTTGTTTCTCTTTTTAACCGACTTCAAAAGGGAGAGGTTGTCAATTCGATCGTTTTTTATGTTTGTTACTTCAGAACTCCGTTATTTATAAACTAATATATAGAAAAAATTGCGTTGGGTTCAGTAAAGCTTCAAGGTGGTCCATATAAATTCCATTGATATTCGACCTTGGACTTCTAAGATACAGATTTAAAGTCGGTTTTTTTGTTATAAAATGTATTATTAAATTTATTAACTTTTTACAATAGGTACGCATGAGTTGAAATTGATATTAATTTGTGTCATTATTTTTTTTTCTTTATTATGTATTTTCTTGACGTTTTACCGTTATTATGATTTAATTAATATAGCTAATTGGCCTTATGTAACCGTGTTAATTAAATTAAATAAAAAATAAATTCATCGATATCTATTCGACTCTGGACTTCGAACATAAGAATTTCAGTCAGTTTTTTTTGTCATAAAATAAATTATTTTCAATTTTATAAATCAACAAATACCTAAGCGCCTCCGCCCACGTCAGACTTTTTATAGGTCCGGATTTTTCACCGACATTATGTGACGGACTTTTTGTAGAACATGTGCGTTGCAGAATGAATCTCCGTATGTTTCAATTTCACCGACAACATATTGGTGACCGATTGTCTGAAAGCAGGTTGGTAATTTCTCACTATGTTTTCTTAACTGATTTCCAAAAAAACAAGTAGGTAGGTATACATTTTATATAAAAAACTACTTTAATTCTGGGCCCCAATTCACTATGACAACTTGGCGATTCCTTGCTTCGAGGAAACGTCGATTCCTTCATTAATAAACGACATCTGCGAAATTTGTATTCTTTATGACGCCTCATATACAGGGCGTCCCAAGGCTATGGGACATGAAGGGAAAGTACCTTAAATATGGTAGATAAGTTATTATACTGAAAGAAGACTTTATGTTATTTTTAAAAGTTAGTCATACTGCATTCAAAGATATTCTAAAAATTATTTGCTTCGCCTGGGAATCGAACCGACTTAAATGTGAAAATAAATTATTTTTCAAAAAAAACTACACTGACTTCAAAACCACAAATGGCGCTCAAAAGTAAAAAATAAATTAATATAATTATCATAAGCGCTACCCACTCATATATTTGAAGTCGGTGCCAGCCAAGTCTAAAAGGTAGTAGATAGATACTACCTACAAGTAGTACTTACTATATACATAGTATTTATCTGCTACCTAAAGCAGGGTGAAGCAGGTGAAGCAGTCGAATACAAACCTCCACCTTAAGAAAGTTGGTTACGAAAAAAACAAGAACCGACTTGAAGATTAAACTTATAATTTTTGTTTTTGCTATTTTTTTCAAAAACTACTGAATGAATTTCGACAAAATTTATATGGGACCACCTTTGAAGTATTACCTACCAATCAAAAAAAGAATCATCGAAATCAATGCATAATTGGCGGAGAAATCGCGTAACAAACACACAAAAAAAAAAACATACCGTCGAATTGTAAACCTCCTCCTTTTTGAAGTCGGTTAAAAAAAATCACCCGTATTTTTATGATGCCAATCGACATCATAAAAATACGGGTGATTTTTTTATTCCTTTCTTTTAAGATACTATGTTACTTAAGAAGAATGATTATTTTTTGTTCATTCTTTCGATTGGCATCATAAAAATACGGGTGATTTTTTTCACATATAAGTCGGTTTAAGCCTATGACTTTCGTTTCAGTCAGTCTAAACCTAGGTACAAATCCTAAATCAACAAAATATACGAGTTGCCTCGTGATTTATTTAACTGACCCTTCTGCCTCGTTGGTTAGGGTGACCGACACGGGTGACTCAGAAGGTCGTAGGTTCGAGTTCCTTGTACAAGTATAGTTTTCAAATTTTCCGTTCCAAACGAAAACTTTGGGTTACGCTGAATTGATTGCGAGTTTTTTAAATATATAATAATTTACCCACAAAAAACTCTCTTAATTGATTTGTTATTGTATCGGACATCGACCGCGTCGACACTTTTTTTACCGGCTTCAAAAAAGGAGGAGGTTCTCTGTTCGTTTTTTTTTTTTTTTATATGTTTGTTACCTCAGAACTCCGTCATTTATGAACCGATTTGAAAAATTCTTTTTGCGTCGGGTTCAGTATAGCTACGAAGTGGTCCCATATAAATTTCATCGATATGTGACCTTGAACTTCGAAGATACATTGAAGTCGGTTTTTGTTTTTTTCTAAAAATTCATTATTTTAGTGATAAGAAGAGCATGTTGTTCGTCTGATGGTAAACGCCATGCCTGCCCAAAACAATTGTAGGCCACCCAGTACTGTGTTCTATGCGGTCCTTATTAATAAACGGTAAATAAATGTAAACAATGAGTAACATGTTGTCACTGGTTCAACCTTCGTGGTAGGTCTCTCGGATACGGGAGGCCGTCTGGGTAGGTGCTACCGCTTTGCTAGTTATTCTGCCGCCAAGCAGTAGTTTACTGTGTTCCGGTTTGAAGGGCATTGCAGCCAGCGAAATTACTGGGCATTATGAGACGTAATATCTGATGTCTCGGGGTGATGAGCACAATGCAGTGCTATGCAATACTTTTTATGGTATTAAAAGTTCTGCAAATGTTACGGACAAGCGTAGCGCTTACTAACAGGCGAACAACTTGTAGGTTTCGTCGCTCATTTTTATAAAAAAGTTTAGATTTCGATTTTTGTTTTAGCCACGTCCTTCTTACTATTTTAAATGCGATACTTTGTGAGAATCTAAGGGATGGATAGATGGATGGATGGTTGGTTACTCAATCACTCACGGATGACAGCCTCTATGGTGTAGTGGTTGGGCAGGACGGCTCTAATCAAATACCATTGTGGTTGCGGGTTCGATTCCCGCGACGGGACAAATGTTTGTACACGGAAATAAAAATTAAGCGTAAGCATGTTGTGTGGGTGTAGTGGGATGGTCCTTGTAGTTGTCCTGGTCCCCTAGATACAGGGAATCCTAGTAAGGGGCCAGGCTCCAAGTATGTGAAAGATGGGAGTAAAAAAAATGATAAAATTTGGTATGTAGATACTTTAGGGCTTGGAAAATGACATAAGCTACTTTTTATCCCGGGAACCTGCGGGTGAAGCCGCGGTAAGCAGCTAGTTAAATATAAATCTTTATAAGTAAACTCAGTAATTGGTGACCTTAGTCCGTGTCGCGCGATTAATTGTATAGTAACACAGTACCTAGTCGTTAAATACCTACTAGGAAGTCAGTAATTACTTAGATCTTGTTTAGTTCTAAGAATAGAATCAATGAGCGAGTGTGGCTCAGCCGGAACTCGTGCAACTTTCGATCAAACTCAAAGTCAATTTTTTTAATCATTTTGGCATCACAGACACACTTATGAAAGTCAAATTATCACAATGAATACCACCGTATCGGTAAAAGAACCACTACCCAGAAGATACGGCAAGAAACTGAGGGGCATTTTTTTAGAGATGTTTGTGTTTCTACAATGTTATGTTTCTTATGTACCAGTTGGCTACTTTGCAGAAGTGGAATGTTCCAAGCATCTTTGTCTTCTATGTAATTACAAACAGTATAGTATGCTTTCTCATTAGAACAGTCTTAACGCGTAATTTGAATTTACTTTCTGTGAGCTTCGTTATACATTTTGGAATCTTATTAATCACGTACGCAGTTGCCCATGAAGGACTTATTCGTTTTAGTCAGTCTATACCTAGAAACAACAATCTTATCCTTATTTCTAGTGTTTATGTTATGATGGTCACTATTTACTTTGAATTTGTGGAAGTTTTTACAAACGTGCATTATTTTTTCATAACTATTATATAGAAGGTAAAGTTAATATAAAAATTTGCTTAAAAAAATCCCTTAACGAGTGGACCCAACGTGGACCCAACTCGTAACTCGCGCGAACCGCACGCTTTTGTAATATGAAACTAGTATAGCTATATCCGCAGCAGAACCCCACAGCAAAATGCCATATGACATACAATACAATACAATTACATTTTATTGCACACCAAATAACATAGACACAAATATGACACATAGAAAACATAGACACATAATGAAAAATATAATAAGTCACAAAAAACATCGCTACATAATGCTAATGACATAATGCTGTGGAAGTATGCAAGGTAAACTAATCCGATCCGACGCACCTGAGTTCGAATCCCGCTGGCCCCGCACCACTGACTTATGTTATGTGCGGATTCGACTCACTCTAAAACGGTGAAGGGAATATCGTGAAGAAACCGGCATACCCAAGAATTTATTACAAAAAATCAAGGACATGTGACATCCACCAACCCGCACTGGGCCAGCGTGGTGGATTATGGCCCAAACTCTCTCTATGAGAGAAGGCCCGTATCCCCGCAGTGGGACCATAATGGGCTGATGATGATGATGATGATGAAAAGGCAGAGACTACACAACTACTGGACCTCGCATACCTGCTTTTTACGCTCACGGAGCATTAGCGTGTTTTACCTAATATACCATTGTAAGAGCAGTTCATTCCGGCCAATTACAACCGTGTTTATTGTATTGTCAAAATAATTGTTTTCTTTATTTCTCTCTATTGTAAACTAATTAGATGTATTGTATATATGTATAACCTTCTCTCTATATGAGAGCAGACCCGTGTCCCAGCTGTGGGCACGTGATTGGCTGGTGATGACTTTACATAATTTATGTTCTTTATATTGAAACTAAAATGTTTTTAGTTTTTAGCTATTATTTAGAGATAATGTAATCTTAAACCAATTAATCATATTGAAAAGCAAATTATTTATAATGCGTTGACAGTATAATATTGACTAATGTTTTTTTTATTGTTTAACCTTCAGAACACCATTATTACTGGTTTAGTAATGTACTATTGTTGTTTATTTACTTCTTACGATATTCACGTATGATTTTGAAGTTTTTAGGGTTCCGTATAATACGCGCCACAAAAGATGAGACTTGACAAACCACGTGGTTTGACTTGCGCAGTAGACGATTTATAGGTCTCTTTAGCGGTATGAGGTCTGAGGCGGGAAGGGATCGGGGATCAACAGGGCAGCGGAAAGGGCGCGGGAGGTGCAAGTACGGCACTGCGCATGCGTGTCAGTCCTCGTCACCCCGTGGACGCACCGCTTGACTCCGCGGTACAATCGAGTGCAACTTGTGTTTGCAAATTTCTACTTTGTTATAGTTGTGTTGTATACGAGTGTAACTTTGTGAAATCTTAATTATGCCTCGAGGTGAAACATTAAGAAGACAAAGTAGGAAGATGGTTTACGACGTTTATACTTACATCATACAGTGACAGTGACTAGGACAATCTGCCTTTTTTATCTTTATGTTTTTTTATCTGTAATAAATCTATAACAGGTTTAAAAAAATTAATATAGTATTGCTACACACCTACCTAATTCTGAATGTTTTCAAAAATCCCTGAGTAGATATACAAATTATGGATAACTATTTCGTACAAGACTGTACCTGCGCAGGCTCCCCACTACTGACGCTTGTTAAGTCTCATCTTTCGTGGCGCGTATTGTATTCATAGAGTAAAACGGGACCCTATTACTCAGACCAGGCCTAGCGCACTCCGCACTGTAGGTACGAAGCTACAAGAACATAGCCGGACACCGACGGCGGGTCGCGCGTCGTTACACGTGCCGCGTCAGAAGAGATAAGAGCGGCGCGATAGAAAGAGAGGCACTCTGTAGGTTAATATGACTGGTAGGTATGCAGCGCTACGCGAGCTGAATTGAATTGTATTGCGTCATAGCAAGAGTCGCTATTTGTTTAAATTTATTTGTGGAGTGATGCTTCTGTCCCTTAGTATTCTGTGCTAAGACTCCTCTGTATGTCTGTCCGTCTGTCACCAGGCTGTATCTCATGAACCGTGATAGTTAGTTGACATTTTTACAGATGACGTATTTCTGTTGCCGCTATAACAATAAAATATCAAAATCAAAATCTCTTTAATCATTTTCGCATCACAGATACACTTATGAACGTCAAATTATCACCATGACTCTACCACCGTATCGGAAAAAGAACCACTACTCAGAAGATACGGCAAGAAACTGAGGGGCATTGTTTTTTTAGTAACAAATACTAAAAAACAGAAAAAAAAATATTTATGGGGGCTCCAACAACAAACGGGTAACAGACATTATTTTTTTGCCGTTTTTATAGATGGTACGGAACCCTTCGAGCGCGAGTCCGATTCGCACTTGGCCGGTTATTATTTTATTATCGAAAAACATCCGGTATCACAATGTCCTTGTTATATTTGTATTTATTATGTGGGCTTATGTTTAACTAACCACCAAATACAGTTAAATGTAAAGATAAAAAATCACTTTAATATATTGCTATAAATAATAAAAAAATATAAATTTATTTATTTTTTTAATTTTTATATTAATATTATTATATATTTTTTTAATTTATATATTTTTTTTTTAGGTATATAAATTTTCACCAAAAAATACCACCAAATAAAAAATATAATAACCAAAAAAATAGTAAATGATCACCACAGTAGGCTCCACCAGAAGCCTCGCTCGTCATCCCTTCATGTCGCTTCCCCTACTTGACCTTCGCTCCGCTGCGGAAGTCGCCGGCTCGCTTTGCTCACCACCTCCTTCGCTCCACTCGGCCTCGCAGGCTCGCTTCATTCAGGGCCTCCTTCGCGAGCTTCTGGCTCCGCGCTTTCTATATACACTCTAGGGGTAAGAGCGAGTTGGACCACGGAAGAGTGAGGTGCGGCAATTCGGTTTGGTGGTCATTTACTAAACTTGATCTGCCGATACAATTATTGGATAGGTGTATGGGATCTTAAAGATTACTTTGATAGTCAATATATTTTTTTTCCATTGCTCTGTAAAATATTATATAGCAAGAAGCTTTTACCATTTTACAAGAAGTTAATTGAACGGCGAATTAAGCTAGTTGGCTGCGACGTTCATATTATTTCCATGACCATCTTAGCAAGACCTCTCTAGTATATGAAAGCGCGTACCACGAAGAGGTCAAGCTGTATCTTCGTAGTCACCCAACCAATTTTTATATGATGTGCATGTAATCTAAGTTGGGGCTAATGCTACCAAATCTTGAAAACTACATTGAAATCCATTCAGCCGTTTCTATGAAGAGAGTAAAAAAAAATACGAACAAACAAATTTTGATATTCAATGCGCATGCTAGGCGATTTTTATTTTTGGTGTTTTGTTTTGGTTGTTTTTATTAGTTTGATTTTTATCTTAAGACTTCTTTTTTTGTTTTTTCTTCTTTCTAATTAAAATATATAAATAAATACGCCCAACGATCAAATACCTAGATCCTGGCCCCTAACTAGGATTCCCTGTATCTAGGGAACCAGGAACTACGAGGACCATGGTCCTACAACACCCAGACACGAAACAAATGCTTGTGCTTTTTTTATTATTTGAAAATCTTAATACAAACAAACAGACAAAATTCTACTAACCATAAACAGACAGCACTGCATTGTTATGGGCAGGCGTGGCACTTAGGCGAACGACTTGCTTCTCTCATTACTTAACTCCATAAAAAAGGCGAGCGCATCGGCGCTTACCATCAGGTGAGACTTTTTGGCGGGAAGTGAAAAGTGATACAGTTCGATTTTGTTTTATTTTCCAAACAAGTGTTATTTCGAGTGATCATGTGTACTATCGGTGGAATATTAACCATTATGTGTTCGTAAACGTGCACGAGTGTAGGCAAATGAAACAAAATAGAGAAAACATTGCTTTTGATGTTCTCCCAAAAGTCCATGGAAAGCTTGAATAAAGTTCCACCACTTTATTGAAGCACTAGGAGGGGGTCCGGCTTGTTGCTGATGACTCATTCTCAACAAAAGTATAATAAATGGAATGTTAAACTATTAAATAAAAACTACGTAAGACATGGCGGTATGGTCCTAGAGACTTTAGCCTGCCCTAACGGGCGAACTTAAAAAAAAAGTAACTTATCTTGTCAAATGCAAGTCAATCTACAGTAAAAGTCATTTAGTGTCATTCCTCAATGGTAAAAGTCATTGAGGAATGTAAGACCTCAATGGTAAAAGTTAAATAATTGACGCGTATTACAAACACGTGTTTTAACAACAAGTTCCACTCAACTCTAATAATGATGTAAATTTTATATCATATATTATGTATCAAACAAGTTTTGCTTCGAAAACGTATAATAATGACTGTTATGTATAAATGTCAGATGATAATGACCCTGATAACTTTATAAGTTAGGTATTTTTAGGGTCCGATACCGATTCCTAAATAATACATTAATAACAAAAAAAACAGGCTTCAATTCTGATGTATCTTCGAAGTCCAAGGTTGAATATCGATGAAATTTATATGAGCCACTCCCACTGAGCCACAGTCGCTCTTAAAAGAGCGAGTGCAGTTTTTTTTTACGCTTAATAGATCTATTTTTGGCCACTGCCTCGCCTGATGTGAAGCGATGATGTGGCCTAAGATGGGGCACATAGATCTAGAGAGAGACGGCAGTTGAGCGGCTGCTCAGACCCGTCTCCCCGATGGTTCACCGAACATCATCCCGAAACACGACTAGGTCGCTTGACGGCATGGCTTTGTTCGGTGGGTGGTATTACAACCACGGCCAGAGCCTACCACTCCAAAGCGCATAAGCGCGCGGGTTTCATCACGCTGTTTTCCTTCACCGTTTCTAGAGCGAGCGTGCAAAATCTGCACTTAACTATTAAGTCATTGGTGCAGGGCCGAGTCGGGATTCGAACCCAGGTGCGTCGGATCGAAAGGCGCACGAGTGTAATGCAGATAGTGTAATATACTAATTTAATAATATTCCTTCCAGTAACTGCCCCCAGGCAGTCATCGATGAGAAGTTCTACGAAAGTCCACTTCCTGGAGACAAGCTCATCGATCTGGTGGAAACCATGGATGAAAAGGTCATCAACAACATCACTCCAGGGTAAGTTCATTATCATCATCAGTCCATTATGTTCCCATTGCTGGGATATGGGCCTTCTCTCATAGAGAGAGTTTGGGCCATGATCCACCACGCTGGCCCAGTGCGGGTGGATGTCACATGTCCTTAAATTTTCGTGATTAATTCTTGGACATCCCGGATTCCTCACGATGTTTTCCTTTACCCTTTTTTGGGTAAGTTGGTCTCCATCTTTCCGTACATATACAAAGGTAGTCTGGAAGGAATCGCTCTAAGCGACAAGGCCGCTTGTACTTCAAATTGTTTTTTTTTTATGTAACTGAATGACGAGGCGAGCTGGTCGTTTGCCTGATGGTAAGCAATACGCCAGCCCAAAATGCTGGCAGCATTGCCATGTTGAATGACAATGCTTATCCTTTGGCCAAAATGTATGTGCCCCCGGTCCCCACGGTCTTAGCAAAGAAAACTAAATATTACTTGGTGTCTCAACCCCAAAAGGTTCAAACATGTAGCTACTATCTAGGCTACTATAATAAATACCATTATGTTTCTTATACACTGGTACATAAGTTTCGACCAATCGTGATCATTAAGTTTGTGTCTTCTTTTATCAAAATCATTAAATAATGTACAGACTTAGTGAAAAATCGGGACATTTGGCGTCCCTATCAAAAGTGAATCGGGACGTCCGGCACAAATCGGGACATCTGGCAACACTAGATAGATAGATAGATGAACGCCTTCTTGCGAACATTAAAATAAAGACATTACATAAAAACATTTAAAGAAAGTGTTAAAACGGGCGGCCTTATCGCTAAAAGCGTCTTCCAGGCAACCTTTGGATGGAGAGGAATTATCAAATGTTAAAGACTAGCTATAATTATAGCGTCAAATGACACCACAACCTACTTCTTCTAACGGTCGAATTATTTTACTGTTACAAACAACTTAAATGTCGGCGATTGGAATATTAATAGAGAGTAGTATTGCAAAACCGTTACTATTTTACTTGTGGTAGGTCTCTCGTATGCGGGAGGCCGTCTGGGTAGGTACCACCGCTCTGTCAGTTATTCTGCCGCCAAGCAATGCGCAAGCACTACTGTGTACCGGTTTGAAGGGCATTGTAGCCAGCGAAATTACTGGGCATTATGAGACTCGACAGCTAATTGTCTCAGGGTGACGAGTGCAGTGCAGCGTCGCGCATTTTACAAAACAAAGTTCTGGGTGGTGCTGTTATTGTTATGGGCTGGCGTATTGCTTACCATCAGGCAAACGACCAGCTCGTCTCGTCGTTCTGTTACATAAAAAACATGTGTTCCGGGTGTCGGCGGGCATAACCTTAGGTGGAGCTGAAAAACAGCAATTCTTAATCTCTAACTAATCTTTCCGTATATTTCACTCTTTATTGTATAACGGAGCTCACAGAAAGTAAATTAAAGTTACGCCTAAAGACTGTTCTAATTAGAAAAGCATACAGTGCGTAATTATATAGATGACAAAGATGCTTGGAACATTCCACTTCTGCAAAGTAGCCAACTGGTACATAAGAAACATAACATTGTAGAAAACCAAAAAATTTTACCAAAATCTAAAAAAAATATGCCCCTCAGTTTCTTGCCGTATCTTCTGAGTAGTGGTTCTTTTTCCGATACGGTGGTAGAGTCATTGTAATAATTGACGTTCATAAGTGATGCCAAAAATGAATAAAGAGATTTTGATTTGATTTAATTTGATATTAAAAATCTTGTTTTTTATATAGATGTACTTTTTATTTTACCCCCGACACAAAAAGTGTTATAGGTTTGACCGCTATTTTTTTTTTATGCTATTTGTGTCTGTCTCTGGCACCGTAGTAGCTCTTAAACGGGTGAATGATGCAGATGCATTTTTTTATTTGAAAGCAGGTTTTCTAGCGGTTGTTTTTAGACGATGTTTTATCAAAATCGGTTTATCCGTTTTTTAAGTTTCAGTCAGGGGTTTTTTAAAATTTAGTTTACTGCAATTCACTTGTTTCTTTTTAATTCATTTTTTCGTCATCAATTAAATAAAAAAGCAATGTTTTTTTACAGGTTATTAGGAGATTTTCCCAACACGTATGCTTATACGAAGGCCAGCGCAGAGAACATTGTCCAGCAGTACTCGAAGGGGCTGCCTGTAGCTCTCTTCAGGCCTTCGATAGGTATGTATTGTTAACCGACTCCAGAAATAATTAATTAAATAACCAAAATTATATAAAAAAAACCAACTTTGATTCTGATGAATCTTTGAAGTCCAAGGTCAAATATCAATAAAGTTTTTTTGTTGAAAAATATATTTTGCAAGACAAGCTTTTAACAAATTTGTAATCGGAACCGCGAGCAGATTAAACTGACCCAAATACTAGTAATTTACGATTATCCGTCAAGGTTCCATTGCCCACCTTTCGTCTCCATCATCAGACCAGCTGTCACCATAAAATTGTAACTACTGTCATCGGACTTTGACAAGTGTGCTAATTTCAACTCTTCGATAAGGGGAAGTGGTTCTGATTCAACTTGCAAGATTTGACCCAAACAAATAAATAATAAACATTGCAAGTTAAATAATAGCTTGTAAAAGAAATCATACTAATTATATAGAAAACAAAGACCCCTGGAACATTTCACTTCTGCAAAGTAGCTAACTGGTACAAGAAGCAACATTGTAGAAAAACAAAAGCTCTAAAAATGCCCCTCAGTTTCTTGCCGTATCTTCTGAGTAGAGTAGTTCATTTTCCGATACGGTGGTAGAGTCGTGAGTCAGGACTTCACGCAACATTACACTGATTATACTTAAAGGCGCAGGAGGGCCTTCATCGGAACTCATCTCGAGTATCCTTAGCTATGTGGGCGAGGAATTAAAATGCATGAAACCACTTAGTGAAATCACGTGTACAGTTTTATTCTTATAACAATTACTTATATCACAATTTATCCCGTTAAAAACTACTGAGTTTGAGGCGATATATAGCGATTCGTCGCAGACGTGGTGCGCTGGCGCCGTCCCGTCCAAAAAGTGACAAATCAATCACCAGATGGCTGCCTCGCTACCATAGACGCGACGCTCCGCTAGAGCGACTATCAAATGTCACTAGCGTTGACATTGACAGCCGCTCTCTCGCATTCCAGGCGAACCATAGCACGCGCCGTCATACTAAAATAAAGATAAAACAAGAACAATAAACACAACACAGTGAAATATTGCGCGATGTCAGGAAAACCTCCCGACTCAGCATGCGGTAAGGTATTTCTAAGTATCTTAGCACTGATTTTCAGTCGGAACCCTGTCCCATGACATCGCGAACAATCAGACGAAGTTATTACTGTTATAAAAAAGTAAAGTAAAGAGTTTTTGGGTTCAAGTTGCTAATTGCTTAACTTGTTTTCAGTGATCGGAACGGCCAAGGAGCCTGTAGCCGGATGGATTGACAATGTTTATGGACCGACAGGAGTAAGTACGAGTTCTCTTTTTTGTGGAACTGGTTGATGAGACGAGCAAGTCGTTCGCCTGATGTTAAGCGTCACGCCTGCCCATAACAATGGCAGTGCCACTCAGAACGTTTTTTTTATTATTATTTATATGCTTGCGTTTGACCGCTATCTCACCTGTTGTTAAGTGACGATGCGATCGAAGATGTAGCACGCTCGTCTCGTTTAATACCATAACAAGCACTTCGTAGCACTGTATTACGCTCATCACCCCGAGACTTCAGATATTAAGTCTCACATGCCCAGTAATTTCGCTGGCTACAATGCCTTTCAAACCGGAACCACAGAATACTTAGGGATAATATAAAATACTAAGGGACCGGAACACAATAATGCTTGCGCACTACTGCTGGCAGAATAACTGGCAAATAACGCCACTGCCATTGTTAAGCTTCAGTTGTTGCTTAGCGAGATTCCGTCCGCCTTTTTTTAGCAGCTTTTATTTAACTTGCAATGTAGGTATGTGAATTAGAACCACTTCCTCTTATCCTACGGAGTTAAAACTTTGCAGACTTGTCAAAGTCCGATGACAGCAATATTATGGTGACAGCTGATCTGATGATGGAGACGGAAGGTGTGCATTGGAACTTCTTGACGGATAATCGTAAACTACTAGTGTTTGGGCTCATATTATCTCTCATTTTAATCTGTTCGCGGTCGCGGTTCCGATTACGAATTTGTTGAAAGGTTGTCTTGCAAGAAAAAACTTATATTCGTTGAAGTACAAAATATAATGTTTATATAATCATTTTTTTCCGTTGTCAACGTCAGAGTTTATAATGTTCTTGTGTTTTTTCTTTGTAGGTGGTAGTAGGCGCTGCAGTTGGTCTGCTGCACGTGCTACACTGCAATCCGAAGGCGTTAGCCGACTTGGTGCCAGGAGATATGGTAGTCAACGCATGCATTGCCACCGCTTGGAAGACTGCTAAGGTAAACGGCGAAATCTTCTCATTTTATATAACCGACTTCAAAAGAATGGAGGAGAACTCCATCATTTACAAACCGATTTTGAAAATTACTTTTGCATTGGGTTTAGTATAGCTATATCGTTTTCGGTCGTTTGCCTGATGGTAAGCAATACGCCAGCCCATAACAAAAACAGCACCACCCAGAACTTTGTGTTGCAAAATCCTGCGCGGCGCTGCACTGCGCTCGTCACCCTGAGAGAATTAGCTGTTGAGTTTCATAATGCCCAGTAATTTCGCTGGCTACAATGCCCTTCAAGCCGGAACACAGTAATGCTTGCGCACTACTGCTTGGCGGTTGAATAACTGGCAAAGCGGTGGTACCCACCCAGACGGCCTCTCGCATACGAGAAACCTACCACCAGTGTGTTTCTACAATGTTATGTTTATTATGTACCAGTTGGCTGCTTTGCAGAAGTGGAATGTTCCAAGCATCTTTGTCTCCTATGTAATTACGAACAGTATAGTATGCTTGTCCCATTAGAACATTCTTAACGCGTAATGTGAATTTTGATTATGGTCCATACTCTCTCTACGAGGGAAGGTCCGAGTCCCAGCTGTGGGAACGTGCAGGCTGATTATGATAGCTACAATGTGGTCCCATAAAAATGTCATTTATGTTCGACCTTGGATTTCGAAGATACCTACAACGGAATTGAAATAGGTTTTTTGACCGACTTCAAAAAAAGGAGGAGGTTCTCTGTTCGGTTGTATTATATATATATTTATATGTTTGTTACCTCAGAACTCCGTCATTTATGAACCGATTTGGAAAATTATTTTTGCATTGGGTTCAGTATAGCTACGCAGTGGTCCCATATAAATTTTATCGATATTTGACATTGGACTTCGAAGATACATTAAAGTCGGTTTTTGTTTTTTTTCTAAAAATTAATTATTTGTCATGAAATGAATTGTCTTTTTTGTAGGAGTACCCCGGAAACCATGAAGACGCCCCCCCTCCGGACCTGCCCCCTCCAGTCTACAATTACGTGTCATCTGAACAAGCACCTTTGACTTGGGGTAAGTCTACAAAGCATAGATAATGCTTTTTATTACGCTTGATAGATCTATGTTTGGCCACTATCTCGCCTGATGTGAAGCGATGATGTGGCCTAAGATGGAGCACATAGATCTAGAGAGAGACGGCAGTTGAGCGGCTGCTCAGACCCGTCTCCCCGATGGTTCACCGAACATCATCCCGAAACACGACAAGGTCGCTTGACGGCATGGCTTTGTTCGGTGGGTGGTATTACAACCACGGCCAGAGCCTGCCACTCCAAAGCGCGTAAGCGGGTTTCATCACGATGTTTTCCTTCACCGTTTTAGAGCGAGCGTGCAAAAGCTGCACTTAACTATAAGTCATTGGTGCAGGGCCAAGTCGGGATTCGAACCCACGTGCGTCGGATCGAAAGGCGCACGAGTTCCCGCTGAGCCACACTCGCTCAAAAATCGGTTCAGTAGTTTCGGAGACTATTCAATGCAAACAAACAAATAAACAAACAATCAAATCTTTCCTCTTTATAATATTAGTTTAGATATATTGAGCGAGTGTGGCTCAGCGGGAACTCGTGCGCCTTTCGATCCGACGCACGTGGGTTCGAATCCCGACTTGGCCCTGCACCAATGACTTATAGTTAAGTGCAGATTTTGCACGCTCGCTCCAAAACTGTGAAGGAAAACATCGTGATGAAACCCGCTTACGCGCTTTGGAGTGGTAGGCTCTGGCCGTGGTTGTAATACCACCCACCGAACAAAGCCATGCCGTCAAGCGACCTAGTCGTGTTTCGGGATGATGTTCGGTGAACCATCGGGGAGACGGATCTGAGCAGCCGCTCAACTGCCGTCTCTCTCTAGATCTATGTGCTCCATCTTAGGCCACATCATCGCTTCACATCAGGCCAGATAGTGGCCAAACATAGACCTATTAAGCGTAAAAAAAAAAAAAATTTAAATTAAATCAATAAAGAATTTGAAATTTGTAATGTATGGTTATAATACGTATGTATATTTGTATATATTACAGAGAAATTTATGAAATACAACGAAGTTTACGGACTCGAAGTGCCGACCGTGCAAGCAGTGTACTTCTACCTACTCTGCCTGACCCCTTCGCGGCTGATGACGACACTGTACGTCTTCTTCTTGCACTGGATACCGGCGTACATTGTGGATGGGATAGCAGTACTAATCGGAAAGAAACCTATGTAAGTAACAGATTTTTCAATTTCAATTTATTTATTTCAGTCATAAAAACCATATCACCAGAATTCTGGATCATATGAACATTTTATTAAGCAAGTTTACCCTAATGACTAATATTATCCTCAATACTGCTGTTTTGAAAAGTTCAATCCGCTTTTTCTTACCTATACCTAAACCTACATGTGATCCTATCACTTTATAAGTATATATATATATATATATTGTTATATTATATTATTTTGTGAAGTTTTTCTCTACTCGAGCTATTGCTCGGTGTACTGAGCGCCCGCCCCGAGACCCTCAGGGAAAGGGTGGCTCAGTTCCCCTACTAACAAATACGGAATCTCCTAACGTTTTGCTGATAATGGTGACTGTGTGGATGGCTGCCTGTTTCTGAATGATGCTAATGTTAATGTGTGAATCTAGTTTACTGCAATATCTGTGAAGGCTTTTTGCTATGACACCGGTTGCTCCTACTACTATGGGTACTACTTCGGTTGGTGTATTCCAGAGTCGGGTTATTTCAGTTAATGCATGGTATTTACTTAATTTTTCTATTTCTTTTGCTCCTATATTGTAATCAGATGGTACCGTGACGTCTATTAGGTATGTTTTGTTTTCTGCTTTATTAATGTATATAATGTCTGGCCTATTGTGTACTATTGTAACATCTGTTTGTACCGGTATCTCCCACATTATTTTCGCACTTTCATTCTCCTTGACCTGATATTTATTGTGATGTTGTATATATTTTTCTATTGTTATACAATTTATTATATTTATTTTGATGTAATTTATTTAGTATATCTCAACGTACTTCTGCTCAAAACGTAGCTGCACACCCACTATATTTCTTTCACGACCTGGAAGACTGGTAGATAATGCTAAATATCATTAAGTCATTCCTTGTACCATTTTTGTGCAAAACTATTAAATAAATAAATAAATATATAGGGGTAAAAACATCAACATTGCCATTCAGCGTGACAAGCGTCAAGACAAGCTTTTAACCATTGAGGAACCTCAATGCTTTTAACAAATTCGTAATCTGTCATCATCAGATCAGCTGTCACCGTTACATGCATTGTTATCGGACTTTGACAAGTATGCAACATTTCAACTCTGAAGGATAAGGGGAAGTGGTTCTGATTCAGCTTGCAAGATTTGACCCGAACATTGCCAGTTAAAAGCTTGTAAAATTTAGGTACATGGTGGACTTAGAACCTTGATCTCTCTCCAGCTTTGTCCAGGTAGTGGGAATGAAATAGACTAGTAAAGTTATATATAGTATTTAAACATAACATAATAAGGGCATAATAAATTTAGTCCAAGACTTTATCTAATGTCCTGGAGTAATGCAGTGCTACGCAGTATCTACTTTTTATGGTATTAAAATGTGGCACTGCAATAGGGGATCGGACAACTTTTCAGAAAGTGTTTTATATATACTACAGTTAATATATATAGCCATGAAAAATACTATTTTAATTAAATAACGCTCTAAAAGTGCCAAAAACTATGTAAAAATATTATGTTTCAAATATTGCCGCGCAAAAGGTCACCTTAAAACTTGTGACGTCATATGTAGGTAGAAAACGACAATCTCTTCGAAATAAAACTTGCAAAGAGATTTAAATACGATTTGTGAAGTTTGGGGACGATATTGTAGTAATGGAACGAAAAAATTAGCAAAAATACATTTTATGAAAAGCAAAAACGTAAAATAAACACAAGCTTGACTCACGGCATTTGCCTACAAATGACGTCATGCGCTGTGATTGTTGTTTCGTTTGAGATGAAGAAAGATTAAAAATGTCAGACTTATTAGATTTTATTTATTGATTTAAAAATATAAACCATTATTATTTCACAAAAATATTATTTGAATGATCTTTCTGGTTCGACGAACATTCGTTGTAACTACACATTAGATTTTTTCTCGAATACTGTCCGATCCCCTATTGTAATGAGCAGGCGTGGCGCTTACAATCAGCATCATCATTGCAAGTTCAATAAAAGCTTGTTAAAAATAACAAAACAACTTTTACAGGCTACGAAAGGCGTACACAAAGATCAACAAATTTTCCGAAGTCATCGGCTACTTCGCAACCAGAGAATGGAGGTTCCAGAACACAAACACACAAAAACTTTTCAACGAACTATGCGACGCCGATAAACACTTGTTCGACTTCGACATGACCAAAGTCGAGTGGGCCGATTATTTCTACAGTTATGTCAGAGGAATCAGGGTCTACCTCCTCAAAGATCCCGTTGACACAATCCCAGCAGGCCTGAGGAAGCACCACACTTTGAAGTACGTGCATTACTTCTTAACGTCTCTTCTTGCGTTTATTGTTCTAAGGTTACTATGGAGTTTAATGTCGCTTGTGTTAAGTTTTTGACCCATATTTAACAACCATGTGTAAAGGTTAGGTTATAATTGTATTTTTAGGTTAGAATCTGGATTTTTGAACTGTTGACTTTTAAGATTTTATTAAATAAGGAAGAAATAAACTAAAATTAAAAAAAAAAACTCCCTACAACTTAAAAAAAATTGCCAATATTTATATTTACTTTATTTACAATATTTTAATTGCAAATAGCCAATTCATCGTAAAAAAAACGACTGAACCGATTTAGATAAAATATTTCTAAGAACCAACACTAGAAAACCTGCATCCAAATCGGTTCACCCGTTTTCAGAGCTACGGTGTAGCACCCACTTTTTGCGTCGAGGGTTAAAAAAAAATGATATTCGCGCAGGGATCGCATCTGCGTCTTAGGAATACTGTCCCGACGCCTTAATCATTGGGCCACCGAGCCAACTGCTCGAGCAACTAAATTTCTTCTATCCTTATATCGTCTGACGGGGATGATTATATAATCATCCCCTTCATAAACATAAACATATGTTTATTATATGACATACTATTTTGACAGCCGCTGTGGTGTAGTGGTTGGGCAGGTTGGCTCAAATCTCATACACCATTGAGGTTGCGGGTTCGATTCCCGCGACGGGACAAATGTTTGTGCACCGAAAAAAAAAGCGCAAGCATTTGTTTCGTGTCTGGATGTTGTGGGACCATGGTCCTTGTAGTTTCAGGTTCCCTAGATACAGGGAGTCCTAGTTAGGGGTCAGGATCTATGTATGTGATCGTTGGGCGTTATTTATTATTACTATTTTATTTATAAAAATGTAACTTTGAATATTTGTCACTTAAAGACTCGAAAACTGCTGAACGTATTTTAATTTGGTTTTCATGGTTTGTAAATAAGACAATTCCAACATAATAGGGTACGTTACATCGAAATCAGTTCGGTAAAAACCAATATACAGCTTGACCTTTTCGTAGTACGCGTTCTCATATTATACATATTACTCTTTTGTGGGATTTGAATTTAATTATAATTGTGACATTACGAATATTATATTCTATTATTTTATTTTGACATTTTTATTCTAAATTTCATATTGAATTTAATAATAATCATAATTATGATTTGACTTGTAAACCCTGTTTATCAATAAATGAGTATTTGAGTATTTGAGTATTTGAGCATACACACGGGAAATCTTACTAAAATGGTCTTGGAAAGAGACGACTACGGGCTTCCTCTATCGTCCACGCTGACGAAGTCGCGGGAAAAGCCTAGTTTATAGACATTTGTTATTTTAAAGTAGCTAATTGGTATATAATCTTGTATCTTTTTAATATATATTTGTGTTACTTGCCACTTAAAAAAATTGCATTGAAAAAAAACTTGGTCATTGTTTTTGTTATATTTAAAATACTTCTGTATCTAGGGAACCACTCTATGGACCATCCCAAATAGCAATATAATTTGACGTATGAAATAAATATCAAAAGAAAAATTAACTTGCAGCAAGCTTACATTTAATTGCCGCGACAAACTTGACATATCAAAACAATCTTGCAACAAGTTTACATTTAATTGCCGCGACAAACTTGACATATCAAAACAAACTTGCAGCAAGCTTACATTCCTTGGCCGCGACAAACTTAGTGTATCAAATTAGACGAAAGAATAGCTGGAAAGGTTGGTATTTTGAATGTTTTGAGCATTTCCAAAGCCTGTCATCACAATTTATTTGAAACTATAATAGAACAAGTTAAATGCACCAAAACGTATATCATAATCATTTATGGTCAGAAACATGTGTTGATAAAGCTGGTACTTAACTTTAACCAATGACTTGTGTTTTTTGTTTTAACAAAATAGTCGTTCTCGTTGTTCGGCTACCTAGCTCTAATGTGTATCCAGCAATATCTTGTTAATTCTTGTTTTGAACGACGAAAATAACAACTTCAATATTTACGAGAACCAGCGCCCTCTAGCGGGATAAGGTGGCAGTCCTCTTCCCTTTTAAATAAGTATAATGTATTGTTAAAGTCGTATTTTGCTCAGTTATAATTTTAAGTGATAATTATTTTATATTTTAGTTAAGTTTGTGACAAAGTAAATGTGATAATAGAAAAGTTTAATAAACGAATTTAAAAAATGTGTTTGTTTTATTACAAATTAGTGCACGGCACTGCACTGCGCTCGTCATCCTCAAACAATGGCTCTTGCTCTTGTTGCTAAATGCCTGGCTACGATGCCGTTCAAACCAGAACACAGTAATTCTTGCGCACTACTGCGTGGCGGCAGAATAACTGGCAACACGATAGTACCTAATTATAATTATGCCTGCTAGACTTGTAAAGTTTGCTCTCCTTTTTTTATAATTAACGATTGTTTGGTTTCGCACAGTTTGTGCATTCACCCAATTTCACGAAGTAAGTTTTTTTAATATTTACAGATTATTAGTGATTGGTGGTAGCGATATACGCCCCAGATAGTAATATAAACTTGTTTTAGACTTGCAGCAAGTTTGAAGTATCAAACGTGAAAATCAAGTTTGCCATATAGCAAGTGTGCAAACTTGCGGTAAGTTTAAAACTCCGAATACACTAGGGAACATTTAGTTCCGCAACATGACGCGCAACACTTAATATATGTGACGCTGCAACGTTGCAAAGTGTCCCGCAACATGCCCTGCAACATTTTATGGGACGCAGGTCATGTTGTTTCCTCCCGCTCCGAAAGCGAGAGCACGCAAAATTGTCCCCGAGACATTTCAAGTAGTTGTTGAGAGACATGTTGCGCAACAAGTCACTCCATTTGCTCCCTAGTGTATCCGGGGCATAAGTCTAACTTTCTAGTTACCACGCAACAAATTTGCAAGATGTTTGTCACGACAATGATGCCACAAATTTGTCACAACAAAGAACCTGCAACGCGAACAAATTTGTTTCACTCGGTTACGGTTCACGATTGACGACGCCCGAGTAGCAAATCTACGTCATAACAGGCCTAGCGCACTCCGCACTGTAGGTGCGAAGCTACAAGTACATATCCGGACACCAACGGCGGGTCGTGCGTCGTTACACGTGTCACGTCAGAAGAGATATGAGCTATGCGATAGAAAGAGAGGCGCTCTGTAGGTTAATATGACTGGTAGGTATGCAGCGCTACGCAAGCTGAATTGAATTTTATTGTGTCATTGCAAGAGTCGCTATTTGTTTAAATTTCTTTGCGGAGTGATGCTTCTATCCCTTAGTATTCTGTGGTCATAATGACATCAATTTACAGGCGTTTTCCAACGTAGGTATTTTAAATGTAAAACAAACTTACAGCAAGCTAAATACGCGCTATCTGGGACCTTACGAAGTAAATTAGAGACAAACACAATTCAAATCAATTAACTATAGATATTCATATTAACTATATTAACATATTCAATTAACTATAGATATTAGATATTCATTCCGAAATATGTCATGAACCTTGTAATGAAACGACTTATTGGCGGGAAGTGAAAAGTGATACATTCAAATCTAGTGCTTTCGTTGCCATCGCACCAAGATCCAACCAAGAAAGTGATGCACAGTAGGTACAGCAGAGCTAGCCTCTGTTTAAATTTAATAATCTTTTTAAGGTGATGGCTGGTCCATAAGTCAAACTCCTGAACGGGTGGTGCTTGCGGGACCGGTCTGGTTTGGTCACTCTCACTGCTCAAAGTTCAAGTTTAAAAGGTCTTTATTCAATTTTGTCATCACAGACGCACTTATGAACGTCAATAATTACAATGACTACCACCGTATCGGAAAAAGAACCACTACTCAGATGATACGGCAAGAAACTGAGGGGCATTTTTCTTAGAATTTTGATACAATATTTTATGTTTGCTATTGTATCCGCGTACCAATTAATACATAATTATATTGCGTACGTACCGGCTTCGCAAGGTTGCGAATAACATTGAATAGGAATGTAATCTAAGTACATTTAAAAAATATCTCAATAAATTATCATCATCATCATCATCAGCCCATCACGTTCCCACTGCTGGGTCACGGGCCTTCTCTCAGAGAGAGTATGTGAATGTCTCATGTCCTTAAATTTTAGTGATTAATTCTTGGACGGGCCGGTTTCCTCACGATGTTTTCCCTCACCGTTTTTAGAGCGACTGTTAAATCCGCACATAACTAAATAAAAACAGTGGTGCAACGCTAGCGAAATTCAAACTCGGGTGCGTCTGACATGCTCCCACTGAGCCACAAAACTATAAATAAGAGTAAAAAAGTTAAAAAACGCATCATCAAAGATAAGCAATTAAGATAACTTCTCTATTTTAATTAATTTTACTAGTAGGTACCATTTTAAACTCTTAAAAGCCAATTAACAATATAAATTATTACACTAATTCCATTTCCGTTTATTAATAAAAAGTAACCAAGGCGTTACATTTTAAACTGCATAAAATCTTCTTAAAATCAATTAAAACAAAATATTTAGATATACAAAAATAATAGTATAACAATAAAAAATATCTCAAGACATGTTATAGTACAATGACAAACGGCAACTACATAAAAAAAATTAAACCTCGTAATACTAGAATAGGGGATCGGACAGTAACCGAGAAAAAATCTAAAATGTAGTTAGAACGAATGTTCGTCGAACCAGAAAGATCCTTCAATCAATATTTTTGTGAAATAATAATGATTTATATTTTTAAATCAATAAATAATTCTGTCATTTTTAATCTGTTCTTCATCTCAAACGAAACAACAATCACAGCGCATGACGTCATTTGTAAGCAAATATCGTGAGTCAAGCTTGTGTTTATTTTACGGTTTTGCTTTTCATAAAATGTATTAAACTACTGTACCGTCATTCGAAACCTTATTATACATGAGAGAGTAGCGTACTTGACTTCCGATCCGTACTATCGTGCTGTGATTGGTCCAACCACTTTCCCGCGTCCAATCCGCGCGCTTCCCCCTCTCTGGCCCCCACCATCACCCCAGGTAGGGCGCAGAGCGCCACTTGGAATCATTGGCGTTTGGATTTTCATCCGCAACGGGTCGTCTTTTCGACAGACCTGACGTACTAAATACTTAATTTATCTTTACAAATATTAAGGTAAAAAATACTGAAACACCATGGTAAGTTAAATTTTTCGTAAAATACATTTGAAATGTTGAAATTATGTATGTAACCGTTTATGATTTAACGGGATTCTAGCTATAAATGTTTTTAAAATTAAACATTTTTTGCTATTTATGGAATTTCACAGTTATTTTACTACAAATAATCTGATGTATTATTTGTTCTAAAAACAAGGCCATGACCGTTTTATATGAATATTACTGGTGTTGAATTTTGTTCTAATTGTTTTTAACGGTGTTACCGTTCGTTTTAGAATGATCCAGATGTGAATAATGTAAGTCCAGCCCCACCGATGGATACCGGCGTTGAAAATCAAGGAAGGAAAGGAAAGAAGAGGAGGAAATCGAGGTCTATGAGCTCTGAATCAAGTTCTAGTTCTTCATCAAGGTCTAGTTCTTCATCAAATAGCAGTGACAATAAAAAACGCAAGCGAAACAAGCGTAAAAAGAAGCGGAGCAGACATAACAGTAAGTTGAACAAGCTAATCAGTGAAATATCAAACATTAAGTCTCAGTTGGGCCGTTATAATCAAAGTGACAGTCGCAGTGGACAGTACGAAAACGAAGACTGTCTTAGTTGTTGCGTGGACCCAAACGTGAGTAGTGAGTTATACAGCGACGAGCCCCACGAGGGTACTGCGCACACAGCCGAACCCTCAAAAGAAAAAAGCTTCATTTTTTCTGTAGCAACAAAAGTGGCGGAACCTGCGGTTCCTCACGCATCTGCTGCTTTTTTGGGACAACTCAAGGAGTTGCAGCACTTTGATAATCCTGACTGGTGTAGTGTGCGTTACGCTGATACACAAAAACATTACGTGCGTTCCCCTGGGTTCACAAGCCTTGAGCCTAACGAAGAGGTTAAGCGTTATGAAAATTTTAAGTTTCCAGCAAAAATGGAAAACGCGTTCGCAGGTTTGACATATGCATTGCTCAAACAAAAAGAGGCTCTTCAAACAGATTTGAGTACAATTTTGAGTTGGGTGCAACAGGCTGGAAAATTGGACTCTGCCGAAATCAGTTCAAAACTGAATGAGACATTTGCGAATGGCGAGTATTCTAAAGTTACCAGCGACATATTTCAGCTAGCATGTGGTCACAGAGCTGAGTTAGTCGAAAATAGACGGGAAGCAATTTTGCAGTCTGTAAAGGATCCGTTTTATAAACATGCGCTACGGAAACTTCCGCCCACATGCACAACTTTATTCCAAAGCGAAAAGTTCAGTGAGACCCTGGAAAAAGCTGGTGGGATGAAAAATGTTTTCTGGCCGTTTATGGCTCAAAAGGATCGCGTTTCTTCTGCTGCGCAGAACGCTCCTGGCCCATCCCAACCATCTAATAGTCGAAAAACATTTCAAGGAAGGGTGGTACCACAGATTCAGACAAAACAGGACTTTAGAACAATGCCGAAAAAGTTTGGACCCAATAACACATTTCGAGGAAGAGGAGGCAAGCAGCAAAGGCGATACGATGACAGATCTCATCAAAGAAATAAGTCTCCCTCATCCCACCGGGATAGGAGAGGACAGAACCGGAAATATTGACTCAATAAAGCCTTTTCGTGCCGGTCAGCTGCAAAAATATTACAAACGTTGGGAGATGCTCGGGGCTCCGCCCTACATTCTAAACATCATATGCGGCTACCGCATACCGTTCATGAAAAGGCCCCCATTGCAAATGCCAAATATCGGCATATCTCAAACGGCACACTCATCAGAGATGTCGAAAATTATTCAAGATATGCACACTCAAGGTGTCATAAAAATTGCAAGGCTGTCTCCCAGTTTCGTTTCCTCGATGTTTCTCATACCAAAATTCGACGGCAAGAAGAGGCCAATATTCAATTTAAAAAATCTGAACAAATATGTCCACACCGAGACATTCAGATTGATAAGCATTCACAGAGTCCCAGACTTTATACAGTCGGAAGATTGGATGGCGAAAATCGACCTTCATCAGGCTTATTTTCATCTGCCAGTCGCATCAAGCCATCAATGCTTCCTTCGACTCATATACGAGAAGAAATTGTACGAAATGACGTGCCTGCCTTTCGGCCTAAGTTCTGCACCAAAAACCTTTGCCTCTCTAACAAACTGGATTGCCCAAATATGTCGGGAACGAGGCGTGCGAATGATCGTATATTTGGACGATTTCTTCCTTGTCCATCAAAACCGAACAGTTCGGCAAAGCCATATCACAACTGTAGTAAACTTGCTAGAGTATCTCGGTTGGAAGATAAACAAGGAAAAGTCTGTTTTAAGACCCAGAAAAGTACTGGAGTTTCTAGGGGTCATTTGGAATACTCGGCAAAACACCAAATCCTTGCCACAGAGAATAACAACCAGACTGAAGATTCAAGTGCAGGCAATGTTGAACTCGAAATTCGCCAGCCTAAAAGACCTTCAAAAGGTCATCGGAACACTAAATTTTGCGAGCTTCGTTGTTCCGAGAGGACGTTTGAACTTTCGAGCCTTACAAGCACAAACCAATGCTTTGTTGAGATCTCTAAGCCACGCTGCTGTTCTAATAAATCGAGACTCGACACGAGAATTGCAATGGTGGCTAATAAACCACAAAGGAATGTCTCTCATACACACACCTCAGCCAGCGCATTATCTAACAACCGATGCAAGCGACATTGGTTGGGGTGCAAAACTGGACAACAAGAATCTACAAGGTGCATGGCTAGACACGGAACAAAATCTTCACTGCAATCAAAAGGAAATGATCACCATTATAAAGGTCTTGCAAAATCACTGTCACAATCTGAGATCCAGTGCGCTTCTGATTCAATGCGACAGCAAAACTGTTGTGTCATATCTTCGCAACGAAGGCGGAACAAAGTCACAGATATTGGTCGATCTAGCAATGAAAGTGTTCACGATCCTAGATATGTGCAATATTCACATGGAGATTTATCACTTGCCAGGCAATTACAATGTGGAAGCAGACCATTTGTCGCGTCAGAAAGCTCACCCAGAATGGCATCTTCTTGCGAAACTGACGAATATTGTCTTCGCAAAATGGGGCAAACCAGAAATCGACCTTTTTGCCTCTCGCCATGCACATGTAGTGGAGAATTATTGCACGATCGACAGGTCAGATTCCCAAGCTTCCTGCCACGATGCTCTCGGGCTCACCTGGAACTACAATCTGGCCTGGGTGTTCCCACCACCATATCTAATACCGAAAGTGCTAGCTCACCTAAACAAGTCCACAGGAATCTTTCTAATGATAGTACCACGATGGAAGAAAGTATACTGGAGGCCAGACTTAAAAAGCAGAGCGCTAGATCCTCCTTTCACGATCTGGAACCTGTCAGAAGTCCTAGTAGATGTAACAACAGGTCTCCCACCATCGAGAGTGATGGACATGACACTGGAAGTTTGGAGATGTGGGGGTGGGATCCGAGTATAGCCGATTGGACTAAAGAGCAGAAAGCTCTTCTGTCATCTAGTTGGAGGCTATCAACCTTAAAAACATACAAGCCAGCTTGGAGAAGGTGGCTAGTTTGGTGTACTAAGATCAAAATTGATCCTCGAAAGCCTAATGGGTCACAGCTAGCAAGATTTTTGGGTGATCTACATTTAAAGGAAGGATTATCTTTAAGTACAATTTTGGTTCACAAGTCCGTGGTATCAACCTTTTGTGATCCAAATAACCATGTTAAACTAAGCTCTCATACACTCGTGAAGCAAGTTCTTAAATCAATTGCAATAGCTAGGCCTCGGCTACCTAAACCACCTATCTGGAATATTGATATCCTGACTAATCATTTGAGCCAAAGAGAGACTCAGACTATGAATTTGTATGAAACCTCGGGGCATACAGCAGCTATTCTCTTATTATGCTCAGGACGCAGAGTTCATGACTTGACGCTTCTCAGAGTCTCCACAGATTGTCTTATAGTATCTGAAAATGATATAGTTCTTTGGCCAGCCTACGGTTCTAAAACAGATACGGCCAGCCAACGGCAATCGGGTTGGAAGCTCTTACGGAATAAAGATAATCATAATCTGGATCCAGTCTACTGGGTCACTCAGCTGATTGAACTATCGCAGCAAAGAAGAGATGTAGCCAAATCTGACAACCTTTTCCTTAGCACATATGGTAAACCTAAACCTGCTACACGTGCTGTTATAGCAGGTTGGATAAAGAAGATCTTGAATGAAGCAGATATTGAAGCTACACCCGGCAGCCTAAGAGCAGCTGTCGCATCGAACAATTGGGTAGAGAATTTTCAATTGGATGACATCCTGGCACGAGGGAATTGGAAATCATCAAATACATTTAGAAAGTTTTACCGTAGGGAAATCATACCCTCTAATCTAAAATCTAGTATGATTACTTCTTGCTTTGAACCTGTAAACAATTGATTATTACTATGTACCTAGTCTGCATTGAATTATCTACTTTAATAAGAATTCCTTACACTTTGTTTGATTGGATATCGAAATTGATATTGTGTCGTTAACTATAACTTTATTTATTTCATAAAATAAAAGTGCTATTCTGCTTAAATGAATCGTTTAATTATTTATTACCAAAAACAAAAGAGTCAAATCTTTTGGACGCTTATTCTAATTCATTTCTGTAATAATATTCAACTTCATATATCACATTGGCGTCACCATCACCACCAGACGATAACAAACACGACTCTCATGTATAATAAGGTTTCGAATGACGGTACAGTAGTTTAATAGCGATGTTTTACCTGAAATTAAAACATTTATTAAACATACTTACCTCATTCGAAACCTTATAGTTTCTACATCTGCCTGGTGGCTAAAACTCAGAACATGAGAAATCCAATGATTCCAAGTGGCGCTCTGCGCCCTACCTGGGGTGATGGTGGGGGCCAGAGAGGGGGAAGCGCGCGGATTGGACGCGGGAAAGTGGTTGGACCAATCACAGCACGATAGTACGGATCGGAAGTCAAGTACGCTACTCTCTCATGTATAATAAGGTTTCGAATGAGGTAAGTATGTTTAATAAATGTTTTAATTTCAGGTAAAACATCGCTATTTTTGCTAAATTTTTCGTTCCATTATTACAATATAGTCCCCAAACTTCACAAAACGTATTAGAATCTCTTTGAAAGTTTTATTTCGAAGAGTTTGTAGTTTTCTACCTACATATGACGTCACAAGTTTTGAGGTGACCTTTTGCGCGGCAATATTTGAAATATAATAATTAAACATAGTTTTAGGTACTTTTAGAGAGTTATTTATTTAAAATAGTATTTTTTATGGCTATATATATTCATTGTAGTTAATTTAAAACACTTTCTGAAAAGTTGTCCGATCCCCTATTGGTGAACCTATCGCTAGGTAGCTTTTTCAAGCGTTTTCTTCCTAAAATCTAAATAAAATTACATAAATCTTTAAAAATATATTACATATCTAAGTTTTATCCCTTCCCTTCATTCTGTGCCCATTATAACTTCGATTCGTTTGACCTGAAACAAAAACAATATGCACTTATAATATTTATAATAAATAATAATAAAATAATTTAATTCAGACTCAGGTAACATCCCTATGTGGTTAATAAGGTACTTATAATTATGTTAGTAGATAATTAAATAACATCGATTTTATTTATAAGAAAATATTGCCACGTTGAATGGCAATGCTTATCCTTTGGCCAAAATATAGGCCAGCATTTTGGTCACGCGTTGCTTCGACAAGAAATTTTGATGTATCTTTGAAAACTATATGCGCCCCCGGTCCCCACGGTCCTAGACGTCCCCACGTCTCGACCCCAAAGGGTTCAAATATGTAGCCACTATCTAGGCTTCTATACTTGCGCCTTTTGAGGTTCTCCGCTCCTTCAGCGGCTGCGCCAGCCTTATTTTGGGTCACGAGAAGATGAGACGGCACTAGGGTATCTACACAAGTTGCGTCCCAAGTTTAGTAGATAATTTGTTATATTATATATAATTTGTTGTATTAATTTAATTATTAATTTAAACTTCATTACATAAATCTTATCATTAACTATCATTTAAAAAATATTAAAATTAACAACACACAGGACAAATAAATTAAGAGGATTTACAGGAAAAGTAAATTAATGTCTACATAATATAATAAAATTAGGGTTTTTTTAATTGTCAGTCTCTTAGATAAATTTTAATAAGTCATCAATAAAAAAAATTAATTCATAAAAAATTCAAAATAAAAATTTAAATTCAATTCAATTTATTCATGTAAAAATAGTAATAGTAATATTCAAATAACAACAAATACAATTTATAGTAAGTTTAGGAACCTCAAACCTCATAAATAAAGTTGATTGTTTTCAGAAATCGAATGGCATCGAATGATGGTAAGCGCCACGCCTAAAATAATTGCAGTGCCACCCAGAACTTAATAGGAAAAAGCCCTGCCGCAAGAATGCGTTGTGGTCATCACCCCGAGACATCAAATATTAAGTCTCATATATGCCCAGTAATTTCGCTGGGTGGTAGGCTCTGGCCGTGGTTGTAATACTACCCACCGAACAAAGCCATGCCGTCAAGCGACCTAGTCATGTTTGGGGATGATGTTCGGTGAACCATCGGGGAGACGGGTCTGAGCAGTCGCTCAACTGCCGTCTCATTCTAGATCTATGTGCTCCATCTTAGGCCACATCATCGCTTCACATCAGGCGAGATAGTACACAAACATAGATCTATTACGCGTAAAAAGAAAATCCTCTACTTAAAAACTCACGTGGTTTGAACTTGGCCACACCAGGCCGGAAGATGCGCCACTCGTACGGCGTGTCGTAATGTACGTAGGGCATGTCCTCTGAAAATAAACGATGAAGAGACTTTGAGAATTTTTCTATGACGCTTGGCTCCTACATATTTTTTCACAAGCGAATTCAGTAAACTAAAATTCTGAACCGTTTTTGATAAAATATCTAAGAACCACCGCTAGGAAACTTGCTTTTAAATAAATATACCGCATCCAAATCGGTTCACCCGTTTAAAAGCTACGGTGCCACAGAAAGACACACATAGTGGTCAAACTTATAACACCCCTCCTTTTTGCGTTGGGTGTTAAAATAATCTACACAAGTATACATTTTATCAAACAAAAAAACCGACTTCAATGTATCTTCGAAGTCCAAGGTCATATATCGATGCAATTTATATAGGACCACTTCGTAGCTATACTGAACCCAACGCAGAAAGAACTTTTCCAAATCGGTTCACGAATGACGGAGTTTTGAGGCAACAAATAAAAATGTGCGAACTTGCTGCAAGTTTAAGGCAAACTTTCTAGTTACCACGCAACAAACTTGCATGATGTTTGTCACGACAAAGATGCCACAAGTTTTTTTTTTTACACTTAATAGATCTATGTTTGGCCACTATCACGCCTGATGTGAAGCGATGATGTGGCCTAAGATGGAGCACATAGATCTAGAGAGAGACGGCAGTTGAGCGGCTGCTCAGACCCGTCTCCCCGATGGTTCACCGAACATCATCCCGAAACACGACTAGGTCGCTTGACGGCATGGCTTTGTTCGGTGGGTGGTATTACAACCACGGCCAGAGCCTACCACTCCAAAAAATTTGGTGACAATAAAGAACCTGCAATACAAAAAAATTGTTTCATTCGATTACGGTTTACGATTGACGATGGCCCAGGTAGCAAATCTACGTTATAATGACGTCAATATACAGACATTTTCCCTCGTAGGTAATTTTAATTATTTTAACAACAGGAATAGGAAAACCTTTAAAAATACCCTTTAAAAATATAATTTGTGCTGGATCGTCTTTTAAAGTAAAGGTGCCTTAAAACATAATCCAGCACAAATAACCCTTAACGTAAAGGGATATCGACCAGGAAATTAAACTATTGCTAAAACTATTGGTCGTATTAATCGTTTATTCTGTTTCACAGGGAGATTCGCGGAGAATCTTGCCACCGCGACCTAACTCGACTCCAACGCCGTCTAGTTATGATTTTGTAACTACGTAAGTTAGACACATCAAAGGAAAAACAAGCTTGCAGCAAGCTTGCACTCCATTGCCGTGACAAACTTGACGTATCAAATAATATCAAAGAAAAACAAACTTGCAGCAAACTTTCATTCCATTACCGCGACAAACTTGACGTATCAAATTAGTATAGAAGAAAAACAAATTTGCAGCAAGCTTACATTTCATTCTCGCAACAAACTTGAATTATCAAATCAATATCAAAGGTAAAACAAACATGCAGCAAGATTATGTGCTGTCTGGGTAGGTACCTCTACCTTCTAAATCATCCCGTGGTAAAGGTTGCGGATCTCGGTTTACGATGGAAGGAGTTGTTCGCTGGTTCCCTGCAAAGTAGAATTTTCTTTTTAATGGAACTGAGTGATTTGACGTACAAGTCGTTCGCCTGATAGTAAGCGCTACGCCTGCCCATAACAATTGCAGTGCCACCCAGCACTTTTAATACCATAAATCGCACTGCGTAGCATTGCATTGCGCTCATCACCCCGAGACATCAAATATTAATAAACTAGCTGTGCCACGCGGTTTTACTCGCGTAATATTTGCTCCTACGGAAACTGTTCGTTTTCCGGAATCTACAGAAGCCTATGTCAGTCTCTGTGGTGTAGTGATTGGGCAGTTTGCTTCAAATCTCATACACCACTGAGGTTGCGGGTTCGATCCCGCGACGGGACGAATGTTTGTGCACAAAAATATTTGCTAGCATTTGCTTCGTGTTTGGGTGTTGTGGGATGCTCCTCATAGTTTCTAGTTCCCTAGATACAGGGAATTCTAGTTAGGGGCCAAGATCTATGTATGTGATCGTTGGGCGTTATTTATTTATTATTGCATCGGGTGTTAAAAAAATAGATTTTGTCGGTCATCATCATCATCAGCCCATCACGTTCCCACTGCTGGGACACGGGCCTTCTCTCATAGAGAGAGGCTGGGCCATAATCCACCACGCTGGCCCAGTGCGGGTTGGTGGTGTGCTTATATGGTAGCGCTATCTATATTTGATGGTTCGGAGTATTGATTCCAATAATAAAACAGTTTATCTTCGACACGTCCGTTTAATAGATCAATCTAGTCAATACTAATTAATTATTGTAGGCACAGTACATCCCCCTTTATTTATTTTTTAAACATGATTATATAAGGGGTAAACAAAAACGATTACATAAAAACACAAGATTACACAAAGTTAAAGTTACCTATTGATTACACATTGATATTTTATATGCTTATTATTATGACGAGTTACGCGCACTTTTCGATTGATTATATTTTGGCACATCACAACACAACACTTATTATATTATAACTCGTTGAGGGGGGCCGCTGTTTGAGCTTCGCTCCCCTCTCTGTATGTCCACCATTGTCCACATTATATATAACATTATAAATACATATTGTATCTAATTACGAAGCAAAGCGGACGACAGGTTTAATAGTACGTCCGAATCTCGATACTCTAGGCTCATTGTTTACAGTTGCAGTCGCCTTATTTGGCGTGCCCGGGCCTTCTTCGTTCGTAAGTGCAAAGGCCGGCTTCAGTCTATCTATACTAACTACTTTCTCTGTGTCTGCCTGCAATATTTTAAAATATTTGTCTGTCTTCTCGATAACTTTAAAAGGGCCCATATATGGTTGCGTTAACGGTTTTGTGACCTTGTCAACGCGCACAAATACGTGTGTGCAGTCTGTCAAATCGGGATGGACAAATATTTTTCCTTGATGTATTTCTTTTCTTGGCACGGAAGCTAAGTTCGCTATCTTTCTACGCAGTTCCTGTACAAACATTACATTGTCGGAAGTTTCTTGCTTTAACGGCTCAAAGAAATCTCCAGGCAATCTTAGTGCTTCTCCGTATACCATCTCTGCTGCACTGATTTCAGTATCATCTCTAAGACTTGCTCGTAATCCGAGTAGGACGGATGGTAACTCTGCAACCCATTGATCCGTTTTCCCTCTACACATGAGTGCGGTCTTAAGCGAGCGGTGCCATCTTTCTACGAGTCCATTTGACTGTGGGTGGTACGCTGTCGTTCTGAATTTTTTAATACCCATTCTTTTCGCTAAATGACTGAACAGATGAGACAAAAATGTAGATCCTTGATCCGTTGTCAGGTTTAAAGGACATCCAAATCTTGCAATCCATCCAGAGTAAATGACGTCGGCAACAGTCTCAGCAGTTATATCTTTTACAGGGTAGGCTTCAGGCCATCCAGTTTTTCTGTCCACCATAGTCACGAGGTACCGATAACCATCACAGTATGTCAATGGTCCTACTATATCCATATGCAGGTGTTCGAAGCGATCGCTGTGTACAAAATGTCCATGCGGTGATATTGTGTGTCGATGGATTTTCGATTTTTGGCAATTTATACATTGTTTAGTCCATTGAGAAACATCTTTATTCATTCCTTTCCAAATGTATCGCTCTTGCATCATCTTTCGTGTCGTGCGAGTCCCGGGGTGACTGATCTCATGTAAAGCGTTGAAAGCTGATACACGAAATTCCTTAGGCAAATATGGACGTGCTCTATTCAATGATACCTCACAATAAATCGGTTTGATGCAATTAGGTATGAATATCTGTCGAAACTTTAATGTTTTTATATTCATGAGACTTTTTAGTTCGGCGTCCTCGCATTGTGCCTCAGCCAACTTTTCATAATCGAGAGGTGATGATGATGGTGATGATAATTCGTCTATTGCCGATATACGTGAAAAACAGTCTGCCACCGAATTTTCTGACCCGGATATATGTTTTATTTCCGTACAAAATTGCATGATGAAGTCTAAGTGTCGAATTCGTCTTGGTGTATCGTTTTTGCCAACTGTGTTTTTCTGCAATGAGTATACTATCGGTTTATGATCGGTGTATATAGTAAGCGGTCTGCCTTCAATTAAAGGACGAAAGTGCTTCACGGCTAGGTAGATCGCCAGCAACTCTCTGTCATACGTAGAATACCGCTGTTGTGCCTCACTCAGTTTATTGGAAAAAAATCCCAAAGGCTTCCACGTGTCACCTTCTCTTTGTTGCAACACGGCGCCTGCGCAGGTGTTAGAGCAGTCTGTCATGAGGGCGATCGGTGCGTCAGTTGATGGAAATGCCAACGTAATTGCGCTTTGTAGGCTTTGTTTACATTGGTCAAATGCTTCAATAGTCTCATCAGTCCATGGAATTAAGCTTTTATCCTTCTTTTTTGCATTATGAAGAAACACATTTAACTTCGCGTGGATTTCGGCTGCTTTAGGTAGGTGGCGTCTGTAAAAGTTAAGCATTCCAAGGAAACGGCGTAGTTCATCTACTGTCTTCGGCCGTGGAAACTCGGATATGACTTTGACCTGCTCATCTAAAGGTCTGAGGCCGTCTGTCGATACTCGAAATCCCAGAAAGTTCAGCTCTGTTTTGCCGAAGTCACATTTGGCCATATTAATTGTGATGCCATATGTATCAAGACGCTTAAGTACCTCTCGAACGTGTTGTTTATGTTCCGTCTCCGATGACGAGGCGATGATGACGTCATCAATGTAAATAAATATAAAGTTTAGGTCTTTTAGTACTTCGTCATTGAGGAATCTTTGGAAAGTCTGTGCTGCATTTTTCAATCCGAAAGTCATTCTTGTAAACTCGTACATGCCAAATGGAGTGGTCAAACTAGTTTTAGGGATGTCGGGTTCATTAATACCAATATTATGGTAAGCTCGTTGCATATCTATCCGCGTAAATATTGTCTTGCCGTATAACAAGTAGGTACAGTCCTGTATGCGCGGTATCGGATATCTATCAGGCTTTGTGAGCGCATTAAGTTGCCGATAGTCGCCACACGGTCTCAACTCACCGTTCTTCTTGGTAACGACATGAAGTGGACTTGCCCAGTTACTTTTAGAGGGCCTACATATTCCCATCTCTTGCATGCGTTGAAATTCGGCTTTAACTCTGTTGTACTTGTCAGGTGGTAATGGTCTCGGGCGCGCGTAAACGGCTGAGCCCGTTGTTTCGATGTGATGGACTACAGAATGCGGTGGAGTATCCTTGAAGCACATCGGTTTCGTAACGTTGGGAAATTCGGATAAAATGTCGCTGTATTCACTTGTGCAGTCGATTGTTCTCACCGTCGGCTCTTCTTGTACAGTCACGGACGCGATAGTTTGTAAACTTGTAACCGAATCTATAAGCTTTCTTCTATTTAAGTCCACTAGTAGCTTATGATGGGCCAAAAAGTCAGCACCGAGGATAGGTTGCTTGACATCGGCCAACACGAATGACCAACGGTACGGTCGTCGCAGTCGAAAGTCCAAATTTAATGTCTTAACACCATAAGTCTTTATTTCGGTGCCGTTTGCTGCGTACAGTTTATAGTCATCACATATAGCACTGGATAGTTTACTTTTATTCACTGGTAGCACTGATATGTTTGCACCCGTGTCCACTAAAAATTTAAGTCCACTATTATCGTCCGATAAACATAGGCGGTGAACAGGAGCGATGGTGCATATCTCCGCCTGCGATTGCACCTCAGTTAGTTTTCCTGTCTCTCAGGCTTTTTCCACGCACACGGCTCTATGCATTTATTTGCTCTATGTCGGTATCTAAAATGATAAACACACAGCCAGTCCGGGTTGTTCGGCGTGCGGCGGATCGTATTACGACCTCGAGATGCAGAGCGCGACCGTGAACGATAACCATTATAATTTCTGTTATCATTTCTTTGCTTCTCCAAGTCCCTGATCTTTAGGCTTAGTTTAGCTATTTCGGCCAAAATGAAGGCATTGTCGCTACTGGTACTGGGCGTGGCCTGTACTTCCGCCAGCTGCATGGGTTGTGTCGTTTCCATAACTTTGTCTGCGATAATCGATAAATGTTCTAAGTCTTTCGCTTCACTGACGGCTAGCACACCCCGCACGGCAGCAGGCAGGTGTCCTTGCCACATAATGCGTAGAGTATCGTCTGGTATCTTTTCGCGAGCCAAGTCCCTCATACGACGTAGGAGTTGAGACGGTTTTTGGTCTCCCAACTCCATTTCACTCAAAAGTTTCTGGAACTGTCTAACCTCTGACTCTTCATACACTTTCAATAATCGCTCTTTCAATGTGTCGAATTTCTTCGTATCTGGCGGCTTGAGAAGAATGTCGCTGACTTGCTGTATGACATCCTTTCCCAATTTGGTAACGACCATGTTGTATCTGGCGTCATCACTGAGCTTCTGCGGACCGAGGATAGCTTCACACTGGACGAACCACAGTCGCGGCTGGTCACACCAAAATTCGGGTATCCTTGAAGACACCGACACCACTGCTACTTCTGCTTCATCAGCCATGCTTGACGCTGCTGGAATCTTCTTATTCGGTTGTTGTGAAGTTATTTTGCGTTGTACCCGTTGTCAGGGCAGAGAATGCACTTTGAACCTCAGAAGTCGTAGTGTTCAAGTTGAAATCGGAGTCACCACTGTGCTTATATGGTAGCGCTATCTATATTTGATGGTTCGGAGTATTGATTCCAATAATAAAACAGTTTATCTTCGACACGTCCGTTTAATAGATCAATCTAGTCAATACTAATTAATTATTGTAGGCACAGTGGATGTCACATGTCCTTGACTTTTTGTGAAAAATTCTTGGACAAGCCGGTTTCCTCACGATGTTTTCCTTCACCGTTTCTAGAGCGAGTGTTAAATCCGCACATAACTTAAGAAAGTCAGTGGTGCGGGGCCAGCGGGATTCGAACTCGGGTGCGTTGGATCGAAAGTCGCACTTGCTCCCACTGAGCCACACTCGCTCGTTTGTCGGTACCTACCTTCTAATTCATACCGTGGCAAAGGGTGCGGACCTCGGTTTGAGATGGAAGGAGATGTTCGCTGGTTCCCTGCAAAGTAAGAATTTTCTTTTCAATGGAACTGAGTGATTATGGTAGTAAGCGCCACGCCAGCCCATAGCAATTGCAGTGCCACTCAGAACTTTAAGTACCATAAAAAGCACTGTGTAGCGCTGTATTGCGCTCATCACCCCGAGACATATATTAATAAACTAGTTGCACCGCGCGGTTTCACTCGCGTAATATTCGGTTTATAGTTGCCCCCACGGGAACTGTTCGTTTTTTGGAATGTAAAGAAGCTTAAGTTCTATTCCAGAACCTAAAGTACCTGCAAACCAATTTTCATCAAAACCCGTTCAGTAGTATGGAGTTACGTGATAACACACACAGCACACAAAGACTTTTGCATTTATTGTAATAGTGGGATTTGATCAGGACATGTGAATGTGTAAAACTTTAAACCCTCTAAAAAAACTCCGGCACAATTGACCTATAAAAAGTGAAAGACACATCAAAGGATAAACAAGCTTACACTCTATTGTCGCGAAATCAAATTTGACGTATCAAATCAATATAATAGAAAAACAAACTTGCAGCAAGCTTACATTCCATTGCTGCGACAAATTTGACGTATCAAATCATTATAATAGAAAAACAAACTTGCAGCAAGCTTACATTCCATTGCTGCGACAAATTTGACGTATCGAATCAATATAATAGAAAAACAAACTTGCAGCAAGCTTACATTCCATTGGCGCGATAAACTTGATGTATCAAATCAATATAAAAGAATATCAAACTTTAAGCAAGTTTACATTCCATTTCCGCGTCAATCTTGATGTATCAAATCAATACCAAAGCTAAAACAAACTCGCAGCAAGCTTACGTGCTATCTGGGATGGGGAATCGTAAATGTGTTCAGTGATTGACTCGTAGTGATGGTAGACAGTTCTCGTCCGGGCTTCGTATAAGACCGCGGGATCGGTCGTCGTGTCTGGCTGCAACGGCTTCTTATTGCAGAATCTACGAACTGCAGAACAAAGAAAAATTAAATCAATTTATACTTCCCTTTTCTGTGAAATTGAGTAATATGACGAGCAAATCGTTCGCCTGATGATAAGCGCCACGCCTGACCATAACAATTGCAGTGCCACCCAGAAGTTATAATACTGCGTAGTAATTGCTTTGCGCTTATCACCTCAAGACATCAGATATTAAGCGTCATATGCCCAGTCTTGTCGCTGGCTGCAATGCCCTTCCAACCGGAACCGTCACATCACAAGATACAAAATCAAAAAGCCCCGTTCGCTTGTTGCCTCCGTATTTATCCCAATGGTCGCCTATCGCCGCTCTCAAAAATTCTTGGAGTTGCCGTCGTAGACCGCTAGGTGGCGCTTCTTGTTCGTAGCTCGTTCACAGATGGCGCCACTCACAATGATCATTGTAAAAACAGATGTTGCTAACTAGACGTGCGCTAATCATGTCCTAGAGCGGATCGAACATGGAACGATTCTTTGCCCTCTCGGAAGCATGTTCAGGAAACATGTTCGCGGAACTGTCTACTAGACGTGCGCTAATCATGTCCTGAAGCGGATCGAACATGGAACGATTCTTTGCCTTCTCGGAAGCATGTTCAGGAAATATGTTCGCGGAACTGTCTAGTTCCGCCAATTCAAATGTTTCCATTCGGATCATGTTCATGTGATAAGAACCGCTATGACTGTATTATTTGCATAGTTTCTCGTCTCAATAAGAACGTGTATAATTGGAGAAATTTATAATTTAACAGTTTCATTATAACCAAAAAAAAAATATAAACAATCTTGATTTACCTTCATACTTTTCAGGCTTAGGACTGTCAAATAAGAGCTAGATAAAGTATAAAATTAAAATATGATACTTATTTTTCTATTCAATCTAGTATCAACTTTAGCTCGTAGTACGTAAGTCATATTAGGTATTCATTCTAATAACATTGCAAGAGCCTTAAGGATTGAGAGCTCGGATCGGTTCGTGAATCATCGCCGTCGGTCATAGTCGGTCGGTGCGGTGCGGTATACCTACATGTGCGGTCCGAAGTTCCGAACCGAATAGGACATGTGAACGGACTTCAGTTGATATCGCGGATTGCACCGATATCGTTCCAGTGGAGGAAATAGTTCCTGGAACTATTACGGTCCGGAACAACACACCTCTATTGCCAACAAGTACCTTTACAAGAAACATCGATTAGATGATTGTAGCGCTCGTAGAGTACCTCGCCTAGCCGTTCGTAACAGATCTGCTGAGTTAAGCAATGTTCACAGCGGTCACCCCTTGAATGAGTGACCGTTTGTGTGGTATTTACATCTGAGCGCTACCGTGTTTAGTAGGGCACGTTAAGCCGTCCATCGGTCCCGGTTGTGTTAAGGACAACAGTCGTTAGGCTATGTTGGAGGACTTCGTGCAGTCTAAATACTCCGACACCGGGTTGACCACACATCCTTCTCAACCGCGCAAACTCATACTATAAAAAGAAAATTAAAACAAAAATATTTTTTTTTATTATTCAGGCTATAGTCTCTAGGACCATACCGCCTTGTCTTATGTAGTTTTTATTTGATAGTTTGAAACATTACCATGATTTCTTTCGTATTGTACCTAGTCAATATCAATGTCATTCCTAGTTCTTCAATAAATGGTGGATACTTTATTCTAGTTTTCCATGGACTTTTTGGGAGAACATGAAAAGCAATATTTTTCTCTATTTTGTTCCTTTTGCCTACACTCGTGCACGTTTACGAACACATAATGGTTAATATTCCACCGATATTACACATGATCACTCGAAATAACACTTGTTTGGAAAATAAAACAAAATCGAACTGTATCACTTTTCACTTCCCGCCAAAAAGTCCTAAAACAATAATAAACAAAACATATTGTACGTCTTACCTGCCAGCGCTATCAGCAGTATTAACACAATCACGACGAGTGGTCCAAGCACCAACACTACAAGCCTCGTATTCCCTGTATGTAAAATAACAAAAATACTTATTACAATTGCTCATTATTTATTTATTAAGCTATTGCATAGCTTCTATCGCGGGCCTTGAGCGTGGAGACCGAATCCAGAAATTCCGTAACGAAAATAACCTAACACCCCCCACTCCGAATGCTATGCAATAGCTTTACCGCGGCAGTCTCCGAGTGCCACACGTCTTTTTTTATTTATATTATCCCCTTGTTATACGAGGGCAGCGAAGCATAGCACTACACAGCATTGCGCTTATCACCCCGAGACATCAGATGTCTCATATGCCACAGAATACTTAGAGACAGAAGCATCACTCCGCAAAGAAATTTAAACAAATAGCGACTCTTGCTATGACGCAATAAAATTCAATTATTCAGCTCGCGTAACGCTGCATACCTACTAGTCATATTAACCTACAGAGCGCCTCTCTTTCTATCGCATAGTTCTTATCTCTTCTGACGCGGCACGTGTAATGACGCGCGACCCGCCGTCGGTGTCCGGCTATATACTAGTAGCTTCGTACCTACAGTGCGGAGTGCGCTAGGCCTTATGCTCAGTAATTTTGCTGGCTACAATGCCCTTCAAACCGGAACACAGTAATACTTGCGCACTACTTACTACTTGGCGGCAGAGTACCTAACTGGCAAAGCTGTGGCACCTACCTACCCAGACGGCCTCCCGCATACGGGAGACCTACTACAAGTAAATTGAATGTTTGTTTTGCTGAAGTATTTTTCTGTCGAACTTATACTTGTCGAATTACGTTCAACCGAGACAATGAACGTTTTTCGTACTGTCGTATCGTGTCGAAATAAAGAACTGTCGAAGTTCAGTTCAAAGATTATTTATTTATTTATTTATTTATTTATTTATTTATTTATTTATTTATTTATTTATTTATTTATTTATTTACTTATTTATTTACTTATTTATTTATTTATTTATTTATTTATTTATTTATTTATTCAGATGCTTGCTGTGCTTACAGTTGTTACCAAAACGCACAGCAAGCCACAATTTACAATACATTACATAGTGAATGAACTTAAAAACGAACAGTCTATGTAATTGTGCTAATGTAATGGATAAACAGATTAAAAAATAAATTAAACTTGGTATAAAAAATATCTATATTATCTGGGTCCTGAGCAATCAGGGCGTTGAGCAAATTTATAGCATGTGCAATAGGCGCGTATTCGGCGGTTTGCGTGCGCACCGGCGCGGCGGCGTCTATCTTTATGTCTCATTTAAGACAAAACACGTTACTTACATGAGAAACTTATAAAATATATATTAGAAAGGTTTATAGTGTCGTCCTCGTCCAATTGCAGTGTCGATTAGTGCGAGCCACACGTGGTCCAAGTGATATGAGTGATATGAAATTCATAGTTACTTTCATTCGACGAAACGAAAACTTGTAATTACGAATCAGAGAGGCCCCTCTATCTTTGCCCCCGTACCCTGTACTCTTTGTCGACGCTCCATCGCTTGAAGCACAGCAGACTTACACTGTCGTGTCTCTGTTCGAAATTACAACGTTTAAGTTCTAGCAGGCCTAGCGCACTCCGCACTGTAGGTACGAAGCTACAAGTACATAGCCGGACACCGACTGCGGGTCGCGCGTTGTTACACGTGCCGCGTCAGAAGAGATACGAGCTATGCGATAGAAAGAGAGGCGCTCTGTAAGTTAATATGACTGGTATGTATGCAGCGCTACGCGAGCAGAATTGAATTTTATTGCGTCATAGCAAGAGTCGCTATTTGTTTAAATTTCTTTGCGGAGTGATGCTTCTGTTCCTTAATATTCTGTGGTACTAGGTGGTACTGCAATTGTTATGGGTCGGCGTGGCGCATCAGGCGAACGACTAGCTCTTCCCATCAGACAGTTCAATAAAAAAAAAAAACTCACCCTCTACTTCGTCGGCAGTGCTAATTTCCGCTTCCGGAGTCGTTTCAAATAAAGTTCTTGTTTTCGTTTCGGATTCAAGGTAAAGAACAGTAATAAATTTGTTTCTGCGATATGCTTGTTCACCACGTATCAAGATATCCTGGTATTTGACGCATGTAATAGTGGTGCCATTGTCCGTTTCATCGAAACTTTCGATTATCTCCATGTGCTTTTTCAAGTATCCAGCATCATGACCGTATGACGAATAATACGGAAAGTCCACTCGAACTGAAAAACTTTTCAATTAATATATTTTTTTTCTAATGAAGTTTCTTAATAAGACACCTCAAAAACATTACAATCTAGCCTAATAAGACTAATAAGTAATTTGAATTTAACTTAACACGTTAAGTGCGAAACGAGGCCTAAATCACCCCTCATGCAACTTCCTTGTGGTGCGGCAAGGAAAAACGTGAACATCTCTGTCGTGCGAAGGGCATAGCTTTGGTTTGGTCCAGTATAGAAAAGAGATAAATGTATATTTGAGACGCGCTAATGGTCCCGGACTCGGTGGTATACCTACCTTGGTACCGGATGTCTTAGGCCTCGTACCGCACTGAATTAATATAATTTTAATGCAGGGCGAAACGAGGCTAAAACGTCCCATATCCCCCCGGACCTCGTACCGCACCCAACGCGAGCTTCCCGCGACTAGTGTTGTGCATCACGTCGATTGGAGAGCACGTCCTTTTACATCGCCGAACATGTCTAAACGATGTCGGAAGAAGTTAATTTTAAAAAACCCAGAAACAGAACCAAAACAGGTATGTTTTTTAATTGATATTTTTGTAGGTAGTGAAAAACTCCACAAAAAACGCAAAGCAGCCGTTGACAAAACAGGTAAGTAATTAATTAATAATTCAGTAGTTCTTTGTCTAGGTTTTGAAAGTAAATAAAGATTACCTAACGATTTTTAGGGTTCCGTATCGAAAGATAAAAACAGGACCCTCTATTACTAAGACTTCGCTGTCTGTCTGTTTGTCTGTCACCAGATATCTCAAGAATCGCGATAACTAGATAGTTGAAGTTTTCTCAAAGGTACTTCTGTTGCCGCTATAACAACAATACTAAAACGTTAAAAACAACAAAATATGTACAGGGTTATTTTTAATCACCAAGTTTGTTGAGTGTGTTAGATTCGACTTATGTAAATTTTACTAATAAGTGTATTAGCCTGAGGCAGAATAAATAGGATAGTTTCTTTTCTACTTCTGGTTTTCTTTTTTTTCTATTCTGTGAACCGCATTAAGACTTTCACACAAAAATAGATAAACGTCGTTGCGTCGATATTATTTTTCTCATCACTAATCTTAGCGAAAATTTACCCTATTTCAGTGCGTTACGAGGTGTATAAGATCCCATATTTTGTTTTGCTAATAATTAATAAACTAGCTATCAGATCCCGGGGCGACGCGACGGTACATTAGGGTTCATCAATTTACTGTCTATATCGATAAGGACCAAAATTTTCATTTATCTTTGATTTCGCGCCAGAAAATGGATTTTAGTCTGTTAAAGGAGGTGGGGTCTAATAGACCGCGTGTCGCCCTAACGTCTGGTCACGGTGCGGGCCGATAATACCTCGTGCCGCAGGAACGGAAAGTTTGCAAAAATTGGTGCCGCAGCGAACGTGTTAAGCTGCTAAGTAGAGTAAAACTAAGAATGTGTCCATTAACACTTTTCTTACTGTCTCTATTAAGGCGAAGACTATGTTCTTGTGTTCTTTATGGGTAGCACTATTATACTACAATACACTGTCACTTCACTACACTAACTCAAAAGGTTTTGTCCGTTTAAAGGTTTTCTTCAAAGGTTTTCTTCTCACTATGTCTGTGCTGTCAAGGAGCTGGATAGCCTCGACGTTCACGTGGTGATGAAGTCTCCGTTCATGAGCTTCGGCGAACTTTTTTATTACACTACTGACGAGGTCCATTTTCAGGTCCCGATGGAGGTCGTCATTTCGAATGTACCACGGAGCGTTAACAATACCCCTGAGTACTTTATTTTGAAATCGTTGAATGATTGCTACGTTGCTTTGATTGGTACACCCCCACAGTTGGATACCATAAGTCCATATTGGCATGAGGACTTGTTTGTATAATAGTATTTTATTGTGCACTGACAACGTAGAATGCCTCCCAAGTAGCCATTATATCTTCCTATAGCGAAGCTCTAACTCGTCGCGTTTCTTTTTGACATGTGCCCTCCAGCGAAGCTTTGCGTCTAGGGTCATGCCAAGATACTTGGCAGTATTTTCGTATGGTATTATCTTGTTATTGATGAACACTGGATGATAGTTTGGTCTCTTGTTCGTGAAATCTATGTGAATAGATTTCGATTCATTGAGTTTGATTCTCCATTTTTTGGTCCAATCAAAGATGGTGTTGATTGCTCTTTGAACCTTTTCCACAGCTTCCTCTTGAGTGACTCCTGTAGCCATGATAGCTGTGTCATCTGCAAAGGTTGCTATGGTATTGTTTTCTAATTCTGGAATATCACTAGTGTACAATAAGTACAGGACTGGACCTAAGTCACTTCCCTGTGGTACTCCAGCTTTTATTTGCTTAAGTTCCGAATAAGCATCGTCTTGTCGCACTCTGAACATTCTCTTTGTAAGATAGGATTCTAAGAGGTCTGCAAACAGTTTTGGTAGCATATTTCTAAGTTTGTATACAAGGCCTTGATGCCACACCTTGTCAAATGCTTGTGCTACGTCCAAGAAGACAGTAGAACAAACATTCTTTTCTTCTAACGTTTTTTCGATTAAGTTGGTGATTCTGTGTACTTGGTCTATTGTAGAATGTTTCTCTCTAAATCCAAATTGATAATCTGGAATCAGGTTTTTTTCTTCTATAATGGGCTTTATACGTTTCAACAGAAGCTTTTCAAATAACTTTGACATTATTGGTAACAAAGAAATTGGCCTGTATGATGTAGTTTCATTTGGTGGTTTACCAGGTTTGGCTATCATTATGACTTCGGCAACTTTCCACATATCAGGTACGTATTGAAGTCTGAACGTGGCATTGATAAGAGTGGTGAGTCTAACTATGGCTTTACGTGGGAGGTTTTGCAAAACTTCTCCAGTAATAAGATCGAAACCAGGAGATTTCTTTCGGTTCAATTTTGCGACCTCGTTGTATACTTCTCTTGGCGTGACGAGTCTTATTTCTTTTTCACAATTCAGTGTATTATTTAATAAAGTGTCTGAGCTTCCTTCATTAGGTTGAAAGATTTGCTCCAGATGCTGTGCGAATCTAGAAGCCTTTTGTACATTATTGATAGCCCATGTTCCATTGGCGTCTTTTATTGGTGGGATCTGCATAATAGGCTTTTTTAGGTGATTGGTCATTTTCCATAAAGAGTAATCTGTTGTGCGATCACATGTTAGTTGACTTAAATTTGTATTCATTTCTTCATCATTAAACTTCTGAATATCTCTCTTAAGTCTTTTTGTTAGATTATTCAGCAGTTTTTTGTCCTGTGGAGCTCTGGTTGTGTGCCATTTTAGCCTCTATTTCCGCTTCTCAGTTATTAGGTTTCTAATTTCTATTGGATAGCAGTTACTGTGAAGTCTTATTTTAATTTCAGGTGTATTTTTCCACGCACACTGTTGAATATCTGCTATGAGTTTTTTCACGTCATCATCTAGCTGTTCTGGATTTTTCAATGGAACATTCAGATTAATCATAGAGTCTAGATCTAACTTGAAGCTTTCCCAGTCCGTGTTCTTATTTACCAAGGTGGGATTATTCTCTCTTTGGACGACAGTTTCACTTAGAGTCAATATTATATGTGAGTGGTCCGAGCTCATATCATAGCCTTCCTCAATGTTAAGAAAGCTAGATGATATATTTTTATAAATAAAGAAATCTATAAGGTCTGGAATTTTTTGTGGATCGGTTGGCCAATAGGTAGGCTTTCCAGTCAATATAACACTGCATTTCATATCTTGGATAGCACACAATAGTTCCTTTCCTTTGGTTGTGGTAAGTCTAGAACCCCAGAAGGTGTTTTTTGCATTAAAATCGCCACCCAATAGGAATCTGTTACCAAGTCCTTTCAAGAAGCTTCTGTACTGATCAGCTTTCAGTGCATGTTTTGGTGGGCAGTAAATGGCTGATATGGTGATAGGATAACGTTTCGTTTTAACACAAATAGCTATAGCTTGTATGTGTTGTTCTTCAAATGTATGTACTTCATACCTACGCTACCTACGCTACCTCCTCTAGCAGTGTTATCGGGATGCAGTGCATAATAGGTTTTATATCCTTTGAGTTGGATGTATGATTCTCTGGTGAAGTGTGATTCGGATATAAGACACACATCAGCATTTTCTGTAGTTAAGACCGCCTGTAGTTCATGCTGATGTTGAAGAATGAAAATGAAAATGAAAATGAAAATGAAAAATGTTTTTATTACAGTATCCAAGTTTCAACTTATTTAACATAGGTTGGGGCCTTCTATTAAGTATAAAAATACCTGTATCAGAAAACCCCGCTCTTCCATATCCATTTAAATTTATGTTTTAAGTAAATAAATATATTTTACATAGTTGTAGAAGAAGCCCATTTGCATTCCATGCCATTATTTTTAGTGACTTAATCATTTATTATGTTTTGAGGTAGCTATTTTGGTGCTATTTTCAAGTTGTTTCAATCTTTCATCGAATGAGTTCATAAGTTGTAGGATCTTATTTAATTTAATATCCACGTCCGAGCTAGTTTGCTTAGGTGGTGGTTGGGATACTGGTCTCGGCCGAGCTCCTACTGTGATTTGTGCATATGTTACGTTTTGGCTGATTGGATACGGTCCTCTTAAAGAGAGCCTCATCATCAACAGCCTGTATGATTCCACTGCTGGACAATGCACGCCACTGAGCCCGATCTTCGGCTCTTCTCATGTAGTTGCTGCCAGCTACCTTGCGCAGGTCGTCACATCATTTAGCCGGAGGGCGTCCTACGCTACGTTTGCCTAAACGTGGTCTCCACTACAGAACTCGTTTACCCCATCGGTTATCGGTTCGTCGACAGATGTGACCGGCCGGCCCATTGCCACTTCAGTTTGCTCGGTTCGGTGAGCTATGTCGGTTACTTTAGTCACAAAACATACTGTTTTGTGTTTTAGTTCTCTGTCGGATCACTTCGTTACGTATACATTCCATAGCTCGCTGAGCGACTTAGAGCTTGTGGACCGGTCTCACAGTCAGATGTCCTTACATTTTGTGATTCTTAAACATGCCGATTTCCTCATACGATGTTAGGCTTTACCGTTTTTAGGGTCGAATTTATAAACTAAAATCAAAACTGAGATTAGATTCGGAGAGAGTTTCAAGTCAAATTTTGTTCGATAAACGTAACTTGAAACTAGATTCATGAATATAATATATAATTGTACAGGAAACAATCATACCTTTGCATGTTTCCTCTTGGTAATAAGATTCCCCTTTTCGTAGAAACTTTGTAACTTTTACGGAAGCTGAAAAAAAAACGCCCCTTTCATTAAATAGCGAACTCCAAGGGTACTATTATTTTGCAAAATGATACGGAAAGAGCTGTAGAAAAAAATAGTTTAGATACCTAGATATTCAGAGTGATTTTACTTGTTGAGATTGAAGATTTGTTAAATTTGACGAAGAATAAATGGGCGCCATGCATTTTTCCTGATTTTGCCACCCCCTGAAATATGCCGCCTGTGGCCATGCCCCCGCGGAAACCCCCACGCTACGCCACTGTCTGTGGGTCTAACGGAGCTTCAGCTCGGCTTCCGTTCCGTTTATTACTGTTAGTATTTTGTGCTCGGACTAGTGTTGCCAGGTGTCCAGATTAGCGCGACACATCCCGATTTTTAGGGGTCTGGCGATACGTTCCGATTTACTTTTGATCGGGACGCCAAATGTCCCGATTTTTCACTAAACTCTTTACTCTATACTTTATTCGATAATTTTGATAAAAGAAGACACAAACTTAATGACTATGTTTAGTTAAATTTGTTATATTTTAGAGTTTTATTTGTTCTATCATTTAAAAAACCTGACAACCCAATTTAAATATATACGCTGATTCACAAGAAACAGTTTTCTTTTGTAGTCATTATATCTGTCCCGATTTGAAAACCAAAATTACGATTATTTTAACCTAGCTTTCTGAAATTTGACACACTGATGGATCTGGCAACACTAGCTCGGACTTCTTGGACTTACCTGACTTAGAGTATGGCTTGTTTGCAATTAATGTTATGACAATGACCTTCAGATCGGCTTCAAAAGCATTACAAGTCAGTTTTAGGTTTCTGTCAGTTTCGTCTGGTCGTACCACGAGCTTTAATGCAATATAGTCAAACTTCACAACCATTCCAGTAGATATCCCTTCATTATCTAAAACAACAAGGTTTTTATTAAAAAATAAATTTTTCAAGACAAGCTATTAACAAATTCGTAATCGGAACCGCGAGCAGATTAAAATTAGCCCAAACACTATTAGTTTACGATTATCCGTTAAGGAGTTCCATTGCCCACCTTCCGTCTCCATCAACAAATCAGCTGGCTGACTATAATATTGCATTGTCATCGGACTTTGACAAGTATGGAAAATTTCCGTAGGACAAGAGGAAGAGGTTCTGATTCAACATTGCAAGTTAAATAAAAGCTTGTAATTTTTTTTTAAATGTACTGGGTGACTTTTGAACAGAGATCCCTAATGGCAATTACCCTACCTGTTAGAGATAGAATGATTTGTTGCCAGAAAGCCATCTGCAGGTTTTCAAACTAATTAAAACAGCAAATATGGTTCTTTATATAACAAGCATAGATTTTATCAAAAAAAAACTTCATTGTATCTTCGAAATGAAAAGTCAAATATCGATGCAATTTATATGGGACCACTTCGTAGTTATCTATTGCACCCAACGCAAAAATAATTTTCCAATCGGTTCATAAATGACGGAGCTCTGAGGTAACAAACATTAAAAAAAATAGAATCGAATAGAGAACGTCCTCCTTTTTTAAAGTCGGTTAAAAAGTAAAAAGAAACTAAATAAAAATAAACTTTATTAATATAATATTAACTTGTGAAAATGATAGAGGTTGCTACGGGGAACAGCAGGGCAGTGGTGAGAGTAGGGGGTAAACTAACTGTACAATTTGATATCGTTACTGGGCTAAAACAAGGTGATGCCTTGTCGCCCATGTTGTTCAATTTGGCACTGGAGCACGTCATTAGAAAAGTCACTCTACTAGACGGTGGAGTGAAACTAAATTTACAACATAGGGTGACAGGGTACGCTGATGATTTGGCTTTGATATGACTAACGGAAGAGGTAGAAAGCAGTAAAGACCTTAGAGAGAGAAGTCAGAAATGTGAACCTTGCCAAAATCATGAAAAAAACGGAGTACCTACATATGCGGCGCTACAAAAGAGAGTACCCAGAGATGATCTGAATGCAGATGGTAACATCTATAAGGGCGTTGCTAAATTCAAGTACTTCGGCTACACTATAACGGAGACCAACAGCAGAGAAGACGAGATAGATATCCGAGTCCAAGACACTCTTCGCTGCAGTGCAGCACTGCATACAATTTTAGCAGGCGTACCAAATTGCGTATTTACTAAACTGTGATTCACCCGATACTAATTTATGGCTGTAAAGCTTGGACGCTGACTCTGAAGGAAGAACAGAAATTTCTTGTAACAGAGCGAAAGGTACTCCGAAATATTTTAGGACCCGTTAATCGCGAGGACGGAGCTGGAGCATCCGCAAAAATCAAGAAATCAAAGAGAAAGAAATCAAATGTCACAGACTTCGCTGGCTCGGCCATCTCGAGAGAATGGGGGAGGATCGTTCTGCTAAACGCGCCTACTTTGGACAACCACTTGGGCGACGGCTGTCGGTCGCCCCAAGTACAGATGGAAGGACGAGGTGGCAAAAGACCTACGGAAGCTACAAGTTGATGCCTGGCAGCAACTTGCACTGAATCGAAATTAGTGGCATTCTTTAGTATCGGAGGCCAAGACACACTTTGGGTCGTTGCGCCAGCATAGATAGAGAGATAGAATATAATATCATGAAGGCATCAAGTGCGAATCGGAACTCGCGCGCTCACATTTACTTATCACCGTGGAGAATATTTTCACCGCAGGCTAACTCTACGCCAACGCTCCAGAGTCAGAACTACAATATCTAGTTCTGACTCTGGAACTACATGTTTTAGACATATCGAGGAAAAACAACTTTGTTGCAAACTTACACTCTATTGTTGTGATAAACTTGATGAATCAAATAAGAATAAAAGAAAAACAAACTTGCAGCAAACTTACATTCCATTGCCGCGAAAAACTGCAGCAAGCTAACGTGCCATCTGGGTTAGATAACTTTAAATCAATTCGCTTTATTAAAGAAGTACGTCTAAGTGGTATTAAGTGGTATTGAAGTTTATTGTATTAAAGGGTTTATATATTTCTAAATTTTACTCTCTCCAACCCATTTCGTTTGATATAAGAGCCAAAAAGCTCATTGGTGACGATGCCCTGGTTAAGACTATATAAGCTTCAGAGTCTTTAACATCGGCGCAAAGTTGCCAGTTTATCGTTCTTTTACCGGATACATTTCGGACTCTCCGAAAGACCTCACTTGGCCAATCTTTTGAGTATTTCTTTACGTGCATTGAAATATTGTAATTTATTTATTAGATATAGGTACATACCGCGCCACTGCAGTGCTATCTTTTCTTCTTTTTTCACTCGTACGCAAGTCATTTCTATATCATTGTCATCATTCAAGTCATAATAATATTCGGCACTCTCCTCAAACCGTTCATTGTCTGAAAATCAAACATTCAAGTTAGTACTGCGTATCTTCTGAGTAGTGGCACAGAATACTAAGGGACAGAAGCATCACTCCGCAAAGAAATTTAAACAAATAGCGACTCTTGCTATGACGCAATAAAGTTCAATTCAGCTCGGGTAGCGCTGCATACATACCAGTCATAATAACCTACAGAGCGCCTCTCTTTCTATCGCGCCGCTCTTATCTCTTCTGACGCGGCACGTGTAACGACGCGCGACCCGCCGTCGGTGTCCGGCTATGTACTTGTAGCTTCGGACCTACAGTGCGGAGTGCGCTAGGCCTGGTAGTGGTTTTTTCCGATACGATACGGTGGTAGTCATTGTAATAATTGACGTTCATTAGTGAGTCTGTGATGCCAAAAATGAATAAAGAACTTTTGAACTTTGAATTCGGCAGGCGTTATTAAGTGACATTATGTTAAGGTTTGTTTTAATGAATTATATTCATTAATACATATTAGACCGGACACATTACGTTTTAAAACTAAGCCAAGATGCCTCCGGATGCCCATCTAACAGTTCTCAATTCGATTGTATTGTTTTATGTTTGTTACCTCAGAACTCCGTCATTTATGAACCGATTTGGAAAATTCATGCATTGGATTCAGTATAGCTACAATGTGGTCTCATATAAATTTCATCGAGATTCGACCTTGGACTTCGAAGATATACATCAGAATTGAAGTCGGTTCTTTTTGTTATAAAATTTATTTATAGTAAAAAAAAATAAAAAAAAAATTCAAAATATATTTCGTAAAAAAATATTTACCCTTCATTTTCTAATACTCACTTCCAAAATTTAAATATGTACCCTTTATTTCAACGTAGAATTTGTCGGAACCTCCGATTGCTGTACCTGTAAATAATATATATTAGTTATCAAAATATCTTTAATTTACAGATTTGGCTCAGTTCCATTTTTATAATTTATAGTAATTAATAATACCCCAATACTAAAATAATAACCCCAACTGGAAGAGCCACATTGAGAAAATCAAGGAAATTATCACAATTTCAAAGTCAAAGTCAAATATCATTTAAAAGTGCACTTTTAGAGGTCATAAATAAACACATGATACAAATAAAACAAGTTAAAAATTGTAACTTATGTTAACATGACTTTGAAAAAAAGGTAAGTAGGTATGTTTACCCATTTCTTTTCTATACTGAAATTGAAGTCCGGGTGCAGAAAAGAAATGCGAAAACTGACTCTACCAGTGCTTCGGAAATACGCCCGCTAGAGAAGATAGCACCAAGAAACTCTGCGGGGATGTCTTTTTTCAGCTCTTTTAAAATGCCTCGAAATATAACAATGAACAATTAGGTATAAATTAAAACTAACAGAATGTCAAACAAGAACTGCGAGTGAGGTGTCCCATAGTCATATACCTACAGTAACAAAAAAGTGTTAATAAAATATAAGTAGGTATGACAGTAGCAGTTAGAGTGACTAGACCAGACCTGTCCCCGCAAGTAGCACCCGTTCACCAGAATGACTTGTGGACCAGCCATCACTCATAAAAACCCCCCATACCCCTCCTCAACCATATTGTCTTTAAGCATTGTCAATTTTTAAAGCTAATGCTCGCCTGGCTTACGTACGGGGTTGTATTTTTTTTTTACGCTTGATAGATCTAAGTTTTGGCCACTATCACGCCTGATGTGAAGCGATGATGTGGCCTAAGATGAAGCACATAGATCTAGAGAGAGACGGCAATTGAGCGGCTGCTCAGACCCGCCTCCCCGATGGTTCACCGTACCTCATCCCGAAACACGACTAGGTCGCTTGACGGCATGGCTTTATTCGGTGGGTGGTATTACAACCACGGCCAGAGCCTACCACTCCAAGTAATATAGGATAATAGCCCCGATGCTAATTACATGAAACTTTTAGTTTGTAAATACGATCCCTTTGAGTTAAAAGTTCTAAAGTTCTTTATTCATTTTTGTCATCACAGACGCACTTATGAACTTCAGTTATTACAATGACTCTACCACCGTATCGGAAAAAGAACCACTACTCAGAAGATACGGCAAGAAACTGAGGGGCATATTTTGGAATTTTTGTTACAATAAGTTATTATTTTAGCTTATATAAAATAATTATGACATATATCTAATTAATATGAAATAATTAATAACACAATATAGATAGGTTTTTTTATGTAACTGAATGACAAAAGGAACTGGTCGTTTGCCTGATGGTAAGCAATACGCCAGCCAATACCAATAAAATCAACACCCAGAACTTTGTTTTGCAAAATCCTTCGCGGCGCTGCACTGCGCCCGTCACCCTGAGACAATTAGCTGTTGAATCTCATAATGCCCAGTAGTTTCGCTGGCTACAATGCCCTTCAAACCGAAACACCGTAATGCTTGCACACTTTGTTGGCGGCTGAATAACTGGCAAAGCGGTGGTGCCCATCCAGACGGCCTCTCGCATACGAAAAACCTACCACCAGTAAAAAACTAGTTACTAATACATAACAAGAACAATTAATTAAAATCGTATTAATATAGCAATAATCTTAATAATGTATTGACTGGGTACAAAATAAAAGTTTGTATTTTAAGACCTCTGCTTTAATTTTTAACATAAGAGGGAACGGCACGCTGAAATTTTCATGAATACAAAAAGAGAAAACGTTTTTCTACCCCTAAACATTAACCAAACTCGATGAAATTTGGACATGTATGAGATGTTATCATTATGGAGGTTTGTAGGTTTTTATTTTTCGACAATTCATATAGAATTTGAATAAATGGACCCAAAAAACTCGATATTTACTCGAATTTTTTTTTTGAAGTTTGATAGCTTTTAACTTTAAAAATAGACATAAACTTAGAAAAAGGAAAACCTACAAACCTAGTTTATTCTCCATTTAAGAAATTGAGACCAAAATTACCAAATTTGGTTGAGATTTAGTGGTGTAGAAACGTCTTCTCCCGAAACGCTAATTGTAACAAAAATCTGAAGTTGATACGAATTTAGTTAAATTATTATTATTATTTAGTTAATTTATATAATTTAATTTACGCATTTTCTGCGAGACCGTAAACCATTATTCAAATACCTAGTGCTCGCTGGCCGCGGCTGTGCCATATCCTCTTAAATATAATAAATGTAGAGAATATACCGAGTGTAGCTTAGTGAGAGCATGTGAGACTTTCAATCCGACGCACCCGAGTTCGAATCTCGCTGGCCCCGCACTACTGACGTCTTAAGTTATGTGCGGATTTAACACTCGCTCTAAATCCGGCGAAGGAAAACATCGTGAGGAAACTGGTAAGTCCAAGAATTAATCATTGATTCAAGGAAATGTGTCATCCACCAACCCGCACTAGGCCAGCGTGGTGGATTAGGCCCATACTCTCTCTATGAGAGAAGACTCGTGTCCCAGCAGTGGGAACATGATGGGCTGATGATGATAATAAATGTACAATTAATGCAATAAATAAAATAATAAATGAACTCAAGCGTCTATTAAATGACCACTACTTTTCGTAGTGCATAGATATAATGTCTATGCACTATGAAAGGAGTATTTATGAAACTTTATGTCATCATTGCTAATTATCCGTGCTTGTCCGTGTGTCTACTGTGTGCGTTTGTTTATATTCTTCTCTAAATATCTGTGAAAACTTCTAATTGGCCTTCAGCTATTTACTTACTTTGTTACTTATTTACTGATTTAGCCCTTAGTTTTCCTTGAAAATAAAATAAAATAAAATAAAATAAACAATATAACTCACCCAAAATTACTTGAATCAATAAAAATAGTAATGTCGTACATTTTATGATATATAAATTATGATAATATATTGGTTCCATCACTATATTATTTACTTTGTGAGTATAGCAAACACTTGTAACATAAACTAGGTTGTTAAGTTATTTACTCCTGCCTGGCTGTATCTCTAATGACTAATGACTGAATTTAATTTTACACATAAATCAATAGGCTTGTTGTTATGTAAAATGTTAGGTATTGAGTTCATAAAGCGAGTGTGGCTCAGTGGGAGCATGTGAGACTTTCTATCCGACGCACCCGAGTTCGAATCTTGCTGGCCACCCACTGTCTTTCTTAAGTTATGTGCGGATTTAACACTCTTTAAAAACTGTGAAGGAAAACATCGAGACGAAATCGGCATGTCCTAAAATTAATGACTTTTTTTATGTAACTGATAACGAGACGAGCTGTTCGTTTGCCTGATGGTAAGCAATACGCCAGCCCATAACAATAACAGCACCACCCAGAACTTTGTTTTGTAAAATCCTGCGCGGCGCTGTACTGCGCTCGTCACCCTGAGACAATTAGCTGTTGAGTCTCATATTGCCCAGTAATTTCGCTGGCTACAATGCTCTTCAAGCCAAAATACAGTAATGCTTGCGCATTACTGTATTTCGGCTTATCAATTTTTTTCTTCTTCCTAATAGTCCGGTCAATTTAGACATTCGAAGTTACATAAAATCCCAACAAGCTGAAAATCAGTAAAATTGTTCAAAACATAATTATAAACAATGTTTAAAAGTTCCCCATCATTTCCGTATATGGAAAAAAAAAATATTCAAGGTCAAAGGTCAAAAAATGAGTTTTTCACGATTTTCAGCAAAACGGTAAGTTTTATCATAAAAGTACATCAAATAAAAATTGTAGATCATAAAATTATCTATAAAAAATGTATCAAAACTTTTTTTATTACGAGCCACCGTTTCTGAGATATAACGATTCAAAAAGTTATAAAAGTTGTTATCGTCATAATATGCACACGTTTCCACGCCACCTATGAGGTAGTATACTTAGATGAAAATCGCGGAAAACTCATTATTTTGACATTTGACCTTGAATAAATTTTTTCCATACACGGGAATGATGGGGAACTTTTAAACATTGTTTATAATTATGTTTTGAACAATTTTACTGATTTTCAGCTTGTTGGGATTTTATGTAACTTCGAATGTCTAAATTGACCGGACTATTAGGAAGAACATACGGCGTAGAATCGTCCCCGTAAGACGATATAAGAAGGATAGAAGAAATTTGACTGCTCGAGCAGTTGGCTCGGTGGCCCAGTGGTTAAGGCGTCGGGACGGTATTCCGAAGACGCAGGCTCGATCCCTGCCCGAGCAAGCTCATTTTTTCTTCTTGTTAATTATTTAGAAATCTCGCCTAGCATGCGCTAATAATGCATTCAATATCAGAAACTGGACTATTGTTTTTAATTATATTTTGTGACTTGTATTTTTAATATGAAATAATGAATAAATTACTATGACTATGACTATGACTATGATGATGATTGAGTTCAAGTTGTCATGTTGACTTAAACGCCAAATATGAAAAGATACAATGTTTTCCTTAATACGTAGGTACAAGTACGTACATAAGTTGCAAATAATATCCTTAATTCTAATTATACCTGAATAATTACTATTGAATTTTAATTCTTCATTTTCCTTTATTCTTCCTCCTACATCTGTAAGTTAATATGACTGGTAGGTATGCGGCGCTACGCGAGCTGAATTGAATTGTATTGCGTCATAGCAAGAGTCGTTATTTGTTTAAATGTCTTTGCGGAGTGATGCTTCTGTCCCTTAGTATTCTGTGCTACAACTGTAACTGAACCAATTCTGTATATTTATCCTTATTAATATTATAAATCCCTACTAATATTATAAACGTGAATGTAAGTTCGTTTGTTACGCTTTCACGCGAAAACTACTTAACCGATTATCATGAAACTTTGTACACATATTCTTGGTGGTATTGGAAGTAACGTAGGATACTTGTTACTAAAAAAATATTTTTAATTAAGATAAAAAAAAATTGTCAAAACTCAAAATCTAGATACTTTAACAAGATAGAGGGGCTTCCTCTATCATCCACGCGGACGAAGTCGCGGGGAAAAGCTAATTATTAATATTATAAACGCAAAAGTTTGTAACACGCAAAAACTACCGAACTGATTCTGATGAAATTTGATATGTAGGTTTAGGACTTGGAATATCACATAGGCTACTTTTTATCCCGGGAAACCGCGGATGGAACCGCGGGGCGCAGCTAGTTTATTTATATTTGACAGCTTCTGTGGTGTAGTGGTTGGGCAGGTTGGCTTAAAACTCATAAGTACACCACCGAGGTTGCGGGTTCGATTCACGCGACGAGACACATATTTTGTGCACAGAAAAAAGCCTCAGTATTTGTTTCGTGTCTGGGTGTTGTGGGATCATGGTTATAGTTCCTGGTTCCTTAGATACAGGGAATTCTAGCTACGGGCCTGGATATATGTATGTATGTGATCGTTGAGCGTAGGTATTTTTTTTATAAGTTTATAAAGCTTACATTAACAGCTTAATAAGTAGTTAGATAGCTAGGTAGGTTTTGATTTAAACTTTAACCAAAACATTAATAAACTACCTTATGTATCTACTAGCGATGTTCTGGATATCCGTATTCATGGATATCCGCGGGAGTAATAAGGTCCGTGTCCGTATCCGTATCCGTCACTTTTCTCGCGGATCTTTTATTAATTTTCAAATTCAATTGACAGGATAAAATGCTGCATAACAACTTAGATTATGTGATTAAGTAGTATAATTAAAAAAAAATCATTCAGAGTATTTTTTATATTTTAAATTCAAATATTTGGCACCTTTCATTGCAAACATATAATCTAGTAAGTTACTATACCAATAGTATATAAGTCAAATATACTAAGCAAATCGAAACCTGTCCTGTCCGTAGTTGCTGCGGGCGCGACGTCAACTATCGTTTTAAAGTCACGCGCCGACACCGATTGAGTGAGAAAATAAAGATCCGTATCCGTGTCCGTATCCGCGGATCTTTACACTAAATATCCGTATCTGGATCCGTGTCCGCGGATATACATTTTTGCCGATCCGGCACATCACTAGTATCTACTATTATTACTCGTGGAAGGTTTCTCGTATGGAAGAATCCGTCTGGGTGGGTCACGACCTGGCGGGATGACAACAGTTTTAATCATAATCGATTTATTGGTAAAATTTCAAATTTACACGTCAAAAAATTATATTATAATTATGCTATATAAAAATTAACAAAAATAAGTTTCTTATTGAAAAATATTTTTTCAAGACAAGCTTTTAACAAATAATTAATCGGAACCGCAAGCTGATTAAAATGAGCCCAAACACTAGTAGTTTACGATTATCCGTCAAGGAGTACTTGTGGTTTCTCGTATGCGAGAGGCCGTCTTGGTGGGTACCACCGCTTTGCCAGTTATTCAACCGCCAAGCAGTAGTGCGCAAGCATTACTGTGTTCCGGTTTGAAGGGCATTGTAGCCAGCGAAATTACTGGGCATTATGAGACTCAACAGCTAATTGTCTCAGGGTGACGAGCGCAGTGCAGCGCTACGCAGGATTTTACAAAACAAAGTTCTGGGTGGTGCTGCTATTGTTATGGGCTGGCGTATTGCTACCATCAGGCAAACGACCAGCTCGTCTCGTCATTCAGTTGATGAATGATGAAAAAAAAAGTTCCATTGTCCACCTTCCGTCTCCATCATCAGATCAGCTGGCTGTCACCATATTTGATATTCATTGTCTATTGCATTGTCATCGGACTTCGACAAGTATGCAAAATTTCGACTCCGTAGGATAAGAGGAAGTGGTTCTAATTCAGCTTGCAAGATTCCACCCGGGACAAAGTTACATAGACATTGCAAGTTAAATAAAAGCTTGTAAAAATGTAAGTTTGTTGCTTAGCAAACTTATATAATAGTATTAATATAATTAAATATCAAATTAATAATTGATTTATGTCAATGTGAAAATTATTCGATTAAATTCGATGTCAATAAAAATAATTAAATTAAAATATAATGTCATAATTTCAATTATTTGTAAGAACTCAATAAGCTATCGACTTTTTGGCGGGAAGTGAAAAGTGATACAGTTCGATTTTGTTGTAATTTCCAAACAAGTGTTATTTCGAGTGATCATGTGTACTATCGGTGGAATATTAACCATTATGTGTTCGTAAACGTGCACGAGTGTAGGCATGAAACAAAATAGAGAAAACATTGCTTTTTATGTTCTCCCAAAATGTCCATGGAAAGCTTGAATACAGTTCCACCACTTTATTGAAGCACTAGGAGAGGGTCCGGCTTGTTGCTGTTGACCCTCATTCTCAACAAAAGTATAATAAATGGAATATTAAACTACATATCAAATAAAAACTACGTAAGACATGACAGTATGGTCATAGAGACTTTAGTCTGCCCTAATAGGCGGTTTAAAAAAAATCAGCAAGCCATCGCTTCAGTATTGACTTGCAGGACTGTAAGCTGGGAGCTGCAGAGATACTCTCCAGCAACTTGTTGTACACAGTCGGACGTATAACTTTTGTTTATACTCTTTTAACCAACAGACGCATTGGCTGTTTTCGCATTAGGCGATAACGATAGCGGCACGATATCGTGGGACTGGTAGTTTCATAAATTTTGTAACGAACGCTTTCATATTGTGTCCTTGTCGTCACCGACACGATTGTCATGCTGATATCGGCGGACAACAATAGGGGATCGGACAAGTTTTCAGAAAGTGTTTTAAATGAACTACAATGAATATATATAGCCATGAAAAATACTATTTTAATTAAATAACGCTCCAAAAGTACCTAAAACTATGTTTAAATATTTTGTTTCAAATATTGCCGCGCAAAAGGTCATCTCAAAACTTGTGACGTCATATGTAGGTAGAAAACGACAAACTCTTCGAAATAAAACTTACAAAAAGATTCTAATACGTTTTGTGAAGTTTGGGGACTATTTAATAGTAACGGAACGAAAAAATTATCAAAAATACATTTTATGAAAAGCAAAAACGTAAAATAAAATAAAGTTTTACTAGTTGAGACTACTGTGGCATAACGCATACAAGCTGTTGGTTACATCAGCCGATATCGTCTCGACATTGTCGGACGATATCGTTATCACCCGAGCTGACGATATACCACAAGTGTCGTATAGTTATCGTTATCGTGTAATGTGAAAACTGAAAACGGCCATTGACTTTGACACTATATGCAGACGGGACAATTTGAAAGTTGGTAGCACTGCACAAATGTCACTACTTGAGGCCACCCACACGATCAAACAAAGTAGGTTGACCGATGTTAGTTGACCAAATTTTAATATTGGCGTTTTAGTCTGTGGGATTGACGGTCATGCCAATTTTGGTCTCGATTTCTTACGATTTGATTATGCCCAGAAATAATTGATTGATAAATCGATTACCTACTTATCGCTTTGTAACTAAAATTCTTCAAGAAAAATGTTTTGTTATTTTATATTGTAATAATTATTTAATTGATTATTTGTCCTCAACTTTTTATAATACATATTATTGCATGCCGCAGGCTGAATATAGCGACCTGATATTTAATATGTAACACCAATGTACCACCTATATTCACAATAAATGATATTTGATATTTGAATACAATAGCTAATCTTGGTAATCAAATCAAACGAACAACGACTTAAACTTCTTTTATTATATGGCTTATGGCTTCAACGGGGTTTCCACAATTTCGCAAATGTTGCGTGGATGAAGCGGGGAATAAAATAAACGAATGAGATTGATCGGTATTAATACAATGATCGGAATAACTCCACTGAAGCTCAACGCTAACTGTCAGTGTCACTATGACACTAGTGACATTGTGATAGGGTTAATTTTTACCCGGAATAAAGATTCTCTCTCAGACAATCACCGGCCAAATTCTTAATACACAAACAACAACTTCATAACGTTTATGAAACTAGCATGGAACGGACATTGGCAGAATTGTGACACTAAGACACATAAGCCATAAAACAAGAAGTCAAGTCTACCCGGAATAACAAAAAGGAAGGGTTATGAATTTTGGGTGAGTGAAGTCTTAACTGCTGCAAAAGGTTTTTTAAGTGTCGTTTATAACCGATCATGAAATTCATAATCAATCATGGTAAATTTTTAGGATAATCGATTAATTACGGCCCTCCTAGCCAAAGAGGATTAAACCACTACGTCTCCTTCCTTAGGATGCCGATGGTGAAAGAATGGCTAAGGACACCTTTTAAATAATATAACAGTATATGAAGTGAACATTAAAATAAGCTTTAAAGTTTTGGTTTCTACGTATTTTAAATCAGCCATGCTAAGGCATAATTATTATTCTAACTATATTATCCTGTTACTAATCCAAATTCTATTAAAGAACTGCTTTCAACGTGCAGGGAAATATTTATATTGGTGATTGGGCTTCGAGTAGACAGTCAAAGGCTGGATATGTTATCTGAGTGATTGAGGCAAGGTTAGTAGCAGTTGGTGCCTATATGATTCCCCATTACTTAATTTGCTCTTTGCTATATGATCTGGCAACACCGTAGCAGATGTGTAGTTTAATCTGTGGTGCGCACGCGGACGAAACGGAACGCGGAAGTGAAACATTTTATTATTTTTCTCCGTTTCCTTTTCCTATCTTCAAATTTGTAAAACAAACAAGTAATTTTGTTTGCAAACAATGGAGGTTACAGATTTGAATGATATTTTGAATGTGCGAGCGATAAAAATGGAGTCGAGTGATTCCGCTTTCGAGGAAAACGCAGTGGATGTTTCCGATCCTTTTCCTATACCACAATACGTGTCTGAGTCAGATTTAGGTAAGTTTACGTATTACACTGCTTATAGTTTATCCGAAAGACGAGCCCTAGTCCCTGAGGCTAACAAAATTACGACTAGCCGAATACCCGCGGCTCCGTCGTCTAGAATTAAGTTTATAGTAATGTCTGTTGTTCATTATAAACATATTGTTTGTGCGCCAAGCAATAGTGCGCCTACATTACTGTGTTCCGGTACGAAGGGCATTGTAGCCAGCGAAATTACTGGGCATATGAGATTTAATATCTGATGTCTCGGGGTAATGATTGCAATGCAGTGTTATGCAGTATTTTTTAGGGTATTAAAATTTGTGTGGCACTGCTATTGTTGTGAGCAGGCGTGGCGCTTACTATAAGGCGAAAGGTGTGGTCGTTTTATTACACAGATCCTTAAAAAAATACACTGACAGCTTCAAGCTGATGCATGTATGCCACTTCAGCGTACTTGTCCAATGTTTATTGAGCCTATTTATAAAAGAGTTTACTGTAGGAGCTTATCCCTGTCTCTGGAAGCTTATTCCATTCACTTGCTATAAGGTTTGGTTTATCGAGATGAGACTGTTCGTGTAATTCTAAATCAGACCGTAGGTATTCTACCCTTCATCTAGACCTGTTCAGTTGTTCACTCACCGCACTCATGGTGCTCGTCTCTAATAAATAATATATTAAAATTTGTCAATTGGTAAGAACCATACTTGCGCTGTAGGTTAGATTACTTTACTTCACGTACGAAGTCGCGGGCAACATCTAGTATTAAATGTCCTGAGGTTAATTTTTATGATTGTTATATAATTTGTTTTTGTTATTTTTTTGTTGTGCACTGCCCGTCTATTCATTTTACATTTGTCAAATCCATTGAAAAGTTGTCTGTAAGAGATTGCTTTATGCGCTAAGACCACCAATTGTTTTTTTAAAATATTTGTTACCTTATAACTCTGTTGTTTATAAACCGATTTAAAAAATTATTTTTGCGTTATGTTCGTACAAGGTGGTCCTATATAAATTTCATTAATATTCGGTTTCATTAATGTCGGTTGTTTTTTTTTTGTTATGTAATGAAATTATGGATGTAATTATGTTTGTTGTATGCAATAAAGTGTATTTGTATTGTATTTTAATGTTACAGGTCTTATGCAGAGTGGCAGTGAAATTCTTCAAACGCCTCTCGCTGTGTTCTCCGATCCTGCTGATGATGATGATACTATGCAGAGCAATGAAAGTGGTGGTACGTACTCAACTAATCTAACTATAGGTGATAGTTCTCTCGTATCCGAGAGGCCGTCTGGGTTTGTTATCACTGTTTTGCCAGTTATTCTGCCACCAAGCAATTATGCGCAAGCATTACTGTGTTCCAATTTGAAGGACATTGTAGCATGAAATTACTGGGAATTATGAAACTATTGTCTCAGAGTGACGAGCCCAGTGCCACGGAGGACTTTACTCGACAGTAACGCTTGTGTGCTACTGTGTTCCTTTGTATATATCCCATGCAAAATTACTGGGCACTATGAAACTTGAGAGCTATTATCTCAGGGTGATGAGGGTAGTCCAGTGCAGTGAAGCATTTCGGCACTTTGTGGATGATGCTGCAACTGTTATAGGCAAACGAAATCCTAGTTTTTATACAAGCTTTTATTTGGGTCAAATCTTGCAAGTTGAATCAGAACCACTTCCTCTTATCCTACAGACTTGAAATTTTGCATACTTGTCAAAGTCCGATGACAATGCAATATTACGGTAACAGCCAGCTGATCTGATGATGGAGACGGAAGGTGGGCAATGGAGTTCCTTGACGGATAATCGTAAACTACTAGTGTTTGGGCTCATTTTTATCTGCTCGCGGTTTTGATTACGAATTTGTTAAAAGCTTGTCTATTTTTTTTTACTTAACTTTATGACGAGACGAGCTGTTTGTTAGCCTGATGGTAAGCAATACGCCAGCCCATAACAATAACAGCACCACCCGGAACTTCGTTTTGCAAAATCCTGCGCGGCATTGCACTTCGCTCGTCACCCTGAGACAATAAGCTGTTGAGTCTCACATGCCCAGTAATTTCACTGGCTACAATGCCCTTCAAACCGGAACACAATAATGCTTGCGCACTACTGCTTGCCTAATATATTTTTCAATAATAATCTTGCTAATGTATTAATTCTTGCGTTGCAGAAGAAGTGATAGTGCAATTAATGGATATACGGACAAAGTTGTCACGTCTCCGATTCCTATTGGAGAGGAGACTGGGGGCTGATCTCTCGGATTACACATTCTGGCTGCAAGATGCTAAGATGGTATGTATATGTGTTTATTGAACTGACATCTACTCAATTTACATCGAGGGGGAGTGTAGTGAGATATCACGTGTATTCATTTTTTCGTTGAACGCGCAATTTGTAAACTAAAATCGGCGCGTGACCTTAACCACAAAAGAGATAGGTACAGAAGTCAATCTCCATACAAAGTGCGCTCGAGCAACGCACACATAGACAACGCTCACGGACACGATATCTCAGCACAGTTGAGCCCAGTGCGAGCGCGAGTGCCATCCGCTTGAGACACGCGTCTGTGAAGTTTTTTGTGCAAAGTTGGAGAAACAAAAAAAAGTTATTATAACTGTTCAGTGAATGGTTGTTTAGATTCAATGTTAAACGGTGAATAGGGGATCGGACAACTTTTCAGAAAGTGTTTTATATTAACTACAATTAATATATAAAGCCACGAAAAATACTATTTTAATTAAATAACGCTCTAAAAGTACCTAAAACTATGTTTAAATATTATATTTCAAATATTGCCGCGCAAAAGGTCACCTCAAAAATTGTGACATCATATGAAGTTAGAAAACGACAAACTCTTCGAAATAAAACTTGCAAAGACATTTAAATACGTTTTGTGAAGTTTGGGAACGATATTGTAATAATGGAACGAAAAAATTAGCAAAAAACATTTTATGAAAAGCAAATACGTAAAATAAACACAAGCTTGACTCACGGCATTTGCCTACAAATGACGTCATGCTCTGTGATTGTTGTTTCGTTTGAGATGAAGAACAGATAAAAATGTCAGAATTATTAGATTTTATTTATTGCTTTAAAAATATAAATCATTATTATTTCACAAAAATATTGATTGAATGATCTTTCTGGTTCGACAAACATTCGTTCTAACTACATATTAGATTTTTTCTCGATTACTGTCCGATCCCCTATTGTCGTTTTTTAAGCTACCAGTTGTTTTAAAGAGGTAAGTAGGTATTTGCTTGTATTTCGATGGTTCGTTTTAACGTATTACAGAAAAGTTAGGTAGGTAGGTAAGCGCCCCGCGCCTAACAAGCGAACATGACTTTGTGGCCTTGTCATATTTTTACAATTTATATTAGATATTTATTTTAGTATAAGCTGTGTAAGCCTTGTGTTCAATAATATAATGAAGAAGATATAAATGTAAATTAATCGCATTTTTTTGTCTTAAAAAAAACTTGTACAGTTACTTTTTTAAATCAATCAATTTTGACTTCCCAAAAACTTTCTGCGCCGTCCGAGTAACCGTCGTGACGTCACACCGCCGCGCCGCCGGCGCTGGGTCTCAGGCAGCGGGCGCGCGCGTTCAATTTTACAACCCTAACGCGACCGTCGAGCATATGTATGAAAAGTGAAGTACATTCATGAGATTGACTTCTGTACCTATCTGTTTTGTTCCTTGTCTCCCTGTTGCCAGGCCTCACGTGATTAATGGACGATCCCTTAGAGAAACTCATCGTTTCCAGCTGGAGAGTCACAAGACGCTTGTGGAGCAGTGCATCCGCGGGTCGGGCGTGGTGCAGGTCAACATCCAGGTGCGCGGCGCCGAGCGCAAGATCAACATCCTCGACGTGCTCAAACCGGACGAGGAGCTGGCCGCGCTGCCGCCGCCTGACATCGGTGAGACGCGGGATTTTTTGGGAAAATTTCACGGGACGCAGAAAATTTCCCATTTTACATTATTGGCGGCGCCGATTTTTTGTACAGACCCCTAGATTTTTGCCGTAGAAACGGGATTTTTTCAAATGCATTAGCGCATGCCAGACATGGTTAATGCGTCGAAACGGTATTCCGAAGACGCAGATTCGATTCCTGCCAGAGCAATATCATTTTTTTTCCTAATTAAAAACTTACAATATTTCCTCTCAGAGGATGAAGTCGAGGAGAGCCTGCCCCCACGAGCGGTAGAATCCCGCGCGGCAGGCGCGCGGAACGCCGCCGCAGTAAAGTGGGTTGTTGACGCGAGCTTCGGAGACGCGCGGCCGAGGACCCCGCAGGACCCGCTCGAGTGGTATGTAACCGAATGAGACGATCAGGTCGTTTGCCTGAGGGCAAGAAAAAAAAAAGGTAGGTAGTTACTTTTTTATAATAAAGTTTTTTTTTTATGTAATGACATGACTTATCAATCAATCAATCAATCAAAAGTTCTTTATTCAATTTTGTCGTCACAGACGCACTTATGAACGTCAATTATTACAATAAGTACCACCGTATCGGAAAAAGAACCACTACTCAGAAGATACGGCAAGAAACTGAGGAGCATATTTTTTAGAACTTTTGTTACAATATTTTATTTGTTTTTGACAATATTATGTTTCTTATGTGCCAGTTGGCTACTTGGCAGAAGTGGAATGTTCCATGCATCTTTGTCTTCTATGTAATTACTAACTGTATAGTATGCTTTTTCATTAGAATATTTTTCACACTCAATTTGAATCTACTTTCCGTGAGCTCCGTTATACATTTTGGAATTTTATTGTAAAAACGTACACAATTGCCCATGAAGGACTTATTCGTTTACTCAGTCTAAACCTAGGTACTGCAATTCTATCCTTATTTATCAATTCTATCCTTATTTTCTTATCTTTATTTGTCATCTTTGTGCACAACATTCCAGCAATAAAGAAATTTTGAATTTTTGAATTTCTAGTGTTTATGTTGTGGTGGTCACCTATAATTTGTGCAGATTTTTACGAACATACATATTTTTATAAATAAAATATAACTTAAATAGAGACCCGCCATTAGAATTACAATCTAGCCAAATAAGAATAATAATTATTTTAAATTTGACTTAACTGCTAAGTAGAGTACAACCAGGCCTAGCGCACTCCGCACTGTAGGTACGAAGCTACAAGTACATAGCCGGACACCGACGGCGGGTCGCGCGTCGTTACACGTGCCGCGGCAGAAGAGATAAGAGCGGCGCGATAGAAAGAGACGCGCTCTGTAGGTTAATATGACTGGTAGGTATGCAGCGCTACGCGAGCTGAATTGAATTTTATTGCGTCATAGCAAGAGTCGCTATTTGTTTAAATTTCTTTGCGGAGTGATGCTCTGTCCCTTAGTATTCTGTGGTAAAACGTAAGTATATTACCATCAACACTTTTCTTAATGTCTCTATTAAGGCTACACTATGTTGTGTTCTTTACAAGTAGCACTAACTGTTTATGCTACGGTTCACTGACACTTCACTAAACTCCGGATGTCTAATCACAAATACTACGATTTCATCTGCCTAAAGTCATTGCCGCATCACTCACAACATTCCGAAATCCTTCACGGCACTGCACTACCCTCATCACCCTGATAAAATAGCTCTCAAGTCTCATAAAAATAAAATAAATAAATAAAATAGCCTTTTATTACCCAAACAAAAAAAACATTTAACTATATCTATACACATCTTAATATATAAAATTCTCGTGTCACAGTTTTCGTTGCCATATCCTCCGAAACGGCTTGACCGATTTTTACCAAATTTTATATGCATATTCAGTAGGTCTGAGAATCGGCTACTATCTATTTTTCATACCCCTAAGTGTTTTTTTTTTTTTTAATATATATGGCAAAACAACGTTTGCCGGGTTAGCTAGTATGTATATATATATATATATTATGTTATTTATCATTATTTTGTATTTTTTTTTCTTAATTTGTCTTGGGCACGAGTCGTGTCCAAGTTCCACCCGCCACATCCACGACGTCATCGCACCATCTTCTTTTCGGCCGTCCCCTTGTCCGCGCTCCGTCTCTGGGTTGCCAGTGAACAATGCGCTCGCTCCAACGACCGTCAGTTGCTCTAGCGAGGTGCCCTGCCCACTTCCATTTGAGCCTACAGAGCATCGTTACTGCGTCTGTGACCTTAGTCTTCTGCCTGATGTCGACATTTCGGACTCTGTCTTAGTTTGAGACCCAGCATCGAACGCTCTGTTGCTCTCTGAAAGGATACAATTTTGTTTACTAAATTTTTGGTTAGGGGCCATGTTTGACATCCGTAAAGCAAGGATGGTAGTATAGTATTGTCCATCAGTTTCTTCTTTAAGTGGACTGGGATCTGGCTTTTGAAGATGTCTTTGTGAGACCAGTATTACTTCCACGATATTGCTATCAAGTCTCATAGTGCCCAGTAATCTTGCATAGGATACATTCATAGGAAAACAGTAGCGCACAAGCGTTACTGTTGAGGAAAATCCTCCATGGCACTGCACTGGGGTTTTTTTATGGAACTGTGTGATGATACGAGCGAGTCGTTCGCCTGATGGTAAGTGCCCATAACAACTGCAATGCCACCCAGAACAGACATGCAAAACGTGCGGCATTGTAGCCACCGAAATTACTGGGCATTATGAGATTCCACAGCTAATTGTCTCCGGATGACGAGCGCAGTGCAGCGCCGCGCAGGATTTTGCATAACAAATTTCTGGGTGGTGCTGTTATTGTAATGGGCTGGCGTATTGCTTACCATCAGGCAAACGACCAGCTCGTCTCGTCATTCAGTTACATAAAAAATAAAAAGTCAATTTTAATTATTTATTATTCCAGGTGTGTCCAACACGTAAAGCTGTGGATACAATGGGCGGTGAGACAGTTCAACCTGACCGGCGTGAGACTTAGCGACTGGAACATCACAGGCGCGGAGCTGTGCTCGCTCACGAACACACAGTTTAAGTGAGTACACAAATTATGTCACGCAGCAATCGAGGGCTCAAAAAAACCGAAGTAACAAAAATATATTTAATTAATTTTCTACAATTGAAACGCAATTGAAATTCAATTGAAATTACTTATAAAAATTAAACTTAATTAAGACACAACCGGACGATGTTAGTCACGAGAGAGGTTCCCACCGTCGTCGATGGTGTCCAGTAGTACGTAGCCGGTAGTATGTTGCGCAATAGGGGATCGGACAGTAATCGAGAAAAAATCTAAAATGTAGTTAGAACGAATGTTCGTCGAACCAGAAAGATTATTCAATCAATATTTTTGTGAAATAATGATTTATATTTTTAAATCAATAAATAATTCTGACATTTTTAATCTGTTCTTCATCTCAAACGAAACAACAATCACAGCGCATTACGTCGTTTGTAGGCAAATGCCGTGAGTCAAGCTTGTGTTTATTTTACGTTTTTGCTTTTCATAAAATGTATTTTTGCAAATTTTTTTGTTCCATTACTACAATATAGTCCCCAAACTTCACAAAACGTATTAGAATTTCTTTGCAAGTTTTATTTCGAAGAGATTGTCGCTTTCTACCTACAATGACATCACAAGTTTTGCGCGGCAATATTTGAAACATAATATTTAAACATAGTTTTAGGTACTTTTAGAGCGTTATTTAATTAAAATAGTATTTTTCATGGCTATATATATTCATTGTAGTTAATTTAAAACATTTTCTGAAAAGTTGTCCGATCCCCTATTGTGCTTCATCAGCAATCGGTTCACTGGGATGTTGTAAAGTGTATATGTTCTGGGTGGTCTCCATGTACTTCTGGCACTTAACACACAACAAACCTACTAACAAAATAAAAATTGTCTGTAGTTATAGATGTATACATTTATAAACTATGAACAGCAGGGCGATCACGTAAGTCTGTTGCGAACATTGCATGTTGCGGACTAACGTGCAACAGAAATTTATTTCAATCGATTAAATGCGATCATGTAACTTTTTATGTCGCGATTTCAATGTGCTCCTATCGATTACCCGACAAATTTACAAGACGAGATTGTGCTATGAATCGTTATGTATATATTACATTTTACTGTGTAATACGGTGCTTGTCTATGGTTTATACATATATCGATGTAAACTCTGTTTGTCAAAACTTATTTTTATTTCAATTGAGCTTTCGTTGACGTTTGATTGCAACGAACGGGTTACGTGATCGCAAAACCATCATTGAAAGTGGTTTCCTATAGAAATTGGTTGAAATAATTAATTTTTAGAAAAAAACAAAAACCGACTTCAATGTATCTTCGAAGTCCGAGGTCACATATCGATGAAATTTATATGGGACCACTTCGTAGCTATACTGAACCCAACGCAAAAAGAATTTTCCAAATCGGTTTATAAATGTTCTGAGGTAACAAACATAAAAATAAATAAAAAAAATACAATTGAACAGAGAACCTCCTATTTGAAGTCGGTTAATAACATACACGATCCCCTGCAGGTAACAACATACTGACGTATATTAATGTTTAAACAGAGAGAAAGTGCCATCCGACCCGGGGGATCTATTCTGGACACATTTCGAGCTATTGAGGAAATGCAAATTCATAGGTGAGCACAGATAAACAGATGATGGAAAGGTTGTCTGGGAGAAATCGCTCTAAGCGTAACGGCCGCCCGTTGTGCCATTTTTTTTGTATTTTGTCATTATTTCTTCCTTTTTTGTAATGTGTTTATTTGGTGTGCAATAAAGTGTCATTGTATTGTATGATAAGCTGAAGGACTTCTATCATTTAAAAAAAACTTGTTGAATAATCACAGATAAATAATACATAATTGACAGCCTCTTTGGTGTAGTGGTTGGGCAGTTTGGCTCAAATCTCATACACCACTGAGGTTTCGGGTTCGATTCCTGCGACGGGGCAAATGTTTGTGCCTATAAGAAAAAAAAGCGCACGCATTTGTTACGTGTCTGGGTGTTGTGGGACCATGGTCCTCATATTTTCTGGCGCCCTAGATACAGGGAATCCTAGTTAGGGGCCGGGATCTATGTATGTGATCGTTGGGCGTATTTATTATTATTTATTTATTATAATATACAAAGAAAATAATACATATACATAATATATGTCAGCGCCATCTATCGCAGAAGCCGATATATTAATAATAAGTCTTTATTAATCTTTAAACATAAAATAACAAAATAAAAATACATTCCAATTTTTAATTTATAGTCCAGTCATTTGATAGTTTTACCTGGAAAGTATTCCGGGAGTTTTGAAAATTGGTAATTTTATAATATAACTCTTTCCGAATTTCAACTTTGCCTCGTATTTTTGCCGCTCGCGCCGCCATATTGGAAAAATGGCGCCTAAAAGCAGTTTTTTGACAATACCTCCTTTCCGACTTAATTTACGATAAAAAGTTATATACAAAATGAAACTAGAGACAATTACCTACAATTTATGTATGTACCCTTTTTTTCATAAAGTCAATATTTTTGGCGTACGAGCGCCGCAAAGTGTACTCTAACGCGCGTGTTGGAGTACACTTTGCGGCACTCAGCCAGCGAAATTACTGGGCATTATGAGACTCAACAGCTAATTGTCTCAGGGTGACGAGCGCAGTGCAGCGCCGCGCAGGATTTTGCAAAACAAAGTTCTGGGTGGTGCTGTTATTGTTATGGGCTGGCGTATTGCTTACCATCAGGCAAACGACCAGCTCGTCTCGTCATTCATTTACATAAACAAAAAAAAAATCTCTTACTATTATAACTCTTACTTGACCGTACTATAACTAAATAAATTAAATTAAATAAATTATTTGAGTAATTTAATATGAATAGAATTTATATACAGAGTGGGGCAAATTTTTGGCCCCTTAAGGGTAGCTACCTTTTCTTTTGTAGTTAGAAGGTTTTGTCCTTAGGAACTTTCTGTTTTATTTTGAAGAAAGAGATATTGCCATTTTTAGATTTTTGAAAAGAAGTACAGTCCACCCAAAAAATTAAATTTGTCAAAAAAAACAAGTTGGTCTTAATCAACTCTATTTCCAACCAGGAACACTTTTCCCAAAGTAACATACCAAATCAAATCATAAGTTTTGGCAATAATTGAAGCTACCCTTAAGGAGCCAAAAATGTGCCCCACCCTGTATGTACGTATTATTAATGTTTTATATATGTATATATTTGCTTGTTTGTTAGTTTTCTTATTTAAACCCGCACTGGGTCATATATTTTATTATTTCTGTTTTAATTTTCAGCGGTCGTACAAAACGACGATGAATCAGAAAAAGAAGCACTAGAGACACCACAGTTCGCCATCAAGAAGAAACCAAAGAAAGTGAGCCTTCATTACATCTGCTAGATACTAACCGCCAAGCAGTAGTGTGCAAACATGTGTTCCGGTTTGAATTACATCGTAGCCAGCGAAATTACTGGGCTTTGAGTTATAGAGCTGAGAAGGTTCGATTCCCGCGACGGGACAAATGTTTGTGCTCACAAAAAAAGCGCAAGCATTAGTTTCGTGTCTGCATGTTGTGGGACCATGGTCCCCGTAGTTCCTGGTTCAGTTTCTTGGTGCTATCTTCTCTAGCGGGTGTATTTTCGAAGCACTGGTAGAGTCAGTTTTCGCATTTCTTTTCTGCACCAGGACTTCAATTCAATTCAATTCAATTATTTCAATATCTCAATTACTTCAGTTTGAGTATAGGAAAGAAATGGGTAAAATTTGAGTATAGGAAAGAAATGGGTAAACATTCTTACCTTTTTATCAAAGCCGTGTAAACATAAGTTACAATTTTTTACATATTTTTATTTTTATTGTGTTTATGTCGTTTAAAAGTGCACTTTTGTGCATGCTACTTAATATTATAAACGCGAAAGTTTGTAAGAATGGATGTGTGGATGTACCTTTGTTACTCTTTCACGCAAAAACTACTGAATGGATTTTGATGAAATTTGGTATGGAGATAGCTTATACCCTGGATTAACACATAGGCTTTATATAGGACTTTTTATCCCGGGAAACCGCGGGTGAAACCGCAGGGCGTAGCTAGTATTAAATAAATGATATTTGACTTTGTGTTATGTGCTTCGTCTACTGTTAGCATTTATGTTTTCATTTGTAATTTTGTATATTTACCTAAGTTTAATTTACTTGTATATTTTATGTTAATGTATTTATTATGTATATTTTATTAATTATGTTATGTATTTTATGTAATGATTTTGGTTTATGTAGGTATATTATATTATATAACAAAATTATCTTAAAGTAACACCGTCCATATATAATTCTGTCTACATTCCTTCACTTGTGGGTTGTCTGGAAGAGGTCGCTTTGAGCGATAAGACCGCCCATTGTGACATTATTAAGTTAGTTGTTATTTTAGTTTTTAATTATTTCTGTATTTTGGTGTTACAATAGAGTTATTCTATTCTATTCTTTACTGAAATTCGCTTGTTACAGGTAGTTTTTTTGACTTTACTGAAATTCGCTTGTTACAGGTAGTTTATTTGACTTTACTGAAATTCGCTTGTTACAGGTAGTTTATTTGACTTTACTGAAATTCGCTTGTTACAGGTAGTTTATTTGACTTTACTGAAATTCGCTTGTTACAGGTAGTTTATTTGACTTCACTGAAATTCGCTTGTTACGGTTAGTTTATTTGACTTTACTGAAATTCGCTTGTTACAGGTAGTTTATTTGACTTCACTGAAATTCGCTTGTTACAGGTAGTTTATTTGACTTTACTGAAATTCGTTTGTTACAGGTAGTTTATTTGACTTTACTGAAATTCGCTTGTTACAGGTAGTTTATTTGACTTTACTGAAATTCGCATGTTACTGGTAGTTTATTTGACTTTACTGAAATTCGCTTGTTACAGGTAGTTTATTTGACTTTACTGAAATTCGCTTGTTACAGTTAGTTTATTTGACTTTACTGAAATTCGCTTGTTACAGTTAGTTTATTTGACTTTACTGAAATTCGCTTGTTACAGGTAGTTTATTTGACTTTACTGAAATTCGCTTGTTACAGGTAGTTTATTTGACTTTACTGAAATTCGCTTGTTACAGGTAGTTTATTTGACTTTACTGAAATTCGCTTGTTACAGGTAGTTTATTTGACTTTACTGAAATTCGCTTGTTACAGGTAGTTTACGAGCAAGAGGAGCCGCCGACTTCTCCGATGACGTCACGGTACGGGAACAACGGACAGATACAACTGTGGCAGTTCTTATTAGAGCTGCTCACTAGCGCTGAATACTTCGACGTCATTCGATGGCACGGTATGGGGTTGCACATTCATCAAGCGTTTTTTTTTTTTATGTTTGTTACCTCAGAACTCCGTCATTTATGAACCGATTTGAAAAATTCTTTTTGCGTTGGGTTCAGTATAGCTACGAAGTGGTCCTATATAAATTTCATCGATATGTGACCTTGGACTTCAAAGATACATTGAAGTCGGGTTGTTTTTTTTTTTGTTTTTTTTTACTATTTATAGGCTTGCGTGTGACCGCTATCTCACCTGTTGTTAAGTTTTTATAATGTCTCTAATAATTTCTCCTCCGTTGGTGTATAATCTAAGTTTTGACTTGCTACCAAACCATGAAAACCACATTTAAATTCGTTCAGCAGTTGTCGAGACTACAGATAACAAACATACAAACAAACAGAAACAAATCTAAAAAACCATAGATTTGTGTTCAGCACCCTCTAAATGGTCGATCCCAGTTTTTCAAAAATATCTTAAATGTACAGAATCCGCTCAGTTCCATTTTTATAATAGTATAGAGCGAGTGTGGCTCAGTGGGAGCATGTGCGACTTTCAATCCGACGCACCCGAGTTCGAATCCCGCTGGCCGCACCACTGACTTTCTTAAGTTATGTGCGGATTTAACACTCGCTCTAAAAACGGTGAAGGAAAACATCGTGAGGAAACCAGCATATCCAAGAATTTATTACAAAAATTCAAGGACATGTGACATCCACCAACCCGCATTGGGCCAGCGTGGTGGATTATGGCCCATACTCTCTCTATGAGAGAAGGCCCGTGTCCCAGCAGTGGGAACGTGATGGGCTGATGAATATGATGATGAATAATATATATATCTCTCTATATATAAAAATGAATCCCTATTTCCCTTGGTCACGGCATCACGCGTGAACGGCTGGACCGATTTCGGTTTTTCTTATTTTGTTGTGTTTGTTATTTTCAGGAGAAGGTTCTTATGAATGAAAAAATTAAGAAAGTTGCGCGGAACATTAGATTTATAGTTAAGACAGGACGACGTCTGTCGGGTCAGCTAGTATATTATATATAGAGAAAATTGCAGATATTTCCCTCTACAGGCACAGAAGGAGAATTCAAACTACTAGAACCAGAGCGCGTCGCTCGGCTGTGGGGCGCGAGGAAGCACAAGCCCGCCATGAACTACGAGAAACTGAGCCGCGCGCTACGGTACTACTACGACGGGGATATGATCGCCAAGGTCGCGGGGAAAAGGTAATATTATTGTCAAGGTCGCGAGGAAAAGGTAATATAATTCTCTAGGTCGCGTGGAAAAGGTAACGAGATTGTCAAGGTCGCGGAGAAAAGGGAATATAATTCTCTAGGTCGCAGGGAAAATGTAATGAGATTGTCAAGGTCGCATGGAAAAGGTAATGAGACTGTCAAGGTCGCAGGGAAAAGGTAATATAATTCTCTAGGTCGCGGGGAAAAGGTAATGAGATTGTCAAGGTCGCATGGAAAAGGTAATGAGACTGTCAACGTCGCGGAGAAAAGGGAATATAATTCTCTAGGTCACGGGGAAAATGTAATGAGATTGTCAAGGTCGCATGGAAAAGGTAATGAGACTGTCAAGGTCGCGGAGAAAAGGGAATATAATTCTCTAGGTCGCGGGGAAAATGTAATGAGATTGTCAAGGTCGCATGGAAAAGGTAATGAGACTGTCAAGGTCGCGGAGAAAAGGGAATAAAATTCTCTAGGTCGCGGGGAAAATGTAATGAGATTGTCAAGGTCGCATGGAAAAGGTAATGAGACTGTCAAGGTCGCGGGGAAAAGGTAATATAATTGTCAAAGTCGCGGGGAAAAGAAAGAAAGAATTTTAATTTATTTTATCAAGAAATTTATTTTGACAAAACTGCACACGGTACAACAATGATCACAACAATATAAAACAAAAAAAATATAAAAAAATAAATACTGGGTGCTTGTGTACGAGAATCACTGCCGTGCACAGTGACGTCGAAAAAGGTCTGCGCTCAGCATAATTCAATTCAATTCATTTATTAATCATTCAGACATAATTATACATATTTGTTAGTAAAAATGCAAGTTCATAAAATGTTAGTAAATAAATAATCAATTTGTTTAATTAAAAATGAAAAAATAAAGTAATCAATAATGTCAATAAAATCAATAGAATAATCAATATGTCAACAAATAATTTTAAATCAATGTCAATATAAAATAATAATTTAATTTAAGTCTGTTCTATATTTATTGTGTGACTAGATGGGCTATGGGCCTATGAATTTTTACCCAGTGCCTCATGAAATGAGAGTTAAAATTATTTGCTATAATGCTGTGGTGGTGGTATAGTGCTTGTTCGATTTTCGCTGAAAGCAGTGGTGTCGCTCGCGACCGCGCGTCGGTGCCAACAGTGTAAAGTGCTTACAAATCACAACAAAGCCGTCGAGACGGCCGGACCGCGATGACCCAGTTATCATTGCGCAAGGTTACGTGTGACGGCGAATAATATTGTTAAGGCGAAGTAGTACTTAGCTTTAATTATGTGTTCACCTAGTAAAGGTAAAATCACCTTGACAACGGAGACAGAACATCTTTTGTACAAACACTATAGCGATGAACGAGCAGAGCGTGAAAAACTCAAAAGTCTCGTAAATGACTTAAAGAGTCAAATAGAGATACTCCAAGAGCAGTTAAAATGCTACGCAGAAAATAGCTCGGTAATACCTGCACCCACCACCATGGAGACCTCTGCTCCGCGAGTTGAGTATAGTACAGATGAGGAAAATCTTGCTCAAGAAACAGAGTGGATACGGACAAAGACTAGGAAAAAAAGAAAGTTGAACACCTCACCCACTCCAGTCAACACGAGCAATGAAGAGATAGCGAAAGAAAAAAGTGTAAAAACTCCACTGCCGCCACCTATAATAGTGGATGGCATCAAAGACTACCAAAGTTTCTTTGACTTTTTGTTACAAAACCATCCAGAAGAAACATTCAAAATTAAAATGATGAGTGGTGATACTGTTAAGATTAATGCCACTAATGATGAATCTTACAGAGTTTTAACAAAGGCCCTCACTCATAACAACTGCCTCTGGCACTCTTATGAAAATAAGCTAGAGAGGCCGATAAGAGTTATGGCAAAAAAACTACACTCTACGTGTAAACCAGAAAGAGTTGTTGAAGACCTTACAAAGAAAGGGTTCAAGATAATAGAAGCGGTCAACAAATTGAGCTGGAAAACTAAGGAGCCACTAAATATGTTTATGCTCACATTTTCTAACGATGAGGATATAAACAAAGTATTCAAAATCAAAACCATCATGGGATGTACTGTAGAAATGCAGCCACTAAAGACCACCAAACTGGTCCCTCAGTGCAAGAGATGCCAGGGTTACGGTCATACGCAAAAATATTGCCAAAAAGAACCAAGGTGCGTAAAATGCACTGGTAAACATTTTACAAAAGACTGCCAAAAACCCAGGGAAGAGAAACCGAAATGCATCCACTGCGGAGCTCCTCATCCAGCTAACTACAGGGGATGTGCTGTGGCGAAAGAAATCCAACTACTTCGGAACAGACATATAAGCAAAACTCCAGTGGTAAGTCAAAACAAAATATCAAAAGAAAAGCATGATGGTCCTAGCCAAAATAAGCCATGCCTAACTAAGACTGGCTCTGCTAATAAAAACATCTCATACGCTCAAGCTACAGCAAGAGATACAACAAAAGTGCCTCAGGCTCAGGAGTCACTTACCATTGTAAACACAGACAAAAAGCTAGATGATATCCTTAAGCTCATGTTGTCATTCGACGAAAGACTAAAAAAAATTGAAAATAGCACCAAAACAGCTAAAACTAAGCAGCTAAAATGAATACTATTTTAAAAATCATGGCTTGGAACTCAAATGGGTTACAAAAACACCAACATGAATTACAAGTAATCCTAGACATAGAAAATGTTGATGTGTGCTTAATATCTGAAACGCACTTCACAAAACAATCGTATATACATTTCAAAGGATACAAAGTGTACCATGCCTTACATCCAGACAACACTGCAAGAGGTGGTAGTGCCGTCATTGTAAAAGAAAACCTTAGTCACTATGAATATACTAAATACGAAGAGAAAGAAATACAAGCAGTGGCGATAAGTCTTAAAACTAAAAGCTATCCTCTTACAATATCAGCAATATACTGCCCACCTCGGTATATGATAAAAAAAGATCAGTATATGAGTTTCCTAAAGCGCCTTGGTAATAAGTTTGTATTAGGAGGCGACTTTAATGCCAAAAATACGTATTGGGGCTCTAGACTCACCACAAACAAAGGCAAAGAATTATTAAGTGCCATAAGAGAGATGAAATGTGATGCTACATCTACTGGAATGCCTACTTACTGGCCAACAGATCCCAATAAAATCCCGGATCTCTTAGACTTCTTTGTAATTAAGAACTTATCTTCAAGCTACATGAAAACTTATCATAGTTATGATATGAACTCAGATCACTCTGCAATATATCTCGAAATAAGTGAAAAAGTCTTAGATAATGATAAACCTCCAACTCTTGTTAATAGGTTTACAGATTGGGAGAGCTTTAAAATAGATTTAGATAGTGATATAGATCTCAAAGTACCACTTAAAACACCGGAAAACCTAAACATAGCTCTTGAGATATTCATAGAAAATATTCAACAAGCAGCCTGGAAAAATACACCTGAAATTAATAAAAAAACCAAGGGTAATATATACCCCATACGTATTAAACAACTTATAGCTGAAAAAAGAAAACAACGAAAAATCTGGCATCAATCTAGGTGTCCTGCAGACAAAAAAGAGCTTAATAATATCACCAAAACATTGAAACGCCAAATCCAGGATTTTAATGATAACTCCACGAATGAGTATCTTCAGAAGCTGACCAGTGATAGAAGTACAGATTACTCCCTTTGGAAGGCAACTAAGAACCTAAAAAGACCAATTATCCAAATACCACCTATTAAAGATAACAACGGAAAATGGGCAGTGAATAACGAGCAGAAAGCTAAAAGGTTTGCAGAACACTTAGCAAACATCTTTCAGCCAAATCAAAGTAGCACGAATGAAACCTTTTCTTTGGATGATATCAACCTCCATGATGAGCAGGAAGATGATAATATAAAACTAGCAACACCTAGAGAAATTGCACGTGAAATTAAATACAGTATAAACCCACGGAAAGCTCCTGGGTATGACCTAGTATCAGGAGAAATACTCCAAAATCTTCCAAGAAAAGGGATAGTAAAACTAACAACTCTTATTAACGCTGCACTAAGATTAAAATATGTACCAGACTTATGGAAAGTTGCTGAGGTAATAATGATAGCAAAGCCAGGAAAACCGCCTCATGAAACAACTTCGTACAGGCCAATCTCCTTGCTACCCATAATGTCAAAACTATTTGAAAAGATATTGCTTAAAAGACTAAAACCAATTATTGACAGCACAAACCTCATTCCAGAGCACCAATTCGGTTTTCGGGAGAAGCACTCAACCATAGATCAAGTGCACCGAATAACAAGTATTATAGAAACAACTTTAGAAAATAAGCAAGTATGCTCTACTATATTCCTAGATGTAGCACAAGCTTTTGATAAGGTGTGGCATGAAGGCCTAGTTCACAAGCTAAGAATGCACCTACCGAAAAAATTTGCTAATATTCTGGAATCTTATATTTCAAACCGATTATTTAGAGTAAAACAAGAAGATGCCTACTCAAAATTGAAAGTAATAAAAGCTGGAGTACCACAAGGAAGTGTATTAGGTCCGGTCCTGTACCTACTATACACCTGTGATATTCCTGAATTAGAAGATAACACCATCGCAACCTTTGCTGACGACACTGCTATAATGGCTGTAGCAAACACCCATAGAGAAGCAGCAGAAAAGGTTCAAAAGGCTGTTAACAAAGTTTATGACTGGACGAAAAAATGGAAAATTAAACTAAATGAATCCAAATCAATCCACATAGACTTCAGCAACAAGATACAACAATATTGCCCAGTCTACATTAACAGCAAACAAATCCCGTATGAAAATACAGCGAAGTACCTAGGAATGACACTTGATGCAAAGCTCCGCTGGAAAGCGCACGTCAAGAAGAAAAAAGAAGAATTAGATTTACGCTTTAAAAGAATGTATTGGCTGCTTGGAAGGCACTCCACGCTGTCAACATACAACAAATTGATACTATACAAACAAGTCCTAATGCCAGTTTGGACTTATGGTATACAGCTGTGGGGCTGCACCAAACAGAGCAATATATTAATCATACAACGCTTCCAGAATAAAGTATTAAGGGAAATTGTGAACGCACCCTGGTACATTAGAAACGACGATCTCCATCGGGATCTTAAAGTAGAGTTCGTCGATAAAGTTATTAAAAAATATGCCGAAGCCCACGAACATAGGCTTCATCATCATGTGAACGTCGAGGCAATCCAGCTCCTCGACCACACGGATATAGTGAGAAGACTTAAAAGAACAAAACCGTTTGAGTTAGTGTAGTGTCTAGTGATAGTGAATTAGTGTAATGTAGTACGAGTGCTACCCATACAGAACACAAGAACAAAGTGTCTTCCCCTTAATATAGACAATAAGAAAAGTGTAAATGGACACATTCTTAGTATTAGTTTATCTATCAGTTTAAGTTAAATGTAAATTGCTTATTAGCCTAATTAATTGGCTAGATTGTAATAAAAATGGGGATCATAATGACTATGAAACCATATGAAGGAAAAAAAAAAAAAAAAAAAAAAAAAAAATAATGCTGTGGATAAATCCAAAACGCTGGTTTTCAGCTCAAACCTCTGGTAAGTATGGTGGAAAAGTAATGTGATTGATTGTCAAGGTCGCACGGAAAAGGTAATGAGGATGTCAAGGCCGCAGGGAAAACATTCAAGGTCCTGGGGAAAAGGTAATATAATTGTCAAGGTCGCGTGGAAAAAGTAAATTTTTTTTTTACGCCTTATAGATCTGTGTTTGGCCACTATCTCGCCTGATGTGAAGCGATGGTGTGGCCTAAGATGGAGCACATAGATCTAGAGAGAGACGGCAGTTGAGCGGCTGCTCAGACCCGTCTCCCCGATGGTTCACCAAACATCCCGAAACACGAATAGGTCGCTTGACGACATGGCTTTGTTCGGTGTTGTTGGTGGTTACAACCACGGCCAGAGCCTACCACTCCAAAGCGCGTAAGCGGGTTTCATCACGATGTTTTCCTTCACCGTTTAAGATCGAGCGTGCAAAATCTGCACTTAACTCTAAGTCATTGGTGCAGGGCCGAGTCGGGATTCGCACTCAGGTGCGTCGGATCGAAAGGGAGTTCCCGCTGAGCCACACTCGCTCTAAACTGGTAACTTTTACTGGTTATAGACTTGCGTTTGACCACTATCTCACCTGATGGTAAGCGACGATGTGGTCTAAGATGTAACACGCTTACCTACAAGATACCTGGTCACTCTCGATTTGGAGACTCTCAGGTTGTAGTTGTCAGGAAACAGTCACAGTGGTACTGGTGGTAGGTTTCTCGTATGCGAGAGGCCGTCTGGGTGGGTACCACCGCTTTGCCAGTTATACAGCCGCCAAGCAGTAGTGCGCGAGCATTACTATGTTCCGGTTTGAAGGGCATTGTAGCCAGCGAAATTACTGGGCATTATGAGACACAAAAGCTAATTGTCTCAGGGTTACGAGTGCAGCGCCGCGCAGGATTTCGCAAAACAAAGTTCTGGGTGGTGCTGTTATTGTTATGGGCTGGCGTATTGCTTACCATCAGGCAAACGACGAGCTCGTCTCGTCATTCAGTATCATAAAAAAACACAGACGTTGGCAATGTTAGCTCACTCGTAAGAACCAGAACAAGTGCGGCGCCGCACCGACCGGACCGATTCCCACGACGCTGCTCTACGTCTCCCGCCTACACTTCTCCATCAAGGCTGAGGATGTTACTGAGTACGTTGTGAAGAAGACCAATGCTCTTCTGAGGGTCGTGCAGTTGGAGTCGCGCCACAACGTGAATTTTAATTCTTTTATGGTGCCAGTTCTTACTGAACATCTGCCGACATGTGTGAGGAATTCTGGCCAAGGGTGTCGTGTTTCGACGATTCAGAGGACGGCTGCAAGCGTCACCGCTGACACCGCAAGCTGACGCCGCGCAGTTGCGTCACACGTCGCCGACAAAACGTGTCACAAATATTTTAATATAAATTATATGTATGTTAGTTTTAAGGTATATATTTATATGGGCCGTAGAATAAGTAAATAACATCTGTAACTTATTTTAATGTTGCCTGAAGTAAAGATTAAATAAATAAATAAATAATAATAATAATAATAATGCGTTCCAGTCCTTGGCTGTTCGTACGATGAAAGTGGCACCGAAACCACAAAATAGATAAGTACAGAAGTCAATCTACATACAAAGTGCGCTTGAGTAACGCACACATAGACACCGCTCACGGACACGATATCTCGGATCAGTTGGGATCAGTGCGAGCGCGAGTGCCATCCGCTTGAGACACGCGTCTGTGAACTTTTTTGTGCAAAAATGGAGCAACAGAAAAAGAGTTATTATAACTGTTCAGTGGACGGTTGTTTAAATTCCACATTAAATTATCGTTTTTTAACCTACCAGTTGTTTCAGAGAGGTAAAACGAACCATCGAATTACAAGCAAATACCTCCTGTATTTGCTTGTATTTCGATGGTTCGTTTTAACGTAACACAACAGTTAGGTAGGTAGGTAAGCGCCCCGGCCCCCGGCCCCGCGCCGAACAAGCGAGCATGACTTTGTGGCCTTGTCATATTTTTACAATTTATATTAGATATTTTTTATTGTAGTATAAACTGTGTTAGCCTTGTGTTCAATAATCTAATGAGGAAGATGTAAATGTAAACTAATCGCATTGTTTTTCGTTTTTTTTTTTAAGTTTATTCAATTATAATAATAACTGCGAAAAAATATGTCGATATCTTGTAAAGTTATTTTTTTTAAATCAATCAATTTTGGACTTCCCAAAAACTTTCTGCGCCGTCCGAGTAACCGTCGTGGCGTCACACCGCCGCGCCGCACCGGGTCGCAGGCAGCGGGCGCGCCCATTCTATTTAACAACCCTAGCGCGACCGCCGAGCGTAGGTATGAAAAGTGAAGTAAATACATGAGATTGACTTCTGTACTTATCTGTTATGTGCCGAAACGCTTTGTTTGTACAAGAGGGATGTTTACTATGTATGGATGTGCGTCTGGTTGTCCTATGATGGAAGGGAGACGGTGGTATGAGGTCATGCAGTTCCTGAGCACACTCTCCAAAATGCACGCGATAAAATACCGCCAAACTTGCAACTTAGCGAACAACATGTTTAAAAGATTTCAATTCGTTCGATTCACCTGCAAAATGTATTCTTTTTGAATCTTTCTTTCTTTCTTTCTTTCTTTATAACCTATGTTTGTTTGTTACAGATTCGTGTACAAGTTTGTGTGCGATCTGCAACAACTGATTGGTTACGGTGCGGACGAACTGGCTGAGTTAGTCAAAGAAGTGCACGAATCAAAGCTTAATACTGTATCGTAACTAGCTTCTCCCGGCGGTTTCACCCGCTGTTTCCCGGGACAAAAATCATTCAGGTGATCTACCACCCCGCCTGGGGGTGGTAGGGGTGGGTCTCGGGGTGGTCCCATCTGCCCAGGCGTAAGCGCGCGCAGGCTTCTACCCCCGGGGAACTGGCAGGCGGCTGGTAGCTGCTCCTCTTAGCGGCTCAGTGCTGGACCTCTTTCTTTCGTGGTGGCTATCGCCTCTGCCCTTCTCGTCTTCTTCTTCCCGGGATAATAAGCCTAATGTGTTAATCCAGGGTATAAGCTCCATTACGAATTTCACTGAAATCCGTTGACCCGTTACAGCGTGAAGAAGTAACACAAGTTTAAATCCATAAAATAACGTTATGTAGGTATCGATACCAAAATAGCGTTACAATTATCGGTAATATACGGTTGTCTGGAAGAGATCGCTGCTTAGCGATAAGACCGCCTATTGTACGTATTTGAAAGAATTTCTATTATTAATTTCTTTTTAAGTGTTGTTTGTCTGTCTATCTAAAGTTAATTCTCTTCCTGTTTCCGTAGGAAGTAAGGATATCTACCAATATACCGGTATTTCATTTTACCGTTACTTTGTAGTATCGATACGTTCAACGTTACTTTGTGGTATCGATAAGTTTAACGTTACTTTGTGGTATCGATACTAGTAACGTTACTTTGTGGTATCGATACTTTTAACGTTACTTTGTGGTATCGATACTTTTAACGTTGTTGTGGTATCGATACTTTATTTGATACTTTAAACGTTACTTTGTGGTATCGATACTTTAAACGTTACTTTGTGGTAACGTTACTTTTAACTTTACTTTATGGTATCGATACTTTTAACGTTGTTGTGGTATCGATACTTTTAACGTTACTTTAGTGGTACCGATACCAATTTCCAAATAAAAGTACCGATAATCAAAATAAATATACCGGTACTCGGTCCCTGTTCTGTGGTTTCTAAATGTGAGTGTAAATGCTTGAACGTTTCATCAAGCCACACCAATCATGCAATTATGACCGTCTAGCGAGGCCTTAAGGGGCCTTTATTTTTATTTAAATACACTTAGTTCTAACAATTATTTGACTAAATTATAATTTATATAAGACCAATAGATATAAATCAAAAATATTTTGTACATAATAAAATTTATTAAATTGTTAACAACTTGTTTGATTTAGTCATGCGCCTGGTGGCAAGCGCCATAATTTTCTTATAAAATATGTTTTTAAATATAAACTTAGGACAACTTGGCGCGCGTTTGTATTTTTTTCAATATCAATGAGTTCGATTCCAGTCTCGGAAAATAGGCTTTTCAAAAATCCAATAGGGGATCGGACAACAATCGAGAAAAAATCTAAAATGTAGTTGGAACGAATGTTCGTCAAAGAAGAAATATCACCCAATCAATATATTTGTAAATGGTTTATATTTTTAAATCAATAAATAAAATCTAATAATTCTGACATTATTAATCTGTTCCTTACCTCAAACGAAACAATCACAGCGCATGACGTCATTTGAAGGCAAATGCCGTGAGTCAAGCTTGTTTATTTTACATTTTTGCTAATTTTTTCGTTCCATTACTACAATATAGTCCCCAAACTTCACAAAACGTATTTTAATCTCTTTGCAAGTATTATCAGGCCTAGCGCACTCCGCACTGTAGGTACGAAGCTGCAAGTACATAGCCGGACACCGTGCGTCATAGCAAGAGTCGCTATTTGTTTGAATTTCTTTGAGGAGTGATGCTTCTGTCCCTTAGTATTCTGTGCCAAGGCGTCTTTCCATGTCATTACCGTATAATGGGTTACTAAAATGATTTAAAAATAAAATTATTTCGAGATAATGCAATACAAGTGTTCTTCTGGTTTCGTCTGCGTTGTGTGCGTTTCTTTCGGTTCGAGGGTCCCCATTACAGTGGCGTACGTAGGAGGTGGCTCCAACTGCCGCGGGGGCGGCAACACCGGCGGTCTTTCTTCTATTTCTGCATAAATAACTTCAGCGGCTCTCTGTAAGAATAAAATTTATTTATTTATTTCTTATTTTTATTTATTATTAATGCTTACATGTAATGTACCAGACAGGTGTTAAAGATGTCTTATAGACTAGATACATGTGCCCTGTGAGGGCGCTGCACAGTTTTGAGTGGAGTAATTTTATCCCTAGTCACTAGATTATTTAATGGAAATCAATTCTACACTAAAATAAACGTCCCATACTTGAACAATTAAAAAGATTTTTGTTGAAAAATATTTTTTCATGAATTTTAATAAATTCGTAATCAGAAAAGCGAGCTGATTAAAGTGAAATAACACTTGTTTGGAAAAAAACCAAACAAGTGTTATTTCGAGTGAACAAAACAAAATCGAACTGTATCACTTTTCACTTCCCGCTTAAAGTATTTTGAGTTCGTTGTTGTCATGCCAAGGTTTGTATAAAAAAAGAAATTCCTTTTTAATCGACTTCAAAGGAGAAGGTTCTCTGTTCCATACTTTTTTTTTTATTCTTTTTTTATGTTTGTTACCTCAGAACTCCGTCATTTATGAACCGATTTGGAAAATTCTTAATGCGTTGGGTTTAGTATAGATACGAAGTCCCATATAAATTTCATCGATATTTGACCTTGGACTTCGAAGATACATTAAAGTCGGTTTTTGGTGACCTAGTCGTGTTTCGGGATGATGTTCGGTGAACCATCGGGGAGACGGGTCTGGACAGCCGCTCAACTGCCGTCTCTCTCTAGATCTATGTGCTCCATCTTAGGCCACATCATCGCTTCACATCAGGCGAGATAGTGGCCAAACATAGATCTATAAAGTGTAAAAAAAGTAGTTTTTTTCTAAAAAGTAATTATTAATATGGCGGTACGAAGTTCGCCGGGTCAGCTAGTATTTTAATATAAATTCTATGTATCTTAATTCCAAGGTATATATTTATAGTCGTAGAATAAGTAAATAACATCTGTAACTTATCTAATGTTGCCTGAAATAAAGATTTTATAAATAAATTTAGGATGGTACTTACGTTGTCAGGCGCTTTATTATTTTTCCTGTAACACATGGCTCCTATGGTAGCAATTAACACTATTATAACAGCTCCGAGCACCGCCACCACTATGATACCAGCATTTGAAGAACCTGTAGGTAATAATTATATTTAATCACTTATAATAATCAGTTTTTTTTTATTATGTCGGCCAACAAGCAGACGGCCCGCCTGATGGTAAGCGTTTACCGTCGCCTATGGACATCTGCAGCACCAGACGCTGTCGCGCGTTGCCGACCCTTAAGGACTCTATTAATTCCCCTTTTAAAGGACTCCATGCTCAAAGGAAATACAGACGAAGGAAGGTCGTTCCACATCTTACAAGTGCGAGGAAGGAAAGTGCGAGTGAAGCGAGTGGTGTGGGAAGTCCAGTTTTGTAAGATGTGGGGGTGAGCTTTTTGACGATGGTGAGATGTGCGGTGGAAAAGTTGGGAAGGTGGAAGCAGGTCAAAAAACTCTTTAGAACATTCCCCATAATAAAGACGGTAGAAAACATAAAACGAACCGATATCGGAGGCTAAATGGCAGTATTATAAATTGTAATTATTTACATAATTGTATCATTATTATAATAAATTATTATTTAGTGGAATTACACTACATCATTGCGTTTCAGTTTTGAGATGAATTTCCGCAACGTCACGCCTGATTCCATTGCATACAATTACAAATCTCTTTATTGTATACCAATTTATTTATTTATACTTTAGCACAAAACAGTTTGTGGAGGAACATGGAGGACTTAATGCTAGATAGCATTTTCTACCAGTCATCCAGGGCCCCAATTCACTATGACAACTTGGCGAAATCACGTCGATTCCTTGCTTCGAAATAACGTCGATTCCTTCATTAATAAACGACATCTCCATGACGCATTCATATCACTATCACTACATAATATAAAACAAAGTCGCATTCTCGGTCCCTATATCCCTATGTATGCTTAAATCTTTAAAACTATATACGCAACGGATTTTGATGCGGTTTTTTTAATAGATACAGTGATTGAAGAGGAAGGTTTATATGTATAATAACCGTGCGAAGCCGGGGCGGGTCGCTAGTATTCATATATAACACGCGTCATAGAGAATACAAATTATCATATGTCGTTTATTAATGAAGGAATCGACGTTTCCTTGAAGCAAGGAATCGCCAAGTTGTCATAGTGACTTAGTGCCCTAGACGTGCAAGAAAAATGATAGTGGGAAAATTAAGTGCGAGATGGGAAATTTAAAAATATTAAGAAAGTTACATAGCTATAAGTAGTATGGAAAAATATATAACTACTTATATTACCACATAATAATTAGGCTATATATAAAAAATAAATCAAAAATATACTACAATTTTAACTGCTTAAATAGGTAGGTACCTATTTAACTTAATATATACCTATAGAAGAAACTTATAAACTTAATAAATGTAAACTAAGAAAAACTTATAGAGAGCGAGTGTGGCTCAGTAGGAGCAAGTGCGACATTCGATCCGTTGCACCCGAGTTCGATCCCGCTGGCCCCGCACCTACCTTAAGTTATGTGCGTATTTTAACACTCTTTAGAAACGGTGAAGGAAAACATCGTAAGGAAACCGGCATGTTCAAGAATAAATCACAAAAATTCAAGGATATGTGACATCCACCAACCCGCACTGGGCCAGCGTGGTGGATTATGGCCCAGACTCTCTATGAGAGAAGGCCCGTGTCCCAGCAGTGGGAATGTGATGGGCTGATGATGAAGAAAAACTTATACCTACATTTAATACACAGAAGGAGATGTAGTAGCTATTGCGAAAGATTTTAAGGCGATCTTTAAAAATGTCCAGCCTGCGAGGATGAACGTTTTAGTGAGTAGTTCTATCTTAATCATCATCAGCCTATTACGTTCCCACTGCTGGGATACGGGCCTTCTCTCATAGAGAGAGTTTAGGCCATATTCCACCACGCTGGCCCAGTGCGGGTTGGTGGATGTCACAGGTCCTTGAATTTTTGTGATTAATTCTTGGACATGCCGGTTTCTTCACGATATTTTCCCTCACCGTTTTTAGAGCGAGTGTTAAATCCGCACATAACTTAAGAATATCAGTGGGGCGGGGCCAGCGGGATTCGAACATGGGTGCGTCGGATCGAAAGTAGCACATGCTCCCACTGGGCCACACTGGCTCTTCTACTTAGATCTTAATATGAACATTAAAATAACTTGGGCTAATTGGAATTTTGAGCAGTCTTTATATTTGGGTAGAAATCGTCGTCGCAAATTTCGATTGTCGAAACCCAACTCAAGAACTTTTGAGTCAGTGTTTTCTTTGAGTTTCCGCCTCCACTTAAACCTATAGCTGATACTCTGTACATTGGAAGCAGCCCCCTACCCATACGTCCCTCGAGCACCAATCGTCTATCTTGTTGAGTTCAAGTATAGCGTCACTGCGACTTATGAGAACGCTCTAGTTACTGTCGATTCAAGCAAGAAATCTCATTCTTTTATGCAAAAATACGATAACTGCAAGTTGAGATATTCTTTATTGTTACACCACCAGAAATTATTACAACAAAAGAATAATTACAAACTTAAAAACTACAGTGTTACAATGGGCGGTCTTATCGCTCAAAGCGATCTCTTTCAGACAACCTTTGGATTGAGAGGACTTAAAGAAACAGTAACAGACGGGGGTGTCAACATAAATAAAGATTTAGTGACATGTACATATTTACAAAGAGTTACTTACATATACATCTATACTAAATATATAATATGATAGCGCAGTAAATCTACATCTTAATCTGAGTTCAACACGATAATGAACGATTGGCGCTCGAGAGACATACTTATGAGTAGGGGGGCACCAATAAATCGGAATAAAAGTCTGAAGTTTTCTTCTCATTGAGTAGGTATATCTTTCCCTGTATACTCAGATGTTCAGAAAAATACCGAATCCGAAAAGGTTAATGGAATCCGCAGAAAGTCGATCTTTTAGATCAGTTGTTATGCTGTCTAGCAGTGGTATATAAACAGTCCTCCGAAAATATTCCTCATCGTTTCCTTGATAATTATCGGCGAAACATCAGATCTAGTAAAATGTAATGACAATAAATTACTTTATATTGCCAAAAATAGTAAATGATCACCTAAGAAGGCTCCACCACAAGTCTCGCTCGTCACCCCATCATGGCGCTTCCCTACTTGACCTTCGCTCCACCGATTCAGGGACTCCTTCGCGAGCTTCTGGCTCAGCGCTTTTCATATACACTCTAGGGGTAAGAGCGAGTTGGACCACGGAAGAGTGAGGTGCGGCAATTCGATTTGGTAGTCATTTACTAAATTTTTGCAGCCATTTACTAAATTTGATCTGCCGATACAATTTTTAGATAGAAGTGATGGTTATGGTGGTCATTTTTTCCCATTATTATCGCGAAGAGTCTCTCGAGGCACAGTACGAGGCGCCTAAATAGGTAGGTACCTGTTTTTTTAGCTACGATTTGTGCATCGATAAAGTTTGGAAAAATTTCTTCAGTTTTTTTTCTTTTATTTCGTTCACTTCGCAGTACGGCCATCGTATGTCCAAAAGCATCTAGTTTTGCCTTTGATTCTAAGTGTGCTTTTAGTAAATAGCGGTTAAGGGGCAAAGTCGCACCTGAAATTTTAACAATAACTAAATAAACATGTGATTGAAAAGTGGGGTACAAATTAAATATATTTTTTTTCGGTGCATATAGAGAAGAATTTTTGGAGCACAACAGTATCAATTTTTTACTATGAAAACCTATGCTTTAAAAACGCTCACATAGGTTATTACATTGGCGTAACAGAACAACATTGTAGGTATGTTAGAAACGCAAGCGAAGAGCGCGCGTAAAAAAGATAATAATTGTGAAGTATGAATGCGCGAGCGAAGCGAGCACGAACTTTTTTCGGATGTTAATGAAGTCCTACACTTCCAAATTCGTAAATTATTATTAAGTTAAGTTAAAAACTGACGCTTTAAATGTGCACAAAGACACGTCTGACAACTAAACCATACAACGGAGGGAAGGTAAGCATGCACAAAACTTTAACGTTAAAACCCTTGCTTTGAAAAACCCACATTGGGTTAAAAGAGTAATGTGGGTTAGATGCGAATTTTTTCACTTTATAACGTGAATAACTAGGTACGAGCTAGAGCTGCTGTAGTTTATAAATGCGCGAGCGAAGCGAGCGCGAATATTTGTATTCGAAATTTACAAGTCAAGGTTTTGTAATTACAAGACATCTTAATGTTGTGCTACCAAAGAAGCTCTATTCCTTTTTATATTTTTTTCATATGAAATATAATCTAGAAAAATAAAAGTCACAAAATTAAGCCACCAACCACCCACCCCAATGCCGACACGGTCGCTCATCTCGACTGAGGGTAGAGCCAGCGCTGCCAGGGCTGAGCTGTTTCCAGAATGGAGCTAAATCTCATTTCAGTGCCTCTGAAGGGAGATTTTGGTCGGGAGCACTCATCAGTCAGATATTTTTTTCGTTTTTGTTAAAAACCAATCCTAAAACGCGCACACGGGCACGCAAAAGCGCACAATGGTTTCTTTTTACGTTGAAAACCCTTGCTTTAATTATATGCACGTCAGCGTATTAGAGTAGATTATTTTTCAGATTTTGATAAACTCATCCACTTGATAACGCGCAAATTATCATTACGGCAAAGTCGGTACCTTAAACGCGACGTGTCTGTATGTCCAACGACAGCATAATGAGGAATAGAGTAGATGCACGAACGAAGCGAGCGAAATTTTTCCAACGCTAAAATCCTATTCTTCATGCACTGCTCTATCACGGCACAGCTCGATCGGCGTTGGCGCCTCTGGTTACTTATTTTACGGGTGGTTATTTACGCAAAATAAATAACATGGTACAATTTTATATCAGGTTTCTGATATAAGTTGTACCATTAATGGTAGGTACAATTAATAATACAATTTATATCTGTAAGCTGATAAAAATATACTATTTTATTAATTATGCGTAAATAACCACCCGCAAATAGTTCACCACGCATAAATTTAGGCATTTCTACTAGTGAACAAGTTAATAATGGTTGAATTTTTATGAAAAACGTACCGTAACGGTACAACCCAACTTACTGAAATGAGGAAGCTGATAGCAACTTTGTTTTATACTACTTAAAACTAGCACTACACTACACTCGAAGTTGATCGAAGTTAAGCGAATACGAGAGTGTAGAAGGGCACTTCGGGTCGTATCGTGCAACCTCGGCTAACTTCCGATCGTTGTCGGTTTTTGCGCCCGAGTCAAAGATTCGAAGTTCGAACTCGAAGCGTCTTACTACACTACTCGGCTCACTTCAGATTGCGATCATCCACCATCTTTTTCTCCATTTTTTTTAATTTCGTTAAGTAAAGAGTACTAACGTAATTATAATACGTGAGAGTGCACATAGCAACGGCAGCTGCCACTGGAACGTTATCCATATTCATGATGCATAGCGTGCGGGCGGTGGGCGACTGAGCTCTTCGCGAAGTTGCACGAGTGTATAGTCACGTACTTCGGACTTCGCTCAACTTCGACCTGTAGTTCGTCGAAGCAACTTCGCGAGTAGTGTAGTGTTAGCTTAAAGATAATAACAATATTAAATTGACTTACCCACTTCGGCTTCGCCATCGATCTTGTTATCCATATTATCTCCTACCCTTTCTTTTTGTGATTTAAGATACAGTAATGTAATACTTTTTTGTCTCGAGTATGTTTCTATCTCTCCATTCAATGTAATATTCCTGTATTCGACGCATTTAACAGAGGTGCCACTGTATGATTCATCAAAACTATCTATTAAAATGTCGTTTGGATTACCCACAGTTACATCTGGTTGATTAGGATACCGCACTCGAGCTAAAAAAAACTTTTTATTTAATGGAACTGAATGCGAGCAATTCGTTCGCCTGATGGTAAGCGTCACGCCTGGCCATAACAATTGCAGAGCCACCCTGAACTTTTAATACCATAAAAAGTACTGCGTTGCACTTTATTGCGCTCATCACCCCGAGACATCAGATATTAAGTCTCATACCCAGTAATTTCGCTGGCTACAATGCCCTTCAAACCGGAACACAGTAATGCTTGTGCACTACTGCTTGGCGGTAGAATAACTGGCAAAGCTGTGGTATGTGTGGACCATGCTCTGACAACACCCAGACGAGAAACAAATAATTGCTCTTTTTTCTTCTGTTCACAAACATTTGTCCCGTCGCGGGACTCGAACCCGCAACCTTAGTGGTATATGATTCATACCAACTGCCCAACCATTTCTTAAAATCACAGACGCTGTCAGTAGATAGGTACTTAGAATAACATCAAATGTTCGATACCATACCTTTACAATTTCCCAGTGGATAACTTTCCCCTTTTAACAACTCCTTAACAATAGGTAATTCTGAAAACACAATATGCTATAAGTATCTACACAGAATACTAAGGGACAGAAGCATCACTCCGCAAAGAAATTTAAACAATTAGCGACTCTTGCTATGACGCAATAAAATTCAATTCAACTCGCGTAGCGCTGCATACCTACCAGTCATATTAACCTACAGAGCGCCTCTCTTTCTATCGCATAGCTCTTATCTTTTCTGACGCGGCACGTGCAACGACGCGCGACCAGCTGTCGGTGTCTAGATCACTTTCAAACATGTCTTGTGTTCGGTTTTTGTCTTTTTTTTATGTATGAATGACGAGACGAGCTGGTCGTTTGCCTGATGGTAAGCAATACGCCAGCCCATAACAATAACAGCACCACCCAGAACTTTCTTTTGCAAAATCCTGCGCGGCGCTGTACTGCGTTCGTACACTGAGACAATTAGCTGTTGAGTCTCATAATGCCCAGTAATTTCGCTGGCTACAATGCCCTTCAAGCCGGAACACAGTAAGTAGTTGTGTATGGAACTGTAGAAATTTTCTGTGCAAAGTCCGCGTCTTAATCCCTGTTCCAACACCGATCGCTAACAAGCGAATATCAGAAAACTAAACTTTAACAAGTAGGTATACATTTTACCAAAACGAAAACCGACTTAATGTATCTTCGAAGTCCAATGTCAAATATCGATGAAATTGATATAGGACCACCTCGTAGCTATACTGAACTGAACGCAATATTTTTTTAAATCGTTCAACAGTTGGCGAAGAAATTGGTGAACATACATAAAAAATATAATATATACAGTGGAACATAGTACCTCCTCCTTGAAGTCGGTAAAAAGCCCCCGACACAAATAACCTATAAAAAAAGCAATCAATTTTTTTAATATTAATATAATGACAGCTTATTATTGCTGCGTATTATGCTATTCATCATTCATCATCAGCCCATTACGTTCCCACTGCTGGGACTCAGGCCTTCCCTCATAGAGAGAGTATGGGCCATAATCAACCACGCTGTCGCTGGCCCAGTGCGGGTTGGTGGATGTCACATGTCTTTGAATTTTTGTGATAAATTCTTGGACATGCCGGTTTCCTCACGATGTTTTCCTTCACCGATTTTAGAGCGAGTGTTAAATCCGCACATAACTTAAGAAAGTCAGTGGTGCGGGGCCAGTGGGATTCGAACTCGGGAGCGTTGGATCGAAAGTCGCACATGCTACCACTGAGCCACACTCGCTCTCATATTATGCTAATTAATCATCATTAATCATTATCAACAGCCTGTTCGAGTCCACTGCTGGACATAGGGCTCTCCTAATGCACGCCACTGAGCCCGATGCTCAGTTCTTCGCATGTAGCATGGACCAAATATTTAGTCCATGCATGTAGTTACTGCCAGCCACTTTACGCAGGTCGTCGCTCCATCTGGCCGGAGGGCGTCCTACACTACGCTTACCTAAACGTGGTCTCCACTCTAGAACTCGTTTACTCCATCTGTTATCGGTTCTTCGACATATGTGACCGGCCGATTGCCACTTCGGCTTACTTATTCGTTGAGCTATGTCGGTTACTTTGGTTCTCGGTCGGATTACCTCATTACGGATTCGATCCTTCGGAGAAACCCCGAGCATAGCTCGTTCCATAGCTCGCTGAGCGACTTTGAGCTTATGAACCAGTCTCACAGTTGCTAATTAATAATAATATAATAATAGCATTTATTAACAATGTTACAAAGAAAAATAAAACGAATTAAACCAACATTAAAAGGGACTATAGATTGACGTTCAGAGTGAATGTGGCTCAGTGGGAACATGTGCGACTTTCGATCCGACGCACCTGAGTTCGAATCCCGCTGGCCTCGCACCACTGACTTTCTTAAGTTATTTGCGGATTTAACACTCGCTCTAAAAAACAGTGAAGGGAAACATCGTGAGGAAACCGGTATGTCCAGGAATCAATCACAAAAATTCACGGAAATGTGACATCCACCCGCACTGAGTCAGATGGTGGATTATGGCCCATACTATCTTTATGAGAGAAGGCCCGTGTCCTAGCAGTGGGAACGTGATGGGCTGATGATGATGATGATAGACTTTAGTTTTAAGTAAAATGCTAATTGCTCGGACTTACTCGACTTCTGGTCTGTTGGCGAGTTGTTTACCAATGTTATAGCTATGTCCTTCTGTGAAGATCCATACGCTCTGCAAGTCAGAGTTAGGTTTCTGTCAGCTACGTCTGGTTTTATCTCGAGCTTTAATTTATTATAGTAAAGTTTCGTAATTTTTCCAGTTGAAAATCCGTCATCATCTAAAAAAACAGATTAGTATGGTTACCAAAAAATATTATATACCTTATTAAATTAATTACATATAAAGTTAGAAAAAAGTTAAAGAAAGAGAGGCGCTTTGTAGGTTAATATGACTGGTAGGTATGCAGCGCTACGCGAGCTGAATTGAATTTTATTGCGTCATAGCAAGAGTCGTTATTTGTTTAAATTTATTTGCGGAGTGATGCTTCTGTCCCTTAGTATTCTGTGGTAATAATATACCATTGAGTAGTAATCATTTTTGGCAAAGACAATTGTAATATATATTTACCCAGCCACTCCAAATCTATAGAATTGCCTTTACAATTTCTAACGCAGGTCATTTCAATTTTTTTGTCCAGTTCATAATTGAATTTAGCATTTTCTTCATACTGTTGTGGAGCTGAAAATCATATAGACATATTAGAGATAGGTACTAGGATTCGAACTCGGGTGCGTCGGATCGAAAGTCGCATATGCTCCTGCTGAGCCACACTCGCTCTAAAAAACTCTTAATTGTCTAATACGTACATCCAAAATTTAAATCTGTATTCTTTATTTCAACGTAGAATACATCGGTACTTGCTTGAAAAGTATATGAAAGAGAACGTGATGAACCTGTAAATAAATAAATATTCTTAATATATCATATGTAATTGTTCTTATCATAATGCCTCTAATATATTTTTTCAGATACTTTCATCACACCCCCGACACTCCATACAAATGAAATGAGTTAATTAGGTACTATTTTACTTCTATTTTAGATTGGTGCCACGCATATCCGCTCGCCTTGGGGTTTTGCTACGTAGGTAGGTATTAAGGCATGCAGTATCGGTACCATTCTCAGTACCGGGAATTTTTAGCCGATACTGACACAGAAACACAAACGAAAGATACTGATACTGACATATATTTTATATATCATCGATGTAAATATTACAATAGTGTACAATAAAGAATATAAGAAGAGAACCGGGAATTCCCGGTACTTTCGATACTTTCGATACTGAAAAATTAAAAGGACCTTGCAATGAAGCAGAAACTGTAAAACAAAGAACTTTGTTCGGATTCAATTTTACTAAATAAGTATAAAATATCACTCACAAATTATGTTTCATTTATCAGAGATCATATTAAGTCAAGTTTACTTGAATAATCATTAAAAAATCAACAAGTTGGTTCAACATTAACTAATTAAGTACTTAATCGAAATTGAATGACATGAATAAAGCAAGTGGTCCTGATGGTTTTCCAGCCATAGTTCTGAGAACTTGCGGGCCTGATTGTCTCCAGTATTGACACGCCTCTTTTGTCTCTCTTTTGAGACTGGTCTGACCCAAAGACTTGTGCCAAAGTTCTGGAAGCTAGCTAACGTGCAACCTGTGCCCAAAAAAGCAGTTGTGTCGACCTTTCAAATTACAGGCCAATCTCAGTCTTGTCCATATTCTGCAAGTACTGGATGTGTACTGAACAACAGGCTCCTTGCGTATGATACTCATATTTGAAGCGAGGCCCAATCTCATGTGATCAATTGGCAATTAATGCCGGGGTTTCTCAGGGGTCAGTTCTTTCTGCGACTCTTTTCCTGGTGTGTCTTTTCTCCGAGTCAATTCTATCTCTCTCCCCCACTCCCACTTTTCGAAATGTATCTGACCGATAACAGACCACCTTGAGCTATTAGGTGTCACCCTGACATCTAACTTAAACTTTGGCAGCTTCATAGAGTCCAAGGCTAAAGTAACAGCAAAAAAGCTGGGTATATTGGCCAAGGTGAGACGGTATTTCACACCGGGACAGCTTCTAACTCTGTATCAAGCACAAGTCCGCTCATGTATGGAGTACTGTTCTCACCTGTGGGACGGCTACGCCAAATACCAGCTTCAAGCCTTGGAGACCATTGAAAGACGAGCCAAAAAGCTCATTGGTGACTTTTTTTTTAATCTAATGTTTTTATTTGGGTCTTTTTTCCACATTGGCAAGTCAGCCCCATCATAACTTAAACAAAATTAAACACAACTTACAAGTTACAGAGGTTCATTGATGCTTAAACATCTCGAATCGGTGCTTAAACATCTCATTGGTGACGATGTGCTGGTTAAGACTAAGCTTCCGAGTCTCGAACATGGGCGCAAAGTTACCAGTTTATCGATCTTTTACCTAATACATTTCGGAGAGTGTGCGACGGAATTGCATGAACTTATTCCGCCATCCCCATTCCATCACCGGACGACCAGACGTACGTTGATATCCCTCCTGCTCGCGCCAAGCGCTTTACTTCGACCTTCATAATGCAAACGGCCAAGGAGTAGAACTCTCTGCCGGTATCTGTATTTCCGGATAGCTATAATTTGACTGTCTTTAAGACAAGACTAAACAGGTTTCTTCTAGGCGCGCGTGCTTCATCTTCGACCGCATCGTCACTTAACAACAGGTGAAATAGCGGTCAAATGCAAGCCTAAACAACATTTAAAACAAACTAGGTACTACATTTAACATTTAAATCAACAAGGTAAAAGATACCTTATCTTTTATTCTTATGACATAATTATAGAATCATCTACTCAGTCTGTCTATTTAAGTTAGAAATCATGCTTTTAACTATGAAATAATAACAACCAAATAAATTATACGCCATACTTTAAAACAAAGCACAAGTGCGTTCCGAATCTGTTTGAAGTGGTGGTTGCAAGATCGGCGTTTTTTTTTGTGTTAAATTCCTTGGATTATAATAGGAAGTAATTGTTAGTTCATAATTCGTTAAAACATTCTTATAATTTAAAATTGAAGGGAAACTAAACGATTCGCGAGTGATTTTAAGACATACATTAATATCAAACTAGAAAAAAATTACAAGAAAATCGTGACATCAAGTATCGAAAGAACCGGGACTAGCTTCGTAGAGAATCTGTACTGGTAATGTTCAAAATCGGGAATTCCCGGTACTTTCGATACCGATAATTACCGGGAGCATGCCCTAGTAGGTATATACTTAAATATTTACATGAATAAAAAATATGTACCAGCAATAATAAATGACTACGTCAACGGATCTACTTCAATTTTTATTTTATTTATATTAATTATATACTTACAGCAGACTTGGGAAAATAAATAAAAAATAATCGCAGATCTTAGCATATTGCTAAAATAATTTTTAGACGTCACACCAGTATTCCCATCACAAGATTTATAATAATGTATTGACTTCTGTAATACTTATTAATCACTAAATTTCTACACAAACATCGAGTCACCGGTTACAGATGAGGAAACTGCAATATTTTCCTTTTAGTTATTTATTTATATAATAAATGATGCATAGTAGGGATAACACAGAAGAATACAGTTAGGCTGGATAGCTTTAGGGAAACTACGGGAATTTTCGTCGCCTATTCCACAAAGCCTAATGACTAAAGTCAGTGCGTCCTACCTGTCATAACCTACGGAGCCCAGACGTGGACACTCACGGTACGACTGATCCACAAATTTAAAGTCGCTCAGCGGGCTATGGAAAGGGCTATGCTTGGAGTTTCTCTGAAGGATCGTATCCGGAACGAAGTAATTCGACAGAGAACTAAAGTCACCGACATAGCTCACAGGATGAGCCAGGTGAAGTGGCAGTGGGCCGGCCATATTAACCGTAGAACCGATAACCTTTGAGATAAACGCGTTCTAGAGTGGAGACCACGAATTGGGAAACGTAGTGTAGGACGCCCTTAGGTTAATTGGAGCGACGATCTTCGCAGGGTGGCTGGTAGCAGCTGGATGAGAGTAGACGAGGATCGTGCTCAATGGCGTGCAGTTGGAGAGGCCTATGTCCACCAGTGGACTGCGACAGGCTCATGATGATGAATAAGGATATTGAATTAAATATAATTCGATTCCACAAGAGGACAATGTTAATACCAAAAATTTACAAAGGGATTCCCTAATATTTGTACCTACCCGGTATGATAACAACTTATCCATTGTATAGTAATAGAATAGCTTTAAAATATAAGCAAACATCAGTAAACTAAAATTTATAAAACCCCTGACATTAAAACCTATAAAATTAAAAAGACGAACTGATTTTGATAAAACATATGTAAAAACCACCGCTAGAAAACCTGCTTTCAATAAAAAAACTTAAGTTAAATTTTAAGATTCAGGTATCGGTCTCCGATTGTTTCTGCCATTTTCTGTTCTGTTTTGTCCTCCGGGTCTATGACCCGGAGTTTATAGTAAATTGTTAAATTAAAATAAATTGTTAAATTGTTTTAGTGTATATTTCTTTCATTTTGGTACAAGGACTCCAACAATTTCAGCGTAGGGGTTCTGTTCTTCGTTTGTTGCCGGTGTGGTCATGGTCGGTCTGGTGACCTGCGCTTCCCTCGACCTCATGTCCTGCATCATTTCCAGGTTAGCATACGTGACTTGGTGAGGTGTAGCCTGCGAAATCATACAGGTACCAAGTTAAATATATTACCCACGGGTTACCACCGCACCGCATCGTCAAAAAGCTCACCCCCACATCTTACAAAACTGGAGTTCCCACACGACACGTTTCACTCGCACTTTTAAGATGCACTTTCCTTCCTCGCACTTTTAAGATGTGGAACGACCTACCTTCGTCGGTATTTCCTTTGAGCTACAACATGGAGTCCTTTAAAAGGGGAATTAATAGAGTCCTTACGGGTCGGCAACGCATCAGCAATGCCTCTGGTGCTGCAGATGTCTATCATAGGCGACGGTAAATATTGTATACTGTAATATTCACTGCATTTACTATTTGTTCCCATTAACAATGTTATAATCGATCTCTTGGTATTAATTGCACAGTAATGAATAACTTTGGCATAATTTTATAGCATCAATAATGTATTTATATTAACTGTAATTATTTCAATAATTTATTATGAATGTTAAACGTGTTATAACGTGTTTAACGTGTGTGTATAATAGGGGATCGGACAGTAATCGAGAAAAATATCTAAATGTAGTTAGAAAGAATGTTCGTCGAACCAGAAAGATCATTCAATCAATATTTTTGTGAAATAATAATGATTTATATTTTTTTAATCAATAAATAAAATCTAATAATTCTGTCATTTTTAATCTGTTCTTCATCTCAAACGAAACAACAATCACAGCGCATCATCATTTGTAGGCAAATGCCGTGAGTCAAGCTTGTGTTTATTATACGTTTTTGCTTTTCATAAAATGTATTGTTGCTAATTTTTTCGTTCCATTATTAAAATATAGTCCCCAAACTTCACAAAACGTATTTAAATCTTTTTGCAAGTTTTATTTCGATGAGCTTGTCATTTTCTACCTACATATAACGTCACAAGTTTTGAGGTGACCCTTTGCGCGGCAATATTTGAAACATAATATTTAAATATAGTTTTAGGTACTTTTAGAGCGTTATTTAATGAAAATAGTATTTTTCATGGCTATATATATTGATTGTAATTAATTTAAAACACTTTCTGAAAAGTTGTCCGATCCCCTATTGGTTTTCCGTTTGTATTACAATAAATTTGAATTTGAGTTTTAAAAATGTTATAAAAAAGAACTAAGTCAAAACTCAATCAAGATACCAACCTGTTTTAGGTAACTAAACAAATTATTTAAAAGAACAAATACCTTGGTGGGGATTTCTGGAATATATTCAAAAAATCCCCACCAGAACTTCGTAGCATGGCCGGTGGGGATTTATGGAAAAAAACCAAGAATCCCCACCAGTGGGGATTTTTGGAATAAACCATGACATTGATGCATTAATTGCATCTAAATAGTCATAGAAATAAATGTTGAATATTTGCTCGTCTGCTTGCAGGCTGAATACTGATGCTAATACATTAACCTGAGACCTGACAAATAAATATTATTAATTCCCTTTTTAAATGACTCCATGTAGCTCAAAGGAAATACCGACGAAGGTGGATCGTTTAAATTGATAAAATGCGTGCAAACTCTCTATTTACTGTCGACTGACAAAAATCCAACCGTCAAACGGCAAATTTTAATGACGTCTAGCGACAGAACCGGTCGGCGACAGCTGGCGTCTGTCGTCGGCTGCTGCCTCGGGCTGTAGGTGTAAGTCGCGCGCAGCCGTTGGCTTCTGTCGCACGTTGTCGTCGGTCGTTGCCTCACCCTGTCGCTAGTCTGTAAGCGCCCTTAGGGTTTCCTAGTTCTATGGTTATTTTTTATTACCTCATTATTATTAAGTGATTGACTATTGTTATGACATTATTAAAATAATTATTAATGAATTAATTGTAATTAATAAATTAATTATTATTTAATGTACTGACTAATAAATCTGCCCGCTTCACCACTTTAATTGCTATACCCTGCCAGTGTCATATGTACCAATTAGTATTGCGGCAAGCATTTGACCGCAGTCTCACCTGATGGAAAGTGACGACGCGGTCGACGATGGATCATGCTTGCCTAGAAGATACCGATTCACTCTGTACTTGAAGACACCTAGATTACAAGAATCGGGAAACGAAGACGCTGGTAAGGTGTTCCATTCCTTAGCTGTTCGCATTATGAAAGTTGAAGCGAAACGCTTTGTTCTGGCAGGAGGAACGTCAACCATAAACGGATGACGGGTTTCCGTACGTCTTGTTGTCCGATGGTACAAACTCTCCGTGATGTATCCTGTGAAATACCGACAGGCTGGCAGCTTTACGTCTATGCTCGAGACTCTGAAGCTTAGCTTCAACCAACGCATACATACATAAACTGGTTCATCTTGTTGGTCCACAGTCGTCCCCCGACTTGAGTCCCGAGGCTCTGGAAGCTTCTTCCGATGCTTCCACACACATATGATAAGAATAAGTATACCGATCACCAATAGGACGCCACCCAGACTTGCTCCTATTAAAGTAGTTGTTATTTTGACACCTGCAAAATAGGGGACGTCAATTAATATACCTCTCCTCTCCTCTCCTCTATTAGTATATACATATATATACATGTATATATGTATATATATATATATATATATATATATATATATATATATATATATATATATATATATATACATATTTTAATCTTTTCATTCGTCCTTCTTATTATCTACTGCACACTATCCTCTTTAAAATGTTGTTTTCCTTACCCTATGGTTGTCTGGAAGAGAACCCTGCTTAGCGATAAGACCGCCTAATATACTTATTAATTATGTATTACCAACTGTAATTCTGTTTTCTTTTTTTAACTATCTCTCCTGATTTGACCAGAACACGTCGGGACACGACGTCGTTCGGTATATCAAGGGGAGGAGCGGTGGATGAACCCAGGAATTTCATACACCACCGTGGTAGCGGGTTCAATTCCAGCGGCGGAACAAATGTTTGTTGCGGGACCATGGTCCTCGTAGTTCCTGGTGCCCTAGATACAGGGAATCCTAGTTAGGGGCCAGGATCTATGTATGTGATCGTTGGGTATTTTTATTTATTTTCATTTATTTTATCAATCCATCCGATCCCTACTAACTTTCAATATCGCTGCTATAAGCGTCGGGACGGTATTCCGAAGACGCAGGTTCGATCCCTGTCCGAGAAAATCCATTTTTTTCCTAATTTTAGTTTTTTTCGTTTCTGAAGAAAAACTACAACCAAATTGTTACCTGAAACTGGGGCAGTAATAGAGTCTGCAATAGTACTGGCCTCGTTTGGTGGTTCTCTTATTATTTTTGTTAAGTCGCTGATTATTCTTTCAGATCCTATACAGCCAGTATTCGTTATATATGTAGATGAGTTACTGCAGAAGAACGTCATATCAAATGTTTCCTCCGTGATGTTGAACTCGAAATTTTTGTAAGAAACTGCATTCGTTTTTGGAGACACCGCTAGAAGTCTATCGGCTGAAAATGAATATGAATTAAAAAAGGATCGTATTTAACTGTACCTCAATTAATTCCCGTTTCACCGCGGAGCGCAGCTAGTAACTATATTTGTGCTTCTAATATACATTATGCAGTTTTTATGGCTACCTACATTTTCCGCTGCAGTTCATCGCGAATCTTTCTCCCTTGGACTTATAAATGATGCGCTCATGTAGATTTGTCGGAGCTGTAACACAAATATAATTATGTATACGTTTGTTAATTAAAAATCTCCAATAAGCGTGCTACTTTCTATCCGACGCACCCGAGTTCGAATCCCGCTGGCCACCACTGACTTTCTTAAGTTATGTGCGGATTTAACACTCGCCTTAAAAACGGTCAAATTATTTATTATTATAATTATTAATAGTAACATCAAAATTCATAATAAAATAAAATATTTACATTGATTACGTAATTGTTGTTAATTAGCAATGTCAGTATTTTGTCATATAATTGATACTAAAAGGAAAACGTATGGAAACCGCATGTCCAAGAATTAGTTACAAAACTTCAAGGATTTATGACATCAACCAACGCTCAGAACTCCGTCATTTATAAACTCATTTAGAAAATCCTTTGCGTTGGGTTCAGTATAGCTTCAACATGGTCCCATATAAATTTCATAGATATTTAACCTTTGACTTTGAAGAGGAGATCGGGCAACTTATCAGAAAGTTTTTAAAATTAACCATAATATATATTAATTTATACATATCGTTTAAACATTGTTTTAGGTACTTTGAGGACTTTATTTAATCAAAATATTATTTTTAAATGGCTATATATATACACAGTGAAATTGAACTCGATATTTTTCGGAAATGTATGTACAGAGTCCATGTTTTAGAATAAATCTATAGTGTTAAATTAAAAAAATTAAAATATTAATAGTTGGCCAAAATATAATTGTCAATTAGCTGAAATGTCAATATATGAATGTGAATGAAATGTAGCGACGCAGGGAGGCTAGTAGGAGCCGTGCCGTGCACCCGCGCCCCGCCGCGTCGCCCCGCGTATCCTGTTTAGTGAAATAGACATTTCAGCTAGGTAATTGTCAATTATTTTTGGTCACATATTTTTAATTTAACGCTTCATATTCAATCTAAAGCTCACTCCGTCTATACTGAGTAAATACATTTCGGAAAATATCGAATTCAATTTCACCCTGTATATAAACTTACATTCTTCCTTAAGGTACATCGCTATTGTAATTTTTTGCTGAAGTAATCTATAATCACATATAATATTTGAATTATTGTCGAACTTGTACAACTTCATTCGCATTTCGACGTATTTGGTTGTGGCATTGTATTCATAAAATGATTTGACCCCACCTGAAACATAATAATATTTAATAACTAATGTTTAGGCGTTATAATACTTTCCCAAATTATTTTTTCATAATCTTATCTTAAAAAGTTGAAAAAAAAACTTTTTTTCTTCTTTTCCAAATTTCCCCCATCGCCTCTATGACATTTGGTCGAGCACCCTATATCTATTTTTTTTTTACGCTTTATAGATCTATGTTTGGCCACTATCTCGCCTGATATGAAGCGATGATGTGGCCTAAGATGGAGCACATAGATCTAGAGAGACACGGCAGTTGAGCGGCTGCTCAGACCCGTCTTCCCGATGGTTCACCGAACATCATCCCGAAACACGACTAGGTCGCTTGACGGCATGGCTTTGTTCGGTGGGTGGTGATATCAACCACGGCCAGAGCCTACCACTCCAAAGCGCGTAAGCGGGTTTCATCACGATGTTTTCCTTCACCGTTTTAGAGCGAGCGTGCAAAATCTGTACTTAACTATAAGTCATTGGTGCAGGGCCGAGTCGGGATTCGAACCCAGGTGCGTCTGATCGAAAGGCGCACGAGTTCCCGCTGAGCCACACTCGCTCTAAATATTTCTAAACATTCAAAAGTTATATATATACATTTTAATTTTGTATGGCGGATATGGTTTTTTGTATAGAGGCTATTTTTTCTTAAAATTTTCAAAAATAGCCCAATGTTTTGAGCATATTTAGTTCAAGCGGTACCCCCATCCGATTTATAGTTTCTGAGATCCACTGAGCAGTTCCATCGAGGAAACCACTTTCTGGTGATTTCGGACTTTTCTGGTCGGCTTCAAAACAACCTCTATGCCAAAGAAAAATTATTAAAAATAGAAGACAAGCAAAAAGATGAACAATTAAACATATACACATTTCTTTTTTCTCAAAAGGCCGTTTGCATGTGTTAAAAAAGAGAAAGCATTATGCGCATGGCACCATCTTTAAACCCTGTTGTCTTTGCTCTATACAAATAATACTATATTAAATCTTTGGCTCTATACAACCATACCAAACCATTGAGGAATGAGACCTCAATGTACTAAACACTCCCCCAAAGGGGAACAATTCTGTCAAATACACTCGAGAGCAATGAATCCGGGTCACTTAAAGAATGTTAAAAATCTCGGAAACTAAAAATGATAGGTTAATGCAATAAATTGTATTTAATAGACAATGTAATACTCCTTAAATTAAAGTAAAAAAAATATGAGTCACCATACATTTTATTAACACAAAATTACATAAAGAAAAAAACTGTTGATCTCTCCTTAAAACAAAAATAGGAAACATGAAATTTTTGAACTTTATTACGATTTTCTTAAATTTTAATACTTCGTATTGCCTCCTCGTGCTTCCATTACTGCGTTTACGCGGTTTGGCATGCTGTACACCAAGTTCCTTATACGATTTTGGGGAATATTCTCCCATTCCTCTGTGAGAGCAATTTTGAGCTCACGAAGCGTGATTGGGGGAGGGTTTCGTTGTTTTACGCATCTGCCTAGCTCGTCCCAAGCATGCTCGATCGGGTTGATATCCGGGCTGCGCGCTGGCCACTCCATACGAGTAATGTTCATCTCTTAAAGGTAGTCATTCACAATCCTACCTGTATGAGGTCGGGCATTGTCATGCATAAATATAGCATCCTCACCTAAATTGACCATAAATGGACCAACGTGATCATTGAGGATTTCTTCCACATATCTTACGCTAGTTAAAGAGCCGTTTTCTATGATCACCAGCTCTGTGCGACTTTCAGAAGAAATTCCGGCCCACACAAGTACAGACCCACCACCGTAGGCTACTTTTTCTTCGATGCATGCTTGCTTGAATCTTTCCCCTGGTCTTCGATACACTCTGTGTCTTCCATCGTGCTTGTAGAGCATAAATTTTGATTCGTCGGAGAACATAACTTTTGACCAATCTTCAATACTCCAATTTACGTGGCTCTGGGCATATCTTAGTCTCGAAATACGATGCCCACGCTCCAGTTTAGGGCCGTTTGCAGGTCTAAGGGGTTTTAAGTTAGATTCAGCAAGCCGACGTCTTACTGTCCATGCACTTGGGTTACTTCCTCCGAGGCGTCGAAACTGATTGGTGAGTTCAGTTCCTGTGAGAAAGCGATTTCGAAGCATGGTGTTCACCAAGTATCGGTCTTCTCGTGCTGTGGTACACCTGGTTCTGCCCGTTCCTGGTCTGCGTAGGTTAGAACCAGTTTCTTCGTAACGTCGGAGAACTCTTTGTACTGTTGACAGCGACACACCGACAGTCCTGGCTGTATCGCGCTGACTCCGGCCGGTTTCCAGCATTGTAAGTATTCTGGTGCATTCTTCAGGCGTAAGCGACATAATTTCAGCTTGAATAATGAATATAGAGCACTATCAACATGGTTTATGTACCCACATAAATGACAGATTACAAACAAAAGCAAAACCAAATGCTGTAATTTCGTAGTTCCATCTTCGAAAGTGGCCCTATTTCAAATTTGATTTTTTTATGATATAACTTTACAATAACTAAGAAGTTTTAATACCTTCATTTAAGGAGTATTACATTGTCTATTAAATACAATTTATTGCATTAACCTAGCATTTTTAGTTTCCGAGATTTTTAGGATTCTTTAAGTGACCCGGATTCATTGCTCTCGAGTGTATATGTCAGTCAGTCAGTCATTGATGGTAGACCAATTTTATTTATACCTACTAAATATACATAAAACAAGCTAAATTAATTTTTTTTAAATTAATAGGAAGAACCGGCGATAGAACGGGGATGGCGGAATAAGTTCTTGTAATTCCATCGCACACTCTCCGAAATGTATCCGGTAAAAGACCGATAGACTGGCAACTTTGCGTCGATGTTCAAGACTCTGAAACTTAGTTTTAACCAGCGCATCGTCACCAATGAGCTTTTTGGCTCTTCTTTAAATGGTCTCCAAGGTTTCGACCTTTTATTTGGCGGAGCCGTCCCACAGGTGAGAACAGTACGCCATACACGACCGGACTTGTGCTAATTTTTTTAGATAATAGCCCCAACAGTATTCTGAGAGTATTATCAGGAAAAATCGAAAATCCATTTGTTGAGCACTGGGTACACCTTACATCTTTCGACTTGGTGCTCGCGTTTTAATTTTCCTCAAAATTTGTTGTAAGGACTAACATAACTTTTAAGAATATTATTAACATTATGAGCAAACGTTCGCAATAAAAGTAATTATTATTATGTATATCGCTCTTTCTCACGGGTTATACACCCGGTTCTTTGGAAGGCTTGCGCGGGGACATGAGTCCAACACGTAGAGACCTCTTAGAGCATTTAGTTTATATATGTAATGGGCAACACTTATCGGGGACTGTCTCTAAGTGCATCATTAAGAAGATGCAATCAAAGACAGCCCCCTATAAGTGTGAGGACTATTATTGGAAATATGAAAATCACTTATGATTGAGCTATTGAGGTGAATTTTTAATAGATCGGTCTATGATATGAGACTTCGACAACTTCTAGTTCCGTTTCATATGACAAAAATTAAGGCACGTGGTGACGCGCCACCCACTAAACGGGTCCCCTTTTAGGGCCGCCATTCATTGGCGACGATACGGGCAACGTTGGTGTGGGTGGCTAAAGGGTGTCGAGAGGTGTGCTGCAGCTGGCGGTATGCCCTTTAACAGTTCCACCCTTGGAGCTTAGTTCTTAGCTCTTGCATCTCCATCCAGGCCAGTTAAGGCAAGCCGGGGGGTCAGGGGTTTCATTTAGCCCCAGGGTCTCGGGATACTCATACCTTTCTCATGATACATCTCCAGAGCAGTCTTGTCCTTATCTTCACGTTCAATATAACACGTGTACTGAATTTCGTCTCCCTCATTGAAATATATTTCAGTTGGTATTTCGCTGCAATTTTGATATACTGAAAAATAAGAATCAATATATATATATATATATATATATAGGTCGTACAATCTAATCGTTCTTCTTAATTTGTCTATTTAAGGTTGTGTTATTTAAGGTTGTCTGGAAGAGATCGCTATAAGCGATAAGACCGCCCATTGTAACACTTTAGCTTTAAGTTGTGTTTTGTAATTAATTCTTGTTGTTGTGTAAAAATAAAGCGTTATATTTTTTCATTTTTTATCATTACACAGTATTTCCAGTCTAGTTAATCTTACTAGACTGTGGTATTACCTAAATTACTATGTCGCATACCGGTCTAGAAAACCACATTAAAATCCGTTCAGCAGTTTCCGAGTCTATAGATAACAAACAGACAACAATTCTAAAAACCGTGGATTCATGTTCGGTACTCTCTTCGATCCCAGTTGGATTTTCAAAAATGTCTTCAATGTACAGAATTGGCTCAGTTCCATTTTTATTAGGGTTCGGTACCCAAAGGGTAAATCGGGACCCTATTACTAAGACTTCGCTGTCTGTCTGTCTCATGAACCGTGATAATTAGACAGTTGAAATTTTCACAGATGATGCCGCTGTTGCCTCTATAACATAAAATACGAAAAAACAGAATAAAATAAATATTTTAGGGGGATACAACAAACGTGATTTTTTTGCCGTTTTTATAGATAATAGTACGAAACCCTTCGTGCACGAGACCGGCTTGCACTTGGCCGGTTATAATAGTACTAGTGGATACCCGGCGTGTGCGCTAAAAACCTGGATGGACCGAATGTGCCTAATGCATTGTTTTAGTGGTGTAAAACCATTATTGCCTTTCAAATGCAACCGGTTTGGGGAACATCGGTTGGATGGTTCAAGTCTATAACAGACATAGGTAGAAACAATTTTTGTGTTTTTTTTTACATATAATTGGTATAGATAGTATCGATAGAATAGAAGATAGATAATTTGTTTTATTTAGCTACACACAATCTATCAAATACACTATAAATATTATATTTATATATAATAGCTGACCCGAAAGACACATTACATTGTCCTTTGGTTGTTGTTCTATGGTCTTGAGTTCATACAAAATTCCATTAAATAAAAGCACTTACAGTTTTTTCCTAATTTCCAAATTTTCCAGGCAACTTTTCCAATAATTAGGAAGAAGGGCAGGATCTAGCAATATCATTTTTTTATCATTTTCAATATCAGAAACTCTTCCAAATTTTCTTTCCATAAAAAAACTAATTTAGACTATTACCAGGCCTAGCGCACTCCGCACTGTAGGTACGAAGCTACAAGTACATAGCCGGACACCGACGGCGGGTCGCGCGTCGTTACACGTGCCGCGTCAGAAGAGATAAGAGCGGCGCGATAGAAAGAGAGGCGCTCTGTAGGTTAATATGACTGGTAGGTATGTAGCGTTACGCGAGCTGATACGTCTGTGATACAGATAGATAGATTTTATTTATGTAAGTACTACTAGCTAGGTGTGTAGGGTTTCCTCACCTTTATCGTTGATTTTTCCCTGAATTTGCATATATCCATTGAATACGGAATCTGAAGATTTAAAAAAATATTAGTAGTAAGTAAGTATAAGTATAGTAGTATAAGTAGTAAGTATTAAATAAATAGGTAAAGTTATTCCAAACTAAAAGTACGCATTCCTCCACTACAATATTCCTTAGGGAAAATCAAGTTCCCAGAACGCTGGATGATACAAATTGTATATGAAGTATATATATATATATAATATATATATATATATATATTTCATATACAATTTGTATCATAATATGTGTATAAGCCCGAAGGGTGCAAATTCTGCACGTCACGGCGAACAATGTTAGTTCTACGAGTTTTGAAATTTCGCAGTTTTTCATTCATGAAAAGTTCTCGTAAAGATTTTTCCGCGAAATGTAAAAACTACAACGTGATAACCATGTAACAGCTGTTTTGTGACAAGGTCAATGACCTTTGCTCTCATATTATGAGAACAGTTAACAGCAGAAGTGCCACCAATAAATAATGTGCCTATTTTTGAGGTGGTATGCATCAAGGAGTTCCACTACCCACCTTCCGTTTCCATCATCAGACCAGCTGGCTGTCACCATAATAATGCATTGTCATCGGACTTTGACAAGTATGCAAAATTTCAAGTCCGTAGGATAAGAGGAAGTGGTTCTGATTCAAGTTGTAAGATTTGACCCAAACATTGTAAGATAAATAAAAGCTCCTAATAATTAACTATTTAGGCAATTAATTACGTCCGCCATAAAAATTGTTACATCTGTTTGTAGTTGTCTTTATTTAGTATGGATGACGTAGGCTTATCATGACGTATGATCGCTATCCGAACGCTGACAGACGGGTGATTGACAATATGCCATCACACATTCAATTAAAAGTCAACAAAATCACAATATCCAGGAGTGCGTTTAGGATAGCCAACTTGGATAAAACTTACATTAGATAAATATCAAATAGCCCGTTTAGAGTGTCCAAGATGTGAAAATTACTGGCTAAAATTTAAACTAAACGAAGGGCATAATTTTTATCCCGAAAATACGAACAGTTCCCCAGGAAAGAGCTACATACCGAATTCTACGTGGACGAAGTACTTACGGGTTGTAATTCCTCATGATTTAATGAACAAATTAACATTTCAAATACATGCAAACACAATTTCCTTGAAGTAATATTTTTTTTTTATTGTCAACTCAGACAAGACAGCTTTAAAATATCAATCTTGTTTTTATATTAATATATTTAATGGACGCATATTGTAACATCAAAAAAGTTTGCATATCAACTCCGGAGGTTGCATGCTTTAACAGAAGTCGGGGGTACAAGCTAGTACGAAATAAAGAATAAGAGTATACAGAGTATACTAATAAATTTATCAGGCCTAGAGAGATATTACATCAAGCGCTGTGTCAAAAATAGTTTTCAAGGCAAAAAACACGGTCAAAGCTGAAGTATGAATGATGTAGTACGGTGAACAGTCAGATGACGAATGGTAGCAAAAACCGTACTCTTTGGTCTGGTTACGCTGTACCTGTCTATTGAATTTAAAATAAAGCTATGACGCCGTTTCATGAGCTCCGTATAAATAATTTTATCCTGCTAAAATTTATACGACTGGCTTGCCTAAATGCACCCCAGATATTCATCATTCAAATTCATGCATCATTCATCCTCTTTATCTTTGCATTAGACGGTATCGGTTATCCGTCAATTATGGCAGTGACTGTGGCAAAACTGACAGCAAAACCTATCATCGTCAACATTTATTTGTGAAAACCTAAGATTTAGTATAGTATTTTTCTTTGGTGAAAACAATACAATAATTTATTTACAATGATACATGTATGTTTACGTGGTGATTATGCAATGATAAGACCGAGTCAACGATAGGCCGTATTCCTAGCTACTGCCAACCGAGGAGAACGTTAAAAAGGTACCTAATCTTTCATAACTTTTCTCTTCCTTTTCGATTGTTGATCCTGTAAAAACTTTCATGATAACTTTCTTAACTTATTAAATGCGTAAGATCCTAAGTGGACTTTTAACTTTTAATTTGTGGCATAGCGCGATAGAAGCGTATGTTTTGTGCCTAGCAGCTACCCAGGAGACGCAATAATAGTTAACACTGATTCAAGTTAGGGTTGTTGCAAATTTTTGCGATAAAAATAATTTTACTTTTGTATGGGGATTTCGAATATGCTATATCCAACGTTTGTACACGTCAAGTTAATCGTATGCTCGGTCAGAATAGCCCAACTTCGGGTCTATATATATATGTACATATTATGATAAACGTTGTATGTATATGTATATATATTTCATATATATATATATATATATAGTCGACCAACGGTGCGTGGCGACACAGCCTACCCCGACATTCTCCCTGGGGCTAAATGAGATCCCTGGCTTGCCTTAACTGGCCGTCCGGGTTAATAGTATATTTTATAGGCTGTGTCGCCACGCACCGTTGCGTTGGTCGACTCGCCACAAATTCGCCTTTATTTTGATTATTATGTACCTTACCTAATTAGGTATTAATAAAATGAAATTCTTACTTGCACTAGATGGTGTACATGCGTTATCACAATCGCAGTCACAGCCGAATATAAAAAAACACACTACAAATATGTACAAATTATAAGACATTTTACTGAATTTAATTGCTGTAAGTATTTGTTTGTATGCTTAGCACTACATAACGAATGATTTTACGAGTTGTTTGTTATAGTTAGTACTTACATTATTCATTAACAGGAAAAAAAACATTTTAATACGAGGTCACAATAGTGAGTCAAAGAGTCGAGGAGCGAGCAACGTTGTTCATCCCACCATATTGACATCGTTTAAAGAAAAAAGAAAATTGTAGAGTGATGTTTATGTGTACTTACTGGTAAATATCTTTTGATTTTATCTTTACGGACCTTTGGGGGCGTCCATAAATTACGTGAGGTGTTTATGGGGGGGAGGGGGTCGAATCAAATCTCATCTAATCTTACGTTGAAGGGAGGGGGGGTCTCGGCAAATATCACGCAATTTTTTTTCAGATTGGAACAAAAAAAAATAATACTATTTTGGTCCATTTAACCCAGATTGTACATACTTAAGATTTAATCTTAAGCGTAATCGTTTATTACATTATAATTAAACTCTCAGCAATACTGATTACTAGTCTTAACTAGTCGTAAATAAAAGCACAAAGCAATTTTTTTTTCTTTTTACAATAACAATCCAACGCGTTTACGTAAGAAATTAACCCACATTTTGAAAAATCTCACGTGAGATTGGGGGTTGGGGGAGGGGGTTGAATAAAATCTCACGACATCTCACCAGGGGAAGAGGGAGGGACAGAAAATTTAAAAAACACCTCACGTAATTTATGGACGCCCCCTTTATTACACATTAAGTACCTAACTACCATGCATACACAAACTTCATATTTTATTCATTTCATTTCATATCATTTAATGCATTATGCTATTTTATTATGACATAAGTGTTTATGGTCAAACAAATATCACGGAATTTTATGCGGCCGGCTCTTCTCCTATTACAATAAAATTTAACCGTCAAAACTTCTGCACAAACTTTGTTTTAAGCTTGTACCTACACAACGATAATAACTGTTTGATTAGGTATCTACTTTTTACTTTTTAGAATCTACCGTACCATTATCTGTAAAAACGGCAAAATAATCGCGTTCGTTGTATGGGAGCCCCCTTAAATATTTATTTAATTCTGTTTTTTATTTTTTATGTTATAGCGGCAACAGACATACATCATCTGTGAAAATTTCAACTGTCGTTAGACAGTAAACCGTGATAGTTATATCACGGTTCATGAGATGATGCCTGGTGACAGACGGACAGACAGACAGACAGGCAGACAGATGGACGGACAGCGGAGTCTTAGTAAGGTCCTGTTTTACCCTTTCGGTACGAAACCCTATTAAACCTATTGTTATGCTGATTACTGTAAAATTTACTTGTTTTTCATGTACCTATATTTAAGGTTTTTTAACAATAAAGTGTTTATCTATCTATCTATCTAAAAATGCAGTTTGAATGCGGTTTTTGTGCAAAATGCTTGACAGCCGTTCCACCGCCCGCACTGGCCAGTTTTTGACTCGCCGATAGCAGGACTAACCGATGACTAACCGACAGCACGGTTTACCACAAAACGTGTCACATAATGATATGATAGTTGCCATTACCTTAGTTTTTATGCTGATTCGGAACCTTTTTCTGACATCGCGCAACGTTTCATTGTTCTATAATTATATTATGTATTTATTGCGTGTTAGATAGTGTTAGGTATTATATATATTTTATTTTTTTCCTGTTATTTGTAATGTATAGTATGCCTAGTGTTAAAGTTTAATGTTATGTTGGGTGTGTGTCATGAATAACTGTCTTTTCGCTCTTTCTTTCCATTACCTTTCTATTTCAATAGTTTTTTTATGGAACTGAGTGATGAGACGAGCATGTCGTTCGCCTGATGGTGAGCGCCATGCCTGTCCACAACAATGGCAGTGTCACCCAGAACTTTTAATACCATAAAAAGCGCTGCGTAGCACTGAATTGCGCTCATCACCCCGAGGCATCAGATATAATCTCATATGCCCAGTAATTTCGCTGGCTACAATGCCCTTCAAACCGGAACACATTAAAGCTTCCACACTACTGCTTGGCGGCAAAATAACTGGCAAAGCTGTGGTACTTACCCAGACGGCCTCCCGCATACGAAAGAACTGCTACAAGTAGTTATTTTTAATCTATATTATTTTGGGGGCTTTTGACCACAAGTAGTTATGTTGTTAACCTTAACCGTAGGATAGTAGGATAGGATTGTATAGAACACTAGCGGCCCGCCCCGGCTTCGCACGGTTATTTAACAAAACTTTCAAAATTAGAAATTATAATACACACACATCTCCCCTCCCGTACGGCCCGTACCCCAGTGACGCCTACACTGCATAAGGTGCTGCCTAGCTAGCCGAGCAGGGTGAGCGGCTACCATGCAACTTTTTTCTAATACTTAAATTTTTAAGAATAATTGAGGTATTGTTTTACACCTTGGGTTATATTATTGGAGTTTTAGTAAGGATCTCTAATTTTTTTGAAAATATAATTTAGCCTATGTCACCCGAAGCTACACTAGCTTCTCAACAGTGAAAGAATTTTTCAAATCGGTTCAGTAGTTTCGGAGCCTATTCAATGCAAACAAACAAACAAATCTTTCCTGTTTATAATATCATATTATATATTAGTTTAGATAATACAGGCCCCGACCGGGGCTTCGCTGTATGCGCTTTCTGGCGTCCCCGGTTACGCAACACACCGTGCCGGGCGCGAGCCGTGCCCCGTTCGAGATGAATCAATGGGCGCACTGTTGCCAGGGCTCCCGATTGAACGGGATTCTCCCGATTTTAAGAGAAATCTCCCGATCTCCCGATTTTCTACTCTAACCTCCCGTTTTTTCTTTTGCAAGATTTTTGGGGACGTAGATTCCAAAATTTAAAAGATTGATGAATGTTAGAAGTTCAATAAGGAAAATATATGGTTTAAGATACTTTATTTCTCAAAAGAATAAATTCACTTACATGAGAAAACATAATGTTAAACAATTTAATATATAAATATGTATAAATATTTCATTATATTTGTTTTTCATAATATGATATTTAAGAAGTTTTTTTAACTAAATAATGACCTTATTTATTTGATCTTGATGATTAAGTAAATCAGGTAAATAAGGTAATTACTTTATAAATATACACAGTAATGTTATAAACTGTGTTATAAGCTGTGTAATGGTATAAACTGTGTAATGTTATCAAATTTGTAGTGAATATTGTAGTAGCTTTCATTTCTCGTGTCCTAGTCCTAGTTAGAACACCCTGTATGGCATTATGAGCTTATCTGTATAAAAGGAAAGTGACAGTAAACCGGAAACAGGAAAAAGGTCAACTAATGACAGATAAATAGAAAAAAAAACTCTGTACTATGTGAACTTAAGGTAAATTTCTAAACGAACGAATATTCTAACTTACAAAAATTTAACTTAATTTAAAAATTTAATGAGCCTCCGTCTGGGCGTAGTTTCACCTGAAACACAAACAATAAGCACTTAAATTTAACAAATTTACAAAATTTTACAGAAAAGTTTTTGTGTTTTTTGTAGTTGGGTGTTGTTGGCCTTAGTTATGGGGCTGCCATATTCGGACCAGCACTCTCCCAACTTACTCATCACAAGTATTTTTTTATGAAACTGAGTGATGAGACGAGGTGGTTCGCCCGATGGTAAGCGCCACGCCTGCCCATAACACTTGCAGTGCCATCCAGGACTTTTAATACCATAAAAAATTCTGCGTAGCACTGCACTGCGTCTCTCGTAGAGGCCGTCTGGGTGGGTACCACCGCTTTGCTAGTTATTCTGCCGCCAAGCAGTAGTGCGCAAGCATTACTGTGTATCGGTTTGAAGAGCATTGTAGCCAGCAAAATAACTGATGCACATATGAGACTTAATATCTGATGTCCGTGGTGATGAGCGCAATGCAGTGCTACGCAGTATTTTTTATTGTATTAAAAGTTCTGGGTAGCACTGCAATTGTTTTGGGCAAGCGTGGCGCTTACCATCAGACGAAAGAGTAACTCGTCTCATTAGGTACGATCAGTTCCATAAAATAATACTGGAAAAAAAAACTAAATGTAAAGTAATTCATTTAAATCAAAAGCCTTAAGTAACTTTTTTAACCTATTTGATCCCACTGCTGGGCAAAAGTCTCCCCCATCTCCCTCCAAGTATCCCTCAACATCGCGATCTCAGGCCAGCCACTTCGTAAAGCGTCCAAATCGTCCCGCCAACGCTTCAACGCAAGTAACATCTAAATAATTTTAAAGCTATATCAGCTAATTAATTAATCATATATATAAAATTCTCGTGTCACAATGTTAGTTACCTTACTCCTCCGAAACGGCTTTACTGATTTTTACCAAAGTTTATATGCATATTCAGTAGGTCTGAGAATCGGCTACTATCGATTTGTCATACCCCTAAGTGATAAGGGTTGTTCACCCTTAACATTTTTTTTAAATTTATATGGCAAAACAACGTTTGCCGAGTCAGCTAGTTACTACATAAAAACTTACGTGGTTCAAACCTGGCCACACCAGGTCGGAAGATCCTCCACGCATAAGGCGTGTCCTCTGGAAAAGAACGATGAAAGGGATTTGAAACATTTCTAAGTGACAATCTCAATATAACGTGCCCCATCTCTGGATGTTATTAACCGACTTCAAAATAGGAGAAGGTTCTCTGTTCAATTGCATTTATTTTTTTTATGTTTGTTACCTCAGATCTTCGTCATTTATGAACCGATTTGGAAAATTTGCGTTGGGTTCAGTATAGCTACGAAGTGGTCCCATATAAATTTCATCGATATTTGACCTTGGACTTCGAAGATACATTTGGTTTTTGTTTTTTTCTAAAAATGAATTATTATTGATCGCGTTAAAATGTTGTCTTTTGCAATAGCTACTAGGTAAATCTCATTCTGTGTATTAAATGTAAGTAGGTGGGTATTTATTGGTTTATATTTATTTATTCTATATATAAAATATATAATTATATATAAATAACTTTATATGGGAAAACTAATTTCTGGCGTTTCGCCGGCCGCTGTCGCGGCACACCCATAACACTCCTCTTTTTGCGTCGGGGGTTAAAAAAAAGCATTATAGGTAATTATAATTAGGTACCATCAATATCTTCCCTTGGCAAAAAAAAAACAATGCTCGGTTTGCCGCCAAAAGCGGGAGTCCGCTGGACGCCTGCAAAGTTGGAAATGAAATGATATTTATTTGTAGGAAACACGGTCATAATAAAGTTTACAAAAGTTTTAGAGTTCTGCGTGTCTCACCATTTCTGGCATACAAATTGTCATAATATCACATTATTTAAATTAATTTAAATAATGTATATAATTAGTACAGAAAATGTTAAAGATTATAAAAAAATACAAAATCATTAAACATCAAATTAATTAAACTACTACTACTAATTAGTGCAGATTTTGCACGCTCGCGAACGGTGAAGGAAAACATCGTGATGAAACCCGCTTACGCGCTTTGGAGTGGTAGGCTCTGGCCGTGGTTGTAATACCACCCACCGAACAAAGCCATGCCGTCAAGCGACCTAGTCGTGTTTCGGGATGATGTTCGGTGAACCATCGGGGAGACGGGTCTGAGCAGCCGCTCAACTGCCGTCTCTCTCTAGATCTATGTGCTCCATCTTAGGCCACATCATCGCTTCACATCAGGCGAGATAGTGGCCAAACATAGATCTATTAGGCGTAAAAAAAAAAGTTGTAAAAACTCGAGTCCCGGAGTCTATAATTTATATACTCAGCTAAATTTTACAGGGCTTGGTAGTCTACCCATATTTCCCTCAAGCGCCAATGGCATATCGTGTTAAGCTCAAATTAAGGTATAACGTGGTATAACTTCACTGCGATTAATGAGATACGGATACACTATATAATAAAATTATTTTCAATAGATTTTTGTGGTATTTCTATAAATGTTTTGATTTTGTGCTATTTCTAGTTCTCAGAAGTATCGACTAGCTGCGCCCCGCGGTTTAACCCGCGGTTTCCCGGGATAAAAAGTAGCCTATGTGCTATTCCAAGCCCTAAAGTACCTACATACCAAATTTCATCAAAATCGCTTGAGTAGTTTTTGCGTGAAACAGTAACAAACATACATCCATACATTCTTACAAACTTTCGCGTTTATAATATTAGTGGGATTTAGGTAAGAAATCGAATTAATTATGGCCCATACTCTATGAGAGAAGGCCCAGCGTGTCCCAGCAGTGGGAATGTGATGGGCTGATGATGATCGTTTTCAAAATACACTCAAAGTCTGGACTAAAAATTCGTATTTCAATACGAATTTTTAGCTCTATATATACTTTCAAACGTTTTAATTTTTTTTCATCCTTTTTTTTGATAGTGGTTATACATAGACCTATTAAGCGTAATAGAAAAAATAGATAAATTCTATCGTACCTGAAGACGATGGTTGGGAAATATCGTATGGGGCATCATAGTACGATCCGTGATGGTCTCATAGTGTTGATAGATGGCACTGCTGTGGGCTGCTTTATATAACACTGCTGGCTCGCTCGTCGTGTCTGGCGGCGACGGCTTCTTATTGCAGAATCTGCGCACTGCAGAAAAAAACTACTTAAATCATCAATACCACAGAATACTAAGCATCACTCCGCAAAGAAATTTAAACAAATAGTGACTCTTGGTATAACGCAGTGAAATTCTTTCTATCGCATAGCTCTTATCTCTTCTGACGCGGCACGTGTAACGACGCGCGACCCGCCGTCGGTGTCCTATGTACTTGTAGCTTCGTACCTACATTGCCGAGTGCGCTAGACCTGTCAATACTTACCTATATCCTATATGTAACTGCTTGAACGAATAATAAAAGGCGGACGGCATTTCGCTTAGCAACAACTGAAGCATAGCAATGGTGGTGGCGTTATGTTTGAGTGGACGAAGGGCCGACGTCAAGCCGATCTATCCCCTTACTATCCCGTTACTGCTTTCGTTCCACTCCTATCCAGATCACGTCCTTTTCCTATACCATTACCGACCCCTCCTAACCCGAAACCGTCCCCCTTCCCCCTCGTATCCCGTTACGTCTAAAATATCTTCAATGTAGGTACAGTAGCCGCCTCGTTATAGTTTTATTATAAGCATAGATAGTACTACATACTTCCACAGCTTAATGTCATATGGCATTTTGCTGTGGGGGTCTGCCGCGGATATAGAAGCAATTTTTATTTTACAAAAGCGGGCGGTTCGCGCTATTTATGAGTTAGGTCCTCGCGAATCATTAAGAGAAGTCTTTAAACATATTAATGTATTAACTTTACCTTCTCTGTATATTTATGAAAATATAATGTATGTTCGTAAAAATCTGCACAAATTCAAGGTGAATAGTGACCACCACAACATAAACACTAGAAATAAGGATAGAATTGCAGTACCTAGGTTTAGACTGAGTAAATCGAATAAGTCCTTCATGGGCAATTGTGTACGTTTTTACAATAAAATTCCAAAATGTATAACGGAGCTCACAGAAAGTAGATTCAAATTGAGTGTGAAAAATATTCTAATGAAAAAAGCATACTATGCAGTTAGTAATTACATAGAAGACAAAGATGCATGGAACATTCCGCTTCTGCCAAGTAGCCAACTGGTACATAAGAAAAATAATATTGTCAAAAACAAACATAAAACATTGTAACAAAAGTTCTAAAAAATATGCCCCTCAGTTTCTTGCCGTAACTTCTGAGTAAGTAGTGGTTCTTTTTCCGATACGGTGACGGATAGTCATTGTAATAATTGACGTTCCTAAGTGCGTCTGTGACGACATAATTGAATAAAGAACCTTTGATTGATTGATTGATTGATTGATCGTGAAATTATTACGTTCTTGAGATTCTTTCATTAAAAAAATCATGAAGTGTCATCACGCTAAACCGTAAAAAAAACACATACGAATATGAAAAATCTAAACCATACGAATGAGACTTTTTGGCGGGAATTAAAAAGTGATACAGTTCGATTCTGTTTTATTTTCCAAACAAGTGTTATTTCGAGTGATCATGTGTAATATCGGTGGAATATTAACCATTATGACGTGTTCGTAAACGTGCACGAGTGTAGGCAAATGAAAAAAAAATAGAGAAAAAATCATTGCTTTTTGTGTTGTCCCAAAAAGTCGATGGAAAGCTTGAATAAAGTTCCACCACTTTATTGAAGCACTAGGAGAGGGCTCGGCTTGTTGCTGATGACCCTCATTCTCAACAAAACTAGGGATATAAATACTATCAAATAAAAATTACGTAAGACAAGGCGGTATGGTCCTGAGACTAGCCTGCCCGAACGGGCAAATTAAAAAAAATATAATACAAAACTTATTATTTCGATATGAATCCACGCGGACGAAACCGCTAGGGCGATTATTACTTTTTCTTACGCGTGACCTCCATGAACCAGAACGCCTGCCCGTGACTGATAACGAATTTGATAACGATGTAGGTATAAACCTATTCCAATCGGCAACTTCCCCGTCATACTTTGCCGGCTTGGGACGGTCAAAACTTCGTTAATTAATATTATCACTAATATGTAATGTAGGTAATGAATGCTATTAATAAAAACATCGATTGTTATTTACCTTATTATTTAGCGTAGGTATTATTAAGTTGGAGTCGCGATAATTATTATAATTAAGGACAAGCTTTTAATTAACTTGCAATGTTTGTTTATTTAGTTCAAATCTTGCAAGTTGAATCCGAACCAAAGAGCAAATTAAGTAGGTAGGTAATGAGGAGATCCGAACCACTTCCTCTTATCCAACGGAGTTGAAATTTTGCATACATGTCAAAGTCCGATGACAATGCAATATTATGGTGACAGATGATATGATGTTTTTTTTTAATACTTAATAGATCTATGTTTGACCACTATCTCGCCTGATGTGAAGCGACGATGTGGCCTAAGATGGAGCACATAGATCTAGAAAGAGACGTCAGTTGAGCGGCTGCTGAAACCCGTCTCCCCGATGGTTCACCGAACATCATCCCGAAACACGACTAGGTCGCTTGACGGCATGGCTTTGTGCGGTGGGTGGTATTACAACCACGGACAGAGCCTACCAAACTTCAAATGATGGAGACGGAAGGTCGGCAATGGAATTTCTTGACGGATAATCGTAAACTACTAGTGTTTGGGCTCATTTTAATCTGCTCGCGGTTGCGATTACGAATTCGTTAAAAGCTATTCTTGAAAAATATATATTTTAACAAAAATCTAGTTATTACAGAAACTCGTAATTTTTTATATTTTATTTGGGGGTCTATCCGTTACAAAATATGAGTACAAGTAGCTAACAAAGAGCCAATTACAAGTCTCCACAGATAGTAATAAACTAAGTTAAAAAAGAAAACGTACAAAATAGTGTCTTACTCTTAATAGTAAATTTCTGAGTAATTAACATGCATAGCCACTACGATTCGTAGGCTGTGGTATACTTTATGAACATTATTGCATTTGCTGACGCTATACTACTAGTAAACAGATCTATACTGGATATTTCAGACTTCATGATGCTGTTAAAAGCTATAGATGATCGAGGAATAACCGTTAAATCGCCGCCATGCCTACCTAACCTAAGTACATAATGGTATGCAATATGCTACTGTCATGCAAACGTCGTCGTAAGAAAGTTTTATCAGTTTTTCTGCCGCCAAGCAGTAGTACACAATCATGATTCTGTTCCAGTTTGAAGGGCATTGTAGCCAGCGAAATTACTGGGCAAATGAGAATTAAAATATCTGATATCTCGGGGTGATGAGCGCAATGCAGAGCTACGCAGTGCTTATTATAGTATTAAATGTTCTGGGTGGCACTGCAATTGTCATGGGCAGGCCTGGCGCTTACCATCAGGTGAATCGGCATGCTCGTCTCATCACTCAGCAACATAAATAAAAAAAAACAAACTCATCTAAGATTCTAAGAAATCTTTTACTTACAATAGCCACATGGTGTATGGTAGCTAAGAGAAGTCGCACTTACATGTATTTTGAAAGATTTTCAAAATGTTAACCGCCTGGCGTCTCTGGATTCCTCTCGACGATGAAGGCGACGGCGACCTCATTGTCTTTTACGCTGCTTCACTGTGATTTCAAATATTCAAAAAATTTTAATAAGATTTTTCCTTTGTTCACGTTTTTACACAAGTCTTCTATTTCGCTTCTGTAGAAGTACATGTTCGATCGGGCTATATATAGGCGGGAAGTGGGAACACTGCGCAAGCGACTAGTTCCACAACTTACGTCATAACGGCCGGAGAGGGAAAATTTATTTATTTAATCTTTATTTCAGGCACCATTAGATAAGTTACAGATGTAATTCACTTATTCTACGGCCCATATAAATATATACCTACCTTAGAACTAACATACATACGATTGAAAAGGGTAGACTAACTGCTAACCGGGAAACTGAATAACCACAGAATACTATAGGACAAAAGCATCACTCCGCAAAGAAGTTTAAACAAATAGCGACTCTTGCTATGACGCAATAAAATTCAATTCAGCTCGCGTAGCTGCATACCTACCAGTCATATTAACCTACAGAGCGCCTCTCTTTCTATCGCATAGCTCTTATCTCTTCTGACCCGGCACGTGTAACGACGCGCGACCCGCCGTCGGTGTCCGGCTATGTACTTGTAGCTTTGTACCTACAGTGCGGAGTGCGCTAGGCCTGGAATAACTGAACTAGGTTTGCCCAACTAACAGGCGCGGCGCGCGGCGTGGTAGAAAAAGTGGTATGAAAAAGAATCGGTCGTCGGGAATACGAATCACTGCACGTATGTGGCGGCATGCGGCATGTGGCATGCTTTTATTTAATCTGTGCAAGAAAAAATCTGCTGCCACAGGCATCTTCGTTTGCTAACACACTCGTTATCGTCACTGCTCTCGGGGTCATTTGCTGCCCCCAGCGGACCGTTCAACCTTTATATCTTCGTCTGATGAACCAACCAATACTACGAAGCTGATGAGGAACAAAGTTAACAACATCTCGAATCTGTGAACAACATGTAAACAAATGAATTCTCATAACTAAAAATGTACTTTGTGGAACAAACATTGACGGTCTTCTGTACGTAGTCTGTGGTCTACTGTACTCTATTCCCAGATGCCAGTTGCCAATATGAAAAAAAAAACCATTATTGACAGTTGACCATTGACATACGAATTAACAAACCAACATGGCGTCACTTTACGTTTCACTTCACATCACAACTCGGGTAGAGTACAATGATACAATACAATACAATACAATAATAAGTAAAAAATAATTACAAACTAATATTTATTTTCGTAATTGAGTAGAAAAATACATCACTATAATATTCGAACAGTACGTAAATTGAAACGTATTTAACTATTTACGGTATGTATCATTGAGGTGTGTCATTCCTCAATGGTATGTATGCTTCGAGTCATTGAGGAGTGTAAGACCTCAATGCTTCGAGTACTTTATCTGAGTATGTATGTTATACATCGCGTCAAACTCAATGGCGGCTGACAGACGCACCACGTGACCTGCGCAGTAACAAAATCGCATACAAAATTGTATCTGCGCAGATCACGTGATTCGCCAGTCAGCCGCCATCAAGTTTGACGCGAGCTGTACCTATCAAATTGGTATAGTCTGTGGCGGGAACCGTAGAAATGTTTACAAATTTTCAGAAAATAAAATAATATTTTGGAAATTCTTTCGTTGCGTGTTATAACTTTAACATAAATATTAAACACTTTAAGTGGACTCACATATCTGAAAATAAAATATGAACTTAGCTTAAGAATGTCTAAACGAACACGAAGAAAAGACATGAAAAGTTTACAAAGTGAAGTTAAACAATATTTATGCGATTTTTGTAATTATATCACAACTGGAAGAAAAAACATAATAAGGCATCTAAGAGGACATAACATTGAAAACCTTCATGTTTGCAATATGTGCGGCTACCGAAGTTCCCAGCGCAATTCATTTAAAAGACATTTGAGAATACACTCTATAATTAAACCATATGCATGCGATATGTGCAACTATAGATCTGTTCGGCAAGAAGCTTTAAAAATACATAAAAGAACACATACAGGAGAGAAACCATATTCTTGTAATATATGTGATTTCAAATGTAAGCAAGCGAGCCATCTTATTTCTCATAAATATATGCACTCAGGGTATAAACCACATTTATGCAGTCTCTGTGATTTAAAATTTAGTACACGAATATCTCTTGTGAATCACATGAGAACACACACTGGAGAGAAGCCATATGAATGTGATATGTGCGCATTCAAAACTGCTAAGAAGTATAGTCTGACATTACATTTAAGACTGCATACCGGCGAAAAAACATATATTTGCGAGATATGCGAGTATAGAAGCTCTCGAAAACAAGACTTAATAAAACATTTAAGAATCCACACCGGGGAGAAACCATTTACATGCCCCGAATGCAGTTTCTCGAGTTCATGGTACAATGCTATAAGATATCATATGAAAACACACACAGGGGAAAAGAAGCATGTATGCAATTTTTGTGACAAGTCATTTATTATGTCTGGCAACTTAAAAGCTCATGAACGTATCCACACCGGGGAAAATCCATACTCTTGCGATTTATGCCATTTTAAATGTAAACAACTTAGCAACCTTAATAGGCATAAGTTAATACACACAGAAGTAGAAATAGCAAAACCGTTTACATGCAATATGTGCGAATATAGAGCTGCTAAATTTAGCTATTTGAATGATCATATAAAAATACACACTGGAGAGAGACCATATGCGTGTGATGTGTGCGACAAGTCATTTAGCAGACCGACACATTTAGCGAGCCACAAGAAAACTCACTAAGACTATAAAATAAATGATTGATTTAACTCTATAGTGTAGTGGTTGGGCTGGTTGGCCCAAATCTCATACACCACCAAGGTTGCGGGTTCGATTCCCACGACGGGACAAATGTTGGTGCACAGAAAAAAAAGTCGCTAGCATTTGTTTCGTGTCTGGGTGTAGTGGGATGGTCCTCGTAGTTCCTGGTTCTCAAGATACAGGGAATCTTAGTTAGGGGCCAGGATCTATGGATGTGATCGTTGGGCATGTTTAGTATTACTTATTAATTTTATTATTATATGTTGCTGTCTTATTAAAGTCACCATAACATATTATTATATAACCGACTTCAAAAAGAAGTAGGTTCTCTATTCGATTGTATTTTTTTATGTTTGTTACCTCTGAACTCTGCATTCATGAACTCATTTGGAAAATTTTTGCGTTGGGTTCAGTATAGCTACGAAGTGGTCCCATATAAATTTCATCGATATTTTTACCTTGGACTTCGAAGATACATTGAAGTCGGTTTTTTGTTTATTGATATTTTTGGTAAGAGGCCTACTATGTTTCATTAAATAATGTATGATCTATTTTACATAAATATAATCATTTTAATAAGTAATTGAAGTTTCACTTAAGGAGTGTGTACCTACTTGTTCAAAAATAAACTTGGATATGTACTGAACTAGAAAGAAAGAAAATATATGTATATGACAATCACACAATTGTGACAGCCTCTGTGGTGTAGTGGTTGGGCAGGTTGGCTCAAATCTCATATATCACTGAGGTTGCGGGTTCGATGCCCGCGACGGGACAAATGTTTGTGCTCATTAGTTTTACCGTCAAGCTAGTGAGTTTTTTTTCTTATTTGTTCGACCGACGAACTTATTTTAATCGAGAAACAAAACACACACTAGTTTCGTTAAATATGGTTCGCTTCATTCGTCGGAGCACATAAACATGACATTATTTTTCTTCTGGCGCATCGCCGGCCAGTCGCTGCCGCGGCACGCTCGCTTCGCTCGCTCGGCTCACGCGTAGTGCACCGTTAACCTAACAATTGTTTTTGCGTTGGGTTCAGTATAGCTACAATGTGGTCCCATATAAATTTCATCAATATTCGTCGTGTATAGCCGACCTTAGCCGACAAAGGGTTCAAAATCAATGGCAATCAAAATGTATAACATGTTTTGATATTGCAAGCTGGCCTATAATTCTACATGGAGATGAAATAAACAACAATTTTTAACAATAATTTATTTGCTTAAAATTAAAAAGAAATGTACACTATATGAATTCACTATGGATTACTTAGCTAATGAAGTTTTTACTAAGATAGTGCACAAGACTAAGAAAATCTGTTTTATGGGTAATTTTCATTAAGAAAGCAGGTTTTCTAGCGGTGGTTATTAGATGTTTTATTGTGTCGGGGGCTTTTTAATTTTTTTAATAATATTAACTGATCAACGCGGCGTTTTAGTCACACAATGTCAAAAGTGCATAATGACAAACGGTCGCAAATTGACAAAAGAGCAAAATGTCCAAAGAGTATTACGTCCAAGGCGTATAATAACCAGAAATCAAAATGTCCAAAGAGCGAAACGTCCATGCAGAAAATGTCCAAAATTTGAACGCAAGCGAAATGAACATAAATGTAGTTTATTTTGGTGAGACAACATACTAAAAAGAAAAAAACATGATCTTGTATGCTGCAGACAAATGATGAAAACGGAGATTAGATTAGATTAGATAACTTTTTATTGTTTCACCACAAGAATACATAATAATAAAAATAACAAACTTAAAAACTGAAGTGTTACAATGGGCGGTCTTATCGCTCAAAGCGATCTCTTCCAGAAAATCTTTGGATTGAGAGGACTTAAAGAAACTGTGAAAGAGATTAGTCAATTTACAATACTATTTTGACAATTTGCGATCGTTTGTCATTATGCGCTTTTGACAATGTGCGACTAAACACGCGGCAACGTAACTAAATTTCTTTTCGACACTTGATTTGTGCCGAGCGAAAACACCATTTGGCACCGCATAGTAATCATTTAAATTTAAACTGTTGTCTCTTTATACTCTTTATATATTTATTTTTAACCGACTTCAAAAAGAGGTTCTCAATTCGACTGTATTTTTTTGTATGTTTGTTACGCGATTACTCCGTTATTTATAAACTGATTTGGAAAATTCTTTGCGTTGGGTTCAGTATAGCTTCAAGGTGATCCCATATAAATTTCATCGATATTCGACCTTGAACATCGAAGATACATCAGAATTAAAGTCGGTTTTTTATGTAAAAAAAAATCTTTTTGTCTTTCTGTTTTGTTTATTTTGTTAGTTGTATGATTTTGTGGTCGTTTGTTTGTTCTTTCTTTCTTTTTCTGTCTTGTGCACTGTCCTTTAGTAAGTATCTTTTCATCGGTCGATTTCTCCGAAGACGACGTCCAGTGTGCCGATAATGGCGACGATGTCAGCTAGCATCGAGTTGCGGCCGATTTTCTCCAACGCGGCGAGGTGAGCGAAGCCGGGCGCCTTTATCTTGCATCTGGAATAGGGAATATGAATGTATTTTAATTAATGCATGAATCCATTCATTATTAAATACTATTAATGACACAAAATGTTTTAAAATTTTACGGTATCATTCATCATTTAATTGTAAATTTGAATCAATTTAAATCAACATAAACGCGCCATTTGCGCGTGACGTCACAAAGTGGGGACCTAGGATCTCCTCATTGGCCCATCTATGCTACATGTGTGTGTATGTCAATAATTTACCAATAGGGCGAGCTCTACGTCAATAATTGGACCAATAAGCAGCGAGATGCGTGACGTCAAAACGTGGTTGCACGTACTCAAGCGTTTTGCGATTACGTTCCGTTTCTCCAAAAATAAGAAATGAAATAAATTTATGTGTCTGAAACATGGGTTAAAAGAAAGACAAAGATGTTGTGATTTGTTCGGTATAGGTTCCATCATGTTCTACCTTTCAGTGTACAAATGTTTATGATAATGAATTTAATGAATGTCATTATTTATTAGTTATTGTCAGTACCTTATTAATAATGTCAAAATAAAATAAAAGATACAGTTATGTCATCATAAAATAAAATAAAATAAAAGATACAGTTATGTTATGTCATATTATTAATAATACATTTAATATACCTTCACTTTACATTTAAAGAAATCATCAAGAGAGTAGAAGAAGTGCAGTAACCAGCTATGTAGTTTTATTTACGCAAAAGAAACATTGGAGTAAAAAAAAAAACGCAATTAATAATAATAATTAAACCACTAAATGATAAATACTATATTACAAAACTATATATATATATATATATATATATATATATATACATATATATTTATAATTGAATTTGCATTTATTTCAAAAAACCACCGTCCTTCCAAATTATGTTAGTCCTTTCTGTTCAAAGGTTGTCTGGAAGAGATAGCTTTGAGCGATAAGACCGCCTATTGTTATGCTGATTACTGTGAAATTTACTTGTTTTTCATGTACCTATATTTAAGGTTTTTTAACAATAAAGTGTTTATCTATCTATCTAAATGTTTACAGGAGTAATCTATCGTAAAAAGTTATTTCCAGATTTTTCAACAACACGTGCATATTCCCTATTGAATTATGTTCAGTTGGTACGTTTTTCATACAAAAATCAAACATTAATTTGTTTACTGATTAGTACAAATGCCTAAATTTATGCGTGACTCGCTCTTTAACTATTTTTTTAATGTAACTGAATGACGAGACGAGCTGGTCGTTTGCCTGATGGTAAGCAATACGCCAGCCCATAACAATAACAGCACCACCCAGAACTTTGTTTTTCTAAATCCTGCGCGGCGCTGCACTGCGCTCGTCACAGCTGGTGAGTCTCATAATGCCCAGTAATAACGCTGGCTACAATGCCCGTCAAACCGGAATACAGTAGCTTGCGCACTACTGCTTGGCGGTTGAATAACTGGCAAAGCGGTGGTACCCACCCAGACGGCCTCTCGCATACGAGAAACCTACCACCAGTTTCTGAGTTTTATTATGTGCACCAAATAAATAATTTAAGCAAAAACTACTAAACGGATTTTGATGAAATTTTGTAAGCAGGTGCATACTAGAATAGGACATGGAATACGTTATATGAGCGATTGTGGCTCAATGGGAGTGCGTGCGACTTTCGATCCGACGCACCCGAGTTCGAATCCCGCTGGCCCCGCATCACTGACTTTCTTAAGTTATGTGCGGATTTAACACTCGCTCTAAAAACGGTGAAGGAAAACATCGTGATGAAACCGACATGTCCAAGAATTAATCACAAAAATTCAAGGACATGTGACATCCACCCGCACTGGGGCAGCGTGGCGGATTATGGCCCATACTCTCTCTACGAGGGAAGGCCCGAGTCCCAGCAGTGGGAACGTGATGGGCTGATGATGATGATGATACGTTATATCTTAGAAAACCACAGGAGAGACCACATCGGGAATCTAGTATAGAATCTTCACCTGTAAGGTTTGGAGCCCCCGTCTGAGACCAGGTAAAGACCAAACTCCCCTTTAGGCGCCTCCACCGCGGTGTAGGTGGCGCCAGGCGGCACTTGGTACCCCTGCGTGAACAGCTTGAAGTGGTGGATCAGGGCTTCCATGGAGGTCTAGAAAAAAAAAACGCTTTATAACAAACAAACCGACTTCAATTCTGATGTATTTGCGAAGTTTAATCAGGCCTAGCGCACTCCGCACTGTAGGTAGGAAGCTACAAGTATATAGCTGGACACCGACGGCGGGTCGCGCGTCGTTACACGTGTCGCGTCAGAAGAGATAAGAGCGGCGCGATAGAAAGAGACGCGCTCTGTAGGTTAATATGACTGGTAGGTATGCAGTGATACGATTGAATTTTATTGCATCATAGCAAGAGTCGCTATTTGTTTAAATTTCTTTGCGGAGTGATGCTTCTGTCCCTTAGTATTCTGTGGCTTTTTTTACGCTTAATAGATCTATGTTTGGCCACTATCTCGCCTGATGTGAAGCGATGATGTGGCCTAAGATGGAGCACATAGATCTAGAGAGAGACGGCAGTTGAGCGGCTGCTCAGACCCGTCTCCCCGATGGTTCACCGAACATCATCCCGAAACACGACTAGGTCGCTTGACGGCATGGCTTTGTTCGGTGAGTGGTATTACAACCACGGCCAGAGCCTACCACTCCAAAGCGCGTAAGCGGGTTTCATCACGATGTTTTCCTTCACCGTTTTAGAGCGAGCGTGCAAAATCTGTACTTAACTATAAGTCATTGGTGCAGGGCCGAGTCGGGATTCGAACCCAGGTGCGTCTGATCGAAAAGCGCATGAGTTCCCGCTGTGCCACACTCGCTCTCGGTTCACTACAACTTTAAATCCACGGTGAAGCAAATGTTACTTGAGAAAGCCTATTACTCTACCCAGGACTTAATTAATTACATTTATTAATGACAAGGAGGCATGGAAAAATATTGATGTGCTCCATCTTAGGCCACATCATCGCTTCACATCAGGCGAGATAGTACACAAACATAGATCTCCATCATCATCAGCCCATCACGTTCCCACTGCTGGGACTCGGGCCTTCTCTCATAGAGCGAGAATGGGCCATAATCCACCACGTTGGCCCAGTGCGGGTTGGTGGATGTCACATGTCCTTGAATTTTTGTGATTAATTCTTGGACATGCCGGTTTCCTCACGATGTTTTCCTTCACAGTTTTCAGAACGAGTGTTAAATCTGCACATAACTTAAGAAAGTCAGTGGTGCGAGGCCAGCGGGATTCGAACTTGGGTACGTCGGATCGAAAGTCGCACATTCTCCCACTGAGCCACACTCGCTCTTGACACAGATCTATTAAGAGAAAAAAAAAAACAATTTTATAAGTATCTGAATGTGTTCATCGTATAATCCAACTTATGTACAAGCGTACGTTTGATTTGCTGACGGTAGTATTAATTGAAAAACCTTGACATTTTATTTTATATTGTACACTTTTCTGTTACTGATACTATGACTATAGGACATCTCACTCGCATTTCTTGTTTTACATTCTGTTAATTCTAATTTATACGTAATTGTGCTGAAAAAAGACATCCCCACAGAGTTTCTTGGTGCTATCTTCTCTAGCGGGCGTATTTCCTGTGCACTGGTAGAGTCAGTTTTCGCATTTCTTTTCAGCACTCAGACTTCAATTTGAGTATAGGATAGAAATGCGTCAAAGTCAAAGTCAAATATCATTTATTAAATAGGCACAAAAGTGCACTTTCAAAGGTCATAAACACATGATACAAATAAAAAATGTAAAAAATTGTAACTTATGTTAACATGACTTTGAAAAAAAGGTAAGTATGTTTACCCATTTCTTTCCTATACTCAAATTGAAGTCTCAATCAAGTCAATTTCATCAGGGTAAACATACTTACCTTTTTTTCAAAGTCATGTTAACATAAGTTACAATTTTTAACATTTTTTTATTTGTATCATTTGTTTATGACCTTTAAAAGTGCACTTTTGTGCTTATTTAATAAATGATATTTGACTTTGACTATTGTACTCAAATGAACATTGATTTTGACATATTGACATGATATATTTTGACTTTTTTATTATAATTGTTATTACTATTAGTAGCCAAAAAAAACCTTATTTAATGCTTTTAATGTTTTGTTGAACTATACATTTTATTGTTAGGTACCTGACGTTCAAAAGTGTACGGATGTACCAAATTGAAACAAATTATTTGAATTGAATTGAATATGTCACCTTCATTTCCTCCCTGGAGGGGGGCGTGAGTTTGGCGTCATCGGTCTTGACCTCCCCGGGGGGCATCTTGTTGAGGCACTGGTCGATGATGCGGAGAGACTGACGCATCTCCTCAATGCGGCAGAGGTACCTGCAAATGTGTGGATTTTTGTGACGAAACGAGCTCCCTACTAATATAAACTTTACTGGTGGTAGGTTGCTCGTATGCGAGAGGCCGTTTGGGTGGGTACAATACGCGCCACAAAAGATGAGACTTGACAAACCACGTGGTTTGACTTGCGCAGTAGACGATTTATAGGTCTCTTTAGCGGTATGAGGTCTGAGGAGGGAAAGGATCCGGGGTCATCAGGGCGGCGGAAAGAGCGCGGGAGGGGCGGTACCGGGACTGCACATGCGTGTCTGTTGCCTTCCGTCCTCCTCACCCCGTGCACGCACCGCTTGACTCCGCGGTACAATCGAGTGCAACTTGTTTATAATTTTCTACTTTGTTTTAGTTTTTTTTTTTTATATATATGACTAGGTAGTCAAACAAGCAGACGGCCGGCCTGGATGGTAAGCGGTTACCGTCGCCTATGGACACCTGCAACACTCGGGGCATTACTGGTGCGTTGCCTACCTTTATGGACCCTTTTCACCCTTCTTTTTAGTTGTGTTGTATATGAGTGTAACTTTGTGAAATGTTTATTATGCCTCGAGGTGAAACATTAAGAAGACAAAGTAGGAAGATGGTTTATCATATATTGACAGTGACAGTGACTAGGACAATCTGCCCTTTTTATCTTAAATTTTATTATTTAGTAATAAATCTTAAATAGGTTAAAAAAAAATACAGTATTGCTATACACCTACCTAATTCCGATTGTCGTCGAAAATCCCTGAATATAAATACAAATTATGGATAGCTATTTCGTACACGACAGTACCTGCGCAGGCTCCCCACTACTGACACTTGTCAAGTCTCATCTTTCGTGGCGCGTATTGTACCACCGTTTTGCCAGTTATTCAGCCGCCAAACAGTACCCCGACTCATCACCCCGAGACAATTAGATGTTGAGTCTCATAATGCCCAGTAATTTCGCTGGCTACAATGTCCTTCAAACCGGAACACAGTAATGCTTGCGCACTACTGCTTGGCGGCAGAATAACTGGCAACAATATATTATTCTAACAACACCCTACATAATATTCAGCAGAATTACACTAGATATTTTCATGGCATTTCAGATATATATATGTTACGGCTAAAAGCCGAAGTGCGGCTACACCTAGTTTTAGCCGACTACACCTAGTTTTAGCCGGCTACACCTAGTTTTAGCCGGCTACAACTAGGTGAAGCCGGCCACATGCGGTTAAACTTAGATCTATCCAACTTATCTTCGATTAGAACTAGGTTTAGCCTTCATCATAACGGCTAGAACTAGGTGCAGCCGCACGCCAATCAAACGTATAAGGGACAGCCCTCGGTAGGTTAGGGTGAGGCGGGGGTGGCCCTTGGGCCACCCCAACGCCGCGAACATGTATATAAGATATAATATAATGTAGATTATCATCTATCACTTCGATAGATTATAATCTACCGAAAAATAAAGCGACGGTTCACAATCTTTCGACAGTTTACAATCTCGCATATTGGATAGATCTAAGTTTAACCGCATGTGGCCGGCTGCACCTAGTTGTAGCCGGCTAAAACTAGGTGTAGCCGCACTTCGGCTTTTAGCCGTAACATATATACTGACCTATCGTAGCAGTCCCCGTTGGTTCCGATCGGAACATCGAACTCCATATGTTCGTACGCGTCGTACGGCTGAGTCTTGCGGAGGTCCCATTTAATGCCCGACCCGCGCAGCATCACGCCACTGGAATAACGAAAAACACACAAATAATATTTATAAATTCATTTATTTAGGCCTATCCTCTCTAGCTATTTGCACAGAATACTAAGGGACAGAAGCATCACTCCGAAAAGAAATTTAAACGAATAGCGACTCTTGCTATGACGCAATAAAGTTCAATTCAGCTCGCGTAGCGCTGCATACCTACCAGTCATATTAACCTACAGAGCGCCTCTCTTTCTATCGCGCCGCTCTTATCTCTTCTGACGCGGCACGTGTAACGACGCGCGACCCGCCGTCGGTGTCCGGCTATGTACTTGTAGCTTCGTACCTACAGTGCGGAGTGCGCTAGACCTGCTACTTGCCTATCTCTCTCTAGCGACTTGTCTATCTCTCTCTCTAGCTACTTGCCTAAATTTCTCTCTATCGACCCACCTGATCCCGTAGTTAAGGTATCTCTATATCTACGTACCTATCTATCTTTCTAGCGACTTGCCTATCTATCTCTCTAGCGACTTGCCTATCTTTCTCTCTAGCTACTTGCCTATCTCTCTCTAGCGACCCACCTGAATCCGTAGTTAAGCGCGTCCTGCGCGGTGACCACCACCAACAGGTAAGAACTTCTGCCACTTCGTCGAACCGCTCTCTCTCTCTCTCTCTCTAGTTACCTACCTGAATCCGAAGTAAAGGTCTCTCTATAACTACCTTCCTTTCTCTCTAGCTACATACCTATTTCTCTCACTAACTACTTGCCTATCTCCCTCTCTAGCTACTTGCCTTATTTCTCGATCTAGCGACTTGCCTATCTCTAGCTATCGTCTAGCTATTTGCCTAACTCTCTTTCTAGTGACGTGCTTATCTCTCCCTAGCGACTTGCCTACCTCTATCTAGCGACTTGCCTATCTCTCTCTAGCGACCCACCTGAATCCGTAGTTGAGCGCGTCCTGCGCGGTGACAACTCCGATGTCCTTGGTGCGCTGCACCCAGATCCTGTTGGTGGTGAGAACGTCTTCCACTTCGTCGAGCCGCTCGGCGAACTTGCTCGCGAACTCGTAGATGTCATCCATCAGGCCTAAAGGCATGTCCTGTATGGAAAAAGGATATTTTTTGTTCAATCATTTTGAAATTATAAATTGGACTAATACAGTTATTAATTACATAGAAGACAAAAATGCATGGAACATTCCGCTTCTGCCAAGTAGCCAACTGGCACAAAAGAAACATAATATTGTCAAAAACAAACATATCAGCCGCTCAACTGCAGTCTCTCTCTAGATCTATGTGCTCCATCTTAGGCCACATCATCGCTTCACATCAGGCGAGATAGTACACAAACATAGATCTATTAAGTGTACAAAAAAAATAAAAAAAAATAATATTGTAACAAAAAATGCCCCTCAGTTTCTTGCCGTATCTTTTTTTTATGATTAAATGGGCTCACGTTTGACAACAACTCACCTGATGGTAAGCGTAGTTGCGGTCTAAGGTGGAGCACGTTTGCCCATGAGGTGCCTGTTTTCACTGTTGTTTTAAAGAGACCCAGGTTGTAATTGGAAGGAAATAAGTATTCTGGTAGAGATTTCCACTCCTTAGCAGTACGTATAATGAAAGACTCAGCGAAGCGCTTTATGCGGACTGGTGGTGATCTTCTGAGTAGTGGTTCTTTTTCTGATACGGTGGTAGAGTCATGGTAATAATTGACGTTCATAAGTGCGTCTGTGACGACAAAACTGAATAAAAATCTATTTTAATTACCATATTTAGCAAATTTTGTAATAACTGCTATATATTTGTTTGACTAAATGCAATGATGATTGTAAAAATACTACATAAAAAATATAATTAGTTTTCAGGCCGTTTTAATTATTAGAATAATAAATAAAACAATTAATAAAGAACGTTTGAACTTTGTTTGGACCATACAACTACAATATATTTACATTTTATTGCATATCAAAAACATAATTGCATGAAAAAATATATGCCTTAACTAGGGTAAAACAATTGGTGGTCTTATCGCATAAAGCAATCTCTTACAGACAACCTATGGGCCTTCTCTCATAGAGAGAGAATGGGCGATAATCCACCACGCTGGCCCAGTGCGGGTTGGTGAATGTCACATGTCCTTGACTTTTTGTAACTAATTCTTGGACATGCCGGTTTCCTCACGATGTTTTCCTTCACCGTTTTAGAGCGAGTGTTAAATCCGCACATAGCTTAAGAAAGTCAGCGGTGCGGGGCCAGCGGGATTCAAACTCGGGTGCGTCGGATCGAAAGTCGCACGAGCTCCCACTGAGCCACACTCGCTCTCTTAACTCGTCCAAGGTCATCGTCGTCATCTATGAAATTTATATGGGACCACCTCGTAGCTATACTGAACCCGACGCGTAAAGAATTTTCCAAATCGGTTTATGAATGACGGAGTTCTGAGGTAACAAACATTAAACAAAAAAAAACATACAATCGAACAGAGAACCTCTTCCTTCTTTGAAGTCGGTTAAAAACTGCAAAGCATAGCAAAAAGACATTCACAACTGGCAGGCCCCGACGAGATTCGAACTCGTGATCTCCTGTTTACTAGACAGGCGCTTTAACCAACTAAGCCACGGCGCCGCATATCAAACTCTGCGAAATTACCCGCCAGATAGTTTGTCACAATATTCTTGTCATATTTTCGCCAATCACGTGTTTATTTACTACTAACTGCGCCTCGCGGTTTCTCCCGCGGTTTCCCGAGATAAAAAGTAGTATTAATGTCTATTTCCATTACACAACATAAAGAATTTTCTTAAAAAAAAACAATACCTAATTAACAAATGCTACTATAGCGCACTCCACGCTGTAGGTACGAAGCTACAAGTACATAGCCGGACACCGACGGCGGGTCGCGCGTCGTTACACGTGTCGCGTCAGAAGAGATAAGAGCGGCGCGATAGAAATAGAGGCGCTCTGTAGGTTAATATGACTGGTAGGTATGCAGCGCTACGCGAGCTGAATTGAATTTTATTGCGTCATAGCAAGAGTCGCTATTTGTTTAATCTCTGCGGAGTGATGCTTCTGTCCCTTAGTATTCTGTCCTACAACTTAGACGAATCTTTTAATAAATTAATGACAATTAAATAGCTATTTTAAATCAATATACTAATAAAATTAATTCTTTTTATGACTATAAAATACCAATGTTTATTTAATGGATCGGTCCGCTCGCTCCTATTACTCCTATTGCCATACCCTGTCAGGGTCATATATGTTAACTTACCTTATCATAAGACCTCTTCAAATGTACATACATATATGATTGCAATAAACTTTTGAGTATTGAACCTCCATACTAAATTTCATCAAGATCCGTTCAGTAGCTTTGCGTCCATTCATCCTCACAAAATTTCACATTTATTATATTTGTAGGGCTAAATGAATTTCGATGCAGTTTTACATCATAATTTAGAGAATAAAATAATAATAATTAACAATATAGCCTCTGTGGTGCAGTAATTGGGCAGGTTGGCTCAAATCTAATACACCACTGAGGTTGTGGGTTCGACTCCCGTGACGGGACAAATGTTTGTGCAAAGAAAAACAAGCGCAAGCTTTTGTTTCGTGTTTGGGTGTTGTGGGACCATGGTCCTCGTAGTTGTTGGTTCCCTAGATACAGGGAATTTTAGTTAAGAGGCCAGGTTCAATATATGTGATCGTTAGACGTATTATTTATTTATTTATTATAATTATTTATTTATAATAATTCATTTATTAACCGACTTCAAAAAGGAGAAGGTTCTTTTCGGTTGTATTTTTTGTTTTATTTTTTAATGTTTGTTACCTCAGAACTCCGTCATTCATGAACCGATTTGGAAAATTCTTTTTGCGTTGGGTTCAGTATAGCTACGAAGTGGTCCCATATACATTTCATCGATATTTGACCTTGGACTTCGAAGATACATTGAAGTCGGTTTTTAATTTATCTTAGTGACGTGACGAACAGCACGTTCACCTGATGGTAAGCGTCACGCCTGCCCATAACAGTTGCAGCCCCAACCACAATGTTATACAAAATCCTAGCTATACTGAACCCAACGCAAAAATAATTTTCTAAATCGGTTCATAAATGACGGAGTTCTTAGGTAACAAACACAAAAAAACGAATCGAACAGAGAACCTTCTCCTTTCGAAATCGGTTAAAAAGAAACGACGGCGATGTAATGTCGAAACTTATATTAAGAAAGTTTGTTTTTTCAGTTGTTGTAGCGGACATATTTCTTCTTTCTAAGTCTACAACTCACCAGCGTCTTTTTTTCTTCTTTCTAAGTCTACAAATCACCAGCGTCTTTCTTTCTTCTTTCTAAGTCTACAACTCACAAACGTTTTTCTTTCTTCTTCCTAAGTTTACAACTCACCAGCCTCTTTTTCTTTCTTCTTTCTAAATCTACAACTCACCAGCACCTTTCGTTCTTCTCCTTTCTAAGTCAACAACTCATCAGCGTCTCTTTCTTTTTACTCCTTTCTAAGTCTACAGGTCACAAACGTTTTTGTATCATCTTTCTAAGTCTACGACTCACCAGCGACACCCCCCCTGGTCGTATATAGGCGGCGTGCATCCTGGCTCCAGACACTCTCTCGTAGAACTCCATCATCTTCTCTCTCTCTTCGAAGAGCCAGAAGAAGGGAGTGAGAGCGCCTACGTCAAGGGCGTGAGTGCCGATAGCCATGATGTGGTTCAAAATGCGTGTGATTTCGGCGAACAACGCTGGAAAGATTATACAAAAGTGCGTTAATCCCGTGTAAAAAATATTGTAATGAAAAAAGCATACAAGTAGTTTTATTTAATGAAGTACCTAGAAGATACATAAGAGTTCTTTATTCAGTTTTGGCATCACAGACGCATTTATGAACGTCAATTATTACAATGACTCTACCACCGTATTGGAAAAAGAACCACTACTCAGAAGATACGGCAAGAAACTGAGACTGTTTTTAGAACTTTTGTTTCAATATTTTATGTTTCTTTTTGACAATATTATGTTTCTTATGTACAACTTGGTTAATTGGCAGAAGCGGAATATATGTATATAGTAAAGCGTTTTATTTTTGTGTATTGAATAAATGTCTGTCTATGGGTGAGTAGGGTCGTATCCTACTGGCTGCGCCAAATCGCAATTTTACAGACAGTTCAATTATCGTGCATCATTTGTAAATCTTTGCTATAATAAAATTGTAATTTCGAATGTTTATTACATATGGGCTCGAAAACTGCTGAACGTATTTTAATTCCGTTTTATATAAGGTTTGGATAAGTCCCAACTTAGATAATAGGGTATGTCACATTAAAAGCGAATGGGTGACTACGAAGATACAGCTTGACCTCTTCGTAGTACGCGCTTTCGTATACCGGGAAGGTCTTGCTGAAATGATCTTGGAGAAAAGACGACTATGGGCTTCCTCGTCGAAAAAGCTAGTTTAACTATAAGGTATTTGACAAAACAAACCAATCAACCCATACATAACCTCGACGTGAAGTCGCCAGCTTATCGGTATTCTACAGAATATACTAAGGAGTGTGTTCAAGAACTGCACAATCTGATCCCCCATCACCATTCTACCATCGGACAACCAGACGATCGGCACAATGTAACCCTTACATGGTGGACGTTCCGCCTATTCGTACTAAACGTTTCGAATCATCCTTTTTGGTGCGAACGTCGAAGAAGTGGAACGCCTTGCCGTCGTCTGTTTCCACATAAATACAATCTGGGTGCGTTCAAATCAAGAGTGAACAAGTACTTACTGGGTAAGTGTGCCCTAGAAGATAGATTACCTAGAAGATACCTTTTCACTCTCGATTTGAAGACTGCGGTCTTACTTACTGCGGATATACTTGGCTCTAATCGGGATATCGATGTTGAGCAGTTTCTCCACAGCCAGACTGTAGCATTGCTCGTTGCACATCATTGACACATAGTCCAGACGGTCCATGTACGGCAGGGCTTGGGTGTATGTTTTGTACTCTATCAGTTTCTCAGTGCCACGGTGCAGTAGACCGATGTGAGGGTCGGCTGCCCGGACTGTCTGTAAGAGAAAATTGGAGTTGATATACTTGTGGTAGGTCTCTCTTATGCGGGAGGCCGTCTGGGTAGGTACCACTTTGTTACTCTGCCGCAAAGCAGTAGTGCGCAAGCATTTGAATCCGGTTTGAAGAGCATTGCAGGCAGCGAAATTACTGGGCATATGAGATTCCCGACCCCTAAAAATCGGGACGTCCCGCGCATATCGGGACATCTGGCAACACTAGATAATGCTCATATGCCCGGTAATTTTTCCTGCTACAATGCCCTTCAAACCGAAACACAGTAATGCTTGCGCACTACTGCTTAACTTTTCACACTGCTTTCGTGAATTATATTTATTTCATTTTTTTATTTTGGCATTATGAAACTCAACAGCTAATTGTCTCAGGGTGACGAGCGCAGCGCCGCGCAGGATTTTGCAAAACAAAGTTCTGGGTGGTGCTTTTATTGTTATGGGCTGGCGTATTGCTTACCATCAGGCAAACGACCAGCTCGTCTCGTCATTCAGTTACATCAAATAAAATTTAATTTCATGGTACTACAATAGGGAATATGCATGTGTAGTCGAAATATCTGGAAATTACTTTTTACGATAAATTACTCCTGTAAACATTTAGTAGTGATATAATTATTATTATTAATTAGTTTATTTGTATTTCAATGTTTATTTTTCATATTTTTGGAGAAACGGAACGTAATCGCAAAACGTTTGAGTACGTGCAACCCTAAGATTTAGTATAGTATTAGATTTACCGAAAAAAGTTGTACTTCCAAAACAGAATGCATCCTTTTCTACTTATCACAAAAGTTACTTGAAATAAAAGAGATCACTATAGTTGCTCAATACCCAAAAAATACCCAATTGTCTCCACTTTGTCTATATTTACTTACTTGTCAAATGATTATACATATATTGTACATTAGCGATGTCCTATTTTCATACCGATAAAACGTTTCGACCTCCGGTCTTATAAGAAAATGTTCAAATTTTTTTTGTAAGACCGGAGGTGAAAAGTTCTCGTGTAAAGTTTTGAAGGAAGGGACTTGTTACGATGAACTGATTGTATGCTTGGAAGTAGTGTATGCTTTATTAACACTTTACACTATCTCGTTTTTTCGTTTGTGGTATTTTCGTTCGCGCTAGATAAAGCATACTTTAGCTATTTCACACCAGCCGACCTACATTCCGGTCCACGATCAAGAGTTTGTTTAGTTGATCGGGTGTTTAGTTCGTGGTTTCCTTTTGATTTCTCGTCCGACGCGTGCATGATACAAACGCATTGTATCATGCACGCGTCGGACGAAAAATATAATGTGATACACCCAGTAGGTATCACATAGAGGTGCATCAGGCAAGACGCGTCCACACCGACTACAACTGTGCACCGCGCAAGTTCGAGCGGTTCTGGATGGGCCGGTGTGGACCCGGCTATTGACTTTTAGACTGCTGGAACGGAATAAATTAATAAAGCACACTCTTTCAAAATACGTTGAATTTATTTATTTACTGTATACGCTAGTGGCGACATCTAACATCTAACCAATAAGAACGCTAAATATGCTTTTAAGATTGCATGACATACAATACAATAAAGAATAATTTAATTATTATTTATGATTATTTTAATTATTAATTACAGCGAGCACTACTATCAGTATTAACTAGGTTCACAGATCTCCGCTTCACAGGTATTTTCTGCAAACAAAAGAATATACTTATAAAAAAGAATATACAAAAGAATACACTAAATAAATGTTCAAATAATTTCTTACAATTGATTGAATTTTATTTATTATGTCAAGCAACCCAGCTTAACATACTGAAATTGAGCTAAATTACATTTTCCAATACTTAAGTCCAAAGATATTTAATGTTAGAAGTTAGTAGAGGGGGAGCCCCGCTCTTGTTCTTTTTGACCTCTGCATGTTTTTTATCCATGCGTTTCGCAATTCTGCTAACACCGGCAACCTAAAACAAGAACAAGAACCTAAGTATTCTAAATATATTTTACATAATTAATTAGCTACAAGTATACATTTTATAAAAAAAACGACTTCAATGTATCTTCGAAGTCCAAGGTCACATACATATCGATGAAATTTATATGGAACCACTTCATCGCTATACTGATCCACACTAAACACAACGCAAAAAGAAATTTCCAAATCACTTTATATATGACGGAGTTCCGAGGTAACAAACATATTATAAAAAAAACAATCAAATAGATAACCTCCAACTTTTTTAAGTCGGTTAAAAATGAAAAATATAGACTGTGAAATTAACTAGAACATATTAAAGTGTGCCACTTGAATAAATTATATTCTATTATCATATCTATATTCATACTATGGTTGTGAATTTTACCACATCACTAGACGAGTACATGAAATGCCAAACACGTCGATCGGTATGCAAAAATCCGTGTTTATTTAGATATGGGAATTCTTCTGCTCGTCATGTGAAGCTAAAATAGCACCTAGTGTAACTTACATACTTTTCAAACGTACGAGAAGGCTAGCACATACAAATATTCGCATTAGGAGGTGAAATACACAAATCAGACTTACCGATGAAATGTTATAGCCCTTGGTTTATGCTTTAAATCACTGACGTGGCTCTTGCAGCCTACCACAACACACGCCATGGTTCATTTACTTGTTGTTTATTGCTTGATATAATGTTTTTCCCGCAAAATTCCTTGGAAAACACCAAAACCACTGCACACAATAAAATACCAGCTGGTATCGACCAAACATCACCAAACGTCACACCCGTTGGCTGGTGGCCCGCAGGGTTTAAAGATGGTGCCATGCGCATAATGCTTTCTCTTTTTAACACATGCAAACGGCCTATTGAGAAATAAGAAATGTGTATATGTTTAATTGTTCATCTTTTTGTTTTACGTCTAATTATATACTACGTCTTTGGTGCAACCACTATCTGACGTCACGCGCCTCGCTGCTTATTGGTCAATTTTTGACATAGAGCCCGCCCTATTGGTAAATTATTGACATACACACACATTTAGCATAGACGGACCAATGAGGAGATCCTTGGTCCCCACGTTTGTGACGTCACACGCAAAAGGCGCGTTTATGTTGATTTAAATTGATTCAAATTTTCATTTAGTAATTTTATTGACAAATTATGCCGTAAATTTTTCTAATATTTTTTTTCCTTAATAGTATTAAATAATGAATCGATTCATGCATTAAAAAAACATGCATATTCCCTATTAAGCGCACGCCTTGCTCGTTTGATTGCTTTTTCTAAACTGCACAAAAAGTAGGTTAAGTAGGACAAAACTTGTAAACTCACCTCTCCATCCAATTCAAGCACAAGTCGGAGCACCCCATGGGCCGCGGGGTGCTGCGGCCCGAAGTTGAGAATCATGTTGCGGACCTGCTTCTCGCTTGGAGCGATCATACCTGGAAACATAAAATAGAAAAACTCTTTATTGTATACCAATTTAAAGAAATAGACAATAACCAGGCCTAGCGCACTCGGCACTGTAGGTACGAAGCTACAAGTACATAGCCGGACACCGACGGCGGGTCGCGCGTCGTTACACGTGCCGCGTCAGAAGAGATAAGAGCGGCGCGATAGAAAGAGAGGCGCTCTGTAGGTTAATATGACTGGTAGGTATGCAGCGCTACGCGAGCTGAATTGAATTTTATTGCGTCATAGCAAGAGTCGCTATTTGTTTAAATTTCTTAGCGGAGTGATGCTTCTGTCCCTTGGTATTCTGTGCAATAACATAGTCCTGAACTATGGTAGTACAATGGGCGGTCTTATCGCTTGAAGCGATCTCTTCCAATTAACCTTCGGATGGTCAGTATCGGAAGAAGTAGACGGCGGTGTACAACAAAATTTATTAATTACAACTAAATACTTACATAATCATACATACATACATGCTAATATTTACATTCTAATACACACAAAAACATACATCATCATCAGCTCATCACGTGCCCACTGCTGGGACACGGGCCTTCTCTCATAGAGAGAGTATGGGCCATAATCCACCACGCTGGCCTACTTGTCTCAGGGTGACAAGCGCAGTGCAGCGCCGCGCAGGATTTTTGCAAAACAAAGTTCTGGGTGGTGCTGTTATTGTTATGGGCTGGCGTATTGCTTACCATCAGGTAAACGACCAGCTCGTCCTGTCAGTCAGTTACATAAAAAAAAGTGTGCTGTTTAGATGGTTGTACATACTGTTGTAAGGCGTTTGTTTGATCATGGCGCTGATTTCGCTGGGGTACATCACAACACCTTCGAAGTCCTTTCCAAAATCCACATCGGGCATCCATTTAGCTGCGTTACGATTTGAGCTGAAATCACCAGTGAAATTTTCTAATTTATATAAAGAAAGAAATGAATGTTATTTATTTGTTGCAAAAAGCAACAATTAACTTAAAAACTACAAACACATGACAAAAAATCCGCCCAAGTGGGAGTCGGTCTCGCGCATGAAGAGTTCCATACCATTATCTATATATACGGCAAAAAATCATAACTGTTGTATGGGAGGCCCCTTAAATATTAATTTTATTGTTTTTTAGTACTTGTTGTTATAGTGGCAACAGAAATACATCATCTGTGAAAATTTCAACTGTCTAACTATCACGGTTCATGAGACAGACGGACAAACAGACAGACAGACGGACAGCGGAGTCTTAGTAATAAGGTTTTACCCTTTGGGTATGGAACCCTAAAAATAGACAGAAAACAAAAATAAAACATTAAGTGTAACAGATTATGTAAATTAAAAATAGGAATTTGTTGCAATCCGGCCTCAACTCAGCATTGTGCTGGTTGTGCGACCATGGCCATAAGTGAAATTAGGATCTCAAACAAAAATAGTCCCAAACCCAGTAGAAATGTAGCTTGAAATGGCTTGGAGTGAATCACCCCGCAATGGGATAATCGAAGCTTGATTCGTAAATCGAAAGTTTGTAAGTATGTTAGTAGATTTGTTCCTTCACGCCACAATGCCTGAACCGATTTGATTGAAATTTAGAATGGCTTATACCCTGCATTAACACATAGGCTACTATTTATCCTTGGAAACCACAAGTAAAACCGCAGGGAACAGCTAGTAATCTTTACTAAAATTATACATATAAACGTGAAAGTTCATATGTATGGATGTATGGATGTTTGTTACTCTTTCACGCAAAAACTTCCAAACCGATTTTGATGAAATTTGGTGTGTAGGTACTTTATGACTTGGAATAGCACATAGGCTACTTTTTAACGCGAGAAACCGCAGGTGGAACAGAGACACTTTGAAACTCTTCTCATTATAGGTCTTGGATGGAGAAAATTAAATGAGTGAATAGTTCAAAAAGAGTGTAAAAGAGTGCATCTTTATAGAAATTTTAATTCGGGCTTACATGTTAGTATGTTTTGTTTCTCCAATATGCTAAATGATACACCGAACACAATATTGTACTTACTTAGTTTGTAGTACCTTTTTATAATTTTATCTGTAGTAATTTCAAAAAAGAGGCCAGTCCTTCCAAATTTTTAGAGCTATCTGTTCAAAAGTTGTCTGGAAAGGATCGCTTTGAGCGATAAGACGCCTACTGTTATGCTGATTACTGTGAAATGTACTTGTTTGTCAAGTATTTTTAAATGATATGCCACCCCTTAAATTCTTTAAACAATAAAGCTTTTAAGGATAGTGTTTATCTATCCATCTATTTAAAATTCAGTTTTATTGGATATTATGGACTAGAAATAATATTTTGAGTTGTTTATATACAGTAATAAATTACTGCAATGCTGTCCCCTGAATGGTGTCTAGAATGCTTCAGATTTTAACTATACACATACAGACATATATCTATACTATCAACTCTTTCGTTTGTTTACCTCGATTTCATTCATAAAATGCAATTTTATCAATGAAACGTGTGTATAGAGCTCGAAAGGGACTTCTTACTCTAAAGCTGTAACTGCTTAGATTACATAGCAAAACAGCTGACTTCATAACAACAAATAGTTTATAACAAATAGTATATTATGTTTGAATAGCACCAAAGAAAGTAATAAACCATAGTTGTTCAAGCTTTTATTTTGGACTTATTGATCAAAATAAGCAGTATTTTTTTAGGTAATTGCAATGTTTGTTGGGTTGTAACCTCAAAAGTTACATAATTAAATAATCACAATAGCACGGTATGAAAACTACTGTATGATGTTATAACTCACTTCACATTGTAAATAGCCGGTATGTTCTTGAGTAGGGCGGCATTTTGGCCAAAAGTTGGAGATTTTCGCAGCAAAACATTTAGAAGAGAGGCCATTTTCGCAAGGACCCGTTCAATTTCTGAATGACATCTAATTTCAAATGTCAAAATTGATTTAAACGTCAATTTGCACTCAAACGAATGACGTAAAGTGCTTGATAAATCGATGAATCGAGAGTTAACGGTTTTTAATACTGGTAGGTATGTTCACTTTATTCATCAGGTTATTGAATAGAAAAGGTCAACCAGGCCAACGAACTCAGATAAAGTATCAAGTGGCTGTCTACTCGAAGCCAACGAACGAACGCGCGAACAAACAAACTACTAATCAGTTGGTTTCAGTTTCAACGAATGATATTGTTCAGAAAACTATATATATTGATAACATTATAGGCAGAGATTATTATTTTGGAGGAGTAAAAACATAAGTATATATATATGTATATAGTTAGCACCTCATAACTTCATAAGTTATATATTTAGTAAGTATTTTATACCTACCTACTTACTTTTTGTAAATACTAATCAGCACCAGAGTCCTTGGTACAAGATGAATCGGTCTTTTCCATTGAGGTAGAAAAAATCCGTACGGGTAGCCTTTTCTCATCTCTCGACCTTATATGCTCCCAGAAGAAACATGAATACTCAATAACTTTACCATGTACCATGATGGCTTGGTGATATAGCCTTCATATTTATCAGGCTCACTCAAATATTCTGAAATGCTCCAGAGCCTCAAGATAGAAGTTTTTTATTTAAATAATTTATAGCAAATTGGCTTCATTGTGGTGGTCTAGTTTTATAGTAGTCACAATAAAAAGTATACTTCAGATTATACAATTTATTATTTTCTAATATATATAATAATCTCTTAACTAAATTATACTAATTCAAATAAATTAATTTTAATTTCAGTAAAACACTACTACTATAACTACAATAAATTAAAAACTAGGTAAGTACTGTGAGGGGTGTCCGACCGACTCGTCGATCCCGCACTTCCGCTCTCTTTCTCGCTCTAGTTAATAACGGTTTTAAGTGACAGAAAAGTATAGAAGTATAGGAAAGTGCGATTCGGTGCTCCCAGATGTTGTTCAACCCTAAGAGTACAATGGTTCATTAATAAATAATATAAATAAATCCCTATAATCTCAGAAAATACTGACTGACTAGCATTTGAGAGTCAAAAATGACCCTGTGACACCAAGACAAGTACAACTTATTTATTCTATGCAATGAGTGTAATCACTCAGTTTATTCTATTATGCAATAGAAAAAAGAATAATCAACTCATATTGTAAGTCCCCCTTCATTTGCAAATAATAGGGTATCGGACAGTAATCGAGAAAAAAACTAAAATGTAGTTAGAATGAATGTTCGTTGAACCAGAAAGATCATTCAAATAATATTTTTGTGAAATAATAATGATTTATATTTTTAAATCAATAAATAAAATCTAATAATTCTGACATTTTTAATGTGTTTTTCATCCCTCTACGAAACAACAATCACAGCGCATGACGTCATTTGTAGGCAAATGCCGTGAGTCAAGCTTAGGTTTATTTTACGTTTTTGCTTTTCATAAAATGTATTTTTTGCTAATTTTTTCGTTCGATTACTACAATATCGTCCCCAAACTTCACAAAACGTATTTAAATCTCTTTGCAAGTTTTATTTCGAAGAGATTGTCGTTTTCTACCTACATATGACGTCACAAATTTTGAGGTGACCTTTTGCGCGGCAATATTTGAACATAGTTTTTGGTACTTTTAGGGCGTTATTTAATTAAAATAGTATTTTTCATGGCTATATATATTACTTGTAGTTGATATAAAACACTTACTGAAAAGTTGTCCGATCCCCTATTGAAATAAATAAATTAGTATAAAGTGAAGGTATTAGAGATCAAAAACAATTGATTAAAAGAGTTAAACCTAAGGTACTATTAAATACGCCCAACAGCAGAGTTTGGTAACTTTATTTTGTTAACTTAGTAAGCAAAATAAACAGTTTAGAGAGTAAGTACAATACAAAACTTAAGAACATTTCTCTGCAGTAGAAAAATGTGACATTGTCCTAATCCATTTTAACCACGGGACAATGTTTCTTTTTCCTAAAATGTGCTCGCATATGGCTAATGTACCCAATTTTAGCTTTAAATATACGCTTGCAAATATTACAAGTGAGTACACCTTTGACATAGTTATAAAATATGCGAGATGACGCTGCGAAGTGAATTGTGGTGCAACGATAGGTCCATCTATCTACGCAGCATTTCTGGCAGTGTATGCACAAGTGAAGCATTGTCAGATCAAAACAGGCGCACCCGTGCAGAATACACAGCCTACAAACTTTTTTGTTCTCCGTCAAAGTCTGGGCGGTTTCACTTTTGTTATCACATATATTACACATGGACAGCTCGACTCCCGTGTGAGTCCCTATATGTGACAATAAGGCACTCTGTTGACAAGTTGTGTACTCACACATGTCACATCCATAGGGTATCTCTCCTGCGTGTGATCTTAAATGATGTTCCAGTGCCTGTGATTGAGTTGTCGTATAATCACAGACATTGCACTCATACGGTTCTACTGTGTGTAACCTAAAATGTCTCTTTAGACTTTGATGCTGAGAGCTTTTAAAATCACATATGTTACATGCAAATATCTTTCCTCCCGTGTGTGTTTTAGTTATGTGCGATAGCATGCTTTTTCGACCAGATGCCGAGAATTCGCACAAATCACATGTGTACAGTTTCTTTCTAGTTCTTGCGGTACTCCGTGTGAGTCTTTTGTTAATTGTCTCGCTCCCTGTTGAGTTGCCATTGGGCATGGTGTAAAGGAAACACTTCAAGTATGTTGATCTTCTCGATAGCTGTTGAGGTGATCAAACTTAAATTGGCGACGGAACTTTTTGTCATCAGCAGCGATCATCAGCTTCTACTTCTAACCCAGAAATTGCCTAGTTAAGGACAGGCGGCAGGTCACAAGATTTGACTAGGTCTGAGTTAAATAAATATAAATAATGTCTGAGAAATTACGACGAATTATTGAAATGACATATTTGATTTGACATTTACTTTATTTGACAGACAGGAGTTTTTTTTTAAGTTCGCCCCTTAGTGTAGGCTCAAGTCTCTAGGACCATACCGCCATGTTTTACGTAGTTTTTATTTGATAGTTTAATATTCCATTTATTATACTTTTGTTGAGAATGAGGGTCGACAGCAACAAGCCGGACCCTCTCCTAGTGCTTCAATTAAGTGGTGGAACTTTTTCCAAACAAGTGTTATTTCGAGTGATCATGTGTAATATCGGTGGAATATTAACCATTATGTGTTCGTAAACGTGCGCGAGTGTAGGCAAATGAAACAAAATAGAGAAAACATTGCTTTTAAAAAGTCCATGGAAAGCTTGAATAAAGTTTCAGCTCATCCGGGAACGATTCCAACATGGAAGATTCGCGCCGCCCGGCTCTCACGGCACAACAGAGAAATTATCTCTCTCCGCGATATCTAACACTGTACTCTGTGCTGTCGCATTATGTTTCATTTCTAGGCGCACACGCGCCCCAGTACTCACATACAACTAAAACATCCCATAAGTCGTTCAAAAACTAAAACATTATAACAAGGCCATCGCCCAAAACTGGGACGATACAGGCTAACAGTAACTTATACCTACAACTATTACCCATTCCGTTGCCAAAGGTGTAAAAAAAACAAGACAATCTAACTCAACTCTTTATTTTATTAGCATGTAGACAAAAAAATATCACAAATGCAGTGAAATGTACAATGTACAGTCGCTAAGTAACACTCGAAGTTTTATTTTTAAGCTATTGCATAGCTTCTATCGCGGGCCTTGAGCGTGGAGACCGAATCCAGAAATTCCGTAACGAAAATAACCTAACACCCCCCACTCCGAATGCTATGCAATAGCTTTACCGCGGCAGTCTCCGAGTGCCACACGTCTTTTTTTTTATATGACTAATAGGCAAACAAGCAGACGGCCGGCCTGGATGGTAAGCGGTTACCGTTGCCTATGGACACCTGCAACACTCGGGGCATTACTGGTGCGTTGCCTACCTTTAAGGACCCTTTTCACCCTTCTTTTAAAGTACCCCATGTTATAGCTCTGCGGAAAAACCTCGGGCGGTAGCCCATTCCATATTTGTTGCATTTTTTATGATCCTACTATATTATAAACGCGAAATTTTGTAAGTATGGATGTACCTTTGTTACTCTTTCACGCAAAAACTACAAAATTTTGTTGAAATTTGGTATGGAGATAGCTTATACCCTGGATTAACACATAGGCTACTTTTTATCCCGGGAAACCGGGAGTGAAACCGCAGGGCGCAGCTAGTATTATCATAAAAAGTGTTACCATAAGTTACAATTTTTAACATATTTTATTTGTATCATGTGTTTATGACCTTTAAAAGTGCACTTTTGTGCCTATTTAATAATGATATTTGACTTTGACTTATCGGGTCTCATCATCAGCCCATCACGTTCCCACTGCTGAGATACGGGCCTTCACTCATAGAGAGTATGGGCCATAATCCACCACGCCATCCACTGGCCCAGTGCGAGTTGGTGGATGTCACATGTCCTTGAATTTATGTAATTAATTCTTGGACATTTTTATACGATGTTTTCCTTCGCCGTTTTTAGAGCGTTTAATCCGCACATAACTTAAGAAAGTCAGTGGTGCGGGGCCAGCGGGATTCGAACTCGGGTGTGTCGAATCGAGTCGCACGCACTCCCATTGAGCCACAATCGCTCATATAACGTATTCCATGTCCTATTCTAGTATGCACCTGCTTACAAAATTTCATCAAAATCCGTTTGGTAGTTTTTGCTAAATTTATTTATTTGGTGCACATAATAAAACGTCGCACGTGCCCCCACTGGGCCACACTTAATTTAACTTGCAATGTATGTTTGTATGTATGTATGTTTGTTCGGGTGGAATCTTGCAAGTTGAATCAGAACCACTTCCTCTTATCCTACGGAGTTGAAATTTTGCATACTTGTCAAAGTCCGATGACAGCAATATTATGGTGACATCTGATCTGATGATGGAGACGGAAGGTGGGCAATGGAACTCCTTGACGGATAATCGTAAACTACTAGTGTTTGGACTCATTTTAATCTGCTCGCGGTTCCGATTACGAATTTGCCTTGAAAAATATATATTTCAACAAAAAGCCTTATATTATTAGTTCTCCATGATTTCTGGCAGATCTCTATCACTCTCTTCATTGTAATAATCTTCTGGTATGACGTAATTTTCCGGCGGTCTCATTGGTCCGTACCTTTTCTTAGCTTGAATACCTTCCTTCTCTTTCTCTCGTTCGCTGATCTGACTGTCTGTCTCGTTTCGAGTTGCTGTCGCAGACTTAGTTATTGATTGTTCTTTGCTTTTAGAAGCTTCTGGAATCTCTTCGTCTGAGTCGTTTTCTTCAACGAATTCGTCGTCATGTTTTGTGGTCGGCACTGGTTTCGGTTTCGGTCGTTTTTCGGCGTCATCTTTTAGCTTTATCCTGTGGAATTAATTTTATGTAGTTATATACAAAAAGAAAATACATAAAATAACTCGTGGTAGGTCTTTCGTATGCGGGAGGCCGTCTGCGTAGGTAGCACAGCTTTGCCAGTTATTCTGCTGCCAAGCAGTAGTGCGCAAGCATTACTGTGTTTCGCATTTGAAGGGCATTGCAGCCAGCGAAATTACTGGGCATATGCAATGCAGCAATGCAGCGCTATGCAGTGCTTTTTATGGTATTTCAAGTTCAGGGTTGCACTGCAATTGCTATGGGCAGGCGTGGCGCTTACCATCAGGCGAACGACTTGCTCGTCTCATCACTCAGTACAATAAAAAAATACCTAATAAACTTTCGTAAAAAACATCTCTAAGTGACAGTAAAAACCGTATCAAAATCCGTCGCGTGGTTTAGAATGATGAGTTCCATAAAAATAAAAGTTTCTAAGAATGCCATAGATAATATAGCTTCACTATACAATACAAAACTATTACTCTAATTTACTGGTGGTAGGTCTCTCGTATGCGAGAGGCCGTCTGGGTGGGTACCACCGCTTTGCCAGTTATTTAACCGCCAAGCAGTAGTGTGCAAGCATTACTGTTCCGGTTTGAAGGGCATTGTAGCCAGCGAAATTACTGGGCATTATGAGACTCAACAGCCAATTGCCTCAGGTTGACGAGCGCAGTGCAGCGCCGCGCAGGATTTTACAAAATAAAGTTCCGGGTGGTGCTGTTATTGTTATGGGCTGGCGTATTGCTTACCACTAGGCAAACGACCAGCTCGTCTCGTCATTCAGTTACATAAAAAAAAAACTTTTTTGAACAAAACAAAAGTTTACATCTAGTCTTTACCTTTTGCCATAGACAACAGAGTTGTTACACTTGACAGAGGGCGTGTCTTGTTTCTTAATGAGCGGCGGGAGGTGAGCGGGCCGAGCGAGGTCTGCGAGCCGGCGCGTGCGAGCGAGGGAGCTCTTCAGCTTTTGTATGCTCATCTGTAAACAAACAGTCATCATCATCATCATCATCAGCCCATCACGTCACCGGTGGGACACGGGCCTTCTCTCATAGAGAGTGGTGATGTTCCGGATATCCGTATCGGTATCCGCGGCAGAAATAAGGTTCGTATCCGTCACTTTTCTCGCTGATCTTTTTTTTATTAATTTTCAAATTTAATTGTCAGGATAAAATGCTGCATAATAAGTTAGATTATGTGATTAAGTAGTATAATTAAAAATAAAACCATTTAGAGAATTTTTTAACTAATATAATATCATTTATTAATTATTTAATATTATTCATGAATTATTTAATATTATTTGTTAATTATTTAATATTATTTGTTAATTATTTAATATTATTTGTTAATTATTTAATATTGTTTATTAATTATTGTATATTATTTATTAATTATTTAATATTTATTAATTATTTAATATAATTGATTATTTATATGGGACCACTTCGTAGCTATACTGAACCCAACGCAAAAACAATTTTCCAAATCGGTTCATAAGTGACGGAGTTCTGAGGTAACAAAATTAAAAAAAAAACAAACAGAGAACCTTCTCCTTTTTTGAAGGCGGTTAAAAATTAATCATGTTGCGCACCCAAATAGAGTAGATTGTATAGGAACTAATTAATATTTATGTAACACCCATCAAACCTACAATCTGGTAACAATAAATATTTCATTTCTTACCTTAGTCCTAGATATATCGGCTTTAACCGCCATGCTTTGCCCGCCTTTGCTCAAGCTGTCCATATATGCGTCTAGATCGTCTGCGTCGTCTGTCTGTTGGTTCTTCTTGTTGGTTGCGCGGAGGCGGTCTAGCACCTTTTCCTCTCCAGCAATGTTGGCCTCGGTGTCAGCGATGCGTTTTAACTAAAACCATATATAGTCCATTCAATCTAGATTGTATTTATATGCGTTATATCAAGTTGGACTGCAGGGGATGAAAAATATACCAAAGTCTGGGGAGAAAACGGGGAGACGGGGCTGAGCAGCCGTTCAACTGCCGTCCCTTTCTAGATCTATGTGCTCCATCTTAGGCCACATCATCGCTTCACATCAGGCGAGATAGTGGCCAAACATATATACATTAAGCGAAAAAAAGACGTGTGGCACTCGGAGACTGCCGCGGTAAAGCTATTGCATAGCATTCGGAGTGGGAGGTGTTAGGTTATTTTCGTTACGGAATTTCTAGATTCGGTCTCCACGCTCAAGGCCCGCGATAGAAGCTATGCAATAGCTTAAAAACAAAAAACCCCTGATTATCACATCAAAATGGAACGTGTCGTCATCGAACTCATAAGTACTGTCAATATTATTTCATTTACCTAGTGTTGGCGTTCACCGCTAGATGGCACTTTCCTAAATATTGGTACAAGTTTTTTCTTACCAAGTTGTCGCAGTTATAGCCTCCAGATAACCCTATTAGGTGATGAAAATTGAAGCTGCGGTCGAGTTTAAAGCATTCTAAAACTTACAGCCATTAAAAATCTTCATCATCATCATCAGCCCATCACGTTCCCACTGCTGGGACACGGGCCTTCTCTCATAGAGAGATAATGGGCCATAATCCACCACACTCGCCCAGTGCGGGTTAGTGGATGTCACATGTCATTGTCTTTCTGTGAAAAATTCTTGATGCCGGTTTCCTCACGATGTTTTCCTTCACCGTTTTTAGAGCGAGTGCTAAATCCGCACATAACTTAAGAAAGTCAGTGGTGCGGGGCCAGCGGGATTCGAACTCGGGTGCGTCGGATCGAAAGTAGCACGAGCTCCTACTAAGTCACACTCGCTCTCCTGAGCCACACTCGCTCTGCTGAGCCACACTCGCTCTTTGAAAATGTTACAAAACATAAAAACATCAACGTTTTTCGCATAAATGTCCTCACCAGGTCGTCGTAGCTGAGTGGAGCATCACCTTGGACCTCCGCTGCGCCATGCCTCTGCATCCTGGCTCTCCGCTTGGTCTCCACATGCCCCGTGCGGTCGAGGAACGTGTCGTCATCGGAGTCGTAATAGTCGTCTGCGCTCCAGTCGCGCGACTTACGGCGGCGGGACTCTACGAGAAACGACTTGTGTAATAAAAGATCGGACAGCAATCGAATAATAAATTTTTAGAAAAAATCAAGAACTGACTTCAAGAGTGAACAAATTTTTTTTTTGTAATTTTTTTCAAAAAGTGCTAAATCTATTTAGTTAAATTATATGGGACTACCTCTGAAGTATGACTTACCAGACAAAAAAGAATCATCAAAATCATTAGGGGATCGGACAGTAATCGAGAAAATATCTAAAATGTAGTTAGAACGAATGTTCGTCGAACCAGAAAGATCATTCAATCAATATTTTTGTGAAATAATAATGATTTATATTTTAAATCAATAAATAATTCTGTCATTTTTAATCTGTTCTTCATCTCAAACGAAACAACAATCACAGCGTATGACGTCATTTGTAGGCAAATGCCGTGAGTCAAGCTTGTGTTTATTTTACGTTTTTGCTTTTCATAAAATGTATTTTTGCAAATTTTTTCGTTCCATTACTACAATATCGTCCCCAAACTTCACAAAACGTATAAGAATCTCTTTGCAAGTTTTATTTTGAAGAGTTTGTCGTTTTCTGCCTACCTATGACGTCACAAGTTTTGAGGTGACCTTTTGCGCGGCAATATTTCAGACATAATATTTAAACATAGTTTTAGGTACATTTAGAGCGTTATTTAATTAAAATTAGTATTTTTCATGGCTATATATATCATTGTTGTTAATTTAAAACACTTTCTGTAAAGTTGTCCGATCCCCTATTGGCGGAATAATCGCGTAACAAACATACAAAAAAAATATAGAAAATCATACCGCCGAATTGAGAACCTCCTCCTTTTTTGAAGTCAGTTGAAAAATCTAAGCTGTAGTTAGAACGAATGTTTGTCGAATCCGAAAGATCAATCAATATTTTTGTAAAATAATGATTGATATTTTTAAATCAATAATTAAAATATAACAACTCTGTCACTCACTGCCTGCCTCGCCTGCCTCAACAGCCCAGCCCTGTTGAGTATCCGGCATGCTTTTAGCATCTTTTTTTAACTTTCTTTCTTGCCTTTATTTTTCTTCTTTTTTTCTGCCAGACTAACCTTAGTTACCATGCTTCGCCGGCCTCAACAGTCTGGCTTTGTCGAGTATTCGGCATGCTTCTAGCACACACACTTACAAAGTTTAACATTCTTCTTTCTTTCTTTCTTTCTTGCTTTTAGTTTCGTCTTTCTTTCTGGCAGACTTACCATATTTCGCCTGCTTTACCAGCCCAGTCCTGTCGAGTATCCAGCATGCTTCTAGCGCGCACACCTACCTACTAATTTGAACTTTCTTTCTTCCTTGCTTTTATTTTTCTTCTTTCTTTCTCGCAGACTTACCATGCTTCGCTTGCCTTAATAGGCCGGCCCTGTCGAGTATCCGGCATGCTTCTAGCGCGCACGCGACAACTGCTTCTTTTTTCTTTCCTGTGTGTATTGCTTCGGCAACAACCGGCCGACCGATTGCATCGTCTATCGGAAGCTCTACTCTGAAACAATGTTATAAAAGAATTTATATAGAAGACAAAGATGCTTGGCACATTCCACTTCTGCAAAGTAGCCAACTGGTACATAAGAAACATAACATTGTAGTAAACCAAAAAAATGTAACAAAATCCCTAAAAAAATGCCCCTCAGTTTCTTGCCGTACTTTCTGAGTAGTGGTTCTTTTTCCGATACGGTGGTAGAGTCATTGTGATATTTTAACGTTTATAAGTGCATCTGTGATGCCAAACATGAATAAAGAGATTTTGACTTTGAAAAGGTTCCGAGATGAATATTTAAGAGGATATGTCACAGCCGCGGCCAGCGAGCACTAGGTATTAGAATAATGGTTTACGGTCTCGCAGAAAATGCGTAAATTAAATTAAATAAATTAACTAAGTAATAATAATAATACTTTTTTTTTATTCGTATCAACTTCAGATTTTTGTTAAAATTAGAGTTTTGGGAGAAAACGTTTCTACCACACTAAATCTCAACCAAATTTGGTTACTTTGGTCTCAATTTCTTAAATGGAAAATAAACTAGGTTTGTAGGTTTTCCTTTTTCTAAGTTTATGTCTACTTTTAAAGTTAACAGCACCCAAACTTTAAAAAAAAAGTTCGAGTAAATATCGAGATTTTTGGGTCCATTTATTCAAATTCTATAAGAATTATCGAAAAAAAAAAAAAGACGTGTGGCACTCGGAGACTGCCGCGGTAAAGCTATTGCATAGCATTCGGAGTGGGGGGTGTTAGGTTATTTTCGTTACGGAATTTCTGGATTCGGTCTCCACGCTCAAGGCCCGCGATAGAAGCTATGCAATAGCTTAAAAACCTACAAACCTCAATAATGACAACATCTCTTACATGTCCAAATTTCATCGAGTTTGGTTAATGTTTAGGGGTAGAAAACGTTTTCTCTTTTTATATGAAATTAGACTAATAATATTTTGACATTTTCATTTTTTTAATTAATTAATTTGTATGACATTTAAAGCTTTTTGACATTAATTTAATAATAATAATTTGTTTGCAAATGACATTTAATGTAATTGAAATAATTAGTAAGACAAGTTATTGCACACCATTGTCATGGTAGAATGTAAGGACTTATTTTTTTAGAATTTTATCACCTTTATGTACTATATTCTCGCAATAAATGATTTGATTGATATGAAAATTTCAGCGTGCCGTTCCCTCTTAAGCGTAGGCATACTGCAAGACATGACTAAGAATGTAGGAGGAAATAATATTGAATATCCTGTTAAATAACATAATTCTAGCAAGTAAAAAATTGCAATGTATGAGCTAGTTTTTCTTAAATAACTGAGTGACGAGACGAGCAGTTCATTCGCCTGATGGTTAGCAACTAACCAGCCCGTAAGTTGTTACTTTGCAGAAGTGGAATGTTCCAAGCATCTTTGTCTTCTATGTAATAGGGAATATGCATGTGTTGTCGAAAAATCTGGTCATTACTTTTTATGAAAGATTACTCCTGTAAACATTTAGTAGTGGTTTAATTATTATTAATTGCGTAGTTTATATGTATTTCAATGTTTTTTTTATTATTTTTGGAGAAACGAAACGTAATCGCAAAAGCTTGTTTTTTTTTAAAGTTCGCCCTTTAGGGCTGGCTAAAGTCTCTAGGACCATACCGCCATGTCTTACGTAGTTTTTATTTGTTAGTTTATATTTCATTTGTTTTACTTTTGTTGAGAATGAGGGTCAACAGCAACAAGCCGGTCCCTCTCCTAGTGCTTCAATAAAGTGGTGGTACTTTATTCAAGCTTTTCATAGACTTTTTGGGAGAACATAAAAAGCGATGTTTTCTCTATTTTATTTCATTTGCCTACACTCGTGCACGTTTACGAACACATAATGGTTAATATTCCACCGATATTACACATGATCACTCGAAATAACACTTGTTTGGAAAATAAAACAAAATCGAAATGTATCACTTTTCACTTCCCGCCAAAAAGTCGCAAAACGCTTGAGTACGTGCAACCACTATCTGACGTCACGCGCCTCGCTGCTTATTGGCCAATTTTCGACATAGAGCCCGCCCTATTGGTAAATTATTGACATACACACACATTTAGCATAGATGGACCAATGAGGAGATCCTAGGTCCCCACATGTTGACGTCACACGCAAATGGCGCGTTTATGTTGATTTAAATTGATTCAAATTTTCATTTAGTTATTTTATTGACAAATGATGCCGTAAAATTTTTAAGCATATTTTTCAGTAATAGTATCAATAATGAATCGATTCATGCGTTAAAAAAAATACATGCATAATCCCTATTACGAACAGTAAAGTATGCTTTTCTCATTAGAACAGTCCTAACGCGTAATTTGAATTTACTTCCTGTGAGCTCCGTTATACATTTAGGAATTTTATTATAAAAACGTACGCAGTTGCCCATAAAGGACTTGTTCGTTTTAGTTAGTCTAAACCTAGGTACAACAATCCTATCCTTATTTCTTGAAAGATTGTAAAATATCAGCTACTGTACCTACCCAGGCGGTCTCTCGCATACGAGAGACCTACCACGAGTTACTTGTACGCATGCTTTGGTAGTTTTTATTTTATCATCATCATCATCATCAGCCCATCACGTTCCCACTGCTGGGACACGGGCCTTCTCTCATAGAGAGAGTATGGGCCTTAATCCACCACTGTGCGGGTTGGTGGATGTCACATGTCCTTAAATTCTGGGCATGCCGGTTTCCTCACGATGGTTTCCTTCACCGTTTTTAGAGCGAGTGTTAAATCCGCACATAACTTGAGAAAGTCAGTGGTGCGGGCCCAGCAGGATTCGAAGTCGGGTGCGTCAGATCGAAAATCGCACATGCTTCCACTGAGCCACACTCGCTCTCCTTCTTTTATTTTATGGAACTGAGTAATGATATATGAGTAGTAATATTTACATAATATGTATTAATTGTTTTACTTGTGGTAGGTCTCTCGTATGCGGAAGGCCGTCTGGGTGGGTACCACCGCTTTGCCAGTTATTCTGCCGCCAAGCAAAGTGCAAGCATTACTGTGCTCCGGTTTGAAGGGCATTGTAGCTAGCGAAATTACAGGGCATTATGAGACTTAACAGCTAATTGTCTCAGGTTGACGAGCGCAGTGCAGTGCCGCGCAGGATTTTGCAAAACAAAATTCTGGGTGGTGCTGTTATTGTTACTGGCTGGCATATTGATTACCATCAGTCAAACGACCAGCTCGTCTCGTCATTCAATTAAATAAAAAAAATAAAAATATTGGAGTTTTATAATTTACACCACACTGACCGCAATATTTATTTTAAAATTCCTGTCCATCCAAAGGTTGCCTGTAAGAAATTGCGCATAGCGATAAGGCTGCCCACTGTTTATTAACTTTGTTACCTATTGTTTTTCCTATTTGTTTCGTATTCAATAAAGCATTATTGTATTGTAATGCGAAAAACAAACCGTCGGCCTGATAGTAAACGCCAGGCCTGCCCATAACAATTTTAGTGCCTCACAGAACTCCATTTAATAGTTGATAAACATCCAAAGGTTGTCTGGAAGAGATCGCTCTAAGCGATAAGACCGCCCATTGTACTATCCTAGTTATAAGGTTAATCTTTTTTTTGTTATTGGTATAGTATTTATATTTGTATTGTATTTTTATGTAGTAACTAGCTGACCCGGCAAACGTTGTTTTGCCATATAAATTACAAAAAAATGTTAAGGGTGAACATCCCTTATCACTTAGGGGTATGAAAAATAGATAGTAGCCGATTCTCAGAGCTACTGAATATGCATATAAAATTTGGTAAAAATCAGTAAAGCCGTTTCGGAGGAGTAAGGTAACTAACATTGTGACACGAGAATTTTATATGTATAAGAATATTTTTTCTGTGCTGACTAGTGACTCAGTCCATCATATTTTCCTTTAATATACATAGATCTTAAATAATATACGTAAATAGTGCAAATAATATGTCATGTACGTTGAGTTAGATATTTTAACCCTCAAATACCTTCACTATCAATGCTGAGACATGAAAGGGGTATTTTTTACCCCAATAGAGATTACTTTTATACCGATAAAAAAATTATTTTTTTGAAAAATAAACAAAATCCGACTTCTATGTATCTTCGAAGTCCAAGGTCAAATATCGATGAAATTTATATGGGACCACTTCGTAGCTATACTGAACCCAACGCAAAAAGAATTTTCCAAATCGGTTCATGAACGACGGAGTTCTGAAGTAACAAACATTAAAAAAAAAAACGAATAGAGAATTTTTCCTTTTTTGAAGTCGGTTAAAAAAAGGAAAAGATTCTAAATTCGATTGTATTTTTTTCAGTATTTGTTACCTCAGAACGCCGTCATTTATAAATCGATTTTGAAAATTCTGTTTGCGTTGAGTTCACTATAGCTTCAAGGTAGTCCCATATAAATTTAAGCGATATTGAAGTCGGTTTTTTTGTTATAAAGTGTATACCAGTATACCTGTGAACATTAATATAAAAACAACTAGCTTTTCCCGCGACTTCGTCTGCGTAGACGACAGAAGCCCCTAGTTGTCTTTTTTCCAAAACCATTTCAGCAAGACCTCCCCAGTATGTGGAAGCGCGTACTACTAATAGGTCAAGCTGTAACTTCGTAGTAACCCAACCAATTTTAATGTTACATACCCTATAATCTACGTTGGGACTAATGCTACCAAACTCAAATACCGCATTAAAATCCGTTCAGCAGTTTCCGAGTCTATAGATAACAAACACACAAACAAACAGGCAAAAATTCTAAAAACCAGATTCGTGTTCAGTACCCTCTAAATAGTCCATCCCAGTTGGTTTTGCAAAAATATCTTCAATGAACAGAATTGGCTCAGTTCCATTTTTATAATAGTAAAGAAGATAATGTACTTTTATCAAAATAACAAAGTGGAACGGCTAATATATTAGACACGACTAATATATAATTAGTTTTATAATAGTATTTTAGATCATAAGGCATATATTTATAGACCCTGTATTGTTTTATAAGCTTTGTTGCCTGGAATAAATGATGTTTTAGAGAGACATCGCTCGGGGTAATTAAGTCCCCACTATTGCATTTATGGGTTAACTTAGGCACAATTCTTATACATTACTAACAGGAAAATCTCTCTTATTCAGAATTAGTGCAAAATAAGTGACGGACATATTGCAACTTGGGATTTGACTACAATGTTTTTGATAAACATAATTGTTTTTCTACTTTTGCATAACAGCAAATCAGGCAAGTACTTTGAGAAACAACTTTTGACTATTTTTTTTTTCGGGCTAGACCAACGTTTGGCCACGATCTCAACTTTTTTTACTGGCGTTTGACCACTATCTCACCTGCCGGCCGATTCAGAACCTCACGATAACTCGTTGTCGATCGATTCGGTTTCATAACTTATGATGTAAAATATTATTAAATATTGCAATATTATTATTAATATTAAATTCTTTATTTTAGATTATAAATCCATAAAAATGTTAATAGACAGCACACATTCTTAAAAACTATGTTAGTACACAAAATTATATATAAAATAAACACAAAAAGACAAAAACGCACATAATAAAATTATTGAGACACCAGCATAGCTACAGGCCTTAGTATAGTTAGCCAGTGTCTCATGATGGACGAAAAGATACGCACCAAAACAAAATTAGTTAATGTAACATGTAATCAATACTAATATTGTAACCGAAACCGTATTAAATTTTCGAGGCGGAATAGCTAGAAACAAAACGAGATCAATAATTATCGAATCGATTCGGTATACGTTATCGTGAGGTTCTGAATCGGGGGGCTGGGCCCTAATTCACTATGACAACTTGGCGAAATCACGTCGATTCCTTGTTTCGAAATCTCGTCGATTCCTTCATTAATAAACGACATCTCTACGACGCATTCATACATTCATATATATGACGCGTCATAGAGATTGTACATTTCGTAGATATCGTTTATCAATGAAGGAATCGACGTTTCCTTGAAGCAAGGAATCGCCAAGTTGTCATAGTGAATTAGGGCCCTGATGGGAAGACGATGTGGTCGAAGATGAAGCAAGCTTGCCTAGTCTATTCACTCTTGATTTGAACACTCCCAGATTGTATTTAATAGAAAACACAGATGATGGCAGTGCGTTCCACTCCTTAGCTGTACGTATTATCTATTATTATAAACTATTTTTCTATTAGCTGCATCCCACGGTTTCACGCGCGGTTTCCAGGGATAAAAAGTTGCCTATGCGTTAATCCAGGGTATAAGCTTGTTTCACTCATGGTAGGTCTCTCGTTAGCGGGAGGCCGTCTGGGTAGGTACAACAGCTTTGCCAGTTATTCTGCCGCCAAGCAGTAGTGCGCAAGCATTACTGTGTTCCGGTTTGAAGGGCATTGTAGCCAGCGAAATTACTGGGCATATGAGACTTAACATCTGATGTCTCGAGGCGATGAACGCAATGCAGTGCTACGCAGTGCTTGTTGTGGTATTTAAGGTTCTGGGTGGCACTGCAATTGTTATGGGCAGGCGTGGCGCTTACCATCAGGCGAACGACATGCTCGTCTCTTCACTAAGTTCCATAAAACCTTTAAGTCCTACTTATAATATCCTAATAATCCTATCCAACTAATATTATCAATGCGAAAGTTTGTGAGGATGGATGGATGGATGTTTGTTACTCAATCCCGCAATAACTAGACGGATTCTGATGAACGTCAATATCAAAAGATATTTATTAAATAGGCATAAAAATTATGAAATTTGGTATGTACTGCCGTCTCTCTCTAGATCTATGTGCTCCATCTTAGGCCACATCATCACATTAGGCGAGATGGCCAAACATACACCTATTAAGCTTAAATTTTTTTTATCAAAATCTGTTCGGTAGTTTTTCCGCGAAAGACCCTTCCATACATACAAACTTTCGCGTTTAAAATATTAGTAAGGATGTTATAATAGCTACGCCCCGCGGTTCCACCCGCGGTTTCCCGGGTAGCCCTAAAGTACCTACATAGTATGTAGGTATGTACTTTTTCAAGCCCTAAAGTACCTACATAGTATGTAGGTACTTTAGGGCTTGAAAAAGAACATAGGCTACTTTTTATTTATAGGCCTGGGAAACCACGGGTGGAACCGCGGGCCGCAGCTAGTATAACATCCTTACTAATATTTTAAACGCGAAAGTTTGTATGTATGGATGGATTTTTCACGCTAAAACTACCGAACCGATTGTAATATATTTTTTAACCGACTTCAAAAAAGGAGGAGGTTCTCTGTTCGATTGTATTTTTTTTATATTTTTTATGTTTGTTACCTCAGAACTCCGTCATTTATGAACCAATTTGAAAAATTCTTTTTGCGTCGGGTTCAGTATAGCTACGAAGTGGTCCCATATAAATTTCATCGATATGTGACCTTGGACTTCGAAGATACATTGAAGTCGACTTTTGTTTCTTTCTAAAAATTAATTATTAAGTTTATTAGGTCTATGTTTGGCCAGTATCTCGCTTAATGTGATGATGTGGCCTACGATGGAGCACATAGATCTAGAGAGAGACGGCAGTTGAGCGGCTGCTCAGACCCGTCTCCCCGATGGTTGACCGGACATCATCCCAAAACACGACTAGGTCGCTTGACGGCATGACTTGGTTCGGTGGGTGGTATTACAACCACGACCAGAGCCTACCGTAAGCGGGTTTCATCACGATGTTTTCCTTCAGCGTTTTAGAGCGAGCGTGCAAAATCTGCACTTAACTGCAGCAGGCCTAAAAGCAGGCCTAGCGCACTCCGCACTGTAGGTCCGAATCTACAAGTACATAGCCGTACACCGTCAGCGGGTCGCGCGTCATTACACGTGCCGGTCAGAACAGATAAGAGCTATACGATAGAAAGAGAGGCGCTCTGTAGGTTAATATGACTGGTAGGTATGCAGCGCTACGCGAGCTGAATTGAATTTTATTGCGTCATAGTAAGCGTCGCTATTTGTTTAAATTTCTTTGCGGAGTGATGCTTCTGTCCCTTAGTATTCTGTGCTATAAGTCATTGGTGCAGGGCCGAGTCGGGATTCGAACCTAGGTACGTCTGATCGAAAGGCTCATGAGTTCCCGCTGAGCCACACTCGTTCTATGGTATGTAGGTACTTTAAGACTTGGAAGAGCACATAGGCTACTTTTTATCCCGGGAAACCGCGGGCGAAACCGCAGGGCGCAGCTAGTATATAATTACATTAATCAATTTACAGTTGGAAAGGAAATCAATGAAGAAAACCCATACGTCGAATTAAGGATAAACAACAAAGGTAAGATTTTTTTAAGCTATTGCATAGCTTCTATCGCGGGCCTTGAGCGTGGAGACCGAATCCAGAAATTCCGTAACGAAAATAACCTAACACCCCCACTCCGAATGCTATGCAATAGCTTTACCGCGGCAGTCTCCGAGTGCCACACGTCTTTTTTATGTAACTGAATGACGAGACGAGCTGGTCGTTTGCCTGATGGTAAGCAATACGCCAGCCCATAACAATAACAGCACCACCCAGAACTTTGTTTCGCTAAATCTTGCGCGGCGCTGCATTGCGTTCGTCACCCTGAGACGATTAGATGTTGAGTCTCATAATGCCCAGTAATTTCGCTGGCTACAATGCCCTTCAAGCCGGAACACTGTACTGCTTGCACGCAACTGCTTGGCGGCTGAATAACTGGCAAAGCGGTGGTACCTACCCACCCAGACGGCCTCTCGCATACGAGAAACCTACCACAATCATATACCTATATACATTTGTATTTAGGTATGTAAATGCCATGCAACTTACTATTGTAATGTTATTTTAAAATGATAAATAAAAAAAAAAAAAAAAAAAAAATATGATTTGATAATGCCAACTTTTCTATTTTCAGATTTTAATAGAACATTTTTTTCAAATAGCCTATACGCTTATAGCGTGGGCGATATTTTGGAACTAACGTGCAGAACGAAAGCAACCTATGAGAGCATTGTGTTTTGGTGGGCCGGTAATAACAGTTTTTTTTTTATAGTTCATAGTTTTTCAATTTGGCATCACAGACGCACTTATGAACGTCAATTATTACAATGAGTACCACCGTATCGGAAAAAGAACCACTACTCAGAAGATACCGCAAGAAACTAAGGGGTTGTTTTAGAAAAGGAATTATGAATTAATAAGTTATTAAGACATCCAAGAGTATATGAATGACAAAATATTATCATTTACACCACGGACATGACTCATTAAATAATGACATTAATTTAAAGTAAATAAATATTTTAAATCAATATACTAATAAAATTAATTCCTTTTATGACTATATAATTAATTTTTAGAAAAAAACAAAAACCGACTTCAATGTATCTTCGAAGTCCAAGGTCACATATCGATGAAATTTATAAGGGACCACTTCGTAGCTATACTGAACCCGACGCAAAAAGAATTTTTCAAATCGGTTCATAAATGACGGAGTTCTGAGGTAACAAACATAAAAAAAAAAATACAATCGAACAGAGAACCTCCTCCTTTTTTGAAGTCGGTTAAAAATACAATATTTATTTAATGGATCGGTCCGCTCGCTCCTATTACTCCTGTTGCCATACCCTGTCAGGGTCATATATGTTAACTAACCTTATCATAAGACCCCTTCAAATGTACATACATATATGATTGCAATAAACTATTGAGTATTGAGTAATGAAATACTCATTTAATTTTGTAACTTTGTTATGATAATAATAATTTAGTAATAACAATAATTTAATAACAATAATAATAATTTAATAATTATTATTTTGACTAGAGTTCTTCCTCTCTTCTAATTGCTATGCCCGACAGGGTCCATAATGAGCTGTAGGTACCTATTTATTGTCAACAACTATGTTACAACATTATGGAACGCAATAAAGGATTGAAATTGAGGACTTTTGTTACAATATGTTTGTATTGCCAATATTGTTTATTATGTGCCAGTTGGCTACTTGGCAGAAACAAAATGATCCATGCACCTTTGTCTTCTATGTAATTAGTCGTTTGGATATTGATCCAAACGTCTCCTGGCTGCCTCGTGCGATGGAGCTTGGAGCGCGAGGCAGAATAATTAATAATTCATATAACTTACTAACATTTATTGTATCTTTATATTTTTTTTATATTACAGTATTACCGTAATAATGTGTTATATTATTGTAACTCATTGTTTACTTTTCTAGACAACCGCGGTTTTGGCACTTTCAAATATGAAACCCCGGCGTTACGGCTCAAGGTCCACCTGGACGAGAGCGACCGAAATCTCCTCACAGAACTGACTTGTCATGCTATGGGACTATTTCAACATATTACTTTGACTATAAAACTAAAACCAAAACATTCTACACACAAGACATCGAGTAAGTTCAAGTTGCAAATTTCTTTTTACAAGCTTTTATTTATCTGCAATATTCGTTTCATCATCATCATCACCATCATCATCATCATCCTCATCAGCCTGTAGTCGTACACTGCTGTACATATGCTTCTCCTAATGTACGCCACTGATATGTTCGTTTGTTTGAGTCAAATATTGCAATTTGAATCAGAACCACTTCTTCTTGTCCTACTGAGTTGAAATTTTGCATACTTGTCAAAGTCCGATGACAATGCAATAATATGTGACAGCTGATTTGATGATGGAGACGGAAGGTGTGCATTGGAACTTCTTGACAGATAATCGTAAACTACTAGTGTTTGGGCTCATTTTAATCTGCTCGCGATTCCGATTACGGTTTTTTTTTAAATTTTTTTTTTTATTCTTATTTTATTTTGGGGCTTTTACCCTATCTCGGTATGCCGGCCCCATCGTGCCCTAATCATATTTAACATTCAACACAATATAATGTAATACTCACTTATGCAGAAATATCTTATATAGTGACATCGCAGCTTCAGTTGTTGGATTGGCCAGTATATTGGTAAATGTTCCCATATCATAACTATTTATATTATATTTCTGCATGAGTGAGTCCCTTTTGGTCCTGTATTTGGTACATTCCATTAACAGATTACGGATTTATTAAAAGCTTGTCTTGAAAAATATAATTTTCAACAAAAAAACTTATTTATTTCAGGTATGGTTAAAGAGTTATATTTCAAAACAGGTGAAACTGTTTCAAACGATGCAACTTGCAAAGGTGAGTACCTAATACCACAGAATACTAAGAGACAGAAGCATCACTCCGCAAAGAAATTTAAACAAATAGAGACTCTTGCTATAACGCAATAATATTCAATTCAGCTCGCGTAGCGTTGCATACCTACCAGTCATATTAACCTACAGAGCGCCTCTCTTTTTACCGCATAGCTCTTACCTCTTCTGACGCGGCACGTGTAACGACGTGCAACCCGCCGTCGGTGTCCGGCTATGTACTTGTAGCTTCGTACCTACAATGCGGAGTGCGCTAGGCCTGCCCCCTGCCCATATGTCCCTCAAGCGCGAATCGTATATCGTGTTGAGCTCAGATTAAGGTGTAGATTCACTGCGACAATGTCTTATGATGCCATATATTGTCTCATTAAGTTTATCTCAACTCTTAGTCATCGTATTTTGGTATAAATTAATGAGATTCATTCGATATATTGCCTGAATCGACAATAATTAGACCGTATCTTATTAGTCGCAGTGAAGCTATACCTTAATTCGACTTTTTTATTATACGATTGGCGCTTGAAGGACATATGGGTAGGGGGGCTCGTTTCAGTTTTGAGATGAATTTCCGCAACGTCACGCCTGATTCCATTAGACTCACTGATCTTTTATTTTAGGTGCGCACAGCATCGTTAACATTCCGAATACCAAAGGGTTCGAAACCTATCGAAATAAAACCATAATCGAAAACTTCGATGAGATACACAACAGCACAGACGTGTGGTGTATTTCCTATGAATACAACCCCACACGTCAAGGGGATGAAAAGATGACAACGTGTGAGAGAAAAAAGACAAAAGTGATTCTCTACCTTGATTTAAACGGTATGTATAGTGCTAGCTAATAACAAAAGCGACTAAAGTGATTCTCTACCTTGATTTAAACGGTATGTATAGTGCTAGCTAATAACAAAAGCGACTAAAGTGATTCTCTACCTTGATTTAAACGGTATGTATAGTGCTAGCTAATAACAAAAGCGACTAAAGTGATTCTCTACCTTGATTTAAACGGTATGTATAGTGCTAGCTAATAACAAAAGCGACTAAAGTGATTCTCTACCTTGATTTAAACGGTATGTATAGTGCTAGCTAATAACAAAAGCGACTAAAGTGATTCTCTACCTTGATTTAAACGGTATGTATAGTGCTAGCTAATAACAAAAGCGACTAAAGTGATTCTCTACCTTGATTTAAACGGTATGTATAGTGCTAGCTAATAACAAAAGCAACTAAAGTGATTCTCTACCTTGATTTAAACGGTATGTATGGTGCTAGCTAATAACAAAAGCGACTAAAGTGATTCTCTACCTTGATTTAAACGGTATGTATAGTTCTAGCTAATAACAAAGGCGACTAAAGGGATTTCTCTACCTTGATTTAAACGGTATGTATATTGCTAGCTAATAACAAAAGCGACTAAAGTGATTCTCTACCTTGATTTAAACGGTATGTTTAGTTCTAGCTAATAACAAAAGCGACTAAAGTGATTCTCTACCTTGATTTAAACGGTATGTATAGTGCTAGCTAATAACAAAAGCGTCCCGTATCTTCATCATCATCAGCCCATCAGGTTCCCACTGCTGTCACACGGGTAATCTCTCATAGAGAGTGTATGGGCCATAATCCACCAAGCTGGACCTGTTGTCGTGTTTCGGGATGATGTCCGGTGAACCATCGGGGAGACGGGTCTGAGCAGCCGCTCAACTGCCGTCTTTCTCTAGATCTATGTGCTCCATCTTAGGCCACATCATCGCTTCACATCAGGCGAGATAGTAGCCAAACATAGATCTATTAGTAAAAAAAATAAAAATAAAGTGCGGGTTGGTAGATGTCACATGTCTATGAACTTTTGGGATTAATTCTTGGACATGCTGGTTTCCTCACAATTTTTACTTTCACCGTCTTTAGAGTTAAATCCGCACATGACATAAGAAAGCCTGTGGTACGGGGCCACCGGGATTCGAACTCGGGTGCGTCGGATCGAAAGTCGCGCATGCTCCCACTGAGCCACACTCGCTCTTATTCCGTATCTTAAAACGTCAATACTATGTTATGGTGTAACCTCAACCTAAATGTTTCGAACTGTGGATATTTTCCACGTCCAGTCAATTTTTGTTCGTCTGTCTGTCTGTCGTTCCGGCTGAATCTTGCAACTCAAATTTCGAGCACTTCCCGATTAGCTATCCGTCTGAAACTTGCAGGGTAGCTCACAACTCGATGACAATGCATTCTAAATCCATTTATTAGCATGCAATGCCGACCTAACTTCAAAAGGCGCATAAAAGCGTGGTTCTTAGATGAATTGTTTAATCTGTCACTTTATTTTTTAGGTGTGCTGAGCCTCGTCCTTACCTATGGAGGAGTATTATCGATTATCATAATTATAATAGCCTTGACAGCATTTATTGGTAAGTTTTATTTTCAACCGTCTTCAAAAACGGATGAGGTTTTCAATACGACGGTTTTTTTTGTATGTTTGTTACGCGTTTACTTCGCCAATTATTAATTGATTTTGACGATTCTTTTTTTGTTTGGTGAGTCATACTTCAGAGGTGGTCCCATATAAATCGAAATTGATTTAGCACTTTTTGAAAAACAACAAATATAAACAATATAAGTTTAATAAGGTTTCCCGTATGTGAGAGGCCGTCTGGGTGGGTACCACCGCTTTGCTAATTATTCAGCCGCCAAGCAGTAGTGCGCAAGCATTACGGTGTTCCGGTTTGAAAGTCATTGTAGCCAGCGAAATTACTGGGCATTGTGAGACTCAACAGCTAATTGTCTCAGGGTGACGAGCGCAGTGCAGCGCCGCGCAGGATTTTTGCAAAACAAAGTTCTGGGTGGTGCTGTTATTGTTATGGGCTGGCGTATTGCTTACCATCAGGCAAACGACCAGGTCGCCTCGTCATTCGGACTTTTTGTGGGCGTTTATGCTAATTTATGTCAGCGCCATCTGTGAGCTTTCTTGCATGAAGTCGTTGATATATGTGACGGCTGAGGTCACACTATCCACCAAAGAAAAAGTATTAAAAAAATAGAATTCAAGCAAAAAGATGAACAATTAAACATATACACATTTCTTTTTTCTCAAAAGGCCGTTTGCATGTGTTAAAAAGAGAAAGCATTATGCGCATGACACCATCTTTAAACCCTGCGGGCCACCAGCCAACGGGCGTGACGTTTGTTGATGTTTGGTCGATACCAGCTGGTATTTAATTGTGTGCAGTGTTTTTGGTGATTTGCAAGGAATTATGCGGGAAAAATATTATATCAAGCAATAAACAACAAGTAAATGAACCATGGCGTGTGTTGTGATAGGCTGCAAGAGCCACGTCAGGGATTTAAAGCAAAAACCAAGGGCTATAACATTTCACCGGTAAGTCTGATTTGTGTATTTCACCTCCTAATGCGAATATTTGTATGTGCTAGCCTTCTCGTACGTTTGAAAAGTATGTAAGTTACACTAGGTGCTATTTTAGCTTCACATGACGAGCAGAAGAATTCCCATATCTAAATAAACACGGATTTTTGCATACCGATCGACGTGTTTGGCATTTCATGTACTCGTCTAGTGATGTGGTAAAATTCACAACCATAGTATGAATATAGATATGATAATAGAACATAATTTATTCAAGTGGCACACTTTAATATGTTCTAGTTAATTTCACAGTCTATATTTTTCATTTTTAACCGACTTAAAAAGTTGGAGGTTATCTATTTGATTGTTTTTTTTTATAATATGTTTGTTACCTCGGAACTCCGTCATATATAAAGTGATTTGGAAATTTCTTTTTGCGTTGTGTTAAGTGTGGATTAGTATAGCGATGAAGTAGTTCCATATAAATTTCATCGATATGTATATGACCTTGGACTTCGAAGATACATTGAAGTCGTTTTTTTTTATAAAATGTATACTTGTAGCTAATTAATTATGTTAAATATATTTAGAATACTTAGGTTCTTGTTCTTGTTTTAGGTTCCCGGTGTTAGCAGAATTGCGAAACGCATGGATAAAAAACATGCAGAGGTCAAAAAGAACAAGAGCGGGGCTCCCCCTCTACTAACTTCTAACATAAAATATCTTTGGACTTAAGTATTGGAAAATGTAATTTAGCTCAATTTCAGTATGTTAAGCTGGGTTGCTTGACATAATAAATAAAATTCAATCAATTGTAAGAAGTTATTTGAACATTTATTTAGTGTATTCTTTTGTATATTCTTTTTTATAAGTATATTCTTTTGTTTGCAGAAAATACCTGTGAAGCGGAGTCTTATAAGATGAGCTTCGCAACCTATACCTAGTTAATACTGATAGTAGTGCTCGCTGTAATGAATAATTAAAATAATCATAAATAATAATGAAATTATTCTTTATTGTATTGTATGTCATGCAATCTTAAAAGCATATTTAGCGTTCTTATTGGTTAGATGTTAGATGTCGCCACTAGCGTATACAGTAAATAAATAAATTCAACGTATTTTGAAAGAGTGTGCGTTATTAATTTATTCCGTTCCAGCAGTCTAAAAGTCAATAGCCGGGTCCACACCGGCCCATCCAGAACCGCTCGAACTTGCGCGGTGCACAGTTGTAGTCGGTGTGGACGCGTCTTGCCTGATGCACCTCTATGTGATACCTACTGGGTGTATCACATTATATTTCTCGTCCGACGCGTGCATGATACAATGCGTTTGTATCATGCACGCGTCGGACGAGAAATCAAAAGGAAACCACGAACTAAACACCCGATCAACTAAACAAACTTTTGATCGTGGACCGGAATGTAGGTCGGCTGGTGTGAAATAGCTAAAGTATGCTTTATCTAGCGCGAACGAAAAACGAGATAGTCTAAAGTGTTAATAAAGCATACACTACTTCCAAGCATACAATCAGTTCATCGTAACAAGTCCCTTCCTTCAAAACTTTACACGAGAACTTTTCACCTCCGGACTTACAAAAAAAATTTGAACATTTTCTTATAAGACCGGAGGTCGAAACGTTTTATCGGTATGAAAATAGGACATCGCTAATGTACAATATATGTATAATCATTTGACAAGTAAGTAAATATAGACAAAGTGGAGACAATTGGGTATTTTTTGGGTATTGAGCAACTATAGTGGTCTCTTTTATTTCAAGTAACTTTTGTGATAAGTAGAAAAGGATGCATTCTGTTTTGGAAGTACAACTTTTTTCGGTAAATCTAATACTATACTAAATCTTAGCTATCCACCAATAGCAAGTTTATTTCCATAGTAGGCAGAGTAAAAAAGAAGAGGTCAGAGCAAACTGCGGAGAGCATCGTCATGGAAGAAATTGATGAAGATATATATCATAACTACGAAACGATACCGGATCTTATATATAACACTCCTTATGATAACTCTCAAGCGATGAACACAGGTACGGTGAACATTTTTTTTATCATCATCATATTATGTATTGTACCAATAAGCATTTATTTTTATTTTAACTAATAGGGCGATCGGACAACTTATTAGAAAGTCTTTAAAATTAACCATACTTATATATACTACTCTGTGTAAAAAGTATCGGGAATATGTCAATAAAAAGACCCGTTTAAAAGAGGTCGTTCTAATTTTTTTACTGCATGTTGGTAGCACTGTACTGATTTAGCGCGCAAAGTTTGAGCGGGATCTGTCATTTAATTTGTTTTAAACTACACTTTTTGTTGGTCATAGTTTTGAGTTCTCGGCGATTTTTACAATGGAAAATATTGTTGAACAAAGAGTGTGCCTTAAATTTTGTGTTTCGAATGATATTTCATGTGGTGAATCACTAAAAATGTTGCGAAATACCTACGGCGAATCGTGTATATCGAAAACAAGGGCTTATGAATGGTATAAGGCTTTTAAAGAAGGCCGAGAAGTAGTAGTAGACTTGCCTCGTTCTGGTAGACCTTCAACCGCTACGACCAAAGAAAATATCGACAGAATCAAGAAGCTAGTGCTCGAAAATCGACGTATGAGTCTGAGAGAGTTGGCTAGTGAGGTGAACATATCTTTTAAGTCCGTCCACAACATTCTCATTGACATTTTAGGCATGAAACGCGTCGCCGCTCGACTAGTTCCAAAAGAGCTCAATTTTGTTCAAAAAGCGCAGCGAAAGCATGTCGCTGAAGACATGGTTTCCCGAGCTTCTACGGATCCGACCTTTATGAAACGTATAATAACTGGCGACGAGACATGGGTTTATGAGTACGACATGCAAACAAGCCAACAGTCTTCAGAATGGCGTCTCGAAAACGAGCCGAAACCCAAAAAACCGCGGCAAAGTCGCTCCAAAATCAAGGTGATGCTAACAGTTTTTTTTGACTACCGTGGTGTGGTTCACTCCGAATTCCTTCCAGAGGGAGAAACAGTGAATAAAGAATATTATTTAGGCGTCATGAAGCGTTTGCGTGAGAGTATCCGCCGAAAACGTCCAGATTTGTGGCAACACAACTCATGGATGCTGCACCATGATAATGCACCATCACACACAGCCATTATAGTGAAAGAGTTTTTAGCGAAAAATTCAACAAAAGTTCTCGACCAAGCACCGTATTCACCTGATATGGCTCCGTCTGACTTTTTTTTATTTCCCAAGTTAAAATTACCACTTCGAGGAAAACGTTTTGAGTCGATAGAAGCCATAAAAGAAAATTCGCTGAATGAGCTAAAGGCCATACCGCAAATAGCCTATGAAAAATGTATGGAAGACTGGGTGAAGCGTTGGAGATGTTGTATTGCAAGCGATGGGGCCTACTTTGAAGGCGATAAAATAAATTTAGATGAATAATTTGTATTTTTTGTTTTATTGACAAATTCCCGATATTTAGTACACAGAATGTATATATATATAGCCATGAAAAATAATAATTGAATTTTAATTTTTAGGTACTTTTAGGACTTTATTTATAAAGTCGTCCTAAAAGTACGTAAGTAAAACTATGTTTAAATGTTATGTTTTAAATATTGCCGCGCAAAAGGTCACCTCACAACGTATGACGTCACACGCTGGCAAACGAAACGACAAGCTTTCAAACTTGCAAAGTGATTTTTACGTTTTGATGAAGTTTAAGGAATTTAGGGTTGTCATGGCATGAAAAACATATCGTTTTGATATAGATAAAAAGCAAATATATAAAATAAACACAAGCTTCGCACACGGTACTTACTTTGAAATGACGTCATGCACTGTGTTGGTGTTTCGGAACTGATAAAAAATGTCAGAATTATCAATTTTATTTTTTGATTTAAAAATATAAATTATTTTAAATTGTTCTCTTTCGGATAATTCGTGGTGCCAGGCCTCCCTTTCTATTCGGTTTAGGGGTATTGGCATCCGCAAAAATTCAAGTGTTGCTCTGCCAGCGTTTCTGTCCTCTGTTCACAGCACCGGCCGACTATTTTCCAAAATTATCACCTCATCTATTAGCACTGTGCCGATGCTGGGCATTGATGAGGCCAGAAACGCGTGGAGTATAGTCTGTCCGAGTGTGGATTTCCCAAAATGCCTCCGTTCGCAGAGGCAATGGGACGAGCCGCTCTGCAAAAACGCTCAACGAATTTTAGTCAGAGACAGCGTTGACGCTGCAGATCGGGCTCCTCTCCTTGCTACAAGCGAACGGAAATCAGGCTACTGGCTGCACAGTATCCCTTCGTCCAATTTGGGAACATTTTTGGACAATACGAGTTTTTCGATTGCGATAGGTTTGCGTCTGGGTACCTCGACGACAGAACCGCACAACTGTCACTGCGGCGGCGAAGTAGACAAATTGGGCCACCATGGTCTTTCTTGCCGCCGCTGTGCAGGTCGACTCTGACGCCATGCCGCCCTTAATGACGTCATTCGTCGGGCACTTGCTACCGTTCACGTGCCGGCTGTTTTAGAGCCAAATGGTATTTCACGTGACGATGGCAAGAGGCCCGACGGCATGACGTTAATTCCTTGGAGCCGTGGAAGACCGTTGGTGTGGGACGCCACTTGTGCCGATACACTATCGCCGTCCCACCTCAACGGTACTTCAAGGGTGGCAGGAGCGGCGGCAGAAGCAGCAGAGAGCCTCAAGCGGAGGAAATATGCATCACTCGGCGAGGGATACATATTTCTTCCGTTTGGGGTTGAAACTATGGGGCCTTGGGGGGCGAACGCGCGGCTTCTGTTTAAAGAGCTGGCCAGACGCCTCATAGAAACAACAGGTGACCAAAGAGCTGGCGCTTACCTCGGCCAACGAATTAGTCTGGCCATTCAACGAGGTAACGTTGCCAGCTTTTTGGGCACCTTGCCCGCGGACGGTGACCTAAATTCTGTGTTTTATATTTAATTTCATTTTTTAATTTTGTTGTAGGTTACTTTAGTGTTTATCATTCTATATATTTGTACATAATTGTTAATTGGTTCTGTAAATAAATAAATGACGTTTAATTATTTAATTTAAAAAATATATATTATTATTTTACAAAAAGTCGGATCGGATCCGAGAAACATTCGTTCAAACTACATTTTACATTTTTTTCGATTACTTTCCGATCCCCTATTCAAAAAAAATACCCCCATACATTATTATATTATTCAACCACAACCTACATAATATTCCACACTACATATTCTCATTGCGTTTCAGATTTAAGATGAATTTCCGCAACGTCACGCCTGACTCCATTATATCCCTAACCTTATGTCATTTATTGTTTCATTATTCAATTGTTTTTAGCACGCAAAATTACCGAAGCTTTAAAACAAACAAAAGAGAAAAAGAAAATTGAACATAGTGCCAGTGAGGAGTGCCAACATGATGAAAATAATTCTGAACCTATCTACAATTCTGCGTACGAAGGCCAGGCTTCTACTACAGGTGAGATAAGAAAGAAAGAAAGAAGGAAAGCAAGAAAGAAGAAAAAAGAAAAAAAAGAAATAAGCACACGCTCACATCACCCTTAAGACGGTTAAATAACGGAAGAAAAAAGAAATACCGACACTCGAGTTGGTGACCAGCGTAGATCAATTGGTAAAGCGTCCCGCGCTGAGGGAGGATTGGGTTGCGGGTTCGAGTCCCGGTGGTCGTATTTTTTCTTTCCGATAAACCTTGTTAAAGAAAGAAGACCAAAAAAACAAAGAAACTACATTTGTAGCGGTAGGTTCTTCTGGATACTAGTATCCCGAAAACTGCAAGAGGCCGCCTTGGGAAGTACTACATCTTTGCCAGATATTCAACCGCCAAACAGTAGTGCGCAGGCATTTCTGTGTTTCGGCAGGCCTAGCGCACTCCGCACTGTAGGTACGAAGCCACAAGTACATAGCCGGACACCGACGGTAGGTCGCGCGTCGTTACACGTGTCGCGTCAGAGGAGATAAGAGCTATGCGATAGAAAGAGAGGCGCGCTCTGTAGGTTAATATGACTGGTATGTAGCGCTACGCGAGCTGAATTGAATTTTATTGCGTCATAGCAAGAGTAGCAGAGCGCCTCGCTTTCTATCGCGCCGCTCTTATCTCTTCTGACGCGGCACGTGTAACGACGCGCGACCCGCCGTCGGTGTCCGGCTATGTACTTGTAGCTTCGTACCTACAGTGCGGAGTGCGCTAGGCCTGGTTTTAGAATAATTTTATTAGGTAATTGGCTAAGGCCGTCTAATAAATAAATAATAAAGCACCAACGTGAAATACAAGAAAAATCTTTATCTTTTCTTATAATACAGTGTTTATTTTTTAGCAGGCTGCAAGAACGTCCTACCTTATAATATGCGCAAAGTGCAGAAGAAACCTTCAGAATACGAGATATACCACCACTATGAGACGATACCCGAGCTTGTATACGACTATACGTACAACCCGGCGGCTGACGCTTCCGGTGAGTTGTGCCACGTTCATCTTACGAACAGCCAAGGAGTGGATCGCATTGCCAACGTCTGTGTTTCCTGACAACTACCTGGCAGTCTTCAAATCGAGTGTGAACAGCAGGGCGATCATGAATCTTTTATTTCAATCAATTTCAATAAGAAACCTGTTTCTATGATGGTTTTACGATCACGTAACCCGTTTGTTGCACTCAAATGTCAACGATAGCTCAATTGAAATAAAAATAAGTTTTGACAAACAAAGTTTATATCGATATATAAACCATAGACAATAGCCGTATTACACAGTACAATTGAATAGATTGGGCGTATACATAACGATTCATAGCACAATCTCGCTATGTAAATTTGTCAGGTAATCGATAGGAGCACATTGAAATTGAGACATAATAAGTTACATGATCGCATTTTATCGATTGAAATAAATTTATATTGCAGGTTAGTCCGCAACATGCGATGTTCGCAACAGACTTACGTGATCGCCCTGCAGGTATCTTCTAGGCAAGCGTGTCTAATCTCTTTATTCATATTTGGCATCACAGACGCACTTATGAACGTCAAATTAACCACCATGACTCTACCACCGTATCGGGAAAAAAACCACTACTCAGAAGATACGGCAAGAAATTGAGGGGCATTTTTATTTAGAGATTTTGTTACAATTTTTTGGTTTTCTACAATGTTATGTTTTTATGTAGCAGTTGGCTACTTTGCAGAAGTGGAATGTTCCAAGAATCTTTGTCTTCGATATAATTACATATATAGTATATGTGTATATAGACTGCAATTATATCGAAGACAAAGATTCTTGGAACATTCCACTGTTCGCTCGTCTCATCGCTCACTTTATATATATATATATACTATATTAGCGATGAGACGAGCGAACAACTTCCTCGTCTCATCTCTCAGGTACATAAAAAAACTAGCATTACAATACCACACCCTCCTCTAAACGTTAAATGTATTTTATTTCAGGTACCTCTGGGAAAAATAACAAGTGATTTGCCGTGGAATGTAATCAGCTGGATTCGCGCCTGAATAATTGGACAATATATGAAGATCGCGATAAATTATGTACGGAGTCGTTGCTTTAGCTCTCTACCTTTTCTCATCACTCAGTTACATAAATAAATAAGTACCTGGATGACCGAGCTTTGCTCGGTTTTTTGAGATGGCTTAGCCTTGCTTAACAACGCCATCTATTGTCAAGTAGCTTTAGTGTTGCTGTGTCGGTGAAGCAGTTCAGTTGTTGTTTAAGCTGATGGCCCTAGTTGCCAAAGCTTTAAAAAAATAGCATTACTACTCGCCAATAGATGTCAGGAAGAGTCATATTTTTTAGTTTATGTTTAAATCACGGATAAACGACGTTTTTTAAAAATGAAACCTAGCTAGATCGACTTATCGCCCCGGAAACCCACTGCATACTAAATTTCATGAAAATCTTTGGAGCCGTTTCCGAGATTCAGATTAATATATATATGTCGCAGCCAAATTCTAATTCGTTTCATTAACAGCCTAGCCTCTTTACTAAACAGCGCCATTCTACTAGATTCCTGAATGATATTCAGCCATTTGTTCAAACAGCTAGGCAAATGACTTGGATCAATGACATTTAATTACTTGCCTAGCCTGTTCATTTATAAAGCCTGTTTTTCAAAGTTTAATAAAAAATAGTACAATGGTAGAGTGTAGTGACAATAAAAATGTGAATTTAGCTGCAGCCCTCGGTAGGTTGGGGTGCGGCGGGGGTGGCCCTTGGGCCACCCCAACGCCGCGAACATGTATATTAGATATAATATAAAGTAAGTAGATTATAATCTATCACTTCGATAAATTATAATCTATCGAAAAATAATGCGACGGTTCACAATCTTTCGACAGTTTACAATCTCGCGTAGGATACATCGAAGTTTAACCGCATGTTACGAATGGCCTAAGCATTAGCCAGCCAGTTAATTAAATGTTGTAACAGACGCTACGGCTGAATATCATTCAGGCCGCTAGTTCAACGGCGCTGTTTAGTAAAGAGGCTAGGCTGATGATCGAACGGCGAATTAAGCTAGTTGGCTGCGACATATATATACAAGCATTGCTCGTTTAAAGGTATTAGATCCTACTAATATTATAAACGCGAAAGTTTGGAAGAATGGATGTATGGATGTACCTTTGTTACTCTTTCACGCAAAAACTACTGAATGGATTTTGATGAAATTTGGTATGGAGATAGCTTATACCCTGGATTAACACATGGGCTACTTTTTATCCCGGGAAACCGCGGGTGAAACCGCAGGGCGCAGCTAGTAGATCGTAATGTTATTTTTATTTTGACATTAAAAGATAATGACTTATATAAACGTACTATTCCTATTTAATTTATAATTTGACATATTAATTTAAAATTTATATTTTGACATAATTGTAATTAATGTTCTGTGACTATTGTATCTTGTTTTTTTTAACTGTAATTTAATAACGTAATTGGTGTAAACCGTGTCATCATCATCATCATCAGCCCATCACGTTCCCACTGCTGGGACACGGGCCTTCTCTCATAGAGAGAGCATGGGCCATAATCCACCACGCTGGCCCAGTGCGGGTTGGTGGATGTCACATGTCCTTGACTTTTTGTGGAAAATTCTTGGACATGCCGGTTTCCTCACGATGTTTTCCTTCACCGTTTTTAGAGCGAGTGTTAAATCCGCACATAACTTAAGAAAGTCAGTGGTGCGGGGCCAGCGGGATTCGAACTCGGGTGCCTCGGATCGAAAGTCGCACGAGCTCCCACTGAGCCACACTCGCTCATACAAACAAACAGACAAGCAAAAATTCGTAAACCGTGTAATTAAATTGAAATAAATTGATAATAATGTATACTGCAGCAAACATGTTGGTCGGACTTTGGCTTACCTGCAGATATATTTCCCCTGCCCCCGCTCCTCACAATCATAGGTTAGTTCGTGGCCCTCTCTCTCAAAATACCCTCGCAAGGTCTTCTTTGGGTCTTCTAAATACAGTTCCTCATTTGTGGTGACTGCGAACGGATTCTCCGCTAGATCTGGCTCTTCTTCTGCGTCTTCACCTAGAATAATACAATATAACCGCATTAGATCTTATACCTGTTCTATCCATGCAAAGGTTGTCTGGAAGAACTCGCTCTAAGCGATAAGACCGCCCATTGTACGTCAAAACGAATGCCCCTCAGTTTCTTGCCGTATCTTCTGAGTAGTGGTTCTTTTTCCGATACGGTGGTAGAGTCATTGTGATAATTTGACGTTCATAAGTGCGTCTGTGATGCCAAAATGATTAAAGAGATTTTGATTTGATTTGATTTGAAAACTACGATGTATTTTGTGTATATTTAACTCTATATTCTCACATTTGACATTACATTACAATATAATTTAATACAATACAATACAATCATTGACTAATGCTAATAATTGCGTCCTCCTCTCTTGTAATGTTGCTGTGCCCGACGGGGTCCATATGAGACTTTGTACGTTGACTTAATTACACCTTGTACTGCCTATGGAAGCAATAAAGAATCTGAATCTGAATCTATATTTTTTTGATTTGTTTTATATAATTGTGTATATTATTATGTAATTTGGTGTGCAATAAAGTGTTATTGTATTGTATTGTATTGTATAAATATTGATGCAATATCACTTTGTGTTAATAAAAAAATATAAATAAAAATGCCTTTTTTTTTACACTTTATAGATCTATCTTTGGCCACTATCTCGCTTGATGTGAAGCGATGATTTGGCCTAAGATGGAGCACATAGATCTAGAGACGGCAGTTGAGCGGCTGCTCAGACCCGTCTCCCCGATGGTTCACCGAACATCATCCCGAAACACGACTAGGTCGCTTGACGGCATGGCTTTGTTCGGTGGGTGGTATTACAACCACGGCCAGAGCCTACCACTCCAAAGCGCGTAAGCGGGTTTCATCACGATGTTTTCCTTCACCGTTTTTAGAGCGAGCGTGCGTGTTATTTCCTAATAAAAACAGCTTTTGCTAATTTTAACTACATTATTATCCATCCCACTAATATTATAAACGCGAAAGTTTGTAAGAATGTATGGATGTATGTTTGTTACTGTTTCACGCAAAAACTACTCAAGCGATTGTGATGAAATTTGGTATGTAGGTACTTTAAGACTTGGAATAGCACATAGGCTACTTTTATCCAAGGAAACCGCGGGCCGCAGCTAGTATAAATACATTAATTAATCTTATAAAAACAATTTAACTTTTACAATTCCATAGTAAATAATACTATATTATTATTATTATTATATTGATATTATTAGTAATAGAATAGAATAACTATCTATTCTAATAATAATAATATCAATATAATAATAATAATAATAATATTAATAATATCAATATAATAATAATAATAATAGATATTATTATTATTATATTGATATTATTATTAATAGAATAGAATAACTCTTTATTATAACACCACATACCACAATAATTACATACCAACATTTATTACATACCACAATACAGATATAATTAAAAACTTAAAGAACAATTAACTTAATACTAGTGTCACAATGGGCGGTCTTATCGTTCAAAGCGTTCTCTTCCAGACAACCCATAAATGGAGTATGTATTACTTTTATATCATACTAGCTGACCCGGCAAACGTTGTTTTGCCATATAAATTAAAAAAAATGTTAAGGGTGAACAACCCTTATCACTTAGGGGTATGAAACATAGATAGTAGCCGATTCTCAGAGCTACTGAATATGCATATAAAATTTGGTAAAAATCGGTAAAAACGTTTCGGAGGAGTAAGGTAACTAACATTGTGACACGAGAATTTTATATATGTAAGAAGAAAGATTATTCAGATATTTATTTAATTTCTTAAATTAAGGTTTTTTACAATAATTCTTAAAAAAAGTATATATAAAAATGCTATAAAAACCTAAACCTAGAGTGCCGCCGGCAGCGGGGCCGAGCCCAAACTCTCGGTGGTTAGGGCTGCAGAGTGAGGAACCTCCTGACTATACGTATGAGTGCTTGCTAAGAATAAATGTTGTCTTTCTTTCTTTCTTTCAAACACTTACCCATTCCCCAATCAATGCCCTGTTCTTCTCTCTTCTTCTCTGCTTCTAATTTCTCCCTCTCCCTCAGTTCTTTCGCCTCCTTTATCATTCTTTCTCGCTCTGCTATCATTTCTTCGGTACGCTTTTTGATTTCCGATACTGTTAGTGGCGATTCCCCTTCACTATCGAAATCCGGACCCTGAAATTCATCATCATTAGCCCAACACGTTCCCACTGCTGGGACTCAGGTCTTCTCTCATAAAGAGAGTATGGGCCATAATCTACCACGCTCGCCCAGTGCGGGTTGGTAGATGTCACATGTCTACGAAGTTTTGTAATTAAATTCTTGGACATGCCGGTTTCCTCACGATGTTTTCCTTCACCGTTTTTAGAGCGAGTGTTAGATCCGCACATAACTTAAGAAACTCAGTGGTGCGGGGACAAGGGGATTCGAACTCGGGTGCGTTGGTTAGAAAGTCGCACGTTCTCCCACTGAGCCATACTCAGTACACCAGAAATCATAGCAATAAAATTAAAAATAACAGACTTAAATAGGGGATCGGACAGTAATCGAGAAAAAATCTAAAATGTAGTTAGAACGAATGTTCGTCGAACCAGAAAGATTATTCAATCAATATTTTTGTGAAATAATAATCATTTATATTTTTAAATCAATAAATAAAGTCTAATAATTCTGATATTTTTAATCTGTTCTTCATCTCAAACGAAACAACGATCACAGCGCATGACGTCATTTGTAGGCAAATGCCGTGAGTCAAGCTTGTGTTTATTTTACGATTTTGCTTTTCATAAAATGTATTTCTGCCATTTTTTTCGTTCCATTACTACAATATAGTCCCCAAACTTCACAAAACGTATTTAAATCTCTTTGCAAGTTTTATTTCGAAGAGATTGTCGTTTTCTACCTACATATGACATCACAAGTTTTGAGGTGACCTTTTGCGCGGTAATATTTGAAACATAATATTTAAACATAGTTTTAGGTACTTTTAGAGCGTTATTTAATTAAAATAGTATATTTCATGGCTATATATATTAATTGTAGTTAATATAAAACACTTTCTGAAAAGTTGTCCGATCCCCTATTTTTTTTTTTGTATATAATATCTTTATTATTTTGAGTCAGTGTAATCTTGCGTTGTATGTCCGGAATCAATGTACCTATTTTCTTTCTTTTTTCAAAAGACCAAGATTTTAAATATTAAGAAAGAAGTCCTTCAAAGGGAGAGTCCTTAAGGGTCGGCAATGCATCAACAATGCCTCTGGTGCTGCAGATGTCCATAGGCGACGGTAACTGCTTACCATCAGGCGGGCCGTCTGCTTGTTTGACGACATATAAAAACAAGAAATAATTTACTGAAGGGGTATAATTACCAGCATCTTTGTAATACCATTGTTTTTTTTGATGATTGGCCCTGAAAATATTTGCCCAGCAGTGGAAAAGAAACTTACCAGCACAACGTAAGTCCTGGTACTGTTGCCAAACTTGATCTGATGTCCGACTCTGACCCTGATATAGTGGGATGCTTTAACTCGTTCTTTGTTCAGGAATGTACCATGGGTGCTACCGAGGTCGTAAATGTACCAGCCAGCTGGTGGCTCCCCTTCTTCAGAGAATGCTTTGTATTGGAGTATGCAGTGGTGCCTGGAAATTATTTAAATAAATAAAATAAATTAATACGCCCAACGATCACATACATAGATCCTGGCCCCTAACCACAGAATACTAAGGAACAGAAGCATCACTCGGCAAAGAAATTTAAACAATTAGCGACTCTTGCTATGACGCAATAAAATTCAATTCAGCTCGCGTAGCGCTGCATACCTACCAGACATATTAACCTACAGAGCGCCTCTCTTTCTATCGCATAGCTTTTATCTCTTCTGACGCGGCACGTGTAACGACGCGCGACCCGCCGTCGGTGTCCGGCTATGTACTTGTAGCTTCGTACCTACAGTGCGGAGTGCGCTAGGCCTGGTTTCGACAACTGATGTTTATGAATATGGTGGTAGTATTTGATTAGGTTTAGGTATATTACCCAAAGATCGTGGAACGTGTCATAATTATTATGTGTTGTTCTAATTAATCTGGCACATTAGAAACATCATTTATTAGAAAATTCAAGGACATGTAACATCCACCAACCCGCACTAGGCCAGCGAGGTAGATTATGGTCCATACTCTCTCTATGAGAGAAGGCCCGTGTCCCGGCAGTGGGAACGTGATGGGCTGATGATGATTAAAAACATAATAATGTCAAAAATAAACATATTGTACACTAGCGGCCCGCCCCGGCTTCGCACGGGTAACGAACAAAAATTTCAGTACCCCAGTGGCGCCTACACTGCATAAGGTTACTAATACTTACATTTTTAAACTCGTGATATCTTTCGAATGGAATGTCCGAATTGAATAATTCAAAAAGTTATATAAAGGTATTGAAGCAGTCTTGAATATAAATTAATTTATTTTGATAAAGATTAAAACCCAGATACAAATAAAGAGCCTTTTCTAGCGGCGGCATTTCAATTATATTTTTAAAATAAAAGAACGCTTATTGTGGCATAACTATAATAGTTAGATATATGCTGTCGCGACACTTTTTGTAAATAATGATGTGTTCTGAAAAGTCGCAGTACATTATTTTATTCTTACATCAATAGTTTTCGCAGCGCACGCGATATAAAGAATATTTTAGGTAATTTTTTTACACCTTGGGTTACATTATTAGAGTTTTGGTAAGGATTCCTAATATTTTTAAAAATATAATATAGCCTATGTCACCCGGGGATAGTGTAGCTTCCCAACGGTGAAAGAATTTTTCAAATCGGTTCTGTAGTTTCGGAGCCTATTCAATGCAAACAAACAATCAAACACGACACGACACAACATGACACTCAACACGACACGACACGAGCACTGGCTCGCAGTACGCGCCAAGCGCTCGCCGCGACCGCACGTACTCCGTGAGGATGAGCGTCTGTACCGCTCGAACACCGGCCGAGTGTCTCGACTTATTCTCGTGAGTGTAGCCGGTTAGTAAACAATAATATCTGATGTCTCAGGGTGATGAGCGCAATGCAGTGCTATGCAGCGCTTTTTATGGTATTAAAGTTCAGGGTGGCACTGCATTTGTTATGTGCAGGCGTAGCGCTTACCATCAGGAGAAAGACTTGCTCGTCTCATCACACAATTTCATAAAAAAGAGAATAAAAAAATGTTACCTGGATATAGTCGGATGTGCCATTACAACATCACAATTGGCGAGTCTCCCAAACACGTAGAACGGCTTTTGAGTTAAATCAACTCGGTCGACAATGCATCCTGATTTAAGAACTTCTAGAGCATAGTCTGATCCTGAAAGTTTATGTTTATCTATGGTAAATGGTAATAAAAAATAAATAAATAAAGGTAAACAATTACATACATAGATCCTGGCTCCTAACTAGGATTCCCTGTATCTACAGAAACAGGAACTATGAGGACCATGGTCCCACAACACCCAAAACAAATGCTTGCGCTTTTTTGAGCACGAACATTTGTCGTCGCGGGAATCGAACCTGCAACCTCAGTGGTGTATGAGATTTGAGCCAACCTGCCCAACCACTACACCACAGAGACTATGATATAATATTTCTTAGTAATGCAGTACCACAAAACAAGATATGGTGTTGTATTAGACCTAGATGATGGCAGAACGACATTGATTCTTACATTTTGAGAGGTTGGTCCTCCATAGCTCAAGATTGTGAAAAGGGAAGAGCCCTGCACTCGCCCTGCTGTAGGACAATATAGGATTTTTATGATAATAGTAAAACCAAGAAATCGAAGAGCTAGTGTCCGAACCCAACATCATTGGCGAAATTAAATGCCACAGAATTCGCTGGCTCGGCCATCTGGAGAGAATGGGGGAGGATCGTTCTGTGAAACGTGCCTACTTGGGACAGCCAATTGGACGACAGCCGGTTGGTCGCCCCAAGTACAGATGGAGGGACGAGGTGGCAAAAGTACCTATGGGAGCTACAAGTTGATGCCTGGCAGCAACTTGCACTGGATCGAAAGAAGTGGCATTCTTCAGCATCGGAGGCCAAGACACACGTTGTGTCGCTGTGCCAGCATAGAGAGATAGATAGATGATAATAATAATTGTCAGGAGGTCTGGACAGGCAGGAATGGAGAAGGATGGGGGAAGCTTGTGCCAAATAGCAAACAGACACAAAACTATGATGTTGCGAAAAATTCAAATACATATATATATAAGGAAGTATGTTTAATATTTAGTTTAATTTTTTTATATAAAATAATATGATACTCTGCCAATTTCTGATTATTATTTTTGTAATTGCTATTAGTACTTTTGTTTTTATAGAAATTTTGTAAAAATCTTGGACATGGGAATGTAAATGTATGTGTAATAATATTAAAATGCATATCCATTAAAATCTTTAAATGCATGGGTGGCAGATAATCCAGCATATAAACCTCGTAAGCATATAAAGATTTTAAAGAAATTAAATCAAATCCTAGAAAACTCTATAACATGCACCTCGCGAGAGCATCAACACAAAAGTGGGATATACTTATGGCTGTAATTGATTATAATGCATTTTTTAAGGTCATCCAGAATTAACATACCATCAGGACACAAGCCAGACCACTTAGGTTCTTTATAGGGTATCGGCGTAGACAATTCTTTCAAGAGTACAGCGGGCGGCAAAGAGCTTTTTGACCCTGAATCTATTGGGGTTTCCTGCGGTTTCTCTTCACTTTTCACTTCAGGAGCCTTCTCAGGCACACTTTTAGCCTTTTTCGGCAATTTTCCAATTCGTCCAATGAGCACTGGCTTCTTGAATTCGGGCGGTGTATTTATTTTATCGTCTTGAGGTTCCGATTGAGATGAACCGTCAGCCATTTTAGGTTATGTACGGAAAACCTTGTCGTAATAGTTTAGTTAGATATATGAAATTGATGATTGCATTAGCCAAGATGTTATATCATTAAGTTTTCTTTGTTTTTCAAATAAAAAGAATTTCGGTGCCATCAAGAAGACAACAAAATTGTTCAATGACACTTGACTTGACTTTGACTTGACACTAGGAAACGTCATTAATGACGTGTTTGTATATCAATATGAGTTCAGCATGCTATACTCTATACTCATACTCAAAATAATTTTTCTTTACTCGTACTCAATCCATCTGTCTCGATTTTCGTCTAGGCCGTAGACAGAGAAAACAGGTACATAAAGTAGGCATATACCTGATGCTATACATTACTTTATGTCAAATTTGGAACAAAACTAGTTGGAAATCGGAAATAATAAAATCGAGTTTTCATTTCGACTTTACTGTTTATAACGGAGACATTTTTATCTATAGCCCGCTCTATTTTATTCACATCATGAGTGAACATTAAAATATAAGGCGGTGTTCATTGAAGCTGAAGGAAGCGGGCTTAAGACGCTTATGCCTGGTTTCTTTTTAACCCCCGACGCAAAAGGTAGGGGTGGTATAAGTTTGACCACTATGTGTGTCTGTCTGTGGCGCCGTAGTTCTTAAACGGGTGAATCAATTTGGATGTGCTGTTTTCTATTTAAAAGCAGGTTTTATAGCGGTGGTTCTTAGACATGTTTTATTGATAAAATATAGATGGATAGAAATTTCTTTATTGCACAAACAAATTTGTATGTACATAGGCGAAGTTATGCGAGATAATGCTAATAAGCATTATCTTCCAGTTAACTTTAGTGTACTGTGGAGTTTTATAAGGTAGTGCAAACAAAATATATAGATACAAATTATAAGCCAAATATTTTACGGAACGCTTCAACATTTGGTACACGCGTGCGGCCGACAAATGTTTCTCATTATCTTACTACAATTATTCTTAACTCGTACTCGTTAAATAATAAGCTATTTTATTTTAAATAATTTTCAAATGTCTATATTTCTAATTCTACCAAACAATGACTGGATAGTTTGCGTTGTGTAAGCCTACTTAATTGTAGTATGGTCCGTAGTCTAAGCAAATATTACTGTTATCTTTGAGGTGGTATTATACTTTTTATAATTTTAAGTATTAAAAAAATATATTCAATAAGGTATATTTTATTTAGATATAATGATATGACACTGTGCATACCACCACTATATCCACACCCTTATTGAATGAACTTCAATGAACTAAGAATGAAGTTTCTCCAACCAATCACTCATTTCAATCAATCAATCAATCAATTCAAAAGGTTCGTCGATTGCCAACAGATCGTGTGATATTTTTTCAAACGTTTTGCTTTCGTATTGAATTGAATTGCTCAAAAACTGTTTCGCGCTCGCGTTAGTTTGTTGTTGTTTTACACGACAGAGGTAAATATTATGTGAAAAACAGTGCCATAGTGACCATATTGTTGAACGAGACGCAAGTTTGAGACAAAGATTGTAGATATTTACCATTACCTTAGGTTCTTATCACGATTTTAAGTGTGTGCAGTGATTTCACCGCAATGCTGACGTCTGGAGCTACGTAATTTAGTTCAGGTGAGCGAATTTCTATGATAAAAAAGGGTAATATTTGTATGGAAGCCCACCTTCGTTTTTCGAAATTGTTAGCGGGAGTCACAATACTACACAATAAAGATCATAATCATTCGGTACAGGCCGGTGAAAGTAAGATTCTCGGAAACGTAACAGACAATTGTTTTGGAGATTTTTAATTTTATGGTTATAGAATCGCATTGATGACATTGGACGAGCAGGAAAAATCGTTTCGTAGAATTTGTAACTGGTTTTGTGATGCCGCGAGTAAATTGTGGAACCAATTTTATATCGGATTCAAATGTATTGTTAAATTGATTCTGAGGGTACATAGCATTATTTACATGTACTTTTATACTACCTGTGTGTACATAGTAAAAATATGGATGCTCTAAGCTTGAGAAATGGTTAGTCAATTACTGCCACTGTAAATATCAACACCTATATTATAGGTGTTGTTTATTTGGTGATTTGATATGTACCTTCCTGCCTACTTCGGAAAGCATAATATGAATGATGAATCATACTTTCTTTAAATCAAATAGTGAAATTAATAAAAACTATAATAGAAGAAATCGCAACAAACTAAAGTTACCTACAACAAATTTACAAATATTAGGAAAAAGTCCAAATTTTAGATTAGTATCAATATACAACAGAATCCCTGAATACCTAAAAAACGAAACTAGATACAACATATTCTGCAGAAAACTTAAATCTTATTTAATTAAAAAATGTTATTATTCCGTAGATGAATTCAAAACTGACAAGCATGTGGAAAAAAATGACTCAATTCCGTGACACTATACTGACATATACAATATACTGACTTTAATAAAACATAAATCAATATAAATTAAAAAGACTAAATGTACTCTCGCACTGACTTGCAAACGCCCTTACAGGGCTCATGTACCAACATAACATATAATTTAAGACCTACATGATAAATAAATGTACATGAATGCAATTAATAAATGAATAAATGAATAAATTACCACTCATTGAATGTTGCTCTCATCTGACACAGAATCCTCAGAACTAGGTGTATCAAACTTGAAACTTTACACATAATATTTATATTTTATTATATTTTACTCGTCTACTAGGTGTTTGCCAAGAAAACTGGTCTCAAAATTCCCACAGAAAATAAAGCCGTGCCATAGCATAGAAAAAATAATAAAAATTCACAATATCTATTTTTCTCAATTGTTAGTTCTTTTTCTCAAGAGTTTGCTGGAGGAAAACTCTTCTTAGAGTTAAGCTCGCCTTTTTATAATCCATGATGTAAATGCATTGACAATGAGATTTGTCATCAGGAACCATGGCAACCGAAGGTTCACTTTGTATGGTCCTGTACCAAATACCCTTATTGTCGCAGTAGCACGCGGTGGATAACTGGACCCTATTAGATTATTCGTGGATAGGAATAATGCACATTAGATTTAAGATGAAAGTAAAATATATTAATAAAGATGTTTACACAGTCATGGTTTTTGACGAGTAGTTTTTGACAAGGAACCTAAAGCTAAAAAACACATGAGAGTAATTCAAATTTAGAATATATACAAGAAAGAGTTCTGAATAGCATCTCATATATAACCTCTTTCAACACTTATTCTCGGATATTGATACCCCGATGCAAAAAGGAGGGTTGTTATAAGTTTGACCACTATGTATGTCAGTCTGTGTCTGTCTGTTGCACTGTAGATCTTAAATGGGTGAACCAATTTGGATGCAGTTTTTTTATTTGAAAGCAGGTTTTCTAGTGGTGGTTCTTAGATATATTTTATTGTGTTGGGGCATACTAAAATTTTAAATTTATATTTATTCAAAATTAATTCTGCCTGTTGATGACATTTTGAATTTTGTTAGTACATCTGTGTATTTAGGCATTATGTGTGTTTCCGCTCCTGCTGTGACAGAACCCCTGGCCAACTTATGAACCTCCTCGTTGACATGATTACCATGAGGGAATCCATTGCAATCTCAGAAATGTCATTTAAATGTAATTTATTGATTTCCTCTAAATCAAATCCTGTCACTGTGTCTGTGAGAACATCTGTGAGGCACAGTATTAGAGTCATCATCATCATCATCATCATCATCATCATCATCATCATCATCATCATCCACAGCCCTTTACATCCCACTGCTGGGTATAGGCCTCTCTCATTATCATGCTATTCGTGTCGACTCTGCGCCATTCATCTCCAGGTTCGGTCTGCGATTCTTACAATATCATCAACCCATCTTGCTTCCGGACGCCCAACGCTACACTTGCCGGTATTAGAGTAATGAAAGTATATTTTTACAACCTTTTATTTAAGCTGTAATTGTTTGTTTGGGTCAAATCTTTCAAGTTGAATCAGAACCACTTCCGCTTATCCTACGGATTTGAAATTTGGCATACTTGTCAAAGTTCGATGACAATGCAATATTATGGTGACAGTCAGCTCATCCGATGATGGATCCGGAAGATGGCCAATAGAACTCCTTGATGTATAATCTACACGGTAAACTACTATGTTTGGGCTTATTTTAATCTGCTCCAAATTTGTTAAAGACTTTTCTTGAAAAATATATTTATCAACAAAAATCATGTTTTTTTAAAAATAATATTTTTTTTTACCATTTTCACTGTAACATGTAAACATATGACAAACAACAGGAAATACCTACATCAGGGCAATGTTTGTGCGTTCAAGCCACGTAGTCGTAAGTACATATGCATTCTGGCCAGATAGGGCTATTCAATTTAAATTGTAAATTATATAATGTTACAAACGCTCTGATTGGTTGTCGGCTTATTTGAATTTAATGACTTTACTTCTTTTATTGATGCAATAATTAGTCCTTACAGACTTTTTTTTTTATTCTATTTTTTTTAAGGACTTTTGCCACATGGCATGCCCCAGCCCCATCATACCCTAAAACTAATTTAACTACTAAGCTACTTAAATATTTTAAATAAAAATTGAGCAGCATCACACGCAGGTGATACTAAGATTAATGGGTATCTATATCTACACTCCTACATCTAAGATGTTAAGGCCAAACTTTTCAATCAAAACAGCTCGTTCTCTGGAACCTTTGACACATTCTGTAAGTAAATGATGGACATCCTCAACAGATCAACATAATTCACAATTCGGAGAACTCAACTTCTTCATTATAAAACTCCTTACAGACTTACTGATATTATAAATGTGAAAGTTTGTGAGGATGGATGGATGTTTGTTGTTCAACATTATACCCAGCGAAATTACTGGGCATATGAGACTTAATATCTGATGTCTCGGGGTGATGAGCACAATAGCTACGGAGTGCTTTTTATGGTATTAAAGTTCCGGGTGGCACTGCAGTTTTTTTCTCAATACTTATTTTCATAAAAAAGTATACACAGTACACCCCTATCGAAACTTCGTTATCTACTTAATAAATACATTCACCATATCACACACGGCTTTGACAGATAAAAAGCAAATTATTAAAAAATATACATTTCACATATATTCCAAGATTAGATATATAAAATACCTACATGTATTGATTATTTGACAAAAACATTGATTAAATGATCTTTCGGATTCGACAAACATTCATTCTAATTACAGTTTAAGCTAGCTCTACACTACTCGCGAAGTTGCTTCGACGAACTCGAAGTCGAAGTTGACCAAAGTCCGAACTACGTGACTATACACTCAAGGGCCGACTCACGGGCTAGTTGCGGAAAACTGCCCGCCCAACAAGTAAGACTATACATTCGTGCAACCTCGCGAAGAGCTCAGTCGCCCACCGCCCGCACGCTATGCATCATGGATATGGATAACGTATGGATAACTTTCAAGCGGCAGCTGCCGTTGCTATGTGCACTCTCGCGTATTATAACTAAGTGCGTATTCTTTACTGAATACTGGAGTAAATGAAGATAGTGGATGATCGCAATCTGAAGTGAGCCGAGTATTGTAGTAAGATGTTTCGTGTTCGAACTTCGAATCCTTTGACTCGGGCGCAAAAACCGACAACGATCGGGAGTCGCCCGAGGCGAACCAAGGCTGCACGAATTGAACCGAAGTGCTCCTCTACACTCTCGTATTAACTTCGATCAACTTCGCGAGTAGTGTAGTGCTAGCTTTAGATATTTTATCGATTACTGTCCGATCCCCTATTGCTACTACAAATTGTAGAACTATGGCTTCAAGCCACACGCAATTTAACACATATTTCTGACAGAAACCTATAGAAGCCGAATAGCCTCCGTGAAGGTCAAGGCGGCACCTCGTTAGCACCGCATTTTTTAATAATTTATACATACGTCGAAATTATGAGTGCCGCAGCAGTGGATACGTACTATCATACCTTTAGAGCGAGTGTGGCTCAGCGGGAACTCGTGAGCCTTTCGATCCGACGCACCTGGGTTCGAAGCCCGACTCGGCCCTGTACCAATGACTTATAGTTAAGTGCAGATTTTTCACGCTCGCTCTAAAACGGTGAAGGAAAACATCGTGATGAAACCCGCTTACGCGCTTTGGAGTGGTAAGCTCTGGCCGTGGTTGTAATACCACCCACCGAACAAAGCCAAGCCGTCCAGCGACCTAGTCGTGTTTCGGGATGATGTTCGGTGAACCATCGGGGAGACGGGTCTGAGCAGCCGTTCAACTGCCGTCTATCTCTAGATCAATGTGCTTCATCTTAGGCCACATCATCGCTTTACATCAGGCGAGATAGTGGCCAAGCATTGATCTATTAAGGGTAAAAAAATTAAAAAAATATGCGATTGCGATATATAAAATATTAATTATGTTATGGGCGGGTCGCTAGAATATGAATATATGAATGCTTCATAGAGATGTCGTTCATTAATGAAGGAATCGACGTGATTTCGAAGCAAGGAATGGCTAAGTTGTCATAGTGAATTTGAGCCAAGGTCTAATTATTGACGATTCAAGCAAGAAATCGAATTAATCTCATTTATTTATACCAAAATACAATAACTATAAGTTGAGATAAACTTAATGGAACAATATATGGCATTATAAGACATTGTCACAGTGAATCTACACTCTGATCTGCAGGTCTATCTGCAGGTCTGATGTTAGTTACTCAATCGTGCAAAAACGGTTGAACGGATTTTGATGAAAATGGTATATAGGTTATTTGTCGTGAAAAGGACATATGCTAATTTATATTCTGGAAAACCGCGCGTGAAACGGCGGGGCGTAGCTAGTTATAAATAAATTCCAATTTTGGTGAGGATGAATGTTTGTTACTGAATGACGCAAAAACACTGAACGAATTTTGATGACATTTTGTACTTTAGGAGACCTGTAAAATACTGCGGGTGAAGCCGCGGGACCTAGCTAGTCACTTATAACGTATTATAAATAAAAATTTAAAAAACCCCTGACACAATAAAGCATGTCTAAGAAACACTGCTAGAAAAACTTTCAAATAAAAAAAACCGCATCCAAATCCAATCGTTTAAGAGCTACGCAGACAGACACACAAAGTGGTGAAACTTATAACACCCCTCCTTTTTGCGTCGGGGGTTAAAAAATTTGGTTATTTGAGGAGCAGCCACTGCGAAAGTAGACACTTCGAGAAATTGTTGAATTTCTAACCATTCTGAAAAATTGTTATCGCCCATTCATCTATACTGACACACACTTATGCAGGCTCCCACGCAGCCTACATGTCAGTGTGTTTATGGGTTAACCTCCACGGTACTACGGCGGTCCGTTATAACGGCCGACGTGATGTAGAAAAAAGTGACATCTTTTTGTTTCAATAATCTTGCGCTGTTGGCGTGCTGAGTACGCAGGACGGAATATGCGAGAAGTGGATGCCGCTGACGATGCCCAACCCGGACATAGTCATGGGGAACATAATAATAACCGGCCAAGTGCGAGTCGGCTCGCGTGCGAAGGGTTCCGTACCATTATCTATAAAAACGACAAAAATAATCACGTTTGTTGTATGGGAGCTCACTTAATTTTTTTTTTTTTTAGTATTTGTTGTTATAGCCGCAACAGAAATTCATCATCTGTGTGTGGAAATTTCAACTATCTAACTATCACGGTTCATGAGATACAGCCTGGTGACAGATGGGCAGACAGGCAGACGGACGGACAGCGGAGTCTTAATAAAAGGATCCCGTTATACCCTTTGGGTACGGAACCCTAACAAGTATACGTTTTATCAAACAAAACAACCGACAATGTATCTTCGAAGTCCAAGGTCAAATATCGGTGAAGTTATATGGGACCTCTTCGTAGTTATACTGAACCCAACGCAAAAAGAAATTTCCAAATCGGTTCATGAATGACGGAGTTTTGAGGTAACAAACATTTAATTAAATTACAATCGAAAAAGAACCTTCTCCCTTTTTAAAGTCGGTAAAACTGATGGCAACTAGAACAGCACAATTTTTATTTTTACAACGCAGCATCAAGAGATTGTGCGTGGCTAGCAGAAATTTTATCTTAAGTTCCAACGTATTGAAATACACCTAGAGAAGATAGCTCCAAGAAATTGCGCATACATTGCATAAGACTCTACGCAACTCTAGCTAGAGCATAAGTCGTTTCCCTGAACGCCTTCACAATGGGATTGGCAACTGTTAGCGACGCGAACAAATAACATATATATATATGTATATACCTACATCTGTACAGGAGGTGCGCGGAGGCGGGCTGAGGTGGGGGGCGGTCAGTTCGACCACCATTTTAAATCAGTCAGTATCCGTACGCTCTGCCGACCGACGCCGAACGCTTCCTGCCCTCTCCAAGTTTTGTCTAGCCTACCGCACTCCGCACTGTAGGTACGAAGCTACAAGTACATAGCTGGACACCGACGGCGGGTCGCGCGTCGTTACACGTGCCGCGTCAGAAGAGATAAATGCGATAGAAAGAGAGGCTTTAGGCTAATATGACTAGTAGGTATGCAGCGCTTCGCGAGCTAAATTGAATTTTATTGCGTCATAGCAAGAGTCGCTATTTGTTTAAATTTCTTTGCGGAGTGATGCTTCTGTCCCTTAGTATTCTGTGCTAAAACCAAAGAATACTAACTATAACATTGCACAAGACTCTACGCAACTCTAGCTAGAGCATCAGACGTTTCCCTGTACGCCTTCACAATGGGATTGGCAACGTTAGTCCGTTGTGTAACTATGCAGAGTTACTTCTCTGGTTTTTACATGCAATTGTAACGGGTGAAGTATCTCAAGTTATTTATGGTAATAAGGAGACGAGCAAGTCGTTCTGATGACTCATATGACCAGTAATGTCGCTGGCTGCAATGCCCTTCAATCTTGGACACCGTGCCTACAGTGCGGAGTGCGCTAGGCCTGACTTAACTTAAGAAAGTCAGTGGTGCGGGGCCAGCGGGATTCGAACTCGGGTGCGTTGGATCGAAAGTCGCACGTTCTCCCACTGAGCCTCACTCGCTCTTGAGCGACACTCGCTCTATGCAAAGAATTTGCTTTCATTAAATGGTACAGATGTTGTTTGTTTTGTTTGGCAGACGGTGAGTAACGGTAGGAAGTGGTTGGATTCGAATAACAGCCATTGTGCTTAAATTTTTCATTTGGAAAAGCAAAGTCCTTAAAATGCCAACAGCTAAGGAATGGAACACCTTACCAGCGTCCATTTCCCGATTCTTATAATCTAGGTGTCTTCAAGTCCAGAGTCAATCAAATCAATCAATCAAATCGAAATCTAGTCGTGTTTCGGGATGATGTTCGGCGAACCATCGCGGAGATGGGTCTGAGCAGCCACTCAACTGCCGTCTCTCCCTAGATCTATGTGCTCCATCTTAGGCCACATCATCGCTTCACATCAGGCGAGATAGTGGCCAAACATAGATCTATTAGGCGTAAAAAAATCTCTTTATTCAGTTTTGGCATCACAGACGCATTTATGAACGTCAAATTATTACACCGTATCGGAAAAAGAACCAATACTCAGAAGATACGGCAAGAAACTGAGGGGCATTCTTTTAGAGATGTTTTTACAATTTTTGGGTTTCTGCAAAGTTATGTTTCTTATGTTGACTACTTTGCAGAAGTGGAATGTTCCAAGCATCTTTGTCTTCTATGTTATTTGTATGTATGTAAATTGTATGTACCTTGAAGCTATACTGAACCCAACGATATACTGAACTCAAATTTTTCTCAAATCAGTTTTTAATTGACAGAGATCTGAGGTAACAAACATAAAAAAGTCCTTCTGTGAGGACCTTCTCATTTTGTAGTATGATTAAAAGGGACTAGGTAAGGGATTTGGAGTGAACAACATGGTTCTAATTTTTTTTAAATCAACTGAGTAACGAAATGAGCTGGTCGTTCGCCTCATGGTAAGCAATACGCCTGCCCATAACAGTAGCAGCACCTCCCAGAACTTTGTTTTGCAATATCCTGCGCGGCGCTGCACTGCGCTCGTCACCCTGAGACAATAAGCTTAAGTTAAGTCTCATAATGCCCAGTATTTTTCGCTAGCTACAATGCCCTTCAAACCGGACGCACTACTGCTTGGCGGCAGAATAACTGGCAAAGCGGTGGTACCCACCCAGACGGCCTCTCGCATACGAGAAACCATTAGCGATAAGACCGCCCATTGTACTAATCAATTTTTTAAGTTCAATCAATCAATCAATCAAAAGTTCTTTATTCAATTTTGTCGTCACTGACGCACTTATGAACGTCAATTATTACAATGACTCTACCACCGTATCGGAAAAAGAACCACTACTCAGAAGATACGGCAAGAAACTGAGGAGCATATTTTTTAGAACTTTTGTTACAATATTTTATGTTTGTTTTTGACAATATTATTTTTCTTTTGTGCCAGTTGGCTACTTGGCAGAAGCGGAATGTTCCATGCATCTTTGTCTTCTATGTAATTACTAACTGCATAGTATGTTTTTTTCATTAGAATATTTTTCACACTCAAGTTCAAGTCACTCAGTTCTATTTTTATGTGTTCTTGTTATGTTTTTGTGTACAATAAAGCGTTATCAATCAATCAATCAATCAACCTACCACCAATGTATACTACTTATGCCACTGACCATCCTAAACTCTGTCGTGAGTCGTGACTGCAGCCACAAAGGCAGGACACGGTGTCTATGCATTTAAAATGACGTACACAATTAGACATACTTGTGTCGTTGTGTGGGACACGTGACGCGTACGTGACGCATTGTTATGTATTGTCTACGTACACAACTACATACAATGATGAATGTATGTATGTAGCGTAGAACAAGACTAAAATCAGTTTTTAAGTAACTAGCTGTTTCCCGCGACTTCGTCCGCGTGAACGACAGAGGAATATAGAATACCTATGTCTGATTTTTTTTTAAGACCATCTTAGCAAGACCTTCCCAGTATATATATCACTACATAGTATAAAACAAAGTCGCTTTCTCTGTCCCTATATCCCTATGTATGCTTAAATCTTTAAAACTACGCAACGGATTTTGATGCGGTTTTTTTAATAGATAGAGTGATTGAAGAGGAAGGTTTATATGTATAATAACCGTGCGAAGCCGGGGCGGGTCGCTAGTAATTAAATAAATTCATTTATTTCAGGCAATACAGTTAACAAATTAAAAGTACCAGCGGCCCATAAAATATATACCTCAAAGACTAGCATATATACAATTTATAAACACTAAAGCTACGATTAGTGAATTAACTTCGGCTTCGCCTCCCTGTAGCGCCGGAATACTATGCCTTCGGGCCAAAACTCAGGAGTCTGGAACGTTTCCTTATACTTCGCTGGAAGTCGGAGCACGAAGGACTTGAAACTCGTCGTCCTCGTTGACTCCGACCTCGACAGCGACAACTGGTTTAGCTCCTGGATCCGACCGCCGCACCTCTCCTTGATATACCGAACGACATCGTCTCCCGACGTAGTATATGAGAGCAAGCAAGAAGAGGTCAAGCTGTATTTTTGTAGTCACCTAACCGATTTTGATGTACGCTATAATGTATGTTGGGGTTAAGGCTACCAAATCCTGAAAACAGAATTGCAATCCGTTCCAAAATCGTATTAAATCCGCATTTTCCGACTCTGTATGACTTAGAATCTGCTAAACAAGCATACAAACAAACAGACAACATATCTAAAACCGTGGATTTGTGTTCAGTGCCCTCAAACTATTCGATCCCAGTTGGTTTTTCAAAAATATCTCCCTTGATGTTCGCACTAAAAAGGATGACCCAAAACGTTTAGTACGAACAGGCGGAACTTCTACTATGTAGAGGTGCCGCTGTGCCGATCGTCTAGTTGCCCGATGGTAGAATGGTGATAGGGGATCAGATTGTGCAGTTCTTGAGCACATTCTCCGTGGCGTATTCTGTAGAATACCGATAGGCTTGCGACTTCACGTCGATGTGCCAGGCTTTGTAGTCTGGTTTCCACCAACGCGTCATCATAGATGAGCCTTTTCGCGGGCAAAAGCTAGTATAAATAATAGAATAGGGAATTTGGGATCAGTCAGTAATCGAAAAATAATCTAAAATGTAGTTAGAACAATTAGAACGAATGTTTGTCGAATCCGAAACATCATTCAATCAATATTTTTGTAAAATAATAATAACTTATATTTTTAAATCAATAAATAATATTTAATAATTCTGCAATTTTTTATCTGTTCCGAAACACAACACAGTGAATGACGTCATTTCAACGTAAATACTGTGTGCGAAGCTTGTGGTTATTTTATATATTTGCTTTTTATCTAAATCAAAGCGATATGTTTTTCATGCCATGACGACCCTAAAAAACGTAAAAATCACTTTGCAAGTTTGCAAGTTTCGTGTACCTGTGTGTGACGTCATACGTGCTGAGGTGACCTTTTGCGCGGCAATATTTGAAACATAACATTTAAACATAGTTTTAGGTATTTTTTAGGACTTTATTTAATTAAAACATAATTTTTCATGTCTATATTTCTATATATATAATGGTAAATTTTAAAACTTTCTGAAAAGTTGTCCGATCCCTATTGCAGAGCTTTTCCCACTGCAGTACGTTTTGTACCCACGACAGACTAGTAAATATTTGTACCTACACAGAGACAAGGCGTCTCTAGTCTCTCTATTTAAAGTATTTAAATGCCATAAAGGCAGGGGCTTACTAAGGACTTTTTTATTGCGAATTGGCTTGCGTTTGACCACTATGTCACCTGGGCCCCAATTCACTATGACAACTTGGCGATTCCTTGCTTAGAAATCACGTCGATTCCTTCATTAATAAACGACATCTCTTTGACGCATTCATATATTTGACGCGTCATACAGAATACAAATTTCGCAGATGTCGTTTATTAATGAAAGAATCGACGTTTCCTCGAAGCAAGGAATCGCCAAGTTGTCATAGTGAATTAGGGCCCTGATGGTAAGCGACGATGCGGTCGACGATTTTGCACGCTTGCCAAGATAGTAAGTACCTGTTCACTCGAGACTTAAAGAGTCCTAGATTGTAGCTATCGGGAAAGACTGACTTCCAAGTCAAGTTCTTTGTCAGCCTCTGTGATGTGGTTGGGCAGGTTGGCTCAAATCTCATACACCACTGAGGTTGCGGGTTCGATTCCTGCGACGGGACAAATGTTTGTGCAAAGAAGAAAGAAAAAAGTGCAAGCATTTGTTTTGTGTCTGGGTGTCTTGAAAGCATGGTCCTCATAGTTCCTGGTGCCCTAGATACAGGGAATCCTAGTTAGGGGCCTCTATCCATCTATGTATGTGATCGTTGGGCGTATTTATTTAAGTGTTCAAGAATAAGAGGATGTGTTGTTCCCCCTTCATACGCCCCTGCTTCTGTCTCCATACAATATTCAATGCGTAGCGCCTGAGCTAAAGATAGTAGAGCTTTTCTGTATTGAATTTAAGAGTCCAGCCTATCGCTTATTCTATTTGTTTTGTGTAGTTTTGTTTGGTAGAAGGAAGCTTCCGGATTTGAACAAGGTTTTTCGGAAAGAAAAAATGTTTGTGTTTTTCGCTTCGCATTCGTTAATGCTTCACAAAAATATAATAAGAATTAATATGGGTTCGCGTCATTACAGAGCAAGTATTTAATAGCGACATTGATCTTGCGCGTTGAGAAAAGGGTTCACTTTTATCTCAATAGATGGCGTACACTTCACCCTAAAGACGGTTAAATAAAGAAAGAAAAAATTCGACACTGCTTGGTGACCACCGTAGCTCAATTGGGCAAAGCCCTTCCCGCGCTAAGGAAAAACTGAGATGTGGGTTCAAGTCCGAGCCGGTGGTCGTATTTTTTCTTTCCGAATAACCTAGTTTATAGAACAATGAAATCCATCGAATGTTTTCCAAACGTAAAAAACTACATTTGAAAAAAGTCGGGATTTAACCAACTTCAAAAAAGGAGAAGGTTTTCTGTTCGATTGTATTTTATTTCTCTCTCTCTCTCAGAACTCCGTCATTTATGAACTGAAAATTATTTTTGCGTTGGGAAAAGTATAGATTCAGTATAGCTACGAAGTCCCATATTAATTTCATCGATATTTGACTTTGGACTTCGAAGATACATTGAAGTCGGTTTTTTTTATAAAATGTATACTTGTACATTCCTGTTTAAAAACTCAGCCTATTACACAAAGATAAATACGCTCAAAAGTCAAACCTCACCAAAAAGGCAACGAAAGCACTTAATTAAAAAAAAAAACAAGAGTTTGAGGACCCCGTCCCATTATCCCGTTCTGTGACTCACCCCGCTGGCAAACTGCCAGAAAGTACGACCGTAATCCTGGACTCGGTCACTACACTGGGTTAAACCAGTTTGCAGTTTTACAATTGTCAAATTCAAATAATAGTCTAGTAGTCATTTTTTACGCATGTTTGACCACTATCTCGACTGTTGTGAAGCGATGATGTGGCCTAAGATGGAGCACATAGATCTAGAGAGAGACGGCAGTTGAGCTTCTGCTCAGACCTGTCTTCCTGATGGTTCACTGAACATCATCCCGAAACACGACTAGGTCGCTTGACGGCATGGCTTTGTTCGGTGGGTGGTTTTACAACCACGGCCAGAGCCTACCACTCCAAAGCGCGTAAGCGGGTTTCATCACGATGTTTTTCTTCACCGTTTTAGAGCGAGCGTGCAAAATCTGCACTTAACTATAAGTCATTGGTGCAGTGTGTAGGCGGGATTCCAACCCAGGTGCGTCGGATCGAAAGGCGCGCGAGCGCTTAGCCACACTCGCTCTTGAAGTGGTAGGTCTCGTATGCGGAAGGCCGTCTGGGTTGACACCACCGCTTGCCAGTTATTCTGCCGCCAAGCAGTATTGCGCAAGCATTACTGTGTTATGGTTTGAAGGGCATTGTAGCCAGCGAAATTATTGGGCATATGAGACTTAATATCTGATGTCTCGGGGTGATGACCGCAATGCAGTGCTACGCAATGCTTTTATGGTATTAAGTCGGTGGCACTACAGTTGTTATGGGCAGGCGTGGCGCTTACCATCAGGCGAACTTGCTGGTCTCATGTCAGTTCCATAAAAACAGAGAAACTGTGGAACACCTTACCAGCGTCCATTTCCCGATTCTTATAATCTAGGTGTCTTCAAGTCCAGAGTCAATCAAATCAATCAATCAAATCGAAATCTAGTCGTGTTTCGGGATGATCTTCGGTGAACCATCGGGGAGACGGGTCTGAGCAACCGCTCAACTGCCGTCTCCTTCTAGATCTATGTGCTCCATCTTAGGCCACATCATCACTTCACATCAGGCGAGATAGTGGCCAAACATAGATCTATTAAGCGTAAAAAAAAACTACGGTATTATTGAATGCATCAACATTATCAATAACGAGTTGCAAGCGGAAACTGTCCTCCGCACGCTCCAATTAACTCGGATGACATTGCAGTAGTTAGTTTGTCAGTTTGTTTGTCTAGCTTTCAAGTTCAGAGACCTGCGTTCGAGTCAGGTCAGGGCCCTAATTCGCTATGACAACTTGGCGATTCCTTGCTTCGAGATCACGTCGATTTCTTCATTAATAAACGACATCTCTATGACGCATTCATATATTCATACATATATATGATTCTGTATGACGCGAAATAGAGAATACAAATTACGCAGATGTCGTTTATTAATGAAGGAATACGACACTCGGCTTCGACGCTCGACGACGATGCAAAAAAACAAAAACCGACTTCAATGTTTCTTCGAAGTCCAAGGTCAAATATCGATGAAATTTATATGGGACCACTTCGTAGCTATACTGAACCCAACGCAAAAATAATTTTCTAAATCGGTTCATGAATGACGGAGTCCTGAGGTAACAAACATAAAAAGTAAATAAAGAAAATAAAATCGAATAGAGAACCTTCTCCTTTTTTTGAAGTCTGTTAAAAATCCCTACATTCACGGATTTTATGTATTTATATTTATTATATGTTTGGTAGTCTAGATGGATTTTTGACAACACATTGTTCTATCTCTAACGTTAAGATGGATTTCCCCAGAGGAAGTTCACGAGATCCTGTATAAAACTTCATACGAGATGGATTTCCCCAGACGAAGTTCTCGACTAATAATTTCAGACTGTTAATAAAATTACCTTAGACAATGAAGGAGCCTTCACAACAAAGGTAATTGTATTACGAGTTGGGTCACAATCCTTAAGGACGTCAATGTCTGATACACAATACAGATCTGGACCAAATGGAGCGGAGCGAGCACAATGGGGACAATTGATCTGAAATTATGGAGCCATTAGAGACAAACTAGGTTCTTGAGACGAAATCACATAAATAAAGGGAATCGTAACAACCTAGTTACTTTAAATTTAGTCTTGTCAGCCTCTATGGTGTAGTGGTTTGGCAGGTTGGCTCAAATATCATACTTCACTGTGGTTGCGGGTTCGATTCCTGCGACGGGTCAAATGATTGTGAACGGAATAAAGCGCAAGCATTTGTTTCGTCCCTGGGTGTTGTGGGGCCATGGTCCTCATAGTTCCTGGTCCCCTAGATACAGGGAATCCTAGTTAGGGGCCAGGATCTATGTATGTGATCGTTGGGCTTATTTATTTACTTTTCAGTAAACACTAAAGCCACTGAACTGCAAATTCCGTGTCTCACTTACGTAACATTGGTGGTTTTTACCTAATAATATAATCCTCGATAATATTTCGCAACCAACATCCATACATACATTTTCGCAAACGTTCGCATTTATAGTCTGAAATATTTTTGCGCATAAAAGAGCGAAAGAATTTGTTATAACTTGGTGTTGTGCAACCTAGATAGAAGTTAAAAGGAATCCTAGTTAGGGGTCTATGAGTGTGGTCATTGGGAGGATCTGGTCTTGCCTCAACGAAGTCTGTACTGCAACAGTTATTTTTTACATCTGAGGCCAGCGTTTATGCTCCATCTCATCTGATGGAAAGTGACGATGCGGTCGAAGGTATAGCACGCTTGCTTGATATCTATTCACTCTTGATTTGAACACACCCAGGTTGTATTTATCATGAAATACAGACGATGGTAGGTCGTTGCACTCCTTCGCTGTACGTATTAAGAATAATGAGGCACGCTTCGGACGAATAGGTGGCATTTCTACCATGTATTGGTGGCGTTGTGCCGATCGTCTTGTTGTCCGGTGGTGAAATAGCAATTTATTTATTTAACTTATTTCAGGAAATATTAAAGTACAATTACCTAACAGACTAACATACATACAAAAATATACTCAACATACAATTTAATAAACCACACACACTACTTCACAGGGTTTAAAAATTTCGCTCCTTCCCTGTATCTCCGGTATACTACCCCTACAGGCCAGAAGTCAGAATTCAGGAACAGTTCTTTATGCACCGCCGGAATTTGGAGCCTATAGGACTTGAATACAGTGTTCCTCGTCGACTCCAGCTTCGACAGTCGCATTGCTATCTGTCCCTGGATCCGTCCATGAAGCGTTTCTTTGATGTACTTCAACACTTTATCCCCTGATGCTTCGGGGTTCAAGGGAGAGTGGTAGATAGACTGTAGGCTCCAAAGCACGTAGTGTAGACTCCGTGAGCGGGGCGATGCCACGTTGGTTGCGGCTCGGTCGGGATTTCTTCTACTCCATTGTAGTGAAGCAATGGGGATTAAATTATGCGGTTCCTGAGCACTCTCCGTAGTGTATTCTGTAGAAAACCGACAGGCTATCCAGAAATAAATCCCAAAGGTCATAAAGATGCGCAGCACAATACAAATACCAAGTGGAGCACGACCCACACAATAGAGCCGCGCCAAATTGTGCGTGAACAATCGATTGGGGCCGTACCATCGGCGGTAATCGGCTGAAAACTCGATATTTTTGTACAGTTTTAATGTTCAAACGATGGCTCCATTTCGCAAGGTGTCTCGATTTTGCGGTAACACTTTCGTTAAAGGATAAATGAAAGTAATATGATCACCATTATGCCAGTTATTCTGCCGCCAAGCAGTAATGTGCAAGCATTAATGTGTTTCCGGTTTGAAGGGCATTGTAGCCAGCTAAATTAATGGGCATATGAGACTTAATATTTGATGTTTCGGGGCGATGAGCGCAATGCAGGTTTTGTATGGCATAAAAAGTGGGGGCACTACAATTGTCATGGGCAGGCGTCGCGCTTACCATCAGGCGAACGACTTGCTCGTCTCATCAATCAGTACAATAAAAAAAAACGTTACCCACATAAATTAAAACATTATCTTGAACTTTCCTTTCGGCAATAATCGCCAAAACGGATGACATTTCGGAACACTGTAATCGCTGAGAGAAGTGCCGAATGCCGCGACCTCGCCCGCACCCGCATTGCTCCACGACGCGGCCGTGAAAGGTCGTCTGTTGATCAGTACTTAATAGGCGGCTGCTAATCCGAGGTATTATTCTTTAAGCGCTATTTGCGTGTGGTTCAGCGCTCTCGTATTACCACGTTTTTATTACAAGCTCTTATTTAACTTGCAATGTTTTTTTTTGTTTGGGTCAAACCCTGCAAATTGAATCAGAACCACTTCCTCAGAGCCTACGGAGTTGAAATTTTGCATTCTTGTCAAAATCCGATACAGCAATATTATGGTGACAGCTGATCTGATGATGGAGACGGAAGGTGGGCAATGACACCCAGAACATTTAATACCATAAAATGCAATGCGTAGCACTGCATTGCGCTCATCACCCCGAGACATCAGATATTAAGTCATATGAGACTAGCCTAGTAATTTCGCTGGCTATAATGCCCTTCAAACCGGAACACAGTAATGCTTGCGCACTACCGCTTGGCGGCAGAATAACTGGTAAAGCTGTGGTACCCACCCAGATGGCCTCCCGCATACGAGAGACCTACCACGACAGTTAACAGAACAGTGAACAGTATTAAGTATTCTGACAGCTTCTGTGGTGTAGTGGTCTTCTTATCTCGTATGGGTGTTCTTCTCTGGTGTCGGAGTTTTTAGACCGCGCGAAGGCCACCGATATGGCCTACCGACTGTTGTCCTAACACAACAGCCGGGACCGACGGCTTAACCAGACCCCCGACACTCCATACAAATTCGCCGAGCTAACTGTCTAGTACTATTACTAGCGCACCGGCCTGTCCGCACACGTTTTGTGTGTGTGCGTAATTATTGTAGGGATAAGCTAATATGAATCGAGCACGACAAGGACAACGCTATACGTAAGCAACCTAAGTGTTTCTCTTTCACACCCACTATCCTTTGGCTGGGAGACGCGAGAAACCAAAAAATCTTTGATTCTTATTTGTGTAAGTGATTTCTTTGCATCCATACACAGAACAATAACGAACCATTATAAAAGAGATAGGCAGACCTCCGTCAGTCAGGTCAGGTCCTGGTCAGCTCCACCGTCTTCAGCGCTTTCTCCGTCTTATTCTTAATATGTTTCGTCTATATGTCAAAGTCAAATAGTCAGCCGGCCTGCTCTACCTCTGTAAAGCAGGTCGTCGTCGTCATCCAAAAAGGTCATAACAACCTCAAATAACATCAATTGATCGCACATATAAAATAAACATTTAAATCTTACTCATTAGTAGATCATCATTAGCAGCGAGCGGTGACAACCGAGTGACGCAAGCACGGCATTACCCATTTTTTCATCGATGCATTGCGGGTGACGACAAATTAGCGGGGGGGTGGGAGTGTCGCTTCTTTACGTAGTAATATTTAGTTTTCTTTGGCTTAACGTGGCCCTCCGAAGCACGGTAGCGCTCAGATGCAAATACCACACAAACGGTCACCCATCCTAGTTGAGACCGCTGTGAACGTTGCTTAACCTAGAAGATCTATTACGAACAGCTAGGCAAGCTACGCTACGAGCGGTTCTACAGCAAAACACATATTTTGTTGTCCCTATATCTATTTTTAAGGTTGTTCTACTGGTTCTGTCATGTCGTATTAAACTTCGCAGTCGTTACGCAGCAATGTTGTATGGAAAATTACGATAAACGTGTCTATATATCTACATATTCATCGGTCACACAAATACATTACAATATATATTATACTTGAGACCCGCCCCGGCTTCGCACGGTTATTATACATATAAACCTTCCTCTTCAATCACTCTATCTATTAAAAAAAACCGCATCAAAATCCGTTGCGTAGTTTTAAAGATTTAAGCATACATAGGGATTTAGGGACAGAGAAAGCGACTTTGTTTTATACTATGTAGTGATTAGTTTATATATGCATTAGTAATTATTAGTATGTATGTATTGGAATGTATTTTTTTCTATTTTTATTACCTTATGGGCAAGCATTTGACCGCAGTCTCACTGATGGAAAGTGACGACGCGGTCGACGATGGATCATGCTTGCCTAGAAGATACCGATTGACTCGAGACTTGAAGACACCTAGATTATAAGAATCGGGAAACAGAGACGCTGGTAAGGTGTTCCACTCCTTAGCTGTTCTCATTATGAAAGTTGAAGCGAAACGCTTTGTTCTGGCAGGAGGAATGTCTACCATAAACGGTTGCTGAGTTTCCGTACGTCTTGTTGTCCGATGGTAGAAAGGAGATGGAGGAATTAACTCATGTAATGTATCTTTAAGTATGCAGGTATTTATTATTGTAATCTAATTGTACACCGCCGCGCCGTCTACTCCTTTCGATACTGTCCATCGAAAGGGTGTCTGGAAGAGATCGCTTTAAGCGATAAGACCGCCCATTGTTTTACCATTGTAAAGAATTTCGTGCAGTTATTATTTATTATTTTGTAACTGGTATGCTATAAACAGTTTTGTAATTGTAATTACAAGGATGGAATTTTCTTACAAGGCTGTTCATTGGTAGATAGATAGATAGATAAACGCTTTATTGCAAACATTAAATTAAAGACATAACATAAAAACAATTAAAGAAAGTGTTACAATGGGCGGCCTTATCGCTAAAAGCGTCTCTAAAGCATCTCTTCCAGGCAACCTTTGGATGGAGAGGAATTATCAAAATGTTAAAGACGGGGATGTAAGGTCTACAATAATAATAACAACATAAAATGTCAATAAAATAAACTACAATACAATAGCAACATTCTAAATGCCTACATATAAACATACACATATATTAGGTACACATAAATACATATTATATTATAAACATATATAAATAATTACTCAATATATATATATACATATATACATAATATGTTATATATATACATACATAATACAACATATCATAGCAACAAAATAACCAAAGAAACATCAGCAACCTTCCAAGTAGAACTGTGGTAATTGTGTACTAGCGACTTGTCCCGGCTTGGCGTGGAAATATTATATGCAAATATTATACTAGCACCACAGAATACTAAGGTACAGAAGCATGACTCCGCAAAGAAATTTAAACAAATAGTGACTTTTGCTGCGACGCAATAAAGTTCAATTCAGCTCGCGTAGCGCTGCTTACCTACCAGTCATATTAACCTACAGAGCGCCTCTCTTTCTATCGCATAGCTCTTATCTCTTCTGACGTGCCACGTTTAACGTTAGGGCACAGACGTTAGGGTTTATACTTGTGTGTTGTAATGAATTATCAATCTAACTAAGTATTTAGTTCAAGCTATGTATCACTCTACTGTCTATTACTATTATTCTCATTCTATGAACAATAATTTTTCAAACAGTATACCTACCTAGTATTATCACAGAAGACTTAATAATACAAGTAGTTGAGGTATTAGCTACAACTATTCTACAAAAATGCATATTTTCATATTCAAACTAAGTAGATAACTAGGCATACACTATGTACGCTTATATAGATAGGTACTGTCTAAGAACCTGAACTGAGGTTGTGCCCTCAGTGGTGTATGAGGTTTGAGCCAACCTGCCCGTCCACTACACCACAGCTGTCAAATCTCGTCTCCAACCTGACACTATGACGTACCTATAACTATTGTTAAAACGTGACAATTATGACCAATTTAATAAACAGTATTTACTATAATAATCATAAATCATAATATACAAAGAATTTTGCGCGCAAAACGCGTGAAATATGTCATCGTGGACGTACGTGACAATTGAATAACAGACATCCTAATGTTTGCGTGTTTCTTTGTTTAATCTGCACTTTGTCATAAGGCTACGTGCCGAATTCCAGAAAGTGATTTTTAACGTGATTACAAGCTTTTTTTACATCTGACTGGGTCTGCGTTTGACCACAATCTCACCTGATGGGAAGCGACGATGTGGTTGAAGATGTAGTACGCTTACCCAGTAATACTTGTTCACTCTTGATTTGAACACACCCAGATTTTATTTAACTTGCAATGTTTGTTTGTTGTTAATGTCAAATCTTGCAAATTGAATCTGAACCACTTCCTCTTATCCTAAGGAGTTGACATTTTGCATACATGTCAAAGTCCGATGAAAATGCAATATTATTGTCAGCCTGCTGATCTGATGGAGACGGAAGGTGGGCAATAGAACTCCTTGACGGATAATCATACAGTATTTGAAAGAAAAGCCTCAAGATGCACTCGTCAGGTCCCCTTGTTATGTCGGTAAAAATATATAACAAGCTCCCGGAAATAATTAAAAACGAAACAAATGACGGACAATACATAAAACAAATAAAACAATTACTAATTAACAAAACCTACTATACAATTCAGGAATATTTGAATGATAATTTAAATTAATAAGAAACTGGACATAATTAATTGAATTTAACATTAAAAACTATCATTAAAAAAAAATTGACGTACAATAATTAATCGTATATGATATTGACATTCTTTTTTTTTATTGACTCAATAATACTATTTCTATGATACTTTAAATTTTTTTTATATTTCTTAATTAATTTGACATGTTTTAATACAATGCACAAATAGTCTTCCTCTCTCCTAATTGCTGCGCCCAACAGGGTTCATGATGCACTGTATTTTTATTTTACCTACCATCTAATTACATTATGGATTGCAATAAATAATTGAATTGTATTGAAAAAGAAACAAAGAAAAAATAACATTTATTTGACATCCACAAAATCAAACAATAACAAACTAAAAGAAATAAATATATAAATGGTATAAAGAGACAGTTAAACTTAAATTACTAGAATGTACAATGTACTAGTGTTCGGGCTCATTTTACTCTGCTCGCGGTTCCGACTACGAATTTGTTAAAAGCTTGTCTTGAAAAATATATTTTTTAACAAAAATCTGGTTTTAAGAATGTAATCATTAACCACAAGTCGTCCATGTATTGGCAATAGATCAAACAGGATATTTGCACGTTTCACCACCGTTAGTTTTCCATTTACATTGAACATGCATACGCAATGACAAATGCAAAGCACATGTTAATTTCGTTTTGTCACTAACAGCTTCTTGTTGGCTTAGATAGTGGGTGAGTATTGTTACCATACCTGTTGGTAAGCTTCTCCATAGTGTACTAGCTGCGCCCCGAGGTTTCACCCGTGGTTTCCCGGGATAAAAAGCGTATTAATCCAGACCCCGTCCGAACTGCTCGTCTCGTCATTTAATTACGTAAATATATATTTTTTAGCAAATTTATGAATTTAACAGATAGAGACAGTTTCGCCGGATAAAAAGAAGCCTATGTCAGGTCTAGCGCACTCCGCACTGTAGGTACGAAGCTACAAGTACATAGCCGGACACCGACGGCGGGTCGCGCGTCGTTACACGTGCCGCGTCAGAAGAGATAAGAGCTATGCGATAGAAAGAGAGGCGCTCTGTAGGTTAATATGACTGGTAGCTACGCGAGCTGAGTTGAATTTTATTGCGTCATAGCAAGAGTCACTATTTGTTTAAATTTCTTTGCGGAGTAATGTGAGTGATGTCCCTTAGTGTTTTGATCCAGAGTATAAGTTATCTCCATTCCGAATTTCCTTTAAATCCATTGAGCTGTTACAACGTGAAGGACTATCAAACAGAAACTAGACAAAGTGCAATTGCTTTACCATTTGGTTTACCACACCAAAGTTACATACAACCAGGGACCGGAATACCGGTAAGAAATTGGTATCGATACCACAAAAAAAAAAACGTTAAACGTGTCGGTATTTTGTGTTGTATTGTATTTATTCATAAACAAGGTACATTGTATTTGAATTTCTCTAAATAATATTAGAATCAATTTAAAAAATAGTACCTAACATGAATAAATCCCATGCATTACCTATTACCTATTACATTTATGAATTCAAATTAATTATACAAGTTGCATTAATATCAATAACATTAAATAAAGAAACGAAAGTCATACAAAAAATATCGTACCTACTACGTCAATTTGCAAATTAATCAGCGATACAATAGAATTGTTTTTCTAAAACAAATGCCTTGACCTTGCTTTTAAATTAATTATACCGGTAAATTAATTTCTTTATGTCATGTGGCAATTTATTAAATATTTCAACCGATTGGTATGTAGAATTACCTACTGTGCTTGAGTATATTTAGTTGTGGGTTAATTTTATGTTTAAGATCTTTCCTTTGTGTACTTTCTTTTTCTCTTCTTTCGTACTTGGTCTCATACTCATTTATATATTTAGCTAAGTTTTTTAGGACGACCAATATGTAGAGCTTAGGTAAAATGAAATACCATATATTGGTAGGCATCTATACTTCCTACGAAAAGAGGAAGGGAATTAACTTCTTTCTACCGCCTGCCACCCGCCAGCCGCAGCATATGGTTCTGGCAGGGACCGATATCGGTACCTAAAACCACAACGTTAATTTGCCTGTATTTACTATAAAATACCGGTATATACGTATTGATACCAAAATAACGTTATAATTATCGGTAATAAAGCGTCGATACTGGCGACGTTACAAGCTTAATCGCCCGTGGTAAGCCGTGCGAGCGAGACAGGCTTTGCGGTGGCGGAGAGCAGAAAGCCTTAGCCAGAAAGAAAGACAATAATCAATTAAAGCTATTCCCCTTCTTTCCGTAGGTAGTATCGATACTTACTAATACCGGTATTTAAATATTACTGATACTTAAACGCTAGTTTTGTGGTATCGATAACAAGTATTTACCGGTATTTCGGTCCCTGATTGTTGGATTCATTAAGAAATACGTCTAATCTCTTAGTTCATCAGTTGCTCCACCCAAAACTGGTCCCGACTACTACATCGTCCAAACCGGCCCCTATGTTACCACAGAAGTTACTCTTGCTAACATCTCTGTGACCTTCACCCACAGATGGGTGTGACAACGGCTACGTAGCGCTTGTAGCGTCCCTCGCCTAGGCGTTCGTAATAGATCTTCGAGGTTAAGCAACGTTCGCAGCGGTCACAACTTGGATGGGTGACCGTTTGCGTGGTTACATCTGAGCGCTACCGTGCAAAAGAGGGCACGTTAAACCGTAGGACAACAGTTGATAGGCCATGTCGGAGCATTTGTAGTTGAGTTCGAAGTCACTAGGTTTTACCAGGCCTAGCGCACTCCGCACTGTAGGTACGAAGCTACAAGTACATAGCCGGACACCGACGGCGGGTCGCGCGTCAGAAGAGATAAGAGCTATGCGATAGAAAGAGAGGCGCTCTGTAGGTTAATATGACTGGTAGGTATGCAGCGCTACGCGAGCTGAATTGGATTTTATTGCGTCATAGCAAGAGTCGCTATTTGTTTAAATTTCTTTGCGGAGTGATGCTTCTGCCCCTTAGTATTCTGTGGTTTTACAGTCATGCTCACTCAAATGTCTTTGCTTGCGGTGGCTCTGTGTTTCGGGACACACCCTTCCCTCCAATATGGTTGAAGGGGGTGATGGCTGGTCCACAAGTCATACTCGTGAACGGGTGCTGCTTGCGGGGACTGGTCTGGTCTAGTCACTCCTACTGCTACTGTCACACCTATTTATATCTTATTTACACTTTTTTGTTACTGACACTATAACTATGGGACATCTCACTCGCCCTTCTTGTTTGACATTCTGTTAATTTTAATTTATACCTAATTGTTCAATGTTATATTTCGAGACATTTTAAAAGTGTTGAAATAAAAGACATTTCCGCAGAGTTTCTTGGTGCTATCTTCTCTAGCGGGCGTATTTCCGAAGCACTGGTAGAGTCAGTTTTCGCATTTCTTTTCTGCACCCGGACTTCAATTTGAGGAAAAAATAAGTAAACATACTTACCTTTTTTCTCAAAGTCATGTTACCATAAGTTACAATTTTTAACATATTTTATTTGTATCATGGGTTTATGACCTTTAAAAGTGCACTTTTGTGCCTATTTAATAAATGATGACGTTCCAAGGAGTGGAACTCTCTGCCGGCATCTGTGTTTCCGGATAGCTATAATCTGGGTGTCTTTAAGACAAGAGTGAACAGGTTTCTTCTAGGCGAGCGTGCTACATCTTCGACCGCATCGTCACTTAACAACAGGTGAGATAGCGGCCAATCGCAAGCATATAAATAATAAAAAAAAACGTATAGAAGCTATTGCATAGCTTCTATCGCGGGCCTTGAGCGTGGAGACCGAATCCAGAAATTCCGTAACGAAAATAACCTAACACCCCCACTCCGAATGCTATGCAATAGCTTTACCGCGGCAGTCTCCGAGTGCCACACGTCTTTTTTTTTACTTTGGAGGTCTTTGGGAATTTTGTGTGTTATGTTTTTTGTCACCAAACTCGTTACCAATGAGATCCAAACCGGCTTCTGCTGCCAATATTACGTCGGCCTTCACCTCATAGATACGGGCTTTGACAACGTGTTTGCGTAAGTCGGAGGCGGGACTGACATTCGAGTAACGGTTCGAAAATGATGCGCAATTGTGCGAAATTTTTCCATTTATTTTTCGGATATATATACCTATAAATGGAAAAATAATGGATAAATATTGCTTACTATAAAACTGAGACAGAAATAGAAAAGAAAGAAAGAAAATACATTTATTGATATGGCAGATACACGCAACATTACATTAAACTAAAATACTACACTACACAACAAATAATACTATACTATACTTTTTTTTTCTATCCTATACTGTCCCACTGCTGGGCAAAGGCCTCCCCCAATTCCTTCCACATATAACAGTAAAAGATAACACATGTAATAATATATATAATAAATACATTTGACAGCCACTGTGGTGTAGTGGTTGGGCAGGTTGGCTCAAATCTCATACACCAATGAGGTTGCGGCTTCGATTCCCGCGACGGGACAAATGTTTGTGCACAGAAAAAAAAGCGCAAGCATTTGTTTTGTGTCTGGGTGTTGTGGGACCATGGTCCTCATAGTTCCCGGTTCCGTAGATACAGGGAATCCTAGGGTCAGGATCTGTGTATGTGATCGTTGGGCGTTATTTATTTATTTATTTATATATATAATAAATACATAATAATTATAGTATAATGGAAATTAAAAGGTATTTTGTATAGTTTTATTAAAATGAAACCACACTTACTCTAATAAAATGTTACACTGTCGAGTGTCGAAAAGAACTGATTATTTGTAATGATTAATAGTACCAGGACCTCTATAGAACCAATGGCGGTCCATTTTGGCTTGCAAATCCAATAGTGTACATAAAAGCTTCGTTTGATAAATGATAGAAAAGACCGGCCAAGTGCGAGGCGGTCTCGCGCATGAAGGGTTCCGTAATAGTATCTAAAAAACGGCAAAAAAATCATGTCTGTTGTATGGGAGCCCCTTCAATATTATTTTAAAAACCTAGCAACCGCCCGCGACTTCGCGTAGACATAATAAAATATAGCTTATATGGTCCTCAGGGATAGTGTAGCTTTCAGAGAAAGAATTTTCAATCTCAAAAAATCAGATCAGAAGTAGAAGTTACCCCTACATACATCCATATACAAAATTATACCGCTTTATATTATTGGTATAGATTAGGAGAGAAGACATGTGGTAAATGCAAGTTAGTAAGATCAAAGATAAGATTAAGACCGAACCAAGCCATGCCGTCAAGCCACCTAGTCGTGTTTTGGATGATGTTCAGTGAACCATACGGAGACGGGTTTGAGCAGCCGCTCAACTGCCGTCTCTCTCTAGATCTAAGTGCTCCATCTTAGGCCACATCATCGTTTCACATCAGGCGAGATAGTGGCCAAACATGGACACATTAAGCGTAAAATTTTTTTTTTTGCGTCAGACCACAATTAAGGTTCGCTTAAATTGTGACAAACACGAAAAAATAGCCGCGTTGAAGTTACAAGCGATTGTAAGAACAAAAACGAGAAGTAGAATCCAATAATAGAGAAGACCAATGACCGCATTTTGTACACAATAGCAGGGAGGAGAGAGCGCCATTGATTTTCCTTTAGTTAGGTTTTTTTTTATGTAACTGAATGACGAGACGAGCTGGTCGTTTGCCTGATGGTAATCAATACGCCAGCCCATAACAATAATAACACTACCCAGAACTTTGTTTTGCAAAATCCTGCGCGGCGCTGTACTGCGCTCGTCACCCTGAGACAATTAGCTCTTGAGTCTCATAATGCCCAGTAATTTCGCTGGCTACAATGCCCTCCAAACCGGAACACAGTAATGCTCGCGCACAGCTTGGCGGCTGAATAACTGGCAAAGCGGTGGTACCCACCCAGAAGGCCTCTCGCATACGAGAAACTTACCACTAGTAAAAGTAGGATTCTAGTGAAGAATTATGAGTCAACCAGCTGCGCCCCGCGGTTCCACCCGAAGTTTCCCGGGATAAAAAGTAGCCTATGTGCTATTCCAAGTCCTAAAATACCTACATACCAAATTTCGTCAAAATCGCTTCGGTAGTTTTTTCGTAAAAGAGTAACAAACATACATCCATACAAACTTTCGCGTTTATAATATTAATAGGGTAGGATAGGCTTTCCTATTACATATGTAGGTAGAAAGATAAAAGCAAACCGCAAAAAACATTGATGACTGGTGATTATTTAATAATGAAGTGGATGTCATAACAAATTTACTCTGTTTTTTCAGTATAACTAGAATATATTGGCACACAGCTCGGAGTCTCTTCTGCCCCCGTAGCTACTGGTCCCTCAGCTTAGGGTTGCCAACTTTTTGGACAGCAAGTATACGTTTCATCAAACAAAAAAACCGACTTCGATGTATCTTCGAAGTTCAAGGTCAAATATCGATGAAATTTATATGGGACCACCTCGTAGCTATACTGAACCCAAATAAAGAATTTTCCAAATCGGTTCATGTATGACGGAGTTCTGAGGTAACAATCATAAAAAAATGCAATCGATAGAGAACCAAGTCGGTTAAAAAGGTATTACTATGTCATGTCAAAATAATGATATTCGCTAGGAAAATAAAACGGAGTAATTAAAAAAAACAGAAATTACACAAGAAGAAACAGAACGTCTCTCTTTTTTACGATTTGACGTTCTCAAAATTGCATTTGGTAACAAGTTCTTCGACGTTTTGTAAAGCTCTAAAACACGAAAATAATTACTTGCTAAAATTTCAAATTAACTTTTTAGTTTTCTAAAAAACTGCAAAAACCCACCACAATTGATTTTCATGCTATCTTAAATTTTGCTAAGCCATTTCAAACCATTACCTACTAGCTGCACCCCGCGGTTTCACCCGCGGTTTACCGGGATAAATATAGCTTATGCGTTATTCTGATGTATAAATAAGCTATATTGTAAAGTTTCATTTAAATCCATTCAGTAGTTTTAAATTAATTCAACCAAATTTATCCTCTTTACACTTTTTGTATGATAGGGGCCATAAGTTCATTAATTCTTTTCTATGTATTATAGCATTGCTTTGTATATTTATTGTATTTAAATGTTATATATCTAAATAACAAATAATAAATAATAATAATTTATTTATTCATTTAAATTGTTGGTACAAAATAACTTAATTTCAGAGTACTCGGTAAGTATTTAATATTTACAAATAGGGTAGGTGTAATAATTAAGCTATTTTAGGTCCACTAGTTCCCACAATTTATAATAATAAATAATAATAAATTTATTTATTTCAGACAATAATACAGTTACCAAAATTAAAGTACCAGAGGCCTAGGAGGATATACCTTACAGACTAACATATGATTATAAAAACACAAATATACATTAGACACGAGGATAAGGGGTAGCCTCATTTCGGTATAGCCTCTCTGTAGCGTCACAAAGTAACGAAGTGCGTTGGCACAGCTGCTCCAGTGCTAATGCAGATGGTTCTGATGATGGTAGTAAGGAATATGATGGTGGTACGTCCGGTTTTAGCCCTCTTAAGTGCCGATTAATTCGATAATCGGGGAACTATCGAAAGCATCCTCCTAATCGAGAACCTCGATCGAACGTTTCTCTCGATACGCGTCACTGGACGCGTGTAATCGATTAATCGATTTAATTATCGGATCGCCTCGTGTTTACTCGTTTTATAGATGGCGATTTGCATGGTGTTTCGTTTTTTGTTTGGAATTTCGCTTTTATAAATCGAGTTTTCGGTCTAGATTTTTTGTATGTAATTGAATGACGAGACGAGCTGGTCGTTTGCCTCATTGTAAGCAATACGCCAGCCCATAACAATAACAGCACCATCCAGAAGTATGTTTTGCAAAATCCTGCGCGGCGCTGCACTGCGCTTGTCACCTTGAGACAATTAACTGTTGAGTCTCATAATGCCCAGTAATTTCACTAGCTACAATGCCCTTCAAACCGAAACACAGTAATGCTTGCGCACTACTGCTTGGCGGCTGAATAACTGGCAAAGCGGTGGTACCCACCCAGACGGCTTCTCGCATACGAGAAACCTACCACCAGTAAAAGATATCAATTTAATTAAGTTTTTCCGGTCTAGATATCAATTTAAAGTTTATAAATCCTACCCACGTTACTGGATAGATGGATAAAAACTTATTTCCACCATTGGGTCCACTAGCACTGAAAAATCCTTTTTTTTAAACAGCCTTTGTAGATATTTCAGCCAGACAGAGATTGCCAGATTAACTGTCAAGCAGTAGTGTTTAAACACCACGGCGTTTCAGTTTAAATGACTCTGTTTCAAGCGAAATCACCGGGCATGGACTTACGAGCCATTGTACGTGGTGACGAGCGCAGTGCAGAGCCGAGCAACATTTTGCAAAAGAGTTCTGGGTGATGCTGCTGGCGACTGGCGACAAGCGTTGCTTACCATCAGGTGAATGACCTGTCTCGTCCAGTTTTAAGACTTTCTGAAGAAATCTTGGAGAATCTTTACCTATTTAAATTATTGGGCATATGATACTTAATGATGAGCGCAAGGCAGCGCTACGCAGTACTTTTATGGTATTAAAAGTTCTAGGTGGCACTGCAATTTTTATGGGCAGGCGTGGCGCTTATCATCAGGCGAATGACTTGCTCGCCTCACTCAGTTCTATAAAAAATAAACCACCAGTTTAAGACTTTCTGGAAAAATCTTGAAGAATCTTTACCTATTTACATAGCACATTCTATCCACAATTCTACACCCACAGTCCGTTTCTTCAACCACGCATTTAATAGCAAAACAAGTATATAGCCTTCACTAGTGTTGCATAATTTATTTGCATACAAACAAACGATCTGCGTAACAATGTACAGACAGACAGACGTGTCGTGTTGTCAGAAACGGGCTTGATGCAGTCGGTGCTGATCTCTGCAAAGGTGTTGTTTGTACTTTTTACTTATTCAGCTTTTTCAAAACGTGTGTGAACGCAAGATCTGCCCTCCCCCTTCCATCACAGGTCGAGCAGAAAGTCGGCCAAATATCATCATTTTAGTTGACATTCCGCAAATTTTAATAAAGCGTTTTAGTGCCTCGTTTATAGTGCGTACTGCCAGGCCTGTAGGTATGAAGCTACAAGTACATAGCCGGACTACGACGGCGGGTCGCGCGTCGTTACACGTGCCGCGTCAGAAGAGATAAGAGCGGCGCGATAGAAAGAGAGGCGCTCTGTAGGCTAATATGACTGGTAGGTATGCAGCGCTACGCGAGCTGAATTGGATTTTATTGCGTCATAGCAAGAGTCGCTATTTGTTTAAACTTCTTTGCGGAGGGATGCTTCTGTCCCTTAGTATTCTGTGGTACTGCTAAGGAATGGAACTCTTTGCCGTCTTCTCTGTTTCCCGATAACTATAGTTTGGGTATCTTCAAGGCTAGAGTGAATAAGTATCTTCTAAATCTACGTGCTCCATCTTCGGCCACATCCTCGCCTAACATCAGACAAGATGGTGGTCAAACGTAGATATATCATTAAAAATGAAACTGGCCAAGTGCGAGTTGGACTCGCGCACGAAGGATTCCGTAGCATTATCTATAATAACGGCAAAAAAACCACGTTTGTTGTATGGGAGCCCCGTAAATGTTTATTTTATACTGTTTTTATTTTATTTCTGTTTCCGCTTTAACAACAAATTATACATTTGTTGTTAAAGCGGCAACAGAAATACATCATCTGTGAAAATTTCAACTGTCTAACTATCACGGTTCATGAGATACAGCCTGGTGACAGACGGACGGACAGCGGAATCTTAGTAATAGGGTCCCGTTTTACCCTTTAGGTACGGAACCCTAAAAAACTGGCCTCGAACGAAACTTCGATGTGAAGATGGAACCTTCTGGTTGTGATATTAATGTTCAGTATGAGACAATATATAGAGCGAGTGTGGCTCAGTGGGAGCTCGTGCGACTTTTGATCCGACGCACCCGAGTTCGAATCCCACTGACCCCGCACCACTGACTTTCTTAAGCTATGTGCGGATTTAACACTCGCTCTAAAACGGTGAAGGAAAACATCGTGAGGAAACCGGCATGTCCAAGAATTTTTCACAAAAAGTCAAGGACATGGGACATTCACCAACCCGCACTGGGCCAGCGTGGTGGATTATGGCCCATTCTCTCTCTATGAGAGAAGGCCCGTGTCCCAGCAGTGGGAACGTGATGGGCTGATGATGAACTGATGATGAGACAATCGATGATCGACGTCCCAGCGCTATGAAACATACACCAGTTTTTAAGTTAAGATATATGCTATCAAATACTAAAAACCGCATAAAATCTGTTCGGTCGTTTTCGAGTCTATAGATAACAAACAAACAAAAATTCTAAAAACCGTAGATTCGTGTTCAGTTTTCCCTCTAAATAGTCAATCCCAGTAGATTTCGCAAAAATATTTAATGTACAGAATTGGCTCTATTCCATTTTTATAATAGTACTAGCGACCCGCCCCGGCTTCGCACGGCTATTATACATATAAACCTTCCTCTTCAATCACTCTATTAAAAAAAACCGCATCAAAATCCGTTGCGTAGTTTTAATTAACACAATGCCTTCGGTGCAGTGACGGTGACTTCAAGCCCTGCAAATTTTACCGCTATCAATATTTTTTTATGGGCGGAAGTAATTTTATTAAATACGCAACTACGTCACAGATATAGTAAAAATGCTACTAATGCGTATTTAAATTACTCTCAATCTATTATATTATTTATATTGTGGTATTAGATAGAATAGATAGGCTAAGCCTCTTTCATTGTTCTAATCGTAATCTAAGGAATGTGGCGCCAACTTTACAAAAAGGGTAGTTTAAATTATCTACGTGCTTTTTATTCAAGACTTCTTGACATTAGGCATTTATTTAAATAATTCATTAACAAATAAAAAAACGAAAATCGACTTCAAGATTAGTTTGAATTTTGTTAATTTTTCGAAAAGTGCTAAATCAATTTCGCTAAAATTTACATGAGACTTATGAAGTATGACCTACCAAACAAAAATCATCAAAATCAATTCATAATTGGCGGAGTAATCACGTAACAAACATAGAAAAAAATAAATAAAACGTGCAGTCGAATTGAGAACCTCCTCCTTTGAAGTCGGTTAAAAATAAACTCAAAGGTATACCTACTCAACTTGTGTTTTACAATACTTTTTAATATTTTTTATAATAGTGTGGTCTCGTTGTATACGCGGAAAAAAAACTGATAATTATCGCATTTTGCGACCTTGATAGGTAGCGTACGGTTCAGGTACATAATGATAAAAGTAGTATCAACATGTATTAAAGAAAACCGGCCCCCATTCATGACGTGTTTCAATTACCTTAATTGTATCTCTCTCTCTTTCACAGATACGGGAGACGAGCGAGACAGGAGACATGCTAACGACCGTCCTTCCCGCCAACGTATTTTATAGTTTTAAAAACGGCCAGTGTTAATAGTGCTTTTTTAAAACAGCCTGTGCTTTTATTCCGTTCCAATATGCTCAAGTTTTTAGTGTAAGTGCTCAAAACAGTTCCTTTTAAATAAAATGGCTAGTGATAAATACGTCCAAACAAAGTGAAATTGGAAAAGAAAAACGGAATTGTGGAGTTGATTTTTTTATTTGCCATGTGAAAGAATAGTGAAGTGATAGATTTTGTGGAATTGAAATCAGCGCCATCTGTTGACGCGTGGAGGAAATGCGTTGATGCGATGGAAGCCGGGTTTATACCGGTGACGGGAGGCAGTGGCGGCGGCGCGCTTCACCCGCCGGCCGTGGTGGCGCCACCGGCGAATGTTATTCGAGCACCGGGACTGAAACGCGGGAAAATGGAGGAAGCTATCACAGATCGGGTAAGTTCTTTATACTAGAACTTCTTTACACGGAACTGATTATTCCGACGAGTTTTAGTTTTTAGGTTGAGTACTAATTACTAAATATACAATAAAAAGTAGGTATTGAAAAATGGAAATTACGTCTCCAACAAATAGATATCTGTTATAATAATAAAATTATCATCTACAATTTTTTCCGGATCCATTCATAACTATTCAAGGTTTTATTTCATTATTTAATTATATTTAGCTTAGATTGTGTTTTGTTTAAAGTTTCTGTTTTACAATAACAAAGCCATTGAAGCCAATGTATAGGATATTGCTTCCTTCTGAATTATTCGAATTCTTCTCCAAAGTTTCTAGACAAATTTTTATTCTATGTCGTATTTATTCTATGCATAATCCATATCCTTTTTTATCTACTAATTCCTAATTTAAAAAATCAACATCCTAATGTCCAATGTTACTAGCAATACTTATTTGAAACGGTCATTATTTATTTTCAGGTTATTTTATTGTAAACGTCGCTAGCCTTTCTTTCATAATAGTAATATGTATTGTCGGTGAAATTGGACAACTTTATCCTTATCCTATTCCACTTTACTAACACGCTTATTTACGTAGGTGTCAAAGAAAATAGAAAAGAAAAAAGCCTTTGACATGACGAAGAGGGCTTCATGCGTGTGAAGTGGTGCTCTTTTGAAAATGGCCTCTTTTGAAGACTCAAGACGAGAGAACGAAGATCGTAAAGAAAAATGTTTAAATAAAGTTTTTGGAGCCTTGGCTGTTTGGTCTACTTTTCAGGGTTCATTTAGACATTTTCCGCGGCAAACTGGTCTCAAATGTTTGTTATTTATTAGTAAATTGCAGTTGAATGTTTTTGGCGCCCAACGCTCTATCTGTATTGTCAACGAAGTCGATAGACTAGTGACTAAACCGAACCGCCCATACATACTACTGAAGTGAACGCACCAGATGATTTTGTAACAACATTTATTTCTTGTTCTCACAATATAATTCACTTCTTATTATTTAAATTAAAACGAAGAAAGACTGCCATATACAAGCACTTCTTCACTCGGCTTCCAAAGACTGCCTCAACCGAATATTGCTCCGCATCACACCTTCCCCGGAAAAACAATAGTCAAGCAACGATTCTAAAAATCACTCATGACTGCGGCTGACTTTTGCGGATGCTTTTAATTGGTTGAGCACGGCTGCCTATTATTGGTCAAGCACGGCTACCTATGATTGGTCAAGCAAGAATGTCATGAGATTCGTTGTTGCCAACAAAATTAAATAACTCTCTACTACTTACTAAAAAAAAGGTTAAAAAAGAAAAAAGGTGGCGGGACGAAATTGATTCCTACTGAAATGATTGGTTTGTTAGAGTCCTAAACCGCGAAGATTGGAAGGAGGGAAGAGAGGCCTTTGCCCTGCAGTGGGACATAAATGGCTAGTAATAATAATATTAAAAGATATTTTTTGAATAAACACTGGCAACAATTAAATCACGACACTACTATTAATTCTATGATGCCTACAATATAATGGAAGTTTTAAAGCCATTTTCACCAAGATAAATGGTTGAATATTCCATGACAACATCGACGCATGTCTGAGTTAGAATCGATTCCACAAACATTGACCGAAAGTCTCAGAAGTCTGAGAACCACTAACTCAAATATTGCAGCTAAAGTAAACAAATGTGTGACCATCTAGCTAACTTTACGCTTACACCTTCACTTTCATATTAAATTGACAAATGTCACGAATTGGCACAAATCTCTATAAAGATTAGGTTTATTCGCACCTTGTTGTTAAATATTGAAATTATGCGCATTATTTTATTGTTATGTCAAGCCGCGAGGGCGCGTTATGCGTTTTTGTTTGGTGTTCATTTAAATAATATGGTAAACATGTAGATAAAACCTTTTTATTTACCATATTTATTATTATATCTACGCCCATGGTTTTAGAAATAATCCAAGAACTGGTTATTGTTTTCGCGAGTGAAGCTCAGTGGGAAAACGTGCGACTTTCGATGCGACGCACCCGAGTTCGAATCCCGCTGGCCTCGCATCACTGACTTTCTTAAGTTATGTGCGGATATTACATTAGCATTAAAGACGGTAAAGGCAAACATCGTGAGGAAACCAAAAAATTTATCACAAAAATTCAAGGACATGAGACATATACCAACGCGCACTAGGCCAGCGTGGTGGATTATGGCCCATACTCTCTCTATGAGAGAAGGCCCGTATCCCAGCAGTGGGAACGTGATGGGCTGATGATGCATTCATGAAGTTGGCCCTGTATAGAAATTACAAGTTTTATGCTCATGTAATTTAAAAACCATACATGGTAAGGTAAATACCATACATGGTGTAATACCATACATACCATACATGGTATATCGGAAAAGCGCCTAAACTTCAGCCCTCATAATGAAATATATTATGCTTCTAGATGGTATCTGCAAAATTTGATTTAACTTGACTAGGAATTATTCAAAAATCGATCAAATTTTTAATTATGCAAACGCTCTTGAAGCCTTTTTAAAAGTCTGCCAGACGTCCTCTTACAAGACTGGCATACCCAAGCAAGTAATAAAATTCTCAACAGTAGCTTATTAAACGCTGATTATGATAATGAAGTTATGTCTTTGTTGTTATTTTGAAGTTATTTATTTATGCTTACCTCGATGACTTGTTGATTCGTAGAAACTCTACTGTAGAACAATCAAATGAATCCGATTGCATAAACTCGTTCGCAGAAAGTATTACTTAATTTTATTCTATTTTCTCCATCGACAAAAACTGAGTGCAATGTATTATTTTCGGTATTGGTTAGTTTTTATGTTTTAAATCTTTAAGCCTCATAAAATAACCTTGTCTGCGTCTCCTCGGGACTTGGGTCAGAGCTCCTATATAATTGGGTCCACCCTGGGTCTCTTTAAGACAAGAGTGAATAGGCACCTCATGGGCAAAAGTGCTCTACCTTAGACCGCAACTACGCTTATCATCAGGTGAGTTGTTGTCAAACGTAAGCTCATTTCAGCATAAAAAAAACGAACAGAGATAAATCTAATACAACATATCGTGTTACAAACGTTTTACGTCAGTATTAGATTACTACACCCATTAACAGTAGCCGTAACTTGAGGTGAGGTAGATAAATACCTAGTTAACGAGAGGCGCCTATTTTACCGACAGAAGGGACTCTTTTATCAGGTCCTCCTGAATCGCTTTGTGATACCTGATTCTTTTAAATGATGACTTAAAATTATAATTTGGTTGTAATAACACCGAAGACGTGCATCGAAATCTGTCCTAACTTTTTTTTACAACTGACTGGGTCTGCATTTGACCACAATATCTATAGCACGCTTACCTGGTAGATACTTGTTCACTCTAGATTTGAACACACCCAAATTGTATTTATGTAGAAACACAGACGGCGGAACTTCTACCATGTAGGGGTGCCGTTGTGCCGATCGTCTAGTTGTCCGATTGTAGAATGGTGATGGGGATCAGATTGCTTTAACTTTTAACTTTTTTTTAATATGTTAAGTACACAAACAAGAAGACGGCCCGCCTGGATAGTAAGCGGTTACCGTCGCCTATGGACACCTGCAACACTCGGGGCATTACTGGTGCGTTGCCTACCTTTAAGGACCCTTTTCACCCTTCTTTTAAAGTTCCCCATGTTATAGCTCCGCAGGAAAACTTTAGGCGGTAGCCCATTCCATATCTTGCAGGTGTGCAGCAAGAAAGATATGCAGAATCGGACAGTATGTGATAAATTGAAAAATTCGTTGTGGTTGTCACCCTGAGACAACAGTTTTTGCCTCGCATTCGCCAGTAATTTCGCAGTCCATATGAAAACTAAACATTCTTGCATGTTCGTCGCATTGACACAAACATGCTAAGGAGTCGAATTAGCCGACCGTTAAATTGGTCTATTAATCTTGCTTAATCGATTTCAAATTCTAGTTCAATCATTTATGAATTATATGTGGTTTTATGTCATTAAATGTATTTTTATTCAAACCGTAACCGTACACTGAAACCTATTTGCTCAAGTGACAGTTCTCTTTCCCGAAGGGTTTGCTGGAACTCTTTTTAGGGTTAAGCTCGCCTTTGTACAAGTAGTTTATAATCCACGATGTAAATGTTCTTAGTGTACAATAAAGAATATCATCATCATCATCATCATCATCATCATCATCTTTGTTTGAATGGCCTTTGTGGAATTGCCACACCACAATTACGCCATTGTTATGTGGATAGATCGACATATCATGGAGTATCACACTGTCTTATTTGTTCATCAGTGTTGGTTCACGTCGAATTTTTCGTTCACGTGATTGTAAGCAATGCCTGTCCGAGACAGTGGCGGCGCCATCTAGAAATTTGTATCGCAAACGTTTTATTATATTTATCTGAGTGATGAGATGAGCTTGCCGTTCACCTGATGGTAAGCAATACGCCTGCCCATAACAGTAACAGCACCGCCGAAATTGCAAAATCCTACGCGGCGTTGCACTACGCTCGTCACCCTTAGACAGTTAGCTAGTTAAGTCTCATAAAGCCCAGTAATTTCGCTGGCTACAATGTTCTTCAAACCGGAACACAGTTATGCTTGCGCACTACTGCTTGGCGGCAGAATAACTGGCAAAGCGGTGGTATCCACCCAGACAGCCTCTCGCATACGAGAAACCTACCACCAGTAAAAAGTCTTTAGCGGCACTGCACTGCGCTCGTCAACCTGGGACTTATAGCCCTTAAGTTTTATAATGCTCAGAAGTTAATGTCGCAAGTCCGTAATATAAATAAAACAAATAACGCCCAACGATCACGTACATAGATCCTGGCCCCTAACTAGGATTATATCTAGGGAACCAGGAACTATGAGGACCATGGTCCTACAACACCCAGATACGAAACAAATGCTTGAATGCTTGATATAGAAGACCAACTACAATATCTAGAAATATTGAAACAGAGAAGAACTTAACATAGGTTTCTTTGCCAGGAAATCTGATAGAATGGTCACGGAACAATATAATTTTGCGGAAAGACAATATTATAAAGCTATATTTAATATGAAACAGGCTGAATATCTAATAAAACGGCTAGGACTCACGTAGTTTGTCGAATTAGTCGACTTAGGTTTCGAGCATGTCCGATGCTCTTCATCAGGGTCGAGTTTACGCCCCTGATTAAACGTGAGTGGTCGCCGCGATCTCGCAGCGTAAACTCGCCCCTGATGAAGAGCATCGGACGTGCTCGAAACCTAGGTCGACTAATTCTACAAACTACGTGAGTCCTAGCCGTTTTATTAAATATTTATTATGAATCAAACTCACGAAAACTTTCATACTAAAAAAGGCTGAATATCTGTCATATCAGGTGCAGTGATATTATTTTCCGTATTTTCAGTCTGATTGTTTTTGCCAGATGTTTTCTACGCACATTGCAGCTGTTACCGCTTGTTATCCCGTACGATATTGTTTCATTAGCATTTGGAAAATAAATACCCTCGTTTTCTTTGTACTGAAAGGCTACACTAAAATGCCCGTCATCCTGGTGTATAGTGTTTTATTATTTGTATGTTATATGTTAGTCTGTAAGGTAGGTATATATTTTATGGGCTTCTGGTATTTTTATTTTGTTAACTGTATTATTGCCTGAAATAAATGAATTTATTATTATTTATTTTACCTGGGTTGTCTGGAAGAGATCGCTTTGAGCGATAAGTCTGCCCATTGTGATCTTATAATTAAATTTTATTGTAATTTTAGTTTCGAATGTTTCAATAGGAACACTACACGCTTGGTGTTCCAATATACCCAATAGTCAATCTTCGCAAGGTAATATATACAAAATATTGTTGTTGACACTACAAATAAAATTAGATTTTTAATCTAGTGAGAACTTGACAACTATGTAATTAATTTGCATCTCCAAAAAGTGAATGTTAGCAAAACAAAATGTAATTAAGGGATGTGTTAAAATTTTACATGTCAATGGTTAAAAGGTAACAGACGGCCGACAAGTGTCGTTCAAGGTTATACAGCTCCTAACATAAGTGCAGCAACGTGGAGGAAAACTGATCAAGCGTTACCTTCATCACTCTTCACTACGTTTAAAATTCTCGACATGAAATAAAAAGCCCTTGAAGAAATGCCATAACGAGGGCCTAAACAGTCCAAAGCCAGGCCAGGCTTCCGTCGATTAATTCAAATTCCTAATTCCCACCTACACCTTGCTCCATCTAATCGCGATCAGTTGAGCGGGGAACGCCGTACGCTACACACGCGTGTCCACGCCGCGTTAAACCGGAAAAATCGAGTAATTTTCTCTCAATCCGAGAGTAGTGCATTCGAGAATAGCTGACTAAATAACAGGAATGTTACCGGCCAGTGTCAGTGTTCAGTGAAAAAGAAAAGTGCAAGTGACAAGTGACAGTTATACTTTTTAAATGGAATGGCTTTGGAGGTACGGAGGTGTCATTTCGAGGTCGGTTATCATGAATAACGTAATTATTTGCATAAATGTATTGTTAACTTGAATTCCTAAAGTTTCAAGTACATCTTATGTTGACGTTAGAGATTAGGTAGATACTTCTCTAGTACACGAAAATTACGTATGAGCGCTACGACAGTAATACTAATGAATATACCTACGTACATATCCATGTTGGTAGGTACTTCATGTATGTAATTAAGTCTGTGTGTGTGAGTGCCCATTACTACTATTAATTATTCTGTGCCACTGTCCAAGTTAAGATGAAATGGGTTCCTATTTCTTGATTCCTTGTAGACAGCATGATAGGAAGATATACTATGCTTTCTCTAGAATTTTATAGCTGAAATTATGATCTGCATCCGCTTGACGGCCAATTTTATTTAATTATTAGAAAATCTCCGCATAATTAATAGTAAAGCGGTATAGCAGTGCCGTGCAGACGTTAACGGGCGATGGATACCGTTTTCAAAAGACAGTGCTATTTTCATACTTCTGCAATATTCTTACGCTTAGAAGGTAATTTACAAAATTGAAAAAGTTCCAAAACCCCACGACGAACATTTTGCAGCGCTCCCTAGATGATTGGCAGTCAAATATAACCTGTGATATAACCTAAGAACCATATGAGAGGCATTTCAAAGGAACTGCCGAAAATTCGATTCAGCCATTACAAAGATAGATAGGAATATAAATGTGCATAAACATACAAACAAACGACAATTAGTTAAGTGAAGAGACGAGCAAGCCGTTCACCTGATCGTAAGCCCCACGCCTGCCTAAAACAGTTGCAGCACAGCCCAGAACATTGTTATGCATGTTAGGGGATCCTAACCTACTACCCTCCACATCGATAGATATTTAAATTAATTGAAGAGTTAATCAATGCGTTAATTAATTTAGGGTGACTATTCTAGTTGGCCAGCACACTTCACTGTATATTTTTTTCAAAAGAGGAGGTTCTCAATCCGATTGTTTTTTTATGTTTGTTACCTCAGAACTCCGTCATTTATAAACTGATTTCAAAAAAAATTGCGTTGGGTTCAGTATAGCTTCAAGGTGGCCTCATATAAATTTCATCGATATTCGACCTTCAAAGATATATCAGAATCGAAGTTGGTTTTTTTTGTTATAAAATGAATTACCTTATCATAGTTTCATTTAGTAAGATGGATGTTCTCATTAAAATCTTGTTTGCTTGATGTGTTGTTATCATCTCTCTCCTAAGAGATTACCTACAGTAATTAAGGTTTCTTAGAATTTTAGGTTTTTTTTTACACTTAATAGATTTATGTTTGGCCACTATCTCGCCTGATGTGAAGCGATGATGTGGTCTAAGATGGAGCACATAGATCTAGAGAGAGACGGCAGTTGAGCGGCTGCTCAGACCCGTCCCCCCTACAACAGACACAAAACAAACTCTTCTTAATCCCCTAGTATAGCTATATAATATATTACGTGGATATGAAATATTACGTAGATATAATATATAAATATAAATAAGTAGCATAAAATGTGTGACTCGTGGTCTTTCGTATGCGGGAGGCCGTCTGGGTAGGTACCACAGCTTTGCCAGTTATTCTTCCGTCAAGCAGTAGTCAGCAAGCATTATTTTGTTCCTGTTTGAAGGGCATTGTAGCCAGCGAAATTACTGAGGATATATGATTTAATATCTGATGTCTCGGGGTGATGAGCGCAATGTTGTCCTACGCATTCTAAGCATTGCTTTTAATGGTGTTAAAAGTTCTGAGTTGTATTGTAATTGTTAATGGCAGACGTGGCGCATACCATCAGGCGAACGACATGATCGACTCATCACTCAGCTCCATTAATAAAAGTGAGTTGACATTTTGGTAGCACAAATGTCAACGTCGAGAGTGAAGCAATGATATTGGTGGAAACCCAAGGAGCTTGAAGCCTTGAGTAATTGGCATCCAAATGAAAACGATTAGTTCCTAGAATTGTTATAAATGAACCTGCGCCTTCGGGCTACCGTGCTGACGCCTTGGCCACTAGACCACCAAGCCAACTCGAGCAACCAAAACCAAATTTCTCCAAATTTATCGTCTGACGGAACAGATTTAATTTGTCTTTCTAAATTTTAAAATCTTAAAACATTCGCCAAGTACTGCGTTAATGCATTCAATATCAAATAAAAAAAACAAGTTTATCTCATCTTTTCCGGGGTGCTGGCAAGGTCACTACTTGACATTGTGCCAGGTATGTAAATAGCGACCCTTACTTGGGCAAAAAAGGTCCGCAAAAGATCTCATACATATTAATTACTAATTAATCTTGTGTCTGGGCGCCAGAATCAGACATCAGCAGTGTGATACATGACATTATATATATATGAAATAAATAACAAGAACGTACGAACGGTAGTCACAGAACAGCGTAGCTCCGAGGTATAGACCGATATCATGCTTAAAAAATAACGATATTTTACCGGTAAATTAATTAAATGCGGATGCATAGGTATCGATACCAAAATATCGTTACATTTATCGGTGATAAAATATCGATACTGGCGACGTTGCAACTGTTGCAAGCTTTATCGCCCGCGTTGAGCCGTGTGAGCGAGGCGACTAGCGGAAAGCCTTAGTCAGAAAGAAAGAGATAATCAATTAAAGTTATTTCCCTTTTTCCGTGGCCGTGGGAATTATCATCATCATCAGCCCATCACGTTCCCACTGCCGGAACACGGGCCTTCTCTCATAGAGAGTATGGGCTATAATCCGCCACGCTGCGCTGAGCCATTGCGGGTTGGTGGTTGTCACATGTCCTGGCATTTTTGTGATTAAAACTTGAACATGCCGGTTTCCTCACGATGTTTTCCTTCACCGTTTGTAGAGCGAGTGTTAAATCCGTACATAACTTAAGAAAGTCAGTGGTGTGCGGCCAGCGGGATTCGGGTCGGATCGAAAGTCGCACGAGCCCCCACTGAGCCACGCCCGCTCTTAGGAAGTATCGATACCTAACTAATATTTCTACTAACTAGTATTTCATTTTACCGATACTCTTAACGTTATGTTTGTGGTATCGATACCAATTATTCACCGGTATTCGGTCCCTGCTCCAAGTCGTTGAGTTATCATTGCCCGGACGACATTCGTCACTGAGAGGTTAATGAATCATCATCTTAATCAGGCCGCGGCCGTGTTTGGAGTTTCGTATTTTGAATGGAGAATATGGTCCATTTCCCTGGATGGTTCCATCGCTTCGTCAATTATTTGCTGCCAAGCAGCAGTGAGCAAGCACTACTGTGTTCCCAGAGTGTTAGCCAGCAAAATAACAGGGTATATTACACAAATTTTTGTTGTGTCATGGTGATGAACGCAATGCACTACTTTTCGAAAAGAAAGAAAGAAAATACATTTATATTATACTTCAGGACATCACACAACATTACACTGAGCATACTAAAATAAAGATAAAACGAAACCAATAAATATAACACAGTGAAATGTTGCGCGATGTCAGGAAAAGGTTCCATCTTTTTATGGTTTTAAAAGGTCTGGGTAGCACTGCAATGTTTGCCTACTTATATTTTATTTACACTTTTTTTTACTGATACTATGACTATGGAACATCTCACTCGCATTTCTTGTTTGACATTCTGTTAATTCTAATTTATACTTCTCTAGCGGGCGTTTCCGAAGCACTGGTAGAGACAGTTTTCGCATTTCTTTTCTGCACCCAAACTTCAATTTGAGTATAGGAAAGAAATGGGTAAACATACTTACCTTTTTTCAAAGTCATGTTAACATAAGTTACAATTTTTAACATATTTTATTTGAATCATGTGTTTATGACCTTTAAAAGTGCACTTTTGTGCCTATTTAATAAATTATATTTGACTTTGACTTTATAAGTAAGCGGGGCTTACCATTAGCCGAACGACGGGCTCTTCTCATTGCTCGGTCGCATAAAAGAGTACATGCAAATTCTTGTGTCTCTAAACTACAGTCATAATCATTAATAAAACGTACCTAGTGATTACCAGTATGTTCCGTTCTTCGGGCGCTTTCTTTCGTTCTCAATGAGTTGTATCATTCGAGTCGATTTTCTAATCTAATGTAGGTAGCAAGATGCGGAAATTGCAAATCGCTTGCTAGAGAAATGCTTTGATGTAGTTTAGACGCAGTTGTCATTCAGTGGTAGGTTTCTCGTATGCGTGAGGTCGTCTGGGTGGGTACCACCGCTTCTTCAGTTATTCTGCCGCCAAGCCGTAGCTAGCATTATTGTGTTCCGGCTTGAAGGGCATAGTAGCCAGCGAAATTACTGGGCGTGATGAGACTTAACAGCTACTCGTAATTGTATCAGGGTAACGAATGCAGTGTAGCGCTGCGCAGGATTTTGCAAAACAAAGTTCTGGGTGGTGCTGTTACTGTTATGGGCTGGTGTATTGCTTACCATCAGGTGAACAACCAGGTCTTCACGCAGTAAAATAAAAAAACGGTATTGGCATGGAATTAGGAATAGTACAATGTACCTTGATCACTTAATCTAATGGAATCATATTTAAATATTTATTTAAATCAGAAGCCAGAAGTGACGAGCGCAGTGCAGTGCGGCGACAGATTACGCATAGAAACTTTATGTGTGCGCAGGCGTGTTTGCCAGTGAAATATGTACCTGCTCATCTGGACACTCAATTACAAAAAAAAATATGTTTTAGCGCTGTGAGTGACGCAGAGTTATTAATACTTTTTAATGTTCCCACGCTTAAGCTTGAATGAATGCTCGTATAACATGGCTACACGTCGTAAACAATACCTTGGAATCGAATATCATTGACGAATATCGATACATATCGAGTTCACGGCTGAACCGCCCGCGATGTGATTTCGCGAAACGAGTAGGCCGACGTTTGGGACGGAAGGTCGGGTCATGTGCAATCCTAAATCTATGAATTAAGGTAAGTTAGTTTCCTTTAGTGAAGGCTTGTGAAAATTTTGGTCAATTTTACAACTTCAAAAGATAAACTCTTCATCCATACAGACTATCACTATTCCAAATGTCATCAAGATCGGTTCAGCAATTGAAAAAGTAATAAACAGAAATACAGACAGAGTTACAAATTACAAAATTACAAATTACAAAACTCTTTATTGCATACCAGATACAAAACAATAACAATAATAATAGCATACAATTCCTTACAATGGTAGTACAATGGGCGGTCTTATCGCTTAGAGCGATCTCTTCCAGACAACCTACCGACCGTTACTTTTCATTATAAATATAAACGGCTACACTCACGTTATAATGGAAACGTCACGTTATGTCGGAATAACTCCGACCAGGTTTCGGACAATTAGGATGTCTTTCTTCCGGGAGTTTACGCTTTGGATTCGCGGCGCAGACTGCGCGCCTCCGTTGGCTCCTGTCGCCGCGAGCGCGGCGCTAAAACCGGAGCAGGCGCAAGGGGCGCGGGCGCCGCGGGGGTTTGTTTACCCCGCGCAGCCATGTTCGGTGGTGTGGTGTCTTCATCCGTCGAGTTACCACTGTCTTGACCAATAAGTTGCTGGCACAATGCTCTCGTTGTGTCAGCTTCGCGGCTCCATAAGTTGCAAGAGTTACTTTTGCATTTATAATATTATTGTGGAAGTGTGGATGCCTAAACAAATACCTATATCTTGTCGTAGGTATATGTCTGTGGAATTGTCTAACTTTAAAGATACTATCTTGGCAAGTGTGTTACATCGTCGACCACGTCGACGCTTACCATCAGGTGAGGTAGTCAAATGCAAGCCTATAATGAAAAAAAAAATCCGCCGTCCCAATCCCTATCTCAATCACGATCGCTAAAAGATATCGATATAGCAGTTTGAAGGATGCCACAAAAACGACCTTTTAAACGTCTTATACACTTCACTCAAATCTTTTTTTTTTACAACAAACTGGGTCTGCGTTTGACTACAATCTCACCTGCGACTGTCGAAGATGTTGCACGCTTACCCAGTAAGTACTTGTTCACTGTTGATTTGAACACACCCAGATTGTATTTATGTGGAAACATAGACGACGGCAAGGCATTCCACTCCTTTGACATTCGCACTAAAAAGGATGACCCAAAACGTTTTGTGCGATCAAGCGGAACTTTTACCATGTAGGGGTGCCGTTGTGCCGATCGTCTAGTTGTCCGATGGTAGAATGGTGAGGGGGGCTCAGATTATGCAGTTCTTGAGCACATTCTCCGTGGTGTATACTGTACTTTCTGTAGAATACCGATTGGCTAGCAATTGAAACATTAAAAAAAATTTAACTTAATTTTTAGATGATTCCCCTGCAGGTTAGTTTGGTGGAAGTCACACGTCCTTCAGTTTTGTTACGATGTTTTCCTAAAGTTGTAACGCGTGGTAAAACTACTACCAATATAATGAAGCTAAATGTGGCGAGAATGCATGAATGAAGTCCAAAAACGCGTCCTAAGGTCATCATAACATTGACACACAAAACACCGTCTAAATAGTGATGTAACACGGTAATCCGTATTTATAACCGAGAAACAGGTTTCTTGGGTGTGTGTGACCACACGCGTTTTATTGCGTTCGAAATTGTTTGATGAGGGCTGAGGCGTCGCCCCAACAAGCTTAAAAAAACGTTTATTCTATACATTTTATTGTTAGTTTTACCAGGCCTAGCACACTCCGCACTGTAGGTACGAAGCTACAAGTACATAGCCGGACACCGACGGCGGGTAGCGCGTCGTTACACGTGCCGCGGCAGAAGAGATAAGAGCTATGCGATAGAAAGAGAGGCGCTCTGTAGGTTAATATGACTGGTAGGTATGCAGCGCTACGCGAGCTGAATTGAATTTTATTGCGTCTTAGCAAGAGTCGCTAGTTGTTTAAATTTCTTTGCGGAGTGATGCTTCTGTCCCTTAGTATTCTGTGGTTTTACATAAATATCTAAATAGTATAAAAGTATTTTTTTATGGTATTAAAAGTTCTGGGTGGTACTGCAATTGTTAATCAGTTCTATTTAAAAAAATGATAGCTTATATTATACCCTAGATTAACACATAGGTTACTTTTGTCCCGAACACCGCGGTTGAACAGCGGGGCGCAGCTAGCATTATTTAAAACATTTAACGGTGTTGACTGGCATTTTTGTGCTCACGAATACCATTAACCTGGTAGTATAAACAATGATTGCAAGATTTAAGTATAATTATAATGTGAAAGGTCCTGTATTCCGACAAAACAAAGAAATATACGATATCATTGCCATGTTGGTACCAACATACAGGAAACGCCATAGAAGGAGCGCTGTCGTTCTAGATCGGACCTAGTACAGGCTGGGACTGTTCTGTATTCTGTGAGAGGTTAGGAAGTTATGCTAAGGCCTCATTAGCTGATTTATAAATTAAGTACTTGTTTGAAATTGAATGTACTAGCGCGGTGGTCTCTAAAGTTTCAAGCCCTAGTCACGCTGCCATTCCAAAGGGCCAATATTTTCACGCTTTTTATACAAATACCAAAAATTCCATTTCAAATAGGAGGCACGTCATAGGTAGAAAGGTTGTAAGCGCTTAGGGTGGATGCGTGAGCAAAGCGAGCGTAAATTGTGTTTGGTCAACAACCTATTGCTTCTAAAAATGGTCACAGAGACATGTGGAACGTGAGCGAATGCACTTGCTTTGCTTTTGCAACTTGCATAAGCAAGCGCGAATTTTTTTTGCACTGAACCTGCAATGCTCCGAAAAAGTCATATAGGCATATAGAAGGAGTTCAAGTATTGGGGTCAAAGTATGAAAGAAGCGAACGCGAAATTTATTAGAATTTTACCACGTTTTTATTTAATCACTTTCTTGTGTGTTTGTCTGTCTAGAAAGACACACAAAAATTTTCCGGGTGGAATCGTGCAACTGAAATATCGAGCACTTCCCGATTAGCTATCCGGCTGAAACTTTCAGGGTAGCTCATAACTCGTTGACAATACATTCTAAATCCATTAAGGCGCATAAAAACGTGATTCTTAGACAATTTTTTAATTAACTTTAATATGCTTCTTCGTCGAAGTCGAAGGGGACAAGGGTCGAAGTGAGCGAAGCGAGCAAAATTTTTTATCTCATTGAATGTAAGGATAAATGCAATGATCGTACATTGAGATGACCTGACTGACACTGACATGACGTGGCTAAATATAAACAGAACCAAGATTAAGGCCATCACTCACCATTGCTGTAACTGCAATTGCTAAATCAACTGTAACTAGGGTTTTCAATCGTGAAGATCCAATTCACACAGACAGCCTCTGTGGTGTAGTGGTTGAGTAAGTCAGCTCATAATACTTCCTACTTACGATAGTTTGTGAGGATGGATGGATGGATGGATGTTTGTTACTTAATCACACAAAAATTACTGAACTGATTTTGATGAAATTTGGTAGGTATTTAGGTTCTTCAGGTCCTGGAATAGGACATAGGTTTTGTCCCGGAAAACTGCGGGTGAAACCGCGGGGTGCAGCTAGGATCTTATACACCTCGGAGGATGCGGGTTCTATTACCGCTACGGGACCAAATATTTGTGCGTAATGAAAAAAGGAAAATATTTGTTTGTGTCCGATTGTTGTGGGGCCATGGTCCTCGTAGTTCCTGGTTAGGGTTAGGTATAGGAATCCTAGTTAAGGGCCAGGAATCGTTAGCTGTATTTATTATTGGTGCAGTGTCATAGAAAACTGTTATAAAAACCACTGCGTAGGACTGCATTGCGCTCATCACCCCGACATATCAGATATTAAGTCTCATATCCTACCCAGTAATTTCACTGGCTACAATGCCCTTCAAACGGGAACACATTAATGCTTGCGCACTACTGCTTGGCGGCAGAATAACTGGCAACGCGGTGGTACCTACCCAGACGGTCTCCCGCATTCGAGAGACCTACCACGAGTAAACATTAAAACACTGGTAACCCTATCAGCCTGATGACGTCACCTCGCTGATGTAGGCCGCGTAAGATAACAAGATCAAATAGTCGGTTAGATCATATCTTCGCACAGAAATTGTTTTATGAAAACAGCTTCAGATGAAATTAGGTAATGATTATAATGACACATTAGTTGCGCACTGAGGTTTTCCGGGATAGGATCTATTCCTTTCTAATACAAATGGTTTTTGTTTATTATCGCAACTATTTTCTATTCCGAACGAATACCATCATAAACTAATCGAAAAACAAGTGAAATGGTATGAGGTACATACAGTCAATAACAAAAATGATTTTAAATGTGATTTGAAGTAGTGTTTATTAAATCAAAATCAGTCTTATCAATTAAATTTAAGTGTAGTTCGTAGGATAAATGTATGGTTCATTATTATAATAACGCAGACAATCAGACATACGTAATTACGTAAGTACTACATACTTAAAAGTAAAGCTTTTACAACACATCACAATGATTAATATTAAATTATTAGAGACGCAAAATAAGTTGTTTCTGTGACTGTACCAGAAGTTATGTTTTGGTATTCGTTGGGAATACATTTTGTACTTCATTTAAATATTTAAAATTTGGTATTCGTTAGGAATATAAATTTTATTACGACATTCAACAAATACCATTGGTATTATTAGTTTTTAGTATTAAAAAGGAATAGATCCGGGATAGGAAGGCTTCATCATCCCGTGAGACCGCGGGGCGCAGCTAGTGCTGCGTTTTGAGTTTAATAAGTAAAGCTTTTCCCCGCGACTTCGTCTGCATAGACGACAGAAGAAGTCTTAGTTTTTTCCTGAGGCCATTTTAGCAAGACCTCCCCTGCATATGAGAGCGCGTACTATTTATTTATTTAATTCTTTATTGCACTATTACAAGTAATGTACAAAAGAACTTAATGCTAAAGCATTTTCTACCAGTTATCCAGTGACGGTAAAAGAAAGTACTACGAAGAGGTCAAGCTGTATCGTCCAAATCACTCAACAAATATTGATGTAACCGTACCCTTTAATCTAAGTTGGGACTGCTACCAAACCGTGAAAACCACATCATATCCGTCTATAGACAACAAACATACAACAATTCTAAAAACCATGGAGTCATGTTCAGTACCCTCTAAATAGTTGATGCCAGTTGGTTTTTCAAAAACATCTGCAATATACAAAATTGGCACAGCTCCATTTTTATAATAGTGTAGTGAAGCGGCCTTTTTATATTTCCGCTGTGGGATGCGGTATGCGCCCTAAGGCTTATGGCGTCAATTAAATATATAATTATTTTAGTGGACTGTATTTGAAAATCGTTAGGTACACTAGTTACCTACATGGTATTTCGGCAGATCTGCTTAGGTATAGACATTGGACACCACGCACTTTCTTTCTCTTGTGTCGCTCCTGTAGGACGTCCCGTTGATCCTGAAGTCCTGAATTTTGCCTTCAGGCAGAGATCGCGGTAGGCACTCGTAGGCACGTTAGGCACTGGAGATGGCTCAAATGCACTTCACGGTTGTGGTAATCAATGTAATTGCACTCTGGAAGATTTGTCTAACTTCCCAGATTTATGACTGGTCGCGGATAAGATATTTTTGCTACCACTGCGGTGACAAGATGCGTGGCGGGATATGGATAGGTGAGGGACAAGGAAAGCAAATCACCTAATTACCATGTAAGAAAGGGAAAGCCTATCATATTGAAGTTGCATCGAATGCAAATATGGCGGTAACAGTGTAGGGTAAAATAGATAGAATAGCAATAAATAGTAGTAGTTTAGGTAATAAGGCCACGCGACGAAACAGTATTCATAACGTTGAAGCTAAACAAATTGATTATACACACATATTTACTTCACAGATAAATAAATAAATGGTAGATCGGCTTGCCAAGGCTGGAACTTCGATGTATAATTGCAATATCGATATGCATAACTCGTTTGTTTAAATGGAAGCTAAAGTGTGCTAATCGACTGCCTTTTCTACCCTGGGCTACCGTTTCTACAAGTAGGTATAAATTTTAAAACAAAAAAAACCGTCTTCAATTCTGATCTTTGAAGTCCAAGGTTGAATGTCGATGAAATTTATATGGGACCACCTCGAAGCTATACCTACTGAACCCACGCGAATTTTCCAAATCGGTTAAAAAATGAGGGAGTTCTGAGGTAAAAGCATATGAGAGCAATGAGAATCTCCTCCTTTTTTTAAAATGTGGTCTTTTCCATAACCAGTTTTTAGAAAAAACGCCTCAAGTTTTTTTTTCTAGCTGCAGTCCTCCTGCTGGGCAAAGGCCTCAAGATAGTTCATAATATTATTATAGAACCTCCTCTTAACGTTAACAATCAAAGACAACATCAACCTCTATTTTTTTATGTAATTGAGTGATGAGACGAGCAGGTCGTATGCCTGATGGTAAGCAGCACTCCAGCCGGTAACAGTTGTAGAACCACCCAGAACTTTGTTTTGCATAATCCTGCGCGAAACTGTACTGCGCTCGGCACCGAGACAATAGCTCTTTAGTCTCATAATGTCCAGTAATTTTGCTGGCTACATGCCCGTCACTAGAAACACTAATGCCTGCGCGCTACTGCAGATTAGCAAGCTCAAGTGGCAGTGGGTTGGTCATATTTGCCGCAGAACAGGTATTCTACAGAATATACTACGCAGAATGTGCTCAAGAACTGCACAATCTGATCCCCCATCACATTTTTACCATCGGACAACCAGACGATCGGCACAACGTCACCCCTACATGGTGAAAGTTATCGCCTATCCGTACTAAATGTTTAGAATCATCCTTTTTGTTGCGAACGTGGAAGGAGTGGAACTCCTTGCCGTCGTCTATGTTTCCACATAAATACAATCTTGGTGTGTTCAAATCAAGAGTGAATAAGTACTTAATGTAAAATAAAAAAGTTAACCGCTGGGGTAGACGTGTTCTCGAGTGGGGACCGCGAAACGGCAAACGTAGTGTAGGACGCCGCGGCTAGATAGAGCGGCGATATACGCGCTTCTCCGTAGTACGTCCGTTGACTGGACCATTGTTGAATTTTTTGCGGCAATTCCGTTGTGGGTCGATCTGGATGCATACCAAGAAGGCTGGTGCGAAGTGGCGCAGGATAGGGACGGACGGCTAGAAAGACTTAGGGGAGGCCTTTGCCCAGCAGTGGGACAGCATAGGTTAAAAAAAAATCAGTTGACTGGACAGGCGCAGGGTTGCTTAAAGTAACTGGAGAAGAAAAGCCGAAGATCGGGCTTTGTGGCGTGCTATGGGAGAGGCCTTTGTCTAGCAGTGGACTGGGCTGATGATAATGATGATGTCTACTGCTTGGCGGCAGAATAACTGGTGAAGCAGTGATACCTAAATTTATACAAAGGCAGGCCAACTCCGCATTGTAGGTACGAAGCTACAAATACATAGCCGGACACCGACAGCGCGCGGCGGGTCGCGCGTCGTTACACGTGCCGCGTTAGAAGAGATAAGAGCTATGCGATAGAAAGAGAGGCGCTCTGTAGGTTAATATGACTGGTAGGTATGCAGCGGTACGCGAGCTGAATTGAATTTTATTGCGTCATAGCAAGAGTCGCTATATGTTTAAATTTCTTTGCGGAGTGATGTTTCTGTCCCTTAGTATTCTGTGACAAAGGTTCGAACTCCTTACCAATTGACTAGTCTCAATGACGCAGTAACATTCAAGCGTCATATCGTCAATCGGACACCTCCATAGCAGGAAAACTGGCTCTTTGTATGTAAACAAAGCACGACCGTTGAATAACTAATGTAATCTTGATTAGGTATGTAATTCCAAGCTTAAAACCTTCGCAAATGAGTACCTACACAGTTAATTCTTTATTTTTAATTATTTCAGATAATAATAAAAGAACACCGAGTAATCGTATCAGAGGCCCATATCACAAATAACTTAAGACTAACATATATATAAAATGTATAAAACCACAGAATACTAAGGGACAGAAGCATCACTCCGCAATGAAATTTAAACAAATAGCGACTCTTGCTATGACGCAATAAAATTTAATTCAGCTCGCGTAGCGCTGCATACCTACCAGTCATATTAACCTACAGAGCGCCTCTCTTTTTATCGCATAGCTCTTATCTCTTCCGACGCGGTACGTGTAACGACGCGCGACCCGCTGTCGGTGTCCGGCTATGTACTTGTAGCTTCGTACCTACAGTGCGGAGTGCGCTAGGCCTGATAAAACACTATATCTTAAATTAAAGGAATTTTAGTGGCGGCTCTGGCCAGAATTCCGGGTTATTATCACTGTCAATCCTGTTCCCTCTGCTGGGACATGAGTCTTAGAGATTGACTCAGTTCAGGCTCTATAATCCAGGCGAGTTTAGTGTGGATATAATTTAGGATCATTTATCAGCCTCTGGTGTAGGTACACACATTGGTGACACGATGTTTTTAACCCCCGACGCAAAAAGGGGTTCATTTAGTTGTAAAATCCCTAATTTTCTAGTTAACTGCTGTTTGTGGGGCTTATAATTGACTTTTTTTTATATTGAACCAGCTGCACCCCACGGTTCCACCCTCGGTTTCCCGGGATAAAAAGTAGCCTATGTGCAATTCCAAGTCTTAAAGTACCTACATACCGAATTTCATCAAAATCGGTTCAGTAATTTTTGCGTGAAAGAGTAACAAAGATCCATACATACAAACTTTCGCGTTTATAATATTAGTAATGATTGTCAAATTATTCTGTAACAGCAGCTGTTAGACCTCCAAAAAAAAAAAAGCGAATGCTATCGTCTCACCACCATTTACCGGCTTAAAGACCGCGCGAAAGTCCATACAAATCGCAGACAAAACTACAATTATAATGCGAATAAATAAGACGTCTTTCACTTCGCCCCACATTCCTTGTAGACGTACATATGATGCGTTTACGATCGACACACATGCGCAGGCGAGCATAGCAGTGCATACGTAATGATATGCGGGATATAATATGCGTAATAGTTATACAATGTTACCGTCTGTGAAAACCTTCCTGATAGATTGCCAGATATTTAACCGATTGTTTCAAGCTTAAATAGTAGCAGCTTTAATTTAGTAGTAGCTTAGTGTTGGCGATCGATAGTCGACTATCGATGATTAATCGATAGCCAACCAATCGCAACACTATCGATAGACGTATCGTTAATATCGATACAACGATAACTCAGAACTAGGCAATACCACAGACCACAGAATACTAAGGGACAGAAGCATCACTCTGCAAAGAAATTTAAACAAATAGCGACTTATGCTATGACGCAATAAAATTCAATTCAGCTCGCGTAGCGCTGCATACCTACCAGTCATATTACCCTACAGAGCGCCTCTCTTTATATCGCATAGCTATTATCTCTTCTGACGCGGCCCAGCAATTTCGCTGGCTACAATGCCCTCACCGGAACACAGTAATGCTCGCGCACTACTGCTTGGCGGCAATAACTGGCAAAGCTGTGTTACCTACCCAGACCTCCCGCATACGAGAGACCTACCACGAGACTGTGTGCTATAGTAACGTATATATTCTTGACCGACAAAATTCAGTCACCCGTTAAGAGCGTTAAACTTCAAAATAAGGTTATCAAAGCTGTAACAACGTGTTTACCATCTCGTTTCTACTGAAATGATAAGTATGATAACAGTGCAAATAGCAATTTATCACTCCAACGTGCAAAAACACATAACCTCAGTAACTGTCTGACATCACCAAGTCATTTACGCGTAATCCTCATTTACAGCGTGTTTACTTCTATTATTATACCAGGGCCCCAATTCACTATGATAACTTGGCGAAATCACGTCGATTCCTTGCTTCGAAATCACGTCAATTCCTTGCTTTGAAATCACGTCGATTCCTTCATTAATAAACGACATCTCTATGACGCATTCATATATTCGTAAAATGACGAGTCATAGAGAATACAAATTTCGCAGATGTCGTTTATTAATTAAGGAATCGAAATCGCCAAGTTGTCATAGTGAATTAGGGCCCAGTACGTTAGAACGAAGTATTCACATTTAAGCACCAGTGCGTTGAGCACCAGTGATATTCCTATATGAGCACCTACGAGTACAGTGCGATAGTAAGTTAGCGAAGCGAATGTGACCAAGAGGTAACTTGCGACCAATGTTGCCAGGTGTCCCGATTTGCGCGGGACGTCCCGATTTTTAAGGGTCTGGTGACACGTCCCGATTCACTTTTGATTGGGACGCCAAATCTCCCGATTTTTCACTATATTCTTTAGCCCGTACTTTGTTTGATAATTTTGATAAAAGAAGACACAAACTTAATGATTATGATTAGTCGAAATGGTTACGTTTGAATTTTGTTTCTATATTTTAGAGAGTTTTATTTGTTCTACCATTTAAAAAAATCTGACTTTCCGATAAAAATATACACGCTGATTCACAAAAACCAGTTTTCTTTTGTAGCCATTGTAGTTGTCCCGATTTGAAAACCAAAATCCCGATTTTAACCTTCCGTTCCGAAATTTGACACACTTGACCTGGCAACACTACTTGCGACATCCGACGCGGAGTAGGTAATAGAATCGAATCCCAAGGTGACCGGATTAATCAATGATGTATGTACAATAATTTAGAACCAATATAAAAAATTGTAAACATAAAGACACAACGGTCTACCTGCATTTTAAATATATTTTCGAAAATAATGTATTATTATTATTAAACTCTTTATTTCAGGCAATATTAAAGTACAACAAAGTAAAATTAACAGAATCCAATAGAATATATACCTTACAGACTAACTTACATACAAAAATATAACATTACATTAAATAAACCACACACACTACTTCACAGGGTTCAATGATTTCGCTCCTTCCCTGTATCGCCGGTATATTACCCCTACAGGCCAGAAGTTCGAATTCAGGAACAGTTCTTTATGTGCCGCCGGAACTTGGAGCCTATAGGACTTGAATTCAGAAGTCCTCGTCGACTCCAACCTCGACAGTCGCATTGCTATGTGTCCCTGGATCCGTCCATAAGCGTTACTATGATGTACTTCAACACTTCATTCCCTGATTTATGAAGGATGCATATTCTGTCGAATGTGTTATCATGGCGATGACTGTTTCATCAACCGTTAAATAATTATAACTGGAGAAAAGAAAGAAAATACATTTATTCAGGACATCACACAACATTACTGAACATAATAAAATAAAGATAAAACAAAACCAATAAATACAACATAGTGAAATGTTGCGCGATGTCAGGAAAAGGTAAGGTTCCGACTCAGCATAACAATAGCGTTGGCCGTCAATATTACAGTAAAACTACGGCCCGTTTAGGAACAACTTTAACACGAGGATGGAGGGAACAGCATTGAAAATATATGACTTTATAGATGGTGTTACATGTTAATTAAGTAATCAAGTACTGAGATTCAAGGTGACAACAAAGCGATTACTTCTAGATGGATTGTAAAATGATGTAGGTATTTAAATAGCTGTACAAAAGATCAATACGTACCTCTAGAGATGCGCAGAGTATTCATTTACTACTCGGTACTCGGTGTTTTTTCCGTACTCGTGCTCGGCAGAATAACTCGGTTCAAGTAACAACCACTCTAAAGTGTCAGGGTTAAGAGTTATAGTAGTCAATAATGAAACAAAAAAACAATATTTGAAATTTAACAATAGCAAGTTATGGTGCAGAAATACTAGGCTTTCTGCCCGTTGCGGTAACAGTCTATTCCTCTTCTCCTCAGAAACATTACCCGCTTCGGAAAATAATCTCTCGCTATAAACAGTGGTTGCTGTTGCCGGTGCAATTAAAAACACTAATATTGTATACTGACTGAACCGAGTAACTCTGCCGAGTACTCGGTAAGACAAACTTAAAACCGAGTAATACTCGGTACTTGTTTACTCGGTAAAACTTTTTTTGAGTGGTAGGCTCTGGCCGTGGTTGTTTTGGAGTGGTAGGCTCTGGCCGTGGTTGTAATACCACCCACCGAACAAAGCCATGCCGTCAAGCGATTTAGTCGTGTTTCGGGATGATGTTCTGTGAACCATCGGGGAGACGGGTCTGAGCAGCCGCTCAACTGCCGTCTCTCTCTAGATCTATGAGCTCCATCTTAGGCCACAAAATTTAAATATCTGGGGCATTACATTACCGACGACCTTAAAGACGATGTAGACATTGAGAGGGAGCGTAGGGCTCTGGCGGTCAGAGGTAACATGCTGACCCGCAGATTTTTCCGTTGTAATGATGAAGTCAAAGTGACGCTTTTTAAAGCATATTGTCAAAGCTTTTACACGGGAGGTCTGTGGGTCAGTCATACCAAAAGGTCGCTAGACGCCCTACGCGTCCAATACAATAACATCTTTAGGATGATGTTGGGGCTGCCCCGTTTCTGTAGTGCATCAGGGATGTTTGCGCAATTTCACACTGATGGCTATCACGCCATCATCCGCAAGAAAACTGCATCCCTGATCCACAGAATTCGGGGCAGTGCCAATAGCATCCTAAAGACGGTAGCGGATAGGCTCACCTCGCCGCTCTGGAAGTGTCTAGTTCGGCGGGGTTTACCTATACGTGTGTAATAATTCAATTTAATTTAATTTATTTTGCTATTTCATTTATTTTTTTATTTTTTTATTTTTTTTAATTCTGAATCTTTGAATTTAATTTATGATTTTAATTTTTGAATTTAATTTAATTTTTAATGTTAATTGCTATTTTCAATTTGTAAGTCTGGCTTGATATTTTAATTGTAATTTTAAATTTTTAATCTTAATGTTTTATTTGTAAAAATATGGACTTGTATATTGTCCGAAATAAAGAATTTTTATTTTATTTTTATTTTTATTTTTATTTTTATTTTTATTTTTATTTTTATTTTTATTTTTATTTTTATTTTTATTTTTATTTTTATTTTTATTTTTATTTTTATTTTTATTTTTATTTTATTTATTTATTTTATTTTTAGGCCACATCATCGCTTCACATCAGGCGAGATGGTGGCCAAACATGATCCACAAAGCGTAAAAAAAAAAACTAGTACTCGGCGCACCTCTAGTACCTAACCATTATGAGATGTATAGTATTTGAACTGTCCTTAGGAAACAACATCAAAGCAGTATCTACCTAAAATAAGGAAGAAACTAGGGAGTAATAATAATATGATTACCTAAGTATATGCAAATTTATGTAAGTGTTTGCGTTGTTCACAAATGTACGAACTGTTAACTTAGAAGTTTCGCAAATACATTGTACAACAAAACTTTACGGTTTGCGCAAGGTTTCGTCCAAACATAAAATCGATCATAAATAGTAATTCCACGTATTGAATAACCATCGGTAAACGAATTACGATACATACAAGTAGGTAGGTTGTTTCGTTTGCAAGGTCCTTCTGTGGCGTTGAACGAGATTTTTCTTACATAATTGAAACACCTAAATGTCTAAAGTAGAGATGCTGCGATTAGCCGCTGTTATTCGATATTCGACACTATTCGCCATTTTATTAATTATTCGTCGAATAGTGAATAATAGTGCGTGTCGAAAAATCATTCTAGTAATCTAAAACAAGTATACATTTTATAAAAAAAACCCGACTTCAATGTATCTTCGAAGTCCAAGGTCAAATATCGATTAAATTTATATGGGACCACTTCGTAGCTATACTGAAGCAAAGCAAAAATAATTTTCCAAATCGGTTCATAAATGACGGAGTTCGAATAGAGGACCTTCTCCTTTTTTGAAGTCGGCTAAACACTAAAAATGTTCTCTCTCTAGGCTCGAGCCAGCCGGAGGCCTGCTATTAGTGCTATTGTTATTTATTACAGATTGTATTATCGTTTTTCATGTCGAATAGTTATGGCGAATAACTCGTCTATTCGCCATAGGGAATGCCGAGTAATCGCTAATCGATTATTCGCCACTATTCGCGGCATCTCTAGTCTAAACAAACTATAGAAGACCAGCGACCTGTAATCGCCGGGTGGCATAGTCCCCCGGGGACTATGCCACCGGCTATGCCTACTGGAGAATCCACGTCCTCGGTCGTATTTCGTACTTCAAAATTTACAAATTGGCAATTTTATTGACTTAGGGTCGTTAACAATAGTCCCAATGAAGTAGAGTTCCGTCAGTTCCGTGCTGTTTAAATTCATAAATAGGCAATGAAATACATTATCTGTGAACTTGTAAATACTGTGCCTTAAACGGTTTGGCTAAAGACCTTTGAATCTTGTGGTAGACGGAAAGCCAGACACACAGTCAAATCAGCAACAGCAAATTACGACTCTGGTTTGGATCCTAACAACATGGCCCTAATGGCCGATCATCCAACACGAAAGAAACAATAACGCGAATGCATTATGCTATGTAAATAAAGATAAAGTAGGCGTGAAAAAAGTTTTGCAATCGTCATTATGCAAATGTTTGTAATTACGCTAATATTTGTGCAATGGGAGGTGACGATATTGTATGGTAATTGGAGTCAATTTCTGAGTAATTAGTGACACACGTAGGTCGGCCCGTACGATTATAGTCGACTTGTAAAGCTTTAAGAACTTTCTTACGCGCAAAACAAGGACGTTATGCTCCTTGGCGCAAAATGGTTTTACTGAGTTTGAATCGAAAAATTACAATTTATTTCAACATTATTATCCAGGACATTACGTTGCTTTAATTCTAAAACCATATAGATCAGAAATACATTAGCTAAAACCAATGAGTTTCAAACAGAGGAAGACGAGTGACGCGCTAATATTGTAATCGAAAAGCTTGGGCTCGCTGCGGCACAGAATACATAACAATTTCTTAGACCGGCTACGACTCTACTAAACTTCTATCGAATAATATCGCGTATCGTGTCTCTCACTTCTATTTCCATTGGCTAACTCGCTCTCACAAATATGGCGGAGCAAGAATATTAATATTTTATTATTTATCAAAATATCATGGATATTTCATACCTACGAGTGGAAAGTAATCCCATGTGACTTATTTTACTTTTTTAAGTGATTATAACACTTTCTAAACAATCACGCAGGCATCTTTAATGATTTTTTGTTGAATGTACGACCACGTAAGGCACAAGCGTTCACGACTGTGGTCTAAGCGCGACTAAGTGCAAGTGTGTCGCGAGACACACTTGAGAAGGTCCATCTTTGAAACTGTATCACTCGTCTTCCTCTGTTTGAAACTATCATTGGCTAAAACTAAGGCTTCCCCAGAGGAGGCATAATGTACCACGCAAATTACTGGATCTAGGTACTTATGTCATCTAATTTATAATGTAAAAAATAATCGCACATTTTATGAACATTTCTTGCGCTTTAAATTAAGTAATACGAATATTGGATCAAGATTCTTTTTCAACATTGTTTTAGCTCTGATAGGTACTAGGTACTCCTAAAAGCAATCGTCCAGTTGCCCAGCAGAACATTCTAGACACTACAACAACAAATGCATCAGCTACGTTTGTCTCAGACAAGGCCACGCGTGGGCCTCAATGACATAAGATCATGTCTATACTTACCTACATCGTTAATAAGGACGTGAGTTCATGTTTGAAATTATTCAATCTAAGTGTTAGAGTTATTTCGTCATTGCGGGCACTTTTAATTCTCTGCTCCTAGAGAAATTTTGACGTAGATTTTGGCTTTGGCAAGACTGGCATCGTCTTTTCTTTTTAAACGACTTCAAAAGGTTATGAATTGATTTGATGATTCTTTTTTGTTTGGTAGGCCATAGACTTCAGAAGCTCATTCAACACTTTATAAAAAAAAACAACAAAAGCAAAAAATGTAGGTATAGTCTAGAAACCGGTCTCTGTTTAAAAAAATATATATTTCTCTAGACGATGCACTTAGGTCGTGTTCATGCATGACGAATAAACTCTAAAATAAGTTCGCCATACCTTTAATGCATTATTAAAATTATCATAGACAAGTTTCTACTAAAATTCAATTGCAAATAACAAAATTAAATAATCAATTTCAAAGAATAAAGTCATTTAAATTATAAACGCAACCAACTTTATCGTGACCAATGGACCGGCCCGAAACGAAACAGAAGTAATAAATTACGCAACTTTATAGCTTAAGATCCCGTTACATTTAGAAAAATGGGGTCATTAATAAAACAGCGACAGCCTATTTAAATTTTCCACCTAACTTCAAAAATGTCAAAGCCGCCATTTATGGTCGGTAGAGGGCGCGAGACCGGAAGCGACGCCATCTTGGACGGATATACGCGGAACCGTTGTCTTGGCGGGAAATGATGCCGCCATATTGTAGTTAATTTACTACCATAATAGTCAACTGATATACTTTTAAGGAAAGTTGCACTATAAACTTAACTAAATCAGTTTTATGGTGTGATAAAATATCAACTATAGTACGGCCGATGTAGTTGACAAGTCTCTATACACACTATGATCTGTTTTATGGTAAGTCACAAAGTTTAGTATACCATAATACTAAGCGAGATCAAAATGCGCTTAAGATTTAACTGTCCTGTCTTAGAATGTTAAATTGGCCTATAAGTTGTATCTGCCATGTTTGAAAGTCGCATAGTTTAGATAGCTCAAAACGAGATAGAAAGTGATTTATGCTATTTTCAGCTAGATAATGGCGTAAGTGTAAAATACAAAAAAATGTGTTCCTTTTTCAAAATAACAGTGTTGCTGGAACACATTTTTACAATACCAAGAAAATTCGTAGCATGCTTATCAGACGTAAAAATTTGATATCGTTTTCAAATAAATTATTTTCTTGTGTCATCATGACTTCATATATTATTAGACATGCTTACCTCTTTTTTTCAATGTCAAGATATATTAATTTACAATTTTGAACATATTTTAATTGATTTGTATTATGTGTACTACATTTATTTAATATATTTTGAAATTATTTACTTAATAAAGTGAACTAAAACCAAACAAGACACTAATCACAATCAGAAGTAACAACTGGGCCCCAATTCACTATGACAACTTGGCGATTCCTTGCTTCGAAATCACGTCGATTCCTTAATTAATAAACGTCATCTCTATGACGCATATATATGACGCGTCATAGAGAATACAAATTTCGCAGATGTCGTTTATAAATGAAGGAATCGACGTTTCCTCGAAGCAAGGAATCGCCAAGTTGTCATAGTGAATTAGGGCCCTGGTCAGACACAATAGCGAGGAATGACGCTTTCTCATTTCAGAAGACGCACAACTTCTTCCGTGAAGCATTTAAGTCTTTAAAATGGAAGATTAATAATTATTTGAACAAATTGGCTAATAGCCCTCAAGCGAGATCACTATAACTTTCTCTTCACATATTCGCCATTGCCGGAGGACATACACGCCTCCACAAATTAATTAATCGATTAAGCGCCAATCGATTATAATCGGATCGATTCTTAACTTGCTGGGCTTAGGGTTGACCAACGTATCGTATATCTATATCTATACGTATATCCCACGTAGCCTCTTTAAGACAATGTTTTTATGGCTATGTGGTTCTCACATGAACATGTTTTGAATCGTTCTTCTTTTAAAAGCAGTCGTCGTAAATAAATAGGCAAAATCAGTAGATAAATGAACAGGCACAATAATAGCAAAGTCATTGATTTTTTTATGTAGCGCCTATTGTTACATTTACATTTTTAATTTATTCTTGCAGTGATAAAAAGTAAATAATTTCAACTGGTAACCCTAGAACTTAGAACCGCGGGAGAAAATGGCGCGCTTCCGAGAAAATGCCGCCAATACCGAATGCCGGAAATGATAATGTTACAATGAGGAAAGTCGTATGACGCGCAAAAAGTTCTGTTGCGGTTATGAGATTGTCTATGGAACTAGTTATTTAAAGTGAAGTTTTGAAAAGGTAACTAAAAATTAACCTTAAACCTGCCTGTTATAACTATGTTTATGTACCTTCCTATAATTTCACTTTTTAATGGTTGTTTCCCCTGCAATATCTGGTTTCGAGACTTCTTACATTGCAACTGATAAAACCCGAGTTAGGAAGGTTGCTACCAGTTTAGGATCATCACCAGCCCATTACGTTCCCACTGCTGGGACTAGGGCCTGCTCTCGTAGAGAGAGTATCGGCCATAATCCACCAGTTATCGCTGGCCCAGTGGATGTCACATATCCTTTTTTGTGATTAATTCTTGGTCATGCCAGTTTCCAAACGATGTTTTCCTTAACCGTTTTTAGAGCGAGTGTTAAATCCCCACATAACTTAAAAAAGTCAGTGGTGCGGGCCTGCGGGATTCGAACACGGGTGCGTCGGATCGAAAGTCACACGTGCTCCGACTGAGCCACACTCGCTCCTAAACCTAGTTTAGGTTATACACAAACAATACGGGGGTAGTCTTGTCTTCTAAAGTCAAATGGGTCCTAAGCTGCGTGCACACTGCACATTGCTCGGCGTCATTAGGGCGTGTCCACACTCACTCACGACTCGCGATATAGCTGTCACGGCCGCCAGCGACTGACATTTGACGCGTACGACCCGCGGCTGTATCGAACAGTAGATAAGGTTCACACAATCAATTTGTGATTAGTAAAATGGTATAAATACACAGCACTGAACTGAAACATAAATATTAATATATTTATATTTTAATTCATAGTACGCAACGCACTCAGATTATGGTCAAATTCAGCCTTATAATATTTGTAACAACGTGTTAAGTAATTTCCATAACTGTGCAGTGTTACTCATCTCTAAAGTTTTTCAAGTTTACGTACTGCAATGGTAAAATTATATAATGGAACAAGATGGTGTGACCGCAGTGAAAGCTGTGCTCTCCTGGCTGAATGTGGAATTGTGCCTTTGCCGCCGTTGGCGTAGAAAACTAAACGCTTAAAGATGGCGGCCTTGCTCAACAACCAAAACGTACTCCAAAAATGACGAGCGTACATCCGCATATTTTAAGATACATACCTTACATACTTAAAGAGAGGAAATATTAATAATACTTATCAGAGGAATGAAATATTGTAAAACAAGCCTATATCCGCGACTCCCTACGCGGCAAAATTAAGTTCCCTAAGGAACTGTTAGTTTTTTACAAGCTTTAAATAAAAGCTTGCAACTTAAATTCCGATGACAATGCAATATTATTGTGACAGCCAGCTGATCTGATGATGGAGATGGAAGATGGGCAATGGAGCTCCTTGACGGATAATCGTAAACGACTAGTGTTTGGGCTTATTTTAGAGGTTCCGATTACGAATTTGTAATCTTGTGTTGAAAAATATGTTTTTCAACAAAAATCTTGTCCGGGATGAAGTCATATAAATATATCCTATTCTAGGAGCTGAAGTACTTATAATTAAATATACCAAATATGAAAATCAATTCATTCGAAGGAGGTAAGTCACACATGGACACTGCGTGTGTTTGATACACACACCCACACACATAGACACAGACACACTTTAGAGGATCAGCAGAGTCCAGATTCTCAAGATAAATAGAAAGACAGCGTACCAGGCTCTCAAAATACATTCCGTTATTATGTACTTCATTTAGGACAACCTCTTGTATACAGCTGTTAATGGTAACAATAAAAAAAAAATAACATAACATTTTTATTTATTTCTCCCACAAAGGTTTACAGTAATGAAATGAAATGTATTTATTTGCGTACAATATGGTGCTATAAGTTGTTATACAGGCAGGCCTAGCGCACTCCGCACTGTAGGTACGAAGCTACAAGTACATAGCCGGACACCGACGGCGGGTCGCGCGTCGTTACACGTGCCGCGTCAGAAGAGATAAGAGCTATGTGATAGAAAGAGACGCGCGCTGTAGGTTAATATGACTAGTAGGTATGCAGCGCTACGCGAGCTGAATTGAATTTTATTGCGTCATAGCAAGAGTCGCTATTTATTTAAATATCTTTGCGGAGAGATGCTTCTGTCCCTTAGTATTCTGTGGTACAGGTCAAATTAATAGATAAATCGTATCACATATTTAGTCAGATAAATGACTGACATGCAAAATTTAAAATGAATAAAAATTAGAATTATGTTATAATTATAATACACAAAGTCATAAGAAATTCATTTATACAATATGTCAGGTAATTAAAATATATATATATTAATATACAATATTTAAAATAACCCATTTTGTCAAATTAGAATATAAGTAAAGTATACTTATGGCTAGAATTTACAGTAGGACTTTGAAAACCTGTTTTGTGGGAGACTGGCGCCTGATGTAGGTCTGAAAGACCTGTATTACAGATCACCAGATACTGATAATACTGATGTCTGCGTCGTGGTTACTATTCCGCCACGAGGGCCTGTGTGTACGAAGGGGCGCTGCTGTATTTTTTTTAAACTGAGTAATGAGATGTCAACCTAATAGTAAGCGCTACGCCTGCCAACAACAATTGCAGTGCCATTCAGAACTTTTAATACCATAACAAGTAGGTACTGCGTATCACTGCATTGCGCTCATTATTTACATATGCCCCGTAATTTCGCTGGCTACAAAGCTCTTTAAACCGGAACACAGTAATGCTTGCGCACTACTGCTTGTAGGCAGAATAACTAGCAAAGCGGCGGTACCTACCCAGACGGCCTCCCGCATACGAGAGAATAGTATGGTTTTATGACGATTATAGTTCTTACAAGCTTTCATTTAATTATTTCACTTGTTTATTTATTTGTTTGGGTCAAATCTTGCAAGTTGAATCAGAACTACTTCCTCTTATCCTACGGAGTTGAAACTTTGCATTTTTGTCAATGTCCGATGACAATGCAATATGGTGACAGCTGATCTGATGGAGACGGAAGGTGACTCTGGTGGCAACGGAACTCCTTGACGGATAATTGTAAACTAATATAAGTGTTTGGGTTCATTTTAATTTGCTCGCGGTTCCGTTTGAGAATTTGTTGAAAGCTTGTCTTGAAAAATATAGTTTTCTACAAAAATCTGTAGATCTATGTTTGCCCACTATCTCGCCTTATGTTATCGGCGATGTGGATGGAGGTCAGATCTGTCAGTTTAGTGTTGAGTCAGCGGGCTCAGACCTGTCTTCCTGATATTGAATATAATTCCGAAACACGACCGAGGCGCCAATCCAAAATAAGCATGTATTTCTGCCAAACGTATTTAGGTTAATAAGATGTCACTCAGTCCACAAGCACCTTTTAGACAGCCTGATATTCAAATTAGGGAGAAGAAAATATATTTTTGGAGCGTGCGAGTCAAAGCTGCCAGGATGAATGATATTTTTCTTCATTTGAATACACCAGGCAGCATTTTATATGATTAATAGGCGATTTGCAAATGGAGAAGCATAAGCCTTCTCCATTTGTGCAATGCCTCAGCTAGAATGATGGCAACAAACAACATGTTTTTTTTACGAACTGGATGACGACACGAGCTGGTCGTTTGCCTGATGGTAAGCAATACGCCAGCTCATAACAATAACAGCACCACCCAGAACTTTGTTTTGCAAAATCCTACGCGGCGCTGCATTGCGCTCGTCACCCTGAGACAATTAGCTGTTGAGTCACATAATGTTCAGTAATTTCGCTGGCTACAATGCCCTTCAAACCGGAACACAGTAATGCTTGCGCACTACTGCTTTTGTGGCAGAATAACTGGCAAAGCAGTGGTACCCATCCAGACGGCCTCTCGCATACGAAAAACCTACCACCAGTAAATTAATAATAATGATAGTAATGTGGAAGAAATTTGATTTTTTTGTACAAAGTATATTAAAAATTGTCAGAATATTATCTTTAAATACAGTTATAAAATCTAATATAATTCTGGATTAAGCACCGTGATTAAAAGGTCCAGACAAACATTTAAGGTTGCAGGTTGTTTCTGAACGTTGCCTGGCAACGGTGAGGCAAGGTCACGCGCAGCTTTTCGATTTAAAAATTGCGCGTTCAACAATAAATAAATACACGTGATATTTCACTACTATGGAAAGGGCTATGCTTGGAATTTCTCTGAAGAATCAATAGAATCATATCCGAAACGAAGCAATTCGACAGAGAACTAAAGTCACCGACATAGCTCACAGGATTAGCCAGCTGAAGTGGCAGTGGGCCGGCCATATTAGCCGTAGAACCCTTCGATCATACTGATCGAAGGTAGAACCGATAACCGTTGGGGTAGACACGTTCTGGAGTGGAGACCACGAATTGGTAAACGTAGTCTAGGACGCCCTCAGGCTAGGTGGAGCGACGGTCAGAGCAGGGTGGCTGGTTGCAGCTGGATGAGAGTAGCCGGGGATCGTGCTCAATGGCGTGCAGTTAGAGAGGCCTATGTCTAGCAGTGGACTGGGACAGGCTGATGATGATGATGATCTCACTACAGCCCCCCATTCTGATATTTCGTGATGTTTTCCGAAAATGGGTCAGTTAGACTTTGAAAAGAAAAGGTAAGCATTTCTTTCCCATACTCAATAACTCCGCTCCCAGAAAAAAAATGCGAAAGCTGTCTACCAGTGCTTCGGAAATACACCCGCTAGAGAAGATAGCACCAAGAATCTCTGCGAAATGTTTCTTTTTTCAAATCTTTTACCAATCTTAAACCCTGTTATAGTACTTCAAGTTTTCTTACCTATAAAAACGTAAAACATATCACCCAGTCCCTCTTTAACCCCATCTGAAATTCATCAAGCTTGGCATTCCAAAACTTGGCATCTTGGCATGAAAGCCGCTGGCGCGCTTTTCAGTTCTCGACAGTTTTACATTGTTTGCGAACAATTGCTGGCTCAGAACGGGTCGGCGGGTTCGAGAGGGCTTTTGAAACAATAATGTATGTTGAACCGGTTTTCTTGAGCTACTGGCTTTTTACGTGGAGTAACTAGGGTATATAGTTAGACCATTGAGGTCTCACACTAGTGTCATTCCTCAATGAGTTAGACAGTTGAAATTTTGACAGATGATGTATTTCTGTTGCCTACTACTATAATACAAAAAAACGAAAAAACAATAAACTGTTTGATAAAACGCATTGAGGAATGGAGACCTCAATGATAAAACCATTTCAATGGATAAAAAGTATACTTCTTACGTGAAAGAGTCCTATAATTATAAAGAATAAATCAACAAATTAATCCAAAAAGCCAATAACCTAAGACTTTCACACTAGTGCGTGCACTTTCACATTGCAGTTACAAAAACGTACTTAATATCGATATTGTATCGGCAATCGTTATCGTTATGACGGTCGCACGACCGCGATTACTATCTCGCCTCGCACGATTGTTTGAGGGGGTGATGTAATAACTAATTATGTCATTATATTGTTAACTGTGTATTTAGAGTGTACATAATTATACAGGCATGGCGCACGCATGCAGTGCAATAAGAGTTGAGCTAGTGTGGCTCAGCGGGAACTCCTGCGTCTTTCGATCCGACGCACCTGGGTTCGAATCCCGACTTGGCCCCGCACCAATGACTTATACTTTAGTGCAGATTTTGCTCTAAAACGGTGAAGGAAAACATCGTGATGAAACCCGCTTACGCGCTTTGCAGTGGTAGGCTCTAGCCGTGGTTGTAATACCACCCACCGAACAAAGCCATGCCGTCAAGCGACCGAGTCGTGTTTTGGGATGATGTTCGGTGAACCATCGGGGAGACGGGTCTGAGCAGGCGCTCAGCTGCCGTCTCTCTCTAGAACTATGTGCTCCCTCTTAAGCCACATCATCGCTTCACATCAAGCGAGATAGTGGCCAAACATAGATCTATTAAGCGTAAACGAATAAGCGTAAACAGAGATATGTAGTATGTAGCCAGTAAGTTTTACGCGTACTACCGCTTTGCCAGTTATTCATCCGCCAAGCAGTAGTGCGCAAGCGTCACTGTTTTTCGGTTTGAAGGGCATTGTAGTCAGCGAAATTGCTGTCCATATGAGAATTAATATCTGATGTCTCGGGGTGAGCGCAATGCAGTGCTATGCAATGCTATACTTTTTATTAGACGACTTCAAATAAGGAGGATGTTCTCAATTCGATTGTTTTTTATTTTTTATGTTTGTTACCTCAGAACTCCTTAATTTATAAACGTATTTGGAAAATTCTTTCTTCGGTATAGCTATGAATTGGTCCCATATACATTTCATCGATATTTGACCTTAGACTTCAAAGATAGATCGGTTTTTTTGATACAATTATTCATGTGGTATTAAAAGTTCTGGGTGGCACTGGCACTGCAATTGTCACGCTTACCATCAGACGAAAAACTTTTTTTTTTATTTAACTGGATGACGAGACGAGCTCGTCGTTTACCTGATGGTAAGCATTACACTAGCCCATAACAATAACAGCACCATCCAGAACTTCATTTTGCAAAATCCTGCGCGTCGCTGCACTGCGCTCGTCACCCTGAGACAATTAGCTGTTGAGGCTCATAATGCCCAGTGATTTTGCTGGCTACAACGCCCTTCAAACCAGAACAAAGTAATGCTTGCGCACCACTGCTTGGCGGCTGAATAACTGGCAAAGCGGTGGTTCCAACCCAGACGGCCTCTCGCATACGAGACACCTACCACCAGTAAACAGTAGACCAGTAGACTTGCTGCAATTATCAATACAACGACAAATAAACCATAAAAGTGTAGAAAGCACAATAAATTAAATGTACCTACATTTCTCTCAGTGAAAGTAAAGGTAGGGCCGCGCCTTTATAGGCTTGTAATCATATCGTAATACAATATCGGTTTACGTTGAAACTAGATTAGAAATTGATACCTTTATGAAATAAAGAACATAGACGACGACAAATCTCTGAATGTTGTATTATTATTATATTATATCAACCTATTGTGTCCCACTGCTGGGCAAAGGTCTCCGCCATCTCACTCCAAACATCTCTGTCCACAGCCACTTCCATCCATCCGGGTCGGTAGGTTTCGAGATCGTCACACCACCTTTTCCTCGGCCGGCCACGTGGTCTCCGCCCGTCTTGAGGCTCCCATTGAGTGACGATTCTTGCCCACCTCTCCGGATGCATTAATAATTAATAATAATTATTAATGCATAATTTTGCACTTTTAAAGCCTGCGTCTACAATGCCTGTCGAATAATAATGTGTTAAATGTCAAATGTTCTATGTAAATAACTAATGAGTATTTATATTATCAAATTATTTAATTACATATTTAAATCTAAGTTTTTACAATATTTCAATAAAAATATATTAAAAAAATATAATAAAAAACCTTAACCTAGAGTGCCGTCGGCAGCAGGGCAGGGCCCAAACTCCCGGAGGTTAGGGCTGCAGAGTGAGGAACCTCCTGACTATACGTGCCGTGTCAAGGAGTAGGTACTGCCGCATGCATCTGACCCTTGATCTAACCATCTAGCGAGAGCCTCTTGAGATGTTGGTCGAGTCTCTTCGCTATAAGGCCGTTATATTATATATGAGGTTAATATATTATTACGATTGTTATAATCTACTAGCTGCGCCCTGCGGTTTCAGCCGCATTTTCCCGGGATAAAAAGTAGCCTATGTGTTAATCCAGGGTATAAGCTATCTCCATACTAAATTTCATCAAAATCCATTCCGTAGTTTTTGCGAGAAAGAGTAACAAAGGTACATCCATACATCCATTCTTACAAACTTTCGCGTTTATAATATTAATAGGATTTTAAATTTGAAACACCAATATTAAAATATTGGTGTTCAAGTCAACACATGATTAGGGTTCCGTACCCAAAGGGTAAAACAAGACCCTATTTCTAAGACTCCGCTGTCCGTCCGTCTCACTGTCAGTCTGTCACCAGGCTGTATCTCATGAACCGTGATAGTTAGACAGTTGAAATTTTCGCAGATGACGTATTTCTGTTGCCGCTGTGGGGACGTCATTTATACAAGCGCACACGCACAACCGCTATAATAACAAAAAAACTAACAAACAATAAAATACATATGTTAGGGGGCTCCCATACAACAAACATGCACATTGCACACCCTTCGTACGTGAGTCCGACTCGTACTTGGCCGGTTTTTTTCTCTGTTATGTAAATTAAGTATTTTCCATCTGTGCATCTTGGCCTTCACTGTAATAATATTCTTACATTTAAAAATCTAATTTCATCATTCGCGCTAAAGCGTTAACGTGCAAAAACGAACACGTTATTAGCATTACAAATAACGTTACAGTAACTGCTATAATTGTGGCGACCTTGCGTTATAGCCATAAGTGTAATAACAGATAGTTATATCATATGTAGGAAGTGTTTTGATGAAGATATTTCAGAATACATTACAGAAAAAAATAGTTATCTTTTAAGACTACCTGGGGTACCCCGAATGAGCCTTGGGCATGCACTTTAGCGCGAGTGTGGCTCAGTAGGAAATCGTGCGCCTTTCGATCCTATGCACCTGGGTTCGAATCCCGACTCGTCCTTGCACCAATGACTTACAATTAAGTGCAGATTTTGCACGCTCGCTCTAAAACGGTGAAGGAAAATATCGTGATGAAACCCGCTTAAGCGCTTTGGAGTGGTAGGTTCTGGCCGTGGTTGTAATACTACCCACCGAACAAAGCCATGCCGTCAAGCGACCTAGTCGTGTTCCGAGATGATGTCCGGTGAACCATCGGGGAGACGGGTCTGAGCAGCCGCTCAACTGCTGTCTCTCTCTAGATCTAAGTGCTCCATCTTAGGCCACATCAAGCGAGATAGTGGCCAAACATACATCTATAAAGCGTAAAAAAAAGAACTGTTTATTAATAAATCTAGGCGTTTAGACACCCTTGTTTGGGGGTGATTAGTGAGTGTTATGTCTCACTATCCAGTCATGACTGCTAGCTCAGACTATTCCAAATGGTCCTTCTGCGGATGAAGTGGGTCCTCCGTAAAGCTAAAATAAATATTACCAAAAAGGGAACTGAACGCGTGGTAGTCATTGATGTATTTTATTACTTGAAATAGGCAAAATATTTAATAGTTTTATATACTTACCCTCGACGTTACACCTCCCAGCCTATACGAGTCTCGCGATCCCCTAATTGCAGATATCTTCGGTAAAATCTTGAGTTTCTTTGTAAATTCAGTGCCATATAGTGAACCCGTATTCCTGTGCCGTGCTTACTAAATTATATAAAAAAAACGTGTGACAGCCTGACAGCTAAAAGTTATTTCCTGTGTTGCTACTCTAAAAATCGATCGAGAAAAAAGTTTGCGCCTGTGACAAGGAAAGTGTAAGCTTAATATAGTGACAAAGTTAAGAGTTATTTTGCTATTTCGTCGCTCACGCCACCAGCGATCTTTTGTGGAAGTTTAACGTGATTTATGTTTTAAAATGAGAACATGGCGTTTATTGGACCGAGGAACAGCGCGCCAATCATCAAGGATAGTCTGCACACGCCCGCGTATGAGGTAAGTTGACCAATAAGGCTTTGATATTGTAATTTTAATTTTGGCAATTTTCCTTTCTTTGTTTTGTAACATTTATAAATTTTAACAATGGAATCGAATCACATTACGGACATAAGCGACATAACCAATCACCATAATATGGTGATACTCGGTTGGCTGAATAGCAGATGCAGCCGTTCAAATACAATAAGAACGTACTGGACTGCTTCATTTGTAAAGTTTTATCACTAAGTTTTTTTCACATAAAGAGCGACTGAGAATCTCATGTCGCTCTTCGCTCCAAGAACAATAGATAAACTTATTTATCAAATGAAATCACAAAATCATCCAAGTATGCAAACAATACATAGTTTTTGCAACCTCCTTCAGTCTACGTTTCAAGTCTTAGCATAATCCTTTTTCCGTAACACACACTGACCACGGGGTGACTGACCTGGAGTTACGTGATAGAATTTATGTTTTTAGCGGCGGGCAACACTGCGTGAGAATTAATTTGAATAATTATATACTGAACGCGGGTTAAATTTGCGACGGCTACTTAACTTGAGTGTTTAGAAAGACGTTGAATGAGGTAGCCATATTTGTTTTGTAAAAATATATACAACGTGTAACATAAATGTGTAGTAATAATATAATTAAACCACGCATATAGAAGCTTATTAATAATTCAAGTCCAAGTGCAAATCACCAGAAACTTTTTAAAATCACAAGATATGATAATTTAAACATTTCTGGTAATCAAGTTCATTTCAACCCTAACAATCAGCTGATAAAGAGCAATGAACTTGTGACAAAGAATATTAGTGCGCCGCGTGTACAGATCTGACAAACAAATTTTATCTTCAGTTAGCAAAGCCAGCTGTCCTACCAACCTTACTTTACAACTAACTTTCAAGCAAACTGCTTTTTACGCGACTCCCCAAAAAAGGAATATAATGTTTTCGGGGTTAATGTATGTGCGTTTTTTTATTACAAAATGCCTCAACAGATTTGGATGTATGGGGTATCCTCGGAATCCTTAAATCATCCCAAGTGATAATGTTTTTGGCAGGGTATTTTTTTATTTTTATTAATGCTTACTTATTAATTACAGCATTAAACATCATCGCTCCAATTAACATTCAGGAATAAGGATCTAATCAGTGTAAACGCCTAATAAGAGCGAGCATGGCTGATGTTCTTAAAAAATACGTGAGGTCACCAACCACCGTAGGAATAGGATGTAAAAAACATCATGCATGAATTTCAACAGTAGGAATGTAATAGGCTGATAATGATGATTAAGACATTTCCAACATTTGATTTCATTGCATAGTAAAAGAGTGTTCGTAAGTCAGTAATCAATAAAGCGTCTTTACTTAGTCAGTTTTCAGAAATAAACCTGTTTAATCTTTGACAAAACGCGGCAAACACTAAAGCTATCAAACATTCGCCGCCGCTTCATGATTCGCTAGCCTTGTTTCGTATTGCACCAATCATAAAGATGTAATCCTAATAAATAATAGCCGCTGCTCCTCATTGGTCGAGCGGCACAAACAAAGTTACCTTCTAACGCCGCCCCATAAAACTCCACCGAAGAGGACCGTTTTCGTTTCGGAAATTCTTTTTAGGTTATTTCTGAATATGAATTCTAAGACGTCAAGTTGGATAAAAATTTGAAACTAATCAAGGCAAGGCTAAGTCGGGTACGTTCGCGGAGATTTTTTTGTATACCGGTTCCGGAACATGCAAAAAAACTATGGTAAAAAAAACTTAAACCTATGTTTTTATTATGGTTTTAATGCATTCAAATCTGTCCAGGCAATAAGAAGTAATGGTGGAATAAATAAATACATACATACGTAAACCCTGAAATACTCCTTTTTGGGCAGTCGTGTAAAAATGTGGAAATACCCTTTTTTACGAGAGTTCCGGAACGGAAACGACCGAGTCCGAAGATCCGTTCAGTATGAAATTCCGGTATTTGAGACTCGAAATCAAGCCCTTGTAAAATGTTCGGCGTTTTCAAAGACAGAGCGCCTAGGCCACAAAACAGATAAATACAGAAGTTAATCTCATGTATGTACTTTTCATACATTTCATACCGGACGGCGCAGGAAGTTTTTGGGAGGAAAATTGATTGATTTAAAAATATAACTGTACACGATATCGACATAATTTTTTCGCAGTTACTATTATAACTGAATAAAGTTGTTTTGAAGACAAAACAAATGCGATTAGTTTACATTAACATCTTCCTCATTAGATTATTGAACACAAGGCTAACACAGCTTATACTACAATAAATATCTAATTTTAAATTGTAAAAATATGACAAGGCTAAAAACTTATGTTCGCTTGTTCGGCGCAGGGCTGGGGGCTGGGGCGCTTACCTACCTACCTAACTATTTTGTGTTACGTGAAAACAAACCATCAAAATACAAGCAAATACCTACTTACCTCTCTGAAACAACTGGTAGCTTAAAAAACGACAATTCACCGTTTAATGTTGAATTTAAACAACCGTCCACCAAACAGTTATAATAACCTATTTTTCGTTGCTCCATTTTTGCACAAAAAAGTTCACAGACGCGTGTCTCAAGCGGATGGCACTCGCATCCCAACTGTGCCCAGATATCGTGTCTGTGAGCGGTGTCTATGTGTGCGTTGCTCGAGCGCACTTTGTATGTATGTAGATTTCTGTACTAATCTGTTTTGTGCCGAGGCACAAAGTAGCTCGGTCAATGACCCGTACTACCGCGACTAGGCCACAGCTTGTTAGGATTGTCCAAAATAATTCAAATAAATAATTTTTAAACTTTGTATGGAAAATATAATAGTGTTTTTTTGGTTGTATATTCTGCCCAATGATTCATGACTAGATACCCATACACACCTTTCAGTATTACTACACATTAATGTTATTCCCTGTATAAGTTGGTTCGGCAGAATGCCAAGTTATCTCATTGCTAAAAAAAAGTTGAAAAGATCGGGCTTAAAAGAGGAGAAGTCAAGGAGGTTGTGCACACAAACGTCAGTTTTTTTATGAATATTTATATTATTGTTTCCTAATAACGTCAGTTGATGCAGAAGTACTTGACGTACCTACTTTAAAAGCTATATACATTTTTTTATCTTTATTTATTTATAGAGGGTTTGGTCAGATAGAATGTCACCCTCATAGGGGCTTTCACATTAAAAAACTTATCTACGCTTAATACCTAGTTTAACAATTTTGTATAACCTCTTGGCTGCCCTTGACGAAGGGGCAGCCAGGATGCTGTTAAATAAACCGATCATAGTTTAATCAAAACTATTTTTTTAACAGAAACATAACAGTCGTCTCGACTTCACGCTAAAATATGAGTTACATCTTCTACCACATTACATTCTAATAGGGAATATGCATGTGTTGTCGAAAAATCTGGAAATTACTTTTTACGATACATTACTCCTGTAAACATTTAGTAGTGATATAATTATTTTTATTAATTGCGTAGTTTATTTGTATTTCAATGTTTCTGTTTCTTCTTATTTTTGGAGAATTGAACGTAATCGCAAAACGCTTGAGTACGTGCAACCACTATTTGACGTCACGCGTCTCGCTGCTTATTGGTCAATTTTTGACATAGAGCCCGCCCTATTGGTAAATTATTGACATACACACTCATGTAGCATAGATGGACCAATGAGATCCTAGTTCACCACGTTTTGAAGTCATTCGCAAAAGGCGCGTTTATGTTGATTTAAATTGATTCAAATTTTCATTTAGTTATTTTATTGACAAATGATGCCGTAAAATTTTTACACATATTTTTTCATTAATAGAATAATGAAAAAATATAATATCATATTTAATAATGAATTGATTCATGTATATTCCCTATTGGGAGATTCACTTTTTCTCATTAGGAACGCGAAACTATTCAAGGATATATGTTCATAACAGCGCCTGAAAGCAGTCACAGCATCACTTCGGTGTAGATCTGCACCTACAAACTAAGGGATGCGGGACAAAGCTTTTTATTACGTACTCATTCAAAAGATAAATAATAATACCTAATTACACAAAATTATAGTAGTTTTTACATTAAATTACCAAAAAACATGTTATCATTAAAGTTATTTATATAATAATAACCATATTTATATAACAATGAAATAAGACTAATAAATTTATCTAGACGCAATCGTTTTTGCGAATCTTCTTTTTTATAAAGCCGACAATGGCCTGGCCCTAAAAAAATTACCATTAAAAATAACGAGTTCTTTATTATAATATACCCGGAACGTTATAATTTCTGCTGTATAACATCTTAGTAATGTCGTTTTAAAGTTTTTGTCGATAAATTAACTTGGATGGACTTGGATGTTAATTAAAAGAAGTTTTAACGCTATAGCTGTGTATAAGACTGTTAAAAGTAGCAGCTATCTCAGATAAAGTATCCAGCCTATAAAATAGGTGAATGCTATTTTGAAATTATAACCATTATTCTAAATTAGGTCTCCAAAAGTCCAATAATAAAGTTTTATTTAATACATTTTCATAGGTTTCCCGTATCTTCTGAGTAGTTTGATCTTTTTATATACGGTGGTAGCGTCATCGTCATGGTGATAATTTGACGTTCATAAGTGAGTATGTGATGCCAAAAATGAATAAAGAAATTTTAATTTGATATGATTTGGTAAGTTAGGTTAGTTATTCTAAATAAGGAATACTTATAAGTCTGCTACTACTAGTATTACTGGGCATTATGAGACTCAACAGCTAATTGTCTCAGGGTGACGAGCGCAGTGCGGCGGGCGCCGCGCAGGATAGGCTTTGCAAAACAAAGTTCTGGTTGGTGCTGTTATTGTTATGGGCTGGCGTATTGCTTACCATCAGGCAAACGAGCAGCTCGTCCCGTCATTCATTTACATTTAAAAAAATTAAAATAAATGTCAAATGTATTTTTTTTAAATACATTTTCGTATTTAATTAACTTGTTTATGAACCTATTTATGTACAACATAATTTTCCCAAACAACTGGTGTGCCATTATTCTACATAAAAACATAATTTGTAACATTAATTTCCGAAAAAGTTATATCTTTATGAAAAATTGTTTTGGAGGGCAATTTTTTTAATTAGGACTTTTTTGTGACATTTATTAAAAGTGCTGTTTGTTGGAACGTTGGAATTATGCTCTGTTTGAAAAAGTTTTGTGTGTTTTATTTTTTATATTTAACTAGTAGACCCACGACCAAAGAAAAATTATTAAAAAGCAGAAGACAAGCAAAAATATGAACAATTAAACATATACACATTTCTTTTTTCTCAAAAGGCCATTTGCATGTGATAAAAAGAGAAAGCATTATGCGCATGGCACCATCTTTAAACCCTGCGACATTGAACTCGGGAGTAGTGTTGCTAGTTGTCCCGATATACGCGCGACGTCCCGATTTTTAGGGGTCTGGTGACACGTCCCGATTCACTTTTGATCGGGACGCCAAATGTCGCGTTTTTCCACTAACCTCTTTAGTCTGTACTTTATTCAATGATTTTGATAACAGAAGATACAAACTTAATTATGATTAGTCAAAATGGTTACGTTTGAATTTTGTTACATTTTAGAGAGTTTTATTTTGTCTACCATTTAAAAAACTGACTATCCAATAAAAATATATACGCTGATTTACAAAAAACAGTTTTCTTTTGTAGCCATTGTAGTTGTCCCGATTTGAAAACCAAAATCCCGATTATTTTAACCTTCCATTCTGAAATTTGGCACACTGAACCTGGCAACATTACTCATGACGTTCTGCATAAAAATTAGGGTCCGACCAAGATATCGGAGGTCTTGGTTTTCGAGATTCTCGGCCAATTGAAGTCTCGGCCTCAGTCTTGTTCTCGTCAAAAAAACGAGAATCTCGGCAATGATCGAGACTACACAAGCACTCAATTGCTCAGTGGGAGCACGTGCGACTTTCGATCCGACGCACCCGAGTTCGAAACCCGTTGGCCTCGCACTGCTGACTTTCTTAAGTTATGTGCGGAATTAACACTCGCTCTTAAAACGGTGAAGGAAAACATCGAGAAGAAACTGGAATGTTCAAGAATTTATCACAAAATTTCAAGGACATGCGACATCTACCACGCAATTAAAATTAATAAAAATTTGAATCTATATAATTAATTATAATAATAATATAGCCATTTATTCAGACATTATAGGTACATTTACAATTTTATATTTATCTTTAAAGCTTATAAAAATTATTTAACTAACTATGTGTTTTCATTTTTGACAACATCATTGTCTGTTTGCCATTTGGCAAAGGCCTCCCCCATCCTCTTCCATTCCTGCCTGTCCAGTGCCTGTCTCGTCCAGTGTTTACCCGCCATCTCAACAATTTCGTCATCCCATCGTTTGTGCTGTCTGCCCCTCTTTCTCTTTGCGCCTCTAGGATGCCATGTAGTACCATTTTGCACCACTTATCTGGGCCTCTTATCACGTGACCGGTCCAACTCCATTTTAGTTTTTTATTTTATTTGATATTTCAGTGACATGGGTAGTGTTCCTGATGTATGTGCTTCTAATTTTATCTTTTCTCTTTATGCCCAGCATACTTCTTTCCATTAAGTGTAAAGAAGTAATTAATTATAATAACCCCTAAATGTATTCGAAAATCAACTTATTGGTGACGGTTGCCTCGGCCCCATAATAATTGCAGGACTAACACTTGTCTTCTTGTGCAAGACCTAGTTAAGAAGCAATATAATTCCTCCTACGCAGCAATGAGGGGCAATTGAACGTCATCATAAAAGTTATGTTGATGGGTCGTTAGACTCCTTAGAACATAACAACACAAAATGCTTTTTTTTTTTTTACGCCTTATAGATCTATGTTTGGCCACTATCTCGCCTGATGTGAAGCGATGATGTGGCCTAAGATGGAGCACATAGATCTAGAGAGAGACGGCAGTTGAGCGGCTGCTCAGACCCGTCTCCCCGATGGTTCACCGAACATCATCCCGAAACACGACTAGGTCGCTTGACGGCATGGCTTTGTTCGGTGGGTGGTATTACAACCACGGCCAGAGCCTACCACTCCAAAAAAAATTTATTGTAAACCAACAAAAGAATTTTTCAAAAATAAAATTCAGTCAGCCTCTGTGGTGTAGTGGTTGGGCAGGTTGGCTCAAATCATACACCACTGAGGTTGCGGGTTCGATTCCCGCGACGGGACAAATCTTTGTGCAAAAAGAATGCAAGGATTTGATTGTTGGAAGTCTGGGTGTTGTGGGTTGGTCCTCTTAGTTCCTGGTTCCCTAGATACAGGGAAACCTAGTTAGGGGTCAGGATCTATGTATGTGTATAAAAAAACATTAGGTACATGAAAACAACTTACAAACTGAAGAGGAGAGAGAGTCAGGTCTCCGTCGTCAGGTCGGATCCAGGTCCAGCACCGTCTCCGCCGTTCCCAGCAGTCTTTTTTTTCCAATATCTTTTGTCTGTCTGTCAGAGTCAAAAAGTCAGCCGGCCTGCTCTACGTCTGTAAAGAAGGCCGTCGTTGTCATCCAAAAAGGTCATAACACAAACTAAAGTACGATGGGCGGACATATCGCTAAAAGCGATCTCTTCCAGTCAACCTTTAGATGGAGTTAACTAACGCAGTGAGAAAGGTCGGACGTGTGAATAAAAATAATAATAAATGATGCGTTCTTTAATATCCTAAATTTAACATGAGTTATTTACTGCAAGGAGCTTTCATGTCGAACAAACTGGCTCAAGCGTGGACCATTTTTTTATGTAACTGAATGACGAGCTGGTCGTTTGCCTGATGGTAAGCAATACGCCAGCCCATAACAATAACAGCACCACCCAGAACTTTGTTTTGCAAAATCCTGCGCAGTGCTGCACTGCGCTCGTCACCCTGAGACAATTAGCTGTTGAGTCTCATAATGCCCAGTAATTTCGCTGGCTACCCTTCAAACCGGACCATTGAATTAATTCAACTGTAAACTGACTTGAAAAACTATATAACACTAACAATTTATATACAAGTGGTAACCATGCGGCGAGGTGCCAAGAACGCTGGCTGCAGTCCCGCGTTGAATGGCTAACGCTAGTCTTTGAGCCAGGAATGAGCGAGCCCTCTTGTCACCTGCGGCTACAACAAGACGTGGGCAACCACTTGCTCTTATTCTACGGAGTTAAAATTCTGCATCCTTGTCAAAGTCCGTAACGATGCAATATTATGGTGACAGCCAGACGATCTGATGACGTAGACGGAAGGTGGGCAATGGAACTCCTTAATGTATGATCGTAAACTACTAGTGTTTGGCCTCATTTTACTCGCGGTTCCTATTACGAAATTATAAATAGCTTGTCTTGGAAAAATAATTTTTTAACAAATATTTTATTGGGAATAAATATCTTATGTCTTATAACGTTTAAAAGTAAATTTTTGTGCCTATTTTATAAATGTCTTTTAGGGTTCCGTACCCAAAGGTTAAAACGGGATCCTATTACTAAGACTCCGCTGTACGTCCGTCTGTCTGTCTGTCCGTCTGTCACCAGGCTGTATCTCATGAACCGTGATAGTTAGACAGTTAAAATTTTCACAGATGATGTATTTCTGTTGCTGCTATAACAACAAATACTAAAAAACAGAATAAATAAAAATTTAAGGGCTTCCATACAACAAACATGATTTTTTGTCGTTTTTGTACGGAACTCTTCGTGTGCGAGTCCGGCTCGCACTTGGCCGGTTTATTTTTTGTTCGTGTGGCAGGCGGACTAACATGTTCTCCATGAATGAAAAGCACTTCGTGCGTATAAAATCAGGGTGGTAGTGGTAGTAGGTACACACAACACAACTTTCGATTTTCATCCTACTTTCGTTCTCATATCAAACCCGTTTCGTTCTTTCGGCTTACTGCGTGAACATTCATTGCATTGAGGAATGAGACCTCAATGATTCATTGTCATGATTCTTAAAAGAATTGACAACATAATCTATGGTACCTTTTATGCGTCTATACATTTTGTGTGTTATACACAGAATACTAAGCATCACTCCGCAAAGAAATTTAAACAAATAGGGACTCTTGCTATGACGCAATAAAATTCAATTCAGCTCGCGTAGCGCTGCATACCTACCAGTCATATTAACCTACAGAGCGCCTCTCTTTCTATCTCATAGCTCTTATCTCTTCTGACGCGGCACGTGTAACGACGCGCGACCCGCCGTCGGTGTCCGGCTTTGTACTTGTAGCTTCGTACCTACAGTGCGCAGTGCGCTAGGCCTGGTAATACAAATGTGATGCAAATCGACACTGAACAACCAAAATATTGTGTCTTTTGCTCTCTAGTAAAAAGTATATATTCATGAACGAAAAAGGTAGCAATAGTTACTTCGTTTATGACGTCACGTAGCTCCGCCTTTCGGCCGGGTCGGCCATTTTTAGTCACAGTGACGAAACCGAGTTCCGGTTCAACTTTCGGCTTGTAGCATTCTCCTCTGTATAAGCTCCTTGGATACCACCGAATATTAGCACAGCCATTGAGGTCTCACACAGCGGTGTTTTCATTGACACTTGTTTTTTTTTTCATTTTATTTGTCCTTTAAGCCAGTGCCAGCTAATGATCTCTATCCATTGCCACGATAGACCAATCTTTATGGTGTGAGTCTAGGTCATCCCGCCATCTACTTCTTGGTTGGCCGCGGAGTAGTTTGCGATCGTGTGGGGTCCACTGGGTAGTGGTTTTGGCCCAGAGATCATCCGATATGCGGCAGACATGTCTTATTATAATCAATCTTACTTATAATCAAATTTTGATATTAAATGCAATAGGCGAAAATCTTAAGATTTTAAAATAATTAGGAAGAAGAAAAATGATATTGCTCGGGAATCGTCCCCGTAAGAAGATATAAGAAGGATAGCAGAAACTCGGTTGCTCGAGCAGCTGGCTCGGTGGCCCAGTGGCTATGGCGTCGAGACGGTATTCCGAAGACGCAGTATATTTAAAAACCTATAATCAATTAAAATAGTTTTGATTTCTGCTTACATGTTGGGAGCCTACTTCAGCCTACACCTCATTAATATCACATAATATGGTCCGGCGATGTGGAATGATCAACGGTGTGTTTACAACATTATTTCGTTTTAATTATGTGTTATATTTATGAACTGTGTGTCTGTTTGTTTAGATTTCATCAGGTAAAATACTCAGTGATTACGATAATTATCAATAAAGAAAGTCGGTCATGTGGTAGACATTTCAATTAAGGAAAAATTATTATGAAATGTCCGAAATTTCAGAAAGAAACCTCCACCACGCACTAGGCCATAGCGTTGTAGATTATGGCCCATATTTTTTCTGTGAGAGAAGGCCCGTGTCCCAGCAGTGTTAACATAATGGGCTGACGATCATTAACATCTCTATATTTCCGACTCTATGATCTATTGTAAGTCCATTAAGAGTCCATGACGCAAGGCAAGCCGCGGGCGACAGTGCACTCCGAAAACAATTACCACACGGCTACTTCACAAATGATCACCATCACAAATATGGCGAAGGCATGTGCGTGGGCTTATCTAACGAATAACTTATCATAATAAGTAGGTGGCGTACTAAATACTTTGCCATCGTTTGAATGGTCTATTGGTTCTCGAGAATAGGGGATCGGACAACTTTTCAGAAAGTGTTTTAAATTAACTACAATGACTATATACTAGTATAGCCATGAAAAATACTATTTTAATTAAATAACACTAAAAGTACCTAAAACTTGTTAAAATATTATTTTTCAAATATTACCGCGCAAAAGGTCACCTCAAAACTTGTGACGTCATATGAAGGTAGAAAACGACAAACTCTTCGAAATTAAACTTGCAAAGAAATTTAAATACGTTTTGTGAAGTTTGGGGACTATATTATAGTAATGGAACTAAAAAAATAGCAAAAATACATTTTATGAAAAGCAAAAACGTAAAATAAACACAAGCTTGACTCACGGCGTTTGCTTGCAAATGATGATGCGCTGTGATTGTTGTTTCGTATGAGATGAAGAACAGATTAAAAATGTCAGAATTATTATATTTTATTTATTGATTTAAAAATATAAATCATTATTATTTCACAAAAATATTGATTGACTGATCTTTCTGGTTCGACGAACATTCGTTCTAACTACATTTTAGATTTTTTCTCGATTACTGTCCGATCCCCTATTCGTCGTGACTTCGTGTTTAGGTTTGCGTTTACGTTTCTACTGAGACTAAGGCCTTCTTTCATCGGTAGAGAGAGAAAGGGAGAGGAAAAGCCCTGTGAGGAAAGAGGAAGGGACTTAAGAGGTCGCTGGTTCTAACTTACTTGTATACTTGTTGGGCGGGCAGTTTTCCGCAACTAGTCCGTGAGTCGGCCCTTTTTGCGTGATGGAGTGGCGGCAGCTAATCCAGCCACCCGATGTCATTCAGAAAGGCCAGCAGCTCACTGGTGGTACGTTTCTCGTATGCGAGAGGCCGTCTGGGTGGGTACCACCGCTTTGCAATGACTCTACCACCGTATCGGAAAAAGAACCACTACTCAGAAGATACGGCAAGAAACTGAGGGGCATTTTTTTAGAACTTTTGTTACAATATTTAAGTTCAATGATGATAATAAATTTTTAGAAAAAAAACAATAACCGACTTCAATGTATCTTCGAAGTCCAAGGTCAAATACCGATGAAATTTATATGAGACCACTTCGTAGCTATACTGAACCCAACGCAAAAATAAATACCATATCTGTTCATAAATGACGGAGATCTGAGGTAACAAAAAAAAACAATCGAACAGAGAACCTTCTCCTTTTTTGATGTCTGTTAAAAACCGGTTAAATCCAGTAATTTGTTAGTCCTATTTACCGCACAAACGGCTACAATGTTTCTCCTATATCTAGCATACCTGTCTAAGGCATTCAGTGCAGGTGACGAAACGGCGCAGTTTCGACACCACATACCGTTCGTGGTCAAACGGAGTGGTTCGCCCACAATGGACCGGATCAGCTGATACTGCATTGCCCGAACTGTGGTTCTAGCTTGACAAAGATGGAACTTGTCTCAGGGTTGATTAAGATTTTTTTGGGTGACGAGCCCAGTGCTGCGCATGATTTTTATTTTCATGTGAGGAAACCGAAATGTTCAAGAATCACAAAATTTAATTACATTTGACATCCAGCCGCAATGGGCCAGCGTGGTGGGTAATGGTGGATGTCCCAGCTGTGGGAACTTAATAGAATGTTTAAATATTTTTGGATCGCTTTTTTTAATTCGCCCTACGATCTTAAAAATAGATCCTGACCCCTAACTAGGATTCCCTGTATTTAGGGAACTAGGATGAGAACCATGGTCCCACAACCCAGACACGAAACAAATGCGCTGTTTTTCGTTGATTCAATTTATGTTTGGTTTAAGACAAACGATTCAATATCTATTCCTATAACATCCTTAAAAGTTATGTCACGAAAAAATATGAATTACTAGCTGCGCCCTGCGGTTTCACCCGCGTTTTCCCGGGATAAAAAGTAGCCTACGTGTTAAGCCAGGGTATAAGTTACCTCCATACTAAATTTCATCCCAATCCGTTTTGCTGTTGCGGCGTGGAAGAGAAACATACATACATCCATACATTCTCAAAACTTTCGCGTTTATAATATTAGTAAGATAGGAATTATACTCATTGCTTATTAATAACAGGTATATAATACTACATATAATTATTACCACAACCAATTATGTGCATCAAATAATATGACTACAATATATTATGACGAGATTATATGTATGAAGAATAATTTTATGAAAAATGGCATTATGGGACTGAACAGATCACCTAAAACAAACTAAATATATTAGAACAGGCTCCCAAACTTTTTCAGTTAGCGGCGCACTTACAGGTTTAGTATTTTGTCGCGGCGCCCCCTAGCTAGTTGAAATAGGGTACTTTATTATTATTTTATTATTTATTATTAGATGATCAACAGCTTATACAAGAGATTCAGTTACAATCTTAAGTAATCATAATATAGGCTAATGAAAGATCATCCTAATTATTACAATTATTATGTATTTTGCGCTCTCTAGCAGAGGATTCAAGTATGTATAAAGGGTGTATGTGTGTGAGTCTATGTATATGTGTACAATGATACTAAGTAGATAGGCACAAAAATTAAAACAGCCACTATATGAAGCTGAGTTTTTATATTTATATACAAGAAAAACATTTATTATTTAAGAAAAATAGGAAATAAAATACAATAGCAACTTAGTCAATATGACGTGTGAGTTTGGTGATCACCACACATTTTTTCAAGGGTGTAAGGCGTGGTATAAGGCTTGACACTGTTTTCATTTGGCTAAGTTTCGTTTCCGGAGAATGGCAAACACGAGCGCCTCACGGCGCCCTCTTTACTCTCTACGGCGCACAGACGCCGCGCGCGGCGCACACTTTGAGAAGCCCTGGATTAGAAGATAAATTAAAACCAAAACAACGGCAGTGAAAAGGTAGCGATTAATTTATCTATGGCGGCACAGTTCCGTTTCATTTGTATTATTATTAAACATTATTAAAACTCTTACTATTAATTCGTAACGAATCGTACCTCTCACTTTCACCGCGGTGGCGTACTATTATTTTGTTATCAGATGTAATCTATTATTATTACGAAATTAATAAAACGATCTCAAAATAGAGGCTTTTGTTGTGAGAACTATGATAATAATATATTAAAAAAATATCTAAGAACCACGTTTTTATGGATTTAGAATGCATTGTCATCGAGTTGTGAGCTACCCTGAAAGTTTCAGCCGGATAGCTAATCGGGAAGTGCTCGAAATTTGAGTTGAAAGATTCCACCCGGAACGACAGACAAGAAAGTGACTTAATAAAAACGTGGTAATAATAAAAATAACTGGGCGCTGGTATTATTCTATGAATCTATTTTTTTACCGCTTCAAGACTGTTTGGATTATCGCCTGATGTTAAATGACGACAATATATCTAAGGCCGCCCGCCCACATCAGACAAATTGTCACCGATTTTTTTTGTCGGTGAAAATTAAACATACGGATTTTCATATTGCAACGCACACATCCTACAAAAAGTGGTCACAAAATAGGTAACAAATGTTGGTGAAACAAGATGTTTGTTGAAAAAATTATTTTTCATGACAAGCTTTTAACAAATCCGTAATCGGAACCGCGAGCGATTAAAATGAGCCCAAACACTAATAGTACACGATTATCCGTCAAGGAGTTCCATTGCCCACCTTCCGTCTCCATCATCAGAACAGCTGGCTGTCATCATAATATTGCATTGTTATCTGCCTTTGACAAGTATGCAAAATTTCAACTCCGTAGGATAAGAGGAAGTGGTTCTGATTCGACTTGCAAGATTTGACCCAAACAAACAAACAACAACAAACATTGCAAGTTAAATAAAAGCTTGTAAAAATATGCCCCCAGCCGCGGCTCTCCGTAATCAACAAAAAAAGCTACAAAAAAACATCCGGGAATTCCAGATTCGAATTCCGCGCGCTGTCAAGGCCGTCTGACACCTGATCCAAGATGGCGGCCGTCCTTGCGCGCGCAAGGATGCGTGATCAGAAACTGTTGTCAAACAGGTTTTGTGAACCTTGCGTTCAAGGTTAGCTATATTTAGATGCGATGCGGTTAGGGATTTTTGGTGTGAATTAACAGTACTTTTTTGTTTTACGTTATGAGGATCTGGCACGCTAGCTAAACTTGGTATTATGTAACTTTAAAACACTTAAAACCTCTTGTACAGTTTAGGTAAATTACCAATGAAACAACGTACTTCTTGAACGAAACACTTACCCAAGGAGTTTATATGTCGCAGAGATATGATAAAAACAGAGATTTGGCAATTCCCTAAGTGATTTGACCAAATCACGGAGGACGTTAAAATAACAACACGATTTTATCATTTCCCTAAACATCTAGTGATTTGAACAAATACCTACCTGTCGCAGTGAAATGAGAATAGCAGGAATTTCACGAAATCCCTAGGGATACGACGCACAGTTTTAATAAATGGACTCTCTCCAGAACTCTCGCTTCGTCATCCCATCGCTCCATTAGTTTTTGCGTGAAAGAGTATCAAACATCCATACAAACTTTAGCGTTTATAATATTAGTAAGGAACTAAGGATAGCTAACGATAACTAGAGCCTTTCGTGTACCTTGTTAATTTCTTGTTTGGTGTACAAAAAAGGATTAATTTTTATTATTATTATTAAGGATAGTAAGAATGGGCTTACGTTTGACAACAACTCACCTGATGGTAAGCGTAGTTGCGGTCTAAGGTGGAGCACGTTTGCCCATGAGGTAACTATTCACTCTTGTCTTAAAGAGACCCAGGTTGTAATTGGAAGGAAATTAGGATTCCGGTCAAAAATTCCACGCCTTAGCAGTACGTATAATGAAAGATTGTTTTGGTCCTTAGACCTGGAAAGTCCTTTTGTCACGAGACACGCAATAACGCGCCGAAATAGCACAATCTATGAATTTCCTAACTCTTGCGCATGCGCAACTCCTAAAAACAATCCACGTTATCTCTCGAGCTTCTAGGATGTTTGTCTGCTATCTAGCACAGCCTTGTGCTGTTTAGTTAGCAATTGAACGCTGTTTGTGTTGCGATTAGACATTTAACTATAGGATTGTAGGACGTACCTAACTACGCTATGGAAAACTTTGAAGCAATGGGCTATAATTATGAGGTTAAATGTGCAATTATGGATATTATGTGGCGGCGAAAAGCTCCAATTCGACGGCGCTGTGCCGGAGTATGGAATGGCTTGAATGCCAATTGGTGTACGCCCTTCGAGGCAAAACAGTTCAGAGGTAGCGGCTGTTTAAAAAATCTAATGGGTGAGTGACGTTGCGGAAATTCATCTCAAATCTGAAACGCAATGAAAACATGTAGTGTTATTCCGCTGAATATTATGTAGGTTGTTGTTAGAATAATATAATATATTTACATATATTATTTGCTAACTTAATTGTTATACATTATATGCCTATACAATGTTAAACTATCATATTTATGTTAAAAAAACGGAGGGATTTTTATTTATAGAATAGAATAGAAAACTCTTTATTGTATACCAAATTAAAGAAATAGACAATAACACAGTCCTTAACTATGGTAGTACAATGGGCGGTCTTATCGCTTGAAGCGATCTCTTCCAGACAACCTTTGGATGGACAGTATCGGAAGAAGAAGTAGACGGCGGTGTACAACAAAATTTGTCAATTACAACTAAATACCAACAGCAGATTCATTGAAGACCGAGTATTGACTATTGAAATACCATTGTGTAATGTATTATTCTCAATTGTCCGCAGATCAAGTTGGAGAGCGTGCTAGGACTGACGGTTGGCAGCAATGCGGCGCTTGACTGCGATCCCAATACTGAGCTGGTCGCGTATCCTGCAGGGTGAGTGGAAAATTAATATATCATATGATAGGGGTAGGTACAGGTACCACAGCTTTGCCAAGTTATTCAGCCGCCAAGCCGTAGTTCATTACTGACATGAGACAATCCGATTGCGTATTTTTGTCGTTTCTAGAGCGAGTGTGAGAAATCGAATGAATGGCACAACGGATGGATCAGTTGGATTAGATCGAAATGAAAGTCGTACACGTCGCGGGTTATCTATCTATGTATATATAAACCGCGAAGTTATCAAACTAGATATAAACATAATTTAATACTGCCCTCTTCAAGATTAAACATACACAGTTCTGGCCGAAACATCATGGCTGTAAAAATTTATAATAAAATCACGGATACGATAAAAGCTCAAAAAAAGACAAACTATTTGAAATTAAACTTAAAAACCTATTACTAAGTAAAAATTATTAAAGGATAAATTTTGAAGAAAAAAGTAAATAATATATCGGTCCGCTTCTTCATATATTGGTATGCCCTAAATTGGGTACAATGTGACTCATAGTATTTAAGATCCCTGTAGCATGTATGATGCAATAAATGATTGAATATGAATATACTGGCGCTGCGACCCAAAGTGTATCTTGGCCTCCGATACTCAAGAATGCCACTTCCTTCGATCCAGTGCAAGTTCCTGCCATCAACTTGTAGCTCCCGTAGGTCTTTTGCCACCTCGTTCTTCCATCTGTACTTGGGGCAACCGACCGGCCGTCGACCATTTGGTTGTCCCTAGTAGGAGCGTTTCACAGAACGATCCTCCCCCATTCTCTCCATCCATCTCGACAGGACACGGGTTAGCCGCGTAGCTGGTGGCCGATTCAGAACCTTGCGATCGAAGTCCAAGGTCATATATCGATATCGATGAGATTTATATGCGACCACTTCGTAGCTATACTGAAGCCAACGCAAAAAAAATCCAAATCGGTTTATAAATGACAGAGTTCTGAGGTAACAAAAAAAATTATAATAATACATTTGAATTGCGAAAAAACTGAAAAATCGGTCAAAAAGGACACAGATCAGCACAAAGCGCCATCATAGCGCGCTGGTTTTCAGTTATGCCTATTTTTGTGACGAGTACTTGCAAATTAGCTTATAAGTACGTAACAATAATAATTAATAATAATAATTTTAATAATAATTAATAACAATAATTTTAATAATAATTAATAATAATAATTATTAATAATAATAATTTTAATAATAATTAATAATAATAATTTTAATAATAATTAATAATAATAATTTTAATAATAATTAATAATAATAATTTTAATAATAATTAATAATAATAATTTTAATAATAATTAATGCCTTATTGTACACCAAACAAGAAATTAACAATGTACACGAAAGACTTGCAAACTATAGTACAACGGGCGGATTTATCGCTAAAAGCGATCTCTTCCAGTCAACCTTTGGATGGAAAAACCTAATGGAGTGAGAGAGGTCGGCGGTGTAAATAATAAATTATTTTTAAAAAAAACTAAACCGACTTCAAAACCACAAATGACACTCAAAAGTAAAAAATAAATTAATATAATTATCATAAGCGCTACCCACTCATATATTTGAAGTCGGTGCCAGCCAAGTCTACTAGGTAGTAGATAAATACTATGTATATAGTAAGTACTACTTGTAGGTAGTATTTATCTACTACCTTTTAGACTTGGCTGGCACCGACTTCAAATATATGAGTGGGTAGCGCTTATGATAATTATATTAATTTATTTTTTACTTTTGAGTGTCATTTGTGGTTTTGAAGTCGGTTTAGTTTTTTTTAAAAATAATTTATTTTAACCTTTTTAGTGAAAAACAAGTTTTAATTAAATTAATTCAAAAAGTTTTTAAAGACAAGCTTTTATGATCTAGAAGCCACAGCATGACGAAGTTTAAAACGGGCTATCACAATTAAATGCATGTACAAAAAAATTTCATGTCTGTCCTATTCTCTGTTGAGGAGTTCCCTCGCCGGAAGTCAATCCTGGGTGTATCTGCCATGTCATGATGGAATTTAGAACAGGCTATTATGGTTAAATCCATTTACGAAATGTTGTGTCTGTACTATTCACCGTTGAGGAGTTCCCTCACCGGAAGTCAACCCTGGGTGAAGCAGGTGAAGCAGTCGAATACAAACCTCCACCTTTAGAAAGTTGGTTACGAAAAAACAAGAACCGACTTGAAGATTAAACTTATATTTTTTTGTTTTTGCTATTTTTTTTCAAAAACTACTGAATGAATTTCGATAAAATTTATATGGGACCACCTTTGAAGTATTACCTACCAATCAAAAAAAGAATCATCGAAATCAATGCATAATTGGCGGAGTAATGGCGTAACAAACACACAAAAAAAAAAAAAAAAAAAAAACATACCGTCGAATTGTAAACCTCCTCCTTTTTGAAGTCGGTTAAAAAGTAAAAGAGGACGACTAAATAACATAAAATATAGATATAGACACACATATATCGTCGCCTTAATACAAAAACCAACTAAGTGTGCTTTTAACATTTTAACATTAGTATGTAGATCTTGAAGAGGAGATTCTGATGGTATTCGTAACTCACTCTTTGTTAAAAAGCGCACTTAGTTGGTTTTTGCAGTAAGGCGACGATATATGCATATATATACTACATGCATTCAAGGAAAATACTAATAATTTAATCACCAGCAGCACTCGCATAAGCAAAAATTAAATTTTTTCAATTTTTCCACCGCACATCTCGCCAACGTCAAAAAGCTCACCCCCACATCTTACAAAACTGGACTTCCCACACCACACGTTTCACTCGCACTTTCTTTCCTTGCACTTGTAAGATGTGGAACGACCTACCTTCGTCGGTATTTCCTTTGAGCTACAACATGGAGTCCTTTAAAAGGGGAATTAATACGAGTCCTTAAGGGTCGGCAACGCATCAGCAATGCCTCTGGTGCTGCAGATGTCCATAGGCGACGGTAACCGCTTACCATCAGGCGGGCCGTCTGCTTGTTTGCCGACACATTACATAAAAAAAAAAATCGAATTCCATTTTTCCTAAAACATTTCAAATTCCACCCCATTGAGGAATGACACTAGACCTCAATGTTCCACCCCATATTTTTACAATGGCAACACTTAATCGATTTAAAGGTGCGTCCACGCCGCGCCCCGGGAGTTAAGGCGCGGCCACACGGTGCGAGTTGATTCACTCGGTAATCCAATTTTAAAGTTCATTGTCTCTTACCCTATGCTAGGGGAATACTGACAGTCATGATAGGATTTATGATTAGGGTAGAAAAAATATTTTTTATTCCCATGGCGCAGCCGAAAGTCTATTAGTTCGATAACTTGGCAAATAGTATTCTTTTAGTAGTTATATTTCTTTATTCCCTTGAGTTTTAATACTGCCTTATAGCGATAAATTGACACGAATTATTTTGGCAAAACTAATTTTTTAAATTGTGTGTATGTACATGTATTTTTGATCACTCACTACCTCACCTCACATAGATGAAGATTGAGAATGTGTATGTAAGTGTAAAAGGGTATGTGTTTGTGTAAACGATGGATGGATGGATGACTTTGTTCGTTAATTGAGTCAAATAATTTCCGTTATCGCCGCCAATCGTTCCATATTCAAATTTGGCAGGTGGGTCATATCCACTTCCTTGACCAGCACTTCCTTAGAAAGAAAGTGTCCAGGGTCATTGCCCATACCAGAGCTAAACTAAGAACAACTATAAACTCTATTGCTTTTGATTTATGGCTCAATTTGGCATGAAATGTGACAGTCTGGTGGTAGTGCCAATGAAATAGAGTTTCAGTAATTCTCCATTTTGTCGTCGTTGAAATAAGGTTCAATATGGTTTGGGGTTTGTACTGTTGGTGATATCAATGATGTAACTTGCCCTTTCGTGTCTGGCGGTAATTTGGATGTAACAGGTTGAAGCAGTTACTTAATGCAAAGGTTTTAGTGTACAGAGGTGAGGCTTACGTGTCTGATGGTATTTGATGGAAAATGGAATAGAAAATGGAATGGAAAATGAAATTGCTGTATGTACTGGCTTTTAATAGTACATAATAATAATAATAATAAATGAAACCCCTGACCCCCGGCTTGCCTTAACTGGCCGTCTGGGGGTGGAGATGCAAAAAGCTAAGAACTAAGCTCCAAAAGTGGAAGTGTTAAAGGGCATAACGCCAGGAGTAGCGTTTAAGTGAAACTGCAGCACACCTCTCGACACCCTTTAGCCACCCACACCAACGTTGCCCCTCTCGTCGCCAATGAACGGCGGCCCTTAAAGGGGGCTCGCTTAGTGGGTGGCGAGTACCACCTGCCTAAATATTTTCTTATGAGGCAGAACTGGCAGGTGCCGAGGTCTCATATCATAGACCGGTTCTCATCCATTAAAAAATCACCTCAATAGCCCAATCATAAGTAATTTCCATAACTCCAATAATAGTCCTCGCATTTATCGGGGGCTGTCTTTGTTTGCATCTTCTTTATGATGCACTTAGAGACAGTCCTCGATAAGTGTTGCCCATTACATATCTAAATTAAATGCTCTAAGACGCCTCTACGTGTTGGACTCATGTCCCCGCGCAAGCCTTCCAAAGGACCGGGTGTATAACCCGTGAGAAAAAGCGACATAATAATATAATTTTATTTCAGGCAATAATAAAGGTACATCGAATTAAAATTATCAGAGGCCCATATTATAAATACCTTAAAGACTAACAAATACAATTCAAATGATAATATTAAACTCAAGGGTTTTTGCGGCTGCTTCGCTTCCCTTAATTATACCATATTTAATACCATAAAAAGGACTGCGTTGCACTGCATTGCGTTCATCACCCCGAGACATCAGATTTTAAGTGTCATATGCTCAGTAATTTCGCTGACTACAATGCCCTTCAAACCGGAACACAGTAATGTTTAAGCTCTGCTTGGCGGCAGAATGACTGGCAAATCTGTGATACCTAACCAGACGGCCTCCCGCATACGAGAGACCTACCACGGGTACTACACTTCAATTGATTAAATAACGTGAGATACGAAACCGTTCTGCCGGCCTAGCCGAGCCAGCTTAGCCTGCAGTTGACCCAGTAACCTTTCCCTCATAGAGTTAAACTAGACTGCGCAAAACGGGTTTAATATCCTAATGCATCACATGAAGCATTCCCATTTGAGCAACTGTTTTTTAACCGGCTTCAAAAAAGAAGATGATTATCTATTCGATTGTACATTTTATGTTTATTACCTCAGAACTGCAAACAAGATACAGAAAAAATGAATAAATAAAATAGTAGTAATAATATTAATGCATAATAATAATAATGATAAAATAATTATTAATAATAATATGTTATTAATAATAATGCATGTATAATAATATAAAATAATACGAGAATTTTATATATAAGATTTTTTTAATTTGTCACTTTCTGTTAAATTCTCCAAGATTCCTAGCATCACTTGACCCAATCCAAGATCTCTAAGCTTCAAGCGGCCTCCGGCCTCATGCCTCATGCTCTGCAAATTGGATTCCTGCGGCTTGCTTGCTGACCGAAAAATTGCAGCAACCAGTCCGTGAAAATATGAAATTGGAATATGACGGGCTTAGTGGGTTTTAGGTAGATATTTTAAAAATACGTTTGTACACAAATGTACCCGTTTTATTAAAAGCATTTATTAACCGACTTCAAAAAAAGGAGAACGTTCTCTATTCGATTGTTCTTTTTTATTTATTTTTTATCTTTGTTTCCTCAGAAGTCCGTCATTTATGAACCGATTTGGAAAATTCTTTTTGCGTTGGGTTCAGTATAGCTACCGTCTACGTTCCATATAAATTTCATCGATATTTGACCTTGGACTTTGAAGATACATTGAAGTCGGTTTTTGTTTTTTTCTAAAAATTTATTATTGAGAATAGATTCAATATCATACCAGCCTGTACCTGACCCCAACCGAGACGGTTAAACACTGACTCACAATAATCAGTGCGCGCGCGCACCGGAAACGGAAGCCGGTACAGTTGCATGGGGTCTACGACCTGACAGTTGACAGTTGACATTAGACTGTGATCTCAAAATCTTCTCTTTTCAATGGTTGCCTGGACATTACTTGCAATAAGACTGCACGTTGTAACTTTTTTACTCGATTAATTCTTAAATCTTGTACTTAAAACAGCTTTTAATTGGACATCTATTATATTTTGTTTATATCTAATATTTTACCTAGCTGTCTGTCTGTGCATTTCTTTTTATTTATTTTTTTAACTGAATGACGAGACGAGCTGGTCGTTTGCCTGATGGTAAGCAATACGCCAGCCCATAACAATACAACACCACCCAGAACTTTGTTTTGCGAAATCCTGCGCTGTACTGCGCTCGTCACCCTAAGACAATTGGCTGTTGAGTCTCATGATGCCCAGTAATTTCGCTAACTACAATGCCCTTCATACCGGAACACAGTAATGCTTGCTCACTGCTACTGCTTTTGTTTGTTACTGCTACACTATGTGATGCATTTTGATGCGGTTTTCATCATCACTTAGAGAATTTCTTGAGGAAGGTTCAAGTGTATGATACATACAGTTTATTGTATATAACTCACCCGTGCGAAGCCGGGGCGAGTCCCTAGCTTGTCACCTTCGTACTGCGTCTTAACATGGGACCTTGCTATCATGAAGACCATGTAATCATGAAATTTAAACTCATACAATCACCATACACGTGTGTGTATGGTTTTTAAATTGGCCGTGAGAAAGGCCCTGTCAGGTCGTACGTCATACATACAAATTAGGTAACGATCATGGCTCTGTTGAGGACGCTGTGACGAGCGCAGCGATAAGAGATATTTACCGACTTCAATTAACAGAGGAGTTTCTCATTTATATTGTTTTTTTTATGTCTTTATTCGGCCAAAAACCAGAAATACATAGGAAATAGAACAATGGTTATTGCATTATAATATAGTAAATACTTTACGTTTTCCTGTCCATCCAAACGTTGCCTGTAAGAAATTGCACATAGCGATAAGGACGCTCATTGTTCTACCACTATTATATGTAAATGTAAACTTTGTTTCATGTTTTGATGTTCAATAATTGATATTATTGTATGGTATTACAAATTATTGCCATGTAGCCACATAAGAAACATAATATTGTCAAAAACATACATAAAATATTGTAACGAAAGTTCTAAAAAATATGCCCCTCAGTTTCTTGCAGTAATTTTTGAGTAGTGGTTCTTTTTCTGATACGGTGGTAGAGTCACTGTAATAATTGACGCGTTTGAGTGCGTCTGTGATACAAAAACTGATCAAAGAATTTTTGAACTTGATCTTGATTTTTTCATAATAAAGTATAATAATATAATAATTTTTTCATAATAAAGTAAAGTACAATTACATACTAGGTGTCAACACACCTGTATCTTGGCAGTTAGCTTCTTCCCAGTTTTGTTCTACTTGTACACTGATAAGTTAAATTGAAGTTAAAGAGTATCAATCAATCAATCAATCAAAAGTTCTTTATTCAATTTTGTCGTCACAGACGCACTTATGACCGTCAATTATTACAATGACTCTACCACCGTATCGGAAAAAGAACCACTACTCAGAAGATACGGCAAGAAACTGAGGGGCATATTTTTTTAGAACTTTTGTTACAATATTTTATGTTTGTTTTTGACAATATTATTTTTCTTATGTGCCAGTTGGCTACTTGGCAGAAGCGGAATGTAGTAAGTTTACAACTCGCTACTCGCTCCGCTTATAACCATCTCCTCGTCCTTACCCGCTAACTCGTAATCAAACATTATCATACGCTTGACATACACGCGGAAGATGGTTTTGTTATTAGTTATTCTAGTAATGTCGATATAGCATGGCGAAGCCGCGAAGGTTTTCAATTATGTACTGACGTCGAATGTCCCAGGTCTAGACTTGACCGTTAGACTTGCAAATATTTTGAAATATTAATAGTGTCGTCACGTCTGTACGCTCTCAAACAGTTACTAGGTGGTAGCGCGACGGGACAAATGTTTGTGCTCAGAGAAAAAAGCGCAAGCGTCTGTTTCGTGTCTGGGTGTTTTGGGACCATGGTCCTCGTAGTTCCTGGTTACCTAAGAATCCTAGTTAAGGGCCAAAATCTAAGTCACATACTTAGATTGATCGTTGGGCGTTCAAAAGAAACGGGTCCGTTTTCAAAATATAGAATTTTTTATAATCAATGACTGACGGAATCGATTTATGCATCTATTCCAATTCAAGTCTTAAATTGCGATCTTCGTTCCGTCGGGTGACAGGGACAGCGCTATGCAACAGGCATACGACTGTCTCTTTTAGTCCGCACGAACGAATAAACATAACTCGGAGTAGGCCTGGCCGTGTCGGTAGTCGCATTGTGTGTTGTGTTTAAATAAAGACCTCATTTTACCTATTTCTCTCTCCATTCCAGATGCACGGTAGTCCTCTACAACGTCCGGAAGAACAGACAGACGCACGTTCTCAATGTGTCGAGGAAAAGCATCACATGCGTTGCCTTCTCACCTGACGGGAGGTACCTCGCAACTGGGGAATGTGGACACGCACCCGCCGTTCGGATATGGGACCTACAGGTACAAAGTAGTGCCATCTAGTAGCTGCAATAGGCTTTAGGAAGCTAGGTTACTAGTGGCGCTATCTAGTTGCGCATTAGGGAAATTAGCGATAGCTCCATCTATTAGTTAAATGGGGAAACTTTAACAATGTGTCGAGGAACAGCAACACATACGTTGCGTTCTCTCCTGACGGGAGGTACCTCTGGAAAGTGTGGGCTCGAACCTTCTGTCCAAATATGGAAGGAAATAGCGCCATCTAGTGGCAGCAATAGACTATAGGAGGCTAGGTACTAGTAGCGCCATCTGTTTGTCGAATAGATAAACTAATGATATATACTTATTGATAGTAAAGTTAGAAAACGGTTTACAGCCAAAAGGGCTATATCATTAGACAGTGTGCGGCGCCATCTATGGTCTTAAAAGGCAAACTGGCGATAGCGCCATCGAGTTGTCTGTTCAGAAGACTGGCGCGAGCAGTAACAGCTCGAGCGACTCGAGCTCGTAAGTTAATACAATACAATATTGAGAGCAAATATATCACAACGATAAAGGAAAACGTGTGTTGTCATTGCATTACATTTTTAACCCCCGACGCAAAAAGGAGGGTTGATATATGTTTGACCACTATGTGTGTCTGTCTGTATTATTTTAATGGGCATACGTTTGACGAAATCTCGCCTGATGGAAAGCGAAGATGCGGCCTAAGATGCCCATAAGATGCCTATTCACTCTAGACCTAAACAGGCAGGTTTTCTAGCGGAGGTCCTTAGACATGTTTTATGAAAATCAAGTGAGCCATATTTTACTTGTTATAGGTTTTTTTTTGTGTCGAGGGTTTATTTTAGTTAACCGATATTCGTTCTAACGTTTGTTTTCTATAATTTCAGGATCCGACGACGACGGGGGCCGTGCAGATTGCAGAGTTCCCTGGCCACACGCATGGAGTCAGTTGTGTGGTAAGTTGAACGAAAATAATAAGTGTAGGACTCGTAGTATTTTATGCAACTAAGCAGTGAGACGTGCGTGACGTTCGCTTGGTGGTAAGCGCCGCGCAATGTGAACCGATATCTCTTCGGAGGCTAGGTGGCTCTAAATTTTCAGACACCTTGGGATCATCGGCTATCCTAATGGCTTTTCGCTGTAGGGAGTCAAGAGGCTGAAGCAAATACTTGTGAGCCTAGTTCCACAAGTGAGAGCAATACTCCACTTGGGGCCCGACTTGTGCAAATATTGCGCCTTTTTAACTGAATCTTGTTTTTTCTTGTGTTCCAGGCGTTCTCAACATCATCCAAATATCTAGTCTCCGTGGGGTCACAGCACGATATGATCGTGAATGTTTGGGACTGGCGAGCGAACCTCAAACTAGCTAGTAATAAGGTACGGACCATAAAATTTAAATAAATTTAAAATGGTACATAATATCTCATATCTTATGTGTTTAAATAATTCATAAAGGTCATATTAAACCGCATAGACAAAAAATACTATAAATAAGGCTTCTTCTTAGCGAGTCGATCCTTCCGCTTTATATTTTTTTGGACCAGTACTGCGACACAAGCTTAGCATGTCATTGTACAGGACCTCGCGTGTACAGGTGGCAGGACACGCAGGGCAAGACAAAAGTTGTGCTATAGTCTGGGAGAGATACCGCGCTCGCATACACTATCCGAGCTGTAGGGGGCTACAAAAGGATGTGCAGGTGGGGACCTGCACATGTTTTTCCTGCTACGGCCGATTTGGGTCCGGAGTCTGTTTAAAGAAAAATGAATAAATAAGGCTGCCAGGCTCAAATAGGATTGGGTGGGTCACGTCAGCCGTATGCATCCTAACCGCTGGGAAAATATTTCCACACAATGGATCCCTAAAAAGCCGACGGAGAAAAAGATGGCGAGATGATTTAGACGCCCACCAAGAAAATTGGTATAAGGTTGCGCAGGAGTGAGACTCGTGGAAGGAATTGGAGAGGCCCAGCAGTGGGACAGTATAGGCTAGGAAAAACAGTACATTGTACAGATTGGGACTCCTCAGTCCACAAGCTATCTAGTCAAGCTCTTTGTGCTGCACTAATTCTTATATGAATGTTTTCAGGTGTCATCTCGTGTAAAAGCGGTCTGCTTCTCTGAGAACGGCAACTACTTCGTCACAGTCGGCTTCAGACACGTCAAGTTCTGGTACCTGGAGTATTCAAGGAATGCTAAGGTAAGAAATAAGTAATTTAAGTTTTTTGGAAATCGCTACAAAAAATGCTAACTTTAAACTACTATATCCATCATGACATCCTTATTAAAATCCATTCTTACTTAAGGTGTTTTAATTTTGTGCGTCTAATCCAAAATACCACTCCAGACCGGATTCGAATTCGGGCCTCTATACATATCCTACTATCCTACTAATGTTATAAACGGGAAAATTTGTAAAATATATGGATGTATAAATGTATGTTTGTTACTCTTTCACGCAAAAACTACCGAACCGATTGTGATGAAATTTGGTATGTAGGTACTTTAGGACTTCGAATAGCACAATGGCTACTTTGTATCCCGGGAAACCGCAGGGCGCAGCTAGTGTTATGTATTGAAAAAATAGCCACCTACGAATCTACGAAAGTTATCTACTTGTAGGTATTTATGAATGCACCTTTTGCATAACTACCGTTTCCGTTTAGTAATTTTAGAATTTTAAAATGAGATAATGATGCGAGCCTTGCCGTTTGGCAAGCATCACGCCAGCTTAAACCAGTTTCTAAACTCATGAGGAAACCGTCCTCTCAAAGATAGTTTGTTTGTAGAGAGCAAATTCAATCCACGGATTGGTTATTAGCATACTTCACTCAAAAATGGATTTAAACATCAATCTTGGTTAGCAAAAATTGGATCAGGATCGATTAATAATTTCGGGCGTATGTATGGCCTGTATCTATTTGAACTATATTTTTAATGATATCTTAACCATCTTTTGACGTTCCAGTTCAAAGAACCAGTCCCTCTCATGGGCCGTTCAGCAATTCTCGGGGAACAGAAAGACAATGAATTCTGCGACGTGGTCTGTGGGAGAGGTGAATCAGCTGAAAGCACATACGCCATCACTAGAAGCGGTCTTCTCTGCGAGTTCAACAGTAGACGACTGTTGGATAAATGGGTGGAGTTACGGGTAAGTTGATTTTAGCGCCATCTGATGGTTGAAAGCTATTACTATTGTTAGAAAGATAGTTCAGCATAATAATATATGCTATCGCAAGAGACGGCCCCTGTGCAATTTCGACAGTAGAAGACTGTTGGACGAATGGATAATGTTATGGGTAAGTTGATATTAGCGCCATCTGTTGGTGGATAGCTTGTACTGTCCATCAAATTTACTAGGCGTTTTACTGTTTAACATTAGACAACTATGGTATGATGGTTTTACGCTCTCTATTGATTGAACGTTATTATTGTTCGAAAGAAGCACAAGTCGAGGTAGAACGCCATCTGTTGATCAAACGCTTGCATTTTTAGTAAAATTGCACCTCATTTTTAATAACTTGTTTTTTTTCACAGACGACATCAGCCAACTGCATGGCTATCGGCGCTAACTACATATTCGTGGGGTGTGCAGAGGGCATAGTGCGGTGTTTCGACCCGGATTCACTGCGGTACATCACTACGCTCCCCAGAACGCACTATTTGGGGGTGGACGTCGCTCAGGGGGTTAATATCAAGTAAGTTTTGAGTAGACCTCTCTTTTGTACGTTTTAACTGTTGCAAGTCCACGGTAGTGTCTTATTTTTATTTATAAAGTTATGCTTGGATTATCTTCCTTTCTAAATAAAAATTAACTTACTATTAACTATTAACTGTGTGTTGGTAAGATCACTTGAGAACGGCTAGACCGATATGACAATTTTTCTCATAATCTAAGTCCGAATTAGTATTTTATGGAAATAATTATTCACAAAGTTGCCCAGATTGGAAAGTTCGAGTTTCTTGCGTGGAGAAAGAAGAAAGATAGGAAATATAGGTTCTAGCGTCTCTATCTTTCTTCTTTCTCGTGTCTATACTTTAGAATATAGTGTATATAGAATATAGTATAGATAGATAAATAGATAAACACTTTATTGTTAAAAACCTTAAAAATAGGTACAATGTAATAAAGTTAATAAATGATATTTGACTTTGACTAAATTTCAAAGTTATCAGCATAACAATAGGCGGTTGTATCGCTCAACGCTATCTCTTCCAGACAACCTTTGAATAGAAAGGACTAACATAATTTAATATTTTAATAACTCGTTCTATTCCAGCCACATGTTCAGTCAGCCGCAACAAGCGCGCTACCCCGACGCGGTTGCTCTCACATACGACGCGCGGAACCACAAACTAACGTGTGTCTACAACGATCATAGCCTCTACGTATGGGACGTACGAGATATCAAGCGGGTGAGCTGTCTCTATCTGTCTATTTTTCTATTTCCCTCCCTCTCACACACGCAATAAAAACGTAAGCTTGAAGTGGTTGTTCTCACATACGACGCGCGGAACCACAAACTAACGTATGTTAACTGGAGGGAGGGACACTTTCACTCTAGAGAGTGAAGATAGATCTTTCGCTCCCTCCACTTTCCATTTATCTCTCCGTCCTCCCACTGTCTCTTTTTTCTCTTTTTCGATCTTTCTGATTCCCTCCGACTCACAAATGCAATGTGTGTGATTCCGACGCAGTTCGCATCCTAAAAAAGGTTTGTTAACAAACATTTTGCCAAAACTAGGTATAAAATTTTTCTGGTAATTCTTTTTTTTACGGTACTGAGTGATGAGACGCAAGTCGTTCGCCTGATGGTAAGTACCACGCCTGCCTATAACAATTGCAGTGCCACCCTTTTAATACCGTAAAAAGAACTGCTTAGCACTGCATTGCGTTCATCACTCCGAGACATCAGAAATAATCAAATTATGAAGTCTCATAATGCCCAGTAATTTCGCTGGCTACAATGCCTTTCAAACCGGAACACAGTAATGCTTGCTCACTACTGCTTGGCAGCAGAATAACTGGCAAAGCTGTGATAACTATCCAGACGGCCTCCCGCATACGAGAGATCTACAACAAGTTAAAAACCCCTTTTCCCGCCACAGGTCGGAAAGTCCCATTCTGCGCTGTATCACTCCGCGTGCATATGGGGGGTTGACATGTGTAGCGGGGAGGGCGCCGTCCCGCCCCCCGCTACCTTCCTCACGTGCTCGAGCGACGACACCGTGCGGCTGTGGCGGCTGCACGGACCGCCTACTAACATCTATAGCAACGTGAGTAATGTCTGCAGTGGTGTGAGTAATATCTGCAGTGATGTGAGTAATGTCTGTAGTGATATGAGTTATGTCTGCAGTTAAGTGAGTAATGTCTGCAATGACGTGAGAATTGCCTGCAGTGACGTGAGTAACGTCTGTAGTAACGTGAGTAATGTCTGCAGTGACGTGAGTACTGTCTGCAGTGACGTGAGTACTGTCTGCAGTGACGTGAGTAATGTCTGTAGTGACGTCACTTCGTATACTTGCGCTGTTTGAGGTTTTCAGTTAAAAGTTGTAGGTTTTCCTTTTTACTTAATTATATTTTCTCTAAATTTTCAGGAGTTGACCAAAACGTTGTACATTGACCCCGAGCTGAAGTTCTTGAAGGACGTTGACCTTACAGCAACGAGTGACAAAGACAAGTCCAAAACTTACGATGAAAGAACTGGCGTCAGGTATAATTATGCTGTATATTTCTCTGTTTCAGTTATTACAGTTATTAGGCCACAAAGTTAAAATAGAAAAGTAAAAAAAAAATGGAGGTACATGCATTGCGGCAGAATGAATGAAATAAATTGAATTTTAGCTCAAAAATGATGAACTTAATAAACGAAAGAAATTTATAGTAAAACTTAAAAAAAAACAAAGCGTGGAGAAGGTCTTAAAGCCTGCCTAAAAATGGGGAATTTAACAAAAGTTCGCCAGTATAATAAACTAAACTATAGGCGTAGGTAGAGCTCAACGTGCACTAGATTTTAATAAAAAAAGTAAGATTACAATGGCAAGTCAGATTCTATTTTATTTCTCGCTGTTCAAAGTGAACATCAGAGTGTTTTTAACTCGGAATAAAACCTATTTATTTGTACTTAAATCGTCTTACATGTTCAACAATCTACAATTATTTCAACCAACTACGTATTAATCCACAGATGCGTCCGTTTATCCCCCGACGGACAGCACATTGCCTCCGGCGACCGAGCCGGGAACATCTGGATCCACTCCGCCAACGGAACATACATCCACACTTTGGAAGCTCACGACGCTGAAGTATTGTGTCTGGAGTACTCTACGAAGCCAAGGTTACTCGCTTCTGCATCGAGAGATCGACTTGTACACGTGTTTCTGGTGGACAGGGTAAGTTGAGTTTAGCGCCATCTAGTTTGAAATTGCGGCAACCAATTCAATGTGCAGAGCTTGGAGTGTATTTTTTACTGGAATATTCTTAATTCTTTGGAGTATTCCACGAAACTTGGGTGGTTAAATTTAGTTTCACGAAATTGGAACTCACTCTTAACTTACAAAATTATAAAACATACATTGGTTTTGTTATTGAGTGTACGACCTTCTTGAGGTGAACACAACATGCTAATTACACGCTTTAGGATTACGGAAACTAATATTATTAATACTATTAAGGATACGATACATATAATAACGAGTGTATAATGTGAAAGTGTGAATAATGAATGAGAAAAAAATTTTACAAATAAGAAAGAAGAATTAAGAAGTAAAATTAGACTTTACTTCGACTCGCCAATAGATGGCGCTTTTACCAACTCCACCATTGTTCCAGGGCTACCAAATCTTGCAGACTCTAGACGAGCATTCTTCTTCCATAACGGCCGTGCGGTTCCTCAACTCTGGCGCCTCGCTTCAGATGGTGTCGTGTGGCGCCGACAAGACTATACTGTTTAGGCAGTTACGAACGGTAAGCAAATCTCTAACCTAATAGTATCTTTAAGACAAGAGTGAATAGGTTTCTTCTAGGCGAGCGTGCTACATCTTCGACCGCATCGTCACTTAACAACAGGTGAGATAGCGGTCAAACGCAAGACTATAAAAAATAAAAAGTTTTTAACTGACGAAAAAACGGAAGAGGTTCTCAAGTCGATGCGTATATTTTTTTTTATGTATGACCACATTGACCACGCATATATTTTAATTGATTTGTAAAATGTGTAATAAGAGACGTTTAAAAGTGCATTTTTGTGCCTAATTCATAAATAAATAAAAAAAACCTTTTTTAAATAAATCTTTTATAATAATTTTTAAATAAATCTTTTGACTTAACAACATTTAAACAAAATCTTTGAAACAAATAAATTTGTTTTTATTTTTATTTATTTATCAACAATCGAAAATCCAAGATGGCGACTGATTTAAAAATTGCTCAGATTCAATTGAAATCACGATTTTTTTTTGGATTTTTTATTATTAAGATTGATCTGATAAGAATGATTTTTTTTGTAATTAATTGAGACGAGCAATCGTTCGCCTAATGGTACCACCATCCACCACCCAGTACTTAATTTTGCTAATAATTGATTTTATTTGTGTATTTTTGTATTTCCAGTCTCAAGACGGTAGTTACCAGTTCGCTCGGGGTCAAAACGTATCAGGACGCACCACGTTATACGACATGGAGGTGGATGCGGGCGGCAGGCATATACTTACTGCTTGTCAGGTGAGGCTTATGTTTAACTAACAACCAGATCTAGTTAAATGTAACGGCTAAAAATTACTATATTGCGATTTTTTTTTATTTTATTATTATTATTATGTCGCTCTTACTCATGTGTTATACACCCGGTCCTTTGGAAGGCTCGCGCGGGGACATGAGTCCAACACGTAGAGGCCTCTTAGAGCATTTAGTTTAGATATGTAATGGGCAACACTTATCGGGGACTGTCTCTAAGTGCATCATTAAGAAGATGCAATCAAAGACAGCCCCCGATAAGTGCGAGGACTATTATTTGAGATATGGAAATTATTTATAATTGGGCTATTAAGATGAATTTTTAATGGATGAGAACTGGTCTATGATATGCATGGTCTATCTGCAGTGATGATTGGCTGGTATTGTTTTTTTTAATGCCTGTTATTGTTTTTTTTTCTAGGATCGCAATGTGCGAGTGTACAGCGCAGCGCACGGGAGGCATACTAAGACGTTTCGCGGAACGACGGCCGAAGACGGGACCTTGATCAAAGTAATCTATTTTTATATTTTGTCAGCCCCTGTGGTGTAGTAGTTAGCTCAAAAAAAAAGCTCATTCACCACTGAAGTTGCGGGTTCGATTCCCGTTTGACAATACAATATTATGGTGACAGCTGATCTGATGATAGAGACGGAAGGTGGGCAATGGAACTCCTTGATAATCGTAAACTCGTGTTTGGACTCATTTTAATCTGCTCGCGGTTCCGATTACGAATTTGTTAAAAACTTGTCTTGAAAAATATTTATTATTGATCGTATTTAACTGTACCTCAATTTATTCCCGTTTTTCCGCCAAATATTATAATAATAATAATATAATATTGTGCACCAAAATATGTTCATTAAAATATTTCATAATTAGCACCTATTTTATGAATATTACATGTTCGCGGCGTTGAGGTGGCCCTAGAGCCACCCCCACCGCACCCTAACCTATCGAGGGCTGCGTCTTATACCGTTGGGGTGGCCCAAGGGCCACCTATACCCTTGAGTGCTAAAAACAGACCAAATTTGGTGCACAATCATTATATTTGGTAAACGGTTAAAAATTATTCATTTATTATGTTCTATCCCAGGTGGCACTAGACAGCAGCGGTATATACCTAGCCACCTCCAGTACCGACAAGATACTAAGCGTGTATGACTATTACTCCGGGGAGTGCATGGCCACCATGTACGGACATTCAGAGATTGTCACTGGACTCAGGTAAAACTGTCAAAACTATTTACTTCAAAAAGGAGAAGGTTCTCTATTCGATATTTTTTTTATGTTTGTTACCTCAGATCTCCGTCATTCATGAACCGATTTGGAAAATTATTTTTGCGTTGGGTTCAGTATAGCTACGAAGTGGTCCCATATAAATTTCATCGATATTTGACCTTGGACTTCGAAGATACATTGAAGTCGGTTTTTTGTTTGGTAAAATGTATTACTTGTTTTATTGAACTGTCTAATGAGACGAGCAAGTCGTTTGCCTGAGGGTGAGCACCACGCCTGCCCATAACAGTTGCAGCGCCAATAAGAACTTTTGCAAAATACTGCGCGGCACTGCACTGCGCTCTTCACTCTGAGATAAAAAAAAGACGTGTGGCACTCGGAGACTGCCGCGGCAAAGCTATTGCATAGCATTCGGAGTGGGAGGTGTTAGGTTATTTTCGTTACGGAATTTCTGGATTCGGTCTCCACGCTCAAGGCCCGCGATAGAAGCTATGCAATAGCTTAAAAACTCTTGTCTCATAATGTTCATGTTTTTTATGCAACTGAATGATGAGTCGAGCAAGTCGTTCGCCTGATGGTAAGCGTCACGCCTGTAATTATTTTTGTATGACTTAATAATACTATAATATGTTTGTTTACTTAATGAATCTGTCCTCTCGCTATAGCTTCTATTGCCATATCCTGTCAGGGTCGTATGTTTACTAATTCTTTCATAAGACCTCTCCAAATGCATAATAATATAAGACATTGATGAGTATTGGGTATTATTTATTTCGCTGGCTAAATAAAAGCAATATTGTATATTACTTGTACATTCCAGGTTTACGCCTGATTGTCAGCACCTCATCTCAGCGTCAGGCGACGGCTGTATCTTTGTGTGGAGAGTGCCTCACGACATGGTGGTCACTATGAGAGCACGCCTCGCGCAGCAAGCCATCCGACAGGGGAAGTGAGTAATGGGGATGAGTATATACCGACTTATAGAGTAATGGGAATGGGTGACACCCTAGAATTTATATACTGACATATAGAGTAACGGGGATGGGTGACACCTTAGAATTTATATACTGACATATAGACGCTTAACGGGTGTTTATTTTACCCATGTTTTTGGGGAATGGTGTCATCGTAGGGTATGACAGGGTATGGCAGTGCCTAAGGAACTGTTCCTGATGTCTGATTTCTGGCCTGTAGGGGTAGTATACCGAAGGTGCAGGGAGGGAGCGAAATTTTTGAACTCTGTGAAGTGTGTATGGTTTATTTTTGTATGAAATACATTCTATGGGCCTCTGTTAATTTTACTTTATTGTACTTTAATATTGCCTGAAATAAATAATTCAATCATAATAATAATTTATTTAATATTGTAGAGACAGGTGGTAGAGTCATTGTGATAATTTGACGTTCATAAAGTGCGTCGGTGATGCCAAAATGATTAGAGATTTTGATTTTGATTTTGAGTTGACTTCCTAGAGCGTTGAGTTTGTCGTATTTAGGATGGGTAACACTTTCATGTTTTCAATTAGTATCGCATCACTGTCAAGTTGCATCTTCGTGCTTCGAGTACCTTATGATTTGTTGGTATCTATGAGAGTGAAGCTCGCACAACAAGCCATCTGCCAGAGGAAGTAAGTACGGGGACGGTTGACACCCTAGGGTAATTATTAGTCTTGAAAAAATGGTGTCATCCTAGGATGTCACGATTTATTTTCCCAGCAAGCGCATTACACATATACGTAGGGCTATTATAGTTAATCTTACTTGTTGCGCGTGAGTTGTTAAATCAATCATTCTTTCATATAAAGATAGGTGACACGTTAGGGTGTTTATTTCACTGTTCTCAAGTATACTTAAGAGTAGGTGGAATTCTTCGGTGTTTAATTAGAATCAGGTGACACCCTAAAGTGTTAACTATCGGGTTGTATCTTCGTATAACGAGTCTCATGACATTGTGGTCACTGAAGAGCCCATCCGCTAACGTGAGTGGACTGGTGACACCCTACATTTTCCAACATTTTGAGGACGGGTGACACCCTACGCTATTTTAACTTTAACCTGTATTCACGGCAAAGACGCCACTTACATAGTTTTATCTATTTTTCCAGGAAAGTATCAAACTCCAATGGCGTGTCGGGTTTGGATAGCGAAAGCGACTCGCACTTCGGTTCCCCGCCGCGGGAACTGGCATTCGATGACAAAAACTTCACGACTCCCGTTGTACCTGATTATACGTATGTATTTATTTCATAATTATATAATAACAACCAAAAGTAGTGTATAAGGAAAGTATTTGTTATTTTTATTTTCTTGTGTTATAAACGTACCTTAAAAGAGTAAGTGTGGCTAAGTGGGAGCACGTGCGACTTTCGATCCGACGCACCAGAGTTAGAATCCCACTGACCCCGTACCACTGGCTTTCTCAACTTATATGCGGATTTAACATTCGCTCTAAAAACGGTGAAGGAAAATATCGTGAGGAAACCGACATATCCAAGAATTAATCATAAAATTCAAGGACATGTGACATCCACCAACCCGCACTGGGCCAGCGTGGTGGATTATGTCCCATACTCTCTCTATGAGAGAAGGCCCGTGTCCCAGCAGTGGGAACGTGATGGGCTGATGATGATGACGTAACTTAATGGTGTTTAAATGCGTTTTTAACAAGCTTTTATTTAACTTGCAATGTTTGTTTGTTTGGGTCAAATCTTGCAAGTTGAATCAGAAGAACCACTTCCTCTTATCCTACGGAGATGAAATTTTGCATTCTTGTCAAAGTCCGATGACAGCAATATTATGGTGACAGCTGATCTGATGATGGAGACGGAAGGTGGGCAATGGAACTCCTTGACGGATAATCGTAAACTACTAGTGTTTGGGCTCATTTTAATCTGCTTCCGATTACGAATTTGTTAAAAGCTTGTCTTGAAAAATGTATTTTTTGAAAAAATCTTGTATTTTTAACCGACTTCAAAAAGGAGGAGGTTTACAATTCGACGGTATGTTTTTTTTTTTTTTTATTATTTTTTTTTTGTGTGTTTGTTACGCGATTTCTCCGCCAATTATGCATTGATTTCGATGATTCTTTTTTTGATTGGTAGGTAATACTTCAAAGGTGGTCCCATATAAATTTTATCGAAATTCATTCAGTAGTTTTTGAAAAAATAGCAAAAACAAAAAAATATAAGTTTAATCTTCAAGTCGGTTCTTGTTTTTTTCGTAACCAACTTTCTAAAGGTGGAGGTTTGTATTCGACTGCTTCACCTGCTTCACCCAGGGTTGACTTCCGGTGAAGGAAATCCTCAACGGTGATTAGTACAGACACAACATTTCGTAAATGGATTTAACCATAATAGCCTGTTCTAAATTCCATCATGACATGGCAGATACACCCAGGATTGACTTCCGGCGAGGGAACTCCTCAACAGAGAATAGGACAGACATGAAATTTTTTTGCACATGCATTTAATTGTGATAGCCCGTTTTAAACTTCGTCATGATGTGGTTTCTAGATCATAAAAGCTTGTCTTTTAAACTTTTTGAATTAATTTAATAAAAACTTGTTTTTCACTAAAAAGGTTAAAATAAATTATTTTTCAAAAAAAACTAAACCGCCTTCAAAACCACAAATGGCACTCAAAAGTAAAAAATAAATTAATATAATTATCATAAGCGCTACCCACTCATATATTTGAAGTCGGTGCCAGCCAAGTCTAAAAGGTAGTAGATAAATACTACCTACAAGTAGTACTTACTATATACATAGTATTTATCTACTACCTATTAGACTTGGCTGGCACCGACTTCAAATATATGAGTGGGTAGCGCTTATGATAATTATATTAATTTATTTTTTACTTTTGAGTGCCATTTGTGGTTTTGAAGGCGGTTTAGTTTTTTTTGAAAAATAATTTATTGGTTATTCTAGGCTGCGAATCGGCAAGCTGCCGTCGTGGGCTAAGAAGAGTTTGGGCGACGAGCTGGCGCCCGCGGACACCCCGGCGCCCGAGCCCGCCGCGAGAGGGAAATGGGCCGCCAGGATAGCACCCAACGGTAACGACTTACTTTACTGATTGATTAATTGATTGATAACGTTTTATTTTACACCTAAAACATAACAAGAACAAAAAAAACTTCTTCTTCTTCTTCTTCTTTAGCCTTTATTGGTCCATTTCTGGATATAGGCCTCTCCCAATTCTTTCCATGACTCCGATCTTCTGCCTTGGCCATCCAGTCATGACCTGCGTGTCCTCGGACGTCATCTACCCATCGCTTCGGTGGGCGGCCTCGTGGTCTGGCGTTCGCCCACGGTCTCCACTCTAGGATTCGTCTTGTCCAGCGGTGTCTATCCATTCGAGCAATATGGCCAGCCCGACTCCACTTCCGCTCCGCGATCACCTGGACCACATCTTTCACCCCCGTTTTTCGCTGAATCCATTCATTTCTTTTTCGGTCGCGGTTTTAGGTTACTAAGTCTACCTCTCTCTATCGCCCTTTGCGCGACTCGGAATTTCTCAGCTGACCGTTCGGTGAGAGACATAGTTTCGGTCCCGTACGTGAAGATTCAAAATCAAATCAAAATCAAAATCTCTTTAATCATTTTGGCATCACAGACGCACTTATGAACGTCAAATTATCACAATGACTCTACCACCGTATCGGAAAAAGAACCACTACTCAGAAGATACGGCAAGAAACTGAGGGGCATTTTTTTTTAGAGATTTTGTTACAATTTTTTGGGATTTTACAATGTTATGTTTCTTATGTACCAGTTGGTTACTTTGCAGAAGTGGAATGTTCCAAGCATCTTTGTCTTCTATGTAATTACGAACAGTGTAGTATGCTTTTCTCATTAGAACATTCTTAATGCGTAATTTGAATTTACTTTCTGTGAGCTCCGTTATACACTTTGGAATTTTATTATAAAAACGTACACAGTTGCCCATAAAAGACTTATTCGTTTTAGTCAGTCTATACCTAGGTACAACAATCCTATTCTTATTTCTAGTGTTAATGTTATGATGGTCACTATTTACTTTGAATTTTTGGAAGTTTTTGCGAACATGCATTATATTTTCATAAATATATAAAGAAGATTGGCATGATACTCTCCCCAAATATTTTTGCCTTTAGTTTAATAGGCAGTTTGCCGCGTGGCAGCTGCTTATTGGCACCAATTGGTGCCAATAAACATAACATTAAAGTAAATAAAACAGCAATAAACAATTAGCTAGACATGTAGAATTCTATGACTTGTTTCTTGAACGTGTAACAGACTGTGCGCGCCTCATCTTGACAGGCAATGCGTTCTACAGGCGAACTGCTTGGTTAGTGAATGAATTGTAATAGAAGGAGCTGCCATGTGGAGGGTATTGTATTTATTGTAATAGTATTTTTTTCTAAATGTTTTTTTATGTAACTTAATGACGAGACGAGCCGGTCGTTTGCCTGATGGTAAGCAACACGCCAGCCCATAACAATAACAGCACCATTCATATTTTTGTTTTGCAAAATCCTGCGCGGCGCTGCACTGCGCTCGTCATCCTGAGACAATTAGCTGTTGAGTCTCTTTATGCCCAGTAATCGCTGGCTACAATGCCCTTCAAACCGGAACACAGTAATGCTTCTAAATGAATAACCTATGATTTCCAGAGAAACGCGTCGACTCGGACGGTTCTAAAGACAGTTCCATCGACAGCGGCACCGACACACGCTACATCGAGAAGCGAAGAGAGACGAGCGTCAAACAAGTATGTATACCCCATACACAACAGACTATGTATGTTAAATTCAAAGAAAATCATAAACAGGCTCTTTTTCCTGCAATAGGATATTTGACAATTTTGTATATTAATCAATCCATTAACATTTTGAAGCACGCTTGACCGGAAATGCGTTTCAAATGTGTCAATTTTGACATATATTTGACAGTAATTAAAGGGTTGCCTGCAGAAGATTTTTCTGGTCCCAATTTTATTTCTACTCTTTCTAGACTGTACCCTGATACTGCGGCAATGAACTGAACGAACATGGGTGACATTTAGTTACGAAGCTACTGTCAAAGTCCAGGGCCCTAATTCTGTGATCTATCGCAAATACGTTATCGCAAGTCATTGATATGAAAATTATTAAAATTGACAGCTAATTGTCAGTTTTCGTAGTCTGGAGGCCTACTCTGACTTGCTTTCGTTCATTAGTTCGTGCGGAGTAAAAGAGTCACACTCTTATGCCTGTTGCATAGCGCTGTCCCTTTCATCCGACGAAACAAAGATCGTAATTGAGGAGGTTCTTTTCAAAACTTGACTCACTCTTTGTGTTTTTTCACAATCTGAGAAAATAGTTTTTTAAGTATGCAGGTTTGTATTCGTATAATCTATTTTTGACGAAATCATGACTTTTAATTTTTTTTTTCTGTTGTAATTATTCAAGTTTAGGCACAGAATACTAAGGGGCAGAAGCATCACTCCGCAAAGAAATTTAAACAAATAGCGACTCTTGCTATGACGCAATAAAATTCAATTCAGCTCGCGTAGCGCTGCATACCTACCAGTCATATTAACCTACAGAGCGCCTCTCTTTCCATCGCGCCGCTCTTATCTCTTCTGACGCGACACGTGTAACGACGCGCGACCCGCCGTCGGTGTCCGGCTATGTACTTGTAGCTTCGTACCTACAGTGCGGAGTGCGCTAGGCCTGGTTTTGGTCCAGTTTAAGTTTCGCAAAAAAAAAATCAGTTTTATCGAAAGTGGAATAGTCAAGTTCTTAAAAGAAGCTCCTCAATTGTAAATCAGAGTAAGGCGCGGGTGAACTATTTACGGGTGGTTTTTTAAACAAAATTAATAAAATAATGTACAATAAATGGTACAATAAACAAAATTTCATTTTAATTATTATATCCTATATATTATATTGGATGGTGGATACCCGAATACCCATGTTAATTCAGGCTTCTCGCAGTATTCCGTTGTCAATAACACTGTATTTCGTCTCACTCATTCGGTTTTGGTTTTCCGGTGCTGGATTTTTGTGTTAACGTCTATATTTAAGGCCCTTATTAATAAACGGTAAATAAGAGTTCAACAATGTTTCACATGTTTTGTCACTGTTCAACTTACGTTGAAACGAATATGTTAGAAAGAGACAAAACGTTAAACATATAAAAGGTATTTGATATTGAATTTTTCAAGTTCAAGTTCAAATGTCACACAGACATCACAGACATCACAGACGCACTTATGAACGTCAATTATTACAATGACTCTACCACCGTATCGGAAAAAGAACCACTACTCAGAAGATACGGCAAGAAACTGAATGGCATTTTTTTAGAACTTTTGTTACAATGCATGCATTAGCGCATGCTCGTTTTTACCGGTAAATTCATAAAATACCGGTATATATGTATCAATACCAAAATAACGTTATAATTATCGGTAATAAAGTACCGGTACTGGTGACGCTGGAAGCTTGATCGCCCGCGTTGAGCCGTGCGAGCGAGACAAGCTGTGCAGCGGCTAGCGGAAAGCCTCATCTAGAAAAAAAAGAGATAATTATTTAAAGTTATTTCCCTTCTTTCCGTAAGAAGTATCGATACCTACTGATATACCGGTATAAATATTTAATATAACGGCTAGGACTCACGTAGTTTGTCGAATTAGTTGACTTACGTTTCGAGCATGTCCGACGCTCTTAATCCGCATTAATACCGATATATCATTTTATTGGTTTTGTGGTATCGATACCAATTTTTACCGGTATTTCGGTCCCTGATGCTGGGGCGAAAATCTTGAACTTAAATGAATTCCTGATTCTGCCCGAGAAATTACATTTTTCTTTCCAATTATTCAAAATCATTATAAATAAGGTTTTTATTAATAAGGGCCTATGTGTTTTATGTGTAAATATGTATTATAGTTTTGAAAAGTGTTCAATATTTAACCCTTTGAGCGCAATGCAGTGCTACGCAGTGCTTTTTATGGTATTAAAAGTTCTGGGCGGCACTGCAATTGCTATGGGCAGGCGTGGCGCTTACTATCAGGCGAACGACATACTCGTCGCATCACTCAGTTACATAAAACTAAAGATCATAAGTGATAATCATAAATGGGCCAGCTAGGCATAAAAACAGTACGAACTTTTTTATTGCTTAGATTCCATCTTCAGCCAGCATATGTGGCCGAAGATGGACCACATAGATCTAGAGGAAGTCGGTAGTTACTCAACTACCGACTTCCTCTAGATCTATGTGGTCCATCTGTGTGGTCCGACTGCTCAGGCCCGTCTCCCTGGTGGTTTACCGACAACATAGAATAAAATAAAAAATACTTTTTAAATATTGAGCATTATTTAGAACTTTACAGAAGAAGGCCAGAAGTGATCTATAAGTATGTACAGATAGATAGCTACAAAAAGCGCTGAACATTTTTATTGCTTCATAAACTCACTAAACGAATGAATCGATGGGATCGATCGACGTAGATTGACTGAAATCAAATCAAAATCTCTTTACTTTTTTTTATTTATTTATTTATTTCAGGCAGTATTAAAGTACAACAAAGTAAAATTAACTGAGACCCATAGAATTTTTGGCATCACAGACGCACTTATGAACGTCAATCATTACAATGACCCTAACCTACCGAGGGCTGCCCCTTATACCGGTGGGGTGGTCCAAGGGCCAAGGGCTGCCCCTTATACGTCTGAGTACTAAAAACAGACCAAATTTACTATTACAAAAAAAAATTAAATTCCAAATTTATATTTTACTGGTGGTAGGTTTCTCGTATGCGAGAGGCCGTCTGGGTGGGTACCACCGCTTTGCCAGTTATTCAGCCGCCAAGCGGTAGTGCGCAAGCATTACTGTGTTCCGGCTTGAAGGGCATTGTAGCCAGCGAAATTACTGGGCATTATGAGACTCTACAGCTAATTGTCTCAGAGTGACGAGCGCAGTACAGCGCCGCGCAGGATTTTGCAAAACAAAGTTATGGGTGGTGCTGTTATTGTTATGGGCTGGCGTATTGCTTACCATCAGGCAAACGACCAGCTCGTCTCGTCATTAAGATACATAAAAAAAAAATATTTGGTGCACAATCAGTATTTTTGGCGAACGGTTAAAAATTATCTCTTATATTCTCAGTTAGCTACTTTGTAGAAGTGGAATCTTCCAAGCATCTTTGTCTTCTATATAATTTGTTTAATGATTGATGTGATACCATCAGCTGATCGACGGATATAGCAGAAACTGTGGATCGACGTCTAGCCATACCATTCTACGATCGATGCCATCGATCCTCGAACGATCAATTGGTGTGGCAACATACGTGTGTCGAATCTTAAAAATTGTTTTTTTACGCTCTGATTGTACAGGAATAATAAAAACGCTAAGAAAAGTTGCCAGTACATATTATTCCAATCGTTCTGGCGTTCTTCTGTTTTTGTTGGATTTATGTATTTTTTTTTTGTTTTTGGAGTGGATGATTCATTTTTATTTTTATATAATTTTTTAGAGAAATGATTTTGTTTTATTTCATGCACATGCAATACTTTAGACGTACATGCAATAGTACATTACATAAGCCTGGGCGTTAGGAGACTAAACTCGTGTCTCAGGAATACGACCGCAGTAAGCAATGCCAGCTGAGTAAACATGTCTCAAATCAATTCAAAAGTACTTTATTCAATATTGGCATCACAGACGCACTTATGAACGTCAATTGTTACAATGACTCTACCACCGTATCGGAAAAAGAACCACTACACTAAAGATACGGCAAGAAACTGAGGAGCATTTTTTACAACAGAGATTTTTTCTACAATAGAGATCTCTATTTTGGACCTTATTTCAAAGGAAAACTCGGGTTTTCTAATAGTTTGACATAATATCGAAAGTATCAAAACTATTTAATTAATTTATTTTTTATGATTAAACGGGCTTACGTTTGACGACAACTCACCTGATGGTAAGCGTAGTTACGTCGAAAGACAACATTGTCAACGATTTTCCATCGATTTATAGTCCAAAAAGCGATATCTCTAAAATAACCTCTAGTGCAGTAGAATTGAATACACATAGCATTCAAAATAAAAAGAAATCGATGTATCAAAGAAACTGAATCTTCCACACCACCAGCCACAATTCAGGATCTGTTGGTAATGGTACTTTCTCACTGTCAGCGGCCGAAATCTCTGAATCTATCGCAACTGCCCCGAGTGGAGGCATTGTTCCGTAACTTCGACGCGACCATGCGGAAAACTTACGATATTCTGACCATATCGCCGAGGGTGGAAAAGGTTCTTTATTTTATTTCGTTCGCATTTTGTTTCGTAAGCATTGTTTTTCGGGCGCAATTTGTTTCACCATTAGTATGCATTTTGTTTTTCGTAAACATTGTATTGCGGGCACATTTTTTATCACCATTAGTATGCATTTTGTTTTTCGTATATTGTTTTTCGCGCGCATTTTGTTTCACCATAAGTATGCATTTCGTTTTTCGCGCGCATTTTGTTTCACCATAACTATGCATTTTGTTTTACGTGCGCATTTTGTTTCACTATAAGTATGCATTTTGTTTTACGTGCGCATTTTGTTTCACTATAAGTATGCATTTTGTTTTTCGCGCGCATTTTGTTTCACTATAAGTATGCATATTGTTTTTCGTAGACACGTTGTTTATCGGGCGTATTTTAATTATCGTTTAAGTATTGTATTGCGAGCGCATATTGTATCACCATTACTATGAATTTTGTTTTTCGTGAACATATTGTGTTGCGGGCACATTTCTTTCACCATAAGTATGCATTTTGTTTTTCGTATAGTATTGTTTTACGTGCGCATTTTGTTTCACCATAAATATGCATTTTGTATTGTCTCTCGGGCGCATTTTGTTCACCATTACACTTTTTCTCTTACGCATTTTGTTTTTTGTAAGGACGCCATTTGTTTTTGGGTTCACGTTGTTTGTTTGTCACAATAAATGAATTTATTTATATTTTTATTCAGCTTTTGTTTCAATGTATTATTCAATTTAGTAATTAAGATCCATTATTATTTAAAGAAACCCTCCCCTTTATGATTTTAACCGAGCGTCAAACAGGAGGTCCTAAATTCTAAAACTACTCAAAAGACTACTGAACCGATTTTTGTGATTCATTCGTTTAAAAGAATATATTCGCCATGTAATCTAATGATAAACGTAGGTTGATGATGCAGATGCAGATAAAATCTCCTGAAGGGGCGGGTTTTGTATCATGATGATTCATTTTTTTTAAGAGGAATTTGAATGTTTTAAACTTAAATTGTGATTATCGTCGCGTCGTTGATTGGTTAAAAGTTAGAAATTCAAAATAATGCTATGTAATTTTTATCTATAATATTCTCCTCGTTTATCTTTTTTGCTATGTTAGAATGGGAACATTAATACATTATGGGAGTATTGGCTGCAGCATTAAATATGGCCTTTTCACTATCGCATCTTGAGCTTATTTGTATGATTGCATTTGTTTTATCTGTTAGTCATAAGTTCACCTTTTTTAATTTTTTAAACTATCATGGTCTCAGACTTACAATTTGATTTAGAAAAAGAATATTTACAATGTATTTATTTTGTTTTGTCGCACTCAAAAAACGTGAGAGGAAGTGGGTAGATATATATTCCCCTAAAAAGGGTCCTTAAAGGTACGCAACGCACCAGTAATGCCCCTTGTGTTGCAGGTGTCCGTAGGCGACGGTAACCGCTTACTATCAGGCGGGCCGTCCGCTTGTTTGACTATATATCTTATCCACTCAAGCGATGGGATGTCACGTGACGAACCACTCTAAAGCGTCACACTTTGAAACAATTGACTGTTAGCATTATAACGTCTCTAGTCGTGAATCATCTGACGAGCAACTTAAGTGGCCCGCATCGATTTACAGACAAATCTCAGTGCATCTTTGGTGACCCACATCGCTTGAGTGGAAAAAATTACTAACCGTTATGATTTCAACAACCCACCCTTAAAAACTTTAGTATCTTCGTGATCACAAGTGCTTGTAACAGTGCCCAAATATCGAAAACTCAAAACAAATACATAGTAAATATCCTGTTTCTAAATCAAATTCTAAAATCACCGCATTTAGTTCCCGTTTTAGATATAAGTTCGCCGCATTTAGTTCACATTTTAGTTATTACTTCACCGCTTTTAGTTATCATTGTGTGTTGCCTTGTTTGTATGTATTGCTTGTCATCACAATTTTAGTTATTTTGTTTTGTGAACTTGCTGTGTGAATTATTTATCGAAATAAATAAATAAACATAATATGCTTTAAATGAAATAGAAGAATTAAACCTATAAATGTTTCCGTCACACGACAACATGTTTCCAAAAGACGCAGATGGCGGTCAACGTGTTAATACATCAAATATATTATATAATTTAAAAAATATACCTCATTATTTATAGATAAGAATATTACTTATATAGGGCAAAAAAAGGAAAAAGCAATGTTTATTGAACCAGGAAATACGAGAACCATAGCTAAGTTAGTTACGTAACAAACAAAAAGGAGAAAATACGATACTATGAAATGTTACATGTATTTTTGGAAATAAATATATATATATTATTATTATATTACTATGTATAACTGGTGGTAGGTTTCTCGTATGCGAGAGGCCGTCTGGGTAGGTACCACCGCTTTGCCAGTTATTCAGCCGCCAAGCAGTAGTGCGCTAGCATTACTGTGTTCCGGTTTGAAGGGCATGGTAGCCAGCGAAATTACTGGGCATTATGAGACTCAACAGCTAATTGTCTCAGGGTGACGAGCGCAGTGCAGCGCCGCGCAGAATTTTGCAAAACAAAGTTCTGGGTGGTGCTATTATTGTTATGGGCTGGCGTATTGCTTACCATCAGGCAAACGACCAGCTCGTCTCGTCACTAAGTTAAATAAAAAAAAAATTAAATACATCGTCATTTGGCACGAACATCTAATATATCTAGATAGATTACAGATTTATTCCATTTCTGGGTGTATTTAGGACCATGGTCCATTTAAAACATAAGCCCCAGACGAATCTAATCGCGAACAAGTTAAAATACAATACACTTACGCACAAACGTATGTGCATATGGCGCGTAGGTGGCACAATTGCTCTGAGCAGCCTTGATGAAAATGATCGTTTCATTACTAAGTTGCAAAAAATTCAATCTAAAATTCACACAGCTCGTTCACCGTAGTTTTAAATTATATTTTTGTTTGTTTTTTTATTTAATTGTTTTATTTTGTTTATTGTTTTATTTTATTTATTGTTTTATTTTATTTATTGTTTTTGTTTATTCGCGCGTAGGTCACGATACTGTCCAAGCCGCGCACGGCCGACCCTCGCACAAGGCATCACACTGACGACTCGTCACTTGGCAGTTTAAGATACGAGGTGGGGTTTGTTTTGTTTTATTGTTTTGTTTTTCTTAATTGTTTTGCTTTGTTTATGTTATGTCGTTTACATTTTAGGTGATTGGATTAGGTACCGATAATATTGTCTAAAATATTTTTTTGATAAAATAACCGGAAAATACGTTTTGGAACAAAAGAAGGATGCCGAAGCTTCATGCATTTTGAGATTCGGCTTTTTTATTATGTATCGTTCTTATACTTTAAATTTTATTGTGTGTACAGGATCTCTTCAAATACTAAGATGAGCAATTTATAGAAGTGCTTCGAATATACTTTTATTGGTTATGTTTTTCGACTAAAATAATTTTGGACGAAATCACAAAATAAAACGCGTTCGATAGATGGCAGTAATTCACAAATTGTGTAAAATGTTTTGTTTTTTCGAACGTCGTTATCATTGGATCAACATTTTCGGCTGTATATGCACTTGGTTCCGTGGTGTAGTGGTTATCACATCTGCTTTACACGCAGAAGGCCGCCAGTTCGATCCTGGCCGGAATCACATCTTTTTGCACCTCAATTTTTATTTATTTTTGCAAACATACTCGTAAATAAGTACAATGATATTATACCGCCTTGTAGTATTGTGCATACATTATTGTTTTGGGTTAAAGGGCACTGTCGCCTAAGAATTAAAATTAATTTATTTTTGTTTCATTTTGCCGCTACGCGGCGTGCAAATACAAACATATAAAATGGAATTTAAATAATAATGTCATGTTTTTTTTTGTGGAACTGAATGACGATACGAGCTAGTCGTTTGCCTGATGGTGAGCAATACGCCAGCCCATAACAATAACAGCACCACCCAGAATTTTGTTTTGCAAAATCCTGCGCGGCACTGCACTGTGCTCGTCACCCTGAGACAATTAGCTGTTGAGTCTCATAATGCCTAGTAATTTCGCTGGCTACAATGCCCTTCAAACCGGAACACAGTAACACACAGTCGTTATATTATAATCCAAAATAAAAGTCACACTATAATTATATCAATATCAATATACATAATTATTAATATTTGATCAATTTATTAGATCTGATACTGAGTAGAACATTTTTTTCTAATAACCACAATTTTAAATTTAATTTTAAAGTTTAAAGTTTCTTTATTCAATTTTGTCGTCACAGACGCACTTATGAACGTCAATTATTACATGACTCTACCACCGTATCGGAAAAAGAACCACTACTCAGATGATACGGCAAGAAACTGAAGGGCATTTTTTTATGTTGTGGGTAGTTTTTTAATTTCAGTCGAAAGTTTTGTAAGAATTGAATTGTATTGTTTTATATAGTACTAGCTGTCCCGGCAAACGTTGTTTTGCCATATAAATTAAAAAAAAATGTTAAGGGTGAACAATTAACCCTTATCACTTAGGGGTATGAAAAATAGATAGTAGCCGATTCTCAGACCTACTGAATATGCATATAAAATTTGGTAAAAATCAGTAAAGTCGTTTCGGAGGAGTAAGGTAACTAACATTGTGACACGAGAATTTTATATATATGATGATGATGATGATGATGATGATGATGATGATGATGATAATATATAATGAAAGAAAAATGGTTTAGTTATAATCTTAACTTTTCTCTCTTAGGACCAAGAATCAACAGAACACGATGGAGATATCGAAGACATATCCGATGGAGAACGGACTTCATCATCAGAGAGCAGGAACAGGCCTACGTACTACCCTGGGAACAATGATGATGACACTCCAGGGTGAGTAACCCACAGCTGGGCAGATGTGTATCATGTTTTCGTTTATGATATTGAGATTTCGATCCGAATCAGGCGGCTTACTCTGAGTTGCTTCTGTTTGTTCATTCGTGCGGACTAAAAGAGACAGTCGTATGCCTGTTGCATAGCGCTGTCCCTTTTATCCAGAACGAAGATCGTAATTACTTTTTCAGAATAAGGCCCCTGCCCCCCGATTCAGAACCTCACGATAACGAATACCGAATCGATTCGACTATTATTGATCTCGTTTTGTATGTTTCTTTTCGAGCTATTCCGCCTCGAAAATTTAATACGGTTTCGGTTACAATATTGGTATCGATTACATGTTACATTTACTAATTTTGTTTTGTGTGCAATATTTTACATCATATCGTAAGTTATGAAACCGAATCGATCGACAACGAGTTATCGTGAAGTTCTGAATCGGGGGGCTGATCCGAATCTGAGCCGAATCCGATCGGAATCCGATCTGAGTCTGATCCGATTCCGATCCGGTTCCGATCCGATTCCAATCCGAATGATATCAATGATGATCCTTATGCCTAATTATTTTAATATGATATTATATATATATTTTATATTTTTATTATTATAATATGATGTTTTATATATTTTAAATTTTACATTTTACCTATAAAATGATTATGATTGTGATTGATCGAGATATCGGATGAAGGGGTTCGGAGTTGACTTAATAGTGCACTGTGGTTACTTCGGAGAGCATTTTTCGCATTCGATCGGAAGCAGAGCGAAACCGCTCTAAAAGAGTAAAAAATACAATATAAAAAATCGATGTTTTGTTTAATATGACCATTACTACAGAATACTAAGGGACAGAAGCATCACTCTGCAAAGAAATTTAAACAAATAGCGCTCGCGTAGCGCTGCATACCTACCAGTCATTTTAACCAAATATTAACCTACGGAGGGCCTCTCTTTCTCTCTCTTATCTCTTCTGACGCGGCACGTGTAACGACGCGCGACCCGCCGTCGGTGTCCGGCTATGTACTTGTAGCTTCGTACCTACAGTGCGGAGTGCGCTAGACCTGGTATTACTTACCATGTTTTTATGCAAATAAATGTTTTGAAGAACGATTGTAGCTTAGTGGCAGCATGAGCGACTTTCGATCCGACGCACCCAAGTTCGAATCCCGCTGGCCCCGCAACACTGACTTTCTTAAGTTATGTGCGGATTTAACACTCGCTCTATAAACGGTGAAGGAAAACATCGTGAGGAAACCGGGGAAATATTCAATAATTGTCACCGTGTCACAAAATTTCAAGGACATGTGACATCCACCCGTATTGGGCCCGCTAGGCGGGTTATGGCCCATACTCTCTCTACGAGGGAAGGCTCGTGTCCCAGCAGTGGGAACGCGATGGGCTGATGATGATGATGATGTTTGATTGATTATTTATTTACAGTGAATTCATGGTAAACGCAATGGATGCCGAGGAGCTGAGACAATCAGTGCGGCGGTCCAAGAGATGGGTGGCTGACTCCATCCGTTTGGACATCCCTCCCCCCGCCGCCTCCCTCAGCGGTTCCGGACACGACTCTGACGACGACGAGGTAATAAAAAGAATGAAAAAAAAAAAAAGCATTTGTTCAAGACATCACACAACATTACACTGAACTTACTAAAGTAAGAGCAAAAGAAACACAATAAACATAACCAGTGCAAAGTTGCGCGATGTCAGGAAAAGGTTCCGACTCAGCATGCGCTAAGGTGTTTTTGACAGCCTCTGTGATGTAGTGGTTGGGCAGGTTGGCTCAAATGTCATACATCACTGAGGTTGCGGGTTCCATTCCCGCGACGGGACAAATATATGTGCAGAGAAAAACAAAAGTGCAAGCATTTGTTTCGTGTCTGGGTGTTGTGGGTATGGTTCTCGTAGTCCCTGGTTCCCTAGATACAAGGAATCTTAGTTAGGGGCCAGGATCTACGTATGTGATCGTTGGGCGTTATTTATTTATTTTATTTTTATTTATTTCACTGATTTTCAGTCAGAACCCTGTCCATGACATCAGTGCTCAAAATATTTGTCACGAGAATCGAACCCGCAACCTCAGTGGTGTATAAGATTTGAGCTAGTTGGCTCCAAAGGTTGCCTGGAAGAGATCGCTTTTAGCGATAAGGCCGCCCATTGTAACACTTTCTTTAATTGTTTTTATGTAATGTCTTTAATTTAATGTTTGCAATAAAGCGTTTATCTATCTATCTATCTAGGAAACCAGGAACTATGAGGAGCACGACATCCAGACACTAAACAAATGCTTGCGTTTTTTTCTGTGCACAAATATTTGTCCCGTCACGGGAATCGAACCCGCAACCTCAGTGATGTATAAGATTTGAGCCAACTAGCCCAACCACTACACCTCAGAGGCTGCCAAAAATTTTTCTTTCCTTCACAGGTATCAACGCCATCTGGTGACAACACGGAGCGAAACCCCCTCTCCGGATCTTGCGAGTCGTTAGACACGGCGGCGCGACGTGAGAAGTATCTCAAGTCTGCCTTCGACAGTCTCACAGCTGCCGAGATGGATAGCACTACTGCCGGTAAGACTTTTTTTATTGGTTTGCGTTTGACCACTGTCTCACCTGATGGTAAGCGACGATGTGGTCTAAGATGTAACACGCTCGCCTAGAAGATACCTGTTCACTCTTGATTTTAAGACCCCCAGGTTGTAGTTGTCAGGAAACACAGACGTTGGCAATGTGTTCCACTCCTTGGCTGTTCGTGAGATGAACGTGGAAGCAAAACGTTTTGTTTGTACAGAAGGGATGTCTACCATATATGGATGTCGCCAAGACATCCAAAAACCCGGTTGTAAGATAAATTTTTAAATGAAATGAAATGATATTTATTTGTAGGAAACACGGTCATAATAAAGTTTACAAATGTTTTAGAGTTCTGCGTGTCTCACCATTTCTGGCACACAAATTGTCATAATATTACATTATTTAAATTGATTGAAATAAAATGTCCCATGCAAGTAATTAGTACAGAAAACGTCAAAGATTGATTAAAAAAAAGACGTGTGGCACTCGGAGAGTGCCGCGGTAAAGCTATTGCATAGCATTCGGAGTGGGGGGTGTTAGGTTATTTTCGTTACGGAATTTCTGGATTCGGTCTCCACGCACAAGGCCCGCGATAGAAGCTATGCAATAGCTTAAAAAATATAACCATTAAACATCAAATTCATTAATTATTCACACGCACAATATGTCAAATAAAAAAATTTACATATAAAATATGTCTATAATGTCACTTGTCTTTGCAATTAAAAAAATCATTTAGATTATAAAAACAGTGATTGACAAGCCATTCATGCAATTTATTTTATCTAAGTTTCATTTTTAAGCTATTGCATAGCTTCTATCGCGGGCCTTGAACGTGGAGACCGAATCCAGAAATTCCGTAACGAAAATCACCTAACACCCCCCACTCCGAATGCTATGCAATAGCTTTACCGCGGCAGTCTCCGAGTGCCACACGTCTTTTTTTTATCAAATAAATGTAATAATAATAAGTTTGATTTTTTTTGTTTTATAAGTTTGACCACTATGTGTGTCTATCTGTGGCACCGTAGCTCTTAAACGGGTGAAATGATTTGGATGCGGTTTTTTTATTTGAAAGCAGGTTTTCTAGTGGTTCTTAGACTATGTTGTGTAGGAGGTTTTTACATTTTTTAATTTATATTAGTATTATGTTACCTATTGATATATTTTATGGTCAGAATTAAACATTTGTTATAATATTTACTAATAATGTAATAGAAAGAAAGAAAGAAAGAAAGAAAACATCTATTTTGACAAAACTGCACATGGTACAACTATGTTCACTTACACGGTACAACAATAAAATTACAATTAATAAATGAAATACTAGGTGCTTGTGTAGGAGAATCGCTGCCGATAATAGGATGTTTTATCAAAATGGGTGTCTGTTCACAGACACTGCGAGTTCTATTGTCGTGAAATAAAACCCGGAAATCTTCTGAATTACTTTTATATTTAGTTTTAAATGATTACAATTGCGCAGCTTGTGACGCTGCTATTTTCGGAGAGAGAATATAAATCAAGTACCGTAAGTAGGTAGGTAAGAAAAAAAAATAGTAGTAGGTAGGAAAAATTAAGACACTCGTTAGATGGTCGCGTTGCTATTATGAAGTACTAGGCACCGCGCCGGTTTGAATATACCATCAGGAGTCGGCCGCGACAATGGGTTCAGCCGTTATGCCGGGGTTTTTTTTAAATTTTAGTTTACTGAAATTCTTGTTCTTTCTGTCTTTGCTTCATTACTCCAATACGAAACCCCTGCAGGTAACACGTCGTCGATATCGTCTCAGCACCTCTCCCGCGCGCCCGCGCCGCGCCCCTCCCCCGCCCCGCGCACGCCCAGCAAGGTCGTCGACCCCGAGGCTGCGAGGCGGCGCGAGGAACTCAACCGGAGGATATTGGAGACCAGGCGCCAGTTGGAGAGTGTAAGTAACGAAGATTCGTCGTACTAGATAGTACAATGTCATTGTGGCGCAGTCAGTAGGATAACATTACGAGAAGCCGATGTAGGTGAAAAGGTTTCGAATGTCCTCACAAACTTTTGATTTGATTTGATGGGTTACTTTGTGGGAAACATTCCTAATAAGAAATAGGATCGATTAAGCAAATGTTGTGTTTTTTGAGAAATCACATTTTTTTTTCCCGAAAGTTTTTCAAAAATCCAATAATGCAGTTTTTATTGTCTCCAAAAATTTGTTCGTATTGTCATTCAGTTACATAAAAAAAAAATCAACCAATGTTTCCTTAGAACAAAACTTCCTCGCTGCAAGGGAAAAGGAGCGATAGTTATTTCATTGCTTGAGCAGTTGGCTCGGTGGCCCAGTGGTTCACTCGGCGTCGGGACGTATTCCGAAGACGCGGATTCGATCCCGGCCCGAGCAATATAATTTTTTTTCCTAATTATTAAATCTTAAGATTTTTGTTTAGCATGCGCTATGCATTCAATATAATATATGATATTTTTGAGTCAAAAGTCGTACCTGCTAAGTCTGACCAAATTAAATCTCCTTCCTCTATGTTCACAAGTTTTATACTTAGTTTAGAGCTAAGGTCGCCACATCGTCGCTTCCCATCAGGTGAGATCGTGGTCAAACGCTGACCCAGTCAGACGTAAAAAAAAAAAAAAAAGCTCAAATAGGCAAAACACACACAAAACTTAAAATATGCGCAACATTGTATTATGTAACCACTCTTCACTTACAAAGATGACTTGATTATAATTAATTTTCAGAAAAAGCAAGCACCGACTTCAAGACTAAACTTATATTTTTTTTTCGTTTTTTTTTTCAAAAAATGCTGCATTAACTTCATTAAGATTTATATGGTACCACCTCTGAAGTAATGACCTACCAAACAAAAAATAATCATCAAAATCAATTCATAATTGGGGTGGTGGAGAAATCGTTTACGGTTACAATTTTTAATTAAAAAAACCGTCGAATTGAGTACCTCCTCCTTTTTTGGAGTCGGTTAATAAAACAGCATTTTTTTCTAGAGACCGAAGCCGACGCTGCCAAAGGTTACGGCGACAGTTTCCCATCAAACTAACTACCGTCTCTTTTCTTTAAACACCTTACGAAGTTCTTCTTTCCCCCACCAGGTGGCGTTTCGCTCGAATCTCAAATCAAGTCAGTCGACTACGGACCTCTCCTACATTCCGGAAAAGGACGGCTCTCGGCGCCCTCGCCCCGTTTCTATGGCGGTCCCAGCGAATAGAAGCTATGGTATGTAGAAGAGATTTTATTTTAACTTTTGATTGTGTTTAGTAGGAAGTTGAGCATTTGACAGTGACTTTCCAGATTAAGCTATTGCATAGCTTCTATCGCGGGCCTTGGGCGTGGAGACCGAATCCAGAAATTCCGTAACGAAAATAACCTAACACCCCCCACTCCGAATGCTATGCAATAGCTTTACCGCGGCAGTCTCCGAGTGCCACACGTCTTTTTTTAAGCTATTGCATAGCTTCTATCGCGGGCCTTGAGGGTGGAGACTGAATCCAGAAATTCCGTAACGAAAATAACCTAGCACTCCGAATGCTATGCAATAGCTTTACCGCGGCAGTCTCCGAGTGCAACACGTCTTTTTTTAATTTATTTGTGTAAATTTTACAACTTTTCTTATAAATCTAACACCTTATAAACCTTAAACAGGTTTGTCTTGAGTGTCGCATTCCTCTTCTATTACTTACTTCTAATAACAATTTATTATAGTAGGTAGTATAGACTATAATATGTATAAATATCATAACAATAGCTGCGCTCGGGACCGCTCGAATGTAATCTTGATGACTTACGCAAACTGTATGAATCATCATCATAATCATAATCATAATAATTCTTTTGCATAAAATAAGGTATGGTACAGGTGTTAACAGTATTAAAAAAGATCTCTTATTCTGCCTTTGCAGGCGTGCAAATGCTTCTAGATAAACAATGTTTAACATGTTTTGTCACTGTTCCACTTACGTTGAAACGAATATGTTAGAAAGAGACAGTGTTAACTTTAAATTTGGTTTCAAACAGCGTTTTTAATAAGGACCTTAATGCTCAACTTCTGATTTTTTTATCATTGTGTGATTTACTAACGACCAAATCACGCGGAAGTATTTATGAACGTTTGATTTTCATTTCGTATAATAATATGATCAATAGAAACTTCGTACTTATCCATTTCTAAGAAAAATAATTAATTAGGGATAAAGTATTATACATTTGCAATACACTGTGCAGTCCGCAAGCAACTAGGGTTGTAGGTCCATGTCTTACTCATTAGTTTGTCATTTTGCTGATTTCAAATATCTTGTTAGGACTAGGACTATGCCGTAATAACAATTTCATTTAATGAAATTGTTAGTACAGCATAGTTCCAAAATTATTATATATTATTAAATTTAGATAATTTTCGTAACTTTATTTAAAAAATACAGTTACGAAAAAGTAAATCCTCAAATATAAATCAGTAATGAACCAAACAAGCTAAAGTATAAGATACAAAATCAAACGTTCATGAAAAAACATCATAATATCTATTTACTAACCTACCATTTGCCCCGCCATGCTAACCAGGACAAGCAATCGAAGAGACGCTCGATAGTCTCAATTCAAACTACTTCGATAGTCTGAATCCGTACCAAAACGGCAATATGGACTACCGGAATAAAAACCCTTATGCCATCCCCGCTAACCTAAACAAACTAATCCCTGAGTATGACAACCCTCCCTATGTACCACCTCATGCGAATATAGTAAATACTCAGAACGATAAAGATTATTCTAAGAGAGCAATGAACTTTACACCGTATGGCACAAAACCTCTAGTCTTCAAAGAACAGCTCAACCAAAAACCTTTAGCGTTTACAATCGACATGAAACCGGTTCAATCGAAGGTTTTTAACCGACTATTTCCCATGGAAGAGCCGAGAGAGAAAGAGAAGCCGAAGTCGAGGAATTTCCACTTGAATTTAAGTGAGAAACCTCAACCGAAAACGCCTAAGCCTAACGCGAGGAGTATTTTCAAAAACTACAAATCCTGTCCAGTATCACCCGTGTCTGAAGAGTGTAAATGGGCGGATAAAGTTGCTCAGCTTAAACAAAATGATAACGGTAACTCCAAATCCCATACAAACAGCTTAGACCCTAAAAAGAGAAATTCTCTAAGCTTTTTCATTGGTCTTGATAGCAAAACTATTAAAGATAACGGCAAAAGTATCGTAGACACAATCAAAAGCGATACAGAAAAAATGATAGCGGAAATTACTAAGAAATATGGAGATTTAGACGAATATGAACCGAATCGTAACGATCTAGACATAGAACCTACTAAAGAAGTAGAGGAGAAAGACGATGGTAACTTCTCGTCAGATTCTTTAGAAGACTGCAGTCTAAGCCAAGACGCTAGTTGTAAAAATAAACTGTATTCTAAGAAAGTCTGTAAAAAACACACCAAAACAATACCGCGCAGATCAGTGTCGAACTATGAAATCTCTGGAGTTTCTGAAAAACCTGTTGTGCCTGCAAAACCAGCTTACATTTCCAATCAGAAAAGCTCAACGCTTCCTAGAAACATGCCTTCAAATCTAGACGACATCTTAGATGAAGATTCAATTAATTATAACTACGCTAATATGTATAGATGTCAAAGCGTTTTGACGAAGAGATGCATTACTAGATCGAACGAATCTGTCCTAAGTGAGAATTCGAACTGTTCCAGTGTATCTAATGAGATATTCCTAAGGTATGGTAACGAAGTGGCTTTCCAACAAGCAAAGTTTGACAGCCGACACACTATATATAACATAAATGATTCACAAAATTGTTCATTCGAAAACTTGAACGAACCCGACGAACAGTATCTAGAAAAGCACAGACACTCCAGCGCCAGTTTTTTCCTAAATCAAAAGAAATATATGAAAAATAGTTGCAGCCAAGAATCTGTTCTCTCTGATGAATATTTAGATAATGATAATCAGTTATCTCGAACAAACTGCAATTCTCTGGAAAGTGTTTTATCAGATGACTCTGAATGTACTAAAAGTGCACCTTTAGAAATGTTATTCGAAGGAGCGAGACCTAAAAAACCGCCAAAAAATGCTGTCAACATACCTAGAAACAGTAAAAGTTGCTATGAATTCGATAATGGATCAAAAAGCTATGGTTCTAGTCCCAACAACGCGCCTTCTTACTTCGGTGGTTACATGTACAATAATTACTTAGAAGCTACAAGTCCTAACTATAAAGACACTGCCAACACTATTCCAAAACCTGTAAGTCCTAATCCAAAGCCTGTTAATAAAGTATATGGTTTTGATGTTCCAACTACTGAGTTTTCAGGACATAAGACTGTAACTAGATCTAAAAGTCTGTATGATTCAACTGCAACTGCCTCAAAACATATGCCTCCACCGCCAGCTAAGAACATAGCATATTACTTTGATGGAAATAACGTTCAAACGTATACAAAAGATAAGAAGTTGACAGATGAGATACCAAGACTTAACACTAGTGATTACATGGCAAATAAAACAAAGTCCCTACAACCTAAATTCGCTGGAAACCAAAAGTATAAGAGCAAAATGGAAGGATGCGAACAAAATTCTAATGCCATGGTCAAATCTAAAAGCTGTAGTTTTGAAGTAGTGTTGGAACCTGCTTCGAAACCGAATCCTCTTAAGAATTTGATGGAGAAACGGAACTCTCATGTTCAGAAGAATTTAGAGAAGTTCGAAGAACAAATTCGTAAAAATGCTCAAACTAAAGTCAGCAAAAACCAGATTAACAAAGAAAAGGTTAACGGAGCTAAATATAACAACGCTACAAAAAGCCTTGAAAGAGGTTCGGGACAGAAGAATAACAACACTAAAATTACTATGGAATTTGTCCCCCACAAGCCTCCTAAACCTATAAAAAGGACTTCATCTGTTAAAATAAATAACAGACTCAAAGCTGGCTTAGACAAATCAACACTTAGTTCTTCCATTTCGTCTCAATACAAAGCAAAACTGGACGGCTTACAGAACAAGAACTATCTAGGAAATAAGAAGCAAGAAGATTCCAATTCTAACATAGACCCTTCTGATTCTAACGAGAAAAGTTTCGAAATTTTTGTTAAAGAAAAAGATGTGAATGAGAATAAATCAGAGATACAGATGGATAGTCTTGAAGTATATGCTATGCAAAAGATGGAACGAATGAAACAAGTCAGTATGGATTCTCTTGATGTACTAGACAACAGTGATTTCGCAAAAGATTCTCTAGATTACTACGCTGAACAAGAAAACAAATTCTCATTTGGGAAGACAATCAAAGATCAAATAAATCTTAAAATAGCTAAAAGCGATCGTGATTTCAATTTACCAGGACACAGTCGTCAAAATACAGATGCTAAAGAGAATATAGCTCCCGTTAACAGTGATGAGATAAAAAAGTACAAATACATTGAAAGAAAACTAGAGATCATAAACAAACTAGTAGAAATGGAAGAGCGAAAAATACTACAAGAGAAAATATTCAAAGAATGGCGAATGAGACCGCTGAAAGCTAATTTCAACGACGGAAAAGGCGTAGTAAAACTCCTATCGAGAAAGTTTGAGAAATTAGCAACGAAACAAAACACTATTTCTAATTTCCAATCACTGACTGCAGAAGAAGCTGACACTGATACAGAGACGGCATCAGAGGCTAAAGAGATCAAACGTAACCTAAGCCTTCCTGATATACTAGATTCAGAACAAATTGGAGGTCTTGTTACAGTAGACGATGATGCAAACAATGAATCCGGCAACGTGGACACTGAAGTTCTCAACAATTCAGTGCAAAGAGAAAACGCACCTAAAAGTCTGAAACAAAGAGTCTACAATGAGATGGTCATACCCAAAACTGACGTTCATTTAGACAGCGAGAACTACGAATCATCGACAACCAGTTCGAGTTGTACTAATTCTCCAAAAAGGTTGTCAATGTATGGCTTTAATCGACCTAAAACTCCATTTAGAAAAATTATCAGAGTTCCTACACCAAGACTGTGTATGGAAAATCGTTTATTCCCGTCTGCTGTTAAAATACGTCCAGTTTTGAACCCAGGGGGTGTCATAAGGGGTTGTCTAGCGAAGAGGGTACCCTTAACGCCGGTGTTGCCATCAAAATTTACGCCAAACCAAGGTCGGGTTGCATGTTCAAAAAATTGTAGTCGTATCGGTCCCCTAAGTTGCTTTCGACAAAATTTTGTTCATTTCTGTAGGTTTTTTTAATAAGTCTTGTGATGTATTGTGAAGAAAAACACCGATTTGTAATGTTTTTTAAAACAAACTTTAGTGTTTTAAATTAAAAGTTTGAAATCATTTGCACCAGCTGAAGATTTCACAACACATCATGACAATGCTTTTTTACTTTTTAAATTGTTTTTTAATGCATGTGTAATTTTTTCTGATATTTGCAGCATGTCATGTTTACGTACCTATTTGAGATTGTTTTTACTATGTATGTATTTATATCTAGCTTTTGCATTACGACGGCGGTCTGAACTTTTAAAACATGAAATTTTATGATTTGTAGATTTTTTACCCGATAAACTCTATTGTTCCCTAATTATTTGGCATATCCATAACACAATTAAAAAAAAAAGAATTTTCAAACGACTAAGTCAAAAAAGGAGGAGGTTCCCAAATCGACTGTATTTTTTAGTTGTATGTTTGTTGCGCGATTGCTCCGTCATTTATAACTGATTAGAAAATTGTTTTTGCGTTGGGTTAAGTATAGCTTCAAGATGGCCCCATATAAATTTCATCGATATTCGACCTTAGGCTTCCAAGATCCATCAGAATTTAAGTCGTTTTTCTTTTTGTTATAAAATGCATTAATTTTACACGTTAAATTCTATTATGCCATATTTGGCATTGCCGAAAAATCTATTTAATTTGAACCTTATTTTTGAAAATAGTAAAATCCAAATTGTTTTTTGTTACTTTGTACTTAATCACTTAGTTAACTGCCCTTGTTTATATTATTTTTGTAATAATCTGAAGTACTATTCTCTAGTCCAGCGGTTCCCAATTTTTTTAACTATGGAGCCCTAAATTATCTACCTAATTTTGGCGGAACCCCCAACTCATTTTTTTCACCGACTTGAAAAAATGAGGAGGTTCTCAATTCGACTGTATGTTTTTTTTTTTTGCATGTTTGTTACGCGATTACTCCGCCAATTATGAATTGATTTTGATGATTTTTTTTTGTTTGGTAGGTCCTACTTCAGAGGTGGTTCCATATAAATTTTATCAAAATTGATTCAGCACTTTTGCGCGGATCAGTATATCGATAAAAATGCCGGCCAGCGTCTGCAATTCTCGGAACCCCAGTGACCCGTTCACGGAACCCTAGGGTTTCGCGGAACACGTATTAGGAACCGCTGCTCTAGTCTGTTTACGAAGTAGGTTCTATGTTCAGATCGCTGTCTCAGTTTGTGCATGGTCCCTAAAATTAAATAAAATTATCAGTGAATCGCCATCAATCCGCATCTGACCGAGAGGAGGAAGGCAGTGGGATGCGCCGCGCGATCTCGCTGTCAGATCTAGCCCCGAAGCCCATGCCGGCTCCGAGGACGCCGCAAGGTGGGTCATATATGGTACACCGTCGTCTTTACGTGTTGTGGTACTCTGACTTCTGACGTCAACTTTAACATCGCTAAAAATTCTTTCTATATCACTATAAACACAGAATACTAAGGGACAGAAGCAACACTCCGCAAAGAAATTTAAACAAATAGCGACTCTTGCTACGATCCAATAAAGTTCAATTCAGCTCGCGTAGCGCTGCATACCTACCAGTCATATTAACCTACAGAGCGCCTCTCTTTCTATCTCATAGCTCTTATCTCTTCTGACGCGGCACGTGTAACGACGCGCGACCCGCCGTCGGTGTCCGGCTATGTACTTGTAGCTTCGTACCTACAGTGCGGAGTGCGCTAGGCCTGGTATAAATGCGAAAGTTTATACTTAATTGTGTTAATGTATTTATTAACAATAGTTCTTTATTCATAACTGGCTGACCCGGCAAACTTCGTACCGCCATATTTTTAAATAGATTTTTATAAATTTTCTTCCATGGACAATTCCTGACAATAACGAACACAAAAAATTAATTATACAATTTAGTGCAGTCGTTCGGAAGTTATGCGCGTACAAACATTTCGGCGATTCATTTTTATTAGATAAAAATTACATTTCAAAAATAATAAATAAGAATTTATATATTTTAAATGTGTACAAGCATGTACCAGTTAGTCATGTCAGTATACGAATGAATAATATAATTAATTAAATTAAAATCATTAAATGAAATTGTCCTTGTTTGTCATAGAATAATAATTAAAAAAGAATACAATTTATACATATTTTTGGTTCATGAATTCTTCAGATCATAGAACGCCTGCTCTTATTTCTTCACGCTGCGCTATAACGGTTCAACGGGTTTGAGTGTTTGAATGGAGATAGATTATTTACGTTACGTTATCCCGAGAAACGGCGAGTGAAACCGCGGGGCGCAGCTAGTATTTCTATCCATTCAAATTAATTAACATCTGAGGAACCGCAGGTTATCAAATGCTTGGTTGAATAAATACGCCGACTTATGTCTACTACTAGCTGCGCCCCGCGGTTCCATTCGCGATTTCCCGGGATAAAAAGTAGCCTATGTGCTATTCCAAGTCCTAAAGTACCTACATACCAAATTTCATCAAAATCGGTTCGGTAGTTTTTGCGTGAAAAGGTCACCTCAGAAGGTGACCTTTTGCGCGGCAATATTTGAAACGTAGCATTTAAACATAGTTTTGGGTATTTTTAGGACTTTATTTAATTAAAATGTAATTTTTCATGGCCATACATACATTATGAAAAGTGATTTGAGAAGTGGTCTAATCCCCTATTGTACATAGGTGTTTATATATATTTTAAACTATATAACAACAATAACATTATTATTATTCAGCCTGGTTTGTCCCACTGCTGGGCAAAGGCCTCCCTACCCTCCTTCCACTCCTCACGTTTCTGGGCTATTGTTTGCCATCCCATCAAATAGGAGTCCAGTTCATCCCGCCATCAACAATAACATAACCAAACAAAATTACACCATTGTCTTTTCGGCTTGTATGTTCAAGCGTTATAATAACTTTGTCAGAAGTTGGAGTACTGCTTCTCTTAGTAGTGACACTTCGGTGGTGGGTCATATATGGAACACGGGTGGTGGTTTTTTAGTTTTGTGTGGTTTGGCTAGCAACTGTGTATGGGCTTTTATTTTTATTTTCAGATATAAATGGCGCAAGGGGTTATTTTATTATTAACTAAATAATTCATTATATAACAATAAAAATCAGACTTTAACTATGATGTATCTCGAAGTCCAAGGTCGAATATCGATGAAATTTATATGGGACCACTTCGTAGCTATACTGAACCAAACGCAAAATTTCCAAATCGGTTCATAAATGACGGAGTTCTTAGATAACAAACATTAGAAAAAATATAATCGAACTGAGAGCCTTTTTTAAGTTGGTTAATAAGGAGGAATCAATTCAATTGTATTTTATTTTTTTGTTTGTTACCTCTGCAGGGCGGTTATGTATCTTTTATTAACCGATTTAAAAAAAGGAGGAGGTTCTCTGTTCGATTGTATCTTTTTTTTATGTTTGTTACCTCAGAACTCCGTCATTTATGAACCGATTTGAAAAATTATTTTTGCGTCGGGTTCAATATAGCTACGAAGTAGTTCCATATAAATTTCATCGATATGTGACCTTGGACTTCGAAGATACATTGAAGTCGGTTTTTGTTTTTTTCTAAAAATTAATTATTTCAATAAATTTCAATGAGAAACCAGTTACCCGACAAATTTACAAAGCGAGATTGTGCTATGAATCGTTATGTATACGCCCAATCTATTCAATTTTACTGTGTAATACGGCTCTTATTGAAATTGATTGAAATAAAAAATACATGATCGCCCTGCAGAACTCCGTCATTTATGAACTGATTTGAAAAATTCTTTTTGCGTTGGGTTTAGTAGAACCACAAAGTGGTCTCATATAAAATTTCATCGATATTAGACCTTGGACTTCGAAGATACATTGAAGTCGGTTATTGTTTCTTTTCTAAAAATTAATGATTATAAAACGAATTATTTTGTTGCATTATGTTTACACCAAGGACTGAGGGGTAAAATATAACAAAAAATTGGTGTACGAATATGAACTAATATTTATTAATTTGGGATTCGCTAAACTTTTATTGGACGACGGCCGGTCGGTCGCCCCAGGTACAGATAGAAGAACGAGGTGGCAAAATACCTACGGGAGCTACAAGTTGATGCCTGACAGCAACTTGCACTGGATCTAAAGAAGTGGCATTCTTTAGTATCGGAGGTCAAGACACGCTTTGGGTCGCTGCGCCAGCATAGATAGATAACCTTTTATTGAATAATATATTCATTTATTTTAATATAATTATATAGTTATAATTAACAAAGTTGATATTTTTTTGTGTTTATGCTTGGCACTGCATGTTTATAACGTTTATAACGCACGTATTTTTTTATAACAATACTCTTAGTTACCTTCATATATTATGCTAACTTTTAACAATATACCAAAACTTAAGATCTGTTTTATAAATATAATTCGATACACATAAAAACTATGTTGTAACAAATGTAAGGGCTATATTTATAAAACGGCTTTCTAATGTTTCTTGTACCTATTTTTAAGGTTTTTAACAATAAAGTGTTTATCTAACTATCTAATTAACCTAACCTATCTTCACTAATAGAATATTTGTACAAAACAGTAAAAAAGTAAGTAATAAGGCAATTTAAATATACAATACTATGACCAGAGGGCGTCGAGGTGAGCAAGGAAATTTTAACCAATGCAAGAACTCCATATTAACTTTTTTTTAAACGAAGACTTGCATTTTGTTGAGCTCTTTCAGTGAGGAGGTCACGAGTTATAATTTATTGTTTTATATTATATTAATAATGAATAACACTCTCCAAACATTTCAAAATCTAGCTACAGCAAATGTTCAGTAGGCCTAGTTTGAGTTTATTTCATTGTTTTACCGTGACTTCCTCTAAATGTAAAATCGAAAACCGAATCTTTGTTTGTATGGTTTCACGAAAAGCGCCTCTGGCGGACGATTAGCGAACCTCTAGATGCGAGTCTGAGTCCTTAGAGAAAACGTGAGTTTCGACTATTCACAACACGTTTCAATGTAGTGAATCGATTTTCGATTTTTAACTGAATAGCTAGAACATGATAACAACAAAATGGCATTGAATTTGACATTTTTAATATGGCTCTGACATATATAGGTATCAAATTCCACAGAGACTTTGCTTTTATTAATTTTCTGCTTAATAAAACAAATTTATGACTTCTCACGGTAAGCGTTCGATTGGCCAAATTGCACACTCACTTTGCTTTGCGACTAGAGTGAGGCTCTCACTTATTCAAACATGATAACCGAGATCGAGAGCGCGGTATCGAGTTTACTCGCTTGTCACGGATTTTAAAGCAAAACTCAGACTAGGCCTACAGTTCTTAGTGCTTTTCACTTGTCACTAAGATTAGACAACAAGTTAGACTATTGACAAGTACTTGTGAACCAGGTATAACTAGTCCCGTGCCCGCAGCGCCCGCAAAGCCGCCGCCGCAGCCCGCGAGCAAGCCGGGCGGGTTCGCGCGACCCGCCGGCGCGGCCCCGCGGTACTCCAACAAAAGCAATATGACCAGGAGCTCCAGTGTCGGCGTGCTCAACCAGGTGAATATGACCCTTCAAATCAAATCAAAATCTCTTTAATCAATCTTAGCATCACAGACGCACTTATGAACGTCAATTATCACAATGGCTACCACCGTATCGGAAAAGGAACCACTATTCAGAAGATACGGCAAGAAACTGAGGGGCTTTTTAAGTTTTTTGGAGTGGTAGGCTCTGGCCGTGGTTGTAATACCACCTATCGAACAAAGCCATGCCGTCAAGCGACCTAGTCGTGTTTCGGAATAATGTTCGGTGAACCATCGGGGAGACGAGTCTGAGCAGCCAGCTATGCCAGCTGCTATGTGTCCCATTTTAGGCCACATCATCTTTTCACATCAGGCGAGATAGAGGCCAAACATAGATCTATTAAGCGTAAAAAAAAGGTTTCATCACGATGTTTTCCTTCACTGTTTTAGAGTGAGCGTGCAAAATCTGCACTTAACTATAAGCACAGAATACTAAGGGACAGAAACATCTCTCCGCAAATAAATTTAAACAAATAGCGACTCTTGCTATGACGCAATAAAATTCAATTCAGCTCGCGTAGCGCTGCATACTTACCAGTCATATTAACCTACAGAGCGCCTCTCTTTCTATCGCGCCGCTCTTATCTCTTCTGACGCGACACGTGTAACGACGCGCGACCCGCCGTGTGTCCCGCTATGTACTTGTAGCTTCGTAGCCAAAATTTCAAAAACAGTGTATTCGGGCTATATGTAATGTATCCCCTGTCACAACCTGCAAACCCCTTTTTAAAGACATGAAGTTGCTGACATTCCCAAGCATTTACATTTATGAGGTATGCTGCTTTGTTAAAATGCATCCTTCACTGTTTAAATCAAACAGAGACACATGTAAATTTTATACAAGGTTTCCTAACAAACTTATTCTTCCACCTATTAAAACTGAAATAGGTAATCGAAATAGTTATACAAGGTCTGTCAAAATATTTAATAAACTTCCAGAAACCATTAAAGATATGCCTATCGGTATGTTTAAGAAAACACTACGTAAATGGTTGATTGAAAAATGTTTTTATTCTATAAATGATTATTTGACGGCAAAATTATGATTTCATTGACATTGTGTTGTTATTCAGATTTAGATTGTGTAAATATTATCTGACATGCATTATATTAGTTATCTGACATATTATACTTATTATCTGACATATTATATTGACTTGTACCCACTACTCACATTAAATTAACATCTGACATTCTTATTTTGATATGTAATAACTTAATAATATTAATGATAATTATGTAATGACTTAATAATTTTAAGTACTATTTCGTATAAATTTTGTCATGTTAAAAAAGGTTTAGTATTAAATTTGCATGCCAATGACGGTGATGTGTAGGACAAATTATTTATACTGTACCATCTTGTAATGACCACATCAAAGCAAATAAATTTCATTTCATTTAAATTTCATTTCAATTTCATTTCATTTCATTTCATTTCATACCTTGCGGAGTGCGCTAGGCCTGCTATAAGTCATTTAAATAAAGTGATTATAAAAGTGATTTAAATTACTTGTTTCACAGAGTGATTCAGAATCCGACGGGCAGCCGTCTCGCCAGCAACAGCCGCGGGCGCAGGGCCTCATGAGGCCAACAATCAGTTCTATGAACAAGATGGCGTCGAACGCGACCAGGCGGCGCGGACCCGCTCACGCATACAGCGCTGGTGAGTGTAGAGCTCAATGTATACTGGACAAATACTGGTCTTTGTATAATGTTCGTGACTTTCGCGCAAGGATTTTGAACCTTATTATCAGTTACGTGGCTTTATTGTTGTAACTAGACTGGTACTAGATAGATAACACTTTATTGCACTTAAAAAAAAACAGAATTACAGTTCGTAATACATAATTTCCTATAAATACAATAGGCGGTTTTATCGCTAAGCAGCGATCTTTTCCAGACAACCATAGGATAAGGAAAACAACAACAACTGGGCCCTAATTCACTATGACAACTTGGCGATTCCTTACTTCGAGTAAACGTTGATTCCTTTATTAATAAACGACATCTGCGAAATTTGTATTCTCTATGACGCGTCATATATATGAATATATGAATGCGTCATAGAGATGTCGTTTATTAATGAAGGAATCGACGTGATTTCGAAGCAAGGAATCGCCAAGTTGTCATAGTGAATTGGAACCCAGGTAATGTTCTTAAATATATATTTATTTATTTATATTTGAGCACAAAACGGTTTGTACACTAAAGAATTAATTTTCTTTTATATTTTTGTACCAAAACTAGACTAAATTGCAGCCTTAGCCCAGAATTCAGCCATCTCAATCGCAGGTTTTTAGATTTTCTCCACAAATGCAAACTGCTTTTGATTTATTTATTTATTTATTTATTTGAGAAGACCAACAGCACTTCTTATAAAATAATAGTAACTTATTTATATATATAAAAATACAGCCAATTATAGGTCTCCGATGAAATATATAATTTTAAAACTAAGAATTTTGAACTCCTACATAACAAAACAAATTATAAATTTAGGTACATATCGAAATAGTTCTAAATTCTAGGTACCTTTTTATTATCTGAATGCTTCATCGAGAAAAGTCACAAAATCGTCAGCCATACGTTTTTAAACTACAATGTTCACTGACATTAAAATTTCATTTAGAAACGGGATATTTACAATAAAATACAATAATGCTTTATTGAATACCAACACACACAGGAAAAACAATAGTCAACAAAGTCAATAAACAGTGGGTACAATGAGCGGGCTTATCGCTATGCGCAATTTCTTACAGGCAACCTTTGGATGGACAGGAATTTTATTAGAAATATTTTGGTTTAAGATAATTTATACATATAATTAATTAATTTAGATAATTTATGTATTTCTTTTTTTTTTTTGCTTTTGCATTAAGTTCTCCTTTTGTACATTACTTGTAATAGTGCAATAAAGAATTAATTAAATAAATAAATAAATTTATTTGTCAAAGAACATGTTCACTTGAAAGAGAAATTACAATAACTCAAAATAAGGTAGGTACTATTTTAATGGCCTTGAGCATGCAGGCGAACACAAAAATATTATTTTTTAACTAGGGTAGACATTTAGACAAATAAAAAATATGATCACACAAACAAGTCATAGAGTAAGCAGCTATACATTATTACAGAAGTGACAATTCAATTATTTTTTATTTACTGTGTATTTGTTTTGTGATCTACTCCGTCCGCCATTTTGAATTTTTTAACAGTTTCCCATTAATGTATTAACCTCAATTTGCCATTATTTAAATTCAGCGAATGAGTAAGCAAAATGTAAATGAGTTGTGAAAGGGGGAAGGTTTGATTAGCAGTCTCGATATCGGGTTTCAAAATGGCGGACGGGGTAAAAGTGTGTTTGAAAGATAGGATGGCAATAAGGGATCGGACAGCAATCGAGAAAAAAATCTAAAATGTAGTTAGAACGAATGTTCGTCGAACCAGCTGGCCGATTCAGAAGCTCACGACAACTCATTTGTCGATCGATTCGGTTTGATATCGTACGATTCAAAATATTTTAAATTCACAATAGTCGAATCGACGTTCAAATTGTCGTAGTCGATAACCAATCGTAACCGTACGATAAACGCGTATTTATCGACCGAGAACGTTATTCACAATGCAGATATCGAAGCAAAGTTTTCGAACGTCCGATTAATTTCCACGACAACTTATCGAGTGCAACATATCACTCGAAAGCATTAGATTTGACCGTCAATACCGAGTATATTCCGTGTGTTGTTAAATAAACTACATTTTCTACTACAAATAAAATAAAACTCACAGTAAGATTCAAAATAAACTAATTCTATGTAATAAAGTACCTACCAAGTCTAGTATTTATTTGTAGGTTAAGTTCGCTTTGATTGTTTTAGGACTATTTACTTACTACTATAAGATTACTTAATAAGATGCATAAATCTACCGAGATAAAATCACTGTACCTATATAATTATTATAAAGTACTCTGTGATACTATGTAATAGTAATTTTGGTATTTACTTAACATTTCTAACGAATCTTGATGAGGCTCGTCTTCTCGCTCGATCTTCTTTTAATAATTTCAAAACATGATAAAGAAAACAATTTGCGATAGACATTTAAATTTGGCGGTTTGTCAATGTCAAAAGCATAGATTAAACATTAATGTTAAGTGGATATCAGCAGGTGGGTGTTTACGAAGCTCTTGTTTTTTTATATTTCTACCAAAATCTGGCGCTTATAATTGTTGATTATAATTTAATTCGTGATAAACGTTGTTATAATAAATTTTGATAACTTGAAAACATTTTTATATCGTCTAGATAATAATACAATTTTCTGCGAGTATTGCACACAAAACGATCTCCGTAAATGCAACACGTTGTCGTATCGATTTCGATATCGTAACCGAAACCGTGTCGAATCCTCGGGGCGGATGTTCTGAATAGCTCGAAAAGAAACCTACGACACGAGATCGTTATCCAATCGAATCGATTCGGTATGTTGTCGTGGGGTTCTGAATTGGCCAGCAGAAAGATGAGTCGATCAATATTTTTGGGAAATAATAATGATTTATATTTTTATACCAATAAATAATTCTGACATTTTTAATCTGTTTCATCTCAAACGAATCAACAATCACAGCGCATGACGTCATTTGTAGGCAAATGCCGTGAGTCAAGCTTGTGTTTATTTTACTTTTTTGCTTTTCATAAAATGTATTTTAGCTAATTTTTTCGTTCCATTACTACAATATAGTCCCCAAACTTCACAAAACGTATGAGAATCTCTTTGCAAGTTTTATTTCGAAAAGTTTGTCGTTTTCTACCTACATATGACATCACAAGTTTTGAGGTGACCTTTTAAGCAGAAATATTTGAAACATAATATTTAAACATAGTTTAAGGTACTTTTGGAGCGTTATTTAATTAAAATAGTATTTTTCATGGCCATATATATTCATTGTAGTTAATTTAAAACACTTTATGAAAAGTTGTCCGATCCCCTTTTATAGGTTAGAATGACACCGCCTATCACAGATTTTAACTCTTAACATAAATGGCGATACAGACCTGCCTCATTTGCACAATAGACTAATAAACTCTATAGATAATAGATTTAGGTTCGCACAGTGTGTACATGAAACCAAACCAGTGCCTTGAAATAAAATGACACACCGAGAGCTGTTTTTAGGGTTCCGTTCCAAAGGGTAAAAAATTATTTGGCCTCGCACTTACATTCAGCTAATAAAGTACCAATGAAAATGTCATATCGAGACCAAGGCCCCAATTCACTATGACAACTCGGCGATTCCTTGCTTCGAAATAACGTCGATTCCTTCATTAATAAACGACATCTCTATGACGCATTCATATATATGATTATCTATGGCGCGTCATAGAGAATACAAATTTCGCAGATGTCGTTTATTAATGAAGGAATCGACGTGACCTCGAAGCAAGGAATCGCCAAGTTTTCATAGTGAAGGGCCCCGTAAACAAACAATATAAATAGCTACTCTCGCACCCAGCGATAAGGCACAATCTAGCTCGCAGTACTCCGAAGTATTTGACCTTAAAGCGAAGGAGTGAACCAGACTGCACAGTACAATATCTCGCACAGTAACAAACTAACCTCACTGCACAGTGTCGCTCTCTACCGGCGGCCAGGAGGAATCCAGTTCCGAAGCAGAAGGGACGAACGGCGAGTCACGACCGCGGGCTTCTTCTATTGATACTAGACGCGCTGGTAAGTTATATTCTAAACTAGCTTTTGCCTGCGACTTCATCTGCGTAGACGATAGAAGCCCATAGTATGTGTTTTTTTCAAAACCATTTTAGCAAGACCTCCCCAGTGTATTGGACCGCGTACTACTAAGAGGTCAAGCTGTATCTTCGTAGTCGCCAAACTAATTTTCATGTTACATACTCTAATCTAAGTTGGGACTGGTGCTATCAAACCCAAAATATCGCATTAAAATCCGTTCGGTAGTTTTCGAGCCGATAACAAACACACAAACATACAAGAATTGTAAAAACCATAGATTCGTGTTCAGTACCCTCTAAATAGTCCATCCCAGTTGGTTTTGCAAAAATATCTTCAATGTACAGAATTGGCTCATTTCCAAAACGTTTTTTGGACCTGAAGACCTAAAACACAGAATACTAAGGAACAGAAGCATCACTCCGCAAAGAAATTTAAACAAATAGCGACTCTTGCTATGACGCAATAAAATTCAATTCAGCTCGCGAAGCGCTGCATACCTTACAGTCATCGCTACCTCCTACCAGTCAGTGCAGCGGAATTTTCACCCCTCAAAAAAAAAAGATTGGCTCAAGTGATATACACCACTGAGGCTGTGGGCTTGATTTCCGCGACGAGACAAATAATTGTGCTTAGAAAAAAAAGCGCAAGCAATTGTTTCGTATATACCCTATGCTCACGCCTTGTCATTCTAGTTCGAATATGGCATACTGAAAGCTCTTCTGGTTACTGCGACTTAAATATAATTCAATGTTAATAATCTGGTATTGAATGTAACCTGCTACACCTACCATCTCGACGAAAACCAGTTCGAGCACCAGCGCCGGTGTACATTGAAAAACAGCGCTGCGTTCTCATCTACGATGTGAACCCAGCACATGCTGAATTTACTCCATTTGCCTCTGACTGTAGGTACATTGCTTATATTGTATAGTTTCAATTAGATACTAAGAACTCGAAGCTGTGTATCGTGTTTGTAGTTGCAATAAAGAATTTCTTATCTTATCGTGTCTGGGTGTAGTGGGATGTTCCACGTAGTTCCTGGTTCCCTAGATACAGGGAATCCTAGTTAGGGGCCGGGATCTATGTATGTGATCGTTGGGCGTGTTTATTTATATATTTTAATTATAGATGTGTGTTGTTTAGGCCGGAGTGGCAGCGAGCGCGACCTGTCGGCCAAAGCGCGGGAGGTGACAGCCAGACTGACAGCCAACACGAGGCGACCCAAGCAGGAGGCCGCTCCGGAAGCGAATAGTACGTACCTCTAAGTTAACCACTTTTATAGTTAACTGTACATTCTACTAATATCATTAGAATAGGGGATCGGACAGTAATCGAGAAAAAAATCAAAAATGTAGTTAGAATGAATGTTTGTCGAATCCGAAAGATCATTCAATCAATATTTTTGTGAAATAATAATGATTTATATTTTTAAATCAATCAATAAAAAGAAGAATAGCTCGAGCATTTGGCTCGGTGGCCCAGTGGTTAAGCCGTCGGGACATATTCCGAAAACACAGGTTCGATCCTTGCCCGAGCAATATCATTTTTCTTCCTGATAATTTAATATCTTGAGGTTTTCGCCTTAGCATGCGCTAATGCATTTAATATCAAAAATGTTTTGTTAATGTGTTTTGTTGTGTTGTTAAAGTGTCGTCATCGCAACTTTGCTCCGCCCTGACTGAGCAGTTGACGAAAACCGCATCAAAAGTGGTTCAGCTCTACACAAGTTTGCAGAGAGAACCTAATGCCGCGGCTGACATTAGTGGTAAGAAAATTAAAAATAACCAACAAAATACATATTTTTCAATTTTCATGCTCGTAAAGAGAGCGAGTGTGGCTCAGTACGAGAACGTGCGACTTTCGATCTGACGCACCCGAGTTCGAATCCCGCTGGCCCCGCACCACTGATTTTCTTAAGTTATGTGCAGATTTAACACTCGCACTAAAACGGTGAAGGAAACCGACATGCCCAAGAATGAATCACAAAAATTCAAGCACATGTGACATCCATGCACTGGGCCAGCGTGGTGGATTATAGCCCATACTCTCTATGAGAGAAGGCCCGTGTCCCAGCAGTGGGAACATGATGGGCTGATGATGATGATGCTCGATAAATGCTTAATATTAACTTTTTCAATTTGAAAGAAATACTTACCTTTTTTTACAAGCTTTTATTTAACTTGCCATGTTTGTTTGTTTGGATCAAATCTTTCAAGTTGAATCAGAACCACTTCCTCTTACCCTACGGAGTTGAAATGTTGCATACTTGTCAAAGTCCGATGACAGCAATATTATGGTGACACCCAGCTGATCCTTTTTTTTTAATGTAACGGAATGACGAGACGAGCTGGTCGTTTGCCTGATGGTAAGCAATACGCCAGCCCATAACAATAACAGCACCACCCAGAACTTTGTTTTGCAAAATCCTGCGCGGCGCTGCACTGCGCTCGTCACCCTGAGACAATTAGCTGTTGAGTCTCATAATGCCCAGTAATTTCGCTGGCTACAATGCCCTTCAATGCTTGCGCACTACTGTTTGGCGGTGAATAACTGGCAAAGCGGTGGTACCTACACAGACGGCCTCTCGCATACGAGAAACCTACCACCAGTCTGATCTGATGATGGAGACGGAAGGTGGGCAATGGAACTCCTTGACGGATAATTGTAAACTATTGTTTGGGCTCATTTTCTCTATTATTATTATCTGCTCGAGGTTTGGATTATCACTTTGTTAAAAGCTTGTCTTAATAAATATATGGTTCAGCACAAATCTTGTTTTGTGCCTATTTCATATTTCTTTTGAATTTTGACTTTTACTCGCTAGGTCTGGAAGCAGCGATTCTCGAGACTCAGAAGGTGCTCCGCAACGCGGTCGCGCGCTCACAGAACGGGGGCGAAGCCCCGAGCAGCCTCTCGTCTACCGACGGAGACTTCAGAGGACTCAATGTGGACTCTACCCGGGAAAAACTCGAAAGTATGGTCTCTAAAGGTGCGTTATTTGTTATTTTATTTTATTATGGCTATATATGACACCTGATGATGCCTCGTGCAGACGGCGAAACACGTGTCCTACAAGGAGGGTTGTTGTTAGGGCTTTCTTTATTTAACATTATTTAATATTATTATCGAGCGAGTGTGGCTCATTGGGAGAACGTGCGACTTTCGATCCGACGCACCCGAGTTCGAATCCTGCTGGCCCCGCACCACTGACTTTCTTAAGTTATGTGTGAATTTAGCACTAGCTCTAAAAACGGTGAAGGAAAACATCGTGAGGAAACCGGCATATCCAAGAATTTATCACAAAAATTCAAGGACATGTGACATCCACCAACCCGCACTGGGCCAGCGTGGTGGATTATGGCCCATACTCTCTCTATGAGAGAAGGCCCGTGTCCCAGCTGTGGGAACGTGATAGTCTGATGATGATGATGAATATTTTCATTGCGTTTATTTATGAACTTAAAATGTATCTTTCAGAAGGCGCCGTCAACAACCCAGCGATGTCTCTGATCGAACAATACTCTGACATCTTGTTAAACATGATGCAGAGTAAGATGGTGAATCAGTTTTCACAGAGCCCGCAAAGTCTCCCCCCCACTCCGAAAGAACCAGGGGGGGATAGCTAGTATACGATGTGATAGCGGTTAGCAAATAACGGGTGTTATAACGCTATAACAGTTATAGCAGTCGGAGTGATTTTATAACGAATAACGGGTTTGGTGTTGTAACGGATATTGTGGATTGTGTGTGACGTTATGTGGAGAAACGGGCTCTGTTACGTTATAACGGTAATTATAATTAACAGGTTGTGGAAATACGCTATAACGATGTAATATTTACATAATTCCGTTCAATTTTAGCATTCACATGAGATACGGTGACTCAAGAATCTAAATAAACATGTTTGACATATATTGCCCGCACCACTTTCAACTTTGCAGTGACGTCGAGATTTATCTTGATCAATCATATTGCAAAAACGATTAGTTTGAACTTTGACCGCGTTCATCAATATCTTTGTCGCATTATAATGAAAATTAGTTGAGGCCAAATCACTTCGCGCGTCACGTGTTAAAAATAACTGTTATAACGTTATAAATAATATAAGCTGTATTAAATAACGGGTTATTTAATGGAACTTTTAACAATGATGTGTTTATTGTGAAGTGTTGAATGAAAATAAGCGTTTAATCCGTTTTAATAGCGTATAATGTTAAATCTGGTTGTAACTAAATAAAAAACTGTTTTACATCTACTTAGAGCTAGTTTTGGACGCGAAATTCTCGAAGACAGACGGAGATTAGAACCGTTACTTTTTGCTCATAGCCGGCTAGTGCTATATCCACTTACCCACAAACCGCGTGAAAGCGTATAAAAAAATAGATGCAAAATTCTGCCCTTGCCCTAAGGCGTGTCGGGTGGTTGAGTGGTTAAAGCACTTACCGGCTGTATAAAAGAGAGGTAGTATTAAAAATAAATGATATCAAAAAATGTTAAGCATTTTTATAATTCCACATGAAAATATCCAAAATTGTTAATTTAAAAGACATGAATGTGATAGAATAACATTACTAACGTTGTCTTATGAAAATAACGAATAACAAACTTTAATGAAGACTAAATAACGTTATTAACTGTTAAAAATAGCAGTGATTTTTAAGTGTTAGCTGCGATGTGTCAATTAAGTAAACTTTATTTTATTGTTCTACAAAAACTTACTTTTTTCTTAAAGCCGGTTTTTCAATTCTCAGATAGTCGAGCAGATAGTAGAACGGCCGGGTGAAGGAATAAACGTCAAGTCATACATATTTCGTCGTTCTCGCATGTTGAATAATGCGTCTTATCTGGCTTGTAGTTCTAAGTGAAGATGAACGGCTTGATGATTTTCTGACATTTAATGAAATGAAATGAAATGAAATAACTCTTTATTGAAACACACACAGATAAATAAAAACTAACAATAAAGCATATTTATAGTGTAACAATTGGCGGTCTTATCGCTAAAAGCGATCTCTTCCAGACAACCGTGCAGGGAGAGGAATAACTAAAAAATAACGGACGGTGGTTCAATATCAATACACTTACATAAACCAATTACATAAAATACACACTAATAAAATGGTAAATAATCTAAATAAATATTTATCAGAGGATTAAAAAAGTCCTTAACTAAAACTAGATAGATTTAATATGATTTCTTACTTTTATGACATCTTATATAGCTCATCGACTATTTTTTTTTAATGTCTTTCTATCTCTTTCTCCTTTTTTATATCTATTTTTAATTATTTTTTTTAAAGTATATTTTTGTATAACAATAATAATAATATTTACACTTAATGGATATTGGAGAAAGTATCTGTTTATGTGGAACCAAAGGAAAAATACACCGGTCAAACCACAAAAAAAGTTATCTAAAAAAATGTAAAGGATCCTTTAATAAATATGAGAAATTGCCCTGTGGTGGGACACCAGTGCTGGGCAATTTCTCATATACTTCTATTTATCTCTGTTTTTCCTGATCTAATCATATATCTTATCTTATATAAGATTGGATCATATACTTCTGTATATCTTCATTTTTTCTGATCTAATCTTTCTTCTATCATCTACAATAATTTGTAAAAATATACAATTATTGTTTCCAATCGTTTCTGTTATATATTTTTGTGTGGTTAAAGCCGATTATTTGTAAAACACATTTTATTCTCAGTGATAAAATTACAAGTTTTACAATAATCATTAAAATAAAACAGTGCATGGCAAAATAATCACACGCTAAGAAAATGGGTTATGGTTAAGCGCCATCTATCGGTAGTGGCTACCATTCAAACATTCATTATTTTTATTACATGCCCTGTTTATGCCAGACACTGCAAAATGATTCCAAATTACTAAAATATTATTTTTATAATTAAATCGTCCAAATAACAATGAAATTTAAAATATGAATGATTTTTTTTAAATAAAAACTAATCAGATATTTCTTGGATGGAATTATTTCCATTTTGGCAAATGATTCCAAGACATATTTTAAAATAAATGTTCTAAAGTTATGACTTCTATTCTTGCATTTATACCCTGCCATCCCATAAATGTTTTGTGGTGTATCTTTTACGAATAATATAAATTGTCAACATTGCTATGAACGCGAGAAGACGTCAAATATTCAGTCAGTGTCGGCAAAAATGTAATACTGATTTGAAAATACTAAATAAAACATTAAAAAGCCTACGCGGAAAAGAGAGACAAGATCATATTTTGATCTTGTCTCTCTTTTACTCGTGTTATCTTGGATTTATCCTCTCAATTTGGTATTATATTTTTAAAGGCAGTTGATTATCTTCTCTTAAATTTCTGTAAAAAATGTATCATAAAAAAGGCTAAGATAAGAAAATACCCACTCGGCACAAATAGCCTCGAGGTGAGTGTTGACCCTTCCACTTTAAAAATTCCAAATAAAATGAGAATCTGTAATTAATGTACAATAAAATTAATTTTAGGTATATTTATATTTTGAAAGCGCGATGCATGTATCTATAAAAAAAAACTATCCCGTAAGTAATATAATTATTTTAAGTAAACATTTTTTAATTTTTTTAATGACTAAAACAGCTTTTGATAAAAAAATCATCTTGAACACATATTTAAATAAATAATAGATTCAAAGCAATGTATCCTATATTTTTTCAATTGGTAGAATCAATTACAATTGTTTCAAGATTATTTCTTGGACTTCTAACAAGTGGAAATGAAATCCAAAATTTTCTCAGGGTGACCATTTCAAACCCAGGCAGGTTTTTGAAAGCATGATTATGTGGAATGACTTGCTCGATTTTCAGTTATTGCTTGTTTTATAAAAAAGATGTAAGGCCATTAGGTCTAGATAAGGTATCTTTGTATGTCAAAGCATTTGAAACAATTATTTTTCAATTGTATTTAAAGTTAATAAACATGTAATTAACATAAGAAACTAATGTTAAATAGTTTAGTAATATATCGTCACAACATTAATAATTGTATTATTGGAAGCATGAATGATTTTTTTTTATTTAGTCGATGTTTGTTTATCTGTACATAATTTTGCAACTTGACTAATTTAGAACTTGGATGAATGTGAAAAACTATTAAGACCATTCAACGATTAAAAAAATGTTGACAGTTCTAAAAGGCGCGGCAAATTAAACGTTAATGGGTCATCGACCCCTCACGAACGTGTAGTGTATTTTTTTTTAATAATGTTCAAAATTGTATTGCCATTTACAAAAAAGACTAATGTTATTATGATATTACAATATTATTATGAAAATATTTATTTTTTGTTTTATATTTTTATTTCAGACTGCTGAAATTCCATATCCCTTCCTTTTTTACTAGTTCCCTTAGAATGTATTTTATCTTAGCAACAAACTACAGTAGATATTATTTTACAGTTAGGAGCAAAATTAAAAAGTATATATGGAGCAAAATGGGTCGAAATCGTGCTTACAGCTTCTTTAATTCATTATTTCCGTAACTTTTTATATTGCTTCTATAGGAAGAAGTAGAAACCTTTATGTAACTAAGTACGTAGATTTTTTTATTCGTATATTTATTACCTTATTTGTTTTTATAGTTAGGAATGATCAGATGATAGTGTTCAATATTAAGTGTTTCAAATAAAAACTGAACAACTTTTGCAATAGTTATGACGAAACGATTAGTTTCTGGCTGAGGGTTATTGAAACTTTATAAGCGAGACCTTTTTATTTTTTCAATAATTTTCAAAAGTTCTTCAGTTTCTGATACAAGAAACGCTATATATTGACCACTTACATTTTATGAAGTAATTAAGTAGTTTTTGGAATTGGTAGTGAAATCGTGGAATTGTGAAAAAGCAATAGTTAGTGTTTAGGAGAAAAATATGACATGTTCTGATAATCTGAATCTGAAAATTAGTTCAAATCTCAAATTACCAAAACTGAGATTGACATACCATTTTAGCTGAATAAGTGATTTTGAAAGTAATGCACGACATGTTTTTAAATCTTATTTCGTCTTTAAAATACTAATTAAACATTTTTAATTATAAATTATAATTTATAACTTTTCCAGCCGACCTCGGAGCATTAATTTTTAATCTTGTCCATTTCAATTGTTTTGGTAAAACATATAATCTATAAACTTTATAATCTTATTGCCAAAGTAGAGAAAGAATATACTGTTGAGTTTTAATGTTGTCATTAAAAGCCGATAGATGGCGCTAAACTCAACTGTACTATGAACGTGTCATATTTTGCAAGCAACTGTTTGTGAAATAGTTTGGAAATCGCAAAAGTAGCCATTTATAAACTCAATATCGTATATTTCGTCCATTTTAATATATATATTTATTATATTATAAAATGTGTTAAGATTTCTCTGTAATATTTTATGATTAGGAATTCAACACATCTTATGAAATCAAAATAATGATTATAAATAATAATAATAATAAATAAATAATAAATTATTAAATAATAAAACTTAATTAATTATTAAAAATTAACTAAAAAATAAATAATTAATTAATTTTTATAATTTAATAATTTATTTTTAGTATTTAATAATTTATTATATAATTAATTATTATTATTATAAATAATTATTGTAATTATTATTATAAAGCCAAAAATTAAGAAATAATCGAAAAGCTTGATCTTATTTTATAATTCATAGACGCTGTGTGTGTAGACTAGGGCATTTTTTTGGTGTACCAACATTTTGGATTCTTATTTCCCATTCCTGGGACGCTTCGTCGCAGAAAGGTAACTTGATCAAGAATGTTCTTAGCTAAAAAGCTAAACGAGTTTTGATATAGATTTTTTTTGAATGGTTTGGTGAGTTCTGTTCTTGCTATGTTTCAAGAAAATCTATCTGGGGTTTTAGAAATTATAAATTTATATTGAAAATGTTATATTTTGCGAAAGGGACGTTTTGAGAAAGGAACATATTACGAAGTGGACGTTTTGCGAAAGCGACATTTTGCGAAAGAGACATTCTGCAAAGAAGCCTGCTGGGATAGGTACATGACTTCTGCCATTGGAATTCATACTTAATAATGCGCAAATTAAAGGCCAATCCGAAAAGACCCTAAAGGTTCAACATTCTGAGACTGCTAACCCAGACACCGTTAGAGTTAACAGCTAGACCGTATTTTATGCACAATACTACACACACAGAGATAATCATTTATAATCACACCAAATAGTGCATCGCTTCACTAGACTCATACTCAAGCTTCGGCCATTTTGTATTCGTCACTTACCAAGATGGCGGCCGGTTTTGGCGGGAGGTAATGTACAGATTAGGTTAAGACATTTTTATGGAAAATAAAAATTGAAAATTACATTATCAAGAAGTTTTATTTTAATCCACAGATATCGCTGCTTAATCTACAAATTTAAGACAACTTTATTGTATTTACTTATAGAAAGAAAGAAAGAAAAAAATATATTCGACAACCACAAAGAAATGCATTAAAAAGACACACGTAAGAAAAATACAAAGACAGGGAAAGAATATAACAAAATACATGCACAGTGGAAGTTTATGGTGACAAAAGGGACGACGCTGGTTTTCAGCATAACCCCTTTAGGTATAGGATAACCTACTAATATGATATAAACGCGAAAGTTTATAAGAATATGTGGATGTATGAATGTTTGTTACTCTTTCACGCTGCAACGGCTAAACAGATTGGGATGAAATTTAGTATGGAGATAGTTTATACCCTGGATGAACACATAGCCAACTTTTTTATTTCGGGAAACCGCGGGGCGCAGCTAGTTAATCATATAAACTAGCCCGTCCCAGCTTCAGCAAAATTACACCAAATAACTAAATTGCATGCGTGCAATTTACTACTGTGGTGTAATATTTGAGTATTTGTATTTCAAAACATCGTTTTTCTCTACTATACAAAAACTTAATTAGAATGTTATTGTATCATATTAACTATCCATAAAAAATCTCTAATTTACAGTGTAAACCGTATCAATAAATAAATAAAAAACGCCCAACGATCAAATATATAGATCCCGGCCCCTAATTAAGATTCCCTGTATCTAGGAATCCAGGAACTATGAGGAGCACGACATCCAGACACGAAACAAATGCTTGCGTTTTTTTTCTGTGCACAAATATTTGTCCCGTCACGGGAATCGAACCCGCAACCTCAGTGATGTATGAGATTTGCGCCAAACTGCCCAACCACTACACCACAGAGGCTGTCAATAGTAGGTAGGTAGTTATATTGCAAGTATATTATTTTTTCATTATTTCTCTATTCGTAGTTCCTCGATTATCTAGGTTCATTACATTCATTATGATTAAAGTTAACTTCGTACTCTGCTTCTCTTAGGAACCCGGTTCGCAGGAGGAACTCTATGAGCGGCCGTCTTCTAACAACACGTTCTCTGTAGCTCGCTGATCGAACTTCTGAAATAAGGACGGAATTTTTCTTGAGATGATAACAAGTAGGTATACGTTTTATCAAATGAAAATTATGTATTAAATAATTATAATATGGGACCACTTCGTAGATATACTGAACCCAACGCAACGCAAAGAATTTTCCAAATCGTTACATGAATGATGGAGTTCTGAGGTAACAAACATTAAAAAAACAATTGAATAGAGAACCTTCTCCTTTTTTGCAGTCGGATAAAAAAGGACGTCTCTTCGAAAAATTTAAAAGTAAAGCATGGCTATGGTCCACTCGTTCGTACACCAGCCTCACGCACACATTTACATCATGCTATGCCGATCGGCCGTCACATCGGCTTGGCATCGGCCCTCCGTCCACTCAAACGAACGTAACGCCACCGCCATTGCTATGCTTCAGTTGTTGATTAGCGAGATTCTGTCAGCCTTTTTTTATTTGTATAGAAGAATCTCCCGTCACCATGACGGATGCGAGACTTTTATTGTCTTTTGCCAGGCCTAGCGCACTCCGCACTGTAGGTACGAAGATACAAGTACATACCCGGGCACCGACGGCGGGTCGCGTGTCGTTACACGTGTCGCGTCGGAAGAGATAAGAGCTATGCGATAGAAAGAGAGGCGCTCTGTAGGTTAATATGACTGGTAGGTATGCAGCGCTACGCGAGCTGAATTGAATTTTATTGCGTTACAGCAAGAGTCGCTATTTGTTTAAATTTCTTTTCGGAGTGATGCTTCTGTCCCTTAGTATTCTGTGCTTTTGCTTACTCAGAGGTTGTATCGGCTTGGTGGCTATCTGGGGTCCCAACTCGTACAACAACTGAAGGTCTGCGTGGTTCCCGAAACGGAAACCGAAGCCGAAGCGGTGGTCATTGCCTAGAAAGAACAAGTAATTTAAAAGTCGGCTTAATAGTTTTTAGGGTTCCGTACTCAAAGGGTACAACGGGACCCTATTACTAAGACTCCGCTTTCGTCCGTCTGTCTGTCCGTCTGTCACCAGGCTATATCTCATGAACCGTGATAGTTAGTCAGTTGAAATTTTCACAGTATTTCTGTTGCCGCTTTAACAACAGATACCTACTAAAAAACATAATAAAATAAATAATTTAAGGGGGCTCCCATACAACAAACGTGATTTTTTTGCCGTTTTTATAGATAATGGTTCGGAACCCTTCGTTCGAGGCTGACTCGCAATTGGCCGGTTATTTATCTAAAAGGTTATTTATTTATTTATTTAGCGAGATTGGTGGCGCTGAGCAGCCGGCCTACCCACTGTTGGAACTTCAAGCTCAAGCGCCAATCCATTGCGTCAATTTCTTGTGGTGTCATCTTGTCCCACGAAATTGTTTATCTTAACTTGTAGTTATCGTATTATGGTGTAAGTGAATGAGATTAATTCGATTTCTTGCCGGAGTCAACAATAATTAGACCGCATCTCATTAGTCGCAGTGAAGCTATACCTTAACTTGAGCTCAACACGATATACGATTGGCGCTTGAGGGACCAGTGGGTAGGCCGGCAGGTCGGTAGAGCTCCTTTAGAAGGTTGGTAGTTTAAGTTTAATTGCTCTGTTTTACCTAAGTATATGATTTTTCATTGATTTGATTAAAAACAACCAAACTCAACTGACTACTGTACCTTTCAACAACCTCGGCGAAAATCCGTAGATAGCTGAGAACCCCGTAGCGACGTCCTCCGGGATGACGAGAAATAAGCCTTCACCCGGATAACCTAGAGGAAAATAATACATTTTATTACAAAAAAAACTGACTTCAGTCACAGAATACTAAGGGACAGAAGCATCACTCCGCAAATAAATTTAAACAAATAGCGACTCTTGCGATGACGCAATAAAATTCAATTCAGCTCGCGTAGCGCTGCATACCTACCAGTCATATTAACCTATAGAGCGCCTCTCTTTCTATCGCGCCGCTCTTATCTCTTCTGACGCGGCACGTGTAACGACGCGCGACCCGCCGTCGGTGTCCGGCTATGTACTTGTAGCTTCGTACCTACAGTGCGGAGTGCGCTAGGCCTGGTATTACGGAACTATCGATATTTTTGGACTATGTAGTTGTAATATTGACCTGTTCATACAGACACATATCTTACTTAGGTAGGTACTTACTTTCGATAAAAAAGATGACGATGCAGATGTAGAACTTTCTGACCCACATTTTTAACCCGTGTCGTTTGTGATGGCTGCTTCCAATATGATATAAGTATAAGAAACTGAATATATTCAGTAAATAAATTAGTTAGGTCACCTATCACCTTATTATGTCATTATGGAATGGAAATTGAAAATTTAATATAATTGAACTGTACCAAAAAAAAAGATATAGTCAATAACAAAAATCTTTTTCTTTTTACTGAATAAATAAAATAACACCACCAATTTTTCACCTTTTTTCTAAATTATCTTTTTCACTAAACAGAAAAAAATAAGTCGTTTCCAACAGAAAAAATTAAACCTAAGCCTTTTTATATATATATATGTTAAAAGCGAGTCCTTTCGTCGCTTGCAAGTAGAAAAATGACAGTTTAACAAGTACAACTTATCATTAATTATAAGCAAGATATTGCACTGCCATTGTATAAACTCTCTCACGGCTGATAGGTTTTATGTTAGGAACTATGTCTAGGTCCCTAGTATAGGTACATATTATTATTTAGATAGCGTACTAACATCGACCATAAAAACTATAGAGGAGACTTACATAGTTGCGAAAGACGCCGCTGCGACGCACGCCCGTGCGAAAATGTATTCGACTGGTTCATCCGTGCGAAAGCTTGTTCTAGCGAATTACGTAGTTGCGAAATACGCCGCTGCGACGCATGCCGGTGCGAAGAAATCTTGGACTTCTTAATCTTAGTTGCCTACGTTTTTTGAACACTTCTTTGGTGAACCAGTTGAAAATTTTTTCGCACGGCATGCGTCGCAGCGGCGTATTTCGCAACTACGTAATTCGCTAGAACAAGCTTTCGCACGGATGAACCAGTCCAATTTTTTTTCGCACGGGCGTGCGGCTCAGCGGCCTCTTTCGCACGTAGGACTCCCGAACTATAGAGGACATTTATTTTATTTTTTTATTGGTAAATGGGCATGCGTTTGACGACATCTCGCCTGATGGAAAGCGAAGTTGCGGCCTAAGATGGAACACGCTTGCCCATGCGATGCCTATTCACACTAGACTTAAAGAGACACAAGTTGTAGCTGATCGGGAACAAAGACGCGGGCAGAGCGTTCCACTCCTTAGCAGTTTAACGACGTACGGGTGAAACGATTCTCCCCGCCTGGTCCTTAGGCGGAAAGGAGAAGAAGGAATTACACATTTAAAAAAAAACGTGTCGAATCATTCCACAAAATGGATACACTTAGTCATTGTTGACCTTTATAACAAAAACATCAAATATTCATAAATGTATTTAAATAATGGATCGTATTTAACTGTACCTCAACTTATTCCCGTTTTTCCGCCAAATATACTGATTGCGCACCAAAATATGTTCATTAAAATATTTTATAATTAGCACCTATTTTATGAATATTAGGTACATGTTTGCGGCGTTGGGGTGGCCCAAGGGCACCCCCGCCGCACCCTAACCTACCGAGGGCTGCCCCTTATACGTTTGAGTGTTAAAAACAGACCAAATTTGGTGCACAATCAGTATTTTTGGTGAACGGTAAACAAATAAAAACACGACGAGCACAAAGTTGATCCGTAAAGTGGTTCTGTCACCATAACACAAAATGGCGGCGCAGAGAGAACTTTTTCAAGAGATCAGAAGAATTAAAGGAGTGACATGCGTCTATACATCTTGTGTGTGACACTGAACTACCAAAATACTATCTGTCTCTTTTGCACATCAGCAAAAAGTATATATTCATGAATGAAAAGTTACTTCGTTTATTGGCCATTTTTGTGATGACGTCACGTAACTCCGCCTTTCGACTGAGATTGTGTCACAGTGACGGAACCGACTTCCGGTTCAATTTTTGGCTCATAGTATTCTTCTCTGGTGATTATTTAAATCATTTGTGAACATTTTTTGTTGTGGTAAGGTCGACAATGACAGTGTACGATTTCATCAGTTGATATTGCAAGTACTAAAAGAGCCGGATGTGACTCCATTTTGTGTGATTGACACGTTCTTTTTTTAAATGTTGGAAGTACTCTAAAGTTCTTATGGTAGGTTTATCATGTTTATGGTATGATATATGGACTTTAGTCAAAGGGTTTTAAATAAAACTCAAAATATATACCAAAATTATTGTAATCTCTCATGTCTGTTCCTAATCTAGATCTACGTTAGACAGGTCATCCGTTATCTTCTTGATTTCTTCTTCGCTTCTCTTGCTTCCTATTGTCATTCTGGAAACATAATATTTTTTTTAATTATAGATATATAGGTACTTCCACGAATAATTCATTTTATAACAAAAAAAACCGACTTTAATTCTGATTATCTTCGAAGTCCAAGGTCGAAAATCGATGAAATTTATATGGGACTACCTTGAAACTGAACCTTCCACCTCTACTAAATTTTCCAAATCGGTTTATAAATAACGGGGTTCTGAGATAACAAAGATAAAAAACAAGCGAATTGAGCACCTCCTTTTTAAAAGTCGGTTAATAAAATAATTAATTTTTAGAAAAAAACAAAAACCGACTTCAATGTATCTTCGAAGTGCAAGGTCACATATCGATGAAATTTATATGGAACCACTTCGTAGCTATATTGAACCCGACGCAAAAAGAATTTTTCAAATCGGTTCATAAATGACGGAATTCTGAGGTAACAAACATAAAAAAAAATAAAAAAAAATAAAAAATACAATCGAACCTCCTTTTTTGAGGTCGGTTAAAAATCTCTTCTAAAAGAAAGATACTTTACTTAATAGCTTCTTCTTTCTTCTGTCCGTACAGTCTCTTGAGGTCTTCCAGAACAGTCTGCGGAATGTGTCCCGGTCGGGGCTGGTGGATCTCATACTCGCCCTTGTCGTTCTTTACCAGTTCCACCTGGGAAATAAATAAAATACCTACTGCAAACATATACGAGAGAAAGAAAAAAAGAAAGATGGTAAAACATGTCTAAGAAAGAGAAGAAATATCAATGCTCCTCTCGGGGCCATCGTCCGCACTATCTATGAGAGAAAGCCCCGGTCCCAGCAGTGGGAACGTGGTGGGCTGATGATGATGATTAACACTAATTTTAAGTTTTTTTTTACTGGTTATAGGCTTGCGTTTGACCACTATCTCAGCTGATGGTAAGCGACGATGTGGTCTAAGATGTAACACGCTTACCTAGAAGATACCTGTTCACTCTCGATTTGAAGTCCGCCAGGTTGTAGTTGTCAGGAAACACAGACGTTGGCAATGCGTTCCACTCCTTGGCTGTTCGTAGGATGAACGTGGCACCAAAACGCTTCGTTCGTACAGGAGGGATGTCTACCATATATGGATGTCGCATAGCCGTGCGTCTGGTTATCCTATGATGGAAGGGAGACGGTGGTATGAGGTCATGTAGTTCCTGAGCACACTCTCCAAAGTGCACCCGTTAAAATACCGCCAAACTTGCAACTTTGCGTCTATGGTCGAGACTCTGTAAATGAGTCTCAAACAGTTCGTCGCCTATGAGCTTCTTGGCACGTCTTTCAATGGAGTTTAAGGATTGCAGTTGGTATTTAGCCGAGCCATCCCATAGGTGGCAGCAGTACTCCAGGCACGATCGGACTTGTGCCTGGTATAGATGAAGAAGCTGTCCAGGTGCAAAGTACTGCCGAACCTTTGTGAGGATGCCAAGCTTTTTAGCGGCTAATTTCGCGTAATAATTTATTTGTAGGTATAACACAACATGGATTAGATTAGATTTCAAATTCTAAAGTTCTTTATTTCAGTTTTGTCGTCACAGACGCACTTATGAACGTCAAATGCCATATGACATTAAGCTGTGGAAGTATGCAAAGTAAACTAACCGAGCCGTAGCTATATCCGTTAATTGCCTAATTTTACTAACCGCGTATGCAGCAGAACTAAGTTTTCCTGATAGAGCATTGATATGAGGACCCCACTGCAACTTAGAGTCTATGCCTATACCTAGGAATACCGTCGCCTTGTCTGTGTTGAGTTTATCACTATTAAGCATTACGTTTGGCTCTACATGTCTAACATTAGGCAAAGAGAACTTTAAACATTTAGATTAGATAAGGTTTTATTGTCACAGCAAGAAACAATTACAAAACAATACTTAAAGCTGAAGTGTTACAATGGGCGGTCTTATCGCTTATAGCGAGCTCTGCCAGACTACCTTTGGATGTAGAGGACTCAAAGAAACTCTAAGGGACGGTGGTGTTGGGTATAAAAAACTAAACAGTATAAATCATCATCATCATCATCAACAGCCCGTATTAGTCCACTGCTGGACATAGGCCTCTCCCTATGCACGCCACTGAGCCCGATCTTCGGCTCTCCTCATGTAATTGCTGCCAGCTACTTTGCGCAGGTCGTCGCTCCATCTAGCCGGTGGGCGTCCTACACTACGTTTGCCTAAACGTGGTCTCCACTCTAGAACCCGTTTACCCCATCGGTTATCGGTTCTTCGACAAATGTGGTCGGCCCATTGCCACTTCAGCTTACTTATTCTTAAAACAGTATAAATAATAATATCATATCATCATCACCGTCATCAGCCGTTCCCACTGCTGGGATACGGGCCTTCTCTCATAGAGCGAGTACGGGCCGTATTCCACCGCGCTGGCCCCAGTGCGGGTCGGTGGATGTCACATGTCCTTGAATTTTTGTAATGAATTCTTGGATATGCCGGTTTCCTCACGATGTTTTCCTTCACCGTTTTTAGAGCGCGTGTAAAATCCGCACATATCTTAAGAAAGTTAGTGGTGCGGGGCCAGCGGGAATCCAACTTGGGTGCGTCGGGTGGAAGTCGCACGTTTTCCCACTGAGTCACACTCGCTCTAAAATATCATATACAGACTACATAATCATAATAATATAAATATAAGTAAATTTAATTATAATATAGGTACTTAGGTACCAAAAAGAGTACCTACATGTCATAATTATTATTTAATTGATTTATAATCTCGTACACATTTTTTTTTACTCCTAATAGATCTACGTTTGGCCACTATCTCGCCTGATGTGAAGCGATGATGTGGCCTAAGATGGAGCACATAGATCTAGAGAGAGACGGCAGTTGAGCGGCTGCTCAGACCCGTCTCCCCGATGGTTCACCGAACATCATCCCGAAACACGACTAGGTCACTTGACGGCATGGCTTGTCGGATCGAAAGGCGCACGAGTTCCCGCTGAGCCACACTCGCTCTACATACCATAGAGTCTTCGAGGTTGGGCACTTCTCCTGGTCTAGGCGCAGGCGCCTTCTGCAGCGGCTTCTGGTGCTTCATCTTCTGCGCCCAGCCTTGTAGGTACTTACCCGCGTCGGAGTTTAGATACTGAAACACGCAGTTTATTTTTTAGAGTAAAACACATAAACATATAAGAAATTTATAAGGACTTGGCGGGGCGGCTGGTGGAATCCACACGTGACCAAAATGCTGGCGTGTATTTTGGCCAAAGAATCAGCCTCGCAATGCAGCGGCAACGCCGCCAGCATTTTGGGCATGTTGCCGGACGACGGGTATCGGTTGAATTATCTGTAGGCCATTCAGTTGGCTCAACCGATACCCGCATGTACATAGTATATAATATCTTTTAGTTTAGTTTTATTTAGTTTTTAAATTATTTAGTCTTTTATTTAGTTTGTTTTACTATTACCAATAACAATTAGGACTAACTCATTGAAAAAAAAAAACATATTAAGAAGGAATTAAAGTTTGGAACCTAAAGTTACCTAAGTTTCGTAACCAGCCCCCTTACCCATATTTTTTTTTTTTGTACAACTGTATGACGAAACGAGCTGGTCGTTGGCCTGATGGTAAGCGATACGCCAGCCCATAACAATAACAGCACCACCCAGAATTTTGTTTTGCAAAATCCTGCGCGGCACTGCACTGCGCTCGTCACCCTGAGACAATTAGCTGTTGAGTCTCATAATGCCCAGTAATTTTAGCGGCTGAATAACTGGCAAATTATGTCCCTCAAGCGCCAATCGTATATCGTGTTGAGTTCAGTTTAGGGTATAAATTCACTGCGACAATATTTTAGGATGCCATTTATTGTCCCATTAAGTTTATCTCAACTTGTAGTTATCGTATTTTGGCATAAATGTATGAGATTAATTCGATTTCTTGCCTGAATCGATAATAATTAGTCGGTATCTCGTTAGTCGCAGTGAAGTTATACCTTAATCTGAGTTCTACACGATATACGATTGGCGCTTGAGGGACATATGGGTAGGGGGGCTGGTCGGAGTTATCCGACACAATCATAACGTGAGTGTAGCCGTTTATATTTATAATGAATATTAAAAAGGGCATAAACATGCACTTTTAAACATCACGACACATAATACAAATGAAATATAAAAATATGAATGAATAAATAACTCATTATTGGAGCACCACAATACAGAAACAGTAACAGCTTAAACAAACTTAACAATATAAGTAACACAAAGGGCGGTCTTATCGTTTAAAGCGATCTCTTCCGGACAACCGTGGACTGGGAGGAATAACATATAAAGGCATGGACGACGTTCATAAGTTATAATAGTGACATACCTTAAAAAAAAAAGGTAAATATTATATTTGCTTCGACCTTCATAATGCGAACGGCCAAGGAGTGGAACTCTCTGCCGGCATCTGTGTTTCCGGATAGCTATAATCTGGGTGTCTTTAAGACAAGAGTGAACAGGTTTCTTCTAGGCGAGCGTGCTACATCTTCGACCGCATCGTCACTTAACAACAGGTGAGATAGCGGTCATACGCAAGACTATAAATAGTAAAAAAAAAATTGAAATTGTTCATGACATGTCTACCCATTTCTTTCTCATACTCAAATTGAAGTCCGGGCCCAGAAAAGAAATGCGAAAACTGACTCTACCAGTGCTGAGGAAATACACCTGCTAGAGCTTTTTTTTGTGGTACTAAGTGATGAGACGAGCAAGTCGTTCGCGTGATGGTAAGCGCCACGCCTGTCTATAACAATTGCAGTGCCACCCAACTTTTAATACCATAAAAAGCACTGCGTAGCACTGCATTGCGCTTATCACCCAGAGAGATCAAATTTTACTTGAAAAAAAAAAACAGCTAAACACCAAGAACTGCCAAGCAGTAGTCTTTGTCTCTCGTGCTTCGGAGCTACCGTGCTTAGGGCACGGTAAGCCGTCGGTCCCGGTTATTATCTAAGGACAACAGTCGTTAGGCCACGTCGCACGTCGGAGGCCTTCGGAGGGTGTAAAATCTTCGACACCAGGGTGGGCCACACACCAACACGAGAGAAGACCAAGAAACCGCCAAGCAGTAGTGTGCAAGCATTGCTGTGTAATTGTGGCCGACGAAATTACCTTTTCTCTATTCTTGTTGACTTTGGGCGGTGGTGGAGAAGGAGCTTGTCTCTTCGTGTTCGCGGATCCAGATGGTGGGAAGGGCTGGCCGGCTGTGAACAAAACAATCTTGGTTTGTATGCGTATTCTAGAAAACAGATTAAAAAATTAATCTAAAAACCTCATTTTACATGCGCTTTTTTTACGCTCATGTTTGGCCACTATCTCGCCTGATGTGAAGCGATGATGTGGCCTAGGATGGAGTACATAGATCTAGAGAGAGACGGTAGTTGAGCGGCTGCTCAGACCCTTCTCCCCGGTGGTTCACCGAACATCATCCCGAAACACGACTAGGTCGCTTGACGGCTTTGTTCGGTGGGTGGTATTACAACCACGGCCAGAGCCTACCACTCCAAAAACTTTTGAGCTTAGGTCGGAATTGCATGCTAATAAATGGATTTAGAATGCATTGTCATCGAGTTGTGAGTTACCCTGAAAGTTTCAGCCGGATAGCTAAACGGGAAGTGCTCGAAGTTTAAGTTGCAAGATTCCATCGGAACGACAGACAGACAGACAAGACAGTGACTTAAAAAAGCATGGTAAAAAGAGATCGTTATCGAGAATACAATAGGTATGTTACCGCTTTGCCAGTTATTCTGCTACCAAGCAGTAGTGCGCAAGCATTACTGATGTGCTCCGGCTTAAAAGGCATTGTAGCCAGCTAAACTACAATGAGACTTAATAATAACGAATTTGAGTGAATTTCGGTATGGAAATAGGTTATACCCTGGATTAAAACATAGGCTACTTTTTATCCCGGGAAATCGCGGGTGAAACCGCAGGGCGCAGCTAATACTTACTTAGGTTCAAAGTATTCGTCTGCGGGCCGAGTTCGAACAGAACTTGGAAGTCGGCATGGTTCCCGAATGCGAAGCCGAAGCCGACGCGGTGGTCGTTGCCTGTAATTAGAGAAAAAAAACATTGTCATGGAGTAATTGCGAAGGTACGTTTTTAAATAAAATTCAAAAATATATAACGGAGCTCACAGAAAGTAAATCAAATTACGCGTAAAGACTTCTACTTCGTTCTAATGGGAAAAGCATACTATAGGGGATGAAGTGTTGAAGTACATCAAAGAAACGCTTCATGGACGGATCCAGGGACAGATAGCAATGCGACTGTCGAGGCTGGAGTCGACTAGGACCACTGAATTCAAGTCCTATAGGCTCCAAGTTCCGGCGGTGCATAAATAACTGTTCCTGGATTCTGACTTCTGGCCTGTAGGGGTACCGGAGATATAAGGAAGGAGCGAAATTTTTGAACCCTGTGAAGTAGTGTGTGTGGTTTATTAAATGTAATGTTATGTTTTTGTATGTATGTTAGTCTGTAAGGTATATATTCAATGGGCCTCTGTTAATTTCACTTTGTTGTACTTTCATATTGCCTGAAATAAAGAGTTTAATAACAATAATAATAATTTACTATTCGTAATTATATAGAAGACTTAGAACATTCTACTTCTGCAAAGTAGCCAACTGGTACATAAGAAACAACATTATAAATAACCAAAAAAATTTAACAAAATCTGTAAAAAAATGCCCCTCAGTTTCTTGCCGTATCTTCTGAGTAGTGGTTCTTTTTCCGATACGGTGGTAGTCATTGTGATAATTTGACGTTCATAAGTGCGTCTGTGAACTAAATAAAGAGATTTTGATTTGATTTGAATATTACTTTTTTTAATGTCCTTTTTTAAGCGAATGTGTGTGATCGTTACTTTTTCACGCTGTAACGGCTCGACAGATTTGAGTTAAATTTGTAATGGCTTACAACCTGGATTAACACAAAGGCTGCTTTTTATTTCTGGAACCGCGGGTGAAACCGCGGGGCGTAGCTAACAGATCTGCCCCCCTACCCATATGTCCCTCAAGCGCCAATCGTATATCGTGTTGAGTTCAGTTTAGGGTATAGATTCACTGCGACAATATTTTATGATGCCATATATTGTCCCATTAAGTTTATCTCAACTTTTAGTTATCATATTTTGGTATAAATGAATGAGATTAATTTGATTTTTTGCCTGAATCGATAATAATTAGTCGGTACCTCATTAGTCGCAGTGGCGCTATACCTTAATTTGAGCTCAACACGATATACGATTGGCGCTTGAGGGACATATGGGTGCGGGGCTGTAAGCGCAAAAAGTTACAGCCAGACGCATTTTACAGGTAGAAGCGAATGAGCAACTGTGTTTTGAAATATTTCGAGATTTTCTGCAATTGCACAGACTCACAAGTTTGTGAAAACGTAATAGGTAATAATACATACAAATATTACTCGAATAAATACTAGATTTTGTAACAAACTCAAGCTATAAATCAAGCTATCTCATCATCATTTAGTGATTTTTCTACCCGTTACGTAAGAAAATCCAACAAACAAATTATTTTGGACGAAAATCTTTAATACGCCTTAAATAAATTATTCATCATCATGATCAGCCCATCACGTGCCCACTGCTGGGACACGGGCCTTCTCTCATAGAGAGAGTATGGGCCATTATCCACCACGCTGGCCCAGTGCAGGTGGATGTCACATGTCCTTGAATTTTTGTGATAAATTCTTGGACGTGTCGGTTTCCTCGCGACGTTTTCCTTCTCAGTTTGTAAAGCGAGTGTTAAATCCACACATAACTTAAGAAAGCCAGTGTTGCGTGGCCAGCGGGATTCGAACTCGGGTACGTCGGATTGAAAGTCGCACATGCTCCCACTAAGCCACACTCGCTCTATCTATCACTCGCTATATATAATATCTGTTACTTATTAATTAGTTATTTTGCGCCAACGAAAGAACCGATTTTGATGAAATTTGTGAGAAATTGGCTGTAACCCGGAGAAGAATAGGATAGCCTTTATATCTCAATTTCGCAATCTAGGATGAGGAAGGGGCAGGAGAAGCAATGGATCACAATGGAACCATATTCGTCGCGTACGAAGTTGCGAGATGCAGCTTATTATAGTAGATACACCTACTGTATAGTTCTAGTAGGTAGTAGTAGGTATTGAATCTCTAAATAGATTAAAACAAAGTCGCTATCTGCGACCTCATTTCTGTTTCTACGCTTCTTCTAAACCACGCAACGGATTTTGATACGGTTTTCACTGTCATTTAGAGAATTTTTCACGAAAGGTACAATTTAATTTAGTTTTTATTTAAGTTGTTGAGAAAATTCACTGTTTTGTAACCGAGTCGTCAGTTCAAGTTCAAAGTTCTTTATTAAGTTTTGGCATCACAGACGCACTTATGAACGTCAATAATTACAATGACTCTACCACCGTATCGGAAAAAGAACCAAAAGTCGCCAAAAAATTACACCAGTAAATTGCATCCGTGCAAAGCTGGGGTGGGACGTATAAGACAGTTTTGTTTACTAGCCTATACTTTCCCACTGCTGGGCAAAAGACACCCCCATTCCTTCCACCTGTCTCGCTCCTGCACCACCTCATACCAATTTTCTCGGTGTGCGTCTAGAATTTCTCGCCATCTTTCTCTAGGTCGTTAAGACAGTATTAGATTAAAAAATCACCTTTTTTAATCGGTGGTATGTTGGAGTAGGCCACGGACAGCAGGGACGGCAGCTCCTCAGGGATGATCACGGAGCATGATGCTGGAAAAATGTTATGGTAAATTAAACATTAATGTCCGCAGAACAGACACAACTTACATTTCTTAATCTATCTAGTACCAGTATCAGTAGTATCTATCTCTTTTCTTAACCCGGCGCCAATGACGTAAAATAATTACGCGGGCAATGACACCGGGTCATGGTGACCCGAAGTTTGTAAGCATTTTTTAATAACAATGAATAATATCAGCCTATTTTTAATAGTTATTTTATTAGTATGGGCTATTGTGTACATGTTATATTAATGAAAATGCAAATATATTTAACGAATCAACTTTTATTCACTTTTTCCAAAACCAAAATCAACTTTACACAATTTTCTTTTAGAATTCTTGTTATTATTACAAAACGAAAATCTTCTTTACTAAAAGAGAGATCATACGCACTTAGATAAATTAATATTACATGTAATCAGTCACCAGTTTCCTCTTTGAGAGTCATGGAACTGCTACAAGTTTCGCAGTACGGAATCCAATGACCTGGCTATATGTAAATCTTACTGCATTACAAGTGTGAATAGGTTTTTTTTACCCTTTTTTGAAGGACGTTAGACATCTCCTACTAGTTCCAGGAACCCTTCGGAGACCTTTCGGGGAGGATCCTCGGTGGATGCATGCGCAAAATTGGTGTATTCACTTTATAGGATCAAAAAATCGACATTATCTGACGAATCTGAGCTTAATGAGTCCACGTTTACATTCTTTGTACTTTCATCTTGTATAGTTCCGCTACTGTGACTGCTTCCGATATATGTGATCTTCAATTTCGCCAACCGAAGATTTTTCGGTTATTTTATTGTTCGAGTCTGAATACTCTAAAGCCTCCAAAATTCACTCTGAATGGTTTGAAAAATACGTTTTCGCCGAAATCATTAAAATAAACACGATAAATGATCAATAACATAAAATACACAAAGAAAAAAAATGTCACGAAAACACTACGCCATTGATGACGCTGGGTCATACGTACCCATTTGGCTTGACCCACATGTATCTCCCTACACAGGCGGCATTTCAAAATATCTCGGTTAGAAATCACCTCGGGTCAATATGACCCAGCGTCATTGGCGCCGGGTTAATACTAATATACAATAAAAAAATAATAATAATAATTTAGTTGTAACTACAAAACCCCTATTATACAGTAGTAAACTATATAAAAATAAAAATTTATACAGAAGTATGTACGCTCGCGATGTTTTCCTTCACCGTTTTTAGAGCGAATGTTAAATCCGCACGTAACTTAAGAAAGTCAGTGCGGGGCAGGGGGCCTACTCCGAGTTGCTTTCGTTCGTTCGTTCGTGCGGACTAAAAGAGACACTCTTATGCCTGTTGCATAGCGCTGTCCCTTTCATCCGACAGAACGAAGATCGTAATTACTTTTTCAGAGTAAGGCCCCAGGCGGGATTCGAAATTGAGTGCGTCGGATCGGAAGTCGCACGTGCTCCCACTGAGCCACGCTCGCTCAGCAGGTGTTAGCTCAGTGGAACTGGTAAGTGTGTCAGAGGCCGCGGTGTCACAAGTCATCTTGCTAATCTGTTGCCTCACGTCTCTGAGGTCGTGTGTTATGTAAGTATTTGGTAGGCACAGGTGATCTCAGATAAAATTGGCTGTCTACTCGAACCAGTCCCCAATTCACGATGACAACTTGGCGATTCCTTGCTTCGAAATCCCGTTGATTCCTTCATTAATAAACGACATCTCTATGACGCATTCATATATATGACGCGTCATAGAGATTACGAATTTCGCAGATTACGTTTATTAAGGAAGAAACCGGCGTTTCCTCGATGCAAGGAATCGCCAAGTTGTCATAGTGAATTAGGACCCTGGTGACAGAGGAGAGCCGAGCGAGTGTGGCTCAGTGGAGCACGTGCGACTTTCAATCCGACGCACCCGAGTTGAATCTCGCTGGCTTCGCACCACTGACTTTCTTAAGTTGTGTGCGGAATTAACACTCGCTCTAAAAACGGTAAAAAACATCGCATCGTGAGGAAACCGACATGTCCCAAAAATTTATCACGAAAATTTAAGGACATGTGACATCCACCCGCACTGGACAACGTGGTGGATTATGAAAAACACTCTCTCTATGAAAGAAGGCCCTTGTCCCAGCAGTGGGAACGTGATGGGCTGATGATGATGATTTAACTTGCAATGTTTATTTATTTGTTTGGCTCAAGTTGAATCAGAACCACTTCCTCTTATCCTACGGAGTTGAAATGTTGCATTCTTGTCAAAGTCCGATGACAATGCAACATTATGGCTACCAATAACACTGCTATTATTATTTTTATATAAATAATTATTATATTGAATGTATTAGAATAATATTTTGAAAAGTATATATTAGTATATTTTAATAATAATATTTTTTTTCTTGCGTGTATTATAATGTAAATATTAGCATGTATGTATGATTATGTAGGTATTTAGTTGTAATTAACAAATTTTGTTGATACTGTCCATCCAAAGGTTGTCTGGAAGAGATCGCTTCAAGCGATAAGACCGCCCATTGTACTAGCATAGTTAAGGACTGTGTTATTGTCTATTTCTTTAATTTGGTATACAATAAAGAGTTTTCTATTCTATTCTATGGTGACAGCCAGCTGATCTGATGATGGAGACGGAAGGTGGGCAATGGAATTTCGTGATGAATTAAACTACTAGTGTTTGGGCTCATTTTAATCAGCTCGCGGTTCCGAATTTGTTACAAGCTTGTCTTGAAAGTTATATACGGATTTAACACACGATCTTTTTAAATAAATTGAATTGAACCTTTTAACCCAACCTACTTAACCAACGCGCCAAGGAGGCACAAACAATGTAAGATGAGTTCTGACATAGAATTGACATACTTGCGCCTTCGACTGTGCCTAGATTAAGCTGATAGCATTAAATAAATCTTAAAACTAAACAATCGTCAAATACAAACATTGTATATATGTATATACATATATATAAATATATATACCTATATCAAAATCACTGCGCTCGTCACCCTGAGACAATTAGCTGTTGAGTCTCATAATGTCCAGTAATTTCGCAGGCTACAATGCCCTCCAAACTGGAACACAGTAATGCTTGCGGACTACTGCTTAGCGGCTGAATCACTGGCAAAGCGGTGGTACCCACCCAGACGGTCTCTCTATATACAGCACTTACATATATATATATATTGCAAAACAAAGTTCTGGGTGGTGCTGTTATTGTTATGGACTGGCGTATTGTTTACCATCAGGCAAACAACCAGCTCCTCTCGTCATTCAGTTACATAAAAAAAGACATAGGTAGGTACATACATACATGAAACTTTTTGCATTTGTTTCGTGTCTGGGTGTCGTGGGACCATGGTCCTCATAGTTCCTGGTTCCCTAGATACAGGGAATCCTAGTCCTAACTAGGATTCCCTGTATCTATAAATGTATGTATATGGCCCCTAGGCCAGGATCTATGTATGTGATCGTTGGGCGTATTTTTTTATTTACATATAAAGTACAGTATGTCCCTAATAAGTACATAATGTCGCAGTTAAATTGCACAATCCGTGGATTTAAAAAACAGCGAGAAAATAATCAAAAAATTAAAAGAAAAGATATTTATAAAATAGGCACAAAAATACACTTTTAAACGTCTTAGACAGTTCATACAAATCAATTGGATATACGTTAAAAATTGTAACTGAAGTAACCAATGAATGAAGTGAAGCTATACCTTAATCTGAGCTCACATGTGGGTTGGCCGTTTTGTAAAATGACTAGGTGTTTCGTAAAACAGCGGATTATACAATCCAACTACGACATATAAGTATATATTTTAGCTGGCCAGACGCCTCATAGAAACAACAGGTGACCAAAGAGCTGGCGCTTACCTCGGCCAACGAATTAGTCTGGCCATTCAACGAGGTAACGTTGCCAGCTTTTTGGGCACTCTGCCCGCAGACGGTGACCTAAATTCTGTGTTTTATATTTAATTTCATTTTTTAATTTTGTTGTAGGTTAGTTTAGTGTTTATCATTCTATATATTTGTACATAATTGTTAATTGGTTCTGTAAATAAATAATAAAGTATATATTTCGGACTAAGTAATTGTAACATACCTACACTCAGAAGCAAAAAGGCGGAAGTGTCGACCCTCAAAAAATTGCACTTCCGATAACTAAGGGCGACCTCGGCGTCTACTTTTTAATTTTTAAATAAGTAATAATTACAGTTCAAAGAACTCACGCACACACTTTAATTGTAATTGACAGCCTCTGTGGTGTAGTGGTTGGGCAGGTTGGCTCACATCTCATACCACCGAGGTAGCGGGTTCGATTCCCGCGACGAGACTAATGTTTGTGCTCAGAAAAAAGCGCAAGCATTTGTTTCGTGTCTGGGTGTTGTGGGACCATGGTCCTCATAGTTCCTGGTTCCCTAGATACAGGGAATCCTAGTTAGGGGCCAGGATCTATATATAACCATATTATTTAAGATCTATATAAGATAAATTGATATACCTATATGAATGCAATCAATCAATTAATTATGAATAATTGTGTTATCGTTAGGCGTATTTATCTAATAAGGCCTTCAATCGACATGCGTAGACATGACATGTATTATTAATTATTCTTTGCTATCGAGACTAATGGAGACGAGAGCATTTTTGAAATCGCTACGATAGAATCTCTTCTGTCGTAGCAATTTCAAAAATGCTCTCGTCTCATTATTTGGTCTCTCGACCAAAAGACATCAACGGGGGTGCATGGAGATTATAAATATGCTGTACGTTTTAAATAACAGGTGGTAGGTTTCCCGTATGTGTGAGGCCGGCTAGGTTGATACCACCGCTTTGTCAGTAACTCTGCCGCCAAGCAGTAGTGCAAGTCAAGTCAAAAGATTTTTATTAAACAGGCGCAAAAAATGCTTTTAATCGTCATATACACACAATATTTTTGGCATTTTTATATATCTAAATCGGGAGGAGCTAGTCCTTGAAACACAGCGTCAAGCTACGTCGAGGGCTAGAGACTTCAATCATAATTTGTAACACTTACTATGTCAATAAATAAATTTTTATGTTTATGTTATGTAGATAATCGAAGTCTTCACATAATACAAATAAATAGGGGATCGGACAGTAATCGAGAAAAAATCTAAAATGTAGTTAGAACGAATGTTTGTCGAACGAGAAAGATCATTCAATCAATATTTTTGTGAAATAATAGTGATTTATATTTTTAAATCAATAAATAAAATCGAATAATTCTGACATTTTTAATCTGTTCTTCATCTCAAACATAACAACAATCACAGCGCACGACGACATTTGTAGGCAAATGCCGCGAGTCAAGCTTGTGTTTATTTTACGTTTTTGCTTTTCATAAAATGTATTTTTGCAATTTTTTTCGTAATCGAGAAAAAATCTAAAATGTAGTTAGAACGAATGTTTGTCGAACGAGAAAGATCATTCAATCAATATTTTTGTGAAATAATAGTGATTTATATTTTTAAATCAATAAATAAAATCGAATAATTCTGACATTTTTAATCTGTTCTTCATCTCAAACATAACAACAATCACAGCGCACGACGTCATTTGTAGGCAAATGCCGCGAGTCAAGCTTGTGTTTATTTTACGTTTTTGCTTTTCATAAAATGTATTTTTGCAATTTTTTTCGTTCCATTACTACAATATCGTCCCCAAACTTCACAAAACATATTTAAATCTCTTTGCAAATTTATTTAGAAGAGTTTGTCGTTTTCTACAAGTCACAAGTTTTAAGGTGACCTTTTGCGCGGCAATATTTGAAACATAATATTTAAACATAGTTTTAGGTACTTTTAGAGCGTTTTTTTAATTAAAATAGTATTTTTCATGGCTATGTATATTAATTGTAATTAAAATAAAACACTTTCTGAAAAGTTGTCCGATCCCCTACTATAATACGTTAAAAACTGTAACTCAAATATCTTGACTTTGAAAAAAAGGTAAGCATATCTAACCATTTCTTTCCAATACTCAGATTAAAGTCCGGGCCCAGAAAAGAAATGCGAAAACTCACTCTAGCAGTGCTTCGGAAATAAATACACCCGTTAGAGAAGATAGCAAGAAACTCTACCGGGTTGTTTCTTTTTATAAAGAATGAAGTATACAATTAAAATTAACAAAATGTGAAACAAGAATTACTGTGTTACTGTGGCGACGGGCACGGGGGCGTCTGTCGTATTAGCAAAGACCCCAAGGTGCGTGTGGTGTTTCTCCTCACCTCTCTTGAGGATGGATTGAGTTTTCCAGCTCCACCTTTCTGGCTCTTATGGCCCTCTAAGAAGGAACCTCTTTAGAGGGCCATTAGAGGGCCTTCAGAGGTACAAATCGCCCAGAGGTATAATACCGTAGGGTCAATTATTATTAAATGAAATTAAATCATTTATTTGCAACAGGTACATGTTGGTACATACATTAAAATCGTTATTTTAAATACGATTGTCAATTATTAATGACATGCAAATATTAAAAACCAAACCAATTATTCTGCGTCATTCTCTTCTAAGTGTATTGAATACTAATCAGAAGTAATCGAATTGTCAGAGTTCATTTTTAATTACTTAATTATAATTAAGTATATTTCTCATGACTTATAAGTCATCAGAAATGGTTTGTGGTGTCTTGCAATCGGCCATCTTTTTAGTTCCTAGATTGATTAGATGATTGATTCTGTATTAGCGAAAGTTGTATGTAGTTTGTACCTAAGCAGATGTTTACCTGCGAGATATAACTTCCGGTTTTCGCGCGCAAACTTTGTCTTCTCTAATTTTATTTGTAAGCTAAATAGTTTTGCGCGTAGTGTAAAAAGTACCTAACCTCCTTGCTATGATTAAAAAAGCACTAGTAATACCTACATAGCCCATGACGTTCCCACTGCTGGGATGCTTGCCTTCTCTTATAGAGAGAGTATTGGCTATAATCCACCACGCTAGCCCAGTACAGGTTGGTGGATGTCACATATCCTTAAATTTTGTGATTGATTCTTGGACATGCCGGTTTCCTCACGATGTTGTCCCTCAATTTTTTTACCCCCTAGTAATATGTAGTTACATAAAGTTCGTGTTCTAGTTCTATGACTAGTAAAATAAAATGTAATTTTCCATCATAAAATAAAAATAGTTTTCTTATGAATAGGTTTCATTTTACATACAGTCAGCTGCGGTGATATGTATACACGCCCAAGTTTTCAAACTTATAAATATTCATAACTTTCAAAGACAAGTGCATGCAAACGTTTTTCAAATATGTGTAGTCATCTTATTTGTCAGAATGCAATATACAGTTTATCAAAATTATGTATAAAGTCCCGACCTCGACCCCATCAAAACTTGTGACTGTATACATATCAGCGCTGCTGACTGTACATTTTTAGCTGAAATATAGGTAAAGATCTATATAAAGATAGTATAATATTTCTTGTACATAAATACCTACATTTTTTAAATATTCTTAAAGCTATGTTTTATTTAATTCATAAATCTAACATTAGCATAATAGAAAACGCGCAATTTAACATTCTCAATTTCTAAGTATGTAATAGGTAAATACACCATATTTTTCAAGACCATACATACTATTCGGTATAGCTTATTTTATAATTTTGTGTACATTTAGCGTAATCGTAATAAAACCGGACTTAATAGTAAGTCAAGACCAATATACGTAATAGGAAAACTCACCGAAAGAAAGCAGGAAAAGAAACGAGAGATATTTCACATCCATTTTCAATGAAAACATGTACAAATTGTCACAAACTAATATTTATGTCGTAATACATTCATGGCACAGTCCTCAATTTAAAAAGTTAAATTAAAAAATCAACTGTCACTGTCGAGTTTTGCCGCCAAACTGAGCGCGAAACACACCACTGGCAAATGGCGTAACTTTCACTCAGCCTACAAGATTATAAGTAGAATTATCATTAAGCAAATTAGTATCTTATTAAGAAGTCGTTCAGTCCAATTTGTAATGAGATGAATCATAGATATAGCGTTTTGATTTACAACAGTAGTGCTCCATGAGTACGAAAATCGAAAACTTTTTGATTCAAGTCTACAAAAACGGACAAACCATTCTAAGCTTTGTACCAATGACATAAGAGTCAATATATTTTGTAAGGTCTCATGTATGAACTTTGTTTGTGTGAGTTTCCATTCACCGAAGTATGAGTAAAAGTTTAACATCATAAGAACGATTTTGTTGACATATTATTTTGTGTCTTTTACGCTAACACTTAGAGTCGTTATTAACTCAATTTATTAATGGTATTTGTAACATTTCGCTATGATTAAGATGACCACCACTTTCTTATATTACGTGAGATCCAATGTATCTAGAGGACGTGAGGTGTCTGGGGTATAAAATTGATTAATCAATTTTGATGCAATTCGAGGCTACTGCAAGACAATATTTTGGCTAAAATGTGATACTGTGGCTAAATTTGAAAACCTATTATATCTACCTCCGTGTCACAAAGAAATTTACAAAACAAATGTATATAATATCACAATTTATAATAAACCTGATGAGACAAAGCTCCTACAAGGCAACGCATTTAAACAAAAATTTACATCGAATGTTTTATAGTGTGACTGAATTTTTGAATAGCTAAGTAGTAATGACATCATGATAATTTTTCAATTTTGTTTTATGTTTTGATTTTTATTTATTTTTATTAGGATTGTTGACATTGTAATTTTAATTAATAATATGAATTAACATGAAAATTATTATTTTTAAATATTTGCGCGCCTGCTTGCAGGCGGAATACAATTGACTATAAATATAATTAATATGACCATGTATGTATTGATGTATACTAGCAAATAAATGATTGATTGATTGATTGATACTATATGAGAGTCCTTTATGTAGTATACAAGTACCTACAAAGCGAACTCTAGTCGCAGACAAGCGACTTTGTACTGTATTTATAGCTACCAACGCATAAACGGGTGTAATAAGTTTGATCACTAGGTATATGTGTCTGTCTGTGACACAGTAGCTCTTAGACAGGTGAACCGATTTGGATGCGGTTTTTTTATTTGAAAGCAGGTTTGTTAGCTGCGGTTCTTAGACAAGTTTCATCAAAATCTAACGGGGTTTTTTAAATGTTTAATTTAATCTTTGATTTGGTTATTTTATTCATAGACTTGAAGAGTTATGAATGGCAAATTCTCTCGAAGCTTGTCATCGAGATGGTGTTTTGCAGGAAAATCATCCTATTCAGGAGTAAATTGAGCCACAAAACATAATTTTATACGAGAGGAAACAAAGAACCGCCTGTGAAAAGTTTCATAGCAATCTACTGTACAAGGCTCTTGCACGGTTCAAAATAAAAGAACTCCGCAGAATAATTTTATTAATATCAGGCCTAGCGCACTCCGCGCTGTAGGTACGAAGCTACAAGTACATAGCCGGACTCCGACGGCGGGTCGCGCGTCGTTCCACGTGCCGCGTCAGAAGAGATAAGAGCGGCGCGATAGAAAGAGAGGCGCTCTGTAGGTTAATATGACTGGTAGGTATGCAGCGCTACGCGAGCTGAATTGAATTTTATTGCGTCATAGAAAGAGTCGCTATTTGTATAAATTTCTTTGCGGAGTGATGCTTCTGTCCCTTAGTATTCTGTGTTAATATTACAAGTAGCGCAATAGTACCTACCAGTAATCCTATAACAACCCATGTCATTCAACAATAGTGCAGCTTTCTATTAGTGAAAGAATTTTTGAAATCGGTCCAGTAGTTTTTGAGTTTATTCGTTACAAACATATAAATCTTTTCTCTTTTTAATGATTAAATGGCCTCACGTTTGACAACAACTCACCTGATGGTAAGCGTAGCTGCGGTCTAAGGTGGAGCACGTTTGCCCATGAGGTGCCTATTCACTCTTGTCATAAAGAGAACCAGGTTGTAATTGAAAGGAAATAAGTATTCCGGTGGAGAATTCCACTCCTTAGCAGTACGTATAATGAAAGAGTCAGCGAAGCGCTTTGTGCGGACTGGTGGTATGTGCACAACATAAGGGTGAAGTGACTCCCCTCGCCTGGTGGTCCTAAGATGGAATAGGGATGAAGGAATCAGCTGATGCAGGTCTTGTGATAAGAATTATATAAATTAATTATTAATAAATTAATAATAAATAAATATCAGAATTATATATCTGAAATGTTAAAGTTTATGTTATTGTGACGAACGTCACGACTTAGATTTTGAGCATATCAGGGTAATTCTTCATTAGTCTTTTGACACCATTTTGTATAAAAATAACTATAGACAAATTCATTGGCGATAATAGATTGTGTCCCTGATGATCTTCGTAGAGACGCGTACTGCGAAGTCTCTAAATGTTTTGCTCAGAATATTAAACAAGGCGTTAATTTCTAATCCTTTGTACCGTTTTATTAAGGCACTTTCTTGTTGGTCTGTCTGTCTGTCGGTCCGGGTGGAATCTTGCAACTCAAATTTCGAACATTCCCCGATTGACTGTCCGGCTAAAACTTTTAGGGTAGCTCATTAACTCGATGACAATGCATTACGAGTATAAACTAAATCCATTTATTCTTTTTAAGGCGCATAAAAACGTGGTTTTTTAATCACATTTTTAATTAACATTATAGCTTTGTTAAATAATTTATTTGATTATTATTATCGAAATTAATATATTATAATTCACTTATTATTATTTAATAAGTGAATAATGCTATTCTGACTTGTAATATCTACCATGAATGAAATTTGGTACATTAAAATGCTTATATACTTAATATGACGACAATAAAAATAATAACTGGCCAAGTGCGAGTCGGCTCACGCACGAAGGGTTCCGTACCATTATCTATAAAAACAGCAAAAAAATCATGTCTGTGGTATTGAAGCCCCCTTAAATATTTATTTTATTCTGTTTTTTAGTATTTGTTATTATAGCGGCAACATCATCTGTGAAAATTTAAACTGTCTAACTATCACGGTTCATGAGATACAGCCTGGTGACATACGGACAGATAGACAGACAGACAGACGTACGGAAAGCGGAGTCTTAGTAATTTGGCATCACAGATGAACCTTACGAACGTCAATTATAACCTATACTGTCTCTACCACTCGCACCTTCGGTGCAACAAAGTCACAAATAGCCAAAACTGCTAAATTGAGTTAAGTATGCCAAATTGTCTTAGAGCCATGCCTATATTGGGGCAATAAAAACACCCGCGAAAGTATCGCAAAAAACTACTAAATAGCGCGAGTGCCTTTGTGGTTATTGGTGCATTCTTCCATTCGTTTTGGGCCCATAAAGTTTGATTAGACAGTTGTGCCCCCGCGCCTGCGAGATTATGACGTGCGTTGGAGCTAAAGCGACACAAATGATGTAGACGAGCAAAAAGCCTGACTGAAATGCCTAAATAATAAGGCATAAGTCATTTAACTAAATAATTCCTGGTGCAACAAAGTCATAATTCAGGACACTTTTTTTGTTTTGCGTTTTATTAGAATAATTTTAGTAATTTGAATAAAACTTTTGACATGAAACTATAGAAAACACAATAAAGCATCAATTTTATAAGGATTTAAACCTACTACAATTAGACATCCAGTAATAAGGCAATGAATGCGGAAAAAATCTTCAAAGTCCTCTCCTGTAAAATTCAAAACTGAGCTGTTGTGACTTTGTAGCACCGAAGGTGCGTATATACTACCGCGTATGTAATACCGCACCGTATCGGAAAAAGAACCACTGCCCAGAAGATACGGCAAGAAACTGAGGGGCATTTGTTTAGTACGTACTTTTGTTAAAATATTACCCAATATATTTATGGCTTTTAACAATATTTCTGGCTTGGCTGTATGGCAGAAGCGGAACGTTCATTTTCTATGAAATTAATTATCTTTATATTAATTCATCTTCAGCCGGAAGACGTCCACTGCTGAACATAGGCCTCCTCCATAGATCGCCACCACGAGCGGTTGCTCGCTGTATGCATCCAACGGCTCCCTGCGACTCTCATCGCAGTAATGAATAATATTGCTATTTTTCATTAGTTTCATTAGCAGGTAATATATTACTCGTTAGCATGCTACTTGCTATTGCGATGCTAATTGCTAATATAAAATTTCACAGTTATGAATTCACAGTTTTATGCGAAATTCCATTAATATTTTTTTTTATGGTACTGCACTCAGTAACATAAAAAAAAATATTGATGAATATGAGACGAACATGTCGTTCGCCTGATGGTAAGCGTCACGTCTGCGCATAACAATTACAGTGCCATCCAGAATTTTTAATACCATAAACAATACTGCCTAGCACTGCATTGCGCTCATCACCCCGAGATATCAGATATTAAGTCTCATATGCCCAGTAATTTCTACAATGCCCTTCAAACCGGAACACAGTAATGTTTGCGCACTACTACTTGCTTGAGCTGGAAACCAGCGTTATGGATTTATCCACAGCATTATACTGAGTTCAGACCTTTTTTGACGTCACTGTGCACGGCAGCGATTTTCGTACACAAGCACTTAGTATTTCATTTATTAATTGTTTTTTTGTTTTATTGTGTTGTGACCATTGTTGGACCGTGTGCAGTTTTGTCAAAATAAATGTTTTCTTTCTTTCTTTTCTGACTTGGCGGCGGAACATTGGCTAAACTGTGGTACCTACCCAGACGGCCTCCCGCATACGAGAGAACTACCACGCGTAAAACATGCGAGTATGTTTTTAAATTCCAAATTCCAGGGGTCACTCACGGGTCAATGAGATACACTATTCATTAATTTATATTTAAATAAGCAAATACATTATACATAGGTTAAGAACAATATATACGTTTTGAATGTTAATGATTTTGAAAAACATAATTGTCATTTTTACCCCTCTCCTAAGGTACCTGCGATAGTTTGAGAGCGCTTGTTATCGTTTAGCTGGACTTGTACTCAATCAAAAATTGCGAAATTCGATGAATGCTAAAATTAATTGCTTAGCATGCCGCACGAATGTGAATAGGGGATCGGACAACTTTTCAGAAAGTGTTTTATATTAACTACAATTAATATGTATAGCCATGAAAAATACTATTTTAATTAAATAACGCTCTAAAGTACCTTAAAACTATGTTTATTATGTTTCAAATATTGCCGCGCAAAAGGACACCTCAAAACTTGTGACGTCATATGAAGGTAGAAAACGACAAACTCGTCGAAATAAAACTTGCAAAGAAATTTGAATACGTTTTGTGAAGTTTGGGGACTATATTGTAGTAATGGAACGAAAAAATTTGCATAACTACATTTTATGAAAAGCAAAAACGTAAAATAAACACAAACTTGACTCACGGCATTTGCCTACAAATGACGTCATGCGCTGTGATTGTTGTTTCGTTTGAGATGAAGAACAGATTAAAAATGTCAGAACTATTAGATTTTATTTATTGATTTAATAATATAAATCATTATTATTTCACAAAAATATTGATTGGATGATCTTTTTGGTTCAACGAACATTCGTTCTAACTACATTTTAGATTTTTTCTCGATTACTGTCCGATCCCCTATAATAGGAAACACAAGTTATCGCAAATTTCTAAGAAACAAACAAAAAATTTTCTAAAACAAAAATAACCGACTTTAATTCTAATGTTTTTTTGAAGTTCAAGGTCGAATATCGTTGAAAATTATATGGAACCACATTGCAGATACTGAACACAACGCAAGTATTTTCGAAATCGATTTATAATTATGACGGCGACAGAGTGGAGTGTAGGTCGAGCGCGCGAGTGGAGCGAAGGGATGACGAAGCGAGAGTTCTGGCGAGAGCCCATTTATTAAGACTGTACGTCTGGACTAGGGATTTCGTGAAATCCCTGGTAATCTCATTTCCCTGCGACAACAGAACCAGTTCTTATATTTCTTCAAATCACTAGATGTTGTTTAGGGAAATGATAAAATCGTGTTGTTATTTTAACATCTTCCGTGATTTGATTAAATCACTTAGGGAATTGACCGAATATACCTACCATAATAATAATTAGAGGGAACTTGAATTAAAATTTAAATTAATGTACATTGTTATAATGTATGACATGCCTTAATTAAAATTGAAATATAATTGAAATTAATGTAAATTTGTAATTAAATTGAGTAATTTTGACGTGACAACGTCTTAAATTAGGTTGCGGCTGGGAGTCACTTATGAAAAAGTGTAACGCTCGGTAACGTTACGATGAGTCACCGAACGAGAGAGAGGCCCGCCAAAAGACGTTGTCACGTAAAATCTTCGCCCGTAAAACCGACTTTACAGGCAACCATTTTTTATTCCATAATATTTGATATTTTGCATGTCAAACTGGCCAGAGCATGGCGATCTTTTGTTAATTTTATAGTCTAATTCCACCATTATGTACACCCATGTTACTGCAAATAAATATTTTTGATTTGATTTAAAATCTCTGTTTTTATCATATCCCTGTGACATATCAGAATCAGAATCAGCCCCCCAACCCATATGTCCCTCAAACGCCAATCGTATATCGTGTTGAGCTCAAATTAAGGTATAGCTTCACTGCGACTAATGAGATACGGTCTAGTAATTGTCGATTCAGACAAGAAAACTAATTAATCTCTTCATTTATACCAAAATACGATAACTACAAGTTGAGACAAACTTAATGGGACAATATATGGCATCATAAAATATTGTCGTAGTGAATATACACCTTAATCTGATCTCAACACGATATACGATTGGCGCTTGAGGGAGATATGGGTAGGGGGGCAGAATCATCTTTATTGTATAACTGTGTAGGTATACATAAAAATAGGTCTTAAATATTTACAAATGTTTCAAGAGTTTCTCCATTTTGGTCGTACAATAGATTTTTAAACATAAAAAAATATCTAAAATTAAATAAAATCTATACTTAAAGGTGTATCTAGCTATCGCCTATTTACCTAGGTTTATTGGATATATACTAGACATCAAAATATCCTTTCAAGTTATAATGTGCTTTTGAAATAAGCCAAGATTTTAATTGATTTTTAAAATGTTTGGCATTTAGCATTTTCAAGTTTATTGGTAATCTATTGTATATTTTAATTGCTGCAATATAGGAACTTTTCTGGAACATCGTGTTATCTTCTAGAGCTACCGAATACCAAGGGACAGAAGCATCACTCCGCAAAGAAATTTAAACAAATAGCGACTTTTGCTACGATCCAATAAAGTTCAATTCGGCTCGCGTAGCGCTGCATACCTACCAGTCATATTAATCTACAGAGCGCCTCTCTTTCTATCGCATAGCTCTTATCTCTTCTGACGCGGCACGTGTAACGACGCGCGACCCGCCGTCGGTGTCCGGCTATGTACTTGTAGCTTCGTACCTACAGTGCGGAGTGCGGTAGGCCTGCTGGAACACCATATAATATACCTACATATTAAGTTACACGTTATATAGAATACCTAACATGATCGCTCCATATTCTGCGACTGTCAAATACGCCGCGTCAGGTCTAGTATGAATAAAACAATACATAATATGCAGAAGTGGACAACATTTTGTTTCCTCAGCTTTAAAAAAAAAAATTAATTGCATGATACAATTTTATTATAGGTTTTAATTAATATCATAGATCGCTATGTTAGGACCGTTAGGAGTGCACATTTTTATCACAATATATATATATATATATATATATATATATATATATAAATTAAATATAAATATAAAATTCAAAACTTAATTTTCATTTAACAAATAGCAATTTGATAGAATATTAGATAGAATTAATAAATTTAAAATATCAATAATAAAATCAGCTAATCAATTCATTAATAATAATTTGTCGTCGAAACATTCATCAGGATTGTGGCAAATACAATTTTCTGCCAACCTGTACTTTTTTAAAAGTTCAAATATGCCGTTTTTTCACTCAAAAATGCACCCGGTATATTCTCAGAACAAACCTCCCTCAGTCCAAAGGTAAAGCGTATCCCGGAAGTTTCAACATTTTGCCACGCCCTGTATTACAATACAATACAATACACTTTATTGCATACACAATAACACGAAAAATAAGATAAACCTTAACTAGGATAATACAATTGGCGGTCTTATCGCAAAAAGTAATCTCTTACATCACCTTTGGATGGATTGGACAAATGTAAAAAAGAATAGACGTTGGTGCTCAGCAAGTAATCAATAACAATGATACATAACTAAATAATATCACAAGTTTCTCAATAATAGTAGTATAAGGGAAGCGAAGCCGCCGAACAATCACTAGAGTTTAATATTATCATATGAATTGTATATGTTACGGCTAATACCCGAAGTGCGGCTACACCTAGTTTTAGCCGGTTAGAACTAGGTGTAGCCACTTACTCTTGGCTACACCTAGTTCTAACCGGCGTCGCATTATTTTTCAGTAGATTATAATCTATTGAAGTGATAGATGATAATCTACATTATATTATATCTAATATACATGTTCCCGCCGCACCCTAACCTACCGAGGGCTGCAGCTATATTCACATGCGGCTGCACCTAGTTCTAGCCGCTATGGTGAAGGCTAAACCTAGTTCTAACCGAAGATAAGTAGGATACATCTAAGTTTAACCGCATGTGGCCGGCTGCACCTAGTTGTAGCCGGCTAAAACTAGGTGTAGCCGCACTTCGGCTATTAGCCGTAACATATATATATGTTAGTCTCTAAGGTATTTATAATATGGGCCTCTGATAATTTTACTTCGATGTACCTTTATCACTATCGCTACATAGTATAAAACAAAGTCGCTTTCTCTGTCCCTATATCCCTATGTATGCTTAAATCTTTAAAACTACGCAACGGATTTTGATGCGGTTTTTTTTAATAGATAGAGTGATTGAAAATATATAAAATATATAAATAAAATTATATTATTATCATTATAAATTATTCATATTATTTTATTTTTACGGTATGGATTTTCAGGGATACGCATTGTGGCGCAAAGGTAAAATACGGTATAAAAGGTAAAATGCTTATGAACTTTGCATATTTTTAGGGTTCCATACCTCAAAAGAAAAGATAATAGTAAATTATTAAGTATATGTTATTATAGTTTGTACTCTTTGTACATACATTTGTTTATTATGTCATTTATGTTGACACCCCCGTCTCTTACAGTTTCTTTAAGTCCTCTCCATCCAAAGGTTGTCTGGAAGAGATCGCTTTGAGCCATAAGACCGCCCATTGTAACACTTTAGTTTTTAAGTTTGTTCTTTTTTTTAGTTATTATGTTTTTTGGTAATGAAACAATAAAGAGTTATCTAATCTAAGAAAAAAAAACGGAAACCTTCTAGAATAAAAAAACAGCCGTTTATGCCGCATAATACGCATATTTCGACACTCTCGAGGGAATCAAAATTTATAGGGTACTTTCTGTTGACCTAGAAATATGAAATTTGGCAAGTAATATCATCTTATACTACAAGTACAGGGAAAAATCTGAAAAACTGTACATTTGTAATTAAACCATAAAAATAAAGTCTTTGTACGGAACCCTCTGTCTGAGTTCGACTCGCACTTGTCCGGTTTTTTTAATAGAAATTGACGATAAAAACAGTTTCCCTTTTTCATAAAATATAAGGTGTTATTATTTATAATTAATTTTGGGGCATTAATTACATTATAATATAAAAGTTATTTATGTAGTTAAAATTGTAGTGTATTTTTTTATATATAATAATAGTGATCATCAATATCATTTTTTTATATAGTTTCTATTATAATTCGCCACCGTCTTCTCTCGACTGCAAGACTAAACTTATATTTGTTGGTTTCTTTATTTTTTCACAAAGTGCTGAATCAATTTCGATAAAATTTATATAGGACCACCTCTAAAGTATGACCTACCAAACAGAAAAAAATTATCAAAATCAATTCATAATTGGCGCAGTAATCGCGTAACATACAAAAAAACCGTCGAATTGAGAACCTACTTTCTTGAAGTCGGTTGAAAACGACTCAAAAAGGGAGACGAAATATATCGTAGATTTGAAGTGTCTACAATGGACGGTCTTATCGCACATAAGGAAAAGTAATATAAATAAAAAAAAAGTGTCCAAAGCAGTAAGGGTTAATAGCATAACCCTTTGAGTTTCGATTTCATTGAAAAGTAAATATATTTATAATAAATCATTGAAATGTAAAAGTTAATTAAAGTTAAAATTTGCTTTTAAATAGGAATTTAAATTTCAAGTGAAATTGCGTTTTATATACAAGTTTTTGTTCGTGACTTCATAAATTTTTTTTATGTATCTGAATGACGAGACGAGCTGGTCGTTTGCCTGATGGTAAGCAATACGCCAGCCCATAACAATAACAGCACCACCCAGAACTTTGTTTTGCAAAATCCTGCGCGGCGCCGTACTGCGCTCGTCACTCTGAGACAATTAGCTGAGTTGAGTCTCATAATGCCCAGTAAGTTCGCTGGCTACAATGCCCTTCAAGCCGGAACACAGTAATGCTTGCGCACTACTGCTTGGCGGCTGAATAACTGGCAAAGCCGTGGTACCTACCCAGACGGCCTCTCGCATACGAGAAACCTACCACTAGTAAAAATGTATAACTAAAATGTAGACCTACTTTGTTAGATTGCCCACCCACGTCACACAATAAGGGATCAGACAGTAATCGAAAAAACCGGCCAAGTGCAAGTCGGACTCGCGTACGAAGAGTTCCGTACCATTATCTATAAGAACGGCAAAAAAATCACGGTTGTTGTATGGGAGCCCCCTTAAATATTTATTTTATTCTGTTTTTTAGTTTTTGTTGTTATAGCGGCAACAGAAATACATTATCTGTGAAAATTTCAACTGTCTAACTATCACGGTTCATGACATACAGCCTGGTGACAGACGGACAGACAGACGGACGGACAGCGGAGTCTTAGTAATAGGGTCCCGTTTTACCCTTTGGGTACGGAACCCTAAAAATACTAAAATGTAGTTAGAACGAATGTTTGTCGAATGCAAACGATCATTCAGTCGATATTTTTGTAAAATAATAATTGTTTATATTATTTAATCAATAAATAAAATTTAATAAATCTGACAACACCAACACAGTTCATGACGTCACTTGAAAGTAGATATAGGCAAATGAATATTTTTACTTACAGACAGACTCTTCAACGTTGCATTACTAAATCAAATTTAAATGCAACGATTCTTTAATTTTATATAAATAAAACAAAATAAATAAATTATTTTTTCTATTAAAACCAGTAACCGTTGGTGACCCCTGCGAGACATCCTTCCGTGGTAAGTAAGTGTTTATGTCGCCGGTCAGTAGCTTACCATCCTCTCTTGTGACAGGACCTGTTTATATAACAAAAAATAAAATAAATATTTTCGATTTGATATAGTGAAGTTAAGTGTACGAAGATTTAAGCAGGAAGGTAAGTCATTAAATTTTTAATAGATTCTAAGTGTTACATAAACAATACACCGTCAACTGTGGCATCTTTACTTTCTTTAAGCAATTTTACCTAAGTGTACCTCACGTTTATTTTTATTGAATTATGTTTAATTTTTTACATTATTAAAATGACAGACGCCGTGCACCTGATTCTATGACAATTTTAAAAATCTTAAGGCATCTTTTACTCATGCATTAATTCAATTCAATTCAAAAGTTCTTTATTTCAATTTTGTCGTCACAGACGCACTTATGAACGTCAATTATTACAATGACTACCACCGTATCGGAAAAAGAACCACTACTCAGAAGATACGGCAAGAAACTGAGGGGCATTTTTTTAGAACTTTTGTTTCAATATTTTATGTTTGTTTTTAACAATATTATTTTTCTTTCGTGCCAGTTGGCTACTTGGCAGAAGCGGAATGTTCCATGCATCTTTGTCTTCTATGTAATTACTAACTGTATAGTATGCTTTTTTCATTAGAATATTTTTCACACTCAATTTGAATCTACTTTCTGTGAGCTCCGTGAGTTATATTAATTCATACGAATATAGAAGCTTCCAAAACGGTAATATCGTTTATTTAGCACAAGAAAAATTGGCAACAATACCTTTCCTTATAAAACTATATACTGTTTCCAAAAATGCGTAAAAAAATATATGAGTTAGGTAATAACTCATATATTTTTCCAGTAAAACGAATGTTAAATAAGTGAATAAATGCGCCCAACGATCACATACATAGATCCTGGCCCTTAACTAGGATTCCCTGTATCTAGGGAACCAGGAACGAGGACCATGGTCCCACGAAACAAATGCTCTTTTTTAATTTTTAGTAAAATATTGAATTTTACTAAATCTCGCACACATTCGTTTTGGTTCAACCAAGATAGATACACATTTGTTTCAAATTATATCAATAAAATCCTAAATAAGCAGCTCCAAGTTGGAATAGTTACATGAAATATATGGGAATGTTGCCACGTTTGACAATAATAATAATTATTTAATAAATTTAAGAAAAAGGTAGTTAAATTAGTGACACAGAAAATGGAATAGACTTTAATCATATACACAACAAACTCAAATACAGAGCTAGTAAATATATAAATCTAAATTAAAATAGCTTAAATAACTTAAATATATATACAAAATAACTTAATACTTACAAAAATATACAAAATGCTTAAAACTTCTTATATACAAAATACTACTACTACAAAAACTACTGATATATAAGTTATATTTAGTGATAATTTTAATTATTTTTTATTTTATTATTTGTTATCATCATCATCATCATCATCATCATCACCCATCACGTTCCCACTGCTGGGACACGGGCCTTCTCTCATAGAGAGAGAATGGGCCATAATCCACCACGCTGGCCCAATGCGTGTTGATGGATGTCACATGTCCTTGACTTTTTGTGAAAAATTCTTGGACATGCCGGTTTCCTCACTATGTTTTCCTTCACCGTTTTTAGACCGTTATTTTTTATATTTATATTATGTTTTTTATTTCATTATTTTTTATATTAAAATTTAATTATATGTTATTTTTTATTTAATTTAACTGGTAAATACTACTACAAAATACTTATATACAAAATACTTAATATATAAAATACAATAAAATTATTCTAAAAGGCAGAGGTGGAGGGGAAAGTGCCCAGAACGCTGGCCGCATTGCCACGCTGAATGGCAATGCTGATTTATTGACACAAATATGAGCCAGCATTCTGGTCACACGTCGCCTCCACCAGACATTTTGCCAAGTCCCTATAGATTTCATGTGTGCTCGGCCCCCACGGTCCTAATGTTTCCAAAACGGCACAAACATGCAACCTCGGTCGAGATTGGTATATAAATAAAATTTATAGTGTTTTTAGCGGTGTCCCTCTGAAGTTCTTTATTTCGACTTCACTTACTTCGATAAAATATACATAGTTTGACAAGTCATTGTTTCGATTGGACATAATTCGACAAGTATTAGATCTACAAAAAATACTTCATTCTTCTTCGTTTTAAGCTGTTTTAAATGACTGACCATCTTTAGATTTCAAATTAAGTGGCAATATATAATTATAATATATAAATATTGTATGTATGTATGTATGTATGTATATTAATTAGGTATAATATTTAAGTAATTAGATTATATATTGTATATCATATGTAAGCCCTTAGTATGTCTATTATATATTCTATCACCACCGTCTGTGTATGTTTCGTTATTCCTCTCCATCCAAAGGTTGTCTGGAAGAGAGCGATAAGACCGCCCATTGTTACACCACTGTAAACATTTGACTTGTACTTTATCTCTATTTTTAAGATGAATAATAAAGTGTTTATCTATCTATCTATCTATATATAATAGTAGTACTTAATCATAATGCGGTTTTCTCCTACTCCCTTGAGTCGTGTTCCTCATGTCTGAGGGTCGTGACCACCTCCATCCATTGTCTTCTCTTTGATGATGTTCCGCCATCTTCCTCTATTCTCGGCGACGTGTGAAGCATCATAAATGGAAGTGTCCAGTACAGTGCGGATATGGTCAGACCAAAGCATCGGGATGCGGCCACGAGATCTCATGCCTTCAACCTTGCCAGTGATAATAAGTTTTTCAAGGTTGTCTCTGCCCTGCCTGGCAATGGGCCGAAATACTCAAGTATGCCAGAGCCACTTGAGGCAGATGGTAGAGAGCCTAGTTTTAATCTTGAGTTGCGGTCTTAAATAATCTAAATAAATCCTTACTAATATTATACCTGCGAAAGTTTGTATGTATGGATGTTTGTGTCTTTTTCACGCAAAAACGACTAAATGGATTCTAATGAAACTTTACACATCAGAATAACACATGGAGGCTACTTTTTATCCCGGGATACCGTGGGTGGAACCGCGGGGCGTAGCTAGTAAATAATATATATGATTTTTTATTTTTTTATTTATTTTATTTATGTAACTAAGTGACGTGACGAGCTGGTCGTTTGCCTGATGGTAAGCAATACGCCAGCCTATAACAATAATAGCACCACCCAGAACTTTGTTTTGCAAAATCCTGCGCGGCGCTGCACTGCGCTCGTCACCCTGAGACAATTAGCTGTTGAGTCTCATAATGCCCAGTAATTTCGCTGGCTACAATGCCCTTCAAACCGGAACACAGTAATGCTTGCGCACTACTGCTTGGCGGCTGAATAACTGGCAAAGCGGTGGTACCCACCCAGACGGCCTCTCGCATACGAGAAACCTACTACCAGTAAATGTTTACACGTGTTCGTCGAAGTAAAACAAGTTGGCAGCCCTAGTTGGGACAATTACGGAAAAATACAGACGTCACTCGAGTTACGACAAGTCACTTTGTAATACTTGATAAAATACGTATGTTGCTATTATGAAAAACGTAGATAAACAAGTGCGAGTCGGCTCACGCACGAAGGGTTCCGTACCTATAAAAACGGTAAAAAAATCATGTCCGTTGAATGGGAGCCCCTTAAATATTTATTTAGAGGCAACAGAAATACATCATCTGTGAAAATTTCAACTGTCTAACTATCACGGTTCATGAGATGCCTGGTGACAGACGGACAGACAGACAGACAGATAGACGGACAGACATTCAGTTTTGGCATCACATCCGCACTTATGAACGTCAAATATCACAATGACCACCGTATCGGAAAACCATTACTCGGTAGATACGGCAAGAAACTGAGGGGCATATTTTTTAGAGATTTTGATAATCATCTAAGTACAACCACATGTGGCCGGCTACACCTAGTTGTAGCTGGCTAAAACTAGATAGCCGTAACATATATAACAACTTTAGTGGTTTAAGTACCTATATTGTTACACTACATACCTACGTACTAATACCATGTATAAACTCTTTGTACATATGTACATGTCACTATTATCTTATTTATGTTGAAACTCCCGTCTCTTACTGTTTCTTCTTCTAAGTCCTCTCCACCTAACGGTCGTCTGGAAGAGATTGCTTTGAGCTATAAGACCTCCCATTGTAACACTTTAGTTTTTAAGTTTGTAATTTTTCTTTTGTTGTAATAACTTCTGGTGGTGTAACAATAAAGTTACCAATCTAATAATCTTAACTAATCTATGCCTGCACACAATCGTCTATAAACAATTGTCTCTCTATATTATACGGTTGTCTGGAAGAGATCGCTGATTAGCGATAAGGCCGGCTATTGTACTTGTCATAAGGATTCATACCATTACCTATTTAGTTTTCTTTGCCATTACCATCGGGGAGACTGGTCTGAGCAGCCGCTCAACTGCCGTCTCTCTCTAGATCTATGCGCTCCGTCTTAGGCCACATCATCGCTTCACATCAGGCAACATAGTGGCCAAACATAGATCTATTAAGCGTATAAAAACAATATTTAAAATTTAATTCCTTCTTAAGTGCAATAAAGTGTTGTCTATTCTATCATGGTACAGATTTGAATTCTAATTTTGTTTAATAGTCTTGGAAATTTTTCGCCGTTTTAAACGTAGAACGAGTGGAGAATCCACTCTTTAACAATGCGTATGAATCATTGGTCCTTGGTCGAGCTGGAATTTAAACTGGTCTGATGTCGACTCAACTGGTCTACCATTGGTCATATCTTATCGATTAATATTTATTATCTTGTCGATTTGTTATTTATTTTTAAAAGTAGGGGAGTTATAAGTTTGACCACTATGTGTGTCTGCCTGTGGCACCGTAGCTCTTAAACGGGTGAACCGATTTCGAGGCGGTATTTTTTTTATTTGAAAGCAGGTTTACTAGCGGTAGTTCTTAGATGTTTTATCAAAATCTAACCTACCACAAAATCTACCTAGCATTAGCGCATTACGCTAGTACCTTTCATTTGATACTATTATGGAATTTCCAAAGATCTGTTGATAACCGGAACAGCAAAACCGGCATCTGCAATTAACCATTTACTTAACTTGGTAAAAAATAATAGGGTCCCGTAAATCCCAATTGAAATCACGGAGCAATTTTTCTAGTCATTCAAATTCTCGCATAATTGTTTTATTTGCCAATTTTACGAAAACAGACAGTTAGGTACGTTGACAAACATTTTTACAACCTTTTATTTAACTTGCAATGTATATGTAACTATGTTTGTTTGGGTGGAATCTTGCAAGGTAAATCAGAACCACTTCCTCTTATCCTACAGAGTTAAAATTTTGCAAACTTGTGAAAATGTGATTACAATACAATATTATGGTGACAGCTGATCTGATGATGAAGACGAAAGGTGGGCAATGGAACTCCTTGACGGATAATCGTAAACTACTAGTGTTTGGGCTCATTTTAATCTGCTTGCGGGTCCGATTACGAATTTGTTAAAAGCTTGTCTTGAAAAATATATTTTTACAAAAAACTTATTTGAAATACTAAACGCCGCGTGAGACGACTCACACTTGGCGAGTTTTTGGTAAACTTACTGTTCATAATTGTATGTTACGGGTTGTAAAAACACTATTTGCGTTCTGTGTGGTAAAAAGTACATATTACTCGGCAGCGGTCAAGTGAATTTTCAGCTTGTTTTCAGTATCTTATGTTTTTTCAATGACGTCACCGAAACTTATTATCTAAAAAGAGTTTCATAATTCACTTTTTTATAACTCAATACTCAAAAGTTTATTGCAATCATATATGTATGTACATTTGAAGAGGTCTTATGAAAAGGTAAGTTAACATATATGACCCTGACAGGGTATGGCAATAGGAGTAATAGGAGCGAGCGGACCGATCCATTAAATAAACATTAGTATTTTATATTCATAAAAATAATTAATTTTATTAGTATATTGATTTAAAATATCTATTTACTTGTCATTAAAAAATTCGTGTAAGTTGTAGTAGCATTTGTTAATTAGGTATTGTTTTAATTTTTTATTGAAAATTGATTCGATGTTTTTTCATCATACAAAATCGAAAACCACTACTAACAAGTATGTATATTTTATCAAACAATAAAACCGACTTCAATGTATCTTCGAAGTCCAAGGTCACATATCGATGAAATTATATTGGACCACTTCGTAGCTATACTGAACCCAACAAAAGAATTTTCCAAATCGGTTCATGAATGTAACGGAGTTCCGAGGTAACAAACAGAAAAAAAATACAATCGAATAGAAGACCTTCTCCTTTTTTGAAGACGGTTAAAAAGGAGGCAGTTCTATGTTCCACTGTTTTTTTGTTATTTATTTTTTATGTTCACCGATTGCTCCGCCAACTGCTGACCGATTTAAAACTTCTTTTTTTTTACATAAAGCACCTACTACCATTGGTCTTTATACTACCAGGCGTACCGCACTCCGCACTGTAGGTACGAAGCTACAAGTACATAGCCGGACACCGACGGCGGGTCGCGCGTCTTTACACGTGCCGCGTCAGAAGAGATAAGAGCGGCGCGATAGAAAGAGAGGCGCTCTGTAGGTTAATATGTCTGGTAGGTATGCAGCGTTACGCGAGCTGAATTGAATTTTATTGCGTCATAGCAAGAGTCGCTATTTGTTTAAATTTCTTTGCGGAGTGATGCTTCTGTCCCTTAGTATTCTGTGATACTACGCTACTACGCGAAAAATCACACAAATACGGAAGAGCCGAACTTGTTTCATACTACTTAGATAATTTATAATACATCTTTTATCTTGCATGACGTAAGTAGGTACAATGTTGTATCTTGAATTCAATATAGAAAAACTGGTCTAATATTATGCGTGATGTGGGTAGCCTATATTTATATCATCACCGATGTGTTTACGTATTTGTCTATTCGTAACTACATATTCGTTTAATATATTGGTGGTAGGATTCTCGTATGCGGGAGGCCGTCTGGGTGGGTACCACCGCTTTGCCAGTTATTCAGCCGCCAAGCAGTAGTGCGCAAGCATTACTGCCATACTACGCTGCCAATAGCCAGCGAAATTACTGGGCATCATGAGACACAATAGCTAATTGTCTCAGGGTGACGAGCGCAGTGCAGCGCCGCGCGGGATTTTGCAAGACAAAGTTCTGGGTGGTGCTGTTATTGTTATGGGCAGGCGTGTTGTTTACCATTAGGTAACGACCAGCTCGTCTCGCCATACATTTCCATAAAAATAAATTACCGTGAAGAAAGTATATATATATATATATACCATGTTCTATGTATTCTATGATCAAATAATATTTCAATACACCTCACAAAATTTCATTAAACTGATTACTAGATTTTGATTGGGTAATAAACATCCGCCCGATGAGTTTAAATAATTAGGAAGAAGAAAAATGATATTGCTCTTACAGGGATCGAATCTGCGTCTTCGGAATACACCACTACCACGTCACGGGCCACGTCCCGACGCCTGAAACACTGGGCTACCGAACCAGTTGCTCGAGCGGTTAATGCTTTGCTCGATCCCTGCCCGAACAATATCATTTGACCACGTTTTTATTAAGTAACTTTCTTGTTTGTCTGTCCGTCTGTCTGTCGTTCCGGGTGGAATCTTACAACTCGAATTTCGAGCACTTCCCGATTAGCTATCCGGCTGAAACTTACAGGGTAGCTCACAACTCGATGACAATGCATTCTAAATCCATTAAAACGTGGTTTTTCAGATTTTTTGTTATCTATTAAAATGTAAATTTTCGCCTTGCATGCGCTAGTGCATTCAATATTAAAAAAAACATTCGTTCTCACATTTTTTTTTTGGCATTTATAATATTGTATTTAGTTGTGGGAAGTAGGATATTTAACATATTTAATAAATTATGACGACCTGTCTGTCCATTGTCCTCGGTTTCTTACTTATCTAAATTTAGGTGCAGCTAATTATTTGTTAGAAAAACATTTTTACATATTACATCTTATGAAAATTAACGTGGCTTGGACATATTATTAATAATAATTTGCGGGTGAAACGTTTATGTTGGAATAGTCCAACTATAGTTTCAACCACATCCGGTGGTCTTTTTCAAGGCGAGTGCGGAACCCTCGCTCCAGTTCGAGGCGCGACGCGCGTTTTATGGACTTTTAGTAGTTTGACGGACATGTTTCTTATCGGAAAACTGTACATACTCTAAGTTCTATTTCTTTCCAGTTTGTTCGGTTTACGCTTAGTGCCCTATCAAATGAATCAATTAGTTATCTGATGACGTCAGCGAATTAACACACAATAATGTTATTTGACATTGTAGTATAAATTAATTCCTAATAGGAAATAAAAGCCACATTTTAACAAGTAACTTTATTTTTAATGACAACAAATCATTTTGTTCATCAAATATATTATCAAGACATAGGATGGCTATAATGTATAAATGATAAAGGATAGGGGGTGATATGTATAAATGATTGTGTAATTGTATATTTATTTTTAGGGTTCCGTACCCAAAGGGTAAAACGGGACTCTATTACTAGGACTCCGCTGTTCGTCTGTCTGTCTGTCACCAGGCTGTATCTCATGAACCATGATAGTTAGACAGTTGAAATTTTCCCAGATAATGTATTTCTGTTGCCGCTATAACAACAAATACTAAACATCAGAATAAAATAAATATTTAAGGCGGCTCCCATACAACAGACATGTTTTTTTTGCCGTTTTTATAGATAATGGTATGGAACCCTTCGTGCGCGAATCCGACTCGTACTTGGCCGGTTTTATTGTATTTTATCTTACGTGTGTCATTTCCATTCATTTCTTTGTGGTTGTCGAATAAATGTTTTTTTTTTCTTTCTTTCTTTATTATACTCGATTGTTTTTAACAAATATAGGTTTATAGTCTTCCTGTTTTTAAAAATAATTAATTTTTAGAAAACAACAAAAAACGACTTCAATGTATCATTGAAGTCCAAGGTCAAAAATAAAATTTATATGGGACCACTTCGTAGCTATACTGAACCCAACGCAAAGAATTTTCTAAACCGGTTCATAAATGACGGAGTTCTGAGGTAACAAACATGAAAAAAAAAAAAACGAACAGAGAACCTTCTCCTTTTTGAAGTCGGTTACAAATGCAGTTTACCTACCTTCATAAATTAAGATAACGCGCACGACAGATTTCAATAGTAGCAAAGGTTTTCCTCAACGTCGCAATTTACAACTGTCACTCCACCTGACAGATAACTAAAGATAAATAACCGCAAGTTGTACTATTTGATAAGTACTTTACTTTGCTTTGACCGCACCTTGGGTTGCAACACTGCATTCGATAGCAATCATTGTAATGTTTTCAAACTATCAAATAAAAACTACTAAGACAAGGCGGTATGGTCCTAGAGACTTTAGCCTAAACAAATGGGCGAATTTAAAACAAAAACAGTCTGCATGTATATCAAAGACAATATTTTATCTTTGATGTATATGATGGCGCCACGGGACTTTTTGGCGGGAAGTGAAAAGTGATACAGTTCGATATTGTTTTATTTTATAAACAAGTGTTATTTCGAGTGATCATGTGTAATATCGGTGGAATATTAACCATAGTGTAGGCAAATGAAACAAAATAGAGAAAACATTGCTTTTTATGTTCTCCCAAAAAGTCCATGGAAAGCTTGAATAAAGTTCCACCAATTTATTGAAGCACTAGGAGAGGGTCCGGCTTGTTGCTGTTGACCCTCATTCTCAACAAAAGTATAATAAATAAAATATAAAACTATTAAATAAAAACTACGTAAGACGTGGCGGTATGGTCCTAGAGATTTTAGCCTGCAATAAGGGGCGAATTAAAAAAAAAAATATGGCGCCACTTTTAACGTCGTCGTGACGTGAACAAAAAGAATGGAAGAAAATACATTTATTCAGGACATCACACAACATTACACTGCATACTAAAATAAAGACAAAACAAAAACAATAAACACAACACAGTGAAATGTTGCGCGATGTCAGGAAAAGCTCCCGACTCAGCATGCGCTAAGGTATTTCTAAGTACCTTAGCACTGATTTTCAGTCAGAGACGGGTCTGAGCAGCCGCTCAACTGCCGTCTCTCTCTAGATCTATGTGCTCCATCTTAGGCCACATCATCGCTTCACAGCAGGCGAGATAGTGGCCAAACATAGATCTACTAAGTGTAAAAAAAAAGATCCCTGTCCATGACATCACGAACAATCAGACGAAGATAATACATAAAAAAAAGTTGACACTTGTTTGACCAATGATATCGCTGGAAACGGTTAGTTCGTTCCGTGATCAACCAATCATGTCAAATTGTCAAGATGCCTATCGAAATGAGGGAGAACCAATAGATAAATCTTTGAGTGGCCTGTCATGCGCTTTGTGTGCATTTAGACCATTTAAATAAATGACAGATTTATTTAAATGTTATAAACTTACATAAAGCGCCCGACAATCAACATACAGCTCCATTAACATACCTAGTTGTTCTATAGGTATAGGTACTTATGTCTCTCGTTAAGACATTTACAAATTAAAATGGTCTTATCTGAAACGCAATAAAATATCTAGCGTAATTCCGCTGAATATTATGTAGGTTGTTGTTAAATAATAAACCGTATGGGGATTTGGGGTAGATACGCAATGAAAATGAATTAAATATATATTTCAACCTTGGTACAAAATCCACCACGCTGGCCCAGTGCGGGTTGGTGGATGTCACAAGTTCTTGAAATTTTGTGATAAATTCTTAGACAGTTGTTTTACGATGTTTTCCTTCACCGTTTTTAGAGCGAGTAGAGTAGGAGAGCGTCAGATCGAAAATCGCACGTACTCCCACTGAGCCACACTCGCTTCATCCTATTTATTCTGAGAAAAAAGTGAAGAAAAGAGTGAAGAAAAGAGTGAACTGTTATAATTTAATGGATAACCAATTACACTTATAAATAAGACTAGTATTTCGCCGCGTGCGCGAGCTGCTAAAGCAGCTCGCGTGGGGGGGTGGCTGCTGTTTTTTTTTTAAAGCTTCCTATCGATTACGGTTCTAAAGTTTTGTTTACCCTTTTTGTTTTGAAATCAAACTTTTGTATGGCGGTCATCTTGAAAAAAAGCTGGATTTCAAGTGATTGTGAGGCGTGCGCGAGCTGCTAAAGCAGCTCGCGTGGGGGGGGTGTTGCTTTTTTTATAAAAGCTCCCTATCGATTACGGTTCTAAAGTTATTTAAGTTCAGGTGTTCTGAAAAAAAGACTTTTGTATGGCGGCCATCTTGAAAAATGGCGGAATCCAAGTGATTTTGTGGCGTGCGCGAGCTGCTAAAGCAGCTCGCGTGGGGGGGTGTTGCTTTTTTTTTATAGACGCTTCCTATCGACTACGGTTCAAAAGTTTTGTTTGGCTTATTTTTCCGGAAAAAAAACTTTTGTATGGCAGCCATCTTGAAAAATGGCGGAATCCAAAATTTTTTTTCATAATCTTAATCTACGTCCCAGAAAACCCCCCGATGCAAAATTTCAGTCGGATCGGAGCGTCTTTCAAAATGGCCGCCATTTTTTTTTCTTTTTTTTTAATTTTTCCAACTTTTCCAAATTTTCCCCGTCGTCCTCTATGATATTTGGTCGAGCACCCTGTACCTATCTGTAACCGTTTAAAAGTTATTTGCATATTATTTTCACCTATTTTGTCATGAAAAAAAACATTTGTATGGCAGCCATCTTGAAAAATGGCGGAATCTAATTTTTTTTTTCATAATCGTAATATGCGCCCCAGAAAACCTCCCTATGCAAAATTTCAGTCGGATCGGAGCAACTTTCAAAATGGCCGCCATTTTTTTTTCTTTTTTTTTAATTTTTCCAACTTTTTCAAATTTCCTCCATCGCCCTCTATGACATTTGGTCGAACACCCTATACCTATCTCTAACCATTCAAAAGTTATTTACATTTTTATTTTGTATGGCGGCCATGTTTTTTTGTATGGCGGCCATCTTTTTTTTCAAATTTTCAAAATTGGCCCAAGGTTTGGGGCATATTTAGTTCAAGCGGTACCCCCATCCGATTTATAGTTTCCGAGATCCCCTGAGCAGTTCCATCAAGGAAACCACTTTCTGGTGATTTCGGATTTTTCTGGTTGGTTTCAAAATATCCTCTATCCAACCATACCAAAAACTTCCACCCACCATAACGGCATCTGGGAGAACAATTCTGTCAATATGTCAGTCAGTCAGTCAGTCAGTCAGTCAGTCAGTCAGTGATGGTCTTTCACTTTTATATAATATAATATAAAAAATATGATAACAGTGAGAATATTATATTGTTCTTATCTTTATACCTGCTAAGGAATGATGAGACTATAACAATTACTTCACTTACTTATTTTTTAATTACTGTAATGCCATTTATTCCGGAACGGTTTAAATTGAATCATTTTATAATAATTGTTAACATTAATATGTTTTTTTTTGCGTTTATAGCTATTACCACAGAATACTAAGAACAGAAGCATCACTCCGCAAAAAATTAAACAAATAGCGTCTGTTGCTATGACGCAATAAAATTCAATTCAGCTCGCGTAGCGCTGCATACCTACCAGTCATATTAACCTACAGAGCGCCTCTCTTTCTATCGCATAGCTCTTATCTCTTCTGACGCGGCACGTGTAACGACGCGCGACCCGCCGTCGGTGCCCGGCTATGTACTTGTAGCTTCGTACCTACAGTGCGGAGTGCGCTAGGCCTGGTATTACTATTAAGTGGTCTATGTATAAGAGATAAGTAAGAATATACAAACCAAGTTATATAAAGTGGTAGATTAAGTGTGATGACAAGTATAATAGGTATAATTATTATAGTAATTCTACCTACAGGGGTGTATTTGCCCTAGGGCCATGGGGACCCTTGCCCGCGGCGGCAGTCCAAAGGCGATTTTTGTTGTATTTTTCGTAATAATTATATGGGGTGGCAATCCTGCCCCCGTATCCACTGATCCCTCAAGCGCCAGTCTATCTTTTTGAGCTCAAGTTAAGGTATAGCTTCACTGCAACTAATGAGATGCGGTCTAATTATTGGCAAGAAATCGAAATAATCTCATTCATTTATACCAAAATACGATAACTACAAGTCGAGATTATCTTTTATCGGACAATATATGGCACCTTAATCTGAGATCAACAAGATATACGATTGGCGCTTGTAGAACCAGTGGGTTCGGGGGCTGATAGGCCCAGGGCGCCAAATCTTGAAGTACGCCAGACTATGAGTACCTATCATGTTTCTTTACTTACTTATGCTACTGCATAATATTTTTTTGCGATATTACGGAGTTTTTTTTAATTCTGAAACATTTCACTTCATTTCCTTATATGATATAGTTTTTTTAAAGCAATTTATATATCATTTAAAAACATGTTATACAGTCATGTCAGTTTTATTATTTTCTTTCCTTCAGCTAAATTCAACCAGTCGTTTATATATAGGTAACGAAATAGTGAAATATGACATTTACCTAAATAATAAATAAGTTTTTTTGTTGAAAAATATATTTTTAAGACAAACTTAACGAATTCGTAATCGAAACCGCGAGCAAATTAAAATGAGCCCAAACACTAGTAGTTTCCGATTATCCATCAAGGAGTTCCATTGCCCACCTGTGTCTTGCCCTCTGCCCCAACACCTGCACTTTACAAGACCTGTATGAAGCTGCTACTCCTGGGGTAACAATAGCCGAGCATTGAGCTAAAATTATTTAAAAATTAAAACATATCATCGACTATCGACACGAAGAAGATGAAGAATTGCCCACCTTCTGTCTCCATCATCAGATCAGCTGTCACCATATTGCATTGTCATCGGACTTCGACAAGTATGCAAAATTTCAACTTAGGACAAGAGGATGTGGTTCTGATTCAGCTTACAAGATTCCACCCGAACATAGTTACATACATACATACATACATTGCAATTATTTATTTATTTATTTTATGTAACTGAATGACGAGACGAGCTGGTCGTTTGCCTGATGGTAAGCAATACGCCAGCCCATAACAATAGCAGCACCACCCAGAACTTTGTTTTGCAAAATCCTGCGCGGCACTACACTGCCCTCGTCACCCTGAGACAATTAGCTATTGAGTCTCATAATGCCCAGTAATTTCGCAAAAAAAAAGTTTAAAAGTAAGTAAGTTTTTCAGTTTTTTTTTTAAGTTAAATAAAAGCTTTTAAAATACCTGTCAGTAGGCAAAATCATCGGAACCACCTTTAGCGTATCTTGTCATCGTTCGTTATAACAAATAACAAACTACTGCGTACTCTCTTAATAATTAGGCCATTTGTACCCCGCGACGTGTGTGGCTCCTACATAATGGCCATTATGGCCTTAGCACTGCTTAAAATACCTATTATGCCTTATAGATATACAATAATATTTATAGATGTAGCGGCATATTTTGTTTAGCTAGCGGCTTTGTTTTGATCGTTTTAGAAACTCTAAAAATCCAACCATGGTTGGTTGATTTCGATTATAAAAAGGTACCTTAAGATGGAGGGTTCCATTTAAAGGATGTCTGGAAGATGACATGTTTTTCTTTGAATGATGAATTGTTCGTTTTTTTACTCGTGGTAGGTCTCTCGTATGCGGAAGCCCGTCTGGGTAGGTACCACAGCTTTGCCAGTTACTCTGCTGCCAAGCAGTAGTGCGCAAGCATTCCGGTTTGAAGGGCATTGTAGCCAGCGCAATTACTGGGCATATGAGACTTAATATATGATGTCTCGGGGTGATGAGCGCAATGCAGTCCTGCGCAGTGATTTTTATTGTATAAAAGTTCTGGGTGGAACTGCAATTTTTATGGGCAGGCGTGGCGCTTACCATCAGGCGAACGACTTGCTCGTCTCATCACTCAGTTCCATAAAAGATTAATTATTATTTTTTAATTATTTCTGCCATAATTGTTTAAAACTTGCTCTCTGCAGAAATTTAAAACATTCAAATACAATATTAACAACTTTTCAAAAATACCAAGCAAGTTGATAGAAATATCAGGATTCGCTATCTCAGGACGATATAGTCGCAGTTCGTGTTTGAATGGGCAAATTGCTAGTGGCAATTATTCTAAATTAAGTCCAAGTTCGCCTACCATTTGCCTAGGAGGCATAGAAACAGCTGGCCATAGACGACCTTACTCCAAGATCGCAGCGGAACCTTGGCAAGGTTGCGTCTAGGTAATATTTTTTTCTATTCCTCACGATGTTTTCCTTCACCGTTTTTAGAGCGAGTGTTAAATCGCACGTAACGAAAGTGAATGGCTAGCGGGATTCGAACTCGGGTGCGTTGGATCGAAAGTCACGCGTTCTCCCACTGAGCCACACACGCTCTATAATATCATACTGTGAATACAGTTAATACCAACAAGGTATGATTATAGATTCCTCTTGTCATCACCACGTGGCGTCCGAACAAAGACAATAAGATCAATATCTTTGAAATCTTTGTCTTTTGTTGGCCATAGACCATATACAATGCTTACGTTCAAAGAATATCAATTAGATCATCAAATCTCATACACCCACCACCGAGGTGGCGGGTTCGATTCCCGCGACGGCGACGGGACAAATGTTAGTAACCGCAAGGATTTGTTTCGTGTCTGAGTGTTGTGGGATGGTCCTCGTAGTTCCTGGTTCCCTAGATACAGGGAATCCTAGTTAGGGGCCTGGATCTATGTATGTGATCGCTGGGCATTTCTTTTTTATGAGATTGAGTTGTTAGACGAGCAAATCGTTCGCCTGGTGGTAAGAACTTTTAATACCATAAAAGTACTGCGTATATAGCACTGCACTGCGATCATCGCCCCGAGACACCAGATATTACATCTCGTATGTCTAGTAATTTCGCTGACTACAATGTCCTTCAAACCGGAACACAGTAATGCTAGCGCACTACTGCTGCTGTTGCGAAAACAATATGTATCATTTAGGAAGGAGGTCCCCAAGAAACAGGTTTAACTGGTTTGGGGACCGATGGATTATGTTTTTGTAAACAATTATTTATTCAATAAACATTATTATTATGTCGCTCTTTCTCACGGGTTATACACCCGGTCCTTTGGAAGGCTTGCCCGGGGACATGAGTCCAACACGTAGAGGCCTCTTACAGCATTTAATTTAGATATGTAATGGGCAACACTTACCGGGGACTGTCTCTAAGTGCAACATTATTATTATTGCTTGGCGGCAGAATATCTGACAAAGCGGTGGTACCCAGATGACCTCTCGCATGCGAGAGACCTACTATTTATTTATTATTTTAATACTAATTTATTCCTGATTTTGTCTAAATTAGGATTGAAGACCTTTTTGTGGCTAGTCGCGTTAAATAATTAAATATGTGAGATTACAACTTACAATGCAATATTTAACATACCTACGTTAATATTATTAGGTCCGACCGACACTCGAATTTTAGTCTCGGCCAAGACCAAAACCGAGATAGAGAATTTAGGAAGGAGTATAAAAAGAATCAGTAATACAAGGGAATACCTAAATTGTAACATAATAAGCGGTAATAGTAATCTAATATTTAAGTAAACAAAATTATTAATAACAATTAATTTTTAGAAAAAAGCAACAATCGACTTCAATGTATTTTCAAAGTCTAAGGTCAAAAATCGATAAAATTTATATGGGACCACTTCGTAACTATACTGAACCCAACGCATAAAGAATTTTCCAAATCGGTTCATAAATGATGGGCTTCTGAGGTAACAAACATAAAAAAAAAACAATTGAACTGAGAACCTCCTCCTTTTTTGAAGGCTGTTAAAAAGATATAAGTATAATACATAATTATGTGAAACTCGTATATTTATGTCAATGTCAAGTTCAAAATCGTAATAATATATAAAAAATATTCTGCAAAAAAAATATTTTTTCATGTTTTTTTATAAAAAAAAGTTGCTTCGTGAAAATGTACATAAAAACACAATTTTGTAGAAAATAAAACGTCTAATCAGTGTCAATCCTTTATCCAAATGATTGAAATAAAATATTTGTGCAAACATTTGTTTCATGTCTGGGTGTTGTGGGACCATGGTCCTCATAGTTCCTGGTTCCCTAGTTACAGGGAATCCTAGTTAGGGGTCAGGATCTATGTATGTGATCGTTGAGCGTTATTTAGTATAAGATCGTTTAATAATAAACTTATTCTTCTTTCTTTCTTAGTAAATTAATGTTTATCAGTTTCATTATTTTCAACAATTGTTGAAGTTTGTTAGCATCTGCGCCGATATATAAACAAGTTGTGTGTATTAAGAGTGTTACAAGTTACAAATTATCTACTAACATAATTATAAGTACCTTATTAACCAAATATGAATTTTACCTAAGTCTGAATTAAATTATTTTATTATTATTATAAAACCAAGAAAAGTGTTGTGTGGTTCGGCTTCACTAATATGACAATTTTCAACCGACTTCAATAAAGGAGGAGGTTCTCAATTCGACGATATGTTTGTTTTTTATGTTTCTTGCGCGATTACTCCGCCAATTATGAATTGATTTTGATGATTCCTTTTTTGTTTGGTAGGTCATATTTCAGAGGTGATCCCATATAAATTTATCGAATTTGAACCAGCACTTTGTGAAAAAAAATAACTAAAACAAAAAATATAAGTTTAGTCTTGAAGTCAGAACTTGTATTTTTTCAAAAAAAAAATAATTTTGACTACTTGTGTAGTCTCGGCCATTGTCGAGATTCTCGGTGCATTTTTGCCGAAAAAAAGACCGAGACCGGGACTTCATTATTGGCCGAGAATCTCGCCAACCGCGACCGTGATCTCAGTCGGACCTAATAGTTATCTACGGAAGTCATTTTTTTGACACTTCAATAAAAGCTTCATTTGAGAATGGCCTTGAAACTATGAAAATAATTAATTAAAACATACAGTTGATACAACAATTTTAATTAGAAAGAAAATAAAAACACTTTATTTCAGACCATTACAAATCCATAGTATTACATATTTAGTTGTCTTTGGTATATGTATGTTAGTTAGATCGCTTATCGCAGACTTATAGCTAAGTTTAGTTGTGTAAGTAGTAAGTTTATGGCATTTAAAATTTTCAGTTACTTATGTTGTATAAGTATGATAGAATGCCCTGAAACCAAGGTGCACTCACTAGTATTAAACCATCTTATACAATAAATTAGTTTTCAAAAAAAACTAAACTGACTTCAAAACCACAAATAGGCACTCAAAAGTGAAAAATAAATTAATATAATTATCATAAGCGCTACCCACACATATATTTGAAGTCGGTGCCAGCCAAGTCTAAAAGGTAGTAGATAGATACTACCTACAAGTAGTACTCACTATATACATAGTATTTATCTGCTACCTATTAGACTTGGCTTTTTTTTGAAAAATAATTTATGTTACCCTTTTTAGTGCAAAACAAGTTTTAATTAAATTAATTTAAAAAGTTTTTAATGACAAGCTTTTATGATCTAGCAGCCACATCATGACGAAGTTTAAAACGGGCTATCACAATAAAATGCATTTACAAAAAAAAAATCATGTCTGTCCTATTCTCTGTTGAGGAGTTCCCTCGCCGGAAGTCAATCCTGGGTGTATCAGCCATGTCATGATGGAATTTAGAACAGGCTATTATGGTTAAATCCATTTACAAAATGTTGTGTCTGTGCTATTCACCGTTGAGGAGTTCCCTCACCGGAAGTCAACCCTGGGTGAAGCAGGTGAAGCAGTCGAATACAAACCTCCACCTTTAGAAAGTCGATTACAAAAAAACAAGAACCGACTTGAAAATTAAAATTATATTTGTTGTTTTTGCTAGTTTTTTCAAAAAGTGCTGAATTAATTTCGATAAAATTTATTTGGGACCATCTCTGAAGTATGACCTACCAATCAAAATAAGAATCATCGAAATCAATTCATAATTGGCGGAGTAATCGCGTAATAAACATACACAAAAAAAAACCTTCAAATCAAATCAAATCCAATCAAAATCTCTTTAATCATTTTGGCATCACAGACGCACTTATGAACGTCAAATTATCACAATGACTCTACCACCGTATCGAAAAAAGAACCACTACTCAGAAGATACGGCAAGAAACTTAGGGGCATTTTTTTTTAGAGATTTTGTTACAATTTTTTGGGATTTTACAATGTTATGTTTCTTATGTACCAGTTGGTTCCTTTGCAGAAGTGGAATGTTCCAAGCATCTTTGTCTTCTATGTAATTACGAACAGTGTAGTATGCTTTTCTCATTAGAACATTCTTAACGCGCAACTTGAATTTACTTTCCGTGAGCTCCGTTATACACTTTGGAATTTTATAATCAAAACGTACGCAGTTGCCCATAAAGGACTTATTCGTTTTAGTCAGTCTATACCTAGGTACAACAATCCTATCCTTATTTCTAGTGTTTATGTTATGATGGTCACTATTTACTTTTAATTTTTGGAAGTTTTTGCGAACATGCATTATATAAAGAAGGTAAAGTTAATATATTAACTTGCTTAAAAAAATCCCTTAACGAGTCACGTGGACCCAACTCGTAAATCGCGCGAACCGCACCCTTTCGAACACGCGTCGAATTGTAAACCTCCTCCTTTTTGAAGTCGGTTAAAAAATAAAGGTACCTACAGTTAAATTAAATTAGATGGTCATAAAAGGACACAGCTCAGCATAAAGCGCCATGACAGCGCGCTGATTTTCAGTTGTGATTATTACCACGTTTTTATTAAGTCAATTGCTGGTCTGTCTGTCTGTCGTTCCGGGTGGAATCTTGCAACACAAATTTCGAGCACTTCCCGATTACCTATCCGGCTGAAACTTTCAGGGTAGCTCACAACTCGATGACAATGCATTCTAAATCTTTCTTTTCATTTATTCTTTTTAAGGCGCATAAAACGTGGTTTTTAGCTTGATTTTTTAATCTACATTATAGTTAAATGATTGAAATTATGGACCTAATCTATAAATAAATAATACACCCAACGATCACATACATAGATCCTGGCCCCTAACTAGGATTCATTGTATCTAGGGAACCAGGAACTATGAGGACCATCCCACAACACCCAGACACGAAACAAAAGTTTTGACATTTTTCTGTGCACAATCATTAGTCCCGTCGCAGGGCCTACCCAACCACTAGTTACAATTTTACCTTTTAATAAAATTTAAGTATATCTATAGAGTAGAGTACCTACAGACATAGATAGAAATGTGTAGTCCCTTTGAGGAAAACTGCCACTTTATGACCGAAAGGCATGCAAGCTCTAGAGTAGGTATACTTACTGGAAGCAGGGTTGTCAGTTATTTATTTTTATGGAACCGAGTGTTGAGACGAGCAAGTCGTTCGCCTGATGGTAAACGCCACGCCTGCCCATAACAATCGCAGTGCCACCCAGAACTTTTAATAGCATAAAAAGCACTGCGACTCATTTTATTATTTATTTATTTATAATTAGTGGTAGCCTATGTGTTAATCCAGGGTATTATATCTGCTTGGCGGCAGAATAACTGGTAAAGCTACACTGGGTACGTGGAAGGTCTCTCGTATGCGGGAGGCAGTCTGGAGGAGAGACCACGAGTAAATTGCCAGCTATTTTATTACTAGCCGCGCCCCGCGGTTTCACCCGCGGTTTCCGGGGAAACAAAGTTAAAGTTTGTGTGTAAGTGTGTTTGTTACTTCTTCAAGCTGACTCAACGGATTTGAGTGAAATTTGGAATGGAGATAGCTTATACCCTGGATTAAAACATAGGCTACTTTTTATCCCGGGAAACCGCGGGTGAAACCGCAGGGCGCAGCTAGTCTCTGATATTTTTAACCCCTGACGCAAAAAAGATTTTATTATAAGTTTGAATATACACACATACATACACACATAGTGATTGATGTGTGTCTGTCTGTGGCACCGTAGCTCTTAAACGGGTGAACCGATATGGATGCGGATTTTTAATTTAAAAGCAGGTTTTCTAGCGGTGGTTCTTAGACATGTTTCATAAAAACCTGACTGGTTAGACTTTTTACTTTTATAGATATTTTTTTGGGAGTGGTAGGCTCTGGCCGTGGTTGTAATACCACCCACCGAACAAAGCCATGCCGTTAAGCGACCTAGTCGTGTTTCGGGATGATGTTCGTTGAACCATCGGGGAGACGGGTCTGAGCAGCCGCTCAACTGCCGTCTCTCTCTAGATCTATGTGCTCTATCTTAGGCCACATTGTCGCTTTACATCAGGCGAGATAGTGGCAAAAAAAGATCTACTACGCGTGAAACAATAAAAAAATAAAATGGTATTTTGTGCCGGGGGTTTTTTGAATTTTAGGTACCTACTTCTGTCAGCCCTAACTACAGCTACTAGTCATTCCACTCACGTATATGTATCGTGTGTTATTAACTTATGTCCTTGTTTAATAATAAATAAGGTTTACTCCAAAAATATATCCATCTCGATAGAACGAATGAGTCAGCATTTTTCAGACGGGCAAAAATTACAACTCATTATAAAAGTTAATTAAATTGAAAAAAAACTGACAAAATGTTTATTATGTCCATATGCTATGGTATTTAACAATTTGTCATTTAATATTCCTCAATTATTAAGTAAAATTTTACTACCGTTAGGCAGCCCGTTAAGCCGTTATAAAATTAAATTCGACATAGGTGCCTACTTGAGTAGGAACCGGATATAAGAGAACATTCATACACACAACAAACCTGTTTATTAAATTATTATTTCATGCACGTGCTTCCATTCCACTTGGTAACTGACCTTTGCAGAGAAAATTTGTCAAGTTGCATTTTGTCTTCGCAAATGAGACGAAATGTTTCATAAAAAAAGATATTTCACTCGTGATAAGTCTCTCGTATGCGGGAGGCCGTCTGGGTAGGTACCACCGCTTTGCCAGTTATTCTGCCGCCAAGCAGTAGTGCGCAAGCATTACTACGTTCCGGTTTGAATGGCATTGTAGCCAGCGAAATTACTAGGCATTATCAGACTCAACAGCTAATTTCTCAGGGTGACGAGCGCAGTACAGCGCCGCGCAGGATTTTGCAAAACAAAGTTCTGGGTGGTGCTATTATTGTTATGGGCTAGCGTATTGCTTACCATCAGGCAAACGACCAGCTCGTCTCGTCATTCAATTACATAAAAAAGGTACCGCAGATTTGCCAGTTATTCTGCCGCCAAGCAGTAGTGCGCAAGCATTACTACGTTTCGGTTTGAATGGCATTGTAGTCAGCGAAATTACTCGGCATATAAATACTTAAGACTTAAATACCTGATGTATCGGGGTTATGAGCGCAATGCTGTGATACGCAGCGCTGTTTATGGTATTAAAAGTTCTGGGTGTCACTGCAATTGTTATGGGCAGGTGTGGCGCTTACCGTCAGGCGAACGACTTGCCTGTCTCATCACTCAGTGCGATAATAATTAATGTTTGGAAAAAATAAGACCCGACTTCAAGACTAAACTTATATTTTTTGTTTATGTTATTTTTTTCAAAAAGTGATCATTCGATAAAATGTATATGGGACCACCTCTGAAGTTACGACCTACCAAACAAAACAAGAATCATCAACTCAATTTATAATTGGCGGAGTAATCGCGTAACAAATATACAGAACGAAAAAAAAAACATACCGTTGAATTGAGAACAGAAAGAAGAGAGAAAAAAAGACATTGGTTGTATGCACTTTGCTAAAGGACAAAAGAAAATAAGTAATAGTTTTCTTTGGCTATAGTATAGAATTATCATTCTAATTCTGTCACTTTCAATTTTAAGTTCAAAATTTCTTATTCAATTTTCACATCACAGACGCACTTATGAACGTCAATTATCACAATGACTACCACCGTATCGGAAAAAGAACCACTACTCAGAAGATACGGCAAGAATATTAGGGATTTTTAGAACTTTTGTTACAATATTTATGTTTGTTTTTGACAATGTTATGTTTCTTATATGCCAAATGGCTACTTGACAGAAGCGGAATGTTCTATGCATCTTTGTATTCTATGCAATTACTTATTGCTTTTTTCATTAGATTATTTTTCTGTGATCGTAGGCTGTAGGAAAATAACGGCTTAACCAATTTTGGTCACTGACGTAGGATACCGTTAACTTTAACCGTTAACAGATGAGATATTGCCGTTAAATAATGTTTATATACATATAATTAACTACTTAAAATAAACTGGGAGAAGCCACTGGCTCCTGAAACACAGTTTAGACTAGTTTGGAAGCCTATGGAGTCAATACTAAACTTATGTTAATAAATGATTTGTATTATTCAATTTTTTTATTTTATAATTATCTCGATTAAAGAATTGTAATTTTCTCCCATCCCATTCGGCACCGGTCGGCAAGCCTGACGTAGCCATGCCAGTGCGTTTCTCTTACTTCTTTGATACCTACTCCCCTCATCAATAATTTATATTTATCATCAACAGCCCATCACTTTCCCACTGCTGGGACACGGGCCTTCTTTCGTAGAGAGAGTATAGGCCATAATCCGACACGCCGCGCCGTCCCAGTGCGTGGTGGCTTATGGCCCACTCTCTCTATGAGAGAAGGCCCGTGCCCCAGCAGTGGGAACGTGATAGGCTGATGATAGGCGTGAATATGTCAAAACTTAAATAAATAAATAGAAAAGAATGTTAAATAAAAGAAACAAATATAACTTATACATTCCACTTCGGTTGAACTTGGCCGCGGATTTCAAGTTTGACATCTGACATTATACATAATTAAAAGCTACTCGTATTTGCATACAATACTATGTTGGTTCATCAATAAATATTAGTTTGGTAATGAGTTTATCTGTTCGTATAACGGTTCATACTGTCCAGGCCGCCGGCAGACCCATTGGGAAAGGACTTTATGGCCAATAGGGTGGCTTCCTCTTCAATGTGCATGGGCGATACATTCAATGAAGAGGGAGGGCTCGGGAGCTGGGTGTTAGACGACTGTGTCGGGTGTTTATCGCATAAATCTGTATAAGTCTCGGCAGAGTCCATGGCCAAGGAGTCGCTAGAGAAAAGAAGCTTGGCAGCGCCTCTGACGTTGCCATCTGAAACTTTGTTCTCGATGAGTTTTATTTGATTTTTGTGGGGGATCTCATTGTAAACTGACTTGGATGGAATGAAATGGCGTGACGTATACTTAGTTAGTTCATACTTAGCTATAGTAGTATATATATAGTACCAAATAATAGATTTTAAATCTAATAGAATCATGCGTGACGTTGCGGAAATTCATCTCGAATCTGAAACGCTATAAAAATATGTAGTGTAGTTTTACTCAGATAGCAGATGTGACCCAAAAAGCAGCAGCACTCTTTGCCTAAAAAGCAAAGGGGACTGGGCTGGATATGTCTGCCGCATGTCGGATGATCTCTGGGCCAAAACCACTACCCAGTGGACCCCACACGATCGCAAGCGACTTCGCGGCAGACCAGAAGGAGATGGCGGGATGAGCTAGTTAGACTCACACCTTAAAGATTGGTCTATCGATAATAGGCCTTTGCCCTGCAGTGGGACAAAACAGGCTCTTAATAATAATAATAATAATAACAGTCCCCGATAAGCGTTGCCCATTACATATCTAAATTAAATGCTCTAAGAGGCCTCTACGTGTTGGACTCATGTCCCCGCGCAAGCCTTCCAAAGGACCGGGTGTACAACCCGTGAGAAAGAGCGACATAATAATAATAATTTTCTTATGAGGCGGAACTGGCAGGTGCCGGGGTCTCATATCATAGACCGGCTCTCATCCTTTAAAAAATCACCTCAATAGCCCAATCATAAGTAATTTTCATATCTTCAATAACAGCCCTCGCACTTATCGGGGGCTGTCTTTGATTGTATCTTCTAATGGTGCACTTAGAGACAGTCCCCGATAAGTGTTGCCCATTACATATCTAAACTAAATGCTCTAAGAGGCCTCTACGTGTTGGACTCATGTCCCCGGGCAAGCCTTCTAAAGGACCGGGTGTATAACCCGTGAGAAAGAGCGACATAATAATAATTCCGCTTAATATGTAGGTTTTTTTATGGAACTGAAGATGAGACGAGCAAGTCGTTTGCCTGATGGTAAGCGCCACGCCTGCCCATAACAATTGCAGTGCCACCCAGAACTTTTATACCATAAAAAGTACTGCGCAGGACTGCATTGCGCTCATCACCCCGAAACATCAGATATTAAGTCTCATATGCCCAGTAATTTCGCTGGCTACAATGCCAAGGTTGTTGTTATAATAATATAATATTTGTTATATACACTACACTGTGGAATTACACTAGATATTTTCTGTGCGTTTCAGATTATAGATTTTTAATTTTGTTTTTCGGTAATGGTAGCTATGATTAGATATTCAATAAGTACCAATAGGTACATACGAATTAATTTCTATTTTTAGTATGTTTGTTTTATTATTCATTTTATTTTTAATATGTTTTTATTAACTCACTTTCTTAACAACTGTCCCTTTCTTGTCTGTCTGTCGTTCCGAGTGGAATCTTGCAACTCATTTTCTTTCAGGGTAGCTCACAACTCGATGACAATGCATTTTAAATCTATTTATGCAATGACAACCTAACATCAAAAGGCGCTTAAAAACGTGGTATTTTACCCCCGACGCAAAAAGAAGGGTGTTATAAGTTTGACGACTATGTGTGTCTGTCTGTGGCACCGTAGCTCTTAAACGGGTGAACCGATTTGGATGCGGTTTTTTTTATTTGAAAGCAGGTTTTCTAGCGGTAGTTTAAGAACTAATTTTGATAAATCATGTCTAAGGACATGTTTTATCAAAATTGGTTCTTTTTATATTTTATAGGATTTTCGTGTCTTTTAATTTTTTTTATTGTAACTGAATGACGAAACGAGCTGGTCGTTTGCCTGATGGTAAGCAATACGCCAGCCCATAGCAATAACAGCACCACCCAGAACTTTGTTTTGCAAATCCTGCGTGGCGTTGCACTGCGCTCGTCACCCTGAGACAATTAGCTGTATGTGTGTGCATTTTTTAATTTAATTCAGCTTGTTGATGAATTTTTTAATCTGTCTCTTGTTTTAATAGTTGTTTTTTGTCCACAGAACATGAATCATTCCCTAGAACCGTCTCCGCTAACGGATACCTCTCTCACGCAGGAAAAAATGTCACAGTGGGTAGAAGCACAGAGAAGAGGAGAGAAGATTGAGGTGGACGTGTACGGCAAACCTTCGGAGAAGCAGCTGAGGGAACTGGAAAACGTCAGGAACTTAAGCAAAGAGCTTCAGGATAACCTACATGTGAGTGGACTTTTTGATAGAATTTCGCATTTTTAACAGACTTCAAGAAAAAGGGAATCTCTCAATTCGATTGTACTTTCTTTTATTTATTTTTTTGTTACCTGAAAACTCCGTTATTTACTTAAACTGATTTGAAAAATTCTTTTTGCGTCGGGTTCAGTATAGCCACAGAATATTAAGGGACAGAAGCATCACTCCGCAATATCCGATCATTATAAAAAAACCTGAGAACTCCGTTATTTATTTAAACTGATTTAGAAAATTCAACATGGTCCCATATAAATTTCATTGTCATTCGACCTTGGACTTCTAAGATACATCAGAACTGAAATCGTTTTTTGTGATTAAATCTATTCTTATTTTCTTCTACAGGAGCTAGAAAACTCCGTCCGCATAGCCGACGTGGAAAATCAAACGATGAACCCCACGGCACCGATGCTGGACTTCTCTGAAGACCACGAGTTCGTCTCTGCCAATGACTTGGAGAACTGCTACGGAGACGAGGACAAAATAGACGCCAAGGAGGAGGAGAAACGAAGGCTGACCAAGGGTAAAGGGGAGAGGACTGAGATCCAGAAATTCTTTAAGGATCAGTGTGTTTTTGTGACGGGAGGCACGGGGTTTTTGGGGAAAGGTGAGTGAGCATGGCTTTTTTGTGACCATCATCATCATCAGCCTAGTTGGTTGTGATTTAGGCAGTCTCTCAGAGATTGGACCAGTACCAGGACCGCCCGAAGGCCTTTGAATTTTTTTTTGAGCGGTGGAAAATGCCGCTGCACTGCCACTCCGGTGGCAGAAGGGGGTGTGTGGGGCTCGAACCCACTAAAAACCCCCGTGACCAGTCCTCTGCCGAGGTGGGGCGAGATGGGGTCGCGCTAGCATTCACCATCTCGCCCCGGCAGTCGGCCCGGGTGTTAACCGGGCCACTACACCTGTGGTGGGGTGGCCTTGCTCACCAAGGCAGACCCCCAAGACGAGTTGGGCCCTGCAAGTGAATTTGGGCCCTGATGTAGGTCCTAAATACCACACGGTCATCCATCCAAGTTGTGACCGCTGCGAACGTTGCTTAAACAAAAAGAACCGGGGGCATAATGCACGGGCCCTAATATACGATAATAATGACATATATAACCTTCTAGTAGACAAAATAATCAAGGTCAAATAAAACTACATAAATTACGTAAACAGATGATTTCACATTTTGATACAAAGTTTTGCCGTTCCTAATGACCTCACTGGAAAATCCTAAGTCATACATACCATTGATTTGATTGATGCGATTGAGGCGAAATGTGCGCGATCACCGTACTTGATATATTATAATTATTTAATCAATATATAACGAAAAGCCAAAAAATTCAAGATTAAAATAGGTTCTTAAATATACTTTTACTTATATATAAAATACTAGTAACCACCCGCGACTTCGTCTGCGTCGATATAAAATATAGCCTATAAAACTTAGCGATAGTGTAGCTATCAGTGAAAGAATTTTTAAAATCAGATCAGTAATTTTGAAGACTACCTCTTACAAACTTACTTATAAGTTTATCTTTTTTATAACAGTTTATAGACTCTGAAACCACAGAATACTAAGGGACAGAAGCGTCACTCCGCAAAGAAATTTAAACAAATAGCGACTCTCGCTATGACGCAATAAAATTCACTCCAGCTCGCGTAGCGCTGCATACCTACCAGTCATATTGACCTACAGAGCGCCTCTCTTTCTATCGCATAGCTCTTATCTCTTCTGACGCGACACGTGTAATGACGCGCGACCCGCCGCGCCGTCGGTGTCTGGCTATGTACTTGTAGCTTCGTACCTACAGTGCGGAGTGCGCTAGGCCTGCTTAAACTAATGGTAAATACATCGATATATTATGTACTACGCACGATACGATCTAGAGCTGCATGTTTTAATAGTTTGGTTAGATGACATAAATAATGTTTTAGCGCTGTACCGAACTTTAAATCTAAATCACCAGCATTTGAACAAATGGTTTTCATGAATGTTTTTGTCTATCGGTAGAATTTATGTCTATGGGTAAATACGTATTCGGTGTTGTATCTTAGTACATTATGATGACAAGTGACAACAAGTGACAAGTGTGGTAAGTTGATCATTACACTCGAGGCGGTATTATGGCGCGAGCCGTACGCGAGCGCAATGAGGGAGACGAGAGTTAAATGATCAACGCACACGCGTTTCATACGACGTTTTCCATCACACTTGCGAGGGAAAAAACACTAGACTTAGTATCTTTTTCTTAGATTTCGGGGGCAGAAAACTATCGGTAGCGTTTCGTGCCTCGAGGAGTATTTCTGGCGGGGTAACCTTTTAAACATCTTCTCCATTTGAACTTGACATTTTTGCAAAATAATCAACTGCACAGGGGGAAGTATATTTTTTTTAATTTATTTGTTCCAAAACATATTTCCGGTACATTAAGATAACAGTTACTTATACTTAAAAATAAAACAGTATAGTGTACCCTTAGGAACTCTGTCCGCCGCACCAGGCCTCTGTTGAGCCTGTATTTACAGCGGGGTATTAGCGTCATTTTCCTCAAGAATAAAATTCATGAGGAAAATGGCGTCAAGATTTTCTATTTTTTTTTTTTAGCTGTGGCACATCAATGCGCGCGCATTCAGCCGATATTAAATTAAATTAATAAAGCAAATATTTTTATATTTATAACATAATTTGTTGTGATTTGTGAATAATTTATAAAATTAAGTTAGTATTAGTTTTTTACCTTAATAAGGGGAGTAGCTACTATTTATTTCATCAAGAATTTAAGATAATATATAGATAGATAGATAGATTAACACTTTAATGTTAAAAACCTTAAATATAGGTACATGAAAAACAAGTAAATTTTACATTAATCAGCATAACAATAGGCGGTCTTATCGCTCAAATCGATCTCTTCCAGACAACCTTTGAACAGAAAGGACTAACATAATTTGGAAGGACGGTGGTTTTTTGAAAGAAATGCAAATTCATGCTATGTTATATACTTGGTACTTACTATTTTCAGCCGAAAAAATACTCTTTGCCCGTAAAACCGGTTATTTAAAGTAAAAGCACGCGTGCTTAATATCTCGGATGACGAGCCTAAACCGATGTAATAAAGCCCCTATTACGGGCGAGTGTGATGAAATAAAACATTCGCACTTTTTGTGCATTTACCCAAATAAATACATTATCAAAATAATTTTATCCGATAATCTTTCACCATACTTCCCACAGATATAGGGATGCGTTAACCTGTACGTAATCGATTTGGTCTTGTTGCTCTTCGAAACGGTTATTTCGAGCTCACAATTATCATGACGGTACAATTACCGAGTCGATCGCGCGGTCAATGATACAGAATAGGACCGGTCGTGTTATTTTTGGATCGCTCGCAATTACGTGTGTTATATTAGGTAGAAACTCGATTATTGCAGTATTTTTAAAGATCGCGTACCACTGATAATTTTTTTATTCAAAATGAATGAAATGAAATACATTTTATTTAAATCAAATCAAATCAAATTTCATTTATTTCAAATTATCCCATATTATTCACAATAAATAATCAAATAAAATTACAAAATTACAAACCTATATATAATATTTGCCAGAATTTCGGTTTCAATATTGCAAGGTGACATAGCAGTAGTTTTCTTTAACAAAATTCGGTCTTTGTAGGCGTACAAATATTTAACCCTCTTATTATCAAACATAATTTTATTCAAATCAAATCAAATCAAATCAAGTATTTATTTGCCAGAATACATTATTATTTACAATTAATTGTAGGTCTTACATGATTAATGTCACTGTATTCAGCCTGTATGCAAGCGTGCAAATATTTATTTATTTCATATTAAATGTCAATACTTTGTTAGTTAAATTAAGTCACAGTGAGAAAAAATAAAGTTGTTGAAATGAAATGAAATAAATTTATTATTAAAGTTTACAAAATTGCATGAAAATGTCAGAGAGTGTAACTAGTATTGTCATCAAATTAGAAATAAAGTAATTAAATTATTGTTATTGATAAAGTCTTTAACTGAATAATAACATTTATTATCAAATACAAGGATATCGAGCAGTTTCTACCTAGTACCTAGGCATAAGAGATAGATGGCGCTAAATCGTTAAGAATGAAATAAATCACTATATATTGAGCTGGCATCCAGAGTGGATTCATTGACAGTCGTTCAAGGTTAAAAAACCGCTTCCTTACGAGTGGTCCCCTTGTAGGTATTCAAAATCATTAAGATATTGAATATTATTGATCAGTGCCTATACCGTTCGAGAGTTGTAAAATATAAGTCAATAAACAAACATTATTATGTCCCAGCGATTTTATCAATATTTCATTTCGAAATAATGGTAAGATTCTAAAATAACATCTATTCCATAGAATGTAAATACATAAGGAATTTCTTGTAGTTAAGAAACCAGGTTTTTTATGGAACTGATTGATGAGACGTGCATGTCGTTCGCCTGATAGTAAGCGCCACGCCTGCCCATAACAATTGCAGTTCCACCCAGAATTTTTAATACCATAAAAAGCACTGCGTGTTACTGCATTGGGCTCATCACCCCGATACATCAGATATTAAGTTTCATATGCCCAGTAATTTCTCTGGCTGAAATTCCCTTCAAACCGGAACACAGTAATGCTTGCGCACTACTGCTTGGCAGCAGAATAATTGGCAATGCCGTGGTATCCAGACAGCCTTCCGCATACGAGAGACCTGCCACGAGCTATACTTATTATATGACGGATCCATGTTAACGATCGCCGGCGCCGGCGCCGGCGCGGCTGCGCCGAGCTGAATACTATACTTACCTATATGTACATAATTATGTTCGTTCGGCCCCATTTATTTTTATTAGTCGAAATTTAGGTGTATTAAATGTTAGCACATGATTTTGCATGGTGTGAATTTAAGCGCTTTTATCTGTTTATTTTAAAGGGTTTTATGTTTCATTATGGCGTGTTGTGGTGGATGTCACGTGTCCTTGAAATTTTTTTGTTTATTTCTTGGACATGTCGTTGTCGGTTTCCTCATGTTTTCCTTCACCGTTTTAGAACTACTTAATGTTTTAAAATTAAGTTATTTTGTTCATCAGCTAGGGCACACCGCTTTTTTTACGCTTAGTAGACGCGCGTTTTATGTACGCTCGTCTACAGCTGCTGCTCAATTTCTTATAGTGAACAAAGGCGTACTTAGTCCACGACTGCATTGCGTTTTGCGTTTACGGCGAGTATAAAACCATAGTGTACAAAGACCTAAAAACAGACAGCGGTTAGGGCTAGTTCGAGCATGTATTTTTTTTTACCAAACAGCCTCTGCGGTGTAGTAGTTAATCAAGTCAGCTGATACCTCATACAAGTCATACACCGTTTAGGTTGCGGGTTCGATTCCCAAAAAATAAAAGCAATTCAGTGAAAGTTGTATTTTGTGTCGGGGTGTTGCGGGAACACGGTCCTCGTAATTCCTGGCTAGGAATCACGAAATAATACACAATATATGGTAAAGGAATACAGTGAATCCTAGTTAAAGACCAGAATGTATGTGTCGTTGGGCGTATAAAACGTAAAGAGTAAATTAATGTGCTCGCAATAAAACTCGCCTGAACAATGTGACAGCGGTTATTTAACTGCAGAGCGTTTTTCGCTCGCGATAAAATAACTGCTATTATAATATTAATCATAAATTACCGTACAAAATAATATACTACGTCAATACGAAATGATTAATTACGTTTAAAATAAACTGCATGGTGTTTTCTTTTGTATGTGCTTTTTTATTTTTTGTGTGTGTTTGATTTTTTTGTATGTGGTTTTGTATTTATCGTGCGGTTTGCTTTTTTAATTTGGGTCTTGTGCATCTTGACAAGAAAAAGTAAGTAAAAACTGTTTTATTTATTTTCAGTAGCACCTCAAATGTTTTTTTTTTATTGCCAATCTTTGTTTTTTTTAAATGTAACTGAATGACGAGACGAGCTGGTCGTTTGCCTGATGGTAGGCAATACGCCAGCCCGTAACAATAACAGCACCACCCAGAACTTTGTTTTGCAAAATCCTGCACGGCGCTGCACTGCGCTCGTCACCCTGAAACAATTAGCTGTTGAGTCTCATAATGCCCAGTAATTTCGCTGGCTACAATGCCCTTCTGCACTGCACTTCTGCTTGGCGGCTGAATAACTGGCAAAGCGGTGGTACCCACCCAGACGGCCTCTGGCATACGAGAAACCTACCACCAGTAACCAATTAAGGTAATAATACCCACGATGTAACCGCCATGTGGGATGTTGACTCGACGATCATTGTCCCGATAGTTATTTCGGCGAACGGCCTTGTAACGAAGAGCCTCAACCAACATCTCAAGAGGCTCTCGCTAGACGGTTGGATCAAGGGTTAGATGCATGCGGCACTACTCCTTGACACGGCACGTATAGTCAGGAGGTTCCTCACTCTGCAGCCCTAACCACCGGGAGTTTGGGCCCTGCCGCGCTACCGGCGGCGCGTTAGTTTTAGGTTTTTAATAACATTTTCTATAGATAGGTACTTATATTGTAAAAAAAACTTTGTAAATAAATAATGTGAATAATAGTAATAGAAGAAAGCACTGACACAGCTTAATAAATAAAACTACGAATAATAATATGTTATTCATAGAAAGGAAAGTTTTAGAGTAGACGAGGGATATGGAGGGTACGACAAGTAGCCCATGATCCTCAACACACTTGAAGTATTTTTGAAACTTGTTGTTTAACTTTTTAAACGCTAAGCAAGCTAAACATCTTGTTGATACTTAACGACAGGACGTTTTACTGGTATTTTGACTTAAATAAAAAAAAAATGTTTTTTTTTCTCTTTACCTTTTACATGTTTTTTATTTTTAGTTTGGATAAAAAACTTTTTTCTATGTATTTTAACTTCACGTGGTTTGTGCATATTCAAGTTATTTAAAAGCAAGTTAAAATACTTACATATTATTGTTTTTTTTTATTTTCAGATGGCAGAATAAGTCTAAAAGCAAGTCGTGTAGTAGAAAAGGTGGTTCTCTGAGAGAAAAACGAGAAACAAGACGAAAATGGAAGACCATCATTCTTCATATTTATTTTATTTATAATTTTTGAACAGTGTCCCAATACAGAAGAGAAATAATTAATTTTATATTTTGTGTGATAAAAACAAAAAAAGTTCTATAACATCTATACCTACTACCAACACATATATACCGAATCACAATAGCTTTATTGAAGACCAAAACAGGAAACAAAAGTTTACAGTGACATATAATAGTGGTAGGAGCCAATGAGCGGCCTTATCGCTAGTTATAATTTCTTACAGGCAATTTATTATCCATAGAGATGTCCTAAATGCAACTACTTTCTATTAAGACCTAAGTAGGTACGAAGATAATCTACGGTCGTATAACTAATTGGAACTCATTTAACTGATTCGACGCTTACATTGGCGCCTCCACGTAAATGTCACCCAAGTCCTTCCTTATCCTTCTCGCTATCCATAGCACGTGACTTGTGAAATTAAAAAAAATCTCCATTTTGAATTTGATCGTATTGGATAAATAAAATCCAAAATAATAAAAAAAACTGAAGAATGCAATTACAAAATACTTTCAAAGTCGGTAAACAAGGCCATGTTTGTTTTTTTTGTGTCTTGTTCTTAAAACATATTTATTCTGGTGTGTGATAGATGTGTTTGTTGATGAAGACATTTTTTATGAAGTACTTAAATACTTTGTGAACGAAATCTCGTTTTATTTTAGTCCTGTTCCCTACTAGTTCCATTGCCATGTTTTCCCAGTCTCCTCCATACTTAAGCAATATTAATTAATTTTTTATTAAAAAACCGACTACAACTGATATATCTTCGAAGTCCAAGGTCGAATGTCGATGAAATTTATATGGGACCACCTTGAAGCTGTACTGAACTGAACGCTGGGCGACACTGCAATTGTTATGGGCAGGCGTGGCGCTTACCGTCAGGCGAACGACTTGCTCGTCTCATCACTCGGTTTCATAAAAAAATGAAACACTCTGTATGAATACGTAGAGCCAGTCTCTATATTTGGCCCGCTCACTCACCAGGTTCCGTGGTGTAGTGGTTATCACATCTGCTTTACACGCAGAAGGCCGCCAGTTCGATCCTGGCCGGAATCACATCTTTTTGCACTAACCTAGTTAAGTTTAGAAAGTTTTTAATATGTTATTGTTGAATTGAAGTACTTAAAGTAAAACTAAAGCAAAAAGTTAAATTTCCAATTTTTTTTTTATCGTAATGAATGACGAGACGAGCTGGTCGTTTGCCTGATGGTAAACAATACGCCAGCCCAAAACAATAACAGCACCACCCAGATCATTGTTTTGCAAAATCCTGCGCGTCGCTGCTCTGCGCTCGTCACCCTGAGACAATTAGCTGTTGAGTCTCATAATACCCAGTAATTTTGCTCAGCTCAGCTGGCTACAATGCCCTTCAAACCGGAACACAGTAATGCTCGCGCACTACTGCTTGGCGGCTGAATAACTGTCAAAGCGGTGGTACCCATCCAGACGGCCTCCCGCATACCTCAAGTAAATCTGAATCTGAGTCTATTTTTGTCTATTATCTCGTCTGTTGTTAACGACGATGTGGCCTAAGACAGATCACGTAGGTCTAGAGGAAGCCGGCAGTTGAGCGACTGCTCAGAGCCGTCCCCCTGATGGTTCACCGAATAATATCTAGAAACACGGCTAGGTCGCTTGACAACATGACTTTCAAAAGTTCTATATTCAGTTTTCGCATCACGGATGCACTTATGAACGTCAATTATTACAATGAATCTACCACCGTATCGGAAAAAGAACCACTACTCAGAAGGTACCGCAAGAAACTGAGGGGCATTTTTTTAGAACTTTTGTTACAATATTTTGTTTGTTTTTGACAATATTATGTTTCTTTTGTGTCAGTTGGCTACTTGGCAGAAGCGGAATGTTCCATGCATCTTTGTCTTCTATGTAATTACTAACTGTATAGTATTAGCAGTTAGTTTTCTTTAGTAGTAGTATGCTTTATTCATTAGAATATTTTTCACACTTTATTCAGTGGGTTTATTTACATCTTAGAGTATACATAACTAGAATGTATATGATGATTTACATACAATTACATTGATACATAAGTAGATATACCTATATACAAAACAGCGACCTAAAATTCAAAGTGTTTATTCAATTTTGGCATCATTGTACGTCTGTAAGGATAAACTGTTGTTACTTTAATATACGTTCTTAACATAACAATAGAATAGAATAAGTATAACGATATTATTCTCCAGACAACTAAAGTTTTTTTTTTCACAACTAAAGTTTTTTTTTCACAACTAAAGTTACCGACATAACTCAGCGGATTAGCAAGAAACGATAACCGCTGGGGTAGATGTGTTCTAGAGTGGAGACCGCGAATCGGCAAACGTAGTGTAGGACGTCACGACTAGATGGAGCGACGGTATACGCAGGGTTTTAAACAATACATTTTTATTCTATTCTATTAATCACAGACGCACTTATGAAAGTCAATTATTACAATTACTACCACCCTATCGGAAAAAGAACCTATCCTATCTACGTATGTAGGTAGGTACGAATAATTTATCTACATATATCTACCTAATTACATTGAAAAGAATCTATAACTTCAAATTTTGAAGGTTTACAACGAAACAACTCGAATTAGTAATTCGAACTATAGGCAGATAGATATTCAAACGCCAAAAGTTTCAACGCCCATGCACTGTATGTTGATTTTGGAAGTGTATAGCTGTTTCGTCTGTGTAAGACTCATCAGGGCCTTAATTCACTATGACAACTTGTCGAAATCACGTCGATTCCTTGCTTCGAAATCACGTCGATCCCTTCATTAATAAACGACATCTCTATGACGCATTCATATATTCATATATATGACGCGTCATAGAGAATACAAATTTTGCAGATGTCGTTTATTAACGAAGGAATCGACGTTTCCTTGAAGCAAGGAATCGCCAAGTTGTCATAGTGACTTAGGGCCCAGGTGCGGTAACTGCCACACGACAGCCAGACTACTGTCTGAAGATCTAACGACCGAGATGTGTCACTTTTGAAATACCATTGCATGATTCCGTCCTCTTAGAGGCATCGGTTCAAGCTTGGACGCGCCTGCGAGTATCTTGTCCCCTACGGGCGTTATTCAAATTATGAAGGAAATAACTCTTAACTTAACAATAGTATAGAATAACTCTAACATAGCTCAGCGGATTAGGAAGCTGAAGTGGCAGTGGGCTGGTCATATTTACCGCAGAGCCGATAACCGTTGGAGTAGACGTGTTCTAGAGTGGAGACCGCGAATCGGCAAACGTAGTGTAGGACGCCGCAACTACATGAAGCTACGATATACGTAGGGTTGTTGGTAGCGACTGGAGAAGGACAGCCGAAGATCAGGCTCAGTGACGTGCTATGGGAGAGGCTTATGTCCAGCAGTGGAATGATTTATGGAGGAATGTTACTGTTGTACTCAGCTAAGTTGTGATCTTGTTCTTATTTATATGGATGCGTAAATACGATTTACTTACCATATACAGGCTTTTTTCAAAATCAATGTGTTCGATTCTCAGCTAGGAAAATAGGTTTTTATCGTATCGTAAAATTAAAGGCTGATCATGATGATGAGATACTCACATATACAAAACAATATCCACTTATATATATATCCACTTTTAAAAGAGCGCCATCTATTATCCTACTCCGCAAACTTGTTACAGTTTTAATAGAGAAGCTGCTACGTTCGTGCGGGGACGTCGACACTATATACATGCTAGTTAGGAATAAGAAGGGAAAGGATCCGAGAGCTCGTGTCCACGAATTGCTGGACGAATGGGTAAGGATTATTTAAATTGGTTTTGCACCACATTACTTAAATACTACATATTTTATTATAAGTCACTTCCTTGTTTGTCTGTCTGTCTGTCGTTCCGGGTAAAATCTTGCAACTAAAATTCCGAGCACTTCCTGATTAGTTATTCAAGTGAAACTTTCAGGGTAGCTCACAATGCATTCTACATCCATTTATTAGCATGCAATGCCGTCGTAACCTCAAAAGGCGCATAAAAAAGTGGTTTTTAGATATATGTTTTTAATTTGTCACTTTCTAGTTATAACAGGTCTAACACCAATAAGAGTAATTTTTTTAATGGACCTGTTTAATGAGACGAGCAAGTTGTTCAGCTAATGGTAAGCGCCACGCCTGTCCATAACAATTGCAGTGCCACCCAGAACTTTTAATACCATAAAAAGCACTACGTAGCACTGCATTGCGCTTATCACTCCGAGACATGAGATATTAAATCTCTTTTGGCTACAATGTCCTTTAAACTGGAACACACTACTGCTTGGCGGCAGAATAACTGGTAAAGCGGTGGTACCTACTCAGACGGCCTCCCACATACGAGAGACCTACCACGATAAAAGGAGTAGTCAGTACGGCGACCTCTGAAATTTAATCAATCTTGGAAATTAAGCCTATTAAAAAATATTACGGCGAAATTATGTTATTGTAATTTTAAAAACCGCCATCTATGAACAAATGACGGTAACTAACTTACACTTTCAGGTATTCCACAGGGCGCATGAGGAGAATCCGAAGGGTATTCACAAAGTTGTGCCCATTATCGGTGATATGGAACTGCCAGGGTTAGGGATCAGTGAAGAGGACAGGAAAACACTTATCAGTAAGGTAAACAAATTATAATTAGAAAATAAGTTACTATAGTATAACTGCTTTGCCATCGAGTGCCCTTTGTGCTATACAAAAGATGCTAAATGTACCATTTTTGTGCAAGACTTAAATAAATAAATAAAATACAGGTAATTTGGGCACCAACTCTCACCTCGCATCGCCCTCACAGCTCCACCTACTCCTTTTTCCGACCAGTCGCTGGCTGCCGCGATTTGTGCTGCTTGCTCACTCACAATCATTTTACAAATCATTTTAATAAAGAGTATGGAATTATATTTTGGTGGAGTCACTGTCATCGTCGAGACTGTATAACAAATGATATTAATTGTGGCTCTAATCTAATCTAACTCAATATAAATAATTGTGGAAAGTTGCAAAACTCAAAAGACATAGGATATTTATTAAATAGGCACAAAAAATGCAGTTTTAAACGTCACATATACATAATACAAACAATTAAAACACGTTAAAAACTGTAATTTAAGATATTTTGACTTTGAAAAGAAATGGTAAGTATGTCTACCCATTTATTTCGCACATTCAGATTGAAGTCCGGGCCCAAAAAAGAAATGCGAATACTGAATCTACCAGTGCTTTGGAAATAAGCCCGCTGGAGGAGATAGCATTAAGAAACTATGCGGGGATGTCTCTTTTTTCAACTCTTAAAATGTCTCAAAATATAACAATGAACAATGAAGTAAACAAAAGGTCAAACAAGAAGTGCGAGGGAGATGTCCCATAGTAATAATAATAAAAAACAGAAAAATAGAAATAAGATATGAATAGGTATGGCAATAGCAGTTAGAGTGAGCAGATCAGACCAGTCCCCACAAGCAGCACCCATTCACAATACAATACAATTAAATAATACTTTATTGAGCGCCAAAACAGGAAACAAAAGTTTACAGTTACATAAAATAGTGGTAGAACAATGGGCGGCCTTATTGCAAAGTGCAATATCTTACAGGAAAATTCAATTCAACCATTTCTTTCGTTCACGAGTATGACTTGTAGACCAGCTATCACCATATTGGAGGGAAGGGAATTTTATCTTTATTACCAATAGATGTCACTATTTCCAGGTCTCTATCATAATCAACTCAGCTGCAACTGTCAAATTCGACGAGAAGCTGTCAGTGTCAACCGCCATAAACGTCAAAGGGACCAAAGAGGTCATCAAACTGGCAAAGGAGTGTCGGAAACTGAAGGCCCTAACGCATGTGTCTACTGCCTATTCGAACACACATGTGGATTATATTGAGGAAAAGTAAGTCATTATCATCAGCCCATCACGTTCCCACTGCTGAGACACGAGCCTTCTCTCATAGAGAGAGTATGCGCTATAATCTACAACGCTGGCCCAGTGCGGGTTGGTGGATGTCACATGTCCAGGAATTTTAGTGATTAATTGTTGGGCACGATATTTCACCGTATTTAGAGCGAGTGTTAAATCCGCACTTAATAAAGTCAGTGGTGCGGGGCCAGCGGGATTCGAACTCGGGTGCGTCGGATCGAAAGTTGCACGTGCTCCCACTGAGCCACACTTGCTCCGCCAAAAGTAATAACTACTTCTTAAATCGGTCCCGTAAATAAAAAAAATATATAAAGTCGCACTAAATTTGTTCTGAAACTTTTATCAAGATTTAGGTTAATTTAAATGTTCCAAATAAAATAATTATATAAGTATCATACATAACTAGCTGCGCTTTGCGGTTTCCCGGGATAAAAAGTATCCTGTAAGGCACAGGATACTTGATTTTTACGTATCAAGACTATGATAATTCATTTTATAACAAAAAAATACTGACTTCAAATCTGATGTATCTTCGAAGTCCAATGTCGAATATCGATGAAATTTATATGGGACCACTTTGCAGCTATTATATACTGAACCCAATACAAAAATATATTCCAAATCGGTGTATAAATAAAAGAGTTCTGAGGTAACAAACATATAAAATACAGGAAATTCCATCAAAATCCGTTCAGTAGTTTTTGCGTGAATAACAAACTGTAGTAAAAATAGTAAAATACATCCTAACAAATTTTCGCAAATATTTGGGTAATGTTACAGAACCCTGAGTTTCCGAGGTTCTACTTTGACTTTACCTTTTTCCAGATTCTACGAACCACCAATGTCCGTCGAAGCTTTAGAAGCTGTATCAGAGCTGGACGAAAAGCTGGTCGAGAGCATTTTACCCACGTAAGTAATAAATAATAAATCAGAGCTGGCAGCTACCTCGGACAAAGAATTAGTCTAGCTATTCAAAGGGGGAACGCTGCCAGAATCTTCGGAACCTTGCCTAAAGGGACTCCTTTTAATGATATATTTTAGTATTATATTTTTTAAGGTTTTTAGATTTAGTTTCATATTATTAATTGTTATTAATTGGTATTATAATTTAATCATAATAAAATGGAAAGATAAATCATTATTTCTCAAACTTACAATTACCTAGTATCTGAAACGCAATGAAAATATCTAGTGTGATTCCGCTGAATATTATGTAGGTTGTTGTTAGAATAATGTAATATGTAGGTATGGGATAGATTAGATTAGATAACTCTTTATTGTTACACCACCAGATATTAATAAAGAAATATTACAAACTTAATGCTAAAGTGTTACAATGGGCGGTCTAGTGGGTCGATAGTAAATGTAAAATGATCAAATTTCAAAATATATATAAATAATCCCTCCGTTTTATTTTTAAATAAATAATATGATAATGAGTTTAATATTGTACATAAAAGGGTAAATTAATTAATATAATATAAAACTGGAAGACCACTCACTGACTGACTGACTGACTGACTGACATATTGACAGAATTGATCTCCCACTTGCCGTTATGGTGGGGGGTAGTGTTTGGTACCGTTGGATAGAGGATGTTTTGAAACCAACCAGAAAAATCCGAAATCCATGGAAAGGTGTCTCCGAGATGGAACTGCTCAGGGGATCTCGGAAACTATAAATCAGATGGGGGTACCGCTTGAACTAAATATGCCCCAAACCTTGGGCTATTTTTGAAAATTTGAAAAAAAAGATGGCCGCCATACAAAAAAACATGGCCGCCATACAAAATAAAAATGTTAATATCTTTTGAATGGTTAGAGATAGGTATAGGGTGCTCGACCAAATGTCATAGAGGGCGATGGGGGAAATTTGGAAAAGTTGGAAAAATTAAAAAAAAAGAAAAAAAAATGGCGGCCATTTTGAAAGTTGCTCCGATCCGACTGAAATTTTGCATCGGGGGGTTTTCTGGGTCGTAGATTACGATTATGACAAAAAAATTTGGATTTCGCCATTTTTCAAGATGGCTGCCATACAAAAGTTTTTTTTCCGGAAAAATAAGCCAAACAAAACTTTTGAACCGTAGTCGATAGGAAGCGTCTATAAAAAAAAAGCAACACCCTCCCACGCGAGCTGCTTTAGCAGCTCGCGCACGCCACAAAATCACTTGGATTCTGCCATTTTTCAAGATGGCCGCCATACAAAAGTCTTTTTTTCAGAACAAGTGAACTTAAATAACTTTAGAACCGTAATCGATAGGGAGCTTTTATAGAAAAAAGCAACACCCCCCCACGCGAGCTGCTTTAGCAGCTCGCGCACGCCACACAATTCTTGAAATCCAGCTTTTTTTCAAGATGGTCGCCATACAAAAGTTTGTTTTCAGAACAAAAAGGGTAAACAAAACTTTAGAACCGTAATCGAGAGGAAGCTTTTAAAAAAAAAACAGCAGCCACCCCCCCACGCGAGCTGCTTTAGCAGCTCGCGCACGCGGCGAAATACTAGTTAATATAATATAAAACTGGAAGACCACTCACTGACTGACTGACATATTGACAGAATTGATCTCCCACTTGCCGTTATGGTGGGGGGTAGTGTTTGGTACCGTTGGATAGAGGATGTTTTGAAACCAACCAGAAAAATCCGAAATCCATGGAAAGGTGTCTCCGAGATGGAACTGCTCAGGGGATCTCGGAAACTATAAATCGGATGGGGGTACCGCTTGGACTAAATATGCTCAAAACCCTGGGCCATTTTTAAAAAATTGAAAAAAAAGATGGCCGCCATACAAAAAAACATGGCCGCCATACAAAATAAAAATGTTAATAGCTTTTGAATGGTAAGAGATAGGTATAGGGTGCTCGACCAAATGTCATAGAGGGCCATGGGGGAAATTTGAAAAAGTTGGAAAAATTAAAAAAAAAGAAAAAAAAATGGCGGCCATTTTGAAAGTTGCTCCGATCCGACTGAAATTTTGCATCGGGGGGTTTTCTGGGTCGTACATCACGATTTAAAAAAAAAAAATTGGATTCGGCCATTTTTCAAGATGGCTGCCATACAAAAGTTTTTTTTCCGGAAAAATAAGCCAAACAAAACTGTTGAACCGTAGTCGATAGGAAGCGTCTATAAAAAAAAAGCAACACCCCCCCCACGCGAGCTGCTTTAGCAGCTCGCGCACGCCACAAAATCACTTGGATTCCGCCATTTTTCAAGATGGCCGCCATACAAAAGTATTTTTTTCAGGACAACTGAACTTAAATAACTTTAGAACCGTAATCGATGGGGAGCTTTTATTAAAAAGCAAAACACCCCCCCACGCGAGCTGCTTTAGCAGCTCGCGCACGCCACACAATCCCTTGAAATCCAGCTTTTTTTCAAGATGGCCGACATACAAAAGTTTGTTTTCAGAATAAAAAGGGTAAACAAAACTTTAGAACCGTAATCGATAGGAAGCTTTTAAAAAAAAACAGCAGCCACCCCCCCACGCGAGCTGCTTTAGCAGCTCGCGCACGCGGCGAAATACTAGTATAATGTATAAAATTAATTTAATAAATAATGTAAAATAAATAAAGAAAGCCCTATAGGTACTAACCTTTTCTGTACGACACGTGTTTCGCCGTCTAGACGAGGCATCATCAGGTGTCGACTAGGTAAGTAGGTGACATGACAGGAGGCGCCGTTGTGGACTCACTCCATTGAGGAATGACTCTACCTCAATGGCTCACTCTCATTCTAGCGTTCGGCGAGTCGACACCTGCCTCACTTTATTAACTATGTATGTGATGTTTTAAACAACGCCATCTATTATTAAATGACGTAAACTGTTTTTTTTAATGGCTACGCATCGTTTTTGCATTCAGCCGGTCAAATCAACAATGACAATAAAATCAACTGTCCACGGGCTAATAAAACCTACCTCGATCGGAAGATCTTCCTTATTAAATGGAGGCGCTTCTACCTATCTACCTATCCACTACCCCCACTCCGCCATATAACCAAAGAATATTAACTATTACTACTATAACTATGTTTATGTAAGGCTTATGTTTAATTAACCACCAGATTTAGTAAAATTTAACGGCAAATAATCACTTTATATTGGCAAAAATAGTAAAAGTTCACCAGAAGTTCTGAGCTTTTTATATACACTCTCGGGGTAAGAGCGAGTTGGACCACGGAAGATTGAGGTGCGGCAATTCGATTTGGTGGTCATTTACTAAATTTGATCTGCCGATACAATTTTTGGATAGAAGTACCTATATATGGGATCTCAAAGATTATTTTGATGGTCATTGTATTTTTTCCCTTTATGTAACATTTAGCTTTCTCTGTAACGTTAGTTTTTGAAAATAAATATCTTTTCTTATAGATAGACAGATGAACGCTTTATTGCAAACCTTAAATTAAAGACATTACATAAAAATAATTAAAAAAAGGTTTTACAATGGGCGGCCTTATCGCTGAAAGCGATCTCTTCCAGGCAACCTTTGGATGGAGAGGAATTATCAAAATGTTAAAGACGGGGATGTAAGGTCAACAATAATAACAACATTAAATGTCAATAAAATAAACTACAATACAATAGCAACATTCTAAATGCCTACATAAAACATACATACATATATACCAGGTGCACATTACATATATATCTTACTTAGGTATATATCTTATCTTTTCTTTATTTAGACTACTTGGATCAAGACCCAACACATATTGCTTCACAAAAGCAATAGCAGAAGAAGCAGTGAGGATATACGGCGAGGGCATGCCGATTTGTATCGTGAGGCCTTCTATAGGTAAGTTCATTGTTTGTCTTTTCTTTACCTAAAATCATTAAAATCATAAAATCTGCTGCTTTTCTCATATATTTTATCTAGGACTTTTGAGACGGGACAGTAAGGGCACCTGCCCCCTTAACCGTTATAGTTACAGGAAAACGTTCCTAGGTGACCAGCCATAACTTTTGTGATATCCTGAACTGCATTCACAGATTTTGGAAAAAAGTACAGTCAGTGAAAAAAATGCTTAATTACCAAAAATATATTTTTGATGCCAATCGATCCTGTTTCTTGTAGGGATCAAAAGACTCTATGGGACGATTTAAGGTATGAGTACTAGAAATTACAGAAATCTCAAAAACTTTCTTCGTACATTTTGTACGGGAATACGATTAATCAATTAGAACTATTTTTGTTGCCAATCGATCTTATTCCTAAAGGTGATCAAAAGACTCTTTTAGGCCAACTGAACACAAGACCAGTCACAAGACCGGGTTAATACGCAGGCACAACAATCTGACTTTTTAAATATTTGTTTACCTTTATTGTATGATTTAACTTATGACTCATTTAATTATAACTTATTTTTACATAAGCGATTTTACATAACCCCCGACATAAAAGATGGCTGAAGCGATTTTGATAAAACATACAACAGTTAATTGTTTTAGGGTGACGAGCGCAGTGCAGCGCCGCGCAGGATTTTGCAAAATAAGTTCTGGGTGGTGCTGTTACTGTTATGGGCAGGCATATTGCTTATCATCAGGCGAACGACCAGCTCGTCTCGTCGCTAAGTTACATAAAAAACAACATTAACTTGTTTCAGTGGTATCAACATATGAGGAGCCAGTGCGAGGGTGGACAGACAGCGTGTACGGGCCGACTGGACTTGTGATCGGTGTTGGAACTGGGGTAAGCATTAACCAAGCAAAATCTGATCATTCATTTTTGGCATCGCACTTATAAACGTCAAATTATCACCATGACTGTACCACCTTATCAGAAAAAGAACCACTACTCAGAAAATACGGCAACAAACTGAGAGGCATATTTTTTCAGAGATTTTGTTACAACTTTTTTATTTTTTTATTTCCTACAATGCTGTTTATCTGTACCTACCATTTGGCAACTTTGCAGAAGTGGAATGTTCCAAGCATTTTTATCTTCTATATAATTACGAACAGTATAGAATGCTTTTCCCATTAGAACAGTCATTATATTAATTATACAAATTTTGTTGTACACCGCCGTCTACTTCTTCTTCCGATACTGTCCATCCAAAGGTTGTCTGGAAGAGATCGCTTCAAGCGATAAGACCGCCCATTGTACTACCTTAGTTAAGGACTGTGTTACTGTCTATTTCTATAATTTGGTATACAATAAAGAGTTTTTCTATTCTAAAAGAGTTTTTCTATATTCTTCTATGATTTAATTTTTTAGTAAGAAGATAACACCTACTTATTATCAGCCCCCTTACCCATATGTCCCTTAAGCGCCAACCGTACATCGTGTTGGGCTCAGATTAGAGTGTAGATTCACTCCGGCAATGTCTTATGATGCCATATACATTGTCTTATTAAGTTTATCTCAACTTGTAGTTATCATATTTAGGTGTAAATTAATTCGATTCTTGCCTGAATTTACAATAATTAGACCGCATCCTATTAGTTGCAGTGAAGCTATACCTTAATTTGAGCTCAACACGATATACGATTGGCGCATGAGGGACATGGGTAGGGGGGTTGATGTCTCAGGGTCATGAGCGCAATGCAGTTCTACGCAGTGCTTTTAATGGTATTAAAAGTACTGGTTGGCACTTATAAACCTATTTATAAACCGACTTTTTCGAAAATTGTTTTGCGTTGGGTTCAGTATAGCTACAAGGTGGTCCCATATAAATCTTCAACGATATTCGACCTTGGACTTCAAAGATACATCAGAATTGAAGTCGTTTATATTAAAACTAGCTGACCCGGCAAACATTGTTTTGCCATATATATTAAAAAAAAATGTTAAGGGTGAACAACCCTTATCACTTAGGGGTATGAAAAATAGATAGTAGCCGATTCCAAGTCCTACTGAATATGCATATAAAATTTGGTAAAAATCAGTAAAGCCGTTTCGGAGGAGTAAGGTAACTAACATTGTGACACGAGAATTTTATATATATGATGGGTTGTTCTTCAGGTGCTTCGTACAATGTACATGAATCCCGACAAGGTGGCAGACATGGTGCCTGTGGACCTTGTAGTCAACAAGATCCTCGCTTCAGCGTGGCACACCGCTAAAAACTTTAAGGAAAAGTTAGTTGTTATCTCTTCTCAACTTTCTATCGTATTTCTTATTCATTTTTCATGTGTACGTAATGATCCATCATCATCATCATCAGCCCATTACGTTCCCACTGCTGAGAGTCTTCCCTCGTAGAGAGAGTATGGGCCGTAATCCACTACGCCGGCCCAGTGCGGGTTGGTGGCTCTTCACTGGTTTTAGAGCGAGTGTTAAATCCACACATAATAAAGTCAGTGGTGCGAGGCCAGCGGGATTCGAACTCGGGTGCATCGTATCGAAAGTCACGCATGTTCCCACTGAGCCAAACTCGCTCACTCGGTCGCTGTTAAATCAAACATACCTAATTTGTATGCAAACATGTAATGAAATGAAATGAAATGAAATGAAATAAATTTATTTGTCAGAATTTCGGTTACATAGCAATAGTTTCCCCAACGAAATTCGGCCTTTGTAGGCGTACAAATATTTAACAGTTTTATTAAAACATAGCGAGCAAACGAGTGTGGCTCAGTTGGAGAACGTGCGACTGTCGATCCGACGCACCTGAGTTCAAATCCCGCTGGCCCCGCACCACTGGCTTTCTTAAGTTATGGGCGGATTTAACACTAGCTCTAAAAACGGTGAAGGAAAACATCGTAAGGAAACCGGTATGTCCAAGAATTTATCACAAAAATTCAAGGACATGTGACATCCACCAACCCGCACTGGGCCAGCGTGGTGGATTATGGCTCATACTCTCTGTATGAGAGAAGGCCTGTGTCCCAGCAGTGGGAACCTGATGGGCTGATGATGATTAAAACATAATTTTGTTTATTTATTTCATATAAAATATCAATACTTTATTAATTAATTAAGTCATAGTAAGAAAAAATAAAAATATTAAAAATTACAAAAATGCATAGAAATGTCAGAGTATAATTATTAGTATTGTTATCAAATTAAAAATCAAGTAATTAAATTATTGTCATTGAGAAAGTCTTTAACTGAATAATAACATTTATTAAGCAGGAAACTAAATACTGTAGTAATAGCACTGTTAAAATCGAATATCTGTTTACCTTCAAACTTATTAAAAGAAGCGCCATCTATTATTATTCTCCGTCAACTTCCAGCCAAACGTCTCACATCCCGATCTACAACTTCGTGTCCGGCGCGCAAAACCCGATCACGTGGTCCCAGTTCATAGAGCTGAACAGAAAGTACGGCATAGACAAACCAACGACGAAAGCTGTTTGGTAAGTTTAACTGCTTTAAAATATTATTTATTTAATGTAGGAAAACTTACAGCCAAAATACATGCATACGTAAGGCGCAACAGAGACCTAGTGCGGGGGAGATAGTTCCTAAGGGTACACTATGCTGTTTTATTCTTCTAGTATAGGTTATACTGTTATCTTAATGTACCGCAAATATATTTTGGAACAAATAAATAAAATAAGTTATGATAATTAAATTATGTTTAAGATAACTAGGCCAGTTACAAGTTTTCACCTATAAGTATACCTAAATAAGTAGGTATGTTAATTTTGTAAACATATTTAATTTATTTACAAAATTAACATACTTATAACATTAAAAGTTGTCCGATTCCCTATTATCAAAATGTTAAAGACGGGGATGTAAGGTATACAATAATTTTTAAAAATAGACACTGCAACAAAATTAATGCTATAAGTGGATCAAGTATCTGAAATAAATAACTACAAAAAGCGAGCGTAACGATCCGTTTAACATATTTATTTTTATTTGCAGGTACTACGGGCTAAACCCTACCAACAACTACTACTTGTTTGTGTTTTACAATTTCTTCCTGCACTATCTACCAGCTCTGTTCATTGACATGTACTGCGCGGTCACAGGGAAACGACGAGCGTAAGTGTCGTATTCGATTCATAGATGGTGCTTTTTCAAATTCCTAAAAAGAAGCGCAGGTGACACAACGATAATTTTTATCTATACTCTCTCTCTTTGCCGTTATTCCAGCACTCAAAAAAATGGCTTGCCCCCTACCTATATGTCCCACAAGCGCCATCCGTACATTTTAAATTTGCGAGCGTAAATAGCGAGTGTGGCTCAGTGGGAGCACGTGCGACTTTTAGATCCGACGCTACCGAGTTCAAATCCCTCTGGCCCCGCACCACTGACTTTCTTAAGTTATGTGCGGATTTAACACTCGCTCTAAAAACGGTGAAGGAAAACATCGTGAGGAAACCGTAACCACAAAACAAATAACATCTTTCAGGCCTGAGTGGTGGATTATGGCCCATACTCATTACATTACTATGTTCCGGTTTGAAGAGCATTGTAGCCAGAGAAATTACTGGGCATATGAGACTTAATATCTGATGTCGGAGTGATGAGCGCAATGCAGCGCTACGCAGTAATTTTTATAGTATTAAAAGTTCTGGGTAGCACTGCAATTGTTATAGGCAGGCGTGGCGCTTTACATCAGGCGAACGATCTGCTCGTCTCAAACTCGATTCTATAAAATAAATAAATAAGTACTCCCTATGAGAGAAGGTCCGTGTCCCAGCAGTGGGAACGTGATGCGATGATGATGTTCTGTTTGTCCTTATTTTCAGAATGTTGAAACTATATGGCAAAGTGATGAAACTAGCAAATATCCTGTTTTACTTCTCGACGAAAGACTGGAAGTTTTCAGACGCCGGCGTGCAAACAGTTTGGAGTTCTCTTTCGGAGGAAGACAAGATTGTATTTCCCTTCAACATAGCGCAGATGGACTGGGAATACCTTTGCGAGATTTTCCTAGTTGGTAAGTCCTCAGTGCCTCATTTTCTTTCTCATCAGCCCATTACGTTCCCACTCCTAGGACAAGAGCCTGTGGCGCCCTCATCAACCACATATTTCAACGACAAGCTCACAGATGGCGCTGAAATAAAGTAGCATAAACGCCTATACAAAATCTCAGATTTGTATACAAATCGTGGATTGCGCAAACGAAGTTCGCACGGCAGATAAGACCAATACAATTTCCAAGTAGATTCTGTTGGACAGAAAGGTCGATAACACCTGAGTCGGTCGGAAGATCCTTCTTAATAAATAGAAGTGCTTCTACAGTGGACACCTATACCTGACTATCCGCTTTCCCACTCCTCCATAGGCCTTCTCTCATAGAGAGAGTATGGGCTATAATCCGCCACGCTGCGCTGGCCCAATGCGGGATGTTACATGTCATAAAATTTTGTGATTATTTATTGAACATGCCGATTTCCTCACGATGTTTTCCTTCACTGACGAAAAATATTCTAATGTAAAAAGCATACTATACAGTTAGTAATTACATAGAATGGGCGGGACACCTGGCCAGGCGGAGTGACGACAGGTGGAGTAAAGTAATGACTGAATGGTGGCCAAGACAGGGCAAGCGTAGCGTTGGGCGTCCGGAAGCAAGATGGGTCGACGATATTGTAAAAATCGCGGGCCGAACCTGGACACGAATGGCGCAGACTCGAGGAAAATGGCATGATATGAGAGAGGCCTATACCCAGCAGTGGGATGTAAAGGGCTGTGGATGATGATGAATTACATAGAAGACAAAAATGCATGGAACATTTCGCTTCTGCCAAGTAGCCAACTGTCACATATGAAACATAATATTGTCAAAAACAAACATAAAATATTGTAACAAAAGTTCTAAAAAATATGCCCCTCAGTTTCTTGCCGTATCTTCTGAGTAGTCGTTCTTTTTTCGATATACGGTGGTAGAGTCATGTAATAATTGACGTTCATAAGTCAATGACAGTTTCAAATAGTAATTTATTATTTATCAAAATATCATGGATATTTTATACCTACGATTATTTTACTTTCCTTAATGATTATAACACTTCCTAAACAAGCACGCAGGCATCTTTAATGAGTTGTTGTTAAAAGTTCGACCACGTAAGGCACAAGCGTTCACGACTGTGGTCTAAGCGCGTCTAAGTGCAAGTGTGTCGCGAGACACACTTGAGAAGGTCCATCTTTGAAACCGTGTCCCTCGTCTTCCTCTGTTTGAAACTGTCATTGTCATATATGCGTCTGTGATAACAAAATTCAATAAAGAACTTTTAAACTTTGAACTTGAGCCGTTTTTAGAGTGTTAGACTTAACATTCATACTTACCTTTATCACTTAACTAGTTGCACTCCGCGATTTCACCCGCGGTTTTCCGAAATAAAAGGTACTCTTTAAAAAAATCTCCGGTCCGTCATTTACGCAGGCCTAATTCAGAGACGTGCGCATTATTATAAGGAGTTCGCTTTTTTTCAGGTCTTCGAGTATACCTCATCAAGGATGACCTCTCTACGCTGCCCGAAGCGAGGAAGAAATGGAACAGGTCAGTACATTGCTACAATAAATAAAAACACCCTTTTAGTTACAATTTTTACTCGTGGTAGGTCTCTCGTTGGAGACCGTCTGGGTAGGTACCACAGCTTTGCCAGTTATTCTGCTGCCATGCACTAGTGCGCAAGCATTACTGTGTTCCGGTTTGAAGGGCATTGTAGCCAGCGAAATTACTGGGCATATTAGACTTAATATCTGATGTCTCGGATCGCAATGCAGTGCTACGCAGTACTTTGTGATATTAAAAGTTCTGGATGGCACTGCGATTGTTATGGGCAGGCGTGGCGCTTACCATCAGGCGAACGACATGCTTATCTCATCACTCAATTCCTTAAAAAAGAGGCATGTGGAAGGGAATCGATATACAACCTGTTAATGAAATAACGCATAACCTGAAAATAGTTTGATCAAAATCGGGAGTACATTCAATATCACTATTTATTTTTATAGGTTGTTTTTTCGTTAAATTACATTTTCATGATTCCTTGTTTAAAACTTTTCATGACACTCAAAACGAATACCTACTTGAATATATGATTTTTCTTTAAAACAAAATATGCACGCACCTTTCAGAGAACCGTGGATCACGAGATAAAAGCTTGCACAGTTAACATTTGGAATCTCTAAGGAACACAAAAGCCCTCTTTTGTAATGTTAAACGAAATTAAATTATTTTTATACCGAGTGTGGCTCAGTGGCAGCACGTGCGATTTTCGATGCGACTCACCCGTGTTCGAAGCCTGCTGACCCCGCACCACTGACATTCTTAAGTTATGTGCGGATTTAACACTCGCTCTAAAAACGGTGAAGGAAAACATCGTGAGAAAACCGGCATGTGTAAGAAATAATCACAAAAATTCAAGCACATGTGACATCCTCGCACTGGGGCAGCGTGGTAGATTATGGCCCATACTCTCACTACGAGAGAAGGCCCGTGTCACAGCAGTGGGAACATAATGGGCTGACCATGATGACTATGATAAAATTATTTTATTTTATTTCTTCGAGGTTTATTTAATTTCTTTATTTTAATTTTTTTTTCAGATTGTTCTATCTCCACCAAATCGTGAAGCTGACGACCTTAGTTTTAGTCGCAAACATCTTGTACCTAATATTTAGACCAGTATTCTCTGTATTATTTTAAATAGTCATTTTAGCCTTGGTTTTAGTTAACTAGAAAAACTTAGTCTTAGTTTAGTTAAAAATTAGTTTGGTGCCACTAGTTGTTGTGTATTTGTATGTGATTTTTTGTGCATGGCAATATTTGGAAGATTTTTTTATACACGTACACGATATTGGTTAGATATTTATGTATAAACAAGCGCAATAATTTAAAAAATCAAAAACCCGACTGCAAAAACGATAATTTAAAAGTAATGCACTAATTTATTATTCCTAATTAAATTTAAACATGTAACTTATGTATATATTTGTATTCCCCTTTTAATTTCCTTTATTTTGGTACCCTACTCGATACGTTTGGTTATTTTTTTTAATAACGTAGGTAGGTACTTCTGATTTGTATTCGCCCGTTTGGGCAGGCGAAAGTCTCTCGGACCATACCGCCTCGTCTTACGTAGTTTTTATTTGATAGTTAAATATTATATTTATTATAGTTTTGTTGAGAATGAGGGTCATCAGCAACAAGCCGGGCCCTCTCCTAGTGCTTCAATAAAGTGGTGGAACTTTATTCAAGCTTTCCATGGACTTTTTGGGACAATCGAACTGTATCACTTTTCACTTCCCGCCGAAAAGTCCGTACTTACGACTATTACTATTTCGCGCTAGAAATCCGCCATTTTTCTTTTTTAAACCTATCTAAGGACACTCAGGTTTTTAAGACGAATACAACGATAACTTAAGTGTCGAAATCCATCTAGCCGTTTGGAAGATACTAGGTGTGAAAAAAAAATACAAAAATACAAGATGCGCGAAAAACAACCCTTCCTTGCAGTCGGGTAAAAATATGTTAAACTCTGTTGTACACATATAGATAATTAAAAAAGGCGAATTTAAATTTGCCTTTTCGGTGAAAGCGATCTCTTCTAGGCAACCTTTGGATGGAGAGCAGTCCACCAAAATAATAATGTACAGGTAGATACGAATAATACCTTAAATTAATTATGAGATTTTGATGAAATTATATTTTAATTAAAACATTTGAGTACAATAATTTTAACTTCTGAGATTTAATGAAATTTATAGAATTTGGAATAAACTTTATTGTTATTTGTTGCACTGGATTTATTTATAAGATTTTATAATAAACAGTAACTATTTATATACAAGGTTTTTATTTATATACATACTAGCGTTTGCCCTGGTTTCCCACGTGTCAGATTATCCTCAGAAAAGAACACGGCAAGATGGCAACATTTTTACAAGCTTTTATTTAACTTGCAATGTTTGTTTGTTTGGGTCAAATCTCGCAAGCTGAATTAGAACCACTTCCTGTTATCCTACAGAGTTGCAATTTAGCACACTTGTCGAAGTCCGAAGACAATGCAATATTATGGTGACAGCTGATCTGATGATGGAGACGGAAGGTGGGCAATGGAACTCCTTGACGGATAATCGTAAACTACTAGTGTTTGGGCTCATTTTAATCTGCTCGCGGTTCCGATTACAGATTTGTTAAAATCTTGTCTGGAAAAATATAATATACAACAAAAATCTTGATTAATAATATTAACTAACAAAGCGCTGTGCTTCGACTTATATAATGCGAATAGCTAAAGAATGGAACACCTTACCATCGTCTTAGTTTCTCGATTCTTATTATCTAGGTTTCTTCAAGTCTCGAGTGAATCGAGGCAAGCAATGAATGATCCATCGTCGACCACGCCGTCACTTTCCATCAGTGAGACTGCGGCTTGCATTAAATAATAAACAGTAGGAAAAAGCATAATATACCTACAGTTAGTAATTACATAGAAGACAGATGTGACTAAATTGAAATAAACTTTTGAATTGAATTGAAATATTACAATGTCTCTACCACCGTATCGGAAAAAGAACCACTACTCGGAAGATACGGCAAGAAACTGAGGAGCATTTTTAGAACTTTTGTTACAATATTTTATGTTTGTTTTTGACAATATTATTCTTCTTTTGTGCCAGTTGGCTACTTGGCAGAAGCGGAATGTTCCATGCATCTTTGTCTTCTATGCAATTACTAATTGTATAGTATGCTTTTTTCATTAGAATATTTTCCACACTCAATTTGAATCTACTTTCTGTGAGCTCCGTTATACATTTTGGAATTTTATTGTAAAAACGTACACAAATGTACACAAATAAACGTACACATTTTACTCATGACACATTTGGCATCACAGACGCACTTATGAATTGACATTCATAAGTGCGTCTGTGATGCCAAAACTGAAAAAAGAACTTTTGAACTTTAAAAAGTTTTTTTTGCGGGTAAAATAAAAAGAAATCATTTGCTATTCAAGTATTTTATTCAATATTTACATACAAAATTTAACAACACCACGCATATACATACAACAAATATAGTTTTCCTATTATATTCCTATGTACAAAATATAATGTACCTACACTAAAATATACTTAGTTTGGACTAAGTTCCAATGAAAGATAAAAAAAAAGACAAACAAAAAATTCATTTGACATAAAATAATAAAAATTATATAATTAGCATTATTATGTATTTTATTTATTTTTTACATGCCACAAAGTAAAATGACAAAGTTTTAATTTTCATCAATTTACTAGAACTTCCGTTAACAAAAATATTTTATTTAAAAAATATATATATTTTCAATGGAACCTAAAGCTAGCGCACACTGCGATGGAATATCTTGCGACTTTTTGTCGCAATAAAAATCGCATGCTATAAACGTATAACTTTTACACACGACTTAAAAATAGTTTCTTAATCGCTGCTTTTACTAAATTCATCTATATTTAATCATTAGGGTACGCAGAATACGAGTCCCCTACCCATATGTTCCTCAAGCGCCAATCATATATCGAGTTGAGCTCAGGTGGCCTAAAAAGGCCACTAATCATAATGGAATGGCTAGTGACCATTTTGCGATTTCTAAAGTGAATCATTCACTTTAGAAGTCGCAAAATGGTCACTAGCTACGAATTCATAATAATTTATTATGAACTAGCTGCGCCCTGCGGTTTTACCTGCGGTTTCCCGGGATAAAAAGTAGCGTATGTGTTAATCCAGGGTATAAGCTATCTCCACACCAAATTTCATCAAAATCCATTCAGTTGTTTTTGCGTGAAAGAGTAACAATGGTACATCCATACATCCATTCTTACAAACTTTCGCGTTTATAATATTAGCAGGATTCGTAGCTAGTGACCATTTTGCGAATTCTAAAGTGACTCATATTATGATTCGTTTAAAGTGGCCTTTTTAGACCTGCAGATCAGAGTGTAGACATGTACTTAGATTCACTGCGACAATGTCTTATAATGCCATATATTGTTCCATTAAATTTATCTCAACTTGTAGTTATTGTATTTTGGTATAAATAAATGAGATTAATTCGATTTCTTGCTTGAATCGTCAATAATTAGATCTTGGCTCGAATTCACTATGACAACTTAGCCATTCCTTGCTTCGAAATCTCGTCGATTCCTTCATTAATGAACGACATCTCTATGAAGCATTCATATATTCTAGCGACCCGCCCATAACATAATTAATATATTTTATATATCGCATTCGCATATTTTTTACGCTTAATAGATCTATGTTTGACCACTATCTCGCCTGATGTGAAGCGATAATGTGGCCTAACATGGAGCACATAGATCTAGAGAGAGACGGCAGTTGAGCGGCTACTCAGACCCGTCTCCCCGATGGTTCACCGAACATCATCCCGAAATACGACTAGGTCGCTTGACGACATGTCTTTGTTCGGTGGGTGGTATAACAACCACGGCCAGAGCCTACCACTCCAAAGCGCGTAAGCGGGTTTCATCACGATGTTTTCCTTCACCGTTTTAGAGCGAGCGTGCAAAATCTGCACAACTATAAGTCATTGGTGCAGGGCCGAGTCGGGATCCGAACCCAGGTGCGTCTGATCCAAAGGCGCATGAGTTCCCGCTGAGCCACACTCGCTCTCATATTACTATGACTATACGATTGGCGCTTGAGGGACAATAGGTAGGGGGGCAGGACAGTATTCGAACCCGTGACCGCGCCTATAACCGGGGACAATGATCACGCCACGGGAGAACCCACGACCTCGTTTCTCACGCACCCTTTAATCATCTATGTAATAAATTGGCATTTTTTCGTAACTTTTAGACGTATTGCAAGTTATTGCCAAAAAGTATACCCAAATTAACTTTTATATCGCACTAAAGACAAATGGTTCTAATTAACTTAACTTACAGTCTTACTACAAAAAACAAACTAGTGCTGAAGGCGCGTCAAGAAATTTAAAGAATAAGAATGATATTTAGGTTAAAACAAGTAAAAATAACCATATCCCCCAGTTGCCCCAGTCCTTTCCACACGCAGACTTTTCCAGATTTCTCCACTTCTGAAAAAGCAGGCTTATCAGGGCCCCAATTCACTATGACAACTTGGCGATTCCTTGCTTCGAAATCACGTCGATTCCTTCATCTCTATGATGCATTCATATATCCATATATCATCCGAAATCTCTATGACGCATTCATATATTCATATATGTTTCTCTATGAAGCGTCATAGAGAATACGCATTTCGCCGATGTCGTTTATTAATGAAGGAATCGACGTGGCCTCGAAGCAAGGAATCGCCAAGTTATCATAGTGAATTAGGGCCCAGAAAGAATTTTTCCCAGTTTTATTTATTACAATTTTATTCAAAAATGCTATATTGTCAAATGGACACGGAGACAAGAATAATATCTCCCGTTAACCTGAATATTTTGCACTTTTATAAAGTGGTGGACATCCGGAAAAATCCCCTACTGGAGCCGAGAACTGAGGGATATCAGGAACAACCCAAAACGTCACGATCAATTTTACTATTTTTAGCATAGTGCGGATAAAATTTTAATGCACCATTCGATTCATTATTGAATACTATTAAAGAAAAAAAAAATAATAAAAGCATACCTTTAATACAGCATGTGTATGGAGACCGTTGCCGTGTACAGTACAGTCAGAAAAGGTGTGAACTCAGCATAATAGGGAATATGCATGTGTTGTCGAAAAATCTGGAAATTACTTTTTACGATAGATTACTCCTGTAAACATTTAGTAGTGGTTTAATTATTATTATTAATTGCGTAGTTTTTTGTAATACAATGTTTATTTTTCTTATTTTTGGAAAAACGGTTAGTAATCGCAAAACGCTTGAGAACGTGAAACCACATTTTGACGTCACGCGCCTCGCTGCTTATTGGTCAATTTTTGACATAGAGCCCTATTGGTTAATTATTGACATACACACACATGTAGCATAGATGGACCAATGAGAAATCCTAGGTCCCCACATTTTGACGTCACACGCAAATGGCGCGTTTATGTTGATTTAAATTGAATCAAATTTTCATTTAATTATTTTATTGACGAATGCCGTACAATTTATAAATATTTTTTTTCATTAATAGTATTCAATAATAAATTCTTGATTCATGCATAAAAAATACATGCATATTCCCTATGCATGTGTATTGGGACCGCCTCCGTGTACAGTGCAGTCAGAAAAGGTCTGAACTCAGCATAATTGTGGGGAATCCACAACGCTGGGTTCTGCTCAGGCAACACACTAACTTTGTGGTAAATTTTGGTAAAAGCTCATGAGTGGCAAAAAATGTTAAAAAAAGTAAGATTATTAGAGAAAGTAAAAGCGCATTTCTTTCGTGTCTGGGTATTGTGGGACCACGGTCCTCAAAGTGCCTGGTTCCCTACATACAGGGAATCCTAGGTAAGGATCTATGTATGTCATTTATTATATAAGTTTATTTATTATCTTTTTTGACGCGTGTTCTATCAACCCTTGTTTTCTTGTGGTAAGAAGGTAGTTTTAAAATTATTTAAAATGCTCTCTCCATGCTTAACCTAGTGAACCTAAATTGTTCATTTTTTTTTAAATTAGGCCAAAAATACTATATTTATTTATTTATATTATAATATTTATCACGATTTTTGTCCGTTTATTTAACGCACAACACAAAAAAAAATCATATTTTATTTTTAAGTTTTTTGGAACAATAAAACGGTCACTACTCTCCGATCTGACTCGTAATTATCGGATAAAGTGTAGAGTAATCAATAATGTATCATCCGATCCTAATTAGGTAACGGAAATATTAAGGCAGGCCTTAATTGTATTAATATTGTGGAGGGGTTCTAACTCTGGCCTCCAATTTATCGGATAGGATCGGAACTTCCGATTCGGAAGGTGTAGGAACCATTTGCAGTCGTGTAAATTAATACATTAATTTAATATTATATTATTTACATAGATCAAATGACAGTAAAATTTGGAAGCTAGAATCTTTTATTTTAATATTTTTATTACAAAAAAGAAACATTAAATGTTTATATTTTAAAAACTTGGCAATTGTGTTTCTACATTACAAAAATAATTCGTATCACCTCATCGGTCTTCACAACCTAATTTATTTAAAAAACTAAAATGATTTTGTTGAAATTATAAAGTAAATTATTAATTAAACTGCCATATAAATTGAGATAACTAAATTTTCTAGTTTGATAGAAATTAGGCCTATAACAATACCCACTGCTAGTTTAGCGTTTAATCCAGTCCACTCTGACGCTTTCGTAAAAGATCTGCTAGGTTAAGCAACGTTGCTGCGGTCGCCACTTGGATGGGTGACCGTTTGTGTGGTTACATCCGACCGCTACCATGCTTAAGCCCACGTTAACCCTTCAGAGTTATTAGGTCGTTAGGCTATGTCGGAGGTCTTTGGGCTGTCTTTAACGCAGACACCAGGACTGGCCTCACACACACACGAAAAATAACAGTTAAGCCATTTCAGGAGTGGACTGAATCAATCTCTAGACCTACAGTTATTTATACCTAACGGCTCTTTAATAAAATCCTTATTTTACTGTTAAAATGCTGTCTCTTTCTAACACTATCATTTCGACGTAAGTTGAACAGAGACAAAACATGCAAACATCGTTTAGTTCTTATTTAAAGTTCAACAAGACCGAATGTCTTTTACAAACACTAATAATAAAATATATTGTATATGAGATACATAACGGAATGAATACAGGCCCTGTACCCTGATAAGTAATTACGATCTTCGTTCTGTCGGATGAAAGGGACAGCGCTATGCAACAGGCATATGTGTGTCTCTTTTAGTCCGCACGAACGAACGCACTAAAACAACTCAGAGTAGGCTCCCTGTTATCTGAATAAAAGTGATCAAAATAATACTTGAACACTTTATTATTTTGCTTATCGAAAACCATTAATTTTAAGGTATAATTCAAACTTAATGGTGACTGAGAACTTTGGCGCGAGTCATTCATCACCACCACCACCATCATCATCATCATCATCATCATCATCAACATTATCATCATCACCACCATCACCATCATCATCTTCATCATCATCATCATTATCATCATCACCACCATCATCATCGTCGTCATCATCGTCATCGTCGTCGTCATCATCATCATCATCATCATCATCATCATCATCAATCAATACATTGGCTCCCATAGCACGCCACTGAGCCCGATCTTCGGCTTTCATCTCCAATCACTACCAACAACCCTAAAAAGCAAGTTATTGCACAATAGCAAATCTTTTTTTTTACAAAAAGCAAACAAGTTTGACTTTGACTTTAACACGAACCTGCGGCCGTCTGAGCCACCATGCCGGCCAAACCAATTAAACTACGAAGGTAATAAATTTAATCTTTCCTATTTTGAAACTTAAGCGGACGCTATCTTATAGAAAATATAAATCATTATAAACTAGCATTTCACCCGCGACTTTGTCCGTGTTTTTGTAGGCGATTTCTCGTGATGAGTCAGTGAGTCAATGAATTAATAGTCGAGATAATGACTCAATATACTGGGGGCCTGTTGGCTAAATCTAACATCTATCGGGATACCTTTCAATTTGACATCTGAAGGATATTCACAAACTTCAGATCACAAGCTACCGATAGCGAATATTTATGTGAAATAATATATTTTTAAATCAATAAATAAATTTCATATTTCATATTTTTAAATCAATAAATAAAATGTAATAATTTTGATATTTTAACCTGTTCTTCATCTTAAAAGAAACAACAATCACAGCGCATGACGTCATTTGAAGGCAAATGCCGTGTGTCAAGCTGTGTTGTTTTTTTGGTTCCATTACGACAATATAGTCCCCAAACTTCACAAAACGTATTTAAATCTCTTTGTAATTTTTCTTCGTAGAGTTTGTCGTTTTCTGCCTTCGTATGACGTCACATGTTCTGAGGTGACCTTTCCCGCGGCAATATTTGAAAAATAACATTTAAACATAATTTTAGGTACTTTTAGGATTTATTTAATAAAATTTTAATTTAGAAAATTGCTAAAAAACATCACGTGATGAATGGTCAACCCCTAATGGATCATTGGCAGTCTATGTGGTGTAGTGGTTGGGCAGGTTGGCTCAAATCTCATACACCACTGTGGTTGCGGGTTCGATTCCCGACACGGGACAAATGTTTGTGCACAGAAAAAAATAAGCGCAAGCATTTATTTGCGTGTCTGGGTGTTGTGAGACCATGGTCCTCGTAGTTCCTGGTTCCCTAAATACAGGGAGTCCTAGTAACGGGATAGGATCTATGTCTAAAAAAAATATTAAAAAATTCATTGACCCACTCACTGACTCACTGGAGTTACATTTAGTAAGTCATATTATTTATATATTTATATTGGGGCATGAGAGAACACATTATATATTTAATTAACCCTTTGACTGCCTAGGTCGGCTAACCACGACATTCTTTACCTTTTGAGCGCCGCGCGATAGAAACAAAGCCATGTCAAGGTACGCAATTGTTAACCCCAAACGCAAAAATAAGGATTGTTATATTTTTTTTTATATACCTAAATGAGGAGACGAGCTGGTCGTTTGCCCTTTTTTTATTTTTTTATATGATTTATAGACAAACAAGCAGACGGCCCGCCTGGATGGTAAGCGGTTACCGTCACCTATGGACACCTGCAACACTCGGGGCATTACTGGTGCGTTGCCTACCTTTAAGGACCCTTTTCACCCTTCTTTTAAAGTACCCCATGTTACAGCTCCGCGGGAAAACCTTGGGTCTATTCCATATCTTGCAGGTGTGCGGCAAGAAAGATCTGGAGAATCGGACAGTATGCGATTTCCATAGATCTATGATATGTGGATGAGCTTTCGGATGATGTCAGGCAGATAGCCTGATGGTGAGCAATACGCCAGTCCATAATAACAACAGCACCACCCAGAACTAAGTTTTGCAAAATCCTGCGGCTCTTTGACACTAAAATTTGACCCTATTTGACTTTGATTTTTGTGAAATTATGACAACTATGTCTGTGTGTCTGTCTGGAAGAGATCGCTTTGAGCGATAAGATCTATTGTTATGCTGATTATTGTGAAACCTTTCATGTACCTATTTTTAAAGTTTTCAACAATAAAGTTTTTATATCTAACTATCTGTCTGTGGCACCGTAGCTCTTAAACGGGTGAACCAATTTGGATGCGGGTATTTTATTTGAAAGCAAGGTTTCTAGCGGTGGTTCTTAGACATGTTTTATCAAAATCGGTTCAGCTGTTTTATACTCTTTTTCGGTTTTTGTGTTTAAAAATTATAGTTTACTGAAATTCGTTATCATTAATTTTAGTCGGCTCAGGCCGACCTCGTAGAAAGCACTTTCGTATGTCGATTCTCGACTTTGGCGGTCGAAGGGTTAAAATCTTAAAAACTCCGCTAAGCGTCCGTTAATTCATTGACAGTATCTAAATTTTGAGATTTTTTGACAAACAATTTTTCTATCTTTCTTCAAAAAAAAATATTCTAAAGTATCTTATGTGGTTACTTCTAATACCTCCAAGAATGTGTGTATAAAGTTTCATGATGATCGGTCAAGTAGTTGTCGCGTGAAAGCGTAACAAACAAACTTACATTCACATTTACAATATTAGTAAGGATTTATATACATAACTTTCTAATGCTTATGTCCTATAGTAAGTAGTACCGGCAAAAGCGCTCCTATAGCTAACAACCCCACTTCCCCCAACAGCAGCCCCCCCTTCCCTCTTTTAGGGGGGGAACCATCCCCCAGGGGGAGTGGGGAGTGGGTGGAGGAGTGGGGGTGAGTGAGTTCTGGCAGAACGTGGACTGTTGCTACGTAGAGGAAAGTGCCAGCTGAGAACAACATGGCTATACCTGGAACATAAAATAACAACTATTAACTATAATATACATAATAACTATTAGTTCAAAATTATAATCATCAACCATATAACCATCGGGGAGACGGGTCTGAGCAGCCGCTCAACTGCCGTCTCTCTCTAGATCTATGTGCTCCATCTTAGGCCACATCATCGCTTCACATCAGGCGAGATAGTGGCCAAACATAGATCTATTAAGCGTAAAAAAAGGGACTCTTTTATATTTTTTAAACAGGAACCGCGGAGCAATCTCTGTGTAAAAGGATAGAGTATAAAATCCGATATAAAAAAATTACACTATTTTTTATTCTATAAACTAATATATATCTAAACTTACCGACCCGGATGAATGGAAGTGGCTGTGGACAGAGATGTTTGGAGGGAGATCTTTGCCCAGTAGTGGGACACAATAGGTTGATATTATAATAATAATAGGCCAGGGTCGACTTTGTGGCGAGTCGTCGGTGCGTGGCGACACTGGGCCTTACCCCGAGATTCTCCCTGGGGCTAAATGAGACCCCTGACCCCCGGCTTGCCTAAACTGTCCGGGGGTGGAGATGCAAGAGCTAAGAACTAAGCTCCAAGGGTGGAAGTGTTAAAGGGCATAACGCCGGGAGTAGCGTTTAAGTGAAACTGCAGCACACCTCTCGACACCCTTTAGCCACCCACACCAACGTTGCCCCTCTCGTCGCCAATGAACGGCGGCCCTTAACGGGGGCCCGTTTAGTGGGTGGCGAGTCACCACATGCCAAAATATTTTCTTATGAGGCGGAACTAGCAGGTGCCGAGGTCTCATATCATAGACCGGCTCTCATCCATTAAAAATTCACCTCAATAGCCCAATCATAAGTAATTTTCATATCTTCAATAATAGTCCTCGCACTTATCGGGGGCTGTCTTTGATTGTATCTTCTAATGATGCACTTAGAGACAGTCCCCGATAAGTGTTGCCCATTACATATCTAAATTAAATGCTCTATGAGGCCTCTACGTGTTGGACTCATGTCCCCGCGCGAGCCTTCCAAAGGACCGGGTGTATAACCCATGAGAAAGAGCGACACAATAATATTTTTTTATTCTAAGTACCTAGGTACATAACTATGTTTGTCTTAAATCTATTTATCTATACTGTTATAAAAATGGAAAAGAGCCATTGAAGATATTTTTGCAAAACTAACTGGGATGGACTATTTAGAGGGTACTGAACACAAATCTATGGTTTCTAGAATTTTTGTGTTTGTTATCTATAGACTCGGAAACTGCTGAACGGATTTTAATGCGGTTTTTTGGGTTTGGTAACATCAGTCTCAACTTAGATTATAGGGTATGTAACATTAAAATCGGTTGGGTGACTACGAAGATACAGCTTGACCTCTTAGTAGTACGCGCTCTCATATACTGGGGAGGTCTTGCTAAATTGGTTTTGGAAAAAAGACGACTACGGGCTTGTCTTCTACGCGGACGAAGCTGCCGGAAAAAGCAAGTAACGTATAAATATAATCTAAAAAAACATCTGGCAGCTATTTTCGCGGCATTCATCATGCGGCGCCGTGGCTTAGTTGGTTAAAGCGCCTGTCTAGTAAACAGGAGATCACGAGTTCGAATCTCGTCGGGGCCTGCCAGTTGTGAATCTCTTTTTGCACTTTTATTTTTGTAAATCAACTGTTTTTAGTCATAATTTAGCTATTTTAATATAAAAAATCTATTTTTGACGAATTTTCGAAAATTTTGCAAATTTTGCATTTAAATTTGTTATGTTACATAAGCAAGAGATTCCATTCGCGGTTTTTTTATATCAATTTTAGGCAGATTTGAATTAACAAAAATAACATCGATTTTCATCAAGTCGTAGCAACTTTAGAAAAATACGCTCACTACCTTGCAATGTATGTATGTATGTATGTAACTATGTTTGTTTGGGTCAAATCTTGCAAGTTGAATCAGAACCACTTCCTCTTGTCCTACAGAGTTGAAATGGTGCATACTTGTCAAAGTCCGATGACAGCAATATTATGGTGACAGCTGATCTGATGATGGAGACGGAAGGTGGGCAATGGAACTCCTTAACGGATAATCGTAAACTACCAGTTTGGGCTCATTTTAATCAGCTCGCTTTCGATTACGAATTTGTTACAGTACACCGAGGTCAACTGGAAGATAATGCTTACTAGCATTAAGTTCGCCTATGTACCTACAAATTTGTTTGTGCAATAAAGATTTTTCTATTCTATCTATTTATGTTAAAAGCTTGTCTTGAAAAATATATTTTTCAACAAAAATCTTGTGTGTTAAGGACATGCGTGGCGCTCACCACCAGGCGTAACTCACCTGTAGCGTTAAACTCGCTCAGCGTCTGCTTGCTTTCGTTCCCAATACCAAAGTAAGTGATCAGAGCCAGGAGTGGCGCAGCGCACGAGAATATGAGAAGATGCTTCCGGATTCTGTTCCTGTAACGGAAAATACAATAATATATTCATTTTATTTTCTTTTATTCGGGAAGCTAACAGCTAGTTACAAAACATTGGTAATTTAAATAAATTCTTATGGCTAATTAAAAAGTTTCCACTTATAGGTAACTAAGTATATACATACATAGTTGACGGGCGCGTACAGAGTTGGTGAAAGTTAAAAATAAAACGATAACAATGAACAAAAATGAATTTAGGTATAGGGGATCAGACAACTTTTCAGAAAGTGTTTTAAATTAACTACAATGAATATATATAGCCATGAAAAATACTATTTAAACTAAATAACGATCTAAAAGTACCTAAAACTATGTTTAAATATTATGTTTCAAATATTGCCGCGCAAAAGGTCACCTCAAAACTTGTGATGTCATATGTAGGTAGAAAACGACAAACTCTTCGAAATAAAACTTGCAAAGAGATTCTAATACGTTTTGTGAAGTTTGGACACTATATTGTAGTAATGGAACGAAAAAATTAGCAAAAATACATTTTATAAAAAGCAAATACGTAAAATAAACACAAGCTTGACTCACGGTATTTGCCTACAAATGACGTCATGCGCTGTGATTGTTGTTTCGTTTGAGATGAAGAACAGATTAAAAATGTCAGAATTATTTATTGATTTAAAAATATAAATCATTATTATTTCACAAAAATATTGATTGAATGATCTTTCTGGTTCGACGAACATTCGTTCTAACTACATTTTAGATTTTTTCTCGATTACTGTCCGATCCCCTATTAAAGAAACGATCGTTCAAAATTCGCTTCAGTTTAAACGCCGAAGTATTGAACAGATCAACATCTATTTCTTTAGCCATAGTATTGTAACACCTGCCTGCTCTAATGAAATAACTATTCTGCCTGTTATCATATGTGCGTTTATCATCATCATCATCATCATCATCATCATCATCATCATCATCATCATCATGTTCGCCTGATGATAAGTGCCACGCCTGCCCGTAGCAATTGCAGTGCCACCCAGAACTTTTAAACCATTAAAAGTACTGCGTAGCACTGCATTGCGCTCATCACCCCGAGACATCAGATATTAAGTCTCACATGCCCAGTAATTTCGCTGACTACAAAGCCCTTCAAACCGGAACATAGGAACACCTGCACTACTGCTCGGCGGCAGTATAACTGGCAAAGCTGTGGTACCTACCCAGACGGCCTCACGCATACAGCCCACTGTGTAACATAATCCAGCCCAACCTGTAACAGAGCTCATTGTGTAACATAATGCTTACCTATCTAGCCCAGCGTGTAACAGAAACGTGACGAGGCCAAACGCGGCGGGTGCTTTATGTAACATGATGGCTAGGAACACAATGATCTCTACGTCAGCGTGGGACGTGGTCGCCGCAGCTCCTAGAGCGATGCCGTCCGCTGAAAACCATACATATTGGCCAGATTAGATTATTATTATTATATCGCTCTTACCACAGTGTACACGACAGGTGCAAGGTATTGAGGAGAAGAAAAACTACCAGGATTGCGTAATAACGAAGTGCTTTGGAGACACGTATATAAGGTATGTACATATTTGTAGCAGCGTTCCGAACGGCGGCGGCGTTGGCTTCGCGACTGAGCGGCCGGTAGCTGCGTGTCGGTGCGCTATAGGTACGTACGCACGGATATAGGTATATATGTACGTATCTCCGCCGCTACCTGCATTGTTTATTTAATGTAAGTACATATTCTTTTACTTAATTGTTATATATGTGAGCTATTTAATATTAATTATAAATTATTTTATGTTTCAGGTGCAGAGCTTCGCGTTGTCTACACACAGAATATTAAGGGACAGAAGCATCACTCCGCAAAGAAATTTAAACAAATAGCGACTCTTGCTATGACGCAATAAAATTCAATTCAGCTCGCGTAGCGCTGCATAACTACCAGTCATATTAACCTACAGAGCGCGTCTCTTTCTATCGCGCCGCTCTTATCTCTTCTGACGCGGCACGTGTAACGACGCGCGACCCGCCGTCGGTGTCCGGCTATGTACTTGTAGCTTCGTGCGGTGACCTACAGTGCGGAGTGCGCTAGGCCTGCTCTTTCTCACGGGTTATACACCCGGTCCTTTGGAAGGCTTGCGCGGGGACATGAGTCCAACACGTAGAGGCCTCTTAGAGCATTTAGTTTAGATATATTATTATTATTAATGAATCCCATTTAATCCATTTATTCCTGAAAATTCCTTTCAAAAATAAAATTTATAATATTTAGGATGATCTTTCATTAATAATTAGGATGATCTTTCATTAGCCTATATTATGATTAATTAAGATTGTAACTGAATCTCTTGTATAAGCTGCCGATCATCTAATAATAAATAAAATAAAATATAATTAGAAATAAAAAATTAGAAATTGAAAATTGAGAAATCGAAATTAAAAACGTTAATTACAAAATTCATAATCATATCAGCCCATAACAACAACAGCACCACCCAGAACTTTGTTTTGCAAAACCCTGCGCGGCGCTGCACTGCGCTCGTCACCCTGAAACAATTCGCTGTTGAGTCTCATAATGCTCAGTAATTTCGCTGGCTAAACCCTTCAAACCGGAACACAGTAATGCTCGCGCACTACTGCTTGACGGCTGAATAACTGGCAAAGCGGTGGTACCCACCCAGACGGCCTCTCGCTTCCACCAGTAAAAACATTTCTGTAGCCAAAACTTCGTCAGCAAGTTTTTTTCCGCTCGACAGCTATTTCGACATAAACATAGCTTTGTTTTCATAATAAAAAAAGGTATTGCATTTAGATTAACATGGTTATTACATTTGTTCGTATTGGCATAATGTCACGTTTTGTTACTTAATATATGTAGGTATATTGCCATCCCTTATAGATAGGCATATGTCAGATAAGATATTTTAAGTCAGATAAAATAAAAAGTGGCCAATAAGCGAAGTACCTTTTTCTTTCATGAATATATTTATAATCGCTACATAGTATAAAACAAAGTCGCTTTCTCTGTCCCTATATCGCTATGTATGCTTAAATCTTTAAAACTACGCAACGGATTTTGATGCAGTTTTTTTAATAGAGTGATTGAAGAGGAAGGTTTATATGTATAATAACCGTGCGAAGCCGGGGCGCTAGTAAAAATATATGTTAAAGAATTAAAAAACCCCCGACACAAAAACCTATAAAAAGTAAAATACGGCTGAACCGATTTTGATAAAACATGTCTAAGAACCACCGCCAGAAAACCCGCTTTCAAATAAAAAAAACGGCATCCAAATCGGTTCACTCTTTTTAAAGCTGCGGCACAGACAGACACACTTAGTGGTCAAACTTGTAACACCCTTCTTTTTGAGTTGGGGTTAAAAAGCATATATACCTACTTATTACCAATGCAATGTGCAAAAGAGACGAAGAGTATTTTGGTATTTCAGTGTCGAATTGCATCACATTTTTAGGGTTCCGTAACCAAAAGATAAAACGGGACCCTATTACTAAGACTCCGCTGTCCGTCCGTCTGCCTGTCTGTCCGTCTGTCACCAGGCTGTATCTCATGAACCGTGATAGTTAGATAGTTGAAATTTTCACAGATGATGTATTTCTGTTGCCGCTATAACAACAAATACTAAAAAAACAGAATAAAATAAATATTTCTAGGGGCTCCCATACAACAAACGTGAATTCATTGCCGTTTTAATAGATCATGGTACGGATCCCTTCGTGTGCGAGTCCGACTCGCACTTGGCCGGTTATTATTATAACACGAATGTATGACGCATGTTATCACTCCTTTACTTCTGATTTCTTTGGGTTCGAATCCAATGGTCACGTGAGATTTACAAGCTTTTATTTACCTTGCAATGTTCGGGTCAAATCTTGCAAGTTAAATCAGAACCACTTCCTTTAACCTACGGAGTTGAAATTTTGCCTACTTGTCAAAGTCCAATGACAATGTTATGGAACAATATTATGGTGACAGTTGATCTGATGATGGAGACAGAAGGTGGGCAATGGAACTCCTTGACAGATTATCGTAAACTACTAGTGTTTGGGCTCATTTTAATCTGCTCGCGGTTCCGATTACGAATTTGCTAAATGGTTATCTTGAAAAATATATTTTTCAACAAAAATGTTGTTTGCGTTTCCGGTTGCGGGTAGTTTTAGAATAAATATTTGTTCAATTAATATTATCTTACCAGCGGCATGCACTACTAGTCCGATGGTTGCTGTTATGTTCTTTTCATTGGGTGCGGTCGACTCGTTGTATCGGGAAGACATCTGGTCTACTAGAAGCATGAAGACGAACCCTGAAAAAAAAAGAAAATTAAATTATTTATTTTGAAGTGGTAACGGTAACAAATTTATCCTTTTCAGTAATAGATATACTAATTTATACAAATGTTGAGCTAGATCTGACAATGGCAAGCTAAGGTCAAGTTGCAGAATCTGACATCCAATATAGGGGATCGGACAGTAATCGAGAAAAAATCTAAAATGTAGTTAGAACGAATGTTCGTCGAACCAAAAAGATCAGTCAATCAATATTTTTGTGAAATAAAAATGATTTATATTTTTAAATCAATAAATAATTCTGGCATTTTTAATCTGTTCTTCATCTCAAACGAAACAACAATCACAGCGCATGACGTCATTTGTAGACAAATGCCGTGAGTCAAGCTTGTGTTTATTTTATGTTTTTGCTTTTCATAAAATGTATTTTTGCTAATTTTTTCGTTCCATTACTACAATATCGTCCCCAAACTTCACAAAACGTATTAGAATCTCTTTGCAAGTTTTATTTCGAAGAGTTTGTCGTTTTCTACCTACATATGACATTACAAGTTTTGAGGTGACCTTTTGCGCGGCAATATTTGAAACATAATATTTAAACATCGTTTTAGGTACTTTAAGAGCGTTATTTAATTAAAATAGTATTTTTCATGGCTATATATATTCATTGTAGTTAATTTAAAACACTTTCTGAAAAGTTGCCCGATCCCCTAAATTGGCCAAAACAAAATCATCTATAGTTATCGTTCCGCACACATTCCATCAAAATATGTTGTACGTCTTCTAACCCCACACTCATTACAACTCGGAGATGACACTTTTCATTAAAAATCCAAACTTATTTGATGGGATGTGTGCAGAGCGCAACCTGAGAGCTGTCACTAACATTTTTCAATTCATCATATTGTTGTCTATCCATGGAAAGTTTGAAATCTGCAGTTGTATAGTGCGAAACCAAATACATCTTTCGTCGAAATAATCTTGCCATAGAATTCTACACTGCTCTTTAACTAATTTAACACGATCCAATAATAATAGTTAGTGATTGTTTTTTTTATTACCTGATAGGCAAGCATTTGACCGCAGTCTCACCTGATGGAAAGTGGCGACGCGGTCGACGATAGATCGTGCTTGCCTAGAAGATACCGATTCACTCTGGACTTGAAGATACCTAGATTATAAGAATCGGGAAACAAAGACGCTGGTAAGGTGTTCACTCCACCCCCATTCACACATCTCAGCACATTTAAACAGAATGAAACTGTAATTGACCTTCTCTTCTAATATTTATATTATATAATGTACATTATTATTATTAATTTCACGCTGTCCATCTTATCTCTTTTTTTAATTAAATATTTTTTTTGTCTCCGCTGGTACAATTTGTTTACTTTTCGGCAAACATCTGAGGTCGAGCAAAGGGGTACGCTGAAAACCAGCCCTGTGTAAACTAACTAGAGTTTACACAGAACGATGCTGAGCCTACCCCTTATTGCCAAACCATAATACTGTATGAATATTGTAGTTATATTAAGTTATGTTAAGTTATTGGCAATAAAAAACATTTTCTTTCTTTCTTTCTTTCTTTCTTTCCATTCCTTAGCTGTCCGCATTATGAAAGTTGAAGCGAAACGCTTTGTTCTGGCAGGAGGAATGTCAATCATAAATGGATGCCGAGTTTCCGTACGTCTTGCTTTACATAGTTTCGGTCGTCTCTTCTCGTCTTTTTCATATTTTATAGAAATTTGATGTTTAATGCGACTTTTGTCGCTGACTGCATCAGAAGATATATTATTTATTTATTTATTTGTTAATAGACGGTACATGTGCTGGTATGTTTATATCAACTGTTTTGAAAGTCACTTTCCCATGTTTAGAGCAGGGATGTTACGGAGCTTCGACTCCGACTCCGAAAGGTTGACCTCCGATTGACTTTCGATTCGACTCCGGTTCCGGTAATTTTGAGTCGGAGTTATACCAGGCCTAGCGCACTCCGCACTGTAGGTACGAAGCTACAAGTACATAGCCGGACACCGACGGCGGGTCGCGCGTCGTTACACGTGCCGCGTCAGATGAGATAAGAGCGGCGCGATAGAAAGAGAGGCGCTCTGTAGGTTAATATAACTGGTAGGTATGCAGCGCTACGCGAGCTGAATTGAATTTTATTGCGTCATAGCAAGGGTCGCTATTTGTTTAAATTTCTTTGCGAAGTGATGCTTCTGTCCCAAAGTATTGTGTGGTTATACCGAAGATCGAAAAATAGCGACGCGGCTAGAGCGCGTAAAAAATTAATAAGTTTTAATTTGTCGCCTAGGGCTTCTTTTCACGCTCGTCTCAGTTGTTTGTTTTCTGTGACAGACATGCTTCAATTGAACTTGTTAATTGTTAAACGATATTTAGAACATGTATTAAGTAGATATGAAGGGGCAAATTTATATTAAGCTGTTATAGTAAGCTAATTTAAGAGACTGAATTCTATTGCTATTGCTTCATTAGGCCTCCACTCCACACTGCTTTCTTAAACTTCCGCCTTCGACTCCGGCTCCGACTTCGACTCCGACTTCGGTTCCGACTCCGATAAATCAAATTTAAAACCTCCGACTCCGGTTTCGGTAAAACCACCTCCGTAACATCCCTGGTTTAGAGTAGAGGTTGCTTTTTAATTCGTAGCCAGTTGTCCAATTTGTTTTATTATGCTGAAAGCAATGAATTACCAATGACTAACCAAGAACAAGTGTGATTCCAATGACCGAATGCAGATCGTCGTCATGATCTGGAGGTTCCACCGTATAGTCTTTCGTGATGACCGTAGGATGTGACCGTTCGCTGAACAATGCCCGGACTCCTTCAGGGATGATGACGGCAAGGGCTGTGCCAACAAGCAAGCCTGCGCCAAATACTGTCACTTTTTGTAGCTTGTCCTGAAAAAATATTAATGTTTTGATTGCTTCCTTGGCTATTTTTAGAAGATTTCTTTCTGTAAAATATAAACAGACTATCTGTTGCTGTAAAAAAAAAATACTGTCAACGCATAACTTTTTTTAATTAATTTTTTTTACTTTTCTATTCTAACTTAGGATGCATAAATGATATATTAAATCAAGTGTTTACAACTAAATTGGTTGATGGCGTCTATTTTTCAATAAATTAATGCACAACAATCATATACATGGATGATCAAATGGGTCATGTAATAGACATTTTATTTATTTTTTATTTTTGCCTTTAGAAAATGAAAACAGTGATATACGTTTAAGTCACTAAAAAAATAGTATCTAAACACACTTAGCAGTTATTTTTTCATTTATTATATATATATATATATATATATATATATATATATATATTCATTTATTATATATATATATATATATATATATACCAACAGCACTTAAAAAAATAATAACATTGCATATTAAGCTTTAAAAGAAAGGTGAAAAGGGTCCTTAAAGGTAGGCTAGCACCAGTAATGCCCCGAGTGTTGCAGGTGTCCATAGGTGACGGTAACTGCTTTTTTTTACTATTTATAGGCTTGTGTTTGACCGCTATCTCACCTGTTGTTAAGTGACGATGCTTAACATTCAGGTGGGTCGTCTGCTTGTTTGCATATTAGTTACACAAAAAAAAGCTACTCATACTGCCAATTACAGGTTCATGCTTTTTATAGATAAAGTTAAAGTCACTATTATATATTTTTTTTCGCAGTTTTCGTTCGTTTCGCAGTTACTATGTAATTCATGTTCTTATTTTTTTACTGTTTGCGTTTCAAGACAAGTCAAAAGTCAAAATCTCTTTATTCAGTTTTGGCATCACAGATGCACTTATGAACGTCAAATTATCACAATGACTCTACCACCATATCGGAAAAAGAACTACTACTCAGAAGATACGGCAAGAAACTGCAGGGCATTTTTTTTTAGAGACCTTTTACTCACCAGTTGGTAAGCAATGATGTGGTCTAAGATGTAAAATTCATAACAATATTCTTATAACAACAGGGCTTTGTCACTGATTACGACGATGTCACCCTGGTTGATAGGTAAAAACACAGAGTAGATGTATTATATTTATTGTGTATAGGCTACTGCAAAGAATTGTTATACTTCCCACCATTTAAGAGTTCTCACCTTTCACTAATAAATGAAAAAATAATTAAAAATATTGCACGCTTTTTTTTAACGCCTAATAGACCTATGTTTAGCCACTATCTCGCCTGATGTGAAGCGATGATGTGGCCTAAAATGGAGCACATAGATCTAGAGACGGCAGTTGAGCGGCTGCTCAGACCCCTCTCCCCGATGGTTCACCGAACATCATCCCGAAACACGACTAGGTCGCTTGACAGCATGGCGGCATGCATTTTTATAATTATTATTACAATTTGCTAGAAAGCACTAAAGACAAATTGTAATAATTAGGAAGATCTGTCATTGGCCTATATTATGATAACTTAAGGTTGTAATTTACATTTGTGTCTAACCTATAAATAATCTAATAAAAAAAAAAAAATTAAAATTCAATTCATTTCACTGTTCATTATTTAATTAATACAATACAATTATTATAACGAAATTACTGTAAATTAAATTAATTGTCTAAATAAATGGCTTATTTATTATTATTTATTTTTATTATACCTTTCACTATTCTAGTCATAAGGACATAGTGCTATTATTTTTTCTACGCCTATGGCCAACTTTGAAAAACTTATTATATTTGCATTATTATGTATTAACTAATGAAATTAATTTTTAGATACGATTTCTAAACAGGTTTCGAGTAAATAAACATAGGTAAACAATACAACTTTCGAATATATTTTTTCTTTTAAAGAAAACTTTTTTAATTGACCTTATTTACATCGAGCTAGGTTTTAGTGCTGACTAGCGTTTAAATTACTGGTCTACTTTCGAAAGACTTGCTAAATCATCAATTTATGTGTACGCAGATGGTGTTACTTTCGACCACGTATATCAAGCAATTATAGTATTTTCTTAGTAGAAAACTGTATTATACTGTACCTCAGACATGCTGACATTCAAAGGAATACTTCCAGCAACATAGGACCCCACTAACATCACTAAAACCAGCAAAATAAGGACCCATGTCCCCTCCATTGCGATTTACACTTTTTTGTTAAATTAAAAAGAAATACAGAGACACTGCGCAGTTCAGACTACACGGCCGTTCTAATTTGTTATCAACTGTTCACGTTTCATGCTTTGGACGATTAATTATGTTGTAAACTCGGTAATTTCAACAAAAGTGTGAAAGTGTAGTTTCAACAGTTTTACAGACATTTTGACATTAATTGACATAACATATTTGACAATCTATGTTGACAATTGACAACACAGCACGACAGCTGTCAGCTGTGCTGTGCTGTGTCCAAAGATTTAATTACTTTTTCTTTGGTTGTGTCTATGTATGAGTATCATGATTCGTGACATGAAACAGCTTAAAGTTTATTGACGAATCACAAAAAAATCATTGAGGTCCATATTCCTCAATGTTGAGGTCTCACCAAAACATACTTATACGCCATTGAGCATTGAGGTAGTGATTGAGGAATAGTGTGAGACATTGAGGAATGACACCCTCAATCTCAGATAAAGTATCCTTCGAGTAGACAGCCAAATAAAAAGACTGGATACCTTATCTGAGGTGGAGTCCCTTCGTCACCCATCGTGTCATTCATCTTTATTCAACGCATAAAAGTCAAAATATTTTTCTGAACGAAACAGATACAAATGGCGTCCGCGATGTTCGTTTGGCGTTCTGTTTTGTAGACTCTTGAATAATTTTAAAGCTTTAAATGAAACTATAATCAGTAATTATTTAATCTTAATAAGTGTTACTATAATTGCAAGTGCAAAAAAACAACATTTAGCAACTAGTAGTAGTATTCCCATAACCTACAATTTGTGCCGACTGCAACTAATACAAAACAAGCAAAATGTCCACGACAGAAGAAACCCCGGAAAACACTGAAATCGTATGTAACCTTCTTCAATTACATTTCTATTACCTATTTATACATTACGAATGATTAAAATGGTATACCTTATTATAAAACTAGACCGCTAGCTTAACATAACGTTTAAGAATCTCAATGATTTAAACCCAGGAGGCTCAGTTGCTCTCTCGCCTGTTTCCAGTACAATGAGTTTGACTAAAATAAAATAAATAGGTAAACTTATGAAAACAAGAACTTATAAATCTATAATAATATTTAGGGTACCACTGTTTTATTTTTACTAGCCTATATTGTCCCACTGCTGGGCAAATGCCTCCCCACCCAAAGACCACTGAATTATATGAAATTATTTCCTGATGGGATATTAAATAAAATAAAATTATTTATGACTAAAAACAATAGGAAAACTAATTAAAACTATTATTTGTTCCCAGGACTGGGGAAATGAAAGGCTTATGCGGGCTCAGCGGGCCGTTGAAGCCAATGTTTACGATGTGGACTCATGGTCGCTCCTCATCCGAGAAGCTCAGACCAGGCCGATTAGCGATGTCCGGTCTATGTATGAGAAACTAATAACTGCGTTCCCGACCACGGGACGGTATTGGAAGATTTTTATTGAGCAGGAGGTGAGTGAAAGGTTTTCATTTTTAATGTAAAAAAGAATTTGACAACTGACTATAAACTAACAAGCAATAACTACTTGTCTAGGATCACATCATTGCTTACCATCAGGTGAGATAGTGGTCAAATGCAATACTGTAACCTAGTATAAAGGACTTCACGAGGATGCCAGACCAAAATTAATAGGGTGCCATCCAACACAAACACTGCTTCCTTAGTAATAGGTTGGTACATAACTGGAACGGGCTAAAGATGTTGTGCCTGCCACTTCAGTGAATAGTTTAAAACAAATTGGAAAACTGGCGTCAAACTAACAAGCAATTGCTATTACAAGCCTGTTGATTTTCTGCAGACTATATTTCGGGGAGTGTGCACAAGACCTGCATCAGCTGATTCCTTCATCCCCATTCCATCTTAGGACCACCAGGCGAGGAGAGTCACTTCACCCTTACGTTTTGCACATACCACAAGTCCGCACAAAGCGTTCACTGACTCTTCCATTATACATACTGCTAAGGAGTGGAATTTTCTACCAGAGTACTTATTTCCTTCCAATTACAACCTCCATGGCATACATGCTCCACCTTAGACCACAACTTCGCTTACCATCAGGTGAGTTGTTGTCAAACATGAGCCCATTTAATCATAAAAAAAAAACAAACATGAGAAGAAAAGGACCAAGGGGAAAGAATCAACACTGTGTTGCAATAGACATACTAGCACCTGTGCTTGTCTATTAACAAATAAATAAATAAAATTACTAAAGGCAGACAATCATGCCAGAACAATTAAAATATCAAAACCAAGAGCACAGATAAAAAAACCCGACTGATCCGCAAGGTCCACTGATGTCCTCGTCTACCAAAAGCGTGTGGGGAATAATAAAAAAGAATTTATCAAGCACAAAAAGATTTTTATGAAATAATAATTTTATTTTCAGATGAAGGCGAGAAATTTTGAGCGAGTCGAAAAGGTTAGTATCAAAACAGCGTAAGTCTTAATATTAAAAACCTATTTTTAAAAAGTCTGTGATATTTAGCATTTAAATAAAAAGATGGAGGATATGTCTACAAGTGAAGAATATTAAGTAAAATAGATATAAGAGGAAATAAAATATCGAATAATGGTTATAATATCTTTTTTTTCGGTTAGGGTTGATGTGTTCAGACATGATGGAGGTGAATTTCTTTGGCAAATAAATATTGATTATAAAATTAATAATCGATAAAATGATAACTCATAATTTTGGAAAAAAACCAAGACAATTTTTCTGCCCAAAATATGAGCCTAGTTTTTATACAAAAGATTCCATCTAAGTTTTAATTTTAAAAATTCAATGTTACGCCGAAGAAGTTCACTTTTGACATGTATTCCCCTGTCGTTGAATCCTAGACAAGATTATTACATACATTTTTATTAACTAATTTATTTTCGTCATTTCCTAAGTGAAATGTGGCATGATAGCAAAATTTCTGTATAAAATTATTCTGGTTTTCATTCAAGACCGTACAAACCCAAGAGCGTCTCAAAATATATATATTTGTGGGACTTTATGTAGTAAGTTTTGAATATTATTACCGAAGGCAGCAAAATAGATCTAGGTATCTTCTCAACTCCTTCAACCGATTGGTATTTAATCCACTTTCCTGAGGAAGGAGTTTTTTTGGTAAGTGTACAAACGGATATAATTTTTGTTCAATAATAGTCTACTACTGTTTATATGTCTATTATACTTTAATAGTTTCAAAAGTTTTTATTTCAATTTTGTCGTCACAGACGCACTTATGAACGTCAATTATTACAATGACTTTACCACCGTATCGGAAAAAGAACCACTACTCAGAAGATACGGCAAGAAACTGAGGGGCATTTTTTTATATCTTTTGTTACAATATTTTATGTTTGTTTTTTACAAAATCATGTTTTTCATGTGCCAGTTGGCTACTTGGCAGAAGCGGAATGTTCCATGCATCTTTGTCTTCTATGTAGTTACTAAATAGTTTGATATCATTAATAATTCCAAGGAATCAGTTAACCAAAAATTCTCTATGAAAGCCGGATATTGAATCGCCATTGATTTCCCAATTTTTTAGCTACCACAAAAATGGGAATGTATATAAAAACGATAGCTTGTTTTTTTTTTTTTTTTTTTGTACACAGCATAAAGACATTTTTGAAAAATATATTTTTCAAGACAAGCTTTTAACAAATTCGCAATCGGAACCGCGAGCAGATTGAAATGAGCCCAAACACTAGTAGTTTACGATTATCCGTCAAGGATTGCTCACCTTTCTTCTCCATCATCAGATCAGCTGGCTGTCACCATAATATTGCATTGTCATCGGACTTTGGCAAGTACCTATGCAAAAATTCAACTCCGTAGGACAAGAGAAAGTGGTTCTGATTCAACTTGCAAGATTTTACCCAAACAAACAAACATACATTGCAAGTTAAATAAAAGCTTGTAAATAAGGTAGTAGACTATTATTGAACAGCATTTTTTAGATTTTACAGGATAGACAGCAAAAGAATACTTAAAAAAAACATTTGTGTGCATATTAAATGTCTTTTTAAATAAATTCTTCTAGTTATTTAATTACTCTTGTAGATGGCAACATTAAATACCCAGAAATAAAAACTTACATTTAAATAATAATACAATTTCTGGCCTTAATATTTGTTCACAAAACCCAGTGTCGCATCAAGAAAACAAAGGGCCCCAGGGCCCCATCGTATTAAAAAATGAGATGTAACTTCTACTATATAAAAATGAATAAGTTTTGATATGATTTGAACACCACAACTTCGTGCGTAGTTGTTCCAGCGATGCCTGATGAAGATCCTCAACATAGAACTATGGCGGCTGTATCTAAACTACGTTAAAGAAACGAAATGCATGCTGCCTACATACAAGTACGTATAAAATATCTTAATATGTAAAATAGAGGGTTGCCTGATGGAAAACACAGTTTGCTATGGAAATCTATAACATCAGAAGCGTTCTCAGGCGTTGTCCTAAGAGAATTACGCGATTATCGCGACAATAAACAATGGGATGATTTGCAAGTTCGTACTCATCGCGCGAATGTCAATTAGGGCACTTATTCGGCGCTCGTATGTTTTATCGCGGTTCGCGCGAGCAAAATTCGCTAGCATTGCGTAGTCGCATTCTATTAGGACAACGGCTCATATACTTGTGTAGATTCACATGGTTTATGATATTTCCATTAAAAATGGTGATGAAATAACTGCATAGCAAAATTAAGTAAAATTTTATAGAAGCCTTATATGCAAGCCCATAAATTCATCATCATATCCGCCCAATGCTGGACATAGGCCTCTCTCATAGCACGCCACTGATCCCCGATTTTCGGCTTTTCCAGTCATTAAATTGATTAGGGTTAAATGTACTTCGCTCTAAACAATTCTACCCTAGCCCTAAATAATCCTAAACTATAACATAATTTAATCCAGGAATGGGGACTACTTTAATTCTAAAATTAATCGAAATCAGTTCAGTAGATTTTCATAATGCGGGTATAAATTTACAAAAGTTTTAGAGATAAAGAATAGCTTTATTTGGGGTCCACACTTGCGTGAAACTTGATTACCTAATAATAAACCCTAGAGCTAGTGTGGCTCAGAAAAGAAGTGATGATACCTCATCATCATTATCATCAACAGCCCACTGCTGGAACACGGGCCTTCTCTCATACAAAGACTATGGGCCATAATCCAGCACGCTGGCCCAGTGCGGGTTGGTAGATGTTACATGTCCTTGAATTTTTGTGATAAATTCTTGGTAATGCCGGTTTCCTCACGATGATACCCAATTAACAATAAATAAACTATCCAACAGAGAAAAGATGGCTCAAGCCTACGACTTCGCCCTTGATAAGATTGGTCTGGACATCCACGCATACCCTATATGGAATGATTACGTCACGTTTCTGAAGAGCGTCGACGCAGTGGGCTCTTATGCTGAGAATCAGAAGATTTCTGCTGTTAGAAAGGTAATTAGACGAAGGAGGGAAATATTATGGAGGCCCCAGAAAAAACAGGTTCAGTGTTATGGGGCCCCTTCGAAATGGCCGCAGGCTCAAAACTGGCTTGCTTGAGTAGGTACTTAATTCTATCTTAATTTTTTGACTAAATTGTATGGTTTGACAGCATTTAAACATGCTTAAAGTAGACGAGTAAGCCGTAGTTCGTTTTTTATACCTTATAAAACTAGAGGCCCATGTCTTACGGGCTCTCTTTTTTTACTGCATAATTAAAAAATGGGTCACGTAAAATAACTGCCTCGCATCGCACTCGGGGTACGCTGTCCAGAGCCTCAAACAAGCGGCCTTCTTTTACGGGGCCCTTACAATTACATGCCCCTAGAATGAGGGGTTTCACGTACATAACCTTTCAAGATGTCTCCCTTATGGCACAGTATAATAGTAAAGTACTTATGGGTCCCTTACAAAATGTAATTCCCCCTAGTAATGGTTTAACAATATATTCGTTGCAGGTGTACCAAAGAGCTGTAATTACACCTATTATTGGTATAGAAACCCTCTGGAAAGACTACATCGCATTCGAACAGAGTATCAACACCATTATTGGTAAGTTATACCACAGAATACTAAGAGACAGAAGCATCACTCCGCAAATATATTTAAACAAATAGCGACTCTTGCTATGACGCAATAAAGTTCAATTCAGCTCGCGTAGCCCTGCATGCCTATCAGTCATATTAACCTACAGAGCGCTCCTCTTTCTATCGCATAGCTCTTATCTCTTCTGACGCGGCACGTGTAACGACGCGCGACCCGCCGTCGGTGTCCGGCTATGTACTTGTAGATTCGTACCTACAGTGCGGAGTGCGCTAGGCCTGATTATACCTTTTCTTTTATGGTACTGAGTAATGACATCCCCGCAGAGTTTCTTGGTGCTATCTTCTCTAGCGGGCGTATTTCCGAAGCACTGGGAGAGTTACTTTTCGCATTTCTTGTCTGGGCCCGGACTTCAATAGGGGATCGGACATCACATTTTAATTAAATAACGATCTAAAAGTACCTAAAACTATGTTTAAATATTATGTTTCAAATATTGCCGCGCAAAAGGTCACCTCAAAACTTGTGATGTCATATGTAGGTAGAAATCGACAAAGTCTTCGAAATAAACCTTGCAAAGAGATTCTAATACGTTTTGTGAAGTTTGGGGTAATAAAACGAAAAAAATAGCAAAAATACATTTTATAAAAAGTATATGCGTAAAATAAACACAAGCTTGACTCACGGTATTTGCTTACAAATGACGTCATGCGCTGTGATTGTTGTTTCGTTTGAGATGAAGTACAGATTAAAAATGTCAGAATTATTTATTGATTTAAAAATATAAATCATAATTATTTCACAAAAATATTGATTGACTGATCTTTCTGGTTCGACGAACATTCGTTCTAACTACATTTTATATTTTTTTCTCGATTACTGTCCGATCCCCTATTTGAGTATGGGAAAGAAATGGGTAGACGTGCTTACCTTTTTTTTTTCAATGTTATGATATTTAAAGTTACAATTTTTAACATATGTTAATTGGTTTTTATTATGTGTATATAACTTTTAAAAGCATTTTCGTGCCTATTTAATAAATATGTTTTGACTATTTAGACGATTTAGTCGTTCGCCTGATTGCCTGATGAAGTGCCGCCCAGAACTCTTAATACCCTAAAAAGCACTGCGTAGCACTGCATTGCGCTCATCACCCCGAGACATCAGATATTAAGCCTCATATGCCCAGTAATTTCGCTGGCTACTATGCCCTTTAAACCGGATCGCAGTAATGTTTGAGCACTACTGCTTGTCGGCAGAATAACTGGCAAAGCTGTTGTACCTACCCAGATGGCATACGAGAGTCCTACCACGAGACTATAGAATTACCGTTGCATTATTATATTAGTGTTTTTCGCAATTATAATATTATTGCGATTTGTTTTTAGCTGAGAGGATGGCGATGGAGCGTTCCCGGGAATACATGAACGCGCGTCGGGTCGCTAAAGAGTTGGAGACAGTCACTCGTGGCCTCAATAGGAACATGCCCGCCACGCCACCTGCCGTCGACAGGGAGGAGATCAAACAGGTACAATACAATACAATAACACACACACACCCTCACCCTCACCCTCACACACACAAACACACTTGCTCTGCTTCTTCTAAGCTAACAAAAAAGAAACACTTTTGTCATAATCATAATATTGCTGTACTATAAAACTAAGCTTTGGACAACAACGGAATCTGATCATACAGGTTTTATTCCTAGTTTCGGATTCAGCGGTCTCTAAAATTTTTTTGCTTCCCAACAGTCTTTTATACATTAGACATAAACATAAATTTATACATAATTATTCATTACAAGTTAGTAAACATAAGATTATATATTAAACTATACATTACTGATTAAACTATATATTATTGATTTTTTTAGTTTAGATTCAAATGAAATGTAACTAGCTATAAGTGACTAAAAACTGCTGTGAATCTAAGAAATAAATAATGTATCACTTTTTATATTTCGACGGTTTTTGTTTCGCAGGTGGAACTATGGAAGAAGTACATATCATGGGAGCGTTCAAATCCGCTGCGCTCGGAAGACACCGCCCTTGTTTGCCGGCGCGTTATGTTCGCCATCGAGCAGGGCTTGTTGTGTCTCGCGCACCACCCGGACGTGTGGCACCAAGCTGCGCAGTTTCTAGATCATTCCGCTAAGCTGCTACAGGAGAAAGGGGTGAGTGACACACTCATACTCACGCCCTCTTCCTGACGCATATACACACTCGCCCTCTATCACACATTAGTCAATCTTATCCTCTCCTAGATACACACCCCCACCTCACCCTCTATTACAGACCCCTCAACCCCTCAATCATCCTCTCCCTCATCGTCTATCACACAAAATCATCCTTTCCCTGACACATACACACACCATCTTACCACAAGCCCTTTTTCAGGCTCTTACTCCCTCTCTCCCTGACTTACCCTTTATCACACAACAATCTCACACTGACATCTCATGAGAGCGATTGAACCGGCTCCGTTCGGAGGACACTGCCCTCGTATTCCAGCGCGTTAAGTTCAGTTTCTAGATCATTCCGCCAAGCTGCTACAGGAGAATGGAGTAAGTACACACAAACACACCCCCACCGTGTAAGGCACTTACCTTTCCTGACATACAAACACACCCTCTCCCTTTATCACACAATCCCATCCCTGACACATAATACAAGATGAGCTTTTGAACAGGTATTCCTATGGCAAATACCTCAACCGTTGGAGATAGAGTAATTTGTTGTTAGAAATCCATCTAGTTTTTTAAACCTATTTCAACTGCATTATTGGATTTTTGAAAATATCTATATCTTTGCCATTTTATGTGCATTTTTATGGGCATTACATTAGTTACAACTAGTAGCTACAACTCGGTGAAAATCGAAATTATAATTATAGGGTATTTGACAGGTGGTAGTTAGTAGGGTATTTTTTTGGAGTGGTAGGCTCTGGCCGTGGTTGTAATACCACCCACCGAACAAAGCCATGCCGTCAAGCGACCTAGTCGTGTTTCGGAATGATGTTCGGTGAACCATCGGGGAGACGGGTCTGAGCAGCCGCTCAAATGCCGTCTCTCTCTAGATCTATGTGCTCCGTTTTAGGCCACATCATCGCTTCACATCAGGCCAGATAGTGGCCAAACATAGATCTATTAAGCGTAAAAAAAAAAACATGTGGGAATGTGGGAGTAATTTTCACAAGTTTAATTTATAGTTTGTAAGTCAGAGTCCGAGGGGCCCCCGGGGCTTGGGGGCCCCGAGATACCGGCCCGTCCAGCCCTCCGGTAGGTACGCCACTGTTCACTGTTCAAATAATTAATCTGAAAAGCCATATTAGATAACCTGCAGTATAAACGTGCAATCTGGTAACAATAAACATATCATTTAATTTCTAAGTCTCCAATTCTAAGTGTACAATTCGTTTGAAGGATGCGAACGCGGCGCGTTTGTTCTCCGACGAAGCAGCGGCGGTATATGAAAGGGCCACCAGCGGGCCTCTCAAACAATCCACGTTGCTACATTTCGCACACGCCGACTATGAAGAGAGCAGGCTGCATTATAACAAGGTACGAATACGTATAAATATCTTTATTTATCTAGTTATTGGTAGCAGATGATGTAGAATCGTCCCCGTAATAGAATAAAAAGGATTTAGGACTATTATATTGACTAAGCACCCAATTTTGCTCTGTCTTAGCACTCAATTTAGCATTGACTTGGCACCAAATTCTGCACTGTCTTAGCACTCACGGTTTCACTGACTTAGCACACAATTTTGCAGAGACTTAGCACAAAATTTTGCATTGACTTAACATTCAAATAAGCATTGACTTAGCACTTAATTTTGCATTGACTTAACACTCAATTTAGCATTGACTTGGCACTCAATTCTGCACTGTCTTAGCACTCAAGTTTTCACTGACATAGCACACAATTTTGCAGAGACTTAGCACTAAATTTTGCATTGACTTAACATTCAAATTAGCATTGACTTAACACTCAATTTAGCATTGACTTGGCACTCAATTCTGCACTGTCTTAGCACTCAAGTTTTCAATGACATAGCACACAATTTTGCAGAGACTTAGCACTAAATTTTGCATTGACTTAACATTCAAATTAGCATTGACTTAGCACTCAATTTATCATTGATTTGGCACTCAATTCTGCACTGTCTTAGCACTCAAGTTTTCACTAACTTGTAGAGACTTAGCACTAAATTTCGAAGCGACAGTATGTTTGTTTGGCGTTGCAGGATTGTTGGGCGTTATTTTATTTATTTTTCCTTTCTTTCTCGTGTGGGTGTGTCGGAGGTACGAATCGCCCGAAGGCCTCCGACATGTCCAAACGACTGTTGTCCAAACAACAACCGGGACCGACGGCTTAACATGCCCCCCGAAGCACGGTAGCGCTCAGATGTAACCACACAAACGGTCACCCATCCAAGTGGTGGCCGCTGCGAACGTTGCTTAACCTAACACGCTCCATTTTATTTATTATTGTCCTTAGGTGCATCAAGTATACACTCGCTACCTAGACATGGAAGATATAGACCCGACGCTCGCCTACGTACAATACATGAAGTTCGCACGACGCGCCGAGGGTATCAAAACTGCCAGGACTGTGTTCAAAAGGGCCAGAGAGGATCCTAGGTAAGTGACGAGAATGACCCAAGTAACAGGTCGAAATTGACCCGGGTCGATGTTCGACCTTCAACTTCGAAGATACATCAGGTTTGAAGTCGGTTTTTTTGTTATAAAGTGAATTATTTTGAAGTCGATTAAAAATAAGAACCATCTACCCCCCCCCCCCCTTTCCCCCACAGGTCTCGGTACCACGTGTTTGTAGCTGCAGCTCTGATGGAGTACTACTGTTCCAAGGACAAGAACATTGCGTTCCGTATCTTCGAGCTGGGACTGAAAAAGTTCTCGCACATACCCGAATACGTGTTGTGTTACATTGACTATTTGTCGCATTTGAACGGTGAGTCATACTCGGGAACGCATGTTGTCATACTCGGAAACTGTAGTCATGCTCGATAACGCATGTTGTCAAGCTCGAGAACGTATGTTGTCATGCTCGTGAATGCATGTTGTCATTTTCGATAATGTATGTTGTCATACTCGGAAACTGTAGTCATGCTCGATAAATCATGTTGTCATGCTCGATAACGCATGTTGTCAAGCTCGACAACGCATGTTGTCGTGTTTTAGAATGCATCTTGTCATTCTCGATAATGTATGTTGTCATGCTCGAGAACGCATGATGTCATGAATTGTAGAACGCAGTATTGCAATATTCATATTTAATAATGTATTGCCATTGGCATACTGTAAATAGTAAATAGTTTTTGGAATGCTCGCTTCGTAACGTAACATTACAAGTAGTATTTCGAATATCCAAATATGTTTAGCCATTGCGGCGTGAAGAGGTAACAAACACACTAACACACAATGTAATTCTCGCATTGAGTAACAAACATCCATCCATCCATCCTCACAAACTTTTGCATTTATAATATTAGTGGGATTTTAAAATAGATTGATATTTAAATAGATAAATTGTAAATGTAATGGAATCTGGCGTGACGTCGCGGAAATTCATCTCAAAACTGAAACGCAATGAAAATATGTAGTTTAATCGCACTGAATATTATTTAGGTTGTTGTTAGAATAATATAATATGTATCGGGATAAATGAATTAAAAAATATAGATAGAATTAAAAATATAGATAAATTGAAACAACAAAATTGATTAAATATTATTATTTGCCGGTATTTTACTTCGTGTATAAAGTTTTTCAATAAATGCTTTTCTATGCAATTCCAGAGGACAACAACACTCGCGTGTTATTTGAGCGAGTACTGTCTTCAGGAAGCTTGAAGCCGGAGAGTTCAGTGGACATTTGGAACAGATTCCTGGAGTTCGAGTCCAATATCGGCGATCTCGTCTCCATCGTGAAGGTCGAGAAGCGCAGGCAGGCCGTGCTCGAGAAGGTACGTCATGCTCGGGAACGGGTCATGCTAGGGAACGGACTTGATTGTTAACATGTTTTGGTGGACTTGAGACCGATATTCAAACTAGCTAGAATAATGTTCATGCTCGAAAAGTATTTTGGTTTAATCATACTAGGGAACAATAGTCACGCTAGGGAATAATAATTGTACCAAGAGAACTATGGTCATACTAGGGAACTGTCATAAACCTTTTTGTCATACTCGGAAACATTATATTGACAGTATATGTCATACTGGCCGACCACAAGAAAGATGGGTAGATAAATAGACAGAGCGGTGGGCAAAGACTGGCTAACAATGGCACAAGATGGATATAAATGGTTCGACATGGAGGAGGCCTTTACCCTAAGAGGGGTCCTTACTTAAACATATTTTTAAATTTTAATTTAATTGTTTAATTTCTAAGGAATAAATGAACTTTAATAATAATAATATATCATACTTGGGATGACTCATGGCCAATATACCGTTATTGGCCATGAGTCATACTTGGGAAAATAAATATTAGCCATATGTCATACTTGAGATATTATTTTGTCCATAGGACATATTTAAAAACAAAGTCATGCTTGGGAACGTTGTTATATATGCGCATAATACGCGTAAAAAGGAGGTGTTATAAGTTTGACCACTATTTGTCTGTCTGTGGCGCCGTAGCTCTTAAACGATAAACCGATTTGGATGCGGTTTTTCAAATTTGAAAGCAGGTTTTCTAGGTACTTAGACGTTTTACCAAAATCGGTTCAGTCTTTTTTACACTTTGTAAGTTTTTGTGTCGGGGGTTTTTAAAATTGTAGTTTATATTTGGTATTGTATTTTTTTTTTGTTTTGTCGGCAGATCAAAGAGTTTGAGGGCAAAGAGACCGCTCAATTGGTCGACAGATACAAGTTCCTCGACTTGTATCCTTGTACCATCGCAGAGTTGAAATCTATTGGATACACCGAGGTGAGTGACACTCGCAGTAGGCCTCTCGTATGCGTGAGGCCGTCTGGGTAAGTACCACAGCTTTGCCAGTTATTCTGCCGTCAATAGTGTGCAAGTCAAAATGAAAATCTCTTTAATCATTTTGTCATCACAGACGCACTTATGAACGTCAATTATTACAATGACTCTACCACCAGCCAGTTATTCAACCGCCAAGCAGTAGTGCGCAAGCATTACTGTGTTCCGGTTTGATGGACATTGTAGCCAGCGAAATTACTGGGCATTATCAATCAATAGCTAATTGTCTCAGGTGACGAGCGCAGTGTAGTGCCGCGCAGGATTTTGTAAAACAAAGTTCTGGGTGGTGCTGTCATTGTTATGGGCTGGCGTATTGCTTACCATCAGGCAAACGACCAGTTCGTCTCGTCATTCAGTTACAATAAGAAAAAAAAAAAAAAAAAAAAACCACCGTATCGGAAAAAGAACCACTACTCAGAAGATACGGCAAGAAACTGAGGGGCATTGTTTTAAAGATTTTTAGAGATTTTGTTTCAATTTTTTGTGTTTCTACAATGTTATGTTTCTTATGTACCAGTTGGTTACTTTGCAGAAGTAGAATGTTCCAAGCATCTTTGTCTTCTATGTAATTACGAACAGTGTAGTATGCTTGTCCCATTAGAACATTCTTAACACGTAATTTGAATTTACTTTCTGTGAGCTCCGTTATACATTTTGGAATCCGACTATATTATAAACGCGAAAGTTTGTAAGAATGGATGTATGGATGTACCTTTGTTACTCTTTCACGCAAAAACTACTGAATGGATTTCGATGAAATTTGGTATGGAGATAGCTTATACCCTGGATTACAACATAGGCTACTTTTTATCCCGGGAAACTGCGGGTGAAACCGCAGGGCGCAGCTAGTTTAATTTTAAAAATTTACGCAGTTGCCCATAAGATAGCATTACCGTGTTCCGGGTTGAAGGGCATTGTAGCCAGTAAAATGACTGGGCGTATGAGACTTAATATCTGATGTCTCAGAGTGACGAGCGCTGTGCAGAACCGCGTAGGATTTTGAAAAACTAACTTCTGGGAGTTTTCCACGCTCGCTCTAAAACGGTGAAGGAAAACATTGTGATGAAACCCGCTTACGCGCTTTGGAGTGGTAGGCTCTGGCCGTGGTTGTAATACCACCCACCGAACAAAGCCATGCCGTCAAGCGACCTAGTCGTGTTTCGGGATGATGTTCAGTGAACCATCGGGGAGACGGGTCTGAGCAGCCGCTCAACTGCCGTCTCTCTCTAGATCAGTCCTTCCCAAAGTGGGCGATAACGCCCTCTTGTGGGCGCTGCAGGTCTCAAGGGGGGCGGTAAGAGACCCAGAAAGAAAATGGGGGCGTTGTGTAGAGGCGGGGGGGGGGGGTGATTTGTAATTTTATTTAGCTAGGAGGCCTCTTAAACAACGACTGCAAGAGCTCTCGACTCTCAACAACAACTTGTGAACATCAACTAATATGAATTAAAAGATTGCTCAAACTCGGTTCTATATTTCTCTCCGCGTAGTTCATATATCTGTCCTATTTTATTGAATATAGAAAAAATGAAAATCATGTCAATCGGTCGCTCCGTTTCGTAATGAAAGTAGACACAAACAAACAAATAAAAAGGCTACTGACACACTTTCGCATTTTAATAGTTATTAGTACTCGTAGATATCTATCATGTTTTAACAAGTTTTTGTTAAATAACCTGAATTGTGCATTCCTGTATCAGTCGGCTGGGTCATTGAATACTTGTTCGGACTTGTTGAGTACGATTGAGCGTCGAATGAGATAAACGAGTTTATGCATGTTTGTTTTATTCCTGTCGGTGCGTGCTGCTTAAGCATTCCTATATAAACAATGTAATATTTATTTTATTTTCATTTGTGGTCTCGCGCGCAATAGATGAGCAGTACTTACGCCTCCTCTACACTACTCGCGAAGTTGAACGTATTTCTCAAAGCAAAACAATGTCGGAAGTAAAAAAGAAGAGACGGCAATACTGTGCGGAATATATTAAATTCGGATTTATTGAAAATCTCACAAACCCATCGTCGCCTTTTTGTCTGATAAGAAAGACAAGAATGTAGCATATTTTCAAGACCTAGAGAAGAAGCATAATACTCAGCCAAGTGTAGCAAAACTATTTTCGGCGGCTGCTAAGCAAGATGACGACGGACTTCGAGCTTCGTACAATATCTCTTTGTTAATTGCTCAAAAAGGCAAACCACATAACATCGGAGAAGAGTTAATATTGCCAGCAATAAATGAAGTAATAACTACTGTGCTTCATAAACCGGCCGCAGATATTATCCGAAAAATTCCTATGAGTAATAATTCTGTGCAAAGACGAATTGATGAAATGGCTGAAAACATTGAAGAATCATTGTGCGATCACCTGAGGACAAGTCAATTCTCAATTCAGCTCGATGAGTCCACTTTACCAACTAATGAAGCATTGTTGTTGTCTTACGTGAGGTTTATTAAAGATGAGAAAATATGTGAAGAACTATTATTTGCTAGAAATTTACCGATACAAAAGGTGAAACCATATTCAATACATCGGAAAACTTTTGCGATGAGAAAGAGATTCCTTTGAAAAATATTATTTCAGTTGCTACGGATGGCGCTCCGGCTATGACAGGGTGCCATAAAGGCTTCATAGCGTACTTAAAAAATAAAATTCCAGATGTCCTTGGTGTACATTGCGTTATTCATAGACAACATTTAGTTGCTAGAAACTTAAGTGAAAAACTATTTTAATCACTGCAATATGTCATCAAAGCAGTCAATAAAATCCGCAACAGCTCTTTGAATGATAGATTATTTCATCAGCTTTGTGTTACTAATGACGAGGATTTCAACCGTTTGTTGTTTCATACTGAAGTTCGTTGGCTATCAAGAGGCAATTGTCTGACTCGATTTTACAACCTGTTTGACTCTGTTATAGAGTTCTTGGAAACTAAAGATACAGAATTGCACGACAAGCTCATAACATCAAAGAATGATATAGCTTACACGACAGACCTGTATAAATTGTTCAACGACATGAATCTCCAACTGCAAGGCGATAAACTAAATTTAATTAAAACAAAAAACGTCGTTGCTGCTTTCGCAGCCAAACTGCTTCTACACAAAAAGAATCTGGGCAGACGTGAGTTTCAAAATTTTCCAAACTTATCAGTATTATGCAGTAACGACGAATTGTTTGCCTACTGCCAACATTTGGAAAACCTCCATATTGACTTCACCGAACGATACCAGGACATTTTGAACTTGGAAATACCAGACTGGGTGTTGGATCCGTTTTCAAATGTCAACACAGCAATGTCACCTCAGCTGGAAGAAGAACTTATAGAATTGACAACAAACGAGGAAATAAAAATCAAGTTCAAAAATGGTTACCAAGAATTTTGGCTACAAAAACCGATCCCGCAATTGTACCCTGGATTGTGGTCAATCGTTCAACGATTCTTGATAGCATTCCCATCGTCATATTTGTGTGAACGTGGATTTAGTGCTGTGACAACACTGCTTCCAAGCCAAGCCAAGTCTAATAGGTAGTAGATAAATACTATGTATATAGTAAGTACTACTTCTAGGTAGTATTTATCTACTACCTTTTAGACTTGGCTGGCACCGACTTCAAATATATGAGTGGGTAGCGCTTATGATAATTATATTAATTTATTTTTTACTTTTGAGTGCCATTTGTGGTTTTGAAGTCGGTTTAGTTTTTTTTGAAAAATAATTTATTTTAACCTTTTTAGTGAAAAACAAGTTTTAATTAAATTAATTCAAAAAGTTTAAAAGACAAGCTTTTATGATCTAGAAGCCACATCATGACGAAGTTTAAAACGGGCTATCACAATTAAATGCATGTGCAAAAAAATGTCATGTCTGTCCTATTCTTTGTTGAGGAGTTCCCTCGCCGGAAGTCAATCCTGGGTGTATCTGCCATGTCATGATGGAATTTAGAACAGGCTATTATGGTTAAATCCATTTACGAAATGTTGTGTCTGTACTATTCACCGTTGAGGAGTTCCCTCACCGGAAGTCAACCCTGGGTGAAGCAGGTGAAGCAGTCGAATACAAACCTCCACCTTTAGAAAGTTGGTTACGAAAAAAACAAGAACCGACTTGAAGATTAAACTTATATTTTTTTGTTTTTGCTATTTTTTTCAAAAACTACTGAATGAATTTCGATAAAATTTATATGGGACCACCTTTGAAGTATTACCTACCAATCAAAAAAAGAATCATCGAAATCAATGCATAATTGGCGGAGAAATCGCGTAACAAACACACAAAAAAAAAATAAAAAAAAAAAAAAAAAAAAAAAAACATACCGTCGAATTGTAAACCTCCTCCTTTTTGAAGTCGGTTAAAAAGAGATATCGTTTGCTTGTTACCGAACGTGGCGACTTGCGACTGTTCTTGAGTAAATTGGAACCTGATATCAACAAACTTATTAAACAGCATCAGATTCATCCTTCACATTAGTTTTTATATAAGGATTGATTATTATTTTAGTTATATTTTTAATAAAAGATACTCTGTTTTAATACTATAAAGTTGCGTTTCAATAATCATTCTTATTGGCAGGTGGAGCCCGTAAGAGTTAACTTGAGACCTAAGCGCCGTTGTATGTTACCTACTGCGCTCAGGTTTCAAGTTGCGGGTTATAGTAAAAGTTTCGTTTAGAATTCTCCGTTAATATACATAATATACATATATAGGTCACAATAATTAATTAATTTAATTTGAAGTTATAGTGGTTTTTAAATAGGTAAAAAAATGGGGGCGCTAAAAAAAATTTATTCTCAAAGTGGGCAGTAGACAAAATAAGTTTGGGAACCACTGCTCTAGATCTATGTGCTCCTTCTTAGGCCACATCATCGCTTCACATCAGGCGAGATAGTGGCCAAACATAGATCTATTAAGCGCAAAAAAAGAGGCTGCAACTGTTACGGCAGGCATGGCGCTTACCATCAGGCGAGCAATCTGCTCGTCTCGTGAATTTACATAAAAATGATAGTGCACAGATAAAAGCGAAATATTTGTTTCGTGCTCGTTGTGGGACCATGGTCCTCTTAATTTCTGGTCCTCTAGAGCCATGTTTATATATGTTATCTTTATATTTTACAATGTCTTCAGGTGGCGTCGATGTCTAACAAATCGTGGGCCTTGGGAGGACCATTGGCGAATGTCTCTCCGGAATTAGCAGCGGTCATACTTGGACATAAGTAAGTGATGAAATAATCTAAGGTTGTCTGGAAGAGATGTCGAGGCGCGAGAGAGTATGCGAGTCTATTTATAAAGAAGCATAGAGTTACCAAATTCAGTCGAAAATTTTTATAGGAAATTTTTAAAGCATAAAAGCTTGTAAGTTTTTAGCTAAAAAATTTTTTTCAAGTCAAGCTTTCAAGAAATTTGCAATCGGAACCGCGAGCAGATTAAAATGAGCCTAAACACTAGTAGTTTACAATTACCCCTCAAAGAGTTCCATTGCCCACCTTCCGTCTCCATCATCAGATCAGCTGTCACCATAATATTGCATTGTCATCGGACTTTGACAAGTATGCAAAATATCAACTCCGTACGATAAGAGGAAGTGGTTGTGATTTAGCTTGCAAGATTCCACCCGAACAAAGTTACATACATACATTGCAAGTTAAACATTTTATCAAAAAAGAAACCGACTTCAATGTATCATCGAAGTCCAAGGTCACATATCGATGAAATTTATATGGGACCACTTCGTAGCTATACTGAACCCAACGTATAAAGAATTTTCCAAATCGGTTCATGACGGAGTTCTGAGGTAACAAACATTAAAAAAAAAACATACAATCGAATAGAGAACCTCCTCCTTTTTTAACTGACTTCAAAATAGGAGAAGGTTCTCTGTTCGATTGCATTTTTTTATATTTGTTACCTCAGAATTCCGTCATTTATGAACCGATTTGGAAAATTCTTTTTGCATAGGGTTCATTATAGCTACGAAGTGGTCCCATATAAATTTCATCGATATTCGTACCTTAGACATCGAAGATACATCGAAGTCCGTTTTTGTTTTTTTTTTGTAAAAATTATTGTTTGAAGTCGGTTAAAAAGGCTTGTAAAAATGAAAGGAAAAAATTAAAAAAAATGAAAATATGTTTATTACTGCACAAAAACAAACAATTTTACATTAAGGCATATGTTTACAAGTTACATGTTTATGCAGAGTTAGCAATCACAATGATATATACAACGATCCTCACACTAGGCCAAGCCTGTATCGTGAGGACCTGGATACGATTATACAAGTTCGTAATTTAGCTCAGCTGACAAAATAAAATATAAAAAAGAGAAAAATAAATTAGGTTACAAAGTCATTAATGTATATTAGTTTTCTGTGTTTTTTTTTCCTATGTTATTGTGTTATGGTTATCAGTTCAGTGTCTTCGTAGGTCAGAGTATTAAGCCATCTTATGACAGCAAGTTTCGCTTTGTGGACAGAAGAGAGAGAAATGAGAACCGTCTTTTAAAACAATGTTATTCCGCAGAGACAACGACCCCAATAAGGACATAGCTCGTCCGGACACCAGTCAAATGATACCCTACAAGCCCAAGTCTAATCCACTGCCCGGAGAACATCCTATTTCAGGTAAGTACCTTTTATATAAAAAACTACCAATATAATAAATAAAACTTACTTACCTATAAAAAGAAAAAAGGAACAAAAATTAAATAAACTCTACGAGGGTAGGCCCGAGTCCCAGCAGTGGGAACGCAATGGGCTGATGATGATCCTTATTCTAATGGTCTCCCCCCAGGCGGTACATTCCCGATGCCCCCGGCGGCAGCCCACCTTTGCACCCTGATGCCGCCCCCGACCAGCTGGCGCGGGCCCTTCGTAGCTGTAGACATGCTAATGAATCTCTTCAACAGGATCTCGCTGCCTGACAAACGTGAGTATTTTCACTTTAGTTCGCAAAATTGGCTCATAGATGGCGCTAGAATAAATTGCAATGTTACGGTAGATATACTCACGAACTTCTCCATACCTGTAAACAATCTCACTGCCTGAAAAACGTAAGTACCTCTGCTTTAGTTTCTGAAATTGACTCAAAGATGGCGCTGTCATCGATCATAGTAATTATGTTCGTCGTGTGGATATTCAGCCAGGAATAGGCGTATGAATCTGATCAACAGGATCTCTCTGCCTGACAAACGTGAGTACTTTTACTTTAGTTCGCAATATTGGCTCATAGACGGCGCTTTAATCAATCATAGTAAAGCTGTCCTACAAGTTGACGCGCGAGGTCTCTGTAAACTAAGGACAATGAATCTTTACAACATCATTTCGCTGCCCCACAAACTTGCGTTTAGTTCGTAGTATTGAGTCATAGATGGCGCTATATTAAAGACCGCCATTATTATACATTGTAGTGTGCAATAATTGTGGTATTGTTTCCAGCGCCGGCGCCGACTCAAGAGAACGGCTGCGACACCAAACTGTTTGATTTGGCGCGCTCCGTGCATTGGATCGTTGACGACGAAGGCATTACCACTGTGGCGAGCAAGGTACAGACAGACGTAGTTTCATACAGAAAGATAGATAAACACTAAGATTTTAATTGAAGAAAAAAAATATTGCTCGGGCAGGGATCGAACCTGCGTCTTCGGATTACCGTCCCGGCGCCTTAACCACTGAATCAGCGAGCCATCAGTTCGAGCCACCAAATTTCTTCTATCCTTCTTATATCGTCTTACGGGGACGATTCTATGACATCTGTCGTCAATATTCACATTGATCAACCGAACGAGTCTAATATTACAATTAGCAACATGCCCTATCAATATATATTTATAGGGCTTACGTTATCATTAGATAAACACTTTATTGTTAAAAATCTTAAAACCATGTTTATTTCACAGTAATCAGCATAACAATAGGCGGTCTTATCGCTCAATTCGATCACTTCCAGACAATCTTTGAACAGAAAGGACTAAATAATTTGAAAGAATATATCAAAATTCATAAGTTCTTCATTCATGTTTTGGCTTTACAGACGCACTTATGAACGTCAATAGGGGATCGGACAAATTTCCAGAAAGTGTTTTAATTTAACTAAATTAGGATATATAGCCATGAAAAATACTATTTTTATTAAATAACGCTCTAAAAGTACCTAAAACCATGTTTAAATATAATGTTGATAATGTCAAATATTGCCGCGCAAAAGGTCACCTCAAAACTTGTGACGTCATATGAAGGTAGAAAACGACAAACTCTTCGAAATGAAACTTGCAAAGAGATTTAAATACGTTTTGTGAAGTTTGGGCACTATATTGTAGTAAAGGACCGAAAAATTAGCAAAAATACATTTTATGAAAAGCTAAAACGTAAAATAAACACAAGCTTGACTCACGGCATATGCCTTCAAATGACGTCATGCGCTGTGATTGTTGTTTCGTTTGACATGAAGAACAATTATTAGATTTTATTTATTGATTTTAAAATATAAATCATTATTTTACAAAAATATTGATTAAATGACTCTGGTTCGAGGAACATTCGTTCTAACTACTACATTTTAGATTTTTACTCGATTACTGTCCGATCCCCTATTATTACAATGACTCTACCATCGTATCGGAAAAAGAACCACTACTCAGAAGATACGGCAAGAAACTGAGGGGCATTTTTTTCAGAACTTTTAACGTTACAATATTTTGAATATTTTAATTCATGGACGTGCCGGTTTCCTCACGATCTTTTTCTTCACCGTTTTTGAGCGATTTTTTTTTTTTTACTTATTTATTTATGCTAGTTTGTAAGGTATATATTGTATGGGCCTCTGGTACTTTTAATTTGATAACTGTATGATTGCCTGAAATAAATAAATTTATTATTGTTATTAAATCCGCACTTAACTTAAGAAAGTCAGTGGTTAGGGGCCAGCGAGATTTGAACTCGGGTGCGTCGGACCGAAAGTTGCACGTGCTCCCACTGAGCCACACTTGCTTACAATAAAACATATTATTTTTTACAGGCTCGTCGGAGAAAGGCAGGTGATGACTCGGATGACGACGAACTAGGCGTCGCGCCGCCTGTCAACGATATCTACAGGCAGCGGCAGCAGAAACGAGTCAAATGATGTGCAGAGGGGTCTATAAGGGGATAGGGGTTCAGAATAAAAAAGAGGGGTAAAGAGTGAAGATGGGTTCAGAATGAAGAGGGGTTCAGAGTGAAGAGGGGTCCAGAGTGAAGAGAGGGGTTCAGAGTGACGAGAGGGGTCCAGAGTGAAGAGTGATTATTGAAGAGGGGTTCAGTGAAGAGGAGTTCAGTGATTTGTGAAGAGAGTGGGCTCAAAACGAGGAATTTAGCAATAATCTTGATTATTAAGTATCAAAATGTAGTGTATAATATTTAATTGCTTAGCTTTTTTTTTAATGTAACTGAATGACGAGACAAGCTGATCGTTTGCCTGATGGTAAGCAATACGCCATATAACACCATAATACAATACAATAACACCACCACCCAGAACTTTGTTTTGTAAAATCCGCGACGCTGCACTGCGCTCGTCACCCTGAGACAATTAGCTGTTGAGTCTCATAATGCCCAGTAATTTCGCTGGCTACAATGCCCTTCAAACCGGAACACAGTAAATCCTGCGCAATACTGCTTGGCGGCAGAATAACTAGCAAAGCAGTGGTACCCACCCAGACGGCCTCTCGCATACGAGAAACCTACCACCAGTAAATACTACGTAGCTACTCTTTGGTCCTAAAAATAGTTTCTTCATGTGAAGGGACTGTTTACGATGTGCTGGATTATCATGGTGAAATTATTTGAGTGTCGAAACGAACATGTCATTCGCCTGAAGTTAATCAACACGCCATTACAATTGCAGCACCACTCACAGTTTTTAACCGACTTTAAAAAAGGAGAAGGATCTCTATTAGTGTGTATTTTTTTTTAGTTTGTTACCTCAGAACTCCGTCATTCATGAATCAATTTGGAAAATTCTTTTTGCATCGGGTTCAGTATAGCTACGAAGTAGTCCCATATAAATTTCATCGATATTTCACCTTGGACTTCGAAGATACATTGAAGTCGGTTTTTTTGTTTGATTAAACGGATACTTGTGTGTTGCAAAATCACTTGTTAACCTGCGAAAGTGGCTGTCTCATAATGCAGTGATTTCACTTGGGTGAAACAATGCCCCGTAAATTGGAATAGTAATGCACACTACTGCTTGGCGGTTCAATGCCTGGCAAAGGTCATCAATTGGTCAGTGAGTAGCGTCAGATGTAAAAGGCCAATTCCATGACAGGTTTTAAAATCAGTTCCGCAAAAATTAAAATATAGTGCATAGAGATTATAACTGAATCTTGCTGCTTCCGAAGACTGAGTCCATGAGTGATACTTGAATATTGTATTATTATTTTAGCCGTTAGTGGCCCACTGCTGGTCTAAAGTCTCCCATTTCCACTCGTCACTGTCTTGCGCCCGGTCTGGACAAAATTTATTGAGCTCATCCCGGCATCTCCTCGGTCTGTCGCTGTCTCCGTGTGTTGTCTGGCCTCCGTCTGTGGTCAGCTAAGCACACAGTGCATTCAGAATAAGATGATATAATAAAACACTTATATACCTACCTAATAATTACAAATGTAAATGTGTTTTGTAAGTTTGTCATTGTAGACATGTATGATTTTATATGAATAAAAATGATGAATTTTTAAAAACTGTTGTTTTATTTGTACATTAACAAATGAAAAAGTGCTCACTATGCCATGAATATTTCGTGTAATTGTGGAGAGCAGCTTTTCTTCTGTTGCAAGGATATCTCTATGAAAATTTACAGGGTTTGGACACATTATTAATAATAATCGCTCGCAGTGCGAGGCACGACGCGTTCTGCACTTGCCTTGAAAAAGACCACCGGATGTGGTTGAAACTATAGATGGATTACTCCAATTTTATTGAGAGTGTCACCCGTAATATATTATTAATAAGGATATTTCTTTTTAAAGATCTATTTTTAACTGTACAAAACAACCAATATTGGAATATACTTTCCAAACATGGAACCCATATTTTAGAAAAGACATTGACTTGCTGGAAAGAGTATAGAGAAGAGAAGAGCTACCAAAATTATACCAGATCTCAAAAACCATTCCTCTGAAGACAGGCTTAAAATGACAACTGTTGAATGCCCTGAACTGATCTAATAAGGAACTATGGCGAATTTTATATTTATATAGTGACCTTATCCAACAGCTTGCGCTGTGGGCACCACCTAGCGTTACAGTAAACAAAAATAATACTAATAGAAGTGGAGAACTGGATGCTGATAAAACCGTGTTTAGGCTTGTTATGAGACAATATCAGAAGGTATGACTGAAAACACGATCTTTAAGACATTATCACACCTTTATTGCGATACTTAAGCTTAAATTATTATATTTACACACTTCATGGTCCAAAAGATCACTTTTCCTAAAAGCGTCACTCGAAAGAGGTTATGTTTATCTAGTGGACACAGTCGCTTCTTTTCTTGCTGCATCTTGGAGTAGCTGCGTATCCACTTCATCTGCTGGTAGCTGTACGTAACGCACAACAGATCCTCGTATAAAACAGTTTTTTACCGACAACATGTGAGGGTACTTTTCTGGATCTATAACGCTGATATCGGACAGCTTTATATTTAAATACTGGTCGACGGAATGTAGTGTGCCGCATATGCTGAGGTCGTTCTTGAGTTCCACAACCACGTCTTTACCGACTAACGATTTGAAGAACGAGTAAAATAACATTTTTGTTTATTTTTGTTTGCAAAATCACAACAGCTACTTTGCCGCTCGCTCGCTTAGTTTGTGCAAAAAAGTCAAAAAACTATCAATGTCAAGTTTTAAAGTTTCAACTCTTGTCACTGTCAATGTATGAACGATGATTGCTGACAGTGATTGCAGGTAAGAGTTTTTTTTTTCCTGTTTCTAAGGAATTTGGCTTTGCACGTTGTGCATTTGCCAGCGTAAAGAAGGTAAATTCACCGATTGGGCTTGTTCACTTCATCGTCAAATCGTTAAAGAATAATGTAGAAAATAAAACTAATTTTACTTTCTGGCAGCCCCGACCCTTTCTTCCTTCATCGTGCCACACTTATAAATTTCCCCATATTATTGGTTAAAGTTTGAACCCACAGTCAGTAACATTAATCTATGTTTCAGCCTTCAGTCTGCACTCTTATTGCGGTACCACGCCAAGGCCCTTGGTGCTAAGTGGAATAGATATGTACAAAACTCATTGTTTATTGCAAGTATTTAAACAACCATGCGAGTTTATGAATGAAAAATTTGCATAACATTTATTTTTCTTTTTTATGGGTATTATATATTTTTTATGCGTTTGACTACATCTCGCCTGATGGAAAGCGAAGATGAGATGCCCATGAGAAGCCTATTCACTCTAGACTTAAAAAGACACATACGAGGGATTATACACTAAGGACATTATATTAACAATTTATTGTCTTTTAAACGGCATTGGCAATATATCAATTGCTCGAGGGAACTTTTAATACCTTACACAGGCAATACAGTCACACAGTCAATTTTTATTCAAGCTTTTCAGCCTTCGCGTTTGATAGCTGCTCAGCTTAATCATCTCTGTTTTTAACTACTATTTATCTTTTCATTAATCGAATAGAGCTTTATTTCTTCGCGGCGGCGCGATTCCGTCGCAAGTAATGCACGGTGCCTGTTTCTTCCTATTCTAGGCAATAATGTGCATAGCTACTAGGTACTACCAGCGTCCACTGGACTCATCAGCATCTAACATGTGATTACGAATGTAAATAATTAATTAAAATTATCGCACAAAATGGACGTGAAAGGTTTTAATCGTGGGTGTGATTTGATATGACTACTTTTGGTTTCGTTGCTTTGGATTTCTGTGTTGTGATAAGTGTGTAAGTGTCTTGTGTTTCGTACTGGCTGTAAACAATTCGTTCGAAGCGTGAAAAAAGTAAGTAATTTAAATTTAGAATTGTTTACATTTTATTTTTTAATTGCTCTGTCTATAGTTTGAAAACTTTGAAATAGTTTCTATGCCGCGATCTTATTTTGTTAAGCGGTTACGTACATATGTGTATAACGTTTTGCAGATGTTGCATTAAATGACTCATGATATAACATGGTAGTTTTTTATACTTTTTGTTTATATTGTAAACTGTAATTGAGCGGCGCTTTCGCCGCTTTCAATTAGCGTCAATTAACGGAGTTCCCGTTGCTTGGGTTGGAGTAAAAGGTCTATTTTTGGAAGTTTAATTTTGGTATCATACACAATGTTGGATCGTTTCTGATAATTAAAATATCAGCTTTTTATAGTTTATCCGACGACGCATACCTATTTCAAAGATTTGACTAAGAATAGTTTCAATTTTGATAACCCACAATCATGAATGGTCACCATTACTTATTTTTATTACTAGTCCTAAATAGAGATTTCCTTTTCCTGCATCCTCTCACCTAGATACTCATTAATAAGGGGTCTGTTATATGTGTGACTCATATTCACCATTAACCAACATCAAACATAAGGAGACCATAGATAAATATCTCTTTATTACACTACAAGAGATTTTAATAAAAAAAAAAATAACTGAGTCGTAGGTTGGGTGGTCTTATAATTCTAATAATTCTATTCTTGTTTTCATAGAAGCAATCTTAAATTATATCTAAACTTATAATGCCGTATAATCATTGACAGAAAGCAGTAGGGTCGTCTACCTCGAACACCAATCTCGATCTCTTTGAAACATGTCTTATAACGGTGTGATTTATCTGTGGAATTGTCGAACTTTTCAACTCAAAGTCTGCATCTCAATCCCTATCCCATTCATTTTTTATATATCAACCTATTGTGTCCCACTGCCGGGCTGCGCAAAGCTCCCCCAAAAGGTCTCCCAATTATAATCACTAAAACTGATCGATATAGTAGGAAACAACGGAAAGATGCTCACGCCTTCCAAATTTAAAATTAAAAGCAATTAGGATTGATGTTTAATACACGATTCCCCTGCTGGTGTAAAGTTATTAATTAATTTCAACAAAATGCCAGGGAATCAAACTTCATGCATCATATCAAAACTTGTACAACACATTTATGCATACTAACAATGTATTCTTTTATAACAACACACAATGAGATAATTCTGAATTAAAGGAATTCTTCAAAAGATAGTGAAGATGCCACTTTCACTGATTCTCACTTACATAACGCCTATTGTGTACAATAATTAGCTAGAACAATGAAAAATAAAGAGTCTCATGTTATCCTCATATTAATGCAGTGATTAAACTGTTCATTGAAGTTCTCACTAGCTGTAATCTAGCACATGTTTGAGTTTTCTCAATTCTACACAGGAATATTTTCCTATTATAATTAATTTTTTAACAAAAATAACATGAATAATTTTTTATATTATTTTTTTCACCTGATTGGCAAACATTTGACCGCTGTCTCACCTGATGTTAAGTGATGACGCAGTCGACGATGGATCATGCTTGTCTAAAAGATACCGATTCACTCTGGACTTGAAGACACCTAGATTATAAGTATCGGGAAACAGAGCCACATTTTTTATTCTTGCCAATAATAAATACTTAGTACTTGCATAAATTGTTTTTTGATACAAAAAAACTAATCTATTTATTCATAAGAAAAATATCTATTTATCTACATATTATAAAGATTATATAATTATTTAAATTACATTTTTTAATTATTATATATTACATATTTTTGTTTGTTTGTTTGTAACGAATAGGCTCCGAAACAAACAAAATCAAAGTGAAATGGACTAAGGGCCACAGTTCCTGTCCAGGCAACATCGCTGCAGACACCCTCGCTAAAGAGGGAGCAAGAAAACAGGTAAGTGACGAAGCAGAGGTTCTCTGTAAACCATCAGCGATGGAAGTACGAGAACAGCTGCGTCATCATACGGAAATCCAACACCAAAATCTGTGGGACAAGAGAACGGACTGCAAACACACCAGAGCCGTCTTCCCGACTCTCAACAGAAACATAACCAACAATCTCATAAAGCTGCAGCGGAAGGATCTCCGCCTTATGGTAGGCCAAATCACAGGTCACTGCAACTTAAATTATCACCTATATAAAACCGGAGCCACTGACAGCCCCCTATGCAGAGGCTGCATGCTGGAAAATGAAACAGTTGAACACGTGCTGCTGCACTGTACGGCCACGGATGACATCCGAACAAAGGTAACAAAGCCAATAGACGGCACGGCAGACACCGGACACACATCATCATCATCACTTTCATTACCACCATCATCTTCCCCACAAACAACCTCAACACTGGAGCAGCTATGCCAGCGCCCCAAAGCCGCACTCCGTTATTTCAAGGAGTTGGGATGGCTTGGGTAGATGCTGGCGGGGGGAATGCACAATACACCCCATGCGGGACGTCAGTGCAGGACTCATCGCCCCCTCATCGAATAAGAATAAGAATAAGAATAGGCTCCGAAACTGCTCATAACTTGTTGTTTTAGGTTTCAAACACGACTCCAAATTTTCATTTGTTAGTTGGCTTCTTACTTTACTTTTAATTATATTCATGCAAGAGAACGCTCGCACGGAATATGTCGATCCGAAGATAGTCACGGGGAGGGGTGCTGCGGTGAAAACCAAGTACAAGTGGCTGAGAGGTAGAAATGGTGCCTAACCCTCTTTAATCGATTCACAATGGTTTTTAAATGTTTTTTTTATAAAATAAATAATATTTGCGTATGGAACTAAAGAGCTGCAGATTCACATCCAAAGAGCCGCATGTGGCTTGCGAGCCGCAGGTTGCTGACCCCTGTTCTACGGGGTCTTCCTTTTTTCCTTTTATTTTGACTTGGACACCAGTCTAGAACATCTTTTGCCCATTTGTCTTTCTTTTGTCTTACAAATTATCTATACAATACAATACAAAAATGCTTTATTGTACACCATAGCAAAGAATAACAAGTTACAGAAATTGGCTTAAAACTACAGTACAATTGGCGGAATTATCGCTAAAAGCGATCTCTTCCAGTCAACCTTTGGATGGAAAGAACTAACGGAGTGATACAAATAAAATAAGTACATGCAAGGAAACTATTGATATAATAAATTGCCAGCTCTCTCTCTCTATGAGAGAAGACCCGTGTCCCAGCAGTGGGAACGTGATGGGCTGATGATGTTGATGATATTGCCAGCAGTGTCTATAGTATCTATAGCAATTAAAAACACTATCTACTATAATATATTTATGACAAAGCAAAACATAGTTACTACTATTAAATCTGTGTCGTTTGTAAACAAACAGTCATTGTATTTATTTCCTTATAGATAAACTGGTTAATCACCTACTTACATTGTTTGTTATATAATCAGTATTGTGTGTAGCTATTTATGTCAAGGAGGTAAATATATGTTTAACTAGCTACGCCCTGCGGTTTCACCCGCGGTTTCCCGGGATAAAAAGTAGCCTATATGTTAATCCAGGGTATAAGCTATCTCCATACCAAATTTCATCAAAATCCATTCGGTAGTTTTGCGTGAAAGAGTAACAAAGGTACATCCATACATCCATTCTTACAAACTTTCGCGTTTATAATATTAGTAGAACTGAAAATTTAAAGATTGTAAATAATAAGAAAAAGGAAAATTATATCGCTCGGGCAAGTATCGAACTTGCGTCTTCGGAATACCGTCCCGACGCCTAAGCCACTGGGCCACCGAGTCAACTGCTCGAGCAACCAAATATCTTCTATCCTTCTTATGTCGTCTTCAGGGGACGATTCTACGTCATCTGTCGTCAATGTCATCAAATAAGACGATATAAGAAAGAAAGAAAGAAGAAAGAAAATACATTTATTCCGGACATCACACAACATTACACTGAATATATACATACTAAAATAAAGAGAAACAAAGGTACATCAATACATCCATACATCCATATATTCTTACAAACTTTCGCGTTTATGATATTAGTAATACCTACCTACCTTTGTTAACCACAGAACCTTCCATAGTATTATAAAAGCGAAAGTTTGTAAGGATGGATGGATAGATGGATGGATGTTTGTTACACAATGACACAAACTACTTAATGAAATGGATTTTATGAGGTATGTTGGTACTTTAGAACCTGGAAAAACTTAGTACTTAATGATTGTTATACTAGTAACTAGTAACGAGAGCGAGTGTGGCTCAGTGGCAGCACGTGCGACTTTCGATCCGACGCGCCCGAGTTCGAATCCCGCTGGCCTCGCACCACTGACATTCTTAAGTTATGTGCGGATTCAACACTCGCTCTAATAACGGTGAAGGAAAACATCGTGAGGAAACCGGCATGTCCTAGAATTAATCACAAAAAGGATACGTGACATCCACCAACCCGCACTGGGCCAGCGTGGTGGCCCATACTTTCTCTATGAGAGAAAGCCTGTGTCCCAGCAGTGGGAACGACGAAACAAACTGCCCTTGACTTTATATGGGCACAGTTAATCCTAATAAAATTAAATCTTTATGCAAAAGTTTGTAATGACGCGTGGGTAGACGTTTTACTCATACAAGAATTACTAAAAAGATTGTATGATTCAGATTGTGTGATATGTAGATATTGACAAAGAGTTACGTGTTATAAATTATCTTCAAGGATGTGACGTCACTTGGCACTTCAAGAATGCGAGGTATGACACTGTCAGGAGATAAAGTGTCAGTGCCATTACACTGCAGAATTATTCTACAGAGTTGGGAGTAACTCCGGTATCTCCTTGAGACACAACTATGGGCCTGGGCAAAGTTCAAAGTTCAAAAGTTCTTTATTCATGTTTGGCATCACAGACGCACTTATGAACGTCAATTATTACAATGACTCTACCACCGTATCGGAAAAAGAACCACTACTCAGAAGATACGGCAAGAAACTGAGGGGCCTTTTTTAGAACTTTTACAATATTTTGTTTGTTTTTAACAATATTATTTTTCTTTCGTGCCAGTTGGCTACTTGGCAGAAGCGGAATGTTCCATGCAACTTTGTCTTCTATGTAATTACTAACTGTATAGTTTGCTTTTTTCATTAGAAGTTTTTTCACAATTTGAATCTACTTTCTGTGATCGATGTGTGTGATGTCGGCAGAGGGAGAAAGAGCAGTTGTGTTTTTGATTTATGGAGCTGATGATGAGACGAGCAAGTCGTTCGCCTGATGGTAAGCGCCACGCCTGCACATAAAAAATGCAGTGCCTCAGAACTCTTAATGCCAAGCACTTTGTAGCACTGCACTGCGCTCATCACCGCAAAACATCATATACCCGGATTGCCCAGTAATTTCGCTGGCTACAATGCCCTTCAAACCGGAACACAGTAATGCTTGCAGACTATTGATTGGCGGCAGAACAATTTGGGTTTCGTTGGAAGCTATTGTATGATATGTTGAAGCGTACTTCTTTATATAAAAGAAGACCCAAATTGTACTGTTTAAAAAAATATGTTGAAATTCGGTAATAATTGCTCAATACTCCAAAAATAACTTGACAAGCGTAAATTATTGTCAAAATTAGTGTTAACAATGCACTTGAATCGCAAAAAGAATTTGACAGCGGTGGGATTCGAACCCACGCCCTTTCGGACTGGTGCCTAAAACCAGCGCCTTAGACCGCTCGGCCACGCTGCCTTGTAGTCTGAGTGCCGAATTTAATCAACAGTTATCTGGTATTATTGATTACTTTGCGTCATGTAAAATTTACCAATGACTATGGAGCCATAATGATAAATATCTTATTTTCAAACAAACAAAACGTGGCAAGTATAATGTAATGGTATTTGCGACATTCAATATCTATCTATTTCAGAATTCACTATGTTGGAAGACGTACTTATGTAACTAAAGATAAGTAGGTATGTACCTACCTAGGTATACAACACCTACGGTATATCATCATCATCATCAGCCCATCACGTTCCCACTGCTGGGACACGGGACTTTTCTCACAGAGAGAGTATGGGCCATAATCCACTACGCAGGCGCAGTGCGGGTGGAAGTCCCATGTCCTTGAATTTTTCTGATGAATCCTTGGACATGCCGGTTTCGCCACGATGTTTTCCTTCACCGTTTTTATTCAATCGTCAATTTGAAAATTTTAACAAACATCGTCAACGTATTTCGCCGAATCGCTTGCTATGAAAATAATTGGCTATAATCACAGAATAGGCTATAATGCAGAAGTTCGTAATACCTCATTTTAATTTGTGATCGTACTTGAAGGGCAGTAGGGGTGTTGAGTCGTAGATAGCGTTGGATTAGATGTGGCTTGAGCGTAGTATCAATTACAATTCAAGTTCAAGATAAAGCTCTTTATTCAGTTTTGACAGTTAATTAGTTATTATAATGATGGATGATTTTTTTTTTGAGCCTGTTTCGTCCCACTGCTGGGCAAAGGCCTCCCTTATTATTACTAGTGACCCGCCCCGGCTTCGCACGGTTATTATACATATAAACCTTCCTCTTCAATCGCTCTATCTATTAAAAAAAACCGCATCAAAATCCGTTGCGTAGTTTTAAAGATTTAATACATAGGGATATAGGGACAGAGAAAGCGACTTTGTTTTATACTATGTAGTGATAACCGTGCGAAGCCGGGGCGGGTCGCTAGTTTATATATCAAAACAGCAGACTTTCATGATGACAGGTATGCTATAAATAGAATGGCTACTTATTGACACTTCATATGCATCTATCAGGTAATATACCTACATCAAAACGTTTTGCTTCCACGTTCATCTTACAAAGAGACAAGGAGTGGAACGCATTGCCAACGTCTGCTTCCTGAAAACTACAACCTCGGAGTCTTCAAATCGAGAGTGAACAGGTATCTTCTAGGTAAGCGTGAACATCTTAGACCACATCATCGGTCACCATGAGGTGAGATACTGGTTAAACGCAAGCCAATAACCAGTGAAAAAAACTTAATTACACTTTATAGTGTAAAATTATGAGTAAGATAACGTACCTCGATGACAGCAAGAAGATACCTACTTATGACGATCAAAGACCTAACTTTAAATAGGACTTCCTCCGATGCTTCCTTCATTTTGTTAGGATTCCCTGTATCTAGTGAACTAGTAACTACGAGGATAATGATTCCATAACACTCAGACAAAAAATGCACCCTTAGACGTCATAATATGACTGTGTGTATATGATTGACACATTACAAATCAATTCAGCGAAATTACTGGGCATTATGAGACTCAACAGCTAACTGTCTCAGGGTGACGAGCGCAGTACAGCGCCGCGCAGGATTTTGCAAAACAAAGTTCTGAGAGGTGCTGTTATTGTTATGGGCTGGCGTATTGCTTACCATCAGGCAAACGACCAGCTCGTCTCGTCATTGAGTTACATAAAAAAAAAATCTAACTTAAGATATCTTGCCTTTGAATTTCTTTCCCATACTGTTTAAAGTCCGGGCCCAGAAAATAAATGCGAAACTGACTCTTCCGGTGATGTCACTTTTTTTCAACTGTTGTAAAATACCTCAAAACAACAATTAACAATGAAATATAAATTAAAATTAACAAAATGTCAAACTAAAAGTGCGAGTGAGATGGCCAGTCATAGTATCAGCAAAGAACAGTAAATATAATAGGCAAAGAAAACTATTACTTATAAATATTTAATAAAACGGCTAGGACTCACGTGTTTGTCGAATTAGTCGACCTAGGTTTCGAGCATGTCCGATGCTCTTCATCAGAACGAGTTTACGCTGCGTTAAAACTATTACTGCCATAGGTATCAGTAATAGAAAAATAAGAATAATACATGAGATACTAGCTGCGCCCTGCGGTTTCACCCGCGGTTTCCCGGGGTAAAAAGTAGCCTATGTGTTACTCCAGGGTATTGTTGGAAGTGACTAGGTTTTACAGTCATGCTCACTCAAATGTCTTGGCTTGCGGCGGCTCTGCGTGTCGGGTCACTCCCTTCCCTCCAATATGGTTGAGGGGGGTGATGGCTGGTCCACAAGTCATACTCGTGAACGGGTGCTGCTTGCGGGGACTGGTCTGTTCTAGTCACTCCTACTGCTACTGTCACACCTACTTATATTTTATTTACACTTTTCTGTTACTGATACTCTCACTCGCATTTCTTGTTTGACATTCTGTTAATTCTAATTTATACGTAATTGTGCTGAAAAAATGACATCCCCGCAGAGTTTCTTGGTGCTATCTTCTCTAGCGGGCGTATTTCCGAAGCACTGGTAGAGTCAGTTTTCGTATTTCTTTTCAGCACTCAGACTTCAATTTGAGTATAGGAAAGAAATGGGTAAACATACTTACCTTTTTTTCAAAGTCATGTTAACATGAGTTACAATTTTTAACATATTTTATTTGTATCATGTGTTTATGACCTTTAAAAGTGCACTTTTTTGCCTATTTAATAAATGATATTTGACTTCACTTGACTATAAGCTATCTCCATACCAAATTTCATCAAAATCCATTCAGTAGTTTTTGCGTGAAAGAGTAACAAAGGTACATCCATACATCCATTCTTACAAACTTTCGCGTTTATAATATTAGTAGAATTTAATAAAACGGCTAGGACTCACGTAGTTTGTCGAATTAGTCGACCTAGGTTTCGAACATTCCTAGCCGTTTTATTAAATATTTATAATAAATCAAACTCACGAAAACTTTCATACTAAATATATGAATAGGTAATATTTATAAACTAAAAACAGAATTTATTAAAAAAAATACGAAACAAACAACATGACTTTCATTTTCATTAATTTAAGCAATTTTACAAAATAATTGAAAATAGTTTCATCAAGAATTAATTTTAAGACACAAATAAATCGAGGAGCGATGCGAACGGCGTGAAGTCTCGGAGTAAAGTGAGGGCGGCGCAAGGGCGCGCTCGCTTTTATAGTGACAGGTCTGGAGATGGCGGCATCACGATAATAGTATATTATAGATACAGTAGGAGTTAGAGTGACTAGACCACACCAGTCCCCACAAACAGCACCCGTTCACGAGTATGACTTGTATACCAGTCATCACCCCCTGAACCATAGAAAACGAACTATTACTTACGTACCTGAACGATGTCGGAGGAAAGGAGACCCCGACACAGTGCCGCCGCCAGCAAAGACATTTGGTCATAACAGTGAACCCCTGTCCTTTCCACCCTCACTAAGTCCTTGTCAGGGGTGAACACTCTGCCCGATTGAAGGGACGCGGCTGATCGATAGCAACCCCCAGACTGGGGTGCTTAACCGTCTGGGGGTCGCTGCGTAGGTCGTAGGCATTTAGAGCAATTATTATTTCAACTTACTTTTACTAAATTTTATTACAATTATTTAAATTAGAGTATGCTTAGAACTTTGGTTATTAAAATAAAATTATTTTATTTTAATAACCAGCTAAGAGCTTAGAGCTTTTACGGCGCGTATTCTTCGCCATACTGGTGGTATGGTAGGTCTCTCGTATGCAGGAGGCCGTCTGGGTAGGTTAGGTACTACAAGTCTGTCAGTTATTCTGTCGCCAAGCAGTAATGCGCAAGCATTACTGTCAGCGCCGGCGTTAGCCAGCGAAATTTCTAATGTCTCGGATTAATTTGAGACTTAATATCTAATGTCTCGGGTGATGAGCGCAATGCAGTGCTACCTAATGCTTTTTATGGTATTAAAGCTACTGGGTGGCACTGCAATTGTTATGGGCAGGCGTGGCGCTTACCATCAGGCGAACGACTTGCTCGTCTCATTACTCAGTTACACAAAAAACACTTGTTTGGAAAAGAAAATAAAACCATATGACTTTTCAGTCCTGAACAAAACTTACGTAGCATATTACATCAGCCGTATCCTGTACAGGAGCCATGGATTCCATGGAGAAGTTGCGCGCCCCAGTTTATTGCAAAAGTTGTTCGGAATTGTTTTATCAGCTCTCGCGTACGTTGTAGCAGCTCTATGTATACATACCACCACTGACTTACTTTTTATCCTAGGAATATTATAAATGCGAAAGTTTGTGTGGATGTATGTTAAAATTTCGAAAGTTCTTTTGTCATTTTTGGTATCACAGACGCACTTATGATAGATGGATGAATGGATGTTTGTTTCTCAATCACGTAAAAAATACTAAACGGATTGTGATGGAATTTGTTACGCAGTAAATTTTAACATACATCCACACAAACTTTTCCTAAAAACACTATTTTTATGCGCGTTTTGAGTTTAGGTCGGCATTGCATGCTAATGAATGGATTTAGTCCTGGAAAAGGGCATAGGATAATTTTTATCCCGGGAAACCGCGGGTGACACCGCGGGGCACAGCTAGTTTATTTATTTATTTATTTATTATTGATAAGGTCACATAAACTTACAAGTCAGGAAATTGTATATAATATATTAACAATCAATATCATTTTAATTAAATTTGGATCAGTAATCATTTTGTTGTAGTTTCAGTGAAGAATTCGTCAACTGTGTAGTATGCCCGGTTGAGCAGTAGGGTTTTAAGTCTGCGCGTAAAAGAACTTAGACTAGGGGCGTTGGTTATAGTCTCGGGAAGAGTGTTGTATATTTTTACCCCTATATACTCCAGCTGTTTTTGCGACTTACTAAGTCTTTTAGCAGGTAGCCTGAGGCGATGCGTTCTTCTGGTGAGGTGTTCATGGGAATCAGCCCACGTGGAGAACTGTTCAAGGTTTTGCTTTATATACCCTGCCGCCTGCAGGATGAACTGACAGGGTAAGGTTAGTATTCGTAATTCCTTGAACAGTGCTCGTGCCTGGTGGTCCCAATCCACTCTACAAATTATTCTGATGGCACGTTTTTTGCATTCTGAATGCTCTGTCCTGTTCTGCGGCTAGTCCCCACAGGTCTATACCATACGCCATAATTGAATGGAAATAGCCGAAGTAAGCCTTTTTGATGTTATCTCGGTGGAGACTGTTACCCAGGCGAGACAAGGCAAAGCACGCAGAAGACAAGCGGCCACAGGTGCTGTCTATGTGGGCTCCCCACGTAAAGCTTTCGTCAATTGTGAAACCTAGGTATTTCACGTGTTCAACCTGAGGTACATTTAACCCTTGGCACATTATTTTAAGCGGTTGTCGTTTTTTGCCTAGCCTAAAGTGGACGATGTTGGTTGTTTATAATGGGTAGGATTATTCTGTAGTGCCTAATACCGTAGATTTGCATTCACCTAACATCGATCATACATAATAATAGATGCATACTCCACGGCAGATATCGCAGCAAATAGGAAGTACGAATTCGGACAGGAAGCTATGGTATCTGTGCTGTAGGGCTGGCACTAACATCGAATGGACTAACAAGTAATCAAATGAAAATCAGCGCGCTTTCATGGCGCATTATGCTGAGTTGTGTCGTTTTATGACCATCCTATTTAGTTTAACTGTACCTTTTACCTGTGTTTTTAGTCTCATAATAAACTTATTTTCTTTCTTTCTTTCTAAGTATACGTTTTGTCAATCATAAAACCGACTTCAATGTATCTTCCAAGTCCAAGGTCAAATATCGATGAAATTTATATGGGACCACTTCGTAGCTATACTGAACCCAACGTATAAAGAATTTTCCAAATCGGTTCATGAATGACGGAGTTCTAAGGTAACAAACATAAAAAGACAATCGAATAGAGAGCCTTCTCCTTATTTGAAGTCGGTTAATACATTAAGAAATTAGAAGCGAAATTACCGGTCATATGAGACTTAATATCTGATGTCTCGGGGTGATGAACGTAATGCAGTGCTACGCAGTGCTTTTTTATGATATTAAACGTTCTGTAAATTTAATAACGTTTGACGGCGCTAAAATTAAGTATTTTTACCTAAACTTACGTCAAAAGTGACAGTTAGCACTGAATACTAAGGGACAGATGCGTCACTCCGCAAAGAAATTTAAACAAATAGCGACTCTTGCAATAAAATTCAATTCAGCTCGCGTAGCGCTGCATACCTACCAGTCATATTAACCTACAGAGCGCCTCTCTTTCTATTGCATAGCTCTTATCTCTTCTGACGCGGCACGTGTAAAGACGCGCGACCCGCCGTCGGTGTCCGGCTATGTACTTGTAGCTTCGTACCTACAATGCGGAGTGCGCTAAGTCTGCAGATAGTCGCGCAGAATACGGATTCTCTAAAAATAAGTGAAGTTTAGAGATAGCGTGCGCGGCAGGATACGAAACTGTGTTTGACACATCTAACTCTGACTTAGTGAAAATTAGGTCCTAATTAGTTCACCTGATGTTAAGCGCCACGCCTGCCCATAACAATAGCAATGCCACTTATAACTTTTAATACCATAAAAAGCACTGCGTAGCACTGCATTGCGCTCATCACCCCGAGACATCAGATATTAAGTCTCATATGCCCAGTAATTTCGCTGGCTACAACTTCAACCGCCAGCCCTTCAAACTGGAACACAGTAATGCATGTGCCCTACTGCTTGGAGGTAAAGCTGTGGCACCTACCCAGACGGCCTCCCGCATACGAGAGACCTACCACAAGTGAACGTCTACTACTCGTGATGAAAGCGATTGTGTCTTGAACTCTTGAATCTTGGACATGTTGTCTATGGTTTACTTAACTGATTGAGCGGGTGTTATCTATCTGCATTTTACTTAAGAGACCATGGTCAAGCGGGATTCGAACTTTGGTGCGTCAGATCCACTGTAGAACGGGTAGCTGAGGCACACTCGCTCAATACCTATGTGTGATGCGCGAATAGAATCTGGAAGACTCACATTTTATTACTTTTTACCACGTTTTTATTAAGTTACTTTCTTGTTCGTCTGTCTGTCGTTCCGGGTGGAATGTTGCAACTCAAATTTCGAGCACTTCCCGATAACCTATCCGGCTGAAACTTTCAGGGTAGCTTACAACTCAATAACGATGCATTCTAAATCCATTTATAGCATGCAATGCCGACCTGACCTCGAGACGCGCATAAAAACGTGATTTTAGGGTTCCGTACCTTAAGGGTAAAACGGGACCCTATTACTAAGACTCCGCTGTCCGTCCATCTGTCTGTCTGTCCGTCTATCACCAGGCTGTACCTCATGAACCGTGATAGTTATACAGTTGAAATTTTCACAGATGATGTATTTCTATTGCTGCTATAACGACAAATACTAAAAAACAATAAAATGAATATTTAAAGGAGCTCCCATACAAAAAACGTGATTTTTTGCCGTTTTTATAGATAATGGTACGGAACCCTTCGTGCGCGAGTCCGACTCGCATGGCCGGCTTTTTAGATTATTTTTTTAATCTATCAATTTCTTGTTTTCATTTCTGACAACCCTATTCATAACTGCGTCAAGTCACACGCGTCACAGTGTAAACAGCAGCTAAAATTATAATCCACGCGACAATGAAAGGTCAACGACACCGATTATGTAACACGCCCAAAATGGAATAAACACATCCTAAAGTTGAATAAGTAACCAAATTGGAAAAAGAGTACCAAAATGGAATGAGTACAAACGGAATAAGTTTTAGAACTTGTTACGTGCTGGTTTTTGCAATTTGGTGTCGTATGCAAATTGTACATGACAATGAATACAGATTTTGTGCACGACTGTTGTCATCTTCAAAAATAAACTTGGTCTATAAATGAAGATAAGTATTCAAGTATCTACTGGTGGTAGGTTTCTCGTATGCGGGAGGCCGTCTGGGTGGGGTACCACTGCTTTGCCAGTTATTCAGCCGCCAAGCGGGTATCAGCTGAAAATCAGCGCCGAGTAGTGTACTCTGGGCATTTTATGCTGAGCTGAGCCCATTCGGCACATATATTTATTATTTAAGTTTTATTTATAATTTCTTGTTTGTGTGCCGAATAAATGGTTTTTCTTTCTTACTTTCTTTCCAAGCAGTAGTGCGCAAGCATTACTGTGTTCCGGTTTGAAGGGCATTGTAGCCAGCTAAATTACTGGGCATAATGCCCAGTAATTTAGCTGGCTACAATTCCCTTACTCGTATGCGACTCAACAGCTAATTGTCTCAGGGTGACGAGCCGCGCAGGATTTTGCAAAACAAAATTCTGGGTGGTGCTGTTATATTGTTATGGGCTGGCGTATTGTGTGTAGTATGTCGTTTATTAATGAAGGAATCGACGTTTCCTCGAAGCAAGGAATCGCCAAGTTGTCATAGTGAATTAGGGCCCTGATGGTAAGCGACACCCATGCCCTTAACAGGTGCACTCAGAACTCCATTTTGCAAAACCTCGTATAATAATATTCAAATTTCGTGCAACCACTATTTTAATGAAAAAAAGTTCGTGTAAAAAGTGTTCGTAATTATATAGACCACAAAAAGGCCAGGTACATTCCACTTCTGCAAAGTAGCCAACTGAAACATAACATTGTAAAAAAGAAGAAAAAAATAATAAAATATCTTGCCCCTCAGTTTCTTGCCGTGTCTTCTGAGTAGTGGCAGGCCTAGCGCACTCCGAAATATAGACGAAGCTACAAGTACATAGCCGGGAACCGACGGCGGGTCGCGCGTCGTTACACGTGCCGCGTCAGAAGAGATAAGAGCTATGCGATAGACAGAGAGGCGCTCTGTAGGTTAATATGACTGGTAGGTATGTAGCGCTACGCGAGCTGAATTGAATTTCATTGCGTCATTGCAAAAGTCGCTATTTGTTTAAATTTCTTTGCGGAGTGATGCTTCTGTGCCTTACTATTCTGTGGTAGTGGTTCTTTTTTCGATACGGTGGTTTGATAATTTGACGTTAGTAAGTGCGTCTGTGATGCACAAACTGAATAACGTGATTTTGATTGACTGCACTGCGCTCGTCACCCTGTCATAATGCCCAGTAATTTAGCTCGAAAACTTTTAAAATGTCTCTGTAAAATCAAGATGTCCCAAAAGATTTTCAATACATTCTGCATTGCTTCCAAAGCTTCAAAGACAGTCCCAATAGATTGCACCATCCATCCGCTAAAAGCTCTGTGTCCTGGTTCCAAAACCACTGCAAAATATACCTTATTTCAACCACATAAGAGTCTCAAACTAGACCAGAGGCATACTTTTGTAGTACTGCTTCATCTCCATAGACGATCGATGTACGCTTGAATTGTTTACATACCGCGAATTTCAACTCTACGGGCATAGAAATAGAAGACCGTCTATTTGTGTAGTACTGCATGTTACATTTTATGTGATTTTCGACTATATTTTTATTGGAATAAGAGCTTTTGTGGTGTGTAAATCGAAGTTAGACATATGTAGGTTTAGTTCAGTATAATATCGATATTGGAACAGTATGTGACGATTGTGATTTATGTGAGTTTCTATTCTCAATACCATGTCTTATTTCAACATGCTTTCCGTCGATGAATATAGTGTACATCATAATCAGCCTATTTCGTTCCCATTCCTGCAGGCTTAGCAAAGTTTTGTCCCCTGTTTTTATCTACCTTTGAGAGATAAAATTATCTTCTCCACCTTATATAGCACGGAAACAGGGGAAAAGATAATTTTATCCCCTTGTGACATTTGTGGTGGAAATATGTCCCCGCCTCAAAGCATGGAGTCATTATCACGTGGATAAAATAGTCCCCGTTTGACATAAGATAGGGAGAGGTTATCCTCGTTCCTTTGAGGTGGGTTTAATTTGTATTTCAATTAAAAAAACATGTCTCGAGCATTTTATAACTAAGTTTTTACGTGAGTAATGCAACTCATGGAGCGAAAACTGCACTAGAGATTTGTTAGAGATGGCAGCAACCCTTTTGAGATGCTCGACAACGAACTCCGGCAACTTTTTCGGATCAACAAATAGTTTAATTTAATTACATATTTACTAAATTGTTATTATTATTTTTGATATTAAATGCATTAACGCGTTCTAGGCAAAAAATCTCAAGATTTTAAATAATCTTAATAATTTTTAATAATCGGGACGGTTATCCGAAGACTCAGGTTCGATCCGTCTGAACAATATCATTTTTCTTCTTCATAATTATTTTAAATCTTATTAATATTATATTAATTATTTATTTTAAGCACTTTTCAATGTAAGTAGTATACAAGTTTTTTTTTAAATACGCAAGGTATAAAGGAAATATTTAAATTTTTGAGGTTACAGCACTACTAAAGTAAAATGACAATTTCATGTAACGAAACTCACATCATCTAACGTCATATTAAATTAGACGCATAATAACATTATTTTAAAACCATAGACGAAAAGTCAATTGAATGACAATTCAAAATTGATTGAACATATGTTATTTTTATTAAATTTTCTTAGTATGGCAACAATGACGGAGAGAAGGGCTTTCTCCACCGTGGATATTGTATCCACAGCATTGGACCTCAATGATCCACAGGCTAGGCCGTGCTCGGAGGGTAGACAAAATTGACAAAGGGGAAAAGATTTTTATCCTCTCCCCGAGGAAAATTGTCTCCAGTCCAAGCTAAGCCTGCTGGGACACGGGCCTTCTCTCATAGATATAGTAAGGGCTATAATTCTCGCGGCAGTCTATGACAATATGAATAGTCCAATATTCAGGCACTGGATTTCTGTTCACATGAGCGGTAGTAAAAAGTGACGAAACACCTCGATGTGTATACTGCACCTATGACACTGTGACTGTAAGGCACTTTATACCAGTGTCTTACAAATAGTATGACTATTTTATTTAATTTTTATTGAATTTAACTTTCATATGGGTTTTTGCCTGAATTAAACGAATTTTATTATTTATTATTTTATTATTTATAATCCACCACGCGGGTTGGTGGCACAGAGTACTAAGAGACAGAAGCATCACTCCGCAAATAAATTTAAACAAATACTATGACTCCTGCTATGACGCAGTAAAGTTCAATTCAGCTCGCGTAGCGCTGCATACCTACCAGTCATATTAACCTACAGAGCGCCTCTCTTTCTATAGCATAGCTCTTATCTCTTCTGACGCGGCACGTGTAACGACGCGCGACCCGCCGTCGGTGTCCGGCTATGTACTTGTAGCTTCGTACCTACAGTGCGGAGTGCGCTAGGCCTGGTGGAAGTCACGTATAAGGACAGCGCCCAGGTTACCGTCAGAATAGCTGGGCGCCTGTGGCGTCTGGCACTCAGTGTATATGAGTTTGAACCTCTGAACTGTTTTGCCTCGCAGGGCGTACACCAATTGGCATTCAAGCCATTCCATAATCCGGCACAGCGCCGTCGAATTGCAGCTTTTCGCCGCCACATAATATCCACAATTGCATATTTAATTCACATAATATGGCCCATTGCTTCAACGATAGTATATATTCTAGTTAAGGCCGTTATGCAACCGTTATTATTTAATTTATACAACTATTTTTATGTTAACTTACCTGTTTTTAACTATTTTTATATTACTTACACCTTATATAATTTGTTTGCAAATAAATAAATGTCTTAAATGTGTTGAATTAAAAAAGGGCTACCAATTCGCTATTACTTGCTTTCTTAAATAATTACTACCTATGATATATTCTGAGAAATTTAAAAATTAAGTTGGCCAGCCATTCTGATATCAGGATGGCTAGCCAACTTTTAGATTACAAGAAAGAAAAGAAATAAACATTTATTCGACAAACACATAGACATAAATGAAAAAACACTTAAGAAAAAATACAAAGAAAGAATACAACAAAACAAAACAATACGAAATACATGGACAGAGGAAGTTTGTGGTGCCAAAAGGGACTAGCTCAGCACAAAATGTCTATGACATCAGGCGCTGGTTTTCCAACGGACCTACACCTTCAGCATAACCCCTATTTAACCGACTTCAAAAAAGAAGGAGGTTCTCTGTTCGATTGTTTTTTTTATGTTTGTTACCTCAGAACTCCGTCATTTATGAACCGATTTGGAAAATTCGTTTTGCGTTGGGTTCAGTATAGCTACGAAGTGGTCCTATATACCTACATTTCATCGATATTTGACCTTGGACTTCGAAAGTACATAGAAATCAGTTTTGTTTTTTTCTAAAAATTAATTATCTTGGAGTCGGTTAAAAAGAGAGAATGATATATTTTTATTAAAGTCTAAATAGAGACCTAGATTTAGTAACCTTAAAAATATCCGCCTCGAGTTTGTTCGGAACAAGCATCACGTAAATGCTGAGACGTGACTCGCTTCCAACGAGGGAGCTTAGGGCCCTACCATTGTTTTGCATCTCACTAGCCACTGAGCCGTCAAGCGAAGCCGTGTTTCGGAATGTTTGGTGAACCATCAAGGAGACGGGTCTGCTGGCCGTTTCAGAACCTCACATTAACTCGTTGTGGACCGAGTTGGTTTGATACCTTACGATATAAAATACTAGCTGCGCCCCGCGGTTCCACCCGCAGTTTCCCGGGATTAAAAGTAGCCTTTGTGCTATTCCAAGTCCTAAAGTCGTCAAAATTGATTCAGTAGTTTTTGCGTGAAAGAGTTAACAAAGATTCATATATATATACATATATATATATATATATATATATATAGTCGAATTGAGAACCTCCTTTATTTAAGGCGATTTAAAAAAAGCCTTTTGCGTGTTTTCGAGAGTCCTGTTAGTAGGGCTTCGCCTAATCAGAACTGTACTTTCTTTGTACTGCTCCGAGGGGCGGAGATAACGTCACAATTGTTGTTAATTAAGTTTAAATTGTTAAAGAGCGAGTGGCTCAGTGGAGCTCGTGCAACTTTCGATCTGACGCACCCGAGTTCGAATCCCGCTGGCCCCGCACCACTGATTCACCTACTTAAGTTATGTGCGGATTTAAAACTCGATCTAAAAACGGTGAAGGAAAACATCGTGAGGAAACCGGCATGTCCAAGAATTTTTCACAAAAAGTCAAGGACATGTGACATCTACCAACCACTGGGCCAGCGTGGTGGATTATGGCTCAATCTCTCACTATGAGAGAAGGCCCGTGTCCCAGCAGTGGGAACGTGATGGGATGGATGATGATGATGATGAAGTTTAAATTAACTATAACTTCGTTAGATAAGGTTTAAACTGGTGTCAGTTCGTGCTCGAAGTGTTCTAGTGTTCCTTTATGTTTCCTGACATTAGAAATGGGTAATGGAAAAATTACGTTCGGAAAAGAAAAGAAAAAAAGTTTTTAGTCCAGTAGTTTTCTTTTTTCGTATACTTTTTCTATATTTTCTTGTATTTTTCTAATAATATCCATTCAAGGAAATTCAAAAATTCAAAGAAAAAAAATACAATCGAACAGAGAACCTTCTCCTATTTTGGAGTCGGTTAAAAAGGTGTTCTTTATTCGATTGTATTTTTTTATGTTTGATACCTCAGAACTCGTCATTCATGAACCGATTTGGAAAATTCTTTTTGCGTTCAGTTCAGTATAGCTACGAAGTGGTCCAATAAATTTCATCGATATTTGACCTTGGACTTCGAAGATACATTGAAGTCGGTTTTTTTGTTTGACAAAATGTATACTCGTTTGAGTTTCACCAACTGGACACACGCTTGTCCAGCCCCTCATGTCGAGTTGGTGAAAACCCACAATGATGTAGGTACGAAAAACCATTGTGCCTACTCCGATCACTGGTTATCACTGATAACTGTTTGAACTTGCATCCTTGTGATAAACTTGTGATAAACGCAGTCGTCATTGACACTATTTATCACAGTTCTGACATCTTATTGCAGAAGATGAGATTTATTAGTTAAAGCTAGCTCTTTCCCGCGACTTCGCCTGCGTAGATGACAGAGGAAACCCAGTCCCATAGTCGTTGGGCGTCATTTATAATTTATTTATTTATTTATGGTAGTCTTTTCAACCGACTTCAAAAAAGGAGGAGGTTCTCAATTCGACGGTATGTTTTTTTTTGTATGTTTGTTACGCGATTACTCCGCTAATTATGAATGGATTTTGATGATTCTTTTTTGTTTGGTAGGTCATACTTCAGAGGTATATAAATTTTATCGAAAGAGTGGCCGTTTATATTTATAATGAATATTTCGACTCACGATAGTTTCCAAAATTCGTTCAGCAGTTTTCAAGTCTACAGGTAACAAACATTCAAAGTTACATTTTTAACCGATTTAAAAAATGAGGAGGTTCTCAATTCGATTGTATTTTTTTATCGTTGTTACCACAGAACTCCGTCAATTATAACCGGATTTGGTAAATTCTTTGCGTTGGGTTCAGAGCTCAAGGTGGTCCCATATAAATTTCATCGATATTCGACCTTGCACTTTGAAGATACATCAGAATTGGAGTCGGTTTTTTTAAATCGTTTTATAAATGACGGACTTCTGAGGTAACAAACATAAAAAATAAATAAAAAATACAATCTAATAGAGAACCTTCTCCTTTTTGAAGTCGGTTTAAAAGTTCTAGGTGGCACTGCAATTGATATGGGCAGTCGTGGCGCTTCCCATTAGGCAAACGACTTGCTCGTCTCATTATCACATTACCATAAAAAATAATTGAAAAAGTTAAATGAACTCTGCACATGTTTTTGACATCAAACTGGCTCGCTGCTTTAAACATGTGCGGTTATGAAATAAAACCATAAATGGTATATTGCCAGAATACTAGATACCTACGTACCTACTTACATATTACATTTATGAAATTAATTAAACGATACAGTATCTTATCTGACATGTAACTATGGAGTTATAAATAAATTATTTGTATTTGTATTTATTTGTATTTGTATTTGTATAATTGTATGAGTTTTAGGAACCCCGTGGTGACCGCTGTTGAGAAATAGTAGTAAAAATATATACGTCATCAGCCCATCACGGTCCCACTGCTGGGACTCGGGCCTTCCCTCATAGAGAGAGTATGTTCCAAAATCTGCCACGCTGGCCCTGTGCGGTTTGGTGGATGTGACATGACATGTGCTTGAATTTTGTGGTTCTTGGACATGTCGGTTTCGTCACGATGTTTTCCTTCACCGTTTTTTGAGCTAGTGTTAAATCATCACACAACTTAAGAAAGTCAGTGGTGCGGCAAGCGGGATTCGAACTCGGGTGCATCAGATAGAAAGTAGCACGTGCGACCACTGAGCCACACTCGCCCTTCCATCAAGTTCAATATATACCTACTTAGCCCATATAAGCTTAGATTAAATTACTCCTGTAATAGGTACCTAATCATTAGTGGTAATATTGATAAAGTTTTGAAATTTTAGTAAAATAATTAATTTTAGTAATATCATAGAACTGTAGTATGGCTCTGTGGGAGCAAGTGTGTCTTTCGATCCGACGCACCCGAGTTCGAATCCTACTGGCCCCGTACCACTGACTTTTTGTTAAGTGCGGATTAAACCCTCGCTCTAAAAATGGTGAAGGAAAACATCGTGTGGAAACCGGCAAGTCAAAGAACTAAAGCCTTGTACATATGTTTAGTTTACAATCTTAAGTTCTTTACAATATGTTAGTGGTACAATAAAAAAAATCTAGTTATTGTATTGTATTGTTGTAAAAACATGCTGAACTTATAAATCAGCTACTGAACTAAACTTATAAGTCAGTCTGGTGGTAGGTTTCTCGTATGCGAGAGGCCGTCTGGGTGGGTACCACCGCTTTGCCAGTTATTCAGCCGTCAAGCAGTAGTGCGCAAGCATGTTTCCATGCGTGTTCAAGCATGTGTTCCGGTTTGAAGGGCACTGTAGCCAGCGAAATTACTGGGCATTATGAGACTCAACAGCTAATTGTCTCAGGGTGACGAGCGCAGTGCAGTGCCGCGCAGGATTTTGCAAAACAAAATTCTGGGTGGTGCTGTTATTGTTATGTGCTGGCGTATTGCTTACCATTAGGCAAACGACCAGCTCGTCTCGTCATACAGTTGTAAAAAAAAAGTTTATACATTTAAGAGTGCCATGCGTATTCAGCCTCACTGCCCCAGCCAGAAAAAAGAAAACAAAAAACTCAAAAGCGCGGGAAATGAGCGGCCGTCCGTGCCCTGTCATAATGGATAGGAAAGAAAAGGGCATTTAAACGATGGAACGCTTCATTGTTTTTAATTTATTAGTTGCTTTAAAAATACCCTTTCAACTAAGTTAAGATGTTTTTACTGGTGGTAGATTTCTCGTATGCGAGATGCCGTCTGGGTGGGTACCACCGCTTTGCCAGTTATTCAGCCGCCAAGCAGTAGTGCGCGAGCATTACTGTGTTCCGGTTTGAAGGGCATTGTTGCCAGCGAAATTACTGGGCATTATGAGACTCAACAGCTAATTATCTCAGGGTGACGAGCGCAGTGCAGTGCCGCGCAGGATTTTGCAAAACAAAGTTCTGGGTGATGCTGTTATTGTTATGGGCTGGCGTATTGCTTACCATCGGGCAAACGACCAGCTCGTCTCGTCATACAGTCACATACTAGACTTTTTGGCGGGAAGTGAAAAGTGATACACTTCGATTTTGTTTTATTTTCCAAACACGTGTTATTTCGAGTGATCATGTGTAATATCGGTGGAATATTAACTTATTAACCATTATGGGTTCGTAATCCATCACGCTGGCCCAGTGCGGGAAGTGGATTATGGCCCATACTCTCTCTATGAGAGAATGCCCGTGTCCCAGCTGTGGGAACGTGATGGGCTGCTGATGATGATGATGGGTTCGTAAACGTGCACGAGTGAAGGCAAATGAAACAAAATAGAGAAAACATTGCTTTTCATGTTCTCCCAAAAAGTCCATGGAAAGCTTGAATAAAGTTCCACCACCTTATTGAAGCACTAGAAGAAGGTCTGGCTTGTTGCTAATGACCCTCATTCTCGACAAAAGTATAATAAATGGAATATTAAACTATCAAATAAAAACTACGTAAGACAGTATTCTGTGGTAAGACAATAGGTATGGTTCTAGAGACTTGAGCCTGCCCAAACGGGCGAACTTTAAAAAAAAAATATTATTTTTGTTTTTGACAATATTATGTTTCTTCTTGGCAGAAGCGGAATGTTCCATGCATCTTTGTCTTCTACTAACGGTATAGTATTCTTTATCCTAGAATGGGTTCTTCGTAGTGCCTTCATCATCATCAGCCCATTACGTTCCCACTGCTGGGACTCAGGCCTTCCCTCGTAGAGAGAGTGTGGGCCATAATCCACCACGCTGGCCCAGTGCGGGTTGGTGGATGTCACATGTCTTTGAATTTTTGTGATAAATTCTTGGACACGCCGGTTTCCTCACGATGTTTTCCTTCACCGTTTTTAGAACGAGTGTTAAATCCGCACATAACTTAAGAGAGTCAGTGGTGCGGGGCCAGTGGGATTCGAACTCGGGTGCGTCGGATCGAAAGTCGCACGTACTCCCACTGAGCCACACTCGCTCGTAGTGCCTTAATCCTTGGAAATCCTTGTAACGCAAGGGTCAGAATTAAGACACATGGTCGTTAGGAGTTATTTCTAAATAGAGGCCGAATGTTTTTCCTTAATAATGGAGCATTGTGATATTTTTAGTGTAATCAATGACGCATATCATCGCGGGAGCCGTAGTTCTATCCTATTTTACTCGTGGTCGGTCTCTCGTATGCGGGAGGCCGTCTGGGTAGGTACCACAGCTTTGCCAGTTATTCTGCCGCCAAGCAGTAGTGCGCAAGCATTACTGTGTTCCGGTTTGAACGGCATTGTAGCTAGCGAAATTACTGGGCATATGAGACTTAATATCTGATGTCTCGGGGTGATGAGCGCAATGCAGTGCTACGCAATGCTTTTTACGATTAGAAGTTCTGGGTTTCACTGCAATTGTTATGGTAAGGCGGGGCGCTTACTATCAGGCGAACGACTTGTTCGTGTCATTACTCAATACCATAAAAATAAGTTTTTTGTTGAAAAATATTTTTTCGGGGCAAGCTTTTAACAAATTCGTAATCAGTACCGCGGGTAGATTAAAATGAGCCCAAACACTAGTAGTTTACGATTATCCGTCAAGGAGTTCCATTGCCCACCTTCCGTCTCCATCATCAGATCAGCTGACTGTCACCATAATATTGCATTGTCATCAAAATTTGACAAGACGTATGCAAAATTTCAACTCCGTAGGATAAGAGGAAGTGGTTCTCATTCAACTTGCAAGATTCCACCTGAACAAACATACATAGTTACATACATAGTAACACATACATACATACATGCAAAAAGTTAAATAAAAGCTTGTAAAAAACCTCGGGGCGCAGCTTGTTATTAATATACCTAAGTACATACATTACAATTTATAGTTATATGCAAGCGCAGCTCAACTCTGGACTGTATTAAACCAGGACCAGCGCACTCCGCACTGTAGGTACGAAGCTACAAGTACATAGCCGGACACCGACGCGACGGCGGGTCGCGCGTCGTTACACGTGCCGCGTCAGAAGAGATAAGAGCGGCGCGATAGAAAGAGAGGCGCTCTGTAGGTTAATATGACTGGTAGGTATGCAGCGCTACGCGATCTGAATTAAATTTTATTGCGTCATACAAGAGTCGCTATTTGTTTAAATTTCTTTGCGGAGCTTCTGTCCCTTAGTATTCTGTGGTTAAAGCCTATATTATTTATGAACGATGTGTGGGTGGACCGCTAAAGGTCAGCTGGTTAGGTATGCTGACGATAGAGACCTTGCACTTTCGTCTTTTGTACCTACGTCTCGTTTTGAGTGACCAGGAACTAGAGTTAGTGTCACAAGGATCGGCAGTGGCGTAACTACATTACGGCTGGACGGGGCAGTGCCCCGGGGCCCCCGAACCCCGGGGGCCCCATAAATTAAACAAGTGAAAATTTCTCCCACATTCGGAATATAAATAAACCAGAGTCGGAACGCAACGAATACGAAACAAACGATTTTAAATAGTTTAGTTGAGGGGCCCTAGTTTTATTTTTGTCCTAGGGCCTTTGGTTACCTAGCTACGCCACTGAGGATCGGTGGTACTGGTGAGACATTTCGAAAGTCAAAAGATATTTATTAAATAGGCACAAAAATGCACTTTTAAACGTCATATATATACACATAAAACAAATCAATTAAAATACGTTAAAAATTGTAACTGAAAATATCATGATATAAAAAAAAAGTTATGCATGTCTACCCATTTCTTCCCCATACTTTGACGTCACATGCAAATGGCGCGTTTTTGTTGATTTCATCATCATCATCAGCCATTACATTCCCACTGCTGGGACTCAAGCCTTCCCTCGTACAGAGAATATGGACCACGCTGGCCCAGTGCGGGTTGGTGGATGTCACATGTCTGAATTTTTGTGCCAAATTCTTAGAAATGCCGGTTTCCTCACGATGTTTTCCTTCACCGTTTTTAGAGCAAGTGTTAAATCTGCACATAACTTAATAAAGTCCGTGGTGCGAGGCCAGTGGGATTCGAACTCGGGTGCGTCGGATCGAAAGTCGCACGTGTGACCACTGAGCTACACTCGCTCTATTGTTGATTTAAATTGAATCAAATTTTCATTTAATGCTTTTATTGACAAATGTTGACGAAACATTTTTAAACATTTTTCTTTATTATTATTATTCAATAATTATTCGATTCATGCATTAAAAATACATGCATATTCCCTATTCTTGTCGCTCTGTACACATGTCACATGTCACAAAAGGAAAGAGTGCAAGGTCTTGCGTCACCACCGAATCACCACCCAACTGGCTTGACCTTCCGCCCACAGATCTCATACGTCATGTAGGTTGTCTGCAACGGTAGCAGGATATAAAATTGGCCAACGGCGACTCGCGCAAGAAAGGGTTCCGTACCTATAAAAACGGCAAAATAATCATGTCTGTTGTATGGGAGCCCCCTTAAATATTTATTTTATTCTGTTTTTGTTGTTATAGCGGCAACATAAATACATCATCTGTGAAAATTTCAACTGTCTATCACGGTTCATGAGATACAGCCTGGTGACAGACGAACAGACAGACGGACGAACAGCGGAGTCATAGTAATAAGGTCCCGTTTTACCCTTAGGGTACGGAACCCTAAAAACTTTACTAGTAGCGTAGTTCGCGTTAAGCGACGTTCGCATCGGTCACATTAGATGGGTGACAGTTTGTATGGTATTTGAAAATTTAAAAAAATAATAATATTTTATTACTGCAATAAAGGTTACATACATACATAATAGGGGATCGGACAGTAATCGAGAAAAAAATCTAAAATGTAGTTAGAACGAATGTTCGTCAAACCAGAAAGATCATCCAATCAATATTTTTGTGAAATAATAACGATTTATATTTTTACATCAATAAATAAAATCTAAAATTCTGACAATATTTAAACATAGTTTTAGGTACTTTTAGAGCGTTATTTAATTAAAATAGTATTTTTCATGGATATATATATTCATTATAGTTTTTTTTTTAACGGGCGAATGCCTTTATTACTCAAAACAAACTACACTCTACTTACTAAAACTAAACTAACTACATACAAGTAGAAGCAATTGGACAACCCATAGACCATTAAAGGCCTATAGGTAGCTCAAATGCTCCAACCCACTACTTGGCAGCGTTTTTTATTTTCATTATAGTTAATTTAAAACACTTTACTATTATTAGATTCCCTATTACTATTATTAGATACGAGCATAACCCAGATATATATAACCAGGTTCCTAATTTAAACTGTAAACCGAGACCCATACAAAGTCTAATGGCTGACCATGACTGTTGTGCAAAACGAAGGTAAGAGTTGGTCCCAATCAACTTTCAGTACAAAACAGAAATGCAAGAATCTCAGTATAAACAAAATATTGACTAATATATGTATGAAAAATTAGTGACAGTAACTAATATATGCTGGGCTGGACATGTCTGCCGCATGTCGGATGATCTCTGGGCCAAAACCACTGCCCAGTGGGCCCCACACGATTGCAAACGACTTCGCGGCAGACCAAGAAGGAGATGGCGGGACGAGCTAGACTCCCACCTTAAAGATTGGTCTATTGTGGCAATGGATAGAGATAAGTGGAGGGAGGGTAGGGAGGCCTTTGCCCTGCAGTGGGACTAAACAGGCTCTTAATAATAATAATAATAATAACTAATATATCTTTAATACCAACTAATAAGTGCACTAATTACATAAAATGTGAATGATTATTTTACACTAGCTGCGCCCTGCGGTTTCACCCGCGGTTTCCCGGCATAAAAAGTAGCCTATGTGTTAATCCAGGGAATAAGCTATCTCCATACCAAATTTCATCAAAATCCATTTAGTAGTTTTTGCGTGAAAGACTAACAAAGGTACATCCATACTTCCATCTTACAAACTTTCGCGTTTATAATATAAAAAATATTGATATTTGTGCTTCAGAACTCCTTTCACATTACTTCAAATTTTAACATATATTTGAAGTGCTATTGTGCTTTGGAGGGTACATTAAGTCGTCCGTCCCGGTTGTTGTCTTTGGACAACAGTCATTAGGGGTTTATAATGTATGGGCAAAAAACTTTTCCCAAAATATTACATCGCAAACGATTTACGCAAAATTTCATTTGGTAAAAAAATATTGTCAAATCAACTTATCGCAATTTTTCAGTTAATAAAACTCTATTTTGCCAAGTTATTGTTTAAAGTTTGTGATTGGCTTTGGCTTATACTGCTTCTGGCGCACCGCCGCCGCCGGCCGCTGCCGCGGCACGCTCGCTTCACTCGCTCGGCTCGCGCGTAGTGGTGCATCAGTAACCTAACACTCCTCCTCGCTTCGCTCGTCCTCTTATCTATGTATGACTTTGCTCTGAAGTTTCGCTGTAGATTTAGTTTCGAATAAAATTTGACAAAGTAAAATGATGCCAAATTATAATTTGACCAAGTGACTTAGAAAACACTTTATTGCACTTAAGAAGAAATTACATTTTGAACATACTTTCTTATGATAAGTACAATGCGCGGTCTTATCGCTAAACAGCGATCTCTTCCAGACAACCGTATGCTATAGAGACAATATTAAAATTTATAGACGATAGTGTGCAGACATAAGAACGTAGGAATGTATTCTAACAACATACGTATAAACTATACAGAGCTAGTAAAGATGGGTGTGTACTGTGTACCACACGACTACCCTCAGAAAAAATGCCAAATGTAAAGCTAAAGATTTCGTTGGGAAATGAAACTAGGGCGATAAGTTTTTTGGCAATTGAAAAATATAGTAAAAAAATGTTGCCCAAAGGGCAGTACACCGTCGTTAAGCCATGTCGGAGGCCGTGGGCAGTCTAAATACTCCGGCACCAGGTTTGGCCACACACACGAAGAAAAAGAGACTATAATATTTTAAAGAGTCGAAAACTATTACACAGAACGCAATCACGACCTAATCGAACCTCGACATTACTCTACGTAGACAGTACTTTAAGCCGACTTGATTTAACTAGAACGATTTGTAAATTGATATACAACAAAGAGTTTTTGTATTGTATTGTAATATCATACAATACAATACATTTTACTTGGACTGTCGACTGTATGTGTCTTACAGTGTGTTGAAGTTCAGTTTATGCGTCAGATAAATCCGGACACCAAAGGAATCTGAATTGTAAATATTTAATAAAACGGCTAGGACTCACGTAGTTTGTTGAATTAGTCGACCTAGGTTTCGAGCATGTCCGATGCTCTTCATCAGGGCGAGTTTATATAGAGTAATTAATTTATTAATTTCCTATTTTATTTAAGTGTTTGGTATGGTTTGGGTTAGCCTGTAAGTTTAGAAATGTGATTTAATAAACAAATAATTTTTTTTGTTAAAATATTTTTTCTAGGAGAATCAATAATCAGCCTCTATTCAGCGAGGCAACGCCGCCAGCACTTTGGGCACGTTGCCGGACGACGGGTATCGGTTGAATTATCTATAGGCCATTCAGTTGGCTCAACCGATACCTTAGTTTCCTTTAGCTTTTAAATTATTTAACCTTGTATTCTGTTAGTGTTTATGTTTTTCTGTTGAAAGTGCATTTCTGTAAATATTGATTATTTCACTTACAATATTATTTTTTTACGGGCGAATGCCTTTATTACTGAAAAGAACTACACTCTGATTACTAAAACTAAACTAACTTCTTACAAGGAGAAGCGATTGGACAACCCATAGACCATTAAATAGGCCAATAGATAGCTCAAATGCTCCAACCCACTACCAGTTGGCAGCGTACTCAAAATGCTAGCAATATTGCCCCGTTGGATTGCAATACTGGTACGTTGAACCAAATAAGTCCCAGCATTTTGGTCACGCGTCGCATCGATCAGGCGCTCTGACAGACTTTTGAAAATACGATGAGCTCCCGGTCCCCCCGGACCCAAAGTCTCCACACCAAACGGCTCAAATATGTAACCGCTGCCGAGGTTAGCATATTTCCACCGCTTGAGCTGCTCGACCGAATTAGCCGCCGCGCCAGCCTTATTCTGCGTCTCCGGAAGATATGACGGCGCCATAGTATCGACGCAAGTAGCGTAATTAATTAATTTGTATGATCTGTAAATGACATTTTCTTGACGAAATAAACGCGGGGCCGAGTTGAGATTCAATCTTCAGTAATCCGGTCGGAAGTCACACGCCACTCGACCCCACTCAGAAACTCCCCATACTCATCATTCAATTAATTTAAGAGAGAAGCCAGGCCTAGCGCACTCCGTATTGTAGGTACGAAGCTACAAGTACATAGCCGGACACCGACGACGGGTCGCGTGTCGTTACACGTGTCGCGTCGGAAGTGATAATAGCTATGCGATAGAAAGAGAGGCGCTATGTAGGTTAATATGACTGGTAGGTATGTAGCGCTACGCGAGCTGAATTGAATTTTATTGCGTCATAGCAAGAGTCGCTATTTTTTTAAATTTCTTTGCGGAGTGATGCTTCTGTCCTTTAGACTTCTGTGGAGAAGCTTATATCTGCCTAGCTTTATAGTAGCATCGCCAGTTTTGCAGTTATCTGCCTGATCTTAACCTTTTTAGTCTGGAATCGAACAAAGGAGCTATGTGGAGTGTGGTTGAGAGTTTCAAAGTATGCCACATCTCCGGTTTATACTATTCTTGGACTTTTTTTGGCGGGAAGTGAAAAGTGATACAGTTCGATTTTGTTTTATTTTCCAAACAAGTGTTATTTCGAGTGATCATGTGTAATATCGGTGGAATATTAATCATTATGTGTTCGTAAACGTGCACGAGTGAAGGCAAATGAAGCAAAATGGAGAAAAACATTTCTTTTTATGTTCTCCCAAAAAGGCCATGGAAAGCTTGAATAAATTTCCACCACTTTATTGAAGCACTAGGAGAGGAACCGGCTTGTTGCTGATGACCCTCATTCTCAACAAAACTATAATAAATGGAATATTAAACTATCAAATAAAAACTACGTAAGACATGGCGGTATGGTCTAAGACTTTAGCCTAAGGCGAATTTAAAAGAAAAATTATACTTTTCTTGACATTTTAAAAGGATTATGTCATTGAGGTCTTCCTCAATGGATTATGTTCTCAATTCGATTGTGTCATTTTGTTTTTTATGTTTGTTAACTCAGAACTCTGTCTTTTATAAACTGATTTGAAAAATTATTTGCGTTGGGTTCAGTAAAGCTTCAAGGTCCCATATAAATTTCATCGATATTCGAACTTGGACTTTGAAGATATATCAGAATTGAAATCAGTTTTTTTTATTATAAATTGTATACTTGTTTATTGATTCTCTGCTCTTCTCTTTTATCTTTAAGGTGAAAATAATAGCGTTTATTTAACGACTACAATGCAATACTGACAGCCAGCTGATCTGATGATGGAGACTGAAGATGGGCAATGGAACTCCTTGACGGATATTCATAAACTATTAGTGTTTCTCATTTTAATCTGCTCGTGGTTCCGATTACGAATTTGTTGAAAGCTTGTATTGGAAAATATATTTTTCAACAAAAATCTTTTTTCTTTTAGAAGACCACCGACTGGGACTCGAACCCGCATTTCAATCCTCCCTAGGCGCGGGGAGGTTGTTCTTAATGAGCATTAAAACTCTTTTTAAAATAATGTCACAAAACCGACCGCAAATACCTATCGTTTACATTTTTTGACAGCGAATCGGCCTTGATGCCGGTGAGGCCTCATGAATAACGGGCAGACAGAACAGGCGCTTAAAACGTCTGCTGTGTGCTGTCTGCCGGACAGCTGGTTAGTGTGTCTGCTTATATATTAACCACGGGTCTGGCCCTAACAGAGCGGAAGTCCATCTAAATGATGACATGTGCTTGCTTACGTAAGGTGTCTATAATTTTGGTGAGGGACTTATCTTCCATTTCACTCTAAAACTAGTTTATAATCATTTCACCTATTTTTTTTTATTCAGGTTTTCTCAATATATGTGAATTGTATTCTGTTTTTAATAAATAGTTTTAAACCACAAACCACAAACATAAATAATTTAGTAAAAAAAACAAGAACCGACTTCAAGAGTCTACTTATATTTTTTGTCTTATTTTTTTTGTAAAGTGCTGAATTAATTTCGATAAAATTTATCTGGGACCACCTCTGAAGTATGACTTTACCAAACAAAAAATAATCATCAAAATCAATTCATGATTGTTGGAGTAATCGCGTAACAAACTCACAAAAAAAACATATCTTCGAATTGAGAACCTCCTCCTTTTTTGAAGTCGATTGAAAACTGCAATTTAGCAGTTGTATTCCACTTCAAATGCAGTCTATTTTTTTTTATTAAAATTTTATTTTGGGGCTTTTACCTTTTCTTGGTATGCCAGCCCCATCGTACCTTAATCATATTCTACACTCAATACTATAATATAACTACTATAATACTCACTTACGCAGAAGTATCTCATATAGCGACACTGCAGCTTCAGTTGTTGGATTAGCCAGTATACGTTCCGAAAATGCAGTCTTAAAATTGCCAACCCTAATGCGTTTTGTTGGCGGTAATTCGTAACGTGCGGGCTCTTGAGTCTGTCAATCTTTTGTTCTAAGTACCTATTGTGTCGGCGCAAGTCATTGAGGCAGCCCACATGGTGCCGTGGTGGTCTTTGACCTGTCGAAAAAGAGGGCAGATGGAACAAAATTGTATGAGTGAAGTTTTTAGAGTAAATTGTTGTATCATCATCAGCCCATTACGTAGCCACTGCTGGGACTTGAGCCTTTCCTCCTAGAGATAGTATGGGTAATCCACCATGCTGTCTTAGTGCGGGTTGATGGATATCGCATGTCCTTGAATTTTTGTGATAACTTCTTGGACATGCCGGTTTCCACGTGATATTTTCTTTCACCGTTTTTAGAGCGAGTGTTAAATCTGCACATTACTTAAGAAAGTCATGGGTTAGCAGGATTTGAACTCGCGTGAGTCGGATCGAAATTAGCACGTGCTTCCACTGAGCCACATTCGGTCTTTGATTGTTGTTTGATTATTGTTGTACGATCCTATTTTTTGTGAAATCATTGTTCATTTTAAACGATAAAACTAATTATAGGATTTTGACAAAACTGAAATTATTGTTCAAAACTAAAGACGAAAAAACAACTAAATAAAAACTTACAAAAAACTAAATAAGAAGTAAATTGAGATATCTTAACTTTGAAAAAAAAGGTAAACATGTCTACCCATTTCTTTCTCATACTCAGATTGAAGTCTGGGCCCAGAAAAGAAATGCGAAGACTGACTCTACTACTGCGTCGGAAATACACCCGCTAGAGAAGATAGCAACAAGAAACTGCGGGGATTTCTTTTTTCTACTCTTTTCAAATGTCACAAAATATGACAATGAGCAATGAAGTATAAATATAATTAACAAAATGTGTCACAAAAAGTGCGAATGAGATGTCCCATAATCATAGAAAAATATGAATATATGAATAGGTATATAGATACAATAGAGTGACTAAACTGGATCAGTCTCCAAACGCACCCTTTCACGAGTATGACTTGTGGACCAGCCATCACACCCCTCAATTAAAATAAAGCTTCTACCATTACGTCGAACTGAATGTCCTCAGAACGATTCCCGACAAATCAAATGTCGTCTATGTTAACGAATGACCGAGTGTCATAAACCAATACATGTAAAAAAAATCGAGTGTCATAAACAATTTGGCGATACGCCTACCCCGTATCCACACTTGTGAACCTTTCTCGTAAAAGTGTATCGTTTCGCCCTTGAACCTTACATTTACGAGCTACGAGGACGACGCTGGGGTAATAAGAATACATATTCCTGAATACGTATTCGAGAAAATAAGTTTTTGTACAAACAGGCAAGCTCGTGATTGTGTCGAGATAAAAAGTTTGAAACTTTACTTTGGGTGAAGCGAACGTAAGCAAAATGACTTACGAATGGAAAAAGGCGTACGGAATCTCGCTCAGCAATAACTGTAGCATAGCAATGGCCGTGGCGTTATGTTTGTGTGAGTGGATGGAGGGCCGATGTCAAACCGATGTGCGTGAGGCTTATATACGAACGATTGGATCGGCATAGCTTGAGTGCTTCATTTTTTAATTTGGCGACGAAGCGTCTGCCAATTTTTATTCGTTTAAGCAAAATTGTATGTATTTTTATTTCTTTCCTTTGCTATCTATCGATACTACGAATTTCTATTTAGTCTGTACAAAGATAAACAAGTGAGAGTTAGATCACGCGAAATGAGTATTCTATTATACTATAATAACCGACATAATTTGTATAGTGTTACTTTTTTCTTTCTTTCTCGTCCGCCATGCCGTAGTGCGCAAGCATTACTATGTTTCGGTTTGAAGGGCATTGAAGCCAGCAAAATTACTGGGCATATGAGACTTGATATCTGATGTCTCGGGGTGATGAGCGCAATGCAGTGATACGCAGTGCTTTTTATGATATTAAAAGTTCTGGGTGGCATTGCAACTGTTATGGGCAGGCGTGGCGCTTACCATCAGGCAAACCATTTGCTCGTCTCATCACTCAATTTCATAAAAAATAAGAAATTATAACTACGTAGACCTAAGGCCGTCTTACATTCATCCCACCTTCGTGCCCTACAAGAAAAGCTCCTGAACCTTTGATTAAAAAGCTGAAAAGGCGTATTGAGAGACTCAAAGGGCGCTGTGCGTGCAGTGAACTCTTTGAAGGGAATATAAAACCCTATTTTAATCATACTTCATATCAAAGTTTTCAGAAGTATTTGATGTTGAATTCAATATATTTTTACTAGTTTTTCACAAGACTTTATTTAACTTAAATTTTAATTAAATAAAATCTATGTTTCATATAAGTTGAATCAGAACCACTTCCTCTTTACAACGAAGTTGAAATTTTGTATACTTGTCAAAGTCCGATGACAATGCAATATTATGGTGACAGCTGATCTGATGATGAAGACAGAAGGTGGGCAATAGAACTTCTTGAGATAATTGTAAACTACTAATTTTTAATCTCATTTTAATATGCTCGCGGTTCCGATTACGAATTTGTTAAAAGCTTGTCTTGAAATATATATTTTTCAACAAAAATCTGGTTTTGATCGTGAAAACAAGATTTTAAAAACTAATTGAGATTCAAGTATTAACCACAATTTTACATTGTTTCAGATCCATCTGACACAGAATGGCCACGTCGCACCAGAAATCAATCCAACTAAAATGATTCAAGCAATGACTTAATATTTACAAAAAGTCGAGATAAATTCGCCACTTGTACGTAATAAGGCCTATAATAAAAAAAGTAAATGTAAAAAAACCGCGTTCCTTTAGTATTAGAAGTCAATTATCCAAAGTGAATTAGGTATTGCTACCTCTAAAAGAAATCTTTAGAGAAAGAAACGATTTATTTCACACAAAACCAAAGCTAGTCGTAAGAATGTCTAATCAGGTACCCATTTATAGTCAAGTAGTACCAAAATCTCAGTACAGAGCGAAGAATAGTAAAAACAGACCACAGACAAGAGAGTTTGATCCGTTGAACTTCAATAATGGCGGGAATTTCCCGAATCCACCCATAGAGAAGATGGAGAACGTGGCAAAACCTGAGAAAGAAAAGAAGGATAGAAGAAGCAAAGATGAGACCAGCCGGTCAAGAAGGTAAGCAATGTCGGTTACAATACGTTATGTAATGTTATTAGGTTAGTACATAATATAGTATATCTCTTCCGTGTTTATGACCGCCTAGTAATAACTAAGTGATGCGAATAATGGGAGTATGCATATTTTTGCAATTGTATTAAATAGTGAATACATGAATCGATTCACTATTGAATACAATTACTCTCAACTCAACAACACAACAATTAATCTCAACTTAACAGCTAATTGTCTCAGGGTGACGAGCGCAGTGCAGTGCCGCGCAGGAATTTGCAAAACAAAATTCTGGGTGGTGCTGTTATTGTTATGGGCTGGCGTATTGCTTACCATCAGGCAAACGACCAGCTCGTCTCGTCATTCAGTTCTACAAAAAAAAAAAAAAGAAGTTTCAACATTTTACGGCGTCCATTGTCAACAAAATAATTAAATGAATGTTTGAATCAATAAGTCAACATAAATGCGCCATTTGCGTGTGACGTCAGAATGTGGGGACCTCGGAACTTCTTATTTGTCTGTCTATACTACATGTGTGTGTGTCAACAATCTACCATTAGGGCGGGCTCTATGTCAAAAATTGACTAATAATCAGGGAGCCGCGTGACGTCAACATGTGGATGTACTCAAATGCAAAAATGGATTGTATTGTTACACTACTGAACCCAATACCTTTGTATTCAATTTGACCAAAAACGCCGCGCCATAGAAAAGGAATATGGCGGTCGATAGACTTGATTCAATAATTGAGAGACTTTTGCCCCGTTTTTACTCTCATACAAAATTAAATTAAATTAATTTCTAGGACGCAGAGTAAGAACGAGGCCAGCGAAGGCAAGGTGGAGGCTTACCTGAGGCAGTACCAGGTCAGCATGAGGCAGCACCAGCACCGGCATTCTGCTGTGAGGCAAGCGGAGCATAGAGTCAACTTGAGGTATGACTCGACTATAATCGTAGATTGATGTCATTTTCTTTATCACTTAGAAATCGTCAATTATTTATTCATGTAAGGCTCGAAGGGGGAGAGGGGGTTCAGAAAAATAATGCGAAATATAACAGGGGGGTAGAGTGATATATCGTGTGTACCTGTTTCGTTATCGCGCAAATTTCTAAACCGAAAAGCTGCGCGTGACCTTGACTCACCGTTGCCAGGCAACGTTCAGAAACAACCTGCAACCTTAAATGTCTGTCTGGAAATTTTTAGTGCGGTTCTTAATCCAGAATTAAATTAGATTATAGCTGTATTCAAAGATAATAATCTGATTTTTTTCAATATAATTTGTACCAAAAAATACACGTGATTTTGATGAGGGGGAGGAGGTTAGTCTAAAACCCCGTATCACCAAGAGGCGGGGGGGGGGAGGTCTAGAAAGTTGCTAAAAACATCACGTGATTAATGGACGACCCCTTATCTATATGTGATCTATTTGACGAGACGAGCAAGTCGTTCATTTGGTAAGCAACACGCCTGCCCGTAACAGTTGCAGCACCACCCAGTTTCTTTATATTTTGTGCGGCACTGCATTGTGCTCGTAACCCTAATATAATGTTTTCCCATCGGTGTCATAATGCCCAGTATTTTCGCTTAAAACAGTGTCTTTCAAACCGGAAAACAGTAATGCTTGCTTGGTGGTTGAATATTTAGCAAAAGTACTTCCCAAGAAGGAGTCTTGCAGAAGTGCTACCTCATACCACCGCCTCCATCCAATCAAAGGAAAACCAGACGCACAGCTATGCGACATCCATACATGGTAGACATCCCTCATGTACGAACAAAATGTTTTGCTTCCACGTTCATCTTACGAACAGCCAAGGAGTGGAACGCATTGCCAACGTCTGTGTTTCCTGACAACTACAACCTGGGAGTGTTCAAATCGAGAGTGGACAGATATCTTCTAGGCAAGCGTGTTACATCTTAGACCACATCATCGCTTACCATCAGGTGAGATAGTGGTCTAACGCAATACTATAAAAACAGCCTGATGACACCACATGATGTAATTTAAAACATTAATTATGTGTTTCAGATCTCTGCCTCTAAACGAAGTGACGTCTTCTCGTGGCCACGACAGGACGCCGACTGAACGACATCGCGGCTTTCCAGGGGAAGAGCGAGAGAGTACGAGGGAACATCGCCGCGAGCGTGAAAGGGACAGAGATAGAGAGAGAAACAGAGACCGTGACCGGGAGAGAGAGTTTGACTTCGATGGTGAGTCGTGCCATCTGTTAGTCAAAACCTGACAACTGTATAGCAAACTGACGCTTGTACTTAAATTGATAGAACTACTTTTAAATGCCGAGAACTAAAATAACTTCCCATTTTTTTTAATATTATGCACCTATTTGCAAATACTTTTACTATCTATAGCTTCCTTCAAAGCAAAAACATTCAGTTACAAAGTTGAAGCTAAAAATTACGAATTAAGTTCATAAAACTAAGTCTCGCTTATTTTTACTAGTGATATACAACACTAATTTCCAACCATTCGTTTAAGCGCCATCTGTTGGTCGAAACCATGCAACTTTGCCAAATTTGTTAACGCTTCTAACTGCACTTTTACGCTTCTACATTCAAATGTTGGCTTAATCATGCTTTTATTTCTAGGCACACCTTTAAGCCCAATCGCATCACGCGCGCACGAATCTACCCGTCCCGTTCGCAAGTCCTCTTCAGCGCATAGAGTGACAGAGACAACTATATCAACGGATAAACGGCGGTTCTTCTGCCGAGAGTGGGCGTTCCAGAAAATAGCTCATTGCTTGGAACAAAGGCCGGTTAGCAAGACTTGCGGCGCTCTTATTATTGGTAAGTGATTGTTGTCTCGTTTACTCGTTCGTCTCGGTGAATGGTGGGAAAGGGACAACCATACTGCATGTACTTAATCTTGACGTATGTATTCATCGTAAGCTTATCAAAGGACACGCTTCGTTACACTATAGCAGTTTTAAGCTATTGCATAGCTTCTATCGCGGGCCTTGAGCGTGGAGACCGAATCCAGAAATTCCGTAACGAAAATAACCTAACACCCCCCACTCCGAATGCTATGCAATAGCTTTACCGCGGCAGTCTCCGAGTGCCACACGTCTTATTTTTTAAATATAATTAAGGTTCTGGTAAAAATAAATAAGACTAGTGGCGGCCCGCGGTTTCGCCCGCGCTTTCAATATTCCAGGATTAAAAGTATCCTTTGTCCTACCCCAGAATCTAAACTAGGCAACTACCTACTATTCATAAACGAAATAAAAAGACGGGAAAATAACTTTTTTTTATGTAATAAGCGATGAGACGGGCAAGTCGTTCGCCTGATGTTAAGCGCCAAGCCTGCCCATAACAATTGCAGTGCCATCCAGAACTTTTAATACCACAAAAGTACTGCATAGCACTGCATTAATAGTCAAATACTAGCTGATGCCCGCGACTTCGTCCGCGTAGTGGAGTATTCATCCTGCATCCGTACATTTTTCGTCCCATCATATTCACGTTCCAGTTCCCGTCCCGCTCCTATCTGGTTACCGTACCTTACCGCTTCTGTTCTGTTACCTTCACACTCCCATCTTGTTATCTTCCCGCTCCTATAGCGTTACCGTAATGCTCTGGTCCTGATTCCGTCCCGCTCCTATATCATTATCGTCTTGCTCTGATACCAATCATATTCCGATCCTAACCCTTTATCGTCCTCCCTAGCGAACCTCCTACCGTGTTATAGTTCCCCTCCTATACCGTTATCATCCCCTCTTTGTCTCTTTGTCATCCCACTCCGGTCCCAATATAATTACCAAATTTTTTGGCCCTAACTTCATTTGTGAGTCATGTGTTTATAGTTTCTTTGACCAAGTATCAAACGTACAAAATGCTAGCGTAGTAGTTTGAAACATATTACAGACTATAGAAACCGGGTGGAAACGAAACGTCGGGGGGAACCGCCACGGACCCTTTACGATTCGTAATACCAGTAATACGTACACACGGACGGACGGTGCGGCGCGCGTGGTCCCGGTCCGGGTTTGTAATCATTTACATGAGTTTGCGGTGCGGCGGCATGGCCGGTCCGGCGCCACGCACATACATGAAGCCTGAGTTACAGAAATCTTTAAAACCTAAATCTCCTATTTACATATACATAGCTGTTGCCCGCGACTTTGTACGCTTAATAAAATAATTCATTTTGCTCCTGGCTATTTCCGGCTGCTCTCGCTTCTATGCCGATTTTGTCCTGCTACTATCCCAATCCTATCCCGAATTCATCTCGTTTCTATTCCGATTTCTTTCAGCTCTTATCTCGTTTTAAATAGACATAATACTTACATTATAAACATATATTTTCTTTACAAATTTTACCATCCGTTTAAATCTATCAGGGGATGGTATTCAAAACAATCGTAATAATACATGTGTCAATAGTTTTTTTGGCTAAGTAGTAATATGTAAGTATTTTGGGCAAAAGTCAATCGTCGTAGCTACAGAAAAAATATTGTATGTCGCAGGGAAATGAGGATACCAGGGATTTCACGAAATCTCTAGGGATACGACGTACAGTTTTAATAAATAGGCTCTCGCCAGAACTCTCGCTTCGTCATCCCTTCGCTCCACTCGCGCACTCGACCATCACTCCACTCGGGAGGTCGCCGGCTCGCTACGCTCGCCACCTCTCCCCCTCGCCTCGCTTCGTATATGGCCTTGCGCACTCGTTCTGCTCAGGAACTCCTCGCGAGCTCCTGGCTCCGCGTTTTTTATATACACTCTAGGGGTAAATGTTAGTCGGACCGCGGAGAAGTGGTCCTTACCATCCATGATTATACCATGATTTTGTCGTATCCCTAGGAATATCGCGAAATCCCAGATATCCTCATTTCCCTGCGACACGTACGGTCAATGACAAAAGTTGCTGAGTATTTGTAAATCTTCGATTGACTACACCTTTAGTATTTCTTATTTTTCTGAATGTTGCATTTTGAAAGCCTATTAAAATCCTGTACGAATAAGGAAATTGCAAAAAATGGCATAACGTTAGAAATCATTTATTTTGCCTTGTCTATAATACAAAGTTTCGCTTTTACCTTACAAAGGTTTTTCACACAAATATTTGGCATCTCGTTTAGACCTTTTAAGATGTTTAAAATGTAGTGAAACATGTGCGTATAGTATCTTCGATTAGTATATACGTACCGAACTTCATAGTCATAGGCTTAGAAAAAAATTTACCTTGTTTAACGTTTTTAGAGGTTAATTAATATAGCGAGTTTCGTTTTAATTTAATGCTTTTGTTTGGTCTGTATACGAAATTTCAATGCTACAACTTCATAAACAAAAATTCTCCACACAAACTTTACCACTTTGTATAACCCTATTAGGGGATGTTTCAAGACATGGTAAAATAAGTGCTTATAATTTTATTGGCTGAGTACTTATAATAAATTTCAACATTGTAGCATTAAACAATTTTTGATACTTTCCACCCTGTTTAACCTTGTTAGAGGGTAAATTTCAAAAAATGGCGAATTACGTTTAAATTTATTTCTTTTGCTTACTCTGTGTACCAAATTTAATTGCCATAACTTCATGAACAAAGATTCTTTATTTAAAATTAACCACCCCGTTTGAACTGGTTTGGGGATGATTTCAGCAAAATGGTGAAAGACGTGCTTAAAGTTTATCTGTCTGAATAAATGAACCGAACTTCATCGTCGTAGCTTTAAAAAAATATGATTACATTTCACCCTTATTTAACCTAATTAGGGGAAGATTTTCAAAAAATTGTGATTCACGTTTTAATTATCTTTTTTTTCTTAGTTTATGTACCGAGTTTCATCAAAACCACAAACTTCATAAATAAAAAAGATTTTCTATACAAACTTTACCACCCCGCTTAGGTTTGTCGGGGACTGATTTAAAAAAATGTGAAATACATATCTATAATTTCATTGGCTAAGCACATATACCACATTTGATCGTTCTAACTTAAAAATAATAATCTTCACTTTCCACCCTGTTTAACCCTGTTAAGGGATGATTTTCAAAAATTGTAAATCACGTTTTAATAATCTTTTTTTACCAAGTTTTATCATAGCCACGAAACTTCATAAACAAAGATTTTCTATACAAACTTTACCACCCCGCTTAGGCTTGTCGGGGGATGATTTAAAAAAATGTGAAATACATATCTATAATTTCATTGGCTAAGCACGTATACCACATTTCATCGTTGTAGCTTAAAAATAATAATCTTCACTTTCCACCCTGTTTAACCCTGTTAAGGGATGATTTTCAAAAATAGTGAATCACGTTTTAATTATCTTGTTTTACCAAGTTTTATCATAGCTACGAAACTTAATAAACAAAGATTTTCTATACAAACTTTACCACCCCGCTTAGGCTTGTTAGGGGATGATTTTCAAAAAAATGGTTAAATACGTATATATAATTTTATTGGCTTAGTATGTGTACCACATTTCATCGCTGTAGCTTAAAGAAAGTAATCTTCACTTTCCACCCTGTTTAAATCTTTTAAGGGATGATTTTCCAAAATTGTAAATCACCTTTTAATAATGTTTGTTAGGTGTGTGTACCAAGTTTCATCGCTATAAACAACGATTTTTTTATGTAAACTTTACCACCACGTTTAACCCTGTTAAGGATTGAATTTTGAAAAATGCTGAAAATTTATTTTTAAACTTGATCAAACTTAATTGATTTACCCGGTTTCTTTACTGTAGCTACAGTGTCGCATTAATAAAAACTCCTACTCCATACAAACTTTGCGGCCCTATTTAATGACCTTAGGGGTTGATTTTTGAAAAGTTACTGAAAATATATTTTTATATTTTTATGTTTAGTCAATTTACTAAGTTTCATATCTTTACTAAAAAAACCTACACCATGGAAAATTTGCGACCCCAATAAATGACCTTAGGGGTCGAATTTCGAAAAATGCCGAAAACAAGTTCCTCGTATTTACATGCTTAATGCTCCCGCAAAATTTGATAACTACTGGTCAAGAAACAATCACCGTAGCATACATTATAGTTTCCGCATTCCAATCTAAAAAACCACACTAAACCCCCCTTAAGGGTTGATTTTCAAAAAACTGTGATACATGTGCTCTTTTATTTCTATTGCATAGTATACTGCCAAAGTTTTGTGACCGCGACACAAAAAAAAAATTTTTCCCCATACATCCTTTATGACCCCATTTGACCCACTTAAAGGTCAAATTTCGAAAAATCCGTTCTTAAATGACGCCTTCACTACTTGTAGAATACGTGGTCCAAATTTCAGGTTTCTATGTTAAGCGGTTTTGGCTGTGCGATGATTGTAGAAAAAAACCCTGTTCTTTTATTATATAGATTAACATTTTTTTTCTCCACCAGGCGACGCTGGCAGCGGTAAGACAGCATTGTGCCAAGAGCTGAGTGAACCGGGGCCGGGGCCGCAGGCGAGGCAGCAGCGGGCTTTGAACCGGAGGCTCCTGGCCAGGCACTTCTTGCAGGTAACACACCAATTCATCATCATGGAACAGGTAGTGACAAGCGAGTGTGGCTTGATGGAAACATGTGGGACTTTCGATCCGACGCACCTCCAGTTCGAATCCCGCTGGCTTGGCACCACTGACTTTCTAAAGTTATGTGCGTGTTATTGAACACTCGCTCTAAAAACGGTGAAGGAAAACATCGTGAGGAAACCGGTATGGCCATGAATTAATCAAAATTCAAGGACATGTGACAGCCACCAACCGGCACTGGGTCAGCGTGGTGGATTATAGCCCATACTCTCTCTATGAGAGAAGGCCCGTGTCCCAGCAGTGGGAACGTGATGGGCTGATGTGTGTGTGTATGTGTGTGAACAGCTATTAATTGGCCTTTAATGGTCTTATGTGTTGTCCAATTGCTTCTCCTTGTAAGTAGTTAGTTTAATTTTAGAGATACATAACCTGAACTAATTCAGGCCTAGCGCACTCCGCACTGTAGGTACGAAGCTACAAGTACATAGCCGGACACCGACGGCGGGTCGCGCGTCGTTACACGTGCCGCGTCAGAAGAGATAAGAGCGGCGCGATAGAAAGAGACGCGCCCTGTAGGTTAATATGACTGGTAGGTATGCAGCGCTACGCGAGCTGAATTGAACTTTATTGCGTCATAGCAAGAGTCGCTATTTGTTTAAATTTCGTTGCGGAGTCATGCTTCGCATTCTGTGGTTTTAGTCAGTAAAGTGTAGATTTGTTTTCAGTAATAAAGGCAAATGCCCGTTGAAAAATAAATATCATCATTAGATATCATCATTAGAAAATATCACCAAAAGATAATTTTTTTTTACGATTTCGTACTTCAAAAGGAAAATAGGATCGCTTTGTTGTCCGTCTGTCTGTTTGTCTGTCAATATCATTTTGTGATATTAATAGATATTCATTTCAATTAGAAATTATATAATATGCGAAGGTTGATGTTCGGTACTTAGGTACTTTCGGTCTTGGAACAAGACATAGCGGAGCCTGTAAGAAATTGCACATAGCGATAAGGGCGCCCATTGTTCTACCACTATTATTTGTAACTGTAAACTTCTGTTTCCCTTTTTGGTGATGAATAAAGTATTATTGTATTGTATTAGAAATTAATTTTTAATTTTGTTTTTTTTTACGGTCTATTAGAGCTGTAAAAAAATCAAGCTCGTAAAAAAAACGGGCGTTTATGCCGCATACGCAAATAAATCAACACCTACACTTCCCGTTGACGTAGTATCATGAAAACTAGAAGCAAGGTCTCACAGCACAAGCAAAGGAAAAAAATCAGCCAATCAGAAGCAGGATGATTATGGTAAAGGATAATACGGTTATGGTAAATTTCCAGTCTATCGGTTTTTATCGGATACATTTCGGAGAGTGTGCGTCGGAATTGCACCAACTAATTCCCCCGTCCCCGTTTCATCATCGGACTACAAGACGTACGGCAACACGCCACCGTTTCATGGTGGACATTCCTCCCGCGCGTACTAAGCGCTTCGCTTCCACTTTTATTATGGGTACTGCTAACGAGTGGAACTCCCTGCCAGAGTCAGTCTTTCCCGATAGCTACAATCTGGGAATCTTCAAGTCTGGAGTGAACAGGTACTATCTTGGTAAGCGTGCTAGATCGTCGACCGCATCGTCGCTTACCATCAGGTGACATAGTGGTCAAACGCAAGCCATAAAATATGTGCAAAAAAAAACCGTCGAATTGAGAACCTCCTCCTTTTTGAAGTCGGTTAAAGAGAAAAGAAAATACAAAAAAAACTTTTTTCTGGAACTTACCTAGTATGTTATGAGTGTCCCTCTCTTTAATTATTAATTTTTACCTGTTTCTAATTTTAGAGTACGACAGAGAGCAGCCTACGGCCCGGCGAGTTCATTCGATCCCTAGCGATGCAGATTCTGAGCCATTCCTCGCGGCGGCCCCGAGCCGGGAACGAACTGAAAGACGATAGCCCTCAAGACAACAGGTAAATCTATCTTCTATTCTATTTATTTAAATAAAAATGATCGCCGGAATGTTTGTACGCGCATAACTTCCGAATGACTGCAATAAAAAGGATAGTTCTTGTTTTTGTGTTCGTTGTTGTCTGACATCGCGCAGTTGCGTCACACGTCGTCGACAAAACGTGTCACATAAATATTTTAATATAAATTATATGTATGTTAGTTCTAAGGTATATATTTATATGGGCCGTAGAATAAGTAAATAACATCTGTAACTTATTTTAATTTTGCCTGAAATAAAGAGTAAATAAATAATTTGCCAGGACAAGGTTTGTAAAAAGATTTTTTTAAATCGATATAAATAAATGGCGATACGAAGTTCGCCGGGTCAGCTAGTTTAATATATTTTTAACAGACTCCAAAAACAGGAGGAGGTTGTTCTGGAATGTTTCTCTTTAGGGTTCCGTACCCAAAGGGTTAAACGGGACCCTATCACTAAGACTCCGCTGTCCGTCTGTCTGTCTGTCCGTCTGTCACCAGGCTGTATCTCATGAACCGTGATAGTTACGACAGTTGAAATTTTCACAGACGATATATTTCTGTTGCCATAGCGGCAACAGACAACAAACAACAAATACTAAAAAACATAATAAAATAAATATTTAAGTGGGGCTCCCTTAGTTTAGTTTCAGTAAGTAGAGTGTAGAGTTGTTTTCAGTAATAAAGACATTCGTCCTTTAAAAAAACAATTACAAAATTTAGAGTTCTTTGTTCAAAAGTTCTTTATTCAAATTTAAAATGTATTAACTTTTTTATTGTATTTAAAAGAAGGGTGAAAAGGGTCCTTAAAGGTAGGCAACGCACCAGTACCGCCCCGAGTGTTGCAGGTGTCCATAGGCGACGGTAACCGCTTACCATCAGGCGGGCCGTCTGCTTTGTTGCCTATAAATCATATAAAAAAAAACAATTTTGGCATCACAGACGCACTTATGAACGTTAATTATTACAATGACGACCAGTATCGGAAAAAGAACCAAGCGAAGCGTATGTCTACTTTCAGACGCAATTCCGAAGAGGAGCGTCTGATACATCGGTTCAGAGACGAGGCTGATGATGGAGAGGAGAGCTCCAAGCCACTCCTGGCTGATAGCGAAGGTATAGTTATCATTTTTTCCTCTTTTATACATTTAGTTTCGTAAGGCATAACAATTAGTTTTGCTGGTTGCCTATTAATATTATAAATGCGGAAGTTTGTGTTTGTGCGTGCGTGCGTGCTTGCGTGCGTGCGTGCGTGCTTGCGTGCGTGCGTGCTATTTTTTCCTAGTCTATTCTGTCCCACTGCTGAGCAAAGGTCAATTCGTTTGTCACCTTTTTTATTACCTGATAGGCTAGCATTTGATCGCAGTCTCACCTGATGGAAAGTGACGACGCGGTCGACGATGGATCATGCTTGCCTAGAAGATACCGATTCACTCGGGACTTGAAGACACCTATATTATAAGAATCGGGAAACAGACGCTGGTAAGATGTTCCATTCCTTAGCTGTTCGCATTATGAAAGTTGAAGCGAAACGCTTTGTTCTGGCTGGAGGGATATCAACCATAAACGGATGCCGAGTTTCCGTACGTCTTGTTGTCCGATGGTAGAAAGGAGATGGAGGAATTAACTCGTGTGATTCCGTCGCACACTCACTCTCCTGTCTCGCTCCTGCGCCACCTCATACCAATTTTCTTGGTGTGCGTCGAGATCGTCTCGCCATTTTTTTCTAGATCGGCCTCGGCGAAGTTGTGCCTTTTCAGGGATCCAATGTTGAAATTCACTAACGTAGCCCCTATGTTGATACTAACACAGTGGATTGTAATTATTATTTTTTTTTTTTTACGCTTAGTAGATCTATGTTTGGCCACTATCTCGCCTGATGTGAAGCGATGATGTGGCCTAAGATGGAGCACATAGATCTAGAGAGAGACGGCAGTTGAGCGGCTGCTCAGACCCGTCTCCCCGATGGTTCACCGAACATCATCCCGAAACACGACTAGGTCGCTTGACGGCATGGCTTTGTTCGGTGGGTGGTATTACAACCACGGCCAGAGCCTACCACTCCAAGGCGCGTAAGCGGGTTTCATCACGATGTTTTCCTTCACCGTTTTAGAGCGAGCGTGCAAAATCTGCACTTAACTATAAGTCATTGGTGCAGGGCCGAGTCGGGATTCGAACCCAGGTGCGTCTGATCGAAAGGTGCATGAGTTCCCGCTGAGCCACACTCGCTCAGAGAAATTATCTGAAAATTTAAAATTGAATTGAATTGTGTGAAAATATTTGCTCAGCGGTCAAGATGCACACGGCTAACGTGGTCCGCCCAATCCCATTTGAGCCTGGTAGCCTTATTGCTTACATCAGTCATGCCCGTTTTGGAGCGCAGCGTGGTGTTACCAGGCCTAGCGCACTCCGCACTGTAGGTACGAAGCTACAAGTACATAGCCGGACACCGACGGCGGGTCGCGCGTCGTTACACGTGCCGCGTCAGAAGAGATAAGAGCGGCGCGATAGAAAGAGACGCGCTCTGTAGGTTAATATGACTGGTAGGTATGCAGCGCTACGCGAGCTGAATTGAATTTTATTGCGTCATAGCAAGAGTCGCTATTTGTTTAAATTTCTTCGCGGAGTGATGCTTCTGTCCCTTAGTATTCTGTGGTGTTACGCACTCTGTCGAATCTTTTCACACCCAAGATGCTGCGCTTCATATAGTATAGTATGCTTTTCTCATTATAACGGAATAATAAATATAACCTATTGTATTATGCTTTAAGACCGTACGGACGAAGAGGACGCCAACAGCGGGCGTCGAACCCGCACCATCGACCGAATCCACGAGAGGGAAGCGTATCTCGACTCTATGATCGATGATGCTTCGCTGAGCCGCGCTGACGATGTAAGGCTTTCAAAGCTCAAAAGTGTTTTCTTCAATTTCGGCGTCACAGACGCACTTATGAACGTCATTACAATGACGACTACCGTATCGGAAAAAGAACCACTACTCAGAAGATACGGCAATAAACCGACTTTTTTTAACTATTGTTACATATGTTTAATAATAAATGTTATATCTCTAATAAATGTTTGTTTTTGACAATATTTTGACAATATTTACTGGTGGTAGGTTTCTCGTATGCGAGAGGCCGTCTGGGTGGGTACCACCGCTTTGCCAGTTATTCACCCGCCAAGCAGTAGTGCGCAAGCATTACTGTGTTCCGGTTTGAAGGGCATTGTAGCCAACGAAATTACTGGGCATTATGAGACTCAACAGCTAATTGTCTCAGGGTGACGAGCGCAGTGCAGCGCCGCGCAGTATTTTGCAGGTTATGGGCTGGCGTATTGCTTACCATCAGGCAAACGACCAGCTCGTCTCGTAACTCAGTTACATAAAAAAAAAAAATTATGTTTCTTGTGCCAGTTGGCTACTTGGCAGAAGCGGAATGTTCCATGCATCTTTGTCTTCTATGTAACAAACGGAATAGTTTGATTTATCAAGAAGTGATTTTGCAGAATGTTGTTACTATCAGGGTTTTTCCTTTGCAATGAGGATATTTTGTTCTAAAGAAACGTCGGTTGAATTTGTATTTTTCAGGCTAACCGTATATTTTTACAATAATCTAAAAATGCTCACTGGAAAAGGTCCCAAAATTTTACCCACAGTTTGTCAGAGCACACAATATTGTTTAAAAAAAAATATTTATTATAAACACTCACAGTATACAGTCATATTAACAAATTTTTTTATAAAAACTTTCTTTTAGCTAGGTATATACCATATGTATACCTTTTATCTTTTAAATACATTAATTTCGTTATTTTATTCCAGCTGCCCGAAATCTTGCCCCGTTCATCCAATAAAACGAACAATCCTTTTGCGAACGACGAAAAAGACGAATTCCGTTTGTACGAAAACCACGAAAATTTGTTCTTGCGTAACATCTCTCAGCGACAATCGAAGGTAATTTTATTTTTAGATTTAATTATTATTATTATTTATTTTCAGCCTGGTCTGTCCCACTGCTGGGCAACCCCTCCTTTCACTCCTTATTTTTAGATTACTGAAATTGTCCGAAAGAATCTACTTGAAAAATACTGGCTGAAAGAACATACTAAGCCATAATAACATATTTCTACTTTAAAACAAAAATCACGAAGGTTGTCAGAAAGAAATCGCTTATTAGCGATAAGACACATTGTACAAGTGACATTTTTAAATTTTGTTTTTTGCTTCTATTATATTATTGGTGTGCAATAAACTGTTATTAATCAATTACAAGTATTTGTTTTGTATTTGGGTACATAAAATAAAATATAATTCAATTATTACAGACAGCAAAGTCTATAGTACTTTTTAGTAGGTAAATGCGTCTTAATCACGATGGTTAGCTTACAATTAATTTATAATTAATTAAATTAAATGGAATTGTATTACATTGATCAAATTGATTAATTTATTAAAATCGTTAAATAAAACAGTATAATAACAATAAATAAATATTGGGATCTTGGTCCTCTAGTAGTTCCTTGTTTTCTAGATACAGAGAACTCCAGATAGGGACCAGGATTTGATCAGGATTTAATCTGTAAAAATTAAAAGTATTTTTTTTATTTTATATAAACTAAATTCAAATAAGTTATTTTAATTTCATCTAATTAATGATTTGGCACTAGAGTTTTAAAATTTAAACATCAGATCTCATCAGGTTTTTTATTATATTTAAACAGCTGTGTGTGCAATTATGTACTTAAAGTACTTACAAATAAAACTCACTTTTCAGGAGCAAAGAAACTCCAGACTCTTGCGCCAAAGCTCAGAGCCTTTGTCCGAGAAAAAGGTCAACGTACTTCAGAAAAGCCTATCAACAGAACAAAATGACGATAGACCGAAAGCTGCTAACCCGACGGACAGTCCGCCGAAGTCTCGAATCCCCGTCGCTAACTTCAGATACCCGAACAAACCGGAGTTGAAATCGGCTGAGAACTCGCCGAAAAAAGTTGAAAAATCACCCAAAGATGAGCTACCAGGTACTTATAATTTATTTTATTACTATCAACTGTCCGCGGCTTCGTTCGCGTCGACATAATAAAATAGGCTTATGTTTAACTAACCACCAGATCTAGTGCAATGTAACGGCAAAAAATCACTTTATATTGATAAAAATAGTAAATGATCACTAAAGTAGTCCACCACATGTCTCGCTCGTCACCCCTTCATGTCGCTTCCCCTACTTGACCTTCACTCCGCTGCGGAACCTCCCCTTCGCTCCACTCGGCCTCGTAGTCTCGCTTCATTCAGGGCCTCCTTCGCGAGCTTCTGGCTCCGCGCTTTTTATATACACTCTAGGGGTAAGAGCGAGTTGGACCACGGAAGGTGCGGCAATAGGGGATCGGACTGTAATCGAGAAAAAAATCTAAAATCTAAAATGTAGTTCGAACGAATGTTCGTCGAACTAGAAAGATCATTCGATCAATATTTTTGAGAAATAATAATGATTTATATTTTTAAATCAATAAATAAAATCTAAGAATTCTAACATTTTTAATCTGTACTTAATTTCAAAAGAAACAACAATCACAGCGCATGACGTCATTTGTAGGCAAATGCCGTGAGTCAAGTTTGTGTTTATTTTACATATTTGCTTTTCATAAAATGTATTCTTGCTAATTTTTTCGTTCCATTGCTACAATATAGTCCCCAAACTTCACAAAACGTATTTAAATCTCTTTGCAAGTTTTATTTCGGAGATTGTCGTTTTCTACCTACATATGACATCACAAGTTTTGAGGAAACCTTTTGCGCGGCAATATTTGAAACATAATATTTAAACATAGTTTTTGGTACTTTAGAGCGTTATTTAATTAAAATAGTATTTTTCATGGCTATATATATTCATTGTAGTTAATATAAAACACTTTCTGAAAAGTTGTCCGATCCCCTATTCGAAGTTAGTTACTAAATTTGGTGGTCATTTACTAAATTTCATCTGCCGATACAATTTTTGGATAGATGAAATCTCAAAGATTATTTCGATGGTCATTATATTTTTTCCCAATAAAATATAGCTTACTAGCGCCCGCCCCGGCTTCGCTCGGATGCAATTTACTAATGTGGTGTCATTTTTTGACGACTTGATTACAAACCATAGACTTTTTAATTTTTACGCTTTATGTCAATGTTTGGCCACTATCTCGCCTGCTGGCCGATTCAGAACCCCACGACAACATACCGAATCGATTCGATTGGATAACGATCTCGTGTCGTAGGTTTCTTTTCGAGCTATTCAGAACATCCGCCCCGAGGATTCGATACGGTTTCGGTTACGATATCGAAATCGATACGACAACGTGTTGCATTTACGGAGTTCGTTTTGTGTGCAATACTCGCACAAAATTGTATTATTATCTAGACGATATAAAAATGTTTTCAAGTTATCAAAATTTATTATAACAACGTTTATCACAAATTAAAATATAATCAACAATTATAAGCGCCAGATATTGGTAGAAATATAAAAAAACAAGAGCTTCGTAAACACCCACCTGCTGATATCCACTTGACATTAATGTTTAATCTATGCTTTAGACATTGACAAACCGCCAAATTTAAATGTCTATCGCAAATTGTTTTCTTTATCATGTTTTAAAAGAAGATCGAGCGAGAAGACAAGCCTCATCAAGATTCGTTAGAAATGTTAAGTAAATACCAAAATTACAATTACATAGTATCACAGAGTACTTTATAATAATTATATAGGTACAGTGATTTTATTTCGGTATATTTATGCATCTTATTAAGTAATCTTATAGTAGTAGGTAAATAGTTCTAAAACAATCAAAGCGAACTTAACCTATAAATAAATACTAGACTTGGTAGGTACTTTATTACATAGAATTAGTTTATGTTGAATCTTACTGTAAGTTTTATTTTATTTATAGTAGAAAATGTAGTTTATTTAACAACACACGGAATATACTCGGTATTGACGGTCAAATCTAATGCTTTCGAGTAATATGTTGCACTCGATAAGTTGTCGTGGAAATTAATCGGACGTTCGAAAACTTTGCTTCGATATCTGCATTGTGAATAACGTTCTCGGTCGATAAATACGCGTTTATCGTACGGTTACGATTGGTTATCGACTACGACAATTTGAACGTCGATTCGACTATTGTGAATTTAAAATATTTTGAATCGTACGATATCAAACCGAATCGATCGACAAATGAGTTGTCGTGAGGTTCTGAATCGGCCAGCTGATGTGAAGCGATGATGTGGCCTAAGATGGAGAACATAGATCTAGAGAGAGACGGCAGTTGAGCGGCTGCTCAGACCTGTCTCCCCGATGGTTCACCGAACATCATCCCGAAACACGACTAGGTCGCTTGACGGCATGGCTTTGTTCGGTGGGTGGTATTACAACCACGGCCGGAGCCTACCACTCCGAAGCGCGTAAGCGGGTTTCATCACGATGTTTTCCGTCACCGTTTTAAAGCGAGCGTGCAATCTGCACTTAACTATAAGCCATTGGTGCAGGGCCGAGTCGGGATTCGAACCCAGGTGCGTCGGATCGAAAGGCGCACGAGTCCCCGCTGAGCCACACTCGCTCTTAAATCATTTATGTTGAAACCCCCGTCTCTTAGTTTCTTTAAGACCTCTCCATCCAAAGGTTGTCTGGAAGACATTGCTTTTACCGAAAAGACCGCCCACTTCAGTTTTTAAGTTTGCTATTTTTCTTTTTGTTGTTATGTATGTTAGTAATGAGTTATCTAATTATAATAAAGGGATATCTAATTTAGTCTAATCCATTTTCAGAGTACCAAAACGTGATGTGTGAAGAGGACGGAGATAAGGATGAAGCTGCGAGAGAGAAAAAGACGGAAGATAACGAAGACGTCCCGCCTCCCATCCCGAGTCTGCCAGTCAGTCCGAGGACACTAATTGCTAACGCTTACTATGACAAATTATTGGCAGAACCTGATATTCAGCAGGTGAGGTTTTATTAATATTGCATTTATTTAATAAATAAATTTTATATACTTGTGGTAGGTCTCTCGTATGCGGGAGGCCGTCTGGGTAAGTATCAAAGCTTTGCCAGTTATTCTACCGCCAAGCAGTAGTGGGCAAGATTACTGTGTTCCGGTTTGAAGGGCACTGTAGCCAGCGAAATTACTGGGCATTTATGAGACTTAGTGCCGTATGTGATGAGCGTAATGCAGTGCTATGCAATGCTTCTGGGTGGCACTGCAATTGTTATGGGCAGGCGTGGCGCTTACCATCAGGCGAACGACTCATCAAAGGACCATAAAAAAAATATTGGTTAATATTTTATTTCAAGTCAAGCTTTTAACAAATTCGTAATCGGAACTGCGAGCAGATTAAAATGAGCCCAAACACTAGTAGTTTACAATTACCCGTCAAAGAGTTCAATTGCCCACCTTCCGTCTCCATCATCAGATCAGCTGTCACCATAATATTGCATTATCATCGGATTTTGACAAATATGCAAAATTTCAACTCCGTAGGACAAGAGGAAGTGGTTCTGATTCAATTTGCAAGATTTGACCCAAACATTGCAAGTTAAATAAAAGCTTGTAAATTAAGCGTCTCTTCACACACATCTGACTTCCATTCTGGTGTATCTTCGAAGTCCAAGGTCGAATATCTATGAAATTTATATAGGACCACCTTGTAGTTATATTGAACCCAACGCAGAATTTTTCAAATCAGTTTATAAATGACGAAAACTGAGGTACCTAATTTTTTTTGTTTCAGGCTCTTCTTCCGCAGAATCTCGACAAGAATCCGGATGAATGCTTCAAGAAGGCTCTTCTCTTCCCTCTCCTAGAGATCGACCCTCCGAAGCACTGTCTCTTCTTGCTGGTAGATGGCATCGAAGACGGTACTGTGAGTGGTAAGTCTAGTTTTCTAAATTAAGTCCTTAATCTAGGTTGATAGCGGAATCCAACTATGTCTATGAGCGAGTGTGGCCAAGTGGGAGCACGTGCGACTTTCGATCCGAAGCACCCGAGTTCGAATCCCGCTGGCCCTGCACTACTGACTTTCTTAAGTTATGTGCTTTAACACTCTCTCTAAAAACCGTGAAGGAAAACATTGTGAGGAAACCGGCATGTCCAAGAATTAATCACAAAAATTCAAGGACGTGTGACGTCCAATAACCCGCATTGGGCCAGCGTGGTGAATTATGGCTCATATTCTCTCTATGAGAGAAGGCTCGTGTCCCAGCAGTGGGAACGTGATGGGCTGATAATGATGATGAACTATGTCTGTGGTTCACACCAGTGCACATTTTTCAGGGTAAATAACATTAAAAAAAATCACCACCTGACTTGGTGACCACCGTAGCTTAATTAGTCAAAGCCCTTCCCGAGCCTAGCGAAGATGATGCGGGTTCAATTTCAGCCGGTGGACTAACTAACTCGGAACTTCTCTTTCTTTCTAGCAGAAGACACAGAAGGGTCTAACTTAACTCGTTTGTTACTCTTTCCTTTAAGCAGAAGATACGAAAGGCTCAGTCTATTTAACTTTTTGCCTTCCCTCTTGTACATTTATGTGCAGGGCGGCTCCTGGGCGTTCTCTTTATAATTGAAACTCCATGCGCAGACGAAATGATATTTTTTTATTAGTAAGCAAAGACTGTACATTGCGGCGACGTATTGATAAGAGACAAGAGTAAATTCAACCAGAGAGAATTGAGTCAAAGAGAATATAGATTCTCCGACTACCATAGATAATACAACACCTCTCATTATCTTTCCTTCTCTTTCTTTAGGATCGATTTCTATTCTTTAGGATAGGATTGTTGTACCTAGGTATAGACTGACTAAAACGAATAAGTCCTTTATGGGCAACTGCGTACGTTTTTATAATAAAATTCCAAAGTGTATAACGGAGCTCGCAGAAAATAAATTCAAATTACGCGTTAAGAATGTTCTAATGAGAAAAGCATACTACACTGTTCGTAATTACATAGAAGACAAAGATTCTTGGAACATTCCACTTCTGCAAAGGAACCAACTGGTACATAAGAAACATAACATTGTAAAACCCCAAAAAATTGTAACAATGTCTCTAAAAAAAATGCCCCTCATTTTCTTGCCGTATCTTCTGAGTAGTGGTTCTTTTTCCGATACGGTGGTAGAGTCATTGTGATAATTTGACGTTCATAAGTGCTTCTGTGATGCCAAAATGATTAAAGAGATTTTGATGTAATTTGATTTTATCTTTCTAGCAGAAGACACGGAAGGCTCGGGCTGCAGCTCGGTGGCGACGCTGCTGGCGCGGCATCAGCACCTGTTGCCGCAGTGGCTTCTCCTCGTCTGCACCGCGAGACCGAGACCGAAGCGAGCCTCTCTTTCTAACATGTTCACAGGTAATGACCTTTTAGAGCGAGTGTAGCTCGATGGGAACATGTTCGATTCGGAACAGTAATGCTTGCGCACTACTGCTTGGTTTTTTTTTATGTAACTGAATGACGAGACGAGCTGGTCGTTTGCCTGATGGTAAGCAATACGCCAGCCCATAACAATAACGACACCACCCAGAACTTCGTTTTGCAGAATCCTGCGCGGTGCTGCACTGCGCTCGTCACCCTGAGACAAAAAGCTGTTGAGTCTCATAATGCCCAGTAATTTCGCTGGCTACAATGCCCTTCAAACCGGAACACAGTAATGCTTGCGCACTACTGCTTGGCGGTTGAATAACCGGCAAAGCGGTGGTACCCACCCAGACGGCCTCTCGCATACGAGAAACTTATCACGAGTAAAACTAACTTACATTGAAATGGTTTTAAGGGCCGTTGTGTTGTTCCAGGGTTCCGCAAGATAACCCTCGACGAGCTTCAACGCGCTCACGTTTCTGCTGACGTACAGAGATACGTGCTCGCCAGACTAGACACAGAACCGAGACTGAGGTAATATAGATAGATAGATAGATAAACACTTTATTGTTAAAAAACCTTAAATATAGGTACATGATAAATTATTTTTCAAAAAAAACTAAACCGACTTCAAAACCACAAATGGCACTCAAAAGTAAAAAATAAATTATATAATTATCATAAGCGCTACCCACTCATATATTTGAAGTCGGTGCCAGCCAAGTCTAATAGGTAGCAGATAAATACTATGTATATAGTAAGTACTACTTGTAGGTAGTATCTATCTACTACCTTTTAGACTTGGCTGGCACCGACTTCAAATATATGAGTGGGTGGGTATATGGGACCACCTTTGAAGTATTACCTACCAATCAAAAAAAGAATCATCGAAATCAATGCATAATTGGCGGAGTAATCGCGTAACAAACACACAAAAAAAAAAAAAAAACATACCGTTGAATTGTAAACCTCCTCCTTTTTGAAGTCGGTTAAAAAACAAGTAAATTTTATAGTAATCAGCATAACAATAGGCGGTCTTATCGCTCAAAGCGATCTCTTCCAGACAACCTTTGAACAGAAAGGACTAACATAATTTAATATAATATAATATAATATTTATTGCATTCTATACATTTGGTTTTGGGTTCGGTTCCCAAAAGGGTAAAACGGGACCGTATTACTAAGACTCCGCTGTCCGTCCGTCTGTCTGTCTGTCCGTCTGTCACCAGGCTGTATCTCATAAACCGTGACAGTTAGATAGTTGAAATTTTCACTCATGATCTTTTTCTGTTGCTATAACAACAAATACTAAAAAACAATAAAATAAATATTTAAGTGGGGCTCCCATACAACAGACATAATTTTTTTGCCGTTTTTGTAGATAATGGTACGGAGCTTACCCTTCGTGCGCGACATATCATTTTTTTTATACATTTGCATGCCTTGCAGGCTGAATACAATTGAAAATGTAATAATATAAAATTTATTTGCCAAAATATTTCAAATAACATTTTTAAACAATATCCTGGCCTCAATCATTATACAAACACAACAGTTACACCAGACCCCCGACACTCCATACAAATTCGCCGAGCTAACTGTGTAGTACTACTACTGGCGCACCGGCCTGTCCGCACACGTTTTGTGTGTGTGCGTCATTATTGTAGGGATGAGCTAATACGAATCGAGCGCGACAAGGACAACGCTATACGTAAGCAACCTAAGTGTTTCTCTTTCACACCTACTATCGCTTGGCTGGGAGACGCGAAAAAAAACGGAAGGAAAACCAAACAATCTTCGATTTTTATTTGTGTAAGTGCTTTCTTTGCATCCATACACAGAACAATAACGAACCGTTTTGTTTTAGGTATATTAATATTGTATCATAGTCAATATATTGAATTTTAATAAAAAAAAGAGACAGGCAGACCTTCGTCAGTCAGGTCAGGTCCTGGACAGCTCCACCATCTTCAGCCGTTCTCCTCTTTTTCTCAATATGTTTCGTCTTTATGTCAAAGTCAAATAGTCAGCCGGCCTGCTCTACCTCTGTAAAGCAGGTCGTCGTCGCCATCCAAAAAGGTCAATTAATAACATCAATTGATCGCACATATAAAATAAACATTTGAATCTCATTCATTAGTCATTCGTAGCGAGCGGTGACAACCGAGTGACGCAAGCACGGCATTACCCATTTTTTCATCGATGCATTGCGGGTGACGACAAATTGGCGGAAGGGGGGAGTGTCGCTTCTTTACGTAGTAATATTTAGTTTTCTTTGGTTACACTTGCAGTTGTTGAGCCTCAGATGCCTAAGCTAGGCTTGAATTTAATAAATGAATATAATTAATAAGATCTACTATGTAATAATTGACTTATTTTAACTAATAAATGATTTATTGATTGATTGATAACGCTTTATTGTACACCAAAATAATAAAAACAAAAAATAGAAATAAAAAATTTGATTAGTACAATGGGCGGTCTTATCGCTAATAAGCGATATCTCCCAGACAACTTTGGATTGATTGATTAAAAAAATAGACGTGTGGCACTCGGAGACTGCCGCGGTAAAGCTATTGCATAGCATTCGGAGTGGGGGGTGTTAGGTTATTTTCGTTACGGAATTTCTGGATTCGGTCTCCACGCTCAAGGCCCGCGATAGAAGCTATGCAATAGCTTAAAAATATGTTGTCGATTCTCCACGAAATTATTCCAGAGCCCGCGTGTCAAGTGATTCGTCCGCGGCGGCGGCGGCGGCGGCCGCGCTCGACCATCTGAGGATCAAGAGCGACGGCTGCTTGTTGTACTTAGAAAAGGTGAGTACTGAGTACCTAACAAGCAAATTTGATGATTTGACTGTTTTTAATTTTGATTTTGTTTATTTAATGTAATATAATTATTGTAGATTAATTTAATTATTTGACATGTTAATATGGATTTTTATCTGAAATAAATGATTTAAAAAAAAAACAGTAAATTAAAGTGTTTGGGTTTGAACCGAACAGCTCAGCGATTATGCGTTATTGCCTAGTTGCATTGTTCGCAATCGCTTTACCACAATTTTACTCATTTTCATTAGTACCACAGAATACTAAGGGACAGAAGTATCACTCCGCAAAGAAATTTAAACAAATAGTGACTCTTACTATGACGCAATAAAATTCAATTCAGCTCGCGTAGCGCTGCATACCTACCAGTCATATTAACCTACAGAGCGCCTCTCTTTCTATCGCATAGCTCTTATCTCTTCTGACGCGGCACGTGTAACGACGCGCGACCCGCCGTCGGTGTCCGGCTATGTACTTGTAGCTTCGTACCTACAGTGTGGAGTGCACTAGACCTGGTACTAGTTGGGATTTATTTATTGATGTGTTTCCTCAGGTTCTAGATGGGGTAGCAGACGGGTTCATAGCGCTGCGGGAGATAAAGGAGATCCCGGGGACACTGAACGGACTATACCTGTGGCTCGCACAAAGACTGTTTCACGGACGGCGGTTCACTAAGGTAGGATCAGTTAAACGCAAGCTATTTGTGTCAAAATACACTTTTAAACGAGTGTGGCTTAGAGCGAGTGTGGCTCAGCGGGAACTATTGCGCCTTTCGATCAGACGCACCTGGGTTTGAATCCCGATTCGGCCCTGCACCAATGACTTATAGTTAAGTGCAGATTTTGCACGCTCGCTCTAAAACGGTGAAGGAAAACATCGTGAGGAAACCGGCATGTCCAAGAATAAATCAAAAAAGGTCAAGGACATGTAACATCCACCCGCTCTGGGCCAGCGTAGTGGATTATGGCCCATACTCTCTATCTGAGAGAAGGCCCGAGTCCCAGCAGTGGGAACGTGATGGGCTTATGATACTTATAGCAATGTTTGTTTCCCGTAGGTCCGTCTACTTCTTGACGTGTTGCTAGCGGCTCGCTGCGGGATCACAGAGGAAATACTCTACAAGTGTCTGCTAACTAAAGAGTACAGCGTCACTAGGGAAGACTTCAATAGGAGACTGCATCTGTTGAGGAGGTATACTATGCTTTTATATTATTTTATTGATTTTCTAATATATTCAAGATCGTAACGAACTGGGTTCCAAGGCATAAGAAACGGAGACGTGACCGACCATTCAAGAGATGGAACGACGACATGGTCTTACACTAAAATGTTGCATACCCTTTGTTAGTGACACGCATTTAAATACTGTTCTTTTGTTGTTTTTAATTATTTTTATTAAATAAACTTTGGGATTTGTACGTACGAGGAGTTTGTTAGTGTGCGGGGGGCTGAAGGCGGTAGGCGCGGGGCAGTGAAGCGCGGGCGCGCGACGCGAGCCTATCTTTAACTTTTTGGATTCTTCATTTGCCTCCCCTACATCCTTTTTTTGTTTACGCCCAAAGATCGCATACATAGATCCTGACTAGCATTCCCTAGGGAACAAGGAACTACGAGGACCATCAGAGATCAGAGGAGAGGAGGAGAATAAAATTATCTTTTATTTTTGTATGCGTCCTTTTATAACAGCAATTTGTCCTACTGCAGACAATAAGCTATGTTTTTGGTTTCATACTATTTAAAATCATTAAAATAAAAATTTCTGATATTTAATGCATTCTCAAAACGAGATTTAAAAAATGATATTGCTCGGGCAGGGATCGAACCTGAGTTTTCGGAATACCGTCCCGACGCCTTAACCGCTGGGCCACCGAGCCAACTGCTCGAGCAACCAAATTTCTTCTATTCTTCTTATATCGTCTTACGGGTTGGCCGCAGGTTCGGTCCCTGTCCTAATATAATTTTTCTTCTTCCTAATTATTTAAAATTTCATAAAAATTCAGTTACAAAAAGCAAAAGAAAATTTAAAAAAAGTCTTGTATGCTTTATATAGTAATTACTTTTATTATGTTCCCCAGGATCCTGGTAATGGACCGTGTGACAGGCTACCTCTCAATTTTTCACCATTCTTTCGCCCTCTGGCTGGGCGACGTGAAACATTGCACGCGCCGCTACCTGTGCTGCCCCGCGGACGGACACGCGGCTCTGGCTATGTACCACACGCTCACTGCGACAAGGTACGTGTCGTCATCGTCACTCATCACGCGGGGTGACGTGAAACATTGCACGCGCCGCTATCTGTGCTGCCCCGCGGATTTGCGTTGGGTTCAGTATATCTTAAGTGCTTAAGTGGTCGCATATAAATTTCATCGATATTCGACCCTGGATTCCGAAGGTACAACAGAATTGATGTTTAGGGTTCCGTACCCAAAGGGTAAAACGGGACCCTATTAATTACCTAAACTCCGCTGTCCGTCCGTCTGTCTGTCCGTCAGTCACCAGGCTGTATCTCATGAACCGTGATAGTTAGATAGTTGACATTTTCACAGATGATGTATTTCTGTTGCTATAACAACAAATACTAAAAAAGATTAATATTTAAGGGGGCTCCCATACAACAGAAATGTTTTGCCGTTTTTATAGATGGTACGTGCGCGAGTCGGACTCGCACTTGGCTGGTTTTTTTTATAAAATGAATTATTAATAATTTGTTATAATATGTTGTTACAGATTGACCGTGTTAGAGATACACAACTATGTGTACCATATGACGTATCTAGAACAGCACATGGCATCGCAGAAGAAGAACAAAAATGCGTGAGTATCAACATACTTTTTTTTTACGCTTAATAGTTTTTTTAAAGAGCGAGTGTGGCTCAGTGGGAGAATGTGCGACTTTCGATCCGACGTACCCAAGTTCGAATCCCGCTGGCCTCGCACCACTGACTTTCTTAAGTTATGTGCGGATTTAACACTCGTTCTGAAAACGGTGAAAGAAAACATCGTGAGGAAACCGGCATGTCCAAGAATTAATCACAAAAATTCAAGGACATGTGACATCCACCAACCCGCACTGGGCCAGCGTGGTAGATTATGGCTCATTCTCTCTCTATGAGAGAAGGCCCGAGTCCCAGCAGTGGGAACGTGATGGGCTGATGATGAGTTTTTTTAACGCTTATTAGATCTATGTTTGGCCACTATCTCCCCTGATGTGAAGCGATGATGTGGCTTAAGATGGAGCACATAGATCTAGAGACGGGAGTTGAGCGGCTGCTCAGACCCGTCTCCCCGATGGTTCACCGAACATCATCCCGAAACACGACTAGGTCGCTTGACGGCATGGCTTTGTTCGGTGGGTGGTATTACAACCACGGCCAGAGCCTACCACTCCAAAGTGCGTAAGCGGGTTTCATCACGGTGTTCTTCTTCACCGTTTTAGAGGATCTATGTTTGTGTACTATCTCGCCTGATGTGAAGCGATGATGTGGCCTAAGATGGAGCACATAGATCTAGAGAGAGACGGCAGTTGAGCGGCTGCTTGAAATATGGTAGGTGGTAGGTCTCTTATGTAAGAGACCGTCTGGGTGGGCACCGCCGCTTTACCAGTTATTCTGACGCCAAGCAGTAGTGTGCAAGCATTACTATGTTCCGGTTTGAAGGGCATTGTAGCCAGCGAAATTACTGGGCATTGTGAGACTCAACAGCTAATTGTCTCAGGGTGACGAGCGCAGTGCAGCGCTGCGCAGGATTTTGCAAAACAAAGTTCTGGAAGGTGCTGTTATTGTTATGGGCTGGCGTATTGCTTACCATCAGGCAAACGACCAGCTCATTTCGTCATTCAGTTACATAAAAAAAAAAATAGAGCTGAGTAAGGAGGCGCGTCGTATAGCTAGTAACATATAATGTTGCTTGCAGTGACGCTGAAGAGCCAGTAGATCTCCACACCTTGATTCTCCTGTGGGTGCTGGACTCGGGATGTGACGTCGAGTCCGCGTTAAGGCGCGAACCGGAAGCGGTATTCCCTCAGGTAGTATTTTTCGACTGATTATTGAATTAATTAACTATTTATCTGTTTAATGTGGTAGAGTCATTGTGATAATTTGACGTTCATAAGTGCGTCTGTGATGCCAAAATGATTAAAGAGATTTTGATTTGATTTGATTTGATTTGAATGATTTATTGATTTTATTTGAGCAAGTTATTTTGTATTTTGTATTTAAACTGACTTTTCAACACACTTGCTCGTAAAGTGAGTTTTATTACATCGTTCTTGGATAAACAGAACTATAACATACACGTGCATAATATTATTACTCACTAGTGCATAATAGATTTATCCCTACAGAGTTAAGTTAGTACCTAACTGCAAATTATTCAATTTAACCGGGTATACCTCGCGTCAAACTTGATGGCGGCTGACTGGCGCATCACGTGATCTGCGCAGATACAATTTTGTATGTGAATTTGTTACTGCGCAGGTCACGTGGTGCGTCTGTCAGCCGCCATTAAGTTTGACGCGTATTATAATAGTTTGTTTTGTAACAACAATGAGGTTTTATGCCGCTGAAAATACTAAAATTAATAAAGTGCAGCGGGTACACCGTCGCGTCATCTTTCTGTAGACTACACTACGCAGGAGGCGGAGTGTGTATATTATTACAAAGTGACTTAGAATTCATCGAGAGAAAGGATATTGTGGACATGTCGGTCGAATACGTTATAGAACTCTGTGCAATTTCCATTCCTAAGATTAATGTTTTACTTATAGCTATGTATTGGAACAACAGAGAGACCGATTTATTTTATAATCAATTAAGAAAATTATTAGATATAGTGACAAAAAAATATAACTCTATGAATATAATAATTGGCGGTGATTTTAATACAAATATTTTCGCTAATAATTCACAATCTAAATTACTAATAAATCTTATGTTGGAATACAATTTTAATCAATATATTAACCAACCGACACGAGTAACAAAATCATCATCAACATGTTTAGATCTAGTATTTGCTAACTTTAATAAAACTAACATAGAAACAAATGTTTACGATTATGGGTTCTCAGACCACAAGAGTGTGATTCTAAAAATAAAAATCTTAACTGAAGTAGCAACTAAACCGATCCAATGGGTAATAGAAAAAAGACTGTTTAATAAACAAAACATAGACATATTTAAAAATAAATTAAAATATATAGATTGGAAAATGCTATTAAATGAGTCTAACACAATAAACGAAAACTACACTATATTCAATAATAAACTAATAGAAATTCTTGACCAATACATTCCAAAAAAACGTATAAAACTAAAAGTAAACAAAAAGCCCCCGTGGATAACCTTAGGTATAAAAACTTCTTGCAGAAATAAACGACTTTTTAAAAGATTTGTAACTTATTGCAAAGACTCAACTCTCACTAATTACCATAAAAAATACGTTAAAATATTAAAAAAGACAGTAAATAAGTCGAAACAAAATCAGTATATAAGGGAAATGAAAAATGCGGAAAACAAGACAAAAACAATGTGGAAAATAATAAAAGAACGCACAAACAAAAACATCAAAAAACACAAAAATAATATAAAGTTAAAAATCCACGATAAGATAACATCCGAGCCGAGCCAGGTTGCAAATCTATTCAACGAGCATTTCGCGTCAGTGGGGATAGTGAATAGTGGGGACGCTACGCAAGGTCATCCGCCGCAGTGCAGCAGCCGGCCGCGGCCACCGGCGCTCGAGCGCATTCATAACTCGATGTACCTAAGACCGGTTGAGCCGCGTGAACTATATGATATTATAAGAAACCTTAAAAGCAAATATAGTCACGGCATCGATGAGCTCCCACCTATTTTGATTAAAAACTGTGCAAAAGAACTGACCTTACCATACTACCTGTTGATTAACCAATCATTCCAGGAAGGCATGTTCCCTGACTTGTTAAAAATATCCATAATTAAACCCGTTTATAAAAAAGCATCAAAACTAGACCCAAACAATTATAGACCTATAGCACTTTTGCCTACATCGTCTAAGATATTTGAAAAGGTAATGCAAAAGCGCCTCAATTCATTCTGTGAGAAACATAAAATATTTGATGACTCACAAAACGGGTTCCGGAAAAATCGTTCAACGATACTAGCTGTCTATAAATATATACATAAGATACTCGACATAATTGATGATAAAAAATACGCAATTGGTGTCTTATTGGATATGACTAAAGCGTACGATAAAGTACAATATAAAATACTATTGGACAAACTATATGATAAAGGAATACGCGGGATTTCACACCAATGGTTCAGCTCATATTTACACCAACGTAAACAATTTGTAGAAATTGAACATTTCGACTCCGAAACCGGTAAAATTAATTTAATAAGATCTAAGATAATACAAACAAACAATTCAATACCACAGGGCAGCGTACTCGGATGTATCCTATTTTTATTATATATTAACGATCTCCCAAAAATAATTAATAATTTCTGCGTTTTATTTGCCGATGACATTTCTATCTTGACATCTTGTAATAATAATAATAATTTAAATCATAATCTTACTGACATCTTTGAAACTATAATTAATTGGATGAACGTTCACAACCTAGACATTAATTTTTCAAAAACGAAATTAATGCAATTTAGACCTTACCAAAAACCATCCCTTGACATTAATTTCACATACAATAATATTAAATTAGAATGTGTCGACGCGTTTACTTTGCTAGGTATAGAAATAGAAACAAATATTAACTGGAAAACCCATGTCCAAAAAATCAAAACAAAACTTTCAAGCTTCGCTTATGCATTAAAAGAACTTAGGAGGGCAACTGACCTTAAAACTGCCCTGTCTGCATACTATGCATACGCACACTCATGGCTTAAGTACGGAATTCTACTTTGGGGTAATAGTGTTGACGTGCAAGATGCATTTATTGCCCAAAAAAAATGTATCCGGATACTTGCTAACATCAAAAAACAGGAAAGTTGTAAACCACATTTTGTTAAAAATAAAATCTTGACCCTAACATCAATCTATATACTAGAAGTAGGTAAATTTGTGAGACAATATCCGCAGTTCTTCTTAAAGCATGCAGAACAAACACGGCGATTTGCAACTAGGTTTAAGCATAAATTAGTATTACCCATATCAAGACTGAACATACATAGTTCCGGTCCGAATGTAATGTCAGTAAAAATTTATAATAATCTACCTGACGAAATAAAAGAAGAGGAAAATTATATAAAATTTAATAAAAAATTAAAACAATTCCTGATAGAAAAATGTTATTATAATTTAAATGACTTTTTTAATGAAAATAAGAATGAAATGATAAAATGATAAGTAATTGACAAAGACGTAGAATAAATCGGTCCGCTCCCATTATAATGCATTATAATGTATAATTTGCTATACCCTAGTAGGGTCATATGTAATCTCACCACTACAATAAGAACTTTTGTGTACATATGTTTGCAATAAAGTATTGAGTATTGAGTATTGAGTATTGAAAATCCATTTACATTTTTGGAATAAATAAATGTGTCCCTAATTAAAACGAAAAAACATTTATTATTCACAATAATTTGTTATCAAATATTTGCATTTTATCTTTTTTTTTTTACGCTTAATAGATCTATGTTTGGCCACTGCCTCGCCTGATGTGAAGCGATGAAGTGGCCTAAGATGGAGCACATAGATCTAGAGAGAGACATCATCCCGAAACACGACTAGGTCGCTTGACGGCATGGCTTTGTTCGGTGGGTGGTATTACAACCACGGCCAGAGCCTACCACTCCAAGGAGAGAGGGCCTATCCCTAAAATTATAATTTTGAAGTAGGCTGTATGGCTGTATGGCTATAAGTAATCAACCACCTTATTACTTGGCGCGTGCAAAAAAAAAAAAACTTGTGCTCCATTTCCCATAATTTCCATATTTTGTTTGTATTGCATTTGTTGCACATGTTTGTTTTCCCTCGCAAGTGTGTTGGAAAACTGCGTATGAAACTCGTGAGTAACTTGCTCACTAGTTTCAGTATGAATTTAAATCCATATAACAATAAAAATAAACTTTATTATTTTAAGTTTTTTAAATCTTTTGTTTCAGCTTGAAAACAAAATGGAAGACAAAGATGGCGATCCAGAATCTGAAGGAAAGGAGTCTTCATCAGGTGAGTTTATGAATAGTGGTTCTACGAACTTCTATCTTTTTTTCGTGTGGGGTAATACATTTATGTGACGGATACTGCTAATGCTAGAGCGAGTGTGGCTCAGTGGGAGCACGTGCGACTTTCGATCCGACGCACCCGAGTTCGAATCCCGCTGGCCCCGCACCACTAACTTATTAAATTATGTCACAGAATACTAAGGGACAGAAGCATCACTCCGCAAAGAAATTTAAACAAATAGCGACTCTTGCTATGACGCAATAAAGTTCAATTCAGCTCGCGTAGCGCTGCATACCTACCAGTCATATTAGCCTACAGAGCGCCTCTCTTTCTATCGCGCCGCTCTTATCTCTTCTGACGCGGCACGTGTAACGACGCGCGACCCGCCGTCGGTGTCCGGCTATGTACTTGTAGCTTCGTACCTACAGTGCGGAGTGCGCTAGGCCTGGTTATGTGCGGATTTAATCTCAGGTCATCTCGGGCTCAGTTCCAATAGGGAATCGGACAGTAATCGAGAAAAAATCTAAAATGTAGTTAGAACGAATGTTCGTCGAACCAGAAAGATCAGTCAATTAATATTTTTGTGAAATAATAATGATTTATATTTTTAAATCAATAAATATTTCCGACCTTTTTAATCTGTTCTTCATCTCAAACGAAACAACAATCACAGTGCATGACGTCATTTGTAGGCAAATGCCGTGAGTCAAGCTTGTGTTTATTTTACGTTTTTGCTTTTCAGAAAATATATTTTTGCTAATTTTTTCGTTCCATTACTACAATATCGTCCCCAAACTTCACAAAACGTATTAGAATCTCTTTGCAAGTTTTATTTCGAAGAGTTTGTCGTTTTCTACCTACATATGACATCACAAGTTTTGAGGTGAGCTTTTGCGCGGCAATATTTGAAACATAACATTTAAATAGTTTTAGGTACTTTAAGAGCGTTATTTAATTAAAATAGTATTTTTCATGGCTATATATATTCGTTGTAGTTAATTTAAAACACTTTCTGAAGTTGTCCGGTCCCCTATTATCTAATAGAAGAGAAGTAAGATACATAATTAATTTGTTATGTATTATTTTATAATGAATTACATGTTTCCTGTATACGGTCATACATTTCCAATTGTTTGATAACTGGGTTTCCCTGAGTACCTACCGTTGGTTTCGAGAATTAGTTAAACAAACAAAAGGAAAATGCGTATACCGGACCACTTCGTAGCTATACTGAACCCAACGCAAAAATAATTTTCCAAATCGGTTCATGAATGACGGAGTTCTGAGGTAACAAACATAAGAAACACCAATCGAATAGAGAACGTTATCCATTTTGAAGCCGATTAAAAATAGACTGCGAGTCACATATTTCATTGAAATCGGAAGCAAAACTAAATATTTCTAGTGAAGCTAGAAATGATAACAATATCTGACACAGAATAATGAATAGTTGGCTGTGATAAGATCAAATTCACCTTCTCTAATCACTCAATAGTATATAACGAAGTCGCTATCCGCGTCCTCATTTATGTTTCTACGCTCCTTCTAAACCGCGCAACGGGTTTTGATACGGTTTTCACTGTCATTTAGAGATTTTTTACGGAAGGTTAATATGTACATCATCATCAGCCCATCACGTGTCACAGAATACTAAGGGACAGAAGCATCATTCCGCAAAGAAATTTAAACAAATAGCGACTCTTGCTATGACGCAATAAAATTCAATTCAGCTCGCGTAGCGCTGCATACCTACCAGTCATATTAACCTACAGAGCGCCTCTCTTTCTATCGCGCCGCTCTTATCTCTTCTGACGCGGCACGTGTAACGACGCGTGACCCGCCGTCGGTGTCCGGCTGTGTACTTGTAGCTTCGTGCCTACAGTGCGGAGTGCGCTAGACCTGATAATACACAGAAATGACGCACGACAGGAAAATGATATAATTAACAGGATGCGATAACAGAATTCATAATTATAACATGCACTTCTAGTTTGACGTTGTGTTATGTTAATTATAATGTCTTCATTGTTTAGTGCTATATTTTTAGAATAAAAGGTTTATAAAAAAAGATTATTAATTTTAGAAAAAACCAAAAACCGACTTCAATGTATCTTCGAAGTCCAAGGTCACATATCGATGAAATGTATATGGGACCACTTCGTAGCTATACTAAACCCGACGCAAAAAGAATTTTTCAAATCGGTTCATAAGAGACGGAGTTCTAAAGTAACAAACATAAAAAAAAATACAATCGAACAGAGAACCTTCTTTTTGAAGTCGGTTAAAAAAGAAAAACTAAATTATAATAGCCCAATCATAAGTAATTTCCATATCTTCAATAATAGTCCTCGCAGGGGCTGTCTTTGATTGCATCTTCTTAATGATGCACTTAGAGACAGTCCCCGATAAGTGTTGCCCATTACATATCTAAACTAAATGCTCTAAGAGGCCTCTACGCGTTGGACTCATATCCCCGCGCAAGCCTACCAAAGGATCGGGTGTACAACAAGTAAGAAAAGCGACATAATAAAAAAAGAACTCCCTCATGAATTATTGTAGACCACCGTCTACTCATTTTCTTCCGATACTGTCCATCCAAAGGTTGTCTGGAAGAGATCGCTGTAAGCGATAAGACCGCCCATTGAACTATCCTAGTTATAAGGTTTATCTGTTATCGGTTTTTATGTTATTGGTAAACATTAAAGAGATTTTTGTATATGCAATTGTATCCCTGCAGAGTTTCTTGGTGCTATCTTCTCTAGCGGGTTCCGAAGCATTTTTCAAATTAATGAATGTTTGTGATTAATTCTTGGACATGCCGGTTTCCTCACGATGTTTTTCTTCAGCGTTTTTAGAGCGAGTGTTAAATCCTCACATAACTTAAGAAAGTCAGTGGTGCGGGGCCAGCGGGATTCGAACTTCGGATCGAAAGTGGCACGTGCTCTACTGAGCCTCACTCTTCAACGGTGTAAAAACAGTCAAGCATCGTGAGGAAACCGGCATGTCCAAGAATTAATCACAAAAATTCAAGGATATGTGACATCCACCCGCACTGGGTCAGCGTAGTGGATTACGGCCCATACTCTCTCTATGAGAGAAGGTCCGTGTCCCAGCAGTGGGCACGTGATGGGCTGATGATGATGATGACTCATTTCCCAATTTTTTCCCTATAATGGTTGCAACTCGAATGAATCATATTGACATTCCTTCTCGTTTATATACATAGTCAGTGTAGATAAAATTATAGCAAAATACCTTATTTGTTTGTTATTAGAGTTTATTTTGCATTGTTTTATCATTAAATACATACATTATAGGAATGTAATGAGTAAAATAATTCTAGGATGTCAGTGTTGTGTTTGATAGTAGAGGAGAGTGACCTATTATTTGAGGAAATAATAATTATTAATTAAAATAATAATTATTAAGTATTTTATGAATTAATAGTGGAGCAGGAACAGGATTGCAGTGTTGTGTTATTGTGGATTACTTGTTGTGGATTATTTCATTGTTTTTTTTTCTTTATTAGTTTGTTTTAACATTATTATTTTGAGAATAAACGGGATTTAAAGTCTAGGGCAAAGTTTAAGTGGTATGTTGTCTCTTTATTTATTAGGTTTACTGGTGGTAGGTTTCTGGTATGTGAGAGGCCGTCTGGGTGGGTACCACCGCTTTGCCAGTTATTCTGCCGCCAGGTAGTAGTGCGCGAGCATTACTGTGTTCCGGTTTGAAGGGCATTGCCAGCGAAATTACGGCGCATTATGAGATACAAAAGCTAATTGTCTCAGGGTTACGAGCGCAGTGCAGCGCCGCGCAGGATTTTGCAAAACAAAGTTCTGGGTGGTGCTGTTATTGTTATGGGCTGGCGTATTGCTACCATCAGGCAAACGACCAGCTCGTCTCGTCATTCAGTAAGTAACATAAAACAGCTTTTTTCCGCGACTTCGCCCGCGTGAACAGACAGAGTAAGCATATTCGCACATTTTCCAAGACCATCTTAGCAAGACCTCCCCAGCACATGGGAGCGCGTACTACGAAGAGGTCAAGCTGTATCGTAGTCACACAACCGACGTTGATGTGACTATATAATCGATTAGAAGTTGGGAGTAATGCTACCAAACCCTGAGAACTGCATTAAAATCCGTTCAGCAGTTTCAGAGTCTATGGATAACTAATATACAACAAACAAATAGACAAACATTCTAAAACCGTGGATTCGTGTTCAGGTCCTTCTAAATCCATATCAAAAATATCTTCAATTAGAGCCAATTTTGCCCCCCTACCCATATGTCCCTCAAGCGCCAATCGTATATCGCGTTGAGCTCAGATTAATGTGTAGATTCACTGCGACAATATCTTATGATGCCATATTTTGTCTCATTAAGTTTATCTCAATTTGTAGTCATCGTATTTTGGTATAAATGAATGTGATTAATTCGATTTCTTGCCTGAATCAACAATTATTAGATCGTATCTCATTAGTCGCAGTGACGCTATACCTTAATTCGAGCTCAACACGATATACGATTGGCGCTTGAGGGACATGTGGGTAGAGGGACTGTACGGCTCTGTTCAAGACAAGCTTAGCTTAAATTAGTAATACCCATATCAATACTGAACATACATAGTTCCGGTCCGAATGTAATGTCAGTAAAAATTTATAATAATCTACCTGACGAAATAAAAGAAGAGGAAAATTATATAAAATTTAATAACAAATTAAAACAATTACTGATAGAAAAATGTTATTATAATTTAAATGACTTTTTTAATGAAAATAAGAATGAAATGATAAAATTGATAAGTAGCTGACAAACACGTTGTAGAATAAATCGGTCCGCTCCCATTATCATTTATAATTTGCTATACCCTACCAGGGTCATATGTACTCTCACCACTACAATAAGAACTTTTGTGTACATATGTTTGCAATAAAGTATTGAGTATTGAGCTTTTAAACATTTAAGAAACTTGTTTTCCATGCCATTCCATCTGTCCTCACAAACTTTCACTTTTATGATATTAGTGGGTTTTTTTTGCCATCTATCTATCATCTTATTCATCATCATAATCATGTTTTACAAATTATTAAATAGTTTATTTTAATTACCTGTTAGGCAAACATTGATATGATGATGATGAATTTTTCATTCAATATGTTATTTTATTTTATAATCTTAATTTTAATTTAATTGTAATGGATTTTAAAGTCTGGAACAATAAACAACTTTTTTTGTATTATATTCGGTGGAACGTTATAATATTATATATAAAGCATATTAAATTAGATATTTTCATTTTGTTTAAAATTATTTCTCTGTTTCAATTTCTTTTTAACCGACTACAAAAACGGAGAAGATTCTCTATTCGATTGTATTTTTTTTAATGTTTGTTACCTCAGAACTCCGTCATTCATGAACCGATTCGGAAGATTCTTTTTGCGTTGGGTTCAGTATAGCTACGAACTTTTCCCATATAAACATCGATGTTTGACCTTGGACTTCGAAGATACATTGAAGTCGGTTTTTTTGTTTGATTAAACGTGTACTTGTTTCTTTCTTGCTTCTAAATTCTATGTGATTTGTTTTGCCAGGTGTCCAGCCGTCGTCCCTGGAGTCCATAATGCCGACGCTGGTGTCGGGCGCGTGGCCGCGGGACCGCCGCGTGCTGCGCGCGCTTATTGAACTCAGCAGGACCCCAACACTACCGCATGACAACGATATACAGGCTCTGGTAGGTAGAAACTACTTTTTTTTATGTAACTGAATGACGAGACGAGCTGGTCGTTCTGACTTATGGTAAGCAACACGCCAGCCCTTAACAATAACAGCACTATTATTATATATATTCAGCCGGCAAGCAGTAGTGCGCGAGCATTACTGTATTCTAGCGAAATTACTGGGCATTATGAGACTCAACAGCTAATTGTCTCAGGGTGACGAGCGCAGTGCAGCGCCGCGCAGGATTTTGCAAAACAAAGTACTGGGTGGTGCTGTCATTTTCTGGGCTGGCGTATTGCTTACCATCAGGCAAACGACCAGCTCGTCTCGTCATTCGGTATAATAAAAAAAACTTACCATGTTTATTATTTGATTTGAGTTTTCGATATTTCGGCACAGTTACAAGCGCCATGATCACGAATGAACAGGGGGCCTACGACCAACTTTTACAAGACAATCATGTTACAGGAACGTTTTATTTGAAGCTTACAATCATATTACTCTGATCCGTATCATCATCATCATCAGCCCATCACGTTCCCACTGCTGGGACACGGGCCTTCTCTCATAGAGAGAGAATGGGCCATAATCCACCACACTGTCCTTGACTTTTTGTGAAAAATTCTTGGACATGCCGGTTTCCTCATGATGTTTTCCTTCACCGTTTTAGAGCGAGTGTTAAATCCGCACATAGCTTAAGAAAGTCAGTGGTGCGGGGCCAGCGGGATTCGAACTCGGGTGGGTCGGATCGAAAATCGCACGAGCTCCCACTAAGCCACACTCGCTCTCTGATCCGTATCCGCTTCATAAAACAATACGTTTTTATTCCTGCGAAGTGTCAGCTGTCAAAATACACTTGAATGAATGATTTACGATGACGTCACCAAAACTTCATAACAATACAATATCAAAGCATTTTTAACCGACTTCAAAAAAGGAGGAGGTTCTCTGTTCGATTGCATTTTTTTTTATGTTTGTTCCCTCAGAACTCCGTCATTTATGAACCGATTTGAAAAATTATTTTTGCGTTGGGTTCAGTATAGCTACGAAGTGGTCCCATATACATTTCATCGATATGTGACCTTGGACTTCGAGGATACATTGAAGTCGGTTTATGTTTTTTTCTAAAAATTAATTATTTATGACTTTGTGGTACGGAAAACGGAAGTAAGCTTAAAATAATACTGGTTTAAGAGCTGTTGATCTACTGTTAGTGATCACAATAGTTTAAAAACATAGGAATTTCTAATCGTTCAGTTGTTTCGATGTCATTCTTCATGTTTCCTAACCATGGATTGTATAATTCCCTGCACAGTTAAACACAGAAGACGTGACCCTGGAGGCCGCAGCTGCCGTGTCGGAGGCCCCGGAGGAGCCGGTCCTGCTGGATCCCAACATTATACACGAGCTGGTGGCCAAGGGAGATGATGAGACGCTGGCTGCCATGTTGAAGGTATTCCTTCTCCACACATAATTACGACTTTAGACTTCAAAAAAGGAGAAGGTTCTCTGTTCGATTGTATTTTTTTTTTTATGTTTGTTACCTCAGTACTCCGTCATTTATGAACCGATTTGGAAAATTATTTTTGCGTTGGGTTCAGTATAGATAGATAGATAGATAGCACTGACCCCTAACTAGAATTCCCTGAATCTAATATTTTAAATATTTTGTCTTTTTCTTTGGCTTTTATTGTATTCGGGATTTTATTATAAATTTTTACAGCCATGATATTTGGGCCAGAACTGTGTATTTATAATTAATACACATTCTCCATTCCTCTGGAATAAATAATAGTACTGTCAGCGAGAACTCGTGCGCGCGTTCGAAACAAATGCTTGCGCTTTTTTTTCTGTGCACAAACATTTGTCCCGTCGCGGGAATCGAACCCACAACCTCATTGGTATATGAGATTTGAGCCCATCTGCCCATCTACCCATCTACACAACATAAATAGACCGGTTTGAGTTTTGATATTAATAAGGCCCTATGTGGCCCATCTGCCCATCTACACAACACAAAGAGGCTGGCTTGAGTTTTGATATTAATAAGGCCCTATGTGGCCCATCTGCCCATCTACACAACACAAAGAGGCTGGCTTGAGTTTTGATATTAATAAGGCCCTATGTGGCCCATCTGCCCATCTACACAACACAAAGAGGCTGGCTTGAGTTTTGATATTAATAAGGCCCTATGTGGCCCATCTGCCCATCTACACAACACAAAGAGGCTGGCTTGAGTTTTGATATTAATAAGGCCCTATGTGGCCCATCTGCCCATCTACACAACACAAAGAGGCTGGCTTGAGTTTTGATATTAATAAGGCCCTATGTGGCCCATCTGCCCATCTACACAACACAAAGAGGCTGGCTTGAGTTTTGATATTAATAAGGCCCTATGTGGTTCCTTGCAGCGTTACCCCCACCTCGTAGAAACAATGGACGCGTCCGGCGGCACGGCGCTGCACGCGGCGGCGCGCGCGGGCCGCGCCGGCTGCGCTGCGGCGCTGCTGCGGCGCGGCGCGCGCCCGGACGCCGCCGACGCGGACGGCTGGTCGCCGCTGCGGGCCGCCGCGTGGGCCGGACACACAGAGGTAAACACTAACATTTAAAAAACCCTGACACAAAAAACCTATAAACCTGAAGACGAAGTCGGAAGACCTCCAGGCGCATATTTTGAAGATGATCGAAGACCGGACTGAGGGACAGATAGACATCAGCATCAGTAACCTGGAATCCGGCAGACCAACGAAGTTCTAGTCATACAAGCTCCGAAAATACCGACTCTTGCTATGACGCAATAAAATCCTTATTAAGTCATAGCAAGAGTCGCTATTTGTTTAAATTTCTTTGCGGAGTGATGCTTCTGTCCCTTAGTATTCTGTGGGAATACTGAATACCTGCCGAATTGAGCGTAAATTCTTGCAAGACGATGAAACAATTGATTTAGATTCCGGTGGTTTTCATTAATTACCGAAATTCTTTTAATTTCGAGAAAAGCTAACTTTAAGAATATAAAAAAATAAAAAAAACTGAAACGCAATGAAAATATATAGTGTAATCCCACTGAATATTATGTGGGTTGTTGTTAGAATAATGTAATATGTATGGGGGTTGATTGCAAATGTAAAATTAATTAAAATATATATATAAGTAATCCCTCCGATTTTTTTTAAATATATACATATTTAATAATAAATATGGTAATGCGTTTATTGTATATAAGAAAAGGTAAATAATGTATTAATTAATTAAATAATAAATAATGTTAAATAAAGAAAGCCCTAACAACAACCCTTCTGATACGACACGTGTTTCGCCGTCTGCACGAGCCATCATCAGGTGTCAACTCGCCGAACGCTGGAACGAGAGAAATAATAATAATATATAAAATTCTCGTGTCACAGTTTTCGTTGCAATACTCCTCCGAAACGGCTTGACCGATTTTGATGAAATTTTTTGTGCTTATCCGGTATCTATGAGAATCGGCCAAGATCTATTTTTTTTTATAATTTTTTTTAATTTGTTTGGCAAAACAACGTTTGCCGGGTCAGCTAGTAATAATATATATTTCAGGTGGTGGAAGTGTTGCTGGAGTTTGGCTGCGATGTGGATTGTGTGGACGCCGACAACAGGACCGCTCTGAGGTATTTAAATAGTGAGCGAGAGGGGAGAGAGAGTGTGATACCAGAGGTTTGAGCTGAAAACCAGCGAAAGAATAGAATAGAAAACACTTTATTGCACTTAGAAGGAATAGGGGATCGGACAACTTTTCAGAAAGTGTTTATAATTAACCATAATGTACATATATAGCCATGAAAAATAATATTTTAAGTAAATAAAGTCCTCAAAGTACCTAAAATTATGTTTAAATGTTATGTTTCAAATATCGCCGCGCAAAAGGTCACCTCAGACGTATGACGTCACACGCTGGCAAACGAAACGACAAGCTCTACGAAAGCAAACTTGCAAAGTGGTTTAAACGTTTCTGTGAAGTTTAAAGACTTCAGGGTCGTCATGGCATGAAAAACATATCGTTTTGATATAGATAAAAAGCAAAAATATAAAATAAACACAAGCTTCGCACACGGTATTTACTTCGAAAAGACGTCATGCACTGTGTTGGTGTTTCGGAACAGAAAAAAAGGTCAGAATTATTAGATTTTATTTATTAATTTAAAATATAAATTATTATTATTTTACAAAAATATTGATTGAATGATGTTTCGAATTCAACAAACATTCGTTCTAACTACATTTTAGATTTTTTTTCGATTACTGTCCGATCCCCTATTACATTTTGAACATAATTTCTTATGATAAGAACAATAGGCGGTCTTTTATTTATTTATTTATTTTGAACTATCAACAGAACTACATGATTAAATGCAAACAGTTTTGAACTTAACATTAGGTATTACACAGTTCTAATTACAGATAGCCTCATGCTCCTTAGTATATGCATAAACATTTAGATTCGTCATTCATAGGTACAGATACATAAACCGAAGTAACCTTATGAAACAATTATTTAAAGGTACCTTATATTATACATTAATTACTGCACCAATGACTTATAGTTAAGTGCAGATTTTGCACGCTCGCTCAAAAACGGTGAAGGAAAACATCGTGATAAAACCCGCTTACGCGCTTTGGAGTGGTAGGCTCTGGCCGTGGTTGTAATACCACCCACCGAACAAAGCCATGCCGTCAAGCGACCTAGTCGTGTTTCGGGATGATGTTCGGTGAACCATCGGGGAGACGGGTCTGAGCAGACGCTCAACTGCCGTCTTTCTCTAGATCTATGTGTTCCATCTTAGGCCACATCATCGCTTCACATCAGGCGAGATAGTGGTCAAACATAGATCTATTAAGTGTAAAAAAAAATATATTTATCTGCTACACTCACATTATATATATTATTTATTTATCTAAGCAACATATATGTAAATAAAGTTACATAAATTATATAGTTATTTAACTTTATAATTATATTAAAATTTTTAATTTTTTTTTATATTACATTTTTAAAGTTCCTTTATGTGGCAAGTCGGTCTAAGACTATTTAAAATTTTACCTCTAAATTGTACAATACTGTCATTAAAAATATCTATAGTACTGTCCTTCTTAACGAAGTCTCCGAGCAATCTACACAGCCCAGGAATGAGGGAGTGATGACCGAGATTGGTTTCATAAGTGTTGTGTGTAAGTAAAGGTGCAGGATGACGTGGTAGTCGTGCGGGGACATTGATCCTTATATGGCTAAGCAGTTCTGGGTAGACATGTGTAAGTAATGCGATTGATGCATTACGCGTAATATTACCCGATCGAGTACTGTAGCATTACATATTACTCGACTAAATTAAACATTACACATCACACCATAGCATCACACAGTGCACTGTTCTGTTCGTTGCATTATGTCTATCGAGTCTATGCCTCACTGACACTAATCGCGCGCGCGTCTGAGAGAGAGGAAGCGAGCTTCATCGCACGTGCGCCCTGCCTGCCACTTGATTGAACTTCCATTTAAAACCGTATTACTAGAAAATTAAGGCGACAATAGGTTATTTTGGCACCGCCCCCGCCCGTAATATTTGAATGTTTTGAACCTCTCGCTCAAAACGATATTGTTATTTTGATTTGATGTACTCGCTCCAGTCACAAAAAAATAAGTAACTCGCTATCTCATGTATATACGCTATAACTATCACTTGCTATTGCATTCGAGCATTCCATTACAATATCACACAAGTGATAGATAGTGCGTCCGACGCGACCATCTCAGGTGATGTTTGGGGTGATGAAGTAATGAAATATTACTCGGTACGAAATGTGATGCCATATCACATTACTTTTCAATGCACTGTTTTGCGCATGTCTAGTTCTGGGTTATCAAAAATACTGTTCAATAGTTTGTATAAAAACATAATATCGTGTAATTTACGTCTATCTGACAACGATACAAGATTAAAATTCGTGAGTCGATTCACATATGGTGCCGATCTCCGAAGTCTTATCGCTGAACAGCGATCTCTTCCAGACAACCGTATACTATAAAGAGACAATATTAAAAATTATATACAGACATAAGAACGTAGGAATGTATTCTAACAACATACTTAAACTAAAGTATTATGCTGAGTTCTGACCTCTTTTGACGTCACTGTGCACGGCAGCGATTCTCCTACTCAAGCAATCAAGTATTTGATTTATTAATTGTTTTTTTTTGTTTTATTGTGTTGTGGTCATTGTTGAACCGTGTGCAGTTTTGTCAAAATAAATGTTTTCTTTCTCTCTTTTTTCTTTCTAATAAAAAAAAGTTATGATAGACAAACAGACAGACAGACGGGCAACGAAGTGATCCTATAGTCCTAAAGTCTTCTTTTTACAAGCTTATATTTAACTTGCAATGCTTGGGTCTAATCTTGCAAGTTGAATGACAACCACTTCCTCTTATCTTATGGAGTTGAAATTTTTGCATACTTGTCAAAGTCCGATGACAATGCAATACTATGGTGACAGCTGATCTGATGATGGAGATGGAAGGTGGGCAATGGAACGGATCAAATCCTTGACGGATAATCGTAAACTACTAGTGTTTGGGCTCATTTTAATCTGTTCGCGGTTCCGATTACGAATTTGTTAAAGCTTGTCTTGACAAAAAACCTTGTTGAATTCGGTTCTGATTCAGCTTGTTAGATTTGAGCCAAACAAATAATAAAAAACATTGCAAGTTAAATAAAAGCTTGTAATAACGTGGTAAAATAATGGAAAAATTACCGTTTAATTTATTTTATCCAGAGCGGCAGCCTGGTCGGGTCACGAGGCCGTGGTCTCCAGACTCCTGGCTGCTGGAGCAGACCCGGACAAGGCTGATGCTGAAGGCAGGACGCCGCTCATCGCTGCAGCGTACATGGGGCATGCTGACATCGTCAGGGCTCTGCTGGTAGCAGGGGCCAGCGTGGACCATGCTGATGATGATGGTAAGAAACGGTCACAATGGAGAGGTAGGGCCTGCTTGAAACAGTACTCGTGGTAGGCCTCTCGTATGCGGGAGGCCGTCTGGGTAAGTACCACAGCTATGCCAGTTATTCTGCCAGCAAGAAGTAGTGCCACTATTCACATATATAGCTTCAAGTTGTTCAATATAAAAAAATAACAAAATATTTAAATTAAATCTAAACCTAACAATAACCGACTTCAAGACAAAACTTATATTTTTTGTATTTGTTATTTTTCAAAAACTGCTGAACCTATTTCGATGAAATGTATATGGGACCACCTCTAAAGTATGACCTACCAAACAAAACAAGAATGTTCAAATCAATTCATAATTGGCGGAGTAATTGCGTAACAAACAAAAAAAAAACATACCGTCGAATTGAGAATCTCCTCCTTTTTTGAAGTCAATTGAAAAGGAAAATAAATATGTCAATACTAGCTGCGCCCCGCTTTTCCGCCCGCGGTTTCCCGGAGTGAAAAATAGCTTATGTACTATTCCAAGTCTTGAAGTACCTACATACCAAATTTCATCAAAATCGGTTTGGTAGTTTTGCGTGAAAGAGTAACAAACATACATCCATACATTCTCACAAACTTTCGCGTTTATAATACTAGTTGGATAATAATAATGAATATATCCGTGTATATATTCCCCTACAGGTCGGACAGCGCTCTCAGTAGCATCTCTGTGCGCGTCGGGCGCCGCGTGCGCAGCTCTGCTGTTAGAGAAGGGCGCTGACGTCATGAAGGCAGACAGAGACAAAGCTACTCCCTTATTGGTCGCCGCTTTCGAGGGACACACGTAAGATACCTTGTGTTACTATTTATTATACGAGTGGAGGCTGAATAGTAATAATCTACCTAAATATGAAAGAAAACACACAGATAGATGATTTATATTTCTTTTTTTAACTGCGTAGCTGCAGCTTTTATGCATGGTTATGTAAACGTTTTTAGGTAAATCTAAAATGTTGATACCATGTTTTTTTTTACAGCAGGCTGGCTCTGCGTTTGACGACAATCTCACCAGGGCCCCAATTCACTTTGATGACTTGGCGAAATCACGTCGATTCCTTGCTTCGAAATCACGTCGATTCCTTGCTTCGAAATCACGTCGATTCCTTGCTTCGAAATCACGTCGATTCCTTGCTTCGAAATCACGTCGATTCCTTGCTTCGAAATCACGTCGATTCCTTGCTTTGAAATCACGCCGATTCCTTGCTTCGAAATCACGTCGATTCCTTGCTTCGAAATCACGTCGATTCCTTGCTTTGAAATCACGTCGATTCCTTGCTTCGAAATCACGTCGATTCCATGCTTCGAAATCACGTCGATTCCTTGCTTTGAAATCACGTCGATTCCTTGCTTCGAAATCACGTCGATACCTTGCTTCAAAATCACGTCGACTCCTTCATTAATAAACGACATCTCTATAACGCATTCATATATATGACGCGTCATAGAGAATACAAATTTCGCAGATGTCGTTTATTAATGAAGGAATTGAAGCAAGGAATCGCCAAGTTGTCATAGTGAATTAGGGCCCTGATGGGAAGTGTCTATGCGGTCGAAGATGTAGCACGCTTACCCAGTAGATACTTGTTCAGTCTACAAATTGTATTTAAGTGGAAACACAGACGGCGGCCTTCACTCCTATGACGTTCGCACTAAAAAAGATGATCCAAAACGTTTAGTAGGAACAGGCGGAACTTCTACCATGTAGGGGTGGCGCTGTGCCGATCGTCTAGTTGTCCGATTGTAGAATGGTGATGGGGGATCAAAAATTCAGATCTGAAATTAAGAAAGTCTCCCGTTCTAGAGAAATGGAATGAAATGAAATTTATTTGCAGTAAATGTGGTACAATTAGGTCTGAAAATAAATAAATGTTGATCTAATCACATTCAGCCTTATAATACGAGCATGCAAATTTTTTTAAACATTATTTACTATATAATTTAATTAAAATAGATCTTTGTATTTATTTACAGAACCAATTAACAATTATGTACAAATATATAGAATGATAAAAACTAAACTCCTGCAACAAAATTCAAAATTTAATTTAATTTATATATAGCTACTTTGTTGTCAAAAAGTCGTTTACAGAACAAACGTTTCTGGAACGCAACCAATGCAAAAGCTCCTTTTCATAGGTTTTTATTTCAAGAGCTTTGATGTGCTCAGGTACAGCATTAAAAACCTAAACGCACATTGCATGACTTTGTTTGAGGTACAGAGTAGTCCTGGGGTGAATGCCAAAAACCAGTCTGTCTGGACTGCGGGTGTGCGTAGTACCAACGGCACAATAACACAATAAATTGTTATTGTTATATATGTTTTCCTTATTAAGCTGTTTTGGCCTTATTTTAGGTTGTTTTGGCCTTATTTTAAGTTTATTTGTTTCTAGTTTATATTATTACTAGTGACCCGCCCCGGCTTCGCACGGCTATTATACATATAAACCTTCCTCTTCAATCACTCTATCTTTAAAAAACCGCATCAAAATCCGTTGCGTAGTTTTAAAGATTTAAGCATACAGGGATATAGGGACAGAGAAATCGACTTTGTTTTATACTATGTAGTGGTGTGACGCTGTTGGATTACCTAAATAAATAAAATAATAATAAAAAATATTTAGAGAATAATTGTGTATTTCCAGAGAGATATGCGAGCTGCTTCTTGAAGCGGAATCGGATATAGAAGCGACGGACGGGTGCGGGCGCACGGCGCTGTGGGCGGCGGCGGCGGCCGGCCACGCGCGCGCCGTGCGCCTGCTGCTGTTCTGGGGGGCTTCCGTCGACAACATGGACGGGGAGGGCCGCACTGTGCTGTCGACAGCCGCCGCGCAAGGTCAGACAAACTTTATAACAGTTTTTTTATAACTTTTTTTGGCATTGATGATAGCCATTTTGCCATGCAACTTACTATTGTAATGTTATTTTAAAATGATAGAAAAAAAAAAAAAGTTAATCCAAAGCTCGTAGTTACTCACATACTTACTAACCGACTTCAAAAAAGAGGAGGTTCTCTGTTCGATTGTTTTTTTTTTATGTTTGTTACGTCAAAACTCCGTCATATGAACCGATTTGGAAAATTCTTTATACGTTGGGTTCAGTATAGCTACGAAGTGGTCCCATATAAATTTCATCGATATGTGACCTTGGACTTCGAAGATACATTGAAGTCGGTTTTTTTTTTCTAAAAATTAATTATTTAACATAGGATCGTCCTGCTAGTATTATAAACGCGAAAGTTTGTATGTATGGATGTACTTTTGTTACTCTTTCACGCAAAAACTACTGAATGGATTTTGATGAAATTTGGTATGGAGATAGCTTATACCCTGGATTAACACACAGGCTACTTTTTATCCAGGGAAACTGCGGGTGAAACCGCAGGGCGCAGCTAGTATAACATATATCCGCTTGATGCAATTGATGCAGATGACTATGATGATGATACGTAACTAATTATATATGTTACAGTATTACATGTTTAAGTTTATTGACGGTATTCATGTATTGTGTATTTACAATACAATACAATACACAATACTTTATTGTACACCAAACAAAAATAATCAGTAAGTACATGAAAACAACATTTACCTCCGGCATTGTTGTGAGAGACATGTCTCTGTACCCATGCCGGGGAGAAGGTACTAATTCTTGATTTTGATTTTGATTTTGATTTTGATTTTGATTTTGATTTTGATTTTGATTTTAATTTTGATTTTGATTGTAATTTTAAGTTATTGTATTTTATTGTAATTTTTTGTATTTGATTATTTATTGTGCATAATAGGGGCCATGACATGCCTGAATAAAAAAAATACATAAAAACTAAAGTATATGGGCGGACTTATCGCTAAAAGCGATCTCTTCCAGTCATCCGGTACATGGTGTTAAAAAGCGGAGCGAGAGAGGTCGGCGGTACTTAGTTGTTCATCTGTGGAAACTTTCATTGTGTCACATTATGTCACATGTGGAAATTTCAAGCTATAAACCTGTCCGTACCTACATTATACTAAGTTCATCTGTAGTTTTCCTAAAGAATAAATATATAAATAAATAATAGGTTTTTTTTTTAATATGTCGGCAAACAAGCAAACGGCCCGCGTAATGGTAAGCGGTTACCGTCGCCTATGGACATCTGCAGCACCAGAGGCATTGCTGATGCGTTGCCGACCCTTAAGGACTCTATTAATTCCCCTTTTTAAAACTCCTTGTTGTAGCTCAAACGAAAAACCGACGAAGGTAGATCGCTCAACATCTTACAAGTGCGAGGAAGGAAATGTAGTCCAAATGTAGTATGGTTTGAACGGCATTGTAGTCAGTGAAATTACTGGGCATTATGGGACTTAAGAGCTATATATAATAGGGGATCGGACAACTTTTCAGAAAGTGTTTTAAATTAACTATAATGAATATATATAGCCATGAAAAAGTTAAATTAAATAACGCTCTAATAGTACCTAAAACTATGTTTAAATGTTATGTTTTAAATATTGCCTCGCAAAAGGTCACCTCAAAACATGTGACGTCATATGAAAGTAGAAAACCACGATCTCTTCGAAATAAAACTTTAAAGAGGTTTAAATACGTTTTGTGAAGTTTGGGCACTATATTGTAGTAATGGAACGAAAAAATTAGCAAAAATATATTTTATAAAAAGCAAAAACGTAAAATAAACACAAGCTTGACTCACGGCATTTGCCTTCAAATGACGTCATGCGCTGTGATTGTTGTTTCGTTTGAGATGAAGAACAGATTAAATATGTCGGAATTATTAGTATTAATTTATTGATTTAAAAATATATATCATTATTATTTCACAAAAATATTGATTGAATGATCTTTCTGGTTCGAAGAACATTCGTTCTAACTACATTTTAGATTTTTTCTCGATTACTGTCCGATCCCTTGTCTCAGGATGACGAGCGCAGTGCAGCGCCGCGCAGGATTTTGCAAAACTAAATTTTGGGTGGTGCTGTTATTGTTACGGGCTGGCGTATTGCTTACCATGAGGCGAACGACCAGCTCGTCCCGTCATACAGTTACATAAAAAAAAGCAATATCAATTTTCTAATAACACTTGTTTGGAAAATAAAACAAAATGGAACTGTATCACTTTTCACAAACAGTATGATATGTAACATTATGATGATATTGCTACAGGTAACGTGGAAGTGGTTCGCCAGCTACTGGACCGAGGCTTGGACGAACACCACCGCGACAACTCCGGCTGGACACCGCTGCATTACGCCGCGTTTGAAGGTAAAATCCCTTCCTGTACCATAGGAATATCATCATCATCATCAGCCCATCACGTTCCCACTGCTGGGACACGGGCCTTCTCTCATAGAGAGAGTATGGGCCATAATCCACCACGCTGGCCCAGTGCGGGTTGGTGGATGTCACATGTCCTTGAATTTTTGTGATAAATTCTTGGACATGCCGGTTTCCTCACGATGTTTTCCTTCACCGTTTTTAGAGCGAGTGTTAAATCCGCACATAACTTTAGAAAGTCAGTGGTGCGGAGCCAGCGAGATTCGAACTCGGGTGCGTCGGATCGAAAGTCGCACGTTCTCCCACTGAGCCACACTCGCTCTCAGCCACACTCGCTCTCCATGGGAATATACAGTAATATTAATACTGTCCGTAATTATATAGATGACAAAGATGCTTGGAACATTCCACTTCTGCAAAGTACCTAACTGGTACATAAGAAACAATGTAGAAAACTAAAAATTGTAACAGTTTCTTAAAAAATATGCCCACAAACATAAAAAAATACAATGGATTTGAGAACCTTCTCTTTTTCCTCCACCTTTATATTGTGTATATGTCTCAGCCAACTAGCTTAATTCGCCGTTTTATAGTTTACAATCTCGCGTAGGTTACATCTAAGTTTAACCACATGCCTAAGCATTAGCCAGCCAGTTTATTAAATGTTGTAACAGACGCTACGGCTGAATATCTTTCAGGCCACTAGTTGAACGGCGCTGTTTAGTAAAGAGGCTTGGCTGTAAATTGAACGGCGAATAGGGAATATGCATGTGTTGTCGAAAAATCTGGAAAGTACTTTTTACGATAGATTACTCCTGTAAACATTTAGTAGTTATATAATTATTATTATTAATTGCGTAGTTTTTTTGTATTTCAATATTCTTTTTCTTATTTTTGGAGAAACGGAACGTAATCTCAAAATGCTTGAGTACGTGCAACCACTATCTGACGTTACGCGCCTCGCTGCTTATTGGTCAGTTTTTGACATAGCGCCCGTTCTATTGGTAAATTATTGACACACACACACATGCAGCATAGATGGACAAATGAGGAGATCCTAGGTCCCCACCTTTTGACGTCACACGCCACCGGCGCGTTTATGTTGATTTAAATTGATTAAAATTTTCATTTAATTATTTAATGGACGAATGATGCCGTAAAATTTTAAAACATTTTTTTCATTAATAGTATTCAATAATAAATCGATTCATGCATTAAAAAAAAACATATATATGGTTAAATAAGAAGTGCGTAAACGGCATTCTACCCTCCTCAGGTCACATAGAGGTTTGTGAAGCATTGTTAGAAGCAGGCGCTAAAGTGGATGAAGCAGACAACGATGGTAAAGGTGCACTGATGCTGGCGGCTCAGGAAGGGCACACGAGGCTGGTGGAGATACTGCTCGACGATTGGTCCGCCCCGGTGGATCAACACGCCCATGATGGGAAGACTGCTTTGAGGTAAACATAGCGATAAGGCCGCCATTTGTACCATTTGTATATAAACTGGAAAACCGTCGCGGGAATCGAACCCAACCTCAGTGGTGTATGAGATTTGAGCCAACCTGCCCAACCACTACGCCACAGAGGCTGATAGCATAATTTAATTGTATTTTCGTTTTACAGACTGGCAGCTCTAGAAGGTCACTTCGACACAGTCCGCTCGCTGTACAGCCGCGGCGCAGACGTCGACAGTCTCGACGCAGACCGGCGCAGTACACTGTACGTACTCGCACTTGACAACCGCTTGGCCATGGCACGGTACCTACTGGCGGAGTGCGGCGCACGAGTCGATACTATAGACAACGAGGTGAGTTATTATTGACTAGCTGAGTTATTATCGACAACGAAGTGAGTTAACGAAGTGAGTTATTATTGACAGCTAGGTGAGTTATTATTGACAGCTATGTGAGTTATTATCGACAACTAGGTGAGATATTATTGACAACGAATTGAGTTATTATTGACAACGAAGTGAGTTATTATTGACAACGAAGCTAGTTATTATTGACAACGAAGTGAGTTATTATTGACAACGAAGCGAGTTATTATTGACAACGAAGTGAGTTATTATTGACAACGAAGTGAGTTATTATTGACAACGAAGTGAGTTATTATTGCCAACGAAGTGAGTTATTACTGAAAACGAAGTGAGTTATTATTGACAACGAAGTGAGTTATTATTGACAACGAGGTGAGTTATTATTGACAGCTAGGTGAGTTATTATCGACAACCAGGTCAGTTACTATTTACAATGAAGTGAGTTGTTATTGACAACGAGATGAAATATTATTGACAGCTAGGTGAGATGTTATCGACAACGAAGTGAGTTATTATTGACTGTGAGGTGACTTATTATCGACAACAAGGTGAGTTATTATCGCAGTGAGGTGACTTGCCATCGATGACGAAGTACTAGCGACAACGAGGTGAGTTAATGTCGCGACCAAGAGGTTTAGATAGAATTGAGTGATGAACCGAACAAGTCGTTCGCCTGATGGAAAGCGCCATGCTTGCTCATAACAATTGCAGTGCCACCCAGAACTTTTAATACCATAGAAAGCTTTGCGTTGTACTGCATTGCGCTCATCATCCCGAGACATCAACAAGGCGATCATGTATCTTTTATTTCAATCACTTTCAATAAGAAACCAGTTTCGATGACGGTTTTGCGATCACGTAACCCGTTAGTTGCAATCAAACGTCAATGAAAGCTCAATTAAAATAAAAATAAGTTTTGACAAACAAAGTTTATAAACCATAGACAAGAGCCGTATTATACAGTAAAATTGAATAGATTGGGCGTATACATAACGATTCATAGCACAATCTCCCTTTGTAAATTTGTCCGGTAATCAGTAAGAGCACATTGCGTGTGCATGTTGCGTGTATCTGTCTTGAATAAATGTATTTTCTTTCTTTCTTTCTTTCACATTGAAATCAAGACATAAAAAGTTACATGATTACATTTTATCGATTGAAATAAATTTCTATTGCACGTTAGTCCGCAACATGTGATGTTCGCAACAAACTTACGTGATCGCCCTGCAGATATTAAGCCTCATATGCCCAGTAATTTCACTTGCTACAATGCCCTTCAAACCGGAACTTAGTAACGCTTGTGTACTACTGCTAGGTGGCAGCATAACTGGCAAAGAGGTGAGTTATCATCAACAATGAGTAATCGTCGATAACAATTCTCAAGTTTACCCAACAAACATGCCTTATACTGATTAAGATAGCGACTGATGGCTGGTCCACAAGTCATACTCGTGAACGGGTGCTGCTTGCGGGGACTGGTCTGTTCTAGTCACTCCTACTGCTACTGTCATACCTACTTATATTTTATTTACACTTTTCTGTTACTGATACTATGACTATGGGACATCTCACTCGCATTTCTTGTTTTACATTCTGTTAATTCTAATTTATACGTAATTGTGCTGAAAAAAGACATCCCCGCAGTGTTTCTTGGTGCTATCTTCTCTAGCGGGCGTATTTCCGAAGCACTGGTAGAGTCAGTTTTCGCATTTCTTTTCAGCACACAGACTTCAATTTGAGTATAGGAAAGAAATGGGTAAACATACTTACCTTTTTTTCAAAGTCATGTTAACATAAGTTACAATTTTTAACATTTTTTATTTGTATCATGTGTTTATGACCTTTAAAAGTGCACTTTTGTGCCTATTTAATAAATGATATTTGACTTTGACTAAGTTTTGTGTGAAATATTTAAATGAAATATTTTTGTTTCAGGGACGTACCCCTTTGCATGTATCAGCGTGGCAAGGACATACGGACATGGTTAATCTATTGATCAAAGTTGGTGAGTATGTCCATTTCATACTATTCTGTTATAAAAATGTGCCTGACCACCCGGAAATCCTCTTGAATGAAAATGAAAAAATGTTTATTAGGTAAAAGAGGCAAAGGTACATATGTAAGGATATGGAGCACGTGGTCCCACGCTAGGCTCGAAACCCGTACTATAGAAGCCAGGACTCTTCCGTCGGGAGTACATCAAGTTTTTAATTATCTGTGTGTGTTTCAATAAAGAGTTATTTCATTTCATTTCAAGTATAATGCCTTAAAATTAGGTACAATTATAATAACTAACAATTAATATATTTATATATATTAAAGATGGCGGGACGAACTTGATTCCTACTGGAATGATTGGCCTGTTAGAGCCCTAAACCGCGAAGATTGGAAGGAGGGAAGAGAGGCCTTTGCCCTGCAGTGGGACATTAATGGCTTATAATAATAATAATAATATATACATCTTTTTGTAATGTTTAGAGTGTGAGAGTGTGAGTGAGGGTGTGTGAGGGTGTGTGTGTAGGAGTGAGAGGGTGTGTAATATGAGTGTTGTATGAATACTTTTATATTTAATTTTGAAATGAGTACAATTGCACAGCTTGTGACGCTGCTATTTTCGGAGAGAGAATATAAAACAATACCGTAGGTAGGTCAGAAAAAATAATAGTAGGTAGGCAATTTTCTTATGGAAAAAATAAGACACTCGTTAGAAAAGAAAGAAGAAAAAAAAGACGTGTGGCACTCGGAGACTGCCGCGGTAAAGCTATTGCATAGCATTCGGAGTGGGGGGTGTTAGGTTATTTTCGTTACGGAATTTCTGGATTCGGTCTCCACGCTCAAAGCCCGCGATAGAAGCTATGCAATAGCTTAAAAAGAAAATGATTTTTTTATTGCCAATAACTTAACATAACTTAATATAACTACAATATTAGAGATGCTCGCGTTGCTATTATGAAATACTGCGCCGGTTTGAGGATACCATCAAGAGTTTGCCGCGACAAAATGGAACAAAGCCAATTCTGCACATTGAAGATATTTTTGAAAAACTAACTGGGATCGACTAATTAGAGGGTACTGAACATGAATCTATAGTTTTTAGAATTTTTGTCTGTTTGTGTGTTTGTTATCTATAGACTCGAAAACTACCGAACGGATCTTAATGCGGTTTTCAGTGTTTTAAAGCCTACTTCTTAACTTAAAATCTGGTGTGTGTTTCATTGCGCTGTGACATCGCAATGTTGAGATATCTTTACATAAGCGTACAAAGTCATGCCGGTAAAGCGAATTACCTCATTTTTTGCTTCCGTAACTGTTAGCTAATTTCGACACCAACTATCAGTGTTCGGGTGGCCCAGTCTACATTACAGTGGGTTTACAAGATATAGGTTCAGGGATCGAAACTTTTGCGCAATATCTTTCTTAAATTTTTAATAATGATATTATTAAAAATGTTGCCAATAAGTAAAACATTTAAAAAAAAATATTGAAAAAATAAATTACGAAATTAAATTAATGACTAAATGTAATATTAAATCTTTTGCACATAGAAGATTCAAAATGTCTGTTCGAACTGATCCACTGGTATAGTGTTGTAGAGTTTGGTACGTCTGCAGGCGGCGCGGACGTGGACGGGCGCGACCGCTGCCTGCGGACCGCGCTGCACGCCGCCGCGTGGCGCGGACGCACGCGCGTGCTGCGGACTCTACTGGAGCACGGCGCGTCGCCCGGCGCCGTCTGCACGCAGGGCGCCACGCCGCTAGGTAAGTACGTACTAACGGACGTGGACGGGCGCGACCGCTGCCTGCGGACCGCGCTGCACGCCGCCGCGTGGCGCGGACGCACGCGCGTGCTGCGGACTCTACTGGAGCACGGCGCGTCGCCCGGCGCCGTCTGCACGCAGGGCGCCACGCCGCTAGGTAAGTACGTACTAACGGACGTGGACGGGCGCGACCGCTGCCTGCGGACCGCGCTGCACGCCGCCGCGTGGCGCGGACGCACGCGCGTGCTGCGGACTCTACTGGAGCACGGCGCGTCGCCCGGCGCCGTCTGCACGCAGGGCGCCACGCCGCTAGGTAAGTACGTACTAACGGACGTGGACGGGCGTAGGTAAGTACGTACTAACGGACGTGGACGGGCGCGACCGCTGCCTGCGGACCGCGCTGCACGCCGCCGCGTGGCGCGGACGCACGCGCGTGCTGCGGACTCTACTGGAGCACGGCGCGTCGCCCGGCGCCGTCTGCACGCAGGGCGCCACGCCGCTAGGTAAGTACGTACTAACGGACGTGGACGGGCGCGACCGCTGCCTGCGGACCGCGCTGCACGCCGCCGCGTGGCGCGGACGCACGCGCGTGCTGCGGACTCTACTGGAGCACGGCGCGTCGCCCGGCGCCGTCTGCACGCAGGGCGCCACGCCGCTAGGTAAGTACGTACTAACGGACGTGGACGGGCGCGACCGCTGCCTGCGGACCGCGCTGCACGCCGCCGCGTGGCGCGGACGCACGCGCGTGCTGCGGACTCTACTGGAGCACGGCGCGTCGCCCGGCGCCGTCTGCACGCAGGGCGCCACGCCGCTAGGTAAGTACGTACTAACGGACGTGGACGGGCGCGACCGCTGCCTGCGGACCGCGCTGCACGCCGCCGCGTGGCGCGGACGCACGCGCGTGCTGCGGACTCTACTGGAGCACGGCGCGTCGCCCGGCGCCGTCTGCACGCAGGGCGCCACGCCGCTAGGTAAGTACGTACTAACGGACGTGGACGGGCGCGACCGCTGCCTGCGGACCGCGCTGCACGCCGCCGCGTGGCGCGGACGCACGCGCGTGCTGCGGACTCTACTGGAGCACGGCGCGTCGCCCGGCGCCGTCTGCACGCAGGGCGCCACGCCGCTAGGTAAGTACGTACTAACGGACGCGGACGGCAGACATTATTACAATGACTCTACCACCGTATCGGAAAAAGAACCACTACTCAAAAGATATGACAAGAAACTAAGGGACATTTTTTTCAGAGATTTTATTTTACTTTTTTAGTGTTCTACCAGGCTTAGCGCACTCCGCACTGTAGGTACGAAGCTACAAGTACATAGCCGGACACCGACGGCGGGTCGCGCGTCATTACACGTGCCGCGTCAGAAGATATAAGAGCGGCGCGATAGAAAGAGAGGCGCTCTGTAGATTAATATGACTGGTAGGTATGCAGCGCTACGCGAGCTGAATTGAATTTTATTGCGTCATAGCAAGAGTCGTATTTGCTTACATTTCTTTGCGGAGTGATGCTTCTGTCCCTTAGTATTTTGTGTTTCTACAATGTTATGTTTCTTATGTACCAGTTGGTTACTTTGCAGAAGTGGAATGTTCCAAGCATCTTTGTCTGCTATGTAATTACAAACAGTATAGTATGCTTGTCTAATTAGAGCAGTCTTCAGATGGTAAGCCATACGCCAGTGGCCGCCCCACTCAGAACTTTGATTTACAAAATCCTCCGCGACACTGCACTGCGCTCGTCCCCCTGATACAATAGCTTTAAGTCTCATAATGGCCAATAATTCCGCTGGCTACAAAGCCTAATGTTTAATTTTCTTCTGGCAGGTATAGCGGCGCAGGAAGGCCATGAGGAGTGCGTGATATGGCTTCTGCAACATGGAGCTGATCCCATGCAAGCTGATCATTGTGGTACGTCTTATCATCCTACTAATCCTACTAGTCCTACTAGTCCTACTAGTCCTACTAGTCCTACTAGTCCTACTGGTCCTACTGGTCCTACTGGTCCTACTAGTCCTACTAGTCCTACTAGTGCTACTAGTCCTACTAGTCCTACTAGTGCTACTAGTGCTACAAGTGCTACTAGTCCTACTAGTCCTACTACTCCTACTACTCCTACTACTCCTACTAGTCCTACTAATCCTACTAGTGCTACTAGTTCTACTAGTGCTACTAGACCTACTAGTCCTACTACTCCTACTAGTCCTACTAGTCCTACTAGTCCTACTAGTCCTACTGGTCCTACTGGTCCTACTGGTCCTACTAGTCCTACTAGTCCTACTAGTGCTACTAGTCCTACTAGTCCTACTAGTGCTACTAGTGCTACAAGTGCTACTAGTCCTACTAGTCCTACTACTCCTACTACTCCTACTACTCCTACTAGTCCTACTAATCCTACTAGTGCTACTAGTGCTACTAGTGCTACTAGACCTACTAGTCCTACTACTCCTACTAGTCCTACTAGTCCTACTAGTCCTACTAATCCTACTAGTGCTACTATCCTAGTACAACAAGGCAACACAAGTTTCAACACTAATTTCTCTCTGCAGATCAGTTAAATCATGAGGCACCCATTTTTTTTGTTATCTTATTCAAACGATCAATCAATCAAAAGTTCTTTATTCATGTTTGGCATCACAGACGCACTTATGAACGTCAATTATTACAACGATTCTACCACCGTATCGGAAAAAGAACCACTACTCAGAAGATACGGCAAGAATATTTTATAATGATTGGATGATTCAATATTGTATTTAGGGTAACGTTAAACCAAAGAAAACTAAATATTACTACGTAAAGAAGCGACACCCCGGAATGCATCGATGAAAAAATGGGCAATGCCGTGCTTGTGTCACTCGCACCGTTGTCACCGCTGACCTGACTGACGGAGGTCTGCCTGTCTCTTTTTTCATTAAAATTCAATATATTGCCTATGATACAATATTAATATACCTAAAACAAAATGGTTCGTTATTGTTCTGTGTATGGATGCAAAAAAAGTATTTACACAAATAAAAATCGAAGATTGTTTGGTTTTCCTTCCGTTTTTTTCGCGTCTCCCAGCCAAGCGGTAGTAGGTGTGAAAGAGAAACACTTAGGTTGCTTACGTATAGCGTTGTCCTTGTCGCGCTCGATTCGTATTAGCTCATCCCTACAATAATTACGCACACACACAAAACGTGTGCGGACAGGCCGGTGCGCCAGTAGTAGTACTAGACAGTTAGCTCGGCGAATTTGTATGGAGTGTCGGGGGTCTGGTTAAACCATGCCGCTAATTATTGGGTAGTTCGACTCGGATCGGCTTCCACCATCTCCCTCAATTCAGCGTTATTCTCTCAGCTAGGCCGTCCAGCATCTGTTGCAGCTCTTGCAACGACTCGGCTATTATGACGATATCATCTGCAAATCGTAAGTGTGAGATGTGCTCGCCGTTTACGTTAATGCCCCGTCCTTTCCAATTCAGCGTCTTACACATATCCTTCAGTACGTTGGTAAACAATTTGGGGGAAATAACATCCCCTTGTCTTACCCCTCGACGTAGGTGGATATGTTTAGTCTGGCTATTTTGTACTTGGACGGACATAGTTGCGGCATCGTAAAGACATCTCAACACTTGGATGTATCGCCAGTCAACTTGACATCGTTGCAGAGAGTCCAGAACTTACCAGATTTCGACGGAGTCAAAAGCTTCAAAACCTCATAGATATCATGTGAAAAAAGTTTCACACGAAAATCTCACGCCATGAACGTTTTATGTCAATTAAAAGTATATATTACTTTACAACGGCAATTTCATACTTTAACCCCTATTATTATTGTTTTTTTAACGGACAAATGCCTTTATTACTGAAAACAACTCTACACTCTACTTACTAAAACTAAACTAACTACTTACAAGGAGAAGCAACTGCATAACCCATAGACCATTAAAGGCCTATAGATAGCTCAAATGCTCCAACCCACTACCAGTTGGCAGCGTACCCGAGATGCTGGCAGTATTGCCCCGTTGGATTGCAATACTGATACGTTGAGCCAAATAAGTCCTAGCATTTTGGTCACGCGTCGCATCGATCAGGCGCTCTGACAGACTTTTGAAAATACGATGAGCTCCCGGTCCCCACGGACCCAAAGTCTCCACACCAAACGGCTCAAGTATGTAACCTCTACCACAGAATACTACGGGACAGAAGCATCACTCCGCAAATAAATGTAAACAAATAGCGACTCTTGCTATGACGCAATAAAATTCAATTCAGCTCGCGTAGCGCTGCATACCTACCAGTCATATTAACCTACAGAGCGCGTCTCTTTCTATCGCACCGCTCTTATCTCTTCTGACGCGGCACGTGTAACGACGCGCGACCCGCCGTCGGTGTCCGGCTATGTGCTTGTAGTTTCGTACCTACAGTGCGGAGTGCGGTAGACCTACCGCTACCGAGGTCATTATTGTGATTTGTACTTCCTTAGGGCGCACGCCCGCGAAGGTAGCGTGGCGTGCCGGCCATGCGGCCATCTGTAGGCTGCTGGAGCGCCGCGCCGCGCCCTCGGCGCCCGCGCCGCCCGCCCAGCCTGCCCCGCCCGCCCCGCACGCCCCGCCCACCCCGCACGCGCCGCGCCCGCCTAGCGCAGGTAACTAGTTTTTTTTATGTAATTGAATGACGAGACGAGCTGGTCGTTTGCCTGATGTTAAGCAATACGCCAGCCCATAACAATAACAGCACCACCCAGAACTTTTTTTGCAAAATCCTGCGCGGCGCTGCACTGCGCTCGTCACCCTGAGACAATTAGCTGTTGAGTCTCATAATGCCCAGTAATTTCATCATCATCATCATCATCATCATCAGCCCATCACGTTCCCACTGCTGGGACACGGGTCTTCTCTCATAGAGAGAGAGTTTAGCTGACCCAGTAATTTAGCTGGCTACAATGCCCTTCAAACCGGAACGCAGTAATGCTTGCGCACTACTGCTTGACGGCTGAATAACTGGCAAAGCGGTGGTACCCACCCAGACGACCACTCGCATACGAGAAACCTACCACCAGTAAATCTTTCATTCACTTATCATTCTATCTATATTTCAAGGTTCACCGGAGTACAAACGACGGAGCGTCCACAGCTCAAACTCCACCAAGTCATCCTCAAACCTGACCGGCGGCTCGGGGCGCTCGCACGAGCAAGAGCTTACTACACACGACAAGGTACGGTGGATACATTCAAATTACGCGTTAAGAATGTTCTAATGAGAAAAGCATACTATACTGTTCGTAATTACATAGAAGACAAAGATGCTTGGAACATTCCACTTCTGCAAAGTAACCAACTGGTACATAAGAAACATAACATTGTAGAAAACCAAAAAATTGTAACAAAATGTCTAAAAAAATGCCCCTCAGTTTCTTGCCGTAACTTCTGAGTATTTTATTTTATTTTATTTTCTTCATTTGGTTCACCAACAGTAGTTACATTGTTTCTTATTCTAAAGACAAAGATTTCTTAAAATTAAATCTAAATGCACTACCAATAACAGGTAAGCACAGCGTTCACGTGTAAAGTAACATAGAATATCTAATATATAAAATTCTCGTGTCACAGTTTTCGTTGTCATACTCCTCCGAAACGGCTTGACCGATTTTGATGAAATTTTTTGTGCTTATCCGGTATCTATGAGAATCGGCCAACATCAATTTTTTTTTATAATTTTTTTTCATTTATATGACAAAACAACGTTTGCCGGGTCAGCTAGTATAACATATAAATAGAAAATAGTTCGCTCTAAATACAGTAAGTAAGAAAAATGATGTGAAGCTTCCACCAGCGATGGTGGTATCGGGTATCCAGGTCACATCATTTTTCTTGCCTATAAGTTTGATAGTGACTTTAAACAGTTAATTTGCTATTTTCGTGAACAAATGCTCACGAAATTGGTACAGCTTGATTGAGAAAACATCAGCAGGTTTGTGTTGAGTAGTGGTTCTTTTTCCGATACGGTGGTAGAGTCATTGTGATAATTGACGTTCATAAGTGCGTCTGTGATGCCAAAATATAATAAAACTCGCAAAAAAAAGTTGTTTTATACTATTTAGTGCTATTCTCCACAGACAAACCGAGCGAATCTCTCCCTCTCTTTCGCACAACAAGTGGCGCGGTGCGGCCGAGGCAGGAGGGAAAAGGACAGAGATATCCCCATACCCGAAAACGAAGTTGTCGAAAAAGAAACTCAATTAAGGTAAGACCACACAATAGTAATGTAACGAGCTAATGTCACTACTAATATGCATAAACATGTCTCGGGGTGATGAGCGCAATGCAGTGCTGCGCAATACTTTTTGATGGTATTAAAGTTCTGGATGGCACTGCAATAGTTATGGGAAGGCGTGGCGCTTACCATCCGACGAACGATATGCTCGTTTCCTAAAAAAACAAGTTTCATAAAAAACTGTTTTTTTTTTGTAACTGAATGACGAGACGAGCTGGTCGTTTCCCTGATGGTAAGCAATACGCCAGCCCTTAACAATAACAGCACCACCCAGAATTTTGTTTTGCAAAATCCTGCGCGACGCTCGTGATCTCGTCATCCGGAGACAATTGGCTGTTGAGTCTCATAATGCCCAGTAATTTTGCTGGCTGCTTGCGCACTACTGCTTGGCGCCTGAATAACTGGCAAAGCGGTGGTACCCACCCAGACGGCCTCTCGCATACGAGAAACTTACCACCAGTAAATAATAATGTGTATAGTTATAAAAACTTAATTCAATATGAAGCCCTAGGTCTTAAACCTAGGGCTTCAAAGTGCCAGCTAAGTCTCAGAAATGACGCACTTTACGAACATGAGAATAAAAAAGTATGTTTATCATTCCAGCGCCTCCAACCGCAGTTACATAGCGAACGAACGAGACAGCGATATCCGCGGCTACGCGAGGGAGAGAGACAGACGCAGGGAGCAACGCCATGCGTGCGACAGAGACAACGCTAGTCCTTTATACGCGAGCCCGCCGCGCTCGCCTGCTAGCGACATCTGTAGTCCAGACCATGAGAAAATTATTGGTAAGTTTATAGAAAAGAAAAGAAAAAAGAAAAACCATTAATCGGTACACAAACATGACAAATAATAAATAATTTTTAGAAAAAAAAAACCAAAAACCGACTTCAATGTATCTTCGAAGTCCAAGGTCATATATCGATGAAATGTATATGGGACCACTTCGTATACTGAACCCGACGTGAAAAGAATTTTCCAAATCGGTTCAAAAATAACGGAGATTTGAGGTAACAAACATAAAAAAAAACAAAAAGTACAATCGAACAGAGAACCTCCTCCTTTTTTGAAGTCTGTTAAAAAAAAGAACTTATATAATAAATACATGTACCGATGCTCAGGCCCTAATTCACTATGACAACTTGGCGATTCCTTGCTTCAAAGAAATGTCGACTCCTTTATTAATGAACGACATCTGCGAAATTTGTATTCTCTATGACGCGTCATATATGAATGCTTGTGAAAATAATCTAATGAAAACAAAGATGCATGGAACATTCCGCTTCTGCCAAGTAGCCAACTGGCACATAAGAAACATAATATTGTCAAAACAAACATAACATACATATATTAATTTAATAATAATAATTTGTTTGTATATATGGTATAATGTAATTTAAATAATTAATAAGACATGTTATTGCACACCATTGTCATGGTAGAATGTAAGGACTTATTTTTAGAATTTTATCACCATTATGTACTATATTCTCGCAATAAATGATTTGATTGATTGATAAAATATTGTAACAAAAGTTCTAAAAACAAAATGCCCCTCAGTTTCTTGCCGTATCTTCTGAGTAGCGGTTCTTTTTCTGATACGGTGGTAGTCATTGTAATAATTGACGTTCATAAGTGCGTCCGTGATAACTATATTGAATAAAAAACTTTTTGATTGATATTGATTTGATTGATTGATATGTTTTTTTTTTTATGTAACTTAATGACGAGACGAGCTGGTCGTTTGCCTGATGGTAAGCAATACGCCAGCCCATAACAATAACAGCACCACCCATAACTTTGTTTTGCAAAATCCTGCGCGGCGCTGCACTGCGCTCGTCACTCTGAGACAATTAGCTGTTGAGTCTCATAATGCCCAGTAATTTCGCTGGCTACAATGCCCTTCAAGCCGGAACACAGTAATGCTTGCGCACTACCGCTTGGCGGCTGAATAACTATATTGAATAAAAATCTTTTTGATTGATATTGATTTGATTGATTGATATGTTTGTTCGCAGGTTCCCAGCCGCCGAGCCTCACGACAGCTCCCGGCGTACAGACAGACACACACTTCAACCGCGACACACACATGCGTATCATACTAGGCCGGGACAGTAAGCCGCCTCAAGACCGGAATGACAGGTATCTAGCGGGGATACGGGTTAACCCAACTACCGATTTTTTTTGTTGCATCTTCGGCCACATCAGCGCTTAACTGAATGAGTACTTCGTTCATAGTGCACATTTTTAACCGACATGAAAAAGGAGATGGTTCTCTATTCGAGTGTATTTTTTTTTAAATAGGTAAGTCAGGTTATTGCACACCATTGTCATGGTAGAATGTAAGGGCTTATTTTTTAGAATTTTATCACCTTTATGTACTATATTCTCGCAATAAATGATTTGATTGATTGATTGATTGATATGTTTGTTACCTCAGAACTCCGTCATTTATGAACCGATTTGGAAAATTCTTTTTGCGTTGGGTTCAGTATAGCTACGAAGTGGTCCCAAAATTTCATCGATATTTGATGAGTGATACACAAACATTAAACAAAAAATACAATCGAATTGATATCGTCCTCCTTTTTTTGATGTCGTATAAAAAGGTCCCAGTAACATTACAATTTTAGGCCGCCAGACATAAAATAATATATTATCGCTTGATGTTTAGAAATTGGACGTTACGGTGCTTTTTATGTGAACCAGGTCATTTGTAAAATAACTGAATCCCAGCTTTAACTGTAACATTTGGTTTTTTTACCCCCGACGCAAAAATAAGTGTTACAAGTTTAACCACTGTGTGTCTGTCTGTGGCACCGTAGCTCTTAAACGGGTGAACCGATTTGCATGCGGTTATTGTATTTGAAAGCAGGTTTTCTAGCGGTGGTTCTTAGACATGTTTTATCAAAATCGGTTCAGCCGTTTTTTACTTTTAATAGGTTGATTGCGTCGGGGGTTTTTAAAATTTTAGTTCTGACAGCCTCTATCGTGTAGTGGTTGGGCAGGTTGGCTCAAATTTCATACACCACTGAGGTTGCGGGTTCGATTTACTCGACGGGACAAATGTTTGTGCAGGGACAAAAAGCGCAAGCATTTGTTTCGTGTCTGGATGTTGTGGGACCATGGTCCTCGTAGTTCCTGGTTCCCTAGATACAGGGAATCCTAGTTAGGGGCCAGGATCTATGTATGTGATCGTTGGGCGTATTTATTTATTTATTGTGTTTATTTATTTGCATAGCTCTGGCCGCCGCGCGTATAACAGTTTAGCGAGAAGTATCAACAGGGCAAAAGGCGCAATTTTTAAGCGAACGTGAGTTAGTCTTCTGCGAGGTTACTGTGGCATTATAAACTTCTTTAAAATTACAAAAGTCTAAAACTCAAAAATCAAAAGATATTTATGAAATATTCACAAAAATGCACTTTTGAACGTCATATAGGTACATCAAACAAGATTTTAGGAAGTAAAAAATTCTACCACCGGCTGGGACTTGAACCCGCACTCCAATCTTCCCGCAGTGCGGGACACGCACTACCAATTGAGCTACAGTGGTCATCAACTCGTGTCGAATTTTTCTTCCGTTATTTAACCGTCTTAAAGGTGACGTGTACGCCATCTATTGAGATTGGAGTGAACCTATTTCTCAACGAGCAAGATCAATGTTGCAATTGAATACTTGCTCTGTGATGACGCGAACCCATATTAATTTTTATTATATTTATATGAAGCGAACTAATTTAATTATTAACGAATGCCAAGCGAAAACCTCTTACAAGGTTTTTCGGAAAGAAATAATTTGACCACCGGCTTGGACTTGACCCGCACCCCAATCTTCCCTCAGCGCGGGAAGTGCTTCACCAATTGAGGGTAGATTGAATTATAGGCGAATACTGCAGGCAAACTATTTTTAGCGAGAACAATAGGGGATCGGACAGTAATCGAGAAAAAATCTAAAATGTAGTTAGAACGAATGTTCGTCGAACCAGAAAGATCAGTCAATTAATATTTTTGTAAAATAATAATGATTTATATTTTTAAATCAATAAGTAATTCTGACATTTTTAATCTGTTCTTCATTTCAAACGAAACAACAATCACAGCGCATGACGTCATTTGTAGGCAAATGCCGTGAGTCAAGCTTGTGTTTATTTTACGTTTTTGCTTTTCATAAAATGTTATCTTTGCTAAGTTTTTCGTTCCATTACTACAATATCGTCGCCAAACTTCACAAAACGTATTTAAATCACTTTGCAAGGTTTATTTCGAAGACTTTGTCGTTTTCTACCTACATATGACATCACAAGTTTTGAGGTGACCTTTTGCGCGGCAATATTTGAAACATAATATTTAAACATAGTTTTAGGTACTTTAAGAGCGTTAATTAATTAAAATAGTATTTTTCGTGGCTATATATATTCATTGTAGTTAATTTAAAACACTTTCTGAAAAGTTGTCCGATCCTCTATTTTTATAAAGCGATAAAATACAAAAACAATAAAAATAATATCAGTCAGTTCAAAATTTAAAATATAAAAAATTTAAGATATCTAATTAGAGCGAGTGTGGCTCAGTGGGAGCTCGTACGACTTTCGATCCGACGCACCCGAGTTCGAATCCCGCTGACCCCGCACCACTGACTTTCTTAAGCTATGTGCGGATTTAACACTCGCTCTAAAACGGTGAAGGAAAACATCGTGAGGAAACCGGCATGTCCAAGAATTTTTCACAAAAAGTCGAGAACATGTGACATTCACCAACCCGCACTGGGCCAGCGTGGTGGATTATGGCCTCTTTTCTCTCTATGAGAGAAGGCCCGTGTCCCAGCAGTGGGAACGTGATGGGCCGATGATGATGATGAAGATATCTAATTACATCATAAAAATTAGACCATATTCAAATTAACAATGTAAGTAATTAAAACGTAGATTATAAAAACAATATCTACAAACAATAACCCCAATAATTAAAATATAATAAATTCATTACAAAATAAAAATTAGAAATTGAATATATACAAAAAGTATTATGATGTCACAGTTCCCGAATCGCAGATTTGATTGGGCTGGGTTTGGCTAAATGCTGGTGATGTCAGGTCTAAGCTTGCACCATCATTCTCACACATCAATTGTCTGATATCCTCGGGTACGTACATAAAATGGGGATTTTTGGTTCGTGATGATGACAGCTTATTGGGTAGAATGTGTCAAAAAGTTTAGCATAGTTCGGGTAGTCATGTCGAAATGCATAACATAGCGAGGTAGACTGTGTCAAAAGGTTTAGCATAGTTGGGGTAGTCATTTATTTATTTATTTACTATAAATACAATATATTGCTCATAGTATTTAAGCAAAGCGCAAACTATTTAAAAAAACCTTTTTGGTTTAGAAATAAACTCAAATAGGTGACAATACAATTAATTTTGTCATTCAAGTCATTCCTTAACAATGTTATAATCGATCTCTTGGTATTTAAATATTGCACAGTCATTAATTAATAACTCTGGCATAATTTTATCATAGCATCAATAATGTATTTATATTAATTGTAATTATTTCATAAAGTTATTATGAATGTTAAACGTGTATGTATAATTAGATTTCCGTTCGTATTACAATAAATAAATTTGTTTTTTTTTATAAAAATAAAGTCAAAACTATCAAGATACAGCGTGTTTTAGGTAGCTTAACAAATTATTTAAAAGAACAAATACCTTGGTGAGGATTTCTGGAAAAATATTCCCAAAATCCCCACTAGAACTTCGTAGCATGGCGGTGGGGATTTCTGGAAAAAAAAACAAGAATTCCCACCAGTAGGGATTTCTTGGTGGGGATTTTTGGAATGAATTGTGCGTATGTGATCGTTGGGCGTATTGTCAGTCACAACTAACGCTTGTAGATGCTTCCTAACAACGCAATGCTTCAAAATAACAATTGAAATGGTAGCTAATGGTAAGAGCGAGTGTGGCTCAGTGGGAGCACATGCGACTTTCGATCCGACGCACCCGAGTTCGAATCCCGCTGGCCCCACACCAACTTTCTTAAGTTATGTGCGGATTTAACACTAGCTCTAATAACCTGTGAAGGAAAACATCGTGAGGAAACCGGCATGGCATTGATCACAAAAATACTCTCTCTATGAGAAAAGGCCCGTGTCGCAGCTGTGGGAATGTGATGGGCTGATGATGATGATGATAAATGGTAGCCACACACGTTCAAGTTTACCGTCCATTTTGCATGACTTGATCCAATAAACTTGATCGTGTGGAGACGACATTTTTAAGCATTGATTTCTACAATCTGCAAATTGTATCAAGCATTTGCCTTTTTCATGTAACTGACTGACGAGACGAGCTGGTCGTTTGCCTGATGGTAAGCAATACGCCAGCCCATAACAATAACAGCACCACCCAGAACTTTGTTTTGCAAAATCCTGCGCGGCGCTGCACTGCGCTCGTCACCCTGAGACAATTAGCTGTCCTGTGTCTCTCACATAAGTTGAACTATAACAGAATATTAAATGCAATTGTGACGCTGTATCAGGCGAAAGACATGCTCGTCTACTGACATTAAAAAAATGCTGCTCAGTTTCTTGCCGTTTTTCCGATGCGGTGGCTGTCTCTACCACCAATTGTAATAATTGACGTTCATAAGTGCGTCTGTGATGCCAAAATTGAATAAAGAATGTCTTAAGTGTAAATTCTTAACGTACCGTCATTGTGTTCGTTTTCCACTGCCCAGAAGATACGGCTAAAAACTGAGGAGTATTTTTAACCGACTTCAAAAAGGAGGAGGTTTACAATTCGACGGTATGTTTTTTTTTTTTTTTGTGTGTTTGTTACGCGATTACTCCGCCAATTATGCATTGATTTCGATGATTCTTTTTTTGATTGGTAGGTAATACTTCAAAGGTGGTCCCATATAAATTTTATCGAAATTCATTCAGTAGTTTTTGAAAAAAATAGCAAAAACAAAAAAATGTAAGTTTAATCTTCAAGTCGGTTCTTGTTTTTTTCGTAACCAACTTTCTAAAGGTGGAGGTTTGTATTCGACTGCTTCACCTGCTTCACCCAGGGTTGACTTCCGGTGAGGGAACTCCTCAACGGTGAATAGTACAGAGACAACATTTCGTAAATGGATTTAACCATAATAGCCTGTTCTAAATTCCATCATGACATGGCAGATACACCCAGGATTGACTTCCGGCGAGGCAACTCCTCAACAGAGAATAGGACAGACATGAAATTTTTTTGTACATGCATTTAATTGTGATAGCCCGTTTTAAACTTCGTCATGATGTGGCTTCTAGATCATAAAAGCTCGTCTTTAAAAACTTTTTGAATTAATTTAATTAAAACTTGTTTTTCACTAAAAAGGTTAAAATAAATTATTTAAAAAAAAAACTAAACCGACTTCAAAACCACAAATGGCACTCAAAAGTAAAAAATAAATTAATATAATTATCATAAGCGAAGAACTTGTTACAATGTTTGTTTTTGACAATATAATGTTTCTTGGCCTCTTACCATTATTTCGTTTTTCCGCAGTAAAAACAAGAGGAACGGAATCGTTACCAATCCAGCGATGAGGCTCGTCGCCAACGTCAGGAATGGACTCGGTAAGAACATCAGCCTTTTCCTGATATCGCGAAACATTACATTGTACCTAGATTCATGTTATGGCTAATAGGTGAAGTGCGGCTACACCTAGTTTCAGCCCGCTACAACTAAGTGCAGCCGGCCACACGCAGTTATACCAGGCCTACCGCACTCCGCACTGTAGGTACGAAGCTACAAGTACATAGCCGGACACCGACGGCGGGTCGCGCGTCGTTACACGTGCCGCGTCAGAAGAGATAAGAGCGGCGCGATAGAAAGAGACGCGCTCTGTAGGTTAATATGACTGGTAGGTATGCAGCGCTACGCGAGCTGAATTGAACTTTATTGCGTCATAGCAAGAGTCGCTATTTGTTTAAATTTCTTTGCGGAGTGATGCTTCTGTCCCTTAGTATTCTGTGGTTAAACTTAGATGTATCCTACGCGAGATTGTAAATTGTCGAAAGATTATGAACCGTCGCATAATTTTTCGGTAGATTATAATCTATCGAAGTGATAGATTATAATCTACATTATATTATATCTAATATACATGTTCGCGGCGTTGGGTTGGCCCAAGGGCCACCCTTGCTGCACCCTAACCTACCGAGGGCTGCCCCTTATACGTTTGATTGGCGTGCGGCTGCACCTAGTTCTAGCCGCTATGATGAAGGCTAAACCTAGCTCTAACCGAAGATAAGTACGATAGATCTCGACTTGGCGACCACCGTAACTCAATTCGGCAGAGCACTTTCCGCGCTGTGGGAAGATTGGGATGCGGGTTCCAGTCCCAGTCGGTGGACGTTTTTCTTTCCGAAAAACCTTGTTTATCTTCTCAAATAAATAAATAAATAAATCTCGTGTTATATGGATCGTTTTACCCCCATGTTCGAAGAGCGAGTGTGGCTCAGTGGGAGAATGTGCGACTTTCGATCCGACGTACCCAAGTTCGAATCCCGCTGGCCTCGCACCACTGACTTTCTTAAGTTATGTGCGGATTTAACACTCGTTCTGAAAACGGTGAAGGAAAACATCGTGAGGAAACCGGCATGTCCAAGAATTCAATCACAAAAATTCAAGGACATGTGGCATCCACCAACCCGCACTGGGCCAGCGTGGTGGATTATGGCCCATTCTCTCTCTATGAGAGAAGGCCCGAGTCCCAGCAGTGGGAACGTGATGGGCTGATGATGATGATGATGACCCCCATGTTGAAGAATACTGTTTTATGTTTCAGATAGCGCAGCGGCGAACATTCGTCGCACGGGCGTCGCTTTAGCCGCCAGTGCAAGTTCCAGTAATCCAGCTGTCAAAACCAATGCTTTTCAATGGAGGAAAGAGACGCCGCTGTAAAATTAAAAGAAAGAAAATACATTTATTCAAGACAGATACACGCAACATTACATTAAACTATAATACTACACTACACAACAAATAATACTATACAATACATACAACAGAAAAATATAACACATGTAATAACATCCTACTAATATGATAAACGCGAAAGTTTGTAAGAATGGATGTGTGGATGTACCTTTGTTACTCTTTCACGCAAAAACTACTGAATGGATTTTGATGAAATTTGGTATGGAGATAGCTTATACCCTGGATTAACACATAGGGTTCTTTTTATCCCGGGAAACCGCGGGTGAAACCGCAGGGCGCAGCTAGGTAGGTCTCTCGTATGCGGGAGGCCGTCGGAGTGGGTACCACAGCCTTGCCAGTTATTCTGCCGCCAAGCAGTTGTGCGCAAGCATTACTGTGTTCCAGTTTGAAGGGTATTATATCGAATGAAATTACTGGCCATATGCGACTTAATATCTGATGTCTCGGGGTGATGAGCGCAATGCAGTGCTACGCACTACTTTTTATGCTATTAAAAGTTCTGGGTGGCACTGCAATTGTTAGGGGCAGGCGTGGCGCTTACCATCAGGCGAATGGCTTGTTCGTATTATCACTCAGCTCCAAAAAAAATCACGTACTTCCTGGTTTCCTTGATACAAGGGAACCTAGTTGAAGGCCAGAATCGATGTGATTGAACAAACGGCAATTTTTAAGCTTAGAAGCTTTGTCCGGGAAGTAAACCGACGCGGTCGAAGTCAGAACTAATATTTGTTAGGCACGAAATTCAGTTTTGCTACTGATTGTTGATACAGCGCCCCCGTTGCCGCGTCTATTGACTGCTCGGACAAGCTGAAGAAGTTTTCTTGTGATCTTAGATTGTTTACGACAATTTTGTGGTGTAAATCAATTTACAGTGATGGTGCTGGGTGGCATTATCAGGCGCACCTCGCTCGTCTGATTATCTCATTACATTCGAGAAACGAAACGTATACATGAACAAAAAACGCAAACTAATAATGGGTCGTTTTACCCCCGTGTTAAATAATGCTTTATTGTACAATGAGTGTAAGAAAAAAGAAAAATCATTAATTTCATCAAAAATTACAAATATTTTTTATAATTAACTACCTTTTTAATATAAATTACCGACCAGAAGTCGGTAATTAATACATTACCGACCTAGTCTGTCATTGGCCGGCTTATTGTCAATGATATATACATATATAAATCCCTTATTAGTGTTGAAAAAAAATAGATTTTAAATAAGTAAGAAGATAAATGGTATTGCTCGGGCAGGGATCAAACCTGTGTCTTTGGAATGGCGTCCCGACGCCTCAACCACTGGGCCACCGAGACATCTGCTCGAGCAACCTTCTATCCTTCTTATGTCGACTTCGACGGGGACGGTTCTAGGGTAAAACAAAAATCTTTAAAAAATTTACTATTATCTCCGTTTCGTTTCATTTCTTCTCAAACGTTTCGTTTCTAGAATCGATATATAAAAATAAATGAAAAGACTAGTCGTTAATAAAAAACAATGTTTTAAAAAAATAAAAAAGCAATGAATAAGTGTGATCAAAAACAAAACGATACAAACATTACGTATCGATTATGTATATTTAGTGATAAATCGAATACGACGATTATTATAAACGATAATTGTAATCGATAATCGTTACATCACTAGTTTAAAAAAGTAACTTTATGTCATAAGCAAAAAGCTATTTCGGATATTTTAAAAACTTTAACGGTTAGTTTTTGAAATAAACTTAATTGCGACTTGTCTCAGGAACCTAGTACCTATTATATTAATTATGTAAATACATAGGTTGTAGGATTTAGGAAAAGAAGCTACTGACGAAAATATGGAACTAAATTGATCAATAACAAGTAATGTTTATTATTAAATATATTAGTGTAGCTTTAAACATAGTCCACTTCTGAGGTTTGCGCGGTGCGGGAGCGATGTGGGAGCGGTGCGGTACAGTGTGGAGAGATGCTGAGATGACTGGTGGCTCAAGATAGATAATATTACTACGTACAGAAGGTTCAATCCGTCGAGACATCCCAATATAAATCAGTATAAATAGCTTCTCTCGCACTCAACGATAAGGCACAATCTAGCTTGCACGTCTCCGTCAAGACAACCCATATAAATCAATATAAATAGCTACTCTCGCACCCAGCGATAAGGCACAATCTAGCTCGCACGTCTCCGTCAAGACACCCCAATAAAATCAATATAAATAGCTACTCTCGCACCCAGCGATAAGGCACAATCTAGCTCGCACTTCCTCCGCCAAGACACCCCAATATAAATCAATATAAATAGCTACTCTCGCACCCAGCGATAAGGCACAATCTAGCTCGCACGTCTCCGTCAAGACACCCCAATATAAATCAATATAAAAAGCTACTCTCGCACCCAGCGATAAGGCACAATCTAGCTCGTACGTCTCCGTCAAGACACCCCAATATAAATCAATATAAATAGCTACTCTCGCACCCAGCGATAAGGCACAATCTAGCTCGCACTTCCTCCGCCAAGACACCCCAATATAAATCAATATAAATAGCTACTCTCGCATCCAGCGATAAGGCTCTATCTAGCTCGCACGTCTCTGTCAAGACACCCCAATAAAAATCAATATAAATAGCTGCTCTCGCACCCAGCGATAAGGCACAATCTAGCTCGCACGTCTCTGTCAAGACACCCCAATAAAAATCAATATAAATAGCTGCTCTCGCACCCAGCAATAGGGCATAATCTAGTTCGCACGTCTCCGTCAAGACATCCCAATATAAATAGCTACTCTTGCACTTAGCGATAAGGTATAATCTAGCTCGCAGGTTTCCATCAAGACACACTCCAATATAAATCAATATAAATAGTTACTCTCGCACCCAGCGATAAGGCACAATCTAGTTCACACGTCTCCGTCAAGACACCCCAATATAAATCAATATCAATAGCTACTCTCGCACCCAGCGCTAAATAAATTCTTAATACGTACAGCGAAGGAGTGGAACGCCCTGCCATCATCTGTGTTTCCTATTAAATACAACCTGGGTGTTCAAATCAAGAGTGAATAGACACTTACTAGGCAAGCGTGCTTCATCTTCGACCTCATCGTCGCTTCCCATCAGAAGAGATCGTAGTCAAACGTTGGCCTAGTCAGAGAGAAACAAAAACCGTCTCTCTCCTCACCCCGCATACCTCAGGAGTGGTCAGAGTTTGCCGCTAGACCTTATAATATGCTTTAATATAGTAATTAGTTCAAATTAATCCACAGTATTATTGGTACTTTAAATTGCTATTCTGTTGCATTTGAAATTTTGTACAATTTTTGGTATATTGTAGTGACCTATTTTACCAACAATACATAAGAAAAATCCAATTTTTTTAAATTATATTTTAGGCAACATTAAAATAAGTTACAGATGTTATTTACTAACAAATAGTGGCCAAATTTGGCTCAGCATTTTAGCCGTAACCACACGCGCTTGTAGTACCGGCGATTGGCGTTTATGCGATTGAGCAGTCTCGCGTTTTAGCGATTGCTACTTTGAACATCCACGACGGGCATTTTTTTTATCGTGGAAAATTACTCAATTGCGATGTCACAATCCCTGCGATTCGCTCGCGTGAAGCGCTGCATCTATCTTCCGAAAAGCCATCAAATCGCCCGTCGATCGCTTACTAAATGGAGCCAGTGAATTAATAAATGAACGTACTCCGTACTATTACCACATAATACTAAGGGACAGATGCATCACTCCGCAAAGAAATTTAAACAAAGAGCGACTCTTGCTATGACGCAATAAAATTCAATTCAGCTCGCGTAGCGCTGCATACCTACCAGTCATATTAACCTACAGAGCGCGTCTCTTTCTATCGCGCCGCTCTTATCTCTTTTGACGCGGCACGTGTAACGACGCGCGACCCGCCGTCGGTGTCCGGCTATGTACTTGTAGCTTCGTACCTACAGTGCGGAGTGCGGTAGGCCTGCTATTACTACAAGGTTGAAACGCACCTATTGTTGGAAAAATAGGTACATTATTATAAAATATTCGGTGCAAAATCGAACAAAGTGTAGATCTCAAAAAATATTATAGATTTATTAATAAATATTTGAAGTTACGTGCATTTATCACTGTAAAATTTTTGAAAAGTTACTCTGTCTTTGTAGAGAAAATCTTTCCTAAACATGTACTGATCAAACAATTATTGCATTATTATGTACTATTACATACTTATTATTATATGGCTTTTTCTATTACTATTATTATTACATTATTATGTATTATTACCAACTCGGAATGCAGCTCATATTGTATTTCCTCGGCTTTCTAGGTGCTTGATATAAAATATTTTCCATGAAAAAACTGAAAAACACAAGGAAAAGCATTTCTTATGATAATCAAAAAATCTGCATACTGAAATTCTGACAAAATTATTCATTGAAATAAACTGTCTTGAATTATTACTAGATTTTAGTAACTACATACAATAAAACAAACAGTATAAAAGGTATGTACGTTACAGATTTATTACCATCTGCCCCTGGTGGCAGACGGTAACACCAATTGCAACGTATGAAAAATGGGGGCACACGGTAATACGTTATTACTGTCTGCCAATGCGCTTTGTTCGGTGGCAGATGGTACTTGAAAAATTTTTTATCAATTAAACCCAAAATGAACTTGAAAATTGATCTGAAACTAGTTTTGTGGTATCCCAACTAACATCAAAGATATTTAATGGTAAAGGTCAGTCATCTGTCCCTTGCTAGCGTGTTCTGTACGTGGCGTGTGTCATACACGTCCGTGTATGCTGCTACCAGACTATGACGTCACAAAAGATTTTGCCATTTTTTTAATTTTTTTTTTAAATTCTCCCTTTTGTACAGGCTAAAGTCTCGAGGACCATACCGCCTTGTCTTACGTAGTTTTTATTTGATAGTTTGAAAAAAAAACAATTATTTCTTTCGTATATCGTCTTATGAGGATCATCAGCAACAAGCCGAACCCTCTCCTAGTTCTTCAATAAACTGGTGGAACTTTATTCAAGCTTTCCATGGACTTTTTGGGAGAACATCAAAAGCAATGTTTTTCTCTATTTTGTTTCATTTGCCTTCACTCGTGCACGTTAAGAACACATAATGGTTAATATTCCACCGATATTACACATGATCACTCGGAATAACACTTGCTTGGAAAATAAAACAAAATCGAACTGTATCACTTTTCACTTCCCGCCAAAAAGTGCCCATATCTTTCAACCTGATAATAATAAAGTAACTATTTTTTTTCTAACATGACACTGGCTCATGCACAAGAGTGCGATGCCATCTAACCGAGGAAAAAAACAAAAAACATTTTTTTTCACATTGACCATTATTATGTATCTCTTTTAATTTCATTGAATATTACTAAATATTTTAACACTTGCATTAAATATCCTAATATGGGTTTTAATGAAAATAATTTTACAGTAAATGTAGAGTTAACTTTCATAGTATGTCTTTACAAATGTCTCGCAAGATTCGGTGAATCAAGATCTCAAAAAAAATAAACCTCAAAGACTAGGAATAAGTGTAAAGTGGCTTGGAGCGAATAGACGATCAAAGCTTGACGCCACATTATAAAAATATCCCGCGGTAGGTCCATTATAAGAACAAAAGACTAGTCTGGTTTCTTAAGTAAGCTGCATGCCACCACTGCGTGCAGAGGGAGAAAACGCGGTTCTAATTGGTCGGTAAGAGCTGCTCCTACAGTAGTGCAGCACTACTCTAGCATACGGCAAACTCAGGGATGTATAAACGCGCGAATGTTCCAAAATTTAAGGGGCAATGGTTTTATAGTTTAGACATACCTACTGTGTATGTCTTAACCATTGAACTATTTAATTTGATTTTGTTACATTGGTGCATCGTCCAGGATAAAAGTACCAATTTTAAAGGTACGATTACGCAAACTGACCGTTGTTATTAATTATATTCATAGAAGATATAAATATTAATTAAAAAAAAAATTCGAACACATTAAATAATAATAAAAAACAAAATTATCATCTTATAAAATTGTTTTTTTTTCTAACAAGTAGTTTAGTAGCATTTATTTAATAAATAATACACTAACAAGTGTTTCATTTCTTATAACGTAAGTGAAGCATTTATGAATAAAGACTTAATGTATAAATTAGAGGAAAATGTACCTATATATAAAAACTAGAAAAACACGTACTACATTCAGAAGGTTGTAATCGTTAGCATCGACATTACATTGCTTTACCAATAAATAAAATGCAATCCAAATTTCTAAAATCATTCCATTAAAAAAAATGTATCTAAGACGAGCCTTAGCCAAAACGAAAATTAAAAAAATATAATAAAAGGCGGTAAATTTACTGCTTATAAATTTGTTCTTGAAATTAAGGCACATACAATAAAAGCTATTCGGCTTGATTAAAAAACAGATAAAAAAAGACGTGTGGCACTCGCAGACTGCCGCGGTAAAGCTATTGCATAGCATTTGGAGTGGAGGGTGTTAGGTTATTTTCGTTACGTAATTTCTGGATTCGGTCTCCACGCTCAAGGCCCGCGATAGAAGCTATGCAATAGCTTAAAAATATTAAAAGGTACACGGAGGGAACGAACAATATGATAATAATTTAAATGTATTTCATTTATTTATTATAACCTCAACAAAAATAGAAATTTTAAAATTCTCAGTGGGTAGCGGTAGGATTTTGGAATTATTAGAATTTAAATTGTATGATTGAAATTGAGAGGCTGAATCTTCAAAATTGTTTTGTGTGTCATATTTTTGAGGCTAAAATTATTTAAAATTTATTTAAAAGTATCTACCAATGTTCAATACCGTAGTAAGATTAAGGAACTTCTTTTGTAAACATCGAATGCTTCGCTAAGGAGTGGAATTCTCTACCGAAATCCTTATTTCCTTCCAATTACAATCTGGGCCCTAATTCACTATGACAACTTGCGATTCCTTGCTTCGAGGTAACGTCGATTCCTTCATTAATAAACGACATCTGCGAAATTTGAATTCGCTATGACGCGTCATATATATGAATATATGAATGCGTCATAGAGATGTCGTTTATTAATGAAGGAATCGACGTGATTTCGAAGCAAGGAATCGTCAAGTTGTCACAGTGAATTGGGGCCCTGGGTCTCTTTAAGACAAGAGTGAATAGGCACCTCATGGTCAAACGTGCTCCACCTTAGACCGCAGCTACGCTTACCATCAGGTGAGTTGTTGTCAAACGTAAGCCCATTTCACCATAAAAATATCGGCTTAGCTGCTGTATATATTTACAGAAGCAATGGAACAAAATCTTTGTACAAAAGTAACTTTTATAGGCCGACTATAAACGACCTTGGATGACAATGACATTTAGTGGCGGCGCTACTTTCAAAAATGGTACTGGTGGTAGCCATGATAATGATTATTTTCGTACTATACTGTTTTTTGCGACTAGGCTAAACCAACCTGAATCTGTTTATAATTTAAGAAAAAACATGTCTTTTTTAATATTTTTATTTTTTATCAAGACGTATTATTATGTAACTTAATTTTATAAATCGATCAATTCTTGCTATATTTACCAAGTCAGTAAAATAGTTACATATATTTAGAAGAATGCTTTTACACAAAAAATTAAAACTTCCTTGTTACGCGCTTCCTTTTTTGTACGCTACATTTGTTTTATATATAATTGTCTATGAACTACGAAAAAGAAAAATAAAGACACTGACAGCAAGCGATGCGATTAGAAAAGGAGTTATGTCAAATCTTTTTTTTTATGTATTCGTGTTTAAGAGCATTCTGCCTATACAGCCTAAAGTTATATTAGTTTTTAACGACGCTTATTTTGTAAAATAGCAATATTTATTTATTCTAGAACATTGTATTCGTATTTTTGAGTGAGTTTGGTAACATTGTGATTAATAGGTTATGAATATGTAAGAGTAAAGTAGTCGGTACAGTGCTATGTATAATGTTGTAAAGAAATATATTGAAATATATATAATTTCTCTTACTTTTGTATTTTATTTTTCGGCCACTTCCTTTAAGATTTAGTTCATTTTTAACAGACTTCTAAAAGGAGAAGGTTCTTTATTCGATTGTACTTTCTTTTGTTTGGATGGATGGATGGATGAACGCTTTATTGCAAACATTAAATTACAGACATTACTTAAAAACAATAAAAGAAAGTGTTACAATTGGCGGCCTTATCGCTGAAAGCGATCTCTTCCAGGCACCCTTTGGATGGAGAGGAATTATCAATATGTTAAAGACGGGGATGTAAGGTCTACAATAATAATATAAATAAACATAACTTATTCACGTCGATAGTGGTCATACGGTGGCGCGAGCGATGTCACCTTTGGCTCGGCCTCTGAACCACCTCAATGCACTCCGTGACGCCCACACTGAATTTGACATTTCTTTTGACAAGTGGTCATCCATTGTGCCTGCATTATTGTCATATTGTGAAAGTTTGAGTGACCAATGGACCTTTTCTGGTCACTCTGATAGTAGTGAAGATAGCGATTAATGACATTATAAATATTGCTGACATTCATATTATTGTATATACTATTGACATTTTTATTACATTAATTATATTTTGTAATTGCATGTATTAATTTTTTTGTGTGATAAATATAATTGGTTTTAAATCGTTTTTGTCACAATAAATAAATAAATAAATAAAAAATAAACAAGGTCAATAAAATAAACTTAAATAATAGATACAAAACAACATACTGAATGCCTACATAAACATACATATACTAGGTACACATTATTACACATACCGGTTTGTTTGTTACCTCAGAACTCCGTCATTCATGAACCGATTTGAAAAATTCTTGCGTTGGGTTCAGTATAGCTACGAAGTGTTCCCATATAAATTTCAGCGATATTTGACCTTGGACTTACATTACATTGAAGATACATTTGATGTCGGTTTTTTTGTTTGATAAAACTGATGCTTGTTATTCTCATTTTTCAAATAAATACCTATGTAATTAAAGACATGTACATAAACAGGTTGAAATACGTAGATTATAGACGTCAATTTAAACAGGATCATAAATCTCTATGATTTTCATCATCATCATCATCAGCCCTTAAGTTTACATTGCTGGTATATGGCTCTGTCTCATAGAGAGTATGGGCCATAATCCACCACGCTGGCCCAGTGTGGATGGAAAGATGTCAATGCTTGGACATGCCGGCATCCTCACGACGTTTTCCTTCACCGTTTTGAGTGCGTTAAATCCGCACATAACCACAGAATACTAAGGGACAGAAGCATCACTCCGTAAAGAAATTTAAACAAATAGCGACTCTTGCTATGACGCAATAACCATACAAAATACCATTCATATTAACCTACAGAGCGCCTCTCTTTCTATCGCGCCGCTCTTATCTCTTCTGACGCGGCACGTGTAACGACGCGCGACCCGCCGTCGGTGTCCGGCTATGTACTTGTAGCTTCGTACCTACAGTGCAGAGTGCGCTAGGCCTGACATAACTTAGATTGGAATATATTAGATAACTCTTTATTGTTACACCACCAGAAATTATTACAGCAAAAGAAAAATTACAAACTTAAAAACTAAAGTGTTACAATGGGCAATAACTTAAGAAAGACATTGGTGCGGGGCCAGCGGGATTCGAACTCTGGAGCGTCGGATCGTAAGTAGCACGAGTTCCCGCTGCACGAGCCACACTCGCTTCTGTATGACCATATTATGTCTATGATTTTAGTTGCACGCTTTTGTTACCGGTTTTTTATTAGGTGCTAAAATTTGTTTTATATTTCTTTAGTGCGCCAACCCCTTTGTCGTAGTTACAGACCGCATAAGGCCTCCGACAGTCATATGGCTATTGTCTTAACACAACCGGGAACGAGGGCTTCTGCCTAGCACGGTGCTCAGATGTAAATAAAATACAACACAAACGGTCACCCATCCCATTGGTAACCGTTACGAACGTAGCTAATCAAAAAATATTTATTACAGGCGCAAAGAAATTACCCATAATAATAACAACCGTTGCTGTCCATATCAACTCCACGTTACACATAGGGGTTCATAATTATTATTGTAGATATATTTATTAAAAATTCTATTATTTGAACTTGAACTTTTTTTATGTAACTTAATGACGAGACGAGCTGGTAGTTTGCCTGATGGTAAGCAATACGCCAGCCCATAACAATAACAGCACCACCCAGAGCTTTGTTTTGCAAAATCCTGCGCGGCGCTGCACTGTGCTCGTCACCCTGAGACAATTAGCTGTTGAGTCTCATAATGCCCAGTAAGTTCGCTGGCTACAGTGCCCTTCGAACCGGTACACAGTAATGCTGGCGCACTACTGCTTGGTGGCTGAATATCTGGCAAAGCGGTGGTACCCAATTAAACGGCCCGAGAGGCCTACCTACCACCAGTAATTAAAAATTGTTGATTAAAATTAAATGTAACTATTGACGTAAGTTGAATGACATAATAATAATGTGGCGGAACTGGCAGGTGCCGAAGTCTCATCCATTGAAAATTCACCTTAATAACCCAATCATGAGTAATTTCCATATTCTCCAATAAAAGTCCTCGCCTTCGATCGTCCTCGCAGTTATCGGGGGCTGTCTTTGATTGCATCTTCTTAATGATGCACTTAGAGACAGTCCCCGATAAGTGTTGCCCATTAAAAAAAACGTAACGTAAGTCGTGTTAACAAGTAAATATATACGCATGTATATGTATTCCATTTTTGCGATATTTTATTAGATTATTATCGCTTTTAGGAAGATTTGTATAAAAATAACATCGATTTTCATCAAGTTGTAGCAACTTTAGAAAAATATGCTCTTGATTTTTTTAGATCTGTCGTACAGCCCCCCTACCCATATGTCCCTCAAGCGCCAATCGTATATCGTGTTGAGCTCAGATTAGGGTGTAGATTCAATGCGACAATGTCTTATGATGCCATATATTGTCCCATTAAGTCTATCTCAACTTGTAGTTATCGGATTTTGGTATAAATTAATGAGATTAATTTGCTTTCTTAACTGAATCGACAATAGTTACACCGTATCTCAGTAGTCGCAGTGAAGTTATACCTTAATCTGAGCTCAACACGATATACGATTGGCGCTTGAGGGACATATGGGTTGGGGGTCTGACTGCATCATCATCATCAGCCCATCACGTTCCCACTGCTGGGACAATAAAATCATTTATTTATTTATTTATTAATAATGCAACACAGTGTACAATAGTTACATAACTAACGACCTGGGCCCTGTAGTATTAGGGTGTGGCAAAAAAACTTAGGTATACCTATAACATGTTTCTTATACAATAATTATACTTAAAAAACTAGGCGGAACATCAAATTTTTTCACCATACCTAATAACAAAGTTTGATATTCTAAACAAAATGATAATGTTTTATCTGTCATTAAATATAACGATAGGAATAAAATATGATAAAGAATTACATAAATAGAAAAAACATATTTAATTACGTAATTGTCAATTTGATTAGAATTTGTATTAAAATAAGTTTGAGTGGCTGTTCAGACCCGTCTCCCTGATGGCGCACCGAACATCCCGAAACACGACTAGGTCGCTTAACGGCAAGGCTTTGGTCGGTTATTGGCATTACACGGGCAGTCTGTGGGTTGGGTTAGCTATACCAAAAAATCGCTGGATGCCCTACGTGTCTAATACAGTAACGTTTCTAGGATGATGTTAGGACTGCCTCGTTTCTGCAGTGCATCGGAGATGTTTGTGTAGACTCAAACTGATGGGTTCCATGCTGTCATTCGCAAAAAAACGGCATCAATGATGAGCAGAGTACGAGGCAGTAACAACAAAGTCATGCCGTCAAGCGACCTAGTCGTGTTTCGGGATGATGTTCGGTGAACCATCGGGGAGACAGGTCTGAGCAGCCGCTCAACTGCCGTCTCTCTCTAGATCTATGTGCTCCATCATAGGCCACATCATCGCTTCACATCAGGTGAGATAGTGGCCAAACATTGATCAATTAAGCGTAAAAAAAAACATCATTCTGACAGTGGCGGAGAGATTAACATCTCCCATATGGAGGCACTGGGTCCGGACGGTGATCTCTTAAGAAATGTCAATGTTCCTCTCGGGTTCATCGTCCGCACCTGCGTGCTGAATATTGTCTACAAAACTATCGTGAGTCGAAATATTCATTATAAATATAAAACGGCTACACTCACGTTATGATTGTGTCGGATAACTCCGACCAGGTTTCGGACAATTAGGATGTCCTTCTTCCGGGAGTTTACGCTTTGGGTTCGCGGCGCAGACTCTGTCTACGTGAGTGTATCCGTTTTGTTTATAATAAACTTCTCTTTATTTATGGTTTTTTTCTCTACTAGTTTTTTTTTTTGCGCTTAATACTATGTTTGGCCACTATCTCGCCTGATGTGAAGCGATGATGTGACCTAAGATGGAGCACATAGATCCAAAGAGAGACGGCAGTTGAGCGGCTGCTCAGACCCGTTGCCCCGTTTTAATTAATTTCTTTGTACTAACACAATATGGATCTCAGTTATCTGTAAATAAATGATTTTGTTTTGATTTGATTGATTACAACCGCAGCCGGAGCCTGCCACAGAAGAAAATTGCCAGAATAATGCAAAAAGTCTAATGACCTCTGAATGTCGCACCGGGCCCGAAGATCCGCCATTCGTACGGAGTATCGTAGTGAATATAAGGCCTGCCATCTGAAAACAAATTGTTGTTGAAAAACATATTTTCCAAAACAAGCTTTTAACTCGTAATCGGAACCGTGAGCAGATTGAAATGAGCCCAAACACTAGTAGTTTACGATTATCCGTCAAGGAGTTCAATTGCCCACCTTCTGTCTCCATCATCAGATCAGATGTCACCATAATATTGCATTGTCATCAGACATTGACAAGTATGCAAAATTTCAACTCCGTAAGACAAGAGGAAGTGGTTCTGATTAAGCTTGCAAGATTCCACCCGAACAAACATAGTTACATACATACATTGCAAGTTAAATAAAAGCTTGTACTCGTATTAACTTATTGTTATACCAGGCCTAGCGCACTCCGCACTGTAGGTACGAAGCTACAAGTACATAGCCGGACACCGACGGCGGGTCGCGCGTCGTTACACGTGCCGCGTCAGAAGAGATAAGAGCGGCGCGATAGAAAGAGAGGCGCTCTGTAGGTTAATATGACTGGTAGGTATGCAGCACTACGCGAGCTGAATTGAATTTTATTGCGTCATAGCAAGAGTCGCTATTTGTTTAAATTTCTTTGCGGAGTGATGCTTCTGTCCCTTAGTATTCTGTGGTTATACCTATCTATCTAGCTACCTAATTAAAATTAGTTTACCTACCAGAAGATAGATTACCTACCTTCTAGATCATCAGGTGGCAAGGGGCAGGGACCTCGGTTAGAGACGTTCGCCTGGTTTCCTGCAAATTGAGGCAAGCTATATTAGAATTTGATTTAGAAACGGGATTTTTGCCATGTATTTGTTTAGTTTTGATTTCTCGATATTTCAGCACTGTTACAAGCACCATGATCACGACGAGATCGTGGTGGCCCTTGGGCAACCCCAACGCCGCGAACATGTAGGTATATTAGATATATATACATATTTTATTTGTATCATGTGCTTATGACCTCTAAAAGTGCACTTTTGTGCTATTTAATAAATGATATTTGACTTTGACTTTGATTATATAATGTAGACTATATTCTATCACTTCGATAGATTATAATTTACCCAAAAATAATGCTACGGTTTACAATCTTTGGGCAATTTACAATCTCGCGTAGGATACAACCAAGTTTAACCGCATGTGGCCGGCTGCACCTAGTTGTAGCCGGCTAAAACTAGGTGTAGCCGCACTTCGGCTATTAACCGTAACATATACAAAAAGGAATAACATTAATAAACAAATAGGAATAAAATTACTTTCTTTTTACATCTGACTGGGTCAGCGTTTGATCACGATCTCACCTGATGGGAAGCGACGATGTTGTCGAAGATGTAACACGCTTACCCAGTAAGTACATGTTCACTCTTGATTTGAACACACCCATATTGTATTGTATTTACTATGGTACAACGGGCCATGCTAATGCCATGGATAAGTGCCATGCTTGCCCATAACTTAAATATATATACTACTCATACTCTTGGTTAAATTACGGTATAATCCTCTGGGGTGAAAGTACAGATTTTACGGATCTATTTATAATGCAAAAGAAATGTATACGGATTTTAGTTAATATTAAGCCGCGAGAAAGTTGTAAACCACATTTTATAGACAAAAAAATACTAACCCTACCATGTCTGTACATCCTACAGATATGTCTATTCGTACGGAAATATCGTACTTTCTTTAAATCAAATAGTGAAATTAATGAAAATTATAATAGAAGAAATCGCAACAAACTAAAGTTACCTACAACAAATTTACAAATATTAGGAAAAAGTCCAAATTTTAGATTAGTATCAATATACAACAAAATCCCTGAATACCTAAAAAACGAAACTAGATACAACGTATTCTGCAGAAAACTTAAATCTTATCTAATTAAAAAATGTTATTATTCCGTAGATGAATTCAAAACTGACAAGCATGTGGAAAAAAATGACTCAATTCCGTGACACTATACTGACATATAAAATATACTGACTTTAATAAAATATAAATCAATATAAATTAAAATGACTAAATGTACTCTCGCACTGACTTGCAAACGCCCTTACAGGGCTCATGTACCAACATAAGATGTAATTTAAGACCTACATGATAAATATATGTACATGAATGCAATTAATAATAAATAAATAAATAAATAAATAAATAACAATCGCAGTAACAACCAAAATTTAAAACATAAAGTAGATATATATATACCTAAGTCACTACAACTACCTATAAGTTTAACAGCCTCTGTTGTAGTGGTTAGGCAGGTTGGCTCAAATCTCATACACTGAGGTTGCGGGTTCGATTCCTGCGACGGGACAAATGTTTGTGACGGGAAAAAAAGCGCAAACATTTGTTTCGTGTCTGGGTGTTTTGGAACCATGGTCTAAGTTCCTGGTTCCCTAGATAAAGAAAATCGTAGTTAGGGGCCATGATCTGTAAGTGATCGTTGGGCGTATTTATTTATTTACTACTAGCTGAGCCATGCGGTTTCACCCACAGTTTCCCGGGATAAAAAGTAGCCTATATGCTATTCCAAGTCCTAAAGTACCTACATACCAAATTTCATCAAAATCGGTTCGGCAGTTTTTACGTGAATGAGTAACAAACATACATCCATACATTCTTACAAACTTTCGCGTTTATAATATTAGTAGGATTTACTACTAGCTGCGCCCTGCGGTTTCACCCGCGGTTTCCCGGATTAAAAAGTAGCCTATGTGTTAAGCCAGGGTATAAGATCTCCATACCATCTCCACTTTTCATCCCAATCCGTTTAGCACTCGTCCGTTGCAGCGTGAAAGAGTAACAAACATAATATCGTAATTTATGGGTCAAATGAAACAATTAGAGCAATCATATTATAATCCTTTTTTTTTTACGCCTAACAGATCCATGTTTGGCCACTATCTCGCCTGATGTGAAGCGATAATGTGGCCTAAGATGAAGCACATAGATCTAGAGAGAGACGGCAGTTGAGCGGCTGCTCAGACCCGTCTCCCCGTTGGTTCACCGAACATCATCCCGAAACACGACTAGGTCGTTTGACGGCATGGCTTTGTTCGGCGGGTGGTATTACAACCACGGCCAGAGCCTACCAATCCAAAGCGCGTAAGCGGGTTTCATCGCGATGTTTTCCTTCACCGTTTTAGAGCGGGCGTGCAAAATCTGCACTTAACTATGTCATTGGTGCAGGGCCGAGTCGGGATTCGAACCCAGGTGCGTCGGATCAAAAAGCGCACGAGTCCCCGCTGAGCCACACTCGCTCTAATTTCACTAGAAAGGCAATACTTCTGACTCTTACCACAGATAAAGCAAGAGAGACAAAACTCAACAGATGGCGCTTCTTCAAATTATAAATCAATTACTATTAAATCGATTCTAGATTTTTGCATATGAATCAACACATACATCCATACAATCTTACAAACTTTCGCGTTTATAATTAGGATAGGATTGGCGCTGAACCGCTGACATACCAAACGACGTTTGAGGAAGCTCATAAGGCGTCGCGTAGACATGCTCGGTGACAGATTCGTAATGGTGATATTCGCTGCGACGGACTTCGTTCAAGACCGCGGGCGTCGTTTCCCCTGACGGTGAAGGCAACGCCTTGTTGCAACATCTGCGAACTTCAGGTAACAATGAAATCTAATGGAAACAGGCGTGACGTTGCGGAAATTAATCTAAAATCTGAAACGCAATGAAAATATCTAGTGTAATTCTGCTGAATATTATGTTGGTTGTTGTTAGAATAATATAATATGTGGGGGGTTATATAGCGGAGGGATTATTTATAAATAATCCCTAAATAATCCCTCCGAATTTTGAGGTTAATACTGTATATAAAAATATATTTTATTTACTAACAATAACTTATTCTTTTTTACTTGTTTATTGGCTTGCGTTTGACCACTATGTCACCTGATGGTAAGCGACGATGCGGTCGACGATCTAGCACGCTTACCAAGATAGTACCCGTTCACTCGAGACTTGAAGATTCCCAGATTGTAGCTATCGGGAAAGACTGACTCTGGCAGGGAGTTCCACTCGTTAGCAGTAGGTACGCATAATAAAAGTGGAAGCGAAGTGCTTAGTACGCGCGGGAGGAATGATAATATAACAATATTCAGCGGAATTAGGTAGGTTTACACTAGATATTTGCATTGCGTTTCAGTTTTAACAATTAAATACCTATAAGCAGGGATCTATACTTAAAATAACAACGTAATAAAATAACAATTTTTTTATGAGCCTGTTTCGTCCCACTGCTGGGCAAAGGCTTCCCTTTTTATATGACCCTCTGTACATTGCTGTTAAGGGCCATTCCTTGTCGTAGGCGTCTAGGTCGTCGCGCTACGGCGGGGCGCATGTCGTGCCGCCCGGTGGTCGTGTAGCTCCGGCTGGAACCCAGTCTGTAAGGACTTTTGCCCACAGCTGGTTTGGCATGCGACATACGTGTAATAACCTAAATAAATAAAATGAAATTAGATGTAACTACGCATACCTGTCAGCCCGAACACTATTAAAATTGCAATTGCTACAAATACACCAACACATATTCCAACGAGGCCGAAAAGTTCATTTTGCTGTGGTTTTTCCTTATTATAACTTGATTTTCCTAAAAACGAAAAAAAAAAGCATTATAGGTAAATATTAAACGGCTATAGTCCTTCTTCCGGGAGTTTACCTACGCTTAGGTTAGGGTGCGGGGGTGGCCCGCGAACATGTATGTTAGATACGAATATAATGTAAGAGTAGTATAATCTACCGATAAATAATGCGACGGTTCACAATATTTCGACAGGTTACAATCTCGAGTAGGATACATCTAATCGTACGAATGGCCTAAGCATTAGCCAGCCAGTTTATTAAATGTTGTAACAGACAATGGCTGAATATCATTCAAGAAGCTAGTTGAACGGCGCTGTTTAGTAAAGAGGCTAGGCTGCTGATTGAACGGCTAGTTAAGCTAGTTGGCTGCGACATACATATATATATATTATAATTTCACTTACCGGCTGGTGGTTGTTGCGTTGTTGAGTTTTGTGATATTAGTTGTAAAGTTGTTCGTTTCAATTTAGGTTGCCTAGTTGTATTCTCTAATTTTAGTTGTGCCGTGGTCGTTTGTAAGTGAGGTTGTGTAGCTTTCTTCCTTAATTTTGGTTTTGCCGTGGTCGTTTGTAATTGCGTAGTTGTCTTTTTCAATGTTGGGTGTACCGTTGTCGTTCGTAGTTTTGGTTGTGTTTTAGCCGTATTCGTTGTTGTTTCAGATTCGAGAAGCAGAGTCGCTGTCCCACTTTTTTTTCTCCCAAATGTTTTTATAAAAGAACCTTAAATAGAAATTTATCTTTATTACTAGGTATTATAAAATGCGACGTCGTCCGCGATGACGCTAGAGGTCGTAGTCCCCATTTTTCCCACAGCATTTTAACATTTTTTTTTACCTCTCTAGTATATGAGAGAGTATACTACGAAGACGTCAAACTGTATCTTCCTTGTCACTCAACCAATTTTGATGTAATCATACCCTGTAACTTATGTTGGGCCACACGCTACAAATAAGTATAAGTAAATTCATTTTTAGTTTGTTTTTCTTTCTTTGTTTTTTACACTTTGTACATCCAAAATGGATAGGCTGTTGTAACTTTATTTTATTTACAGTTTATATATTTTTAAGACCTTATATGTACACAGTTTAACACAATAAAGCTTATTCTCTTTTTATGTAACTGAATGACGAGACGAGCTGGTCGTTTGCCTGATGATAAGCAATACGCCAGCCCATAACAATAACAGCACCACCCAGAACTTTGTTTTGTAAAATCCTGCGCGGCGCTGCACTGCGCTCGTCACCCTGAGACAATTAGCTGTCGAGTCTCATAATGCCCAGTAATTATTATTCAAGCCCTGAAAACCATATAATAATTAATTTTTTGAAAAAAACACAAACCGTCTTCAAGGCTATGTCTATATTTGTTGCTTTTGGTGATTTTTTCAAAAAGCCCTGAATAATTTTCAATAAAATTAATATGGGACCTTTGAAGTAGGTATGACTTACCAAACAAAAAAAGAATTATCAAAATAGGACTACTCTGTAAAAAAGGTATGCGTGGTCATACATAAAAAAATATACGCGTCGACTTGAGAACGTCCTCAGTTTTTCCGTCGGTTAAAATTCCGTTCAGCATCTTTCGAGTCTAAGTATAGGCATTATCATCATCATCATCCACAGCCCTTTACATCCCACTGCTGGGTATAGGCCTCTCTCATGTCACGCCATTCGCCTCGACTCTGCGCCATTCGTGTCCAGGTTCGGTCCGTGATTTTTACAATATCATCGACCCATCTTGCTTCCGGACGCCCAACGCTACGCTTGCCCTGTCTTGGCCACCATTCAGTCAGTACCTTACTCCACCTGTAGTCACTCCGCCTGGCCAGGTGTCCCGCCCAACTCCATCTGAGTCCCATAACAGTTTTTCCGACGTCCCGAACTGTAGGCATACTATGAAGTATTCTGTGGTGTAGCGGTATAGGTAACAAAGATTTTGCTTTACTGATGCTGATCTTGCTTTTTTGCTCTTATCAGGAGACAAGCTGCGCGACTTTTTCTTCTGACGACGCTAAGAGTGTTGTGTAATAATAATATTATGACTTACCTGCCAACATTACTTCTTTAAGCCCGACAAATTGGATACAGAACATATCGGTGCCATTGTCTTTTTCAGTAACATTTTCTATGACGACGTAAGTAGAAACAGCGCGGTAAGAACCCCAATTAGGATTTGTGAGTATTACACCTGGAAATAGAAAACAATGTCAATCAGTTATTAATTAGGGGACAATATTATTTTATTTGAGCGAGTGTTGATTTGAGATTAGAGCGAGTGTAGCTTAGTGGGAGCACGTGTGACTTTCGATTCGACGCCGAGTGCGTCGAATCGAAAGTCACACGTGCTCACAGTTCGAATCTCGTTGGCCCTGCACAACTGGCTTTCTTAAGTTATGTGCGGATTTAACAATCGCTCTAAAAACGGCGAAGGAAAACATCGTGAGGAAACCGACATGTTTAAGAATTAATCACAAATTAAACTGTTAATGTTAACAGTGTTGTTGTTGTGTTGTTGTTTGTAGTTGTGTGTGTGTTATTAACAGTTTCTTTAACTATATATAGTTGAATATCTTATTAATAGTTTCTTTTGTGATTAATTCTTAAACATCCGACATGTTTAAGAATTATTATTACTTTTTATATAATTATATTATTATTACTAGCTGTTGCCCGCGACTTCGTACGCGTAGTGTAGTAGTAATTCATCATGCTTCCGACCATTTTCTGTCCCAAAATACTCCCGTTCCAGCTCCCATCCTGCTCCTTTCTCATTACCGTACCACCTCTATTCTGTTACCTTCCCACTCGTATCCTGTTATCGTCCTGGTTGTATTCCGTAACCGCCGCGTTCTGGACTGATCCTGTCCTTCTCCTATACCGTTACCACTCCCTACTATACCGTTACCGTACCGCTCCGCTCCTGCTCCAGTCCCGCTCCTATATCGTTACCATTACGCTCCTATCCTGTAACTCTCGCGCTTATCCCATTTCCATGTCCATCTTATCCCGTTATCATCCCGTTCCGCTCCCAATCCTAATTACCAAAGTTGATAGCCCTATCTTTAAAAACATAAACTCTCATTCCTTTTGTCCGCTCTCGTAATGATCCCCTTATAGAACTTACATACCAAACAGCTTCGTAGGTTTTTGGTTTTCGAGGTGTGATGTGTCTGTGTGTGTCTGTGTGTGTGTGTCTGTGTCTGAGGGAGTGGATTATTTTTATATTTAGATATATACATTTTAGCAAGTTCTTTTAGGGATGTTTAAAAATTGGTGAAAAATGTGTTATAGTTTCTTTGACCGAGTATACGTATCAAATGTCATCGTTCAGTTTAAAAAAACATATTACGGGACCACGGAGGCCGGGTGGAAATAACACGGGTGGGATTGCCATCGGGGGGAAACGCCATGGACCCTTTACGATTCGTACGCAAAACTGACGGTGACGGTGCGCCGCGGTGCCACGCTAGCCGCCGCGGCCGTTCTGGTACGGTGTTGCTATGCTTTTTGTTCGTCTATACCAGCAGTTACTAATAGTTGTTCCACGGAACCCTAGGGTTCCGAGAATTGCCGACGCTGGCCAGCATTTTTTATCGATATACTGACCCGCGCAAAAGTGCTCAATCAATTTCGATAAAATTTATAAGGGACCACCTCTGAAGTATGACCTACCAAAAAAAAAAAAATCTTCAAAATCAAATTATAATTGGCGTAGTAATCGCGTAACAAATATAGAAAAAAAACAGAACCTCCTGCTTTTTTAAAGTCGGTTACAAATATGAGTTGGGGTTCCACCAAAATTAGGTACATAATTTAGTGTTCCATCGCAAAAAAAAATTGGGAACCGCTAGGTAAAATTCTTCTTCTACTTTCCAAGGCGACATAATCGCATCAGCAAAAAAGCGTTTTGCAAACTGATAAAAAAAAAGCTCCAGTGCAGGTCCAGCGCCATGTCCATAAAACCCGTCACCGCGAGTCAGAAAAACGCCCCTTGATAAAACGTGCTATCTATGGGTGGCTCGATTTAAACAGCTAATTTGCCTTGCAACGGTACACAACGTTATACCACTCCACCAGCCACCGCCACCAGCACCGCCAATAGTCGCCGCGATCTCGCAGTGTAAACTCGCCCCTGATGAAGAGCATCGGACATGCTCGAAACCTAGGTCGACTAATTTGACAAACTATGTGAGTCCTAGCCGTTTTATTAAATATTTATAATTATAATTATAATGAATCAAACTCACGAAAACTTTCATACTTGAAAAATTGCTAATCGGTAGGTACTCAACGTTGTTAAATTGCGTAATAATTCCAGTTTTCGTAAACCGATATTTATAAAACAAAGTTTGTTATGTAGCCTAGGACTCCACAAAACATTTTTAGAATACCATCATGTGAACCAATACCTTAGTTCTACAAACTCTGAAGGTAAGTAATAAACCAGTATAAGCTGAGCCATGTGCACAAAGGGTCCGGTATGTTCCGTGGTTCAACTTATAGTGGACACCTATATTTTTTCCTAAATTTCGTCATAACTTCAATATTACTGGACTGATTTTGATGAAACAAAGCCTATGTGTAGCGCCGGACTCCACAGAATATATTTCAAAAAACTGCATTCAAATTAGTGCCCTAGTTTCTGAGTTTATCCCGGACAGACAGACAGACAGACAGACAGACAAAAATTTTAGAAATTGTATTTTTGGGTTCTGTTGCTACCATATACTCCTAAAAAAATTGATTTTCAAAAATATCTTCAATGTACAGTAACCGCTTCGTTACAGTTTTATTATAAGTATAGATATTATTATTATCGGTATTCGGTACTTATTATTTATTTCTAGTTGTATATACAACTAGAAATTTATATACAAGTGGTGTCCATGCGGCATGGTGCCAAGAACACTGGCTGCATTTCCGCGTTGAATCATCATCATCATCATCAGCCTACAATTATTCATGCCTTAATTATTTTTAAATTTGAGTACCTACTCCACTGAGATTCGGATTTTGCAACCCTGAACTCATTTTAATAGTCTTAAGTGCGATGACATGCGATAAACAGGCCACCATCTAAATCGAGCTATATATATGTCGCAGCCAACTAGCTTAATTCGCCGTTCAATCAACAGCCTTATATAGTCCCTTTACTAAACAGCGCCGTTCAACTAGCTTCCCGAATGATATTCAACCATTTGATCAAACAGCTAGGCAAATGATGTTGATCGATGACGTTTAATTACTTGCCTAGCCTGTTCATTTATAAAGCCTGTAGTATAAAGCTAAGTGATAGATTATACTCTACCGAAAAATAATGCGACGGTTCATAATCTTTCGACAGTTTACAATCTCGCGTAGGATACATCTAAGTTTAACCACATGCCTAAGCATTAGCCAGCCAGTTTATTAAATGTTGTAATAGACGCTACGGCTGAATATCATTCAGGCCACTAGTTGAACGGCGCTGTTTAGTTAAGAGGCTGGGCTGTTAATTGTACGGCGAATTAAGCTAGTTGGTTGCGACATATTGTGACAAGTCAGGTTCATTTAACCCGATTGTCCATTTCACAAATAAATAAATGATTATCTTGTTTGGTTATGTAATAAACGTTTCAGAATCTTTAACATATGAGGAGTAGCATTAATTAATGTAATTAAATAAATAAAGGCATAGGAATATAGTTAATAGAGTATGCGTAAGAATAATGAGAATTAAATTTCATAAAATAAAGGAATATCATTAAAAAATAATCTACATAGTACAGAATTATAACCTTTAGCTTAGTATTATTCGAACAATAATTTGAGATACTTATATCAACAGAGAAAGGTTTTCAGCAGGACAAATATAAAGTTATTTTAGTATAGCTAATTGGAAAAAGTGAGCAAGTTTGCACACTACTGTTGAACAATATTCAGAATAAACATTTAAACAAATTAAAGTGGGCGGGGCGATGAAGCGCAGTTGATGGTTACTACGCATGCGCAGTAGTTAGTACGCATGCGCGGAAATTAATAAATTCTAAAAGGGCCTAAAACGCTAACGTAAGGATGGAGGAATAATGACTTAAATACATGAGAGATGATAGTTAATCTTGATTGGTAAAAATGAAAATGTCGCTCAATGTACCAGTTATTAATGTAGAAAGCAGGATTATCGATTTAAACACGTAGGAGTTACAGAAGGTTTTAGTGTACAAGAAAAGGATGTGGCAGGATGTACCAGGGTTTCGCTGATGTGGCGACTCAAAAAGCTATATAAAGGGAAGCAAGGGAAATTTCGAGGTTCTTTTACTTTTACATTTTGGCGCTCTCTGTGTTTGAGTGGCTGGGCTCCCGATATTAGTTGGTGGGTTTACTAGGGAAGATTTCTGAGTTTGCCATAGTTAATTAATTTAATTTCAGTGAGTTTAATTTACAATTTTTAGTGTTGTTTAAAGGATTTATTGTTTGAGTTTTGGAGTCTATAGGGGATTGTGATGCAGTCCTTTGTGGGTTCTGAGGTTCGGATAATAGATTCTTAGTGTTATAGCGATGGCAGTGTACAGAAGTTTTCTTTAGTGGGTTTTTTTTTATTATTAGGGAAAACGCGGCTTGTGGTTTAAGAGCTTAGTTGTTTGATCACAGAACACACATGACGAAGTGTCATGGCCAAAGGGGTACCGCCTTGCGGTGTTAAATGGTTTCTCCTTGGTTCAACTTCCTAACGGAAGGGGCTTGCCTGAGACGAGCAAGCAGTCGATTGATGCTTTTCGACTAACCAGTCTCTCATTTCTAATGCATTCTGTTTATCTGAGGGCAAGGGGCTCGTCGAAGTGAATCCATGTGGTAACACACTTGCCTTACTATGAACAGAGTCATTGGATTTGGTCTTTATTTATATACTTATTTATTTCCTTTTATGTCTCTGTCCTGTTTCCAAGCCCATCCGACTTCGGTCTTGGGTAAGGAAACTAAACACACAGGTGATAGGATTAGTCGAGATACCTTCTCAATCCCGTCGTTAGAATAGTCAGGTGACAATTTCTGTGGCTACGGAAAGCGTCTTCTATAGGGGGGTTTTCATTACACCGTGAAAACTTACACGTTTAAATGTAAATGTGGGATTTATCCCTAGATTTGTTATTAGCTAGGACTTTTAGATAGATTAGGAATATATTTAGGGTAGAAAGTAGGGTTATAGGGAAGTTAGGTGGATAGGAAACGTTTTAGGGAAAGTAAACAAATAGGGACTTTTCAGGTTTGGTAAGTAACTACATTTTAGGAGACTTTTAGATGGATAGGGAACATTTAGGAAACATAGGTTAATAGGACTTTTCAGGATTGCCGAGGGAAATAGGAAATATGGATAAAACTATTGCTAATTAACAATAATCCTTTTACAATTTGGGTGAATATTCACTTTAAAATAAAACTATTGACAGATAGTGATTCTTTTATTGACTCAGATCAATGTTTTAAAGGTTGAAAGCTGAAAAGATAAAATTATAAATAATTCAGATTTTGACTCTTCAAAGAAAAGTGCAAGTGGTACATTTTGGTTATACTAAGGTGAGCAAAAAGCAGCCTATAGTGTGAACTCTATACCAGACGGATTAGAGACACTATTATTGTAGTCACTGACCAGGTCTACTATAAGCATCGAATTTCTTAAACAAGAGAAACTAAGCACATATGGTACTTTTAGACATACTTGCCAAGTTGGTTATATGGTTCTGTTTCACTTATTAAAGTGGCAGATACTATTTTATTAGTCACTGTCTAAATCTACTATTACATTTAACTTGAATGTCTAATTCAGATTCTTCCTGAGAAACAGGACTGATAAGTGAATGAATCATTATTTTGGATAACTAAATCCTACACCATTGAATTGAAATAATATTTTACTTATTATCATGGCTGGTACAAATTAGGTACTGTTAATATCTATGTTTGTAGAGTTGGATTATTCTGACTAAATGGAATACTTATCTCAGCGGTGTAATATTACTTTGGTAATTACCTATGGAGACTTGATTAAAAGTACGAACTTACCTTTTACTCTGATAAATTACTATCAGGAGTAGATTTTATATGAACAGGAAGTTTACCTAGTTTAGGAATATTCATAGTTATTATAATTCTTAGGCATTAGTTGAATTCTAACAAAGTTGATGGGCATTTGTATAGCCCTAAATAGAGACTCTCTTAAACTAAATCTAGTTTGAGGAAGTCTCGAAATGAACTAGATGATGGATGAACATGAAGGATGGTACTTGGAGCGGAGTACCATGTCTGCACTCTGTCTCTGAGTAGCGAAAGTTTTATTTGTTAAATACCTAGTAAAGTAACTTGTATGGATGTGTGGTTAGGAACGAACTGACTGACATACTTTTGCTAAAAGAAAATGTCCTCTTGTCCTTTTGTAGAACTATTTTAACTGACAGACTAGACAGTACATTAATAACATTTATGAATTCCCAATGATTGAGGTACATGGACCTCCGAGAACAGTCTCGAAGGAGAATTATCCAGTCAGGGACGAGATTCACTGTTAACAGCGGATGGATGGTGCTGTAACCTTTGTCGAGACTATTCTATATTAAATTAAATTCATTTATTAGTCAAATATAGAATGTAAATTTCTAAATAATCTCTTAAACTTTTCATTAGAAATATATATCCATGTTTAATAGATTTTCCTTTTGCTTAACTAATATTGTTTATTCAAAAATTATCCCTTTAAATACAAATTAGAATGACTGAGAGTGTAACAATACCTAGGAGAGATACTCATATTTATAATAGTACAGGTTTTATATTTAGTTATTAGGGCTAGTTATGAATTGTTTTAATTACCTTAAAAGATCATGGATTATTTCGGTATCACAACGTATAAAGGATTCTAATTACTATATGATCACATTAGCCAAACATAAATCAAATCATAATAATTCTGGAGTAGAATAATGAGGGTATAAATGTTAGAGTTTATATTATTAGTGAAATTTTATTAAGTAGGTATGAGGCAGAGGTAGTATTAAGTGGTTGTTATTTATTTGTTAGGATTAGGCTAGGCTAGTTAGGAATGTTATAATTTGGTTCAGTAGTAACTCAAGATAGGAGTAGTTAGAGTAATATATATAAAAAGTAGGTAGGTAGGTAGGGAGGTTACAATTTGCTGGCCGAGACCAGGATAGCTATAGGATAGAAGAAGGTAGGTAGGTAGGATTAGTACAATATACATACATACTAGTGATTTTGTGGCGTGCGCGAGGTACTAAAGCAGAGCGTGTGGGGGGGGGGGGGTATTGCCTTTGTTTTTATAGACGCATTGCCTTTGTTTTTATCGACTACGGTTCTAAAGTTTTTTGCATAATTTTGTTTGAAAAAAACTTTTGTATGGCGGCCATCTTGAAAAATGGCGGATTTTTTTCGTAATCTACATCCCCGAAAACCCCCTAATTCAAAATTTCAATAAATGGGTAGGTATTTTCTTTTATATAACTGAGTGATGAGATGCACACACGTTTCCCACATTTTAAGCATCCGCAACTTTACTGTTAGCACAGAATACTCTGTTAGCTAATTTTGAAACTAATAATTCTAACTATTCTGAGTAATGAGACGAGCTAGTCGTTCGCCTGATGGTAGGCGTCACGCCTGCCTATAACAATTGCAATGCCATCCAGAACTTTTAATACCATAAATACTTACACTGCGTAGCACTGCATTGCGCTCATCGCCCCGAGACATCAGATATTAAGTCTCACATACCCAGTAATTTCACTGGCCACAATGCACTTCAAATTGCCCTTCAAATTCATACTTGCGCACTACTCGACCCACATAACACAAAAGAAGAAACTTACCATCACACGGTTCGTCGTTATAGGATATATTCCTGTATGACTGGCCTCTTTTTAGGTAATTTGTGAATTGTGCTAAAACAAAACAATAAGTGTAACAAAACATTAAAATAAAGTACCAAAAAATAATAATAAAAAACCTACCTAAGAGCAATCTAAGTTGGGACTTTTTGGCGGGAAGTGAAAAGTGATACAGTTCGATTTTGTTTTATTTTCCAAACAAATGTTATTCCGAGTGATCATGTGTAATATCGGTGGAATATTAACCATTATGTATTCGTAAGAGTGTAGGCAAATGAAACATAATAGAGAAAACATTGTTTTTTATGTTCTCCCAAAAAGTCCATGGAAAGCTTGAATAAAGTTCCACCACTATATTGAAGCACTAGGAGAGGGTCCGGCTTGTTGCTGTTGACCCTCATTCTCAACAAAAGTAAAATAAATGAAATCTATCAAATAAAAACTACGTAAGACATGGCGGTATGGTCCTAGAGACTTTAGCCTGCCCTAACGGGCAAACCTAAAAAAAATGAAGCTCATGGTACGAATCAGAATATGATTGTAACATTGAGGTCTCACTTCCTCAATGGATTGTAAGCTTCAAATAAAACGTTCCTGTAGCATGATTGTCTTGTAAAATTTGGTGGTAAGCCCCCTGAAGGCCAATTCCGCTAAATTTGAATGACGTTAAATGAGAGTTGCCAGAATCGAAACTAATTTTTGAATTGAAGAAAAATAAAGAAAGACAGAAAAAACATTTATTCCAGACATCACACATTTAACTTAATATACTAAATTAGGGGCAAACAAAAAAACAAAAAAAGACGTCGGGAAAAGGTTCCGACTCAGTATATGCTAAGGTGTTAGTACTTAAGGTACATCCTTAGTTAAAGAAGGTAAGGTGGTCTGAGCAGCCGCTCAACTGCCGTCTCTCTCTAGATCTATGTGCTCCATCTAAGGCCAATTCATCGCTTCACATCAGGCGAGATAGTGGCCAAACATATTTCTATTAAGTGTAAAAAAAAAAAAGTTGGGTAGGCCATTTCTCGTACTGACAAACAAATCTGCCTACAACACACCCGAGATACATAAGAGATCCAAGCCGCAAATAAATATAACACATTTCATCAATCAATCAGGATGATTTCTTGAAATCAATCATTCAAGATATTCTCGTACCTACAAAGAAGAATCACTAAGGTTTTCTTTCTTTTCATAATTTCTTCTGACTTTTCAGAGAGTTTTTAAAATTAACCATAATGTAGGTATATACATATATAGCCATGAAAAATAATAGGTATTTTAATTAAATAAAGCCCTAAAAGTACCTAAAACTATATTTAAATGTTATGTTTAAAATATTTCCGTTATATAGGTTATTTCTTCTATAGCCCTTTAATGGTCTATGGGTTGTCCAATTGCTTCTCCTTGTAAGTAGTTAGTTTAGTTTTAGTAAGTAGAGTGTAGTTTGTTTTCAGTAAAAAAGGTATTCGCCCGGTATAAAGAAATCCGCGCAATAGGTCACCTCGGAACGTATGACGTCACATGAAGGCAAACAAAAGGACAAGCTCTACGAAAGCAAAATTGCAAAGTGATTTAAGGGTTGTCATGGAATGAAAAACATATCGTTTTGATTTAGATAAAAAGCAAACATAAAATAAACACAAGCTTCGCACACGGAATTTACTTTGAAATGACGTCATGCACTGTGTTGTGTTTCGTTTGAGATAAATAACAGATAAAAAAATTACAGATTTTATTTATTGATTTAATAAAATCATTATTATGTATATTACAAAAATATTGATCTTTCGGTTTCGACAAACATTAGTCCTTACTACATTTTAGTATTTTTTTCGATTACTGTCCGATCCCCTATAGCTCTGTCTAGGTCACTTCGATGAACGACTGTATGATTTGACTTACCTTATTAAATAACTAGCTGTTGCCCGCGACTTCGTTCACGTGGATTATAGTTTAACGCTGATGTAGAGTCTTTTTTTGTAGAGAGAAATGTCCCTACTACGTTCGCGTCGACTACTTATATTTTTTAAAATTGGTAAATGGGCACTTGTTTGATGACATCTCGCCTGATGGAAAGCGAAGATGGAGCATGGTTGCCCATGAGATGAGATGCCTATTCACTCTAGACTTTGTAGCTATTTGGAAAAAAAAAGCTGGTAGAGCGTTCTACTCTTTAAGGAGTCCGCATGATGAAAGATTCTGCAAAACGCTTCGTACCGATCGGTGGGACATTAAGTTCGTCCGGGAAAACGAATCTCCTCGCCTGCAAGTCCCTTAAGTGGAAATGAGAAGAAGAGATCGGTTGGTGCAATTCTTACCGAAGTGCTGTCGATAGAAGAGCGACAGACACCCAAGTTTCCGTCCGTGTTTAAGACTTGTCAGTTTCTTTTCCACCAGCACATTGTTATTTATAAAATTAATTGGGCAACGTTCTAATGATTCCCGAGCTGCCAGTTGGTATTCGGCTGACCCACCCTATAGATGGCTACAGTACTCCATACAGGATCGTGTTTGTAGTTTAACGCTCAAGCAGGTTCCTTTGTAGGGACACTTCCTTTAGCCGAGTTACGTTACACAATTTCGGAGTGGCCCAATTTTAAAGAAGCGTAATTTAACCTGCAATTGTTGTCGATGCGCCAATTTTTACGGGATTCACACGGTCTAATGAATCGCCACCGATAGCAATGACAACATTTTGTAGCATAGTAAGACAACAATTTATCTCCCTCTCGTCTGATACGTCCACGTCCTGTTCAAAGTTCTTCAAAGCATATAGGCGGGATATCTTCGGCAAGATGGTGGAGACACTTCTCCCACAGTTGCACGAAGCTCGAAAGCCCATAAAATACCAACACCCAGCAAACAAATGGCGCATACGTCGTGAAGTATCACGACTGCATTTGCTAGAATTTCATCCCAAATTTGGTCGTCATTCCGGAGGCGCCTTAATCTGCAGGCTGCAAGGAACGTACGGCATTCAAAACTATCGACTGTTCTGAGGAACGCAAATGAGGTAGCGCCGCTGACAGAAATCGTGTATTAGCAGCTGTAAATAGTAGCATGCTTTGTTACTGATATTGACAGGACAGTGTATATTGTCCTGCCTAAAGCATGCTTCTTAAAGACACTTGGTGCTCTCACCATATCGCGTCGTCATCTGTTAGATAGATCAATTTGTTTTTCGTTGAACAAAGGTACTTTGTCGTACATTAAAGTTTCTGCAGAATTATCCTCTTGGCAAAACTTTAAAAACGCCAGAAGCACATTTCTGACACACATACCACAGACCACAGTCTGGAGAGGGTTTTAAAAGGCTTTTGGACGGTTTGAGCCGGTTTGAGCCGGACGGTTGAAGCCAAAATTCGCCACACCGCTTCAGAGGTACCTACTGATATACAGGTAACGTCGACCTAAGCGAATTGGAAAAGAAAATATTTTTAACATTATTCACTGGTCTGGTGCATTCCATAAAGTAATTTTATGGTTGCGAGTTTTAATTTTACCGCCATCTACTTTCTATTGCATAAACTAATTTTCAAGTGTTGAAAAAAAACGCTGAAGTTATTTTTCTACCATGATATTTTTCATGTAATTATAATTTTAACGCCATCTACTTTCTATTGCATAAACTAATTTTCAAGTGTTGAAATAATTATAGTTTCTTTCGTGTAAAGATTCCAAGTTATGAAATGATGAAGAAAACGCTGAAATTATATTTCTACCATGATATTTTTTTTATGTAATTATAATTTTACACCTATATATTTCATTCATTTTCGTAGTCTACACAGCGTTTGAAAGTCAGACTAATTTTATCTATTTTCTGTCGTCATTGCTTAAAGAAGCTAAATTTTGAAAAATGCTCGAACCCGTATTTATTAATTTGTAATTATAAGTATTCAGTCTGAGTTTTAAGATTCTAGGATAATCAAATAACTTTTTTCCATACTAACTTCACCCCCCATTCAACCATAAGTAGATTTTTAAAAATTTCGTTAGCCTATATTAGAATCAGGATTTAATTAAACAAATTCCTGGAAATTTTATCAAAATCCGTTTAGTAGTTTTTAAGTTTAACGCTTTCAAACAAACAGACAAACAAACAAAAATTTTAAAAACTGTTTAAATATGTTCAGTTACTCTTTTTAAGTCGCCCTGGTTGATTTTTTTTCGGATATCTTCCATGTACAGATTTTTTTGTTCTACGATTTTATTATATGTATAGATTGCAATAAAATCATCGAAAACTAAAATCCTAGACAAACCTAACCTAGGTTTTAAGACATCTGCTAGTAATACACGTCAATTAAAGAGTTTGTTTAAATATATTAAAAATAAAAAACTAAATAAAAACAAACCATAAAAATTATACTAGACTATGCTTAGGTTGTATTTATATTTAGATAAAACTGACACTTTCAAAGCAGGAAGGAAAATATATCAGCTAGTGCTTACCTTTGTATTTGTTTTCAGGCTCCTGAAGAACTAGTTTTATAGTTATTTCGTCTAGGACTTTGTGTCGAAATACATCATACTGTTGACAAGTGAGACAAGACAGGCTAAAGTCCAGTTCAAATCCCTGTGCGGTTGTAAATACGATCCGAATTCCGTCACTATAACTTTTATTTGTAGCAAATCCATTGTTGTCTAAAACAAACAAAAAATCCAATAAAGCGTTCGTAGTATATCCACAGAATATTAAGGGACAGAAGCATCACTCCGCAAAGAAATTTAAACAAATAGCGACTCTTGCTATGACGCAATAAAATTCAATTCAGCTCGCGTAGCGCTGCATACGTACCAGTCACATTAACCTCAGAGTAAATAAATTACTCTGAGATATTAACCTACAGAGCGCTTCTCTTTCTATCGCATAGCTCTTATCTCTTTTGACGCGACACGTGTAACGACGCGTGACCCGCCGTCGGTGCCCGGCTATGTACTTGTAGCTTCGTACCTACAGTGCGGAGTGCGCTAGGCCTGGTATATCATAATGGTAAAAAACCATCAGGCAAACGACCAGCTCGTCTCTTCATTCAGTTACATAAGAAAACACAGTAATGCTTGCGCTCTACTGCTTGGCAGAATAACTGACAGTACCTACCCAGATGGCCTCCCGCATACGACAGACCTGCAAACGAGTAAACGAAACATTGTTACCTATCCATTTCAGATATGTCGACATATGTCTTCCATTCTTGATACAGGACAGCTCTACTGTATCGCCTTGTTTATAGGTAATTTCGCCTCCGCTACCCCAGTATTCATTTATTCTTTCTGAAGCTGAAAACAGAATAATAAGGCATGTATATAAATGATCGTTTTAATTTTGCTAACACAGCAAGCAAAACAATTTAATTGGTCAAATTTTTAAATGATTACGAAGTTTATTATTAAAAAGCAAGTCCACGAGAGGACGATATAAGAAACTTCTGGTGCTGCGTGTTTCATTCATACCCTTGGTACCAACTTGGGTTTTGTTAAATTATTTCTTTGTTTATTAATTCTGCGAAGAGAATTTACACAAAACGGAAGTATGAGATATGAGTTTCATACCCTTGGAAGGTACTTGGGTTTTGTTAAATTATTTCTTTGTTTATTAATTCTGCGAAGAGAACTTACACATAATTTTTAGAAAAAAACAAAAACCGACTTCAATGTATCTTCGAAGTCCAAGGTCACATATCGATGAAATTTATATGGGACCACTTCGTTGCTATACTGAACCGGACGCAAAAATATTTTTTCAAATCGGTTCATAAATGACGGAGTTGTGAGGTAACAAACATAAAAAAATACAATCGAACAGCGAACCTCCTCCTTTTTGAAGTCGGTTAAAAACTGAAGTATGAGATATGAGTTTCTGCCCAAAGATGTATTTGCTAATCATTAGTAGGTATACAACATGAAATTCTGCAAAAAGAGTTTCGGCAAGAAAAGGGGGCACATTCTATAAGTTGATTTCCCACAAACTCTACGCAATGTGCCATTTAAGAGGAGATTTATCTTGCTAGAAACTCTGGCAAGATAAAGACTGTAGGGTTATTGGGTGTACCTATTTTAAAACATCGCTTATTAAGTTGATCTCGTGTACAATGGCAAATAATTGAGTAAAAATGGTAAAAATATTAATGTTTCCCAAGAACTTATATAAAAATGGAATCCTGAATATCCTGTATGATCCACGCCGTGAGGCACCGGCGGCGCGCCGCTGATGCCGCTGCCGCCGCGCCGTGGAAATGACCATCGGCGCTCATATCTAAATAGAATAGAAAACCTTCTCCGTTTTTGAAGTCGGTTAAATAAATCAAATATTCTAATATAATAAGTAGGTACTTACTGGCATTATATCTCCTCACGCGAACATACATTTGATCATTGTTTCCATTGGCATCTGTGAATAAATAAATAAATAAATACGCCCAACGATCACATACATAGATCCTGGCGCCTAAGGCGCGTTCCCACTATAATGTAACGATTAATTTATCGTCGGACGATTATCGTCTCTAGCTGTTCCCATTATAACGACTATCTGCCGTCAATTTTTTTTATCGTTTAGCGACTATCGTAACTAGCTGTTCTCTTTGGATCGCGACGACGTTTTATCGTTTTGACGGCAGTCGTTTTGACGTTTGCACATCAGTAGCAAGCTACGACTCTACAGTTGCTTCGTTCTCTTGGAGATCAGTAGTTTATTTAGTGGCCACGAGAGATAGTCAGACAGAGATAGTAGACAACGACAAATGACAGCCTCTGTGGTTTAGTGGTTGGGCAGGTTGACTCAAATCTCATACATCACTGAGGTTGCGGTTTCGATATCCGCGACGGAACAAATGTTTGTGCACAGAAAAAAAACGCAAGCATTTGTTTCGTGTCTGGGTGTTGTGGGACCATGGTCCTCATAGTTCCTGGTTTCCTAGATACAGGGAATCCTAGTTAGGGGCCAGATTCTATGTATGTGATCGTTGGGCGTTATTTATTTTTATTTATTTATTTTAAGATTTGCCGTCACGATTTAATCGTGACGATTTTTAACATTTTACGACTGTCGTGCTACTCTTTCCCACTGTAATGACAATCTGTCATCTCCTTAAAAAATGTCGTAGACGACAGTTAATCGTGTAGTCCCATATGTGAACACATCTATTTAAGTACATAAGCCACGACACTTAAAACTACACGATTATCTGTAGCCACGACAAAGTGGGAACGCGGCCTAACTAGGATTCCCTGTATCTAGGGAATCAGGAACTATGAGGACCATGGTCCCACGACACCCAAACAAAAAAACGCTTGCGCTTTTTTTCTATGCTCAAAAATTTTTCCCGTCGCTGGAATATGGACTGCAACCGCAGTGGTGTATGAGATTTGAGCCAACCTGCCCAACCATTTATCATGGCCTACTATCCTACGATTTGTTACTCAATCACGCAAAAACTACTGAACGGATTTTGATGAAATTTGGTATGTAGGCTCTTTAGGTCTTGGAAAAGGACATAGGACTTTTTTATCCTGGCAATGAAACCACGGGGCATAGCTAGTTATAAATAAAACTTACAGCCGCCACCGCTGTAGTTTCCCGCTTGAAAAAAAGTGTCGTTGCCACCTGTAAATAAAAGACAGAAAGAAAAAAGAAAGAAAACATGCTTGACAATATGTTCTCGTATAACTCTTGTAAGAGCGAGTGTGGCTCAGTGGGAGAACGAACGACTTTCGATCCTACGCACCCGAGTTCGAATCCCGCTGGCCCCGCACCACTGACTTTCTTAAATTAAGTGCGGATTTAACACTCGCTCTAAAACGGTGAAGGAAAACATTGTGAGGAAACCGACATATCCAAGAATTTATCACAAAAATTCAAGGACATGTGAGATCCACCAACCCGCACTAGGCCAGCGTGGTGGATTATAGTATACTTTGCCCTGAACCCAACGCAAGAAGAATTTTCCAAATCGGTTTTATAAATGACGAAGTTCTGAGGTAACAAACAAAAACAAATAAAAAAATATAGAGAACCTTCTAATTTTGAAGTCGGTTAAAAAGTAATTGCTCACCTGCCGCGCAACCTCCGTAAATATTTAAAAGTAAAAGAACTAGTTTCAAACCAGTTCGAACCGGTAAAACCATGGCGTAGCCGACGTGCGCACTGAAACTAAATTAGAACTTAATGTTACATATATTATTAGAGAGCCAAGTCTACGTATTGTCTCAGTCGATTTACCAATGGTCTTTGAAGGAAAACAACAACATGCTGCCTGTAATTTCCTTGTGAAAACGAAACGGGTTTATACGAGTTATTAAAGGGCTTATGTTTAACTAACAAACCTCTCCCTGCACGGTTGTCTGGAAGAGATCGCTTTAAGCGATAAGACCGCCAATTGTTACACTTTTGCTACGTTGTTTTTATTATTTATAATTTTATGTGTGTGTGTTTCAATAAAGAGTTATTTCATTTCATTTTCATTTCATTTCATTTCATTCATTTCATTAACAACCTTGGTTCAATTAAACTCTCCCATCCTGTAAAGATTAGCATGACATTTGTATAATAATCTTAATAATAAAAGGCCAGGGGCGACTTTGTGGGGAGTCGACGGTGCGTGGCTACCCCGATATTCTCCCGGCTTGCCTTAATTGGCCGTCCGGGAAGATGCAAGAGTTAAGAACTAAGTTCCAAGGGTGGAAGTGCTTAAGGGCATAACGCCGGGAGTAGTGTTTATGTGAAACTGCAGCACTCCTCTTGACACCCTTTAGCCACCCACACCAACGTTGCCTCTCGTCGCCAATGAACGGTGGCCCTTAAAGGGGGCCCGTTTAGTAGGTGGCGAGTCACCACCTGCCTAAATATTTTCTTATGAGGTGGAACTGGCAGGTGCCGAGGTCTCATATCATAAACCGGCTCTCATCCATTAAAAATTCACCTCAATAGCCCAATCATAAGTAATTTTCATATCTTCAATAATAGTCCTCGCACTTATCGGGGGCTGTCTTTGATTGTAATATTCTAATGATGCACTTAGAGACAGTCCCCGATAAGTGTTGCCCATTACATATCTAAATTAAATGCTCTAAGACGTGTTGGATTTATGTCCCCGAGCAAGCCTTCCAAAGGACCGGGTGTATAACCCGTGAGAAAGAGTGACATAATAACAATAATAACGCCCAACGATCACATACATAGATCCTGGCCTCTGAAATTACTTATGAGTGGGTTAATTGAGGTGGATTTTTAATGGATGAGAACCGGTCTATGATATGAGAGCACCTTAGCAGGTGCAGAACTAGCGTTCTGCCTCATAAAAAACAAGAAAATAAGCAGAGGGATTATTTATATATATTTTAATATAAATTCATTTTACATTTACTATCAACCCCCATACATATATATTATTCTAACAACAACCTACATAATGTTCAGCGGGATGACACTACATATTTTCATTGCGTTTCACATAAATATCTTCTAATATATAAAATTCTCGTGTCACAGTTTTCGTTGCCATACTCCTCCGAAACGGCTTGACCGATTTTGATGAAATTTTTTGTGCTTATCCGGTATCTATGAGAATCGGCCAACATCTATTTTTCATCCCCCTAAATGTTAGGGGTAGTCCACCCCTAATTTTTTTTATTTTTATATGGCAAAACAACGTTTGCCGGGTCAGCTAGTAACTTATAGAATTTTGTTTTATTTCATTAAAACTTCTTATTAGGCATATTAGCTCACTGTGAAAACTGAGAAAATATTCAATTTTTTCGAAATTTCTTGAAATTTTATGTCGATCCAGACAAAAACGGACCAGCCTGACCAACCTGACCCCGACCCCGACGTGGAGACTTAAGATATAAGTAAGTATTAAGTAGTCTTTAAGGTCGTCGGTAAGGAAGTGCTCCAGATATTTGAATTTCGTGACTTCTAGATCCGCCCGTCTAGTTTAAGGGGGGTGAACTTTAAAAAAATAAATGTATTTTTTTCTTTCGGGTTCTACGCATAGCGGGCGCCATTGACGAGATGATAATGTCTTTCACCTGATGGTAAGCGCCACGCCTGCCCATAACAATTGCAGTGACGCCCAGAACCTTTAATATCATTAAAAGTACTGAGTAGCACTGCATTGCGTGGCACTATATTACAAGTTCGGGATTGTTATGGGCAGGCGTGGCGCTTACCATCAGGCGAACGACTTGCTCGTCTCATTACTCAGTTCCATTAAAAAAATACTGTATTTACTGACTCATTATTGTATTAGCCGTAAGTTGCGATGCGTTTGCGGTCCGGCTGCGGAGCGAGCTGCTAAGTATAAATAGGTCCTTTGTTTCATAACGGGATGTTTATTTAACAGAATTAAGCAAGGAAACTGAATTTTATTAAGTGCGTCATGAATTCCTTGTAAATAAATAAGGAAAAGGGAATTATTGACATACATAATAAATTATTATATAATTATTAGTCATAGTTATAGATTTATTTATAACAGTTTAGTTACATGTTAATATTAATATTAATTCAATACAATTTTTTTTAATTGATTAATATAAAGAATATTATTAAATTAAATAAAATTCCATAAATTAATCATCATTATTAATCAAATATTATGAAATAAACTATTATATAATTTTTATTTTATATTTATAAGCATGGTTTGTGGACTCTAGCAGACGCAAAAGATGTGGCAAGCCAGATCTTCAAGGGGGAGAAGGAAAAAAAACATGTTTTGAGCCGCATAATAAAATTATGAGTAGGTTTGTACGTATACTTTAATTATTAGACGTCGGATACTATCATCATCATCATCATCAGCCCATCACGTTCCCACTGCTGGGACACGGGCGTTCACTCATAGAGAGAACTATGCATTAACAAAATGGCAAAATGTGCATGCAAAAAATATGCTTTAAAATAGGACCAAATTTACACACAAAATATGCTCTATCAAAGTGCCAATTTTAATTTCAATTTAGGTTTATTTTAGGTAATAAAATCAATCAGTATCATATAAATGATTTGAATTCATGCATAATTCTTGTGACAACCTCCACCCGTCAACTGACGTCACTGGACAAAATTTGAACGGCGTTGGTTTGCTAGGTTTTTTTTTTACGCTTAATAGTTCTATGTTTGGCCACTATCTAGCCTGATGAGAAGCGATGATGTGGCCTAAGATGGAGCACATAGATCTAGAGAGAGACGGCAGTTGAGCGTCTGCTCAGACCCGTCTCCCCGATGGTTCACCGAACATCATCCCGAAACACGACTAGGTCGCTTGACGGCATGGCTTTGTTCGGTGGGTGGTATTACAACCACGGCCAGAGCCTACCACTCCAAAGCGCGTAAGCCGGTTTCATCACGATGTTTTCCTTCACCGTTTTAGAGCGAGCGTGCAAAATCTGCACTTAACTATAAGTCATTGGTGCAGGGCCGAGTCGGGATTCGAACCCAGGTGCGTCTGATCGAAAGGCGCATGAGTTCCCGCTGAGCCACACTCGCTCAACACGGGTTCCAGGTTTACTGATGCTGATTTCTATCGGCCACATACATTTGGCCGTTATTTTAACCCATTACGATTTTCCCCTCCCTCTCCTAAATTCTACTATTCAAATTCCTCGTTCGCAATCTTATTTTTTCTTCTTAATTATTTATAATCTCCTAACCGAAAACAGTTGCATAATATTGTTTTTCTAAATAGTTATTTTTAAATTTACTGGTTAAGTTCAGAAATTGCTTGTAATCCTAGATGTGAACCATAGAGTAATTTGTAATCCTAGATATGAACCATTGAGTTCAATTCGTTTTGCTACTCAATACTAGATGGCGCTATGACATCTGAACATCTACCTGTAGAAATGCTGGTTAGGCAAGTTAAAACAATATCAACGCTATTTTAGTATCTATATATTGATAAATGAGATTTTTTTTATTGGTAAATGTCGTTTGACGACATCTCGCCTGATGGAAAGCGAAGATGCGGCCTAAGATGGAACACACCTGCCCATGAGATGCCTATTCACTCTAGACTTAAAGAGACACAAGTGGTATCCGTTTGGGAACAAAGACGGTGGCAGAGCGTTCCACTCCTTAGCAGTTCGCATGATAAAGGAATCTGCGAAACGCTTAGTACAGATAGGTGGGAGATGAGCAAGTCGTTCGCCTGTCCATAACAATAGCAGTGCCACCTAGATCTGGTGATCATTAAATATTTTGGTGATCATTTACTATTTTTTGGTGCTTATATTTTTTTTATTATGTGTGATATTTTTTGGTGATAATTTACTATTTTGGGAATATAAAGTTATTTTTACCGTTAAATTTTACTATATTATCTCGTGATCGTTTTTAATACATTCTATTGACAGAAAAACAAACTTTTTATTTCTTTGTCTCTTTTTAGGTACCGTTTAATATCTTAGTCACAATAGCGTTGAGAATTACATGTAAAACGCCTTTTTCGGAATATACGCTCTTAAACATAACTCAATACTTTTTGTTTACCATAAAAGTCTTTTGAATTTATTTTGATGATTCTTTAACGTATATTAATTTATTTGTATTATGTGTAGTGTGTATTAATAATACACACTACACATAACACAAATAAAAAAAAATACAATCGAATAGAGAACCTCCTCCATTTTTGAAGTCGGTTAACAAGGTAAAAGATATTTATTAAACAGGCACATAAAATGCACTTTTAAAGATAATATGTTTAAAAGTGCATTTTATGTGCCTGGAGGCGGTTCTCTATTCGATTGTTTTTTTTTTATGTTTGTTACCTCAGAACTCCGTGATTTATGAACCGATTTGGAAAATTCTTGTTTCAGTATAGCTACGAAGTGGTCCCATATAAATTTCATCGATATTTGACCTTAGACTTCGAAGATACATTGAAGTCGTTTTTGTTTTTTTCTAAAAATTTATGACCTATATAATATATATTTATTAAAGTTAGATCTGTGACATCGATAACGAGACATTTTCAAATATAAACAGCCCCTTTACCTACTGTTCACTCAAACCAATTGCATATCGTGTTGAGCCCAAGTCAAGAGCTCTTTGCAAAGTATAAGTTTTGGGTGGCAATGCCATTGTTATAGGCAAGTGTGACACTTACCATCAGCACAGAATACTAAGGGACAGAAGCATCACTCTGCAAAGAGATTTAAACAAATAGCGAATTGCTATGACGCAATAAAATTCAGCCCCCCTACCCATATGTCCCTCAAGCGCCAATCGTATATCGTGTTGAGCTCAGATTAGGGTGTAGATTCACTGCCACAATTTCTTATATTGCCATATATTGTCCCATTATGTTTATCTCAACTCGTAGTCATCGTATTTTGGTATAAATTAATGAGTTTAAATCGATTTCTTGCCTGAATCGACTATAATTAGACCGTATCTTATTAGTCGCAGTGAAGCTATACCTTAATTCGATCTCAACACGATATACGATTGGCGCTTGAGGGACATATGTGTAGGGGGGCAGTTCAGCTCGCGTAGCGCTGCATACCTACCAGTCATATTAAACTACAGAGCGCCTCTCTTTCTATCGCATAGCTCTTACCTCTTCCGACGCGACACGTGTAACGACGCGCGACCCGCCGTCGGTGTCCGGCTATGTACTTGTAGCTTCGTACCTACAGTGCGGAGTGCGCTAGGCCTGCCATCAGCAAACGACTTGCTCTTCATTGCTTAGTTGCATTAATAATTCTAATAATAAAAGCGCACGTGTCGTCAATAAAGGAAAAATCTATCTTTCAATAGAGGTGTAATAGGTTTTGACAGCAATAATCAAATAGTTATAATTCGGAGGGTGGTTCAAAGACTCCACCGCCGTAACTTCATTTGGTACCTTAATTATGTACTTACAGAGCCCTATGTTCTCCAATTTGCTGTGCAAAAGAGCCCTGATTTGTCTTTTTTAGATTAGCGATGATGAAAGGGATTTCGAGGTGCCATTTTTAACCCAGCTACTTTTTTCTTATTATTATTGCTTGCGTTTGACCGCTATCTCACCTGTTGTTAAGTAACGACGCGGTCGATGACTTACAGTATAATACCACTTTTATTACATTTTTACAAGCTTTTATTTAACTTGCAATGTATGTATGTATGTATGGAACTATGTTTGTTCGGGTGGAAATTGCAAGCTGAATCAGAACCACTTCCTCTTGTCCTACGAAGTTGTAATTTTGCATACTTGTCAAAGTCCGATGACAATGCGATATTATGGCGACAGATGATCTGATGATGGAGACGGAAGGTGTGCAATGGAACTCCTTGGCGGATAATCGTAAACTACTAGTGTTTGGGCTCATTTTAATCTGCTCGTGGTTCCGATTGCGAATTTGTTAAAAGTTTGTCTTGAAAAATATATTAAAAAAAATCTTATTTAGGTAAATCAGATAACAATTAGGTAACGTATGTATTTAGTTTTTGGAGTGGTAGGCTCTGACCGTGGTTGTAATACCACCCACCGAACAAAGCCAAGCCGTCAAGCGAACCATCGGGGAGACGGGTCTGAGCAGCTCAACTGCCGTCTCTCTCTAGATCTATGTGCTCCATCTTAGGCCACATCATCGCTTCACATCAGGCTTCAAGGTAGGTCTCTCGTATGCGGGAGGCCTTCTGGGTAGGTGCCACAGCTTTGCCAGTTATTCTGCCGCCGAGCAGTAGTGCGCAAGCATTACTGTGTTCCGGTTTGAAGGGCATTGTAGCCAGCGAAATTACTGGGTATATGAGATTTAATATCGGATGTCTCGGGGTGATGAGCGCAATGCAGTACTACCCATAGCTTTTTTGCTATTAAAAGTTCTGGGTGGCACTGCAATTGTTATGGGCAGGCGTGGCGCTTACCATCAGGCGAACGACCCGCCAGTCTCATCACTCAATTCCATAAAAAAAACTGTTTATTTAAGTAGACTAGTGCTTAAGTACCAGACAGTATAACACCCTTTATTCAGTTGACACAACACTTCTCCGCGCGTGGTTTATCACGAATCAGTAAGATGGTGCTTGAAACACGGTACGCTAATTGAATACACTGTAGGTTTCCTTTTCTTTCTTTTTATTAATGGCTTCCCACGGTTTGTGCTTTAAGCCAATTTCAAGTCTGGTTGGAGTAGTAGGCTCTGGCCGTGGTTGTAATACCACCCACCAAACAACCATGACGTCAACAGATTTAGTCGTGTTTCGGGATGATGTTCGGTGAAATATCGGGGAGACGGATCTGAGCAGCCGCACAACTGCCGTCTCTCTCTAGATGTTTGTGCTCCATCTTAGGCCACATCATCGCTTCACATCAGGCGAGATAGTGGCTAAACATAGGATCTATTATCCGTAAAAAAAAGAAATATACTCAGGAATAAAAAATAAATAATCTTTGTGGCGAGTCGACGGTGCGTGGCAACACCGAGCCTACCCCGAGATTCTCCATGGGGCTAAATGAGACCCCTGACGGCTTGCCTTAACTGGCCGTCCAGGGGTGGAGATGCAAGAGAACTAAGCTCAAAGGGTAGAAGTGTTGTTGCACTTTAATACTACCTGAAATAAATAAATAAAATGAGTATAAGAAGACCGCCGCAGTGCGCATGCGTGCGGGAATCAATGTGCACGCATGCTGCCGTACGACGCGTGAATTTTAGCATTCAACGAATTTAGGAACTACGAGTACAATAGAGGATCGGACAACTTTTCAGAAAGTGTTTAAAATTAATCATAATGTATACTTATATATACCTAGCCATGAAAAATACTATTGTAATTGTAATTATTATCGGTTGAATTATCTGTAGGCCATTCAGTTGGCTCAACCGATACCCATGTACATAGTATTTAATATCTTTTAGTTTAGTTTTATTTAGTTTTTAAATTATTAAGTCTTTTAATATTTAGCTAATTGAATTCATATATATCTAATTAGAAATTAAAAAGAAATTGTCTATTGTTATTAAATAATGTCTTAAAAGTACCTTTTTTTTTACTGGTTGGCTTTTTTTTTGGCTTACGTTTGACCACTATCTCATTTGATGGTAAGCGATGATGTAGTCTAAGATGTAACACGCTCGTCTAGAAGATACCTGTTCACTATCGATTTGAAGACTCTCAGGTTATAGTTGTCAGGAAACACAGACGACCTTGACCTAAGTGTTATGTTTCAAATATTGCCGCGCAAAAGGTCACCTCAAACGTATGACGTCACACGCTGGCAAACGAAACGACAAGCTCTACGAAAGCAAACTTGCAAAGTGATTTATACGTTTTTTAGAAGATTAAGGACTCTAGGGCCGTCATGGCATGAAAAACATATCGTTTAAGCATAATCCAACATTACTATTACTGGTGGTAAGTTTTTCGTATGCGAGAGGCCGTCTGGGTGGGTACCACCGCTTTGCCAGCTATTCAGCCGCCAAGCAGTAGTGCGCAAGAATTACTGTGTTCCAGTTTGAAGGGCATTATAGCCAGCAAAATGACTGGGCATTATGAGACTCAACAGCTAATTGTCTCAAAGTGACGACCGCAGTGCAGCGCCGCGCAGGATTTTGCAAAACAAAGTTCTGGGTAGTGCTGTTATTGTTATGGGCTGGCGTATTGCTTACCATCAGGCAAACGACCAGGTCGTCTGGTCATTCAGTGACATAAAAAAAAGAAGCTATATTCCTCTACTGGTGGGTAGATCGGCTGTATTAGGTACCTAAATACCGACTCCCGTATCGCCCGATCATGTTGTATGCAGTAACAACAATAGAATGACAAACGCGTGATGTATCGCCGATCTGTTCGATGGGGCTCGAGGAGGCTTGTCGCGTCGCGCGTCGTCTGCCTAATTGGTACCATAATTGCTGGGTAGGGTGATTTGTAAATAAAAGTACCTACAATACAGTAGGTAGTCAAACTGGGAAATACTAGATTAATTGATTTGACATTAATTTAATATTCGTATGATCGAATCAAAGGCTAATAATAGACTGACTAATTCTAAAGCTTAAAAGTACTTACATGGATACAGACGCAACATCATCAACTTATCCACCGTCACAACAAAGAAAGTGCTTATAGTGATAAAAAGACTGGACGACTGGACGATATTGGTGGTATAACTAGGTTCAATACAAAATGCTTGTAGACCAACAAACAACAGCTAATAGTCTAAGGGTGACGAGCGCAGTGCAGCGCCGCGCAGGATTCTGCAAAACAAAGTTCTGGGTGGTGCTGTTATTGTTATGGGCTGGCGTATTGCTTACCATCAGGCAAACGACCAGCTCGTCTCGTCATTCAGTTACATAAAAAAAACCGATATGAAACGGTGCAGAAAATAACTTATAAACTGTACAAAGGGAACAAACTGTACAAGTTCTATTTTTTATTTGTTTTTATTATGTTATCGGTGTACAATAAAGTGTTATCAATCAATCAATCAATCAAAGGGCGGACTTATCGCTAAAAGTAATCTCTTCTAGATCTATGTGGCGCTCGTTGCGTAGCTCACCTAGCCGTTCGTAACAGATCGGTTAGGTTAAGCAACTGCGGTCATCACTTGGATGGGTGGACGCTACTGTGCGTTGGACCTTCGGAGGGCACCGTCGGCGTCGGTCACGGTGAACAATTCTCAATCTCTGAGTGAGCTGCTGTATCAAAGTTCAACCAGGCCAAGTGCAATAGGTAACATATTAATACCCGCCTAATAGTCTCCGACAATATGCGAAAGCACAAAAAAGGGCGATTAAAAAAAAAAACTCTAAAACTCTTATTAAAAATCGATTTTATACCAATTAGAAAGTCCTAAGGGGCTATCTCCACGGACGAGAGAATCGCGGCGATATTATCGTCGTGCCGCGTGTTTCTATACACTCTCTGAGAACGTGTCTACACACGGCGATGCGACGAGCGGCTGAGTGCGAACGAAACGTCATCGTATCGCCGCGCGCGTTTTGGGTTGACTAGTTTTTGAAACCTAACTGAACTCGTTCAACAAAACTATTGCACAACGCCTCGCTGCGGAAACGCGGCGATTCAGTTACGAGTCATCGCGGACATGCGGCGATTCCGTTTCGAGTCGCGACGATACGCTGGCGGAATAATCGCTCGTTTGTAGAGATTATCCGACGATAGTAGGACGGACTCGTGATTCTCTCGTCCGTGGAGATGGCCCCTAATAAGTCATTAAAGGACTTGGGATTTCAAAGTCCCAAGTGCGTCAATCTCAAGACATGTCTTTTGAGTGACAGGAAACCAAAACAAAAGCTCGTCTTGTGAACGGCCCTTAGCAACCCGAGACGCGACACGCGCGCGCCACGCGGCTAGTAGCGGAACTAAACCCTTGGGGCTGCCAACAATGAAAAGTAGGTAACAAAAGATGCTAAATTGTTTGACTTTATTGTTTATGGAAGGGTAGTTTAGGGTGAGAAGTAAATAAGGGTGGGACTTTTGTTTTTTGCGGTTGGCTTGTTAAGTGATATTTTTAGACACGAATAATTTTATGGCCATTTACATGTCTTGTTGTACACGTCAGCGATTATTATCAGGTGAAATAGTGGCCAAACATAAATCTATTAATAAACGATAAGTAATAATAATAATAAAGCGAAGAGCCTCGACCAACATCTCAAGAGGCTCTCGCTAGACTGTTGGATTAAGGGTCAGATGCAGGAGGCAGTACTCTTTGACACAGCACGTATTGTCAGGAGGTTCCTCACTCTGCAGCCCTAACCACCGGTAGCTTGGGCCCTGCCCCGCTGCCGGCGGCTTTCTAGGTTTAGGTGTTTTATAATATTTTTGTATATAATTTTGATAGAAATACTGTAAAAAAACTTAAATTTAATCAAGAAAATAAATAATTTGAAGAATAATAAGAAAAGAGACAGTCCCCGATAATTCTTGCCCATTACATATCTAATTTAAATGCTCTAAGAGGCCTCTACGTGTTGGACTTATGTCCCCGCGCAATCCTTCCAAACGACTGGGCGATGGTCGCACAGCGACAAAATCCAAAAATACATAAATATATTTTATAATTAACAAAATAAATATAGTCCTCTACGTTTCAACGCGTTTCACCACGCCGGCGCCGCTCTAAGCCGCTTCTCTCCGCTAAAATGAACAATGACTCTAAATCAGGGGGCAAGCATCGTATTACAATGCAGCGTGTTTTTTATCCCGCCAATTATCCGAGCATTACCAGGCCTAGCGCACTCCGCACTGTAGGTACGAAGCTACAAGTACATAGCCGGACACCGACGGCGGGTCGCGCGTCGTTACACGTGCCGCGTCAGAAGAGATAAGAGCAGCGCGATAGAAAGAGAGGCGCTCTGTAGGTTAATATGACTGGTAGCACAGAATACTAAGGGACAGAAGCATCACTCTGCACAGAAGTTGAAACAAATAGCGACTCTTGCTATGACGCAATAAAATCCAATTCAGCTACCTACCAGTAGTATTAAAAAATCGGCCAAGTGCGAGTCGGACTCGCGCACGAAGGGTTCCGTACCATTATCTATAAAAACGGCAAAAAGTCTGTCTGTTTTATGGGATCCACACTAATTTTTTTTTATTCTGTTTTAGTATTTGTTGTTATAGCGGCAACAGAAATACATCATCTGTGAAAATTTCAACTGTGTAACTATCACGGTTCATGAGATACAGCCTGGTGATAGACGGACAGACAGACAGACGGATGGACAGCGGAGTCTTAGTAATAGGGTCTCGTTTTATCCTTTGGGTACGGAACCCTAAAAAGTAAACTAAAAACCCGCTGCTAAACTGTCTTCATTTATAGAAGAGATCACTTGACACCTAAATTCCCTTTTTACTCTTCTTCATTCTAATATCAACCTTAATTCTAACACTATAACAGCTGCAGGAACTGCAAACATAAAACTGTAGTTGCAGTGAACTGAACCTTCTTTTTAATGGTAACAATTCATCCGAAGTTCAACCTTATCTTAATGTGTTAAGAGTTATTGTGATGGTGTTTAAGGTGCGGTTGCAGAATGCATTTTCCCTAGTTATAGGGCAGCTTAAAACGGTGACAGGCCTTAACAAGGCGATAGGGTTGTCCCTGAATAGATTATGGACATTTTTTTTTCATGTTTTTGTTTGGTAGATATTAAAAACGTGACTGGAACCTACTATGCTAAAAAATTAAATTTTAACCGACTTCAAACTGAGGAGGTTCTCAATTCGATTGTTTTTTTATATGTTTGTTACATCAGAATTCCGTCATTTAGAAACCGATTTGGAAAATTCTTTGCGTTGGTTTCAGTATAGCTTCAACATGGTCCCCAAAAAATTACATCGATATTCGACCTTGGACTTCAAAGATACATCGGAATAGAGAGACACATCAGAAGTAGAGCGAATGTGGCTCAGTAAGTGCTTGTGCGACTTTCGAAGTTCGGTTTCGGAGTTCGAGTCCCGCTTACCTCGCACCACTGACTTTCTTAAGTTATGTGCGGATTAAACACTCGCTCTAAAAACAGTGAAGGAAAACATCGTGAAGAAACCAGCATGTCCAAGAATTAATCACAAAAATTCAAGGACATGTGACATCCACCAACCCGCACTGGGCCAGCGTGGTGGACTATACCCCATACTCTCTCTATGAGGAAGGCCCATGTCCCAGCGGTTGGGACGTGATGGGCTGATGATGATGATGATGATGAAAGTACATACATACTAACTGAGTAACAAACATAGATCCCTCCATCCTCACAAATTTTCGCATTTAAAATATTAGTAAGATTAACCTCGTTTCAAAACCTTAGCTTGACAACCCTACTAAAGTTAAGGGGGTGTCTCGACCTCTCACTCACCCTTTGTGTTCGTACTTTAAACCCGTACTTTGTCATCTCTAAAACAGTCTACAGAAAGATGTTTTTTAATTACAAGGATTTTTGACGATTGTTGATTTTTTTTAGCTCTCCGAATATTTTTTTTTACGCTTAATAGGTCTATGTTTGGCCACTATCTCGCCTGATGTGAAACGACGATGTGGCCTAAGATGGAGCACATAGATCTAGAGAGAGACGGCAGTTGAGCGGCTGCCTAGACCCGTCTCCCCGATGATTCACCGAACATCATCCCGAAACACGACTAGGTCGCTTGACGGCATGGCTTTGTTCGGTGGGTGGTATTACAACCACGGCCAGAGCCTACCACTCCAAAGCGCGTAAGCGGGTTTCATCACGATGTTTTCCTTCACCGTTTTAGAGCGAGCGTGCAAAATCTGCACTTAACTATAAGTCATTGGTGCAGGGCCGATTCGGGATTCGAACCCAGGTGCGTCTGATCGAAATGCGGCAGTAAAAACACCCTTCTGTTATGTTGTCGATAAAAAAACAGTGACTTATCGGCATCAAAGGGTCCACTCCACCAGATTATAGGCCAATTACAACAAATGTCAAGCGTTCCCCCGGTGGTGTTTAACCTTTAATGGTAATATCTTTACTAGCTTCAAAGTGATATGACATCTGCTAATAATAGATTAAGTAGTTAATGATTGGGTAACATTTTTTTTAATAATCTTCACTAAAATTTTAACCTCCGCAAGAAGGAGGGATGTTATGAGTTTGACCACTGTGTGTCTGTGGCGCCGTAGCTCACCGTAGTTTGGATGCGGTTTTTTTTATTTGAATCAGGTATTCTAGTGGTGGTTCTTAGATATTTTGTCAAAATCCGTTCAGCGGTTTTTTTACTTTTTATAGGTTTTTGTGTTGGGGGCTTTTTAAGGTTCAATTCAATTTAATTCAAAAGTGAATTCAATTCGTGACCAAAATGCTGGGACTTATTTGGCTCAACGTATCAGTATTGCAATCCAACGGGGCAATACTGCCAGCATCTTGGGTACGCTGCCAACTGGAAGTGGGTTGGAGCATTTGAGCTACCTATAGGCCTTTAATGGTCTATGGGTTGTCCAATTGCTTCTTCTTGTATGTATTTAGTTTAGTTTTAGTAAGTAGAGTGTAGTTTGTTTTGAGTAATAAAGGCATTCGCCCTTTATGGTTGACATTTAATTCAATGTTTAATGCATTCCTTAATGTAGGTAGGTACAAAATGCAACAATATTTAAAATACAATATATAGATGGTCAAGTTATAGACAGTTCACTAAGGAGTACTAAGGACCCTGGCTGTTAGAGATGAAAACCTTTTTACGAGCAAAATTTTTTTAATTTTTTTTATGGTATACTCATTGATGAGACGAGCACGTCGTTCGCCTGATGGTAAGCGCCACGCCTGCCAATAACAATTGCAGTGCCGGCCAGAACTTTTAAAACCTTAAAAAGCACTGCATAGCACTTCATTGCACTCATCACCCCGAGACATCAGATATTAAGTCTCACATGCCCAGTAATTTCGCTGGCTACAATGCCCTTCAAACCGGAACACATATAGACAGATAGATAGATGAACGCTTTATTGCAAACATTAAATTAAAGACATTAGGCCTTATTGCTAAAAACGATGTCTTCCAGGCGACCTTTGGATGGAGAGGAATTATCAAAATGTTAAAGACAGGGATGTAAAGTCTACAATAATAATATAAACACAAACAATGTCAATAAAATAAACTTAAATAATATAAAAAAAACAACAGCAACATACTAAATGCCTACATAAACATACATATACTAGGTACATATTATTACACATTATATTAAAAACACACAAATAATTATACATATAGGTAGAAGCAGTGGCGTAGCTACCGTAGTGCTAGACTAGGGGGCCCCCAAGCTAAGGGGGGCCCTCGGACCAGAGTTCGAGGGCCCCCTTGAGCTTGGACTGAGATAGAACTAGTGAAAATTTCTCCCACATTCGGAATATATAAACCAGATTCCAGGAACGCGACTTTAATAATGGCAACTTATTTGAAAAAGTACAGGGGAATCCCAACAAGTCTCGAACATCTTTGTTTGAAACTTGCGGGGAATTCCCTCTCCCCACCTCTTTATTTTTTGCCCCAGGGCCATCATTACCTAGCTATGCCACTGGGTAGGGGCCTGTTTATTAAGAAAACTCTTTTATTTTAAATTCTAACTATATCACTCACCCTACCTTTATAGTCGCATTCTACTCCCCCAAATTAAGAAATCTAATAATGTTTAATAATTCTTAATAATAAGTATTGTCCCGGCACCCCTACACATCATGAAATATGTCATAGCTACATTATATTACATCACTACTGGCGCCTCGCGGTTTCACCCGCCGTTTTCTTGGATAAAAAGCATAGGTGTTTTTTTTTCAACCGACTTCAAAAGGAGGAGGTCGTCAATATGACGGTGTTTTTTTGTATGTTTGTTACGCGATTACTTCGCCAATTATGAATTGATTTTGATGATTCTTTTTTGTTTGGTAGGTCATACTTCAGAGGTGGTCCCTCATAAATTTTATCAAAATTGATTTAGCATTAAAAAAAAAACGAAAAATATTAGTTAAGTCTTGAAGTTGGTTCTTGTCTTTTTTTAAAAATTAATTGTTTTTGATGATGTGGGTCTACGTTTGACAACAACTCACCTGATGGTAAGCGTAGTCGCGGTCTTAGGTGGAGCACGTTTGCCCATGAGGTGCCTATTCATTGTTGTCTTAAAGAGACCCAGGTTGTAATTGGACAGAAATAAGTATTCTGGTAGAGAATTCCACTATTTAGCAGTACAATACAATACAATACAATAACACTTTATTGCATACCACAAACATAATTACATGAACAAAATAGAAATCTTAACTAGGGTAATACAATTGGCGGTCTTATCGCGTAATGCAATCTCTTACAGACAACCTTTGGATGGATTGCAGTACGTACAATGAAAGAGTCAACGAAGCGCTTTGTGCGCTTTCAATTAAATTCAATTCAATTCAATTCAATTTATAGTATTTAATTAAAACGGTAAACCAATTACATTAATTAAATCACATAATATTATAAACATAGCCAAAAATTAATTAAATACAAACATAAAAAATTCTTTGGAGTGTGGGCTCTGGCCGTGGTTGTAATACCACCCACCGAGCAAAGCCATGCCGTCAAGCGACCTAGTCATGTTTCGGAATGATGTTTGGTGAACCATCGGGGAGACGGGTCTGAGCAGCCTATCAACTGCTCCATCTTAGACCACATCATCGCTTCACATCAGGCGAGATAATAGCCAAACATAGATCTATAAAGTGTAAAAAAAAGTCAATCAATTAAATAACAAAATAAATTACCATATATATAAACATTTATAATAAAATGAAATGTCAAAATGTTTATGACCAGTGAGAATATACCAAACCATGGGGCGCAGTGATAAATTCCAAATTGCTTAAACCAATCGCCCCAAAAGGCTCTTAAACATTATTATCAAATCCACCTGTTCTAACCAGTGCGAACTGGCTCAAAGCGGTAGATTCCAGCAATAACGGCGAATTAGTACAATCCCAACTTACTTCTGTCATTCGCATAGACTTTCTGATCGCTATTTCAAAGAGATAAGGTCGAAAGGAGGTTTTAGCGGGAGATTTTTAGGTTATGTCGTCGGCCATATTGAATTTCCGCTGGTTAGGGGACGGTACAACTCTTTTAATTTTGGAACAGAGGCTCGAATGTTCTGGTGATTTGGTTACATTTGATGGTGGTATGCGGTATAGAGTCATTCCTGCTATCGAATAATATATTTATTCGATAACAGTGATTTTTTAAAATATAAATTTTAAGATTTCTAGCACATTTTATTTTAGGATTTCCTGCACCCAAAGAACCAGGAACCATGAGGACCATTCTTACAATTACAATTACAAAACTCTTTTTTGTATACCAGTTACAAAATAATAATTAATAATAGCACAAAAATCTTTACAATGGGCGGTCTTATCGCTTGAAGCGATCTTTTCCAGACAACCTTTGGATAGACAGTATCGAAAGAAGGAGTAAACGGCGGTGTACAATTAGATTATAATAATAAATACCTACATACTTTAACATACTTACAAAGCGTACCGCCGTCACTAGATATCACACATGTTTTTAGACTCTCCTTTAAAACTAGCTATAGCTCTAGGTGTTGTGGGACCGTGTTCTTCATAGTTCCTGGTTCTCTAGATACCTACAGGGAACCCTAGTTAGGGGCCCGGATCTATGTATGTGATGGTTGATCTTATAAATAATAAAACAAGAAAAATAATCTAAGAACCACTTTTTTATGGATTTAGAATGCATTGCCTTCGAGTTGTGAGCTACCCTGAAAGTTTCAGCCGGATAGCTAATCGGGAAGCTCGATATTTGAGTTGCAAGATTCCACCTGGAACTACAGACAGACAGACAAAAAAGTGCCTTAATATTATAAAAATATATAGTAAAGTTGGCTGCATCTTGCATAGCACCATTCAGTTTAACCTTACTAGTGGGTGGTGCCAATATGATCTCTGCCTTTTTCACCTTTTCCCTTTGATCGTCTTTGAGGTGGGGTCGAGTGATATTGATGTATTGGATGTCTCAAACTAGAAGCGGTGTGAACTATAACAAGAAAGTGGTAGATTAATAAAATAATTTAAATACCACGATTTTATGCGTTTTTGTGGTTAAGTCCGCATTGCATGCTAATAAATGGATTTAGAATGCATTGTCATCGAGTTGTGAGCTACCCTGAAATTTTCAGCCGGATAGCTAACCGGGAAGTGCTCGATATTTGAGTTGCAAGATTCCACCCGGAACGACAGACAGACAGACAAGAAAGTGACTTAATAAAAAGGTCGTAATAATAAATAAACCAAAACCTGCATAATAATGAATAGTTTTTATATATGACTAGCTACGCCCCGCGATTTCACCTTCGGTTTTCCAGGATGAAAGAATAAGCTGTCCTTTTCTAAGATCTAAAGAACCTACATACGAAATTTCATCGAAATCCGTTCAGTAGTTTTTGCGTGATTGAGTAACAAACATCCATCCATCCATCCTCACCAACTTTCGCATTTATAATATTAGTACGAGTAGCATATAAAACTATGTTTTTTTAATTTTTGCAGTGCGGATGGATATCACAATACCTACTTGATAATAACAACTTGTCGGTTTCCTTACGATGTTTTCTTTCACCGATTTTAGAGGCAGTGTTTATTTTATAATCCGCACATAACATGAGAAAGTCAGTGCAGGGCCGGTGGGATTCGAACTCGGGTGCGTCGGATCGAAAGTCGCACGTGCTCCCACTGAGCTACACTCGCTCTCATCACTTTTAATATAGCTCAATTATTTCAATCAAAACAAACGCCTTTCTTATACCAATTTGTCCGCTTATTTAACGCCAAATTACATTTATTAAATGTTTTTATTAACATGAAATCAAAGCGCTAACTTCTTTCCCCTTTGCAAGGGTGAAAATAGGGTTGTCACCTTGCCTGTTACTCGTACTACTGCTTCTCTAGAAGCAGTGCGCAAGCATTACAGGGAAGGAGCAAAATTTTTGAACCCTGTGAATGGGTATGGTTTATTAAATGTTTAACCGACTTCAAAAAAGGAGAAGGTGGTCTATTCGATTGTATTTTTTTATTTTTTTAAAGTTTCTTGCCTCAAAACTGCGTCATTGAACCGATTTAAAAAAATATTTTTGCATTAGGTTCAGTATAGCTACGAAGTGGTCCCATATAAATTTCATCGATATTTGACCTTGGACTTCGAAGATACATTGAAGTCGGTTTTTTGTTTGCTAAAACGTATACTTGATATGTTATATTTTTGTATGTATGTTAGTCTGTAAGGTGTATTCTATGGCCCTCTGTTAATTTTACTTTGTTATACCAAAGGTTATACATCAATTTGCCTGAAATAATGAGAATAATAATTGGTGGTCGACCGGTCCCAACGCTGAGCAGTGCTCGTCGACATCACCATCCCACATGACGAGAACCTCGTGAAGGCCGAGAAGGACAAGCTCAGCAAGTACCTTGACTTGGTCCAAGAGGTAACCGCCATGTGGGATGTTGACTCGACGATCATTGTCCCGATAGTTGTTGCTTATAAAGAGAAAAAAAGTGCATAGATGATGTAAGTCTTGAAAATATATGTAGAGTTGAAAACGGCACCGACGTCTGGTCTGTGGGTAGACAAGCAGAGCAGAAGGGGCTTTTAGCCAGTAGGTGGCTTAGGCCAAGTCTGGCACTACCCGGGCCCTCTCTTCCCGGGTGTCATTCCCCCTTCTCAAGTACCTCAGGTGCAAAAAGCATTAAAAATCTAGCGCTGACCTCGTTTTAAGTGTAAAATATATGTAGTTTTAAACCCGGCTGAAGTCAGGGCGGAGCCACTAGTTCGAAAAAAAGCATTTCTTTTTGTTCTTTATTCATGTTTGGCATCACAGGCGCACTTATGAACGTCAATTATTACAATGACTCTACCACCGTAGTATAGTATGCTTTTTTCATTAGAATATTTTTCACACGCAGTCGTTGGCAACCCTGGGTACGGGGGTGAACAATGCAGGAATTAGGGTTAAATTGTGCGCGTGAGTCGATTTAACAAGGTTAGGAAGGTGGGAGACTGTTTAGGGTGCACTGATTCTGTTAAGGGTAGGTATCTACTTCGATACTTTGATGTGATGTGTGTTCGACTTAATAAGTGTTACAAAATGTTTTTTTTTATCTAACTGAATGACGAGACGAGCTGGTCGTTTGCCTGATGGTAAGCAATAACAGCACCACCTAGAATTTAGTTTTGCAAATCCTGCGCGGTGCTGCACTGCGCTCGTCACCCTGAGACAATTAGCTGTTGAGTCTCATGTTGCACAGTAATTTCTCTGACTGGCAATGCCCTTCAAACCGGAACACAGTAATGCTTGCGCACTATTGCTTGGCGGCTAAATTACTGGCAAAGCGGTGGTACTCACCCAGACGGCCTCTTACATACGAGAAATGTACCTCCATTATGATGTTTTTTTTATGTCTGACTAGGCCAACGTTTGACCCCGATCTCACCCGATGGGAAGCGACGATGTGGTCGAAGATCAAGCTCGCTTAGTAAGTACCTATCTATTCACTCTTGATTTGAACACACCCAGGTTATATTTAATAGGAAACATATGATGTCAGAGCGTTCCACTCCTTAGCTGTATGTATTAAGAAGGATGAGCCAAGAGGCTTCGTACGGATAGGCGGGACTTCTACCATGTAGGGGTGGCGTGCCGATCGTCTTGTTGTCCGATGATGGAATGGCGATGTGGGATTAAATTGTGCAGCTCCTGAGCACACTCTCCATAGTGTATTCGGTAGAAAACCGACAAGCTGGCAATTTCACGTCGATGAGGCAGACTTTGGAGTCTGGTTTCCGCGAGAGACGACACGATATACGATTGGCGCTTGAGTGACCAGTGGGTACGGGGGCTGGTCGTTGGGTAAGTTTTCATTATTTAGTTTAGGTGGTACGGATAAGACCTGCTGGCCGATTCAGAACCTCACGACAACTCATTTGTCGATCGATTCGGTTTGATATCGTACGATTCAAAATATTTTAAATTCACAATAGTCGAATCGACGTTCAAATTGTCGTAGTCGATAACCAATCGTAACCGTACGATAAACGCGTATTTATCGACCGAGATCGTTATTCACAATGCAGATATCGAAGCAAAGTTTTCGAACGTCCGATTAATTTCCACGACAACTTATCGAGTGCAACATATCACTCGAAAGCATTAGATTTGACCGTCAATACCGAGTATATTCCGTGTGTTGTTAAATAAACTACATTTTCTACTACAAATAAAATAAAACTCACAGTAAGATTCAACATAAACTAATTCTATGTAATGAAGTACCTACCAAGTCTAGTATTTATTTATAGGTTAAGTTCGCTTTGATTGTTTTAGAACTATTTACCTACTACTATAAGATTACTTAATAAGATGCATAAATATACCGAAATAAAATCACTGTACCTATATAATTATTATAAAGTACTCTGTGATACTATGTAATTGTATTTTTGGTATTTACTTAATATTTCTAACGAATCTTGATGAGGCTTGTCTTCTCGCTCGATCTTCTTTTAATAATTTCAAAACATGATAAAGAAAACAATTTGCGATAGACATTTAAATTTGGCGGTTTGTCAATGTCTAAAGCATAGATTAAACATTAATGTCAAGTGGATATCAGCAGGTGGGTGTTTACGAAGCTCTTGTTTTTTTATATTTCTACCAATATCTGGCGCTTATAATTGTTGATTATATTTTAATTCGTGATAAACGTTGTTATAATAAATTTTGATAACTTGAAAACATTTTTATATCGTCTAGATAATAATACAATTTTGTGCGAGTATTGCACACAAAACGAACTCCGTAAATGCAACACGTTGTCGTATCGATTTCGATATCGTAACCGAAACCGTGTCGAATCCTCGGGGCGGATGTTCTGAATAGCTCGAAAAGAAACCTACGACACGAGATCGTTATCCAATCGAATCGATTCGGTATGTTGTCGTGGGGTTCTGAATCGGCCAGCTGTATGGGCAACTGCGTACGTTTATATAATAAAATTCCAAAATGTATAACGGAGCTCACAGAAAGTAAATTCAAATTACGCGTTAAGAATGTTCTAATGAGAAAAGCATACTATACTGTTCGTAATTACATAGAAGACAAAGATGCTTGGAACATTCCACTTCTGCAAAGTAGCTAACTGGTACATAAGAAACATAACAGTAGAAATCCAAAAAATTGTAACTAAATCTCTAAAAAAATGCCCCTCAGTTTCTTGCCATATCTTCTGAGTAGTGGTTCTTTTTCCGATACGGTGGTAGAGTCATTGTGATAATTTGACGTTCATATATGCGTCTGTGATGACATGATTCACGAGATTTTGACTTTGACTGTTTACGTTACGTTTTTCATACAAAATTCAACCATTATTAACTTGTTCATTGAAATGCTTAAATGGTGGTTATTTACGCAAAATTAATGGTACCATAATTTTGTGTTTATTACCTAATTGTTTTTTGGTTTATTAATTTGTGTTTAGTATTTGTGTGGGTCACGAAACAAAAGCTTGCGCCTTTTATTCTGTGCACAAAATTCGACCCGTCCCGGGAATCGGAACCCGCAACCACAGCAGTGTATAATGTGGTGTGGAAAATTTTCGGGTAAAATGAATTATATAAATTGAAAAATAAACATCCTTTTTGTAACTATCTTTAATTATTCTTTACAATCTAAAATCTACATAAACTATAAAATCATTTACAATTGTTTTGACATTAAATTAAATTTAATTATAATTAATAATTATAGCTTAATTAGACATTATTTAATGGCATTGCATTTAAACATGTTAAAAGAAAGAATTGCGCTTTAAAATAAAATAATAAATTTGCGGAGATTATATCACATAATTTTATCTTTGAAAATAGTTTTCTTTTGAAATTATGTGTTTTGAATTTCGATCAAACGTTTATTGTGTGGAATGTATAATAGTCATAATGATTAGTGTATCATATATTTGTATTTATATTCTAAATATAGATTTTGAAAATCGTTCATGTATTACTCCAGTGACTTTTTTTTAAAGTTCGCCTGTTACGGCTGGCTAAAGTCTCTAGGACCATACTGCCCTGTCTTACGTAGTTTTTATTTGATAGTTTAATATTCCATTTATTATACTTTTGTTGAGAATGAGGGTCAACAGCAACAAGCCAAACCCTCTCTTAGTGCTTCAATAAAGTGGTGGAACTTTATTCAAGCTTTTCATGGACTTTTTGGGAGAACATAAAAACATTTTTTTCTCTATTTTGTATCATTTGCCTACACTCGTGCACGTTTACGACCACATAATGGTTAATATTCCACCGATATTACACATGATCACTCGAAATAACACTTGCTTGGAAAATAAAACAAAATCGAACTGTTTCACTTTTCACTTCCCGCCAAAAAGTCTTACTCCAGTGATCTCGATTTAAAAATTGAATTGTCTGTGTTTTTAAAAGATGCGTTTTGTTGCTGGTAGGTTTTTTTTACGCTTTAGATCTATGTTTGGCCATTATCTCGCCTGATGTGAAGCGATGATGTGGCCTAAGATGGAGCACATAGATCTATAGAGGTTCTTCAAAGACCAACAGTTTTCGATCATTGGTAATTAGACTTATTATAATAAAAATATATAATTAAAACGTAAAGTGAACATAACTCATTGTACATAAATATTTTGTATGTTACTAAATTCTACTTTATTTTTATTTCATTTTGTTATTTTTACACTTCCCCTGTTATTCACAATTTAAGTACCTTCCTAATAACATTTCGTGCGAGCTGTATGTGCGAACACGTTAGGACTGTCCCGAGCATCGGGTTGGGTACGGTCCGATTTTGCGCGGCACACTCCACACGTAGATAGATATTATAAGTTGCATGTTGTGTTTTCCTGTTATTGGACTTTCACTATAGTTTTGATGTCTTTGTTTATGATGCATATGATTATTTTTGTGTTAAGTCTGTTGGAAAACCTAATAAATAAATAATGTTAACTCAAATGTTTAAAAAATGAGTCACGATCGCTATCGCAATCGATAGTTTACCGATCTGAAGTTTATGAATATCCTTTAGATGTAAGATTGAAAGGTATCCCGATAGATGTTAGGGTTAGACAATAACCCCTGTTGACCCCCACTGTTTCGCCCCTATTATAAGTCAAAACGTTTTAATTTCCTGTTGACCCCCAGTTATGTTTCTTGGGTACAACGGTAACTATAATTTCCTGTCGACCTCACTTGATATAAAAAAATGCGTTTTTGGATTTTTGTATAATTAACAAAAAAAACAGCAAATACAATAATAAAATATTAAAAAAACAACTTGGGCCTAATCTATAATCGAATAGGTACTTGATTAATGCTTGTTTTCCTTTAATAGTTCATGGAGTAAAACATAAAATAACATAAACAATTTCGAAATAACAAAAATACATAAAAATGTATTTATTAATTAACACATTTTATTATTTTTTCCAAAACCTGTTATATATTTTCATTTCTGTACCTCGCAAATTCTTACATGTTAATTTTAAATTATAAATCAGGTATAAATAGTAAAAACTAAGTTCTTAATATTCTACTATTGTAAAAACACAGGCTGATCTTGGGAAGACGCTGTCTTTTGTAACACAGTTTTAGTAACTAACACAAAAGGCAGAGTTACAACAACCACATGTAACACATATCAATCAATCAATCAATCAAATCATTTATTGCGATAATATAGTACATAAAGGTGATAAAATTCTAAAAAAATAAGTCCTTACATTCTACCATGACAATGGTGTGCAATAACTTGTCTTACTAATTATTTCAATTACATTAAATGTCATATGCAAACAAATTATTATTATTATTAAATTAATGTCAAAAAGCTTTAAATGTCATACAAATAAATAAATTTAAAAAATGAAAATGTCAAAATATTATTAGTCTAATAAATGTCAAATTAGTGATCAATTTTTTGAAATTAACTTAATTATATAAAATTAAACATGAACATTAATTTATAATTAGGTGTTTTTAAAAGTCATATATTCATTTAAGTCATAAAAGCTGTTTTTCGCAAGCCATTGAGTCAGTTCAGTCATATTTTTGCAATAAAGAAATTTGTAATTTGTAATAGTGTCACAAATTTCTGATATTTAATGCATTGCTAGGCGAAAACCGATATTGCTCGGGCAGGAATCGGTTGCTCGAGCAGTTGGCTCGGTGGCGCAGTGGTTAAGGCGTCGGGACGGTATTCAAGCAATATCATTTTCTTCTGCCTAATATTTAAAATCTTATAGTGTTACAATTTCAGTTTTGAAGTCTCTAACCCTTGACGTACCTTGACGCTGAGTTTCAAGGACTAGCAATCCCCTATTTTGATACATAAAAATGCCATATCTGAATAGTTGAAATAAATATAAATTTAAATGAAGAACTACAATAATATTAATACTTTTATTGAGCATCCCTAATTTCTATTTACAATTGTTATTTCTAAACATTACTAGTTTTATACTAGGCATTTGACTAGAAACACACAAAATTTACTCCGACTTATATATACAAAATAATATTTATACTAATATTGCACTTATAATTATATAATTACTATTTATCGTAATATTTATTTCTATCTCTAAAGATATTTTATAAATAATTAAAGTCGAAATGTATACCAAAGTCCACATGACCGCGTAGCGGGCCCTCTTGCTCTCGGAACATTAGCGTATTCTACCTAATGAAACAAAATCTTGCTGTATTCTAAAGTAGTGTAGCACTACTGTAAAAACAATTCAAAAAAATCAATTCATTCTCTCTTTTGGTCAATTTTATTAAGTCCATCTAATTTTTTTGACATTTTAATAAAAAATCTAAAATAAAAATATTTTTTTTAGTAAAAACTAAAAACCATTTGACAAAAATATTTTAAAACTATAGAGTACTTCCTGTCAAGCCAGAAATTAAATTGAACCTAAATCGTGGTATGCGGGCGGCCGTGTGGGTAGGTACCACAGCTTTGCCAGTTATTCTGCCATCAAACAGTAGTGTGCAAGCATCACTGTGTTCCGATTTGAAGGGCATTGTAGGCATATTATGCCAAGTAATTTCGCTGGCTCATATATTATATGAGATGATGTCTTGAGGTGATGAGCGTAATGCAATGCTATGCAGTACTTTTATGGCACAACCTACCTATTAAAGGTTCTGGGTGACACTGCCACTGTTATAGGATGGCGTTTATCATCAGGCAAACGACTTGCTTGTCTAGTTACTCAGAGGCAGAAAAAATGCCATGTCTTTTTACAGGTACGAGTCTACATCTATTTAGAGTTATCTACTCTTTATTGTTGCCAGAAATTATAACAACAAAGGGAATGTTATAATCGGCTGTCATATCGCTCAAAACAATCTCTTCCAGACAAATTTTGGATGGAGAGGACTTAAAGAAACCGTGAAAGACCGTATTTCAAGAATAAATTGGCAGTCTAGCTCTAATATACTCCATGTGCTTACGTATTGTCATCTCATTCTATTTTATTACCACGTTTTTATTAAGTTACTTTCTTGTCTGTCTGTCTGTCGTTCCGGGTGGAATCTTGCAACTCAAATTTCGAGCACTTCCCGATTAGCTATCCGGCTGAAACTTTCACGATAGCTCACAACTCGATGACAATGCATTCTAAATCCATTTATTATGTTTGTTAGTTCGGTACAAATTTTGCAATCGATTGGAAACTAATTTACCGATAAGCTAGATACTTGAAACTTTCAAAATAGTTCAGAAAAACTTGCCAATGCAATTTATAATGATAAAAAACGTGGTAAGTACATTATTTTTACAAATAAACACCATTATTTAAAGTTTCTAGTTACAAAATACAAATAGATACTATTCAAAAAATTTAAATATAATTAAGTATTGTTTGTAGAGTAGTGGTGTGCATAACTCGTTTCGCCGACTATGTCGATGTCACTGTCACTGTGTTCCGACTCCGAGTCGGAAGAGGGACGCGAGCCTTCTGTCGTCTGCGGAAGAAGAATAATTAATAAAAATGTAACTTAATAAGACAGAAAAAAAAAATATAATAAAAAAATCCCCGACACAAAGAACCTAGGTATAAAAAGTAAAAAACAGCTGAACTGATTTTGGTAAAACATGGCCAAAAACAAAACAAACAGCTTTCAAATAAAAAAAGGCGCATCCAAATCTGTTCACCCGTTTAAAAGCTACGGTGCCATGTGGTCTAAGGTGACACACATTAGTGATGGAACTTATAAAACCCTCCTTTTTGCGTCGGGGGTTAAAAAGCGTAAGTATTTGTTCTTGTATATGGTCTTCGTAGTTCCTTGTTCTCTAGATACAGGGAATCCTAGTTGGGGCTCAGGACCTACGTATATCTGTAATCGTCGGGGATCATCAAGAAAGACATTTTTTTATTACGCTTAATAGGTCTATGTTTGTGTACTATCTCGCCTGATGTGAAGCGATGATGTGGCCTAAGATGGAGCACATAGATCTAGAGAGAAACGGCAGTGTGGCAACGTGAGCGGCTGCTCAGACCCGTCTCCCCGATGGTTCACCGAACATCATCCCGAAACACGACTAGGTCGCTTGACGGCATGGCTTTGTTCGGTGGGTGGTATTACAACCACGGCCAGAGCCTACCACTCCAAAGCGCGTAAGCGGGTTTCATCACGATGTTTTCCTTCACCGTTTCACATCAAGTCTCATATGCCCAGAAAATCCATAATGGTTAATCTCAGAAGGGTTTCTGAGATTAACCTTCTGTTTATTACCTTCCGCACTTCCGGATGCTGTTGTTTCGTTGTGAAGTCCACCGCTGCAGCTCCTATGAACAAAATAGAAAACTCTTTAATCATTTTGGCATCACAGATGAACTTATGAACGTCAAATTATCACAATGACTCTACCACCGTATCGGAAAAAGAACCACTACTCAGAAGATACGGCAAGAAAATGAGGGGCATTTTTTTAGAGATTTTGTTACAATTTTTGGGTTTCTACAATGTTATGTTTCTTATGTACCAGTTGGCTACTATGCAGAGGTAGAATGTTCCAAGCATCTTTGTCTTCTATGTAATTACGAACAGTGTAGTATGCTTTTCTCATTAGAACAGTCTTAACGCGTAATTAGGTCGGCTTAGGTATGAGTATTGCCTTATTTTTTATTAATTTGCTTACCTATAGGTACCTACATTTATTTAGATTAGATAACTCTTTGTTACCAGAAATTAAAACAATAAAAGGAATGTTACAATTGGCAATCATATCGCTCAAAACGATCTCTTCCAGACAACTTTTGTTTTTTTATGTAACCGAATGACGAGACGAGCTGGTCGTTTGCCTGATGGTAAGAAATACGCCAGCCCATAACAATAACAGCACCATCCAGAACTTTGTTTTGCAAAATCGTGCTCGGCGCTGCTCTACGCTCGTCACCATGACACAATTAGCTGTTGAGTCTCATATGCCCAGTAATTTCCCAGGCTACAATGCCCTTCAAACCGGAACACAGTAAGCTATGTTGGTACTAAATGTACATTCACAAATCAATTAGCAAAGTTCTAGCAAACTTTGAAAGTGCAGCAGCATGCGTCTTGGAAGTTCAAAACTATCTACAAGTATTGTTAACAGAACTATTGTTGTTGAAAATTTGTTAATTACTCGAGGTAGTTCTCTCGAATGCGGGTGGCCGTCTGGGCTCGTATCACCGCTTTGTCAGTTATTCTGCCGCTAAGTAGTAATCATAGTAATTTTTTTTGGAGTGGTAGGCTCTGGCCGTGGTTGTAATACCACCCACCGAACAGAGCCATGCCGTCAAGCGACCTAGTCGTTTCATTGCGTTTCAGTTTCGACTTAGTCGTGTTTCGGGATGATGTTCGGTGAACCATCGGGGAGACGGGTCTGAGCAGCCGCTCAACTGCCGTATCTCTCTAGATAGAGGCCAAACATAGATCTATTAAGGGTAAAAGTTCTGTGTGGCACTGCAATTGTTATGGGAAGGCGTGGCGGTTACCATTAGGCGAACGACATGCTCGTCTCTTTACTCAATTCAATTAAATTTCAAGTTTGTCGATAGGTGCGGTGTGTTTATATATGAGATCTATAGGGACTTGGCAAAACGCCTAGTAGAGGCGACGTGTGACCAGAACGCTGACTCATATTTAGGTAAAAAAGCATTGCCATTCAGCGTGGCAATGCGGGGAGCGTACTTTCCCCTCCACCATAGGCATTTTAGAATAATTTTATTTTGTTGTATATAAGTGGTTTTTTTTTATGTAACTTATTGACGAGAGCTGGTCGTTTGCCTGATGGTAAGCAATACGCCAGCCCATAACAATAACAGCACCACCCAGAATTTTGTTTTGCAAAATCCTGCGCGGCACTGCACTGCGCTCGTCACCTTGAGACAATTAGCTGTTGAGTCTCATAATGCCCAGTAATTTCGCTGGCTACAATGCCCTTCAAACCGGAACACAGTAATGCTTGCGCACTACTGCTTGGCGGCTGAATAACTGACAAAGCGGTGGTACCTACCCAGACGGCCTCTCGCATACGAGAAACCTACCACCAGTGTATTTAAGTTATATTAGTGTTGTACAATAATACCATTTCTCATAAAGAGTTTCGTGATTGTAATTATTTCGACGTTTGCTACGATCTGCTACGAGTACGGCCGGCGTAGCGCATGCCGTAGCGTTCGTAGACACAGACTTGGGTATACAAAACAATGGGAAAGAAGAGGCAATGTTTATTGTAGATGGCGCCACTAGCGCAACCTCTAAAGAATCAAATGTTAAAATTGTAAAACTGCAAAACAGTTTTAGAAAACGATTGTTGACTAATTTTTGGTAAAAATCGGCTTAAGGTGGTACGTTACGGTACGTTTTTCATACAAATCTCAACCATTACCCATTAACTTATTCATTGAATAGTAGAATAGGGTATCGGACAACTTTTCAGAAAGTGTTTTGAATTATTTATAATGAATATATATATTTAAAGCCATGAAAAATGGTTTTTAATTAAATAAAGCTCTAAAAGTACCTAAAAGTGTGTTTAAATATTATGTTTCATATATTGCCGCGCAAAAGGTCACCTCAGAATATGTGACGTCATATGAAGGTAGAAGAGGACAAACTCTTTGAAATAAAACTTGCAAAGAGATTTAAATACGTTTTGTGAATTTTGGGGACTACATTGTAGTAGTGAAATGAGAAAATTAGCAACAATACATTCTATGAAAAGCAAAAACGTAAAATAAACACAAGCTTGACTCACGACATTTGCCTTCAAATGACGTCATGCGCTGTGATTGTTGTTTCGTTTGAGATGAAGAACAGATTAAAAGTGTCAGAATTATTAGATTTTATTTACCGATTTAAAAATATAAATCATTATTATTTTATAAAAATATTGATTGGATGATCTTTCTGGTTCGACGAACATTCGTTCTAACTACATTTTAGATTTTTTCTCAATTACTGTCCGATACCCTATTGCCTAAATTTATGCATGATGAACTATTTAGGTACGGGTGGATATTTACGCAAAATTATTAAAATGGTAGAAAAAGAGCTACAATTATTAAAATGTAATAATTTCTACTATTCAGTGAACAAGTTAATAATGGTTGAATTTCATATGAAAAACGTACTGTATCTTGCCACCTTAGGGTGAATAATAGTGTTTATCTATCTAGTAACACTTTCGCCTTGTCTTGTAAATATTACCTAGAGTGATCAATCTGTAACACAGCAGCCTAGACTACCCCTCATCATCATCATCATCAGCCCATCACGTTCCCACTGCTGGGACACGGGCCTTCTCTCATACTTACTACTACTTTCAAATGTGGACCATAATCCACCACGCTGGCCCAGTGCGGGTTGGTGGATGTCACATGTCCTTGAATTTTTGTGACAAATTCTTGGATATGCCGGTTTCCTCACGATGGTTTCCTTCACCGTTTTTAGAGCTAGTGCTAAATCCGCACATAACTTAAGAAAGGGTGCAAGGCCAGCGGGATTGGAACTCGGGTGCGTCGGATCGAAAGTCGCACGTTCTCCCACTGAGCCACACTCGCTCTCAGCCTACCCCTCAACACGGCGTAATTGTTAGAACCTCAAAGACGGCTCAATCAAATTAGCTTCGCATCGCTTCGGTGCCGCAACTCAAGACGTTGGACGAATAGGGTTGTCTTCTTTATCTACCTATTGTAAAGTTTAATAGGGGATCGGACAGTAATCGAAAAAAGAAACAATTTTTTTGTTGAATAGTTTTTTTTAAATACAAGCTTTTAACAATTTCGTGTAGTGAACCGCGAGTAGATTAAAATGAGCCCAAACACTAGTAGTTTACGATTATCAGTCAAGGAGTTCCATTGCCCACCTTCCGTCTCCATCATTAGATCAGCTAGCTGGCTGTCACCATAATATTGTATTGGCATCGGACTTTGACAAGTATGCAAAATTTTAACTCCGTGGGATAAAAGGAAGTGGTTCTGATTCAACTTGCAAGATTTCACTCAATCAAATAAATAATAAAAATTGCAAGTTATATAAAAACTAGTAATAAAAAAAATTCACGTTTCAATTTAAAATATGTTTGTTCTTAACATTATACCTACATAATATAATAGTTTGTAACTAGCACATTTATTTGAACCATGATGAAAGCCACTGGCTCTTGAAATACAGTTTATACTAGTTCGAGAGCCTATAAATTCAGTAATGCTTTGTAATACTGTCTATTGTGTCACAAAAAATTACTATTTTATTTAATATTATTACTACTTCTTTAATTCAGGTAACAATAGTTACATTAGTGACTAAAGTAATTCTAAGACCCATATTATAGGTATATACCTTACAGACTAACATACATTACAATATTAAAAAATATTCTATTATTCCTAATTATTATTCGCTTATTTCTAGGGTAAAAAAACATAAACAGGTACCTTTTTTTAATTTATTAATCGACACGTTTAGCAATTGATGTGACAACCCTGCTCCTAACAAAGTTAATATGCCAAGATGGCTGCCGTCTTAGTTGCCTAGCAACGCAAGCAAACGTCTTGACACGGTCGCCGAACGCATTGCCGCCTTATTACAACGCATTATGGTCTCAATTCGCTTGTAACCTGTTTCTTTTCAAATATGGGTGTTGACAAGAATATTGTGCGAAGGAAAATATGATGTAATACAAAACGTTAAAGGTTATTATAGGGTGGAGGAGGGATGATTTGATTTGCGAAGAAAAGAGGGTGTCTTCGAAGATGGTTGGTTGGTTTGTTGAATTTATCGATGTTTTGAAGCGATTTTGATGAAAGAAAAACAATTACTCATTAAGTCTGCTCCTATGTCTCAAAGTCCAGAAATTTCGCTAACTTCAACGCCCTTCATACCGGTACAGCATAATTCTTACGGCGGAATAACTGGCAACGCGGTAGTACCAACCCAGACGACCTATTGCATACGAAAAACCTAGCACTTATATACTCCATAGAACCATTTATTTATCTTTTGAACTCATGTTTTTTGAGCTCTAGTAGTGATGTCCTAATTGCTTTACTGATTCGATTTTTAAAAACTGTCGACTGTATCCTACTTCCTACTAATATAAACGCGAAAGTTTGTAAGTATGGATGTACTTTTGTTACTCTTTCACGCTAAAACTACTGAATGGATTTTGATGAAATTTGGTACGGAGATAGCTTATACCCTGGATTAACACATAGGCTACTTTTTATCCCGGGAAACCGCGGGCGAAACCGCAGGGCGCAGCTAGTTTATGAATAAGTTTGAAAGGAATAAAAAAAATGATATTAAGTTTTTGCTCTAACTGTAATGAATGTATATTAAATGTAATTGCCTATACAAAAAAAAAATAGGTAGATACAAAAAGTTTATTACTGTGGTCTGATTGGTTCTTAATTATATTTGTCGATTTGTTAATATTAATTGTGATACTAAATATTACGTGGTAGATACTTAATATTAATTATTTTGATTGTTTTATTTGACTTTATATCTGAATACAATAAAACTTTAAAAATAGACATAAACTTAGAAAACGGAAACCTACAAACCTAGTTTATTCTCCATTTAAGAAATTGAGACCAAAATTACCAAATTTGGTTGTAGTGTGGTAGAAACGTTTTCTCCCGAAACGCTAATTTTAACAAAAATCTGAAATTGATACGAATTTAGTTAAATTATTATTATTATTATTTAGTTAATTTATTTAATTTAATCTACGCATTTTCTGCGAGACCGTAAACCATTATTCAAATACCTAGTGCTCGCTGGCCGCGGCTGTGCCATAACCTCTAAGGAGTGGAAGATATGCTTTGCCGTCTTCTATGTTTCCACATAAATACAATCTGGGTGTGTTCAAATCAAGAGTGAACATGTACTTACTGGGTAAACGTGTTACACCTTTGACCACATCGTCATCACTTCCCATCAGAAAATCAACTGGTGGTAGGTTTCTCGTATGCGAGAGGTCGTCGGGGTGGGTACCACCGCTTTACCAGTTATTCAGCCGCCAAGCAGTAAGTCACCAATAACTTTCAATAAATAGTTCGTAATTAATATTATTATTAAGCTGTACTGCGCAAGCATAACTGTGTTCCGGTTTGAAGGGCATTGTAGCCAACGAAATTACTGGGCATTATGAGACTCGACAGCTAATTGTCTCAGGGTGACGAGCGCAGTGCAGCGCCGCGCAGGATTTTGCAAAACATATTTCTGGGTGATGCTGTTATTGTTATGGGCTGGCGTATTCCTTACCATCCGGCAAACGACCGGCTCGTCTCGTCATTCAGTTACATAAAAAAAGATGAGATTTTCAAACGCCTGTTGTAAAAATTGAAAAATTAATTGGAAAGCGTTCGGGATCGGTGTTATTAGTTACAGGATCCCCCTGCAGTTCTCTTACCTCGTTGCTGCTGCTGCTGCTTCCTCAACTGCTTCTTATGCTTCATCCTTCTGTTCTGGAACCAGGTTTTGACCTGGGTTTCGGAGAGGTTAAGCGCGCCTGCTAGTTCCACTCGTTCTGGAGTGGACAGATAGCGCTGTGACTCGAAGCGTTTCTCCAGACCTTATAGACAAGAAACGAACGGTTAAAGATAAAAAGAACCTCAATTTTTTTAACACATTTTTTAACTGTTTTTTATCTCAATCGAAACACCTAACAGTGAATGACGTCATCATCATCATCATCAGCCCTTCACGTTCCCACTGCTGGGACACGGGCCTTCTCTCATATAGAGAGTATGGGCCATAATACATCACGCTGGCCCAATGCGGGTTGGTGGATGTCACATGTCCTTGAATTTTTGTGATTATTTCTTGGACATACAGGTTTCCTCACGATGTATTCCTTCACCGTTTTTTAGAGCGAGTGTTAAGTCCGCACATAACTTAAGAAAGTCAGTGGTGCGAGGCCAGCGGGATTCGAACTCGGGTGTGTCGGATCGAACGTCGCAGATGCTCCTACTGAGTCACACTCGCTCGCCCTAATGACGATGCGCTGTGAATGACGTCATTTGAAAGTAAATACCATGTGCGAAGCTTGTGTTTATTTTATATGTTCGCTTTTTATCAAAATCAATACGATATGTTTTTCATTCCATGACAATCCTGAAGTCCTACTTCACAAAAACGTATAAATCACTTTGCAAGATTGCTTTCGTAGAGCTTGTCGTTTCGTTTGCCTTCATATGACGTCATACGTTCTGACATATAAACATATTAACACTCATTATGATAACATTTAAAGTTTTAAACATAGTTTTAGGTGCTTTTGGAGCATTATTTAATAAAATATTTTTTTTTCATGGTTGTGATATAGGTACATTATGGTCAATTTTCAACACTTTCTTAAGTTGTCCGATCTCCTATTGGAGTGAAATCACAGGGCGAAGCTATAGTTTATTTACAAATAGTATACAGGCGCGTATGCAGCGGGAGAGAAAGCCGACGGTGAGATACCAATTAAGTTATAACTTATTAACACTTGGTCCCAGATACGTGTTAGAACCATGGACTTTTGGTCCATGTTAGAACGAATCTGATACGCAATGAAAATAGTATGTTAGTAGGTATGTTTTGTAATTCCGCTGAATATTATGTAGGTTGCTGTTTATTTATTTCATGTTTAAATGCTTGCAAAGCCACAACAACGTTTTACATAATAATACCTAAAATAAAAACCTAATTACACAAAAATATAAATTTATAATGATAATCATCATCGTCATAATCATCATCAGCCCATCACGTTCCCACTACTGGGACACGGGCCTTCTCTCATAGAGAGAGGATGGACGCTGGCCCAGTGCGGGTTGGTGGGTGTCACATGTCCTTGACTTTTTGTGAAAAATTCTTGGACATGCCGGTTTCCTCACGATGTTTTCCGTGTTCCGTTAATAATTAGAATAAAAATAATAATGTAAAAGATAACAAATAAATAATTTACTTAAAAAATTAATGCATATATCTATCAAACATACGGACACTCGAATAAAAGACTAGCTGCGCCGTGCGGTTTCACCCGCGGTTTCCCGGGATAAAAGGTACAAAATTTCATTCCAATCCGTTTAGCTGTTGCAGCGTGAAAGAGTAACAAACATACATTCTTACAAACTTTCACGTTTATAATATTAATAGTAGGATGGTAGGATAGTAGGATGTCGACGTCTCGTTCACTAGCATAAGGGCGGTAGCGTTACGGCTTGGGCCGTGCGTGGGAGCGAACTTAGCGGTCAGCCGGCGCCGCGCCGGCGAGGGGGCTGTAAAACATACTTTTTGATCAGTAAGAATGAGTTATTTTTATATTTGAAGCTACCAAATTTCAAGATAAAAGTACCGGACACTACGCTGACTAAAAATAATTCTTCAGAATCATTGCGTTTTTTCATAATTTGGGACGTAAAAGTCTGCATTTTCGAGTTAGTGGCTGGCGAACTTGATAACGCTCTAAGCCGTCTATTTTGTTTATATTATTCTAACCGGTTGTTAGAATTATATAAACTAAACACTTTATTCTAATAGGTAGGTAGATGTTTACAGAATTTAATTTCTAAATCTAAACTAAAATAACTTAAATACTTATATATAAGTACAACAAAATATAATAAAATTATTCTAAGAAGTCTATGGTGGAGAGGAAAGTGCCCTGAACGCTGGCCGCATTGGCACGCTGAATGGCAATGCTGAGTTTTTGACCTAAATATGAGTCAGCGTTGTCACGTCGCGTCGCCTCCATCACCAGACGTTTTGCCAAGTCCCTAGATATAGATTTCATGGGTGCTCGGCCCCCACGGTCCGGAAATGTTGCGCAATGTCAGGAAAAGGTTCCAACTCAGCATAAACTAAGGTAATAAATACCTTAGCACTGATTTTCAGGCGGAACCTATAACCGAAATGAAGCGTTAGGTATATTTTTTTTTCGTTCAAGCACTTAAGCTACTTTTTCTCGGGAAACTGCGGGTGAAATTGTAGGGCGCAACTAGCATGATATATGTTGTTATGGCGTAGACCATGCAGTGCCAATTTCGTCGTTCTCAAGCATTTTACGTTTTTCCTAATTGTTGTTTTTATGTACATCACAAAAAATATTATTTTAATTCTTAGGTCTAAGATTTTCTATAAAAATATACATAAATATACTAAAAAAGCCTAAACCTAGAGTGCCGCCGGCAGCAAGGCAGGGCCTAAACTCCCAGTAGTTACGGCTGCAGAGTTAGGAACCTCCTGATTATACATGCCGTGTCAAGGCGTACTGCCGCATGCATCTGACTCTTGATACAACCGTCTAGCGAGAGCCTCTTGAGATGGTCGAGGCTCTTCGCTATAATAACGTTCGCCTAAATAACTATCGGGACAATGATCGTCGAGAAATTATTAGAAACGCCCGCTAGAGAAGATAGCACCAAGAAACTCTGCGGAGACGGTGACGGTGACTTACCAGTGAGCTGTGGGTCAGAGAAGACAGTCCGGGCCTTCCGTCGACGGCAGTGTTTCAAGGCCGACAGTGACAGCTCGGACGGCGTAAACAGAGCGTGGTAAGGAACTCCTAAAAACAAAATATTGGGTTGACGATCATTTATTTATCATAAAGAATTACTTCACTTACATGAGAAAATAGTTACAATACATTTTTTGGACGTTATACAAGTAAAAATAAAAATAATAATTTGGAGGTAATTTGCCATAAACGCAACCAGTATTGGTTCGACGCGCGCGGTCAAAGATAAACAAAGCCCACACACACCGATCGAGCGCAGCTGGAAGTCGCTCGTACTAATCATAATCATAACCATTTATTAATTGTAAATATGGGTACAAATTGGTCTTGATGTCAAAATTTTGTAGCATTGCTCCATATCTAGCCATATTACGGCGTACAATTAAACTGAGGAAATAATACAATATAATAAAATTAGGGATCCATAGGCACAATGTCAAATAATATGTTGTTATAATTATAAAATAGAGTCAAATAGTTATTATTGTATTTATAAAATGGAGTCAAATAGTAATTTCAAAATAGAGTGTCGCAATAATTATTATTATGATAATTATGATAGTAATTATAATAACATTAAATAATATAAGATCGAATTAAAATTAATAATAATAGTCTTCGCTTAGTGATTGTTATTACAATTTGTCACATAAATATTCTGAGATGTCATAATAACATTTGTCCGCTAGTAATTTTTTAAATTTAATCTTAAATAAGCCGTTATTTAATTCTTTGATTGGTCTAGGGACTTTATTAAAAACGACCGGAGCCATGCAAAATACACTTTTACGCATTAACGTCGTTCTAGAACTGTGTACACAAAGTGTACTGTTATCACGTCTGCTGCGAGAGTTAACATCGGATAGGCGGATCAAATAACACCGGATTTGTCTTCACAAAAGTAGCTATCTCTAGAATGTACAGCGATGGTAAAGTTAAAATTGTATGCTCAATAAAATGTGGCAACTATCTGTGGGTTTTAAATTGAACATTGCCCTAATGCATCTCTACTCTCTCTACTGATTTATCACAGTGAATATGACATGAAGATTTATTTTTTATCGTTAATACACTTGTTATTTTTTGTATAGAACTGGGTAATGAGACGAGCAAGTCGTTTGTCTGATGGTAAGCGCTACGCCTGCCTATAACTGCCACCCAGAACTTTTAATATACTCTAAATAACTTTTAATACCATAAAAAGAACTGCGTACACTGCATTGCGCTCATCATCCCGAGACATCAGATGTTAAGTCCCATATGCTCAGTAATGCTTGCACACTACTGCTTGGCGGCAGAACATAGTTGAGATCATCAGATGGACGGTTATTAATAATCCACCATCATTATACACGTTAGCATGCAGTCGTAAAACAAAAGGCTGTATAACGATCTAAGAAGAGAGTAGAGAATTGTAAATAATAATGTATTCTGGCAAATAAATACTTGATTTGATTTGATTTGAAGAATAGAAGAAAGATGTAAATGTTCTGACAGTGCATGTATGATAAAGAATATAAGAATAAGAATTATAAATTTGGTTGGTCGAGCAGTAGGCTCGGTAGCTCAGTGGTTAAGGCATCGGGACAGTATTCCGAAGACGCAAGTTCGATTGCAGCGCGAGTAATTTCATTTTTATTACAAGCTCTTATATAACTTGCAATGTTTGGTTGTTTGGGCCAAGTCTTGCAAGCTGAATCAGAACCACATCCTCGTATCCCACGGAGTTGACATTTTTCATACTTGTGAAAGTCCGATGACAATGCAGTTTTATGGTGACAGCCAGCTGATCTGATGATGGAGACGAAAGGTGGACAATGGAACTTCTTGACGGATAATCGTAAACTACAAGTGTTTGGGCTCATTATAATCTACTCGCGATTCCGATTAGATTTTTTAAAAGCTGCATGTCTAAAAAGGCCACTTTAAACGAATCATAATATGATTCACTTTAGAAATCGCAAAATAGTCACTAGCTACGAATTCATAATATTTTTTTATGAATTATGTAAATTAAATTAATAACTTATTATTAACTAATACTTTATAACAAAAAAGTATATTTTTGCATGTTATTTAAAACTTACGATAAACAAAAAAAACGGAAAATGAAACAAATTCAGCTAACGAAGATAAGAACCACTACGTTAAGCATTGACATTTATATGACCTTGACGTCGATGGTTTTATCAGATAGTGATATAAGATTCTGCTTGATTAGGATAACGTTCATTGACGGCGGTGATTGAGGGGCCCTAGGAGGCCTATCTTGATTAATGACCAAAGTAACACGCGAATCCCACACAGCGCAATTTTTGCGCATTTTTTTAATTTCTGTATTCCGATTTGAAGGGCATATTTATTTTTTATTATTTGTAGGCTTGCGTTTGACCGCTATCTCACCTGTTGTTAAGTGACGATGCGGTCGAAGATGTAGCACGCTCGCCTAGAAGAAACCTGCAGGGTGATCATGTATTTTTTGTTTCAATCAATTTCAATAAGAGCCGTATTCCACAGTAAAATTGAATAGATTGGGCGTATACATAACGATTCATAGCACAATCTCGCTTTATAAATTTGTCGGGTAACTGGTTTCTCATTGAAATTGATTGAAATAAAAGATACATGATCGCCCTGCAGTTCACTCTTGTCTTAAAGACACCCAGATTATAGCTATCCGGAAACACAGATTCCGGCAGAGAGTTCCACTCCCTGCATATATAACAAATAAGAAATATATAAGTAATAATAAAAATAAATCAATTATTTACTGTCAAAAAGGGTAGAACATTTGCGGTACACAAGTAAGTGTTATTTTGTGATCATGTGTAATATCGGTGGAATATCAACCATTACGTGTTCGTAAACGTGCACGAGTGTAGGCAAATGAAAGAAAATAGAGAAAAACATGTTATGTTCTCGCACAAAGTCTAAGGAAAGCTTTGCGTACGAGCGCCGCAAAGTGTACTCTAACACGCGTTTCCCGAAAAACTTTCCAGGTAACCACTGTTTTTCGAACTAAATGACTGTACTATTTAATGTTTTTCTATATAATGATTTACTAAAGGCTTAATAATTTTAAAACTAAATAAAATTAAACTAAAAGATATTAAAGTGAAGAAAAAAGGAAAGCTTGAATAAAGTTCCACCACTTTGTTGAAGCACTAGGAGTGACATTGATTTTGACTACAATATATAGTAACTATTAAATAAAAACTACGTAAGACAAGGCGGTATGGTCCTAGAGACTTTCAGCCTATCCAAACGGGCGAAAAAAAAGGAAATAGTGAAGAAAAAAGTTAAAAGGTTAAAACGCATGCGATGATAAAAAAAAACTGACCTTGTGACAAGAAATATGGCGCCTCCACGGCTTTATAGTTTGGAGTGTGTAAATAAGCCCCTAAGGCTCCCATAACTTGTAAATACGAGCCTTCTCTAGCCGGCACATGAGGCCTGACCTCATTAGGCACAGAGAAATAAGGTTTAGGCTCATATTCGAACCTCCTTTGCACATTTTCATTTGGCACTGGCGTTTTTCTATTTTGCCCTCGATATAAAATGTCTTCGATAAGGAAAGAGGTTTTACTATGTTCTTGGCGGTTCGAGTCGGTTGGCGATTCGCTGGTTTCGTGATCCATCGTTTTGGTTTTTAGTTAAATCATTGTTCACGATCGTCGTTTTTTTTAATTCGTTTTCTGGTGCACGCTTTTGCGTGTTTCCATTTTTTGTAGAGTTTTGTTTTAGGAATGTCTTAATTGTTTATAATTTATTTTCTGAAGACGCTTAATTTTACCTATATTATTATCGTAATATCCTGCAATTTAAAGATTAATTTCACTCCTCTTTGTTTATATCCTAAAATTTATAACTTATTTACACTCTATGTTATTATTATATTAAACTTTAATGTTTCGTAGTATTTCGTTAATTTGGTTCTAAATTGACCACTCACTATAACAAAACAAAAGTTGCAAAAAAAAACCACTGACACTAATCTTTTTAATTTAAAAGCGCGCGGAAACTTTGTTAACTTTTTAAAACCGAAGCGCAAATCATCAATAGGTACATTCAGCCATTTATTTAACGAATTGATGAGTTTAATATTCGTACAAATCGGTTGTTTGCGCCAAACGAGCCGATTTGGTCGGCGGGCCGGGATAAACTGTCGTTATGGATAGGGGCGGGTGGAAGGGTAGGTTCCCGCCCAATGGGGTGGGGGCGCTTATGGTTTTTTAACGTCTCTCGCTGGATTTTAAATCTTGGATATTTGGCGAGGGAGAGGTGATACTACAAGAAATGTTTTTATGACAGAGATGCCCTGTAGGAGGTAATATTTACTAATTAAAAAAAAACCAAAGACACCTTTTGCATGGAACCAATTGATGAGACGAGGTCATTTATGAGTAACTGCGTACGTTTTTCTAATAAAATTCCAAAATGTATAACGGAGCTCACAGAAAGTAAATTCAAATTACGCGTTAAGAATGTTCTAACATACTATACTGTTCGTAATAACATAGAAGACAAAGATGCGTGGAACATTCTACATCTGCAAAGTAGCCAACTGGTACATAAGAAACATAACATTGTAGAAACCCAAAAATTAGTAACAAAATCTCAAAAAAAAATGCTCCTCATTTTCTTGCCGTAACTTCTGAGTAGTGGTTCTTGATGTGTGTGATCACCTCGTGCTCTTTTGATTCCCTCGCTAACGCTCAGGATTCTAATGTTTGATTTGATTCAATTTTAGAATCCTTCGCTTGCTCGGTCATCAAAATTGAGCACGCGGTTTAATAGCAACTTTGCACTTTTGTATAACAAATAACTATTTAAGTTATAATGTGCTTTTGAAATAGGCCAAGATTTTAATTGATTTTTTAAATGTTTGCCATTTTGCATTTTTAAGTTTATTGGTAATCTATTGTATATTTTAATTTCCGCAACGTAGGAACTTTTTTGGAACATCGTGTTATGTGATATCTACAACATAGATAGGTACCTACATGGGTGAACGCCGCATCGCTTCAATAAAGAGGCAGAATCACGCGGAATGGCAAATCAAATCGAAAGATTCCGCCGTAACCGGGAATCTCACATAGAGCGACGTACACACTGACTGTATTCAATTTTAGTTTTAAAACAAGATTTTTGGTTGTCTGGAAGAGATCACTTATTAGCGATAAGACCGCCCATTGTACTAATCAAATTTTTAAGTCCTATTTTTATTTGTTCTTGTTATGATTTTAAAGTCTAAGTCCGCCCGTTGTACTGTAGTTTGTGAGAGTATTTCGTGTAACTTGTAAATTTCTTGTTTGGTGTACAACAAAGCATTAATTATTATTATAATTCAATTTATTTATTTTCTTTCTTAATTTTTTTTTTTTTTTGTTAATTGGCTTGCGTTTGACCACTATGTCACCTGATGGTAAGCGACGATGCAGTCGACGATCTAGCACGCTTACCAAGATAGTACCCGTTCACTCGAGACTTGAAGATACCCAGATTGTAGCTATTGGGAAAGACTGACTCTGGCAGGGAGTTCCACTCGTTAGCAGTACGCATAATAAAAGTGGAAGCGAAGTGCTTAGTACGCGCGGGAGGAATGTCCTCCATGAAACGGTGGCGTATTGCCGTACGTCTTGTAGTCCGATGATAAAATGGGGTTGGGGGAATTAGTTAGTGCAATTCCGACGCACACTCTCCGAAATGTATCCATATATGTATTAAATTCAAGTTTTTTACAGTATTTCTATAAAAAATATGTACAAAAACACTATAGAAATCCTAAAGCTAGAGCGCCGCCGGCAGCGGGGCAGGGCCCAAACTACCGGTGGTTAGGGCTGAAGAGTGAGGAACCTCCTGACAATACGTGCCGTGTCGAGGAGTACTGCCTCCTGCTTCTTATTATTATTTATGGTGAAAAATATATTTCTCAAGACGAGCATTTAACAAATTCGTAATCGGAACCGCGAGCAAATTAAAATGAGCCCAGACACTAGTAGTTTTCGATTATCCGTCAAGGAGTTCCATTATCCACCTTCCGTTTCCATCACCAGATCAGCTGTCACCATAATATTGCATTGTCATCGAACTTTGACAAGTGTGCAAAACTCCGTAGGATTATTGGAAGTGGTTCTGATTTAACTTACAAGACTTGACCCAAATAATAAACATGGCAAGTTAAATAAAAGCTTGTAATATATTTTGACATTAATGTGGCAGAAATGGCGGGAAGTTTTTTCTTTTATATTACGGATTCACACGGTTTGTGCTTTCAGGCAGTTATAAGTAAAAATAATAGCCAGCGAAAGAAATACTTTATTTTATTTTATTTTTAAGCTATTGCATAGCTTCTATCGCGGGCCTTGAGCGTGGAGACCGAATCCAGAAATTCCGTAACGAAAATAACCTAACACCCCCCACTCCGAATGCTATGCAATAGCTTTAACGCGGCAGTCTCCTAGTGCCACACGTCTTTTTTTAATCTAAATATTTTATAGGGTCTCTGAGTCGCTGTGCGACTATGTCAGCCGCATTGTTTACATTCATTATACATGTACCTAACATTTTATAATATTTCATCATTTAATTTTTTTTATGTAACTGAATGACGAGACGAGCTGGTCGTTTGCCTGATGGTAAGCAATACGCCAGCCCATAACAATAACAGCACCACCCAGAAATTTGTTTTGGAAAATCCTGCGCGGCACTGCACTGCGCTCGTCACCCTGAGACAATTAGATGTTGAGTCTCATAATGTCCAGTAATTTCGCTGGCCATAATGCCCTTCAAACAGGGCGGCAGAATAACTGAAACAGCGGTGGTATCTACTCAGGTGGTCTGTTGCATACGTGAGACCTCCCAACTATTATTGTATAGTTTTGGTATAGATAGATAACATTGTATCTTAAAATATACAGTTTAATTTTTTTTAATGTTCTCGTCCATTAGGGCAGGCTAAAGTCTCTAGGACCATACCGCCATGTCTTACGTAGTTTTTATTTGATAGTTTAATATTCCATTTATTATACTTTTGCTGAGAATGAGGGTCATCAGCAACAAGCCGGACCCTCTCCTAGTGCTTCAATATAGTGGTGGAACTTTATTCAAGCTTTCCATGGACTTTTTGGGAGAACATGAAAAGCAATGTTTTCCCTATTTTGTTTCATTTGCCTACACTCGTGCACGTTAACGAACACATAATGGTTAATATTCCACCGACATTACACATGATCACTCGAAATAACACTTGTTTGGAAAATAAAACAAAATCGAACAGTATCACTTTTCACTTCCCGCCAAAAAGTCATACAGTTTAATAGGTACCTACGTATATAGGTACCTACGTGATGCGCATATTCAAGCTGTAAAAACAATATCTAAAATTAAACTTCTATGTCTGATACAAAGAGTTCAGAACAGTTAAGGAGACGTAACATGCGTCGTTATACAAATGTGGTACAATTCGACACTGAACTACCACAAGTATCATCATCATTATCAGCCCAATACGTCGCCACTGCTGGGGCTCAGGCCTTCCCTTGTAAAGAGAGTATGGGCCATAATCCACCACGCTGGCCCAGTGCGGGTTGGTAGATGTCACATGTCTTTAAATTTTTGTGATAAATTCTGGGATATGCCGGTTTCCTCACGATGTTTTCCTTCACCGTTTTTAGAGCGAGTGTTAAATCCGCACATTACTTAAGAAAGTCAGTGGTGCGGGGCCAGTGGGATTCGAACTCGGGTGCGTCGGATCGAAAGTCGCACGTGCTCCCACTGAGACACACACGCTCTCGCTCACCACAAGTAAACATTTTATCAAACACAAAAACCCACTTCAATGTATCTTCGAAATCCAAGGTCAAATATCGATGAAATTTATATGGGACCACTTCGTAGCTATACTGAACCCGACGCAAAATTTTCCATATTCTACTAATATTATAAACGCGAAAGTTTGTAAGAATGGATGTATCTTTGTTACTCTTTCACGTAAAAACTACTGGATGGATTTTAATGAAATTTGGTACGGAGATAGTTTATACCCTGGATTAACATATAGGCTACTTTTTATCCCGGGAAACCGCGGGCGAAACTGCAGGTCGCAGCTAGTCAGTTCATAAATGACGGAGTTCTGAGGTAACAAACATAAAAAAACTACAATTCACAACTCGAATAGAGAACCTCCAAATATCCTCTATAGAGAATCCTTTTTTTAAGTCGGTTAAAATACTGTCTATCTCTTTCGCTAAAACGTATATATTTATGAAAGAAAAAGGTAGCAAACGTTACTTTATTTGGCCACTTTTTTGTGATGACGTCACGTAGTTCCGCCTTTCGGTCGGGTCGGCCATTTTGTGTGACGGTGACAAAACCGCTTTACGGTCCAACTTTCTTTCTTTGGTGATTACTTAAATAATTTGTGAATACTTGATGTTTTTATGTACTGTTGTTAAAGGTCTACAATGACTTAAGTAAGATTTCATCAGTTGTCATTGCAAGTACTAGTAAGCGGGCGGATCTTTCTCCATTTGTGTGATAATTCACAAAGCTTTTTTTTATTGTGGCATGTCCTCTATAGTTCCTATCGTCAGTGGTCTGATACAACTAGGCAAGCCATCGATATTGAAATTTAAATTACGATATTTTTTTTATTACCGTCTGTGAACATATTTATTTAAGATTCTATCATCGAATTTATGTAAATTAAATGATAATTCTAACCGACGTCGTGTAGGTACTTGGCTCATCTATATTTATTTACTTATACTTCTATACATTATTATAATATTGTTAGTATTTGGGTATATATATATATATATATATATATAAGAAATATATAAGATAAAAATAAAAATAATATATATTTATATATGTATCCTACTTCATTATCCTACTTAATCTTATTTAGTCCTACATAATTCCTTTTCATCATCAGCCTCACGTTCCTTCGGCGCACGGGCCCTATCTCATGAAGAGAATGGGCCATAATCCGCCACGCTGGCCCAGTTGGTGGATGTCACATGTTCTTGAATTTTTGTGATAAATTCCTTGACATGCCGGTTCCCTCACGATGTTTTCCTATCCTGAAGCGTCGCATTTCATAGGTTGAGGCTTTGCATATATATAAGTTCTACATAATTATATTCTTCACTAATGGTAGGTTTCTCGTATGCGAGAGGCCGTTTGGATGGATACCACCTCATTACCAGTACCGCCAAGCAGTAGTGCGCAAGCATTATTGTGTCCCGGTGTGAAGGGCACTGTAGCGAAATGACTGGGTATTATGAGCTAATTGTCTGAATGATTTTGCAAAACAAAGTTCTGCAGCTGCAACTGTTATGGGCAGGCGTATTGCTTACCATCAGGCAAACGATCTGTTTGTCTCGTCATTCAGTTACATTGTAAGTATACTTAGTTACCTACTGGTTTTTTCTCCGCGCAATAATTGGCAGTCACCGTATATTTTATGATAAGTATAACGATAATGTGAAGGCCAAATTCTGACATCATTATTATCATTCACTTAGCCACTCAAATTCGTAGCAGAGATTCGTCGGACTCAGTTCTATTTGGTCTTGAAACGGCACGCTAGTGTGTGTTGTTTACCAAGTAAAGAATGTGCCAATTTTAGTTCTCGAAATCTAACAAGATCGTGTTAAAAATGGAAGTGAGTTTCGTTATAATTGCAGCAGTCGTAGCTGCCATTTTGCTGCTATACTACGCGACGACGAAGAAATTTAACTATTGGAAGAAAAAAAACGTCCCATATCCGAAACCTGTGCCGCTATTCGGAAATTACATGCAATATATCCTTATGAATCAGAGTTCAGCAAGAGTGAACCAAGAGCTATGCCGGCAATTTCCCAAAGAGCCTTGCTTTGGAACTTTCTTCGGAACAGAGCCGGCGTTGGTCATTCAAGACCCGGATATGATCATGCAAGTTTTCAAAAAAGACTTCTATTACTTCAACAGTCGGGAACTACAGGACTACACGGACAAAGAAGTCATTACTAAGAACATGTTCTTCCAACATGGTGATGTTTGGAAAGTCATACGCACTAATTTGACACCTCTCTTCACTTCCGCAAAAATGAAGAACATGTTTTACTTGATAGAGAAGTGTGCTCACGCTTTCGAAGACATGCTTGACTTTGAGACCAGTACATCAGAAGTTCTCGGAGCTCGAGCTCTGATGATCAGATATACCATGGACTGTATCTGCACTTGCGGCTTTGGCGTCGATTCTAGAACGATGGAAGCAAACGCTGAGAAAAATCCTTTTACAATCATGGGGAGACTGATCTTCGGGAGCTCCTATTACAGAGGTTTCAAAAATATAACAAGACAAATATGGCCGCATTTATTCTACGCTGCAGGACTAAACAGCTTCCCAAAAGCAATAGACGACTTCTTCCACAATCTGTTGACAGGAGTCTTTGAAAGCCGAGGGTACAAACCGACGCAGCGCAATGATTTTGTAGATCTCATACTGAACTTAAAGAAGAATAACACCATAGTTGGAGACGGTATGAGCACTTTCAAAACTGGTGTATCTAAGAAGTTGGAGTTAAAACTAGATGATGCCTTGATGGTATCTCAGTGCGTCTTGTTCTTTGCTGCAGGATTTGAGACATCGGCAGGAACTTTATCTCTGACTATATATGAGCTAGCAAAGAACAAGGAAGCTCAGAGACGAGCGCAGGAAGAAATCGATGAATACCTCCAGAAACACAACAATAAGTTGAACTACGACTGTGTCCCTGATCTCCCGTTCCTCGAAGCTTGCGTATCTGAAACTCTTCGCCTGTATCCAATTTTCCCGATCCTGACTCGAGAAGTGGTGGAAAATTATACGTTTCCTTCAGGGCTGCACCTGGACCGAGGAGTGAGGGTGCATCTTCCTGTTTACCACCTGCATAAGAACCCGGAAAACTTCTCTGATCCTGACTCTTACAAACCTGAGAGGTTCATGCCTGACGCCAAAGAAGAAATCAAGCCATGCACCTATTTCCCGTTCGGAGAAGGACCAAGGTTTTGCATAGGTAAATATGAAAGAGTGGCATATTTTTCCAACTAGTGATTAGGTATATTATCTTTGTACGTTGATATCGAATAGGTATATACAAATAGTAGGTAAGTGTTTTCTTCCACAGAAATCGAAATAATAAGATTTTTATTTCGAATTCTGTGTGTACAGCGGGCATTACGAGCGCAATTTCTGATGTAACTTTAAAAATTATTATCATCATCATCATCATCAGCCTATTATTTCCTACTGCTGGGACACGGGCCGTCTCTCATAGAGAGAGTATGGGCCACCACGCTGGTCCAGTGCGGGTTGGTGTCACATATCCTTGAATTTTTGTGATAAATTCTTAGACATGCCGGTTTCCTCACAACGTTTTCCTTCGCCGTTTTAGAGCGAGTGCTAAATCTGAACGTTACTTAAAAATGTCAGTCGTGCGGTGCCAGAGGGATTCGAACTCGGGTGCGTCGGATCGAAAGTCGCATGTGCTAACACTAAGTTACACTTGCTCTCTATTTAAAAACTGTACTAAGCTTTAATTCCAAAGTATTAATTACACATCCCGGTAATAAAAACCTATTAACCATTATTGAATACTAGCTGCGCCCCGCGAATAAAAAAGATAAAAGGTAGTGCTATTTCGATTCTGAATTTCACTCAAATCCGGTGAGCCGTTACAGCGTGAAGAAGTAATCAGCGTGATATACCTACCCATATCTATAATAAAAACATAAAAAACATAAACATAAAAATTTATGTATTGACATGTTACAATTTCATATTGAAGTCTCTAGCCCTCGACGTAGCTTGACGCTGTGTTTCAAGGACTAGCTCCTTCTCACAATTTGGATACATAAAAATGACAAATCTGAATCCATAGTAAAAATAAACAAAGAGAAAATAAAAAAAATTAAAAGAAACATGGAAAAAAAATAAAAATCATTTAATTAAAAATCAGATGGACAGATAACATTGATTTTAATAATAATACGAATAATGATGCACTTAGAGACAGTCCCCTATAAGTGTTGCCCTTTACATATCTAAATTAAATGCAAGCCTTCCAAAGGGCCGAGTGTATAACCGGCGAGAAATATTTTTTTTCTTAAATTGCGTCTTATCTTTAATATTTCTGGACCGATTTTGATCAACAAAACCTATGTGTAGCGCCGGACTCCATAGAACATATTAAAAAAAATTGCATTTCTATTCGTGACTCAATTTGTGAGTTTATCCTGGACAGACAGACAGACAGACAACAATCTTAATAACCAGTATATTGGAGTTCTGTTGCTCCCATATAGTCTTAAAAAAGTATTCTTAAAAATATCTTCAATGTACAGTAGCCGCCTCGTATTATATAGGTATAGATAGATAGATATAGATAATTCGCAATAATTAATGCAGTATTTTATTGCTATTTATCGGCATTGTACATCTCAAATGATCAGCATTTATCATTCAAGTGAATTATTTGTTGATTGCGTATCATTATTAATGATGAATACAATGATAATATGAATTATGATATTATTATCAGCATGTCTTAGATTTTCGTGACTGTTTCTATGCTATTATGATTAGGGATTGCCATCCCGCAGCTCATTCAATCCCGCGGGATTGATATACGGGATTACTCAATCCCGCGCGGGGTCCCGCACCTTTGAAATAACGTTATAAAATCAAATTGAAACTACAGATATTTGTGTAAAAATCAACATTTATTAAACGTTTCTTACATTACGCAACAGAAATTATTTCTTTTCGATTAATTAAGTATAAGTAGTTATTAATCTGTTTTCTTAGATTCATCTTTAAATGTTTGGCATAGTTTAATAGTTTTGTTTAATTTTACCCTTACTCCTAACAACAGTTTTATATTTTTGTTCATTTCTGTGCGGAACGGCAACGTCGCGCTCGTGCTACTCGCGATTTACATGAACGTTTTAGGGCCAAATTTTCAATTTGGGGGATCCGCGGATCCGCGCTTCGAAGGTGCGGGATCCAGCAGATTAATAAAAGCAGCGGGATCCCGCGGGACTGCAATCCCTAATTATGATATTATTATGTTGATTTTATCATAGTTTCATTATCATAAAAAAATATTGATCTTTTTAGCGTGTTTTTTATCACTAGATAGGTAGTACGTAAGTAAGTAACATTAGCACAGAATAATTATTAGTACAACCAGGCCTAGCGCACTCCGCACTGTAGGTACGAAGCTACAAGTACATAGCCGGACACCGACGGCGGGTCGTGCGTCGTTACACGTGCCGCGTCAGAAGAGATATGCGATAGAAAGAGAGGCGCTCTGTAGGTTAATATGACTGGTAGGTATGCAGCGCTACGCTATTACTAAGACTCCGCTGTCCGTTCGTCTGCCTGTCTGTCTATCCGTCTGTCACCAGGCTGTATCTCATGAACCTTGATAGTTAGGCAGTTGAAATTTTCACAGATGATGTATTTCTTTTGCCGCTATAATAACAAATAATATTTGACCTTGGACTTCGAAGATACATTGAAGTCAGTTTTTGTTTTTTCTAAATATTAATCTAAACTAACATCATATTATAAAGAGGAAAGATTTTATTGTTTGTTTGTTTGCATTGCATAGCCCCCGAAACTACTAAACCGATTTTAAAAATTATTTCACTGGTGGAAACCTACACTATCCCCGGGTGACATAAACTATATTATATTTTCAAAAAAAATAAGGATCCTTACAAAAACTCCAATAATGGACCCAAGGTGTTAAAAAAATTCCTAAAATATTCTTTAACATCGCGTGCGCTGTTAAAACTATTGATGATAGAATAAAATAATATACTATGACTTTGCAGAACACATCATTATTTACAAAAAAGTGTCGCGACAGCATGTCTAACTATTATAGTTATGCTACAATAAGTGTTCTTTTATTTTAAAAATATCGTTGAAATGCCGCCGCTAGAAAAGGCTCTTTATTTGTATCTTGTTATTAATCCTTATCAAAATAAATTACTTCATATTCAGGACTGCTTCAATACCTTTATATAACTTTTTGAATTATTCAATTCGGACTTTTCATTCGAAAGATATCACGAGTTTAAAAATGTAAGTATTAGAAAAAGTTGCATAGTAGCCGCTCACCCTACTCGGCTAGCTAGCCAGCACCTTATACAGTGTAGGCGTCACTGGGGTACGGGCCGCACAGGAGGGGAAATGTGTGTGTATAATAATTTTTAATTTTGAAATTTTTGCTAAATACCCGTGCGAAGCCGGGGCGAGCCGCTAGTATTTTATGTTTCCACTGCGTTTACTACCTGTTCTTTTCTTCATTAAGCTGTTTTTTATGTTTCAGGCATGCGTTTCTCTAAGATGCAAGTGATCCCTGGTCTCATCACATTCCTGAAGAAGTACAACGTGGAGTTAGCTGATGGTACTCCTGAAACCCTAGAGTTTGAGCCCACGACTCTGCTCCTGCAGCCCACCAATGGGCTGGATGTGAGAGTCACGAAGAGAACTGGCTGGGAAAAACGCGTTTATTCTAGATAGGAATGATATAAATATCTAATAAAAACTCATAAAATGAGGATCTTTCTATGGATGACCGGATGACCTTTTGTCATAGTTTTTATATCATAATTTCGTCCCCTTACTGCAAAAACCAACTAAGTGCGCTTTTTAACAAAAATGAGTTACGAATACCATTAGAATCTCCTCTACAAGATCTAGATACTAATGTTAAAATGTTAAAAGCGTTAAAAAGCGCACTTAGTTGGTTTTGCATTAAGGGGACGATATATTATAGGATCGTATATAATTGTACCTCAATTTATTCCCGTTTTTCCGCCAAATTTACTATTCCCTATTTTATAAATTTTACATGTTTGTGGCGTTGGTGGCCGTTGGGCCACCCCCGTCGCACCCTAACCTACCGAGGGCTGCTCCTTATGCCGTTGGGGTGGCCCAGGGCCAAAGGCTGCCCCTTATACGTTTGAGTGCTAAAAACAGACCGAATTTGGTGCACAATCAGTATTTTTGGTGAACGGTTAAAAATTGTCCGATTTTAAATACCTAATAGGTAAGTATTATTTCTTCCTCAAATTTTTCATCATACCTAACGGGTATAGTGAATGGGTGTTCAATGGATGGAATTACAAACAAAATAATGAACTAACAAAAAAGATAAAGTTTACGTACGATTGTACAATGAGCGGCCTTATCACTATGTGTAATTTGTTACAGGCATCAGTATGAAGAGGTTTTTAATATATTAAGTACCAATTAGAAATCAATGTTTGAACACTCTCGCCTGATGTTAAGCGCCGATATGACCAAAGATGGAGCACGTAGAAGATTTTCAAGGTGTAGCGTTATTGTTAACAAAAGTAAAATATATTATTAAACTCTTTATTTCAGGCAATATTAAAGTACAACAAAGTAAAATTAACAGAGGCCCATAGAATTAATAACCTTACAGAATAACATACATACAAAAACCACACACACTACTTCACAGGGTTCAAAAATTTCGCTTCTTCCCTGTATCTCCGGTATACTACCCCTACAGGCCAGAAGTCAGAATCCAGGAACAGTTCTTCATGCACCGCCGGAACTTGGAGCCTATAGGACTTGAATTCAGTGATTCTAGTCGACTCCAGCCTCGACAGTCGCATTGCTATCTGTCCCTGGATCCGTCCATGAAGCACTTCTTTGATGTACTTCAACACTTCATCCCCTGATGTATTATCTTTATTGATGTTGGTAAGAACATACTTTTTTATCAATGAATAAATATATGTATATGTTACAGTAAGTGTGTTTTTTTAACGGGCGATTGCCTTTATTACTGAAAACAAACTACACTCTACTTACTAAAACTAAACTAACTACCTACAAGGAGAAGCAATTGGACAATCCATAGGCCATTAAAGGCATATAGATAGCTCAAATGCTCCAACCCACTAGCAGTTGACAGCGTACCCAAGATGCTGGCAGTATTGCCCCGTTGATTGCAATACTGATACGTTGAGCCAAATAAGTCCCAGCATTTTGGTCACGCGTTGCGTCGATCAGGCGCTCTGACAGACTTTTGAAAATACGATGAGCTCGCGGTCCCCACGGACCCAAAGTCTCCACACCAAACGGCTTAAATATGTAACCGCTACCGAGGTTAGCATATTTATATATCGCACCTTCGGTGCAACAAAGTCACAAATGGCCAAAACTGCAAAATTGAGTTAAGTACCTATGCCAAATTGTCTTAGAGCCATACCTATATCGGGGCAACAAAAACACCCGCGAAAGTATCGGAAAAGTCTACTAAATGGCGCGAGTGCCTTTGTGGTTATTGGTGCATTTTTCCATTCGTTTTGGGCCAACAAGGTTTGATTAGACAGTTGTGCCCCCGCGCCTGCGAGATTATGACGTGCGTTGGAGCTAAAGCGACACAAATGATGTAGACGAGTGCAAAAAGCCCGACTGAAATGCCTATATAATAAGGCATAACTCATTTAACTAAATAATTCCTGGTGCAACAAAGTCACAATTCAGGACACTTTTTTTGTTTTGCCTTTTATTAGAATAATTTTAGTAATTTGAATTAAACTTTTGACATGAAAGTATAGAAAACACAATAAAGCATCAATTTTATAAAGATTTTAAACCTACTACAATTAGACATCCAGTAATAAGGCAATAAATGCGAAAAAAATCTTCAAAGTCCTCTCCTGTAAAATTCAAAACTGAGCTGTTGTGACTTTGTAGCACCGAAGGTGCGATATAATATGGAAAAGATAATGATAGAATTAAAAAAAGCATATTTTTTTAGTAATTACAATTAATTTATTAATAATAATGTATGTATTAATATCATAACAATAGTCAATCACTTAATAATAATTTAATCGTATCATAATAATAATCAATTAACTAATAATAATGCAAATTTAATAATGTCATGCAAATTTAATACTTCTTTACTAGCTAAGTGCGAACCAGGAACTACAATGGCCCATGGTCCCACATCACCCAGACACGAAAAAAATAAATTCTTGCGCAGTTTTTCTTTTTTCCTGTTGGGTAATTGAACCCGTAACCGCCATGATAAATGAGGACATATGCCTAGTCACTACGCCACAGAAGCTCTCGAAACATTGTGCACGCAGCCCTACGTAACCCGTCACAAGACGTTGTAACCCGCTCCATGGATCAACGCGGAATGCAAAGCGCAATACTGCGCGCAACGTATCTTGATACTTTCTTTTTTAAACAGAATTTAAAACAAGTATACGTTTTATCAGGCCTAGCGCACTCCGCAGTGTAGGCACGAAGCTACAAGTACATAGACGGACACCGACGGCGGGTCGCGCGTCGTTACACGTGCCGCGTCAGAAGAGATAAGAGCTATGTGATAGAAAGAGAGGCGCTCTGCAGGTTAATATGACTGGTAGGTATGCAGCGCTACGCGAGTTATTGCGTCATAGCAAGAGTCGCCATTTGTTTAAATTTCTTTGCGGAGTGATGCTTCTGTCCCTTAGTATTCTGTGGTTTTATCCGCAAACCGATGGAGTAAACGAGTTCTAGAGTGGAGACCACGTTAAGGCACAAGTAGTTTTTTTTTTATTGGTAAATGGGCATATACGTTTAACGACATCTCGCCTGATGGAAAGCGAAGATGCGGCCTTAGATGGAACACGCTTGCCCATGAGATGCCTATTCACTCTAGACTTAAAGAGACACAAGTTGTAGCTGTTTGGGAACAAAGACGGACGAGTGTAGGACGCCCTCCGGCCAGATGGAGCGAAGACTTGCGTAAAGTGGCTGGCAGTAATTACATGCGAAGAGCCGAGGATCGGGCTCGGTGGCGTGCACTGGGAGAGGCCTACGTCCAGCAGCGGACTCGTATAGGCAGATGATGATGATTCGTTTTATCAAACAAAAAAACCAACTTCAATGTATCTTCGAAGTCCAAAGTCAAATATCGATGAAATTTATATGGGACCAATTTATAGCTATACTGAACCCAACCACAGAATACTAAAATTAGAATTTCAGTAAAGTAAAATTTAAATACTCTCGACACAAAAAACCTATAGGTATAAAGTAAAAAACAGCAGAACTTATTTTGATAAAACATGTCTAAAAACTACCGCTAGAAAACCTGCTATCAAATTAAAAAAAATACATCCAAATCGGCTCACCCGTTTAAGAGCTACGGTGTGGGGTGCCACAAAGTTAAGTTCAAGTTCAAAAGTTCTTTATTAAATTTTGGCATCACAGACGCACTTATGAACGTCAATTATTACAATGACTCTACTGTACCGAAAAAAGAACCACTACTCAGAAGAGATGTTCTTCGATATTGAATCATGCATCAACATAATAAATGAATCAATTTGCATTAAGCGCATTACAAGAACAGCAGTAAGTAACAGAGGCCAAAATAAACAAATAATAAAGTCAGTATGATGTTTGTATTTGAGGGTGAGAGTGTGTGTATGTGTGTCTGTGCACGCATTATATATCTGTATATTTTTATTCCTAATTGTCACTGTACTACGCTGTTATCTGTGGGCCGTCGTTCACTCAACGCCCATGATGGCTCAAAATTGGGCTGTTATTGCGGCACTACTCACGAACGCGGTAGAGGACACGTAAGGTCATCGGTCTACACATACTTTAGCGGCGCCGAAATCACCACCAAATTACAAGTAAGTTCAATTTTGAATATAATTATACGGATTTATTAAGTGTGTATACATACTTTCGTTTCCTGAAATTGATAAATCTACAGTCCACTTAAAGCTCACGTCAAGATATTGACGTGCCAGCGTGCACAGTGTAGTCATATTAGTTGTAGTAGTAGTTATTTTAGAGGTTTTATCCTAATTAATAATAATAACGATCATATAGGTTCATATTCTCTCGTAAATACGATTTCATGTGTCCAGGGAACCAACACTTTTTTTTATGTAACTGAGTGATGAGACGAGCAAGTCGTTTGACTGATGGTAATCGTCACGCTTGCCCATAACAATTGCAGTACCATCCATAACTTTTAACACGATAAAAAGCTCTGCCCCGAGACATCGGATATTCAGTCTCATATGCCCAGTAATTTCGCTGGCTACAATGCTCTTTAAACCGGAACACAGTATTGCTGGCGCACTACTGCTTGGCGGCAGAATAACTGGCAAAGTGGTACCTACCTACGCAGACGCCCTCCCGCATACGAGACACCTACCACGAGTTAGACAATTACCCTGCAGGATCTACGAGGAACATGGTCCCACAACACCCAGACACAAAACAAGTGATCGCAATATTTTTCTGTGCACAGACATTTGTAACGTAGCGGGAGTCGAACCCACAAGAGCTGACCTGGCCAACCACTACACCACATATGCTGTCAATGTCTAATCTTTTCTTTTATACAACAGTATGAAAGACATGCCTGTACATTAAATATATTTTGGCAAAACATACTGGGTTCGATTATTTCTTAAAGGTCCTTTAATATCTTAATAAAAACTAGCTGGACACCGTGGTTTCACTCGCGATTTCCCGGGATAAAAAGGAGCCTTTATCTTTTTAATTTTTTTTATGTAGGTGGACGAGACGAGCTGGTTTTTTGCCTGATGGTAAGCAATACCCCAGCCCATAACAATAACAGCACCACCCAGAACTTTGTTTTGCAAAAGCCTGCGCGGCGCTGCACTGCACGCGTCACCATGAGGCAATTAGCTGTTAAGTCTCATAATGCCCAGTAATTTTGCTGGCTACAATGCCCTTCAAGCCAGAACACAGTAATGCTTGCGCATTACTGCTTGGCGGCTGAATAACTGGCAAAGCGGTGGTACCCACCCAGACGGCTTCTCGAACACGAGTAACTTACCACCAGATGCCAATCTTTATCAAAATCCCTTTAATAGTTTTGCGTCATTAAATAACTAAAATCCATCCACACAAACTTTCGCATTTATAATGTTAGTAAAACGTTAATATAAAATTAATAAATTGCAATGGCCAAAACCGTTCTGTCTCTTAATCCTTACCCCGACCCCCACCCAACCCTTATCCGACAAAAGGGGCGTCTCGCTGTATTCCGACCAATGAAAGCGCTCCCCTCACCCCACGGCGCGGCGCCGACCAATCACAGCCCGCCAATTAGGGATCAAAAGCTTACAGATTTGGGGTCACTTTCCACCGTTTGTCGTTGTGATTCTGTTAAAGATCGAATTCACGCTCCGATTTGTGAACGATATTCAAATTGTCTGAGGGAGTATTCTGGCAGAAGTGGAAACATAAAATATATAAAGCAAATAAATTACTGTGCATTTGAGACTTATCTGATTTCTCGGGGTCATGAGCGCAATGCAGTGCTACGCAGTGCTTTTTATGGTATTAATAGTTCTGGGCGGCAGTGCAATTGTTATGGGCAGGCGTGGCGCTTACCATCAGGCGAACGACATGCTCATCCCATCACTCAGTTCCATAAAAAAACCGTTTAATAAGGTATCGGTTGGGCCAAAAAGACATAAGTAAGGATAGTTTAACGGACCCCGTTGTCCGGCAATATGCTCAGAATGCTGGGTTTTTCAACAACTCGACGCGAGGGGCTGGACACGCGTGTGTCCAGTTGGTGAAACACAAAATAGGTAGGTATCACTTGTTATTTCGTCGTCTGATCCCCTAAGATTTTCACGCGTGTCCAGATAGTGAAATTTAAAATTAATTACTTTTTGTTTTCGCCAACTTGACATAGGTATACCTACAGATGGTTTTGCAAAAAGGTACAGTCAGGTTAAAATTGCATGGAGTTTTCGATTCATGATGTATATCCGCGAACACGGATCCGGATATGGATATTTAGTGTCAAGATCCGCGGATACGGACACGGATACGGATCTTTCACTCAATCTGTGTCGGCGCGTGACCTTGAAACGATGGTTGACGTCACGCCCGCCGCAACGACGGGCAGAACAAGTTTCGACTTGCATTGCTTAGTATCTTTGAGTTGTACTATTGGTATGGTAACCTACTAGAATATATGTTTGCAATTGAAGGTGCCAAATATTTGATTTTAAGAAATAAAAAATACTCTGAATGGATTTTTTTTATTATACTACTTAATCACATAATCTAAGTTATTATGCAGCATTTTATCCTGTCAATTGTTTAATAAAAGATCCGTAAAAGATCCGCGAAAAAAGTGCGATACGGATACGAACACGGACCTTATTTCTTTCACGGATATCCGCGGATACGGATATCCAGAACATCACTAATAAGGAACTCAGCCTGGAAAATATCCATCAACTTATGAAATACTTTGCTACATCGTAATGCCAAGGTCTAGAGTTTCATCTAACGTTCGGTAAACAAAGACATTCCATTAAACAAGATCTCTCTTGCCATGTAAAACGAGAAGCGAATGAGCTCAGCGTTACTTGGTCAGTAATAACTAGAGATGCGCCGAATAGTGGTTTCACCGAATAACAGAATACCGAATATTATTCGGTTTAACCGATAATAAAAAAACTTACTTTTTTATGTATGTTACCTCAGAACTCCATCATTCATGAACCGATTTGGAAAATTTTGGGTCAGGCCTAGTACTGTAGGTACGAAGCTACAAGTACATAGCCGGACACCGACGGCGGGTCGCGCGTCGTTACACGTGCCGCGTCAGAAGAGATAAGAGCTATGCGAAAGAAAGAGAGGCGCTCTGTAGGTTAATATGACTGGTAGGTATGCAGCGCTACGCAAGCTGAATTGAATTTTATGGCGTCATAGCAAGAGTCGCAATTTGTGTAAATTTCTTTGCGGAGTGATGCTTGTCCCTTAGTATTCTGTGCTGCTGGCTAGATGACGAGCGAGCCGTACCTCACCGCCCGCTACCCGCTCACAAACCGTGCTGTCACTTTGCTTCAAAACATCGCACGATTAAGTTACAAATAAAAAAACAAAGGTGCTTATCATTACAAAAATCTTAAAATATTGATAATATTAACTTCATTGTGTTTGCAATATGTATGGGCGTAAAAGATCTCGTACTTGGGTTTTTTCTGTTTTTTAGTTCTACACCATATCATGTAAAAATATCCTCCACTTATTGTACAGTGTTTTGTTTCTTCCTGCCACCCCCCTATATGTAAGGGGGCGCTTTGAGTTCCTTCACCTCTACGGCTACGGCAAATCATTTACAGTGCAAGCCGTCCGTTTGTGGAATGCTCTGCCTGTAAGTAAGAGGCAAGCGAAATCGCTTAATTTTTTTTAAAATATGGTATATAAACATTATTTATCTAACTGTTAATTCTATAATATGTATGTACTAGCTGCGCCCTGCGGTTTCGCCCATAGTTTCCCGGGATAAAAAGTAGTCTATGTATTAATCCAGGGTATAAGCTGCCTCCATGCCAAATTTCATCAAAATCCATTTAGCAGTTTTTGCGTGAAAGATTAACAAAGTTACATCTTTATAATATTAGTAGGATTTCATTTATTTAAGTAGGTGTTCACGCCGTTTTCACGCCAAATTTACTTTTACGCCATCTAGGGTTTAATGCAAGCACCCAAGCTGGTACATTAGTTCACCAAATGGCTGCCTGCGGCGCTTGCATGCCCGCGCACAAGAAAACGGTGAAAGGAAACCAGTCGTCAAAAATAACTCACGTAATTCAGAAGTGACGAACGCTGTACGCATTTATTATATTTTGTCCGCATCCCATAACCTTTTATCTTCGTCACTTCTCCTCGCTATATTTATTGCCCACGCGTGGGACCCGTTCCTGCCCAAACAGTCGCCAACACCAACGCGGCTTGCTCCCGTACGCAGACCAGGAGGAGGACGATTGGCCTAGCTTCGGTGAGTGCATTTGCCCTTGGCTTTCTTAGGTAGATTTGGCGTGAACTGGTCCCTCCAAGCGGCCTCCGCATTCTCCCCCCGCATCACCGCTTTTTTTATACATCCGCGCCACCATTTTTTTTCTGGTCCTTCGAACCGGATGAAAAACTAGCGCCTATCGCTCATTTTGCTATCGAATTCATCAACTCGCATTTTCTTTTACTCAATCGCTTTTATATCGTATATTGTATATGTTTTGCGCATAAAGCTGTTGCTACGCGGTAGGTAGGTACCATCGCATCTCCCGCTTCCTATATATATTTGACCTACCACCCTATTATTCGCCTAAATATATTCATATTTGTTTATTCAAAATAATTATTTACATATTTCGCATTTTCATAAAATAATTCCCGCATTCATTTATTTCATAAACAACATTTTCTGAACGTCATAAAAATGGCGTCTGACGCAAAATTGCGAATGATTATTGCGAAAAAAGAGGCTGTATTTTCGCATATGAACGCCTTGTTTATTTCCTCGAAAAAAGCTATGCTGTCAGACATTGACACTAGAAATAAACAAGACTATCTGTCCGCCACGTCAAATATTGACAAATTATACAACAACTTTAATGATTTATGTGATCAACACAACGCATTGTTGTTAGAAAAAGATCCTGACCATCAACTCAGCTTTAATAATTGGAGTGCATTTGAAACTTTGTTTTCATGCGTACAACACGCACGTGCGGTCTTGTTAGAATCCCGTCGTGCTACCGCTGAGAAGACACGTACGGATAACACCAACTCCTGCCGCCTACCACCTCTCGACTTGATAGGATTTTCTGGTGCGCCAGAAACGTGGCCGCTTTTTTATCACAACTTTAAAACGAATGTGCATGATAACAAACAACTAACCGACGCTCAACGCGTACAATATTTGGTAGGTAAATTGAGTGGCAATGCTCTCAATGTGTTCGCGGGCATTATACCAAACGAATTTAGCTACGCTACTATATGGGACTCTTTAGTCGTCAAATATCAAGACCAACGCTTGCTAGGGTCAATGTACTTAAACAACATTCTCGACATAAAGCCTACTTCCGATACACCCGCACAATTAAATAATTTCATTGAACGAGTACATTCTTCATGGTCCGCATTGAAGCAGTTAGAGATCACTGATCTAAATGACTTTATTTTCACGCATCTTGCTCTCAAAAAGTTAGATCCGCAGTTAGTGCAAAGCTTTGAATTATCTGTCCGCGATAAGAACATTCCGACTAGTTCGGATCTAGTAAGTTTTGTGCGACATCACATAAAGGTTTTGGAACGTTCTTCAGCTGTTCGACAAAACACAACACAAAATGTTCAGGGGTCCAATTCTCAAACTCGATCGCGTTATTCCGCACCAAAGGTCTCGCATACATTTGCTATTACGGAAAATAAGAATGAAAACAAACCAGCTTGTATTTTCTGCAAGACCTCGCATCACGCTCACTTATATGAGTGCATGGAATTTAAAAAACTGTCCATCAAAGAGCGCTTCAACTACGTCAAAGATAATAAGTTCTGTGTCAACTGTCTTGGCACAAAACATATAACTTTTAATTGTGGTTCTCACAGCACTTGCAAGCAGTGCCATAAAAAACACCACTCACTTTTGCACTTTGACCAACCGCAACAAAATGTAAAGTTTGAGAATCGGCACCTTACACCCGCATCTAGTGCGACCGCCACTGGGCCTAGCACTAGCTCCACCGCTGACCCGCGCGCTCCGCAACCAGTGTGCATGCATACGCACACGGCTACTGTACCCGGCGCACCCGCTTCGCGCGTTTCTAACACCACGTTTAATAAATCCATTGATTCGCTCACGTTGCATTCGTGTGACAAAATTGTGCCGTGTAATAAATTTGACAACTCATTAATTGTCTTGCCTACGGCGCAAGTATATGTTCCTAATAATGGAAACCGCGTTACTATAAGATGCCTAATAGATAGTGCGTCACAAAATAATTTGATCACGCTCGCATGCTGCAATAAATTAAAATTGGATATTCACCCGCTTGTCAACTCTTCATTGAAAACAGTTGGTTCAATCTCAGCGCCTATTAAGGGTTACGTCGTGCTGACGATTCAATCGCGCGTTTCTGACGCTGAATATAATTTGACGCTTCTAGTAGTTGATCACAATCACTGATCAACTGCCAACACGCGTGATCCACGCGTCAGTGATGGATCACTTCAAAGACATACCGCTCGCTGACGAGTGCTGGAACTCGCCTGGGGATATCGATGCGATTCTCGGCGCTCAGATGTTTGCATTCATCTTACTCGGAGGCAAAGTGATACCGCCACCGCTCTCACGATCAGCTGACTCTTCGGACATCGCTTGCGCTTCACCTCACGCTCTCGAAACAACTCTTGGCTATATTATCATGGGGGAGATTTCTTCGGTCAACCCTGAAGGTATAGTCTGGTCCTTCGGTCCTTTAGTGAATGAACTAAATGCGAATATATCAAAGTTTTGGGAACTCGAGGAGGTGCCTTCTGTAGATATTTTACGTCCGGAAGATGTTGTATGTGAGCAGTTATATGCTTCAACGGTCTCCAGAGATCCTTGTGGACGTTATATCGTTTCTTTGCCTTTTAAGGGTGATCCTAAGTCCTTAGGTAATTCTTTTACGCACGCTCAGCGTAGACTCACCGCTCTCGAACGCAAGTTTACCGCAGTACCCGCTCTGCGTCAAGCTTACAATGACGTCATTACTGATTATATGGATAAAGGTTACCTCAAGGAGATACCTTACTCTTCCACCGCTATAAATGAAGGCTACTTCATACCGCATCACGCTGTTATTCGGCCAGATAAGACCACATCAAAAACGCGCGTCGTTCTCGACGCCAGTGCCAAAACCGACCGAGGCACCTCGCTTAACGACTTGTTGCATACAGGTTCTAATCTCCAGGCAGATTTGTTCACACTCCTTTTGACATTTCGATATTTCAAAATTGCTATAACCGCGGATGTGCAACAAATGTACCTGAGGATAATACTATCGGAGAACGATCGCAAATATCAAAAAATATTATACCGCTTCAATGACACCGAGCCAATTCGCATTCTGCAATTCGACTCTTTAGCATTTGGTCTTCGCAGCTGCCCTTTTTTGGCAATGCGTACAGTTCGCCAACTGGCTGATGATGAACGCGCCCGCTATCCTCTCGCTGCAGAGGTCGCCGCGAAAGAGATGTACATGGATGACTTGACCACTTCTGTTAATTCTGTCGAGGATGGGATACGCTTGGCGGACGAGTTAATCCCGATATTTAAAGCCGGTGGATTTAACCTTGTCAAGTGGGCGAGCAGTTCTTCTGAACTTCTCGCTCATTTACCTGAATCGCATCGCGCGCCAATTGTGTTCACGGACGATAATGACACGATGAAGATTCTGGGACTGAAGTGGCATCCTACTAGCGACACATTCTCGTTTACTACATCCACCTCGTCTGTAGGTAATACTAAGCGTGCCATACTTTCGACTATCGCTCGCTTGTTTGATGTACTTGGTTTCGCCGCGCCTGTCATACTGTACGCAAAGCTCTTACTGCAAGAACTCTGGCTTACAAAAGTTGGGTGGGATCAAGAGCCCCCTGAATCCATAACTGAACGCTTCATTCGATTCAAAAATGAATTGCCGCTTCTGTCTAATTTGCAAATACCTCGTCATTTGGGTATCGCGGCAGATTGCGTTGTGCACCTGCTCGCTTTCGGAGACGCTAGCATGAAAGCTTACGGCTGCGTCCTCTATCTGCATGTTGAACACCCTAACCGCGACATATCCATTCATTTGGTATGCTCCAAGTCCAAAGTGGCCCCACTGAAGACTGTCACGCTCGCGAGGCTTGAATTATGTGCCGCGCTTCTTCTCGCTAAACTTGTCAAACAAGTTTATGCCGCATTTCATGATCGCTATCCTATAAAGGATATTTTCGCATTTTCTGATTCCACGATTGCTCTGTCGTGGATTCATTCATCGCCACACCGTTGGCAAATATTTGTTGCCAACCGTGTTAGTAAAATCCAAGAGATTTTATCTTCTGACCGCTTTTTTCACATTAATGGGATAGATAATCCCAGTGATTGTGTTTCGAGAGGTTTATTACCCTCGCAACTACTTGATCATCCGCTTTGGTGGGACGGTCCTTCTTGGATTCACCGTCCAATCGCTGATTGGCCCATCGTGCCTTTCGAATCATCCTGCGCTGAAGGTTCTATACCTGAAATAAAAAGCTCAATTACTCTCGCTGCTATATCTAATGTAGATGCCTCGCTTTTTCTTGAGCTCGCTCTCCGGGTCTCTTCCTGGAAAAAAATATTACGGATTGTAGTCTACATACTACGTTTCTTAAATAAATTACCCCGCGCGCCTTCAATTCAAATTTCTGATATTGACGCCGTTGAGATCGTGGTTATTCGCGAACTACAAAATAAATATTTCGCTGACGAAATTAAAAATATTACAAAAGGTAACTTACCTTCTCCTGCTTTGAGAAAACTTGATCCGTTTGTTGATAACAACGGGTTACTTCGCGTTGGTGGCCGATTAACGAATGCTAACATACCGTATGAAAATCGCCATCCAATATTGCTTCCCCGCCGCGATCACATAGTTGATCTGATAATTGACGATTGTCATCGCTCCAATTGTCATACTGGTTCACATCTTGTCATGTCATTACTAAGACAACGCTATTGGATCATATCCGCACGAAATATAATTCGACGACGCATACGCCAATGCAATTTTTGTTTCAAAGTAGCACCGTCTCATCCTTCACCCATGATGGCAAGCCTTCCTCCCGCTCGTGTGCAAGAAGCTAAAGCTTTTACACACACTGGAGTCGATTATGCTGGACCTATAAACATCACCCTCGCCCGAAGGCGCGGCGTTAAGAGCCAAAAGGCTTACATTTGCCTTTTCGTGTGTTTGACTACCAAGGCCATACACATTGAAATCGCGTCTGATCTGAGTTCAGAAACGTTTTTGGACGCTCTTAAACGTTTTCTGTCTAGACGAGGACCAGTATCTTGCATATACTCTGATAACGGTACTAATTTCATTGGCGCAAAACGACAATTGGACGAATTGCATACTTTTTTGTCTGCTAAAGACACGTCTACCGCATTTCAAGACGAATTGAACAATCGTAAAATCTCGTGGCGAACTATTCCCGCTCGCGCACCCCACTGGGGTGGACTCTGGGAAAGCAACATAAAATGCGTAAAATCCCATTTGTATCGATGCATTGGGCAACAATTACTGTGCTATGAAGAATTGTTAACGGTCTTAGTACAGATTGAGTGTCTGCTGAATTCGCGCCCGCTGTGTTTATTGTCTGATCAGCCCCACACCATTTTGACACCCGCTCATTTCAAACACTACACCTTTACAATCGTTACCCGCATACGAAATTGACAATTCTACAAGTCTCTGTAATAGGAAGAAACTTTTAGACAGTTTAGTTCAGAGCTATTGGAAAAGGTGGCACGTAGATTATTTGCACACTCTCCAGTTGAGACAAAAATGGAATACTCCTGATGCACCCATTCAACCAGGTACACTTGTTCTCATTCATCAAGATGACACGCCGCCGCTGCGCTGGCCTACAGGCATTATTGAACAAGTTTATCCGGGTCGAGATGGAATTACGTGTGTTGCGCTAGTACGCACTACAACTGGAACATTCAAACGTCCAGTCGTAAAGTTGTGTCCTTTACCGTCGCAATAATTTCACTTCTTTCGTTATTATAGCACAGCTATATTCGCATATATTTTTATACATATATTCCTTTGTATATTCTCGCATATTATATCGTCCTTCATCATATATTGTAGCTCCGCATTCCGCATAACCATAAACCGCTTATCATTTGTATCATCGCTTAGTCATTTGTGACTTCATAATTTTAACTCGCATCCTCGCACCGCTCGCATTAGTTTCCTTTGAAATCCTACGGACTTTCAAGCCGGGGAGGATGTTCACGCCGTTTTCACGCCAAATTTACTTTTACGCCATCTAGGGTTTAATGCAAGCACCCAAGCTGGTACATTAGTTCACCAAATGGCTGCCTGCGGCGCTTGCATGCCCGCGCACAAGAAAACGGTGAAAGGAAACCAGTCGTCAAAAATAACTCACGTAATTCAGAAGTGACGAACGCTGTACGCATTTATTATATTTTGTCCGCATCCCATAACCTTTTATCTTCGTCACTTCTCCTCGCTATATTTATTGCCCACGCGTGGGACCCGTTCCTGCCCAAACAGTCGCCAACACCAACGCGGCTTGCTCCCGTACGCAGACCAGGAGGAGGACGATTGGCCTAGCTTCGGTGAGTGCATTTGCCCTTGGCTTTCTTAGGTAGATTTGGCGTGAACTGGTCCCTCCAAGCGGCCTCCGCATTCTCCCCCCGCATCACCGCTTTTTTTATACATCCGCGCCACCAGTAGGTATGTTTATAACTTATATTTATACTTTATTAATATATATTATACCATAAATACTACTATTTTATTTATGTATATTTCTGCATATTTATATATACACATGTATATGTATATTTATTTTCATTTGTATGTTTCTTTTTCGTATGCACTTATTATTTATATAAGTAACTTGTGACTATAATATTAGTTTATTATGTACACCAGCAAACCGCATTAGATCTTATACCTATTCCATCCAACCAAAGGTTGTCTGGAAGAAATCTCTCTAAGCGATAAGGCCGCCCATTGTACGTCAAAACTACGATGGATTCTGCGACTTAATTTATTTTTCATTATTGTATATACGTTATTTGGTGTGCAATAAAGTGTTATTGTATTGTATTGTATTGTAGCCAAGAAAATAGAAATGCTTGAACCGATTATATTCGGCAACAAAACCGAATAATTTGTTCGAATACATATACTGGAAAAGATGCCGAATACGCCGAATACCGAATACTCGGCGCATGTCTAGTAATAACTAAAAAGTAACAAGCCCCTACGGACAGTAATCCGATGCCGCCATCTACCGGCGAGTAGGATAATCACTTGGTAATTGACACAAAGCGCGCGCTGACGACGAAAATTGGCGGGAAATTGCGGAACTGACGCCATTTTTATAGGTAACTAGCTTTTTCCCGCGACTTCGCCTGCGTGGACGACAAAAGAAGCCCAATCGTCTTTTTCCAAGGCTATTTTTGCAAGACCTCCCGTGCATATGAGAGCGCGTACTACGAAGAGGTCAAGCTGTATCTTCGTAATCATCCATCCAATGTTAATGTAACATACCCTATATAATCCAAGTTGGGACCTTTAACCCTGAAAACCACATAAAAATCCGATCAGCAGTTTTCGAGTCTATAGATAGCAAACATAAAAACAAACAAATAGACAAAACCTCTAAAAGCCGTCACTTTTGGAGTGGTAGGTTACTGGTTATAGGCTTGCGTTTGACCACTATCTCACCTGGTAAGCGATGATGTGGTCTAAGATGTAACACGCTCGCCTAGAAGATACCTGGTCACTATCGATTTGAAGAAGAAGGTTGTAGTTGTCAGGAAGCATACGTTGGCAATGCGTTCCACTCCTTGGCTCGTAAGATGAACGATATGATGATATTGTATTGTATATTAATTCAATATGCTAGTATTTTTAATTTGTATGTACAATTTTATTTAATGACTACTAATTAATTTAATTTTGTCTTACCAAATGAGGTCATTTGGTAAGACAACATTAAGACAAATAGGCAAAGGAGGCTCTAGACTCGTGTCCAAGACAAAATAAAAGGAAAAACCAGAGACCCCGTAGAAGATGGGAGGACGACATTATAAGAATAGCAGGAACGACTTGGAAGAGGAAGGCACAAGATCGGACAATGTGGAAAGCTCTAGGGGAGGCCTATGCTGAAAAGCTAGGCAATCTTTAAAGTGATTCTTATCGGTGTCTTTAGGTGTATGAACATTTTAAGAAAGAAAGAAAATTATTTTTTATTGCCAATAACTTAATATAACTACAATATTTATACAGTATTATGGTTTGGCAATAAGGGGTAGGCTCAGCATCGTTCTGTGTAAACTCTAGTGAGTTTACACAGGGCTGGTTTTCAGCGTTGTATTTTTAGCCACATTGTATTTTTTGTTTCTTGTAAGATTGTTAATAAAGGCTATTATTATTATAATTATTATGTCGCTCTTTCTCACGAGTTATACACCCGGTCCTTTGGAAGGCTTGCGCGGGGACATAAATCCAACACGTAGAGGCCTTTTAGAGCATTTAATTTAGATATGTAATGGGCAACACTTATCGGGGACTGTCATTTTTTTTTTTTTTACACTTTATATATCTATGTTTGGCCACTATCTCGCCTGATGTGAAGCGATGATGTGGCCTAAGATGGAGCACATAGATCTAGAGAGAGACGGCAGTTGAGCGGCTGCTCAGACTCGCGTTTCCCCGATGGTTCACCGAACATCATCCCGAAACACGACTAGGTCGCTTGACGGCATGGCTTTGTTCGGTGGGTGGTCTCTAAGTGCATCATTAGAAGATACAATCAAAGACAGCCCCCGATAAGTGCGAGGACTATTATTGAAGATATGAAAATTACTTATGATTGGGCTATTGAGGTGAATTTTTAATGGATGAGAGCCGGTCTATTATATGAGACCTCGGCACCTGCCAGTTCCGCCTCATAAGAAAATATTTTGGCAGGTGGTGACTCGCCACCCACTAAACGGGCCCCCTATAAGGGCCGCCGTTCTTTGGCGACGAGAGGGGCAACGTTGGTGTGGGTGGCTAAAGGGTGTCGAGAGGTGTGCTGCAGTTTCACTTCAACGCTACTCCCGGCGTTATGCCCTTTAGCACTTCCACCCTTGGAGCTTAGTTCTTAGCTCTTGCATCTCCACCCCCGGACGGCCAGTTAAGGCAAGCCGGGGGTCAGGGGTCTCATTTAGCCCCAGGGAGAATCTCGGGGTAAGGCTCAGTGTCGCCACGCACCGACGACTCGCCACAAAGTCGCCCCTGGCCTTATTATTATTATTATAAATTAATTTAATTATAAGATAATATATGAATATTAATTATTATACATTAGGTAGGTAATAATTATACGATATATTGTTCTTAAGCTTAACTTTAAGAGTTTTTATTTCTATTTATAATTCACTCTTTATATCGGCGTTAGTAAGTGTTAGGTACCTATATGTTACTCATTGCCTCCTTAAGTGGTGAACGTTATCCCTGAGCCTCGAGCCTGAAACAAAAACCATAAACAATAATATTACGTTTTTATGTTGAGTATAGCACCCAGAACTTTAACTTACTTTTTAACTGACTTCAAAACAGGAGAAGCTTCTCTATTCGATTGTTTTTTTTTTTAATGTTTGTTACCTCAGAACCCCGTAATTAATGAACCGATTTGGATAATTTTTTTTTGCGTTGGATTCAGTATAGCTACGAAGTGGTCCAATAAAAAAATTATTTTTCAAAAAAAACTGAACCGACTTCAAAACCACAAATAGGCACTCAAAAGTGAAAAATAAATTAATATAATTATCATAAGCGCTGCCCACTCATATATTTGAAGTCGGTGCCAGCCAAGTCTATTAGGTAGCAGATAAATACTATGTATATAGTAACTATTGTACTACTGTATTGTACTGTATTGTATTGTACTACTTGTAGGTAGTATCTATCTACTACCTTTTAGACTTGGCTGGCACCGACTTCAAATATATGAGTGGGCAGCGCTTATGATAATTATATTAATTTATTTTTCACTTTTGAGTGCCTATTTGTGGTTTTGAAGTCGGTTCAGTTTTTTTTGAAAAATAATTTATTTTAACCTTTTTAGTGCAAAACAAGTTTTAATTAAATTAATTTAAAAAGTTTTTAAAGACAAGCATTTATGATCTAGCAGCCACATCATGACGAAGTTTAAAACGGGCTATCATAATTAAATTTATGTACAAAAAAAATTCATGACTCTCCTATTCTCTGTTGAGGAGTTCCCTCGCCGGAAGTCATTCCTGGGTGTATCAGCCATGTCATGGTGGAATTTAGAACAGGCTATTATGGTTAAATCCATTTACAAAATTTTGTGTCTATACTATTCACCGTTGAGGAGTTCCCTCGCCGGAAGTCAACCCTGGGTGAAGCATGTGAAGCAGTCGAATACAAACCTCCACCTTTAGAAAGTCGGTTACAACAAAAACAAGAACCGACTTGAAGATTAAACTTATATTTTTTTGTTTTCGCTATTTTTTTCAAAAAGTGCTGAATGAATTTCGATAAAATTTATATGGGACCACCTCTGAAGTATGACCTACCAATCAAAAAAAGAATCATCGAAATCCATTCATAATTGGCGGAGTAATTGCGTAACAAACACACAAAAAAAAAAAAAAAAAACATACCGTCGAATTGTAAACCTCCTCCTTTTTGAAGTCGGTTAAAAAGAACTTCGACTGCGAAGACACATTAATCGGGCTTTTAAAAAAAAAGTAAATATACCCAGAACTTTGCTTTGCAAAATCATCAGCGGCATTCCACTGCGCTCGTTACCCGGAAACAATAATTCTTAGTGGTGGAATTAAAAAAATCTATACCGTTTTTCTAAGGTCCCCGAGGGAAAATATCCTTCGATACCGACCTACCTTGAATTACTTAATATTTTTTTTATGGCACTTTGTTATGAGACGAGCTGGTCGTTCGCCTGATGGTAAGCGCCACGCCTGCCCATAACAATTGCAGTGGCACCGAGAACTATTTATACCGTAAAAGTACTACGTAGGGCTGCATTGCGCTCAACATCCCGAGACATTAGATATTAAGTCACAAATGCCCAGTAATTTCGCTGGCTATTAATGCCTTCAAGCCGGACCACAGTAATGCTTGCGCACTACTGCTTCGTGGCAGAATAACTGGCAAAGCTGTGGTGGTATATATAGTGCATACGAAAAAGAAACATACAAATAAAAATAAATATACATATACATGTGTATATATAAATATGCAGAAATATACATAAATAAAATAGTAGTATTTATAGTATAATATATATTTATAAAGTATAAATATAAGTTATAAACATACCTACTTAAATAAATGAAATCCTACTGATATTATAATGATGTACCTTTTTTAATCTTGTTAAACAATGCATTTACAACTTGACCTGTCCCTGCAACAACTACAATTCATACAGGCCTATTACACTTATATTACACACTCCTAACACAATGTACTATCATAACTACACAACTTTATTAGCACCACAATACTTCGAATCTATTATAATCCTAAACTTCACAATATTAAACGTGGTTTGGAAACTATCGTGTGTCGAAATATTCAATATTTGCCGCGAATCCAAAGCGTAAACTCCCGGAAGAAGGACATCCTAATTGTCCGAAATCAATCATAACGTGAGTGTAGCCGTTTATTTATTTATTTATACTTTAGCACAATACAGTTTGTACGTGGAGGACTTAAAGCTACGTAGCATTTTCTACCAGTCATCCAGGACGTGCAAGAAAAAATGGTAGCGGTGCAGTAAACAGGTGGCTCGCCACTCACTAAACGGGCCCCTTTTAAGGGCCACCGTACATTGGCGACGAGATGGGCTACGTTGGTGTAGGTGGCTAAAAGGTGTCGAGAGGTGTGCTGCAGTTTCACTTAAACGCTACTCCCTACGCTATAGCTGGTGTCCATAGGAGAAGGTAACCGCTTACCATCCAGGCGGGCCGTCTGCTTGTTTGTCTATAAATCATATTAAAAAAACTCCCGGCGTTATCCCCTTTAATACTTCCACTCTTGGATTGCACCATCTCCATCCCCGGATGGCCGGTTAAGAAAAGCCGGGGGTCAGGGGTCTCATTTAGCCCCAGGGAGAATCTCGCCCTTGGCCGTTATTATTATTATAATTGTAATTTTTTTATTTCCAAATTACAATAACACAAACAACAAAAATAGTGTGAAATATAATAAAATATTTTATACCACACCCACTCGGAAAGTGTCTTATTACTCGTTCATAAACGGGTTACAAAGTTCGTAATTTCTCCCTTAAAAATGTGCGGCGGGAAAAGTTATATGGAATTTCATTACTGCCCTCCGAAGCAGGGCAGGAATGTTGTATGAAAATTCATTACTGCCCGGCTAGCTTTATTTTGTTATTTAGCAGCGAACATAAAAAAAAAACACAAACGTTAAACCTCAAAAAGGTCTTGTATGAAATAATTAGAAAAAAGAGGCGGGAAACATACAAACCTCAAATCTCAAAAAGGTTTTATATCAAATAATTAGAGAAAAGAGGCGGTTTTTCTTTTGTTTTCTATTTTTAATGAAATGAGGATGGCAACCTTATTCTGCAATACGAAAAAAAAGCGCGGCAATTTATTTCGTTGCGTTAAATTTTGTTTATTTTCCTCGTAGGTGTAGTATAAAGCACTATGTATCACTCGGGAGAAAGTTCTATTTCTGTTCTCGATCGTTTTCTCCCCTCGGTGTACAATGTACTAATGTACACATAGAAGTCGTTAGTAGCCGTACTAGGATACCCTGTATTACAGCACAGAATACTAAGATTACAGCTACTACGATTCCTTTCTCTGGTCTACAGGAAAAATATTTTGTAAAAAAGAAACAATGTATTTTTTACAGTTAGGGTACATGCAAAAAAAATTCTCGTCTTATCTAGATGGCGTAGGCTAGCATAAGCAGTGACTCTCTCGTTCAACTCGGTATTTTGTGTCTCAAACAGAGTACCTCGATGGGAAGACGTTGACGTTTTTAAGTGCGTCTGTGATGCCAAATATGAATAAAGAACTTTCGAACTTTGCAAAGCAGTAGTGTTCAAGCATTAGGAACTGTGTTCCGGTTTGAAGGACATTGTATCCAGAAAAATTACTGGGTATAAGAGACCGCAACGCAGTGCTATGCAGTGCTTTTTATGGCACTTGTTAGGTATAAAAGTTCTGGGTAGCAGGTAGCACTTCAATTGCTATGGGCAAGCGTGGCGCTTACTATCGGGCGAACGACTTCTTCATCTCATCACTTAGTTCAATAAAAAAGTAGAAATATCTGAGTGTAGAAAGGCACTTGATATGGGGGTGCAGGGGTGCAGGGGTGCGTTCACTACAGACGCTGCGCTCTGACCATGACCACCCAGTGTGTTTGATAAACGGCCGGTTTCTGAATTGAGAATTCGAAGTTGAGTTTTTCTTAAAGGCTGCTTAACTACTACTTAAGGCATTTTCTGTTTCTGATTAGATGTTAAGTATAGTTTGAGCATTTGAGGTTGAGATTTGCTCAAATTTGACAGTTCGGATCTTAAGTTCATGCTCATCTTATGATCAGCGCTATAATTGCGTTTCAGAACTCGTTGACAGTGCTCAAACTAGTCTCAAAGCATAATTGAGTAACATACATTTAAGTAAAGGCGTTCGGCTACTCAAACCTTACTGAACCTTGTGATTTGTTTATTTTATTAAAAATACACAAACTTTTTGTGAATAACCTACTAGCTTTTGTGTCCGCGGTCTTCGGGTTTATTGTTTTGTACAATGTCTAGTGACATCAATACCCATGATCTTAGGTATCTCATGACACTATTTCTAAATCCTGCTACTCCAGCACAAGAAGCCTATAATATTAGAGCCCAGATATCAACCAGAAACACTGTAGAGAGATGTTTTGGAGTTCTCCGGAGATTAGCAGCTAAAATTAGACAGGGTGTCAAAGGTGATGCGTGGTACATCATAATATGGCCCTTGATTTTGATGATCATATTGCTAAAACGTTGTACTTATTGAAGTACCTAAATGAAGTTCAACCTTTACCCCAGGCCCAAAATACTGTGAGATCAGCACTATTATATAGAAAGTTATATCGCAAATCATTAGCAAGTACTCCCTATGTATTTCCTGTGTTATTTAATGGGAGTATGTAGGTACTACGTAAATAAATCGTTTTATAATAGTAATGAGTATGTTGTTTTATTTCAATAATTAGGTTAAACAGGTAGGTATTAAGGTTAGGTAGGTATATCTGCATCTCTTGACCCAGTTGCGCCTTAGTATTGCTTTCTTATAGCCATTTGGACTTCTTTTTTCTTTTGTAGGTAGAATGCTCCCGTCATATTGCAGTCTACCACACCTTTGAATCTGTAGGCAAAACAATATACTGTATACTGTATTTCATAAGTTATTATTATTAGGAGCCTGTTTTGTCCCGCTGCAGGGCAAAGGCCTCCCTACCCTCCCTTCATTTATCTCTATCCATTGCCACGATAGAACAATCTTTAAGGTGTGAGTCTAGCTCATCGCGCCATCTCCTTTTTGGTCTGCCGCGAAGTCGTTTGCAATCGTGTGGGGTCCACTGAGTAGTGGTTTTGGCCCAGAGATCATCCGACATGCGGCAGACATGTCCAGCCCAGTCCCATTATGGTGTTTCTTATACGGTCAGTTCGCTTTACGCCAAGAATACTGCGCTCCATAGCTCGCTGGCAGACCTCAAGGTCGGACCTCTGATGATTTGTCAAAGACCCAGTTTGCGCACCGTAAGTGAGGATGGGAAGAATGCACATGTCCATGAGTCTGTGCTTAAGGGACCTAGGGAGAATTCCCTTCATGAGGGAAATGTAAATTTCATAAGTAATTATTATAAAAATGCTAAACGTCGAAGGATTAGGTGCATACTTACTTTGTTACGATACGATGGTTTCTTCCTCTTCGTTTGTGAAATTGGGAGAATATCCTGTCCTTTTAAATTTTTTGTAGCTGATTTTATTAATAAGAAATACTAATTAATAAAATACAAAACTTTACATAAAGAAAAATTCGAATCAAACTGAAATGACATTTTGACAACATACTTAAATGACGTTTTGACATATGATATGCGTTTCATTTTCTACGATCGCGTTAAAATAATGACAAAATCCTTCAATATCGGCGTTTATCGGTTTTTGTACGTGTAACAGAACGCAAAACATTGTTTGACATCTTTAAAAATGAATTGAGATATACTTAACTAAGTGGGGTTTGAGAAAATCTAATTCCATCAAGTGAAACGTATAAAACTTAACTCTCTCTCTACTATTTGAGCAAAACTTTGCAGAGTTTTTCTAGAATGCTCAATTCGGAAACCGGCCCAAAGTCTACTGTATATACCTAAATCTCGTAGTGAAAATCTAGAGCTGGGAATAAACCGTTTCTAAGGGCCGGTTTCCGAATTGAGCATTCTAGAAAAACTCAGCTAAGTTTTGCTCAAATAGTTGAGAGAGAGTTAAGTTTTATACGTTTCACTTGATGGTATTAGATTTTCTCAAACCTCACTTAATTAAGTATATCTCAACTCATTTTTAAGGATGTCAAACAATGTTTTGCGTTTTGTTACACGTACAAAAACCGATAAAGACCGATATTGAAGGATTTTGTCATTATTTTAAAGCGATCTTAGAAAATGAAACGCATATCATATGTCAAAATGTCATTTCAGTATGTTGTCAAAATGTCATTTCAGTTTGATTCGAATTTTTCTTTATGTAAAGTTTTGTGTTTTATTAATTAGTATTTCTTATTACTAAAATCAGCTACAAAAAAATTAAAAGGACAGACAATTCTCCCAATTTCACAAACGAAGAGGAAGAAACCATCGTATCGTAACAAAGTAAGTGTGCGCCTAATCCTTCGACGTTTAGCATTTTTATAATAATTACTTATGAAATTTACATTTCCCGCATGAAGGGAATTCTCCCTAGGTCCCTTAAGCGCAGACTCATGGACATGTGCATTCTTCCCATCCTCACTTACGGTGCGCAAACTGGGTCTTTGACAAATCATCAGAGGTCCGACCTTGAGGTCTGCCAGCGAGCTATGGAGCGCAGTATTCTTGGCGTAAAGCGAACTGACCGTATAAGAAACACCATAATGGGACTGGGCTGGACATGTCTGCCGCATGTCGTATGATCTCTGGGCCATAAACACTACCCAGTGGACCCCACACGATTGCAAACGACTTTGCGGCAGACCAAAAAGGAGATGGCGGGATGAGCTAGACTCACACCTTAAAGATTGTTCTATCGTGGCAATGGATAGAGATAAATGGAGGGAGAGTATGGAGGCCTTTGCCCTGCAGTGGGACAAAACAGGCTCCTAATAATAATAACTTTTGAAATATATTGTTTTGCCTACAGATTCAATGGTGTGGTAGACTGCAATATGACGGGAACATTCTACCTACAAAAGAAAAAAGAAGTCCGAGTGGCTACTATAAGAAAGCAATACTAAGGCACAACTGGGTCAAGAGATGCAGATATACCTACCTAACCTTAATACCTACCTGTTTAACCTAATTATTGAAATAAAACAACATACTCATTACTATTATAAAACGATTTATTTACGTAGTACCTACATACTCCCATTAAATAACACAGGAAATACATAGGGAGTACTTGCTAATGATTTGTGATATAATTTTCTATATACTAGTGCTGATCTCACAGTATTTTGGGCCTGGGGTAAAGGTTGAACTTCATTTAGGTACTTCAATAACTACAACGTTTAAGCAATATGATCATCAAAATCAAGGGCCATATTGTGTTGTACCACGCATCACCTTTGACACCCTGTCTAATTTAAGCTGCTAATCTCCGGAGAACTCCAAAACATCTCTCTACAGTGTTTCTGGTTGATATCTGGGCTCTAATATTATAGGCTTCTTGTGCTGGAGTGGCAGGATTTAGAAATAGTGTCATGAGATACCTAAGACCATGGGTATTGTCGTCACTAGACATTGTACAAAACGATAAATCTGAAGACCGCGGACACAAAAGCTAGTAGGTTATTCACAAAAAGTTTGTGTATTTTTAATAAAATAAACAAATCACGAGGTTGAATAAGGTTTGAGTAGCCGAACGCCTTTACTTAAATGTCAGTTACTCAATTATGCTTTGAGACTAGTTTGAGTACTGTCAACGAGTTCTGAAACGCAATTATGGTGCTGATCATAAGATGAGCATAAACTTAAGGTACGAACTGTCAAATTTGAGCAAATCTCAACCTCAAATGCTCAAACTATACTTAACATCTAATCAGAAACAGAAAATGCTTTAAGTAGTACTTAAGCAGCCTTTAAGAAAACTCAACTTCGAATTCTCAATTCAGAAACCGGCCGTAAGCCTCATAAAAAAACAACAGGGGATCGGGCAACTTCACGTATCTTTGTTTATTGTAACGACATCTGTGATACATTTTGGTACTAAGAACCTGAATTAATGAATACATTTATTATAATGTTCTTCTACTCAACGGCAGATGGCAGTAATTATTGTTGCCAGTAAAAGTATTTTTCTTAATAAACTACATTATATTATGTTCCCTACATAATATAATGTATGACAAAAAAAAATATATTACATATTATTTTTCTATTACTAAATGTTGGTCATCGACATATTTAAATAGATATGAAACTTTTCTATTAAATAATATAAAAGAGGTTTTCACGCCTCTAATCAACAAAAACTTGTCAATAAGGAAAAAATATTTTCTCAATATTCAAATGTTTAGATTTACGACCGGGGGCGCATAGAGTTTTCAAAGATACTGCAAAACTTCTTGTCGAAGCAACCCGTGACCAAAATGGTGGCCTATATTTAGGCCATTGAGGAATGACACTATAGAGTCCTTGAGAGCGTAACACTTTTGGAAAGCAATAGTTTTTTGACACTAATTTTGGAGTGTTTACCATACCTATGAAAAATTCTCCCATTCGCTTGAATGAAAATGTAACGTGTTCTGCGTTGCATTGCAGCCACTATAACTTCAGAAGTTCGTGGTTGGTCTGTAAAAGGTAGGACATTTGTACTATTTTGTACCCCAGAGTGAAAGAATAGGGAATATGCATATGTTGTCGAAAAATCTAGAAATTACTTTTTATGATAGACTCCTGTAAACAGATGAAAAGGTGAAGGTCTCTTTTAGGTGGCCGAGTAATGAATACATTCTAGCGTGGCCACAGAATAATAGTATAGATTTCGTACCTTTTACAGACCAACTACCTACGACTTTCTGAAGCTATAGTGGCGGCGATACGACGCAGAGCTCGAATGACATTGCGGTAACTACATTTCCTTACGGTATGCTTCTTATGCAATCATTAATATTTTGTTGTTAACCAGGTTTTATCTAGGATTAAACCAGTCAGGTAAATAAAATAATCAAATAAAATATATGACACATTTATACAATATACATACATTCATTATTTCCATACAGGTAAAATTTACAATAGAAGAACTAGTATTTTGACATAATTTACAAGACTGCAGCACAACTGATACTTAGGATATAGGTAGATAGATAAACACAATGTTAAAAAAACCACTTGAAGTATTCTAAATAGCATAGTGTCTCAGTTAAATGTCATACTGTCGGAGTAGATCACAGACGTACTTTTGAAAGTCAATTATTACATTGACCATACCACCGTATTGGATAGCACTAACTATACATAACTGTCAATTCACTACACTAACCCGAAACGGTTTGTCCTTTTGTGTCCTTAACAGCCTTGACGTTCACATGATGATGAAGTCTACGTTCATGAACTCGTTCTCACTATGTGGCGTTAATTAGGATTAGAAATCCGAGATTCGGTGCTTACATTTTTATTGTAGGATTGTGATCCATCAATGGAATTGGATGATTGGCCATAGTAATCGACAGCAAGGACCTGTAAGATAAATTTATTACACAAAATAAGAACTTATTTACAACATATGTTCTTACATAAGAGGCGAATGCCTTTACTATTAAAACAATTCTACTCTCTTCTTACTAAACTTTAACTTTTTAATTTCAAATTAAATAAAAACTATAATCTATATACTTTTATTACCCATATCTTAATTAAATGGTTTAAGAATGCACAATTTTAAAACATTTAACATTTTACACAAATATGCAATTTGTTACCCGACGTAATGGGAACTGAAATGTTTATACGATGGCCACACTGACACACGAAACTGGTCAATGTTGTTTTAACAAAATAACACCGAAAACTGAATATATCAAGCAAAATGCAGGTTCTAATTGTCGAACCCGATGTATAGTTACATCCACATAAATTATAGTTACCGAAAAACATCAATAAACACAAGAAAAACACAAACGTTTGAAAACTTAATCTTTCAGTAAAATTTTCACTTCACCATGAATGGAACACCCGAATATTTTTTCACATTCAATTCTAAATTGTTTCTAGTACACATTCACAAAGATTCACTTAAAAATAATAAGAAATACTACAACACAAATTAAAAAACCACAAGCCGACCCTGCCGGGCCACTATTTTGACTTAACATGTCATGACCAATGTTAAGAAAATGGGTTACGCGATAGAGACAATATGATAATAGTTGTGCCTCGTTCTTTATAAGAGCCTGTTGTATAGCGCTATCCTTTTTTAGGTCGGAAAACTTCGTAATTATCCCTCTATAGCATTGAGGTCTTACACTATAGAGGGATAATTACGAAGTTTTCCGACCTAAAAAAGGATAGCGCTATACAACAGGCTCTTGTAAAGAACGAGGTAGAACTATTATCATATTGTCTCTATCGCGTAACCCATTTTCTTAACATTGGCCATGACATGTTAAGTCAAAATAGTGGCCCGGCAGGGTCGGCTTGTGGTTTTTTAATTTGTGTTGTGGTATTTTTTATTATTTTTAAGTGAATCTTTGTGAATGTGTACTAGAAACAATTTAGAATTAAATGTGAAAAAATATTCGGGTGTTCCATTCATGGTGAAGTGAAAATTGTACTGAAAGATTAAGTTTTCAAACGTTTGTGTTTTTCTTGTGTTTATTGATGTTTTTCGGTAACTATAATTTATGTGGATGTAACTATACATCGGGTTCGACAATTAGAACCTGCATTTGGCTTGATATATTCAGTTTTCGGTGTTATTTTGTTAAAACAACATTGACCAGTTTCGTGTGTCAGTGTGGCCATCGTATAAACATTTCAGTTCCCATTACGTCGGGTAACAAATTGCATATTTGTGTAAAATGTTAAATGTATTAAAATTGTGCATTCTTAAACCATTTAATTAAGATATAGGTAATAAAAGTAGTTAATAATTATAGTTTTTATTTAATTTGAAATTAAAAAGTTAAAGTTTAGTAAGAAGAGAGTAGAATTGTTTTAATAGTAAAGGCATTCGCCTCTTATGTAAGAACATATGTTGTAAATAAGTTCTTATTTTGTGTAATAAATTTATCTTACAGGTCCTTGCTGTCGATTACTATGGCCAATCATCCAATTCCATTGATGGATCACAATCCTACAATAAAAATGTAAGCAACGAATCTCGGATTTCTAATCCTAATTAACGCCACATAGTGTTCATGAACGTAGACTTCATCATCATGTGAACGTCAAGGCTGTTCAGGACACAAAAGGACAAACCGTTTCGGGTTAGTGTAGTGAATTGACAGTTATGTATAGTTAGTGCTATCCAATACGGTGGTATGGTCAATGTAATAATTGACTTTCATAAGTACGTCTGTGATCTACTCTGACAGTATGACATTAAACTGAGACACTATGCTATTTAGAATACTTCAAGTGTTTTTTTTAACATTGTGTTTATCTATCTACCTATATCCTATGTATCAGTTGTGCTGCAGTCCTGTAAATATGTCAAAATACTAGTTCTTCTATTGTAAATTTTACCTGTATGGAAATAATGAATGTATGTATTTTGTATAAATGTGTCATATATTTTATTTGATTATTTTATTTACCTGACTGGTTTAATCCTAGATAAAACCTGGTTAACAACAAAATATTAATGATTGCATAAGAAGCATACCGTAAGGAAATGTAGTTACCGCAATGTCATTCGAGCTCTGAGTTGTATCGCCGCCACTATAGCTTCAGAAAGTCGTAGGTAGTTGGTCTGTAAAAGGTAGGAAATCTATACTATTATTCTGTGGCCACGCTAGAATGTATTCATTACTCGGCCACCTAAAAGAGACCTTCACCTTTTGATCTGTTTACAGGAGTCTATCATAAAAAGTAATTTCTAGATTTTTCGACAACATATGCATATTCCCTATTTCCCTATTCTTCACTCTGGGGTGCAGAATAGTACAGATGTCCTACCTTTTACAGACCAACCACGAACTTCTGAAGTTATAGTGGCTGCAATGCAACGCAGAACACGTTATATTTTCATTCAAGCGAATGGGAGAATTTTTCATAGGTATGGTAAACACTCCAAAATTACTGTCAAAAAACTATTGCTTTCCAAAAGTGTTACGCTGTCGAGGACTCTATAGTGTCATTCCTCAATGCTCTATAGTGTGAGACCTCAATGATTTAGGCCAATGGATAAGCATTGCCATTTAGCGTGGCAATGCTGCCAGCATTTTGGGAACGTTGCCCACTGGTAGTGGTTTATTAGATAATATTAGTTTAGATAGATAACGCTATTTAATTTAATTTCTGTTTGTTTAGGTGTATAATGTATATAGGGATATATATTATATTTCTGTTTTTTAGGTTTTGTGTGGAGTATCAGGATTACGTCTGGTAACAGAAGGGTAACACTGTCAGTCAGAATGTCACTGTCAAGTGTCAACTGTCAATCAAACAAATCATGAAAACAAAAATCTGCTGACCAAAACTAAGTGATAAAACGTGTAAAATCTCATAAAAGTGAAAGAATAATGGAGAAACTCCCACCAAAACAGAAGAAGCCAAAAGGAGCGTCTAGAGAAGAGCTCTTAAAACTTTGTAAAGAGGTATAATGACATCAAAAAAGCTAATTAAATAATCTAACCTATACGCTACAGTATTGTACTCATAACGTAATTAACTTTACAGGAATTGGTGGAAAGAATAATCCAGTTAGAAGCTCACAATTCTCAACTCAAAAATATAATAAACAAAAGCGTTGCAGGAGGAACTGAGAGCTTAAGGGAGCCAAACAAACAACAAAAGAAATTTGACTTCAGCAAGTAGGCTTTCACGATGTTTTATTTGATATTAGTCCTGTATCTATCTATGGAATGTAATAATGAAATGTTGCCAGTCGATTTTATTTACTTTCAATTAACTGATTGCCGTGAAATTCATAGACCAATTTTACTCGTGGTAGGTCTCTCGTCTGCGGGAGGACGTCTGGGTAGATACCACAGCTTCAGTAATTCTTTTTTTACACTTAATTGATCTATGATTGGCCACTATCTCGCCTGATGTGAAGCGATGATGTGGCCTAAGATGGAGCACATAAATCTAGAGAGAGACAGCAGTTGAGCGGCTGCTCAGACCCGGCTCCCCGATGGTTCACCGAACATCATCCCGAAACACGACTAGGTCGCTTGACGGCATGGCTTTGTTCGGTGGGTAGTAATACAACCACGGCCAGAGCCTACCACTCCAAAGCGCGTAAGCGGGTTTCATCACGATGTTTTCCTTCACCGTTTTAGAGTGAGCGTGCAAAATCTGCACTTAACTATAGTCATTGGTGCAGGGCCGAGTCGGGATTCGAACCCAGGTGTGTCTGATTGAAAGGCGCATGAGTTCCCGCTGAGCCACACTCGCTCTACTCCTGCCGCCAAGCAGCAGTGTGCAAGCATTACTGTGCTCCGAGGGCATTGTAGTCAATGAAATTACTACGGCATATGGGACTTAATATCTGATGTCTCAAGGTGATGAGTGCAATGCAGTGTTAAGCAATGCTTTTTATGGTGCTTAAGTTAAAGTTCTCAGTGTAACAATTGCCGTGCCACCGAGAACTTTGAATGTCATGAAAAGCACTGTGTAGCACTGGGTTGCACTCATCACCCCGAGGCATCAGATATTAAGTCTCATAAATATTTATTTATTGTTTATTCTAGGTGCCACTTTCGTCCCGTTCTGTTTCACATTCTTTACTTCGGCTGGGACTACCAAGGTTTTGTCGTGCAAGAAGACACATTGCAGACGATCGAGCATCACCTGTTTAACGCACTGAAGAAGGCTTGCTTGATTGAAGGCCGGGAGTCTGCTAAGTATGTAGTTTTATTTAAGTGAGGAAACTGCGGAGTATGAACTTTTATATAAGTGAGGAGATCATGTAGTATGAGCTTTTATGTAAATCAGGAGACTGCTGAGTATGTACTTTTATTTATGTGGTGAGACTGCTGAGTATGTTCTTTTATATAAGTGAGGAGACCATTTAGTATGAGCTTTTATGTAAGTCAGGGGACTGCTGAGTATGTACTTTTATTTATGTGAGGAAACTGCTGAGCATGTTCTTTTATACAGGGAATAACATTAATGTGGGTCACTCCCTTCCCTCCAATATGGTTGAGGGGGGTGATGGCTGGTCCACAAGTCATACTCGTGAACGGGTGCTGCTTGCGGGGACTGGTCTGTTCTAGTCACTCCTACTGCTACTGTCATACCTACTTATATTTTATTTACACTTTTCTGTTACTGATACTATGACTATGGGACATCTCACTCGCATTTCTTGTTTTACATTCTGTTAATTCTAATTTATACGTAATTGTGCTGAAAAAAGACATCCCCGCAGAGTTTCTTGGTGCTATCTTCTCTAGCGGGCGTATTTCCGAAGCACTGGTAGAGTCAGTTTTCGCATTTCTTTTCAGCACTCAGACTTCAATTTGAGTATAGGAAAGAAATGGGTAAACATACTTACCTTTTTTTCAAAGTCATGTTAACATAAGTTACAATTTTTGACATTTTTTATTTGTATCATGTGTTTATGACCTTTAAAAGTGCACTTTTGTGCCTATTTAATAAATGATATTTGACTTTGACTTTGACTTTGTGTAGTAATACTGAAAGGTGTGTATGGGTATCTAGTCATGAATCATCGGGCAGAATATACAACCAAAAAAACACTATTATATTTTCCATACAAAGTTTAAAAAATATTTATTCGAATTATTTTGGACAATCCTAACAAGCTGTGGCCTAGTCGCGGTAGTACGGGTCATTGACCGAGCTACTTTGTGCCTAGGCACAAAACAGATTAGTACAGAAATCTACATACAAAGTGCGCTCGAGCAACGCACACATAGACACCGCTCACAGACACGATATCTGGGCACAGTTGGGATGCGAGCGCGAGTGCCATCCGCTTGAGACACGTGTCTGTGAACTTTTTTGTGCAAAAATGGAGCAACGAAAAATAGGTTATTATAACTGTTTGGTGGACGGTTGTTTAAATTCAACATTAAACGGTGAATTGTCGTTTTTTAAGCTACCAGTTGTTTCAGAGAGGTAAGGTATTTGCTTGTATTTTGATGGTTCGTTTTCACGTAACACAAAATAGTTAGGTAGGTAGGTAAGCGCCCCAGCCCCCGGCCCTGCGCCGAACAAGCGAACATGACTTTGTGGCCTTGTCATATTTTTACAATTTAAAATTAGATATTTATTGTAGTATAAGCTGTGTTAGCCTTGTGTTCAATAATCTAATGAGGAAGATGTTAATGTAAACTAATCGCATTTGTTTTGTCTTCAAAAAAACTTTATTCAGTTATAATAGTAACTGCGAAAAAATTATGTCGATATCGTGTACAGTTATTTTTTTTAAATCAATCAATTTTCCTCCCAAAAACTTCCTGCGCCGTCCGGTATGAAATGTATGAAAAGTACATACATGAGATTAACTTCTGTATTTATCTGTTTTGTGGCCTAGGCGCTCTGTCTTTGAAAACGCCGAACATTTTACAAGGGCTTGATTTCGAGTCTCAAATACCGGAATTTCATACTGAAAGGATCTTCGGACTCGGTCGGTTCCGTTCCGGAACCCACTCGTAAAAAAGGGTATTTCCACATTTTTACACGACTGCCCAAAAAGGAGTATTTCAGGGTTTACGTATGTATGTATTTATTTATTTCACTATTACTTCTTATTGCCTGGACAGATTTGAATGCATTAAAACCATAATAAAAACATAGGTTTAAGTTTTTTTTACCATAGTTTTTTTTGCATGTTCCGGAACCGGTATACAAAAAAATCTCCGCGAACGTACCCGACTTAGCCTTGCCTTGATCAGATTCAACTTTTTATCCAACTTGACGTCTTAGAATTCATGTTCAGAAATAACCTAAAAAGAATTTCCGAAACGAAAACGGTCCTTTGCGGTGGAGTTTTATAGGGCGGCGTTAGAAGGTAACTTTGTTTGTGCCGCTCGACCAATGAGGAGCAGCGGCTATTATTTATTAGGATTACATCTTTATGATTGGTGCAATACGAAACAAGGCTAGCGAATCATGAAGCGGCGGCGAATGTTTGATAGCTTTAGTGTTTGCCGCGTTTCGTCAAAGATTAAACAGGTATATTTCTGAAAACTGACTAAGTAAAGACGCTTTATTGATTACTGACTTACGAACACTCTTTTACTATGCAATGAAATCAAATGTTGGAAATGTCTTAACCATCATTATCAGCCTATTACATTCCTACTGTTGAAATTCATGCATGATGTTTTTTACATCCTATTCCTACGGTGCGGTGGTTGGTGACCTCACGTATTTTTTAAGAACATCAGCCATGCTCGCTCTTATTAGGCGTTTACACTGATTAGATCCTTATTCCTGAATGTTAATTGGAGCGATGATGTTTAATGCTGTAATTAATAAGTAAGCATTAATAAAAATAAAAAAAATACCCTGCCAAAAACATTATTGCCTATGTCACTTGGGATGATTTAAGGATTCCGAGGATACCCCATACATCCAAATCTGTTGAGGCATTTATTGTGTAATAAAAAAACGCACATACATTAACCCCGAAAACATTACATTCCTTTTTTGGGGAGTCGCGTAAAAAGCAGTTTGCTTGAAAGTTAGTTGTAAAGTAAGGTTGGTAGGACTTTGCTAACTGAAGATAAAATTTGTTTGTCAGATCTGTACACGCGGCGCACTAATATTCTTTGACACAAGTTCATTGCTCTTTATCAGCTGATTGTTAGGGTTGAAATGAACTTGATTACCAGAAATGTTTAAATTATCATATCTTGTGATTTTAAAAAGTTTCTGGTGATTTGCACTTGGACTTGAATTATTAAAAAGCTTCTATATGCGTGGTTTAATTATTACTACACATTTATGTTACACGTTGTATAAGTGCGGAGACCATTTAGTATGAGCTTTTATGTAAATTAGGAGACGGCTGAGTATGTACTTTTATTTAAGTGAGGAGACTGCTGAGTATGTTCTTTTTAGGGTTCCGTACCCAAAGGGTAAAACGGGACCCTATTACTAAGACTCCGCTGTCCGTCCATCTATCTGTCTGTCCGTCTGTCACCAGGCTGTATCACATGAACCGTAATAGTTAGACAGTTGAAATTTTCACAGATGATGTATTACTGTTGCCGTTATAACAACAAATACTAAAAACAGAATAAAAATAAATATTTAAGGGGGCTCCCATACAACAGACATGATATTTTTGCCGTTTTAAAGATAATGGTACGGAACCCTTCGTGCGCCCGACTCGCACTTGGCCGGTTTTATATATATACGTAGGAAAACTGCTTAGTATGAACTTTTATATAAGTGAGGAGATTGCTTAGTATGAACTTGTTATTTAGTCGGGATAACTGGTAATTATTATGACTGTAGAGGCTTAAAAGATGATATTTATAGCATCTTGTCTGAAGACAAAAGCTAAATTGGTTGTATATACATTCTCACTTCATAACTAACAAGGATATGTATGTCATGCTGTAATTTTATATTACTGAATTTTTTTCAGGTATCATAGATGTGGAAGAACAGATAAAGGTGTTAGTGCATTTGGACAGGTAAATTTACCAGCTTGTATTTAGTTAATCATAGAATAGATAATAGTGCTATATACAGAAGATAAACTCCGCCAAGACACTCCAATGTATTAAAATATAAAAGCTACTCTTAGGCTCAGCGATAAGGCACAATCTAGCTAGCACATCATCGTTATGACAACTCAATATTAATCAATATAAGCAGCTACTCTAGCATACAGCGATAAGGTACAATCTAGCTCGCATGTCTTCGTCAAGACACCCCAATATAAATCAATATAAATAGCTACTCTAGCACCCAGCGATAAGGCACAATCTAGCTCGCACGTCTCCGTCAAGACACCCCAATATAAATCAATGTAAATAGCTACTCTCGCACCCAGCGATAAGGCAAAATCTATTTCGCACGGCTCCGTCAAGACACCCCAATATAAATCAATGTAAATAGCTACTCTCGCACCCAGCGATAAGGCACAATCTAGTATACACGTTTTCGTCAAAACACCCCAATATAAATTAATATAAATAGCTACTCTCGCACCCGGCGATAAGACACAATCTAGCTCGCAAGTCCTCCACCAAGACACCCCAATATAAATCAATATAAATAGCTACTCTCGTACCCAGCGATAAGGCCAAATCTAGTATACACGTCTCCGTCAAGACACCCCAATATAAATCAATATAAATAGCTACTCTCGCACCCAGTGATAAGGCACAATCTAGCTCGCACGTCTCCGTCAAGACAACCCAATATAACTCAATATAAATAGCTACTCTCGCACCCAACGATAAGGCACAATCTAGTATAGACGTCTTCGTCAAGATACCCCAATAAAAATCAATATAAAAAGCTACGAAAGGAGCTAGCACCCAGCGGCAAGGCACAATCTAGCTCGCAAGTCTCTGTCAAGACACCCCAATATAAATCAATATACAACTAGTTTCTTAACAACCAGGGCAACCTTTGCTGTGAGAGTCAAGCCTTATACTATTTATATCAGTGTAAGAACTATTTAGATAATTTTTTTCAGGTGATATCCCTCCACATACGTAGCGAGTTCGCTCCAGACACGCAAAACCACCCTGACGCTATAGCGAACGAGATAAATTACCCCAAGAGACTCAATAGTCTATTGCCGAATGAGATCAGAGTAGTCGGGTGGATGCCAGTACTGGAAGATTTTAGCGCGAGGTACTTCACTTCTAATTTGTCTAAAGTTTATGGAACTAGATAATGAGACGAACAACTCGTTCGTCTGATGGTTAGCGCCATAATCCCTTCTAAGAACGCAATAATTTTGGTACTAACCATTTCCAGATTCGACTGCAAAAAGCGCCAGTACAAATACTACTTCCCCCGCTCCTCGCTAAATATAATCGAAATGCGTCGAGCAGCGCAGTCGCTGGTCGGCAGCCACGACTTTCGGAACTTATGCAAAATGGACGTGGGGAACGGTGTTACTAAATTTAGAAGAGAAATATTTAATGCTGATATAGTTCCTGTAGATCAAAACGATACGAATAAACGTAAGTACATCTATGATCTATCCTAATAACCCTATCCTAATATCCTAATCCTTCCTAATCCTATCTTCTCTTTTATGCGGGAGACTGTCTGGATAGGTACCACCGCTTTGCCAGTTATTCTGCCGCCAAGCAATAATGCGCAAGCATTACTGTGTTTCGCTTTGAAGGGTATTGTAACCAGCCAAATTTTTGGGCATATAAGACTTACAAAGCACAATCTAGCTAGTAAGTCTCCGTCGAGACAGCCCAATATTAATAGCTACTCTCGCACCCAGCAATAAGGAACAATCTGCCTCGCACGTCTCCATTAAAACACCCCAATATAAAAAGCGACTCTCGCACCCAGCAATTAGGAACAATCTGCCTCGCACGTCTCCATTAAGACACTCCAATATAAATAGCGACTCTCGCACTCAGCGATAAGGAACAATCTGCCTCGCACGTCTCCATTGAGACACCCCAATATAAATAGTTACTCTCGCAACCAGCAATAAGGAACAATCTGCCTCGCACATCTTCATTAAGACACCCCAATATAAATCAATATAAATAGCTACTCTCGCACCCATCAATAACGCACCATAATATAGCTCGCAGTACTCCGAAGTATTCCAACTTAAAACAAAGGAGTGAACCAGGCCTGCTAATACCATGTTCTTTTTTCAGCTACATCAATGTACTATCTCTTAATAGAGGGCAACGCATTCCTTTGGCATCAGATAAGGTAAGCAAGGCGTCTACTGCGTTACTCGGACCTATCCTGAGGGCTGACGAAAGACGGTGACCACGTGACCTGCGCAGTAGCAACAATAGGGAACAAGAATCCGTAATAGATTAAAAATATACAGGGAATAACATTAATGTGTAGTAATACTGAAAGGTGTGTATGGGTATCTAGTCATGAATCATTGGGCAGAATATACAACCAAAAAAACACTATTATATTTTCCATACAAAGTTTAAAAATTATTTATTTGAATTATTTTGGACAATCCTAACAAGCTGTGGCCTAGTCGCGGTAGTACGGGTCATTGACCGAGCTACTTTGTGCCTAGGCACAAAACAGATTAGTACAGAAATCTACATACATACAAAGTGCGCTCGAGCAACGCACACATAGACACCGCTCACAGACACGATATCTGGGCACAGTTGGGATGCGAGTGCCATCCGCTTGAGACACGCGTCTGTGAACTTTTTTGTGCAAAAATGGAGCAACGAAAAATAGGTTATTATAACTGTTTGGTGGACGGTTGTTTAAATTCAACATTAAACGGTGAATTGTCGTTTTTTAAGCTACCAGTTGTTTCAGAGAGGTAAGTAGGTATTTGCTTGTATTTTGATGGTTTGTTTTCACGTAACACAAAATAGTTAGGTAGGTAGGTAAGCGCCCCAGCCCCTAGCCCTGCGCCGAACAAGCGAACATAAGTTTTTAGCCTTGTCATATTTTTACAATTTAAAATTAGATATTTATTGTAGTATAAGCTGTGTTAGCCTTGTGTTCAATAATCTAATGAGGAAGATGTTAATGTAAACTAATCGCATTTGTTTTGTCTTCAAAACAACTTTATTCAGTTATAATAGTAACTGCGAAAAAATTATGTCGATATCGTGTACAGTTATATTTTTAAATCAATCAATTTTCCTCCCAAAAACTTCCTGCGCCGTCCGGTATGAAATGTATGAAAAGTACATACATGAGATTAACTTCTGTATTTATCTGTTTTGTGGCCTAGGCGCTCTGTCTTTGAAAACGCCGAACATTTTACAAGGGCTTGATTTCGAGTCTCAAATACCGGAATTTCATACTGAACGGATCTTCGGACTCGGTCGTTTCCGTTCCGGAACTCTCGTAAAAAAGGGTATTTCCACATTTTTACACGACTGCCCAAAAAGGAGTATTTCAGGGTTTACGTATGTATGTATTTATTTATTCCACCATTACTTCTTATTGCCTGGACAGATTTGAATGCATTCAAACCATAATAAAAACATAGGTTTAAGTTTTTTTTACCATAGTTTTTTTGCATGTTCCGGAACCGGTATACAAAAAAATCTCCGCGAACGTACCCGACTTAGCCTTGCCTTGATTAGTTTCAAATTTTTATCCAACTTGACGTCTTAGAATTCATATTCAGAAATAACCTAAAAAGAATTTCCGAAACGAAAACGGTCCTCTTCGGTGGAGTTTTATGGGGCGGCGTTAGAAGGTAACTTTGTTTGTGCCGCTCGACCAATGAGGAGCAGCGGCTATTATTTATTAGGATTACATCTTTATGATTGGTGCAATACGAAACAAGGCTAGCGAATCATGAAGCGGCGGCGAATGTTTGATAGCTTTAGTGTTTGCCGCGTTTTGTCAAAGATTAAACAGGTTTATTTCTGAAAACTGACTAAGTAAAGACGCTTTATTGATTACTGACTTACGAACACTCTTTTACTATGCAATGAAATCAAATGTTGGAAATGTCTTAATCATCATTATCAGCCTATTACATTCCTACTGTTGAAATTCATGCATGATGTTTTTTACATCCTATTCCTACGGTGGTTGGTGACCTCACGTATTTTTTAAGAACATCAGCCATGCTCGCTCTTATTAGGCGTTTACACTGATTAGATCCTTATTCCTGAATGTTAATTGGAGCGATGATGTTTAATGCTGTAATTAATAAGTAAGCATTAATAAAAATAAAAAAATACCCTGCCAAAAACATTATCACTTGGGATGATTTAAGGATTCCGAGGATACCCCATACATCCAAATCTGTTGAGGCATTTTGTAATAAAAAAACGCACATACATTAACCCCGAAAACATTATATTCCTTTTTTGGGGAGTCGCGTAAAAAGCAGTTTGCTTGAAAGTTAGTTGTAAAGTAAGGTTGGTAGGACAGCTGGCTTTGCTAACTGAAGATAAAATTTGTTTGTCAGATCTGTACACGCGGCGCACTAATATTCTTTGTCACAAGTTCATTGCTCTTTATCAGCTGATTGTTAGGGTTGAAATGAACTTGATTACCAGAAATGTTTAAATTATCATATCTTGTGATTTTAAAAAGTTTCTGGTGATTTGCACTTGGACTTGAATTATTAATAAGCTTCTATATGCGTGGTTTAATTATTACTACACATTTATGTTACACGTTGTATATCTGAACCCCACGTTTTTATGGATTTTCTCGAATTAAATGTCAACATTGTATAAATGCGAAACGTTCTAAAAATCTATTATTTATTGAAATTGCTTGTAAAAAATGAATTAATAACGTCATTGGAAATCAGTTGTTATACTTATTAGTTACGATTTGTTTCACAGATGCATACAAGCTATTTTGCTACTAGTCGGCAGTGAGAAGGAACCGACAGATATTATAGCTAGGTTGTTGGACTACGAAACTTATGACAGGTATGGTTGGCATGTATTTAAATGATCTTTTTAATTTTACAAAAACTGCAAGCAAAAAAATCTATACAGTCAACCTCTTTCTCTGAGACATAAAATAAATCAAATCAATCGATGTCTCAATTTACTTTCTGGCGCTTCGGCGGCCATTGCCGTGGCACGCTCGCTTCGCTCGCTCGGCTCGCGCGATGTGTGCTCACTGCTTTAACATAACCTAACCTAGTCTTTGAGGCCCTTTGTGTTGTCAAAATATTTTCTGTCGAACTAATACAAAGAGGATCAAATATTATTTTTAATAATTCAATTATATTTTAGAGGATTAAAACAATATTGTCCCGTATGTTTTATCGCAATTTAACTGGTATGTATAATGGAACTCACAGAAAGTAAATTCAAATTGCGAATGAAAACCATTCTAATGAAAAAAGCATACTACACAGTTAGTAATTACATAAAATCAAAGATGCATGGAACATTCCGTTTCTGCCAAGTAGCCAACTGGCACAGAAACATAACATTGTCAAAAACAAACGTATTGTAATAGATTTCTGAAAAAATGCCCCTCAGTTTCTTGCCGTATCTTCTGGGTTTTTTCAAAGTCATGAAAACTTAAGTTACAATTTTTTTTTTTTAAATGATTTGTGTTATTGTATATAAATTTTTGTGCCTATTTAATAAATCTATTTTGACCTTATTATATGACTTCATTGTTTTGAACATTTATATTTTATTGTTTTAGGGGATCGGACAACTTTTCAGAAAGTGTTTTAAATTAACTACAATGAATATATATAGCCATGAAAAATAGTATTTTAATTAAATAACGCTCTTGAAGTACCTAAAACTATGTTAAAATATTATGTTTCAAATATTGCCGCGCAAAAGGTCACCTCAAAACTTGTGATGTCATATGTAGGTAGAAAACGACAAACTCTTCAAAATAAAACTTGCAAAGAGATTCTAATACGTTTTGTGAAGTTTGGGGACTATATTGTAGTAATGGAACGAAAAAATTAGCAAAAATACATTTTATCAAAAGCAAAAATGTAAAATAAACACAAGCTTGACTCACGGCATTTGCCTACAAATGACGTCATACGCTGTGATTGATGTTTCGTTTGAGATGAAGAACAGATTAAAAATGTCAGAATTATTTATTGATTTAAAAATATAAATCATTATTATTTTACAAAAATATTAATTGACTGATCTTTCTGGTTCGACGAACATTCGTTCTAACTACATTTTAGATTTTTTCTCGATTACTGTCCGATCCCCTATTGTCTATTGTTATATTTCGAGACATTTTAAAAGAGTTGAAAAAAGAGACATCCCCGCTGAATTTTGATCTTCTCTAGCAGGCGTATTTCCGGAGCACTGGTAAAGACAGCTTTCGTATCTCTTTTCTATACCCGGACATCAATCTGAGTACCTATGAGAAAGAAATGTGTATACATGCTTACTATTTTTTTCAAAGTCACAGTTTTAATATCTTAAGTTACAGTTTTAACTTATTTTAATAAATTTGTTTATATGTATTTGACTTTTTGTGCCTATTTAATAAATATATCTTTTGACTTGAACAGTGAAGAAAGTCATTCCTTTCACTCCACTTTTATAAACACGTATTTTATTCTATTTTACATAAATACGACTAAAAAAATTGTATTTATTTTGTTTTTTTTTAGAAAACCCCAGTATAGTATGGCAATTGACGTACCACTGAACTTATTCAAATGTTCGTACGACATAGAAAAGGGAACCAAATGGCAGTACGATGAAGAAAACCTAGCGAAAATTATCATGCATTATCAAGCGGAATGGACGGTGCAGAGTATTAAGTAAGATTCATTCATCATCATCAGCCCATCACGTTCCCACTGCTGGGACACGGGCCTTGAATATTAAGTAAGATTCATCATCATCATCATCAGCCCATCACGTTTCCACTGCTGGGACACGGGCCTTGAGTATTAAGTAAGATTCATCATCATCATCAACCCATCACGTTCCCACTGCTGGGACATGGGCCTTGAGTATTAAGTAAGATTCATCATCATCATCAACAACCCATCACGTTCCTACTGCTGGGACACAGGCCTTGAGTATTAAGTAAGATTCATCATCATCATCAACAACCCATCACGTTCCCACTGCTGGGACACGGGCCTTGAGTATTAAGTAAGATTCATCATCATCATCAACAACCCATCACGTTCCCACTGCTGGGACACGGGCCTTGAGTATTAAGTAAGATTCATCATCATCATCAACAACCCATCACGTTCCCACTGCTGGGACACGGGCCTTGAGTATTAAGTAAGATTCATCATCATCATCAACAACCCATCACGTTCCCACTGCTGGGACACGGGCCTTGAGTATTAAGTAAGATTCATCATCATCAACAACCCATCACGTTCCCACTGCTGGGACACGGGCCTTGAGTATTAACTAAGATTCATCATCATCATCAGCTTATCTCGTCCACCGCTGGGACACGGGCCTTCTCTCATAGAGAGAGTATGGGCCATAATCTACCACGCTGGCCCAGTGCGGGTGGATGTCACATGTCCTTGAATTTTTGTGATGAATTCTTGGACATGCCGGTTTGCTTGCGATGTTGTCCTTAACCGTTTTTAGAGCGTTAGATCATAACTTTAGAAAGTCAGTGGTGCGGAAGCGGGATTCGAACTCGGGTGCGTCGGATCGAAAGTCTCACGTCCTATACTGAGCCACGCTTTCGATGACCTCTTTCAGTTTGTTAATTAATTAATTGGTATTATTTTTTGTAAAATTGAATTATGAGATGAACAGGTAGTTCGCCTGATGGTAAGCAACACGCCTGCTCACAGTTGCAGCACCACCTAGATCATTGTTTCGCGAACTTCTCTCACTCTGAGATTAGTCTCAGCTTCTAAATCTCATATGACCAGTAATTTTACTGGCTACAATGCTCTTCAAACCGGAACACAGTAATGCTTGCGCACTACTGCTTGGCGGCAGAATAACTGGCAAAGCTGTGGTACCTACCCAGACGGTCTCCCGCATACGAGAGACTTACTACGAAGGGCATTGTAGCCAGCGATATTACTAGGCATATGAGACTTAATATCTGATGTCTCAGGGTGATGAGCGCAATGCAGTGCTACGCAGTGCTTTTTATTATTAAAGTTCTAGGTGGCACTGCTGTTATGGGCAGGCGTGGCGCTTACCATCAGGCGAACGACTTGCTCGTCTCATTAATACCGATTAAGTCGATCAAGTCGTTTATCGTTCCCAAAAAAACTGTTTTCCAGAACAACTATGTTAAATGATTGCCTACAAGCCCTACAAGAGACATACGCAAAGTTCAAAGAGCATAAAGATGCAGAAGGTACACAAAACGTCGGCGACTTGGAAATAATTGCCTACCACGATTGCTTAACCGAGGGTGTCAAACCGAAGAGTTATACACCCTTAATGAAAAGACCTACTTGTTGTAAGTATTTTAACCGACCTCAAAAAAGGAAGAGCCACTTTTACTACTGTACTGTACTGCTAACGAGTGGAACTCCCTGCCAGAGTCAGTCTTTCCCGATAGCTACAATCTGGGAATCTTCAAGTCTCGAGTGAACGGGTACTATCTTGGTAAGCGTGCTAGATCGTCGACCGCATCGTCGCTTACCATCAGGTGACATAGTGGTCAAACGCAAGACAATTAACAAGTAAAAAAAAGAAGTTCTCAATTTGATTGTATATTTTCAACCGACTTCAAAAAGGAGAAGATTCTCTGTTCGATTGTATTTATTTTTATATTTTTTATGTTTGTTACCGATTTGGTATTTTTAATTTTTTTTTTGCATTGGTTTCGGTATAGCTACGAAGTGGTCCAATATAAATTTCATGCATATTTGACCTTGGACCTCGAAGATACATTGAAGTCGGTTTTTGTTTTTTTGTAAAAATTAATTATTTATGTTAGTTACCTCGGAACTCCGTCATTTATAAACTGATTCGGTTTTTTTTTTGCATTGGGTTCAGTATAGCTTCAACATAGTCCCATATAAATTTCATCGATATTCGACCTTGGACTTTGAAGATACATCAGAATTTGAGTCGGTTCTTTTTGTTATTACCAGAGAAATGGAGAATAGGTATGCATGCTAGGCGAAAATCGTAAGTTTTTAAATAATTAGGGAAAAGAAAAATTATATTGCTCGGGCAGGGATTGAACTTCTTCCTAATTATTTGAAATCTTAACATTTAAACCTAGCATGTGCTAATGCATTAAATATAAAAAAGACGTGTGGCACTCGGAGACTGCCGCCGTAAAGCTATTGCATAGCATTCGGAGTGGGGGGTGTTAGGTTATTTTCGTTACGGAATTTCTGGATTCGGTCTCCACGCTCAAGGCCCGCGATAGAAGCTATGCAATAGCTTAAAAATGTTTTTAAGCTATTGCATAGCTTCTATCGCGGGTCTTCTACCGCGGCAGTCTCCGAGTGCCACACGTCTTTTTTTAAGCGATTGCATAGCTTCTATCGCGGGCTTTGAGGGTGGAGACCGAATCCAGAAATTCCGTAACGAAAATAACCTAACACCCCCCACTCCGAATGCTATGCAATAGCTTTACCGCGGCAGTCTCCGAGTGCCACACGTCTTTTTTTATTGCAGCCAGTCTAGAAGAGCGAATAGAACACTACAGGAAGAAAAGGAAACAGTGCGTGTTAGAAGATTCAATGGAACTTCAGAAAGACGGCTAGATAAGGAACATTATTTTTTAAGAAAATAATATTTAGATAATAATAGGGTATATCTAAGAAGAGAAATAAAACATAGAAAATAACGTTGACTTGTTTATTCTTTCCGATAAATCCATAGATTTATATCCAACATAAAAAAAACTGGACAAGTGCGAGTCTGACTCGCCCACCGAGGGTTCCGTGGTAGGTACATATTCTAATAGTTCAGCCCCCGTACCCATATGTCCTTCAAGCGCCAATCGTATATCGTGTTGAGCTCAGTTTAGGGTATAGATTCGCTGCGACAATATTTTATGATGCCATTTATTGTCCCATTAAGTTTATCTCAACTTGTACTTAACAGTAGTACGCAAGCATTACAGTGTTCCGGCTTCAAGGGCATTGTAGCCAGCGAAATTACTGGGCATTATGAGACTCAACAGCTAATTGTCTCAGGGTGACGAGCGCAGTGCAGCGCCGCGCAGGATTTTGCAAAACAAAGTTCTAGGTGGTGCTGTTATTGTTATGGGCTGGCGTATTGCTTACCATCAGGCAAACGACCAGCTCGTCTCGTCATTCAGTTACATTAAAAAAAACATATTTTGGTATAAATGAATGAGATTAATTCGATTTCTTGCCTGAATCGACAATAATTAGTCGGCATCGCATTAGTCGCAGTGAAGCTATACCTTAATTTGAGCTCAACACTATATACGATTGGCGCTTGAGGGACATATGGGTACGGGGGCAGGAATCGAGTCTCGCAGTTTTTTAACCTCAATGATTGATTACGTATGTACTTTAAATATAGACTATATTTTTTAATGATTTAATTACAATTCTATAGTTTTCAGATTTTCCCTGTAGTACTTGTAGTATAAGACGATATTACTTGACAAACTTCGTAGTATTCAACGGAAAATGACCTGTAAATTTTGATTCCCTTGAGACTGTCGAAATATACGTTTTTTGCGGTTTAAACGGCCATATCTTTTTTATTAACTTAGTTTTTTTTTTCACAGCTTCAAAGGACTGTAGACCAAAGTATATAGTTTTAATTTCAACTCGATACCTCCACGCGTTCCCGAGATAAAGGGTAAAGACAGATAGACAGACAGACAGAGGGACAACAAAGTGATCCTATAAGGGTTCCGTTTTTTCCTTTTGATGTACAGAACCCTAAAAAAACAGATAAAAACAACCTTAAAAGACAGCCTTTTACCAGAGTTTATCTATCTCTTCTAAGCATCATTAGATCCTTAATCTTTGCAATTTGTAATTAAAGTTTTCAACTATCAGTTCTACTACTCGTTCTGCTACTCGATGACAGATGGCGTTAGTTTCTGCGTGTACTTAATTATTCACCGCGTGCGTTTCTATTATTCTCACCATAGTCCATGATTCTCGCTAATCAAGTTGTAATTGCTAGGTATTTTCAGAAATAATAGATCATAATTTTATGTCTGTCAGTTGGAGTGGCCGAACATAATACTTATTTAAAAATAATTATATTAATCTTGTCCGTAAACGATAGGGACGTTGCGCCATGCACGCAATTGCCCTCCGAACAGTATCCGTAATTGTTTCTGTAATTATTATGGCATTGTAGGTGTACTAAAATCCGCGAATCAGGATCAAAACCGGCCGCAGCGCGGCGAGCGGTGAACCACATTTAGCTCGTAGTATCACTCGAACAGTATTAGAAGGCCGCTTCGACCGGATAGCGGTCGAACGCGAAATAATCCGATTTAAATGCAACTCGAATGCGAATAAAATTACGGATTTTAAGTACTCGGCAAAAATAGAACGCAACCAAACTCTTTTCGGTAAATAGATATCCGGCTAATTTTAAAATGCATTTGCTGTCCATCACGCCTGCTAGGTCAAGTCCAATTTTTTTTGTTTGGGTAACATAATTTTGACAGTTCGATGAAAATATTTACGTGACGTGACGTTTGTGAAAAGTTGAAAACTCTTGTTGTTCTTTTTTCAATTTGTAGTTTCTTTTTCTTCTGTTTTTAGTGATGGAAAAATAATAAATTGTGTATCATGTTTTAGATAAAACCCTCGAAAGTGACAGTGTGAAATCTCTGTGTAATCCAATGAATTTTTAACATTAACGAGGTGAGTTGTAGTTCGTATTTAGCACATCCTTTGCTAAAATAAAAAGTATTTCAAAATCTTAGTTTTTAACAAAACAAAACGATAATTCTATATAATTTCGGGTTGTAGGCACACGGACACTGAAGGCATCTTGATTGAGTAGGTAGGTAGATATTTTATGGAACGTAATTGTTTATTACAGGATATTGCCGCGAATTGCATATTAATTCTTCAAAGTTATCTAACGGTAGATCTGACCTGTTTACTGTGTTTTATGTGTGAAACTGTATTTGATTTACGTCGTAGGTGCATAAATAAAAATGCAAGGTTTAGTCTGAAGCTTCTAACCAGAGAAACAAAAGACTGTCAGTTTGCAACAATTCTAAATATCTTGACATTCTACTTCAAGTATAGTCAACAAAAATAACTGCACAACTGCTTCATGTCTATAAGGGCAAATTCATGAAGATTTTCTTGAGAAATACTTTTAAGATGCTTAGTTTATGTGGAGATGTTGCGTAGGATGAGTCGATAATATATTAATTAACTGCTAGTTGAATTGGATTTGCGTTTTTTGACCACAGCAAATCAAGTTTAATTTTGATTCATAGACTGATACATACCACGGCATACTCTGCGTCTGTATTATTTATACCATGTTTTCATTAAGTTACTTTATTCTCTGTCTGTCAGTCTGTTGTACCGAGTAGAATCTTGTAACTCAAATTTCGAGCACTTCTCGATTAGCTATCCTGCTGAAACTTTCAGGATAGCTCACGAATACATTCATTCGATGAAAATGTATTCTGAATCTGTAAAATCATGTTTTTTTGGATTCTTGTTTGGAAATTTAGCTTATCTCTGAAGCTGTCAGATAGCAGACATTTAGATTGCCCATTTCTTCTTAACGCCATAATTTAAAGTTAACTAAAAAGAATCTAATGGAATCAGGCGTAAGTAACATTCTGGAAATTTATCTCAAATCTGAAACGCAAAGAAATTTCGCTATAGGTACGTGTTGTGGGACCATGGTCCTCTTAGTTCCTGGTTCCCTAGATACAGGGAATCCTAATTAGGGGCCAAGATCTATGTATGTGTGTCGTCCGAACAAGGCGTTATTTATTTATTTATTTACACTATTTAATTTGTACTTTTTCTTGTTTCAGATTCACATAGAAGACAAAAAAAACATGTAATTTTTTAATGTCAAAATTAAGTGGCCAGTACTTGTGCATTGTACAAAAAACGTTAAAATTATGTAACTTAAGTTTATTAGTAAATTAAGGCCAGTAATAAAATTAAGTTAAATTAACTTAGTTTATAAGAATGTTTGAATTTTGGAATTGTCGGGATGACAACTGCAGTATGTTGTTTTTTTGTAAGTATGTATAATGTAGTTTTTATACCTGTCTTAGTATTTTCTTTATCTTTACTATATAATACATTTTATAACAAAACAAGTTTAAATTTAAATTAATTTTAGAAAAAAACAAGAACCAAACAATATTTTTTGTTGAAAATTATTTCAAAAAGTGCTGAATCAATTTCGATTTGATAAAATTTATATGGGACCACCTCTGAAGTATGGTCTACCATACAAAAAAAAATCATCATCATATTAGTAAGGCCAGACCCCCGACACTCCATACCAATTCGCCGAGCTAACTGTCTACTACTTCTACTGGCGCACTGGCCTATCCGCACACGTTTTGTGTGTGTGCGTAATTATTGTAGGGATGATCTGAGGCAATTAAGCGGGACAAGGACAGTGCTATACATAGGCCACCACAAATTTACCCATACTTTGCGGGTGACAACAAATTGGCGGGGGGTGGGAGTGTCGCTTCTTTACTTAAGTAATAGTTTTCTTTGCTAAAGGCGCCGAATTCGTCCCGCCATCTCCTGCGCGGTCTGCCACGACGCCGTTTCGCTGTATTGGGGCGCCACTTGGTGCTGATTTTGGCCCACAGCTCTTCTGGCATGCGACAGACGTGACCAGCCCAGTGCCATTCTTTCTCAACTATACAAAAACTTGATTAGAATGTATTGTACATATGGTTCGCTTGCATCCGGAGAGGTGGGCAAGAATCGTCACTCAATGGGAGCCTCAAGACGGGCGGAGACGACGTGGCCGGCCGAGGAAAAAGTGGCGTGACGATCTCGAAACCTACCGACCCGGATGGATGGAAGAGGCTCTGGACAGAGATGTTTGGAGGGAGATGGGGGAGACCTTTGCCCAGCAGTGGGACACAATAGTTTGATATAATAATTGTACATATTAACCTCCATAAAGAATTCTTTAAATGACAGTGAAAACCGTATTAGAATCCGTTGCGTGGTTTAGAAGAAGCGGAGAAACAGAAATGAGGATGCGGATAGCGACCGGATAGTAAAAGTATTAAATAAATTTTATACTTTTACTGGTAGGTTTCTAGTATGCGAGAGGCCGTTTGGGTGGGTACCACCGCTTTGCCAGCTATTAAGCAGTAGTGCGCAAGCATTACTGTGTTCCGTTTTGAAGAGCATTGTAGCCAGCAAAACTACTGAGCATAAGAGACTTAACAGCTAATTGTCTCAGGGTGACGAGCGTTCTGTAGCACCGCGCAGGATTTTGCTAAACAAAGTTCTGGGTGGTGTTGTTACTGTTATGGGCAGGCTTACCATCAGGCGAACGATCTGCTTGTCTCGTCACTTAAACGTCAGTTACATAAAAAACATACTATTTAGAGATTTTTTTCTTTTGCAGTTCTCAAGACCAGCACATAATCTGAAAATATAAGTCCAAAGGCGCTTAATGGTTTACATGGTAAGTATTTCTAATAGCCATTTGGTATTTATTTAGGCTTGTTTAACTGACCACCAGATATAATAAAATGTAATCCCAATAAATAGTAAATCACCAAAAAAATCACCAAATAAATAAAAAAAAATTACCAAAATAATTGTAAATGATCACCAACATTAGTAAATGATCTACAAAAATAGTAAATGATCACCAAAGTAGGCTCTACCAGAAGTCTCCATCGTCACCTCTTCATGTCGCTTCTTCGCTCCGCCGCGGAAGTCGCCGGCTCGCTTTGCTCGCCACCTCCCCCCTTCGCTCCACTCGGCCTCGTAGGCTCGCTTCACTCAGGACCTCCTTCACGAGCTTCTGGCTCCGCGCTTTTTATATACACTGAGGTACCTACGGCAATTTTGGTAAGATTTGGAGGTCATTATAAATATTCAATAAAACGGCTAAGACTCACGTAGTTTTTCGAATTCTTTTCAGACATTCCATGCTTCCATATGATCCTAGCACACAAATTGATAAACGACGAAAGCATCGAGTGTGTGATGTTGAGTCGCATAGAACGGCTCTCGCTGGTCACCATTACGACATACTCAGTTCTCGATTCTATAACACTATAAACAAAACCTTAAATATTTTTCCCTTACCTTTAAAGAAATGCAAGGAAATCTTACTACCCTGGCTTCAAGACCTCACCTACCAGGAGACTGAGGATCTCTTAAAAATATAGTGTTAATTATTTTTGAGCTCACTCAAAACAAACTCGTGCACACACGTTCACACCTACATTAAATACTCACTCGCATAAATACACTCACTTACACGCTGTCATCCTCACACAAACATACAACCTCACATACCCTTACACACCCTAACACATTACCATAGCGCGCACAATAAATGCTGATATATTGGTTTAGTTGAAGCAATTTAATTAATCTAATTGAAATAAACAATTTAATTAATCTAATTATAATTATGCATTACTTAATCTGGAAATATTCCCTTTTCTATTAGTTACAATTTACGACATTTATACACATTATATGCTAATTTAATAAAAATAACGTACTGTAACATACATCTAAATACATTCGCTCTAGTAATTTAACTAAATTTTATTAATTCTTAATCTGTAATATTTTTATAATTAATTAATACTGATATTATTATTGTTAATCAACTAAATTTAATTTACTTAATTTAATTCAAATTTAACTAAACTATATGTACAAGAGCCAGAACAAAGCTGGGAAGAAGCTAACTGCCAAGATACAGGTGTGTCAATACCTAGTTTGGTGGCTAGAGTCTCAATAAATTGTAATTTGTACTATTATGAAATAAATAATTTTTAATTTTTTTAATTTAATTTTAATTAGTCGACCTAGGTTTCGAGCATGTCCGATGCTCTTCATCAGGGGCGAGTTTACGTTGCTAGATCGGGGCGAGTTTACGTTGCGAGATCGCGGCGACCACGTCATTTTGGTGATCATTACTCATAAGACCATGGTACCCAATACCCAAACGCATCTATACACGTACATTGGTCATTGGTACCAACCAATGCTTCGCCAGTTATTCTGCCGCCAAGCAGTAGTGCTTGTGCACTACTGTGTTCACTCTGTCATTGAACTCTGTATAAGAGCGAGTGTGGCTCAGTGGGACCACGTGCGACTTTCGATCCGACGCACCTATGTAAGTTCGAAACCCGCTGAACCCGCACCACTGACTTTCTTAAGTTATGTGCGGATTTAACACTCGCTCAAAAAACAGTGGAGGAAAACATCGTGATGAAACCAGCATGTTCAAGAATGAATCACAAAAAAATCATGAACATGTGATATCTACCAACCCGCACTGGGCCAGTGTGGTGGATTATGGCCCATACTCTCTCTAGGAGGGAAGGCCCGAGTCCCAGCAGTGGGAACGTGGGCTGATGATGATGGTGACTGTGTTCCGGTTTAAATGGCATTGTAGCCAGCATAATTACTCGGCATATGATAGTTATTATCTGATGTTTCGGGGTGATAAGCGCAATCCAGTGCTACGCAGTACTTTGAATAGTATTACAAGTTCTGGGTGACACTGCTGATTGTTTTTAGGCAAGCATGGCAATTACCGAACGGCATGCTCGTCTCTGCTCAGTTACATAGAAAAAAACGCTCTGAAACAGTACCTGCGCTTGCGCATCAAATTGCGCGGGCGTGTCGTAACTATACCTACAGATGACTTCTTGCACGCAAACGCCTCGCCGCTTACCTGTATTGTGCGATGACATTTCGAGGTCAAACGAAGATGAGTTCCAAAACGTATACGGCTTAAACATAATCATTTATTTGCAATAAATAAGGTATACGGTACAAATGTCATCAATTTATGATCTCTTATTCTGCCTTTGCAGGCGTGCAAATATTTCCAGATGGTATTGATGATGAACATTTTTACAAAAATATCATTACAAATTGAATGAAAGTCTTATTTTTTTTAATTAACTGTAGCTCAAGAGGAACTAGATTCTCACTGTGTTACAGCAGGCCTAGCGCACTCCGCATTGTAGGTACGAAGCTACAAGTACATAGCCGGACACCGACTGCGGGTCGCGCGTCGTTACACGTGCCGCGTCAGAAGAGATAAGAGCTATGCGATAGAAAGAGGCGCTCTGTAGGTTAATATGACTGGTAGGTATGCAGCGCTACGCGAGCTGAATTGAATTTTATTGCGTCATAGCAAGAGTCGCTATTTGTTTAAATTTCTCGGAGTGATGCTTCTGTCCCTTAGTATTCTGTGGTTACAGTTACAACCCCGGCCCCTAACTAGGATTCCCTGTATCTAGGGAACCAGGAACTATGAGGACCAGAATTGTACCATTGGGCCTTCCCTCGTAGAGAGAGTATGGACCCTAATCACCACGCTGACCCAGTGCGGGTTGGTAAATGTCACATGTCCTTAAATTATTGTGATAAATTCTTGGACATGCCGGTTTTCTCACGTTTTCCTTCACCGTTTTTAAAGCGAGTGTTAAATCCGCACATAACTTAAGAAAGTCAGTGTTACGGGCTAGCGGGATTCGAACTCGGTGCGTCGGATCGAAAGTCGCACGTGCTGCCACTGAACCACACTCGCGTCAAAGATTACTTTAACCGAAAACTGAGTAACTTTAAAAAATATCAATCAAATATAACCTTAAGCACAGAATACAAAGGGACAGAAGCATCACTCCGCAAAGAAATTGAAACAAATTGCGACTCTTGCTATGACGCAATAAAATTCAATTCAGGTGGCGTAGCACTGCATACCTACCAGTCATATTAACCTACAGAGCGCCTCTCTTTCTATCACATAGCTCTTATCTCTTCTGACGCGGCACGTGTAACGACGCGCGACCCGCCGCGCCGTCGGTGTCCTGCTATGTACTTGTAGCTTCGTACCTACAATGCAGAGTGCGCTAGGCCTGCCTTAAGTAACAAATGCGAGGCATCTGCGGTAAAAGGCAAGACCTTGATCTCAATCGAAGGGAGGGACTTCTTGAATTTAAAGTTATGGAGTTCACATTTTTAAATTGTTGATTTCTCGACAAACATATGAGTTTGAGTAAAGGGGGACGCTGAAAACCAGCCCTGTGTAAACTCATGAGTTTACACAGGGCTGGATGACATTTGCATACCAAAGTATTTAGCAATTACATACTGTTGTGTGGCACCGTTGTGGTGTGGAAATTTATATGGGACCACTTCGTAGCTATACTGATTCAACACAAAAATAATTTTCCAAATCGGTTTCTAAATGACAGAGTCCTGAGATAACAGACAAAAAACAATCGAGTTGAGAACCTCCTCCTTTTTGAAGTCGGTTAAAAACAAAGGAAGTGTTACAATGGGCGGCCTGATCGCTAAAAGCGATCTCTTCCAGGCTCATAGGATTTCAATAACGGTTAAAAGTGAACAGACATTCAGATGTTATGTAGTGGTACATCTTTACGCATGGCATTACCTACTTTACGATCAAGTTTTCCTTAGGTCGCACCCTGTTGCGAAAGAGGCCCTTTACAGAGCCGACACGACATATAATTAGAATAGAAAAGAAAAAAAAGCGCATGCATTTATTTCGGGTCTGGGTGTTGTGGGACCATGGTCCTCGTAGTTCCTGGTTCCCTAGATAGATGATGATCCAAGGTTTTTTTTTATTACCGAATAACCTCACCTGATAGAAACTGTCGACGCGATATGAGACTTTATATTTTTTTTATGGAGCTTGGTGATGAGACGAACAAGTCGTTCGCCTGATGGTAAGCGCTACGGCTATCCATAACAATTGCAGTGCCACCCAGAACTTTTAATACTATAAAAAGCACTGCGTAGCACTGCATTGCGCTCTACACCCTGAGACATCATTTTTTTTTACGCTTAATAGATCTATGTTTGGCCACTATCTCGCCTGATGTGAAGCGATGATGTGGCCTAAAATGGAGCACATAGATCTAGAGAGAAACGCCAGTTGTGCGGCTGCTCAGACCCGTCTCCCAGATGGTTCACCGAACATCATCCCGAAACACGACTAGGTCGCTTGACGGCATGGCTTTGTTCGGTGGGTGGTATTACAACCACGGCCAGAGACTACCACTCCAAAGCCCGTAAGCGGGTTTCACCACGATGTTTTCCTTCACCGTTTTAGAGCGAGCGTGCAAAATCTGCACTTAACTATAAGTCAAATCAGATTTTAAGTCTCATAAGCCCAGTAGTTTTGTTGGCTACAACGGTTTTTCGGGAAAAGTCTGTCCTTTTTCAGGACCTCAAGTACCTACATAATAAATTTCAAATCTGCAACGCAATGACAATGTGGTGTAATTCCTGAATAATTCAGCGGAATTACACTAGATATTTTCATTGCGTTTCAGATTTGAGATGAATTTCCGCAACGTTACGCCAGATTCCATTAGATATCTGGATAGCTGTCTGGGTGGGTACCACCGCTTTGCCAGTTATTCAGCCGCCAAGCAGTAGTGCGCAAGCATTACTGTGTTCCGGTTTGGAGGGCATTGTAGCCCGCAAAATCACTGGGCATTATGAGACTCAACAGCTAATTGCCTCAGGGTGACGAACGCAGTGCAGCGCCGCGCAGGATTTTGTAAAACAAAGTTCGGGCTGGTGCTGTTATTGTTATTGGCTGGCGTAATGCTTACCATCAGGCAAACGACCAGCTCGTCTCGTCATTCAGTTATATAAAAAAAAAGATAAAACGCTCTGTACGTTAATATGACTGGTAGGTATGCAGCGCTACGCGAGCTGAATTGAAGTTTATTGCGTCATAGCAAGAGTCGCTATTTGTTTAAATTTCTTTGCGATGTGATGCTTCTATGCCTTAGTATTCTGTGGTAATATATAAAGGCCCCTACACACATACCTCAAGCCGCACAAAGGATGCGCTGCCACTAGGTGAAGGTCGTACAAATGGCGGCCCCACCTTGTAGCATGCAATTGGTTTAATGATTGCCGTATGTTTGTATGCTGTTTGATTTTTAGGGTTCCGTACCCAAAGGGTAAAACGGGACCCTATTACTAAGACTCCGCTGTCCGTCCGTCTGTCTGTCCGTCTGTCACCAGGCTGTATATCTCTATATATATATGAACCGTGATAGTTAGACAGTTGAAATTTGACACAGATGATATATTTCTGTTGCCGCTATAATAACAAATACTAAAATACAGAATAAGATCAATATTTAAGGGGGCTCCCATACAACAAACGTGATTTTTTTTGCCGTTTTTATAGATAATGGTACGGAACCCTTCGTGCGCGAATCCGACTCGCACTTGGCCGGTTATTATAACACTAAGTAAAGAGACGACGAAGTCGAGACGAGCAAGTGGTTCTTTTGATGGTTGGTAAGTCGCTTGCCCATGACAGTTCAGTCCCCTAGAATTTCGATTTTCATATTGTACCTAATTTTAAGTAAGTATAATGGCTTAAAATTAGGTATAATAATAACAGGTAGGTATACATACCCGAGGCTTGTAATGTTTTGAGTGTGAGAGGGTGAGTCGGTATGTTGGTAGGACAGAGGGGGTGTGTGATGTAAGAGTGTGTTTGTGTAGGAGTGACAGTGTGTGTATGTTATGTTGTAGTGTGTACATGTGTGCTACTGACTGCAAAAACAGTCAAAACAAATATTGATTGGTTTTTGCCATTGAGGAATGACACCCTCAATGGTTTTGCAGTCAAAATTTGACTGACGTCTTTCGTAACAGTTCTAATTTAACCTAACCTAGTGTTTGGGGTCACTAAAATATACAATACTTTTTACTTTCTGGCAGTTCGTCGGCTCCTGCCGCGGCACGCTCGCTTCGCTCGCTCGGCTCGCGCTCTGTGTGACCACAGTTCTAACTTAACCTTTCTAACCTAGTATTTAGTGGTGAATAGAATTTACTGGTGGTAGGTTTCTCGTATGCGAGATGCCGTCTGGGTGGGTACCACCGCTTTGCCAGTTATTCAGCCGCCAAGCACTAGTGCGCAAACATTACTGTGTTCCGGCTTGAAGGGCATTGTAGCCAGCGACATTACTGGGCATTATGAGACTCGACAGCTAATTGTCTCAGGGTGACGAGCGCAGGATTTTGCAAAACAAAGTTTTGGGTGGTGCTATTATTGTTATGGGCTGGCGTATTGCTTACCATCAGGCAAACGACCAGCTCGTCTCGTCATTCAGTTACATAAAAAAAAAAAAAAATTTAGGGCCGTTTCGAATCATCCTTTTTGGCGCAAACGTCGAAGGAGTGGAATGCCTTGCCGTCGTCTATGTTTCCACATAAATACAATCTGGGTGTGTTCAAATCAAGAGTGAACAAGTATTACTGGGTAAGCGTGCTACATCTTAGACCACATCGTCGCTTCCCATCAGGTGAGATCGTGGTCAAACGCAGACCCAGTCAGATGTAAAAAAGTATACCAGTCAAAACAGACGTCCGTAGTCAAAACTAGCGGCAGGAGCTCGGGTATCTACATACCAAATTTAATATCTATCCGTGCATTAGTAATTGCGTGATTGTGTAACAAATACCCATCCATCCATCCATCCTCACAAGTTTTCGCCGCGTCAGAAGAGATAAGAGCTATGCGATAGAAAGAGAGGCGTCTATAGGTTAATATGACTGGTAGGTTTGAGCTGGTAGGTATGCAGCGCTACGCGAGCTGAATTGAATTTTATTGCGTCATAGCAAGAGTCGCTATTTGTTTAAATTTCTTTGCGGAGTGATGCTTCTGTCCCTTAGTATTCTGTGCAAATAATAATCCCTAGGAATCGAACCCGTAACCCAACTTATTATGATTCAACCTGCACCACAATTACAATTCTAGTTAGATCAAATAGCTACCGTCGTTGATAATTTGCATATCAGAAACAGTAGCAAATACACCTCCATATATCAAACGCAGACTACCGTTCCCGTATCATCTACATAAACATGAGTTTCGTCACTGGACATTCACAGTGGCAACTTGTACATAGGCAGTGGTCGCATCGACCGTCCGTTGTCCGAACGAAAGTTGGTTGCAAATGCTACGTTCCCACGATACAGTTATGGACAAACGCGTCCTCGCCTATCACTGGGACACATGGACGTGTAAAATAAGGAGCATGTTGGCAGATTTATCGGGACGAACTTGAGGTTGGAAGAATTGCTTTAAATCTCTAATCGTTATTAGTTATGAGCCTATGACGCTCAAGTGCTGTCGAGAGACACTTGTTAGAATGTTAGTTATGCCCCGTTTTACCATTTAACGGGACCCAATTACTAAGACTCCGCCGTCCGTCCGTCTGTCTGTCTGTCCGTCTGTCACCAGGCAGTATCTCATGAACCGTGATAGTTAGACAGTTGAAATTTTCACAGATGATGTACTTCTGTTGCCGCTATAACAACAAATAGGTACTAAAACAGAATAAAAAAATATTTAAGAGGGGATCCTATACAACAGACATGATTTTTTCGCCGTTTTTATAGATAATGGTACGGAACCCTTCGTGCGCGAGTCCGACTCGGACTTGGCCGGTTTTTCTACTATAATAATAGCTAGCGTTCCAGGGCCCCAAAGCCGCACTCCGATACTTTAAGGAGTTGGGGTGGGTTGGGGTAGATGCTGGTGGGGAAATGCACAATACACCCCATGCGGGACGTCAGTGCTGGACTTATTGCCCCCACATAGAATAAGAGCCCAAAATACTTTTTTCGTTTGGTAAAAGTTTATACCAACGCAACGTCGCCTGAGCGCTGGGATATCCTTAACTACACACAAAGTTGTCTACGTCTAGCGTCCACCATATTGAATTTCCTATGATGTCTTTGCCTTATTATACATTTATAGATTAGCAGTGCAAAGCTACTATACCTCATTTGACGAAATCAGTCCCAGTAGATTCGGCGCTAGGCGGTTTGTATACAGTGCAAGTAACTGTGGTTAGTACAATTGAAGAAGTGAGCTAAATGCGTGGGCTGTAGCGGTAACATTTCAATAACTAATACATATATCGATACGATGCATGTAGCCCGCTTAAAGTAAGCTCTCTCTTACGTAAAAGTGCTTCAATTTCTTTCTCATATAAATATAGCCTGTTAGATTTATAATCTCTTGGCTGTTCCGTGTAGAAACAACACACGCCCATGTCACACAACGGTTGGACGACAGTAACGATCACGACCGCATACATTCTGTCAAGCGAAAGTGTAAATGCTAAGTTCCCACGATACAGTTGTGGATGCGTCCTCGCCTAACATTATTACACACGGACGTGAAAAGACACGAACATAATATTTTATGTTATGAGCTAATAAGGTAACGAGCAAGTTCGTGTCTGGTAACCGCCACGCCTATGTAGCTGCTTATGCACCTTTCTATCTAATCTTCTTGATCTAGTTTAATTAAATGGTTAGATAAGCAGGTCGTTCAGCTGATAGTAAGCACCACGCCTGCCTATAACAGTTGCAGCATCAGTGTACCTACCTAGAACTTTGTACATACGTAAAATCTTAAGCGGCACTGCATTGTGATCGCCATCCTAAGACAATGCTTAAATTTAATTATGCCCAGTATTTTATTTGACACAGTTCCCTTTAAACCGGAACACAATAATGTTTGCACACTACTTCTTGGTTACCAATCCGGTTCCATACCCGATTTTCGAAAATATTGTGTTGTCGAGCAACTAAGAAGCTTAGATATAAAGGCTATAAAAACCTCAAACGGCAAATACCATTTTGTAAGCATATTCTGCAATCAAGATTCCGCTTTGGCAAATGCCATGCCAGACCTTTGCCAGTTTGCCAGATATTTAACCGCTAAGCAGTATCTCGTCCCACGACTGGTCTGATCTAGTCACTTAACTCCTACTGTATCTTTATAGTATACACCTATTCATATATTATTCATAAATTATTCATAAATATTTGTTACGGATACTATGTCTATGAGACATCTCACTCGCACTTCTTGTTTGACATTTTGTTAATTTTAATTTATACTTCATTGCTCATTGTAATACATATTAAGTGTCATTTTTTAAAAGAGTTGAAAAAAGAGACAGGCGCAGAGTTTCTTGGTACATACTATCTTCTTTAGCTGGCGTTTTTCCGAAGCACTGGTAGAGTCAGTTTTCGCATTTCTTTTCTGGGCCCGGACTTCAATCTGAGTATGGGAAAGAAATGGATAGAAATGCTTATATTTTTTTTTCAAAGTCAAGATATCTTAAGTTACAGTTTTAAACGTATTTTAATTGATTTTTATTATGAGTATATGACGTTTAGAATGATTTATAAAGTGCATTTTTAGTGCTTATTTAATAAATATATCATTTACTTTTAACGACGAGCGCATTATGAGTTGGCGATTCTCTGGCGCCGTGTGTACCTCTCAAGCTCATACCCACTCAACAAGGTCACAACCGCATCGCGGCATGAGGCTGCGATGCGTGTGTCTTTCATTAGAATAAAGTAATTATTTTGTCTCAGTTGAAAACCGTCGTGGCATATGCGTTACAATTGTATTCTTCTCTTAATAGCATAAAACAAAGTCGCAATCCGCGTCCTCATTTATGTTTCTACGCTTACTTCTAACTGCGCAACGTATTTTGATACGGTTTTCACTGTCATTTAGAGAATTTTTTACGGAAGGTACATAAAGTACATTGCAATTATTTTTTTATAGAAAAGAAAATACTATATTTTGTAATCAAGTCGTCAAAAAGTGACATATCATTAGTAAATTGCATCCGTGTGAAGCCGGGGAGGTCGCTAGTTAATTTATAAACTACATAATTATGGTGGTAAGACCTCTAGTTAATATAGGTATCTAAGTAATTAGTTGACTTCAGGAGTTCTGTAAAATTCTTACAATGTTCTAAAATTCAGAGTTCATAAGTTCTTTATTCAATTTTGATATCACAGACGCACTTGAACGTCAATTATTACAGACTACCATCGTGTCTGAAAAAAGAATACGGCAATAAACTGGGGGGGATTTGTTATTGATGATTTGTTACAATATTATGTAGTGCTATCAGGTATTCTGTGACAATATATTGGTTTTTAACAATATAATTATGTTGTGATATGCGTTTGCACATTATATCACGTAGATATATATTATGCTGACCATCTCCTATATGTCATGTAGTGGACAGTAAGCAATAAGCATGTACTATTGTTTACTAGATAATCAGGTAATACAAATAAGAGATACTATAAGTAATTATAGTTTTAAGGACGATTGTAATTCTTCTTAAGAGATTCTGAAGCAAAGACGTGTTTCAGAAGTACGGGCTACGGGGTACGGGTACTAGCGGGCGTATTTAATAAACTAATAAACTAAAGTTACCTACAACAAATTTACAAATATTAGGAAAAAGTCCAAATTTTAGATTAGTATCAATATACAACAAAATCCCTGAATACCTAAAAAACGAAACTAGATACAACGTATTCTGCAGAAAACTTAAATCTTATCTAATTAAAAAATGTTATTATTCCGTAGATGAATTCAAAACTGACAAGCATGTGGAAAAAAAATGACTCAATTCCGTGACACTATACTGACATATAAAATATACTGACTTTAATAAAATATAAATCAATATAAATTAAAATGACTAAATGTACTCTCGCACTGACTTGCAAACGCCCTTACAGGGCTCATGTACCAACATAAGATGTAATTTAAGACCTACATGATAAATATATGTACATGAATGCAATTAATAATAAATAAATAAAATAAAAAATATTTCCGAAGCACTGGTAGAGTCAGTTTTCGCATTTCTTTTCAGCACTCAGACTTCAATTTGAGTATAGGAAAGAAATGGGTAAACATACTTACCTTTTTTTCAAAGTCATGTTAACATAAGTTACAATTTTTGACATTTTTTATTTGTATCATGTGTTTATGACCTTTAAAAGTGCACTTTTGTGCCTATTTAATAAATGATATTTGACTTTGACTTTGACTTTACGCTGTTTCCTTGCGTCCAACCCCCCACAATACAATGTTTCTAATTTAAATGACTAAGCAGAAGCGTTCTAAAATATTGGTTCTAGGCGGTTCTAGTTTAAGACAATATAATTATGTCTTATTATGTTATGTTGTAGTCTTTTATTAAATTGATTTCCCTATTAGTGCAGGAAGCCATCAAACAACTTTTTAGAGATCCGTAACTTATAATGATTAAGGGCTGTTTCTCAAGCAAATTTAAACCCAGAAGCAAAAAGAAGGGGGTTAAAAATTGTAAGTTTGACCACTATGTGTGTACGGCACGGCACTGTAGCTCTTAAACGGGTGATCCGATGTGGATGCGGTTTTTTACTTGAAAGCAGGTTTTCTAGCGGTGGTTCTTAGAAATGTTTTATCAAAATTGGGTTAGCCGTTTTTTATGTCGGGATTTTTTTATTTTAGTTTTATGTCAAGGTTTTCATTATTTATTTAATTACCTACGTCATAGAATATGAACTATTGCTACTCGTCTTATATTGTACGCAATGATACGGAGACGGTTCCTAGTCCTATAAAATTCTAATAATGGATTATTTATGCTAGACCGTGCCGGGCGCGAGCCGTGCCCAAGCCGTGCCCCGTATGAGGCGCGAACGAGGCAAGGATCTCAAACTTCACGATCATTTTATAGGTATTTCTGTAGCGCCCGTGTCACGCGCTTCGTCCGGGCACGGACACCACGCGGTGTAGCAAAAGTGTTCGTAAACGCATGCCTCGTCCGAGCCTCATACGGGGCAGGGCTCGGGCACGGTACGGTTTAGCAAAAATCATCCTTAAGAGGCCACAGATCTACACTAAGACTAGGCGACTGCCACCAGGTTGTCAGTCTATAGCCATAGTCTATACCATACTAGTTTGCAATAAACAATCATTTTTTTTTCAGGATGAGAGAGAGGGCGTGGGGCGCCGCGAAGGCGCCGTGCTGCCCGCTTCAATGGAGGTGAGTCTTTTTTTACATCTGACTAGGCAACTGTTTGACCACGATCTCACATGATGGGAAGTGACGATGCGGTCGAAGCTGAAGCACGCTTGCCTAGCCTTAATTTGAACACACGCAGGTTGTATTTAACAGGAAACTCAAACGATGGCAGGGCGTTCCACTCCTTCGCTGTACGTATTAAAAAAGTTGAGCCAAAAGCGCTTCGTACGAATAGCTGGGACTTCTACCATGTAGGGGTGGCGTTGTGCCGATCGTCTTGTTGTCCGACGGTGGAATGGCGATAGGAAGATTAAATTGAAATTTTTGATTAATTTTTAATTGAGTATCCACATTTCCACACCCGCTATCACTTGACCATTATGTATAGGTAGAGCCCATAGAGTAGCTTGCCTAGCCGTTCGTAACAGATTAACCTATTGGCACCGCAAATGTGATTTTTTTACGCGTATGGTGCCGAATTAAATGGGTTAAGCAACGTTCGCTGTGATCACCACTTGGATGGGTGACCGTTTGTGTGGTATTTACATCTGAGCGCTACCGTGCTTCGGAGGGCCACGTTAAGCCGTCGGTCTCGGTTGTTGTCTTAAGACAGCAGTCGTTAGGCCATGTCGGGGGCCTTCGGGCGGCCACCCGAAAACTCGACCAGGGTTGGCCACACACCCAGCAAAGAAAACTAAATATTACTACGTAAAGAAGCGACACTCCCACCCTACCACGCTAATTTGTTGTCACCCGCAACAAACCGATGAAAAAATGGGCAATGCCGTGCTTGCGTCACTCGGTTGTCACCGCTCGCTACGAATGACTAATGAGTGAGATTCAAATGTTTATTTTATATGTGCGATCAATTGATGTTATTTGTGGTTGTTATGACCTTTTTGGATGACGACGACGACCTGCTTTACAGAGGTAGAGCAGGCCGGCTGACTATTTGACTTTGACATATAGACGAAACATATTGAGAAAAAGACGGAGAACGGCTGAAGACGGTGGAGCTGACCAGGACCTGATTTGACTGACGGAGGTCTGCCTATCTCTTTTAAAATGGTTCGTTATTGTTCTGTGTATGGATGCAAAGAAACCACTACACAAATAAGAATCGAAGATTTTTTGGATTTTCGCGTCTCCCAGCCAAGCGATAGTGGGTGTGAAAGAGAAACACTTAGGTTGCTTACGTATAGCGTTGTCCTTGTCACGCTCGATTCGTATTAGCTCATCCCTACAATAATTACGCACACACACAAAACGTGTGCGGACAGGCCGGTGCGCCAGTAGTAGTACAAGACAGTTAGCTCGGCGAATTTGTATGGAGTGTCGGGGGTCTGCACCCAGCGAAGAAGACTACTTACATATACTATTATATGGCAAAATACATCGATTATATGGACACATTTACTACCACTTGCCACAAACACACAAGATCCTAACGGTAACTTGCCAACGCTGGCCCAATTCTAACCACTTATAAGAGAATCTCAGTAGATTAAACTAATGTCTACCATCAATATGGTACGTGGTACGTGCAGCCGGCCACGTATTGACAATGTAGACCACGATTCTTAATGATACACGCGACTTTGTAAATGTTTCAGTAGAAACTCATAACTGGGCCTCAATTCACTATCACAACTTGGCGACTCCTTGCTTCGAAATCACGTCGATTCGTTCATTAATAAACGACATCTCTATGATGCATATATTCATATACATATATGATGCGTCATAGGGAATACAAATTTCGCAGATATCGTTTATTAATAAAGGAATCGACGTTTCCTCGAAGCTAGGAATCGCCAAGTTGTCATAGTGAATTAGGGCTCTGGTCAAAACTAAGTTTTACTGCATAAATCAGTCTAAACCAATTTTGACTATGGACGTCAGTTAAAACCAATTTAGACTGATTTTCACAGTCAAAATTAGTTTTTGTCCGACATCCTTAACTGATTACTCTAGCGGCTCCAAACACCAAGGTACGGTAAAGTTAGAACTGTGACCACGCAGAGAGCGAGCCGAGCGAGCGAAGCGAGCGTGCCGCGGCAGCGGCCGGTGAATCGCCAGAAAATAATAATTATCCTATAGTCTTTCTTCTTCTTCTTTTTCAGCCCTTTTTATCCCACTGTTGAGTATAGGCCTCCTCTCCATCACGCCACCCCTTCCGGTCTTGCGCCTTTCTTAACCACATCTTCCCAACAACCCTGACTACGTCGTCGATCCATCTGGCTGATGGTCTGCCCATAGATCGGTAACCTTCTGTTGGCCACCACTCGGTCCTATAGTCTAGTGGCCCCAATACTAGGTTAGGTTAAAACTGTCGTTCAAAACTAAATTTTGACACCAAAAATCAGTCCAATTAGTTTTGAGCGGTTATGGGTTTTGACTGTAACATATACACAGAATTAGAATTAATATAAATAAATGACGCCCACCGATCACTGAAATAATACAAAGATTAATTATTAAGATATTAAGAATTTCTTGGATAAAATAGTAACCAGGGAACCAGGAACTACGAGGAACCAGACACGAAACATGCGCAGTAATTTCGCTGACTACAATGCCTTTCAAACCGGAACACAGTAATGCTTACGCCCCACTGCTTGGCAGCAGAATAACTGGCAAAGCGGTCGCGCTGGTACCTACCGAGACGGCGTTTTGCATACGGGAGACCTACCACGTAGGACCTACCATGCACTACACTATCTGCGGTTCTTAGAAATACTATGTTATTCCAGTCTTCAAGAGTTCAAACAGAGTATGTTTGCGTCTCTTTATCTAAATTCGACTACCGGTCTAACTAGCCAATCGTATCTCCAGTTCCTATCGGACCAATAACGTCACATCGTCAACGGCCAATCAGCGACAACCGCTGACAGCTAAATGCGCGCGCGCAACTGGCCGTTACGAAATCGAAATTCAAAATTCGTAATTGGAACACTAATTTGACGTAATTTGAATATGGCGACGCTGTATCGTAATTGATCTATTGATTTGTCACTTATCTCTAAAGAACGTTCCAGAACGGTTGAGATTTCCAAATCGTTAGGGAAAGTTTGGTTCCGCGAGGTGTGAATTTAATGATTAGATATCAGGTTACTACACGAGTAGTGTCCTAAATAGGACACTTTGGCACGGGCTGTACTGTGACTGCAATATTATTCTAAGATAATAGTGAGAAGACCTAAAAGAAAAAACCATTTGAGTTAGTATAGTGTCTAGTGATAATGAATTAGTGTAATGTTGTACAAGTGCCACCCATAAAGAACACAAGAACAAAGTGTCTTCGCCTCAACAGAGAAAATAAGAAAAGTGTTAAATACACTTTTAGTATTAGTCTATCTATCAGTTTAAGTTAAATGTAACTTACATACTAGCCTAATCAATTGGCTAGAAATAAATACCTCAGGTTGTCTGGAAGAGATTGCTGCTCAGCGATAAGACCGCCCATTGCGTTCTTTTTCTTCTGATTATTTAAGAAATATATTTCTTTATAGTCTGCAAGATAGTTTTGTTGTCTTGTATTATCTGGCCATTGCTTTTGTACTTTTACTATAGGGTTAGGCATGCGAAAATTTAAATCGAAATTACTGGGCATTATGAAACCTAAGACCTATTGTCTCAGAGTGACGAGCGTAATGCAGTGCCGTGGAGGATGCAAAACTAAATTTCCGAGTGATACTGCAACGATGGGCTGGTCCGTTGCTTACCATCAGATGAATGTCTTGAGTCGCATCATTTAACTCGAAAACCGATCCTGATCGCTTTCAAAGATATCTCCTGATTGGTATTTGTTTGTGAAATTGTCTGTTTTTTTCAAAGTTCGTGTCCCAATACCTGTCCCAATCACAACCGCTTATAAATTATTTTTCAAAAAAAAACTAAACCGACTTAAAAACCACAAATAGGCACTCAAAAGTGAAAAATAAATTAATACAATTATAATAAGCGCTACCCACTCATATATTTGAAGTCGGTGCCAGCCAAGTCTAATAGGTAGCAGATAAATACTATGTATATAGTAAGTCTTGTAGGTAGTATCTATTTACTACCTTTTAGACTTGGCTGGCACCGACTTCAAATATATGAGTGGGTAGCGCTTATTTTAATTATATTAATTTATTATTGCAGTGCCACCCAGAACTATCAATACCATAAAAATTACCGCGTAGCGCTGCATTGTGCTCATCACCCCGAGACATTGGATACGAAGTCTCATATGCCCAGTAATTTCGCTGGCTACTATGCCCTTCAAACCCGAACACAGTAATGCTTGCACATTACTGCTTTGCGGCATCCAGACGGCCTCCCGCATACCAGAAACCTACCACGAGTCACCTGTCTGTGAAATAGTCTAACTATTCTACTCAAAGTTCGCGTCCCAGTCCCAATCACGATCGCCAAAACCGATCGATATCGCAGTTTGAGAGGTGCTAACGCGTTCCAAATTTGGAATTGAAAGCAATCGGTATCGCTTTTTGAGTTAGACGATTCCACTGCTGCTAGCGTTACTCTGTGTCCAGAGTTCTAGGGAGGTGTGGCGCTTTCCGTCAGGCGTACGACCTTACAGGTTTCGTTACTCGTAGCATGATACCGCATAATTTCACACGCTACCGCGCATGTTACGGTACGGACGGATGATGGCAAGCCTTGCGCCACTACCGTGCCGCGCCCGTATCAATGCCGTAACTCATGAATAGGGAATATGCATGTCGAAAAATCAGTTTTATGTTACTTAGTGGTGAGACGAGCTGGTCATTCACCTGATGGTAAGTAATACGCCTGCCCATTACAGTAACAGCACCACCCAAAACTTTGTTTTACAAAATCCTGCGCGGCGCTGCAGCCTGTAGTTATCGTCGCTGCACCCTGCAGTTATCGTCGCTGCACCTTTTACTGGTGGTAGGTTTCTGGTATGCGAGAGGTCGTCTGGGTGGGTACCACAGCTTTTCCAGTTATTCGGCCACCAAACAGTAGTGCGCCAGCTTTACTGTGTTCCGGTTTTAAGAGCATTGTAGCCAGCGAAGTTACTGGGCATATCTTATGTCTCGGGGTGATGAGTGCAACACCGTGCTACGCAGTGCTCTTTAAGGCAAGGCGTGGTGCTTACCGACAGGCTAACGACATACTCGTCTCATTCAGTACCATAAAGAAAAACTTAGAATGTGTCATACAACACGCCTGCCCATAACAGTTGCAGCGCCCCCTAGAACTTTGTTTTGTTAAATTTGACGGCACAATACGCTTGTTACCCTGAGACAATAGCTCTTCTCATAGTGCCTATTAATTTCGCTTGAACAGTGCCCTTAAAATGACAACAGTATGTTTGAATAAGCACGTAGCTCACCATTGCGAACCTATTTCCCCATTAAAGCATTACCAGTTGCCATCTTTAGCGTGTTCACTATGAAGACATCGGGGCGTGGCTTCATTGCGCGAGTGCTATAGCCGACAGCAAAGTAGAGCAATGAAGACACTTGTACTTCGTCTTTAAGAAGAGACTAGTACCGTGGAAATATTGTATGTTAGCACTTCGTATAGGTACTAATCATATGATAAAACTTCATACATGTTTGTTTATTTAATCATTAATTAAGGAATGATGTTGCGCAAAAGGCTTATAGGCAACACCAGACACAGCACCATCAGGAAAGCAAAAAAAACTCAAGTGCATGCTGAACTTTTACAATCTTTCAATCGACAATAACAATGAAAATATACAACTTCGGGAGACGGGTATGAGCAGCCGCTCAACTGCCGTCTCTCTCTAGATCTATGTGCTCCATCTTAGGCCACATCATCGCTTCACATCAGGCGAGATAGTGGCCAAACATAGATCTATTAAGCGTAAAAAAAAAAACTTACATGCATTTTTTTTTAATTTTCCTATTCGCACAGAAATAGACTTTTTAAATGCAACATTCAGAGAAATAAGTCAAATATTTTTATTTTTTATTTTTTTTCAATTTTAAGAAAACTTACATCTAGATCTAATAACTAGGATACTTAAATATTGTACATTGGCATATTGCACATGGACATTTACAAGTTTCCACATATATTCCACATATATATATATATATATATATATTGAAAGTGTAATAGTCAATCAAAGACAAATTTTCAGCTACTTTTGTCGCTGACTGTACTAAAAACAAGAACTTTAAAGTGGAGATGGCCTGGACACACATTTAGCGGAGTAGACAAGACAAAAGTGAATAGGCACCTCATGGGCAAACTTGCTCCATCTTAGACCGCAACTACGCTTACCATCAGGTGAGTTATTGCCAAACGTGAGCCCATTTAATCATAAAAAAATGGAGAAACGAAGTAAATCTGTATGTTTGTGGTATTCAAGAGAGGGAAAGAGAAAGGGAGGGCGACTGTTTAAAGATGGGTTGACGAGATTGTCAATAGCCGGCAGAACATGGTCCAGACTAGCACGGGAAAAGGAAGGTTGGAAAGGGCATTTGGCAAAGAGCACACTGATCCAAGACCAAGCAAAGAAAATGAAACATGGAAGAAGAATTGAATCGGAATTAGCTAGCCGATTCAGAACCTCACGATAACTCGTCGTCGACCGATTCGGTTTGATATCGTACTATCCATAATATTACACACTAAACAAATTCCGTAAATGCAACATGCAATCGATACCGATATTGTAACCGAAATTGTATCGAACTCTCGGGGCGGAATAGCTAGAAAAGGAACCTATAACTCGAGAGCGATATCTAGTCGAATCGATTCGGCATTCGTTATCGTGAGATTCTGGATCGGGGGGCTGATACATACTATAAATCAGTGAACGGAAAGAAACACTATAAATTAAATAATTATAGGTTGGTAACAAAAGTTGCGGTTATAGGTACCAAAAACATTTTGAACCTTGAAAAAAGCTTTTCTACCGCCCCTCCCCCAAACAGTCTAAACAATCCCAAATCTTTCAAGCCTCAAGCCCCAAGCACCTATTTATCTATAGCGGCTTTAGGTATAGTATAGCCTATCGTTTAACTTATATGTCGTCAGCTACCAAGTCTTACCCCAGTGTGTAGACACTCGGGCGTGGCTTTTAAACTGACGCAACGCAGTTGCACGACCCATCTGCAATTAATGCAGTCGAGGCGCAGTCAGAGTTAGAGCGATTAACGAGTTATACCTACCAGTTACATTATATGTAGGCACTAAGGCGTGGTCTCTAAACTGACACAAAACCGTCGCACGACTTCTGCAGTTTAAGTTGTTGACAGAGTGTGGGCGGGAAGCGAATTAAGTAAAGCGTCTCCTAAACTCACACCATAGGAGCAATTTGTTGTAGATTATCAGGACTATTCCCGTAGAATAGACACTTCCCCGCAATGTTCGGTTAGGTTTATATTAAGTCAATTGCTTTTTTCCGCGACTTCGTCTGCTTAGATAACAGAAGGTACATAGACGTCTTTCGAAGACCATTTCGAAGACCATTTTAGTAGACCTCCCCATTATGTGAGAGCGCGTACTACGAAGAGGTCAAATTGTATTTTTGTAATGACCCAACCGATTTTGATCTAACATACCCTATAATCTAAGTTGGGACCAAACCCTGAAAACCAAATTTAAATCCGTTAGCAGTTTTCGAGTCTAAAAAGGGTAACATAGAGTCTCATGCTCTTAGGTAAGAAAACATTTAAGTTACAATTTTATAATAGTAAACATGTTATCTCTAAGTGCAGCAAGTGTTTGAAAGAAAATAATAAATAAATATTGTTATCACTTCCCCAAAATGTTCTTTTTCCATAATATTCCTTTTCCAGAATGTGCCATTCCTCTAAATTGTGACTGTGTGTTATTTAAGCTGCTAGTGATTTTATTATCTGATAATTTATTTCCTTGACACTGAAACTCCAGTGCCTTAAATATCTGAATCCAAAGCAGAAAGATCTAAATCCAAAGCAGAAAAATCTGAATCCAAATCAGAAAGGCCAAAGCAGAAAGAAGTCTTATAAAAACAATAAACTCGCTCGTTACCCGCCATATCTACAACCGCCCAACATCACGCAAAACGTGATGGGCCGCACGCGAAGATTCACGTATACGAATTGATGTTGTCAGCTTTAATGATTTATTTTAATACATTTCGTAACATAAACTTTTGTAAATCATAATGTAGCAAAAACAAGATAGTGAATCAGTTGATTTTAATACAACTGATATTCCGTCGTAATTGGTGGGATAGTATGGATTTCACTGGCTGGCACGCCTTGCACAAGAAGTTAAAGCGCTTCTACCCTCATACTATTTTATATTCAGTGCTCCTATTGAAGTGGCACTGGTATAGGAGGCCAGCCCCTCTCCCATATCCCAATCAAACAATCAATCAAAAGTTCTTTATTCAATTTTGTCGTCACAGACGCACTTATGAACGTCAATTATTACAATGACTCTACCACCGTATCGGAAAAAGAACCACTACTCAGAAGATACGGCAAGAAACTGAGGGGCATATTTTTTAGAACTTTTCCTTCCTTCCTTTTCTTTCCTTCTCCCCTTTCTAACATTGTAAGGAGGAAATGAAGAATGGTCCTACCTTCCTTACAGGTTCCGCGAAACATCGGTCGGATGGAAGGCGACGGTGGCCGTGCATCCTTAACCTTTAACTTGGGCTAAACGTGCCTTCCGAAGCACGGTAGATATAAATACCACTCAAACAGTCACCGATCCAATTGCTGACCGCAGCGAAAGTTGCTTAACCTACCAAATCCGTTACGACGTTCGCTACGAGCCTTACATTTTGTGACAATTCAACATAGGACAACAGTGCAAAGTAAGCGTTACAACCACGTCCACAAGGTTCAAAGTTGTTTATCTTATTCCTTGTTCCAGGCTAGCGGCCCGCCCATCCAGATGGAGCCAGTAGACCTGAGCTTGAAGCCTCGCCCGCCTACGCCGAGACGACGCGCACGACCTTTAGGTAAGCCTTTAGCCTTTGCCCTCCCTCCTCTAAATTCTGCAGGGTAGACGTGTAACTTGAAAACCAATCCCGATCGCTTTCAATTTCAAATTTGGAAGGCGTTAGCATCTTTCAAACTGCATTATCGATTATTTTTAGCGATAGTGATTGGGATTCTCTATCTGTGGAAACTTATAATTGGCCTTCTGTATATTTATTTAAGCACTTCTACTTTAAAACCTAGCTGTAAGATTCCCAAAAATTAATAAATAAATAAAATAAATAAATAAATAGGGTAGGATAGGATTGGGACGCGGATTTTGAGTAGAATATTTGGACAATTCCACAGATAAATACCGATCATAAGACATTTGAAAGCGATCGGGATCGGTGTTCGACGATTCCCCTGCTGGTTGTTGTTTTAGGACAACAGTCTTTAGGCCATGTAGGAGGGCTTCGGGCGGCCTAAAAACTCATACACCAGGCTCCTTAAGTTATAACTCGGACCAAGGCGTTGTCCTAATAAAACGGACGATCGGCGACTGAATTTCCGGTCACTGAGCTCACTGAGCGGACACTCTATTACGGCGACACTCTATTACGAGCGGACATTCTATAGAGCTACGCACACTCTATTTTCAACTATGAAGTAGAAAATAGAGTTTGCCTTTGGGACCCTAGACAAAAGCCGGATAGAACGGCAAAGAAACGAGCATGGGAAGAGATAGCAAAATTATTTTACGACAATTGGGATGATGAAATATAAACGATTTTCTTTTTGATGGAATAGAATTTCTTCTTTTTTGTTTTAAAGTTTCATAAATAGCTATGACTTCTATCGGATCCATTACGACCACACCGTATAAGCGTTGGCAGTCGACTGATAATCTGCCATGGAATATTCAATGTGGCTGCAATGTTTAATAACGGATTTACCGCAACGGAAGTTCGGCGTCGGAAATTCCGTCAAGTGTAGCGTAGGCCTTAGTGTTAAGTATTTACTTCAACAACACAGGATACTCGCGAAAGTCAACCATGCGTTTCTTGTGATGGAGTTCTGATTGGTTGTTATACTTAGCCAAGTGTTTTGCACGTGCTGTTTCTGAATGCGGGTGTAAAAAAAAACTTTTGAACATAAAAGTTCAAAGAAAAACGAGAAAGAAATTCCGAGAGAAATTACAAATTCAAGTTTGAGTAGGTAGATATTTTACAGTTTTCCAATGAGGATGCAGATAGCGTTGCAGAGTTCAAAGCTTAAAACAAAACAGCCCTCGTAGCGTAGCTCGCCTAGCAGTACGTAAAAGATCTGTTAGTAAAGCAACATTCGCTGCGGTCACCGTTTGGATGGGTGACCATGTGGTATTTACATTTGAGCGCTACCGTGCTTGTTGTTGTCGTACGATTACAGTCGTCAGGCCATGTCGTAGACCTTCAGGCGGTCTATAAACTCTGAAACCAGGATTAACCACACACACAATTAAAAGAAGAATAAAAAATTTGGTACCTGTTTTTGGCAGGGTGGCGCTTACTAGGCGAACGGCCGTGCCCGTTCCTCTTGCCTCTGACCTTGCCATCTTTCCTCTCAACAATAAGGTTCGAATTTATAATCTAAAATCAGAACTGAGTCTAGACTCAGTTTCAAGTCAAGCTTTGTTCGATAAACGTATTTTGAAACTAGATTCACGAACAAATAAAAATAATAAATAAATACGCCCAACAATCACATACATAGATCCTGGCCCCTAACTAGGATTCCCTGGGAATTCTGGGAGGGAACAAGAAACCACTACATTGATACGATTATTGATTTAAGGTTAATCAAAACGTCAATCACAATCACCTATTCTATAAACAATGATCAAGTTTCGACTTGAAACTTTTCTTTATTCTAGAGTTAGTTCCGAACAGTGATCGCGGCGACCGGCCCGCGCCCGTGTCTAATATTTTTGTATAGAAAATAGTCAAACGCAGGCACCGCGATCTATTCTGAACGCAACTCTAGACCATAGTAATATTACGAAATCAGGTGATTTTCAACTTGAGTAAAGATTCAGGTGATTATGGTTTGATTTTGATCTATAAAATAGACAGAGACTCAAGACTAGAATCAAAACTATCAAAACAATCAAAATCCGTCTCTCTCTAGATCTATGTGCTCCATCTTAGGCCATATCATCGCTTCACATCAGGCGAGATAGTAGCCCAACATAGATCTATTAAGAGTAAAAAAAAAAAACCGTAAGTCAAGATCAGGTGATCGTAGAACCAAGTCATATCTATAAATTCGAAGCTAAGACCGCAGTAAACGCTAACCAGTTCGAGTACAAACGCTCGAAGGTCAGCCACGCGGATGTCTCATGCCGGATTTAGCTAATCGCAGCTTTGAAATGATAGCATCATTACTGAAGTACTGATAAGATCTGTGGCAAGCCTAAATGTCAACGGAACAGATACAAAAAGTAGATCAACCTGTAAAAAAAACCACGAATCCGCAATTTGATCCTATTATTATATTATTATATTCAGCCTATATCGTCCTGTGCAGGGCAAAGGCCTCCCTACTTTCCTTCCATTTCTCGCGTTTCCGAGATAGAATGGGCCAATCTAACAGGAATGTATCCAGCTCGTCTCGCCATCTCCGTCTTGATCTGCCGCGTTGTCTGCGTCCATTTTTGAGAACCCATTCGGTTGTTCTTTTGGCCCGAAGTTCGACAGACATGCGGCCGACGTGCCCTCGTTTTGTTTGATCCTATTAATATTATTAATTACCTGCCAGGCATAAATGGGATTGGGCGGGTCACATAAGCCGTATGCATCCAGATCGGTGGGCAAAAGTCAGAAGAGAATGGGTGCCTGAAGATGGGAGACGGCGCCCAGGCCAGCCCAAAAGGAGATGGAGGTACGATCTGGATGTATACCAAGTAGGCTAGTGCGAGGTGGCGCAGGACAGAGATAACTGGAGAGACGTGGGGGAGATCTTTGCCCAGCAGTGGAACAGCATAGGTTAATAAAAAAAATAATTATAAATGCCCTAGTTTGTGAAGACGTATGAATGTATTGATAGAAAAATAAAATAAATAAAAAGTATTTTTTAGGCAGGGTTGTATTCTGCGTCTTCGTCCAGACGCCTTAACAACTGGCTACCGAGTAATCTGCTTGGACAATCAAACTTCTTCTATCCTTCTTCTTCCGGGGATGTCTGTCCATCCACCAACCCGTATTAAACTTTGTTTTGCAAAATCCTGCGTGGCGAAGCACTGCGCTCGACACCTTGAGGCAATTATCGGTTAAGTCTCATAATTCCCAGTAATTTTGCTGCAATACCCTTCAAACCGGAACACAGTAATGCTTGCGCACTACTGCTTGGCGGCAGAATAACTGACAACACAGTAGTACCCATCGAATATACAATCGCCAACCGAAAATACAATCGAATTGAGTACCTTATTTGAAGAAGGTTAAAAAACCTCCAACTTACAAAATACGTTTGGGCTTCAGGCCTTTCCAATCTCAATACACCATCAACAAAGTTACGTAATCATCCTTTCCCTTGCAACTTTAGTGTATTAATTAATACTGATAGATGCTGTACTGGGTGAAAGGGATCTGTGGTACCTCTTGTTTCGCTGGCGTAGGGTCCAGTTTGTACCGACGTGTTCAGTAATGAATAAAAGTTCAAACTCCATGTTCTTTACTAATTTTGGCATCACAGACGCACGTATGAACGTCAATTGTTACAATGACATCCAACGCATCGGAAAAAAACCGTCGCCGTCCCCGTTACCGTCGCCTATGGACACCTGCAACACTCGGGGCATTACTTGTGCGTTGCCTACCTTCAAGGACCCTTTTCACCCTTCTTTTAAAGTACCCCATGTTATAGCTCTGCGGAAAAACCTCGGGCGGTAGCCCATTCCATATTTTGCAGGTCATTGTTTTTTATTTGTGTTTGGCAATATGTTTCTTATGTGCCAGTTGGTACTTTGCAGAAGCGGAATGTTCCATGCATCTTTGTCTTCTATGTAAAAAATGTTGACGGTATAGTATGCTTTTTTCATTAGATTATATTTCACACGCAATTTGAACTGACTTTTATTGAATATGCTATGTGCTCCATTTTCCGCCACATTCTTTTATGTTACTGAGTGATGAGGCTCGCATGGCGTTTGTGTGTTGGTAAGCGCCACGTCTGCCCATAACATTTGCAGTGCCACCCAGAACTTTGTATACCAAAAAAGCACTGTGTAGCACTGCATTGCGCACATCACCCGTAGACATCAGATATTAAGTTTCATATGCCCAGTAATTTGGCTGGCTACAAAGCTCTTCAAACCAGAACACAGTGACACTTGCCCACTACTGCTTGGCGGCAAAATAACTGGCAAATAGATATTTATCAGGAAATAGAAAAGACGACAAAGAGTTCCATTCATTAGCAGTACGCACAATAAACGTGGAACCAAAACGCTTTGTACGAATTGACGTTCATAAGTGCGTCCGTTATTACAGACTTGATAAAGAATATTTTTTTATGGAACTTAGTGATAAGATGAATAAGCCGTTCGCCTGATGGTAAGCGCCATGCCTGCCCATAGCAATTGCGGTGCCACCCAGAACTTTTAATACCATAAAAAGCACTGCATACTGCATTGCGCTTATCGCCCCGAGACATGAGATATCAATTCTCATATGCGCAGTAATTTCAAATTCAAATTACTTATTGTTCGGACAGCAATGATCAATGTTAGTAGGTAAACTTAAAATTATGTTAGTAATACATAAAACAACACTAATTCTAAAAACAACAAAACACAAGAAAAATAAAATACCTGGCTAGCAAGTCATGCTTGCAAGGCATTCCGTGTGGAGGAGAACCATCTTCCGTTTCATTTATCACCCGCACTAAATGCCTTAGTAAAGCCAAAGAATACTATTACCAAGCCTAGCGCACTCCGCACTGTAGGTACGAAGCTACAAGTACATAGCCGGGCACCGACGGCGGGTCGCGCGTCGTTACACGTGCCGCGTCAGAAGAGAAGCTATGCGATAGAAAGAGAGGCGCTCTGTAGGTTAATATGACTGGTAGGTATGCAGCGCTACGCGAGCTGAATTGAATTTTATTGCGTCATAGAAAGAGTCGCTATTTGTTTAAATTTATTGCGGAGTGATGCTTCTGTCCCTTAGTATTCTGTGCTATTACTTAGTAAAGGTGCATGCTACTTTTTCTTGGATCCTCTGCTACTTTTTCAGCTACAATTCATTTAAATATAATATGCCTTTAAAAATATTAACGGTCTTTCCGTATATATTTCCCACGAATTCTCATTGCTAAACTGGAGCAAACCCTGAAAACATCTAACAGTCCTATCAAGCCTTGTTAAGTCTGGCTAACACGATACTACATAAGATACTCCGTTCCATTCGACTTTCGAATGTGTAGCTAAATTGAGCCGCATAAATTTTGTTTGTATTCGCACAGTTTTCGGCTCTGGGGTAAGGTGCTAGCGACAGCGGTTTGGAATACGAGCGGTAGCGGATAAGATTGCTATTACTTATTTTTAAATAATTTAGCATATTATTTTTTATTTATTTATTTCAGGCAGTATTAATGTACAATAAAGTAAAATTAACAGAGGCCAATAAATATATACCATAAAGACTAACATACTATATACAAAAATATAACACTGTAACTAAGTATTTTATTACGCTACTTATTATGTGATTTGGCTGTTGATATTATAGTCGTAGAGACATTTTTGGCCGGATGACTGATTTCAGGATGACGAGCAGAGCTTTACATATATAAAAACCCTTTATTTTATACAAATTAACAGAAATAGGCAATAACACAAAGTCTCTAACTATGGTAGTACCATGGGCGGTCATATCGCTTGAAGCGATCCTTTCCAGACAATCTTTGGATGGACAGTATTAGAAAGTGGTGTACAACAAAATTTATTTAATACAACTAAACACCTACATAAATATACATAATAATATGCTAATATTTAAATTGCTCAATAACTAAAATATCATTAAAATTAACTAATATATACTTAAACAAACATAAAATATTGCAACAAAAGTTCAAAAAAAAAAGCCCCACCGTTTCTTGCCGTATCTTCTGAGTAGTGGTTCTTTTTCCGATACGGTAGAGCCATTGTAATAATTGACGTTCATAAGTGCGTCTGTGATGCCAAAATTGAAGAAATAACTTTTGAACTTTGAACTTTTCTAAATATAATACATACAGCTTTAGTGCCATATTAGACGCTATTCAATGCTCTGAATGTGTGAATGGCACTGTTGTTAACTTCAGCCCGCTATCGCTGTCTCTCCTCCCTTAGCCCTTGCCCTTAATGTCTTCACAGTTGTACCATTAGATAGTGGTTGGATAACTGTCCAGCTCGTCATTTTAAGCCCCCGTGCAAGTTTATTGGTTTAACTTGCCTTCGTGATCGCGTTGAAATATGCTAAACTGTGTGATGGAGTTATATCATAACTAGCGACCCGCCCCGGCTTTGCATGGACCATCATCATCATTATAAATATTTAATAAAACGGCTAGGACTCACGTGTTTGTCGAATTAGTCGACCTAGGTTTCGAGCATGTCCGATGCTCTTCATCAGGGGCGAGTTTACGCTGCGAGATCGCGGCGACCACTGGCGGTGTCGAGGCGATATGCGCGTACGGCCGCCCGCTCCGCACGACGCGATGGACGTCGGCGGCACCTGCGGGGAGCGCCACGCGCCTCTCGCGCTGTCGTGTTGCCGACGACGACCGCAGTAATGTCGGCACGAGTTCTTCATCATCGCTGACAGCATCTTCGCCGAAAGTCCCGTCACACACTGTGCTGACTGTGTCACACTCTAGACTACCACATTCTGTGTCGAGGTAGCATTAAGAAGTGGTTTCCACGCTGCAGACAACAACCATCCATTTTATTAAATATTTATAATGAATCAAACTCACGAAAACATTCATCATCATCATCATCATCATCATCATCATCAGCAGCCCATCACGTTCCTACTGCTGGGACACGGGCCTTCTCTCATAGTGTATGGGCCACTCCACCACGCTGGCCCAGTGCGGGTTGGTGGATGTCACATGTCCATTCTGTGAAAAATGTTTGGACATGCTGGTTTCCTCACGAGGTTTTCCTTCACCGTTTTCAGAGCTAGTGTTAAAGCCGCATATAAATTACCCTACAATAATTCATTTTTATAGCAAAAAAAAAACCGTCTTCAATTCTGATGTATCTTTGAAGTCAAAGGTCGAATATCGATGAAATTTATATGGAACAACATTGTAGCTATACTGAACCCAACTCAAAATAATTTTCCAAATCGACTTATTAATGATGGAGTTCTGAGGAAACAAACATAAAAATAAAACAATCGAATTGAGAAACTGCTCCTTTTTTTGGAGTCCGTTAAAAATGTCGGCAAACAAGCAGACGTTCCGCCTGTTAGTAACCGGTACCATCGCCTATGGACATCTGCAGCACCAGAGCCATTGCTGATGCTTTGCCGACCCTTAAGGACCCTATTAATACCCATTTTAAAGGACTCCATGTTGTAGCTCAAAGGAAATACCGACGAAAGTAGGTCGTTTCACATCTTAGAAGTACGAGTGAAACGAGTGGTGTGGGAAGTCCAGTTTTGTAAAAGGGGGTGTGCTTAATGATTAATGTCTTAATGCTAAATATAATTTCCTACTAGTCATTCAGGATGTATAAAAAACTGTAGCGGTGCAGTAAAGTTAGTATTTAAAGACACTTAAATAAAAATTATTGAAATAATTGTTTGTTACATAAAAAATAACTCGTGCCGCGTCTATAATATTTAACGCCATTAGCATTATAATAGGAGGGTTATTCAGCAACGAGCGTGACAGCTATAATGCACTTTTCAGTAATTGCTGCGAACAATTAATCACTGCCTTGATTTATTCATCATTTGCGAGAAACATTGTTAAACTAAAGCCAATTTGTACATACTAAAAATATTAGATTTTAGGGTCCCGTGCGACATAAATCGTCCAAATTAGGACCCTGTTTCTTTGATCGTATTTTCTTAAATCCTTAGTTTTTTTTTTGCGGGAGTTTTGTATCGTTTTGCTTTTATCTTTTTGTACGTGACAGTCGGCTCAAGTGCCTTCTGCGCCTGCGCTGAAATTTAATCTGGATGTGCCAATGAGTATATCATAGCGCTCCAGATATTTTGCCACACCGCTCCAAAAACCACTCGAGTGAAACAACGAACAACGAATTAGAATTTTACTCATGGTATGTCTCTCGTATGCGGAAGGCCGTCTGTGTAAGTACCAGCGCTTGACCAGTTAATTTGCCGCGAAGCAGTAGTGCGCTAGCATTACTGTGTTTCGGTTTGAAGGGCATTGTAGCCAGCGAAATTACTGCGCATATGAGACTTAATATCTCATGTCTCAGGATGATTTTCGCAATGCATAGCTACACAGTCTTTTTACGGTTTAGATGAGGCGAAAGACTTGCTCGTCTCATTAATCAATTTCATATACCTAAATATATGATAATAATAAAATATATATATATCTAATTATATGTTATAATATATATATTAAAATATAATAATATTTTTTTTATTATTATTTATTAAAATATATTATTATTATATGTGTATTATAATTTATATATGTCTCAGACAAATAAATTTATATCATTTCATTTTTCATTTCATTTTTCATTTCATATTTCATTTCATTTATCATTTCGTTTTTCATTTCGTTTTTCATTTCATTTTTCATTTCATATAAAAAAATATTCCGAATTGTTATCCTGTTTTTGTTTTGAAACATTACTTCGCTTGTTCCTTCCTGTAATTAACAAAGTTTTCAAGTTAATTACAGAATTCAACATAATTAACAAGATTTGATAGTGTAAATGGTTTGAGAAACATTATGAAGCGTGTTTGTTATTCAAATAATTTTATTTAAACATTCAACCGCTCTATCGGGGCCAAGAAAAAGGAAAGGAAGAATTATGGCTTAGAAAAGTAACAATCTAGGATAAGTAGTATAAAAATTAGATTAAGTGGCCAACTGGCACATAAGAAATATAATATTATCAAAAACAAACAATAATTATTGTAAAAAAGTTCTAAAAAGAAATGCCCCTCCGTTTCTTGCTGTATCTTCTGAGTAGTAACCACACATTTCTCTGATACGGTGGTACTCATTGTAATAATTGACGTTCATAAGTGCGTCTGTGATGCCAAAAATGAATAAAGAACTAATGATACATATAAGATAAGGGATTATTTGATCCTTTTGGGCATTGTAGCCAGTGAAATTACTGGGCGTACGACTTAATATCTGATGTCTCGGAGTGACGAGTGCAATGCAAAGTTACGCAGTGCTTTAAAGGTGCTAAAAATGTCGGGTGGCACTGCAATTGTTATGGGCAGGCGTGGCGCTAACCACTAAGCGAAGGACTTGCTCGTCTCATCACTCAGTAAAAAATAATCTTACTGTTTAAAGGACGATAATTTTATTAGAGTAATTACTACAGTCATACTGACAATTATAGTCTGTCATATTTACGTGTCTAATGCAGAATAGCCCGCCGATCGAAGGCCGTCAGCGAATGATGTTACTGGACCATCTCGGCGCATGCTACGGTGCAAAAAAGTAATTGGACGGGCGCGAATTTGTGATTGTGTTTACTTCATTTGTGTAGGGTGTCCATAGTGTCCATAGTGTGGCTTGAATGACCAAAAATCAAGAAGTAAAAGGGCATATGCAATAGTCTGTTTGCAATTACATGCATCTTTAACGGACTTGAAAAAAGTAGAAGGTTCTCAATTCGATTGTTTTTTTTATGTTTTTTTTTTTATGTTTGTTACCTCAGAACTCCGTCATTTATGAACCGATTCGGAAAATTCGCAACAGTCGATTTGCATGCATTTTTAACCGATTTCAGAAAAAGGAGAAGGTTCTCAATTCGATTTTAGTTTTTTTTTAATGTTTGTTACCTTAAAACTCCGTCATTTATGAACCGATTCAAATATTTTTTTTTGCGTTTGGATCAGTATAGCTACGAAGTGGTCCCATATAAAATCATCGATATTTGACCTTGGACTGCGAAGATACATTGAAGTCGGTTTTTTTTTGATAAAATGTATTCTTGTATTATTTATGTGCGCACACTCATCGGGTGCTATTGGTGTGTTAGTAAAACCTAATTCCATATTCCATTCATATCATAAAAACAGCTTTCAATTAAGCACTGATGTAATTTGCATATAAATAACTTATTTGGTAGCTCTCTAATAGTCTTCAAGATTTTATTGTAAACTTTGGTTGTCATTGTGACATCACAGTATCATTCACACAGATTTGTCCTACAGCTAGCCATTCTGAGCCTGGTTAGGTCGCGGTTTATACATTAAAATTTTGTGTTTAGGTAATTTTTTTCAAACATGTCATCATGCTTCTAAAAATATCTACAACGCCCATGATATTCAGGCCGGTTAAAGTCAAAAGCTTAAAACTTTTGAAACGGCTTAGGTACATGATTCCAGTGGCATTTTTTTAACTAAAAATGTTTTGACAGATTAATAGACCATAGAGACGGGCGAAGACTAGTAGGTAGACCACCGGCCAGATGGTCCGATGATATAGTGAAGGGGGTAGGAAACCTATGGATGCAGAATGCAGGGGACTGGAACAAATGGCGTGAGGGAGCGGGGGCCTATACCCAGCAGTGGGTGGACACGGGCTGAAATGATGATGATGAGTACCTCAGAACTGACCGTACCTCAATCGTTAGTAAAACAATTCACTTCGCGCCAGAACCATGGTCGTACAACTGGTCGTGTTTTAATTAGCTAGCCGCGCCTTCAAGGATGCACTCAGTGGCGTCAGTGCACAAAAAGTTGTTCTACCCGTTCCATCTTAGTTTGCGATTGCTCAATTTTAGGGTTTGATCGACATTTACGAGGACCATAGTCCCACAACACCCAGACACGAGATAAATATGTGCGCTTTTTAAATATGCGCGCTTATAATCGACATTTATAAAAAAATAAGACTACGCCAGTAATAGTTACGGTGACTTACGAGGACCATAGTCCCACAACACCCAGACACGAGATAAACACGTGCGCTTTTTAAATATGCGTGCTTATAATCGACATTTATAAAAAAATAAGACTACGCCAGTAATAGTTACGGTGACTTACGAGGACCATAGTCCCACAACACCCAGAAACGAGATAAACACGTGCGCTTTTTAAATATGCGCGCTTATAATCGACATTTATAAAAAAATAAGACTACGCCAGTAATAGTTACGGTGACTTACGAGGACCATAGTCCCACAACACCCAGACACGAGATAAGTAAACACGTGCGCTTTTTAAATATGCGCGCTTATAATCGACATTTATAAAAAAATAAGACTACGCCAGTAATAGTTACGGTGACTTACGAGGACCATAGTCCCACAACACCCAGAAACGAGATAAACACGTGCGCTTTTTAAATATGCGCGCTTATAATCGACATTTATAAAAAAGTAAGACTACGCCAGTAATAGTTACGGTGACTTACGAGGACCATAGTCCCACAACACCCAGAAACGAGATAAACACGTGCGCTTTTTAAATATGCGCGCTTATAATCGACATTTATAAAAAAGTAAGACTACGCCAGTAATAGTTACGGTGACTTACGAGGACCATAGTCCCACAACACCCAGACACGAGATAAGTAAACACGTGCGCTTTTTAAATATGCGCGCTTATAATTGACACTTATAAAAAACTAAGACTACTCCAGTAATGTAATAGTTACGGTGACTTACGAGGACCATAGTCCCACAACACCCAGACACGAGATAAGTAAACACGTGCGCTTTTTAAATATGCGCGCTTATAATTGACACTTATAAAAAACTAAGACTACTCCAGTAATGTAATAGTTACGGTGACTTACGAGGACCATAGTCCCACAACACCCAGACACGAGATAAGTAAACACGTGCGCTTTTTAAATATGCGCGCTTATAATCGACACTTATAAATAACTAAGACTACTCCAGTAATGTAATAGTTACGGTGACTTACGAGGACCATAGTCCCACAACACCCAGATACGAGACAAATCTGTGCGCTTTTTAAATATGTGCGCTTCTGATCGACACATATATAAAAAAACTAAGACTACGCCAGTAGTAGCAACTACAAGGACTATAGTCCCACAACACCCAGACACGAGATAAACATGTACGCTTTTTCTGTAAACAAACATTTGTCCGGTACCTGTAACCGAACCCGCAACCTTCCCGGTATATGATATGAGCTGACCTGTCCAACTAATTACACAAAATGTCAAAAAAAAATTAAAACCGTTTACTGTGTAAAAAAAAAAATAACCTATAAATTAAATTAAATCCTACAAAGCTTTAGAACGAAAGCTGTTAAATTAGAATTCTAGTATGAAAACTTTGTGTACTTTACAAATGGTGCTAAAATCATAACTCTTTTTTTTTCGTCACTGTTAGGCAAATCTCGACCGTCCAGATCCTTATTATAAAAACGACTGTAATAAACATATTAATGTTCATTTTGACCTTTATTTGGGCCTGTTAAGCACCCAAAAGTAATTTTTAATTGCAATTCTCGTTTTTTATAGCTTATTAATGGTAATTACACGCGCTTATGGTAATTGGAAAAGGTGTCTGGTAAGTCGCATCCGTTTAAGATTTAATTTGTACAATCCGCATCAGCTGGCCGATTCAGAACCCCACGACAACATACCGAATCGATTCGATTGGATAACGATCTCGTGTCGTAGGTTTCTTTTCGAGCTATTCAGAACATCCGCCCCGAGGATTCGATACGGTTTCGGTTACGATATCGGAATCGATACGACAACGTTTTGCATTTACGGAGTTCGTTTTGTGTGTAATACTCGCAAAAAATTGTATTATTATCTAGACGATATAAAAATGTTTTCAAGTTATCAAAATTTATTATAACAATGTTTATCACGAATTAAATTATAATTGACAATTATAAGCGCCAGATATTGGTAGAAATATAAAAAAAAACAAGAGCTTCGTAAACACCCACCTGCTGATATCCACTTGACATTAATGTATTATCTATGCTTTTGACATTGACAAACCGCCAAATTTAATTGCGTATCGCAAATTGTTTTCTTTATCATGTTTTGAAATTATTAAAAGAAGATCGAGCGAGAAGACGAGCCTCATCAAGATTCGTTAGATATGTTAAGTAAATACCAAAATTACTATTACATAGTAGCACAGAGTACATTATTAATTAATTAATTAATTAATTAATTAATTAATATAATATAAAACTGGAAGACCACTCACTGACTGACTGACTGACTGACTGACTGACATATTGACAGAATTGATCTCCGACTTGCCGTTATGGTGGGGGGTAGTGTTTGGTACCGTTGGATAGAGGGTGTTTTGAAACCAACCAGAAAAATCCGAAATCCATGGAAAGGTGTCTCCGAGATGGAACTGCTCAGGGGATCTCGGAAACTATAAATCGGATGGGGGTACCGCTTGAACTAAATATGCCCCAAAACCTGGACCATTTTTGAAAATTTGAAAAAAAAGATGGCCGCCATACAAAAAAACATGGCCGCCATACAAAATAAAAATGCAAATAACTTTTAAACGGTAAGAGATAGGTATAGGGTGCTCGACCAAATGTCATAGAGGGCGATGGGGGAAATTTGAAAAAGTTGGAAAAATTAAAAAAAAAGAAAAAAAAATGGCGGCCATTTTGAAAGTTGCTCCGATCCGACTGAAATTTCGCATCGGGGGGTTTTCTGGGTCGTAGATTACGATTATGAAAAAAAATTTTGGATTTCGCCATTTTTCAAGATGGCTGCCATACAAAAGATTTTTTTCCGGAAAAATAAGCCAAACAAAACTTTTGAACCGTAGTCGATAGGAAGCGTCTATATAAAAAAAGCAACACCCCTCCACGCGAGCTGCTTTAGCAGCTCGCGCACGCCACAAAATTACTTGGATTCCGCCATTTTTCAAGATGGCCGCCATACAAAAGCCTTTTTTTCAGAACAACTGAACTTAAATAACTTTAGACCCGTAATCGATAGGGAGCTTTTATTAAAAAGCATAACACCCCCCCACGCGAGCTGCTTTAGCAGCTCGCGCACGCCACAAAATCACTTGAAATCCAGCTTTTTTTCAAGATGGCCGCCATACAAAAGTTTGTTTTCAGAACAAAAAGGGTAAACAAAACTTTAGAACCGTAATCGATAGGAAGCTTTTTAAAAAAAACAGCAGCCACCCCCCCACGCGAGCTGCTTTAGCAGCTCAATACTAGTAATAGCGGCGAAATACTAGTAATAATTATATAGGTACAGTGATTTTATTTCGGTAGATTTATGCATCTTATTAAGTAATCTTATAGTAGTAGGTAAATAGTTCTAAAACAATCAAAGCGAACTTAACCTATAAATAAATACTAGACTTGGTAGGTACTTTATTACATAGAATTAGTTTATGTTGAATCTTACTGTGAGTTTTTTTTTTTTTTTTTTTTTTTTTTTTTTATAAATTTTACAACTTTTTATATATATCTAACACCTTATAAACCTTAAACAGGTTTGTCTTGGGTGTCGCATTCCTCTTCTATTTCTTACTTCTAAAATAGTAACATTATATAATAGTAGGTAGTATTGACTATAATATGTATAAAAATCATAACAATAGCTGCGCTCGGGACCGCTCCAATGTAATCTTTATGACTTTATTTCCGTCCTTGTCACTCTCAGGAGTGACAAGGACGAAATGACATTAAGTATAGGCACAGAATACAGAGGTATAGGTACGGGTTGTTCCAGGTTGTTACTTATTTCTTTAATATTTAGATTTTACTAGAACTTTATATTTGCGCTATTAATTTTTGATAGGTCCGTTAATGAAATATATACGTTTGTTAGTTTTTATTCTTTTTATGTCTTGATTTTATATAATATTTTAATAATCTGTTTGTATTTATATGTATAGATGTACATTTGTTAAGATTTTATTGCGAAAGATATCTTTTTTTTAATATATTTTTGATGTTTATAGGGTTAATTTTGTCTTTCGTTTCTTTTGGAATGTTATTAATTAATCTAGGTAGGATAAAGTCTGTAGTGCGCTCACCATAAAAGTTATGAGCACTAATTGTTTTTAGATTTTTATTCATTAATTATTAATTTGTAGTAGAAAATGTAGTTTATTTAACAACACACGGAATATACTCGGTATTGACGGTCAAATCTAATGCTTTCGAGTGATATGTTGCACTCGATAAGTTGTCGTGGAAATTAATCAGACGTTCGAAAACTTTGCTTCGATATCTGCTTTGTGAATAACGTTCTCGGTCGATAAATACGCGTTTATCGTACGGTTACGATTGGTTATCGACTACGACAATTTGAACGTCGATTCGACTATTGTGAATTTAAAATATTTTGAATCGTACGATATCAAACCGAATCGATCGACAAATGAGTTGTCGTGAGGTTCTGAATCGGCCAGCAGGACCTATAATAATTTTATGTGGTAATAATAGTACCTATATATTTTTACATAGGTACTATAGGCAGACCCCCGACACTCCATACAAATTCGCCGAGCTAACTGTGTAGTACTACTACTGGCGCACCAGCCTGTCCGCACACGTTTTGTGTGTGCGTAATTATTGTAGGGATGAGCTAATACGAATCGAGCGTGACAAGGACAACGCTATACGTAAGCAACCTAAGTGTTTCTCTTTCACACCCACTATCGCTTGGCTGGAAGACGCGAAAAACCAAAAAATCTTCGATTCTTATTTGTGTAAGTGGTTTCTTTGCATCCATACACAGAACAATAACGAACCATTTTAAAAGAGATAGGCAGACCTCCGTCAGTCAGGTCAGGTCCTGGTCAGCTCTACCGTCTTCAGCCGTTCTCCGTCTTTTTCTCAATATGTTTCATCTATATGTCAAAGTCAAATAGTCAGTCGGCCTGCTCTACCTCTGTAAAGCAGGTCGTCGTCATCCAAAAAGGTCATAACAACCTCAAATAACATCAATTGATCGCAAATATAAAATAAATTTGAATCTCACTCATTAGTCATTCGTAGCGAGCGGTGACAACCGAGTGACGCAAGCACGGCATTGCCCATTTTTTCATCGGTTTGTTGCGGGTGACGACAAATTAGCGGGGGGGTGGGAGTGTCGCTTCTTTACGTAGTAATATTTAGTTTTCTTTGCTATAGGTATGTACCTAATGTAAGTTTTTAGGTAATTATTAAGAATAATTTCAAATTTCCCATCACGCACCTTACTGCACCGCTACCATTTTTTCTTGAACAGGACGTGAACAGCATTTTCTACCAACTATCCAGGGATAACTGGTAGAAAATGCTATCTAGCATTAAGTCCTCCATGTACAAACTGTTTTTTGCCAAAGTATAAATAAATAAATAACATGTTATGTACCGGTCTCGTTTTTTTTAACCCCCGACGCAAAATGGAGGGCTGTTTGACCACTGTGTCTGTCTGTGGCACCGTAGCTCTTAAACGGGTGAAACGGATTCAGATTATTACTTATATTTATTCCAGACTAGCTGCGCCCCGCGTTTCCACCAGCGGTTTCCCGGGATAAAATGTAGCCTATAGAATAGAATATTAATACAATTAACACTAAAATAACAATTAACTTAATACTAAAGTCACAATGGCCGGTCTTATCGCTCAAAGCGATCTCTTCCAGTCAACCCACAAGTGGAGGAGTGTAGACATATAATATATACGGACGGTGTTATCGACAATTTTATAAATTAATTAACATTATAATAATTATATAAAACATATACTATAGTAATTACATAGAATACATAGCATTGTAGCCAGCGAAGTGACTGGGCATTATGAGACTCGACAGCTAATTGTCTCATGATGACGAGCGCAGTGCAACGCCGCGCAGGATTTTGCAAAACAAAGTTCTGGATGGTGCTGTTATTGTTATGGGTTGGCGTATTGCTTACAATCAGGCAAACGATCAGCTCGTCTCGTCATTCAGTTACATAAAAATACATAAAAAAATAACAATATAATAAACATAATAAAAACTTAATATAAAATGTACAAATAAATAAACAACATAAACCTATGTGCTATTCCAAGTCCTAAAGTACCATACCAAATTTCATCAAAATAGGTTCGATAGTTTTTGCGTGAAAGAGTAACAAACATACATCCATACGTTCTTACAAACTTTCGCGTTTTTTAATATTAATATGATAGCTGATACCCGCGGCTCCGCTCGCGTAGAATTCAGTTCATTGTTGTTCCCTGGGGAACCGTTTATTTTCTCGGGGTGAAAAGTGCTATTCCAGACCTAAACTTACAAACCAAATTTCATCAACATCCGTTTAGTTTTGTTTGCCTGATTGAACTAAAACACTAGGAGTATACGATTATCCGTCACGGAGTACCATTGCCCACCTTCCGGCTCAATTAGATCAGCTGGCTGTCACTATACTGTATTAGCTGAATATAATAAAGAAAAAATATTACGCAGCTTACGCAGCTCAGTGCTGAGCTTACCCCTATTGCTGCTGTTTTTTGTATTTTTGTGCTAATAAATATTTTTGTTCTAATTTAAACTATGTGTACAGTTTAGCAATAAATAATTTCTTTCTTTCTTTAAAATACTAATTTAAAAACAAAGTGTTACAATGGGCGATATTATCGTTCAAAGCGATCTCTTCCAGACAACCTTTGGATGGAGGGGACTCAAAGAAACAGTAAGAGACGGGGGTGTCAACATAAAATATAAGATAATAGTGACATGTACATACATATGTACAAAGAGTTCAAACTATAATAGCATTTACTACCTACTTTGGTGGTCATTTACTATTTTTGGTTATCATTTACTATTTGGTGATATTTTTTGGTGATCATTTACTATTTTCGGGAATACAAAGTGATTTTTTGCCGTTACAGTTTGTGTATCTGGTGGCCAGTTAAACATAAGCCGTTTTATATTACAGATTTATCTCGCCTTGTATCAGTGATGTACAAAGACAAGCCACGTTAATTAACGTTGAACAGATTACAGCAGCGTGTTACGTAAGCTTTATCGATATTTTATCGATACTTCATTTTGACGGTAACATCTCTAATCTTAACAAGTTGTACTGGCAAGCTTTAGGTACACCACTAGCATGGAACACGTTGTATTATTGTTCTATGGTTTATATCACCAGAAGCTTTTGCTTGTGGAAAGTCTCTCGTATGCGGGAGGCCGTCTGGGTAAGGCCCCATTCCATCACCGGACGACGAGACGTACGGCAAGCCGTCACGAATTTATGGTTGACATCCCTCCTGCTCGCACCAAGCGCTTTGCTTCGACCTTCACAATGCGGCCCAGGAGTGGAACTCTGCCGGCATCTGTTTCCGGATAGCTATAATCTGGGTGTCTTTAAGACAAGAGTGAACAGGTTTCTTCTAGGCGAGCGTGCTACATCTTCGACCGCATCGTCACTTAACAACAGGTGAGATAGCGGTCAAACGCAAGCCTATCACTAATTAAAAAAAAGAAAAAGGTTCCACAACTTATGACATTATTATAAATTTACTGTGGTACAGTATAATAGATAATAATAGATTACGTTAACACTTTCTACGTTTCTACATAATCCGAGAAGCAGAAATACCTTTCCTAAACAACTTTCCTAGCTTTGCGAAATCCTTCCATATATGTAAGCCCTAATTCCTAAATACCTATTATTCAGTTGTATTCGAGCCGGCCATTGTTGTCCGAATAAGCACAATGTTTGGCAACTTAGGAATTAAGTTATAACCTTGTTAGTGTTAAATGAGCGTTATTTATAACTTAATCTGGTGATTTGGTGAAGTACCGCTCGCGCTGGCGTTCTTAAAAGATCTTCTAGGTTAAGCAACGTTCGCCGCGGTCATAACTGGGATGGGTGACCGTTTGTGTGGTACTTACATCTGAGCGCTACCGTCCCGGTTGTTGTCTTAGGGCAGCAGTCGTTAGGCCCTGTCGCAGGCCTTCAGTTGGAGCTCACAGAAAGTAGATTCAAATTGCGTGTGAAAAATATTCTAATGAAAAAAAGCATATTATACTGTTAGTCATTACATAGAAGACAACGATGCTTAGCACATTCCGCTTCTGCCAAGTAGCCAACTGGCACATAAGAAACATAATATTGTCAAAAACAAAACATAAAAAATTGTAACAAAATTTCTAAAAAAGATGCCTTCAGTTTCTTGCCGTATCTTCTGAGTAGTGGTTGCAGTGCCATCCAGAATTTTAACACCATAAAATTACTGCGTAGAACTGCGCATTACGCTCATCACCTTGAGACATCAGATATTGTCTCATACGCCCAGTAATTTATCTGGCTACAATGCCTTCAAACCGGAACACAGTAATATTTGTGCACTACTGCTTGTCGGCAGGATAACTGGCAAAGCAGAAAATCTATCTGTCGACACCCACAGATGAATGCGACAAAGTCCGAAAGCACCAAGTAGTTGTGGTAGTAGGCGTAGCAATACAATACAATACAATACACAAGCAATCCGTTAACAGATTGAACGATCGATATAGAAAGCTATGAGCCGCGATAAGATACGTAAAGGATGTGGCGTTGAAATGGGATACGCTTAACTAAAGGCGTGGCCCTTGTGAACGCGGCAAGAGATACATTGAGGATTAAAGTTTGTTCAGTAAAAATAAGTAACGATAACTCTAATATATAATAATATATAATATATAATACATAATTTATTTAAATAATAATAATAATAAATATTTTTTTTTCAAAATGCTTATAAATAAATTAATGGCAGGATTACATTTTGATTTTTAGCGAGGAGACGTAAACAGTTATTATAATTATTTACATGCAAGACCTAAATCAAGAGTTACCTTATACGTACGAGACACACAATCCCGGAGACCACAGTGTCTAAAAGAGGTAACCGTACCCGAACTAAGTAAAACACTTGTATTTCAGAGTACGGAGTACAAGTGTTCTCTGCTTCTGTTTATCTTAGCGGAGGCGTAGGCGTCATGATAATCATTAAAATATTCATATTTTAAACTGACTTTAAAAGAGTAGGAAAATATTCGATTTTTTAATGTTTGTTACCTCAGAACCATTGAGCTAAATAAACTTAAAAAAGTGTATATATATATATATATATATATCAATGCTCAGAACAGTGTCATTTGTAAACTGATTTTGAAAATCCGTTTTGCATTGGATTTAGTATAGCTACAAGGTGGTCCCATATAAATTTCATCAATATTCGACCTTAGACTTGGAAAATATATCATAATTTAAGTCGGTTTTTTTTGGTTATAAAATGAATTATTATTTCACATTTAGCATATCATCCTGAGTTTGAATTCTTAAGTCATCTCGAAAGAACATTTTATGAACAGGAAGTTCATAGAGTTGGGACACCCAGTAAAGATGTGATTACATTATTAAAATTTTAAATGATTGATTTCATACCATTATGAAATATTAATTATAATACTTTTTTTTAAGCGTTATGCAATGGAATCAGGCGTGACGTTGCGGAAATTCATCTCAAAACTGAAACGCAATGAAAATATATAGTGTAATCCCGCTGAATATTATGTAGGTTGTTGTTAGTTCCTAACAACAACACTCTTTGTACGACACGTGTTTCGCCGTCTGCACGAGACATCATCAGGTGTCGACTCGCCGAACGCTGGAACGAGAAGCTGGAAGGATGTTTTCTCGTTACCTGATGATGCCTCGTGCAGACGGCGAAACACGTGTCGTACAAAGAGTGTTGTTGGTAGGAACTAACAACAACCTACATAATATTCAGCGGGATTACACTATATATTTTCATTGCGTTTCAGTTTTAAGCGTTATGTTTAAAACAATGTCATTGAGGATTTAACCGTAAAAATTATTTCAGAAATGAATGTTTTTGTTGAAATTAGGTACCTAGTTATTTCATAGAACCAACTACGAAAGAGTAAAAAATGAAGAACATCGACAATTTATGTTTTAAAACGCTTAAAGTTGAACGTAAAATTTACCTACTCGCGACAACTAACACAACGCCTTTCGTTTCACAACCGCTGGCCAGTTGTGCAGTACAATGACTACCGAATGTATAAATTCACGCATAGTAATTGTGCCTAGTACAGCGTGAGAATCAAATCACGCGTGCGGTACAAGTGCAAGCGGTAAGCGTGTTTAGATATTATACTCCGTCCAACCATTTATTTAACTTTTATATGCACGCCTATGAAGTTCCGTAATTATTGAAGTGGTGAACCATAGTGAAAAAATCCAATTCTTTATGCACACTGGTTTTTTTTTCCAATAGTGACGATTCTAATTATCTTCCATATTTTTTGAGCCCATAGATTGATAACCAAAATGATTAAGGTGATTTTTCCATAAAAAATATAAAGGGTTATTAAATAATTTCATATGTACATAATTATTATCAGTCATAAAAGGTTAAATATTAAGATATAAAGCCAAATAAAGGAAATAAAACAACCAAAAAAATTTAATTTTTTTTTATGTATACATGCAATCTAATTTCAACACCTGATTATTTCTATAAAATATCAATTTGTTAAATCGATTAAAACTTATTCATAAATAAAGTCAATTGTTTTCAGAAATCGAATCAGTAACGCAATAAGGACATCACTAACCGAGCTGTCAATAGATAAATAATTGGTTGGACGGAGTATAGTTTTAATAACTAGAATAACTACTTTAGTGTTTTTCTCAGATTGCAATAGGTAGTCGCAATAAATATTGGTTTTTAACTGGCAGTAACTAACAACATTATCATCAGCCCATTAGGTTCACACTGCTAGAGAGAGAGAGAGAGAGAGAGAGAGAGAGAGAGAGAGAGAGAGAGAGAGAGAGAGAGAGGAGAGAGAGAGAGAGAGAGGAGAGAAAGAGAGAGTATGGGCTATAGTCAGTCCATCACGCTGGCGCAGTGCAGACTGGTGTATAAGTTTACTTAAGGCTTTAGACCCGTGCTTGGACGACGCACGAACGGGCCTCGGTGTAGCAAAAATGTTCGTAAAGTTTGAGACCCGGGCACGTCTTCGCCTCGTACGGGGCACGGCTCGGGCACGGCATGGTCTAGCATAAATTATCCCTAACACTGGAGCTATTACAATCGGAATGAGTTCCATATTTCGCCAACATGCTCATGTCACGGCAAACCCTATGTTCACCGGCTAACTAACCGGCTGTAAAGAAAAGACCGTGTTTCGTCGTTATGACCGAAATGCACTCGCTACATTTCGAAAGTTAATTAATAAAACGTACTTCCAAATTACGTTAGTCCTTCAGTTAAATGGTTGTCTAGAAGAGATCGCTTTGAGCGATAAAACCGCCTATTGTTATGCTGGTTATTGTAAAATGTATACTTGTTCTTCATGTACCTATTTTTAAGGATTTTAACAATAAAGTGTTTATCTATCTATCTATCTATCTATCTAATAAATCGCCACTCGCTCCGCTTATAAACTTGTCCCACACAGAAAGTCCAATCAGCAGAACCGATCAGAGCAATTTACTAACTGTTGGTGAACTACTAAATACTTTTGCCGGATTACGAGACGGGCCATGAAACTCGCGATTTATACTTCTGAGATAAAAAGTTACATTTAAGTATAATCATAAAGTTCAAAATTCTGGATGTATTGTGCCACTTGGTAAATAGGTTATGTTTAAAAATAATATAATCTCTATTAATAATTAATCATTTTTTATATCATCAAAAGCAATACATTTTAGTTGTGTCAAGTCCTACTATGCCGGTCCATTCCATTCTATATAGCCTATTCCATACTAGCCTATTCCATACCAGTCCACTTCTCCACACCGCAGTAGTCAGGGATATATCGCACAATCCGCACCCCTAAAACGCATATAACAACAGCAGGATAACAACATAGAGATAAAACGTATAATACGTATTAATGTATAACGGAGCTTACAGAAAGTAGATTCAAATTGCGTGTGAAAAATATTCTAATGAAAAAAGCAGTTAGTAATTACATAGACAAAGATGCGCTTCTGCGAAGTAGCCAACTGGCACATAAGAAACATAATATTGTCAAAAACAAAATAAAAATGGTAACAAAAGTTCTTAAAAAAAAATGCCCCTCAGTTTCTTGCCGTATCTTCTGAGTAGTGGTTCTTTTTCCGATACGGTGGTAGTCATTGTAATAATTGGCGTTCATATGTGCGTCCGTAACAACAAAATTGAATAAAGAACTTTAAAACTTTGAACTCGTGTTGACAGTTGACACTGATTTTTCTTTCACTATGATGATTTCACTGTCATACTAAATGGATATTTTTAAGAGTAGCTAACTCTTAAAAATATCCATTCACTCATGGTAAGTCTCTCGTATGCGGGAGGCCGTTTGGGTAGGTACCACCGCTTTGCAAGTTATTCAGTAGTAAACAAACGGGTAACTTGTTCACATCATCACACAGTTCCATTTAAAAAGTCTCAATTAATCGCATGTTTTATAGCCACACGGGTAATAAAGGTAGTAAAGCACTAGGTATCATTCGAATCTAGCTGAGAATTTGCATCTGACTTAAAGGAAAGTATGTTAAGGGATTCAACGCTTCCACGTTTGCTAGCTGGATTTAGTCGTTCGCCTTATGGTAAGCGCCACGCTTGCCTCTAACAATTGAAGTGCCACCCAGAACAATACATGCAAAGATGCAAAGTACCTGCTTTGGACTGCATTGCGCTCATCACCCTTTGGATATTTAAGTCTCATATGCCTAATAATTACGCTGGCTCCTTCCAACCGGAACACCAAAACGCTTGCACACTACTGCTTAGCGGCAGAATAACTGGCAAAGCTGTGGTACCTACCCAGTCGGCCTCTCACATACGAGGTACCTCCTAGTACTATATGCAACTTACGATAAACCATAAATTGCGCTCTATAGCAAGTACTTACAGTTACCACCACATGGTCAGTACCGTTAAACCTTAGTACTATGACATATACTGTGGTAACACACAAACCCATATAGCATAGAAGCCCGATGCATGCCGACCGATGTCACAACACCCTAGTGGATATAGTAATACTAGATGTGCTATTGAACCCAAAATATTGTAACATACATAAAATATTGTAACAAAAGTTCTAAAAAGTGCCCCTCAGTTTCTTGCCGTATCTTCTGAGTAGTGGTTCTTTTCCTATACGGTGGTAGTCATTGTAATAATTGACGTTCATAAGTGCGGCTGTGATGCGAAAACTGAATAAATAACTTTTGAACTTGAACTTAAATTCGTGGTGGTAGATGTATTTTACGCGTGGTAGGTCTCTCGTATGCAGGAGGCCGTCTGGGTAGGTACCACCACTTTGCCAGTTATTCTGCCGCCGAGCAGTAGTGTGCTAGCATTACTGTTTTCCGGTTTAAAGGGTAGTATGGACTGTAGTCAGCGAAATTATTGGACATAGACTTTATATCTAATGTCTCGGGGTGATGATCGCAATGCAGTGCTACGGAGTTCCTTTTACGATATTAATAGTTTTGGGTGGCACTGCAATTGTTATGGGTAGGCGTGGCGGTTACCATCAGATAAACGACGTGTTTATCTCAAAACTCAGTTCCATACAGGAAACCAGATTTTGACTGTTTTTAGGTCATCTAGCGTTGATTATTTGACAGCATATACTCACACCTAGCACACCTTTGCCAAATATTTAACCGTCAGGCAACCGACAGGGATATCGATCAAAATTTCCGAAGCACGGTAATTTTCGCATTTTCTGAACCCGGTGTTCATTTTGAATATAGGGGAGGAAAGGAAAGGTACGCAACGGGTTTAGATATGGTTTTCACTTTTAAGATTTTTTTTATGGAAGGTTAATATGTACAATACATTCCAATTAAGTTTTGTATGGTAGAAAAAAATCTGAATTTTGCTTCTTACAGTAAAAACTTACACTCTATCTTATAATGTTTAATTTACCTAATTTATGTGTTTGCTTACGGGTTTTGTTTCTATTTCCTTATTTTTTACTGTGTACTATTTATCTATTGTGTGGTACTGTGTTAGCATAACCATTCTATTTATTTTTATTTAATTTTTTATTTTGATATTTTTCAATGTTATTATTAATTTTGTTCTCCTACACTTGTGTATGTTGGTACTATTGATTGTTGTGTGCAGTCTTGTCAAAAATAAATTATTTCTTTCTTTCTTTCTTTCTTTCTTTCTTAATGTTGTGTAAGATAATGCATAATCGTAAAAATTCTGCAAACGGATTAATATGTGGTCTAAAATCTATTTAATATATAAGCCACTTCTAGCCGCGCTGACTCATGCTCGAATTATGGTCATTAGAAAGGACGTACAATGGTCGCCACTGTCCTTCGATGGTAGATAGCCAGACCTACCGTCAGCCGCTCACGGATTTTAGTATCTACTAGCAGCCTGCGGGTTTGTCCTCCCAGTTTCATAGCTTTATTTGCGCTTAAAACCCACACAAAGATTTGGAACCACTGAGTCAACGTCGAGACATCGGTGCACTCAGTGTGTTTTATAAAATCTATAATGTGGAATGTTCTGAGGAACTATTTGATCTCATTCCTCCATCACGGTTTTATTACCGCACTGCCCGACATCGTGCGAAAGCCCATCCACATACCATAGATCTATGGAAATCGCATACTGTCCGATTCTCCAGAACTTTCTTGCCGCACACCTGTAAAATATGGAATGGGCTACCGCCCGAGGTTTTTCCGCAGAGCTATAACATGGGGTACTTTAAAAGAAGGGTGAAAAGGGTCCTTAAAGGTAGGCAACGCACCAGTAATGCCCCGAGTGTTGCAGGTGTCCATAGGCGACGGTAACCGCTTACCATCCAGGCGGGCCGTCTGCTTGTTTGACTACATAGTCATAAAAAAAAAAAAAACACGAGTGACTGGGTAACGAGCGCAGTGCAGAACAGCCCAGAATTTTGAAAAGCAATGTTTTGGGTGGTGCTGGAACTGTTATGGGCATGTATCTTGCTTACTATCAGGCGAATGACCAGCTCGTCTCTTCACTCAATCACATAAAAAAGCACTAGTTCTATTTTTTACCACGTTTTACGTCTGTCGTTTCGGGTGGAATATTGCAACTCAAATTTCGAGCACTTCCCAATTAGCTATCCGACTGAAACTTTCAGGGTAGCTCTCAACTCGATGACAATGCATTCTAAATCTATTTTTGAAGGCGCATAAAATGGTTTATTATTTTTTTAATTTACATTAAATTCTTGTTGTTTTATTTAACTGTACGATGAGACGAGCAACTCGTCACGCCTGCCCATAACAAGCCAACAAGTCTCCCAGAGCTTTAATACCATAAAAAACACTGTGTAGCACTGCATTGCGCTCACCCGGAGACATCAAATATTAAGTCTCATATGCCCAGCGTAACTCATGCTCATATTGAGCAAGTCATGCTCTCGAACAAACATTTGGAGAGAATGCTTATAATTTAGAGAAGGTATGGTACGACCCAGTTTCCCACGCCACGGCTACTGCATTTACATGGATAGCTACGTTATACCCTAAGGCATTTTCACAGTGATTACATGGTGCAGATAGTCATGACTTTTTATGTCTAAACGTTGCGTTACATTTAGAGAGGCCTGGAAGCTATACCACATAACACCACAGAATGCTAAGGGACAGAAGCATCACTCCGCAAAGAAATTTAAACAAATAGCGACTCTTGCTATGACGCAATAAAATTCAATTCAGCTCGCGTAGCGCTGCATACCTACCAGTCATATTAACCTACAGAGCGCCTCTCGTTTTATCGCACAGCTCTTATCTCTTCTGACGCGGCACGTGTAACGACGCGCGACCCGCCGTCGGTGTCCGGCTATGTGCTTGTAGCTTCGTACCTACAGTGCGGAGTGCGCTAGGTCTGATAACACAAGCCTAGTTATGTTTCAGATGCTCCACCAGTTAGTTGTTTGTGACAAATGTTTCAATTATGAATTTATTTACAAAAAAAAACCGATTTCAATTCTGATGTATCTTCAAAGTCCAAGGTGGAATAGGTGTCGATGAAATTTATATGGGACCACCATGAAGCTATACCGGATCGTAATTACTTTTTCAGAGTACAGGCCTTTTTTTTATTATTTGATAGGCAAACATTTGACCGCTGTCTCACCTGATGGAAAGTGATGACGCAGTCGACGATGGATCATGCTTGTCTAGAAGATACCGATTCACTCTGGACTTGAAGACACCTAGATTGTAAGTATCGGGAAACAGAGACGCTGGTAAGGTGTTCCATTCCTTGGCTGTTTGCCCTGAACCCAACACAAACAATTTTCAAATCGATTTTTAAATTACGGAGTTCTGAGGTAACAAACATAAAACAAGTACCTATACATTTAATAAAAAAAAAACTGACTTTAATGTATCTTCGAAGTCCAAGGTCACATATCGATGAATTTTATATGGGATCCTTTGATCAGCGATCACTTCGTAACTATACTGAACCCAACGCAAAAATAATTTTCCAAATCGGTTCATAAATGACGCAGTTCTGAGGTAACAAACATAAAAAAAAAACAATCGAATAGAGAACCTCCTCCTTTTTTGAGGTCGGTTAAAAACAATCCAATTGAAAACTTCCTCCTTTTTTGACCTTGGTCAACGAATTACTCTGCCATTCAACGAGGTAAAGCCAGCTTTTTGGGCACCTTCCCCGCAGACGGCGATCAACTTCTGTTTTTTATCTTTAAATTTACTTTTTTAGTAGGCTAGTATAGTCTTTATCACTGTCACATACCTAATTATATTCATATTATTATTAAAAACAATTAGGCCGATGGTGTATATCTTTTTATGTGTGGAAAGTATCTGGCGACAGCGTAGGCAAAGAAGATAGATAGATAAACACTTTATTGTTAAAAACCTTGAAAATAGGTACATGAAAAACAAGTGCATTTCACAGTAATCAGCATAACAATATGCGGTATTATCGATCAAAGCGATCTCTTCCAGAAAACCTTTGAACAGAAATGACTAACATAATTTGGAAGGACGGTGGTCTTTTCGGAACAACTGCAGATTAAATTATAAATATATAAATAATTATAAATAAATAAAATAATAAATAACGCCCAACGATCACATACATAGACCCTGACCCCTAACTAGGATTCCCTGTATCTAGGGAACCAGGAACTACGAGGACCATGGTCCCACAACACCCAGACACGAAACAAATGGTTGCGCTTTTTTTCTGTGCACAACATTTGTCCCGTCGCGGAAATCGAACCCGCAATTTCAGTGGTGTATGAGATTTGAGCCAACCTGGCCAACCACTACGCCACAGAGACTGTCAAATATGTATATATACAATATACATATATAGATCTAATATATGAGATATGCATATAAAAGTACTATATGTTAAGAATAACACATACTTATAAATATATAAGAAAAAACTGCACTTAAATCATTTGGCAAAAAATTCTCCTCCAACCGTGGCCTGGTTTTATTAACACTGATTAAGTTTGTCACACTTATCCACAAGATCTATCCACACTTCTGTCGATCGCGCAAAAACGGTAATTTTACCATAAACGATCGCTCATTATCTATTTATCGATCGTTTATGTTCTTATGCACTTGTGCTGAGCAAACTAGGGTATCGACTACCTACTATCGATATACGAACGTGTGAACATTTTTTTTAGAGCGAGTGTGGCTCAATGGGAGAACGTGCGACTTTTGATCCGACGCACCCGAGTTCGAATGACACTGACCCCGCATCACTGACTTTTTAAGTTATGTGCGGATCTAACACTCGCTCTAAAAACGGTGAAGGAAAACATCGTGAGGAAACCGGCATGTCTAAGAATTAATCACAATCATTCAAGGATATGTGTCATCCACCAACCCGCACTGGTCCAGCGTGTTGGATTATGTCCCATACTCTCTATGAGAGAAGGCCCGTGTCCCAGCAGTGGGAACGTGATGGGCTGATGATGATGATGAAACATTTTTTAATATAGCTGAGCTATGAGACGAGCCAGTCGCTCGCCTGATGTGATCGCCTGTTCCCGGAGTCCATCCAACCGAAGTAACCTCGGCGCCACATCAGCATCAGCCCCAGATCTATGGGTACTGCCAGGCGAAAACCTGAAAACAGATTTTTTATGGAAATGACTAAAGAGACGAGTAAGTCATTCGCTTGACGGTAAACGCCACGCATGCCCATAACAATTGCAGTGCCACTCAAAAGTTTTAATACCATTAAAAGCACTGCGTAGCACTGCATTGTCTTATCACCCCGAGACATCAGATATTAAGTCTCATATGCCCAGTTTGCTGGCTACAATGCCCTTCAAACCGGATTACAGTAATGCTTGCGCACTACTGCTTGGCGGTAGAATAACTGGCAAAGCACTGGTACCTGCCCAGACGGCCTCCCGCATACGAGAGACCTGCCACGAGTAAATAAAACTGAAGCGAAATGTTATCATCATGACACGGGCCTTCCCTCGTAGAGAGTGTGGGCCATAATCCACCACGCTGGCCCAGTGCGAGTTTGTGGATGTCACATGTCCTTGAATTTTTGTGATAATTCTTTTTTTTAACGGGCGAATGCTTTTATTTATGAAAACATTTCTACATTCTACTTAGTAAAACTAAACTAACTACTTACAAGCAGAAGCAATTGGACAACCCATAGACCATTAAAGGCCTATAGATAGCTCAAATGCAATGCATTAGGTGATAGGACTGTCGTACTACTATCTATTCTCGCTTTATTTCTTTAATACCTGTTATGACAGTATTGAATTCATTTAATTAACTTATTAACCCGTAATTAGTAACAATCGCTGTAATTATACGTGTCACGAAGGATATTTTAAATCACAATAGATTTTCAAATGAGTACATTACTTATTATGTTTTTGTATGTCAATTGTTTCAATCTAATCACAACAGAAAGAAGATAATCACTCCACACGATACATAATAATTAAGCGGTCATAGCGTAGCTCTTCTAGCCGTTCGAAACAGATCTGCGTGGTTAAGTAACATTCGCTGCGCTCACGTTGAATAGGTGACAGTTTGGACTTGGACAGTTCTTTATTTCGACACGATATTAACTTCCAGTTAAAAGATTATTTATTTCTTATTTAAGACAAAACACGTTACTTACATGAGAAACTTATAAAATACTAGCTGACCCGGCAAACGCTGTTTTGCCGTATAAATTAAAAAAAAATTTAGCGGTGGACTACCCCTAACATTTAGGGGGATGAAAAATAGATGTTGGCCGATTCTCATAGATACCGGATAAGCACAAAAAATTTCATCAAAATCGGTCAAGCCGTTTCGGAGGAGTATGGCAACGAAAACTGTGACACGAGAATTTTATATATTAAGATATATTAGAAAGGTTTATAGTGTCGCCAATTGCAGTGTCGATTGGTGCGAGCCAACGTAGTCCAAGTGATAAGTTGAGTGAGAAGTTTAGTAGGTTAAGTTAGTAGTACTCCTATTTTGTCTGTTCTGTTGTTGTAATAAGTGTAGCAAGGAAGGCGTATTTCACGCTTTGAAAAAATAAAGATTGACGAGTCATTTTATTTTGCTAATTTTGCTAATAGCCAAATAGCAGGCTTTGCCTTTAACATGCGAACTGCTAAGGAGTTGAACGCTCTGCCACCGTCTTTGTTCCCAAACGGATACAACTTGTGTCTCTTTAAGTCTAGAGTGAATAGGCATCTCTTGGGCAAGCGTGTTCAAAAAAAAAAAGAAGTCCAGTTTCCAGTGAAGTTCAGAGGGACACTGGACAGTTTGTTGTATTTACATCTGAGCGCTATCATGCTTCGGACATTACGTTGAGGCGTCGATCCCGGTTGTTGTCCTAGACAGTCGGAGTCGGTCGTTAGGACATGTCGGAGGCCTTCGGGTGGTCTGTAATTCCGACACCAGGGTGGCCACATACCCACACGAGAGATCTGTCCGTCTGTTATACCCTATTTATTTTTTTTATGGAACTGAGTAATGAGTCGAGCAAGTCGTTCGCCTGATGGTAAGCGCCACGCCTGCCTATAACAATTGCAGTGCCACCCAGAACTTTTGATACTGTAAAAAGTACTACGTAGCACTGCATTGCGCTCATCACCCTGAGACAACAGATAATAAGTCTCATATGCCCAGTCATTTCGCTGGTTACAATACCTGCCCTTCAAACTGGAACACAGTAATGCTTGCACACTACTTCTTGGCGGCAGAATAACTGGCAAAGCGGTTGTACCTACCCAGACAGCCTACCGCATACGAGAAACCTACCACGAGTCAGCGTTTTAAAACTACGGAGCATTGAATTCCCATTGTCGAACTTACACTTGGCTGGTTATATAGTTTTTTTTCTGTTTCAGTTGGCGCCACAGCGACGTCTTCAAAACTGATCACTGCAGACGGCTCTACTTCAACACATCTTAAGTTCGAGTAAGTCAGTTTAACAAGTACACGTTTTATCAAATATAAAACCGACATCAATGTATCTTCGGAGTCCAAGGTCAAATATCGATGAAATTTATATGGGACCACTTCGTGGCTATACTGAACTCAACGCAAGAACAATTTTTCATATCAGTTCATGAATGACGGATTCTGAGGTAACAAAATTAAAAAAAAAATACAATCGAATAGCCTTCTCCTTATTATTATTAAAACTACCGTGAGTATTGTTCATAATTTGAGTTCGCGCCAAGCGCTCGCCGCGGCCGCACGTACTCCTTGAGAATGAGCGTCTGTACCGCTCGAACACCGGCCGAGTGTCTCGTGAGTGTAGCCGGTCAGTAAATCAAACCTCCCTTTTTGAAGTCGGCTAAAAATGTATATATCTTTTTATTAACCTCCGACGCAAAAAGAAGGGTTTTATAAGTTTGACACCGTGTCTGTCTGTGGGTGAGGATGTGTGTATGTATGTAGCTTCCTGGCTCCCGTAAGGATGGAACAATTTCAGTGCGATTGTTAGTTTAATCGAGGTGGTTCTTAGTTGTTTTGTTGAGAAAATGACCTGCCCAAGCCACACAGCAAGCGGGCGGCACACACACACACAGCTTACACGCCCAACGATCACTTACAATACAATTACACTTGATTGCATACCACAAACATAACAACATGAAACAAAGACATACATAGATCCTGCCCCTTACTAGGATTCCCTGTATCCAGTTAAAACGAAATAAAAACATGAGTAAACCTTGACAAAACTTTTATTTGTTCGTACGTTCCGATATTTTTTCCCGCCGATAGAACTGTCAAGCGCGCGTCATCACGCACGGCGAATCGATGACCGCCGGTAACACTAGAGAACCTGGAACATTTTATTTATTTAATAGTTTTGCACAAAAATGGTACAAGGAATGACTTAATGCTATTTAGCATTATCTACCAGTCTTCCAGGTCGTGAAAGAAATATAGTGGGTGTGCAGCTACGTTTTGAGCAATAGTACGTTGAGATATACTTAATAAATTACATCAAAATAAATATAATAAATTGTATAACAATAGAAAAATATTTACATCATCACAATAAATATAATCATATAATTACACTAACATAACATAACTTAACATTTGTCCCGTCGCGGAAACCGAACCCGCAACCTCAGTGGTGTATGCGATTTGAGCCAACCTGCCCAACCACTACACCACAGAGGCTGTCAATTTTTATAAAACAAGTCAAATAGACGTAGGCGGCGCGAACACGCTACGCCAGTTAGCGCATATAACGTAGCCCCGATTGGACCCAGGTTGAAGTGTGTGTTTGCGCTTAAAATATTTGTTTTTTTTTTTTTTACGCTTAATAGATCCATGTTTGGCCACTATCTCGCCTGATGTGAAGCGATGATGTGGCCTAAGATGAAGCACATAGATCTAGAGAGAGAAGGCAGTAGAGTGGCTGCTAAGACCCGCTTTTGCGCATCCTTGAGATGTCTCATCTTTAGCTTAGCGCTTCATTTGTTAAATATATGATAGTAGCTTACAGTAAAGACCAAACAGTGGAACTGCAGAGTTTCTTGGTGCTATTTTCTCTAGCGGGCATATATCCTAAGCACTGTTAGAGTCAGTTTTCGCATTTCTTTTCTACACCCGGACTTCAATTTGATTGTGGGAAAGAACACACTTTTAAACTCCAAATACACTTTTAAACGTCATAAACGCAATACAAATCAAATAACAATAGGTTGAAAATTGTAACTTAAGTTAATATGATCTTGATAAAAAGGTAAGAATGTCTATTTGTTGGGTAGACATTTTGTTGGGTGACAATTTGTATTTAAAGCCTATTAAATATTGTTTTACTTTGACATAGACAAACACGCATTTGTGCAGAAGAAAACTGCAAAACGCATTTGAAATCGCCTATCTCGCTAACAATGATAATTGATTAGTACCTTTCACGTCTTTAACATATATATATTTGTATTTCCAGGTCGAGCCACCAAGTGCCTAAAATAAAAGTGGGACCTGACCTCCGAAGTGCCAGAAAACCCAAACATTCACACAAGTAAGTTAACCTGTTGAGCGCCACGCACTAACTTTTGCATTTATAATATTAATAAGAAACGGATACTTATGTTTTTTCAACCGACTTAAAAAAAGGAGGAGGTTCTCAATGTATTCTTTTTTATATTTTTTACCTCAGGACTCCGTCATTTATAAACTGATTTGGTAAACTCTTGCGTTGGGTTCAGTTTAGCTTCAAGGTTCGATATTCGACTTTGGACTTTGAAGATACATCAGAATTGAAGTCGGTTGTAAATTATGAAAATACTGATTGGCAAGGTCGGCTATACACGACATACATACGAAAAAGTGCTGTCTACGGTCGGCCTGAGCCGACTAAAACATAAAAATTGCGTAGTTTGGCGTGGCGGCAGGCACGGCATTGCTTCTACCTCATAGAACGCGAATACGCGAATATCGCGCGAAGTGATGGAACGATTCGCAAGTTCGTCCCCATCGCGCCAATGTCAATAGGGAAGAAAACTGCCACTTTATCCCGCTAGAGGCGCTGGTGCTCGTAAATATTTAGGTTAGGAGCTTTAGATCCTAGTAGGACATAGGATACTTCTAATCCCGGAGAATAGTCTAACAAGAGTTGAAAAAAGAGACATCCCTGCAGTTTCTTTGTGCTATCTTCTCTAGCGGGCGTACATCCGAAGCACTGGTAGAGTCAGTTTTCGTTTGTTTTCTGGGCCCGAAATTCAATTTGAGTATGGAAAAGAAATGGGTAGACATGCACACTTTTTTTTCAAAGTCAAGATATGTTAAGTTACAGTTTTTAGCGTATTTTATAGCCCGTCCAACCATTTATTGAACTTTTGACAGCTCGATTAGTGGTGTCCTAATTGCGTTACTGTTTCGATTTCTGAAAATTATCGACTTTATTTATGAGTAAGTTTTAAACGATTTAACAATTTGGTATTCCATTTTTGCTCAATGTTTTGTATTGATTATAATATAATAATAATAATTAGCACGTCTCGTTACTATTATAAAAAAGTGCCCATAAAATATTGCGTTTTTTTCAATGGTTCATCACTTCAATAATTACGAAACTTCATAGGCATGCATATGGCAAAAGTTAAATAAATGGTTGGACGGAGTACAATTGATTTGTATTGTGTGTTTGATGTTTAATAGTCCATTTTTGTGCCTATTTAATAAAACCTTTGACTTTGGCCCACACAGATGAAACCGCGGGGCGCAGCTAGCTCTGTAATTAATCAATATATTTTCAATTTCAGATCTAAACCACCGAATCACCCGGGGCTTTCTCCGCTGCAAACGTCACTCGAGCTGTCAATGTCAAAATCATTCCTACCTGTCATTCCGTTCCCTTTACCAACTACCCACAAAATGGCTCCAACCGACGCTCAGATCAAACATTTCTTTCTAAACACAGCTTTGCAAAATGCTCTTACGGGATCTTTGAACCAATTGACGCAAAGGAAAACATTTGCGAAGACAGCTACGGATACAGAAACGCAAACGAAATCTTTAAGGGCAACAGATGAGATAACGCGAAAGTTTACGAAGACAGCTCTAGACAGCGCATTGACAACGCAGAGTAAGACTGAAAGCGAATCGCAAAGGAAACCATTTACGAAGCCAGTTGCAGATGATAAAATCACTCCGAGAAAGTTTTCAAGGACAGATATTGACAATATGGTAACCCAGGCAAGGAATATAACAAATTCACTAGACGACATCGTAATGCAGAGAACGTTTTCGAAGACACCCACAGACATACAAGATTTCACAAAGACAGCTACAGACATGAAACTTACAAGCCCAAAAATACCTTCAGAGAAACAAATGACAAATGACATTAGACAACAGTTTACAAATACAGCTACGGACAGAGGAGAGTTTACGAAGACAGCTCTAGACGATGTGATGATGAACAACAATAATGATGATTCACAGAGTAAAAAAAGACTTCATAAATGCGATGTTGTCGGTTGTCATAAAGTTTATACAAAAAGCTCCCACTTGAAAGCGCATAAAAGGACTCATACAGGTAATTAATGCTTTTTTGCCTAGCCTATACTGACCCAAATGGCTAGGCAAAGGACTTGCCCCAAAAACAACATCAAACAAGAATTTTTTGAAAGAAAAAATAAGACTGAGGGAAGATTGTGATGCGGGTTCAAATCCCAGCCGGTAGACGTATTTCTTCTTTTCGAAAAACCATGTTTCAGTTTGTCACATTAAATTTGTATACCTACTCTATTGCGCAATTCATAATCCGAGAGCCGCTGAACGTTATTTCTAAGATCTTTTCATTTTTTTTTTTATTAATTAATAATTAAGTTAAAAATTACAGGTGAAAAACCGTACTCCTGTGGCTGGGCTGGTTGCGAATGGCGCTTCGCTCGATCGGACGAACTCACTCGACATACGAGAAAACACACTGGACAGAGGCCATTCACCTGTCCACTTTGCAGGCGCTCCTTTGCCAGGTCTGATCACTTGGGGCTCCATATGAGAAGACATTGATGTATTTTGTAGTAATAGGCCTTTTGCAAGAATCCGCCTTGGCACTTTGACAGATATGCAACCGCCTAGCAGAAGTGTGCAAACATTGCTGTGTTGTTTAAAGGGCACTGTTTGTGCAACACTACAGAAGAAGGTATGTTGGAAAGTGCGGTAGAATGTTTATTAAAATATTTTTAAAGAAAATCGCAAAAATATCATGATACTTTCATATGAAACGCTAACTACGTATCAAATTAACTAAGATTTTTTATAAAAATCCTAGGTTTTAACTAAAAATCTTGAGTTGACTTATAAAAGTGAACACAGGGGCATTAAATTGTGATCGAGTTAAATATTTTGCTCAATACTTATGACAATACATATTAAGTAACGCTTTATTTTAAACTTATTTTTAAAACATTGTAAAACTTAGAATAAACGCATAAAATATTTTTACATTACTGTAAATTAAAATCTACTTGATAGAGAACTTAGGCTGGAGTCTGTATAGCTAATTTAAAACTTGCTCTGCCTTAACAAAATCCAATCAGCACAGACTCTCCTATTTACAGTCTTTGCTGACAACCAATGGTAGATTGTGTAAACCAATGACAAAGTCGTGACCACCAATGACAAAGTTGCGGCAACCAATGGCAGAGTCCAAGTCATAGTTTCCAGTCCTAGTTGAAAGTCCATACGGCATTACTTTTAGAAACCTAAGGCCAGTTATAAAAACATTTATTTTTTTAGATTAATTAATTAATAGTTATTATAGTTGTAGTCTAAGTTATTGAATTTCATAGCACGTATGACATTACTTAAGTGAACATGTTAATTGATTGTGATAAAACATCTAAATTACTATTAAAGGGGTGCTTATATAAAAAGTATAGGGTATTGATATACATATAACAATAATTATTTGTATTTGTAAAAAAAGGGAATAAGTTGACCTTGTTAGTTCAGTTTTTTTTTATAATAGTCACAAATAAGTAAATGCTCAAAAATTAAGTTCCATAAAAAATAAACTTACAGGGCAACTGTGGCAATACTAGTTACTATTAACTTTTGTTACAGAAAGTAATATAAATAAAGAATTGTAGATAAACACATTTTTGAGCACCGGTTTTTGACAATATAGATCTTTTTTTTTACACTTAATAGATCCATGTTTGTGTACTATCTCGCCTGATGTGAAGCGATGATGTGGCCTAAGATGGAGCACATAGATCTAGAGAGAGACGGCAGTTGAGCGGCTGCTCAGACCTGTCTCCCCGATGGATCTTGCCCCAAACTAGGATTCCCTGTATCTAGGGAACCAGGAACTACCAGGACCATGGTCCCACAACAACCAGATACGAAACAAACATCGATATTTATTAATTATTATATTCGCAAGGCGATGTAATCTTCATAACGGATACGACTAAATTAATGTAATCGATTTCGTTTAAAAAAATACTATTATGTAATTAAAGAAAAAAAATATAATTATTTTTGAAAAACCTTAATCAAAAGAACCGGTAGCTCCTTACATTAATTAATATTGGTTATCGAATCTCAATTAATATAAAAATAGAGTTAAGAATAATATCAGATTATTTTTAGATATTGTTTTATATTTGTTTTGTTTCAAATGTTTATTAGAATCATTTTTAAATGATATTTTAGTTTTTAATAAAACTAAGTACTTAAGTCGCCGCATGTGTAAAATTAAACTTTGTTATCTGTAAATGTATAAAATCTACTTCTAAATCTACAGTTTAAACATCATCAGGTGAGACTGCAGTTAAATGCTAGCCTATTCGGTAATAAAAAAAAATCATGGCATGAATGTAGGAGCGAGACTTTAAAAATAATGTTAATTTGTCTGTTTTACCGGTAAATCCATAAAATACCGGTATGTAGGTATCGATACCAAAATAACGTTATAATTATCGGTAATAAAGTATTGGTATTGGCGACGTTGCAGCTTGATCGCTCACGTTGAGCCGTGCGAGCGAGACAAGCAGTGCAGCGGCGGCCTGCGGGTTGCGGCCGGCAGAAAGAAAGAGATAATCAATCTAAGTTCCTCTTAAGATTTTCGTCTAGCATGCGCTAATGCATTCAATATCAAAAATAACGTTCCTCTGTTCGTAGGAAGTACCTACTAATGTACCGGTATTTCATTTTACCGTGATGGTATCGATACTTTAAACGTTACTTTGTGGTATCGATACTCTAAACGTTATTTTGTGGTATCGATACTCTAAACGTTACTTTGTGTTATCGATACGTTTAACGTTACTTTGTGGTATCGATACTTTAAACGTTAAAAGTAACGTTTAAAGTATCGATAACACAAAGGTGTTATCGATACGTTTAACATGACTTTGTGGTATCAATACTTTTAACGTTACTTTGTGATATCGATACTCTAAACGTTACTTTGTTGTATCGATACCTTAAACGTTACTTTGTGTTATCGATACGTTTAACGTTACTTTGTGGTATCGATGCTTTTAACGTTACTTTTGTGGTATCGATACCAATTTTTACCGGTATTTCGGTCCCTGCATGTATGTGATTTTTCTTAACCCTATTTATACCACTGAACAAGTGTCAAACTAAATCCAATTAATTAATAAAAAACTCCATTTAAACACTACGTATGCTTACCTTTTATAAGTAATTTTTTTATGTTTTTTTCGAATTTTACATATGCGTCTATTAGCATTATTAATAAAAATACATAGTAGTTATGTACCTAGTACTTAAATAATTATATTTGGGGCCAGTATTTCTAAACATTTTGGTATTAAATAACTATTAATCTAATAAAAAAAATCAGTAAAAGCAACAAAGATTATAAATTTGCGTTCTCAGTATTTAAATTTATACGTAAGTAATAAAAAATTGTAATAATTGATCTCAAATTGGGTATTGTTCTCTCTATTCGTATTAAATATTAAAGATCTCAAAGTTGTGAATTACTAACACACTAAACAATTTAGCTACACATAAAATAACAGTCAGAGGTCACATTGAGATACAAAATGACGGTAAAATTAATTTCAAATAACTTTTGAAAATGTTGTTTTCGTAATAATTTTCCAAAATTTTATTTTTTAATTATTTCATTATTTTTCAAAAATGAACAATGGTTCAATAATTTTAGAAAATTATGTTTTTGTAATTATATTTTGAAATTGTTATTATTTATAATTTGTTTATTTATTGTAAAATAATTATATTGTAAAACGATAGCTTAATTTTTTTTTCAGTTTGTTTTCGTAGTTATTTTAGAACACTTGGCATCAGGTATCTGCACGATGCATCATCAGGTGTCGACTCGCCGAACGCTGGAACGAGAGACGTTGAGAGACGTTCGGCGAGTCGACACCTACAGTATTATGGTTTGGCAATAAGGGGTAGGCTCAGCATCGTTCTGTGTAAACTCTAGTGAGTTTACACAGGGCTGGTTTTCAGCGTACCCCTTTGCTCGACCTCAGATGTTTGCCGAAAAGTAAACAAATTGTACCAGCGGAGACAAAAAAAATATTTAATTAAAAAAAAGAGATAAGATGGACAGCGTGAAATTAATAATAATAATGTACATTATATAATATAAATATTAGAAGAGAAGGTCAATGACACCTGATGATGCCTCGTGCAGACGGCGAAACACGTGTCGTACAAAGAGTGTTGTTGTTAGGAACTAACAACAACCTACATTATATTCAGCGGGATTACACTATATATTTTCATTGCGTTTCAGTTTAGAGACGAAGTTCTCAATTTGATTGTATATATTTTTTTTATTAAGAAAGAACATTACGTTTCTTTATTCAGTAGAATTAAAAAAAAATTCAAGTCATTCAGTCATAACATGCAATGCCGACCTAATCTCAAAAGGCGCATAAAACGTGGTTTTTAGGTTATTTTTTTAATCTGTCACTTTTTTTTGAACTGATGATGAGACGTGCATGACGCTCGCCTGCTGGTAAGCGCCACGCTTGCCCATAACAATTGCACTTATGATATTAGTGATATTGATATCTCAGTGTGTGCCTATAGACTAAGTTATATAAAACTTAAAATAAGATAAACTTCGAGCATTTTGCCGGCCAGTAAAAAACATGTAACTTTTATATTCCTATTTGTAATATTTAAGTTTTTAGTTTTTATATTGTTTTAAGGTGTCGCACAGGTTTTTTGTAATTAGTTTTTTAACATGTGGACTGTCAAACTTAGAATTGTAGATCTAATCTAGACTAAAAAAAACATTCTACAGAGATATTAAACTCAAGAAATACTACTCTCTTAATATGGGATCGTCTGTTAATCACGTGAGGCTTGGAGGGAATGGGGGGGGGGGGTTCGGAAAACATCACGAAATTTCACAAGGGGACGGGGTATAGTGACATATCACGTGTCTCTAACATTCTACAGAGATATTAAACTCAAAAAATACTACTTTCTTAATATGGGATCGTCTGTTAATCACGTGAGGCTTGAAAGGTAGGGGGGGGGGGGGTTCGGAAAAAATCACGAAATTTCACAAGGGGCGGGGTATAGTGAGATATCACGTGTCTTTAGAATTGTAGATCTAATCTAGACTAAAAAAACATTCTACAGAGATAATAAACTTAAGAAATACTACTCTCTTAATATGGGATCGTCTATTAATCACGTGAGGCTGGGGGGAAGGGGGGGGTTCGGAAAAATCACGAAATATCACAAGGGGGCGGGGTATAGTGAGATATCACGTGTCTTTATTTTCGTTGAACGCGTAATTTCTAATCCAAAAAGCGGTGCATGACCTTGACTCACCGTTGCCAGGCAACGTTCAGAAACAACCTGCAAACAAATGTCTGTTTGGACATTTTTATCACGGTGCTTAATCCAGAATTGAACTAGATTATACCTGTGATTAAAGATAATATTCTGGTTTTTTTTTATAAACTTTGTACAGTCAGCGACATAAGTAGCTGAACTTTTACCATCTTTCAATTGTCAATAACACTGAAAATATACAGATAACATGCAATTTTCTGCAATTTTCCTATTCGCACAGGATATTAACAGACTTTTAAATGCAACATTCAGAAAAATAAGCCATAAAATGAAGGTGTAGTCTATCAAAGATTCACAATTGTTCAGCTACTTTTGTCACTAACTGTACCAACAATTTACACTTTGATTTTACACTTAAGGAGAGATTAGATAACGTTTTACTCTCACACAATAACCAGAAATAATTACAAAAAATACTTAAAAAGTGTTACAATATCGCTTACAGCGATCTCTTCCAGACAACCTTTGGATGGAGGGAACACAAAGAAACTGTAAAGGACGGCGGTTTTGTGTTATGGGGAGGTTATAACCTAAAACCACCACGTGGGGGGGGGGGATTCACCCCACGATCACGTGATTAATGGGTGACCCCTATACTGGAAGATTGTTAACATGTTAAACATGTGTTTTTTTTTTCATAATTCAATAAAACCTAAATTAAAAGGCCATGGTGCTATATTGGTCCTCTAAAAGTACCAACAAACTGTTATTGCGTCTTAAAGAATTTATTTTAATGATTCTAGGAATAGATAAATCTCACAGATGTACCTACTTATTTTTTTGTTTCTAAGAAAATAAAATGTATGAAGAAATATAATGTTTTATTTCTCTCATTACGCCTTAACTATATAAAAGGTCAGTACGAAAATTATTATGATTAAATCATAATAATAAACATCGAATTTTCGTACATCACAGATAAAATAATAATAAGGTTATATAAGATCCAACTTCGATGTCCTAACATTAAAAAACGCGTTGTTTAACAAGCGAATTTCAGTACCTAAAATAACATTTATAAATCCCCTGACACAAAAAACCTATAAAAGGTGAAAAACAGCTGAACCGCTTTTGATATAATTAATTTTTAGAAAAAAACAAAAACCGACTTCAATGTATCTTCGAAGTCCAAGGTCACATATCAATGAAATTTATATGGGACCACTTCGTAGCTATACTGAATCCGACGCAAAAAGAATTTTTCAAATCGGTTCATAAATGACGGAGTTCAGAGGAAACAAACAAAAAAATAAATACAATCGAACAGAGAACCTCCTCCTTTTTTGAAGTCGGTTTAAAAAATGTCTAAGAACCACCGCTAGAAATGGTAGTTATCAAATAAATAAAAACTGCATCCAAATCGGTTCACCCGTTTAAGAGCTATGGTGCCTTGCACGTCAAACTTATAATATATGTATATATAATATATAACCCCTTATAATATATAACCCCTCCTTATTGCGTCGGGGTTTAATCATAAACAATGGAGTAACATCCGGCTACTTTCTAGTACTTGCACACTTAGTCATTGTTGACCTTTAACCATCAAAAATATTCAAGAATTATTTAAATAATCACCAGATCACCAGACCGGAAAGCGGTTCCGTCACCGTGACACAAAATGGCCGACCCGGCCGAAAGGCGGAGCTACATGACGTCATCACAAAAAAGTGGCCAATAAACGATTTACTATGGATCTTATTGTTTACTAACCGGCTACACTCACGAGAATAAGTCGGGACACTCGACCGGCGTTCGAGCGGTACAGACGCTCATCATCACGGAGTACGTGCGGTCGCGGCGAGCGCTTGGCGCGAACTGACTATGGATCTCTTTGATCGGCCCGACATTTACATTACATTTAATCATTGTCAATGCATTCAATTAAATTTCAGTTCAATTTATTAAAACTTTTGTTTTAACAAATTGCTTATATAACATTGTAACATATAATAAAGTCTGTACACATTTAAATAACAGATTTTTAGTTCGGTTCTCAATGTCGACATGAATAAGATTTTGTTTTTGTGGCTTATATTTATTTATTTATTAAACAAAAACAATGCAATACAATATAATAGGTATCTTAATTTTATAGTATAAAAATAGCTCTAACAAAACACCCTTTTGCCTACAGCTGTACCTCTTTACTTTTTAACCGACTTCAAAAAGGAGGAGGTTTTCAACTCGACGGTATGTTTTTTTTGTGTGTTTGTTACGTGATTACTCCGCCAATTATGAATTGATTTTGATGATTCTTTTTTTGTTTGGTAGGTCATACTTCAGAGGTGGTCCCATATATTTTATCGAAATTCATTCAGAACTTTTGAAAAAAATTGCAAAATCAAAAAGTATAAGTTTAATTTTCAAGTCGGTTCTTGTTTTTTTTCTTGTAACTGACTTTCTAAAGGAGGAAGTTTGCATTCGACTGCTTCACCTGCTTCACCCAGGGTTGACTTCCGGCGAGGGAACTCCTCAACGGTGAATAGTACAGACACAACATTTTGTAAATGGATTTAACCATAATAGCCTGTTCTAAATTCCATCGTGACATGGCTGATACACCCAGGATTGACTTCCGGCGACCTTCCTTGACTCCTCAACAGAGAATAGGACAGACATGAAATATTTTTTTACATGCATTTAATTGCCCGCTTACGCGCTTTGGAGTGGTAGGCTCTGGCCGTGGTTGTAATACCACCCACCGAACAAAGCCATGCCGTCAAGCGACCTAGTCGTGTTTCGGGATGATGTTCGGTGAACCGTCGGGGAGACGGGTCTGAGCAGCCGCACAACTGCCGTCTCTCTCTAGATCTATGTGCTTCATCTTAGGCCACATCATCGCTTCACATCAGGCGAGATAGTGGCCAAACATGGATCTATTAAGAGTAAAAAAAAAATGATATGGCTGCTAAATCATAAAAGCTTGTCTTTAAAAACTTTTTAAATTCAGTGCTTGAATACTCCATGCCGTAAACTAACCTTCGACAAAAAAATATGCTTTAAAAAGAAAAAACCCTTGTCAGTATGTAGTTTTCAAAATGCCAAATTAAAAAGTGGTGATTATAAAATATGTAAAAGTACAAAAAAAGCTTAACTAATGACGTAAGTTATTTTGTGCTACTTCTAAAAGGTCCATATGACTACACTAATATTAAAAATGCGATAGTTTGTATGTTAGTGAGTAGTAATAAGTTGTTACTTCAGCCCCTCTACCCATATGTCCCTCAAGCGCCAATCGTTTATCGTGTTGAGCTCAGATTAAGGTGTAGATTCACTGTGACAATGTATTATGATGCCATATACTGTCTCATTAAGTTTTTCTCAACTTGTAGTCATCGTATTTCGGTATAAATGAATGAGATTAATTTGATTTCTTGCCTGAATCGGCGATAATTAGATCGTATCTTATTAGTCGCTGTGACGCTATGCCTTAATTCGAGCTCAACACGATATACGATTGGCGCTTGAGGGACGTATGGGTAGGGGGGCAGGTTTCAACGGCTAAACAGATTTGAGTGAAATTTGGAGTAGAGATACCCTGAATTAAATATACTTTTTATCCCGGGGATCTGCGAGACGCAGATAATTATAAATATGCAAAAGTTTGTATGTACTTAGGTAAGTGTGTTAGTATTCTTAAATGTAAATGTAATATCACTAAAAATTCACTTCGTTAAAAATAGTATAATTTTGTTTATCCTTTAGTGCATATTGTTAATATTAGTGCATCTAGATGGGAGAAGCCACTGGCACCCGAAACACAGTTTTTAACTAGTTCGGGAGCCTATGGATTCAATATTCACATGTAAACATTTATGCAAATAAACTCATTATTATTATTATTATTATTATTCTTCACGCTGTAACGGCTCAACGTGTGTTTAGGGATGATGTTCGGTGAACCATCGGGGAGACGGGTCTGAGCAGCCGCTCAACTACCGCCTCTCTCTAGATCTATGTACTCCATCTTAGGCCATCTTAGGCCATCCATCTTAGGTCATCGCTTTACATCAGGCGAGACAGTGGCCAAACATACGAGGTTTTGTGGTTAAGAAATCTTTCGCCGCGCATATAGGAATTGGGTCGCATTTTTTTAATTCGGGAATAGTCAAAACGCGAATGAAGGAAGCGCGAATAAGAAAGAAGCTTTTACTGTATTGATGAATAGCGTACCTACCTGTAAGTAGGTGTCCTGCGTAAAGTGGCTGGCCGTAATTAGATGTGAAGAGCCGAGGATCGGGCTCAGTGGCGTGCATTGGGAGAGGCCTATGTCCAGCAGTGGACTCGTACAGGCTGTTGATAATGAATTAATTTGTTATATCATTCAGTTGTACAGTGTGCCAACATTGCCAAGTACCACTGAATCGACACGAGAAGTTGGCCGTTCTCGACGGGTTCAGCTACCACGAGAAATGCCATAAATGCTGTAAATATCTTTTACGTTTTACCGTTTTGAAGGGAATTGTAGCCAGCGAAATTACTGGGCAGATGGGACTTGATATCTGATGTCTCGGGGTGACGAGCGCAATGCAGTGCAACGTAGCGTTTTTTATAGCAATAAAAGTTCTGGGTGGCACTGCTGTTGTTTTGGGCAGACGTGGCGCTTACCATCAGGTGAACGACTTGATCGTCTCGTCACTCTTGAAAAAATCCTTTTTCGCTTTAGTTGTTCGTTACCTATTTGGTATGCCAGTAATTCCAGCTCTGTCCTACCCTAAACCGTATTCTACACATCACCACAATCACTAAATACTTTTTTTAAACGGGCGAATGCCTTTATTACTGGAAACAAACTACACTCTAGTTACTAAAACTAAACTAACTACTTACAAGGAGAAGCAATTGGACAACCCATAGACCATTAAAGGCCTATAGACATCTCAAATACCCACCAGCGCGTACAGCAGCGGCAGCGGCAGCGGCAGCGTACTCAAGATGCTGGCAGTATTGCCGCGTTGGATTGCAATTTGATTGCAATTACTCTAAATACTTACCTAGTATAAAACAGTTATCCGCGTCCTCATTTCTGTTCGCCCGCTTACTTCTTCTAAACCACGCAACGGATTTTGAGACGGTTGTCATTGTCATTTAGAGATTTTATTACGGAATGTTTATAATTGCTTACTATCCTACTTCTAACTAATTGCTAATATTATAAACGCGAAAGTTTGTAAGAGTGTATGGATTTATGTTTGTTACTCTTTCACGCAAAAACTACAGAATGGATTTTGATGAAACTTTAAAATAATATAGCTAGCTTACACATCAGAATAACACATAGGCTACTTTTTATCCCGGGAAACCGCGGGTGAAACCACAGGGCGCAGCTAGTATACAATACATTCTAATTAGGTATTTGTACCTAAAGTTGAAAAATTCAATGAATTGTAAGACAACTTCATTAGTAAATTGCATCCGTGCGAAGCCGGGCCGGATTGCTATTTTAATACCACTCTCTCAGATAAACTTAATGGGACAATATATGGCATCATAAAACATTGTCGCAGTGAATCTACACCCTAAGCTGAGTTCAACACGATATACGATTAGCGCTTGAGGGACATATGGGTAGGAGGGCAGGTCGGTAGTTATATGACTATTGTGCACTGTGTTACATTAATTTGAAATATGGATATTATTGTCTAAAATAAATGATTTAATTATCCTTACTAATATTATAAACGCGAAAGTTTGTATGTATGGATGTTTGTTACTCTTTCACGCAAAAACTACCGAACCGATTTTGATGAAATTTGGTATGTAGGTACTTTAGAACTTGGAATAGCACATAGGCTTCTTTTTATCCCGAGAAACCGCGGGTGGAACCGCGGGACGCAGCTAGTAGTTAATAAATAAATAACATGAAATTGCTCGGTCAGTATTTAGGTACTCTTCATTTGGATTTTCTTAAAAACTAAAATGAAAAACTACGATAACGTTATTCAATGCTAAGGTGATTTAATGATGAATGCTACATCACTTCACAGGCGTCGAATTAGAGACGGCTGCGCCTGCATATGACTGCAATAACAATTCTTGCAACTGCCCTGCGAAAGTTGTACTTTTGCAAGTGTGCATGATGAGGGGCATACATAACTAGGTACTATGTACTAGGTACTCACCTGTATCCATTCATTTCGTTCCCTACTAGACGTGTGCAGCGAAACCAACCTCCACGATGCAGAAGTGTTTAAAGGCGTCATCTTCTGCTCGAGTTGCTCGCAAAGAATCTTTCAGGGATGTTCTACTGCTCGGAAAACCAAGGACACCGTGAGAAAGACCAGAGAAAGGTAAGGACAAGATAAAATAAATATATACTTTCTCTACTTACTTTCTCTACTTACTCTCTCTACTTACTCTCTCTACTTACTCTCTCTACTTACTCTCTCTACTTTCTCTAATTACTCTCTCTACTTACTCTCTCTACTTACTCTCTCTACTTACTCTCTCTACTTACTCTCTCTACTTACTTTCTCTACTCTCTCTATTTACTCTCTCTACTTACTCTCTCTGCTTACTCTCTACTTACTCTCTCTACTTACTCTCTGCTTACTCTCTCTACTTTCTCTCTACTTAGTCTCTCTACTCTCTCCACTTAGTCTCTCTACTCTCCAGTTACTCTCTCTTCTTTCTCTCTCACTCCATTAGTTCTCTCCACCCAAAGGTTGACTGGACGAGAACGCTTTTAGCGATAAGCCCGCCCGTTGTATTATAGTTAATATTAACTGGTAATTAACCGGGCATTAACCAAAGTTTTTTGTTCTAGATCTCAGAGATGCCGCTCGCATAGAACCCAAGAAAGGCCAGAGAAAAAAGCCCAGAATATTCTAGAAATGACAGGACATGCTGTTTCGACGGACACGGATAGTGACAAAGTTTCCGTTGGCACCGGCCTCTGCTCTAAACATAGGTATCATCTTCTTCTCCCGTGTGTGTGGGCAACCCTGTTGTTGGTGTTATGGCCCGCCTTCGACATGCCCTAACGATTGTTCTCAGCCTCACGTTATTACGTCCTAGATTTTATACACATCGTTACGGAGTTGAAAAGAAAGTGTTTTTTTTTTATGGAACTGAGTGATGAGACTAGTAAGTCGCCTGATGGTAAGCGCGTCTACCCATAACAATTGCAGTACACTACCCAGAACCTTTAATACCATAGAAAGTACTGCGTAGCACCGGATTGCTCTCATCGCCCCGAGAATTCAGATATTAAGTCTCATATGCCCAGTAATTTCGCTGGCTACAATGCCCTTCAGAACCGGAACACAGTAATGCTTGCGCTCTACTGCTTCGCGGCAGAATAACTGGCAAAGCTGCGGACCCAGACAGCCTCTCGCATACGAGAAATCTACCACCAGTAATAATCAACATTCTGTTACAGCAAATCATTGGCAATGACTACAGAACTGGCTTTAAAAGTCGGAAAACCTTTGGTTGACGAGGTAAAATTTAATATGTACTAACCGCTATCCACACATTTCCGGGTCAGGGCCTTCCGAGCTCCGGACCGAGCTCAGGGTCCCGTACGGGACGTGGCATCAGTTACCCGTGTTCACACATATCAGGGCAATCCGTTCAGTGTATTTTGCCGTTTTGCTTAGCACAGATCGCGATGGTCTCGCTAAATACAGATTAATTGGCAATTATTGCAAATTGCACCTGCACATCTTTCCGTATACATGTTGCACATAGCGTTAAAAATCGGACAGCACTGACGAAGTGTGTATTCGTCAGAGTATGCTCCGGCACACTGACAGCCCGGATGCACCTGACATGGAACTGTGTGAACGCGTTAACACAAAATGTATGCAAAATTTTTTCTCCGTTCCTGCCGGAACCCTGACGAAACCCTAACCCGGGGCTCATTGTCTAACTTTTACATCTATCGCGATGCATTTTAAAGTGATTGCGATTATGATCGTGATCCTAATTTTAAAATTGTTTAAGTTGCTTAATCACAATGGCTATCAGAACGAATGTGTTACTTAGGTGAAAGAAATCGACGCATTGTACAAATAATGCGTTTAACACCGGTTATTTCTCAATTGCAATTTAAGATCATTAAATGAATCAAAAAAAAAAATTAATCGCGATCGCTGTCGCAATCACAATATCTAGTTTGTCAATTGTAAATATCCTTCAGGGCTTGGCGATTCCTTGCTTCGAGGAAACGTCAATTCCTACATTAATAAACGACATTTATATGACGCAATCATATATTCAAATATAATAATATGACGCGTCATAGAGAATACAAATTTCGCAGATTTAGTTTATTAATGAAGGAATTGACGTGATTTCGAAGCAAGAATCGCCAAGTTGTCATTGTGAATTAGGGCCCAGGTGAGACTGCAGCCAATTACTTGCAGTGGCAGGTAAATAAAAAAAATATTGTTACGTCAAATATAAGTTATAATAATAAATACGCCCAACGATCACATACATAGATCCTGGCCCCTCTGTATACGGAACCAGGAACTACGAGAGCCATGGCCCCACAACAGCCAGACTCGATACAAATGCTTGCAATTTTATCTGTGCACAAACATTTGCCCCTTACGTCGCAGGAATCGATCCCGCATTTTCAATGGTGTATGAGATTTGAGTTAAACTCACCGACCGAATACGTAACACCACACTGCGCTCCAGAACCCAGATCACTGATTGTCACTCAGTAAGCTGCTAGGTTGAAATGGGATTGGGCTGGGCACGTCAGCCGCATGTCTGTTGAACTTTGGGCCAAAAGAACAACCGAATGGGTTCAACAATGGACGCAGACAACGCGGCAGACCAAGACGGAGATGGCGAGACGAGCTGGATACATTCCTATTAGATTGGCCCATTCTATCTCAAGACCGCGACAAATGGAAGGAAAGTAGGGAGGCCTTTGCCCTGCAGTGGGACGATATGGGCTGAATATAACAATATAAAGTGAGATTTGAGCCAACCTGCCTAACCACTACACCACTGACTGGCTGACATAGGCAGAAATATGCGTGAGATTGAAATACCTGTGAATGTTTGGTTAATCCCCGAAATGTTTTTTATTTCAGATTTCAAAATGTATGAAAAGGAGTAGCGCAGGTTAGTATTTTTTATTCTGTCGCATAGTAGTAGTGTGCATACTCTTCTCTGTTCCGGTTTTATGGCCATGTACCTACTTACACCTAGCTAAATCTACTAAGCCATTGAACCATGTGCCCGAGCAACCAATTTCTTTATCAACTGATAACGAAACTGATAAGACGAGAAGTTGGTTTGCCTGATGGTAAGCACCATTTTGCTGCACCAACGCGTAACATGTTTTGAAAAACTGCATTGCTCTTGGTCTTGAGTCTCATGCCCAGTAATTTCACTGGGAACAGTGCCCTTAAAACTGGAACACGGTAATGCTTGCACACTACTGCTTAGTAGTTTAATGTGTGACAAAGATGTGGAACCTGGGTGGAGGATTAAAAAAAACCTTCTACTATGTTGTTTTACGTTATGCCATTTTTTATAATGTTTTTACATCAACACTCAGCGGAAACTGAGCCAGTGTGGCTAAGCACGTGCGACTTTCGATCCAATGAATAAATATACTTTAGAAACCCAAAAAATTGTGACAAAATCTCTAAAAAAATGCCCCTCAGTTTCTTGCCGTATCTTCTGAGTAGTGATTCTTTTTCCGATACGGTGGTAGAGTCATTTTGATAATTTGACGTTCATAAGTGCGTCTGTGATGACTAAAATAAATGAAGAGATTTTGACTTTGACTTTGATGCAATGGAGTTTAAATCCCGCCGGTACCCACAAATAATTTTCAAAAGAAACGGATTTAACTCTCTAAAAACGATTAATGAAAACATCGTGACGAAACCGGCATGTCCAAGAATTACAAGTTCAAGGACATGTCACTACACTGGGCCAGCGTGGTGGGTTAAGACCCATACTCTCTCTATGTGAGAAGGTCCCAGCCAGTGGGAACGAAATGGGCTGATGATCTCTAAATAGTATAAAACTGTCGCTGTCCGCTTCCTCATTTCTGTTTCTGCGCTTACTTCTTCTAAACCACGCAATGGATTTTGATACGGTTTTCACTGTCATTTAGAGATTTTTTTACGGAAGGTTAATATACGGTACATTTTTATTAAGTTTTTGTAAAGTAGAGATCATTTAATGTTTTGTAATTAAGTCGTCAAAAAATATCGGCACATAAGTAAGTTTCATCCGTGCGAAGCCGCGGTCGTTAGTGATACATATTATTATGTTAATATAATATATCATCATCATCAGCCCATTACGTTTCCACTGCTGGGACACGGGCCTTCTCTCATAGAGAGAGTATGGGCCATAATCCACCACGCACATGTCCTTGAATTTTTGTAATAAATTCTTGGACATACCGGTTTCCTCAAGATAGAATAGAATAGAAAACACTTTATTGCACTTAAGAAGGAATTACATTTTGAACATACTTTCTTATGATAAGTACAATAGGCGGTCTTATCGCTAAACAGCGATCTCTTCCAGACAACCGTATGCTATAAAGACAATATTAAAATTTATAGACGATAGTGTGCAGACATAAGAACGTAGGAATGTATTCTAACAAAATACTTTAACTATAGTTATATTAATGTTTATAAGATGTTTTCCTTCACCGTTATTAGAGCTATTGTAAAACCCGCACATAAGTCAGTGGTGCGGGGCCAGCGGGACTCGAACTCGGGTGCGTCGGATCTAAAGTCTCACGTTCTTCCACTGAGCCACACTCGCTCTTGCTCTTTATATAAATATACTTTTTCAGAAATAGGTGTGACTACGGATGCGACGCAAGAGTTACTGAAACAAATAAAATTTCACGATGAAAAGTAAGGATATTATCTTCAACGAATAAAATAAAACCGACCAAGTGCGAGTCGGACTCGCGCACGAAGGGTTCCGTACCATCCTACTATAATATTATAAACGCAAAAGTTTGTAAGAATGGATGTACCTTTGTTACTCTTTCACGCAAAAACTACTGAATGGATTTTGATTAAATTTGGTATGGAGATAGCTTATACCCAGGATTAAAACAAAGGCTGCTTTTTATCCCGGGAAACCGCGGGTGAAATCTATAAAAACGCCAAAAATGTCATGTCTGTTTTATGGGAGCCCCCTTAAATATTTATTTTATTCTGTTTTTTAGTATTCATTGTTATAGCGGCAACAGAAATACATCATCTGTGAAAATGTCAACTGTCTATCACGGTAGACAGACAGACAGACCGATATTTATTCACATGGGACTTTGTTATGTCATTTTGTGACTTGTTGCATTAAATAAACGATCTAATTAATTTAATTTTTCAGGAAATTTGTGAAGACGATCAGGTCCCCTCCAAAATCGCCACTCAAAAAGGTATACCATATTTTTAATAGTCATAAGCATCATATTTTTAATAGTCATCGGGTATGTTTGCTGATGCACGCACATACATTTTTTCTGCTATATTGCAGAGCAGAACTGCATCCCCGATGGGCCGGCTCTATGACAGCACCAACAGCATCCTGGGCGTTGTAGCAAATAATTTTAACTCTCATTTCATGAGGCACTGGGTAAAAATCCATAGGCCCATAGCCCATCTACAGTCCGTCAAATCTAAGAAGTACCGTTTGACAGTTCTGACAATTGAATGATAGGGATGGGATGAAAAAATCGATTACTATAATATCCGAACTTTAAGAGATCGATTACTATAATATCCGAATTTTAAGAAATCAATTGTTATAATTAAATAAAAGAAATGTTTAGGATATTTTTTTATTCACTACTAGTACTAGTATCGTCGTCTTCGTCATCATCGTCATTTAAATTAATGACCAGTTGATTGTCCATTACATTATCAAAGTGTACGTCTCTTTCGAAGTCGTCCATTATTATTTTCTTTGTTTTTTGTACTACTTTACTCCAATCTTCCTGTGTAACTTGGGCACATGCTTCCTTTAATAAACCTTCCATTTTCTTGACACTGAAGGGTGGTTTTGTGTTGTGTCTTGCTGCATAACCTGTAAAACAATAATGTAACTATTTGATAGCAGACGAAAACCATTGTTTAAATTATAAATGTTAGAAGTACTCGTGTTATTATTATAATATTATAAAATATTACCTTTAACTTGGGCCCAAATCAGTTCAATGGCATTATATTGGCAATGGTACGGAGGAAGTCGTATGACTTTGTGCCCGTGCTCTTCGGCCAATTGGTCAATTACATATGTCGGTTTTGGTGGTTTATGCAATTTCACTAACTGTAATAATTCAGCTTTTAATAGTGACATGTCGGCATCCACTCCTTTTCTTTGCAGCCATGCCACCAAATCTGCTTTCTTATTGGCTGACGTAGGTGCTTTATCAATTTGCACAGAGTGGTATGGGGCATTATCCATTATAATTGTGCTGTTAGGAGGGATATTCTGTAATAAATTTAAGAACCACTCTCGGAACCTTACTGCGTCCATTTCTTCATGATACTCTTTAGTGCTTTTGGATTGGAAAGCTAATAAAGAGTTTTCCACGAAGCCTGTAGACGCTGACCCAGCATGGCATATTATGAGGCGTCCACCTTTTCCTATCGGCACCTTCGAGCACGAAGCTTCAGAATCATCAGTCCATGTTTTCGGCACAGAATGGTTGGAATTTAGCCAGGTTTCGTCCAAAAATATTACATTATCCCAGTTTATAATTTGTTTAACTTCGCGCAGGAATGTTAGTCGCTGCATAATTATGTCATGTCGCTCCATAACAATTTTTCGTTTGTCAACTTTTTTGTATCTGAAGCCAATTCCTGTTATTACCGTTCTCAACGACTCTATGCTTCCCTTATACAGCCCGGCATCTTTTAAAGTTGCACATAACTTTGCCAATGTTGGAAATTCGCCTCTTGTAAAATACCCGTATATATGGTTTCTAATAGCATGACTATCGAATTCATCGATGCCTGTCACAGGTTTATTTCTTTTTCGTTTTTTCGGTGTGTGAAGTACGTTACTGTCACTCCCCGAAGGCCCATATTTTTCACTTAATATTTTGCCAACGGTGCGGCTACCAATACCGAGAGCTTCACCGACGCGATCCCGAACTTGTGTAACTGGAAGTAGAAGTCCACCATTTTGAGATTCACGCTCAAAATACTCGTGTAATTTCACCACCAATTCACGAGCCTGGCTGTTCAAAGTACGTCCTCTTTTCGACATTATTAATAAACACTTGCTTAGTTCGGAGTCCAGTATAAATATTGCCAAGGTAAACGGATAAAGAATGATCAGTCCAGAAAAGTAATAGCCAAGTCACAAATTGTAAAACACAAACGAGAAAGCAAGTACGCGCACAGTCAGCTTCCAAGATGGCGAGAGACTGCTGACGCCGAACCGACCGAGCGGACCGCGTGCGCTTGTAGTTGGCAGTGTTGCCAGAAAAAAAAAAAATATTTTATTTTTTCGCTTACGACAACTTTTTAAAGAAGCAAATATATTTGATTTATAAATACGTATTTTTGGTGAATGGGTTTTATCTCATATTTTACGATTACATAACTATTTAGTTATGTAATCGTAATATGTGAGATAAATCCCATTCACATGAAAAAATATTTGTTTGGTTGTCAAGTGTAATTTGTAAATAATACATTCGATTTTTCGTATATAATAATAATAATAATAATAATAAATTTTTATTCAGATAAAAGATCCATTTTTGTTAGTAAATTTCTTAAGCTATGTTAGTAAGTAGTTTTTTTTAAAAATTAAAGTTTAAAAGAAGGCATCCCTATGAGTGTCCTGCCAGATAGCGTCTCAGATAAAGGCTTTATCCGACCAGAACCCGCAGGAAGGCCCTCATGATGCAAGAATCGTATTTTCCTGCAATCATTTGTAGAATGTTGTTATTGCTACCCCGCATCCTGTGCAGCAGAGAGGCGGTTCTTTTGCGCAGGATGGCATGAAAGCCATCAACCCGCGCCTCCGCAAACATTGTCGAAGCACTGCAGAAGCGGGGCAGCCCCAACAACATTCTAAATCCATTATTGTATTGGACTCGCAAGGCATTGAACGATCTTTGCGTGTAACTGACCCACAGGTTGCTCGTGTAGAATGTTTGGCAATATGCCTTAAAGAGAGTTATTTTAACTTGTTTACTACAACGAGCGAACCTGCGCGCCAGCATGTTGCTACGGATCGCCAATGCCCTGCGCTCCCTTTCTATATCTACTTGATCCTCAAGGCCTTCAGTAACATAGTGTCCTAAGTATTTAAACTGGGTGACCCGTTTAAGTTCTATGCCATTTAGCTTTATTACGGGTACACTCTCTGGACCCTTGTTACCGGTAGCCCTGAAGATCATATATTCACTTTTTGCACAGTTGTACAAAAGGCCATGTTTTAGCACGTAATCCTCACATATAGCTAACAGCCGCCTTAACGCGCCTATTGATGGACTCAGCAGTACCATGTCGTCCGCGTAGCTAATATTGTTCATACAAACATTATCAACCGAACAGCCGACCTGTGCACTACTGAGCCCAACCAATAGCTCGTTCACATACAAGTTGAAGAGCTTTGGAGAACTTAACCCACCCTGTCTCACTCCGCACTCCAACCCGTACGTATCAGAGAGACTATCTGCCCACCTAATACTGTTTGTTTGGTGAGCATACCAGTATCGAAAGAGCCGTTGCACCTGTATATGCACGTCCGTTTTACTAAGCTTCTCCCACAGCAGGTCATATGGCACTAAATCAAAGGCTTTTGACAGGTCAAGGAAGCATGCATACACAGGTGTTCGCCTCTCCGTATAGTATTGAACAGTGTGCTTGAGACTCAGAATCGCGCTTTCAGTTGAAAGTCCTGATTTAAATCCGAACTGCGCGTCATGGATGCTCAAGTGCTTTTCAAGTTCCGAGTCAAGCACACTGTCCAGCACCTTCGCCACCACCGTAGCTAACGATATTGGCCGATAGTTGCGCTTGTCAGATAGGTCGCCTGTTTTGTTTTTTACTATTGGCACAACAATGGTTTTCATGAGCTCAGCGGGCAGGTGTGAGTGACTCAAGCACAATGTAAAAAACATTGCTAGAACGCTCGGTAAATGGATTCCCGCATACTTAAGGTGCTCGATACTGAGTCCATCATGACCTGGTGATTTACCTCGGGACATTTTCGCTATTATACTCGAAACATGTTTCGCCGATACTATAAATAGATCACCGGTCATGATGGCCCCAGCATCCCCCACCAAATTTGACGGACCTAAAGGTGAGCTCACTCTAAAATGCTCTTTGAACAGTTCAGCCACGTCCCTACCGTCACTTACACCCTCCACGCTCACAGGGAGACCAGGCCTAAGATTTAATTTATTAGTTGCTTTCCAAAAGTCACCAAAATTCTTTGAAGAGCGGTGTTCTGCAATGATATCCATTTTAATTTGATCTTTATTATTCTGACACCATTTTAATTTATTTTTAAATATTTTTCGACTTTCACACATTTCATTATACAATATCCCATTTTTCGTATATATGTAAACGATTTTTTTGCATACAAGTGTATCCGAAGAGTCGCAACACTACGTGCAGTGACCTAACTACGTAACTTTGTAATGAGGTCAAGAATATAACTATTAGAAATTATTTACTGTGTAAATATGTGTTATTTTACTTTGTTTGAAAGTTTTCAATTACATTTAGATATTAAGAATTGTACATTTTTAGATACAATAATGAAATCTTTCTAAATTCATGGTTTTATGAAAAAGGTTATCGAAACTGAATAATGTACGTATGAACAAAGTTGTTTCGGTTTGAAAAATATGAAACGTCAAACGGTACCTCTTAGATTTGATGGACTGTAGTCACACAATAAATTTAGAACAGACTTAAATTAAATTATTATTTTATATTGAATTTGATTTAAAATGATTTGTTGACATATTGATTATTGTATTGATTTTATTGACATTATTGATTATTTTATTTTGAAATTTTTAATGAAACAAATTGATTAATTACTTACTAACATTTTATGACCTTGCATTTTTACTAACAAATATGGATAATTATGTCTGAATTATTAATAAATGAATTGAATTGAAAAATAAGCTCATAATAACTCCCCGGCTTCTTGTCAATGTCCTACTAATATAACCTACTATCCCTATTCCTACTAAAATTGAATTTTAATTCTTTTGTGGTGCGAGTTCCTACTAAACATCTGTCGACCTACATACATGTGTGAGGAATTCTGGCCAAAGGGTGTCGTGTTTCGACGATTCAGAGGATGGTCTGCAAGCGTCACCGCTGACACCGCGCAGTTGCGTCACACGTCGCCGACAAAACGTGTCACATAAATATTTTAATATAAATTATATGTATGTTAGTTCTAAGGTATATATTTATATGGACCTTAGAATAAGTAAATAATTCTGTAACGTATTTTAATGTTTTTTTTTTATGTAACTGATTTACGAGACGAGCTGGTCGTTTGCCTGATGGTAAGCAATACGCCAGCCCATAACAATAATAGCACCACCCAGAACTTTGTTTTGCAAAATCCTGCGCGGCGCTGCACTGCGCTCGTCACCCTGAGACAATTAGCTGTTGAGTGACATAATGCCCAGTAATTTCGCTGGCTACAATGCCCTTCAAACCGGGACACTGAATAACTGGCAAAGCGGTGGTACCTACCCAGACGGCCTCTCGCATACGAGAAACCTACCACCACCAGTGCCAATGTTGCCTGAAATAAAGATTAAATAAATAATATAATTAAAGTGAAAGTTTGTGAGGGTGAATTGATAGGTGGATGTGTGTTTATTATTCAATCACTCTGTAACAACAGAACTGATTTTGTTGAAATTTAGTACGCAGGTACTTTAGGTCGTAGAAAAGGACATGGTATACTGTTTATCCCGGAACAACGCAAGTGAAGCCGCGGGGTGTGAACTAGTTAATGCGAAAGTATTTGTGTTTCTTACCACATTCTCTATAAGGGCTGAATGAATTTGGATAAAATGTTGGTAATCTTAGGTTATCTAATAATGCGATAAGACCGCCCATTGTGACACTCATGAAGTTTTTATTGTAATTATAGTTTTAATTGTTTTATAGTGGTGTTATAATAAATAATCTATTCGATTCATTCCACTTCAATCCATTTAATTCTATTCCATTTGATTCCATTTTTGTTCCATTTGATTCTATTCCACTTCATTCCCTTTCATTCCATTATATTCTATTCTATCCTATTCTAACACGTTATATTCAATTCCATTAAATTCCATTAAATTCCATTCAGTTCCATTCAATTCCATTCAATTCCATTCAATTCCATTCAGTTCCATTCAATTCCATTCAATTCCATTCAATTCCATTCAGTTCCATTCAATTCCATTCAGTTTCATTCAGTTCCATTCAGTTCCATTCAGTTCCATTCAGTTCCATTCAGTTCCATTCAGTTCCATTCAGTTCCATTCAGTTCCATTCAATTCCATTCCATTCAGTTCCATTCAATTCCATTCAATTCCATTCTATTCTATCTTTTTTCAGATCGAACCTTGCAGCGATCTTCGCATAGCAGAACTAGGCGCTTCAACTGAGATCGCCAACATGGCGCTGAGGCATAAGTCTGAACTACCAGTTATATTAAAATCCGAGTAAGTTCTAACCATAATCATATTGAAGATCTTTCTTTGAACATCTGAGTGATGAGACGAGACGTTCACCTGATGGTAAACACCCGCCCATGACAGACGCACCACTCAACATTTTTATTTGCATAATCTCGCGGCACTACTGCGCTCGTCACCTTGAGGTTTAATTCTCATAATGCCCGGTAATTCCGCTGGCTACGACACCTTTTAATCCGGAAGACGATAATGCTTGCATGTAATTTGTAATATTGTATGATGTAAGTAACAATCGCGGGCCAAATCTGGACACGAATGGCGCAGAGTCGAGGCGAATGGCATGATAGGAGAGAGGCCTATACCCAGCAGTGGGATGTAAAGGGCTGTGGATGATGATGATGATAATGTAAGTCCTGGAAAAGGAGATATGTCGGAAATTGGTAAAGCTGGTGGCAGTATTGGTGACGCAGTATCTTCTCGGTCATCATCTTCCATAATAAAAGCACTTTTTTGTTATTACGAATATTTAATTTACACAATCACAATTTATTTAATTTAATTTACAAATTTATTTAAATATTATTACTGATGATTCAGGCGTGAACACTTCACGCTTAAGACTTGTGGTCGGCTCGACGATCGAACGCAGAATGATTCGCTGCGCCCTTACATGCGCTCGCCTCCCACCAATACCACTAGCCGCCTGATTCACGGAGCGGAGGGGATTGACGTAGTGTCGAAGTCGTTTCACAACTGTTGATGACGTCAGTTTCCGATGCGCCGACATAAAATACTTTCATCCCGGAAAATAGCGAGTGAAACCACGTGGATCAACTATTTGATAATAGTATTTAAAAATAAGTTTTTTTTTAGGAGCGTCATGAAACGCAGGCCACTGGCGTCTCAGAGCGGATCGTTGTTGAACCGCGAGTCAGGTAACTCCATCCATCCATGTTTTAACCGACTTCAAATAATTAACTTTTAGAAAAAAACAAAAACCGACTTCAATGTATCTTCGAAGTCCAAGGTCACATATCGATGAAATTTATATGGGACCACTTCGTAGCTATACTGAACCCGATGCAAAAAGAATTTTTCAAATCGGTTCATAAATGACGGAGATCTGAGGTAACAAACATAAAAATAAAAAAATAAAAAAATACAATCGAACAGAGAACCTCCTCCGTTTTTGAAGTCGGTTAAAAAAGAGAAGGTTCTCTATTCGATTGTATTATTTTTTATTTTTGTTACGATTCAGTATAGGTACGAAGGGTCTCATATAAATTTCATCGATATTTGACCTTGGACGTCGAAGATACATTGAAGGCGGTTTTTTTGTTTAATAAAACGTATACTTGTTTATGAAAAAAGTTTTTTTTTATGGAACTGAGTTAAGACGAGCATGCCGTCCGCCCGCCCATAACAATTGCAGTACCACCCAGGGCCCTAATACACTATAACCACTTACATATTCCTTGCTTCGAAATCACGTCTATTCCTTCATTAATAAACGACATCTGCTAATTTTTTATTCTCTATGACGCGTCATAGAGAATCATATACAATAATAAATGAATGCCTCAAGGAGATAATAATAATAATAAAACATTTATTTTCTATCACATAGGTAAGTATTTTTTTAGGTTGCCTGGAAGAGATCGCTTTTAGCGATAAGGCCGCCCATTGTAACACTTTCTTTAATTGTTTTTATGTAATGTCTTTAATTTAATGTTTGCAATAAAGCGTTTATCTATCTTATCTATCTATTTTCTTATAGATAGGGATGTCGTTTATTAATTAAGGAATCGACGTGATTTCGAAGCAAGGAGTCTATAAGCGGTCATAGGGAATAAAGGTCCTGAACTAACATTACCAGAAAAAGTACTGCATCACTGCTTTGCGCTCATCACTCCGAGACATCAGATATAAAGTCTCATAATGCCCAGTAATTTCACTGCCTACAATGCCCTTCAAACGGGAACACAGTCATGCTCGTTCACTACTGCTTAAAGATAATAAGGAACATATGTTTATATGATATATGTTTAGTGAAATAATGTATTGATAGCCAGATGATGCACTGAACTATGAAATGTCTTTTTGTTTGGATCAAATCTTGCAAGTTGAATCAGAACCACTTCCTCTTATCCTACGGAGTTGAAATGTTGCGTACTTGTCAAAGTCCGATGTCAATGCAATATTATGGTGACAGCCAGCTGATGTGATGATGGAACCGAAGGTGGGCAGTGGAACTCATTAACGGATAATCGTAAACTACTAGTGTTTGGGCTCATTTTAATTTGCTCGCGGTTCAGATCACGAATTGATAAAAGCTTGTCTTAAAAAATATATATAGGTATAGCCATGAAAAAAATATATTTCAATTAAATAAAGCCCTAAAACTATGTTTTAATGTTATCGTTTCTCACCTTAGGCGTAAGCGCCTCCACCTAATAATTTTGAAATCCCAGAATAAAAGTCTCAATAATTTTAAAATGCCGGAATCCCGGAGGCATATCCATATTAGCATGTACGTTTGAAATCATCGACCCTAAATCATTCTACCTAGTTTTATTACTGGCTTATGACCTTTATACTGCAATGTATTTTTAGTGGAAACCGGTGACGGTAACGACGAATGGCTCGATTCAGCGTACAGCACTCTGCAGGATTCTGTGAGAAGCCAATATAAAAATAGACGTTTGAGGAGTATTATGAAGATACCTTATCGAGCTTGTAAGTACCATCTCTCATCTATTTATTATAAATACAAAATTGCAATCGGTACTAAAATCTATCTTTCTATCTATCTGTCTATCTAATACCCTTAAACGAGCAATTCTTATATATATTAAATCTCGGAAACGACTCCAATTATTTTAAAGAAATTTAGTAATGGTAGCAGAGGGTTTCAGGGGCGATAAATCGATCTAGCTAGGTATCGTTTTAAAAAAATTTATTTTTTCGTTAATTCCTATAGAATTTGAATAAATGGACCCAAAACTCGATATTTACTCGAATATTTTTTTTGAAGTTTGGAAACTGTTAACTTTAAAAATAGACATAAACTTAGAAAAAAACAAACCTAGTTTATTCTCCATTTAAGAAATTGAGACCAAAATTACCAAATTTGGTTGAGATTTAGTGTAGTAGAAACGTTTTCTCCCGAAACGTTAATTTTAACAAAAATCTGAAATTAAGACGAATTTAGTTAAATTATTATTATTATTTAGTTAATTTATTTAATTTAATTTACGCATTTTCTGCGAGACCGTAAACCATTATTCAAATACCTAGTGCTCGCTGGCCGCGGCTGTGCCATATCCTCTAAATTACTACACAGGGAAAGATCGGTAGACACAGTTGTCAGAACCGGCCGGTTCTGTATAGAGGATATCCTACTCTATTTTTAAATATTGGTTATACAGTAATACCCCGGACTTACGCGATAGGTGGGACCAAGAGATAGCCGTGTAAGTCGAATTCGCGTAAGTCGGGGTTCAACCTGGCATATAAATACATATAAAGTTTGTGTAATCGGGACCAGAGTCTAAAGAAAACAATAATCTAGAAGAAACATGTTTAATACAATGTTAGTTATTTGAAACAATTTACATTAGTAGGAATAAAACAACGTAAATAAAACCTTTTCCTGACATCGCGCAACGTTCCATTATACTATAATTTTATTATGTATTTATTATATATGTTATTACATGTGTTATATTTTTCTGTTGTATGTATAGTGTAGTATTATTTGTTGTGTAGTGTAGTATTATAGTTTAATGTAATGTTGCGTGTATCTGTCTTGAATAAATGTATTTTCTTTCTTCTTTCCTCTATCATGTAACTTGTTATGTCTCGATTTCAATGTGCTCCTATCGATTACCCGACAAATTAACAAAGCGAGATTGTGCTATGAATCGTTATGTATACGCCCAATCTATTTATTCAATTGTACTGTGTAATACGGCTCTTGTCTATGGTTTATATATCGATATAAACTTTGTTTGTCAAAACTTATTTTTATTTCAATTGAGCTTTCGTTGACGTTTGATTGCAAGAAACGGGTTACGTGATCGCAAAACCATCGTCGAAACTGGTTTTTTTTTATTGAAATTGATTGAAATAAAAGATACATTATCGCCCTGCAGGGGTGTCTGAATTTGAATGAATAATTTTATAAAGATAAACAAAGTATTTGCAACGCGTCTCTAAAGACTGGACATTCATTTTCGAGCTATTGCATAGCTTCTATCGCGGGCCTTGAGCGTGGAGACCGAATCCAGAAATTCCGTAACGAAAAGAATCGAACACTCCGAATACTATGCAATAGCTTTACCGCGGCAGTCTCCGAGTGCCACACGTCTTTTTTTTAATAATTGTATTTTAGCGTATGGCTACTTATTTATATTAGGATTTATTCATCTTCTTTGTTTTTGCCACAATAAATGTCTTTCTATTCTATTGTATTCTATTTGCCACTCCATCATTTTTTCTTTTATACAATTGTTTTTTGTCTACATTTCTCTACTTCTGGGTAGTCTGGGAGAGATCGCTTTAAGCGACAAGGCAGGCCAATGTGACACTAATATTACGTTAGGTAATTGTTATTCTATTCTATGCCATTCTATTCTATACTTTCCTTTTAAACTTATAAATAGTACTAGATTTATGGCCACTGATGTTTTTTGTTTCGTGCCATTTGAAATGATCGATCCTACATAGTTAATGGTTTATTTCAGTCAAAAGAAAAATATTGACCAGAAGTTCTCTGATAAGTGTTCTTAAGAGCACGGAAGACAATTTGTAAGTATTCAAATTCAAAAATATATCTAATTACAAGTGTTTTAATGAAGCGCGAACAGTCTATGATATCTGTGTTGAATTCATCATCAGCCCATTACGTTCCCACTGCTGGGACTCGGGCCTTCTCTCCTAAAGAGCGTGAGCCATATTCCACCACGCTGTGTGTTGGTGAATGTCACATGTCCTTGAATTTTTGTTATAAATTCTTCGACATGTCGGTTTCCTCACGATGTTTTCTTTCACCGTTTAGGGCGAGTGTTAAATCCGCACATAAATTAAGAAAGGCAGTGGTGCGGGGCCCAGCGGGATTCAAACTCAGGTGCGTAGGATCGAAAGTTGCACATACTTTCACTGAGCCACTCGCTCTTATATTCTGTACGCAGCTTAGTAATACCAGGCCTAGCGCACTCCGCACTGTAGGTACGAAGCTACAAGTAGGTACATAGCCGGACACCGACGGCGGGTCGCGCGTCGTTACACGTGCCGCGTCAGAAGAGATAAAAGCTGTGCGATAAAAAGAGAGGCGCTCTGTAGGTTAATATGACTGGTAGGTATGCAGCGCTACGCGAGCTGAATTGAATTTTATTGCGTCATAGCAAGAGTCGCTATTTGTTTAAATTTCTTTGCGGAGTGATGCTTCTGTCCCTTAGTATTCTGTGGTAATACCTTGTTTACAGGAATCTGCTAAATAAAATAAAGGTACTTTTCCATGAAGAGATCATTAGACACCAAAAGCGTGGCTTAAAAAGATTGTATTCGACAATTAATCGCAAAAACAAACCAAACAAGCTGGGATGGTACGTATTTTTTTCCTCATCATCATAATCATCAGCCCATCACGTTCCCACTGCTGGGATACGGGCTTTCTCTCATAGAGAGAATGGAACATAATCCAACACGTTGGACCAGTGCGGGTTGGTGGATGTCACATGTCCTTGACTTTTTGTGAAAAATTCTTGGACATGCCGGTTTCCTCACGATGTTTTCCTTCACCATTTTGATAGCGAGTGTTAAATCCGCACATAACTCAAGAAAGTCAGTGGTGCGGGGCCAGCGGGATTCGAACTCGGGTGCGTCGGATCGAAAGTCGACGTGCTCCCACTGAGCCACACTCGCTCTTAAACCAAACAAGCTGGCATGGTACGTATTTTTTTAAGCTTACTAATTAAGTATAATGGGAAAAAATATATATCTATTTGACGTCCCATACACTTATATCCAAAAATTGTACAGGCAGATCAAATTTAGTAAATGACCACCAAATCTTACCCGAATTGCCGCACCTCACTCTTCCGTAGTCCAAGTCGCTTTTACCTCTAGAGTGTAGTAAAAAGCGCGGAGCCAGAAGCTCGCGAAGGAGTTCTTGAATGAAGCGAGCCTTCGAGGCCGAGTGGAGCGAGTAAAGCGAGCCGGCGACTTCTGCAGCGGAGCGAAGGTCAAGTATGGGAAGCGACATGCAGGGGTGACGAGCGAGACTTCTGGTGGAGCCTACTTTGGATATCATTTACTATTTTTGATGATCATTTACTACTTTCTCTTTCTTATATATAAAATTCTCTTGTCACAATGTTACTTACCTTACTCCTCCGAAACGGCTTTACTGATTTTTACCAAATTTTATATGCATATTCAGTAGGTCTGAGAATCAGCTACTATCTTTTTTTTCATACCCCTAAGTGTTTTTTATTTAATTTATATGGCAACACAACGTTTGCCGGGTCAGCTAGTGTCTGTATAAATATATATTTGTTTAATATGCTTTTCATTCATACTATTATTATGTTTGAAATGAACTAACTCTTTTTTTTTAATTATCTGTATGTGTTTCACACAGATAATTAAAAACTAACAATGAAAGCTTATTTGTTTTTTACTTATCGGACATTATTATATTATCTAATTCCTATTATGTACACCGCCGAACCGCATTGTTTCTCACACTTGTTCTATCCATCCAAAGATCTGTCGTGTCTGGAATAATTCGCTCTAAGCGATAAGGCCGCCCATTGTACTTCAAATTGTTGTATTTTGTCATTATTTTTTTCTTTTTTGTATTGTGTTTATTTCAAATTCAAATGCAAATTCAAATTAGTTTATTTCGCTTCAGATATTGTTACCAAAGGTCTTAAATTAAAATAAAAGTTTGAAAAAATTTAACGTGCAATAAAGTGCTATTGTATTGCATTGTATTAAAACACAAATTTTGTATGCGATGATGAAAATCACGGTGATGATGATCATTCTCATTTGATGTTTAATTTTAATTTCAGGTTAAATTTGGTCGCTAATGCAAGTGCTGACACCAATCGTAACATGTTAAGGTATTGGTGCTCTCATTTTAGTAGTGACTTACCGCCCGCAGCCCGTAACTAAGCCCGGGGTAGGTATTCCCGGTTTTGCGGATATTTCCGGAAATTTAAGTTCAAAACACACACTCGCTCTAAAAATCATCTCTTCATTCTTTCTTCTTCGTGGTGCGAGTTCCCACAGAACATCTGTCGATCTATTTGAGTGAGAAATTCTGGCCAAAGGGTGTCGTGTTTCGACGATTCAGAGGACGGCTGCAAGCGTCACCGCTGACACCGCAAGCTGACACCGCGCAGTTGCGTCACACGTCGCGTCGCCGACAAAACGTGTCACATAAATATTTTAATATAAATTATATGTATGTTAGTTCTAAGGTATATATTTATATGGGCCGTAGAATAAGTACCTACCTAAATAACATCTGTAACTTATTTTAATGTTGTCTGAAATAATAAATAAATAAAAAAACGGTGAAGGAAACCATCGTGAGGAAACCGGCATGTATAAGAATTTATCCCAAAAATTCAAGGACATGTGACATCCACCAACCCGCACTGGGCCAGCTTGGTGGATTATGGCCCATACTCTCTCTTTGAGAGAAGGCCCGTGTCCCAGCAGTGGGAACTTGATGGGCTGATGATGATGATGAAAGTTCAAAAGTTCTTTATTCAATTTTGGCATCACAGACGCCAACATAGAGCGAGTGTGGCTCAGTGGGAGCACGTGCGACTTAATCCAACGCACCTGAGTTTGAATCCCGTTGGCCCCGCACCACTAACTTTCTTAAGTTATGTACAGCTATGTTTGTTTTACAGGCTGCGTGATGGCGCTCACTATAATAAAAGGTAAGATTTTTACGTGAAACCACATTTCTAACAAATACCACCAAATACGCAAAAACTGCTGACCGGATTATGATGAAATTTAATATGTCTGTAATTTAGGTCCTGGAAAAGGAAATGGGATACTCTTTTTCATTTTCGTTTCTTTTCTTTTTTTATACTAAGAACCTGGTCCCTAACTAGGATTCCCTGTATCTAGGGAACCAGGAACTATGAGGACCATCCCACAACACCCAGACCCGAAACAAATGCTTGCGCTTTTTCTTCTGTGAACAAAACTTATCCCGTCGCGGGAATCGAACCCGTAACCCCAATTGTGTATGAGATTTGAGCCAACCTGCTCAACCACTACACCGAGGCTGTCATACTTACTATCCCAGGAAACCGCGGCGTTCAGCTAGTTACCAATAAACGCATCGGTTATTATTATTTTAGCCATTAGTGTTCCACTGCTGGGCAAAGGCCTCCCCCCAATCTTTCCACTCGTCCCTGTCTTGCGCCAGTTGCGCCCAATCTGGATAAAATTTGTCGAGCTCGTCCCGCCATCTCCTTCTCGGTCTGCCGCGCCGTCTTCTTGCGTTGTCTGGCCTCCAGTCGCATCGGTTATAATGAGAAATTATTACTTGTCTTGCCATCTTGAGAGAAAGAAAGAAAGAAATGTTTAACCTAAATTTTTTATTTATTTATTTATTTATTTATTTACCAAATTTACAATAATTCACTGTACAATTAAATGACAATATTTATGATTTACACATACCATGATTTGATATTCGATTGTCGGTGGGCCCCAAACTAGGCTAGGCCTGTATCTTGGTGACCCTGTTAGATTTGACAATACAGAAATTGCACTTGCTTGCGTTTAGCAGTAACATGATATCAAACACATTTTATATTTACGTTAACGTTAATGGTTAATTGTTACATTGAACTATAATTTTATTAAAATGTAAAATATTTGAATGGGTGACATTATATTAATTTGTCTCTGCAAGTTATGTAAAGTTTAATTTGTTGCAAATTGATATTAAGATATATTTTTTGTTGTTTTGAGGGTGTGAAAATAACAATATGTAGTGCGAGGATAAGGGTGTGTTTGTGCGTGTGTGAGGGTGCGTGTGTGTGGACGTGTGCTACGTGAGGAGGGACTGAATGATACTAGAAGTAGACGCGATAGGGTTGGTACACGATCTCCAATGGTAAAAGATGGGTTTTATATGTGCCACTAGCTGCGCCCCGCGATTTCCGCTGGGATTTCTCGGGCTTAAAAAAAAAAACAAAAAAAATAAAATTATCCCTAAGTCCTTTTCTAGGACCCAGAGTAGCAACAAATAAGACCTAAGTTACAATGAAAAATTTATGACTAATATACTTAATGGAAATTGATAAATATATCCATTAAATAATCAAGTGACTAGGAATAAACTAACTCCACTCAAAACTTGTGCAGTGCCCTCACAGGGCACATGTATCTTGTCTATAAGACATCTTTAACACCTGTCTGGTACATTATACGTAAGCATTAATAAATGAATAAATGAATGAATTAAAGAACACGTTTATTTTGTTTGGATTGCATAAATAAATAAAATTAAATTAAATTAAATTGACAAAACTGCACAAGGGACAACATTGATCACAACACAAAACAAAAAGAAAAACAATAAATGAAATACTTAACTATTAATACGAAAGCTTGTGTACGAGAATCGCTGCCGTGCACAGTGCCGTCAAAAAAGGTCTGAACTCAGCATATTTTTACTGGTTTCTCGTATGCGAGAGGCCGTCTGGGTGGGTACCACCACTTTGCCAGTTATTCAGCCGTCAAGCAGTAGTGCGCGAGCATTACTGTGTTCCGGCTTGAAGGGCATTGTAGCCAGCGAAATTTCTGAGCATTATGAGACTCAACAGCTAATTGTCTCAGGGTGACGAGCGCAGTGCAGCGCCGCGCAGGATTTTGCAAAACAAAGTTCTGGGTGGTGCTGTTATTGTTATGGGCTGGCGCCCTATGAGCCCTATGAGCTTACCATCAGGCAAACGACCAGCTCGTCTCGTCGTTCATTATATATATATAAAAAAAATATGTATTTTCTTGCTATTGCAGAGAGATAAATCTCGGCCCGCAAAAAAAGCTCGCGCCTAAATTCCTTCATTACCCACCTTGGTGCATAAACCTATTGATTTCAGATGTAAACACTTCAAATCATCACATAGCTACAGATGTATGAGGGCACAAGTTATGAAGCTAGCTGGACCTACGAAGAGCGAGTAAGTACTAGTTACTTATATACTTTTTTAAGGTATATTGCGTGTGAAAACTTTTCTAATGAAAAAAAGCCCAAGTGCGAGTCGGACTCGCGCACGATGGGTTCCGCACCATTATCTATTAAAAACGGCAAAAAAAATCATGTCTGTTGTATGGGAGCCACTTAAATATTTATTTTATTCTGTTTTTTAGTATTTGTTATAGCGGTAACAGAAATACATCATCTGTGAAAATTTCAACTGTCTAATTATCACGGTTCATGAGATACAGCAGCCTGGTGACAGACGGACAGACAGACAGACAGAGGGCCGCCGGACAGCGGAGTGTTAGTAATAGGGTCTCGTTTTACCCTTTGGGTACGGAACCCTAAAAAAGCATACTATACCGCTAGTAATTACATAGAAGATAAAGATGCATGGAACATTCCGCTTCTGCCAAGTAGCCAACTGGCACACAAGACACAATGTCTAATGCCAGTATTATAACAAAAGTTTAAAAAGAATGCCCCTCAGTTTCTTGCCGAATTTTCTGAGTAGTGGTTCTTTTTCTGATACGGTGGTAGAGTCATTGTAATAATTGACTTTCGTAAGTGCGTCTGTGCCAAAATTGAATCATGAACTTTGAGCTTTGAACTTAAACTTGGTTGCACTTGACTTTTTTTTTCCTGTGATGTTGGAGGGTTGTGGTCTCTGTCCCCCAGGAGGACCAGTCGGCTTGGGGGAGATGATAAAGAATATAATCTAGATTAAATAATTTAATTAATAATGTTACAGAGTAGGGTTGATTGTACAGGAACGAATTTATAAATCAGTAACACCCATAAAATCTACAATCTAGTAACAATAAATTTCATATTATTGTTTACTAACCGTACAGACGCTCATCCTCACTCGCTCGTACTCCCTGAACAATAATAATAAATTTCATTTCATTTTATTGTATTGTATTGTATTGTATTGAATGTTGTGTATGTCCGTTATACAATATTATGCATGTTCCACAATTTGTTCCAGACTGGCGGTGTTCAGAACCAAAGTGAAGAATATGGTAGCGCCTGGTTTTTTGAGGAATATGGCCGCTGTCAGTCGTATGACCTTTTTCCCGTTTTTCGATAATAATCACAAACATACCCTCACACACGCACACAGCACACTCTCACCCTCAAATACAAGCATCACACTGTTTTATTTATTTATTTTACTTCTGTTCTTGTAACGTGTTTGATGCAAACTAATTTATTTATGTTGGTACCCGCATAACTCAATATCGACGACCGTCTCTCGAATAAAGGGGTATGCTGAAAATCAGCCTTGCGTGAGCTGTGAGGCTTACGCAGCTCAGTGCTGAGCTTACCCCTGTTGCTGCTGTTTTTGTATTTTTGTGCTAATAAATATATTGTATTCTAATTTAAACTCTATGTGTACAGGTTGGCAATAAATAATTTCTTTCTTTCTTGTTTCAACATTATAAATGCGAAAGTTTGTAGGTATCTAAGTGTGTCAGTGTGTTTGTTCTCTCTTCACGCCGCCGCGCCGCAAAGGCTGAACGAACTTGAATGAAATTAGATTTTTTGGAACTGAGTGAAGAGACGAGCAAGTCGTTCGCCTGATGGCAAGCGCCACGGCTGCCCATAACAATTGTAGTGCCACCCCAAATCTTTAAATACCATAAAAAGCACTGCATAGCACTGCATTGCGGTCATCACCCCGAGACATCAGATATTAAGTCTCATATGCCCAGTAATTTCGCTGGCTACAAAGCCAAACCGGAATAAAATAATCCCCTTCAAATCGGAACACAGTAATGCTTGCGCACTACTGCTTGGCGGCAGAATCACTGGCAAAGCTGTGGTACCTACCCAGACGGCCTCCCGTATACGAGAGACCTACCACGATTAATGGAGGAATGGAATGGAGGTAGCTTTTACCCTGTATTAACATACGGGCTACTTTTTTCCGGGTGAAACCGCGGGGCGCAACTATTAGTAGATCAAAACGATTGCCACAACGTCACCCCTACATAGTAGAAATCCCACCTATTCATACGAAGCGTTTTGGCTCATCCTTTTTAATACGTAGGTACAGCGAAGGAGTGGAACGCCCTGCTATCGTCTTTGGTAGTGTTCAAATCAAGAGTGAATACTTACAAGGCAAGCGTGCTACATCTTCGACCACATCATCACTCCCTATCAGCTCAGATCGTGGCTAAACGTTGGCCTAGTCAGAAATGTAAAAATAAATAAATCTAAAGGGTCCTTAAAGGTAGGCAACGCACCAGTAATGCCCCGAGTGTTGCAGGTGTCCATAGGCGACGGTAACCGCTTACCATCCAGGCGGGCCGTCTGCTTGTTTGAGTACCTAGTCATATAAAAAAAAATTCTATTCATTTTCTTAATGAAGTTTCTTAATTATAGACCCTTATCAACATTATGATCCAGCCTAATAAGACTAATAAGGAATTTGAGTTTAACTTAAGCTGCTAAATAGAGTACCTATAGAAGAATGTCTAAAAACACTTTTCTTACGGTCTTTAAGGCGAAGACACTATGTATTAGTGTTCTTTACGGGTAGCACTGCTATATTACAATACACTGTCACTTCACTACACTAACTCAAAGAGTGTTCTCACTATGTCTGTGCTGTCGAGGAGCTGGATAGCCTCGACGTTCATGTGGTGATGAAGTCTACGTTCAGCGAACTTTTTGTTACACTAGTGACGAGGTCCAGTTTCAGCCCCCCTACCCATATGTCCCTCAAGCGCCAATCGTATATCGTGTTCAGCTCAAATTAAGGTATATGTAGCTTCACTGCGACTAATGAGATACCGACTAATTATTGTCGATTCAGACCACGAATTAATCTCATTAATTTAAACCAAAATACGATAACTACAAGTTGAGACAAACTTAATGGGACAATATATGTCATCATAAAATATTTTCGAAGTTTTTTTTTTATTATATTTTTTTTATATTTTTAATATAGGCCTACGTTTGATCACCATCTCGCCTGATGTTAAGCGACGATGTGGCCGAAGATGGAAGATGGAGCTCGTAGATCTAGAAGATACCTATTCACTCTGGCCTTGAAGATACCCAGATTGTAGTTTTCAGGAAACAGAGAAGACGGCAATGAGTTCCATTCCTTAGCAGTACGCATTATAAATGTGGAACCAAAACGCTTTGTACGAATTGGCGGAATGTCTACTAAATAAGGGTGATATTTGGCCGATCTTCTACTCGTCCTGTGATGGAAGGGGGAAGGACCTTAGAGTGACCTTAATCTGATCTCAACACGATATACGATTGGCGCTTGAGGGAGATATGGGTAGGGGGGCAGGTCCCGAATGAGGTCGTCATTTCAAATAAATCTATAAGCGAATAACATGTTTTCAGATCCCGCCATTATGATGACACAAGCCTGCGGTAAATCAAACCCAAGTTCAACTAAAGTGGTGTAGTAGAAATAATTCCAATAAAAAGTGAAGACTCAAGCGGTATGCGTAAGTTTAAAATATTTTGTTTTGACAGGAAAATAAAAATATTTAGTAATTATCACAATTTATTTTATTAGGTATACTCTAACTATAACTCCAACTATAAGAGGAGTAGATCATCATCATCATCATCAGCCCATCACGATCCTACTGCCGGGACACGGGCCTTCTCTCATAGAGAGAGTATGGGCTATAATCCACCAAGCTGGCCCTGTGCGGGTTGGTGGATGTCACATGTCCTTGAATTTTGTGATTAATTCTTGGACATGCCGTTTTCCTCACGATGTTTTCCTTCACCGTTTTTAGAGCGAGTGTTAAATACGCACATAACTTAAAGTCAGTGGTGCGGGGCCAGCAGGAATCGAACTCGGGTGCATCGTATCGAAAGTCGCACATGCTCCCGCTGAGCCACACTCGCTCAGCGGAGTAGGAGTAGATAATTTAATCAAATAGTATACCATTTTCCTATACTATACGACAGCCTCTGAGGATCAGTGGTTGGGCAGGTTGGCTCAAATCACATACACCATTGAGTTTGCGGTTTCGATTCCCGCGACGGGATAAATGTTTGTGAACGGATAAAAAGTGCAAGCATTTGTTTCGTGTCTGGGTGTTGTGAGACCCCGTGGCCTCATAACTTCGTAGTTCCTGGTTCTCTGGATACAGGGATCTTAGTTAGGGGTAGGATCTATGTTTGTGATCGTTGGACATATTTGGTCCCCTTACTGCAAAAACCAACTAAGTGCGATTTTTAACAAAAATGAGTTACGAATACCGTTAGAATCTCTTCAAGATCTACATACTAATTTTAAAATTTTATAGCGCACTTAGTTGGTTTTTGCATTAAGGGGACGATTTATTATTATTATTTTACTTTTATAAAGAAATTAAAAATACGCTATATCCAACCTTTGTACACGTCAAGTTATTGGCATACTTGCTCAGAATATCTGATATCAGATATTGGAAACTGTTATAGTTACAGGAAAACGTTCCTAGGAGACCCCGAAGGGGAGATAATCTGAGTAAGTAGTGGATTTTTGAGATGGGACGGGAACTGTTATAGTTACAGGAAAACGTTCCTAGGAGACCATCCATAACTTTTTGAGATATTCTGAACTGCATTCACAGATTTTGGAAAAAAATACAGTTGGCGACAAAAATGCTAACATACCAAAACTATTTTTTATGTCTATGATAATACTGCCAAATACTGTCCTGACTCAAAAATCCACCCTGTATACACATTTAGTAATATAAAGCTCACTGACCCCAAAAATATAGGTTTTAGAATATGTCTGTATTGTTTTGTTGTAGCTTGGCGTGGAGCACGGCTTTGCTTCTATAGCGTAGCGCTTAAAAGGTTAAAAATTGCGTAGCTTGGTGTGATGGGCACGGTGTTGCTTCTATAGCGAAGCGCTTAAAAGGTTAAAAATTGCGTAGATCGGCGTGTGGGCACGGCTTTGCTTCTATAGCGTAGCGCTTAACAGGTTCAAAATTGCGTAGATTGACGTGGAGGTTTTGATTCTACAGCGTAACGCTGAAAAGCGTCGGTTTCCTCTTCATCCTCGTCGTCTCTGGCCGTCCTGCAGCGCTCGAAGTATCCTTTTCTCCACAATAGAATCACTACCAGCACCAGAGGGAAGGTTATGATGATACCTGCAATGCAAACGTTGATTGTGTTAAACCATTTCGCAATAATAATTGGAATAACAAAGTATTTGTTAGAAGAAAATTTCATTCATTTATGCACTGCCGGAACTTTGAGCCTATAGGACTTGAATTCAGTTCTAGTCGACTTCAGCCTTGACAGTCGCATTGCTATCTGTCCCTGGATTTGTCCACGAAGCGTTTCTTTGATGTACTTCAACACTTCATCCCCTGATGTTTCTAATAAAAGAGCGCTTTATTTTACGTGCATGCCCAGATTCCGTGATGGTTTGGGCAGCCCTTTTTGAATTTGCTCAAGATGCTGCTCAATTGAGGTGACAGGCTCCTTATACACCATCTGCTTGAGGGACCCGCAGTAGAAGATTTTTTTCTATGTAGCTGAATGACGAGACAAGTTGGTCGTTTGCCTGATGGTAAGCAGTACGCCAGCCCATAACAATAACAGCACCACCCAGGACTTTGTATTGCAAAATCCTGCGCAGCGCTGTACTGCGCTCGTCACCCTGAAACAATTAGCTGTTGACCCTCATAATGCCCAGTAATTTCACTGGCTATAATGCTCTGCATTACTGCTTGGCGGCTGAGTAACTAGCAAAGCGGTGGTACCCACCCAGACGGCCTCTCGCATACGAGAAACCTACCACCAGTAAGAATTTTAGCGGGTTGAGATCCGGAGGCCGTGTTGGCCACAGAATGGTCACCAAGCGCTCGATCCACCTTCGAGGATATGCTTCGACGACTCTACGGTAATTTACGGTAGACTTTTAATGTATCTGACAAGATGTAAGAACCATCGACACTGTCTGATAACTGAGGAAACATCTTTTGGTAGTTCTTCAAGTAACATATATAAAATTCAGGTTTTATACCATAGTATGATTATAATTCATTAGAATTTAAAGGTGTCTGACAGGGGGTTGCAACTGTACCAAGTGTCTGACAATGGACAAGGTGGTTAGTATAATTATAATTCATCAGGATTTTTAAGGTGTCTGACAGGGGGTTGCAACTGTACCAAGTGTCTGACAATGGACAAGGTGGTTAGTATAATTATAATTCATCAGGATTTTTAAGGTGTCTGACAGGGGGTTGCAACTGTACCAAGTGTCTGACAATGGACAAAGTGGTTTAGTATAATTATAATTCATCAGAATTTAAAGGGGTCTGACAGGGGGTTGCAACTGTACCAAATGTCTGATAATGGACAAAGTGGTTTAGTATAATTATAATTCATTAGAATTTAAAGGTGTCTGACAGGGGGTTGCAACTGTACCAAGTGTCTGACAATGGACAAGGTGGTTTATAACGTTGTTCCAAATAATATATATAAAAACTGAGCTTTATACTTATACGAATTTGAGGAGCAATTTTATACACCTTTGCTACCTGTTATCTTTCAAAGCAACCGTGAACCAAACTTCATAGTAGGGAACGTTCATACCAGTATTAAGGACATGCATAGAGAAACTTTCAGGTTTTATAAAATAACGAAGGTCTGATCGTCGCGGGCTCTTACTCTATTTGATCACGCGGTAGGATATAAAAGTCATGGTAGTGCTTACCTATCATAATGCCCAGGAGTATGGCCATGTCAGGAACAGGCATTTCCATGTAGTTCTCGCTCACAGGACATTCGAGGGTCTTATTGGCCGCGAGCAGCTGAGAGAAAGACACGCCACGGAGTTCCGGAGGCTTTTTGCAGCTGTGGACAATAACAACTAACTATTGGGTTGCCCCGAACTTCCACTACCTCTGAACTACCTCGCGGTTTCCAAATTTTGGAATGTATGTCCTCTAAATCTCCACAACCCGAGAAAACTTTAGCACATCTCTAAAATTAGTATACCGACTGCCATCTTCCATCTTAAATACCGACTGACATCTTCCATCTTGAATACCAACTGTCATCTTTCATTTCGATCAACACTTTTAACATACATACGCATCTCGATCGACACTTTTTACTTACCGACTGTCATCTTTCATCTTGATCAACACTTTTAACATGCCAACTGTCATCTTTCATCTCGATCAACACTTTTAACATATCTACTGTTATCATTCATTTCGATCAACACTTTTAACGTACCGACTGTCATGTCATCCATCCGATCAACACTTTTAACATACCAACTGTTATCGTTCATTTCGATCAACACTTTTGACATCCCAACTATCATCTTCATTCCATTTCGACAAACATTTTTAACATACCGACTCATCTTAATCAACACTTTTAACACACTGACTGTCACTTTCATCTCGATCAACACTTTTGACTTGCGCACTGTCATAATCCATCTCGAACGTTAAACACTCACATCATATTGAACCTCGTGTCGTCGTCTATGGCTTGCAACGCCGGCGTCAACACGTCTACCACCCACTGGTTCCCGCAGTCGCACGCGTACGGGTTGTTGGAGAAATCCACGCGGACCAGACGCTCCCAGCGGTGGACGAAACTCGACTCTATCCTCGACAGGTTGTTGTTGTTTAGGTACAACTGTAAGAGAGTTTTGAACTAACTTAAATGTCCAAGCCACACAGACAGTGGGCCGGGGGTGTTCCGGGCCGGGGAGAGGGTGACCTGTTCAATCTATCGAAGTGATAGATTATAATCTTCTTACATTATATTCTATCTAATATACCTGTTCGCCCCCGCCGCACCCTAACCTACCGAGGGCTGCAGCTAAATTCACATTATTATTGTCACTACACTCTACCATTGTACTATTTTTCATTAAACTTTGGAAAACAGGCTTTATAAATGAACAGGCTAGGCAAGTAATTAAACGACATCGATCCAAGTCATTTGCCTAGCTGTTTGATCAAATGGCTGAATATCATTCAGGCCGCTAGTTGAACAGCGCTGTTTAATAAAGAGGCTAGGCTGTTAATTGGACGTCTGATTGGCATCCTAGGGATCCTCACCTCAGTCAACTTCGGCCAAGTTTCCACGTCATGCTCATCAGTAATCATCAGGAAGTCTGGATGAATAGTCGTCAGTCGCGGGTTGTAGCAGATGTGGAGGGAGACCAGGCTAGGTAGGCCTCCCAACGCGCTCGCTTCTATAGAGTGTAGCTTGCTGTTACGACAGAGGTGGAGGTCTTGTAGTTTGGTCACGTTTCTTATAGCACTACAAAGAAAAAAAAATTGATCTGAGTGATGATTTGAGCAAATCGTTCCCCTGATGGTAAGCGCCACTCCTACCCATAACAATAGCAGTGCCAACTTGTTATTTATAGCACTGGGTAACACTACATTGCGTTTATCATCCCGGCACAACAGATATAAGCGGCACTGCACTGCGCAGACTGCGCTCACCCCGAGATAGCTCTAAAATCTCATATGCCCAGTAATTTGCTGGCTACAATGCCCTCCTGCAGGATAACAGAATAACTGGAAAAGCTCTGTCTACCAAACATTGCATATGAAAGACCTACCTACCTAAAATTTTAAATATTTAACGCCCTACAATCACGTACCTACATAGAGGCCTTACCACGGTTTGAAGGGCATTGTAGCCAGCGAAATTACTGGGCAATATGAGACTAGAGGTATCTCGGGGTGAGCGCAGTCTGCGCAGTGCAGTGCCGCGGAGGAATTTGCATAGCAATGTTCCGGATTGTACTGCAACTGTTATGGGCAAGCGTGTAGCTTACCATCAGGCGAACGAGCTGCTCGTAACATCGCTCAAATACATAAAAAAGTCCCCTTTAAACCACTTTATTAAGTCACTTTCTTGTTTGTCTGTCTGTCTGTCGTTCCGGGTGGAATCTTGCAACTCAAATTTCGAGCACTTCCCGATTAGTTATCCGGTTGAAACTTTCAGGGTAGCTCACAGCTCTATGACAATGCGTTTTAAATCCATTTTTTCTTTTTAAGGCGCATAAAGATCTCATGAAAGATAACCTTCCTTTAACACTTAAAAGGAAACTAATGGACGTATGTATTCTCCCCATCCTCACCTACGGTGCTCAGACTTGGTCTTTGACAAAACATCAGGAGTCCGCACTCGGGGTTTACTAGCGAGCTATGGAGCGTAGCATCTTAGGTTTCAAATTGTCGGACCGAATAAGAAACAGTGAGCTGCGCTATAAAACCCTAATCACCGACGTGGGACAAAAAGCTGCTAGCTTGAAATGGAACTGGGCTGGACACTCTGCCGCATGTTGAACGAGATGTGGGCTAAACTTACCACTGAGTGGCTCCCACACAACGTCAGACTGAGAGATGGTGGGATGAGCTGGACTCCTACTGGAAGGATTGGCCGCAAGGAGCATTAAACCGTGAGGAGTGGAAGGAGGGTAGGGAATCCTTTGCCCTGCAGTGGGACGACAACGGCTAAAATAAAAAAGGCGTATAAAAACGTAGTTTTTAGATATTCTTTTAATCTACATTAAATTCTTGCTAAATGCTTACTTTTGAGTCTCCAACACCTCTATCGGGTTCTTTCCGAAGTTAAGGTACAGAAGGTTAGTCGCCTCGCTGAGAACGCCGGGGACACTCGAGAACCGGTTGTCACTGAGGTCCAGCCTGAGCAGGCGCCGCTGCCGACGGAACAGACCTTCGGGGAGGGATTCCAGCTCACAACCAGCAAGAGAGAGTTCCTGTAATTTGGAACAATTTATTTACGTCCATATACAAAGTGTAACTTAATATGAGCGTTTCCTCGTAGCCTAACTGGTTTGGCTACAATACAATACAAAAATTTAAAACTCTTTATTGTATACCAATAACATAAACTATCACACATAAACCTTATTAATAGGGTAGATTAATGGGCGATCTTATCGGCTACAATATGTATATAGTACAATATGTATATATATCCATCTTCGGCCACATCGTCGCTTATCATCAGTCGAGATGGTGGTCAAACGTAGATCTAACATAAGTAAAAAAAATGGACCCGAAGGAGGGCTATTCTGACCAAGCATACGAATAACTCGACGAGTATACAAAGGTTAGACTTGCGTATTTGAAATTCCCATATAAAAGTAAAATTACTTTTACCTTAGAAAGCCACAACCTTAACTTCAATCAGTGTTTGCTATTATTGTCTCCAGCTGCTAAGGTCTTGTTATTATTTAAAACAGCTGAGGTATTGTTGTAGGGCTGCAATTTTGTGTTTTTTACATATCGCGGAGGAAACTTTACGAGAGCTTTTCATGAAAATCATCGAAATAAAACTCGTCAAACAAACATTGTTCGTCATGAGATGCAGAATAAGCCCCTTCGGGTTTATGCACATGGTAGTTTTTATATTATAAATAGGTATGTGTGTTTGGCATTGATTATCGAGAGCGTCTAATGTTAAGGGGGTCGTCCATTAACCACGATGATTTTTAGCAACTTTCTGACCCATCTGGTCATACATAGTGAGACGACTGACGACGTTTTAGACAACCCACTACCCAAAAACCACGAGTATTTTCTGTCTCGTTCCTGCGCCACCTCATACCAATTTTTTTGTTGTGCGTCTAGATCGTCTCGCCATCATACGTGGTACATAGTAAATTTAAAATGTTCAGTATATAATCTTTAAACACCGGTATAATCTAATTTAATTCTGGATTAAGCACCGTGATAAAAATGTCCAGACAGACATTTAAGGTTGCAGGTTGTTTCTGAACGTTGCCTGGCAACGGTTTTTCGGTTTATAAATTGCGCGTTCAGCGAAAAAAGCCTTGATATTTCGTGAAACGTCACGCTGGATTTATTTAGATATTTCATGATCTTTTCTATCGGGAAAGACTGACCACCTGCCACCACTTTTTGCAACCTACCTGCAAATTGACCAGATCCGTAATAGCAGCCATCGTAACCTGATCGATAAACGCCAGGGGGTTCCCACTCAAGTCCAGGGTTGTTAGACCTGGCATGAACGCGAACAAGTCTTGGGGCAGAGAGTGGATGTCGTTGTGAGCCAGACTCAGGTACCGACACTTGGAGAACGGGACGAGGCCCACTGTTGGGGTTAAGGAGCCCTGGAACGTAGGAAACTCAATCAATACAACACAAAACGAACAAGTTCCAAGAAATACTTTAATAAGCTACCAGGTTCTTCCCGCGGTATAGTCCGCAAGGACATGGACAACAGAAAAAAGTCCATAGCCGTCTTATTTCCTAGACCATTACCAAGTTCTCAATTTTGTCGTCACAGACGCACTTATGAACGTCAATTATTACAATGACTACCACCGTATCGGAAAAAGAACCACTACTCAGAAGATACGGCAAGAAACTGAGGGGCATTTTTAGAACTCTTGATATGTAGATATGCTTCTTATGTGCCAGTTGGCTACTTGGCAGAAGCGGAATGTTCCATGCATCTGTGTCTTCTATGTAATTACTAACTGTATTGCTATTTGTTTTGAACTGTGTGCTTTCATTAGAATATTTTCCACATGCAATTTGAATTTACATTCTGTGAGTTCCGTTACACATTTAGTTGCCCATGAAGTAGGTACTTATTCGTTTTACTCAGTCGAAACCTAGGTACAGCAATTCTATCCTTATTTCTAGTTTTTATGTCATGATAGTCAATATGCTGTTCAAAGGTTGTCTGGAAGAGATCGCTTTGAGCGATAAGACCGCCTATTGTTATGCTGATTACTGTAAAATTTACTTGTTTTTCATGTACCTATATTTAAGGTTTTTTTAACAATAAAGTGTTTATCTATCTATCTATCTATCTATGCACCTTGAATTTGTGCACATTTTTACAAGTATTTATTTTTATGAAATAAAAAACTGTCTAGGTACTCACAGCAAAGACCCTTCTGCTCAAGGAAGCAGTAGTAATCTTATTCCTCGAAAGGTCCAAGGTCACCACGTCTGATAGGTATACGAAGCTGGCATCTTCCAAGGTGGTGATGTCACAATTGGACAAGTTCAGGGTCTGGATAGGCAGAGATGAGATTCTCGTGACTGTCGTCACGTGGTTGTTACTGAGGTCTACCTTGATTGGGTTATAACATTTTAGGCCTGAAAAAAAAAGCATATGCTGCATATTCACAAGTATTCACTCGTGGTCTTTCGTATGCGGGAGGCCGTCTGGGTAGGTACCACAGCTTTGCCAGTTATTCTGCCGCCAAGCAGTAGTGCACAAGCATTACTGTGTTCCGGTTTGAAGGGCATTGTAGCCAGCGAAATTACTTGGCATATAAGACTTAATATCTGATGTTTAGGGGTGATGAGCGCAATGCAGCGCTACAATGTCCTTTTTATGGTATTAAAAGTACTGTGTGGCACTGCAATTGTTATGGGCAGGCGTGGCGCTTACCATCAGGCGAACGACCTGCTCGTCTTATCACTGAGATCTATAAAAAAAAACTATTTGCACCTAGCTGCGCCCCACGATTTCTCGGGATAAAGCCTATGTGCTAATCCAGGGTATAAGCTATCTCCATTCCGAATTTGACTCAAGTCTGTTGAGCCGTTACAGCGTGAAGAGGTACCGTACCCACTTACATACAAACTTTCGCATTTATAATAATATCTGCGCTCCTCCGAATTCACCCGCGGTTTTCCGAGATAAAAAAATCCAGGACCTAAAGAACCTACATACCAAATTTTATCAAAATCCGTTCAGTAGTTTTTGCGGTTTTGAGTAACAAACATCCATCCATCCACCCATCTAAACATCCTAACAAGCTTTCGTGTTTATAATATTTGTAGGATTTTTTCTTGAACCTACTTTTTTTTTTATGCTACTGAATAACGAGACGAGCTGGTCGTTCGCCTGATGGTAAGCAATACGCCTGCTCATAACAGTTACAGCACTACCCAGAACTTTGTTTTGCAAAACTCGCAGCACTGCACTGCGCTCGTCATCCTGAGACAATTAGCTCTCAAGTCTTAAAATGCCCAGTAATTTCGCTGGCTACAAAGCCTTTTCAAACAGGACTAATGCATGCGCACTACTGCTTGGCGGCTGAATAACTGCCAAAGCGGGTACCACCGCGGGTACCCAGTCTCGCATACGAGAAACCTACCACATATTCGATAGATGCAAAAAGTAATAAAAACATAAGATTCTTACCATCCCAGTCCTGCAGCTCGAAGAACTGTTTGAGTTCTCTATTGGTGCAGTCCACGACTCCCTCAACAGTGCAGTTGCACTTCTGGCAGATCACTTCACTTAATGCTTCTGGGGTCTCTGTCGTTGTTGGCTCTGTTACTTGTATTTCCTCTAACAATTAATAATTTATTTATAAATTAGTAAATTCTGCTTGTACCTACTACTGTTTAGATATACGAGTACACAGAATATATTTTAGGTGATGTAATGGAATCAGGCGTGACGTTGCAGAAATTCGAAGAGCGAGTGTGGCTCAATGATAGAAAAATCCGTATATCCATCCATTCTCACAAACTTTCGCATTTAGAAAAAAGGATACCTTTTTCTTGAGACAAAAATAATAAGACAGGAAGTAGGATACCTGTTTCTTGAGACAAAACTAATTAAGACAGGAAGTAGGATACCTGTTTCTTGAGATAAAACTAATTAAGACAGGAAGTAGGATACCTGTTCCTTGAGATAAAACTAATTAAGACAGGAAGTAGGATACCTGTTTTTTGAGACACATCTAACAAGACAGGAAATAGGATACTTATACTATACAGTTAGTAATTACATAAGTAGATGGCAAAGATTCATGAAACATTCCGCTTCTGGCAAGTAGCCAATTCTCACATAAGAAACATAATATTCTCAAAAACAAACATAAAATATTGTAACAAAAGTTGTAAAAACAATGCCCCACAGTTTCTTGCCGTATCTTCTGAGTAGTGGTTCTTTTTCCGATACGCTGGTTAAGTCATTGTAATAATTGACGTTCATAAGTGAGTCTGTGATGCGAAAACTGAATAAAGAACTTTTGAACTTTGAACTTGTTTCTTGAGACAAAACTAATAAGACAGGAAGTAGGATACCTGTTTCTCGAGACTAAACTATTGAGACAAGAAGGAGCATACCTGTTTCTTGAGACAATACGAATCCAAACACTATTATGAACACTACACACACTTCACATTTCACATAATTTGCTAAAAACATTATAAAATACTGATTTTGAAACAGTTTTGTAATAAATCTGTGTACATCTCTGTGACGCCGTTTACGTTGTAGATAAAAAATTTAAAAACGTTCTAACAAGCGGTTGCGTGTCACAGATTAAGATAAGAGATAAAATATAGAAGGTATCCATCAAATCTAATCAATTATTTATTTGCAAAGGTATTTATAAACATTTTGTGATATCATGAATAATGTGAATCTACACCTTAATCTGAGCTCAACACGATATACGATTGGCGCTTGAGGGAGATATGGGTACGGGGGCTGACTCTACCAGTGCTTCGGAAATACACCCGCTGGAGAAGATATCACTAAGAAAAATTTAAGTCAAACCTCTGTGAATATCGTTTCAAATAGGTAAAATATGTAACAAAAATATGCAACGCTGTTCCTTCTATGAAATCTGATCTATGTACTATCGAAATATTTATCAAAAGATAAGTTTCACTATAGAAGGTCAAGATTATCCTATTTTTGGTTGTTATTTGTACTACACTAGAGTTCATAATCGTAAGCCTCGATATTTCGGATGTTACATTTCAAGATAAACTCAGTCCCTGTTTTCAATTTGGTGTAATAAATGGAGAATAAACTGTAATGTAATGAAAGAGTTCTACAAATTTAAAATTGATTTAATTGTCTTTATCTGTTACGTCACCTATTTTAATAAAATTACCTAACCCTAATAAAATAAATTGACAGTCAGATTTATTAACATAAAATAAAATATATAAAAGGAGGGCGATACTGGCAGACAACGGGTGGCCTCAGTAGCGAGACGTCGGTCTTCAGCAGCAAGCCAGCTGACGTCCTCGGTAGCGAGCCGGCAGACGGCCTCGGTAGCGAGCAGGCAGACGGCCTCGGTAGCGAGCCGGCAGACGGCCTCGGTAGCAAGCCAGCTGACGGCCTCAAGCCAGCAGATGGCCTCGGTAGCAAGCCAGCAGATGGTCAACACATTTTTTAGGAAAACCAGTATCGCCAATCGCACACACGTAAACGAATAATATATATATTTTTATGTGACTGAATGACGAGACGAGCTGGTCGTTTGCCTGATGGTAAGCAATACGCCAGCCCATAATAATAACAGCAACACCCAGAACTTTGTTTTGCTAAATCCTGCGCGGCGCTGCACTGCGCTCGTCACCCTGAGACAATTAACTGTTGAGTCTCATAATGCCCAGTAATTTCGCTGGCTACAATGCCCTTTAAATCGAAACACAGTAATGCTTGCGCACTACTGCTTGGCGGCTGAATAACTGGCAAAGCGGTGGTACCCACCCAGACGGCCTCTCGCATACTATTAAGCTAATAATATAATAATACTACCTGACCCGGCAAACGTTGTTTTGCCATATAAATTTAAAAAAATATGTTAAGGATGAACAACCCTTATTAGGGGTATGAAAAATAGATAGTAGCCGATTCTCAGAGCTACTGAATATGCATATAAAATTTGGTAAAAATCAGTAAAGCCGTTTCGGAGGAGTAAGGTAACTAACATTGTGACACGAGAATTTTATATATATGAGATATATATATATATATATATATATATATATCTTCTTCTTCAAGTGCCGCTCCATTATTGAAGGTTGGCAGTCAGCTCCTTCTTTATCTTATTCAGAGCAAGTCTGAATAGTTCTTCTACCGTCCTTATCCCTGTCCATTCCCGAATGTTTCGGAGCCACGACATCCTGCGTCTCCCTACTCTGCGTCTTCCGGGTATTTTGCCCATCATTATAGTCTGTAGCAACAGATATTGGTCACTCCGCAGTACGTGACCAAGGTAAGTGACCTTTCTTTGTTTGATGGACCGGATAAGTTCTAGTCTTTTTCCCTTGCGCTCTAAAACTTCCACGTTGGTAACCTTATCCGTCCAACTAATGCGAAGCATTCGGCGGTAAGACCACATTTCAAACGCTTCTACTTTTTTTCGATGTTCTGCTTTTTATATATACACTCGAGAGCAATGAATCCGGGTCACTTAAAGAATCCTAAAAATCTCGGAAACTAAAAATGCTAGGTTAATGCAATAAATTGTATTTAATAGACAATGTAATACTCCTTAAATGAAAGTAAAAAAAATATGAGTCACCATACATTTTATTAACACAAAATTACATAAAGAAAAAAACTGCTGATCTCTCCTTAAAACAAAAATAGGAAACATGAAATTTTTGAACTTTATTACGATTTTCTTGAATTTTAATACTTCGTATTGCCTCCTCGTGCTTCCATTACTGCGTTTACGCGGTTTGGCATGCTGTACACCAAGTTCCTTATACGATTTTGGGGAATATTCTCCCATTCCTCTGTGAGAGCAATTTTGAGCTCACGAAGCGTGATTGGGGGAGGTTGGTGTGATTGTTTACTTATAAATATATAAAGCCTGCTTAATAAATTATATATTATATATATATATACATATATATATATATATATATATATATATAATTTATTAAGCAGGTTTGCCGAATAAATAGGTTTTTTTTCTTTCTTTTCTTTCCTTCTTTCTATTTCGTTACACTTATTAGATACTGGTTTGAATAGTTATGAACGTCATTAATAGGTACCTACATGTTAAAAATAATTTTTTGTTGAAAAATATTTCTTTCAAGACAAGCTTTTAACATATTCGTAATCGGAACCGCGAGCAGATTAATGTCATGGCCAGTAGCGTATGCTGAGTCGGAACCCCCCCCCTCCCCACCGTTTCCTGACATCGGCAACATTCCAGTGTTGTATTAATTATTTTCGTTTTGTCTTTATTTTAATATGTTCAGTGTTTCTTTCTCTCATTAAAATGAGCCCAAACACTAGTAGTTTACGATTATCCGTCAAGGAGTTCCATTGCTCACCTTCCGTCTCCATCATCAGATCACCTGGCCGTCACCATAATATTGCTGTCATCGGACTTTGACAAGTATGCAAAACTTCAACTCCGTAGGATAAGAGGTAGTGGTTCTAATTCAGCTTGCAAGATTACACCCGGACAAACATACCTAAGTACATGCAAGTTACACAAAAGCTTGTAATATACCTTATTGTGACGCAATACTAATGGATTACTGAATCAGTTATGGGGGCGTCCATAAATTACGTGAGGTGTTTTTTAAATTTTCTGTCCCTCCCTCCCCCCCTGGTGAGATGTCGTGAGTTTTTATTAAACCCCCTCCCCCAACCCCCAATCTCACGTGAGATTTTTCAAAATGTGGGGGTTAATTTCTTACGTAAACGCGTTGGATTGTTATTGTAAAAAGAAAAAAAAAAATGCTTCGTCCTTTTATTAACGACTAGTTAAGACTAGTAATCAATATTGCTGAGAGTTTAATTATAATGTAATAAATGATTACGCTTATTAGTATGTACAATCTGGATTAAATGGACCAAAATAGTATTAGTTTTTTTGTTTCAATCAGAAAAAAAATTGCGTGTTATTTGCCGAGACCCCCCCTCTCTCCAACGTAAGATTAGATGAGATTTGACTCGACCCCCTCCCCCCCTTAAACACCTCACGTAATTTATGGACGCCCCCTATGACATGGTTATGACTAGACATCGGGTTATATGCATTCGCATATATCTCGATATTTATAGCGTTATAGCATAATTTTGTATTTTCCTGCCGATCGTGCTTATTCCGGCCGTTTGAGGCCGTAAAGCAAGTAGGTCAATTTGACAGTTCTGAGGCCATTGCAATGAATTCAAGCAAGCTAGCATGTGAAGGCACTTCCATCAAATAGAATATTTACTCTCATTGCAATATAGAGATACTGGTAACGAAAAACCTTCCTCTGTTCAAATCATTAGAAATATTGCAAAATGGCATTTAATTTGAAACAGACCTATTCGAAAATAGAATCGAGAAAGGCGTCATTTTACTATATCTGGTGGTCAGACATAAGCCTAAATAAACCGGCACAAATAAAATACCTTTGTAAAAAACATAAATTTTATTCCAAAAATCTTAACGAACTACACTCGAGAGCAATGAATCCGGGTCACTTAAAGAATGTTAAAAATCTCGGAAACTAAAAATGATAGGTTAATGCAATAAATTGTATTTAATAGACAATGTAATACTCCTTAAATGAAAGTAAAAAAAATATGAGTCACCATACATTTTATTAACACAAAATTACATAAAGAAAAAAACTGCTGATCTCTCCTTAAAACAAAAATAGGAAACATGAAATTTTTGAACTTTATTACGATTTTCTTGAATTTTAATACTTCGTATTGCCTCCTCGTGCTTCCATTACTGCGTTTACGTGGTTTGGCATGCTGTACACCAAGTTCCTTATACGATTTTGGGGAATATTCTCCCATTCCTCTGTGAGAGCAATTTTGAGCTCACGAAGCGTGATTGGGGGAGGGTTTCGTTGTTTTACGCATCTGCCTAGCTCGTCCCAAGCATGCTCGATCGGGTTGATATCCGGGCTGCGCGCTGGCCACTCCATACGAGTAATGTTCATCTCTTGAAGGTAGTCATTCACAATCCTACCTGTATGAGGTCGGGCATTGTCATGCATAAATATAGCATCCTCACCTAAATTGACCATAAATGGACCAACGTGATCATTGAGGATTTCTTCCACATATCTTACGCTAGTTAAAGAGCCGTTTTCTATGATCACCAGCTCTGTGCGACTTTCTGAAGAAATTCCGGCCCACACAAGTACAGACCCACCACCGTAGGCTACTTTTTCTTCGATGCATGCTTGCTTGAATCTTTCCCTTGGTCTTCGATACACTCTGTGTCTTCCATCGTGCTTGTAGAGCATAAATTTTGATTCGTCGGAGAACATAACTTTTGACCAATCTTCAATACTCCAATTTACGTGGCTCTGGGCATATCTTAGTCTCGAAATACGATGCCCACGCTCCAGTTTAGGGCCGTTTGCAGGTCTAAGGGGTTTTAAGTTAGATTCAGCAAGCCGACGTCTTACTGTCCATGCACTTGGGTTACTTCCTCCGAGGCGTCGAAACTGATTGGTGAGTTCAGTTCCTGTGAGAAAGCGATTTCGAAGCATGGTGTTCACCAAGTATCGGTCTTCTCGTGCTGTGGTACACCTGGTTCTGCCCGTTCCTGGTCTGCGTAGGTTAGAACCAGTTTCTTCGTAACGTCGGAGAACTCTTTGTACTGTTGACAGCGACACACCGACAGTCCTGGCTGTATCGCGCTGACTCCGGCCGGTTTCCAGCATTGTAAGTATTCTGGTGCATTCTTCAGGCGTAAGCGACATAATTTCAGCTTGAATAATGAATATAGAGCACTATCAACATGGTTTATGTACCCACATAAATGACAGATTACAAACAAAAGCAAAACCAAATGCTGTAATTTCGTAGTTCCATCTTCGAAAGTGGCCCTTTTTCAAATTTGATTTTTTTATGATATAACTTTACAATAACTAAGAAGTTTTAATACCTTCATTTAAGGAGTATTACATTGTCTATTAAATACAATTTATTGCATTAACCTAGCATTTTTAGTTTCCGAGATTTTTAGGATTCTTTAAGTGACCCGGATTCATTGCTCTCGAGTGTATTATAATTGCATAATACTTAAAAATAATGTTTGTATAGTTTATATATAGTTTATATATAGTTATCATCCGCCGGGGCCCTTTTGTAGAAAGCTCTGGAGACATCGGTCGGGGCGCGGAGTCCCATCCAACCGAAGTATCCTCGGCGCCACATCAGCATCAGCCCCAGAACTATGGGTACTGCCAGGAGAACACCTGAAAATTATGGAAACGAGTAATGAGACGAGCAAGTCATTCGCTTGATGATAAGCGCCACGCCTGCCATAACTATTGCAGTGCCATCCAGAACTTTTATACTATAGAAAGTACTTCGTAGCACTGCATTGCGCTCATGACCTCGAGACATCAGATATTATCTCATATGCCCAGTAATTTCGCTGGCTACAATGCCCTCCCGGAACACAGTAATGCTTGCGCACTACTGCTTGTGGCAGAATAACTATATAATAAGATCTATGTGTTAAATCTTCGGCCACATCGTCGTTTAACATTTTTTAGAGTAAGTGTGGCTCAGCAGGAACTCGTGAGCCTGGGTTCGAATCCAGACTCGGCCCTGCACCAATCACTTATAGTTAAGTGCAGATTTTGCACGCTCGCTCTGAAACGGTGAAGGAAAACATCGTGATGAAACCCGCTTACGCGCTTTGAAGTGGTAGGCTCTGGCCGTGGTTGTAATACCACCCACCGAACAAAGCCATGCCGTCAAGCGACCTAGTCGTGTTTCGAGATGATGTTCGGTGAACCATCGGGGAGACGGGTCTGAGCAGCCGCTCAACTGCCGTCTCTCTCTAGATCTATGTGCTCCATCTTAGGCCACATCATCCCTTCACATCAGGTGAGATGGTGGCAAAACATAGATCTACTAAGGGTAAAATAAAAAAACATTAGGCGAGATAGTGTCTGAACAGCCAACAATCGCCCCGCGGTTTCACTCGCGGTTTCCCGGGACAAAGTACCTATGTGTTTTTCCAGGACCTAAACAACCTACATACCAAATTTTATCAAAATTCGTTAAGTACATTAAGTAACAAAGTTGGAGGAGGTGAGGAATCATGCTAAATCGACGGATACAAAATCGGATTTAAATGAAATTACTCGGTGGCCCAGTGGTTAAGGCGTCGGAACGGTATTCCGAAGATGCAGGTTTGATCCCTGCCCAAGCAATATCATTTTCTTTCTCAATAATTATTTAAAAATCTTAGATGAAATTTGGTTTTTAGCTTCTTTAGGTCTTGTAAAAGGACATAGGCTACTTTTGTCCGGGTACCGCGGAGAACCGAGGGGCGCAGCTAGTCAAAAAATGAATTTAAAAAATCGTCTGACCAATCAGAGTCCCCAGCAGGATGGAGCCGTCCCGCTCCGGGTGGTGTCCGTACTTGTCCAGACAGCGCATCCTCCTGTGGTACTCATGGAGCTGCCGGAACGTGTACCCTCGCATCTCTGACGGCTCGGCGCAACTGAAAATATTATTATTGATTATTATTATTTATAAATATAACACAATAATAATTATTATTATTTATTTATAACAATTATTAATAACTCTTTAGGGTTAAGCTCGCCTTTGTACGTATATTTTATAATCGGTGTAAATGTTACAATAGCGTATAAACTTACAGAATGTGTTTACTTTGCTATTAATTTACATTAATAATGTTATTCTGTTATCTTAATCCCAACATTTCGTTACATGTATATCTATCTGTGGTCAACGATGTTGGTTTCACTTATATTAAGATATTTATTTTTAAGTCTGTTAATTAAGGTACTAGTGAAACTGTTTGCTGATTCTTAAATAAATTAAAAAAAATAAAATAAAGAATATAAGAATTATATGAGTGGAACTCTCTGCCGGCATCTGTGTTTCCGGATAGCTATAATCTGGGTGTCTTTAAGACAAGAGTGAACAGGTTTCTTCTAGGCGAGCGTGCTACATCTTCGACCGCATCGCCACTTAACAACAGGTGAGATAGCGGTCAAACGCAAGCCTGTAAATAGTAAAAAAAAAAAATTAATTATTATTATGTCATTCTTTCTCACGGGCTATACGCCCGGTCCTTTAGAAGGCTTGCGCGCGGGGACATGAGTCCAACACGTAGAGGCCTCTTAGAGCATTTAGGTTAGATATATGATGAGCAATATATATATATATATATATATATAGTCCACTCATATTATTCTTATATTCTTTATTTTATTTTTTTTAATTTATTTAAGAATCAGCAAACAGTTTCACTAGTACCTTAATTAACAGACTTAAAAATAAATATCTTAATATAAGTGAAACCAACATCGTTGACCACAAATAGATATACATGTAACGAAATGTTGGGATTAAGATAACAAAATAACATTATTAATGTAAATTAATAGCAAAGTAAACATATATATATATATATACTGCCTGTCAGTTAGATAGGACTCTACAAGATCCATAGCAGTTCTACGAATTCCGTAGTGGTGGAGTTTACGAATCAGAGTAATGCGCTCTACGCAGTCTTGGAGAGGTCACAAAAATGGCATCCTGTGAACTTTCTCAAGCTTCAAGCACATGGGTAAATGTACCCCGGCATCAGTTGTTGATCTGCTTTTCGTGAAACCGAACTGATTCTTGTTCAATATTCTGTGTTCGTTAAAGTGAGACAATAGGTTGCCGTAGTATGTTTTTTTAACCGACTTCAAGGAGGAGGTTTACAATTCGACGGTATGTTTTTTTTTTGTGTTTGTTACGCGATTACTACGCCAATAATGAATCGATTTCGATGATTATTTTTTTGATTGGGAGGTCATACTTCAGAGGTGGTCCCATTATCGAAATTCATTCAGCACTTTTTGAAAAAAATAGCAAAAACAAAAAATATAAGTTTAATATCTTCAAGTCGGTTCTTGTTTTTTTTGTAACCGACTTTCTAAAGGTGGAGGTTTGTATTCGACTGCTTCACCTGCTTCACACAGGGTTGACTTCCGGCGAGGGAACTCCTCAACAGACAATAGGAGACATGACTTTTTTTGTACATGCATTTAATTGTGATAGCCCGTTTTAAACTTCGTCATGATGTGGCTTCTAGATCATAAAAGCTTGTCTTTAAAAACTTTTTGAATTAATCTTTTAAAAGCTTTTTAAATTAATCTTCTAATTAAATCTTGTTTTTCACTAAAAAGGGTATAATAAATTATTTTTCAAAAAAAACTAAACCGACTTCAAAACCACAAATAGGCACTCAAAAGTGAAAAATAAATTAATATAATTATCATAAGCGCTACCCACTCATATATTTGAAGTCGGTGCCAGCCAAGTCAAAAAGGTAGTAGATAGATACTTAAAGTACACAAGTAGTACTTACTATATACATAGTATTTACATAGGCACCGACTTCAAATATATGAGTGGGTAGCGCTTATGATAATTATATTAATTTATTTTTCACTTTTGAGTGTCTATTTGTGGTTTTGAAGTCGGTTTAGTTTTTTTTGAAAAATAATTTATTCAAATATCTTACTTAGAGCCGGAAGCACAGACACTGGTCTGTAATTGGAGGGGTCAGTTTTGTTACCTGACTTGAAGATGGGAGTAACTTTGAAGATTGATTTCTTACTTCATAAGCGACGCATTTCCTCCCTTGCTCTCGACTATTGGTACCAGCATATCGACCATCCATTGCGTGGTGCAGTCGCAAAGGAACGGATTGTCTGATACGTCAACTTTCTGCAGAAGATCCCAACGGGAAACCAGGCGCGAGTCGATGTCGGTTAGGTTGTTAGATTGCAGGTACAGCTGAAAATAAGATTTGGCATAATTATTTTTATTTTATTTTGTTTGGGGAGCAAACAGCTTTTGTAACAAAATAATATGACAAATCAGTATATATTTTTTTGAGCTTTAACGAATTCGTAATCGGAACCGCGGGCAGATTAAAATGATCCCAAATACTAGTAGTTACAATTATCCGTCAAAGAGTTCCATTGGCCACCTTCCGTCTCCGTCATCAGATCAGCTCGCTGTCACCATAATGTCATTGGTCAATGCCATGTTCATCGGACTTTGACAAGTGTGCAAAGAGACAGACAAGTTGCAAGTTAAATAAAAGCTTATTAAAAGCCTCCACAAATAACTAGAAAATTAGGATTTCTTACAATTAAATGAACAAAGAAAAAAGAAATGCTAGAACGGCACCATGCAATGCCATTTACAAATTGCAATGATTAGATAGTGATGACGTTAGGGCTGTATTCGCCGCAGCCATACTGCTTGTGAATAGATCGATATTGGAATGCTCATACTTCGCAAGCTTATTAAATGCTATGGAAGAACGTAAGACATAAGAGTTCCTCCGGTAGGTGGTGCGGGCGAAGGTTATGTGCAGTAAGTTTTCTATTATTATATTAAACTAGCTGCGCCCCGCAGTTTCACCCGCGTTCTCCCGGGACAAAAAGTACCCTATGTGTTAATCTATATACTATAAGCTATCTCCATCCCGAATTTCACTTGAATTTGTTGAGCCGTTACATTGTAAAGAAGTAACACACTTTCACACCAACAAACAATCTTCCGTATTTACAATATTAGTGTAAATTAGTGTACATTAGTGTACATTTGTATAAATTAGTGTACATTACTGTACATTAGTGAATGTATTTAATGCTTAGCATGCGCTAATGCATTCAATATCTACGTACCTCCTTCACAAGTGGCCAGTCATACGTCTCTCCAATATCGTCAGGTCGGGCCAGTGCTTTGGGATGGATTTCCGCAAGTTCAGGGTTGAAGCTTATATGCAGTCGCTCCACGTTTTCTAAGCCAGATAGCGCGCCTTGCCCGATGCGTCGTAGGTTCGGCATATTGCACATGTGAAGTTCAACCAGCTTCCGGAGACGGGGGAATCCCCTGGAATGATATGGGATGTTTTAATGCTATTTCGTATAATTGTTATCGGAAATTTATGTAATGCTCAGTCATTTCTTCGGCTACAATGACCTGCAAACTGAAACACAGTAATGCTTGCGAGAGATTCTAATACGTTTTGTGAAGTTTGGGGACTATATTGTAGTAATGGAACGAAAAAATTTGCAAAAATATATTTTATGAAAAGCAAAAACGTAAAATAAACACAAGCTTGACTAACGGCATTTGCCTACAAATGACGTCATGCGCTGTGATTGTTTTTTCTTATGAGATGAAGAACAGATTAAAAATGTCAGAATTTAAAATTATAAATCATTATTATTTCACAAAAATATTGATGATGAACGAATGTTCGTCGAACCAGAAAGATCTGAATGATCTTCGTTCTAACTACATTTTAGATTTGTTCTCGATTACTGTCCGATCCCCTATTATGAAGGACAAAAATATAATAGACCAAAATACTCACAGGTTGTCTTCCGAACTCATATCCAACTCAACAATCGGGTTCTGGTTCAAATTTAGGTACATTAAGTTCTTTGTTTCCTCCAGCTCTTGGGGAACTGCTGTGAGCTTGTTGTCGGAAACATCCAGCCGCTCCAAGTAACGTGGAGTGTGAAGGAACTTCTCCGGGATTTCCGTTAGCTGGCAGGAACGCATGCGCAGTGTCTGTGGGTTTAAGATTTTATTTTAGCGCCATCTATTGGGCGGGAGTTAGAACTACTTTTGTTCAACAAGCTTTTGTTAAATAATGGTTAGAGTACCTAGTAAAATAAGATTACATATGTATACCACCGCTTTGCCAGTTATTCAGCCGCTAAGCAGTAGTGCGCGAGCATTACTGTGTTCCGGCTTGAAGGGCATTGTAGCCAGCGAAATTACTGGGCATTATGAGACTCAACAGCTAATTGTCTCAGGGTGACGAGCGCAGTGCAGCGCCGCGCAGGATTTTGCAAAACAAAATTCTGGGTGGTGCTGCTATTGTATTGGCTGGCGTATTGCTTACCATCAGGAAAACGACCAGCACGTCTCGTCATTCAGTTACATAAAAAAAAATGTATTTATATAATATGTATTTAAAATGTACGCTAATAATTTAAGGTTGATATCTATAGGTACCTACTTATTAGTATCTACGTAACCAAACCTCTGCCAGCCTCTGTGGTAGGTGGTTGTGCAGATTTCATACACCACTGAGGTTATGGGTTCAATTCCGGCGACGAGACAAATGTTCGTGCAAAGAAAAAATAAACGCCATCATCTGTTTCGTCTCTGGGTGTTGTGGAACCATAGTTCTCAAAGTTTCCCTAGATACAGGGATCCTAGTTAGGGGCCAAGATCTATGTATGTGATTGTTGGGCGTATTATTTAATTAAATTTTATTTATATAAAAAAAAACATGCTAGAACTTTAAGAAACTTGAATAACTTTATTTTAAATACAGATTTTGTTATTCTTTATTTATTTCATCTTCATCATTTTCTTCATCTTTTTCAGAAATAAATGAAAAAACCTTTTTACTTTACAGCTCCACAAAATTTTTAAAAGTTTACCACTACTCACCGCTAGATGTCACTTACCTTCAACATCGGCAGGCCCGAAATCGCGATCAGCGTGACATGGTCTATCGTTGTTAATGGATTCCCGCTCAAATCCAACGACTCTAGCTCTGGCAGATGTTCAAATAAATCTTGGTTGAGGGAATGCAGGTCATTGTAGGCCAAATTGAGGGTCCTCATGGAAGACAAGGGCTCATATTCTTCGGGAGAGAAACGTCCCTGGAAACAAAAATGAGTCATATTGTGTAGTTGACAAGATAGTTTTTGCGTTGCGTTCCTCTTTAAGCTCTTAGTAGGAGATTTTTTTGATTGAAAGTATAGATATTCGACACTGTAAACTATTCTTCCGTATTTTTTTTCAAATGTCAACATTATAATAGTCAATGTTTACCTATATGCAATAGGGGATCGGACAACTTTTCAGAAAGTGTTTAGAATTAATCATAATAGCTACTCTTGCTACGACGCAATAAAGTTCAATTCAGCTCGCACAGCGCTGCATACCTAGCAGTTATATTAACCTAGAAGGTGCCTCTCTTTCTATCGTTTACAGCTCTTATCTCTTCTGACGCGATACGTGTTACGTTAGGGTTTATTCTTGTGTTGTGATGAATTATAATTATTATCAATCTCAATAGGTATTTACTTCCAGTTATGTATCTCTCAACCGTCTCTTACTATTATTTTCCTTTTGTGATTTAATCAGTATGCCTACCTAGTATTAGCACAGAACACTTAATAATAGATTTAGTAGAACTCTGCATATTTTAATTTTTATAAGGTACCTAGGCAAGATACCTAGGCATACACTATAATATACACTTATAAATACAGATATTGTCTAAGAAACTGAATAGATCTGTTTTAAGTACCTACATGCTTACTTCGCGTAAGGAAAACTTCCGTTACGGTTTCGCGCGGCAACCCCTGGCACGGCCCGGACGGCCGGGCCCGGCTATGTACTTGTAGCTTCGTACCTAAAGTGCGGAGTGCGCTAGGCCTGACTCTACCTAAGATTGAATGCTACATCTAGGTACTGCAAACTGTTTGGGCAACCGTAGTTCTAATGAACAGTTGCATAACTTTGCTGTTTCACCACCCTGATTACCTACACAAAAAACTTGAGGTACCTAGTCAACTGTTTTTCACTTGGACGATTTCAATATTATGTCCAGGACATAAACTTCTATTGATTATAGCGCCATCTATTGTCGAGTAACTTACCTCGAAGGCATGAGGACTCAATTTCGCTGACGTCAGCTGGTTATAGCTCAAATCCAACACTTTCATCTCTTGTAGATCTCTGAAACTGGCGTTTTCTATCTGTTCAATGCTGCATCGCGAAAGGTTTAACACTTCGATGGGTAAATCTGCGATGACAGTGACGTTTCGGAAGAGGTTCTCGCTGAGATCCACATGTATTGGCTTGAAGTCTTTGAGAACTGGAATAACATTTGTAACTTAATGCAATGCAATAAGATAAAGTAAAAGTAAACATTTATATTCCAAATTTAGACAAATCTAATAATTAAAATACATATTGGTTTACACATGCACTGATTTAATGTTAGATTATCGGTGGGCCCTAAACTAGGCTAGGTCTGTATCTTGACGACCCATTTTGATTTGACATACAAAAATAGCGTTTGCATATGTTCAGCAGTACGAGAATTATAAAACAATGTTATATAAAAGTTAGGTTAGGTTAGGATGTATGTCGCAATCTATGGTAAGTGCAAGTAAAGTTTCATCATTTTGCTCAAGCACTTGGTTTAGAGGGTCAGGCTAGTGCCAATCCGTGGTGCCAATAACCCTCAACAATAATTAAATTTATTAAGAAACTTAAATATAATACCGAGGTACTTGCCTCTGGCTAAATGCAGCTAACGTGCAGAGCATAAACTAAAAAAGTACATATTTTTTGACTTACCAGCCCATTCATCTTTACTGAAGAAGGTATCAATATTTTGATCGAAGCAGTCAACTTTTTCGTCCTTGCAAATGCACTTTCTACAGATCCCAGTTTGCTGCGCCACGTCTGAAAACAAAACTAATTGGTTATGCTACTCGATCATAGATGACGCAAGCAGTATGGTAAAACTAAATTATTATTTTATCTTAATACATTATTATTTTATAGACTTAAACTAATATACATTGTTTTATCGTTTTCAATTAAATGAATGTTGTAAAGTCTTTAAATTTTTACTTTAACAATACTGTGACATTTGTTTCAATTTACCTAATATTAAATCATTTATTATGTCTCACAAAACAAACATTACAAAAATAAAACTTTGCCAGATAACCATCGCTAGATGGCGTGGCTTACCATCTTGACAGCTGCCTCCGATTACATAGACCGCCAGCACCAAAAATGGCACGGATCTTATCTCCATTTTGCTGGAAAATAAAACTTACTTAAATATGGTATAAGTAGGTATTTACCTACGACGAGGTATACGTAAAATTGAAAATTATAAAAACCCGTGTCATTTTTTTCAATGGAATTGAATAATGAGCCAATGTGATACGGTCTAATTATTGTGGTTAATCGACAATAATTAGATCGTATCCACAGAATACTAAGGGACAGAAGCTTCATTCTGCAAAGAAATTTAAACAAATAGCGACTCTTGCTATGACGCAATAAAGTTCAATTCGGCACGCGTAGCGCTGCATACCTACCAGTCATATTAACCTACAGAGCGCCTCTCTTTCTATCGCGCCGCTCTTATCTCTTCTGACGCGGCACGTGTAACGACGCGCGACCCGCCGTCGGTGTCCGGCTATGTACTTACTTGTAGCTTCCTAACTACAGTGCGGAGTGCGCTAGGTCGTATCTCATTAGTCGCAGTGAAGCTAAACCTTAATTTGAGCTCAACACGATATACGATTGGCGCTTGAGGGACATATGGGTACGGGGGTAGACCAGTCTCCACAAGAAGCACCCGTTCACGAGTATAACTTGTGGACCAGCCATCAGCCCCCTCAACCATATTGGAGGGAAGGGAGTGACCCGACACACAGAGCCGCCGCAAGCAAAGACATTTGAGTGAGTTTGGAGTGGTAGTCTCTGGCCGTGGTTGTAATACCATCCACCGAACAAAGCCATGCCGTCAAGCGACCTAGTCGTGTTTCGGAATGATGTTCGGTGAACCATCGGGGAGACGGGTCTGAGCAGCCGCTCAACTGCCGTCTCTCTCTAGAGCTATGTGCTCCATCTTAGGCCACATCATCGCTTCACATCAGGCGAGATAGTGGCCAAACATAGATCTATTAGGCGTAAAAAAAGCATGACTGTAAAAACTAGTCACTATTACAGCTTTGACTGAATGACTAACGATATGAGACATCTAGCCTAGTCACCTAGGTCGACTAATTAGATAAACTACGTTAGTCCTAGCCGTTTTATTAAATATTGATATTAGACATCTTACATCTCAAGTTTCTGTCTTTCGCATAATGACGCATCGAAAGGCTTTCGCGCAGTCTAGTCTACGAGGACCATAGTCCCACAGCACCCAGACCCGAAACAAATACCTGCTTGAACCTCTTTATACTGTTATAGAGATTAAGAGAGAGTGTGGCTCAGCGGGTGCTCACGACCCGACGCACCCGAGTTCGAATCCCGCTGGCCCCGCACCAATGACTTTCTTAAGTTATGTGCGGATTTAACACTCGCTCTCAAAACGTTGAAGGAAAAAATTCAAGAACAAGTGACATCCACCAACCCGCACTGGGCCAGGGTGGTGGATTGTGGCCTATGCTGTTTCTATGAGAGAAAACCCGTGTCCCAGCAGAACTTAAGGGCTGATGATGATGATACTCTTTATTTACTCGTGGTAGGTTTCTCGTATGCGGGAGGCCACAGGGTACGAAAGCTTTGCCAGTTATTCTGCCACTAAGCAGTAGTGCGCAAGCATTACTGGTGTTCCGGTTTGAATGGCATTGTAGCCAGCGAAATTATTGGGCATATGAAACTAAATATCTGATGTCTCGGGGAAATAAGCGCAATGCAGTGCTACGTAGTGCTTTTTATGGTATTAAAAGGTGTGGGTGGCACTGCAATTGTTATGAGCAGGCGTGGCGCTTACCATCAGGCGAACGACTTGTTTGTCCAATGACTCAGTTCTATAAAAATAAAAAATGTATCACCATTCTGGTTAGACGAAGGTGAGTGTATGCGTGGTTATCATAAGATAACATTTATCATTTATTATCACGTAGCGTGGAAACAATGTACCTACGGGTGTGGTGAGAATACGTCGATATAAACTACTAATACTGGTGGTAGGTTTCTCGTATGCGAGAGGCGGTCTGGATGGGTCGCCAAGCAGTAGTGCGCAAGCATTACTGTGTTTCGGTTTGAAGGGCATTAGCCAGCGAAATTACTGGGCATTATGAGACTCAACAGCTAATTGTCTCACGGTGACGAGCGCAGTGCAGCGCAGGATTTTACAAAACAAAGTTTTGGGTGGTGCTGTTATTGTTATGGGCTGGCGTATTGCTACCATCAGGCAAACGACCAGCTCGTCTCGTCATTGAGTTACATAAAAAAAAACAAATACAATGCAAATACGAAAAACTCGTTAAATACACATAGATTTGAACGTAAATAAAACGTGCTATGTATGTTAGTCTGTCTATCATCAACATCATGGAGGCCTCTTGCTGATCCATTCTATAATATAATAGGCCTTTTCCCTCCGTCTCCATTCCTGGCGGTCTTAAGCCCGGTGCATCCAGTCCTGGCCTGCGTGTCTCCTGATATCGTTCACCCAGCGCTGCGGTGGTCGGCCGCGGCCTCTAGAGTCCGCCCTGAGTCTCTACTCAAGGACTCGTTTCGCCCAACGGCTCGCATCCATTCTTGCAATGTCCTGCCCATTGTCACTTTTTCTTTGCTATTGTAGCTATTACATCCTTCGCTTTAATCTTACTCCTGATTCATTCATTTCGTTTGTGTGTCAGACAGAGTAATACCGAGCATAGCTCTCTCCATTCCCCTCTGCGTGACTCTGAACTTCTCGCCTGACTTAGTGAGCGCCATGGTTTCTGTACCATATGTAAGCACGGGCATGACACATTGCTCGAAAACCTTTATTTTTAGGTGGAGAGATAGTTTGCTACGTAATATTTGCTTGTTGGCACCGAATGCAGCCCAGGCTTGTGCAATTCATCGTCCGTTCCATCGTTCCGTCGCGTCGCGTCGCGTCGCAATGTACTACCGGACTTTTGTTTTCGTTTTTGCAAGTAATATTAAACTACCGACATTTTAGTTTATAAAATTAGTATTTAGATATTTTTTAAGTCTTTGCATTTTATGTAGTACGCTTAGCCCACAATTGTTTAACATTATATATTGTTTTCTCATGTAAGTGAATTAATTCTTTTGAGAAACAAAATATATTTTTCCGATACGGTGGTAGAGTCGTTGTAGTAATTGACGTTCATTAGTGCGTCTGTGATGCCAAACATGAATAAAGAACTTTTGAACTTTGAACAAGCGCAAATCGTGTATTGTGCTGAGCTCAAATTAAGGTATAGCTTTACTGCTACTAATAAGACAGTGGTACCTGCCCAGACGGCCGGCCGTCTATACCACTGCTTATTGCCAGATATTCTGCAAGCAGTACTGCGCAAGCACTACTATGTTCCGGTTGGAAAGGCATTGTGGCCAGCGAAATTACTGGGCATATTTCTCGGGGTGGTGAGCGCAGTGCAGTGTTACGCAGTGCTTTTTGTTACAATTTTATGGGCAGGCGTGGCGCTTACCGTCAGGCGAACGACTTGCTCGTCTCATCACTAAGTTACATAAAACAAGTATACATTTTATCAACAAAAAACTGACTTCAATTTCGATGTATCTTCGAAGTACAAGGTCGAATATCGATGAAATTTATATGGGACCACTTCGTAGCTATACTAAACCCGACACAGAATTATCCAAATCGATTTATAATTGACGGAGTTCTGAGGTAAAATAAACATAAAAAAACAATCGAATTGAGAACCTCCTCCTTTCTTTCAAGTCGGTTAAAAAAGCTGACATAAGTTTCAAGGGACAATAAATATGACATCAAAGTCTATGTCGCACACCTTTTAAGCTCAGCACGAGATACGATTGGCGCTTGAGGGACCAGTGGATAGGCCGGCTGTGCTTACCTTAAACACAAAAACTTATTCACAAACTCACAAACACTTCATTCACGGCAAGTTTGCAACTGACTAAACAAGTATGTCACTAGTCAGTAGGTATTACTATCAGTACCTTATCTTATCAGGTAACTCCGCGCTATCTTTACATTTGGCTACAGCCGGAACGTCGTAGGTATACGCTTCTTAGTCAACGTCTAAAATAATTTCTAGGTAAGAATCACATTAATAACTCTGATAATAATAACTAGTAAATAACAATAACAATATTAATTTTACAACCAATGGGGAGATGATGATGATTATTTTATTTGTTTACTCCCCGATGATTTACCGAACATCATCCCGAAACACGACTAGGTCGCGGCATGGCTTTGTTCGATGGGTGGTATTACAACCACGGCTAGAGCCTACCGCTTCAAAGCGCATAAGCGGGTTGTCCGTGACTACTGCGTATTTGTTTTTCCTTCGATGCCCAGTGAGCACACTAGTCCTAGACTTTCTCTGGTTAGGTTTTTGTTCAGGGTTACTATTCCTCCCAATATAGGTATACAGCCACTTACCTCGAATGTCGAATGTGGTGGTAGGTTTCTCGTATGCGAGAGTCCGTCTGGGTAGGTACCACCGCTTTGCCAGTTATTCAGCCGCCAAGCAGTAGTGCGCAAGCATTACTGTGTTCCGGTTTGAAGGGCATTGTAGCCAGTGAAATGCCGCAGCTAATTGTCTTAGGGTGACGAGCGCAGTGCAGCGCCGCGCAGGATTTTGCAAAACAAAGTTCTGGGTGGTGCTGTTATTGTTATGGGCTGGCGTATTGCTTACCATCAGGCAAACGACCAGCTCGTCTCGTCACTCAGTTACATAAAAAAATGTCCGATAAGCTCACGCACGGAGACACCGTCGCCGGCGCCGTCCATATCGGCCAAAATCTGAACACCCGGGTGTAGGTGCGAGAGAATAGTGTGGCCAAAATTACACAATCACAAAAGGTCCCGAAAGGTCCGAAAATCCTTTAATATAGAACCGCCGAATCGACACGTCCTGTCAAAAGCTGTGTCCGAGGTGCACTAGAGGTCATGCACGGTCCGCCGACGATATACGTAAGAGCAGTAGTCACGAAACTACCCTCATCTTCATCACATTTCTTCGCTCGATGCCGGTATCTTGGCTCGTGACCGTCCAAATATTAAAAAGAATAATAACGCCTGAACACGGGTTTCATCACAATGTTTTCCTTCACCGTTATTAGAGCGAGCGTGCAAAATCTGCACTTATCTACATATTAAGTCATTGGTGCAGGGCGAGTCGGGATTCGAACCCAGGTTCGAACTTGTATGTGTGATCATGTTTTTATTTATATAGCCTAGTTAAAAATAAACATTTTTGCGTTCGCCTGCATGCTTAAAGGATTAAAAAAAGTATCTCCCTTATTTAAAGTTATTGTAATTTATCTTCTAAGTGAACTATGTATGTTCTTTTGAAAAAATATAATTATCTTAAACCATCCATATAAAATATGTGCTGTCTATGTCTTAAAACAAAGTTTGACAGCCTCTGTGGTGTGTGGTTGGGCAGGTTGGCTCAACCTCTCGCTTCCCAGCGTGGTCAACGCCATGCTGGGAAGCGAGGGGGCCTGGGCAGCGGTCGCCTCCTTTTGCGAGGACGTGATGTCGCAAAAGGAGGCGGCGGAGCGCGCAAGGGAGCGAGACCCCCTTGCGGCGCCGCTGCGGAGACGGAGAAGGGGCAGGAGAAGACGTGGTCTTCTCCTACCCCTTCCCGGTGGTGAATAGCGGGAGATAGGCGCGGGGGTGCCTTCTCCCGCATTGCACCTATTCGCCACCACCGTCGGGCGGGAATGACCGAGCACTCGCGGTCATTCCCGGGCCCCTCCCGCTGGGAGGGGCGTGCGGGGCCCGCCGTGAAGGCGGGCGGTCGTCGGCGGGGGACTGGATGGAAAGGCTCTGCCGGTTTCCCAGTCCCCCTCCGCACAGACGATGCCGAAGTGCCGCTGGGTTATTTTGTGGGTATACCGGTCTCAGTGCCGGGAGTCCCACATACCCCCCCATCCCCCGATGGGGGGGTATGCGTAATGCATTTTTCCCAGCGTCAACAAAAAAAAAAAATCTCATACACCACCGAGGCTGCGGGTTCGATTCCCGCGACGGTACAAATGTTGGTGTACAGAAAAAAATAAGATGTTTGTTTGCGAAATGCTTGCGCTTATTGTCCTATGTTCTGGGACCATGGTTCGCATAGTTTCTGGTTCGCTAAAGATGGGGAATCTTAGTAAGGGCCCCCAACCAAGATCTGGCCCCCAACCCATATGTCCCTCAAGCGCCAATCGTATATCGTGTTGAGCTCAAATTAAGGTATAGCTTCACTGCGACTAATGAGATACGGTCTAGTTATTGTCGATTCAGACAAGAAAACGAATTAATCTCATTCATTTAAACCAAAATACGATAACTACAAGTTGAGACAAACTTAATGGGACTATATATGGCATCATAAGACATTGTCGCAGTGAATCTGCACCCTAATCTGAGCTCAACACGATATACGATTGGCGCTTGAGGGACATATGGGTAGGGGGGCAGGCATCGCAAAATGGGTCGCGAAGCAGTAAATTCAATTGGCTTGGTAGCTACGCGCTAAAACGCCAGACACATACCTCCGCTTATATTTCACCAGTTGACTGTTACGCCAACTTATTATAGCAAATAGACATAAATAGGTGAAAGTGATTCATAGAAGGATGTGACGAACAATAAGTAGTTAATTTATCTTCTTTTAATATTGGTAGTTATTTATTGGAATCCATCGTGAATCGTGATGCAGAAATTAAATATTACAGTAACGACAGCCTCTGTGGTGTAGTGGTTGGGCAGGTTGCCTCAAATCACATACACCATTGAGGTTGCGGGTTCGGTTCCCGCGCCGGGATAAATGTTTCGGTTAAATATAAGGTAAACAAAAAGAAAGCGTAAGCATTTGTTTCGTGCATTATATTGTGGGAACATGGTCCTCATACATCCTGGTTCTCTCATCATCATCATCATCATCCCATCACGTTCCCACTGCTGGGACACGGGTCTTCTCTCATAGAGAGAGTATGGGCCATAATCCACCACGCTGGCCCAGTGCGGGTTGGTGGATAACACATGCCCTTGAATTTTTGTGATCATTTGTGTGATTCGTGGACATGCCGGTTTCCTCACGATGTTTTCCTTCACCGTTCCTGGTTCTCTAGATACAGGGAATCCTAGTTCAGAAAATTAACGCAGTTTTTGTGGTTTTAACGGTTTGTACCTATTGATAAGGCTCGCGTTATCAATGTAACATGTTGCTGATTGTAATATTAGACCTGTTCGGTTGATCAATGGAAGCATTGACGACAGATAACGTAGAATCGTCCCCGTAAGACGACATGAGAAGGATATATGAAATTTGGTTGTTCGAGATGTTGGCTCGGTGGCCCATTGGCTAAGGCGTCGGGGTATTCTGAAGACGCAGGTTCGATCCCTGCCCGAGCAATATAATTTTTCTTCTTCCTAATTATTTAAAATCTTAACATTAAATTTGTCGCAGGTACTTACTACCTACGTTCTAATAATATACCAGTATCAAGTACCATTAGAGCAATTATTTATGCTCCTTCAGGCAGAGCGCGGTTGCCATTTCCCGAAGGCTTAGCAATTTATTACCCTACATTCGCTATAATTTAAACATAAGTTAGTCATTTTAAGGAAAACATTCTGACAAACATGTTTTTGTTTCCTCAAAAGACTTATATTTTATAAAGAAAATTATAAATAAATAAATTCATACCCACCTAATAAGGATATACTAATCAATTTATAATAATATGTCATTAAATTATATATCAATATACTATACTAGCTGCGCCCCGCGGTTTTACCCGCGGCTACCCGGGATATTCATATTCATATGACAATTATTTATTGCATTCATATGTATACATAAATACATATTAATTTGTACATATGACCCTGGCAGGGTATAGCAATGTATCTATAGCAATGGTTGAGCAGACGGATTTATTAGTGAATGCAATAAGTAATTCAATATAATAAATTATTTATTAATAATTTAATATTTAAATGTTTAATATATATTTTTTAAATGTTATCTATTTAGTAGCAAAGTTTAGATAGATAGATAGATAGATAGATAAACACTTTATTGTTAAAAAACCTTAAATATAGGTACATGAAAAACAAGTAAATTTTACAGTAATCAGCATAACAATAGGCGGTCTTATCGCTCAAAGCGATCTCTTCCAGACAACCTTTGAACAGAAAGGACTAACATAATTTGGAAGGACGGTGGTTTTTTAGAAATGCAAATTCTATTATAATATATATTTATATATATCGACGGGAGAAAGCGGAAATGTCGTAACTTGCATTTTGAGCTAAATCACTTTTTACCATATTCTTGTATAAAAAAAAATACCGCTTCGAATGGTCTGGGACTCGTTTCCCTACGATAAAATTTTTCATCGATACGACCTTGGATTTTTACTTACTTTTAGCACTGCACATAAAAAAAATTGTTGTAACTAGGGTAAAATATGCATTTTTTTTAAATAAAATAGATACTACTTTGTTTATGTGTCACAGTGACTGCTTGGAATAAGATACGACATTTCTGTCGCCCTAAATTTTACGTTGTCTAGAGATACGACAATTCTGCTCTATGACATTTTGGTCATTAAAGAGATACAACAATTTGTTCCATACTAGTACATACATGATGAAATAGTTACTACATTTCAAACATTTTTTTTTTGCTAATATCATACTTAGCCTAAAACAATAGAGATTAGTTTTGTATGCAGAGATCAGTTACACCAATCTAGAACCATACCAACCAATGCGTGCATTCTTGATACGCCGTTCCGGTCGCACCTCAGTCGATGCGCGAGCGTCGAGTTGCGAAAGCGTGTTTGTCGCTGTGATAAATAAAGTGTTATAAAACAATTCTACGAGCTCGGGTGAGTTATAATCATAATAATTAAGCTATTTCTATTTATTTGTAATTTGTTTTCATGATTATTATTGTTTTTAAACCGTTATTGAGCTTCACTGTGTATGTAGGTATATACGGGTAAACATTTTTGTATTTGGTTTTTTAACTACTTAGGTCCTAAAATTGTACCTAAGTGTTAAAACTAACTTGTTTTATGCTTAACATGAACAGTATGTAGTTGTATGCAGGGTATTGTATGTTTTTGTTGTTGAAAAAAGCACAAATCAATATTATAATAATATTATAGATAATATCAATAGCGCTCTCTCCGTAGCGCTGCGGCTTTCGCATGTTGGAACGCCTGTAGGGATCATGGATTCGATTCCCGACACGGGTCTTTTTTTTAAATTGAATTTATTTCAATATTTCAGTGGACTAGATTATTGGTTTAGTGGACTTGATTGCTAGACTGGATTTAAATGGTTAGCTATTTATGAAACAAGTAATATTATTTTATATTTTTTGTTACTTGATTTTAGATGGCAGAACGTCAGCGATGGAAGGAAGAGTTGAAGTCAACATTATTAACTGATGAAGACCGACCAAAAAAGAAACGTAAAGTTGAGATTTTGGAAGATGTTGTGTATAAAGATGGAATAAAACTACGATCAACATCGTACCGTACGACAAAATTTAAATCTTCGCCAGAACACTCGTCTCTTCCAACTACTCCCCACAGTTCTAAACCAGCCCAAGTAAGTGTCAAAGATCTTACTCCCACCTTTCGCAAGCCGGAATCATACATGTCTGAAACGAAGCGAATTATTGAAAATAATAATATATCGACAGTGCATAGTATACAGCAGCAAGACAAAAAAAGTGACGATTTTGTTCAGACGTCAACAGGCTTGGAAACGCTTTCAAATATCAGTATATCTGATCTTATTCAAAGTACTAGTGAGTCTAGAAGTATATTATGCTGAAGATTCTCATAAAAATAAAGACTGCTTACCTTACACACGTGTGAATGCCCCTAGCACTGCTCAAGATTCTTATAAAAATAAAGATTGCTTACCTAACACACTTATGAAGTTCCCTTGCACTGCTGAAGATTCCCCTGAAAATAAGGACTGCTTACCTAACACACTTATGAAGTCCCCTTGCTCTGCTGAAGATTCTTATGAAAATAAAGACTGCTTAACTAACACCCTTATGAAGTTCCCTTGTACTGCTGAAGATTCCCCTGAAAATAAGGACTGCTTACCTAACACACTTATGAAGTCCCCTTGCACTGCTGAAGATTCTCTTGAAAATAAAGATATTACAGATTGCTTACAAAACGTTTGTCGTGTACAAACGTCACGTAACGTACATATAAGTTCTTCGGACACTAACAAAATTGCTCCTGAAAAAATGGCTAACGTAACTATTACCGATAAAAAATATATTACTGCTGATTGTGAAGTCCAAGTCTCAAGTTCAATTCCAATTGATACAAATTTTGTAGCCAACAACAACACAAATTCTCAAGAATCAAGTAAAAGAATAGATACAAAAAGAAATTGCAGAAGAAAATTAAGTTTTGATAAATCTTACCTTGATTTTTTTGAAGAAGAAGATGCTGACACATTGCTGCTTAGTGAGGCATTTCCGTCAGAAGAATCAAGCTGCGCGTTCGATAGTAATGAAACATCTGATGATTCTCTATCAAGCAAGGCGGGAAAAAAAAAAATTAAAAGAAAACGAGGCAAGAAACTGAAGAAGAAAATAAGCGAAAAGAAAAATGTCGAAGAAATCGTGCTGTTAACAAAGGCTAAGCCAAAAAAATATATTAAAAAAGACAATAAAATAAAAAAATCTCTTGGTCAAACTTATATAAATGAAAAAGGGAGTTCAACCAAAGTCTATGAAACCTAATCCCTGTAAAGATGTGAAATGTAAACGAAACTGTGGAGATATTTCAGAAACTAGACGTCAAGAATTATTTAATTTTTATTGGAAACTTGGTAGTTGTCAACGACAAAGAGATTGGATAGCTAAATGTGCAATTAAAAAAAATACTGCGAATAAAACTACGGATAAAGGCGAATCATCAAGAAGAAAATTTACATTTGAATATTATATAAATGAAGGGGAGGAAAGGAGACAAGTATGTCAAAAATTTCTATTGAACACGCTGGATATAACTCAAAGATTTTTAGGGTATACTTTAGACAATGCAAATGAAGGGTTTGCAAAATTAGATGAAAGAGGAAAAAATGGTGGTACAAACAAAACATCAGAAGATACTATAGACCATGCAAAACAATTTATATCATCTTTACCTTTAGTACCATCTCATTACTGCAGGAAGGATTCTAACAAACTGTATTTGCCAGATGATTTCAAAAATATGTCTAATTTATATCGGATTTATGAAACAAACTGTATTGAAGAAAACGTCAAACAAAATATGTCCTTGAAAGTTTTCTCAAATTGGTTAAAAGATAATTACAATATTGGAATTCATGTCCCTAAGAAAGATAAATGTATGCTTTGTATGACACAGACATTTGATGTCAAAAATTATGACGAGATGACTAAATATAATAGCCACATACAAGAAAAAGAAGACTCCTATAAAAGGTTTAAATGCCACCAAAACCTTAATGGTATTGATCCCACTATACTATGCGCAAGTTTTGACATGCAAAAAGTTCTGAATACACCACATGGTGACAGCATGGCATTGTACTACTGTAGAAAAATAGCTGTGTACAATCTTACAATTTATGAAAGTAATACTCAGAGAGGATTCTGTAATGTATGGACTGAAGTCGATGCCCGTCGTGGGTCTAATGAGATTTCCACCTGTTTATTAAATTACCTTCAAGAAGTAGACAGACGAGGAAATGTGAAGACTGTGCTTTTGTACTGTGACTCATGTTATGGACAAAATAAAAACAAAACTATGTTGAGTATGCTGAGATATTTTATGTCCATAGCTATTAATGTAGAGGTAATACAAATAAATTACCTTATTCCAGGACATACTTATATGCCGGTCGACAGTATGCATTCTGTAATAGAGCAAGCTGTCAAGAAGACGACCGTATGGGCTCCTTCCCAATGGGCAACTGTTATGGAAATGGCACGCAGAAAGCCATCCCCATATCGCGTGTCCGTTTTAGAAGGCAGGGACTTTATTGGGTTCGAAGAAATTCAGAGCAAAACATTTAAGAAGAATCAAAAATTACAAATATCTAAATTATGTATTGCAACATTTAAGAAGACAAACCCGGACATTATGTTTATAAAAAAATCTATGCTCCCAGATGCCGAAACAACTTCAGTTTCTCTATGTAGTTTAGACAATGCGCAACCAAAACTGTCTTTGTATTCAAATAAGCTCCCTGTTTCAATCCAAAAGTATACAGATCTTAAAAAGCTGGTGGACAAACAGATTATCCCCAAACGCTTTGCTGACGAATATTTTAAATTAAAACACGACAAGAAAGTTAAAGATACTTTGCTTGAAACTGATGAAGAGGAAGAGAGTTGTGATTAATAAATAATTTTAATAGTTTCACGTAACTTTCATTGTTAAGAGATTTCAAAAAGGGCAATATTTTTCTGCATTATTTGGCTGTGTTACAGTAGCGTTATAGGACTATCGGTTTCACTATCGATAGTTTGACTTTAGAAAACTGTAAAACTATCGATGGGATAGGCCTATCGATAGTTTTACAACACTAATTAGTGCAGCCACATATTGCAAAAATATATTTCTCATTTAGAAGCCTGTATGTTCTTTTTTATGGTCAGTTGATTATAATAACATTTTCCAAAATTTAATAAAAATATTTAGTTTAAGATACAGCATTTCATTTATAAAACATCTGTCGCCATATTTGTACTTAAAACAAATCTTTGATGCAATTTAATAAAATAAACGACATACAGCTAAATGAAACATGTGTCGAAGGTTTCATATTTAAGATACAGCAAACCCGTACCTCAAAAAACATGTCTGTCTAAGTTATCTATATATTTCATCTCACAGATACAACATTTCTGCTGCCTGAAATTGAAACATGAATTGGCGTAACTTGTGAAAAATCAATGATACACAAACTTTACGACAATTTAGACAAAAGCATCAGATAGGCTTTAGATTAATATAAATACATACCAATTTTCAACTTTCCAACTCTATAAATATATGAGTTATGAATTTTTGAAATAGTTTTTTGGCTCTGGTGTAAAGTTGGGTTTTTCAAGTTACGCCACTTCCGCTTTCACCCGTCGATATATATGTATGTATATATATATATATATATATATATATATATATATATATATATATATATATATATATATATATGTAGATAATATGTAACCTATGTATTAATCCAGGGTATAAGCTATCTCCATTCGGAATTTCACTGAAATGCCTTCAGCCGTTTCGGCGTGGAGAGAGAACAAACACAAGTAAGTTTGTTTACACACAAACATACAAACTTTTGCATTTATAATGTGTGATCGATTCAGATGATTCACTGTACTAATTAGTAACTGTATCCACTTATTTTATAGGAGTCAATTGTAGCAATTAATTTATTATTAAAGTGCACTCTGTGGTGGCCGGAAGACTGTTAAGAGAATTCAGCACAATGTTAAAAATAATAGCCATTGTTTTTTTATTTTCTCCTGCATATTGTGCTAAGGATTTTGGTAATTTTAACCCAGCGGACTCATTTTATGTGACTGTGGCAGATTCCAGCAATTATAGACGTAAGTTAATTTAACTAGTGGGGAAGTCCTGCGAGACGATGTGTAGAGGCCAAAATATGCGACAGGAAGTAAATGCAAATATGCAATGTACAATTTATAAAATTGGAACTTATTTACATGAAACACCAGCGTCACGGTGCTTAGATAAAATGTTATTATACCATTCTAAGTTAAAACATCATTTACCTACAAGTATAAGTTACCTACTAAATCTAATTTCCTCAGCAACAGGCCCACCGAGGAAGTAATCCTATTTGAGCACCTATGTTTTTAAGCACCAATGATATTCCCATTTGAGCACCGATCAATATTTTAATAAGAATAATAAGGGCAATAAAAGGGCTCATCAAGTACCTCGATTTGGCCCACGAGATAACCGCCACGTGGGATATTGACTTGACGATCTTCTTTGCCTCGATAGTTGTTTCGGCGAACGGCCTTGTAGCCAAGAGCCTTGACTAACATTCCAAGAGGCTCTCGCTAGACGGTTGGATTAAGGGTTAAATGCAGCAGGCAGCCACTCCTTGACACGGAACGTATAGTCATGAGGGTCCTCACTCTGCAGTCCTAACTACCGGTAGTTTGGGCCCTGCCCCGCTGTCGGCGCCACACTAGGTTTTGATTTTATATACAATTCTTGTTTATATATAAAATAAATATTGTAAAAACTTAGGCTCAATAAAAATATATTATTTATCATTTGAGGCAATAATGGTTATTAGCTTGGTGCTCAAATGGGATCCAAATAATTATTCACCTTTATTCTTATTTAAGAACCTACCTTGCGATAGCTTCCAGTGATGGGGTAGGTAGGTATAGATATATGTATTGTACATATCGTATTTTAGAACTTTAAAACAAGATATCGATATTAAAGTACAGACAAGCCAAGTTAATCATTTGAACAGAACAAAGTACTCAGTATTTCTATTCTTCTGGTACATTTTTTTTTACATCAGACTAGGGCAACGTTTGACCACGATCTCACCTGATGGGAAGCGATGATTTGGTCGAAGATGAAGCACGCTTGCCTAGTAAGTATCTATTCACTCTTGATTTGAACACACCCAGGTTGTATTTAATAAGAAACAGATAATGGCAGAGCGTTTCACACCTTAGTACTTGTACGTATTAAGAAGGATGAGCCAAAACGCTTCGTACGGATATGGTATGTGGTAGGTAGGTATGTGATGATCTTTATACTGTACAAATGATAATACATAAATATACAACTTACAACTTGGTTTTAAAATATTTGCTAAGTATATATCTGATATAATTTGTATACCCCATCACTATAAACTACCGCACCGCGTAGGTGCACAAAAGGGAATAAAGGCGAATAATTTTTCGTTCACAATCGAGCACCAAACTAAAATATTAATGGGTGCTAAAATGGGAATCCGATCCAATGGGAACCCAGACCGCGTTTGCCAGATCCAAAAACAAGTCATTACTATTGTCGTCATTACCAACGTGCTTTGGCTTACTAATGAAATAAAAGCTCTAACGCTCAAGAAAGTAATAGCTAAACCTGAAGTCCGTCACCGTCCTACTGAAACCAATAAGGATAATTATTCGTTTGCAAGGAATCGATGTAATAGGGTGCAGAGATGCTTTACACCGCCATATCCATGACTCTGTTGCAAACGAGGACCCAGCTAAAGTCTGGAAATTTCTCAGATCTCTCGTCTTTGACAATAACCAATTAAGTCATTGCCTTCCTAGCCATAACCTCTTGAATCCTCTGCAATCCGGTTCGCGGAGAATCTTGTCACTGTGGGCTAACTCGACGCCAACGCCATCTAGTTATGATTTTGGAACTACATGTGTTAGACGCATCAAAGGAAAAACAAACTTGCAGCAAGTTTGCACTCCATTGTCGCGAAAAACTTGACGTTTCAAACTATATTATTATATATTACATAATATACTTAATTTAAGAACACTAATCTAATTTTCATTTATATTTTGTATGTCAGCACCTCTTGGCGATATTTAAAAACATGTCTTAGAAAAGCGTCGTGGGCTGCATTATTGTCAAGCTTTATATATGGTCCTAATAAATAAATAAATAAATAACATAATTATAATAAGTATTTTAGAAACAGAACAATAAGCCTGTAGTTGTCCGAGATATTTATGGAACCATATATAATATAATTGTGAAAATAAATCTTTTGTTTTTTAATTTTAGATGGAAACACATTAGACACATATTATAAAAATGGCGAATATGAATTTGCTCTAAATGAAACTACACAAATGATGTGTTTAAATTATTTCAATGGAAGTGTTCAGTGGAAAGGTAAACATTCTGTTTAATATTATGCATACCTACCTTACTTATATATCTTAGGGCCTATTCACGCTCCGTGCCATCTCAGGGACGTGGATAGGACGTGGCCGGGCCGTGGAAATACACTACTGTAATCCAGTTTGGTTGGCATTCTAGCTTCTAGCCAGCCTAATTAATGGGGGTTATGAGACATGAGAACTATTGTCTCGGAATGATTTTGCATACAAATGTTCTGAGAGGTTCTGCAACTAATATGGGCAGGCATGGTGCTAACCATCAGGTGAACGATCTGCTGGTCTTGTCACTCAGTTACATAAACAAGTTTGTTGTCAAGCTTGGTATTCCTATGCTACAAGTATATATATAATATCTGCAAGAACACATTAAAGTAGCTTCCTACATTTTTTAATTGATAAATGTCATTATTCAGTCAGTGAGTTTTTGGATGACAAGTTAGAAAATCAAATCTAAATTATGACTTTTTATAATCTTATTTACTTTTGACATATTTTTAATTTTCTTTGACATGACATAGATATTATTAATTTCCTTTTATTTACCGAATTCTAATCTAATCTTAAAACCTTGACATCTAATAATGACATTACTAACTTTGAACTAATAATATTTTGTCATTTTTAATTTATTAATTTGTATGACATTTGAAGCTTTTAAAAATAATAATTAGTTTGTATATGAGATCTAATGTAATTTAAATAATTAATAAGACATGTTATTGCACACCATTGCCGTGGTAGAATGTAAGGACTTATTTTTAGAATTTTATCACCATTATATACTATATTCTCGCAATAAATGATTTGATTCATTGATATTATACAAAATCTTTTATAATCTTTTTTTTTTTAACATGAGTAATCAATAATTATATTCCAGCACTGCTGTACTGATCAAGAAGTAGATTCACTGCTTGCCATAAAAATCTCATGTTTATTATTAAACTTTACTGCAGGCAACGTTATAAAATTATTTTTGTTTTGTTTATCTAGACAACTACGGCTTTAAGACTGACCCAGAAAAAAACTTAGATCTCGCATATCTCCGACTTAAACCAGATTTGGATGACATTGGGCTGAAACTAACTTGTCTAATAGATGGAACCTATGGGAATAAAGAAATAACGATAACACTAACTCACAACTCAAAAGGAAGTTTTGAAGCGGGTAAGTTTTTGCCAGTTGTTCTGTTATTAGTTCGCACGCATTACTGTGTTCCAATTTAAAGGGCGCTGTAACCTGCAAAATTACTGGTCAGTTTGTGAGGAGCGCAGTGCAATGCCGCGCTGTATTTTATAAAACAACATTTTGGATGGTGTTGCAACTACTATGCGCAGGTGTGTTGATCAGTTGAACTTGCTGCTCGTCTCGTCACTCACTTACCGGTATTTTGCGCCTTTGTATACCCATGTCTTTATATTTCCATTCTTACAGATTCCCTTGTCTATGACTTCCCATGGTACCTACGCGCAAATCCCTTTTGACCTCATCCTTCAAGCGATACCAAGAACGACCGACTTTGCGTACTAAGGCATTCCCAAGTTATACATTTCTCAAATCAATAACAGCCAGACATCATCATCATCAGCCCATCACGTTCCCACTGCTGGGACACGGGCCTTCTCTCATAGAGAGAGTATGGGCCATAATTCACCACGTTGGCCCAGTACGGGTTGGCAATTTTTTTTTTATGGAATTGAATATCGAGACGAGCTGGTCGTTTGCCTGATGGTAAGCAATACGCCAGCCCATAACAATAACAGCACCACCCAGAATTTTGTTTTGCGAAATTCTGCGCGGCGCTGCAGTGCTCACATGTCACATGTCCTTGAATTTTTGTGATAAATTCTCGGACATGCCGGTTTCCTCGCAATGTTTTCCTTCACCGTTCTTAAAGCGAGTGTTAACTCCGCACATAACTTAAAAAAGTTAGTGGTGCGGGGCCAGCGGGATTCAAGCTCGGATGCGTCGGATCGAAAGTCGCAAATGCTCCCACTGAGCCACATTCGCTCTTACTGAGCCACATTTGCTCTTCATTAACTCTGCTCTGGCTTACAGCTAGACTAGACCTTTCCCAATTTTTGAATTCTTGCAATTTGCTTCCTGCATCCTGTTTAAGTGTGTCTACGCTGACTTACACCAAATCGCTCCAGTAGCAAGCGTTTAAAAATTCAATTGAAAGTGGTCCGGAAAAAGTGCACACTCTTTTGTTTAATTGAATTTTTCTATTGCCTCTATGCCCTTGGTTTATAGTTTGGCAAGAAGCTATTGAAATTCCTGACGATGTAGCTATACCAGGCCTAGCGCACTCCGCACTGTAGGTACGAACCTACAAGTACATAGCCGGACACCGACGGCGGGACGCGCGTCGTTTCACGTGCCGCGTCAGAAAAGATAAGAGCTATGCGATAGAAAGAGAGGCACTCTGTAGGTTAATATGACTGGTAGGCATGCAGCGCTACGCGAGCTGAATTGAATTTTATTGCGTCATGGCAAGAGTCGCTATTTGTTTAAATTTCTTTGCGAAGTGATGCTTCTGTCCCTTAGTATTCTTTGGCTATACCTACTGAAATAGCTACATCGGGTAAACATCGGACGGGTAGTTTCTAGTACTATTTCTATACAAATAGGAAGTAAGAAAAAAACTTCGGAAATACATCAGAATGGGGGATCGGACAGTAATCGAGAAAAAATCTAAAATGTAGTTAGAACGAATGTTCGTCGAACCAGAAAGATCAGTCAATCAATATTTTTGGGAAATAATAATGATTTATATTTTTAAATCAAGAAATAATTCTGACATTTTTAATCTGTCCTTCATCTCAAACGAAACAACAATCACAGCGCATGACGTCATTTGTAGGCAAATGCCGTGAGTCAACCTTGTGTTTATTTTACGTTTTTGCTTTTCATAAATGTATTTTTGCTAATTTTTTCGTTCCATTACTACTATATAGTCACTAACCTTAACAAAACGTATTAGAATCTCTTTGCAAGTTTTATTTCGAAAAGTTTGTCGTTTTCTACCTACATATGACATCACAAGTTTTGAGGTGACCTTTTGCGCGGCAATATTTGAAACATAATATTTAAACATAGTTTTAGGTACTTTTAGAGCGTTATTTAATTATAATAGTATTTTCCATGGCTATATATATTCATTGTAGTTAATTTAAAACACTTTCTGAAAAGTTGTCCGATCCCCTATTGAACGTGCCGCGGGCGGTGACGAGTGAGTGGTGAAGTCGAAGGAGGAAGAACTTGGTTAAGCTCGGAAAATTGACCGATCGGGTGAAACTGCGGGCACAGGCACTTTTTATAAGATTCATATGTACCTATTTCATTTTGCAGGTGCAAGGGAACCACATAATGTTTACTTAGAGAAAGGAGAATCTTACGTCAACAATGCAACGTGCAATGGTATGTTTTCCTCAAAGTTAGGGAATTAAAACTTTTTCACGACGCGGCCGCATGTGGCAATCCGTTTAATAGCATTGAGCTACGTTTACTATTATTTAACTAGTTTACTATTCGTTTACTATTATTACTAATACTACGCAGTAATAATAGCTCAATGTTCCATAGAAGGATTTTAGATTTATACCAATTTGTTTCAGGCATTGCTGTCAGCCCGATTGCTGGTCGTGTCCGCAGCGGGCCTCCAAATGGAACGTTAATAAAGAATTTCAGTGAAACCGACAATGGCACAGTAGTACACTGTATCATATATGAATTATTTGGGTATACATATGATAGAAATAAAAGTACTATGACGCTCTATATCAAATCGGAAACAGAAAGAGAAATAAGTGAGTTACCATTCTCCTATTCTAACAGTTAAGATCACGCGATACACAGTTTTTTAACCGACTTCAAAAAAGGAGAAGGAGTATTTTATGTTTGTTACCTCAGAACTCCGTCATTCATGAACCGATTTGGATTTTTTTTTGCGTTGGATTCAGTATAGCTACGAAGTGGTCCCATATAAATTTCATCGATATTTGACCTTGGACTTCGACGATACATTGAAGTCGGTTTTTTATTTGATAAAACGTATACTTCATCCAGAACCTTAAACACCATAAAAAGCACTGTGTAGCACTGCATTTTCATCAAAAATTAAGTCTAATAATAAGCCCAGTAACTTCACAGGCTTCAATGCCCTTCAAACGGGTACACAGTAATGCTTGCGCACTGCTGCTTGGCGGCAGAACAATTGGCAAAGCTGTGGTAGGTAGGTAGGTATACCTACCCAGACAGTCTCCCGCGTACGAGAGACCTACCACGAGTAACAGATAATGGCACAGTGATAAGATAACTTATCGGTTAAATAGCTTCACGATGACATAGCGTTGTAGAAATGGGCTACGCTAAAATTTCTTTCGAAAACACAGTATACATTTTTTTTTTTTTGTCTATGTTTGGCCACTATCTCGCCTGATGTGAAGCCATCGCTTCACATCAGATAGACCTATTAATAGGCACCTATTGTTAGGCTTTAGTGGCCTAAGATGGAGCACATAGATCTAGAGAGAGACGGCAGGCTGAGCGGCTGCTTAGACCCGTCTCCCCGATGGTTCACCGAACATCATCCCGAAACACGGCTAGGTCGCTTGACGGCATGGCTTTGTTCGGTGGGTGGTATTACAACCACGGCCAGAGCCTGCCACTCCAAAGCGCGTAAGCGGGTTTCAAAAAATCAAATCAAATCAAATTTCATTTATTTCCGTCATGTCGTGACCCATATTATGCACAATAAATAATCAAATAAAATTACAAAACGGTTCATCACGATGTTTTCCTTCACCGTTATAGAGCGAACGTGCAAAATCTGCACTTAACTATAAGTCATTGGTGCAGGGCCGAGTCGGGAATCGAACCCAGGTGCGTCTGATCGAAAGGCGCACGAGTTCCCGCTGAGCCGCACTCGCTCTAATTTAATACAAAAAAGCAACGTCAATTATGATGTATCCTTGAAGTCCAATGTCGAATATCGATTAAAATGTAAATGGGACCACCTCGTTGCTATACTGAACCCAACGCAAAATCAATTTTCCAAATCGGTTTTATAAATGACGGAGTTCTGAGGTTACAAATATATCAAATATAACATCACCTGAGGAAAAAGAAAAAAAAGGAGGAAGACTCTACCAGTGCTTTGGAAATACGCCCGCTAGAGAAGATAGCACAAAAAGACTCTGCGGGATGTCTCTTTTTTGAACTCTTTTAAAAATGGATCGAGATATAACAATGAACAATTAGATTCAAATTAAAATTAACAGAATTTGAAATTGCATAGTCCCAAAAAAAGCGAGTGTAGCTGAACGGTAACTTGCGCCTTACGATCTGGCGCACCCGAGTTCGAATCCCGACTCGGCCCTGCACTAATGACACCAGTTGAGTGCGCGTTTCCAGATCTGGAACACGGAACGCGCAGGGGCTTTCGGTCAAGTATAGAGTTAGTGTATTATCTCCGTATCTCTTGGTTAAATCGAGTTTTTTTTAGTATTGACATTATTATTTTTATTATGTCGCTTTTTTATTATTGTTATTATGTCGCTCTTTTTTATTATTATACAATTTATTTATTTTCTTTCTTAAATTTAAGTTTTTTACAGTATTTCTATTAAAAGTATATTATAAAAAACTTAAACCTAGAGTGCCGCCGGCAGCGGGGCAGGGCCCAAACTACCGGTGGTTAAGGCTGCAGAGTGAGGAACCTCCTGACAATACGTGCCGTGTCAAGGAGTACTGCCTTCTGCATCTGACCCTTAATCCAACCGTCTAGCGAGAGCCTCTTGAGATGTTGGTCGAGGCTCTTCGCTATTAGGCCGTTCGCCGAAACAACTATCGGGACAATGATCGTCGAGTCAACATTCCACATGGCGGTTACCTCGTGGGCCAAGTCAAGGTACTTGCTGAGCTTGTCCTTCTCGGCCTTCACGAGATTCTCGTCATGTGGGATGGTGATGTCGACGAGCACTGCCCAGCGTTGGGACCGGTCGACCACCACGATATCAGGCTTATTGGCTAAATATAAAATATTATAAATATTTATATAATATAAATTATTATTATTATTATTATGTCGCTCTTTCTCACGGGTTATACACCCGGTCTTTTGGAAGGCTTGCGCGGGGACATGAGTCCAACACGTATAGGCCTCTTAGGTCAATTAACACGTTCCCTGCGGCATTAATTTATCTGTACTTTCCATTATTGCGTTACGGGGCGTTTTGAACCTCGTCCTAAACCAGACGTTGTGGCGGCACGAGGCTTATTAAACCCCACCGCCCGTAGGAGACTAAAATCCTTTTTTTGGCGCCAAATAAGACAAATGTACGGTTTTTCGTCTCGATTATTATTAACAATGAATTGATAAACCTAAATCTGCCGCCGCCCGTGGTTAGGTTAATTAGTTTAGATTCTGTAGGTAAAATAAAATGGTCTTATGCACCTCGTACCGCACAGAAAAAGAGCAGTTTTTCGTATAGTTTAGTGATGGAAAAAAAATATCGATTTTATGTAATTGTATTTATTAATCAAATGTAAGTAAGTAGTATGTTGTTCTTAATTAAATTTAAACTTATGGGTGTTTTTCATTAAAACAGATCAAACAATAATATTTTTTGCAACCAATTCATTCTGTGAGAATTTTTTTCTCTTTTATGTCAGCCTTGGATAGAAGGTGCGGAGTTTTTTATAACATCGTATACATCTCCTCCGTTAATTATATAATATTAATTATTATTAATTGTAATCATCCGTAATCGTTAATACTTAGTATTAATATTATTGCATAGTAACGTCTGGCACTAAGTACCTACCTACTTATTCCCACTAGCAAGCCTGACGTAACATAAAGATTACAAACAAGTATACGTACCTAAAAAATACTTAACAAAATACACACTTAACATTAACATTTTGAACAAGGAAAGAAAGCGTGATTATAATGCAATCATTTACTATATATACATACAATATATTACAGTGTATAAAATATAATATGATACACTGTAATATATTGTATTAAATTACCTTATTAAATACTTAATTATTTCACCTAGACTGAGTGTAATTTGTAAATATTATTTAGTGACTTACCTGTTTTTGAAATATCAGTGATTCTAACTCAGATTTACCACCCGATTCTTCTTCATCTTTAATTAACTTTCTACGGAAACGTTTTGACATATTCGACAGCAGTCTTATTACCTCGTCAGGTGCGCAGACTCGATCGCGTTGCACAACACTGGCCGCGTGAAGCTACCGCAGGGTGTGGTACGAGGTGCGCGGAGGTACATGGTGTTTCCGACCTCGTTCAGCACTGTAAAATAAAATCTTATTTATTCAGTGCGGCACGAGGTCCAAGAAACCCCGTATTAAAGTAGGTATATCAAAGAACTCGAAATCAATAGCACATCTCAAATATATAGTTATCTCTTTCCTATACTAAGCCAGACAGAAGTTACGCCTCCCGCACGACAGAGAAGTTTAACTTTTTCCTTACCGCTTTAGAGGCGAGACATGGACGGGGTGTTTTAGGCCCCGTTTCGCACTCAACGTGTTAATTTAGATATGTAATGGGCAACACTTACCGGGAACAGTCTCTAAGTGCATCATTAAAAAATGCGATCATAGACAGCCCCCGATAAGTACGAGGGCTATTATTATTATTATTAATTTTACGAAAATTATCAATATTAACATTGTATTGACAGTCTCCTTAGTCTGCTCACTATTTAGTTCGATTACGGGCCGATGGTTTGCTATCATGCTGTCGAGCTATTTTATATAAATTGGTATTCTGTAAACTATCGTATTCCAATCAACGTCGCTATGGCAACACCTGAAAGATTTTAGGAATTTTAACACCAATGACAGCCAAATCGTAGAAGTATCGTAGTAGCGTGGTTTTTTGTCAATAGTTAAGATAATTGAGGCCCTGACAGGAAACTATAGAGTTATTATTTATCCTTTTAATCTTTCGTTCAAATTATGTAATAAAAAAGTATCCTAAATTGTCCGTGCATTTCCGCACGAACTTCTGGACGAACGGGAATTTAATAATAAAATAAATAAGTTAAAATCGTTGGTCTCGTGATATAAGAATATTATTTTATTCCCGTTCGTCCCACTGGCATGTCCGGCGGGACCAATATAACAATATGAACAATGAATAACACTTTTTTATTCCCTTTCGTCCCACTGCGCACTGGTGGGACGCGGCGGTGGGACCAACGGGAATGCACGAAATTGTCGCGTTCCCGAAATATTGAAGTTCAAAGTTCCATATAACCAACACAAATACTTACTACTAGCAAACCGCCCGCGGCTTCGGTCGCGTCGACATAATAAAATATAGCTTATACTCAGGGATAGTGCAGCTTTTTATCAGTGAAATAATTTTCAATATCGGATCCTTTGTTCTAGAGAATACAAACAAACTTACAATTTAATAATAGCAGTAGTAGTATAGAAAATGATCCAAATCTATAACTGTGAACGAGATAATGCCGGGATATCGCTAATCGCCAGAGAAAATACTGGTCATTTATCTTATTTTGGGAGACGGAACGCAGTGCAGTGCCAAAGAATTTCCCAGTCACATATCTGGTTGCGCAGTGCCGACGGTTACGAGCAGACCTAGTAGCATAATCATCATCATCATCATCAGCCCGTAGTCGTCCACTGCTGGACATAGGCCTCTCCTAATGAACGCCACTGAGCCCGGTCTTCGGCTCCTCTCATCCAGTTTCTTCCGGCCACCTTTCGCAGGTCGTCACTCCATCTAGCCAGTGGTCCTACACTACGTTTGCCGATTCGCGGTCTCCACTCAAGGGCACGTCTACTCCAGCGGTTGTCCGTCCTTCGTGAGATATGACCAGCCCATTGCCACTTCAGCTTGCTAATCCTATGGGCTATGTCGGTTACTTTGGTTCTCTGTCGGATTACCTCATTGCGGATCTTATCTTTCAGAGAGACTCCGAGCATAGCCCTCTCCATATCACGCTGAGCAACCTTAAGCTTGTGGATTAGTCTCACAGTGAGTGTCCACGTCTCGGCTCCGTAGGTCATTACTGGTAGGATGCACGCATTAAAGACTTTTGTCTTAAGGCACTGTGGTATGGACGACGTGAAGACTTGGCGTAGTTTGCCGAACGCTGCCCAGCCTAGCTGAATCCTTCTGTCGGCTTCCCTCTCGAAGTTGTTGCTACCCAGCCGTATTGTTAGCAGTAGCATAATAGTGCTAATTAATACTTTAACATTATGTAGCGCAGATACTTTTTTATGGAATTGAGTGACGAGAATAGCACTTGATTGTAAGCACTGCCTGCCCATAATAGTCGCAGTACCCAGAACTTTGTCTTGCAAAATCCTGCGAGGCGCTCTGCGCTCGTCATCCTGAGACAATTGGCTTTTAGTCTCATAATTCCCAGTAATTTCGATGGTGACAATGCCCTTAAACCAATATTTTCTTCATCTCGACACCTTCCCTAACGACAGATAACTGCACGCGCAAATGCAAGAACTCCGGTATATGTGTGGACACCAACACGTGCCAGTGTCCCGCCAACTACCACGGGAAGTACTGCGAGTTCGAGAAGATGCCGTGCCTCAACTACCCACCGCTGCCCAAGAACAGCATGAGGAAATGCTCTTACGGGTGAGTACTTAGTTCTTTTTTAGTAGACTGTACGAGAGAAGCAGGGAAAAGGGTATTTGGTATGAAAAATATTCAGGGTCACCTTACCCAGACCTTTTTATATATAAAATTATGAGATTATTTGTTCCTTAGGCTCACAGACTGCGATCTGGACACTATCCATCCACCTAACAAGTTTGGTTTTTTAAAGAAAAGGTTAACTTGACGAATTGTGAAGAATGTGGAGTATTGGAAGACGTCCATCCTTGTGCACCATATCCAGGGCCAAAAGGGACTCACTCATGCAGAAATAAAAATATAATAGTTTTTTTTTTTCTTCTTTTATTAGGGACTTTTGCCACATGGCATGCCAGCCCCATCATACCCTAAAACTAATTTAACTACTGAACTACTTAAATATTTTGAATAAACATTGAGCAGCATCACACGCAGGTGATGCTAATATACCCATTAACACTCCTTCATACATCCAAGATGTTAAGGCCAAACTTTTCAATCAAAACAGCTCGTTCTCTGGAACCTTTGACCCATTCTGTGAGTAAATGATGGACATCCTCAACAGAGCTACATAAATCACAATTCAGAGAACTCGACTTTAATAATTTAATAGATATGATTTATTAGATATGACATCGAAACATTCATCAATATACTGCCTAATCCATCAACTTAGGCTGCAATATCACTATATGAGATATTTCTGCATAAGTGAGTAATTACATTATATTATTGGGTTAAGTGTAAAATATGATAAGGGTACGATGGGGCTGGCATACCAAAAAAGGGTCATAAAATAACAAAAAAAAAGTGTGGCACTCGGAGACTGCCGCGGTAAAGCTATTGCATAGCATTCGGAGTGGGGGGTGTTAGGTTATTTTCGTTACGGAATTTCTGAATTCGGTCTCCACGCTCAAGGCCCGCGATAGAAGCTATGCAATAGCTTAAAAATAAAACAATTTTGTACACTGTCCTCTTTAGGTATAATGTAGTAGGCAGTCGTCGTAATCTCACTGGTCGGAAAGAAGCTGAAGTTTTGTTAGAGTTGACTTTTCTGGAAGATAATGCGTCCGTCTGTAGAAACCAGTTTCCCGTTTCGCCACACGTTCATTGAAGCTGCGTGTAAATTTTTACATTGTCTCAATTCTTATGTTTCTAAGCTTTTGTTGAACATTCCGCATCTTCAGCTTCTATGACGAAACATCTTGCCACCGCAAAGCAATCTATCCACACGTCACTAAGTCCATATACAAAGTGACATACAACTCTATTCTTGCAGATAAAGTTGAGGAATGATTATCGACAGCAGTTTTGCCGTGAGCTTACAGAATCGAGTCCTTCAGGAGCTATGAATAACTATAGGTTCGGCAATGCCGATGGTGGTGCTGATATCTATATGCAACGCTGTCTGCTTTCCATAAAGCAACCCACTAATTTGTGAAACCCTGAAGAAAACATTAAACGTTTTTTACAAGCCTTTATTTAACTTGCAATGTTTGTTTGTTTGAGTCAAACCATGCAAGTTGAATCAGAACCACTTCCTGTTTTCCTACGGAGTTGAAATTTTGCATGCTAAAGTCCGATGACAATGCAATATTATGGTGACAGCTGATCTGATGATGGAGCCGGAGGTGGGCAATATAACTCCATAACGGATAATCGTAAAATACCTACTAGTTTTTGGGCTCATTTTAATCTACTCGCGGTTCCGATTACGAATTTGAAATACCTATGTTTTCCAACAGTAATCTATATGCCACACTATGCACCATAACTTGCATGGACGGTCACAAGTTCATCAACGGCTCCACTGTGGCCTACATGAGCTGCTTGGAAGGACAGTGGCTGCCGTCCCGAGCCGAATTTGCCACCATCCTCGACTGCCAGCCGCAGTGCGACCCGCCCTGTCTCAACGGGGGGGTGTGTCTCGCCTTGAACTCGTGTAAATGCTCCACAGCGTTTAGAGGACCTCAGTGTCAATATTGTAAGTGTCACTTGGAGAATAAGCGGGACGTACTATTTACAAAATGTGCTCTTTATTTCACCTCGATAATTTAATGATTACGGAATATGAAAATGTGCAATAATTTTGTTCAGCTGTCAGTGTGTGTGACGTGCGCAAGCTGGCATTCAACGGCGGCTACAAGTGTTTCGGCGACGGCGAGAAGTTTAGCTGCCGGCTGAGCTGCCCGGCCGGCTCCACGAACAGCTCCCCGCCGGCTCCGTTGTACAGCTGTCACTACGCGCACGGCGTGTTCCAGCCGCAGCCCATCCCACACTGCGTATTCAGTGAGTACTGCTGATAGTTCAGCTGGCGAGCTGTCGGCCGGCACCACGTACAGCTCCCCGCAGGCTCCGCCTTACAGCTGTCACTACGCGCACGGCGCATTCCAGCCGCAGCCTATCCCGCACTACGTGTTCAGTGAGTACTGCTGATATCCTCTTCCTTGTGTTTAGTGTCGTCCTTGTGTATAGCCTTGTCCTTGTCTTGAGTTATTATTATAACCTCTACCATGTTGTTGATTTTTTGTCCGGCATTGTCTACATTGATATTTTTTATGTCCTTGTTTACCACAATTATAGCATAAAAATGCGTTAGTAAATTGGGAATTATTATCCACCACAGTATGTTTCTGCTTTTTCTCCTTTTCTTCTATTAATCTGGTTTTGACAAAATCAGATTTTAAGTCGGTCACCGTTTCTAATGCGGTTACTATTCCCTCATATGTATGTACGGTAGGTTTCTCGTATTGGAGAGGCCATCTGGGTGGGTACCACCGCTTTGCCAGATATTCTGCCGACAAGCAGTAGTGTGCAAGCGTCACTGTGTTCCCGTTTGAAGGGCATTGTAGCCAGCGAAATTACTGGGCATTATGAGACTTACGAGGTAATTGTCTCAGGGTGACGAGCGCAGTGTCGTGCCGCGTAGGATTTTGCATAACAGGTTCTGGGGGGTGCTGCAACTGTTATGGGCAGGCGTATTGCTTACCATCAGGCGAACGACCTGCTCGTCTCGTAATTCAGTTCGAAAAAAATAAATTAGTTATTTTCCTTCTTCTTTCCGTAGAAAGTATCGATACCAAACCTACTAATCATAAATGTATTTTCAGAAGAATCAAAGAACATTACGTCATACGTCGTCACATACATCGTTACATCCATCGTGGTAGTTGCTGCGGCGCTAATCCTGTCTGGACTCATAGGTACGAGTATCTGGACTAGACACTTACTAACGAATTCTAATTCCAGCCTAATTATTTAAATAGTTACTAGCTGCACCCCGCGGTTTCCCAGAGTACAAAATAGCATATATCCTATTCCGGGACCTGAAGAAACAACATAATAAAGTTCATCAAAATCCATTCAATACTTTTTGCGTCATTGACAAACAAACATCCACCATCCATCCATCTTTAACAACTTTCGCATTTATAATATTAGTAAGATTTATATCATATATATATTATACAAATCTATATAAATAAAAATGAATGTTTGTATGTTTGTCTTCTATGCGTTTCTAAACCATTGATCTGATTGTGATAAAAATGTTTGGTTCTTGTGTGTGCGGGTTCCTGGCCCTCATATGTATGTACGGTAGGCTTCTCGTATTCGACTGTTGGTCTAGTAAACTGTTTATCTTATAAACTATTGATATAGTCATTTGTTGACATAAGAAAGTGTTGATCTCGTGAACTGTTGATGTAGTAAGCCTTTGCTATAAGAAACTGTTGATTTAGCGGTATTGATATTATAAACTGTTGATTCGTCGCTTCAGTCCCTGGTCGACGCTCTTCGCTATCTCTTTATTATTAGTGATTGTTATTATTATTGAGTAATTTAGTTCTGTTCTGTAGTTCGTAAGTTCTGCCTGAAGAAGGCGACGCTGACAGCGAACACTACTAATGAGCCGGTGGTATTGGAGGATGCCCGAAATAGCATACTGCAGCATCACTACGAAACCGTAACAGAGCCGACCTATGATGAACCGTATGCTTTCCCTGGGCCATCGCCTTCAGGTAACACATTTTTATTTTTATTATTAGTATTATTTCTTTTGTATTACAAGTAATTAGACCCATATATGCCTTACGGACTAAATAATATAATATTAAAACTATTTCTTATTAAGCTACTACACAACAGGGAATTGTTTCGCCTACGTTCTCTGTACTAGACTATTGCTGTAGACCAGAAGGCCGGGGCGAGGAACATCTTCGCGTGTTCCGCTGGAACCTGGGGGCCTACTCCGAATTGCTTTCGTTCGTTCGTTCGTTCGTTCGTGCGGACTAAAAGAGACACTCTTATGCCTGTTGCATAGCGCTGTCCCTTTCATCCGACTGAACGAAGATCGTAATTACTTTTTCAGAGTAAGGCCCCTGGGGCGCGTAGGACTTAAAGTCAGTAATAATAATAATAATAATAATAACGTTTTATTGAAAAAATACTTAGTTAACAAAAACATAGTCCATTGGTCCCCAAACTAGGTAAACATGTATCTTGGGGGCTTCCTTCCTAAATGATACATATTCTTTAATGACAAAAAGAAAAACGTCATTTTCTAATATGTTATAAAATATAAAGTAACTTAACTTAAGAGGCAAAACATAGGTGACATAAGTTTGTTTGAGTGAGATGCCTCTAGTGTGACAGGTGTAGTTCATGACTGTGCGTGAGTGGGGGGAGAGGTGAGAGGGTGTGTGAGTGTGTGGCTGCTTGTGTGTGCATGTGTGGAGTATGTATGCGCAAATGTAATAAAAATAGGTGTGCGTATTTCAACTCTCAAATTAAAAATTATAACTTTAAATTTAGGAACGCAAGATTACAAATTCTTCCGTTTTTTCATAATCCATTGTCAAAAGCCACTTGTATATTGTAAATTTACATTCTGAGAGCATTAATTCATGAAGACTTAAAGTCTTAAGCTTAAGACTTAGAGACTCAAAGTCAGTGGTCTTGGTCTGCTCCAACCGCGGCAAACTCACGTTGATGGGCTCCTCACGCGAACTCCGGTACGTGCCTATTCTCTCCCGGACGCATCAAAGGACTTCTTCACCCTTCGTCTCTTTGTCCAGGCGAGAGAGATATATTTTGATGGTCGGGGATACAACTTGTAACGTTGAAGTTGTAACCGTGGCGGTTTCGCGTTGATTACGGCTCATCTGTCGGAGCTTTTTCTCCACGAGCTTGAAGCCGTTTTCGTCGGTTTTGTTACAAGCAGCTGCAGTAGTAGTACGCAACGCAGCTGTTGTTTGTTGCTGCGTGTTAGCGGAGGTCCGCTGCACTGGCTGCGAGGCTCGAGATACCTGGGCGTAAGACTGCTTCTGACGCCGGGATGGAGGTGGCGGTGCCGCAGCAGCTGGCGTCACAGGCTGAGGCACGACGACGGGTGACGGAGGGGTCACTCGGTCAACAACCTGCGGTGACTCGGTAGGCAGAGCGTTGACCCGCGGTGTATCGGTTTCATATGTCACCACCGCGGTAGTGCTGAGTCGCGTTTTAGTTCTGTTGGCGCGGTGCACGGTCACGTTTTGGTTCGAAGCAGGCGAAGGCAATGTTGTCGGCGCAGCATTCCGTAGCGCCACGAGCTCACGCCTCAGCTCTGAAACCGTGGATTCAGAGGCTTCGAGTTATGCTTGCGCACTACTGCTTGGCGGGAAAATAACTGGCAAAGCTTTGGTACCTACCCAGACGACTTTCCGCATACGAGAGACCTACCACGAGTCTGCCTGCAGGTTGCAGACCCAGTGGAAGCATGTGCGACTTACGATCCGAAGCACTCAAGTTCGAATCCCGCTGACCCCGCACTACTGACTTTCTTAAGCTGTGTGCGGATCTTAACACTCGCTCTAAACACGGTGAAGGAAAACATCGTGAGGAATCCAGCATGCCCAAGAATTAATCACAAAAATTCAAGGACATGTGACATCCACCAACCCGCACTGGGCCAGCGTAGCGGATTATGGCCCATACTCTCTCTATGAGAGAAGGCTCGTATCCCAGCAGAAAGGGAACATGATGAGCTGATGATGATGATGATGATAATGAACTCCACTACTTCTTTTTATAAACAGTTTTTACTTTTTTGTTGCTCATTTCTTGCTCTTCTTCACTTATAGTACACCTACAACTTCCACGTAATTCCTCTCCATACAAAGGTTGCCTGGAAGAGATCGCTTTTAGCGAAAAGGCCGCCCATTGTAAAACTTTCTTTAATTGTTTTTTATGCAATGTCTGTAATGTAATGTTTGCAATAGATCGTGCATCTATCTATCTAAATTCTATGATTCTTCTAACTTTTTTATTTTTTTTATCCTCAAAGGGTAAGGTAGGGTGATAATCTTGAACGAATAAAAAAAGGCGGACGGAATCTCGCTAAGCAACAACTGAAGCATAGCAATGGCGGTGGCGTTACGTTCGCTTGAGTGGACGGAGGGCCGATGTAAAACCGATGTGACGGCCGATCGGCATATCATGATGTTGGTAAATGTGTGCGTGAGGCTTGTGTACGAACGAGCGACCCGGCATAGCTTAAGTGCTTCACTTTTGTATTTGGCAACGAGTCGTCCGCCTATTTCTATTCGTTCAAGGTTAATATATAAAAATTCCCACGTTTTGTAACTTTGCAGGAAGCCACCCCACACCATCCAACATCGCAAGTCGACCGCGGTTACCATTGCCACGGGACGACTTAAGCGGTAGGTACCTATTGGATTTAGCACAAAACAGTTTGTACATGGAGGACTTAATGCTAGATAGCATTTTCTACAGTCATCCACGACGTGCAAGAAAAAATGGTAGCGGTGCAGTGAATTACGTGATAGGAAATTTTAAATATTCTTAATTAATTAAATTATTATTAAAGCCAAAATCTATTGGGTACATATTAGTTTTTTTTACACAAATATATCCTGGCCCCCAACTATAGGATTCCCTGTATCTAGGGGACCAGGAACTATGAGGACCATGGTCTCGCAACACTCATATACGAAACATGTGCCCGGACCTCTTATTTCTGTGCACAAATGTTTGTCTCGTCGCGGGAATCAAACCCGCAACCTCGGTGGTGTATGATATCTGAGCTAACCTGCCAACCAGTACACCACAGAGGCTGTCCTCATAGTTCCGCATATTGAATGCATTAGCGCATGCCAGGCTAATATTGACGACAGATGACGTAGAATCGTCCCCGTAAGACGATATGAGAAGAATAGAAGAAATTTGGTTGCTCGAGCAGTAGGCTCGGTGACCTAGTGGTTAAGGCGTCGGGAGGGTATTCTGAAGACACAGGTTCGATCCCTGCCCAAGCAATATCGTTTTTCTTCTTCCTAAGTATTTGAAATTGTAAAAACATTCGGTTTTTGTATATCTTAGAATAGTCTAAAATATTTTTTGAAACGTCTCAATCCGCGTCTATTATTCACCTACCTACTCTTAGTCCTCCTAAACTACTAAATTGGTTTTAATGCAGTTAGCACACAGTTGTGAAAAAGTCTAAATAGCTGATAGTAAGGGCAATGTCTAAACAAAATGCCTCTCAGTTTGTTGCCGTATCTTCTGAGTAGTGGTTCTTTTTCCGACACGGTGGTAGAGTCATGGTTACAGTTTGACGTTCATAAGTGCGTGGGTGATGCCAAAACTGAATAAAGAGATTTTGATTTGATTTGCTCTATAGAAGAACTTTAAAACCCTTTCATCGTTCATTTTCAGATGACATACCGTATGTGCATTATGACACCCCGTACGAGTGGCGGATCTTCCGCCTTGGAGTGGGCAGGTTTACACCACGTGAGTGTGTCTATCATTTACTAGTATGTAGCGCTCGTAGCGTAGCTTCAATAAAACACTCCTTAATCTGAGCTCAACACGATATACGATCGGCCCTTGCGGGACCAGTGGGTGGCCGGCTGGAGACTAATTTGGAGTGCACAAAACTCCTGGTAGGTCTCTCGTATATGAGGCCTTATGGGTAGGTACCACAGCTTTGCCAGTTATTCTGCCATCAAGTAGTACTGCGCAAGCATTACTGTGGTCCGGCTTGAAGGGCATTAATAGCCAGCTAAATAATTGGGCATTTGAAACTTAATATCTAATGTCTCGGTGTGTTGAGCGCAATCCAGTGCTACGTAGTACTTTTTACGGTATAAATAGTTCTCGGTGCCACTGCAATTGTTATGGGCAGACGTGGCGCTTTCCATCAGGCGAACGACCAGCTCATCTCATAACAAATTGCCATAAAAAAAATTGAGTAATTCAAGGTAGGTATCGAAGGATATTGTCTCTCGGGTACCTACCTTAGAATGACGGTATAGATTTTTTTAATTACACCCCTAAGAGCTATTGTTACTGGGTGACGAGCGCAGTGGAATGCCGCTATTAACTTTGCAAAGCAAAGTTCTGGGTACCTTTACATTCTTTTTTTTAAACCGATTTCACTCCGATCTCCACCGATCTTCGCAGTTCAAGTTCAAATATCGATTAAATTTATGGGACCACTTCGTAGCTATACTCAATCCAACGCAAAAATAATTGTCCAAATCGATTCATGAATTACAGAGTTCTAAGGTAAAAAACATTAAAAAAATACAATCGAATAGAGAAGCTTCTCCTGTTTTGAAGTCGGTTAAAAAGTAAGTTAAAGTTCTGGGTGTTATACTCAACATAAAAACGTAATATAATTGTTTATGGTTTTTGTTTCAGGCTCGAGGCTCAGGGATAACGTTCACAACTTAAGGAGGCAATGAGTAACACATACACAACACACATACACTTACTAACGCCAATAAAAAGAGATTATATATTGAATTTAATTATAAATAGAAATAAAAACTCTTAAAGTTAAGCTTAAGAACAATATATCGTATAATTGTTACCTATCTAATTTATAATAATTAATATTCATATATTATCTTATAATGAAATTAATTAGTAGTCATTAAATATAATTATTGATAAAAATTAAAAGTGCTATCATATATAATTAATATATAACACAATATCATCATATCGTTCATCTTACGAACAGCCAAGGAGTGGAACGCATTCCAACGTCTGTGTTTGCTGACAACAAGTCTTTAAATCGAGAGTGAACAGGTATCTTTTAGGCGAGCGTGTTACATCTTAGTTCTTCGTTAGGTCTAACTCACCAGCATTTGAACAAATAGTTTTCATGAATGCGCTTGTCTATCGGTAGAATATATGTCAATGTTCACAAAATCTAGGAGCTACCTTCAGCACTCGCGTGCTACCTTCGTGCATCGTTAATTATGCACGACGATATGACGTCATATATAATGACATCACAAGTGCGTCATTAACACTAGCTTCACCAAAATAGTTGGTTTATTATTAGGTGGCATGATTACGACGCATTTTTTTACGCTTAATATAGATATTAAGCGTAAAAAAATGCGTCGTAATCATAACAAAATCTCTCAAAAATATGCCCTCAGTTTCTTGCCGTATCTTTGTTTTAACGCTTAATAGATCTATGTTTGGCCACTATCTCGCCTGATGTGAAGCGATAATGTGGCCTAAGATGGAGCACATAGATCTAGAGAGACGGCAGTTGAGCGGCTGCTCAGACCCGTCTCCCCGATGGTTCACCGAACATCCCGAAATACGACTAGGTCGCTTGATGGCATGGCTTTGTTCGGTAGCAGTAGGAATATTTAGTGCCATAAAGGATATATGCTTAGGTACTCAGACAACATTTCGCCGTGACAAAAGGAGAAGCAGGCTTACCGCCATCTCTTAAACCAGTATTATTTTAAGCTTGCTTCCGTTTTTTGTACCACGAAGTCCTAAAAAAAAACTTACTTTGTTATTGTATGGTTGAGAAGAACAAAAAAATATTGTTTTATGAAGGTCATGGTACGAATCAGAGTAATATGATTGTAAGCTTGAAATAAAACGTTCCTGTAGCATGATTGTCTTGTAAATGTTAGTTGTAAGCCCCTGCAGGCTTACTACCATCTCTTATAGCAGTATTATTTTAAGCTTACTTCCGTTTTCCGTACCACGATGTCCTAAAAAAAAGCTTACTTTGATATTGTATTGTTGAGAAGTTTTGTTGACGTCATCGTAAATCATTTATTCAGGTGTATTTTGACAGCTGACACTGCAGGAACAAAAATATTAATGTTTTATGAAGCTCTTGGTACGAATCAGAGTAATATGATTGTAAGCTTGAAATAAAACGTTCCTGTAGCATGATTGTCTGGTAAAAGTTGGTGGTATGCCCCCACGTCCTCTACCTGATGGTAAGGAACCGGAACCGGAACGAGAGCGCACCGGAACCGACTGACCGAACTGACTGACTGGAACTGACTTACTTCCGTGTTCTAATACCACGGAAGTCAAACGATATAGTCAAGCGAAAGTCAAAAGATATTTATTAAATAGGCACATAAAACGCACTTTTAAACGTTATACAACGTGTAACATAAATGTGTAGTAATAATTAAACCACGCATATAGAAGCTTATTAATAATTCAAGTCCAAGTGCAAATCACCAGAAACTTTTTAAAATCACAAGATATGATAATTTAAACATTTCTGGTAATCAAGTTCATTTCAACCCTAACAATCAGCTGATAAAGAGCAATGAACTTGTGACAAAGAATATTAGTGCGCCGCGTGTACAGATCTGACAAACAAATTTTATCTTCAGTTAGCAAAGCCAGCTGTCCTACCAACCTTACTTTACAACTAACTTTCAAACAAACTGCTTTTTACGCGACTCCCCAAAAAAGGAATATAATGTTTTCGGGGTTAATGTATGTGCGTTTTTTTATTACAAAATGCCTCAACAGATTTGGATGTATGGGGTATCCTCGGAATCCTTAAATCATCCCAAGTGATAATGTTTTTGGCAGGGTATTTTTTTATTTTTATTAATGCTTACTTATTAATTACAGCATTAAACATCATCGCTCCAATTAACATTCAGGAATAAGGATCTAATCAGTGTAAACGCCTAATAAGAGCGAGCATGGCTGATGTTCTTAAAAAATACGTGAGGTCACCAACCACCGTAGGAATAGGATGTAAAAAACATCATGCATGAATTTCAACAGTAGGAATGTAATAGGCTGATAATGATGATTAAGACATTTCCAACATTTGATTTCATTGCATAGTAAAAGAGTGTTCGTAAGTCAGTAATCAATAAAGCGTCTTTACTTAGTCAGTTTTCAGAAATAAACCTGTTTAATCTTTGACAAAACGCGGCAAACACTAAAGCTATCAAACATTCGCCGCCGCTTCATGATTCGCTAGCCTTGTTTCGTATTGCACCAATCATAAAGATGTAATCCTAATAAATAATAGCCGCTGCTCCTCATTGGTCGAGCGGCACAAACAAAGTTACCTTCTAACGCCGCCCCATAAAACTCCACCGAAGAGGACCGTTTTCGTTTCGGAAATTCTTTTTAGGTTATTTCTGAATATGAATTCTAAGACGTCAAGTTGGATAAAAATTTGAAACTAATCAAGGCAAAGCTAAGTCGGGTACGTTCGCGGAGATTTTTTTGTATACCGGTTCCGGAACATGCAAAAAAACTATGGTAAAAAAAACTTAAACCTATGTTTTTATTATGGTTTTAATGCATTCAAATCTGTCCAGGCAATAAGAAGTAATGGTGGAATAAATAAATACATACATACGTAAACCCTGAAATACTCCTTTTTGGGCAGTCGTGTAAAAATGTGGAAATACCCTTTTTTACGAGAGTTCCGGAACGGAAACGACCGAGTCCGAAGATCCGTTCAGTATGAAATTCCGGTATTTGAGACTCGAAATCAAGCCCTTGTAAAATGTTCGGCGTTTTCAAAGACAGAGCGCCTAGGCCACAAAACAGATAAATACAGAAGTTAATCTCATGTATGTACTTTTCATACATTTCATACCGGACGGCGCAGGAAGTTTTTGGGAGGAAAATTGATTGATTTAAAAATATAACTGTACACGATATCGACATAATTTTTTCGCAGTTACTATTATAACTGAATAAAGTTGTTTTGAAGACAAAACAAATGCGATTAGTTTACATTAACATCTTCCTCATTAGATTATTGAACACAAGGCTAACACAGCTTATACTACAATAAATATCTAATTTTAAATTGTAAAAATATGACAAGGCTAAAAACTTATGTTCGCTTGTTCGGCGCAGGGCTGGGGGCTGGGGCGCTTACCTACCTACCTAACTATTTTGTGTTACGTGAAAACAAACCATCAAAATACAAGCAAATACCTACTTACCTCTCTGAAACAACTGGTAGCTTAAAAAACGACAATTCACCGTTTAATGTTGAATTTAAACAACCGTCCACCAAACAGTTATAATAACCTATTTTTCGTTGCTCCATTTTTGCACAAAAACGTTCACAGACGCGTGTCTCAAGCGGATGGCACTCGCATCCCAACTGTGCCCAGATATCGTGTCTGTGAGCGGTGTCTATGTGTGCGTTGCTCGAGCGCACTTTGTATGTATGTAGATTTCTGTACTAATCTGTTTTGTGCCTAGGCACAAAGTAGCTCGGTCAATGACCCGTACTACCGCGACTAGGCCACAGCTTGTTAGGATTGTCCAAAATAATTCAAATAAATAATTTTTAAACTTTGTATGGAAAATATAATAGTGTTTTTTTGGTTGTATATTCTGCCCGATGATTCATGACTAGATACCCATACACACCTTTCAGTATTACTACACATTAATGTTATTCCCTGTATAGGTACCTAAAAAAAACCTTTAAACAATTATTTAAAATACGTTGAAAGTTGCAACTTAAAAAATCACTGAAAAGAAGGTAAGCATGTCTACCCATTTCTTTCCCATACCCAAATTGAAGTCCGGGCCCTGAAAAGAATTGCGAAACCTACTAACAGTGCTTGAGAAATACGCACGACAGAGAAGGTAGCACCAAGAAACTAAGTGGATGTCTCTTTATTTTTAATCTTTTAGAATATTTAAAAATGTAACACTAAACCATGAGGTATAAATTATAATTAACAATAGGGGATCGGACAGTAATCGAGAAAAAATCTAAAATATACTTAGAACGAATGTTCGTCGAACCAGAAAGATCATTCAATCAATATTTTTGTGAAATAATAATGATTTATATTTTTAAATCAATAAATATAATCTAATAATTCTGACATTTTTAATCTGTTCTTCATCTCAAACGAAACAACAATCACAGCGCATGACATCATTTGTAGGCAAAAGCCGTGAGTCAAGCTTGTGTTTATTTTACCTTTTTGCTTTTCATAAAAGGTATTGTTGCTAATTTTTTCGTTCCATTACTACAACATAGTCCCTAAACTTCACAAAACGTATTCAAATCTCATTGCAAGTTTTATTTCGAAGAGCTTGTCGATTTCTACCTACATATGACGTCACAAGTTTTGAGGTGACCTTTTGCGCGGCAATATTTGAAACATAATATTTAAACATAGTTTTAGGTACTTTTAGAGCGTTATTTAATTAAAATAGCATTTTTCATGGCTATATAATTATATTCATTGTAGTTAATTTAAAACACTTTCTGAAAAGTGGTCCGATCCCCTATTGTGAGCGTCGGGATGAAGTTTAGCAGTAAGTAAGATGGAAATATGAAAAAGATATATATTTTTAGTGTAAGAAAAGGTAGGTAGGCACAAAACTTAAAGAGGGTAGGAAGCGTGTGGAGTCGACAGAGCGTACGGATACTGACAACTGACTTATTTAAAATGGTGGTAGATGTAGGTATTATATTTATGTTAACTTGTTCGCGTCGCTAACACAATGACACAATGTCAAACTAGAAGTGTCAGTCTTCACAACGATATAATTCACCGTCATTCATTCATCTCATTGATTTGATTGTTTATTTTTTAATATATATTTTTTTTATAGTTCGCCTATGTACCTACAGATTTGTTTGTGCAATAAACAATGTTCTGTCTATCTATTTAACTATCATTTTTGTAACTTTTAAACTTTGTGAGTATGAAGCTTTTAAATGTACATATTTTAAAGTCGCAATTTTTCTGGAATGCCTGACAGCACGACAAGGAAGACATTTCATTAAATTCACGTCATAAAGGTAGTAGTTGGTATGTAAGAGGGCGAAAGGGGGAAGGGGGAGAGAAAGGTTTTTTCATGACGTCGCTTCGACCACGTTCACACTCAATATTTGATAAGGCGTACGACCGCTCGACGCTTGTATCTATATTGGTCAATGGTAAATAAATAATGACCCTACTTCTGATTGACATTTCTTTCGCTGTTGTGGTGGAGCGTTTTTACTACTAGAGGTTAAGGAATGGTATCTTACTTATTACAAATCAGATGAGTTGTTGTCAAACGTGAGCACATTTAATCATAAAAATAAATAAATAATATAAGTGTCATGTAACTAAAACATTGAGCTATAATTACTATGTATAGAGAAGACACCGCACATCAGTACCGTGTTCCGTTCTAGTGCAGCCGTCCGGCTGCACGTCATTCAGTTGCTTGCTAGCTCTTGAGCGACAGTCTTGTTTGTTTTTAAACGAAAAGCCGTTCAAACGCATTAACTATGCCCTCGTGTGTGTTAAGATATTGCACTTATAATTCCAGTGATACGACGCAAGCAACTGAATGACGCTAGAATGGAACACGGTACTGATGTGCGATGTCTTCTAGTAATCTTATATTATCGTAATATCAATACGTAGTAATAGATCAATGAACTAAAATAAGTTTGTAGCGCTGGCTGTGAAAACATTCGGCATGTGGTCTTCCGATACAAAAATAAATTACAATAACCTAAAATTTACAAACTCCCGACACAAAAGCCTATAAAAATTACAAAACGGCTGAAACGATTTTGATAAAACATGTCTAAGAACAACCGCTAGGAAACTTGCTTTTGAATAAAAAACCGCATCCGAATCGGTTCACCCGTTTAGAGCTACGGTGCCACAGACAGACACATATAGTGTTTAAACCACAAAATAAACTCATAACACGGCTCTTTTTTGCGTCGGGGTTAAAAAAAATTAAAGATATTTTGACAAGACTGGTCCTCGCTTCGGGGATCTTAGAGCTGGCACGTACTTGACACAAAAATTAAGCCTTTAACTACAAAGGGGTAACGCCGCCAGTATTCTGGGAACCCTGCCGCACGGTGGCGATCTACACGGCGTGTTTTCCTTATAGTTTGTATATTTACTTTCTTTATTTGGTTCACCAACAGTAGTTACATTGTTTCTTATTCTAAAGACAAGGATTTCTTGAAAATTAAATAGTGCTAAATGTACTACCAATAACAGGTAAACACAGCGTTCATTCATCATTTCATCATTTTCACGGTTTAAACTAAACCATAGCACAAAACAGATAACAATTTATCTGTTTTGTGACCTAATTTGTCGTAGTTGTGAGTTTTACTTATGCCCTACGCAATCAGTTCCTCCCAAGAGTTCGCAATTCGCAAAAAATCTTACTTAGAACGCCTGGTTTACTTTGAAAAACCGTCGTTGGATCTCAGACCAGATTTTGTTATATAACAATTCGACTGGCCTGTTGGATTGCCCTGAGCTTGTCACTAAAATTCAATTCTCTCTTCCTCGTGCAGGCGCTAGAGTTGTTAACTTTCGCACAAATATCGGTACAAATAATGTTCTCGCCAGAATCTGTCGGGAACACAACACACTTTTTAAAGCTTAGCAAGTTGATATTTTCAACTGCTCAGCTTTTTTAACGGGCGTATGCCTTTATTACTGAAAACAACTCTACACTCTACTTACTAAAACTAAACTAAGTAACTACTTACAAGGAGAAGCAATTGGATAACCCACAGACAATTAAAGGCCTATAGATAGCTCAAATGCTCCAACCCACTACCAGTTGGCAGCGTACCCAAGATGCTAGCAGTATTGCCCCGTTGATTGCAATACTGATACGTTGAGCCAAATAAGTCCCAGCGTGTTGGTCACGCGTCGAATCGATCAGGCGCTCTGACAGACTTTTAAAAATACGATGAGCTCCCGGTCCCCAAGTGCTCACCTGTAACAACTTGATGTTTAAATATAAAACAGTGTATATCTCATTGTACATGAATATTTTGTATGTCACTTAATTCTACCTTTTTCTTTATTTTATTTTGCTATTTTTACACTTCCCCTGTTATTCGCAATTTAAGTACCTTCCTAATGACATTTTGTGCAAGCTGTATGTGCGAACACGTTAGGACTGTCTCGAGCATCGGGTTTTGCGCAGCACTCTCTCTCTCTCTCTCTCTCTCTCTCTCTATATATATATATATATATGGGTCTATATGAGGTATATATGATACGGTATATATCCATACGGAATATAACCATAGGTATATTAATTACTGACCCTCCAAACCTTTCTAATTTGTAAATAATTGAAAATATTCGCATCGCAATTATTCTATATCAATATAATAAACAAAAACCAACTAAATTTATATAAAAACTAAAATTTATTGATATTAAAAACCCACGACATGAAAAATCTATAAAATGTAAAAAAAAACGGCTAAACCGATTTAAATGTAACATGTCTCAGAACCTCAGCTAAAAACCTGCTTTTAAATAAAAAAAAGCGCATCCAAATCGTTTTTCTTTTTTATGTAACTGAGTGACGAGACGAGCTGGTCGTTTGTCTGATAGTAAGCAATACGCCAGCCCATAACAATAATAGCACCACCCAGAACCCCCTCTTTTTGCGTCGGGGGTTAAAAAAGGAAGGCTGCCCAACTCCTATGACAAACGGACAAATAGACAAATAAGTAATTAATAAGATTTTTTTATAAATTAGTAAGACACGTTAAAGAAGTTGTCTATATTGAATAGCGCGCTGAGCTAGGTGACCCAGTGGTTAAGGCGTCGGAATGGTATTCCGAAGACGCAGGTTCGGTCCCTATCTGAGCAATGTCATTTATCTTCTTTCTAAGTATTAAAAAGTCCCATTTTTACTTTTACTTTTTACTCGTGGCAGGTCTCTCGTTACAGAAGGCCGTCTGGGTCGGTACCACAGCTTTGCCAGTTCTTTGCCGTCAAGCAAGCATTACTGTTTTCCGGTTTGAAGGGCATTGTATCCAGCGAAATTACTGGGCATGTGAGACTTAATATCCGATATCTCGGGGTGATGAGCGCAATGCAGCGCTACGCAGTCCTTTTTATGGTAATAAAGTTTTGGGTGGCACTGCAATCGTTATGGGCTGGAGTGGCGCTTACAGGCGCTTACCATTAGGCGAACGACCTACTCGTTTCACACTCAGTTTCATAAAAAAAAACCTTTTAAACGTAATTTTCTACATGAACAACGCGAAAAATAAGTGCCCGGTCTATTCTCCGCTGGTTTTCAAAACGCCTTTGTTCTATCCATACAATAACTGTTGTCTTGTCAATCTGTCTGTCGTCAAACTCAAAGTAGAGCGAGATATTTATAAATGAGTTGTCCTAGAGTGGAGACATCATTGAACTCTCCACCTACACAACAGTTAAGCCCGTTTTTCCAATCCTCAGTTAAACATGCTGATAGTGAAATGGCCGGACAAAAAATAAGTAATATTTCATTTGAGTGATGAGATGAGCAAGTCGTTCGCCTAACCAAAAAAAAATAATTTTGAAATATCTACGAATAGTTCCTAGAAGGCACCTAAAGCCTTAATTCTATTCGGACGAGTCGCGGGTATCGACTAGTCAATCAAATTTTTTTTATTACTCGCAACTAACGTTCCTACATAATATATTATTACAAGTATGTATATGTCGCAGCCAACTAGCTTAATCAGATGTCCAATCAACAGCCTAGGCTCTTTACTAAACAGCGCCGTTCAACTAGCTTCCTGAATGATATTCAGCCATTTGATCAAACAGCTGGACAAATGACTTGGATCGATAACGTTTAATTACTTGCCTAGCCTGTTCATTTACAAAGGTTGTTTCCAAAGTTTAATGAAAAATAGTACAATGGAAGAATGTAGTAACAATAATAATGTGAATTTAGCTGCAGCCCTCGGTAGGTTAGGGTGCGGCGGGAGTGGCCCTTGGGCCACCCCAACGCCGCGAACATGTATATTAGATATAATATAATATAAGTCGATTAAAATCTCTCACTTCGATAGATTATAATTATGATTAATAATGCGACGGTTCGCAATCTTTCCGACAGTTTACAATCTCGCGTAGGATACATCTAAGTTTAACCACATGTTACGAATGGCCTTAGCATTAGCCAGCCAGTTAATTAAATTTTGTAACAAACGCTAAGGCTGAATATCATTCAGGCCGCTAGTTGAACGGCGCTGTTTAGTAAAGAGGCTAGGCTGTTGATTGAACGGCGAATTAAGCTAGTTGGCTGCGACATATACATATTCAAAGTCAATGTCAAAAGATATTCATGAAATAGAGACAAAAAATACAATTTTAAACGTCATATAGAGACACATCCTACTAATATTATAAACGCGAAAGTTTGTAAGAATCTATGGATGTATGTTTGTTACTCTTTCACGCAAAAACTACTAAATGGATTTTGACGAAATTTGGTATGTAGGTACTTTAGGACTTGGAATAGCACATAGGCTACTTTTTTCCAGGGAAACCGTGGGTGGAACCGCGGGGCGCAGCTAGTAATCAATAAGAAAACGTTCAAAATTGTAACTTTAAATTACATTACTATAAAAAATAAGCATGTCTACCCATTTCTTTCACATACTGAAATTGAAGTCCAGGCCCAGAAAAGAAATGTGAAAACTTTATTTTCTCGTTATTTGAATGCGGCGTTAGTGTATCTTGCTAACACAGTTCAAAGTGAAGTTCTTCGGCTAGATAACAAACATTATCTGCCCACTTGTTCTAGAAATGGAGAATCGGCCCTTAGTGCAGAGTAGAGATGCCGCGATTAGCCGCTAATATTCGATATTCGAAATTATTCGCTATTTCATTCATTATTCGTCGAATGGCGAATTAAAGTGGGTACTATTCGATAATGGCGAATAATTGACTGGCCTAAATTTTGATGACATAAAACCACAGATTTATAAAGAATTTTACTATAATTACTTGCATACATACAAATGTGTACTAAAAACCAACTGCTGGGATTGTAATAATAATCGATAAAAAGTCCGTCTTCGTAGAAATCGTGCAGAAAAATCATTCTAGTAATCTTACAAATTCGGTAGGTTCGAGACAGACGGAGGCCTGCTTAATAGCACTAATATGCTATTGTTATTTAAGTATTACAGATTGTATTGTCATATTTGATGTCGAACAGTTATGGCGAATAATTCGTCTATTCGCCATAGATCATGCCGAGCAATCGCTTATCGATTATTCGCCATTATCACTATTCGCGGCATCTCTAGTGCAGAGACCTATTTATCTGAACTGTACAAAATAACTGTAACCAAGAGATTAGACACACAACCTACACCGAGAAAAGAATTTCTTAGCCTTAACACTAATTTCAAAAAAAGTTTATGTAACGGTTTTTGGCTACGCAGGTATTTGCATTCAGCTATCGTTAAAAAATATAGCTTATTTTTTTTGGCAACTTATGGTTTGAGCATTAATCCATTCATCATCATCACCCCATCACGTGCCCACTGCTGGGACAAGTCTTTTCTCATAGAGAGAGTAGAGGCCATAATCCGCCACGCTGGCTAAGTGCGGGTTGGTGGATGTCATTTATCCTTGAATTTTTTTGGTTAATTCTTGGACACGCCGGTTTCCTCACAATATTTTTCTTCACCGTTTTTAGAGCAAGTTTTTTGTTTTTATTTATCCGCACATAACTTAAGAAAGTCAATGTTGCGAGGCAAGCGAGATTCGAACTCGGGTGAATTGGATCGAAAGTCGTACTTGCTTCTACTGAGCCACACTCGCTCCCATTCCGCCATTAATCAAAATATTTTTTAATTTAGTTTTTTATTTAGGGCATTGGGCCAAGTCAAACGCCTGGCCCAATATATTATTCCACCCTTTCCATTCCACTTCAAGTTGGACTAGCTTATCAATTTAAGGGCGGTGACTAAAACTTTAATCTAACTACTTAATCGGAAAAGCTTAAAAGTCTACTTTATGTTTATCAACTGCCAAATATCATACACATAGGTATATATATATATATATATATATATATATATATACAGGGAATAACATTAATGTGTAGTAATACTGAAAGGTGTGTATGGGTATCTAGTCATGAATCATTGGGCAGAATATACAACCAAAAAAACACTATTATATTTTCCATACAAAGTTTAAAAATTATTTATTTGAATTATTTTGGACAATCCTAACAAGCTGTGGCCTAGTCGCGGTAGTACGGGTCATTGACCGAGCTACTTTGTGCCTAGGCACAAAAAAGGTTAGTACAGAAATCTACATACATACAAAGTGCGCTCGAGCAACGCACACATAGACACCGCTCACAGACACGATATCTGGGCACAGTTGGGATGCGAGTGCCATCCGCTTGAGACACGCGTCTGTGAACGTTTTTGTGCAAAAATGGAGCAACGAAAAATAGGTTATTATAACTGTTTGGTGGACGGTTGTTTAAATTCAACATTAAACGGTGAATTGTCGTTTTTTAAGCTACCAGTTGTTTCAGAGAGGTAAGTAGGTATTTGCTTGTATTTTGATGGTTTGTTTTCACGTAGCACAAAATAGTTAGGTAGGTAGGTAAGCGCCCCAGCCCCCGGCCCTGCGCCGAAAAAGCGAACATAAGTTTGTAGCCTTGTCATATTTTTACAATTTAAAATTAGATATTTATTGTAGTATAAGCTGTGTTAGCCTTGTGTTCAAAATCTAATGAGGAAGATGTTAATGTAAACTAATCGCATTTGTTTTGTCTTCAAAAAAACTTTATTCAGTTATAATAGTAACTGCGAAAAAATTATGTCGATATCGTGTACAGTTATATTTTTAAATCAATCAATTTTCCTCCCAAAAACTTCCTGCGCCGTCCGGTAATGTATGAAAAGTACATACATGAGATTAACTTCTGTATTTATCTGTTTTGTGGCCTAGGCGCTCTGTCTTTGAAAACGCCGAACATTTTACAAGGGCTTGATTTCGAGTCTCAAATACCGGAATTTCATACTGAACGGATCTTCGGACTCGGTCGTTTCCGTTCCGGAACCCACTCGTAAAAAAGGGTATTTCCACATTTTTACACGACTGCCCAAAAAGGAGTATTTCAGGGTTTACGTATGTATGTATTTATTTATTCCACCATTACTTCTTATTGCCTGGACAGATTTGAATGCATTAAAACCATAATAAAAACATAGGTTTAAGTTTTTTTTACCATAGTTTTTTTGCATGTTCCGGAACCGGTATACAAAAAAATCTCCGCGAACGTACCCGACTTAGCCTTGCCTTGATTAGTTTCAAATTTTTATCCAACTTGACGTCTTAGAATTCATATTCAGAAATAACCTAAAAAGAATTTCCGAAACGAAAACGGTCCTTATCGGTGGAGTTTTATGGGGCGGCGTTAGAAGGTAACTTTGTTTGTGCCGCTCGACCAATGAGGAGCAGCGGCTATTATTTATTAGGATTACATCTTTATGATTGGTGCAATACGAAACAAGGCTAGCGAATCATGAAGCGGCGGCGAATGTTTGATAGCTTTAGTGTTTGCCGCGTTTTGTCAAAGATTAAACAGGTTTATTTCTGAAAACTGACTAAGTAAAGACGCTTTATTGATTACTGACTTACGAACACTCTTTTACTATGCAATGAAATCAAATGTTGGAAATGTCTTAATCATCATTATCAGCCTATTACATTCCGACTGTTGAAATTCATGCATGATGTTTTTTACATCCTATTCCTACGGTGGTTGGTGACCTCACGTATTTTTTAAGAACATGCCATGCTCGCTCTTATTAGGCGTTTACACTGATTAGATCCTTATTCCTGAATGTTAATTGGAGCGATGATGTTTAATGCTGTAATTAATAAGTAAGCATTAATAAAAATAAAAAAATACCCTGCCAAAAACATTATCACTTGGGATGATTTAAGGATTCCGAGGATACCCCATACATCCAAATCTGTTGAGGCATTTTGTAATAAAAAAACGCACATACATTAACCCCGAAAACATTATATTCCTTTTTTGGGGAGTCGCGTAAAAAGCAGTTTGCTTGAAAGTTAGTTGTAAAGTAAGGTTGGTAGGACAGCTGGCTTTGCTAACTGAAGATAAAATTTGTTTGTCAGATCTGTACACGCGGCGCACTAATATTCTTTGTCACAAGTTCATTGCTCTTTATCAGCTGATTGTTAGGGTTGAAATGAACTTGATTACCAGAAATGTTTAAATTATCATATCTTGTGATTTTAAAAAGTTTCCGGTGATTTGCACTTGGACTTGAATTATTAATAAGCTTCTATATGCGTGGTTTAATTATTACTACACATTTATGTTACACGTTGTATATATATATATATATATATATATATATATATATATAAGATAGTATATATACAACGTGTAACATAAATGTGTAGTAATAATTAAACCACGCATATAGAAGCTTTTTAATAATTCAAGTCCAAGTGCAAATCACCAGAAACTTTTTAAAATCACAAGATATGATAATTTAAACATTTCTGGTAATCAAGTTCATTTCAACCCTAACAATCAGCTGATAAAGAGCAATGAACTTGTGTCAAAGAATATTAGTGCGCCGCGTGTACAGATCTGACAAACAAATTTTATCTTCAGTTAGCAAAGTCCTACCAACCTTACTTTACAACTAACTTTCAAGCAAACTGCTTTTTACGCGACTCCCCAAAAAAGGAATGTAATGTTTTCGGGGTTAATGTATGTGCGTTTTTTTATTACACAATAAATGCCTCAACAGATTTGGATGTATGGGGTATCCTCGGAATCCTTAAATCATCTCAAGTGACATAGGCTATAATGTTTTTGGCAGGGTATTTTTTTTATTTTTATTAATGCTTACTTATTAATTACAGCATTAAACATCATCGCTCCAATTAACATTCAGGAATAAGGATCTAATCAGTGTAAACGCCTAATAAGAGCGAGCATGGCTGATGTTCTTAAAAAATACGTGAGGTCACCAACCACCGTAGGAATAGGATGTAAAAAACATCATGCATGAATTTCAACAGTAGGAATGTAATAGGCTGATAATGATGGTTAAGACATTTCCAACATTTGATTTCATTGCATAGTAAAAGAGTGTTCGTAAGTCAGTAATCAATAAAGCGTCTTTACTTAGTCAGTTTTCAGAAATAAACCTGTTTAATCTTTGACGAAACGCGGCAAACACTAAAGCTATCAAACATTCGCCGCCGCTTCATGATTCGCTAGCCTTGTTTCGTATTGCACCAATCATAAAGATGTAATCCTAATAAATAATAGCCGCTGCTCCTCATTGGTCGAGCGGCACAAACAAAGTTACCTTCTAACGCCGCCCTATAAAACTCCACCGAAAAGGACCGTTTTCGTTTCAGAAATTCTTTTTAGGTTATTTCTGAACATGAATTCTAAGACGTCAAGTTGGATAAAAAGTTGAAACTGATCAAGGCAAGGCTAAGTCGGGTACGTTCGCGGAGATTTTTTTGTATACCGGTTCCGGAACATGCAAAAAAAACTATGGTAAAACAAACAAACCTATGTTTTTATTATGGTTTTAATGCATTCTAATCTGTCCAGGCAATAAGAAGTAATAGTGAAATAAATAAATACATACATACGTAAACCCTGAAATACTCCTTTTTGGGCAGTCGTGTAAAAATGTGGAAATACCCTTTTTTACGAGTGGGTTCCGGAACGGAACCGACTGAGTCCGAAGATCCATTCAGTATGAAATTCCGGTATTTGAGACTCGAAATCAAGCCCTTGTAAAATGTTCGGCGTTTTCAAAGACAGAGCGCCTAGGCCACAAAACAGATAAATACAGAAGTTAATCTCATGTATGTACTTTTCATACATTTCATACCGGACGGCGCAGGAAGTTTTTGGGAGGAAAATTGATTGATTTAAAAAAAATAACTGTACAAGATATCGACATAATTTTTTCGCAGTTACTATTATAACTGAATAAAGTTTTTTTGAAGACAAAACAATTGCGATTAGTTTACATTAACATCTTCCTCATTAGATTATTGAACACAAGGCTAACACAGCTTATACTACAATAAATATCTAATTTTAAATTGTAAAAATATGACAAGGCCACAAAGTCATGTTCGCTTGTTCGGCGCAGGGCCGGGGGCTGGGGCGCTTACCTACCTACCTAACTATTTTGTGTTACGTGAAAACGAACCATCAAAATACAAGCAAATACCTACTTACCTCTCTGAAACAACTGGTAGCTTAAAAAACGACAATTCACCGTTTAATGTTGAATTTAAACAACCGTCCACCAAACAGTTATAATAACCTATTTTTCGTTGCTCCATTTTTGCACAAAAAAGTTCACAGACGCGTGTCTCAAGCGGATGGCACTCGCGCTCGCATCCCAACTGTGCCCAGATATCGTGTCTGTGAGCGGTGTCTAAGTGTGCGTTGCTCGAGCGCACTTTGTATGTAGATTTCTGTACTAATCTGTTTTGTGCCTAGGCACAAAGTAGCTAGGTCAATGACCCGTACTACCGCGACTAGGCCACAGCTTGTTAGGATTGTCCAAAATAATTCGAATAAATATTTTTTAAACTTTGTATGGAAAATATAATAGTGTATATATATATATATATATACAGGGAATAACATTAATGTGTAGTAATACTGAAAGGTGTGTATGGGTATCTAGTCATGAATCATTGGGCAGAATATACAACCAAAAAAACACTATTATATTTTCCATACAAAGTTTAAAAATTATTTATTTGAATTATTTTGGACAATCCTAACAAGCTGTGGCCTAGTCGCGGTAGTACGGGTCATTGACCGAGCTACTTTGTGCCTAGGCACAAAACAGATTAGTACAGAAATCTACATACATACAAAGTGCGCTCGAGCAACGCACACATAGACACCGCTCACAGACACGATATCTGGGCACAGTTGGGATGCGAGTGCCATCCGCTTGAGACACGCGTCTGTGAACTTTTTTGTGCAAAAATGGAGCAACGAAAAATAGGTTATTATAACTGTTTGGTGGACGGTTGTTTAAATTCAACATTAAACGGTGAATTGTCGTTTTTTAAGCTACCAGTTGTTTCAGAGAGGTAAGTAGGTATTTGCTTGTATTTTGATGGTTTGTTTTCACGTAACACAAAATAGTTAGGTAGGTAGGTAAGCGCCCCAGCCCCCGGCCCTGCGCCGAACAAGCGAACATAAGTTTGTAGCCTTGTCATATTTTTACAATTTAAAATTAGATATTTATTGTAGTATAAGCTGTGTTAGCCTTGTGTTCAATAATCTAATGAGGAAGATGTTAATGTAAACTAATCGCATTTGTTTTGTCTTCAAAAAAACTTTATTCAGTTATAATAGTAACTGCGAAAAAATTATGTCGATATCGTGTACAGTTATATTTTTAAATCAATCAATTTTCCTCCCAAAAACTTCCTGCGCCGTCCGGTATGAAATGTATGAAAAGTACATACATGAGATTAACTTCTGTATTTATCTGTTTTGTGGCCTAGGCGCTCTGTCTTTGAAAACGCCGAACATTTTACAAGGGCTTGATTTCGAGTCTCAAATACCGGAATTTCATACTGAACGGATCTTCGGACTCGGTCGGTTCCGTTCCGGAACCCACTCGTAAAAAAGGGTATTTCCACATTTTTACACGACTGCCCAAAAAGGAGTATTTCAGGGTTTACGTATGTATGTATTTATTTATTCCACCATTACTTCTTATTGCCTGGACAGATTTGAATGCATTAAAACCATAATAAAAACATAGGTTTAAGTTTTTTTTACCATAGTTTTTTTGCATGTTCCGGAACCGGTATACAAAAAAATCTCCGCGAACGTACCCGACTTAGCCTTGCCTTGATTAGTTTCAAATTTTTATCCAACTTGACGTCTTAGAATTCATATTCAGAAATAACCTAAAAAGAATTTCCGAAACGAAAACGGTCCTTATCGGTGGAGTTTTATGGGGCGGCGTTAGAAGGTAACTTTGTTTGTGCCGCTCGACCAATGAGGAGCAGCGGCTATTATTTATTAGGATTACATCTTTATGATTGGTGCAATACGAAACAAGGCTAGCGAATCATGAAGCGGCGGCGAATGTTTGATAGCTTTAGTGTTTGCCGCGTTTTGTCAAAGATTAAACAGGTTTATTTCTGAAAACTGACTAAGTAAAGACGCTTTATTGATTACTGACTTACGAACACTCTTTTACTATGCAATGAAATCAAATGTTGGAAATGTCTTAATCATCATTATCAGCCTATTACATTCCTACTGTTGAAATTCATGCATGATGTTTTTTACATCCTATTCCTACGGTGGTTGGTGACCTCACGTATTTTTTAAGAACATCAGCCATGCTCGCTCTTATTAGGCGTTTACACTGATTAGATCCTTATTCCTGAATGTTAATTGGAGCGATGATGTTTAATGCTGTAATTAATAAGTAAGCATTAATAAAAATAAAAAAATACCCTGCCAAAAACATTATCACTTGGGATGATTTAAGGATTCCGAGGATACCCCATACATCCAAATCTGTTGAGGCATTTTGTAATAAAAAAACGCACATACATTAACCCCGAAAACATTATATTCCTTTTTTGGGGAGTCGCGTAAAAAGCAGTTTGCTTGAAAGTTAGTTGTAAAGTAAGGTTGGTAGGACAGCTGGCTTTGCTAACTGAAGATAAAATTTGTTTGTCAGATCTGTACACGCGGCGCACTAATATTCTTTGACACAAGTTCATTGCTCTTTATCAGCTGATTGTTAGGGTTGAAATGAACTTGATTACCAGAAATGTTTAAATTATCATATCTTGTGATTTTAAAAAGTTTCTGGTGATTTGCACTTGGACTTGAATTATTAATAAGCTTCTATATGCGTGGTTTAATTATTACTACACATTTATGTTACACGTTGTATATATATATATATTATATATTACATATATATATATAATATATATGGACTGGCTGGACAGATTTGATGGAAATTCGGAATGGAGATAGGTACACATACTTACTTGCTTAAGAAAGAAAGAAAGAAAGAAAGAAAGAAATAATTTATTTTTGACAAGACTGCACACAACAATAACATATATCTAACATTGCTTCAAGTGTTGTTCGCCAAAGTTCAAAGTTTAAAAGTTCTTTATTAAATTTTGGTATCACAGACGCACTTATGAACGCCAATTATCACAATGACTCCACTACCGTATCGGAAAAAGAACCACTCAGAAGATACGGCAAGAAACTGAGGGGCATTGTTTTCCACCAGCTCTCTTGGTCAGCAGTTTTATATTTTACCGCTTCAAAAGTTAAGTATCTAACTTGAGGCACTAAGATAAATTACTGTATGTTTAGGTAAGTACTTAGAAAAAATATAATATAGATAGAAAAATAAGAATTCAGTATTGTCATAGAATATACATATACCTAATACGGTAGTACCGTAGTACTACGGTACTACCGAACCGAGTACCCTACACATACATAGAAGAAGCGTGTATGCATGTGTGCATGTACAAATACAAATGTAGGTACATAACTAGTGATGGACTTGACATGACGTGTCACCAAATTACATGGCCCTCAACAGTAGAAATCCTAGGGATGAGACACTGTCGATAAATATATAAAATAAATATTGTTAATTTTAATGTATAGTTTGTCTGGTAAATTATCAGCGACAAGACCATCATCATCATCATCAGCCCATCATGTTCCCACTGCTGGGACACGGGCCTTCTCTCATAGAGAGAGTGTGGGCCATAATCCACCACGCTGGCGCTGGCCCAGTGCGGGTTGGTGGATGACACATGTCCTTGAACTTTTGTGATGAATTATTGGACATACCGGTTTCCTCACGATGTTTTCCTTCACCGTTTTTAGAGCGAGTGTTAAATCCGCACATAACTTAAGAAAGTCAGTGGTGTGGGGACAGCGGGATTCGAATTCGAGTGCGTCGGATCGACAGTCGCACATGCTCCTACTAAGCCACACTCGCTCGCTTGCTCGACAAGACCAGCTATTATACAATTTCATATTTATTGAAAATATTACAGATATGCGCGTGAGTGGCCGAACTCTAACGACCTTGATCGCAAAATTTCTACCACCATTACGGCCCGCACCAAGGCAGAGGGCATCTTCTACTCACTTTAAAAACAGTGAAAGAAATCTATACTCACGATGAACAAAAATAAAAGCGTATCGCTTTCAAACTACCTAATTCAAGCACATACTCGTATTATGTCCTCGTTAAGACATTCTTAAGAAGTATAGGGACGTATCTACGTAAAGGGATTCTAACATACTTAAGTTCTATATTATATTTATACAAAAACTTAATAAAACATTTAAAAAAATATAGGATTTAAATATTAAAATTATATAATGGGTGGTTTTATCATTAATAACCGATCTCTTCAAGTCTACATTTGAATGTAGGTATATATTCAATTATGACTATGGTATTATCATAGTCTAATATAATATATGATGTCTAATATAATAAATATATATACTAAACTTTGGTGTTATTATCTTTACAAAATTGAGAAGTCTGCTAGAACCTACTTCCTTCCCATTAGCTTCCTTCCTTATTCCATACGGGTCAAGTCCGACGAACACGCGGGCGTCAGCTAGTATTATAAACAAAAGAAAGTTAAATTACGTATATTTATAAACAAAATTCCCATCTCGGCAAACTGCCAGATGCCTAAATCAACATAAGACTAGATCAGCTGTTAAGACTAAACTTAGAGTCAAGGTCAAACAAATGTTTACTAGTAAAAACTGGAAGAGATGGTTGGATATTTATAACGTTTCGATGTTCGATGTATCTTTTTTTATTATATACACAAAAAAAACTACAATCAATACAGAGAGCTATAGCTAAATATCATACAGTTTTGACTCAAGATTGTAATCCAAAAATATTTTAAGATTTTTAAAAGGGGTTAGTAAGACTCCATGACATGGTGAACTGTTTGATTATAAAAGAAAAAAAGATGTTATAAAGGTGCATACTACAGCTGCATATAATTATTATTTTATTCATGCCTTGTATTAAAGCATATTCATATTACTTTAATTAAATGGTTTTGATTTTAAAGGTAAGTATACAAGTCCTAGTTTTTTAGATTATATTGAAGTGATCATTGAGCAAAGTAAGTAATTGTGTACCTACCATACATAATTATCATGCGTTATTAAATTGAATTGAATCATATTTAGTTGCGGAGCCAATTGCCGATCACGTGCCAGCCTTAATCTCAATTATTTATTTTTATTTCTCATGTAAGTACAATCTACCAACATATCTACCTACCTTATGATTAAACTTATAAATAATTCTCAATACCAAAATAAAAAACAATCGACTTTTTCCCACGGCACAACACTATTCATTACCTAGCAATTCAGTCGGCCATCTTGGATAGTTTACCTATTTGAAAATCGAACACTGGCGGAAACGCGCGCTTTACCGGCTATTACGCGGGAAATCGTATTAGTTTTTTTTTATTTGTGAAGTTAATTTTTAGCTTACGCCGTGAAAAGTGTAGTGACATGTATGAAATGATTTTCTTTTCCAATTTAAATGGATGGGATTTGTGAAGGTATGTTTTTATTATTATAATAATAATTTAATTAAAGTATTGGTAGACAGGTATAGTTATAACTGATAACAATACAGAGCTATGTTCTTTAGTTGGGATTTATGTCTCTTGAACATGCGTTTTCTCACGACGTTTCCTTCTCTGTTTTTTATGACCTAAGCATAAAATTCATCTTCTGGTTCCGCCTCATTCCTGATGCCGGATTATGTTGATGAATCTTTTTCTATAAGGTTTTCTTAGTTCAATTTAAGTTTAAATAAACTTTTAAATTTCTTTACAAGCTAGTTTAGTCTTTATCAATGTACCTAATTATTTGTGATTAATGGTTTTTTTTAATAATATGCTATTTTAAGAAGAGGTCAAGCTGTATCTTCGTAATCACCCATCCAATGTTGATGTCACATACCCTATCATAAAAAATATACACAGTAGAACATAGAACCTCCTCATTTTTGAAGTCGGTTAATAAAATTAAAGTTTAGAGTTACTTTCGATGAGAACCATCGGCTATTTATGCACTTACACTAATAAAGAGTAGTTAGGTAGGTAATTGCGGCGCATGGAGGTCACTCATACGTCCCTTGTGGGTAATTATATTAATTCTACCTAGAATAGTGGATGAATATTTATTAATACGTATGAATTAAGGTACCAAAAAAACCTATTATTATTTGTTATTTAATAAACTATTATTATGTGTCATCTGAGGTCCCTTCATTAGGTTGAAATATTTGCTCCAGGTGCTGTGCGAATCTAGTAGCCTTTTGACCATTATTGATAGCCCATGTTCCATTACCCAAAAATATCGAAGTTTTTATGGAATTGAGTCATGAGACGAGCAAGTCGTTCGCCTGATGGTAAGCGCCACGCCTGCCTATAACAATCGCAGTGCCACCGAACTGAACCACAGAACCTTTAATACCATAGCAAGAATCCATTTTATTAAGAAAAACCGACTTCAACGTATCTTCGAAGTCCAAGGTCAAATATCGATGAAATTTATATGGAACCACTTCGTAGCTATACTGAACCCAACGCAAAAATAATTTTCCGAATCGGTTTATGAATGACAGAGTTCTGAGGTAACAAACATAAAAAGAACACAATCGAATAGAGAACCTTCTCCTTTTTGAAGTCGGTTAAAACACAGTACCCATGGGCGTGAGATCGATATCCTTACGATAATGCGCATGGCTCGGATTTTAACTTTCCCACCCTAGGGGCTGAAATCGAAAATCGAACCACTGTTATGTTATGACATAACCTAATTGAACAATTTAATTTACTTATGTTTCCTTTATCAATTGAGATTTTTTTTTATTGTGTTGTAATTAACGTTAATTATCATGTAGGTCAAAATTTTGTTACACTTATAAAATGTATGTATTTGAAATTTAAACTCAACACAAAAATCTGAAAGAAATGGTTTGCTTTCAGATAAAAGATAATGATAAGATGTTATTTTATCTTTGTTTAGAGTATACGGAGATTAGGTACAGTGAAATTCCTATACATACATATAATACAGTAGGAGTACGTGCGACTTTCGATCTGACGCACCCGAGTTCGAAACCTGCTGCCCCGCACACACGTTCCCACTGCTGGGACACGTGCTTTCTCTAAAAGAGAGAGTATGGGCAGGCCTAGCGCACTCCGCACTGTGGGTACGAAGTTACAAGTACATAGCCGGACACCGACGGCGGGTCGCGGGTCGTTACACGTGCCGCGTCAGAAGAGATAAGAGCTATGCGATAGAAAGAGAGGCGCTATGTAGGTTAATATGACTGGTAGGGTATGTAGGTTAATATGACTATGCAGCGCTACGCGAGCTGAATTGAATTTTATTGCGTCATAGCAAGAGTCGCTATTTGTTTAAATTTCTTTGCGGAGTGATGCTTCTGTCCCATAGTATTCTGTGGTATGGGCCATAATCCACCACGCGGGTCCAGTGTGGGTGGATGTCATATGTCCTTGATTTTTTCTGATAATTGGCCATGCTGGTTTCCTCACGATATTTTCCTTCACCGTTTTTAGAGCGAGTGTTAAATCCGCACATTACTTAAGAAAGTTAGTGGCACGAGACCAGCGGGATTTGAACTCGGGTGCGTTGGATCGAAAGTCGCACGTGCTCCCACTGAGTCCGACTCGCTCTCACAAGTGCCAAATGTACGAATTCGTATCAACGTGCTCGATTCGTTATCACATACTTGCATAGTTATTTCGTAGGTAATTAATTTCATTCAACTCTCGTCACGCTCTCGTGATGTAAGAATGTAGAAACACATTTTTTATTAGAAATCTCAGTGACTTAAGTTTTTTCTTAAAATTATATGTTTTATCATTGTCAATGACAACCTGACTCTATGTCCTTAACTTTATTATTTAAATCAGACTAGGCTAACGTTTGACCACGATCTCACCAGGGCCTCAATTCACTATGACAACTTGGCGATTCCTTGCTTCGAAATCACGTCGATTCCTTAATTAATAAACAATGAATCTGCGAAATTTGACGCGTCATAGACAATAAAAATTTCGCAGATGTAAGTAATTAACGTGAAATCAAGGAATCGCCAAGTTGTCATAGTGAATTAGGGCCCTGATGGGAAGCGACGATGTGGTCGAAGATGAAGCATGCTTGCCTAGTAAGTATCTATTCACTCTTGATTTGAACACACCCAGGCTGTATTTAATAGGAAACAGATGACAGAGCGTTCCACTCCTTAGCTGTACGTATTAAGAAGGATAAGCCAAAACGCTTCGTTTGGATAGGCGGCACTTCTACCATGTAGGGGTGGCGTGCCGATCGTCTTGTTGTCCGATGGTGAAATGGTGATGGGGGATTAAATTATGCAGTTCCTGAGCACACTCTCGATAGTTTATTCGGTAAAAGCTTTCACATTCCAGTAGCATTCCTTTTTGTTTTGTTTATCCAAAACAAAATTTTGAGCTAGTACTCGACCAATATAAATATTTAATTAAACGGCTAGGAATCACGTAGTTTGTCGATTTATTCGACAAACTACGTGAGTCCTAGCTGTTACCGTGACGTCATACTAAAAGAACGATCTCTGTCAAAAATTACCTAAACTAAACTTTTCAATTATCTTTTAATTGTTATTATAATATATGCATAAGAAGTGCAAAACCAAATCCCTCAAGAAGAAAGAAGAAAAAAAAATTAAACTTAAAAAAGAAGGAATTTGAGTGCTACGCCTTCCTTAATACAATAAACCGTTCCTGCCCTCCTACCCATAAGTCCCTCAAGCGCCAATTGTATATCGTTTTGAGCTCAAACTAAGGTGCGACTTATGAGATACGGTCTAATTATTGTCGATTCAGGCAAAAAAACTAATTTAACTAATTTATTTATACCATAATTAATTTTAAGAAAACAACAAGAACCACCGATTGAAGACTTAAATTTATATTCTTGGTATTTGTTATTTTTTTCAAAAAGTGCTAAATCATTTTCGATACAATTTATATAGGACCACCCCTGAAGGATGACCTACTAAAAAAAGTTTCATCAAAATCAGTTCATAATTGGCGGAGTAATCGCGTAACAAACATCCAAAAAAACCGTCGAGTTGAAAACCTCCTCCTTTTTGAAGTCGGTTGAAAATACGGTAACTACAAGTTGATATAAACTTAATGGGACATTATATTTCATCATAAGACATTGTCGCAGTGAATCTTAATCTGACCTCAACACGACATACGATTGGCATTTGAGGGACATATGGGTACGGGGGCTGGTTTGTAAGCTTCACAAGAATATATCTTTTCGAAGTTGACTTTTTCCTTTTTAATCAACTTCAAAAAAGGAGAAGGTTCTCTATTCAATTGTTGTTTTTATGTTTGTTACCCAAAACTCCGTCATTCATCAACTGATTCGGAAAATTCTTTTTGCGTTGGGTTCAGTATAGCTACGAAGTGGTCCCATATAAATTTCATCGATACTTCACCTTGGTCTTCGAAGATACATTGAAGTCGGGTTTTTTTATAAAATGTATACTTGTGTCTTTATTTATTTTTTATTGTGTGTTTATTTGGTGTGCAATAAAGTGTTATAGTCGGTTTTTTGTTCGATATAACGCATACTTGTTTCCAAAATGAAAGCAAGAACACGTGGATTTAATAAGTGTCGTGTTTTCTACGATTTTCTCCACGTACAGTCACGTGGCAACACGCATTTTCCACGCATTTCGTTCCGTACCTCGTAGGCAATCGGAAACATGATTTATTAAATCATTATAATTACAATAGTCGGTCAAGAATTTCAATGAACACAGCAAAGAGAGAAATTTTAGTTCAGTCGTGATAGTAGATAATTTTGATAACTTTTAATCAATCAATCAATCAAATCAATCAAAACCTCTTTAATCATTTTGGCATCACAGACGCACTTATGAACGTCAAATTATCACAATGACTCTAACACCGTATCGGAAAAAGAACCACTACTCAGAAGATGCCGTCAAGCGACCTAGTCGTGTTTCGGGATGATGTTCGGTGAACCATGGGGGAGACGGGTCTGAGCAGCCGCTCAACTGCCGTCTCTCTCTAGATCTATGTGCTCCAACTTAGGCCACATCATCGCTTCACATCAGGCGAGATAGTGGTCAAACATAGATATATTAAGCGTAAAAAAAAAGATACGGCAAGAAACTGAGGGGCATATTTTTTAGAGATTTTGTTACAATTTTTTTTGGGGTTATACAATGTTATGTTTCTTATGTACCAGTTGGTTACTCTGCAGAAGTGAAATGTTCCAAGCATCTTTGTCTTCTATGTTATTACGAAGTGTAGTATGCTTTTCTCATTAGAACATTCTTATTATATGTATTTGAAGCATTAACGAATGCCAAGCGAAAATCTCAAACAAGGTTTTTCAGGAAGAAAAAAGTCAACCACCGGCTGGGACTCGAACCCGAAACCCAATCTTCCCTCAGCGCGGGACGCTCTACCAATTGAACTTTTTTATGATTAAATGGGCTCACGTTTGGCAACAACTCACCTGATGGTAAGCGTAGTTGCGGTCTAAGGTGGAGCACGTTTGCCCATGAGGTGCCTATTCACTCTTGTCTTACACCCAGGTTGTAATTGGAAGGAAATAAGTATTCTGGTAGAGAATTCCACTCCTTTGCGGTACGTATAATGAAAGAGTCAGCGAAGCGCTTTGTGCGGACTGGTGGTATGTGCACAACATAAGGGTGAAGTGACTCACGTCGCCTGGTGGGCCTAAGATGGAATGGGGATGAATGAATCAGCAGATGCAGGTCTTGTGCACACTCCCCGAAATGTAGTCTGTAGAAAATCGACAGGCTAGCTACTTGTCTTCTGAGCTTTTCTATAAAGGGAACAACAACTAGTGTGTATAACTACTCAAATATATTTATCTTCGGGCGACGTTATTGAATCCTTAGCCAAAGTCACGGACAGCGTCGCGGGCTATCAGCAAGTTATATACCTAATAGATTTATTTGTTCAATTGGCATGACCAATACCACAAAACAGAGTGCCAATACTTTTATTATTATATTATTGGAAAAACAATGATAATGTAATTTTCAATGCATTGTGCAAATGCAATGTGATTAAATTATTGTTATACATCAGTGATTAAATTATTTTTATGTTTTTTTTGCACTTAATAGATCTGCTAGTATCTCGCCTGATGAGAAGCGATGATGTGGCCTAAGATAGAGCACATAGATTTAGAGAGAGACGGCAGTTGCGCGGCTGCTCAGACCCGTCTCCCCGATGGTTCACCGAACATCATCCCGAAACACGACTAGGTCGCTTGACGGCATGGCTTTGTTCGGTGGGTGGAATTACAACCACGGCCAGAGCCTACCACTCCAAAGCGCGTAAGCGGGTTTCATTACGATGTTTTCCTTCACCGTTTTAGAGCGAGCGTGCAAAATCTGCACTTAACTATAAGTCATTGGTGCAGGGCCGAGTCGGGATTCGAACCCAGGTGCGTCGGATCGAAAGGCGCCCGAGTTTCCGCTGAGCCACACTCGCTCTCATGCTCTCTACATATATGTGACCGTTGGGCGTTTATTTATTACTATAATTCCTATTTCAGCCACGTTCATATGTATATGTTACGGATAATAGCCTAATTACGGCTACATCTAGTTTTACCCGGCTACAACTAGGTGCAGCCGGTCACAAGCGGATAAACTTAGATGTATAATAAATAATGTTAAATACATAAAGAAAGCCCTAACAACAACCCTCCTTGTACGACACGTGTTTCGCCGTCTGCACGAGGCATAATCGACTCGCCGAATGCTAGAACGAGAGAGAAAATAATTTAACTAAATACCTAATGAAACAATTGCGAAAATAATGATTTTCAAACGTAAAGCGAGGAAAAGCCAATAATTCTAACCTAGCGTAACTAAAACTTCGTGACAGAGGTCTATACCAACTGCCGGCCTATCCACTGGTCCCTCAAGCGCCAATCGTATATCCAGGCCTAGCGCACTCCGCACTGTAGGTACGAAGCTACAAGCACATAGCTGGACACCGACGGCGGGTCGCGCGTCGTTACACGTGCCGCGTCAGAAGAGATAAGAGCTATGCGATAGAAAGAGAGGCGCTCTGTAGGGTAATATGACTGGTAGGTATGCAGCGCTACGTGAGCTGAATTTAATTTTATTGCGTCATAGCAAGAGTCGCTATTTGTTTAAATTTCTTTGCGGATTGATACTTCTGTCCCTTAGTATTCTGTGGTATATCTTCGTCTGATTGTTCGCGATGTCATGGACAGGGTTCCGACTGAAAATCAAGTGCTAAGGTACTCGTACAAAAATACCTTAGCGTATGCCGAGTCGGAATCTTTTCCTGACATCGCGCAACATTTCACTGTATAGTATTTATTGTTTTTGTTATATCTTTATTTTAGTAATTTCAGTGTAATGTTGTGTGATGTCCTGAATAAATGTATTTTCCTTGTTTCTTTCTTTCTTTCTTGTATATCATCATCATCATCAGCCCATTACGTTCCCACTGCTGGGACTCGGGCCTTCCCTCGTAGAGAGAGTATGGGCCATAATTCACCACGCTGGCCCAGTGCGGGTTGGTGGATGTCTTGAATTTTTGTAATTAATTCTTGAACATGCCGGTATCTTCACGATGTTTTCCTTCACCGTGTTTAGAGCGAGTGTTATTTCCGCCCATAACTTAAGAAAGTCAGTAGTGCGGGGCCAACGGGATTCGAACTCGGGTGCGTTGGATTAAAAGTCACACTTGCTCCCACTGAGCCACACTCGCTTTTCTTGTATATAGTTGAGCTCAAATTAAGGTATAGCTTCACTGCGACTAACGAGCTTCGGTCTAATTATTGTCGATTGAAAGAAACGAATTAATCACATTCATTAACAGCCAGTGGGTAAGAGGGCTGGTCGATACTTCGAATCCGTCACGCAACACTATTAGTAATCGATTAGACCACATGTCTTTAGCTACATGCATTGCATCTATAGGTATAGCCAGGAAATTACTGGGCATTATGACTTAATATCTGTCTCGGAGTGACGAGCGCAATGCAGTGCTACGCAGTACTTATCATGGTATTAAAAGTTATCTGTGGCACTGCAATCGTTATGCAGGCGTGGTGCTTACCATCAGACGAGCGACTTGTTCTATATAGGAAGTAGGATAGTAGATTGTTTTAATAAATAAGTAATTATCAAATTAGATTGAGCGAGTGTGGCTCAGTGGGAGTGCGACTTTCGATCTGACGCACCCGAGTTTTAAGACTGCACACTACCTCAAAACTGCTTTACCGTTCGCGTTTGAAGTTGCATATCAATAATAGTATTGAATCAATCGTGTTGAAAAAAATATATAGTATAGTTGAGGATATACTCTGATGTCCATACGTTGTAAAAACACGATTACTAAAAAAAGTCTCGATACAAAAAATTCACAAACTTCCCACTTAAATTTTGTAAATAAAAAGCAGTATACAGTTAATACTTGACCTATTATAATGAAACTTTTTACACAAATCTGAACTAATATAATACGTGTATCTTATGTATTCAATTTAAAATAATGTTATTTTTTATTTTGTTAGAAATTTAATACCGAAATATTGCGTGGAAAACTACACGTCCGCGACAGCCGCTGTGTTGGTTCAGACGCGCTCCGGCACTCGCTCCCGCTCGGCCGCGCAACGTACCTACTAGGTGCGAGCGAGATAGTTGCGACTGTAGCTACGAGTTGACGGGCCGTCGCGTGGGAGCATTTTGATTTGAGCTGGGGTAGTGTGGGCTCTTAAGTTATGTGTGGAATTTACCTCGGTCTAAAATCGGTGAAGGGAAACATCGTGATGAAACCGGTATGTCCGAGAATAAATCACAAAATTTCAAGGACATCTACCAAGCCGCACTGGGCAAGCATGGCGGATTATAGTCCATACTCTCTCTGTGAGAGAAGGCCCGTTTCCCAACAGTGGGAACATGATGAGCTGATAATGATGAAATCAAATCAAAACAAAACATAATTTAATTCAGACAATAACACAGTTAACTCACTAAAAGCCACTAAAAATATATCCCTTATACACTAACATATATATAATTTATACAACACTAGGTTAAGGGAATATTTTAGTTTGGTTTCGCCTCCCTGTAGCGCCGGAACACTATTTCCTCGGGCCAAAACTCGGGAGTCATCAGGGGGCCTACTCCGACTTCCTTTCGTTCGTTCGGACTAAAAGAGACACTCTTTTGCCTGTTGCATAGCGCTGTCCCTTTCATCCAACAGAACGAAGATCGTAATTACTTTTTCAGATTAAGGCCCCAGGAACGTCTCCTTATATTTTGCTGGAAGCCGGAGCACGTAGGACTTGAAATTTGTCGTTGACTCTAGCCACGTTGAAATTGAAATAGGTACAATTTATTTACTAGCTGCGCCCCGCGGCTTCGCCCGCGTAGAGATTGATGTGAAAAAATGCGTTATACATAATTTAATTTAGTGAATCGAATTTAGAAATAAACATTTCCATGCAAAGTTTAGAACTTTATGGTACAACCCCTAAGGGTAATTTTGAAAAAAAAATAAAATTAGTGTTTTTTTATTTCAGTTGATGTTTATTTGTACAAGTTTTGAGTAAATCAAACCAAGGAATAAAAAAAAACAATAGAAACGTTACTACCCTGTTAAACCCCTTTAAGGGTTGATTTTCAAAAATTAGATTAGCTTTTGTGTTAATTCAGAACTTAAACTAATTCTAAACACATAACAAAACTAATTCTAACATTGTAAATTTCATCAAAATCGGTTAGTAGTTACGGTGATACGTGGAAACAAACATCACACACAAAAACTTTTGCATTTATAATATTATTAGTATTTCAGGCAGTAACAACTGTACACGCGAGGACCTGGACAATGCCACGGATAATGCTGTGCTTGTGGCTAAGTTTTTTTTTTTTTTTTACACTTTATAGATCTATGTTTGGCTACTATCTCGCCTGATGTGAAGCGATGATGTGGCCTAAGATGGAGCACATAGATCTAGAGAGAGGCGGCAGTTGAGCGGCTGCTCAGACCCGTCTCCCTGATGGTTCACCGAGCATCATCCCGAAACACGACTAGGTCACTTGACGGCATGGCTTTGTTCGGTGGGTGGTATTACTACCACGGCCAGAGCCTACCACTTCAAAGAACCTAGAAGAAAATTAAGAAGTACTGGTCCAAATAAATATAAAGCCGAAGGATCGACTCGCTAAGAAGGAGGCCATAACAAAATAAAATTAACAGAGGCCCATAGAATATAACATGCTTTACAGAGTAACATACATCAATATAATTCGAAATTTAATAACCATACACATCCCTGTCTTTTCGGTATATTACCCCTACAGACCATAAGTCAGACTTCAGGAACAGTGCCTTATGCACCGGAACTTGGAGCCTATAGGACTTGAAACAGGCTTAGCGCACTCCCCACTGTAGGTACAAAGCTACAAGTACATAGTCGGACACCGACGGCGGGTCGCGCGTCGTTACACGTGCCGCTGCAGAAGAGATAAGAGCGGCGCGATAGAAAGAGAGGCGCTGTGTAGGTTAATATGACTGGTAGGTATGCAGCGCTACGCGAGCTGAATTGAATTTTATTGCGTCATAGCAAGAGTCGCTATTTGTTAAAATTTCTTTGCGGAGTGATGCTTATGTCCCTTAGTATTCTGTTCTTGAAGTCAGTTGTCCTAGTCGATTCCAGCCTCGACAGTCGCATTGCTATCTGTCCCTGTACATACTTTATGCAACAAATATTTTATACAATAACAAGCAAGGAATTCAACAATCAACAAAGCATAATAGCAATGATGCTATTGTTGTTTTCTGAGCACTGACTGACATCATGGACCAAATATACAAGGACTGTCAATCCCATACAAAAAATCGTACCCCCTGAAAGAACTTAAAATGCGGGCAATATCCAGATGGCGCTGACCTTTAGCCTGAAACTATTCGAATCGGCAATTAGCGCGGATAAATTTCAATTATTTCTTCGGTAATATAGACCAAAAGTGTCCTAGTTATTTTTAATAATAAATATTATTTGAATTATCTGCTTTTACGATATTGCTTCAAGTGAGATAAAGACCAGCGTTGATTATGCAGAACGATAGATGGCGTTGTGATACCATTCGATAAAAAGGAAGGTAACATTCAAAATTACGCTTGATAGCTAGCCTAGATGGCGCAAATATGAAGAATGAGTCGTGCATGTTAGAACTAGGTACGTGAATTGATTACGTGCTACGAAACGTAAATATATTCATTATTAGCGTTATTAGGTAATCCTGATACAAATGCGAAAGTAAATCTGTCTGCTTGCTGCTAGCGTGAGCCCGAACTTCCCTTAGTATTCTGTGGTGCTATATCAAAAACCTAGATACTCTATCACAAAGACGAAGTATATCTCTATCCACTGAACTGAGTCAATATAGCGTTCTCTCTTTTGCACTTTTGTATGCAAATGATAGGGACAGGTGACTGCTTTTTGAGATCAGTGCGCAGTGGGCGTAAACAATTGCAAAAAACGTATAGATGGGTTTACATGGCGTTATTATACGGGGAGAAATATTCGACTTCCTTATATCACAGAATTATGTCTACAGTTTTACCAATCGAAGAAAATATTATCATTGTTTGTACAATAATAATAAGTACCTATTACGACTGTTTAAATAAAAAAAAAGTATAGGTTCACACGTCTTTTTTTTATTAATATATCGTCATTTATGTATTTACAGAACCAATTAACAATTATGTACAAATATATAGAATGATAAACACTAAACTAACCTACAAAAAAATTAAAAAATGAACACAGAATTTAGGTCACCGTCCGCGGGCAAGGTGCCCAAAAAGCTGGCAACGTTACCTCGTTGAATGGCCAGACTAATTCGTTGGCCGAGGTACGCGCCAGCTCTTTGGTCATAATGTATTAATTAATCAGTATCTAATACATGCACACAATGGATTCTTCTCGGTTGCCTACAAAAACTCGCCTTAGCGAGATAGCACACGCTAAGCGCCCAGTAGGACGCCCGATGTTGCGGTTTAAGGACAGCGTCAAACGCGATATGTCGTCCTTCAACATCGACTGTTCGAAATGGGAGAACGAAGCAGAAGACCGTGACCTTTGGCGAAAGTCTATTGCAGAGGGCATTACTTCGCAAGACAATACTTGGTTTAGGCTCCTTGAAAGCAAACGTGCAAAAAGGCACGACCGGATTAACAAGCCCACATTAGCTATAGGATCGCAGCATTTAAACATCTGCACACGGTGTGGCCGGATTTGTTATTCCCGTGTCGGCCTTTTGAGTCATGAGCGGAAGTGCCGTTCAATTATTGTTACTCCGGACGCTGATTAAATCATCTCTTTAGATGGAACAGGCCTATGATGATGAATTTATTTGAGTCTTCATCATATCATTCAAGGCAAGGTGGGGCATTTGCCCCACCCTACTATCTGACCCGAAGCTAAGATTTTTTAGGCACTTGCACAGCTCATTTAGTACTTTACGAAGAATAAAAACTTGGTTAAGGTAAACAATGACCGAAAACCGTCTTGTCAGCCTCTGTATGAAGAGTGGGCATGGAAAGAGGGTTCTAGAAGAACAAAAAAAATTAGAATACGAAATTTTAGCTAGATTTAGCCAGAACCCTCGCAGGTTATTATTGAAAAAAGGTGTAGTGCAGTATATAAACGTATCAGTCAGTATATAAAAAGCATGTTTGATTACCTACTACTTAGTTTATTTACTTTTGCCCCATCCCATAAAAATGCTGGGTACGCCCATAAAGTCGTAGCCGTAGGTTAAACAAGAACAATAGACGCGTCCGCACGGTGCAGTGGCGTTTCGCCGCCATGTAAACGCTTTCTTAGGTTTCTGCCAACCAATGTCACTGCCAAAGTCAACGCTGTAATTTTTCTGGTAATAACACAGAATACTAAGGGACAGAAGCATCATTCCGCAAAGAAATTTAAACAAATAGCGATTCTTGTTATGACGCAATAAAATTCAATTCAGCTCGCGTAGCGCTGCATACCTACCAGTCATATTAACCTTCAGAGCGCCTCTCTTTCTATCGCATAGCTCTTATCTCTTCTGACGCGGCACGTGTAACGATGCGCGACCCGCCGTCGGTGTCCGGCTATGTACTTGTAGCTTCGTACCTACAGTGCGGAGTGCGCTAGGCCTGCTACTAGTTTCTTCAAATTCGTGTCGACCCTTACACAAACAGTCGTCGCGTCAACTGTCTAGAAGTTGTCGGCTCTTCTATCAACATCAAACGCGTCAACCGACTGTATGATTTACTAGACTGTGGTACAACTAAAGACAATACTACAGATTTATACCACAAAACACAAATAAATAAATAAACACAGATAGGTACAGAAATCAATCTACATACAAAGTGCGCTCGAGCAACGCACACATAGATACCGCTCACGGACACGGATATCTCAGCACAGTTGCAGTGCGAGCGCGAGTGCCATCCGCTTGAGACACGCGTCTGGGAACTTTTTGACAGCCTCTTTGGTGTAGTGGTTGGGCAGGTTGGCTCAAATCTCATACACCACTGAGGTTGCGAGTTCGATTCCCGCGACGGAACAAATGTTTGTGCAAAGAAAAAAAAAATCGCAAGCATTTGTTTCGTGTCTGGGTGTCGTGGGACCATGGTCCTCATACTTCCTGGTTTCTTAAATACATGGAATCCTAGTTAGGGGCCAGGATCTATGTATGTGATCGTTGGGTGTATTTATTTATTTATTTTGTGCAAAAATCGAGCAACAGCAAAGTAGCATGCAAAACTAGTACAAGCTGTGTAAGCCTTGTGTTCAATAATCTAATGAGGAAGATGTAAATGTTGCATGTTTTTGTCTTCAAAAACACTTTATCCAAAAATAATGATAACTGCGAAAAAATTATGTTGATATCTTATAAAGTTTTTTTTAAATCAATCTATTTTGAACTCTTCAAAAACTTCCTGCGCCGTCTGGTAACCGTCGTGACGTCACACCGCCGGTGCCGGGTCGCAAGCAGGGGGCGCGCGCATTCAGTATAATAACCCTAGCGCGACCGCCGAGCGTAGGTATGAAAAGTGAAGTACATACATGAGATTGACTTCTGTACCTTTTTTGCGTTTATACTAAGTACTAGCAGAGAATATTAAGGGCTGTCCTTTAGTATTCTATAAAAGCATCACTCCGCAAAGAAATTTAAACAAATAGCGACTCTTGCTATGACCCAATAAAATTCAATTCAGCTCGCGTAGCGCTGCATACCTACCAGTCATATTAACCTTCAGAGCGCCTCTCTATCGCATAGCTCTTATCTCTTCTGACGCGGCACGTCTAACGACGCGCGACCCGCTGTCGGTGTCCGGCTATGTACTTGTAGTTTCGTGCCTACAGTGCGGAGTGTGTTAGGTCTGGTACTAACTGCATCCAGCGTTTTTCCCGCGAAGTCAATTTTCCGGGATAAAATGTACCTACCTATTCTGTCCTATATCAGGTAGAACCTATGTACCAGGGCTTTCAATACCAGAATCCCGGGATCTTTTTCAATACCGGTATTGAAAAAGCAATACCGTTATCCCCGTATTAAAGTATGACATTAAATTTCAATGAATTCGAAATTAAAATTCCATTCACCGTGTTATTTCGTGTGGCATGCCGCATGATCATGGACGATACGAATGTATAAGTTTTTTTTATGGAACAGTGATAAGACGAGCATGTCGTTGGCCTGATGGTAAGCGCCACGCCTGCCCATAATAATTGCAGTGCCACCCAGAACTTCTAATACCTTAAAAAGCATTGCGTAGCACTGCATTGCGCTCATCACCCAGAGACATCAGATATTAAGTCTCACATGCCCAGTAATTTCGCTGACTACAATGGCCTTCAAACGGGAACACAGTAATGCTTGCGCACTACTGTAAGTAGACTACTAATACTAGGGTGACCATGATTTTTTAATTAATATTTTGGATTGCAGCACATTATTCACACTCAATATGAAATCCCTTTAAAGCAAGTAAAAGAGTATCAGACCTCTTTGGTATACCTACAGCTCCGTCATTTTGAAAATATGTATCTCATTTCGGTGGCCAATGATGAAACATGACTTGAATCGATAGAGTAAATGATTACAAACAAAAAGTATTCAGTGATGAAATGTCATAAGTGATATATCTTCCGAGATATTTGGGTTAGAAAATGTAAAAAATGAAACACGATTTTTTTTTTAATTTAATGGATTAAAAATACAGTAGTTTTAATATTCTTTTTATAAGTCTCTGTGTTGGTGCACTGACTATGGATGGTCCTTTGTACAACGATGATGGAGATGTAAGTCCTGAATTATTTTCTTGCGTAGTAGATGTTCGAGTTCGTCGCACATCAAATTTTGTTGGTGTTTTCACCTTTAACTGTTCTGGTGAGGATAACACATCTGGAATAAAATAAAATTTTAAATAAAAACAAAGACATCGATAATTCTGCCTAAAATCGATACAATATGTTTCGACTTAATTTATTGCGCTGGTGATAAGTTGTTTAAAAAATAAATTGTATAAGCATAATTTTCTAAAGTCGCTACAACCAGGCCTAGCGCACTCCGTACTGCAGGTACGAAGCTACAAGTACATAGCCGGGCCACGATGGCGGGGCCGTGCAGAGTGCAGTGGGTTGCCACTAGGGTTTGCTCCCGGAAATTCCCGGTACTGGATTTTCCCGGGAATTTCCGGCATCTTTCTCCTTTATCTAGTACCGGAAATTACCGGTACTGGTAATGTCCGGGAATTTCTGGTATCTTTCTCCTTTATCTAGTACCGGTACTGACAACACAATTCCCGGGACTTTCGGTATTAATTTCATAACTATTTTCAAATATTTGCTCCATATTGGCATTCATTTGAACCAAGGTCATGGCAGATACGAACACATGCATGGAATGGACACTATTGAATATCAAGACACTATGAAACTACAGTTGAATCACTTCTCATCACTTTTCATATAAATCAAAAACTAAGTTTTTGATGTATATGAAAAACAAAATGTTATTTCCTTCATATTCTTACAGGTTCAGAAAAATGTGCCAATTCGATTTTTGTCCAAAGAGCAGCACATTCCATTTCATAAAAAAAACGATTTTAGGCCGAATTGTATGAACATCAATATATATCAAAATTTACCCATACCAGTTATTGTTCCTTATAACCAGCGGGGTCGGATCGGATTGGATTAAAATAATTAAAATTACTGTCCGATTACTTTAGATACAAAACATTTTTAGAGTAGATTTTAAAAGTGCAAAACTAAAGTGGGACTGGGCGAGCACGTGGTTTTCATACATCCGGAGAGGTAGGTAAGAATCGTCACTCAATGGGAGCCTCAAGACAGGCGGAGACGACGTGGCCGGCCTCGGAAAAGGTGGCGTGACGATCTCGAAACCTACCGACCCGGATGGATGCAAATAGCTATTAACAGAGATGTTTGGAGGGACACAAGCAGTGCTATGCCTAGCAGTGGGACACAATAGGTTCATATAAAAGAGTAGATTACATTAGTAGATACACGGTCCATGCTCAATTTAATTTGATAAGAATAAGAATTATTTATTTGCTAGATTACATATTGGAAGGTACATATTATTCTTAGAAATGGTGTTACAGAGTACATAAGTCATTGTAATCAGTCTGCATGCAGACATGCAAATATTTATTTATTTATGTCACTACAGTTTATAAATTCTTTAATGTCATAAAAACAATGAGACAAGAGCCAGTCACTTAAACGTTTCTTAAATTTACATCCTTCTAATAATTGAATGTCCTTTGGTAGCCTGTTATATAAATAAATACACATATTATAAGCATTATTTTTATAGATTTCTTTATGAGAAGGGGGTTGATAGACCAGGTTTACAAATTTTACTCTTTTTTGCCGAGTTATCACTTCGCTGCGTTCGCTGCGATTAAAAAAATGCTTACCCATTACTATGTCCACATAAGCACTTGTCCGAGTTGAAGTTCCCTCTTCAACTTCAACACATTTAAAATGGACTGGAACAGCAGGTCCAATTAATCTGCTTCTTTGAATTCCTTTGTGGATATTGGTGGGCTGAAAATGTGCAGCACATATGTACCGACATCTCAGTTCTTCAGTTGTAAGTGAATCCATGTAGACATTTCCTAAAAAGTGGAAATGCAATTTATTTCATGATTTACCTTATCTCCTAGTCACTGAACAGCCTAAATTTGTCCTATTAATATATTTTAACTGTATTAAATCAGTGGTTAATACATCTAGCCTAGATACTCTATCATTGTTGTCTGTTTTCTCCAGAAAGAATTTCTTGACCAAGGTATATATTATTATGTTACAGTCAAGAGTCAAGACTCTCTTTCAGTCAAAATTACTGGTCAACTATTGACTAAATATATCACTGCAAGCCACACCTTCATCGTCCCACTCCCTCTTGCCCATGCAGCCTTAGCACGGACCAGAGATAAAAAAGATTGCCCTGTTTATATCTATATTTGAGAGATAAAATTACTTCTCTCCCATAAATACCATGGAAACAGAGGACAAAAGAAATTTGTCCTCTTTTGACGTTGTGGAAATCTTGTGGAAATTTGTCTACATAAAATATGTATATTCTTAATAAAATGTTAATAAAGTAGTTCTAATCTGATATAGGAAAGGAAAAGGCTATCCAAGATCCTTTGAGGTGAGTTTAATTTTTATTTGAAGGCAAATATGTAACATGCATATATTATAAATTTTTATGTGTGTCCAAATCAGTAAAGATGTGTGGTTAATCTCAATATATACCTATATATATATGTATGTACAAATAGCACACTCTACAACATTACCTAAAAATTGCATTCCATTACTGGAACTCATATAATGTCAGTTTAAATTAGACATAATATAATAATGACGGAGAGAAGGGCTTTTTCAATGTGGATATAATATCCACAGGCTACCCCGTGCTCGGAAGGTGGACTGAGAGGTATCACGAGGAGAACAGTTTCCAGTCCATGCTAAGGGTTGCGGAGTGTTAAAAAGTACTGAGTCAGAGGCTCGTAAAGGAAGTCCTGAAGCTAGGGTCGAGTAGTGAAGCAAAATACTCGTCTACTTCGTAGCTGTCTTGGTATTTGGGTTAGAGAGTGTGAACTTATTAGACAAGGGCTTTTGACCGGAATTTCACTCAAACTGCTTATAACCGAAGGCTGCATTCAAAACTATTTCATTATAGATATAATTATATCGAGATACATACCAGAATTTTGAATCCAAAGTATTACGGTCTTGATCATGTACTGGGAATCGAAACATTGAAATGTTTTGACTTGTGTTATCACTTGTAACATGGACTAAATTGTAATAAGCGCACTTTGTATACGACATTGTATGTACACAAATCCAAACCAAAGTCCCAAACGAAAGCTAATATCGAAATCCAAAACACATGCACGGGTCACAATTTAGGCGTAATCAAAGTCCAGTAGGCGAGCAGTAGGTAATCGTTGAAATAAAGAAACGGAGAAATTATGAGGAGAAATCAAGCGAAAAACGAAGCGAAACGCATAAAGTGCACATTTGGTTTGATGGTTGGCGAATGGCGATGGAGAAACGAACCACAGATAACACAGATTAAATATAATATTACGCAGAACAGTGACAGGTAAAAAAAATGGCTATATATTACACCGGCTTAAAATGTCGTACGAAGTGGGCATTTTTGACAAAAATTATTATAAATAAAATGGAATAAAGAAAATTATTTAATAAGTTCTGCCACTGCGTGTTAAATGGAACGTAACGTTTTTTTATTACTATGGAAGATAGCGCCATCTAGCCGTTTTTATTCGTATCACTACAATTGAGAGTAGTCTCGTTATCATTCAAAACCGCTATTTTAAAATGTAAATTTTGCAATATTAACATTTTGATGCACTTAGCGACATCTAGCTCCTAAGCAGGTACTAAATAGCCGGGTACGGTCTTTTGTATGGAGATTGTTAGTCCTCTTGTATATTTAGTCCATGCTGACATGAATAATTTTGTTCTAAAGAATTGCTACTGTATCTATATACTACCTAGATAGATGGATAGATAGATAGATAGATAGATAATTTTTTATTGCCAAAATAGATATTTACAATTTTTCTTACAAATGGTACAGAATATAACTTATTATCTATTATCTTAACTTATTACCTATATATCACTCATATTTTTTCTGTTACTGATTCTATGACTATGGGACATCTCACACGCACTTCTAGTGCTTCTAGTTTGACATTTTGTTATTTTAATTATAATTTACAATTAATTTTTCATTGCTATATTTTTAGACATTTTAAAATATATGATAAAAAAGATCTCTTCAGTTTCTTGGTGCTATCTTCTCCAGCGGGCGTATTTCCGAAGCACGTGGAAGCACTAGTAGAGTCAGTTCTCGCATTTATTTTCGGGGCCCGGACTTCAATTTGTGTAAGAGAAAGAAATGGGTAGACATGCTTACCTTTTTTAACCGACTGCAAAAGGAGAAGGTTCTCTATTCGATTGTATTTTATTTTAATTTTTTATATAACTCCGTCATTCATGAACCGATTTGGAAAGTTATTTTTTCTTGGAAAGTTCAGTATAGCTACGGAGTGGTCAGGTCACATATAAATTTCATCGATATTTGACCTTGGACTTCGAAGATACATAAAAAAAAATTGCATTTATTTCGGGTTTCTTACGACCCAAAGGTACATAAAATTATCAATTTACAGAGCAAAGAAAGAGAGCAATTAATTATCACTTTTATCAATTACACTAAAATATATATATAAAAAAATGAAATAAAATTAAATTAAAAATTAATGTTAATAAATTATAATGGTCAAAAATATAGTTACATGTATTTAAATAATAATTATAATAAATCTAATAAACATTGACGTCGGATTGTTTTTTTTTGATAAAACGTATACACTTGTTTTTCAGTCATGATATTTTCAGTTTTAATAACATATCTTTAATAAATTTGTAATTTTTTTTTTTTATTTGAAATAGCAATACTTATTATGTGTACTTATATGACGTTTAAAAGTGCCTTTTTAATAAAATATCTTTTGACTTGTGAGATCAAGTGAACGACCTCCTTGTTTTGTCACTCATACCACAGAATACTAAGGGACAGAAGAATCACTCCGCAAAGAAATTTAAACAAATAGCGACTCTTGCTATGACGCAATAAAATTCAACTCAGCTCGCGTAGCGCTGCATACCTACCAGTCATATTAACCTACAGAGCGCCTCTCTTTCTATCGCATAGCTCTTATCTCTTCTGACGCGGTACGTGTAACGACGCGCGACCCGCCGTCCGTGTCCGGCTATGTACTTGTAGCTTCTTACCTACAGTGCGGAGTGCGCTAGGCCTGCTCATACACGACTTAGGTACATCTATTTCGGCGAACAACGCGCTGAATTTCTGACAGAGCGCATGTGGCCATTAAAACGTAGGTGTAACGTACCAGTGTTTGGATATTTGACGTATGGCAAAGAACATCTGCGATTTCAACGATTCGATAAACAACTTGCTTGCGATTGTTCTAATTCTTTAAATAAAACAGTTTTTTTAGAGTTGTGGTAAAATAGTGGTGGCCCACAGAAGGTTACCGATCTAGGGGCAGATCATCAGCCAGATGGATCGACGACGTGGCCAGGGTTGTTGGGAAGTTGTGGATTAGTAAGGCACATGACCGGAAGGAGTGGCGTGATCGAGAGGACGCCTATACTCAACAGTGGAATAAGAAGGGCTGAATAGAAAAGAAAAAAGATAATGATGAAAGATTTTTTAAGGGACTGATTCATGAGACGAGCAAGTCGTTCGCTTGATGTTAAGCGCTACGCCTGCTCATAACAATTTCAGTGTCACCCGGAACTTTTAATACCATAAAAAGCACTGCATAGCATAGGATTGAGCTCATCACCCCGAGACATCAGATATTGAGTCTCATATGCTCAGTAATTTCGCTGGCTGCTGACTTCAAACCGGACCACAGTAATGCTACGGCCTCCCACATACGAGAGACCTACCGCGATCAGAACGAGTAACGTTACCGCGTGGTAACAGACAGGCAGACAGACATTTATTTGCATTTGAAATGATGTGGATTTACTATTTAGAGAAGGATCAATGACATCAGAGTCACGTTTTGCGTTTAAGTACCCAGTATTATAAAAAATAACCAGACAAGTGCGAGTCGGACTCGCGTACGAAAAACTCCGTACAATATATAATATATATATAATATATCTATAAAAACGGCGAAAGATCACGTTTACTGTATGGGTGCCCCCTTAAATAGGTATTTATTTTATTGTGTTGTTATAGCGGCAACAGAAATACATCATCTGTGAACATTTCAAATGTCTAACTATTACGGTTCATGAGATACAGCTTGGTGACAGACGGACAGACAGACAGACGGACGGACAGCAGTCTTAGTAATAGAGTCCCGTGTTACCCGTGTTGGGTACGGAACCGTAAAAAACGTGATTTCTATATATTTGACAAAAAAATTGAAAAATTATTGAAGTGATAATTGGTAAAGAGCGAGTGTGATCGGAGTACGTGCGGCTTTCGATCCGACGCACCGAGTTCGAATCCCACTGGCCCCGCACCATTGACTTTCTTAAGTTATGTGCGGATTTAGCACTCGCTCAAAAAACAGTGAAGGAAAACGTCCTAAGGAAACCGGCATGTCCAAGAATTTATCACAAGAAGTCAAGGACATGTGACATCCACCAACCCGAACTGAGCTATCGTGGTGGATTATGGCCCATTCTCTCTCTATGAGAGAAGGCCCGTGTCCCAGCAGTGGGCAAGTGATGGGCTGATGATAATAATGACTTATGTCAGGCCTAGCGCACTCCGCACTGTAGGTACGAACCAACAAGTACATAGCCGGACACCGACGGCGGGTCGCGCGTCGTTACACGTGCCGCGTCAGAAGAGATAAGAGCTATGCGATAGAAACAGAGGCGCTCTGTAGGTTAATATGACTGGTAGGTATGCAGCGCTACGCAAGCTGAATTGAATTTTATTGCGTCATAGCAAGAGTCGCTATTTGTTTAAATTTCTTTGCGGAGTGATGCTTCTGTCCCTTAGAATAGAATAGAATAGAATAGAATAACTCTTTATTGTAACACCAAAATACAGAAATAATTAAAAACTAAAATAACAACTAACTTAATAATAATGTCACAATGGGCGGTCTTATCGCTCAAAGCGATCTCTTCCAGACAACCCACAAGTGAAGGAATGTATACAGAAATGTCCCTTAGTACCTATTCTGTGCTTATGTTTACCGTATTGTTGATGCTTCTGTCCCTTAGTACCTATTCTGTGCTTATGTGTACCTTGTGATAAATAGAAGTGACATCTACAAGATATTGATAATTTTTTTTAAAAAACCAACTGTTTTCCGCGGTTTTACCCACGGATTCCCGAGATATAACGTAGCCTATGCGTTAGTCTAGGGTATAAGAAAGCCATTGGTGCGGGACCAACGGTATTCGAAATCGGGTGCTTCGGATCGAAATTAGCACATGCTCCCACTGAGCCACACTCGCTCCATACGTACCTATAGCTATTACCGCAGAATACTAAGGGACAGAAGCATCAATCTGCAAAGAAATTTAAACAAATAGCGACTCTTGCTATGACGCAATAAAATTCAATTCAGCTCGCGTAGCGCTGTATACCTACCAGTCATATTAACCTACAGAGCGCCTGTCTTTCTATCGCATAGCTCTTATCTCTTCTGACGCGGCACGTGTAACGACGCGCGACCCGCCGTCGGTGTCCGGCTATGTACTTGTAGCTTCGTACCTACAGTGCGGAGTGCGCTAAGCCTGCTATTACATATACATTATGCATACAATGTCTTAAACTTATACTGAATACCTAACTAAGCTACAATTTATGGAAGGAACCTTTGCTTCTTAGTAATGTAAAAATTAGTGATGATTGTATGTACCTAATAAACACCAGGGTCATCCATTTTCATATAGGAAGATACCTACCTAGAATATTAAAACTCAATGCCGGAATATTATTATTCTGTTCGTGACAAATGAAACACAAGCAGATTTCAGTAATTTTGTCGCCAAGTAGTAGTGCGCACACATTACTGTGTTCCGGTTTGAAGGGCATTGTAGCCAGCGAAATTACTAGGCATAATTATGAGACTTAATGTCTGAAGACGCGGGGTGCTTTTTTATGTAACTGAATGACGAGACGAGCTGGTCGTTTGCCTAATGGAAAGCAATACGCCAGCCCATAACAATGACAGGACCACCCAGAACTTTGTTTGCAAAATCCTGCGCGTCACTGTACTGCGCTCGTCACCTTATGACAATTAGCTGTGATTCTCACAATGCCCAGTAATTTCGCTGGCTACACCTACAATGCCCTTCAAATCGGAACACAGAAATGCTCGCGCACTACTGCTTGGCGGCTGAATAACTGGCAAACCGGTGGTACCCACCCAAACGGCCTCTCGAATACGTGATGCGTGCGAAGCAGTGCTACGCATTGCTTTTTATGGTATCACAAGTTCTTGGCACTGTAGTTGTTATGTTAAATCACTCAGAATCATAAAAAAACGCTTGAAACAGTGACAAAACACGTCTACTGAACCACAGCTGTTTGGCGGTTTAATTATATAAAGGTGTTTCTTCCCAAGGCTTCAAGCAGAACATGACAACACTACAATCTAAACGCAGCCTATTATGCTTCCTCATGAATTATATGTTCTCCAAGCGTGGGTGGCCGTCAGTATGTCTGTATGTCACTTAAGCCTTCAGCTCCGGATCGATACACCATTATTTATTCAGCGGGGCCGTGAGAGCTGGCCGTGTGACGAGCAGCTTTGGTTATTTCTGACGAACCAAACATTATTGGAAATAGGTAACTTTTGACGTATCCGCTAAATGTACTACGTACTAGAGGAGACACGACAGGGGTTTTATTTTTGAGCCGGCTACTACTTGTTACTTGTTGGGCGGGCAGTTTTCCGCTATTAGGCCGTTAGTCGGCCCTTTTTGCGTGATGTGCCGCTCTCAGCCCGCTATCAACTATTAAGTATTCTGTGCCACTATCTCAATGCAGTCTAAGATATAACACGCTCGCCTAGAAGAAACCTGTTCACTTTTGTCTTAAAGACTAAATTTTAGCAATCCGTCAACAGATGCCGGCAGAGAGTTCCACTCCTTGGCCGTTCGCATTATGAAGGTCGAACGAAGCAAAGCTCTTGGTGCGAGCAGGAGGCAGCAGTAATGTCAACCATAAATTGATGATGATCGGGGAAGTTTCGGTCCGGGCGGCGCGAAACCGAAACTTCCCCGGCCTGCGTTCTGTGAGGCTTGCATATTTGAGATAGGTCGGGTATTAGGTATTAGAAATAATCAAGATGCGACAATGCTCAACATAACACAGGATAGAATTTTTTTAACCGCATCCGGAGGGAAAACACTCTAAATACTGGAGATAGCAAATTTTACTCAAATGCAACATTCCTTTATTTTTAAAAAGAAACAAATCTGCATTAAAAGCATTTCGAAAACTCGCTTGCCACACTCGGGAATCGAACCGACTAAAATCTGAAAAAATAACACCTGTACCTTTCATGGCATCAATCGATAGGGTCAATCATAAGGATCAAATCTCTATAAAAACTTGGTAAATTAAATGACAGGAAATCTATGAAATCTTAACTTATTTTAATTGAACGAAAATTGCTAACTCTATCTCTCTCTTTCCGTGTTTAAAGTGCTTTCCCTCCGGGTGGCGTCTAAAAATTCCACCTGTATATTGTTTGAATTTATGTGAAACGTGTCACTCATGCCGTCCACCCAAAGGAAAAAAAGAGAGGGAGGGGCTAATTGTATCAAAATTTTCCTGTTGTTAGTTTTGACATCGTAGCTCAGCGGCCATTGACTTTAGACAAACGCTCAGATAAAGTTTTGGCTACTCGAAGGACAAACGTGACCGAAGCAAAAACAACTTTTTTTTTATTTTATTTAATAAATAATATTAATAAAATAAATATATAACGCCCAACGTTCACATACCTACATAGATCCTGACCCCTAACTAGGATTCCCTGTATCTAGGGAACCAGGAAACTATGAGGACCATGGTCCCACAACACCCAGACACGAAACAAATACTTGCGCTTTTTTTTTCTGTTCACAAACATTTGTCCCGTCGCGGGAATCGAACCCGCAACATCAGTGGTGTATGAGATTTGAGCCAACCTGCCCAACTACTGCACCACAGAGGCTGTCAAATTCAATGCTGTCAATGCCGGGTGCTTCATGGGTGCCGCGATAGGAAGGTGAAATGAAAATGAAAAATGAAATAACTCATTATTGAAACACACACAGATAATTAAAAACTAACAATAAAAGCTCATTCATAGTGTAACAATTGGCGGTCTTATCGGTAAAAGCGATCTCTTCCAGACAACCGTGCAGGGAGAGGAATAAAGCAAAAATTATGGACGGTGGTCCCAATATCTCAATACACTTACATAAACCAATTACAAGAAGGTGCCGAGATGGGAAGGTGCCGAAATGGGACTAAACCAAAAAAGTCTGTTTTATTTGTTGTTTTTTTTTACTTGTTAATTGGCTTGCGTTTGACCACTATGACACCTGATGGTAAGCGACGATGCGGTCGACGATCTAGCACGCTTACCAAGATACCCGTTCACTCGAAACTTGAAGATTCCCAGATTGTAGCTATCGGGAAAGACTGACTCTGGCAGGGAGTTCCACTCGTTAGCAGTACGCATAATAAAAGTGGAAGTGCAGTGCTCAGTACGCGCGGGAGGAATGTCCACCATGAAACGGTGGCGTATTGCCGTGCGTCTTGTAGTCTGATGATAAAATGGGGTTGGGGGAATTAGTTGGTGCAATTCCGACGCACACTCTCCGAAATGTATCCGATAAAAAACTGATAGACTGGCAATTCTGCGTCGATGTTCAAGATTGTGGAGTCTTGACTCGAATAGCGCGTCATCACCAATGAGTCTCCACCAATGAGTGTGTGTGTTGTGTGTAATAAAACGTTATCTAATACCAGTTTTAGTGATTTTCACCAGCCCTAGTAAAAATGTTGAAGACACGACAGGTCATCAACTCACGTGCCCTGATTTTATCGGACACAGTAACAACACGTATATGTTCATAATTATATGTATGTATAGTTTGTACCCATGTGTCGATTTTATTATATGTTTAAGTTGGTAGGTTTTGTTTGTTTTTTAGGGTTCCGTACCCAAAGGGTAAAACAGGACTCTATTTTTTATTTTATTTTTTACGCTTAATATATGAAATGAAATGAAATGAAATAATTTTATTGTAGCAAAAAACATACTTAACTAAACAAATACTTAACTAAACATTAATACTAGGTATTGCTACAAATCGGCCCTACTCAGCATAATGCCGGCTGGAGCAACCAGCGCTGATCTTCCGTAGGAGCCGCCCGGTGACACCACGGATCGTAACACAAGATATAAATTACATAATATTGATACAAAATAACATAACATTTATAATGACAAGAACAATTTGCACAAAAACATGATAGGTACACTTAAAACACAACACAAAATACAAGATTAAAACATAGAGCACCAAGGTGATATAAAAAGAAAGAAAAAAATCCTTAGAATTTTTATTATAACACACTTGAATCATGTCGCAGAGTTTCCTGTTTATTTTGGTGTTGACAAATATACATTTTTAATTTAAATCTAAAACTTCCAAGATACTGCAGGTTCCGTATCGGCGGCGGTATATTATTCCAACATTTCGACGCCGCGTATCGGAAACTGCCTCTAAACGCCGCAGAGCTGTGTCGTTGCGTCACAAGCTGTATCGCACTCTGCCGCGGCGCATGAGGTCTTTGACTCGACATCCAGGACAATTTTTCGTGAAGATAGGAAGGAGCTTTATGTTGTAAGACACCAAAAAGAAGACACGCTAAATGAAGCTTGCGACGATGTGTCATTTTTAAAATGCAGTGCTTGTTTAGGTAAGGGGTCACATGATCTCTGAAGGGAACGTTAAAACAGAAGCGAGCACAAGCATTCTGAACTCGTTGAATGAGTTTTTGCGTCCTCACCAGCAGACGTGGACCAAACACAACGTCCATGTAATTTAGTTTGGAAAGGACAAGTGTCTCTACCAGTTGTACACGCAATTCTTCTTTTAGGTATGGTCTCATTCCATAAAGGACTTTTAATCTGTAAAAGCAATTGCTAACAGAGTTGGAGATATGTTTTTCATATCTTAAGTCGCAGTCCATTAGCAAACCCAAATTCCGCGCTTCGTATACCCTATCTATGGGTTCGCCCATTAGCGAGACAGACTCCGAAGGAATTAGATTAGCAAGCTGATGCCTACTTCCGAAAATTAAGTATTTTGTTTTACTAGGGTTAAGCAGTAAACAGTTACTAGTAGACCAGTTTGCTATTCTCGAAAGATCTTCATTGAGTTTAGTTATAGCATTATTAATATCGTTTGGTTTGCAAGAGATATACACTTGAATATCGTCAGCATAGATATGAAACTTACAGTGCCTTATATGTGTAATTATGTCTGCTGAGTACAAAATAAAAAGAATTGGTCCTAAAATTGATCCCTGAGGTACCCCCCTATTACAAGCCACTTTATTTGATACTAATGAGGAACCGTCATTACGATTAAGTTTTACATATTGATAACGATTACTGAGATAGCTGTTAAACCATTTTAGAGCATCGTGGTCAAAACCATAGTAACTGAGTTTGGACATCAGCAAGTTGATATTGATCGAATCAAATGCTCTAGAAAAATCTAGTAGTACTAGCAGAGTACACATTCCTGCATCTTGTGAGCAAAGTATATTATCAGTCACGTCAAGCATGGCGGTCATTGTACTTCGTCCCTTTCTAAAGCCAGACTGTACTGCAGGCAATATGTTATTTTTCTCTAGAAAATTTGTTAGTTGTGAACAGACAGCTTTCTCCATAATTTTTGACAGGCATGGTATATCCATGTTTGGCCACCATCTCGCCTGATGTGAAGCGATGATGTGGCCTAAGATGGAGTACATAGATCTAGAGAGAGACGGCAGTTGAGCGGCTGCTCAGACCCGTCTCCCCGATGGTTCACCGAACATCATCCCGAAACACGACTAGGTCGTTTGACGGCAAGGCTTTGTTCGGTGGGCGGTATTACAACCACGGCCAGAGCCTACCACTCCAAATAATTACTAAGACTCCGCTGTCCGTCCGTCTGTCCGTCTGTCTGTCTGTCCGTCTATCACATGTCTTTCTCATGAACCCTGATAGTTAGACAGACACATATAAACCGTGTCCGTACAGGCTGGTACACCGGTAGTAGTAGTAGGTAAATAACTCAGTTCATTTTTATGGAGTATCGGGAATGTGTTATTATACCAGTATGGGTACAGAATATCTAATTCACTCGTGGTAGGTCTCTCGTATGTTTTTTAGTATTTGTTGTTATAGCGGCAACAGAAATACATCATCTTTGAAAATATCAATTGTCTAACTATCACGGTTCATGAGATACGGCCTGGTGACAGACGGACAGACAGACAGACGGACGGACAGCAGAATCTTAGTAATAGGGTCCCCTTTTACCCATTGGGTACGGAACCCTAAAAAACTGAAAAAGTTTCATATAATACCATCAAACGATTGTATCTATTGATAGATATAAAAATGGTAGCCATAGTTCGGCAGGTACGGCACGTTTATTGCTATAATTTAGTAATTTTCCATTTTTAGATTTAATTGACATAATTTTAGTCAGAATCAAGCAATGATAAAATCTAATTACAATAATTTTCTTCTAATGTCGGTTCGTCATTAAATAAACAATAGATGTAATAATATGTAGGTAGACATATGTATTTTAATCATTCTAAACGTTATAAAATTTTGGCCATGAGTGAGATCGAATTTAGAGCGAGTGTGGCTCAGCGGGAACTCATCGTCTTTCGATCAGACGCACCTTGGTTCTAATCCCGACTCGGCCCTGCACCAATGACTTATAGCTAAGTGCAGATTTTGCACGCTCGCTCTAAAACGGTAAAGGAAAACATCATGATGAAACCCGCTTACGCGCTTTGGAGTGGTAGGCTCAGGCCGTGGTTGCAATACCACCCGCTCAACTGCCGTCTCTCTCTAGATCTATGTGCTCCATCTTAGGCTCACATCAGGTGAGATAGTGGCCAAACATGTTCTATAAAGCGTAAAAAAAAAGATCCATTATTTAAGTCATATCTGTTTATTTTTTGGTATTGCACGAATAGTAGGTCATTTGGTTCGAAAATTAGTGGTTACCTGGAAAGTTTTCCAGGAGTTTTGAAAATTGGTAATTTTATAGATTTTGGTGTGCTGTTTCCCAATTTCAACTTTGCCACCTCGTACTTTTGCCGCTCGCGCCGCCATATTGGAAAAATGGCGCCTAAAAACAGTTTTTTGACAATACCTCCTTTCCGACTTATTTTATAAGAAAAACAGTTATATACAAATCTCATTCATCTATCCCATCTACAGGGGGCTTCTGCCCCCGGGGAACGGGCAGGTCGCTGGTGGCTGCTCCGCTAGTAGGTGCGGCTGTCAGCGGCTCTGTGTTGGATTTCTTTATGATTTGGTAGAGTAGCGCGGGGTTCGGGTGGCCATAGCCCCGGACGGCACATTTTAGGGGGCGGCAAAATCGCGAAAATGGGCGGCGGTCTTCCATCCGTTTTTATTTTATTTAGTCAAGTTTGTCTAAACTCACCCTATACTGTTGTTAGGCTACGTAAATGTAATTGCTCTAGCGCCACTCGCGGCAAATTTAGGAGAATTATTATCGTCTGCCCCCACAAACGTCCCCCACGCGGTGGCAGACGGTAATCTGAGCCTTGGGTAGCAGAAACCCACGATACGCCACTGAGTCCGCGCGCATACTACGCACTTCAACTGCGAATTCTCGCATTTGCATTTGAAGCGGTTCATCTGCGAATGCTTGCGCACTACTGTATGTGGCGACAGAATAACGGGTAAAAAAGAAAAACAATTATTATTATTATTATTATTAAACTCTTTATTTCGGGCAATATTAAAGTACAACAAAGTAAAATTAACAGAGGCCCATAGAATATATATACCTTACAGACTAACATACATACAAAAATATAAAATTACATTAAATAAAGCACACACTACTTCACAGGGTTCAAAAATTTCGCTCCTTCCCTGTATCTCCGGTATACTACTCCTACAGGCCAGAAGTCAGAATTCAGGAACAGTCCCTTATGCACCGCTGGAACCTGGAGCCTATAGGACTTAAATTCAGTGGTCCTAGTCGACTCCAGCCTCGACAGTCGCATTGCTATCTGTCCATGGATCCGTCCATGAAGCGTTTCTTTGATGTACTTCAACACTTCATCCCCTGATGTTTCGGGGTTCAAGCGGGAGAGGTAGATGGATACTGTAGGCTCCACAGCACGTAGTGTAGACGCCGTGAGCGGGGCGGTGCCACGTTGGTTGCGGCTCGGTTGGAGTCGACGCTTCTTCTTCTCCACTGTAGTGAAGCCGTCATTGTCAACCTTGTTCATGCCATGCATTTTTAACGTCGTACCAGAGGTTGTAGGTGCAGGATTCGGTTTTAAGACACGTGATGCTTGCGCATAAGACTTCTTCTGAAGAGCTGGTGGTTGCGTCTTAGCAGACGAAGCTGCTGGCTTCATAGGTTGTGTTGGTGTCCTCTTCACAGCACATGGTGATTGTGTATTAACACTACGGTCATTGACCCGAGATGACTGGGCGGGCGAAGCGAACTCCGGACTCAGTGGTAAAACGTCGATGCAGCGGTTTCGAATATCACCACCGCGCCGTGTATTAACATACGACACCGATGGTGAAATTGTCGGCACAGCATTATTATCACTGCGCATTGCTAACTCTTTTTGAAAACTCAATGAAACTACTTGTTTTCTGCGAAACGTTGAAACAAGTAAACTCATCGGGAGTTACAGTGAATTGGTGAAAAGGACATGGGTGGAATTGCGAACGGGGGGAATCGCTAAGAACCCGGTGGTTAGTGGTGTTTATTAGGCGTGTATAATATACATCAGGGATCTATCTTTGTTACAGAAACTAGAAAATGGAAAAGGACAGAGAACCGATAACAGAAGAAATATCCGTAAAAAAGGTCGCTCGACTCAACCACAGAATACCAAGACTGGAAAACTTGGACAAAATCAGCCAAAACTACGAAAAACTCGGCAATGACTTAGATAAAATTGGCCAAGGCAAAGTCGACAAAGTCGGCCACAGCTACGACAAAGTTGGCCAAAGTTTAGACAGAGTTGGGCAAAAGCTTGGCCAAAATTGGGAAAGAGTTGGCCATTTGTTTGAGCAAACGTTTGACAATGGCTTGAAATTGGACAGAATTACATTTGAAAGTGAGAAGTTAAGGAGCCATAGTGAATCATCTTCTAGAAGGAATAGCGATGACGGAGGCAGAGCTAAGAAGGAAGGCTTTAGAGCTGGTAAGAAAACAAATTTTGTATCATCATCGTCAGCCATATTCTTACTGATGAGATAAAAAACACTAAAGCTAAAGCTAAGCTAAAGTTCTACCCAGAACTTTAATACCATAAAAGTACTGCGTAACACTGCATTGCGCTCATCACCCCGAGACATCAGATATTAGGTCTCATATGCCTAGTAATTTTGCTAGCTAGCTAGCTTTCAAACCGGAATACAGCAATGCTTGCGCACTACTGCTTGACGGGAGAATAACTAGCAAAGTGGTGGTACTAACCTAGCTAATAAATACCAACCTACCACAAAGACACATCAGAGCATTGTATTTCAGATGGCTCAAACTCATTTACCCAAAGTATTGCGTTTCAGACGGCACAAAGTCATTTACACAGAGTATGTGTTTCAGACGGCACAAAGTCATCTACATAAAGTATTGTGTTTCAGACGGCACAAAGTCATTTACATAGAGTATTGTGTTTCAGACGGCACAAACTCAGAGCCTCCCACAGCCAACATCAGCAGTCACAACGCGTGGGGGGAACTAAACAGTTCCACTTCCACCACCCGGACCGAGCTGAGCCTGTCTGATGGAGGGGATGAACAGGTACCCCCATATTTACAGCCTCTGTGGTGTAGTGGTTTGGCAGGTCAGCTCAAATGTCATCTACTGAGGAGGTTGCAAGTACTATTCCCGATAAGTGATACATTCGAAACTAGATCTAGAAGATGAAAAAGGTCGATGTCAAACTCAAAGTAAAAAATCATTTATTAAATAGACACAAAAATGCACGTTTAAACGTTATAAACGAAAAATATAAATCAATTTAAAAATACGTTTAAAATTCTAACTTAAACTATCATGACTTTAAGAAAAAGGTAAGCATGTCTACCCATTTCTTCCCCATACTTAAAATGACGTCCGGGCCCAGATAAGAAATACGAAAATTGACTCTACCAGTGCTTCGGAAATACGCCCGCTAGAGAAGATAGTACCAATAAACTCTGCGGGGATGTCTTTTTTTATCTAATCTTTTAAAATAATTAGTATGATTTATGTTATAATTTCAGAAAATAACCTATCATCTGAAAGTAACTCTTTGACGGGATGTTAAGGTGCAGTTAGTAGCACCAAGCCATTTCTGGCTTAGTTTAACCGGCAACTAACTATATTATGCTAAAACAACGTTAGATATTAGCACATTAGCGCATACTTAGCGAAAATCTGAGATATCCAAATATTTAAAGAAAAATTAAAGAAGAAATGTCGCTTGGCAAAGATCGATCTGTCTCTTCGGAATACCGTCCCAACGCTTTAGCCCAACTGCATTGCAAGTGCGCCAAGCCATGTGCTAGAGCAATATTTTTTTATTTATGTAATCTTCTTAAACCTTACTTCAAAAAACTTCAAAAAAGGTTAAGATCTCTATTCGATTGTATTTTTTTTCTTATATTTGTTACATCAGAACTCCGTCATTCATGAACCGATTTGCAAAATTCTTTTTGCGTTGGGTTCAGTATAGCTACGAAGTCGTCCCATATAAATTTCATCGATATTTGACCTTGGACTGCGAAGATACATTGAAGTCGGTTTTTTTGTTTCATTAAACGTATTGTCGGCCAAGGAGTGGAACTCTCTGCCAGCATCTGTGTTTCCGGATAGCTATAATCCGGGTGTCTTTAAGACAAGAGTGAACAGGTTTCTTCTAGGCGAGCGTGCTACACTTTCAACCGCATCGTCACTTAACAACTGGTGAGATAGCGGTCAAACGCAAGCCAATAAATAATTAAAAAAGTACTGGTTTATTTTTGAAATATATTTAAATCCCCCAGCCCCCAACTTGAGCAATTAAATTATTTTTTCTAAAATGTTTGACTTTTTTTTTACCCCAAGCCGCCCAACCCTCGCCGACGGTCGCACGAGTCAGCTCTGCCTCGCACGCCGATGCACAGCAAAGCGCCCTGGAAATCAGCCGACAGTCTAGCACCCGAAGCAGCCTTCGGGACTTCGCTGGCGGACATTATGGAGAGCCCTAATAACAAGGTGAGAAGGGCTGTAATCGCCTGTGTTTCCACTGTCCTTTGACGGGTCAACGTAAACGTATGGAGATTACGTTTTAAGATCTGGGCCCTAATTCACTATGACTACTTAGCGATTTCTTACTTCGAAATTACGCGGATTCCTTAATTAATAAACGACATCTGCAAAATTTGCATTCTCTATGACGTGTCGTAGATAATCAATTTTTTTTTTTACACTTAATAGATCTATGTTTGGCCACTATCTCGCCTGATGTGAAGCGATGATGTGGCCTAAGATGGAGCACACAGATCTAGAGAGAGACGGCAATTGAGCGGCTGCTCAGACCCGTCTCCCCGATGGTTCATCGAACATCGTCCCGAAACACGACTAGGTCGCTTGACGGCACGGCTTTGTTCGGTGGGTGGTATTACAACCACGGCCAGAGCTTACCACTCCAAAGCGCGTAAGCGGGTTTCATCACAATGTTTTCCTTCACCGTTTTAGAGCGAGCGTACAAAATATATTATATGAATATGTGAATGCGTTATAGAGATATCGTTTATTAATGAAGGAATCGACGTGATTTCGAAGCAAGGAATCGGGAAGTGGTCATGGTGAATAAGGGCCCTGCGAGTTCTTTGTCACAGCAATTTAGCGTCAAAAGTAAAACAGCAATCAATTGCTTGCAATTGAGTGCCAAATCTTACACCTTAGGTATTGTAACAACAGACAAACAAAAACAATAAAGAGGTATCTAATCTATTGTTTAATGTTCCCAACGCAGATTTTATTATTATTACAAGCTTTTATTAAACTTATTGCAAGTTTAATAGTTTGTTTGTTTGTTTGTTTGTTTGGGACAAATCTTGCACGTTGAATCAGAACCACTTCCTCTTATCCTACGGAGTTGAAATTCTGCACACTTTTCAAAGTCCGATGACAATGCAATATTATGGTGACTGCCAGATGATCTGATGATGGAAACGGAAGGTGGACAATGGCGGGAACTCCTTGACGGATAATCGTAAACTAGTGTTTGGGCTCATTTTAATCTGGCCACGGTTTTGATTACGAATTTGTTAATGTTTGAAAATTATATTTTTCAATAAAAATCTTGTTTAAATTTAGCTCGTAAAAATGTCGAACGAAATTTGAAATTGTAACGTTTGTATATTTACTTGTAAATAATCGTATTTTTAATATAAATTGTTACTGGTCAGTGTCTCATACTTAAAAACTTTTCCACAAAACATACTGCGTGGCCTGGTACTGTAGGTACATGTATATAACTAAATTGAACACTGTTTTCAGAACGTGCCTCTAGAGGGTGCTGATGAGAAAAAGGTACATACTACCCTCATCTTTGCATGATTGTCCGTCTGTTGCTTAATTGTTGACATTACCATACGTTTAGCTACATACTAGCTGCGCTCCACTGTTTCACCCACAGTTTTTCGGGATTAAAAGTAGCCTATGTGTTAATCCAGGGTCTAAGCTATCTCCATTCCGGATTTCACTCAAATCCTTTAAGTCGTTACAGCGAGAAGAAGTAACAAACACACTAGCAAACAAACTTTCACATCACACTAATATTATAAACTAGCTGCGCCTTGCAGTTTCACCCGTGGTTTCACGGGATAAAAAGCCTATGTGTTAATCCAGGGTATAAGCTATCTTCATTCCGAATTTCACTCAAATCCATTCAGCCGTTGCGGCGTGAAGACGAATTAATAGTAGTGTGATATGTGATGTGATGCGAAATATATAGGTATCTTTTTGTATATGTCACCGTAAATTCGTAAATACCGTTAGATTATAATCTATCTTAATCTATCTCGCGAGATTGTAAACTGTCGTAAGATTGTGAACCGTAACATATTGCTTACAATCAAACGTATAAAATGCAGCCCTCGATATGTTAGTTAGGCGGAGGTGGCCCTTGGGCCCCCCCCCGCACCTAGTGGCGCCATCTATGAGCTCTACGACGCAACTCTTAATTTTTCAATATAGCAAGACAGATATTTTTACGGAGAGGTAGGGACGGTGATATCCGTTCAAATTTTAACGAATTAACAATTACAACGGCTTCTGAGTTTTGATTATATCTGCGCCTAACCGTATGTAAGTATGTATGTGTGTGAGTGTGTTTGTAACTTATTCATGCTTTCATTGATGCAGGGCTGACTTGAGAATTGAATTCCTTTTTTTACAGGTGCACCTCCGAGACGACATCAAGTCAAACAGGTCGGACTCAAGCTCAGAAGAGCGAAAGCCGAGGCACGGCTGGCGGTTTGTTAGAAACGTTACATCGGCCGCTGGAGCCTTCGCCCCTAAGAAAGATGGCGCTGCGACGCTTCCCGGCACGCCTCTGCCAAATTTTCAGGTATGTTGAATTTAAATGTGTGTAAAGGTGTACTATTAATTATTAATATTATTCTGCCATAAAAAGAAAACAAAAAAACGGGGACGGGGTTCTAGCCAGTAGGTGGCTTAGGCCAAGTCTGGCACTACCCTCCCTTCCCGCGTGTCCATGACATTTCCCCCGTCTGGACCAGAAAATAAACAAACAATAGATTTTTTTACACCTGACTGGGTCAGCATTTGACCACGATCTCACCTGATGGGAAACGACGATGTGGTCGAAGATGCAGCACGCTTACCCAGTAAGTACTTGTTCACTCTTGATTTGAACACACCCAGATTGTATTTAAGTGGAAACACAGACGACGGCAAGGCGTTCCACTCCTTCGACGTTTGCACCAAAAAGGATGATTCGACACGCTTAGTACGGATAGGCGGAACGTCCACCATGTAGGGGTGACATTGTGCCTAACGTCTGGTTGTCCGATGGTAAAATGGTGATGGGGGATCAGATTATGAAGTTCTTCGCACATTCTCCGTAGTATATTCTGTAGAATACCGATGACGACTTCACGTCGATGAGCCAGGCTTTGGAGATTGGATTCCACCAATTTGTACAAGTAATAAAGGTAACGAAGACATTCCTAATTTCATTAGCCTTGAACTCTATAAAGAATTTTAATTGTTTGTCCAAACGCATGCCGTTTACATGAAATGGGGTAATACAACTTTTTTAGGGCGGGTGAGCGTGTGTGCGATTGTAGTCTGAGAGCTGATGCTCTGTGCGTTCACGAATGGAAGGGATCTTTGATTTTGGTGTCAAGGTGTCAGTGCCAATTTGACAATTAAAGTTCACCCATATATATATGAACTCTGCCAAAATTGGAGCTAATGCTCTCTCCTGGTAATGATGACTCTAATTTCGAAGCTGTAACGTCCAATGCAATGGACTGGGTATTAAGTGTAGAGAAATGAACCGAGGCCGTGAATGGAACTGTCACAGATTTTTTTATTTTAAATTGGAAAGCGTAGAATACTTGGTTTGAGTTTGAAAACTTTAGTACTTGGTTGGTATTTTTTTTTACGCCTAATAGATTTATGTTTGGCCACTATCTTGCCTGATGTGTATTGATCTCAAATAATTGCTAAGTGATACCTATTACGTATATTAGAACAGAACATAAAAAGACAAACTAAACATGTTTTAAGTGTGTCACACACTACGCAGATACGGTAAGATATCTGTATCTGAGCGCGTATCTGTCAATATTGCTCTCTATACTAAACTCAAGGAGCAACGCACACTAAGCAGATAACTCGTCAAGTATCTGTAGGCACCGACATATATTGAAAGATGGTCAGATGTTATCTGCGTATACAAATATATATGTTTTACTTTATACATGTTGTTTTTTAACTTTTTTGTTATTATTGCGTCAAATTCAAAATCAGAATCTCCTTCTGCGGAACTGTCTAATAAATCCAGAAGCAATAAACGCGAACTCATTGTAACACACTATATATACAATCCGCACCAAAAAACAAGTATAGTCAGTTTGAAGGATTCCGTGTGAATGTATAAACTCGTATATTATCGTATCTGCGAAGTGTGTGATACTTACAGATAAGTTAAGTTTTTATACGCAGATAAAATATTACCGTATCTGCATAGTGTGTGACACGCTTTAGACATATAAAAGTAACTAAATTACTGTAGTTGCCGTACAATAAAAAATAATTTAGCCAGATGAAAAGTTCACAGTTCAAGAGCTCCCAAACTAAAGCTATTAAAAAGTGGAATTCCTACTCTGAATTTAATAGTCGACCTTCGCCGCATTTCTCCGCGGCTTTTACTCTACAACTCACGTCCTAATACTTTAACTAGCCTGAAAAGTACAATGAAATGAAGTGAAAATAGTTAAATCTAAATCAGTTCAAAGACTGTCTGAAAGAGATCGCTTATTAGCGATAAGGCCGCCCATTGCACTATTAAAATTTTTAAGTTCTATTTTCATTTGTCTTTGTTATGTTATTGGTGTACAATAAAGAGTTATTAATCAATCGATCAATAGTGCAAAAATAAGTTATTACAAGTTACTAACCTGTTTAGTCATTAAAACAAGTGTATCTAACTCATCTAACAAAAAGTGAACTAACTATTTATAGTAATAAATCAAAATATCAAAAATATGATTCGATACTAAGACTGTAATAATAAAAACATAAACCAAACATGTCTTTTTACAAGAAAACCTATCGCGGCAATGAGATTATTCTAATCTCTCACTTACCTATAAAGAAAACTGCCATGATTACACCATTTGGATTGTATACCTAGTGAAAATTGATTTTTGGTATCACAACGGGCATAACTAGCTTCAAGCAAAATGCAAGCGGCATATCTTGGACGACCTCCCAGAGTGGTTCTTCCAGTACAGACTGGTTGGGTCCCAAGGAACCGTACTATAAAGTACTCAGGGCTGTGGTACAAGAAAGTGTTTCAGGTATAACGCCTGATTTCCGTATGTATGTAGTTCAAAAACACAATACAATTTATTTTTTTAATATTACTCGTCTGGATGTGTGGTCTTATAGAGCGCTTGACCACCAACATGGTCTGACGATTGCTGTCCGATAACAACCGGAACCGATGGCTTAACGTGCACTCAGATGTAAATACTACACAAACGGTCACCTCTCCAAGAGGTGACTGCAGCGAACGTTCCTTAGACTAGCAGATCTTTTACGAACGTCTAGGCAAGTTGTGCTACGAGCGCTACGCAACCACTTCAATCTTATAAACAATTATAATTATTTATTCACAGTCCAAACCTGAAAGCAGAGCGTCAGACTATGGAAAGAAGGATGACAGAAAACCGTCGATGCCGTTATATCCAAATGAAAAGGATGAAAATTTAGGTGAAACGAATCCTGAAGTAAGACTCATAATATTTTTCATTCAACGAAATACTAAAGTTTAAATAACTTCATTTTAATTAATTAAGAATAACTGGAATTACCAGTAGCATCTCAGTCAAAGGCGTCTATCGTCTCTGAAAAAGAGATGCGAGTGACGAACTTGATACTAAATTAGATTTTTAATTCTTTATTTTCATATAGTCAGATTCTGAGATGGTCATACATGCATATGATATATTAAATGTTTATTTAATTCTTTTAAATTATCAAATAAACGAGTGACCTCTCAATCCTTACAGGACAGAATGATCCTTACAGGGTCTATGAACGTGTACCTGATACGAAGCCATAACAAACAAAGAAAAAAGATATAAATAAATAAAATTAAAAATTATGGAAATTAAAAAACGAAAAATAAGCAATAATTTATATCGTAATAATAATTATATACAAGAGTACAATAAAATTAGATTATGAATTGCAAAAGCGAAATTAAATAGATACGGTTACTCTTCAGGGTTTAGAACCAGAATCGCTATTGTTTCGTGATGGCAGAAGAAGAATAGACATGGTGTTAGCATATGAAGAAGAAGACTATGGAGTCATGACTGAAGCAGAGGCGAGGAAGCGAGATCATCGGAGGACTTTTCAGGTATAATATCAAGTTTTAACAAATTCCCCAGTAATTGGAGCAATATTGGACCAATATTTTCTACAGAGTACCCCAAGGCAGTATCCTTATTCCATTTCTATTCCTACAGGATAACTTAATTAAAGAGGGCCTGGAACTGGAGCTGGAAAACAAATGCCTGTCTTTCGACGAGAAGACCTGGTTCCTGAAGATTCACATACCTTGGAAGACGGAGATGAGGCTAGCTGAAGTTATAGGGATGAAACTACCTACTAAACGGTTCATCACGATCTCTGTCAAAGCATGGGTAAGATTTATTTTCTTTGTATGGTCATATAGGTATTACTCGTGGTAGGTTTTTTTTATATAACTGAATGACAAGACGAGCTGGTCATTTGCCCGATGGTCAGCAATACGCCAGCCCATAACAATAACAGAAGGCCCCAGAACTTTGTTTAGCTAAATTCTGCACGGGGCTGGACTGCGCTCGTCACCCTGAGACAATAAGCTGTTGAGTCTCATAATGCCTAGTAATTTCGCTTGCTACAATGCTCTTCAAACCGGAATACAGTAATGCTTGCGCACTACTGTTTGGTGGCTGAATAACTGGCAAAGGTTTATCGTATGCGAGAGGGTCTGAGTGAGTACCACCGCTTTGCCAGTTATTCGCGTAGAGCTGCATACCTACCAGTCACATTAAACTACAGACGCCTCTCTTTCTATCGCATAGCTCTTATCTCTTCTGACGCGGCACGTGTAATGACGCGCCACACGCCGTCGTTGTCCGGCTATGTACTTGTAGCTTCGTACCTATAGTGCGGAGTGCGCCAGACCTGGTAGTGCTTCGCAAGATTTATGCAAAATAAAGTTCTGGGTGGTGCTGCAACTGTTATGGGCAGGCGTTTTGCTTACCATCAGATGAAGTACGCGTCAGTCAATTCCAACAAAAAATTTAAATTTTTTATAGACCATCTTTTTTCAATGGTTTGCCGCCAGCACTGTCACGGTACCTACTAATTTTAAATATTGCCTTACTAATATTGTAAATGCGAAAGCTTCTGAGGCTGGATGTATGGATGGACGGATGAATGTTTGTAACTCAATCACGAAGAAACTACTCAACAAATTTTGATGAAATTTGGTACGTAGGTACTTTACTCGTAAGTCCTGGAAAAGGACATAGGCTACTTTTCATCTCGCGCAGGGGAAACCGCGGCGCGCAACTAGTTGGGAATAAAAAAAAAATTGTTTCAAATTATTCATATAATTATTTATTCTTGCTTACAGACGACAGGTGTTAGAAATGTCTTATGGAATAGGGCACTGCACAAGTTCTGAGTGGAATTGTTATTATCGTTAGTCATTATCATTAGATTATTTCTCTTGTCCCCTCTGTAATACTCCCTTGGAAGAAAGTCCCGTGTCCCAGCAGTGGAAACGTAATGGGCTGATGATGATGATGATAATACATTTGTCAATTAAAATTAATTTTTATCCATAAAATTACCACATTGTTACTTAGTCCTTATCATTTCACTTTACAGAGCGAAGAAAAGCAAGCAGAAAAAGACCAGCGGTGGTATTCAAAATGGCGCCGACGATGGAAGGAGTTCTACGACTACGCGCCGACTCGAATAGAACCAGAACCTTCTTTCTACGTCGCTACCGACTACAGGGGAGGGAGGCGGGAAGAGCAGTGAGTTTGATGAACTAGTGACCCCCAGCTTCGCACGGATGTGAAACGAGTTCGTGGTCCAGCTGGCGCGTCCTATGTACGACCGCGCCGACAACGGACCACACCCTCACCTGAACGACATTGCGCCCCACCACACAAGGCCCCCCGACGAACCGAAGAAGCGTGCCCCGTGACATTCTTCCGCAGCAGGACGAGGAGGATGCCCGCGACGAGAGCAGATGAAGGCGCCTCAGGAAGGGTAACACAGAGCCACTGATGAGGCACTCCGAGCTTAGGAGAAGCCCACGGTGGCCTACCAGTTCCCTGGGGGTAGTTGCCCTCGCGAGTTTCAGCTTTGGCAATGGGATCCACCTCAAGGCTCACCCCTACAAAAAAAAAAGGATGTGAAACATTCACATCTGGGGCCAGCCAGTAAACGTAATATACTTTTGAACCTTTCTGCCCCCTTTCGTCACACAAAAAGTGGATATAAACAGGGGATAAAATGTTTGTCTCCGGTCCATGCTAAGGGTACTGTTGAGGACAGTGACCACCCGGGAAATTTTTGATATTGAATGCATTAGCGCATGCTAGGCGAAAATCCGAAGATTTTACATATTTAGAAAGTAGAAAACAACAATCGTCCCCGTAAGACGATATAAGAAGGATAGAAGAAATTTGATTACTCGAGCAGTTGGCTCGGTGGCCCAGTGGTTAAGGCGTCGGGACGGTATTCCGAAGACGCAGGTTCGATCCCTGCCCGAGCAATATCATTTTTCTTCTTCCTAATTATTTAAAATCTTCACCCGCGAAATGATAATTGAAACAATTATCATAGACGTAAAACTAGATACGATATTGTTAGAAATTACTTATATTACAAAATGGCTGCCTTATTAACACTGGTGGCTTCTAGTAATGCTAAAGTACTAAGTACTAACGACTCCGTCCGTGGCGTGTGAGATCGTCTGACGAACTACCGGCCTCATGTCGCCTCTTATTGGGCTTATAAAATAAAATGTCTAACGGACATTCGCTGTCGAATGTAGAGTTGTAACGGAGGTCTTCTTAGCGGAGGCGGAGCCAGATGCGGAGGCGACGAGTTTCACCTCCGCGGTGAAAGTGGAAGTGGAAAAATAGTAATCCATGATTTATTGAAGTTTTTTTTTCTTACTATTTATAGGCTTGCGTTTGACCGCTATCTCACCTGTTAAGTGACGATGCGGTCGAAGATGTAGCACGCTCGCCTAGAAGAAACCTGTTCACTCTTGTCTTAAAGACACCCAGATTGCAGCTATCCGGAAACACAGATGCCGGCAGAGTTCCACTCCTTGGCCGTTCGCATTGAAGGTCGATGCAAAGCGCTTGGTGCGAGCAGGAGGGATGTCAACCATAAATTGATGACGGCTTGCCGTACGTCTGGTCGTCCGGTGATAGAATGGAGATGGCGGAATAAGTTCATGTAATTCCGTCGCACACTCTCCGAAATGTATCCGGTAAAAGACCGATAAACTGGCAACTTTGCGCCGATGTTCAAGACTCTGAAGCTTAGTGTTAACCAGCGCATCGTCACCAATGAGCTTTTTGGCTCTTAAGTAATAGAAAGTTAAGAATATTTATGTCAAATTGGAATATTAATTGTACACTTCCTTAAAAATACAAATATTACTTACTAGTAATAAAAATAATTCACAAACCGCAGTTTTGCGGCTTTGTTACTTTCCAAACGATTCTTAGGGGTTCATAAATTAAGCCAGCTGTCCTAAATAATTGATTGAATTAAGAGCAAGTGTGGCTCAGTGGTAGCATGTGCGACTTTTGATCCGACGCACCCGAGTTCGAATCCCACTGGCCCCGCACCACTGACTTTCTAAAGTTATGTGCGGATTTAGCACTCGCTCTAAAATCGGTGAAGGAAAACATCGTGAGGAAACCGGCATGTCCAAGAATTTATTACAAAAATTCAAAGACATGTGACATCCGCCAACCTGCACTGGGCCAGCGTGGTGGATTATGGCCCATACTCTCTCTATGAGGGAAGGCCTGAGTCCCAGCAGTGGGAACGTAATAGGCTGATGTTGATGTTGACTAAATAATTGTTCACTTGGCACTGAACTTGTATGACGACGTAAATTAACCTCCATCACAATTCTGAAAAAATATTTGCGGAGGAATTTCAGCTAACAGCCTGTTCCGAAAGTATATTTAAGCTGAAAGTCTGTTCTGAACTTATTGGCTAGGAAAAAGAGGAACAAGTGAAAGGCTACCTGGTTCAACTCGCCCCGCGTGCTGGATCCTTTTACGACGCGTAGTATCTCGTCTCTTTTCCCTGCATTCACGCTGATTTTCGTTGGAGCTGATGCCCGCTGAATTTTTATGCGCGAGGATCGCGGCTGATGTTGCAATTCCGTCAGTTTAGCAATTATTTCGAGGAGAAGTACGCAGCTCTCGACTCGATCGCGTGCCGGCCAGACGTCAACGACTTTTTCCATCTACCCCCCAGGTTAGCCAAGGAAATTATAAGAAGGGATGGAGGTAGTTTGGAGAGGAAGGTTGACAGGCTTCGATTATAAATAAAAATATAAGATATGTTGCGTTCAAAAATAGTAAGCTCACCAATATTGCAAACATTACTGAACACGTATATTTTTGTTTTATTTCAGATTCCTAGTAAAAGATAGACACACTCAATTCTCACCGGCTCAGAGGAGCCTGCTAGTGATGCAAATACTGTTAAGAGCCAAATATGACAATAACGAAACTAAGGTAAGAACTACCACATTCATAATTCATTTATTTATTGCATTAATGTTCATTAATTTTTCATATAACATAGGTGGTCTTAAATAACATAGTAGGTTGGTACATGAGCCCTGTGAGGGCGTTAGCAATTCAGTAGTCATATTAATTTATTTATTTTATTTATTTAATTCAGTACACTACCTTTCCCAGAGTGCTGCTGATAATTAAATTATTAGTAATTTCCTTTATTGTATGTAGTATATATGTATGTGTCTATATCTATATATTAATATATATATTTATATATTATTTATTTATATATATATATTTTATGTGTCACTTAGTCGTCCTTTTTTACTTTTTATTTACACCGTCGATCTCTCTCACTCCTTTAGTTCTTTCCATCCAAAGGTTGACTGGAAGAGATCGCTTTTAGCGATAAGTCCGCCCGTTGTACTATAGTTTTTAAGAAAATTTCGTGTACCTTGTTTATTTCTTGTTTGGTGTACAATAAGCATTAATTATTATTATTATTATTATTATTATTACACTGTCAGTGTCACGGAATCGAGACATTTTTTTATTACAAGGTTCATTACAAGGTTGGTGTAGAAAGTTCCGGTATTTTTGGCTTCTTATGTACCAGTTGGCTGCTTTGTAGAAGTAGAATGTTCCAAGCATCTTTGTCTTGTATATAATTACGAACAGTATAGTATGCTTTTCTCATTAGAACATTCTTAACGCGTAATTTGAATTTACTTTCTGTGAGCTCCGTTATATATATAATATTATATTTATATATATATATATATATATATATATATATATATATATATATATATATATATATATATATATATATATATATATATATATATATATATATATATACACTAGCTGCGCCCCGTAGTTTCACCCGCGGTTTCCCGAGATAAAAAGTAGCCTATGAGTTATTCTGATGTGTAAGCTATATTATTTTAAAGTTCATCAAAATCCATTCAGTAGTATTTGCGTGAAAGAGTAACAAACATACATCCATACATTCTTACTAACATTCGCGTTTATTATATTAGCAGGAAGGATATATGTGTGATCCAAATCTAAAGTCCGTTTAATAAACAAGAATCATACAATGAGGGTTGTAGTTAGAGCTTTATTTACTAAATTAATAAATTATTTATAATACATTATTTATAATGAATTTAAATTTATTATTTTATTATTTTTTTATTATAAATATATATATATATATATATATATATAAATAATCCCTCCGCTTATATATATAAAAGCTTTTTATATAGCTTATAAAAAGCTATGTATATATATATATATATATATATATATATATATATATATATATATATAGCAAATGTAAAATGTATATATATATATATATATTTCATATTTGCTATCAACCCCCATACATATTATATTATTCTAACAACAACCTACATAATATTTAGCGAGATTACACTATATATTTTCATTGCGTTTCAGTTTTGACATGAATTTCCGCAACGTCACGCCTGATTCCATTACATTCCTTTTAATAAATGAATTTGAATTTGAATTACAGATGGGCATCCGTCGTCTGCTGAATGACGGCACGTACACGGCGTGCTTCCCGCTGCACGAAGGCCGACACAACGTCGACATGTCCGACGGGACCGTCACCGACAGGCGGGTCAGTATACAACACAATACAATACAATACAAAACTGTAACTTAACTAACTTCGGCCTGTAACTGCCAAGCAAATGCCTGCAGATGGACCTCACTACTACTTCTGCTCCAAGTAGACAATATAATAAATAATAATAATAATATACAAAACTATAAATAAATAAATAATTTGTTTATTTCTCTTCACAAAGATTCAGGTACAGTTATAAGGATTTGGCGGGGCGACTGGTGGAGTCCGCGCGTGACCAAAATGCTGGCGTGTATTTTGCCTAAAGGATCAGCCTCGCTATTCCGCGAGGCAACGCCGCCAGCACTTTGGGCACGTTGCCGGACGACGGTTAACGGTTGAATTATCTGTAGGCCATTCAGTTGGCTCAACCGATACCCGCATAGTATTTACATAATACTTTTTAATTGTTAGAAACTTTTTTGTTGTTTTTAGAGATAAGTAAATTTTATTTATTATATTGGTAGTTTGTTAGAACTTAATATTGTGTACATTTAGTTCATGCTTTAGAATATATATTTAGTACAATAAAAGCATGTAAATAATATTACTAACTAAGGTACAACACGGTTATACATAATTCTACAGTGCTACTTTGTGAGAGCTGGTGCCTGATATAGGTTTTTGAAAAATCTGTATTACAATTAAGTCACCAGCAGGGCGATCATGTATCTATATTTCAATCAAATTCAATAAGAAACCAGTTTCGATGATGGTTTTGCGATCACGTAACCCGTTTGTTGGAATCAAACGTCAACGCAAGCTCAATTGAAATGAAAATAAGTTTTGACAAACAATGTTTATATCGATATATAAACCATAGACAAGAGCCGTATTACACAGTAAAATTGAATAGATTGAGCGTGTACATAACGATCCATAGCACAATCTCGCTTTGTAATTTTGTCGGGTAATCGATAGGAGCACATTGAAATCGAGACATAAAAAGTTACATATGATCGCATTTTATCCATTGAAATAAATTTCTATTGCACGTTAGTCCGCAACATGCGATGTTCGCAACAGACCTACGTGATCGCCCTGCAGGGCCCTCCCTCGGAGTGAACAGTTTTAAGAAACTATGATCACTTAGGTTTTACAAGTATATAACACTGGATAGGTATGTGTACATAAATAACCATGATTAAAAACTAATTGCTAAATGAGAGGACTTTAAATGTCCTTGAAATTTTGGACTTATTCGTCACGCACGAGTTTCACTCGCGCCAGTTGACGAACAACTCAATTAATTTTGTGATTAATTCTTGGACATGGATTTCCTCACGATGATTTCGTTCACCGCTTTTAGAGCGAGTGTTTAATCCGCATATAACTTAAGAAGTTAGTGGTGTATTGATACCGGGATTCGAAGTCAGGTGCGTAGGATCGAGAGTCACACATGCTCCCACTGAGCCACACTTCCTCGCTTTGTATATCTTACCTATTTTTTCATTCCAGCTCCTGTACCTAGAATGGGCACGTCCCAGCAAGTGGTACAAAAAGCAGCCGCTCTGGCTCGTCCGTCGGTACTTCGGAGACAAGATCGGCTTGTACTTCTGCTGGCTCGGTTTCTATACGAAGCTTCTGTACGCGCCGGCGATTGTCGGCACGCTTTGTTTTCTGTACGGGCTAGCGAGTATGCATTCTATGGATAATATACCAAGGTAATTTTATTCCATGGATAAGGGTAACCAATCTGCAATTAAGAAAACAGTATTCTGACTTGTTTTCAGAAATAAAAGGATCTAATCAGCTCCGTTCTCCTAAAACCGTATTTAAACAGGCTTTGTTGTCCTAAAACCGTATTCTAACCAGCTCAATTATCCTAAAACCGTATTCTAACTAGCTTCGTTCTTCTAAAACCGTATTCTAACCAGCTCATTTCTCCATAAACCGTATTCCAACTAGCTTCGTTCTTCTAAAACCGTATTCTAACCAGCTCAATTATCCTTAAACCATATTGTAACAAGCTCAATTTTATTCTATTTTAACCAGCTCCGTTCTCTTAAGCAAGTATTCGACACGGCTCGAATGTTTTCTGATCTGCATTGGAATCGTCTAACTTGAACACCGATCCCGATCGCTTTCAATTTCATATTTGGAATGCGTAAGCATCCTTCAAAGTGCGATATCGATCATTTTAAGCGATCGTGATTGGGATAGAGATTGGAACGTGGACTTTGAGTAGAAAAGTAAGACAATGTCACAGATAAATACCGGGGCCTAATAATCAAGGGGCCTAGCCTGACTTGCTAGTTCGTTCGTTTGGACTAAAAGAGACACTCTTATGTCTGTTGCATAGCGCTGTCACTTTCATCCGACGGAAAGAAGATCGTAATTACGTATCAGAGTAAGGCCCCGGTCAGTGTTCCAGTTAAAAGGTTCCCCTGCAGCTCCGTTCTTCTAAACAGAATGATAAAAATTCACACCCAGCTCAAATCTTTCTTTTCTATATTGTTTATTTTTTGTTTTTGTTATGTTTTTAGGATTCCGTGCTTCAAAAGGAAAAAACGGAACCCTTATAGGATCACTTTTTTGTCCGTCTGTCTGTCTGTCTATGCGTCTGTCTGTCAAGACCCTTTATATCGGGAACGCGTGGAGGTATCGAGTTCAAATTAAAACCATATACTCAACAGTCGCTTGAAGCTGTGAACACATCAAACTTCTGAGTTAACGTAAAAAAAAGATACGTCTGTTTATGCTGCAACAACGTATATTTCGACACTTTCAAGGGAATTAAAATTTAAAGGGTACTTTCCGTTGACCTAGACCTATGAAATTTGGCATGTAATATCGCCTTATACCACAGAATACTAAGGGACAAAAGCATCACTCCGCAACGAAATTTAAACAAATAGCGACTCTTGCTATGACGCGATAAAATTCAATTCAGCTCGCGTAGCGCTGCATACCTATCAGTCATATTAACCTACAGAGCGCCTCTGTTTCTATCGCATAGCTCTTATCTCTTCTGACGCGGCACGTGTAACGACGCGCGACCCGCCGTCGGTTTCCGGCTATGTACTGGTAGCTTCGTACCTACAGTGCGGAGTCCGCTAGGCCTGCTTATACTACAAGTACAAGAAAAAATCTAAAAACTATATATTTGAAATTAAATCATAAAAAATGTAGTCTATGTATGGAACCCTCAGTGGGCAAGTCCGACTCGCACTTGCCTGGTTTTATTTCTGACATTTTAAAATCTGATTGTGCATAAGTCTAAATTCAGATTTTTACCCCCAGCAAAGAGATCTGCGACCCCAAAGGCCCAGGAAACACGACACTCTGCCCGCTATGCGACAAGGCATGCAAGTACCAGTCGTTGCAAGACTCCTGCCTATTCGCAAAGCTGACCTACCTATTTGACAACCCGGCGACCGTGTTCTTCGCTATTTTCATGTCCTTTTGGGGTAAGTTACGAGATATTTGATAACGAGATGTGTTATTGTAATACTTGCCTTACTTCTTTCTACCTACTGTCGATCTATGTCTTAGCCTAAATGTAATTCACTTGGTCTCGGATGCTGCCGTTCCGCCACTCGTATAATAATCTTACTTTTACGGTGAAGGAAAACATCGTGATGAAACCCGCTTACGCGCTTTGGAGTGGTAGGCTCTGACCGTGGTTGTAATACCAGCCACCGAACAAAGCCATGCCGTCAAACGACCTAGTCGTGTTTCGGGATGATGTTCGGTAAACCATCGGGGAGACGGGTCTGAGCAGCCGCTCAATTGCCGTCTCTCTCTAGATCTATGTGCTTCATCTTAGGCCACATCATCGCTTCACATCAGGCGAGATAGTGGCCAAACATGGATCTATGAAGCGTAAAAAAAATTCTTACTTTTAAGTTATTCAGTGTTTCTCAATATAAGTGAATTGTATTCTGTTTTTGGGAATATAAATGTCTAAAACCACAAATAACGAGACGAGCCGGACGTTCACCTGATTGTAAGCAACAAACAGCCTCTGTGGTGTAGCGATTGAGCAGGTTGGCTCAAACCTCATACACCACTGAGGTTGCGGAATCGATTCCCGCGAGCGACGGGACAAATGTTTGTGCATAGATATAAAAGCGCAAGCACTTGTTTCGTGTCTGGGTGTAGTGGTCATGGTCCTCATAGTTCCTGGTTCCCTAAATACAGGGAATCCTAGGGGCCATAGATCAATAAGCAGGTCGTTCGCCTGATGGTAAGCAACTCACGTGCCCATAACAGTTACGGCACCAACCAGAACTTTGCTTTGCAAAATCCTGCACGGCACTACACTGCGCTCGTCACCCTGAGACAATGAGCTCAAGTCTTATTATGGCCAGTAATTTCGCTGGCTACAGTGCTCTTCAAGCCGAAACACAGTAATGCTTGCGCACTACTGCTTGGCGGCAGTATAGCTGACAAAGTGGTTGTACCTACCCAAACGGCCTCTCGCATTTGAGAAAGCTACCATTAGGTTTATTAACTTATTTAAATTGTAACTTATTTGTTTTTATTTTCAGCAACAACGTTTTTAGAATTATGGAAACGAAAGCAATCAGTTCTAAGATGGGAGTGGGACATGGGCGGTGTCGATCAGGTAATGAAAAAGACCTTATAGTTTATAAATCTACTAGCTGCACCCCGCGGTTTCACCCGTGGTTTTCCAGGATAAATTGAAGCTTATGTCCTTTTCCAGGACTTCAAGTAGGTACATTTGAAAATTCACCAAAATCTGTTCAGTAGTTTTGCATGATTGTGTGACAAACACTGACTGGTCGTCGACCAGACGGCCGTCCTAGGTATCGCCAGACCTAGCGCACTCCGCACTGTAGGTACGAAGCTACAAGTACATAGCCAGACACCGACGGCGGGTCGCGCGTCGTTACACGTGCCGCGGCAGAAGAGATAAGAGCGGCGCGATAGAAAGAGAAGCGCTCTATAGGTTAATATGACTGGTAGGTATGCAGCGCTACGCGAGCTGAATTGAATTTTATCGCGTCATAGCAAGAGTCACTATTTGTTTAAATTTCTTTGCGGAATGATGCTTCTGTCCCTTAGTATTCTGTGGTATCGCTGGAAGGATGCGGTCGAAAGGGACTTGTGCAAACTCTACGTCGCGGAATGGAAGAAGGTGGCGCAAGACAGATCCAAGTGGATCTTTTATTATTAGAGGCCAAGACTCACTTTGGGTCGCTTGCGCCATCTAAGTAGTAAGTAGGTAACAAACATCCATTCATCCATCCATCTATACATCCAGCCATCCATCCGTGTGCTGATGGATGGATGGATTACGCGTCTGGGTTATGAGAGACTATGGTCCTCGTAGTTTCTGGTTTCCCTAAATACAGAAAATCCTAGTTTTTCTTCTTATGGTACCTCTTCACTACTGAAGGTTGGCCGTCAGCTCGGCGAACTATTTTCTATCTTGTGCCAAGAGAAATAGATGTTCTGGAATCCTAGTGAGGGGCCAGGATCTATGTGTGATCGTTGGGCGAATTATTCATTTATTGTATTGGTGTGGGACGCCACTTGTGCCGATACACTAGCGCCGTCCCACCTCAACGGTACTTCAAAGGCGGCAGGAGCGGCGGCAGAAGCAGCAGAGAGCCTCAAGCGGAGGAAATATGCATCACTCGGCGAGGGATACATATTCCTTCTGTTTGGGGTTGAAACTATGGGGCCTTGGGGGGCAAACGCGCGGCTTCTGTTTAGAGAGCTGGCCAGACGCCTCATAGAAACAACAGGTGACCAAAGAGCTGGCGCTTACCTCGGCCAACGAATTAGTCTGGCCATTCAACGAGGTAACGTTGCCAGCTTTTTGGGCACCTTGCCCGCGGACGGTGACCTAAATTCTGTGTTTTATATTTAATTTCATTTTTTAATTTTGTTGTAGGTTAGTTTAGTTTTATCGTTCTATATATTTGTACATAATTGTTAATTGGTTCAATAAATACATTTTATTGTATTTATTCTTATTTATTCTCCAGGATGAAGACCCCAGGCCCGAGTTTGAGGCCTCCATCAAAACATTCCGCACAAACCCAGTGACGAGGGAGAAAGAACCATACATGCCAACATGGCAGAAGAGCATGAGATATGTAGCTACCAGCTCTGCTGTGCTGTTCATGGTAAGACATTCTTCTGAACTGCAGGCTTAGAGTGTATTTAACTAGGTACCTAGTTATGTAAGCTCTAAGACTGCAGGGGAATCGTAATTTGAACATCGATCCCTATCGCTTTCAAGTTCAATTTTGAAGGCGTCAGCATCCTTCAAACTGCGATATTTATTTACTTAGCTGCGCCCCGCGGTTCCATCCGCGGAATTCCCGGGATAATAAGTAATCTATGTGCTGTTCCAAGTCCTAAAGTACCTACATACAAAATTTCATCAAAATCGGGTCGGTAGCTTTTGCATGATAGAGTAACAAAGATCCATACATCCATACACACAAACTTTCACGTTTATAATATTAGTAAGGATTTAATGCATTTAGGCAGGTGCCTACATTGAGACAACAGATGGTCATTTTCCACCACCTCCTTTTTTGAAGTCGGTAAACATTATATTCTACTAAGTAATGGAACGAACAAGTTCGTACGATGGTAAGCGCCACGCCTGCACATAGCAATTGCAGCGCAAGTGATAAAAACTACTGCGTTTAGCATTGCGCTCGTCACCCCGAGACATATTAAGTCTCGAATGTCCAGCTATTTCGCTCGCTACAAAGCCCTTGAAACCGAAATACAGTATGCACACTACTGCTTGTGTAACTGCCAAAGCAGACAACTTCTCGCATACAAGAGACGTTAACTAAGTACCGACTTTTTTTTTCAACAGATCGCCGTAGTCCTAGGTGCAGTTCTGGGTACCATCATCTACCGAATATCTATGGTGTCAGTGATCTATGGTGGCACAGGCTTCTTTATACAACGCCACGCGAAAATCTTCACGACAATGACTGCTGCGCTGATCAACTTGTTGATCATTATGGTGCTCACCAGGGTAAGATGTTAAGAGAATTGTTGATAAGATGCACTACTTGTCCAACAACTGCTAAATTATAATAATAATAAGCCTTTATTAAACTTTAACATTAAAAAGTTTACAGTTATAAAGATAAAAATATAAATCAGATTTTTTTTTTGAGTAAATTAGTAATAGCATTTATATTATAATATGCACGTATTATTTGCGTAATTACATCTATATATATAAATATAATATAAATATATGTATATATTTGTTAAAGATCCCTCATTGGGTAAAGGCCTCCTCAAGTCCTTTCCACTTATCTCTGTCTTGTGCTATGTCCATCCAGTTGTTTCCAAGCATCTGTTTCAAGTCGTCTTCCCATCTCATTCTTGGTCTTCCTCTTTTTCTCTTTCTTTCAACTGCTAAATTATATATCGTTATACATATATGTATCTGTTAATCATATCATATTTCTTTGATATAATATAATTATACATAATATTTTATATGTATTGTTTTGTTTGTATGTATTATTATGTATATACTATTATATTTTTGAAGTTTTGTATTTACTAAATTATATCTTTTATATTAGGTATTTACTTCATACACTAACTGACCGCTAATTTTTACCATTTTATTCCTGTCCATCCAAAGGTTGCCTGTAAGAAATTGCACATAGCGATCAGGCCGCCCATTGTTCTACCACTATTATTTGTAACTATAAACTTCTATTTCCTGTTTTGGTGATCAATAAAGTATTATTGTATTGTATTGTATTGTATTGTAAGATCAAAGCTTGTCTTTTGTTTCGGGATGAATAAATGAAACGTAAAACAAATTAATAGGGGATCGGAGGAGTCTTAGAAAAACATTTTAAATGTAGTTAAAACGAATGTTTGTCGACTCACTCGCTCAATATTTTTGTTAAATAATCATCAACCCATTACGTTCCCACTGCTGGGACTCGGGCCTTCCCTCGTAGAGAAAGTATGGGCCACCCACCACGCTGGCCCAGTGCGGGTTGGCGGATGTCACATGTCCTTGAATTTTTGTGATTAATTCTTGAACATGCTGGTTTCCTCACGATGTTTCCCTTCGCCGTTTTTAGAACGAGCGTTAATTCCGCACATAACTTAAGAAAGTCAGTGGTGCGGGGCCAGCGGGTTTCGAACTCAGGTGCGTCTGATCGAAAGTCGCACGTGCTCCCACTGAGCCACACTCGCTCACTTGTTAAATAATAATAATTTATATTTTTAAATCGATAATTAAAATCTAATAATTCTGTCATTTTTTATCTGTTCCGAAACACCAACATGAGCGTGACGTCATTTCAAAGTAAATACCGTGTGCGAAGCTTGTGTTTATTTTATATTATTTTGATCTAAATCAAATCGATATGTTCTTCATGCCATAACGACCCTAAAGTCCTTAAACTTCACAAAAACATATAAACCACTTTGCAAGTTTGCTTTCGTAGACCTTGTCATTTCGTTTGCCAGCGTGTGACGTCACACGTTCTGAGGTGACCTTATGCGCGGCAATATTTGAAACATAACATTTAAACATAGTTTTAGTTACTTTTAGGACATTATTTAATTAAAATATTAAAGTTCAGAAAATTTAAAAAAAACACCTCACGTAATTTATGGACGCCCCCGTACCTAGCGTTTTAAACAGTTTTTTTATGCCTAATAGATCTATGTTTGGCCGCTATCTCGCCTGATGTGAAGCGATGATGTGGCCTAACATGGAGCACATAGATCTAGAGAGAGACAGCAGTTGACCGGCTGGTTAGACCCGTCTCCCCGATGGTTCACCAAACATCATCCCGAAACACGACTAGGTCGCTTGACGGCATGGCTTTGTTCGGTGGGTGGTATTACAACCACGGCCAGAGCCTACCACTCCAAAGCGCGTAAGCGGGTTTCATCACGATGTTTTCCTTCACCGTTTTAGAGCGAGCGTGCAAAATCTGCACTTAACTATAAGTCATTGGTGCAGGGCCCAGTCGGGAGTCGAACCCAGGTGCGTCGGATCGAAAGGCGCACGAGTTCCCGCTGAGCCACACTCGCACAGTTTCTGAAAAGTTGTCCGATCCCCATTACATTCATTTCATTTCTCGCATCTTTTTAGATATACGCAAAGGTGGCGGTCGTTCTGACAAACATGGAGAACCCTCGAACGCAGACGGAGTATGAAGATTCCTACACATTCAAGATATTCTTTTTTGAATTCATGAATTTCTACTCTTCACTTATTTACATCGCTTTCTTCAAGGTATGGTATGAAGTTAAAAACTCAAAAGTTCTTTATTCAATTTTGGCATAACATACGCACTTATGAACGTCAATTATTACAATGACTACTGCCGTATCCGGAAAAAGAACCACTACTCAGAAGATACGGCAAGAAATTGAGGGGCATTTGTTTTTCAGGACTTTTGTTACAATATTTTGATTGTTTTGACGATATTATGTTTTTTTTTACGCTTAATAGTTCCAAGTATGGCCACTATCTCGTGAAGCGATGATGTGGCCTAAGATGAAGCACATAGATCTAGAGAGAGACGGCAGTTGAGCGGCTGCCAGACCCGTCTCCCCGACGGTTCACCGAACATCATCCCGAAACACGACTAGGTCGTTTGACGGCATGGCTTTGTTCGGTGGGCTGTATAACAAACCAATAGGATGTATTTTTATTTTATTTTCTATTTATAGTTTGAATTATAGAGACGTCAAACAAACTTTCGTATTATAATATTACTAGCTGCACCCCGCGGTTTCATCCACAGTTCTCCGGAATAAAAAGTAGACTATCTGTTAATCCAGGGTGTAAGATATAGCTATTCCGTTTTACACCTAAGGTTCATCTAAAGGTTGTCTGGAAGAGATCACTTTGGTGGTGGTCGTGGTGGGGTCAGCCTTCTTCATTTCGCTCTATCCAGGACGTCGTCTTACGATAACCTGCATTCACTCATGTCTTTTTGCATTACATCTTGCCATCTCTTCTTGGGTCTGCCTCTGGATCTTCGACGGGGACAGAAAGCTCTAGTGCTTGTTTCACAATATAATCTGATGACTTTCTCATCACAATGAATAAAATGAACTGTGTGACTAACTCATTTTCGACCAAATATCCTTTACGACCTTTGAGCCCAGAGGTACCAGAGGACATGTCCGTACCATCGCAGTCTACTCTCTTGCATCTTATCGGCAATATCATGAACGCCCAGGCTTCCTCGCACGTACTCGTTGCTGATTTTATCAAGCCTTGTAACTCCGCACATCCAATTAAGCATTTTTATTTTAGCTACTTGCATGGTAAGCACATGCTTCTTCGTGACGGTCCACGTTTCGTATTATTTCTAATTGATTGTTATTATTAATTCCAGGGTCGTTTCTACGGCTACCCCGGCGACGACCAAGCCCGCAGGTCGGAGTTTTTTAAGCTGAAAGTAAGGGAACTAAAGTATTGGTCCTTTCTATGCCATTATGTATTTATTTTTTATTAAATACACATTACACACGCTAAGAGCACAGGCCAACGCTAACCATCTTAAACACTAACTATGCAAAGAATACTACACTCGAGAGCAATGAATCCGGGTCACTTAAAGAATCCTAAAAATCTCGGAAACTAAAAATGCTAGGTTAATGCAATAAATTGTATTTAATAGACAATGTAATACTCCTTAAATGAAGGTATTAAAACTTCTTAGTTATTGTAAAGTTATATCATAAAAAAATCAAATTTGAAAAAGGGCCACTTTCGAAGATGGAACTACGAAATTACAGCATTTGGTTTTGCTTTTGTTTGTAATCTGTCATTTATGTGGGTACATAAACCATGTTGATAGTGCTCTATATTCATTATTCAAGCTGAAATTATGTCGCTTACGCCTGAAGAATGCACCAGAATACTTACAATGCTGGAAACCGGCCGGAGTCAGCGCGATACAGCCAGGACTGTCGGTGTGTCGCTGTCAACAGTACAAAGAGTTCTCCGACGTTACGAAGAAACTGGTTCTAACCTACGCAGACCAGGAACGGGCAGAACCAGGTGTACCACAGCACGAGAAGACCGATACTTGGTGAACACCATGCTTCGAAATCGCTTTCTCACAGGAACTGAACTCACCAATCAGTTTCGACGCCTCGGAGGAAGTAACCCAAGTGCATGGACAGTAAGACGTCGGCTTGCTGAATCTAACTTAAAACCCCTTAGACCTGCAAACGGCCCTAAACTGGAGCGTGGGCATCGTATTTCGAGACTAAGATATGCCCAGAGCCACGTAAATTGGAGTATTGAAGATTGGTAAAAAGTTATGTTCTCCGACGAATCAAAATTTATGCTCTACAAGCACGATGGAAGACACAGAGTGTATCGAAGACCAGGGGAAAGATTCAAGCAAGCATGCATCGAAGAAAAAGTAGCCTACGGTGGTGGGTCTGTACTTGTGTGGGCCGGAATTTCTTCTGAAAGTCGCACAGAGCTGGTGATCATAGAAAACGGCTCTTTAACTAGCGTAAGATATGTGGAAGAAATCCTCAATGATCACGTTGGTCCATTTATGGTCAATTTAGGTGAGGATGCTATATTTATGCATGACAATGCCCGACCTCATACAGGTAGGATTGTGAATGACTACCTTCAAGAGATGAACATTACTCGTATGGAGTGGCCAGCGCGCAGCCCGGATATCAACCCGATCGAGCATGCTTGGGACGAGCTAGGCAGATGCGTAAAACAACGAAACCCTCCCCCAATCACGCTTCGTGAGCTCAAAATTGCTCTCACAGAGGAATGGGAGAATATTCCCCAAAATCGTATAAGGAACTTGGTGTACAGCATGCCAAACCGCGTAAACGCAGTAATGGAAGCACGAGGAGGCAATACGAAGTATTAAAATTCAAGAAAATCGTAATAAAGTTCAAAAATTTCATGTTTCCTATTTTTGTTTTAAGGAGAGATCAGCAGTTTTTTTCTTTATGTAATTTTGTGTTAATAAAATGTATGGTGACTCATATTTTTTTTACTTTCATTTAAGGAGTATTACATTGTCTATTAAATACAATTTATTGCATTAACCTATCATTTTTAGTTTCCGAGATTTTTTACATTCTTTAAGTGACCCGGATTCATTGCTCTCGAGTGTATTACAGTTATAGGTAATAAAGAAAGCTTTTTAAATTAATAACAATATCACTTAAACCATCGGTAATAGGGGATCGGACAGTAATCGAGAAAAAATCTAAAATGTAGTTAGAACGAATGTTCGTCGAACCAGAAAGATCATTCAATCAATATTTTTGTGAAATAATAATGATTTATATTTTTACATCATTAAAATAAAATCTAATGATTCTGACATTTTTAATCTGTTCTTCATCTCAAACGAAACAACAATCACAGCGCATGACGTCATTTGTAGTTAAATGCTGTGAGTCAAGCTTGTGTTTATTTTACGTTTTTGCTTTTCATAAAATGTATTTTTGCTAATTTTTTCGTTCTATTACTACAATATCGTCCCCAAACTTCACTAAACGTATTTGAATCTCTATGCGAGTTTTATTTCGAAGAGTTTGTCGTTTTCTACCTTCATATGACGTCACAAGTTTTAAGGTGACCTTTTGCGCGGCAATATTTGAAACATAATATTGAAACATAGTTTTAGGTACTTTAAGAGCGTAATTTAATTAAAATAGTATTTTTCATGTCTATATATATTAATTGTAGTTAATATAAAACACTTTGTGAAAAGTTGTCCGATCCCCTATTATGTCGACATGTTGGAACTCGTGAGTAAATGCATTAAGGAAAAACTACATTATACCTGGAAGCTTCCTAAATCGTACGGTCACGCGTTTTGGCGATTGCTACATACTGCAATAGGCATTTTTTCGATCTCAACAGAAAATAGGGTGATCGAGACTTTCAATCGCGGTATCCAAGTCGCTGCAATTCGTTCGATAGTATGATTAGTGATTAGTCGCTGCATCTGGCTTCCAAAAAGCAATCGCATCGTCGATCGCGGATGTTAAAAGTAACGCCTAAAAACATGATGACCTTTTTTTATAGTACCGATTAATGAGAAAACAAGTCGTTCGCCTGATGGTAAGCGCCGCCTCTGTCCGTAACAATTGCAGTGCCACCCAGAATTTTCAATACCATAAAAAGCACTGCGTTGCACTGCATTGCGCTCATCACCCCGAGATAATATTTAATTAAAATAATTAATAATTAATATGCCCAGTAATTTCACTGGTTACAATGCCCTTTAAACTGGAACACAGTAATGCTCGCGCACTACTGCTTGGTGGCCGAATAACTGGCAAAGCCGTAGAAACCACTTTCTACCCACACGGCCTCCCGCATACGAGAGACCTCCCATGAGAATTTGAAACATCAACTTTTTTATATTCTTTAATTTTATAGGGTGACATTTGCGACCCCGCTGGCTGTCTGTCTGAGTTGTGCATCCAACTAGCCATCATCATGGTGGGCAAACAATTCTTCAACAACTTCGTTGAGCTGGCTTACCCGTAAGTAACCAAAACGAATAAGTGAACAAAATGAACGAGTGAACGAAATAAACGACTGACCAGAATGAACGATGGAACGGAATAAGTTGATTTTGATTAATGTAATGATTAATAAACATAATGTTTAATATGGATTTTTATCTGAAATAAATGATTTAATAATAATTAATGTCAAAATGTCGTCAATTTAAAAGTCAGTATTAAAAATATTATGGTAAAAGTAAAAAGAAATGAACTATTGAACGAAATGCACCAGTGAACGAAATGAATGAGTGAACGAAATAATCTTTATTTTATATTTTTGCTGGCCCGGATACGATGATGAAATAATCTAGTAAACGGAATGAATGGAATGAATGAGTGAACTGAATGAACGAGATTACATGAACGAAAGAAATAAATCAACGAGTGAGATATGTTAACGAGTAAACGAAATAAATGAGTGACCCAGTGACTGAGTGACCGATGTGATAAATATAATTTTCATGCCAAATTAACACGTGGTTCCCGAAGAATCGTAATGTAAACAAATCCCACGTGCACGAAGCTGCCGGCGGCAGCTAGTTGTAAATTCTTTTTTAATTTATCCTGTAAATATTTCTGTGTATAAGCTGTGGATCATCTGATAAAATAAAATATAAATAAAATAAAATAAAATAACCTTTTCCCAGTAAAATGCACAACTGGTGGCGACAACGGTCCCACCGCGCCGTGACCCGCGATCTCACTAAACCTCACATGGCGTGGGAACAGGATTACCATTTGCAAGACCCCGGCCGCTTGGCGCTCTTTGACGAGTATCTAGAGATGAGTGAGTATTGTTGACGGGGTGGGTATTGACCTTCACTCTCTCTCTCTGCCGCCTTATCCTGAAGAATTACCCTGGATGCCTGACGCTCTATAATTTGTAGATTTTGTTTTAAATATCTTTATTCTCTCGACGGCCTCTGTGGTGTTGTAGTTGAACAGGTTGGCTCAAACACCACTGAGGTTGCGGGTTCGATTCCCGCAACGAGACTAATGTTTGTGCACTGAAAAAAAGCGCTAGCATTTGTTTCGTGTCTGGGTGTTGTGGGACCACGGTTCCCTAGCCACAGGGAGTCCTAGTTAGGGGTCAGAATCTATGTATGTGGTATTTGAGCATTATTTATTATTACAATGCATTCAAAATTCATTTATTCTTTTTAAGGCGCATAAAAACGTTGTTTTTAGATTAATTTTTAATCTACATTATAGTCTTGTTAATTTATTTTTCTTTGTTTACAGTTCTCCAATACGGCTTCGTCACTCTATTCGTAGCAGCGTTCCCTTTAGCTCCATTATTCGCTCTTCTGAACAACATAGCCGAGATACGGCTCGACGCTTACAAGATGGTGACGCAGGCGAGACGGCCACTGGCTGAGAGGGTGGAAGATATTGGCGCTTGGTTAGTAAAGAACCTCGATTCTCTTATTGTGGCCATACACGAGCAGTTCGAGGATTGAAGGGAAAGGGGGGGGGGGGTTGGAAAAAATCATGAAGGACGAGGAGGGGGGGGTGTAGTGAGATGTCACGTGTATTTATTTTCCGTTGAACGCGCAATTTCTAAACCGAAAAGCGGCGCGTGACCTTGACATACCGTTGCCAGGCAACGTTCAGAAACCGAAAGGTGGTTAGAAAGTTCCTGAAAAAACATCACGTGATTAATTCATTGTCAAGTGTTCAAGTAGTCGTTTTCAACATAGAGGAAAATTGGATTTTTCAACCCTTTTACAATTTATTTACCTATCTTCCTAGCCGAGAAGCGAATCGTTATTTTTTTTTTACGCTTAATAGACCCATGTTTGGCCACTATCTCGCCTGATGTGAAGCGATGATGTGGCCTAAGATGAAGCACATAGATCTAGAGAGAGACGGCAGTTGAGCGGCTGCTCAGACCCGTCTCCCCGATGGTTAACCGAACATCATCCCGAAACACGACTAGGTCGCTTGACGGCATGACTTTGTTCGGTGGGTGGTATTACAACCACGGCCAGAGCCTACCACTCCAAAGCGCGTAAGCGGGTTTCATCACGATGTTTTCCTTCACCGTTTTAGAGCGAGCGTGAAAAATCTGCACTTAACTATAAGTCGTTGGTGCAGGTCCGAGTCGGGATTCGAACTCAGGTGCGTCGGATCGAAAAGCGCACGAGTCCCCGCTGAGCCACACTCGCTCTTACTGATTTTGAAAACAGGGCTGTATAAGAATAAATAATTTGTATGTTTCAGGTACGGAATTTTAAAAGGGATCACCTACGCTGCAGTCGTTTCAAATGTAAGTAGAAAATGTGTATAAATATTTTATATTCCAAGGTTATAAATATGAAGGGCTACACTCACGCTATGTTTGTCGGAATAACTCCGACCAGCCCCCCTTCCCATATGTCCCTCAAGCGCCAATCGTATATCGTGTAGATTCACTGCGACAATGTTTTATGATGCCTTAAATTGTCCCATTAAGTTTATCTCAACTTGTAGTTATCGTCTTTTGGTATAAATGAATGTAATTAATTCGATTTCTTGCCTGAATCGACAATAATTAGACCGTATCTTATTAGTCGCTGTGACGCTATACCTCAATTCGATCTCAACACGATATACGATTGGCGCTTGAGGGACATATGGGTAAAGGGGCAAGTTTCGGACAATTAGGATGTCCTTCTTCCGGGAGGTTACGCTTTGGAATCGCGGCGCAGACTGACAGTCTGCACATCCTAATTGTCCGAAACCTGGTCGGAATTATTCCAACACATTCATAAAGTGAGTGTAGCCGTTTATATATAGATATAATGAATATAAACGGTAAAAAATTATGAATATAAACACAAACCACGCTCCACGGTCTCTCCGTCCACGGTTGTCTGGAAGATCGCTTTATGCGATAAGATCGCCCGTTGTGAAACTTATATTTTTAAGTTTGTCTTAATCTGTTAATTTTTCTATATTGTGTGTACCAATAAAGAGATATTCATTAATTCATTACAAAACCTCGGGTGTGTTAAAATTGTCCGCGAATAGACCCGATAATTTTAGAAAAAACATGGCCACTTTATGCGAGTGTGGCTCAGTGGGAGCACGTAAGCCTTTCGATCCGATACACCCGAGTTCGAATCCCGCTGGCTCCGCACCACTGACTTATGTTATGAGCGGATTTAACACTAGTTCTAAAAACGGTGAAGGAAACATCGTGAGGAAATCGATATGTCACACAAATTCAAGGGTATGTGACATCCACCAACCCGCACTGGGCCCGCGTGGTGGATTATGGCCCATACCCTATAAGAGAAGGACCGTGTCCCAGCAGTGGGAACATGATGGGCTGATAATGATGATGGACACTTACAACAATTATGTAATGAATGTAGTTATTTTTTTTTTTTTTTTTTTTTACGCTTTATAGATCTATGTTTGGCCACTATCTCGCCTGATGTGAAGCGATGATGTGGCCTAAGATGGAGCACATAGATCTAGAGAGAGACGGCAGTTGAGCGGCTGCTCAGACCCGTCTCCCCGATGGTTCACCGAACATCATCCCGAAACACGACTAGGTCGCTTGACGGCATGGCTTTGTTCGGTGGGTGGTATTACAACCACGGCCAGAGCCTACCACTCCAAAGCGCGTAAGCGGGTTTCATCACGATGTTTTCCTTCACCGTTTTAGAGCGAGCGTGCAAAATCTGCACTTAACTATAAGTCATTGGTGCAGGGCCGAGTCGGGATTCGAACCCAGGTGCGTCTGATCGAAAGGCGCATGAGTTCCCGCTGAGCCACACTCGCTCTAAATGTAATGTCTTTTATTACGAATTTTGATGTTACCATCAATAATCGTAACTGTGTAATTTATGTAAAGGGCCTCCGTTGATATTACAATAAATAATTTCAATTTCAATTTGTGATTGTGTGTTATTGTGTGTTTCCAGGCGTTTGTAATAGCATACACAAGTGACTTCATACCCCGGATGGTGTACAAGTATGTTTACTCCCCCGACAACACACTCATCGGCTACATCAATCATTCCTTGTCATGTAAGTCATCTGTATCTCAATCGTGGTTTAACATACTATATATCTCAAGAGCGAGTGTGGCTCAGTGGGAGCTCGTGCGACTTTCGATCCGACGCACCCGAGTTCGAATCCCGCTGACCCCGCACCACTGACTTTCTTAAGCTATGTGCGGATTTAACACTTGCTCTAAAACGTTGAAGGAAAACATCGTGAAGAAACCGGCATGTCCAAGAATTTTTCACAAAAAGTCAAGGACATGTGACATTCACCAATCCGCACTGGGCCAGCGTGGTGGATTATGGCCCATTCTCTCTCTATGAGAGAAGGCCCGTGTCCCAGCAGTGGGAACGTGATAGGCTGATGATGATGATGATGATGATATCTCAAAAGAAATAATGCACTTACATGAGAAAACAATACATATAATGTTAAACAATTTTGAGCTAAGCGTACCATATATATAAAATGCAAAGACTTAAAAAATATCTAAATACTAATTTTATAAACTAAAATGTCGGTAGTTTAATATTACTTGCTAAAACGAAAACCAAAGTCCGGTCGTACATTGCGACCGACGCGACGCGACGGTACAAAACGTTATATGTTACAGAGTACAATCAACAATCAATCAAAAGTTCTTTATTCATTTAGATTTTGAAAAGTTTCGTGAGTGTTATTATTCATAATTGATATAATTAATTTTTAGAAAAAAACAAAAACCGACTTCAATGTATCTTCGAAGTCCAAGGAAATTTATATGGGACCACTTCGTAGCTATACTGAACCCAACAAAAATAATTTTCCAAATCGGTTCATAAATGACGGAGTTCTGAGGTAACGAACATAAAAAAAAAATACAGTCGAACAGAGAACCTCCTCCTTTTTTGAAGTCGGTTAATAAAACGGCTAAGACTCACTGTAAACGTCGTTCTTTATTCATGTTTGGCATCACAGACGCACTTATGAACGTCAATTATTACAATGACTACCACCGTATCGGAAAAAGAACCACTACTCAGAAGATACGACAAGAAATTGAGGGGCATTATTTTTTTACTATATTTTATGTTTGTTTTTGACAATATTATAGAATACAAAAATACTTTATTGATCACCAATGACGGTAGATGGACCAGGGCAGTTACAGAACGGTGGCCAAGAGGCGGGCGAAGAATAGTAGGCACACCACCGGCCAGATGGTCCGAAGGTATAGTGAGGAAACCTATGGATGCGGAATGCAGAGGACCGGAACAAATGGCGTGAGGGGGTGGAGGCCTATACCCAGCAGTGGGTGGACAAGGGCTGAAATGATGATGATGATGATAATGATGATCACCAAAACAGGAAACAAAAGTTTACAATTACATATAATAGTGGTAGAACAATGGGCGGCCTTATATGTATTATGATATTATGTTTCTTATGTGCCAGTTGGCTACTTGGCTGAAGCGGAATGTTCCATGCATCTTTGTCTTCTATGTAACAACTGTATAGTATGCTTTTTTCATTAGAATATTTTTCAAACGCAATTTGAATCTACTTTCTGTGAGCTCCGTTATACATTTTGGAATTTTATTGTAAAATCGTACGCAATTGCCCATGAAGGACTTATTTGTTTTACTCAGTCTAAGCCTAGGTACTGCATAATACTAACAACCGCCAGCAACGTTGTTTTTTCGATTCATTAAACTTCCATGCCACTTCCCGCGCTGAGGGAAGATTGTGATGCGGGTTCCAGCCGGTGGTCGTATTTGTCTTTCCGACAAACCTTGTTTGACCTGGTTTGATAATCTTTATTATACATTGTATATTGTTTGACATTGCAAAATGTATAACAGAGCTCACAGAAAATAGATTCAAATTGCATGTGAAAAATATGCTAATGAAAATCTCATACTATACAGTTAGTAATTACATAGAAGGCAAAAATGCATGGAACATTCCGCTTCTGCCAAGTAGCCAACTGGCACATATGAAACATAATATTGTCAAAAACAAACATAACATATTGTAACAAAAGGTCTAAAAAAATGCCCGTTTCTGACCGTATCTTCTGAGAAGTGGTTCTTTTTCCGATACGGTGGTAGAGTCATTGTAATAATTGACGTTCATAAGTGCGTCTGTGATGCCAATATTAAATAAAGAACTTTTGATTGATTGATTGATATACCTATTATATTGTTCAGTATTCAATACATCGGATTACCGAGACGACTGGGGCGCAGATGACACAGAAGTAGACCCCCCTACCTGCGCATACCGCGGGTATCGAAACCCACCGGACCACCCCGACCCTTACGGCCTGTCGCCGCACTACTGGCACGTGTTCGCTGCGAGACTGGCCTTCGTGGTGATATTTGAGGTGAGATTGGTTTAGCGCCACCAGTCGGACGAAATTGTGAACTAGATGTTTTTTTTAATCAGAAGTTTTGTTTTTTAAACAAAAGCACGTCAGCGTTGATATCAACATCGGTATAAGCGTCATTCGACATATAAATAATAAACATTAAAAAAAGCTATATCGGTTGCGGCGTAGATGTTTGCTGATGCAAACTTCATCGTCAGCACTGCCCCCCAACCCATATGTCCCTCAAGCGCCAATCGTGTATCGTGTTGAGTTCAAATTAAGGTATAGCTTCACTGCGACTAATGAGATACGGTCTAATTATTGTCGATTCAAGCAAGAAATCGAATTAATCTCATTCATTTAAACCAAAATACGATAACTACAAGTTGAGACAAACTTAATGGGACAATATATGGCATCATAAGATATTGTCGTAGAGAGTCTACACCTTAATCTGATCTCAACACGATATACGATTGGCGCTTGAGGGAGATATGGGTACGGGGGCTGGTCTTTAAATTTAGTGTCAGCAATAGAACCAACATTTAGCGAGAGATGGCTATGGTAGAAATTCAAAGCATAATACGCTGATACGTTTGGATTGATGAATTGTTTGCCTCCCTATACCAGCGGTTGACTACCTGTAGTTCAGAAAGAAAATCAATGTTTTGTTTAGCGCCATCTAGCGTACAGCAAAGAAAGCATCCTTAATCAATAATCCGTCCACAGCATATAGTATTCGGCCTGACGGGCCTCATGCAACTCTTCATACCCGATGTGCCAACGGAGCTGCGAACGCAGATCCAGCGGGAGGCGCTTCTTGCGAAGGAGGCTAAATACGAGCACGGACGGAGGCGCCTCAGCACGGAGTACAGGCAGCTAATCACGCAGAAGAGTGAGACCGGGCCGGGAGGTGGAGGTGAATATTTAGACTTTTTATTGCCTATATCGTTATTATCTTGATAAGCGACATTGTAGTTGCAGATGAAACACATTATAGACTTTAAGTATGGACCATAATCTGCCACGCTGGCCCAGTGCTATTAGGTGGATGTCACATTTAAATTAACTTTTTGATTTTGAGTTTCCACAAAATGTGCTCTTTCGCTGTTTTTAGAACGAGTGTTAAATGCGCACAAAGCTCAAGAAGACATGGCCAACATTTGTACAATAAAGTGTTTTGTCTATCTTTCTTTCTATCTGTACTTTTATTCCACAGAGCGTCCCGCGCCGTGGCTCCGTCGACAATCCCGTGCATCAGACGGACTCGACGCTCACGTCCCAATCAATCACTCTGTCACAAATAGCACGCAGTTGCCACAGCGAGCTTCCTCGCCTACTATCACTGACTGACAGCGAATCACGAGATAGAAACTACTCGAAAGAAATAGGAAATCCTGAAACAGCGCCATATTTCATCAACCGCAAACACAACCGCGAACTAAGCAAACGCTATGAACTAATCAGCACCAATTCATAATGTGCTGACAATAAATGAGTCGTGCAAGGATATAAAAAGTACTCAGAAGAAGAAAATCCTATTTAGGAGAATGAAACACGAACGCCATCTCTTATCCAAGACTACGAACTAAGCGAACATCAGCCACGTCAGCACCAACTATATCTAATTGCTGCAGCGAGTTACTATTCCTACCATCGCTGACAACGAACGAGCCGTGCAAGTTAATATAAACTACTTGAACGAAGCCCTAACGCCATCTCTTATCTAACACCGTCAACTAAGCGAACTTCAAGCACGTCAGCATCATTAGTATCCTGTTACCGCAGCGGGCTACTTTTCCTAATGTCGCTGACACAGAATGAGTCGTGCAAAGAAAAAAAGACGTGTGGCACTCGCAGACTGCCGCGGTAAAGCTATTGCATAGCATTTGGAGTGGGGGGTGTTAGGTTATTTTCGTTACGGAATTTCTGGATTCGGTCTCCACGCCAAGGCCCGCGATAGAAGCTATGTAATAGCTTAATAAAAAGTACTCAGAAGAAGAAAATCCTAATGCCATCTCTTATCCAACACCGCGTACTAAGTCCACTGGGCTATTTATGTTAATACATAAATCAAGTTAAAAAGAGGGCAGTTAAGGACCTGACAGGCTGATTTGACAAAATTGAAAATAATTACTGTAATTTTATTCACAAAAAAAAATAGAAAATGACGGGGTCGAGATTTAAGTATACTAAAAGGGTCCAAATATTATACGTAAATTATTATTCCTCTTTAAATTTAGTAATTTATTATTATAAATTAAGTGTAACTATTTATAAATAAGCTGCGCCCCGCGGTTTCAACCATTGTTTCTCGGGATAAAAAGCCTGTGTTAATTAAGGGTATAAATTTTAATTATCTCCATTCCAAATTTCACTCAAATCCGTTGAGTAGTTAACAGCGTGCAGAAGTAACAAACACACAAACTTTCGCGTTTATGATATTAGTGATGAAATTATTAGTTTCGAAAAGTGTCTTTGTTAGTCAAATAAACCTCTGTATGGTCAACGAAAGGCCAACAGTTGTTATTCTAGGTTTGCCTTTAAGTGCATTGTTCTTGGTAAATCCTAGAAATAATAATTTATAATAGAACAATGTTAAATATTATAAACATTTATCACAAACTTTTATCTTATAAGCGTAAATTATTATAATTCTAGTTATTTATATTTTACTTTTTATAGTGTATGTCCAAATAAATGTGATATTAGAATAATTTCAAATGATGTACTTTGAATTTCCAGTGAATCTCGTTTTGTAACGCAGCATTTGCACTGTGCCACGATATCATACAGTGTCGCAGGGTGCAAATGCAGCCTTAGTTGTGGCGTTGTAATACCTACTCATTGTGGCGAAATAAACATTATTGAATGGAATTTTTGCTTTTTTCTTTGATTTTGAGCGAAAGGTAGAAACTTTCAAATAAATATGAAGCAGATACCTAGTCTCTATTTTCATAAAGTTTCATCACAGAGATCAGTTGGGTTTTGTAAATTCTCTGCCATCTGTAAAATATTTATGTGAACGAAAGTAATGCGCCATCTAGCGTCGAGTAGCAAGACTAAATAATTAGGAACAAACGCGCTAGATGTCGCTAGTAAAAATGTTATTAGTAGAGTTTGCTCGCGGCTACACTATAATATTTATAAGCTGATTTCCTCGAAATATGAGAATAATTTATACTTATTATCGTGGCAACGTGATAAGGGGTCAAAAGTTAATTTTAAATTGACAAATCGCACGATAAATGTGTCAGTTACAAGGTTTTTCTGGGTTGTAGAGGTTACGTTATCTTTCTCTAAGAAATATAATATTTTTTATATATTTTAAATTAGTTTTTTGGAACCGAGTCATGAAACAAGCAAGTCGTTCACCTGATAGTAAGCGCCACGCCTGCCCATAACAATGGCAGTGCCACCCAGTAATTTTAATGCCATAAAAAGCACTGCGTAGGACTGCATTGCGCTCATCATAAAACATCAGCCCCTCTACCCATATGTCCCTCAAGCGCCAATCGTATATCGTGTTGAAATCGAATTAAGGTATAGCGTCACAGCGACTAGTAAGATACGGTCTAATTATTGTCGATTCATGCAAGAAATCGAATTAATCTCATTCATTTATACCAAAAGACGATGAATACGAGTTGAGATAAACTGGCAATGTTGGCATCATAAGACATTGTCGCAGTGAATCTACACCTTAATCTGTAGTCTACAGCTTAACACGATATACGATTGGTGCTTGAGGGACATATGGGTAGGGGGGCAGATACAGTAATTTCGCTTACTACAATGCCCTTCAAAACGGAACACAGTAATGCTTGCGCTCTATTGCTTGGCGGCAAAATAACTGGCAAAGCTGTGGTACCTACCCAGACGGCCTTTCGTATGCAGGAAGCATACGAGAGACCTACCACGACTTTTTAATCTGATATATAGTATATTAGAGCTAGAATTTCGGCACTAGTGCAGAAAACCTGCATCTTTTCTCCTCTCTCTTTCTTCCTCCAATCGTCAGTGTCGGCATCGCATCAGCAATGCACCGCCTACTTCTCCAGATCTTCTCCAGACTGTCTATCCAAATGTTGCCTGAAAGAAGTCTCTTTAAGAAATAATAAAACCTCCCATTGCACTAGCATAGTTATGGATTGTGTAATATTATTTATTAAAAACAGGTAAGGTTAGGTTGTGTTGGTTGAAAGTAAGCTTCAGAGTCTCGAGCATCGACGTAAAGTTGACAGCCTGTCGGTATTTTATAGGATTTATCACGGTGATAGTCCTTATTACATCTCCATTCTCCTATCGGACAACAAGATGCACGGAAACTCGGCATCCGTACATGGTTGACTTTCCTCCTGCCCCAACAAAGCGTTTAGCTTCAACCTTTTTAATGCGAACAGCTAAGGAATATGGAACGCCTTACCAGCGTCTTTGTTTCCTGATTCTTATAATCTAGGTGTCGTCAATTCTCCAGTGATTCAGTATCTTCTAGACAAGTATGATTCATCGTCGACCGCGTTGTCACTTTCCATCACAGCCCCGATTCACTATGACAACTTGGCGATTCCTTCGAAATCACGTCGATTCCTTCATTAATAAACCACATCTCTATGACGCATTCATATATTCATATGTATTTTATGACGCGTCAGAGAGAATACAAATTTCACAGATGTCGTTTATTAATGAAGAAATCGACGTTTCCTCGAAGCAAGGAATCGCCAAGTTGTCATAGTGAATTAGAACCCAGGTGAGACTGCGGCCAAATGCTTGCCTATTCGGTAATAAAAAAAGGAATGTGAATTGTTATACAATAAAGAGTTTTTGAATTACAGAGTCGCTACCCGTGCTGATTTCTATTTCTCCGCTAACTTTTTCTAAGCCACGCAATGGATTTTGGCACAGATTTCACTATCATTAAATTTTTTTTACGGAGGGTTAGTACAGTACATTTTAATCAGGTTTTTGTATAGCAGAGAAAATTCAATGGTTTGTCATCACGTCATCAAAAAAAGTCAACACATTATTAGTAAATGGCATCCGTGCGAAGTCAGGGCGGGTCGCCAGTATAATATTATTTAAAATTTCAATCATTTATTATTATATAGGTACCTTATTATTATTATGTAAATACCTACCTTATTATGTTATTCTCAGTTGTCAGAAGGTTTTTTACCAGAGCTAATAAATAATTCGTGACATGTAGGGGTGTCGGCAGACGCACAAAACACGATAAATCGTCACGCCATGGGATGTGACGATACAGTATCAAAGTAGTCTGGGAGCTACTGGACAGTTTTGTTATATCATACATATTCGGTAGCACACACACTGAAGCCATTGAGATTACAAGTACTTAGTTTGTGATTTAAAACGAATGTCTTTGGCTGCTCCTGCTGACATAAGCAGGCGAGAAGCTAATCATCAAGGAAAGTCGAAAGTAAAAAAGAAATAATTTTATATAATTAAATAGGCACAATAATGCATTTTTAAATGCCTTAAACACATATCACCAAATAAAATATGGTATAAATCATGAATTTGTCTCTCAATACAGAATGTTGCTATTATTTTGTATTTATTATTTTAGAATTGTAGTTTATTTTATTAACATTGTTTATATTTTTATTATTATTGTAGACCTTACATCCCCGTATTTAACATTTTGATAACTCCTCTCCATCCAAAGATTGCCTGGAAGAGATCGCTTTTAGCGATAAGGCTATACTTACGTTCTTAGTTTTTTAGTTTACCTATAGCGTTCCTAGACTAGAAGGCGAGGACAAATGAGTCAGCATAAACCATTGCTGATGAGAATGAGTTGCCGACTTACTTACTGACCACGTTTCATCATCATCAGCCCATTACGTTCCCACTGCTGGGACTCGGCCTTCCCTTTTAAAGAGAGTATGGGCTTTTATCCACCACGCTGGTCAAGCGCGCTGGTGAATATCACATATCCTTGAATTTTTGTGATTAACTCTTGGCATGCTTGCTTCCTTCACTGTTTTTAGAGCGAGTGTTAAATCCGCACAAAACTTAAGAAAGTCAGTGGTGCGGGGCCAGCGGGATCCGGACTGGGGTGCGCCGGATCGAAAGGACCATGTGTACCCACTGAGCCACACTAGCTTTGACCACTTTACTCGTAACAAATTGCAAGTACGTTTCCATACATACTCAGGCTAGTAACAAAACCGTCCGCCAGCTCCCGACCGAGGAGTGAATGAATGAAGCAGCCAGATTGGGGCGACAAGGGCATGCCCTGATAACTCAGATAGCGGCTTCGGAAGTTCGTCTGCGTTTATTTCGGTAAGGATGAAGCGTTTGATGCTGATTATTGCTGATGAGATGTATTTTACTGGCCGTGGGTTTTTTCCGAAACTATAATCAGTGAGAGAGAGAGAGACCCCAACGTCCTCCCACATACGAGAGATCTACCACGTGTATTATAGGATTTATAGGTAACCACCAGGGCCCTAATTCACTATGACAACTTGGCGATTCCTTGCTTTGAGTAACCGTGGATTCCCTCATTAATAATCGACATCTGCGAAGTTTGTATAGATCATATATATGAATATATGAATGCGTCATAAGATGTCGTTTATCAATAAAGGAATCGACGTGATTTCGAAGCAAGGAATCGCCAAGTTTCCATAGTGAATCGGGCCCAGGTCAATGTACTAATTACACATTAAATAAAGAGACCAGTGCAAGTGTTTGTCACGTCTCGTCTGTAAATTGCTCTTTCCGGCTCTTGGGTAAATTGAGTCAACGCGAGTGTAAGGGTGCATGTTCGTTAAAGTGGAGAAGAGCGGAGCAGAGCGGATTGGAGTGTAACTAAATGGAGTGGAGCTGGGAAAATCCGCCTCTGCTTAGTAGTTGGGAAGGTTAGTTCATAGTTTGTGATCTATGAATATATGAGACTTAATAAAGGCCTAGCGCACTCCGCACTGTAGGTACGAAGCTACAAGTACATAGCCGGACACCGACGGCGGGTCGCGCGTCGTTACACGTGTCGCGTCAGAAGAGATAAGAACTATGCGATAGAAAGAGAGGTGCTCTGTAGGTTAATATGACTGGTAGGTATGCAGCCCTACGCGAGCTGAATTGAATTTTATTGCGTCATAGCAAGTGTCGCTATTTGTTCAAATTTCTTTGCGGAGTGATGCTTCTGTCCCTTAGTATTCTGTGCTTAATATCAGATGTGTCGGGGTGATGAGTGCAATGCAGTCCAACGCCGGACTTTTTATGGTAGATATTAATAGTTCTGGGTGGCTCTGCAATTATATCGACAGGCGTGGCGCTTACCATCAGGCGAACAACTTGCTCGTCTCATTACATCGTTCCGTAAAAAAAACATGCGCACTAAATATTTTTTTTGTAACAGGCTTAGGGACAAGGAGGAAATTATAAAAAAATTAATTATTACGGGTAACTGTTTCATAATTTTTCGGTGAGAATCCCTATTTTTAACTAAAGCTATTAATTTTCTTGTCTGTCAGTCTGCTTGTAAACACGCATAAATTGCTGTACCGTTTTGGGTGACATTTTGCAAATGTAAAAAAACAGTCAAATGTTCAAGTTAAAAGTGTTCTTTATTCAGTTTTGTCGTCACAGATGCACTTATTAACATCATTTATTACAAGGACTCTACCACCGTATCGAAATAAGAACCACTACTCAGAAGATACGGCAAGAAACTGAGCTTTTGTTTCAAAATTTTAGGTTTTTTTTCTATGTAACTGAATGACGAGAGAAGATGGTCGTTTGCCTGATGGTAAGCAATACGCCAACCCATAACAATAACAGCACCACCCAGAACTTTATTTTCCACAATCCTGCGCGGCGCTGCACTGCATTCGTCACCCTGAGACAATTAGCTGTTGAGTCTCATAATGCCCAGTAATTTCGCTGGCTACAATGCCCTTCAAACCGGAACACAGTAACGCTTGCACACTACTGCTTGGCGGGTACTGCTTGCTAGGTCTGGCTAGTCATTTATAAAGTACAAAAATGTTTTTTTTTACGCTTAATAGATCTATTTTTGGCCACTATCTCGCCTGATGTGAAGCGATGATGTGGCCTAAGATAGAGCACATAGATCTAGAGAGAGACGGTAGTTGAGCGGCTGCTCAGACCCGTCTCCCCGATGATTCACCTAACATCATCCCGAAACACGACAAGGTCGCTTGACGGCATGGCTTTGTTCGGTGGGTGGTATTACAACCACGGCCAGAGCCTACCACTCCAAAGCGCGTAAGCGGGTTTCATCACGATGTTTTCCTTCACCGTTTTAGAGCGAGCGTGCAAAATCTGCACTTAACTAAAAATAGAAAAACGTTCAAATTACCTTATTGTCATACAAATTATAGTCAGAACTCACCATTGTACCGAATTTGTGCTTCATACAATAATATCTTCCAGGACGTGGACATTTTCCACGCATCAGTCTCATGTATTAAGAGACTGTTAAATTCTTAAATTTACTACATAAATTATATATATTATATTAGTCATATAAGTACACAACCTTACGTTGTATTTGAACGCATGCTGTGTTCACACCTAGAAGGATGTACACGTACGCACGTTTGTATATTTACTAGCGTTTTACTCTCTGTATGAGTGTATACCCAGTTCTGTGAACCAATAAAAAAAAATCTATAAATCATTGGTGCAGGGCTGAGTCGGGATTCGAAACCAGGTGCGTCGGATATAAAGGCGCTCGAGTTCCCGCTGAGCCACCGTCGCTCAAAAAAAAAGATTAAAATGTTGTAGTATCACATAACACAGTTATAACGGAACTCAAAAGGGCCGACAGAGAGAGATAACACATTTTATGAATGACCGAAACAATAATAAAATAAAAATAATAAAATCTACTTCATCCTAAGTATTATCGGAAAGGGTCAAGCATTGTTTTTGTTTTGTTTTTTTTGTTATCGTAATGTTTACGTTTTGTTCCAAAAAAACATTTGGCGGAAACGTCAATGTTAGAAATATACCTAAGAAAAAAATGGTAGAGGGAAATGTAGCACTCGTAGCGTAGCTCGCCTAGCCGTTCGTAGCAGATATGCTAAATTAAGCTACGTTCGCAGCGGTCACAACTTGGATGGGTGACCGTTTTTGTGGGTTACATCTGGGCCCCAATTCACAATGACAACTTGGCGAAATCACGTCGCCTACCACTCCAAAGCGCGTAAGCGGGTTTCATCACGATGTTTTCCTTCACCGTTTTAGAGCGAGCGTGCAAAATCTGCACTTAACTATAAGTCATTGGTGCAGGGCCGAGTCGGGATTCGAACCCAGGTGCGTCTGATCGAAAGACGCATGAGTTCCCGCTGAGCCACACTCGTTCTTAAATGTGTATGTATGTTTAAAAGTGTACTTAAGTGCCGACTTAACAAATATCATTTGACTTGCCTTGACTATATTATATACTAGCGACCCGCCCCGGCATCGCACGTTTGTTATACATATAAACCTTCCTCTTCAATCACTCTATCTATTAAAAAAAACCGCATCGAAATCCGTTGCGTAGTTTTAAAGATTTAAGCATACATAGTGATATAGGGACAGAGAAAGCGACTTTGTTTTATACTATGTAGTGATTTATATACATATATACATAGATGACAATATTACAATAGTTATAGCTAAGATAGACATAGACATATATTTATTCATAATTATTCATTACAAAACAGTAAACATAAGATTATTAAATAAAATGTACTATAATTACTATACAAATTGTATTATTATAATAATAATAAAATAATAATAATTTAAATAGACATAGACATAATTTATACATGATTATTATTTTAGCTAAAGTATATAGATATTCTTGTACGAAACGAATGCTTGACCTAGAATAAATATTTGATAACCTATTTGTGATCTTGATTAGCTTCCGCATTATGATCCACTCATACAGTAATGTAGGCATTACTTAGCATTTTATTTAATATTAACACTAAAACTAGAGCGAGTGTAGCTCAGTGCTGATTTTTTTTTAAGTTCGCCCGTTAGGGCAGGCTAAAGTCTCAAGGGCGATACCGCCATGTCTTACGTAGTTTTTATTTGATAGTTTAATATTCCATTCATTATACTTTGGTTGATAATTAGGGGCATCAGCAACAAGCCGGATCCTCTCATAGTACTTCAATAAAGTGGAACTTTATTCAAGCTTTCCATGGATATTTTGGGAGAACATAAAAAGCAATGTTTTCTCTATTTTGTTTCATTTGCCTCACTCGTGCACGTTTACGAACACATAATGGTTAATATTCCACCGATATTACACATGATCACTCGAAATAACATTTGTTTGGAAAATAAATCAAAATCGAACTGTATCACTTTTCACTTCCCGCCAAAAAGTCGCTCAGTGTTGAATTTATTAGTACTAAAATTTTTTTTATTGTAACTTTTTCTCGGTAATGGCCTAAGAGCTTTTTTTTACTTTTTGATGCACGCTTCGTAACTTTCTTTTACCGTCACTGGATAACTGGTAGAAAATGCTTTAGCATTAAGTTCTTCTTTTATACATTACTTGTAATAGTGCAATATAGAATTAAATATATAACAAGAAGGTGCATAAGTTTTAGAAAAAAAAACACGTTTTGCCAAACGAATGAAACAGCACGTGATCATTACAAATAAATATAATTACCTAATTAACAGACAAACACAACGCCATACAGATAATTGAGAAAAAAACCACTTGGCCTGATAACAAGAAGTGACCCGGGAGCGTCAGTTGGACGCGTATCGCGCGCGACTTCGGTCAGACTCGCAGTATATCACTGGCCACAAAGAAAAACACCCTCAAATTAAAAACAAACTGGCCATAAAAAAAACAAAAACAAACTGGCCACAATAAAAAAGCTCAAAAAAAACTGCCCGCTATTAAAAACTCCTATAAATAACTGGCCATAAACAATAGAAAGACTTTATTGCGCACAAAAAAAAATATCGAACTCAGTGACAGTTGTGCAAGAAAAGCAAACAAACTTTTGGTGTCGTGCAAAGTTAATTTAAAACAAATAACAGACTGGCCAGTGAAATAAAAAAATATCTTTAAAAACATAGCTGCATTAACAAAATCTCGTGTTGTAATTAAAAAAAAAGTCGCGTATCTAATAATAACAATAAAAAAGTAATAAATAAAAAAATCTTTAAACGGAAAACTGAAGTGTTTAAAAGGACTTTCGGACTTTCTCTACAATAATTCAAATGGTGAAATAAATCTGCGCGTCCCACGATCCACGGAAAAATGTTATAAAAACACGAAAAGTTCCAAATTCAAATATGGCTCACAAAACCATTGGAAAGACGGCGTCTACGGCTCCAATGCTGCCAAAAGAATCAAAAGACCTCGACTTCGAACATAGAACGTCCAATTCATACTACGAGAATAAAGAAGACGAAGAAAAAGTTATTATTTACTCGCCGAACTGTTCTGGAAAAATCATTACGCCGAACAGTAGTGGCGTGGGTAAGATCCTGCTGAGGGAGGATACTATATTGGCGAATTTAAACGGGTGTGCGGGGTGCGGGAGGGGCCAGTTCACGTGTGCAAGTGTGACGAAGCAATGGTCCGTATTATGCTGGGGAAGGCAGTCGGATAGGAAATACTATTGTTGTAAGTTTGATATAATAATTGTAATTATAATAAGGAGCCAGGGGCGACTTTGTGGCGAGTCGACGGTGCGTGGCGACGAGCCTACCCCGGGATTCTCCCTGGGGCTAAATGAGACCCTGTCCCCGGCTTGCCTTAACTGGCCGTCCGAGGATGGAGATACAAGAGCTAAGAACTAAGCTCCAAGGGTGGAAGTGTTAAAGGGCATAACGTCGGGAGTAGCGTTTATATGAAACTGCAGCACACCTCTCGACACCCTTTAGCCACCTACACCAACGTTGCCCCTCTCGTCGCCAATGAAAGGCCGCCCTTAAACCCCTGTTTAGTGGGTGGCGAGTCACCACCTGCCTAAATATTTTCTTATGAGGCGGAACTGGCAGGTGCCGAAGTCTCATATCATAGACCGATTCTAATCTATTAAAAATTCACCTCAATAGCCCAATCATAAGTAATTTGCATATCCAATAATAGTGCTCGCACTTATCGGGGGCTGTCTTTGATTGCATCTTCTTAATGATGCACTTAGAGACAGTCGCCGATAAGTGTTACCCATTACATGTCTAAATTAAATGCTCTAAGAGGCCTCTACGTGTTGGACTCATGCCCCCGCGCAAGCCTTCCAAAGGACCGGGTGTATAACCCGTGAGAAAGAGTGACATAATAATTATAATAATTGGTGCTGAAGTCTCATATCATAGACCCGTTCTAATTCATTAAAATATCACCTCAATAGCCTAATCATAAATAATTTCTATATCTCCAATAATAGTCCTCGCACTTATCGGAGGCTGTCTTTGATTGCATCTTCTTAATGATGCACTTAGAGACAGTCCCCGATAAGTGTTGCTCATTACATATCTAAACTAAATGCTCTAAGAGGCCCCTACGTGTGGACTCAAGCCCCCGCGCAAACCTACCAAAGGACTGGGTGTATAACCCGTGAGAAAGAGCGACATATTAAATAATTCTTTAATTCAGGTAACAGAAAACAGTATTTACATTAGTGCCTAAAGTTCTAAGACCCTTACAGATTATAATAAATAAATTATTAAGCTATTGCATAGCTTCTATCGCGGGCCTTGAGCGTGGAAACCGAATCCAGATATTCCGTAACGAAAATAACCTAACACCCCCCACTCTGAATGCTATGCAATAGCTTTACCGCGGCAGTCTCCGAGTGCCACACGTCATTTTTTTTTATTAAGCTAGCAAGGACTTGTTTTATATTTTATATCTTATGTACTGGCTAGCGCCCCGCGGTTTCCCGGGATAAGAAGTAGTCTATGACCTATGTTCCAGGACCTATTGTACCTAAGTACATACAGAATTTCATCAAAATCCTTTATGTAGATTTTGAGTGATTGATTAACAAATATCTATCCATTCGTCCATCCTCACATCACTCCCATGTGGCTTAGCCGTGGGATACCCTGTTTATATATAATAGTGACAAGATAGCACCTAGTACACATGATAATAACATATGTGGTAGGTATATTATAATACTTAACAATAGATTACTGTTCACTTGTGTGCATAAATGTAGATTATGCATGAACGTAACTTGGCTTATAAGTCATTTACACGTGCTATATCTAGGCATAGTTTTTCTATATACAAAAAATTAAATAAGCTATTATTTTACTATTTAATTTATTAACTAGCTGCGCCCCGCGGTTTCACCCGCGGTTTCCCGGGATAAAAAGTAGCCTATGTGCTATTCCAACTCCTAAAGTACCTAAATACCAAATTTCATCAAAATGCATTCAGTAGTTTTTGCGTGAAAGAGTAACAAATGTACATCCATACATCCATTCTTACAAACTTTCGCGTTTATAATATTACTAGCTGCGCCCTACGGTTTCACCCGCGGTTTCCCGGGATAAAAAGTAGCCTATGTGTTATTATGATGTGTAAGCTATATTATTGTAAAGTTTCATCGAAATCCATTCAGTAGTTTTTGCGTGAAAGTGTAACAAAGATACATCCATACATCCATTCTTACAAACTTTCGCGTTTGTAATATTAAGTAGGATAGTAGGTTTTTTAGGAATCTTACAGCTAGGTTTTAAAGTAGAAGTGCTTATTAAAAATACAGAAGGCAAATTACAAGTTTCCACAGATACAAATAATACAATTTACTTAAATAGAAGTTATAGACGGACGCACACAGAATACAATATAATTATATAGGTATACGAGCTGACCCGGCAAACGTTGTTTTGCCATATACATTTAAAAAAAAATGTTAAGAGTGAACAACCCTTATCACTTAGGGTATGAAAAATGGATAGTAGCCGATTCTCAGACCTACTGAATATGCATATAAAATTTGGTAAAAATCAGTAAAGCCGTTTCGGAGGAGTAAGGTCACTAACATTGTGACACGACAATTTTATATTATATAAGAAGATATTATAACATTAACACTTAAAAAAGAATGTAACTCCTTGAGTTATCTGGCAGTGATGTTGAATAAGTCAACGCCATGCTCCTTGTTCAACGCATTGAAACACCTACCCGTTCTCAATAGATAGTTTGTCTGTAAATACTTTTGACACAAGGTATATACAACAGGACCCCAATTCACTATGACATCTCGGCGATTTCTTGCTTCGAAATCACGTCGATTCCTTCATTAATAAACGACGTCTGTTTGACGCATTCATTTATTCATATATATGACGCGTCATAGAGAAAATAAAATTCGCAGATGTTGACGTTTCCTCAAAGCAAAGAATCGCCAAGTTGTCATAGTGAATTAGGGCCCAGATTAATTTTCCTCAACGCGGCACTAGGGATGGATTCTATGGTCAAAAGAACAAAGCCATGCCTTGAAGCGACCTAGACGTGTTTCAGGATGATGTTCGGTTAATCATCAGGAAAACAAAAGACTTTTCCCAAAATATCACATCGCAAACTATATACAAACTTTAGTGTAGGGTTCGTTGATGTAAAATAACTATGCGCTTCTTGGTAGTACGAATTTTAATATGATTCTCTACTAAAAGTTAATTAATATAAAAGTACACAAAACTAAAAGGAAATTTTCTAATACTGACGGACGTCCATGCCAGAACTCTCGAGAACTATTCTAATTTTAAATGAAAACATAGATAACACAACCCCTCACGAAGAGCAAGGTCCACCAGTGTCCCGTCTATAGAAAACGAGCCGGGACACGGTGTTCTCGCCTCGGGCGTGCGTTAAGGGCCGTTATAAAACTTAAATTTGGCAAAACATTTGTCAATCAACTTATCACAATTTTTCAGGTTACAAAACTCTTTTTTAGATTAAAATGAGCCAAAACACTAGTAGTTTACAATTATCCGTCAAGGAGACAAGTATGCAAAATTTCAACTTCATAGGACAAGAGGAAGTGGTTCTGATTCAGCTTGCAAGATTCCACCCGAACAAACATAGTTACATACATACAAACATTGCATTTGCGTTAAATAGTAGGTACGTAATAATAGTAAGTATTCTTTGCTACTACTAAGATGGGGCACGCGACCCAAAGTGAGTTTTGGCCTCCGATAATAAGTCTCCACTTGGATCTGTCTTGCACCAGCTCCTTCCATTCCTCGACGTGGAGTACAAGTCCCTTTCGACCTCATCCTTCCAGCGATACCTAGGACGACCAGTGGCGTAGCTACCGGAGGGCTAGACGGGGCAGTGCCCCGGGGCCCCCAAGCTCATGGCGGACCTCGGACCAGAGTCCGAAGGCCCCTCTGAGCATGTACTGAGATTGAACTAGTGAGAATTTCTCCCACATTCGGATTATATATAAACCAGATTCCAGGAACGTGACTTTAATAATGGCAACTTATTTGAAAAAGTACAGGGGAATTCCCAACAAGTCTCGAATATCTTCTTTTGAAACTTGCGGGGAACTCCCCCTCCCCTACCCTTTATTTTTTGCCCCAGGACCTTTGGTTACCGAGCTACGCCACTGAGGACGGCCGACTGGTCGACGACCAGCCGGCCGTCCCAAGTATGCTCGCTTAAATAAGAGCTTGTAAAAACATACTACTGCCCCCTACTCATATGTCCCTCAAGCGCCAATCGTACACATATCGTGTTGAGCTTAGAAGGTGTAGACTCACCGTGACAATGTCTTATGATGCCATATATTGTCTCATGAAAGTTTATCTCAACCTGTAGTTATCGTATTTCGGTGTAATTATACTAATTAAAGAGCGAGTGTGGCTCAGTGGGAGAACGTGCGTCTTTCGATCTGACGCCCCGAGTTCGAATCCCGCTGGCCCCGCACCACTGGCTTTCTTAAGTTATGTGCGGATTTAACACTCGCTCTAAAAACGGTGAAGGATACATCGTGAGGGAACCGGCATGTTCAAGAATTTATCACAAAAATTCAAGGACATGTGACATCCATCACGTTCCCACTGCTGGGACACGGGCTTTCTCTCATAGAGAGAGTATGGCTATAATCCACCACGCTGGCCCAGTGCGGGTTGGTGGATGTCACATGTCCTTAAATTATTGTGATAAATTCTTGGACATGCCGGTTTCCTCACGATGTTTTCCTTCACCGTTTTTAGAGCGAGTGTTAAATTCGTACATCAGTGGTGGGGGCCAGCGGAATTTTCCAAATTCAAATTCAAATATGTATGTAATTTATTTCAATTTTTTACATCCGTACACTTTTGAACGTCAGGTAACAATAAAATGTATAAGTCAACAAAATATTCTAAAGCATCATGTTTTTTTTGGTCTACTAACATTTATAATAGTAATAACAATTATAATAATAAAAATATCAAAAAATATTTAGAGCGAGTGTGGCTGAACGGGAACTCGTGCGCCTTTCGATCGGACGCACCTGGGTTCGAATCCCGACTCGGCCCTGCACTAGATTTTGCACGCTCGCTCTAAAACCGTGAAGGAAAACATTGTGATGAAACCCGCTTACGCGCTTTTGAGTGGTAGGCTCTGGCCGTGGTTGTAATACCACCCACCGAACAAAGCCATGCCGTCAAGCGACCTAGTCGTGTTTCGGGATGATGTTCGGTGAACCATTGGGGAGACGGGTCTGACAGCCGCTCAACTGCCGTCTCTCTCTATATCTATGTGCTCCATCTTAGGCCACATCATCGCTTCACATCAGGCAAGATAGTGGCCAAACATAGATCTATTAAGCGTAAAAATAAAAAAGTTTAATTATGTCAATATGTCAAAATCAATGTTCATTTGAGTACAATATAAAATAAAATGTCAAGGTTTTTCAAATATTACTACCGTCATCAATTTAAACATACACTTGTACATAAGTTGAATTATACGATTATCACATTCAGATACTTAAATAAAATTTAGATTTTTGCCATGCCTCCTTGTCATTAATAAAGTCCTGGGTAGAGTAGGCTTTCTGAAGATTTGCTTCACTAAGGATTTAAAGCTTTCTCTCGCTTCTGTGTTAACCATTCAGGTAGGATGTTGTAAAATCGAACACAGTTCACAGTAAAAGACTTGCTTACTTTGGAAAGCCTAGTTTTAGGAAGTATTAAACTGTTTTTATTTCTTGTGTTGTAAGTTTTTCCTAGCATACATAATATTGGAAAAATGTATTGGCTAGGCATGGTCAAAATATTGATCGTCTTAAAAAGTTCCCTCAGCGATTCTCTAGGTCCAAATCCATAAATAAATCTAATTGCGTTTTTGATTCGAACTCGGGTGCGTCGGATCGAAAGTCGCACGTGCTGCCATTGATCCACACTCGCCTTACTCGCTCGGCAATAGGCATGTAACATTGTATTTAATCCAATCTGTATTTTCTCAGAGGGCATTGGTTTTTTTTATCAGTTTATCTGTGGATAGGTATTATTAATTTTAAATATAAACAAAATCATACGACTTCGGCTATCGCAAAATGTATAAGAATTACAGTTTTTTTAGATGACCTAGGGAAAAGTAAAGTCAAGTAAACATAGATTATAATAACAACTGGTTTTTTCCCGCGACTTAAAAGAGTGGCCAAGGAGTGAACTCTCTGCCGGCATCTGTTTCCGGATAGCTATAATCTGGGTGTCTTTAATACAAGAGTGAACAGGTTTCTTCTAGGCGAGCGTGCTACATCCTCGACCGCATCGTCACTTAACAACAGGTGGGATAGCGGTCAAACGCAAGCCTATAGCCTAAGCCTTTATTGTTATAGTTTAATGTAATGTTGCGTGTGTGTCATGAATAAATGTCTTTTCTTTCTTCTTTCTTTCTTTCTATAAATAGTAAAAAAAAAACTTTATTCGGGTAGACTACAGAGGAAACCATAGTTCGTATTTTTTCAAAGACCATTTTAGAAAGCTTATTTTCGTAATTTTTCCAAGACCACTTTATCAAGACCTCTCCAGTATATGAGAGCGCGTATAAGAGGTCAAGCTGTATCTTCGTGGTCACCCAATCGATTTTAATGCAACATACCCTATAATCTAAGTTAGGGCTAATTCTACTAAACTCTGAAAACCACATTAAAATCCGAACATACAAAACAACAAACATACATACAAAAATACCAAAAAACCGTGGACTCATGTTCAGTATCCTCTAAATAGTCGATCCGAGTTGGTTTTTCAGTTCCATTTTTAACACCGACTCAAAAAGGAGGGGTCTTATAAATTTGACCACTGTGTGTGTCTGTCTATGGCATCCTAATACCTAGTTATCTATACTCTAAGGTGGCACCTCAATTGTAATAGGCAGGCGTGGCGCTTACCATCAGACGAACGACATGATCGTCACATTACACAGTTCCATGAAAAAAGTGTGTGTGTAAGTGTGTTTGTTACTTCTTCACGCTGTAACGGCTCAACATATTTGAGTGAAATTTGGAATAGAGATAGCTTATACCCTTTCTAATCGCGGGTGAATACGTGGGACGCAGCTAGTTTAAGTTAAGAACTTTGTGAACAAATTGAATCAATTTTCACCCACCTTCAAAAAATATATATCTTTTATTTTATTTTTTTGTATGTTCGTTACGCGATTACTCCGCCAATTATGAATTGTTTTTGATGATTTTTCTTTTGTTTAGTAGGTCATACTTCAGAGGTGGTCCCGTATAAATAATTTATTGAAATTGATACAGCACTTTTTGAAAAAAATAAGAAACCAAAAAATATAAGTTGTCTTGAAGTCGGTTCTTGTTAACCGACTTCAAAAAAGGAGAAGCTTCTCTATTCGATTGTATTTTTTTTACCTCCGAACTCCGTCATTCATGAACCGATTTGGACAATTATTTTTGCGTTGGGTTCAGTATAGCTACGAAGTGGTCCCATATAAATTTCATCGATATTTGACTTAAGACTTTGAAGATACATTGAAGTCGGTTTTTTTGTTTGATAAAACGTATATTTAAAATGCACACACTGGACCAGCGTGGTGGATTATGGCCCATACTCTCTTTATGACAGAAGGCTCGTGTCTCAGCAGTGGGAACGTGATGGGCTGATGATGATGATGATGACGATGATATTTAAAAATTAATTATTTATTTAACGGTTTCATTTAGTTACACTGTTTGGGTAAAATTTAGTAATTAAAATTTTACCCTCTTCCTGTTCACATATTGGTCTCAAATTTTACCCTCTTCCTGTTCACCTATTGGTCTCAAATTTTACCCTCTTCCTGTTGACCGATTGGTCTCAAATTTGGAACACACCTGTAGTTCTGATGACATTACAATCATTTTAGTTAATTTTTTTTTTCTTTGTTTCAGTATTAGTTCTACTGTCGGCGACGTTCGCGTTAAGTTTACTGGGAACTGTGTTCTTCTGCTTCACAAATACGATAAACGATGCCATACTGTCTGTAAGTGTTATTTCTTATAAATCCATTCCCATTAGATAAATTTACCTTACCTATGTAATTTAACATTAAATTACAATTTATAATTTTTAAAAATATTAGAAAAATGTCCAAATTTTAGATTAGTATCAATATACAACTAAAAATTCCTGAATACATAAAAAACTAAACTAGATACAACGTATTCTGCAAAAAACTTAAGTCCTATCTAATTAAAAAATGTTATTATTCCGTAGATGAATTCAAAACTGACAAGCATGTGCAAAAAATGACTCAATTCCGTGACACTGACAGTATACTGACTTTATTAATATTATATCAACATATTGTGTCCCACTGCTGGGCAAAGGTCTCCCCCATCTCCCTCCAAACATTTCTGTCTATAGCCACTTCCATCCATCCGGGTCGGTAGGTTACTTAACTTAACCTACCGAAGTCTCTAGTCAGTATACTAATACTGAATTAAATAAATAAATAAATCCACACGTGACCAAAATGCTGGCGTGTATTTTGGCCAAAAAATCAGCCTCGCAATTCAGCGAGGCAACGGCGCCAGCATTTTGGGCGCGTTGCCGGACGACGGGTATCGGTTGAATTATCTGTAGGCCATTCAGTTGGCTCAACCGATACCCGCATGTACATAGTATTTAATATCTTTTAGTTTTATTTAGTTTTTAAATTATTAAGCCTTTTGGTATATTAAGTATTATTGTACCATATTTCTTGCAAATAAAATAAATAAATTAATTTGACTGAATGTACTTCTCGCGCTGAATTGCAAACGCCCTCACAGGGCTCATGTATACCAACCTACCATGTTATTGAAGACCACCTATATTATATGAAAAATTAATGTACATGAATGCAATGAATAAATGAATTATGAATTATAATTTCGTTAGATATATTATATGTCTCGATTTGTTCCAGAACATGGTAATACGGAATAACTCTCTCGCCTACTCCGTGTGGAGACGGCCTAACGTCCAGCCTTTGATGAAGGTAGAGTTTTTTTCAAGATTTTAAATAGGGAGAAGAAAAATGAAATTGCTCAGGCAGGGATCAAACCTGCGTCTTTGGAATACCATCCCAACGCCTTAGCCACTGGGCCAGCGAGTCATCTGCTCGAGGAAACAAATTTCTTCCTTTCTTTATATCTTATCTTCGAAACCTGCCCGAGCTATTTAATTTTTCTTAAGGAATGCAATGGAATCAGGCGTGACGTTGCGGAAATTCATCTCAAAACTGAAACGCTTTAGTATCTTATTATTAGTTTCATTTAGAGATTGTGTTTATTGAGTAAGATTTGCTAAAGTATTTATACCTTAATTCAAGGTACATCTCTTCAATTACACCAACTGGCAGCGCGTTAGAGAAGGAAAGGAGAAGACTCTAAAAGTTCAAGAAATGGGCCCTTATGTTTACTCGTAAGTATACTCACTATCAATTAACTGGTGGTAGGTTTCTTACAAGAAATACACAATATATAATAAATATACAATGCCCTTCAAGACGGCCTCAGACGCTGGCTTGTAGTCAGCGAAATTACTGGACATTATGAGACTCAACAGCTAATTGTCTCAGGGTGACGAGCACAGTACAGCGCCCCGCCGGATTTTACAAAACAAAGTTCTGGGTGGTTCTGTTATTGTTATGGGCTGGCATTTTGCTTACCATCAGGCAAACGATCAGCTCGTCTCGTCATTCAGTTACATTAAAAAATGAATTAAGTTATCCTTTGTATATATATATATATATGAAAATGTAATGCATGTTCGTAAAAATCTGCACAAATTCAAGGTGAACAGTGACCATCATAACATAAACACTAGAAATAAGGACAGAATTGCAGTACCTAGGTTAAGACTGAGTACGGAATAAGTCCTTCATGGATAATTTATACGTCTACGGTTTTTACAATAATCGTGTTCATAAAATAGTGGTAATCAAGCAGGCCCGATGATAAAAATTTATGAATTTGCACCCCCTTAGGTACCATTATTGACAAGTCTCTTCAAAGCCAAACACGAACACCAAACATAGTTATGCACCATACGATCAACAATTGACAAGGCCACTCTATAATTGACAACAAAACTGTATGTAACGATTTGCAAATATTTATCCCCATTTGCGGTGTCTTCGATAACCCATGACTTTATAAGGCTGCCTACGTCAGACAATTAGGGGATCGGACAACTTTTCAGAAACTATTTAAATTTAACCATAATGTATAAGCTTTATTAATAATAATTTACGGGTGACACTCACGTTTAAATTGGAGTAATCCAACTATAGCTTCAACCACATGTGGTGATCTCTTTAAAGGCGAGTGCAAAACGCTCGCGAACGCGTCGCGCCTCGCACTGGCGAGAAATTAAATAAATTATTATTAATAATGTTTCCAAACCACGTTAATTTTCATAGTAAAGTTTATATAGCTTATATATCTAAATCCATTTCATAACCTAAAAATATAATAACGTGGTTTTTGGATTAATATTTACTAGGTTCAAGTTACCCGATTACAGCAAAGATTAAACAAAAGGGTTTAAACAAGCGGGTTTTAATAAACCTACTCCCGATGTTATCAAATTAAAAAATAGGTACCTATTTTTTATTATCAAAATGTCACCTTTCGATTTGAAAGTGTGAAAGTTGAATTTTAATTGTTTTTCTATTGATAATTAACGAATGTTTTAATAACATTTATTATTATCAATAGCTATAGGTATAGGTAGGTACATATATCAGCGGGTAAGATATTTTTTTCATTTAAAAATCAAACTTGCCTGCACTTTTGAGAAGGGTATGGAGGACAGAGGAAAACCTATTATGCGTTATTTATTTATTATTCTGATATCAAAAATAATAATAATAATGATAATAATATCATAGACCGGTTCCTATTAATTAAAAATTCACCTCAATAGCCCAATCATAAGCAATTTTCAAATCTCCCATAATAGTCCTCGCACTTATCGGGGGCTGTCGTTGATTGCATTTTCTTAATGTTGCACTTAGGAATAGTCCCCGATAAGTGTTGCCCATTACATATCTAAACTAAAATATTATGTAATTTCATTTTTAAATACTAAAAAAAAAAACGCCCAACGATCACATACATAGATCCTGGCCCCTAACTAAGATTCTCTGTATCTAGGGAACCAGAGGGCTTACCAACATCTCTTTAAACAGTATTATTATAACCGTACTTCGATTTTTCGTACCCCGAAGTCCTAAAAGTAAGCTTACTTTGATTTTGTTTTGCTAAGAAGTTTTGGTGATGTCATAGTAAATCGTTCATTCAATGCGTACCATGAGGTGTTTTTGACAGCAAGTAATAATATTTTATGTCATATCTAGATCATAAAAATGGTTACTCAGCCGCGGAGGAAATAAAATTGCTTTTCAATTAATAATAAAAAATAAGTAAATAATTAAAAAATAAGTGAATCGTCGCAAAACATTTTTATTTTCATATTTCTTTAAATAGGATAAGTTGTAATCGTAAGGAAAGCATTAGTTATAATTAAATATTATTTGATTTTAGATATTTAGCTTCATTGAAACAGCTGTAGGAGCTATATCTCTATTATAAAAATTCCCATAAAATCATCTAATCTAATCCCGTCTAATCGAATCTCGATCGAATCGAATTCTATTATTTGTGAATTTTTTTTATTAAAAAAAATCAAAGAACTTGCTTTATAAATGCGTGCTTCGGAACGTGTTCCATACGACGGCGACGTGACGTGCGAAAGTGGTAACGCTATATTAAAATAGAGCGCTGTCTCGTTCTCTCTTAAGCAGATATACAATATCATTCGTTCTTTTGCATCACTTCGCAGGAATAAAATCATATTGTTTTTGGAAGGTCGTGGTACGAATTAGAGTAATATAATGATTGTAACCTTGAAATAAAACGCTCCTGAAACGTGATTGTTTTGTAAAAGTTGGTGGTAGGCCTGCAGGACCTACGAGGACCATTGTCCCACAACACCCAGACACGAAACCAATGCTTGCGCTTCTTTTTTCTGTTCGCAAACACTTGTCCCGTTGCAGGAATATAACCCACCACCTCAGTGGTGATAATGAGATTTGTGCGAACCTGCCCAACCACGACACCACAGAGGCTGTCTATAGGGCTGCGGTAAGGAGATTCGAACTCGGGTGCATCGGATCGTAAGCCGCTCAAGTCACCGCTCGGCCATACTTGCTCTGAAAGTACCTAACAGTGAAATACTCTCAAAGATAAACATTTACGACAGTTAAAGTAGGTTAGTCCGAAATTAGTAGGTACGTAGTTTACTGGCCCATAAAGTGATATGTTGATAGCGTCACAATAGAACCCCCCAGGGGGTCGTTTTGGGTGGCACCCGATTATATTGCTAGTTTCACTGCCTAGCAACTTCACTTATTGAATGAGCGAGTATGAGACAAGGTTTTTTGGAAAGAAAAAATACGACCACTGGCTGGGACTTGAACCCGCATCTCAATATCTTCCCTCAGCGCGGGAAGCGTTTTACCAATTGAGCTGCGGTGGTCACCAACTTGAGTGTCGAATTCTTTCGTCCATGTATGCCATCTATTATTATTAAACTCTTTATTTCAGGCAATATTAAAGTACAACCAAGTAAAAATAATTCCTTAAGTTCCCTAACCTAAACCAATAACTCTCTGCAGCGAATCGGTGTCCGTATGAAACTCGACACTTATTTATTTCGACACGAAACTTCGAAAAAATATAGTTCGACAAATCATTGTTTCGATTGAACATAAACTCGACAAGTTTAGTATTAGTTCGACAGAAAATACTTCCACAACACTAACGGCCTTAAAGACTAGGTTCGGTTATGTTAGAGCAGTGACCACACATTGTAAAGAAAGTTAATTGAATGTTTGTGTTATCAAATTATGTTCAATTGAAACAATGACTTGTCGATTTATATTTTTTTGAAGTAAGTGTCGTGTCGGAATAAAGAACTTTCGAAGAAGAGGGTCACCCGCAGCGAATGTAGGTACATATTTGTAATTATTTAGTGTATTTTATATGTAGATCGATCGTATTATTAGAGCTTATGTTTTTGCAAAGGTGAATAGTGACCATCACAACATAAACACTAGAAATAAGGATAGAATTGCAGTACCTAGGTTTAGACTGAGAAACGAATAAGTCCTTCATGGGCAACTGCGTACGTTTTTATAATAAAATTCTGAAATGTATGACGGAGCTCACAGAAAGTAGATTCAAATTGCGTGCGAAAAATATTCTAATGAAAAAAGCATGCTATACAGTTAGTAATTACATAGAAGACAAAGATGCATAGAACATTCCGCTTCTGCCAAGTAGCCAACTGGCAAATAAGAAACATAATGTTGTCAAAAACAAACATAAAATATTGTAACAAAAGTTCTATAATGTGCCCCTTAGTTTCTTGCCGTATCTTCTGAGTAGTGGTTCTTTTTCCGATACGGTGGTAGAGTCATTGTAATAATTGACGTTCATAAGCGTGTCTGTGACGCAAAAACTGAATTTAAAAAAAATACGAGATTACATTACCAAATAGCAGCGTGACTAAGATATCATTGAACGTTTTAATTTTTTGTCTCTCTCTGTTATCTGTAGTTCAGGAGAACGCCACGTGATGAATCTACATATATTATATCTTACGTTGTTTATGAAATTGTGTTTTATTATAAACATGTTGATAGTTACCATTTGGTCCATGTAGTTACTTAACACGGTTATGAAAACAATTTATTATCAGTGTGATTTTTGCTATTTCATTCATAGAAATGTATTGATATTGTTTGTTTATTTATTTATCCATTTGCTTGTCTAGTTAAAGTTAAAAAGAGCCAAATAAGGATAAACATTTTGTTGACAGGGATAATTAATAACGAAATCGCTCAGCATTATGTGAAGTGACTTATTATTTTTTTTATATTCTTACCCAGATAGCAATATAAACTTGTTTCAGACTTGCAGCAAATTTGCACACTTGCCGTAGCAAACTTGGTGCAAGATTTCACGTTTGCTAATTCAAATTTGCTGCAACTCTGAAACAAGTTTAAGCCAAACTTTCTAGTTACTACGCAACAAACTTGCATGATGTTTGTCACGACAAAGACGCCACAATTTTGTCACAATAACAACCTGCAATGCAAAAAATGTTCACTCGCTTACGTAGTAGTACTTCCAAGTAGCAAATCTACGTCATAATTAAGTTATTTTAATTATTATATACCTGTATATATATATACAGGAATAGGAAATGCATTTTGTGTTTCTTTTTTAGGATGAACATTTTGTTGACAGGGATAATTAATAACGAAATCACTCAGCATTATGTGAAGTGACTTATTTATTATTTTTATATTCTTACCCAGATAGCAATACAAACTTGTTTCAGACTTGCAGCAAGTTTGAAGTAGTTGTAGTAATAGTTTCACACACTTAAACGAGCAATTCTTGTATATATAATCTGAATCTCGTAAACGGCTCCAACGATTTTCATGAAATTAAGTATGCAGGGGGTTTCAGGGGCGATAAATCAATCTAGTTAGGTTTCATTTTTAGAAAACGTTTTTTATAAAAAATACCAAGCAAAGCTCGGTCATCAGGTTATATATATTTAATAGACAAACAAGCTGACGGCCCGCCTGGATGGTAACCGGTTACCATCGCCTATGGACACCTGCAACACTCGGGGCATTACTGGTGCGTTGCCTACCTTTAAGGACCCTTTTCACCCTTCTTTTAAAATGACCTATATTAAAGCCCTGGGAAGACCTCGGGCGGTAGCCCATTCCATATCTTGCAGTGTGCGAAAAAAAAGGTCTGGAGAATCGGACAGTATATGATTTCCATAGATCTATGATATGGGCTTTCGCTCGATGTCAGGTAGCGGTGAGGTACATTTTTTATAATCGCAGAATACATAAGATTATGTAAGCCTTCAGAGATTTCAGAGTACATACATAGTAGTAGGGTGCAGTCAACATCATCAGCCCATCACGTTCCCACAGCTGGGACACATGCCTTCTTCCATAGAGGGCATAGTCCAACACGCTGGCCCAGAGCGGGTTGGTGGATGTCACATGTCCTTAAATTTTGTGATAAATTCTTGGATATGCCGGTTTCCTGACGATGTTTTCCTTCACCGTTAGGGCTAGTGTTAAATCCGCACAACTTAAGAAAGTCAGAGGTGCGGGGCCAGCGAGATTCGAGTTCGGGTACGTCGGATCGAAAGTGGCACCATTTCCCTCTGAGCCACACTCGCTCTATACAACATAAATGTACCTATAAATTCGACCGGGAACTCGCTATTTCCGCCATAGCTAGGTATATAATATATTATAGTATTACATAATTGCGTATGCGCACAAAATGAGGTTATCAAATAATACTTTGAACTCTCTCTTTCTCTTTCTGACACGTTTCGATTTTCTTCTGTAAATAAATTCACTTGTGGTAAGTCTCTCGTATGCGAGAGGCCGTCTGGGTCTAGTCCGCCACAGCTTTGTCAGTAATTCTACCGCCAAGCGGTAGTGCGCAAGCATTACTGTATTCCGGTTTAAAAGGCATTGTAGCCATGGAAATTGCTATGCATATGAGACTGATCTGATGTCTTGCTCGGGGTGATGAGCGCAATGCTTTTTATGGTAATAAAAGTTCTAGGTGGCACTGCAATTGTTATGGGCAGGCGTGGCGCTTACCTTCAGGCGAACGACTTGCTTGCAATCAGCGCCACGCCTGCCCATGCGTTTGATAGTGGTCAAACGCAACGACAAAATAACATTGTTTTAACATTGTTTTAGGTGAAAAAGTACCAAAGTAATATTGATGTAGATAGATAGATAGATGAACACTTTATTGCAATAATTAAATTACAGACATTACATAAACTTTCATTCTCCCTTCCATTCTGCCTTCCTGCCATCATTCCTTCTTTCCATCCTTCGTTCCGTTTTTCAGCCTACCTTCATTCATTTTCCACCATATATGCCTTTCGAATTTCCTTCCTTGCAGTGCCAGAACACAAACCTTCTTTACCCCAATTAAACCGCACTAGTTCATCTTTCAAAATATACCTTCTTATCACAGAATACTAAGGGACAGAAGCATCACTCCGCAAAGAAATTTAAACAAATAGCGACTCTTGTTATGACGCAATAAAATTCAATTCAGCTCGCGTAGCGCTGCATACCTACCAGTCATGTTAACCTACGGAGCGCCTCTCTTTCTATCGCGTAGCTCTTATCTCTTCTAACGCGGCACGTGTAACGACGCGCGACCCGCCGTCGGTGTCCGGCTATGTACTTGTAGCTTCGTACCTACAGTGCGGAGTGTGCTAGGCCTGCTTCTTACCCAAACATGTCCTTTCCAGGCAGCAACTTGAGCGAGTCAACATCAAGTTCAACAAGGACCGCCTCAGCTTTCAAGAGCGGAATCAATTCAAGTACCTCGCGAACAAGACAGTTGGGGCGCATTTCGACCAACTGTTCGTACCGAATCTACCGCTGTTGGTGAGTTTTATTTTCATCATCATCATCAGCCCTTCACGTTCCCACTGCTGGGACACCGGCCTTCTCTCATAAAGAGAGTATGGGCCATGATCCACCACACTGGCACAATTTTTTTTATGTGACTGATTAACGAGACGAGCTGCTCGTTCGCCTGATGGTAAGCAAAACGCCTGCCCATAACAGTAACATTGAAAGATCCTCCGCGGCGCTGCGCTGCGCTCGACACCCTGAGACAATTAGCTGTTAAGTCTCATAATGTCTAGTAATTTAGCTGGCTACAATGCCCCTTAAACCGGAACACAGTAACGCTCGCGCACTACTGCTTGGCGGCAGAATAACTGCCAAAACGGTGGCTAACTCGCAAAAATGTTAGTTCAGATTAGATTAGATAACTCTTTATTACACCACCAGAAATCATAACATAATAAAAAATAATAAACTTGAACACTAAAGTGTTACAATAAACAATAAAATAAATAAATAAAATAAAATAAAATTCATTTATTTCGAACAACTTGGTCCATAGTATTTTTTTAGTATGTACATGCAGCTTACTCACTATGTTAGTTCGCAATTAAAATATAAATTCAAATTGCAATAATGGGCGGGCTTATCGCTCAAAGCAATCTCTTCCAGACAACCTTTGGATGGTCAACATAAATTACATAAATATGAAAAAACGAGACACTGATATTATAAATGTAAACGTTTGTATGTAAGTGTGTTTGTGTGTTGGTGTATTTGTTTCTTCGTCACGCTGTAACGGGTTAAACCGTTATACCGGATATAAGTGACATTCGGAATGAAGATAGCTTATACCCTGGATTAACATAGGGACAATATTATTTGAACCTCTAACATCTAATTGACCTATATAAAATATATTTTTTTTACACTTAATAGATCTATGTTTGGCCGCTATCTCGCCTGATGTGAAGCAACGATGTGGCCTAAGATGAAGCACATAGATCTAGAGAGAGACGGTAGTTGAGCAGCTGCTCAGACCCGTCTCCCCGATGGTTCACCGAACATCATCCCGAAACACGACAAGGTCGCTTGACGGTTAGGCTTTGTTCGGTGGGTGGTATTACAACCACGGCCAGAGCCTACCACTCCAAAGAATAATACTTGATCCTCTTTGTATTAGTTCGACAGAAAATACTTTGACAGCACAAACGGCCTCTAAGACTAGGTTAGGTTATGTCAGAGCAGTGACCACACATCGCGCGAGCCGAGCGAGCGAAGCGAGCGTGCCGCGGCAGCGGCCGCCGAAACGCCAGAAAGTAAATTGAGAATATCGATTGATTTGGTTTATTTTATGTCTCAGAGAAAGAGGACCAATCCTTAAATAAGTTGACCTTTTAGCTTTTTGTTTGCTGTTTTTGGAAAATTAAAATGATAATATAAATACATGCCATTACCATATAAGCTTATGCTCTTTATTCCGGGTAACAGCGAGTGAAACCGAAGCGCGCAGCTAGTCATCAATATGGGACTGTGGGAAAATGGAATGAAACAGGCAGAGTCGCGGCGCGAAGGATGATTAGCTTTGTAATCTTCCAATAAGTTACTACAATGAACGAGATATCTTATCAATGTTATTCAGATAGTTATAAAACTAGCTGCACCCTGCGGTTTCACCCACGGTTTCCCGAGATAAAAAGTAGCATATGTGCTATTCCAAGTCCTAAAGTACCTACATACCAAATTTTATCAAAACATATAACATATGTACATCCATACATTCTTACAAACTTTCGCGTTTATAATATTAGTAGGAAGTAGCACAGTAACGAGGCGATTACTGTACTTTTTAGATACTGTACAACTTTTTCATATTTGGGTCAAAAAATCAGCATTAGCATTCAGCGTGGCAATGCGGCCAGCGTTCTAAGCACTTTCCCTTCCACCATAGGCCTTTTAGAATAATTTTATTATATTTTTTGTGTATATATTTAAGTTATTTTATATATATATATATATATATATATATATATATATATTTAAGTTATTTAAGCAATTTTAGTTTAGATTTATATATTTCTCTGTATTTGAGTTTCTTGTGTATATAAATAAAGTACCGAGTATAGATAATGTATTTTTGTCCACAGGGTTTAATTAGCAAAGCAAAAACGATGAACTTGAACCCTATCACTCTGCTTGCTCTCAACGCAGCTCTCACCACTGCCAACCATCCCGACGCGTTCCTGAAGCTCCCAGTACACAGGTAGGTTTTCAGGGTAGCGTAGCTCGCCACTTGGATGGGCCGTTTGTGTGGTATTTACATCTGAGCACTACCATGCTTCGAAGGGCCGTTACGGCAACAGTCGACACTATTTGCGAGGGTTTTTTGCATTATACAATGGTTGAGGGGGGTGATGGCTGGTCCACAAGTCATACTCGTGAACGGGTGCAGCTTGCGGGGACTGGTCTGTTCTAGTCACTCCTACTGCTACTGTCATACCTACTTATATTTTATTTACACTTTTCTGTTACTGATACTATGACTATGGGACATCTCACTCGCATTTCTTGTTTTACATTCTGTTAATTCTAATTTATACGTAATTGTGCTGAAAAAGACATCCCCGCAGAGTTTCTTGGTGCTATCTTCTCTAGCGGGCGTATTTCCGAAGCACTGGTAGAATCAGTTTTCGCATTTCTTTTCAGCACTCAGACTTCAATTTGAGTATAGGAAAGAAATGGGTAAACATACTTACTTTATTTTCAAAGTCATGTTAACATAAGTTACAATTTTTAACATTTTTTATTTGTATCATGTGTTTATGACCTTTAAAAGTGCACTGTTGTGCCTATTTAATAAATGATATTTGACTTTGACTTTGACTTATACACTTAAAATATACGGAGGAGTCGCGGTCTATAATGAGCTTCATCATCGGTCAATTGCAGTCTACCGCTGGACATAGGCCTCTCCAATTGCACGCCACTGAGCACGATCCCCAGCTACTCATCCATCTGCTGCCAGCCACCTTGCGAAGATCGTCACTCCACCTAGCCTGAGGGCGTTCACTTCGTTTGCCAATTCGCGGTCTCCACTCTAGAACACGTCTACCCCAGCGGTTATCGGTTCTGCGGTTAATATGGCCGGCCCACTGCCACTTCAGCTGACTAATTAAATAGGAAATATTACGCGCGCCGCGACCGAATAACGCCACAGTTCGTGCATCTCTTGGTTTAAAAAAAATTTATTAAGTGGAAAAAGTGCACTTCTCATATCAAAACTTACATCGATTTATAGCCCTACGTCTAAGGAGCTGTATGGTCAAAAAATCATAAAAATTGTGCTAAAACTAGCGAATTTACAAGAGTTTTTAGTTGAATCTTAATTCAATTTCAAACGTACCAACGGCTCGCGAAAGTTCAACGACCCGGCCACGAGCAAAGCCACTGTCAGCTGATCGCCCGCAGCGCGCGAAAATACACCTTACTGCTACGAACTAAGAGCTACGAGCTGCTGGTTAAGAAATCGATAAGTAAACTTTACATTACATTATTTTACGAAAATGGACTGCGAAGCTTGCAATAAGAGTATTATATATGAACAAGAAATACTTAAATGCACAAGTTGTTCGAAGAATTATCACTATGCATGCCTAAACATTACTTCAGCCTATTATTTGAATAATATGTTCGAATTAAAGAAATCGTGGCGATGTCCTTCTTGCCAAAATGTTACAAAACGTATTAAGAACGATAACACGCCCGTAAGGGCCCGATTCCCAAACTTAAATGACACTACTATGTCGGTTGACGACTCAATAACAGAGGACCAGTATAGACACGAACCTAATACAACAAAAAATTACGAAATTACACCAAACTTGACACACACCACATTTGACGACACTTCAATACTAGAAAAAATTGGCCTGCTTTTAGATAGGAAACTAGAAGAAAACAAGAAATCTATACTGAGTGAGATAAGAAACACAATAGAAACAAGAATAGAAATAAAAACAGATAAACTAAGAAAAGACATAACTAAAACGACAGATACCCTAGCAAATGACCAATCAATTCTAAGAGACAAAATAAATACGCTTAATGGGACAATAAAGAAATTAGAAACCGAAAATAAAAAACTTCAAGAAGAAATGAGACAGATAATATCCAACAAACAACCTAACCTACAAAACAACGCAGATAACTCGAAAAAAATTGTATTATTCGGTCTTACGGAATACGACCATGAAATAGAAACCCAACTCCATCACAGAATAGTTAATATATTCCAGGAAATCCTAAATGTTGACCTCACAGGCTATATCGAAGAGTTAACCAGGATTGGAAGGAAAAACTCAGACCGCAGACCCATAGTTATTGAGCTCTTAAGTAAAAAAATGTCTAAATACATTCTCCAACATGCCCGCTTCTTTAGAAACACAGGATTATCTATATCAGATTATCTCGACGAGCGCGCCCTACAGCATAGGAAAAGCCTACAAGTACAGTTCCGTGCAGCACGGCTCGACGGCCACCATGCCGTCATTAGGAACAACAAGCTTATCATAGATGGAAACCTAACTCATACATACCTACAAAACCAGACGTCATCATCATCACAAGCACCCCAACGCGCTGTTCCATCGCAGCACGGTTCCAAGGACAGCGCTTCTGCTCCCACTCACAGAGATACACAAGATTTACCGGCTTCATCACATAAGCATAACTTTCGCCACTAAGCCCACTGACTTTAACATCCTGTTCCAAAATATGCAAAGTATTTATAGAAAACTCCATACGGTAGAAGCTTTTTTGAAGGACACACCTACTATACACGCATTATGCGTAACAGAAACGTGGCTATCCGAGGCCAAACTACAACTGGTTAACTGCAGCGGATTCAATGTCGCATCTGCATTCTGTAGGCAGAAACAAGCGGGTGGCGGGACTATGATATTGTTACGTAACGACTTTGTTTACACCGAGTTAAAGGATATAGCGGACTTATCAATAGAGTATTGTATAGAAATTAGTGCCGTGTTAATTTCCAAAATCAATCTGTTATTAATTGTAATTTATTGGAACGGAAAGCAGACCGATTTATTTTACAATCAATTAAGACAATTATTACAAATATTAATAAGTAAATATAATTCAATGGATATAATTATTGGCGGCGATTTTAACTTAAACATTCTAGATAAAACATCAGCATCAACATTATTAATTAACCTTATGCTGGAATATAATTTCCAACAATCAGTTAACGAACCCACCCGTGTCACTAACACAACAGCTACTTGTCTGGATCTTTTGTTTGCAAACTGCGCTAAAAACAAATTAAGTACTTCGGTACAGGATCTCGGTTTTTCTGATCATAAAGGCATCATATTAAAAATAAAAAATGTACTAGATATACATAAACCAATAATATGGAAAATAAATAAAAGGTTATATAACAAATATAATATTGATAGTTATAAAAATGAATTAAAAAGTATTGACTGGATTAAACTTCTCACGACTAATACGAATAGAACGGTAAACGAAAATTATATGATTTTTAATAACACACTGTTAGACATTTTAAATAAATGCATACCAAAAAAGGAAATAAAATTGAAAACAAATAAAAAATATTTATGGTTAACGCACGGTATTAGGACCTCTTGTAGAAATAAACGACTTCTTAAACCTATCGTAACATATTACAAACACCCTACACTCACAAAGTATTATAAATCATACGTAAAATTATTAAAAAAGACTGTAATTAAATCAAAAAGAAATCAATATATACGCGAAATGAAAGGTTCAGAAAATAAATCAAAGTGTATGTGGAAAATAATAAAAGAACGCACAAATAAAAATGTTAAAAAACCGAAGAAAAATATAAAACTTAAAATTAATAATAATATAACATCTGATCCGATAGAAATTGCAAATACATTCAATGCGTACTTCGCGTCCGTGGGGAAGGTGAGCGGAGGGGGGCCGGCGGCGCGCGGCCGCCCGGTGCTCCGGCGCACTAATAACACGATGTTTTTAAGCCCTGCCGAACCCCGAGAAATATACCTCGCTATCAAACACTTAAAAAGTAAGTATAGCTATGGTGTGGACGAATTACCACCAATATTAATAAAAAATTGTGCAAATGAATTAACTTTGCCTTACTATCTTTTAATAAATCAATCATTTACTGAAGGGACATTTCCCGACCTATTAAAGACGGCCCTAGTTAAACCTGTGCATAAAAAATTCACAAAAAAAGACCCCAATAACTACAGACCCATAGCGCTTTTGCCTACTTCCTCAAAAATATTTGAAAAAGTAATGCAAAAGCGCCTTAACTCTTTTTGTGAAAAATATCAAATATTTGACGATTCTCAATATGGATTCCGAAAAAACCGCTCTACGATTATAGCAGTGTATAAATACGTTCAAGAAATTTTAAATATAATTAATGACAAAAAATATGCAGTCGGAATTCTATTAGACATGAGTAAAGCCTATGATAAAGTCCAATACAATATACTACTAGACAAACTATATGGAATAGGAATACGCGGAATTACACATAAATGGTTCAGTTCATACTTAGAAAACCGTGAACAGTATGTAGAAATAGAAAACTTTGACTCAGACACCGGGACAATAAATCTAATACGCTCAAAACCTATAAGTATAAATCATTCAATTCCCCAAGGAAGCGTCCTTGGATGTATCTTATTTTTAATTTACATAAATGACCTTGCAAAATCAATTAACGATTCCTGTGTTCTCTTCGCGGATGATATCTCTCTATTGACATCATGTAATAATAATTTCAATTTGAATGTAAAACTTACGGACTTATTTAATAATATAATTACTTGGATGACTGACCACAATCTTGACTTAAATTTCTCAAAGACAAAAATAATGCAATTCAGACCCCATCAAAAAACACCTCTTGACATTAATTTTTCTTATAATAATAACCAATTAGAATGTGTAGACGCGGCAACATTATTAGGCTTAGAAATCGATATAAATGTAAACTGGAAAAACCATATTATAAAGATAAAGGGCAAACTATCAAGTTTTACGTACGCGCTTAGAGAACTACGGCGAGCAACCGACCTCGAAACTTCAATATCGGCTTACTATGCATATGCTTTTTCGTGGCTCAGCTATGGCATCATACTGTGGGGAAACAGTGTCAATGCGCAAGACCTTTTTATTTCCCAAAAAAAATGTATACGTATTCTTGCCAACATTAAAAACACCGAAAGCTGTAAACCATATTTTATTAAATACAAATTATTAACCGTAGTATCCATATATATATTAGAAATTTCAAAATTTGTAAAAAAGTACCCCCAATACTTCAATAAAACTGTAGACCAACCGCGACGTTTTGCCACAAGATATGTACACAAAATGGTTATACCCAGCTCAAAACTAAAAATACACAGTTCTGGTCCAAACGCAATGGCCGTTAAAATTTATAATAAAATACCTGATATAATAAAAAAGGAAAGTATGGAAACAACTTTTATAAAAAAATTAAAGAACTTCCTAATCTCTAAATGTTATTACAGCCTTCAAGAATTTTTCGACGACAAATTATTAATTAATTGATTATTATTACTCATTGTACTGCATTATTATTAATTAATTGAATAAATTTTGTAATTAATTAATGTTGAAATATTAATATAACTATTTAATTTATATACATCTAATTTTTATTACATTTTTCATAAAATTTTGAATATTGACATTTTTATTGACGACATTTTGACATTAATTAAAATCAACCTATAATAATCTAACAATTTGAATTTAATTTGATTATGTTATTTGAAATTATGTTAATATTGCACACCATTGTCATGGTAGAATGTTAGGAATTATTTTAATTTGTCATCTTTGTATATACAACATTCTAGCAATAAACAATTTGAATTTGAATTTGAATTTGAATTCTGTGGGCTATGTCTATTTCGGTTCTTTGTCGGGTAACCTCGTTTCGGATATGATCCTTCAGATATGCATAGCTCTTTCCATACTTGCCCTTCAACTTTAAATTGGTGAACCAGCCGTACCGTGAGTGTCCACGTCTCGGCTCCGTAAGTCATGACAGATAGGACGCACTGATTGAAGCCTTTTGTCTTAAGGCTAATAATGAGCCAAAAACGTTTTATAATTATTTTTTTCTTAATAGTTTTAACTGTTACTATGTCATTATAAAAAATCTCTAGGACTTCAAATGACTTCTGCAGTGACTCCTCACGTAATTCTGTTGCGAACATTGCATGTTGCGGACTAACATGCAATAGAAATTTATTTCAATCGATAAAATGCGATCATGTAACTTTTTATGTCTCGTTTTCAATGTGCTCCTATCGATTACCCGACAAATTTACAAAGCGAGATTGTGCTATGAACCGTTATGTATACGCCCAATCTATTCAATTTTACTGTGTAATACGGCTCTTGTCTTTAGTTTATATATCGATATAAATTTTGTTTGTCAAAACTAATTTTTATTTCAATTGAGCTTTCGTTGACGTTTGTTTGCAACAAACGGGTTACGTGATCGCAAAACCATCATCGAAACTGGTTTCTTCATAATAAATAATCTATTAGATACTTTGTAAATATTTAATATATCGATCTCAAATAAAAAATATTCTATTTATAGCTTACGTAATTTTATGGGGCATAAATAAATGCTTTTTTCCACGCTCTTTGAAACGAAATCGAAAATATTCCAAAGAAAAAGCATACATAGAAGACATGCTTGGAATATTCCATATCTGCCAAGTAGCCAATTGGCACATAAGAAATATAATATTGTCAAAAAAAACAAAGTATTAAAACAAAATAAAAAAAGCAAATTACAAAAATACGCCCCTCAGTTTCTTGCCGTATCTTCTTAGTGGTTCTTTTTCCGATACAGTGGTAGAGTCATTGCAATAATTGCCGTTCATAGATGCGTCTGTGATGCCAAAATTGAATAAAGAACTTTGATCTTGAATCTTTTTATTTAGATTTCTATGATAAGAACAGAACAAAACACATTTCAGGTTCCTGTGGGGATATGATGATAGCATCATCAGCTTGGCGAAGACATTCCTCCGGTTGACAGGCGACTTCAAGTTTGATCGATTCGGCCTTCTGGTTACGGTAAGTATTACAAATTAGATTTAGAAATTGAATATGCATGTATGCATGCATGCTAGGCGAAAATCCTGAGATGTTTTAAATAATTAGGCAGGTGAAAAACCCGCCAAGTGCGAGTAGGACTCGGGCACGAAGGGTTCCGTATCATTATCTATAAAAACGGCAAAAAAATCATGTCTGTTGTATGGGAGCCCGACTTAAATATTTATTTTATTCTGTTTTTTAGTATTTGTTGTTATAGCGGCAACAGAAATACATCATCTGTGAAAATTTCAACTGTCTAACTATCACGGTTCATGAGATACAGCCTGGTGATAGACGGACAGACAGACAGACGGACGGACAGCGGAGTCTTATAGTAATAGGGTCCCATTTTACCCTTTGGGTACGGAACCCTAAAAATGATATTGCTCGGACAGGGATCGAACTGCGTCTTCGGAACACCTACTTCATCACCACTCCTGGGTGGCATAGAAGAAATTTGGTTGCTCGAGCAGTTAGTGGCCCAGTGGTTAATGCGTCGAAACGGTATTACGAAGATGCAGATTCAATCCCTGAAATATAATTTTTCTTCTTCCCAATTTAAAAAAAAGTCTTAACATAAATTAGGTTTATTGTAATTAGTTTTATTATTATTTTATTTATATATTTTTTTAAAGTTGCTAACTAGCTGATACCCATTTTTCATGTGAAATTAGGGTTAGGTACAGCGATTATCTAAACCCTACTACGTGCTGACTCAGAAATGTAGTTCATTCAGGACATTATTCAGTACATCATTATCTTCTAATATATAAAATTCTCGTGTCACAGTTTTCGTTGCCATACTCCTCCGAAACGGCTTGACCGATTTTGATGAAATTTTTTGTGCTTATCCGGTATCTATGAGAATCGGCCAACATCAATTTTTTTTTTTATATTTTTTTTTAATTTATATGGCAAAACAACGTTTGCCGGGTCAGCTAGTTTTTTCTAAAGACCTAATGTCGTTGTCATTCGTGCATTGCGCTCATTCCCCCGAGATATCAGATATTAAGTCTCATGTGCTCAGTAATTTTACTGGCTACAATGCCCTTCAAACCGGAACACAGTAGAGCTTGCGCACGGCCAGTTGGCAGAATAACTGGCAAAGCGGTGGCAGGCGATCTCTCGCATACTTACAAGAAACCTACCATCAGTTAGAGATCATAGACATACATCTATTCAAATCCTACTTCCTACTAATATAATAAATGCGAAAGATTGTGAGGATCGATGAATGGATGGATGTTTGTTACTCATTTACGCAAAAACTACTGAAGGGACTTTGAATTTTTTCAACGGGCAATTGCCTTTATTACTGAAAACAACTCTACACTCTACTTACTAAAATTAACTACTTACAAGGAGAAGCAATTGGACAGCCCATAGACCATTAAAGGGCTATAGATAGCTCAAATGCTCCAGCCCACTACCAGTTGGCAGCTTACCCAAGATGCTGGCAGTATTGCCCCGTTGGATTTCAATACTGATACGTTGAGTCAAATAAGTCCCAGCATTTTGGTCACGCGTCACATCGATTTGGCGCTCTGACAGACTTTTGAAAATACATTGCGCTCTCGATCCCCACGGACCCAAATTTATTTCGTTAAAAATGAAATGTATTTCGTTTACAGAAAAACGGCACAGTATCGGAGCGGTTTACCATCAACACCGGACAAAACGACATGGATAAGATGAACATCATAGAGAATGTCGACGGGCATTCGCATCTGACTTATTGGAACGACCGGGAGTGCAACAGGTAACAAATCATCTACTTTACTATTTTACTGTGAAAATTAACGTGGTTTGGACACATTATTAATAATAATTTATGATGTGCGAGGCGCGACGCGTTCGCGAGCGTTCTGCAGTCGCTTTGAAAAAGACCACCGGATGTGGTTGAAACTATAGTTGGACTACTCCATTTAAACGTGACTGTCACCCGTAAATTATTATTAATACTACTTTATTATTATCATTCATATATTTATTTTCCATCATAGATTTATAACAACACTAGCTGACCCGGCAAACGTTGTTTTGCCATATAAATTTAAAAAAAATGTTAAGGGTGAATAATCCACACTTAGGGGTATGAAAAATAGATAGTAGCCGATTCTCAGACCTACTGAATATGCATATAACATTTTATTACCTTGCATTTTTACTAACAAATATGGATAATTATGTCTGAATTATTAATAAATGAATTGAATTGAATATAAAATTTGGTGAAGATCAGTAAAGCCGTTTCGGAGGAGTAAGGTAACTAACATTGTGACACGAGAATTTTATATATATGATGATGATGATGATATAAATAAATACTCCCAACGATCACATACATAGATCCTGGCATCGAACTAGGATTCCCTGTATCTAGGGAACCAGGAACAACGAGGACTATGCGCAAACGCAAGCATTTGTTTCGTGTCTGAGTGTTGTCCCTGGTTTCCTGGTTCCGGATACAGGGACGACACGAAAAAAAATGCTTATTTTTTTCTGTCTTATGCATAATGGTTTCCACAACACGGGCCTAGAGTCTAGTGTGGCGCCGCCGGTCAAATCAACTGGAAATTTAATTTTGCAAAAGATTGTAACATTCAATACTCAATAATTTTTGCAATCCTTTATGTACATTTGGAGAGGGCTTATAATAAAGGATTAGTAAACATTCGACCCTGACAGGGTATGGCAATAGAAGCTATAGCGAGAGGACCGATTCATTAAGGAAACAAATATATTACAGTATTATTGTCTTCGATCATATATATGATCGAAGTTTATTGTACTTAATCTATTAATACCTAATTAATATAAAAATAATGGAATAATTTTCGTTGAAAAACTCGTTTAAACTATAATATTATTTGTCAATTACATATTGTTTTAATAAACATAATTATTCGTTTATGGAAATAAATATCTTCATCATCATCATCAGCCCATTATGGTCCCACTGCTGGGATACGGGCCTTCTCTCATAGGGCCATATTCCATCACACTGGCCCAGATGTCACATGTAATTGAATTTTTGTGATTAATTCTTGGACATGCCGGTTTCCTCACGATGTTTTCCTTCACCGTTTTTAGAGCGAGTGTTAAATCCGCACATAACTTAAGAATGTCAGTGGTGCGGGGCCAGTGGGATTCGAACATGGGTGCGCCAGATCGAAAATCACACGTGCCCACTGGCCCATACTCGCTTTAAATATCATATGTTATCTTAAATTTAATTTTTTAAGCTATTGCATAGCTTCTATCGCGGGCCTTGAGTGTGGAGACCGAATCCAGAAATTCCGTAACGAAAATAACCTAACACCCCCCACTCCGAATGCTATGCAATAGCTTTACCGCGGCAGTCTCCGAGTGCCACACGTCTTTTTTTTAAGTAAAACGTAATCCAAAATATTTTTTAAATTTTCTTTTAGGATACTTTTCACACCAGTAGTTACTCAGAGGCCGTATTTGTTATTTACTGCTGCACTTTCTCAGCTTGTCATATAGATTGAACTCATCGGTATTCATCAAACTAGTGACGATTCAAGTGATAAGGCTAAACGCACACCGGTGCGCCGAGACCACGATCACGATCACGAATCTTTTTTCATGGCCTCGAGAAGGTGACAAGCAAAGGAGTAGGTAACCCTTTGTAATAGTATGTTAGACTATAATAAACATAACAATATAATACATAGCAATACAATACAATCATTGACTAATACAAATAATAGCGCCCTCTCTTCTAATGTTGCTGTGCCCGACGGGGTCCATATGAGACTTTTACCTAATTACGCCTTGTACTACCTATGAAAGCAATAAATTATCTGAATCTGAATCTGAACATACATAGGTAAACACCGGCATATAACGTAAACAAAGGTCAAAGTAAGTATCTGGTTACTTGTGTGTAGGTATGTATGGGTTGTCTCCGCTACCGTCCGTCTCCGTTATAACCACAGAATACTATAAGGGACAAGCTTCACTCCGCAAATAAATTTAAATAAATAGCGACTCTTGCTATGACGTAATAAAATTCAATTCAGCTCGCGTAGCGCTGCATACCTACCAGTGATATTAACCTACAGAGCGCCTCTCTTTCTATCGCATAGCTCTTATCTCTTCTGACGCGGCACGTGTAACGACGCGCGGCCCGCCGTCGGTGTCCAGCTATGTACTTGTAGCTTCGTACCTACAGTGCGGAGTGCGCTAGGCTTGTTATAACTTAATTTTAAATAATATTAATCATATATCGGATAGTCATGCAAACCAAGTTTAGTTTAGAAACGCAGACAGCGTACGTGACAATGCGGTTGGTGTCGAAAAAAAAACAAGTAGGTATTTTTGAGTCGCGCGTACGACCAGATGGGTCGTGGTCGTGGCCATGGCCGCACTAGTGCACGATCAGCCTTATATATTTTAACTATAGCTATTTTGTAATGCTATATTATCTGAGTTCAGAAGTTTATCTCCCTTTGATAAACTACTGGTAGCGCCCCTTCTATCTATAATGTTGTGTAAAAAGTGCTGTATCTATTTAGAGTTCCGTAAGAAAATATTGTAAACGGAGCCTTTTGACGTGAATTTGATGATCACCTTCCTCATACCGGACGAGCATTCCAGATAAATTGCGACATAATAAACGTGTCAAGCGACCTACTCGTGTTTCGGTGTTTATGATGTTCGGTGATCCATCGGGGAGAAGGGTCTGAGCAGCCGCTCAACTGCTGTCTCTCTCTAGATCTACGTGATCCATCTTAGGCCACATCATCGCTTCACATCAGGTGAGATAGTGGCCAAACATAGATCTATAAAGCGTAAAAAAAATGTACTTTTAAAAGCTACATACATACTCCTAAAGTTTAAGAGTTACAAAAATGATAGTTATATCGTTGTGAAGATCCATCCAACGACAACACAAAAATATATGTTTGTTTCTCCTCCCACCCTTCGTGATGACGTCATAGACCACGGGAGTGAGCACTGAAGGTTTGTGTTTGTCTGCCGCCAAGTTCGTCTGCCGCTTTAACCACGCAAAGGATTTAAGTAAGGTTTCTACTGTCATTTAATTTAAATTAAAAATATTTATAATTTAGACAATATTGATCCATATGTTAGTAGGTAAAAAAATATTATATTAGTAGTAACATCATAGAAAAAACATAAATTTTAACAAAACAAAAGAATAATTAAAATACCTAGCTAGCATGTCATGTACCTGCAAGGCATTCCGTGCGGAGGATTTTGTACTTTTTTATAATTTAAGGAAAGGTAATATGTTCAAGTGACCTTTAAGCCACATTACGAACATATAATTAAAAAATCATCAAAAATGCTTGGTTTTCTTATAAGGAATGGGAAGGTCTTTCGGAGGTGTCTAACGCGGAAGCTGTTATTTAATACCCTAGTTCGTAGCACAATGGAGTATTGTAGCGTGGTCTGGAGGCCACACTATGCCACTGCGGCTAGAAAGAATACAAAAGAGGTTTGGCACTTAGCATATTCTTTTAATACGGCAAGAAAAGGTCAGAGCTACACCGAGAGACTTGAGTATTTTGAAATGCATTCATTGGACAAACGAAGAACTCTCATAGACCTTACTGTCCTTTTCAAGATACTAAGAAATCGAATCGATTGTCCTCAGCTTCTCAGTTGTTTCAACTTTACAGTACCTAGAAGATACCCGCGTAAGCCCATAGCCCCATTTGTCCCCCCCTTTCTCAAGACTGTTCTAGGATGTAATTCCCCTTGTAAGACATTAACTCCATGTCTTTATATCACTTTCGTCTGCAATTGTTGGATGCAATATCGAATTGAATTTGTACTTAATCTATTACACCTATTTAAAATTAGGTATAACTGTTAAGTTAAATTTGGATTAGTGATGTTTACCTATAATTGATAGTGAAATTAGTTTTAAAACATATCTTGATAATGTTAATTTAGCGTAAGCAATATTGTAACAATCGTATCGTAAATAAATAAAATAAAATAAAATAAATAAACACATTGTAATTAAGTTTTATTATATAGTTGAGAAAATTCAATGTTTTGTAATCAACTCCTCAAAAAATTACAACACATTAGTAATTTGCATCCGAGCGAAGCCGGGGCGGGTCGCTAGTAATTAATAAATTGCAAAACACAACAAATACCTTTTTACCTACTTACCGACTTCTTATGATTTTTAATATATAACACTTGCAGTGCCACCCAGAACTTTTAATAACATAAAAAGCACTACGCAGCACTGGATTGCACTCATCACCCCGAAACAGCAAATAATAAGTCTCAAATGCCCAGTAGTTTCACTGGCTACGATGCCCTTCAAACCGGAACACAGTAATGTTGCGCACTACTGCTTGGTGGCAGAATAACTGGCAAAGCTGTGGTACCCAGACGGCCTCTCGCATACGAGAAACTACCACCAGTATATAGTATAGTATATAACGATTTATATACCCACTCGGTTACACCCGCAGATGTAAAGTAGTTAAACTAAACACAATAATTAATAGAACTCAGAATAAGCGAGGTTCGACTTGCCTTTGGCTAGTTTTTACTTTTAATATTGATAGTCTAAATATAGTGATAAACAAAAAAAATGATTATGCAATGTGTGCTAAAAATGTCAATCATGATTGTGCACGGCCATTTTTTTATTTTACCATGTTTTTATTAAGTCACTGTCTTGTTTGTCTGTCTGTCGTTCCGGGTGGAATCTTGCAACTCAAATTTCGAGCACTTCCCGTTTAGCTATCCGGCTGAAACTTTCAGGGTAGCTCACAACTCGATGACAATACATTCTAAATTCATTTATTAGCATGCAATGCCGACCTAACCTCAAAAGGCGCATAAAAACGTGGTTTTTAGATAATGATTTAATTTGTCACTTTTTTGTTGTAGTTTTTGAACAGTATTTCTATCGGCCTATGCTGACATATCATATGAAGGGACCGATACCTAAACCTAAAAAAATAATCGCCCGGTACTTTGCCTGTTTTTACCGGTAAATTTATAAAATACCGGTATAAATATACCGGTATTTTTTACGATTATCTTTACGCTTTTTTTACGGTTACGTATCGATACCATAATGACGTTATCATCATCAGCCCATCACATTCCCACTGCTGGGACACGGGCCTTCTCTCATAGAGAGAGTATGGGGTATAATCCGCCACGATGGCCCAGTGCGGGTTGATGGATGTCACATGCCCTTGAATTTTTGTGATTTATTCTTGGACATGCCGGTTCATTCACGATGTTTTCCTTCACCGTTCTTAGAGCGAGTGTTAAATCCGCACGTAACTTAAGAAAGTCAGTACTATGGGACAACGGGATTTGAATACATCAGAATTGAAGTTGTTTTTTATTTAAAATTAAATACCGGTAAAGAATTGGTATCGATACCAACTCTTTATCGGTATTTTGGTCCCTTTTTGTATGTCAGGTATAGCCGACTAGCGGTCAAAGAGCTAATAGGCCTTTTTTTAATTCCAGAATAGACGCATCAGACGGTTCCATCTTCCCGCCCTCTATGCTGGACAAGAAGCAGACGCTGTATATCTTCTACCCGAACCTCTGCCGAAGACTGCCTTTCGTCTTTGAGAAGGAGATAGAAGTAAGGATTTTAACCGCCTTGAAAAACAAGAGGAGGTTCTCAATCTGCCAGTTATTCTGCCGCCAAGCAGCAGCAAGCATTACTGTGTTCTGGTTTGAAGGGCAAAGTAGCCAGCGAAATGACTGGGCATATAAGACTTAATATCTGATGTCTCGGGTGATGAACGCTGTTCAGTGCTAAGCAGTGTTTTTTATGCTATTAACAGTTCTGGGTGATTCTGCAATTGTTATGGAAGGCATGGCACTTACCATCAGGCGAGCGACTTGCTCGACCCATCACTCATAAATAAAACCGGCCAAGTGCGAGTCGCACTGGCGCACGAGTTCCGTACCATTATCTATAAAAACGGTAAAAAAGACATGTCTGTTGCATGGGAGCTCCCATAAATACCTATATATTTTATTCGGTTTTTTAGTATTTAAATTAGATTTTTCGGGAAGAAAAAAATTCGACCACCGGCTGAGACTCGAACCCGCAACCCAATCTTCCCTCAGCGCGGGACGCTCTACCAATTGAGCTACGGTGGGTGAAGATTGGGTTGCGGGTTCGAGTCCCAGCCGGTGGTCGAATTTTTTCTTCTCGAAAAACCTAATTTGAGTTTTTCGCTTGGCATTCGTTAATGCTTAAAAATATAATAAGAATTTTTAGTATTTGTTGTTATAGCGGCAACAGAAATACATCATCTGTGAAAATTTCAACTGTCTAACTACCACGGTTCATGAGATACAGCCTGGTGACAGACGGACAGACAGACAGACGGACAGCGGAGTCTTAGTAATAGGGTCCCGTTTTACCCTTTGGTTAGAAACCCTAAACAATACTTGAACTACTTACAGCCCTCACCTTCTTTGTTTCATAAAATCTTGAGTCCACACCCGTGTTAAACAATCTACTTTACATTTCCCAATATCTTTCGTTTTTATCTTCAGATTAACGACGGCATAATCCTATACCGTTACCGCATGCCTCGCAATGTTTTCGACGACCCGGTTCACAATCCTGCCAACCAGTGCTACTGTGAGATGGACGCCGGGGTGTGTCCGCCGCGTGGCGTCATCAACATAACAGCATGCACGATGGGTGAGTTCACAGTAGGGACTTTTAGAGGTAGGGCCTAGGAAGACCTGGGTTCGCTTTATAAACAAGCTTTTATTTTATTTGTAATGTTATGTATGAAGCGGCCTTTTATATTTCCGCTGCGGGATGCGGTATGCGCCCTAAGGCTTATGGCGTCAATTAAATATATAATTATTTTAGTGGACTGTATTTGAAAATCGTTAGGTACACTAGTTACCTATATGGTATTTCGGCAGATCTGATTAGGTATAGAAATTGGACACCACGCACCTTCTTTCTCTTGTGTCGCTCCTGTAGGACGTCCCGTTGATCCTGAAGTCCTGAATTTTGCCTCCAGGCAGAGATCGCGGTAGGCACTCACGTTACGCACTCGCGGCAGTGTTCACATGCACTTCACGGTTGTGGTAATCAATGTAATTGCACTCTGGAAGATTTGTCTAACTCCCCAGATTTATGATTGGTCGTGGATAAGATATTTTTGCTACTGCCTGCGGTGACAAGATGCGTGGCGGGATCTGGATAGGTGAGGGACAAGGAAAGCAAATGACCTAATTACCATGTAAGAAAGGGAAAGCCTATCATATTGAAGTTGCATATGGCGGTAACAATGTATGTAACTATGTTTGTTCGGGTGGAATCTTGCAAATTGAATCAGAACCACTTTCTCTTGTCTTGATTTTGATAATTCTTTTTTTGTTTGGTATTTCATACTTCTGAGGTGGTCCTATTTAAATTTTATCGAAATTGATTTAGAGCTTTTTGAAAAATCAACTATATAATAAATATAAGTTTAGTCTTGAAGTCAGTACTTGTTCATGTTTTATGATAATATCGGGTCGCACAATTTTAAAATAACATTTTGATTCAGTTCCTTTTTTTATAAATTAATTATTCATTGCAGGCGCTCCAGCCATGGCGTCCTTCCCGCATTTCTATCTCGGCGACCCGAAGCTCCGGAAGGATATTCTAGGATTGCAACCGGATCCAATACGCCATGACAGTCACGTCGACATACACCCTACTTTGGGTATAGCGTTGCAGGGGCGGTCTACGTGAGTATTAAGATTTTCAAATACATACATATATATTCAGAAACAATAACTAAAGAGTAATCTTAAGAAGAAAGATTCAAGCTGTCTAGATCTATGTGCTCCATCTTAGGCCACATCATCGCTTCACTTCAGGTGAGATAGTGGCCAAACATTTTTTTTTTTTACTATTTATAGGCGTTTGACCGCTATCTCACCTGTTGTTAAGTGACGTTGCGATCGAGGATGTAGCACGCTCGCCTAGAAGAAACCTGTTCACTCTTGTCTTAAAGACACCCAGATTATAGCTATCCGGAAACACAGATGCCGGCAGAGAGTTCCACTCCTTGGCCGTTCGCATAACAACATAAATCTATTAAGCGTAAAAAGAAATGGTGAGACACGCAGAGCTCTAAAAGATTTGTAAACTTGATTATGTACTTATTTTCAAACCTTTTAATTTAATTTAATTCAATTCAATTCAATTCAATTCAATTCAATTCAATTTAATTTAATTTAATTCAATTTGATTTATAATTTTAATTTGATTTTTAATTATTGATTTCAATTTGGTATTTTAAATTGTGATTTTGATTTTAATTTAATTTTTAATTTATAATTTTTGATTTTAAGTTTTAATTTTAATATCTTATTGTAATTTATAACTATGGATGTGTATTATCTGAAATAAACAATTTTTATTTTTATTTATTTATTTTATTTATTATGACCATTCTTCCCACAAATAAATATCATTTCATTTATTTCTGTCAACAGGTTACAAATCAACATGCAAGTAAGGAAGACTGGTTTCGTCTCGGCAGTTAACTACTTGCCTGAAGGTCTGATTCTGCCGATAGCTTGGATTGAAATGGTAAGTTAATTTTTACTAGCGACTCGCCCCGGCATCGCACGGATTTACGGCAATTTACTAATGTGGCGTAATTTTTGACGCCTTGATTAAAAAGCATTGAATTTTAACTTTTTTTATGTAACTGGATGAGACGAGCTGGTCGTTTGCCTGATGGTAAGCAATACGCCAACCCATAACAATAACAGCACCACCCAGAACTTTGTTTTGCAAAATCCTGCGCGGCGCTGCACTGCGCTCGTCACCCTGAGACAATTAGCTGTTGAGTCTCATAATGCCCAGTAATTTCGCTGGCTACAATGCCCTTCAAGCCGGAACACGGTAATGCTTGCGCACTTCTGCTTGGCGGTTGAATAACTGGCAAAGCGGTGGTACCCACCCAGACGGCCTCTCGCATACGAGAAACCTACCACCAGAAATAACCACTATTACCTATTATAGAAAACTTGATTTATTTTTATATAAGCGCCACGCCTGCCCATGACGATTGCATTGCCACCCAGAACTATTAATATAATAAAAAGCACTGCGTAGCATTGTGCTCATCACACCGAGACATCAGATATTAAGTCTCATCTCATATACTCAGTAATTTCGCTGGCTACCTTTCAAACCGAAACACTTTTTTATTTTTTACTTCAGTCAATAAACAATAACAGCAAGCTTACCACCATCTATTAAACCAGTATTATTTTAAGGTTACTTCCGTTTTCCGTACCAGGAAGTTCTAAAAAACATTCCTTTGATATTTTATTGTTAAGAAGTTTTGGTGACGTCATCGTAAATCATTCATTCAGGCGTGTTTTGACAGCTGACACTTCGCAGGAACAAAAACATTGTTGTTTTATGAAGCTCATGGTACGAATCAGAGTAATATGATTGTAAGCTTCAAATAAAACTTTCCTGTATCATGATTGTCTTGTAAAAGTTGGTAGTAAGCCTCCTGAACTTTGTTTTGCAAAATCCTGCGCGGCGCTGCACTGCGCTCGTCACCCTCAGACAATTAGCTGTTGAATCTCTACAATGCCCTTCAAACCGGAATATAGACCTCCCGCATACGAGAGACCTACCCCGAATAGATCTACCTGTTTAAGTGTTTTTAGTTATAGCTGCCGTGCTTTGCGTATTTTTAGGACTTGTTGGAATGCTCATTATTAATTATTTCACAGGAAGTAGAAGAACTGCCCGAAAGCCTTAAGTCGCTGGTCTACCACGGGACCTACTCGACGGCAGCCGTCCAACTCGGCCTCACTGTCATGTGCGTTATGGCACTCGTCGTCTCCAGCATCTGTCTCTTGCTGATGATGCTCCAGAGAAGAAGGAAACCCTGTGCTACCCTGAAGAAAGTCGCGATAGAAGTTCGGGAGGGAATAGAGGGGAAGGAAAAAGGGGAAGGTTATGAACTCAAGATTTATCCTAATTTGAACGTTGAGAACTCTAAATTGTCGTAGGTAGTTACGAAATTTATCATAGCAATGGTGGCGAATGGGAAAAGCCCAGCAAAGGAATATAAAAAAATGCGCCTTATATTTTTTTTTAATATGAAGGTTTAGATAGATAGAAAACACTTTATTGCATGTAGAAAATAGAATAACAGTTGGTAATACATAATTTCCTATAAGTACAATAAGCGGACTTATCGCTGAGCAGCCAGACAACCATAAGGTTTTAGTACTAATACAGCCAGTGTTACGTAAAACCTTTCTATCTTTTGTCCTAATATCGAAGTACCATTTTATACAAAGGTGGCATACGGGACAAGCCCCTCTAAAGACAAATAAAAAAGCGTTTTTTTTTTTATTTCAACTTATCCTTGCACCATTTTTGTATTCAGCCACTGTTTAAGTAAAAATACATTTTACGGTTCATCTGGTTTATTTTGATGATGAATCAGAAGGGAAGAAGCCTTAAAAGGGAAGATAAAAAAAGTAGCTATAGAAGTTAGGGGGGAGAAAGAGGAGAGCTTTAAAGCTGAGATTTATTCCAATAAATATATACCTAAATAAATAAATACGCCCAACGATGACATACATAGATCCTGGTCCCTAACTAGGATTGCTTGATGTAAGAACCATGAACTATGAGGACCATGGTCCCACAACAGCCACACACAAAACAAATGCTTGCGCTTGTTTTTTCCATTGCGCATATATCAGTCTCGTCGCGGGAATCAAACCCATTTCAATTCTGATGTATCTTCGAAGTCCAAAGTCGAATGGTCGATGAAATTTATATGGGACCACCTTGTATACTGAACCTATACCTATATATCATCATCAGCCCATCACGTTCCCACTGCTGGGACACGGCCTTCTCTCATAGCGAGAGTATGGGCCATGATCCACCACGCTAGCCCAGTGCGGGTTGGTGGATGTCACATCATCATCATCAGCCCATCACGTTCCCACTGCTGGGACACGGCCTACTCTCATAGCGAGAGTCTGGGCCATAATCCACCACACTGGCCCAGTGCGGGTTAGTGGATGTCACATCATCATCATCAGCCCATCACGTTCCCACTGCTGGGCCACGGGATTTCCCTCACAGAGAGAGAGTATGTGCCATAATCCACCACGCTGGCCCAGTGCGGGTTGGTGGATGTCACATGCCCTTGAACTATTGTGATTAATTTTTGGACATACCGGTTTCCTCACGATGTTTTCCATATAGATGATTGATGTTTTGGTAAAAACGGTTCACCGTTTTACCTATATATATAAAGAAATATGAATATAGAATTTTCCAAATCAGTTTATAAATGACGGACTAATCAGAAAAAAACATACAAAAATACCTCCTTTTTGAAGTCAGTTATAAATGGAACTGAGCCAATTCTGTACATTGAAGATATTTTTGAAAAACTAACTGGGATCGACTATTTAGAGGGTAATGAACATGAATCGACGGTTTTTAGAATTTTGTCTGTGTGTTTGCTTCTTCATTTGTATGTTTGTTACCATTAGACTCGATTTTTTTTTGTTAAAAACGTTTGTTTTTTCTACAACTAAGTCGATTCGTATTTTTAGTTTTGTTGAAAGCTGAAATTATCATAATAATTAATTAATTATACTATAAATAAAATTATGAATAAATATGCGTATATATTTTCTTAATAAAATTAGAGCTTAATAATAGGTAGGTATATAAATTGAGAATTACGAATATTTTTGTAAACGTTTATTTTTTTGCATAACATAATATCTAATTTTAAAAATTATTATGATATCAAGGTAGACTAGGCAGGTAGGTATAATGACAATTAATAATATATAACTTAATTAGAAAAAAAATTAATTTTAAATTAAAACTAAATAATGACATTATTTTATATGAATTTTGTATGAATTATTTATTATTTTTAGAATTACAAATATATCTAGAAGAATAATATGACAGTAGATAGTTAAAAATATTTTTAGATAATAAAAATCAGAATCTCTACCTATGTTTCCTAATCAAATTATAAAATATAGAAAACGGGCCAAGTGCGGAGTCGGACTTGCGCACGAAGGGTTCCGTACCATCTATAAAAACGGCAAAACTCATGTCTGTTGTGTGGGAGCCTCCTTAAATATTTATTTTATCCAGTGTTTTAGTATATGCTGTTACAGCGGCAACAGAAATACATCATCTCTAAAAATATCAACTGTCTAACTATCACGGTTCATGTGATACAGCCTGGTGACACACAGACAGACAGACGGACAGCGGATTCTTAGTAATAGGCTCCCGTTTTACCCTTTGGGTACGGAACCCAAAAAATTAATTATTATTACTAACGATAGTTTTCAAACGTCTACAAACTAAGTGTTAATAATAATAGTTTTAATTAAATTAATTATTGTTAGTTTTACATAGCATTGAAATAAGAATGGACTTTAAGAGCAGGGATTTTATAATAATAAATCAATGTTATTTTAATATATATATATTAGTAAAATTATTTTTAAGACTATTTTTTTAAGATCTATAAATATATATATATTTTATAAATAAGGCTGTGCCTCTTACGTAGATTTATATTTTTTTTTATATTAGTGTTTTAAACACAGGCAGAGAACAGCGGGGTAAATCTCGCTTAGTAGAGATTTTCTCTACGATAGAGATACTTTGACTCTTTATGTCAAATGTGTCTATTATGTCTATTATATAGTGTCTATCATGTCTTAGCAAAAATCTTTAACAATGTTGAAGTTTTATTTAATACTTTCTTAAAGTACCACTGTCCCCGTTTAACGGGGACACGGCTTATGGGGACAACGGACCTATATATATTTGTGTAAGTGGTTTCTTTGCATCCATACACAGAACAATAACGAACCATTTTAAAAGAGATAGGCAGACCTCCGTCAGTCAGGTCAGGTCCTGGTCAGCTCTACCGTCTTCAGCCGTTCTCCGTCTTTTTCTCAATATGTATCATCTATATGTCAAAGTCAAATAGTCAGCCGGCCTGCTCTACCTCTGTAAAGCAGGTCGTCGTCATCCAAAAAGGTCATAACAACCTCAAATAACATCAATTGATCGCACATATAAAATAAACATTGGAATCTCACTCATTAGTCATTCGCAGCGAGCGGTGACAACCGAGTGACGCAAGCACGGCATTGCCCATTTTTTCATAGGTTTGTTGCGGGTGACGACAAATTAGCGGGGGGGTGGGAGTGTCGCTTCTTTACGTTGTAATATTTAGTTTTCTTTGGTGATACTATGTGTTCAGCCCCCCTACTCATATGTCCCTCAAGCGCCAATCGTATATCGTGTTGAGCTCAGATTAGGGTGTAGATTCACTGCGACAATGTCATATGATGCCATATATTCCTATAAAGTTTATCTCAACTTGTAGTTATCGTATTTTTTTTATACATTATTAGCTTGCGTTTGACCACTGTCACACGTTATGTTAAGCGATGATGCGGTCGACGATGTAGTACGCTTGCCAAGAAAGTATAGTTGCGGCGTGGTGACATACACACACAAACTATACATTTATTTATTATATAGTGAGTTGGATATGTAGCACAGAATACTAAGGGACAGAAGCATCCCTCCGCAAATAAATTTAAACAAATAGCGACTCTTGCTATGACGCAATAAAATTCAATTCAGCTCGCGTAGCGCTGCATACCTACCAGTCATATTAACCTACAGAACCTCTCTCTTTCTATCGCATGGCTCTTATCTCTTCTGACGCGGCACGTGTAACGACGCGCGACCCGCCGTCGGTGTCCGGCTATGTACTTGTAGCTTCGTACCTACAGCGCGGAGTGCGCTAGGCCTGTATGTTGCGTTTGAATTTAAAGTAGCCGTAGGTAACTATTACCTACCATATAGCCACTTTATAATAAAACATTTGTGTCAGTACGTATGTTTCGTAAAAGTATATAAAGTGTTAACTGCATTTTTAGAGCTTAGTTACTGTAAATATATATATTTTATACCTTAAAACTGATACTTTTATTTTAACGAAGGTCTTCTCCCCTGTCGCTTATAGAATAGAATAGAATAAATGTCAGCGTCTGTGGTGTAGTGGTTGGGCAGGTTGGCTCATATATTATATACCACCGAGGTTGCGAGTTCGATTCCCGCGACGGGACAAATCTTTGTGCACAGACAAAAAAGCGCAAGCATATGATTCATGTCTGGGTGTTGTGTGACCATGGTCCTCATCAAAGACAAAGTATTGGTCCTCATAGTTCCTAGTTCCCTAGACAGGGAATCCTAGTTAAGGGCCAGGATCTATGAATGTGACCATTATTAAAAAAAAAGAATAGAAAACAATTTATTGCACTTAGAAAGAGTTACATTTTGAACATACTATCTTATGAAAAGTACAATAGACGGTCTTATCGCTAAACAGCGATCCCTTCCAGACAACCGTATGCTATAAAGAGAAAATAGTATACAACATATATAGATAGATAGATGAACGCTTTATTGCAAACATTAAATTACAGACATAACATAAAAACAATGAAAGAAAGTGTTACAATGGGCGGCCTTATCGCTAAAAGCGATCTCTTCCAGGCAACCTTTGGATGGAGAGGAATTATCTATTATCTATTAATTATCTATTCTATTATCTATTATATATATACATATACAGACGATAGTGTGCAGACATAAGTACGTAGGTATATAGTCTAACATACCTATCCGCTCCACCTGCACCCACAAGAACAACGCATCGTGCTGCAGAGTCTAGTACGGCGATATACCTCTCCCAGTCTGACCAGCAGGGCGATCACGTAAGTCTTTTGCGAACATCGCATGTTGCGGCTAATATGCAATAGAAATTTATTTCAATCTATAAAATGCGATCATGTAACTTTTTATGTCTCCATTTCAATATACTCCTATCGATTACCCGACAAATTTACAAACCGAGATTGTGCTATGAATCGTTATGTAAACGCCCAATCTATTCAATTTTACTGTGTAATACGGCTCTTGTCTATGTTTTATATATCGATATAAACTTTGTTTGTCAAACCTTATTTTTATTTCAATTGAGCTTTCGTTGACGTTTGATTGCAACAAACGGGTTACGTGATCGCAAAACCATCATCGAAACTAGTTTTTTATTGAAATTGATTGAAATAAAAGATACATAATCACCTTGCAGAGCACGTCAGGAGATGATGTTGTTAAGTAGGTATATTAAGTAGAGGTGCGGAGGGAGGGTCCAGGACTTGAACCTGTCTAGGCTGGAGTCAACGAGGACGACGAGTTTTAAGCTCCGGCTTCCTGCTAATTATAAGAAGATGTTCCTAGTTCCCGAGTTTTGGCTCTAGGAAATAGTATTCCGGCGCTACAGAGATGCTAAACCGAAATGCCGCTTATCCAGTGGCGGAGCTAGGTAACCAAAGGCCCTGGGGCAAAAAATAAAGGGGCAGGGGGGGGAGTTTTCCGCAAGTTTCAAACAAAGATGTTCGAGACTTATTGAGAATTCCCCTGTATTTTTTCAAATAAGTTGCCATTATTAAAGTCGCGTTCCTGGAAACTGCGGGCCGATTCAGAACTTCCCGACAACTCGTTGTCGACCGATTCGGTTTCATATCTTACGATGCAAAACATTGCAGACAAAACAAATTTCGTGAATGCAACATGTAATCGATACCGATATTGTAAACGAAACCGTATTAAATTTTCGGGGCGGAATAGCTCGAACAGGAACCTACAAAACGACATCGAAAATAGTCGAATCGATTCCGTATTCGTTATCGTGAGGTTCTGAATCGGGGGGCTGGTTTATTTATATTCCGAATGTGGGACAAATTTTCACTAGTTCAATTTATAGTTTGTAAGTCAGAGTCCGAGGTCCCCCTGAGCTTGTGGGCCCCGGGGCACTGCCCCGTCTAGCCCTCCGGTAGCTACGCCACTGCCCTTATCCTAGTGTTACTGTTTTATAATTTGTAGGTATATATACGCTAGTCTGTAAGGTATATATTTTATGTGCCTCTGGTACTTTTTTTATTTATTTTTCTTGGTAAATGGGCATAAGTTTGACGACATCTCGCCTGATGGAAAGCGAAGATGAAGATGGAGCACGCTTGGCCCATGAGATGCCTATTCACTCAAGACTTAAAGAGACACAAGTTGACACAAGAGACTTTTAACTGATTAACTGTATTATTGCATGAAATAAATTAATTTATTTTACGCGTGTTTAACCAGCACTTATTTTTAGAGGATATAGGTGACACTAAAAACCAAGAAGAAACGCCTATTTTTTTTAAATAGCAATGGTCTCTTTTTACCCGAGCAAATGAAAATTAAATTTGTTTTCAGACTAGAAGCTAGATTTTTTTATATTATTATATTAAATACTTGTATTTTGTGCCATGTTTTTAACCGACTTCAAAAAAGGAGGAGGTTCTCTATTCGGTTGTATTTTTTTTTTTTAATATATTATGGATACAGGGAATCCTATAGTATAACCAGGATCTAATGTGGTCGTTAGACGTTTATTTATAGAAACTCCATCAATACTTCTTGGCACGTTATCAAAACTTTGAGTATTTTCTTCAACCTTTTCAAAACTGTCAGGACCTGACAGAAGAATGTCAACGTTCACGTCAAAATGAATCGAAATCTAGCTTCAGATGAATTTACACAAAAATATTTTATATTATTTAACTTTTTTAGCTATTTACTTGCATCATACGACGCCGATTCGGAACGAAGATCTCTTTGTCACTGAAAGTGGTTTAGGACAAGTATCCCCTTGTTCTATTGGTCTCCAATTCTTTTCTGTACTAAACAATACTTCTGCAAAAGACTATTTGGTGGAGCTCATATCTGATGAATGCTGTATCCATTCTGATGAGACTTTGGATTGTGACAGCGTCGAAATAATCGGTGAAAGCTCTGAGGTTTTGCAAAAAGGTATTTTCTTCTTGGACTTATATCACAGAATACTAAGAGACAGAAGCATCACTCCGCGAAGAAATTAAAAAAAATAGTGACTCTTGCTATGACGCAATAAAATTCAATTCAGCCGCGTAGCGCTGCATACCTACCAGTCATATTAACCTACAGAGTACCTCTCTATCGCATAGCTCTTATCTCTTCTGCCGCGGCACGTGTAACAACGCGCGACCCGCCGTCGGTGTCCGGCTATGTACTTGTAGCTTCATACCTACAGTGCGGAGTGCGCTAGGCCTGCTAAAATAAAAAATATTTTATCCATAGCGACCCGCCCCGGCTTTGCATGGATGCAATTTGCTAATGTGGTAGATTTTTTGACGACTTGATAACAAAACATTGAATTTTGTATACTATACAAAAGCTTAATTAGTGATGTACATATAAACCTTTCGTAAAAATCTCTAAATGACAGTGAAAACCGTATCAAAATCCGTTGTCTGGTTCAGAAGAAACAAGCGGAGAAACAGAAATGAGGACGCGGATAGCGTCTTTGTTTTATACTATTTAGAGATATGTAGGTAGATACCTTCTACCCCCTAATCGTCGATAAGATTATGTTAAAGGACTCGAACTTCGATAGATCGGATTAAAGTTACCACTCGACCACACTTGCTCTATAAAACCTACAAGAAAAATAATATATTAATTTCGATCAAATAGAATATTAATGGCTTAGCGGTCAGAGCACTTGCTGTAGACGCGGTTTCGATTCCTGTCTGGAATTTATTTGCGCAGGAAAATATAAATAAAAAACTTAGAATTGAAATAGTAATTTTACTATTATACCTACCTATTATTTACTACTTATATAATCATTATATTCTCGTTGATATTGCAGGTAAGCTGAAGACTTTCACACTAGTAGCACCCGTACTAGACCCTTTCGAGAGGAAAGGGTACTGCATCATCCACTTAGATTCTAGACCCGTTGACAAAAGAAACAATATCATGAGAAATACTATCAAAATATATTTTGATACTGGAGTAAATAAAGAAGGTAATATAAAAGACAGAATCAAAAAATGTAAGAACGTTGACGAAGATCCGCTAAACGATTGTAAGCCTGTTAACTGTGATACTCATTACAATGGAAAAAAACCTCTCTATGACAAACATACTAAAAGATGCACGGAGATACCGAAATGTAAAAGCAAAAACTCGATTAATAGAGTATATGACCCGATATCAAATCGCTGCATCAATGGTGATCCAGTTGAAAGCGAAGACATTGATTATATCAAGTCTCTTACTAAGGAAAGAACTCCGAAAGACGTCATCATTGTAGAAGCAAATGACATACCTGACTCATACAACGAAACATCATTCCAATATGGTTCTGACATGAATGACACTACGAATACTAACTTAGTGCAAACTTCATCAAAGATTTTTGACGCTAAAAACAGATGTTGTATCGTAAAATATTTGATAGCAAATAAGTATACGTTACTTGTACTCGGGATAGTTATATTTGTCCAGTGTTGTTTGATCTGTACAATGATTTACTGCCTGACAAAGAAATCGTTTTCCTGCGACAAGAAGAAGGTTGAAAGAAAGTATTTCAATTACAGACAAGATGTATCTGTTACTACGCCTTTGATTGGTACTAGTAATATAGATACCGAAACCACTGGATTCGATTACATTAGCGAATCAAGCAACATCGATAAAAAAATCAAATGCTACAAGGCTTGCCAAAAGGAAAGGAAAAACGATCCAAAAATCAGCATGTCCGATGATATTCTATCCAAATGTTTGAACAGACGAGATTGGAACTTAAAACCCAAGTCAGATTCTAATAATGCTGTTAACGACTTTTACAACAATCTAAGACATGTTGAATGGAACAAAAACACAAGTGTAATCGAAGATGTTATCCCTGAAAACCCCCCAAGCGAAAAGAGAGAAATGAAAGAAGAAGAAGATAAAAAACGATCGAGCGAAGGGAAAGGAAAAAGTTATCATAATGAACAAGATTATCACAAAGATGATGGCTATCGTAAAGATGAAGACTATCGTAAAGATGAAGACTATCGTAAAGATGAGAACTATCGTAGAGATTATCGCAATGCAGAAGATAAAAGCAAAAACAAAAACTACGACAGTGAGTCGTCAGAGAAACTAATACAATGTCATGATTATAACATGGTTCAATCTAGAAGAACATACATGAGTGAAAGGAATGAACACAACAAGTGCGCTGCTTCTATGGCAACGGAAAAAGGAGCCCAAGCTTGCTTCTCCAATGATTCGATAGATGATTTTCTTTCTGAAAGAGGTATGTTATACCTCGCCGGAGAAAACTTGTCAAAATATTCTTTCGTTTCGAATTCTTCGCCGAATTCTTCAACAGAACTATCTAATAAGACTTCAAAGAATAACATTGTAAAGAATGTATTGTCATATTTGTCGAGGAAGTCAAAGATTTGCACATCATCAGACCCAGGTGCTAAGAAAGTCAAACCCAAAGGGAAGGACTTGGAATTGATCCATATGTCAAGAGCGTCAGTTTATTCATCGTCAGCATCGGAGTATAAAGGAGTTAAGTTCGCAAAAGACTCTAGGAGTTCTTTCTAGTTTGTGATTAGTTTAATTCTGTTTGATAGATTAAAGATAAACTTTATAAGGGATTTGGGTCTTTAAAATTGTTTTAGTGGCGCTCGTAGCGCTCGCCTCCGTTCGTAACAAACCCTGTTAGTGAAGCAGCGATTGCTGCGATGTTAGTGCGAAATTGATGGTACGTTTCTCGTATGCGAGAGGCCGTCTGGGTACCACCGTTTTGCCAGTTATTGGGAAAAAATATGATGACCATCATAATGATCTTAAGATCCCCATACACTTTTATCAAAAAACTGTATCGGCAGATCAAATTTAGTAAATGATCACCAAATTTAGTACATAACCACCAAATTTTGCCCGAATTGCCGCACCTCACTCTTCCGTGGGCCAACTTGTTCTTACCCCTAAAGTGTAGGTTTATAAAAAGCGCGGAGCCAGAAGCTCACGAAGGAGGTCCTGAATGAAGCGATCGAGTCTACGAGGCCGAGTGGAGTGAAGGTGGGGGCGAGAAAAGCGAGCCGGCGACTTCCGCTGCGGAGAGAAGGTCAAGTAGGAAGCGACATAAAGGGATGACGAGCAAGACTTCTGGAGGCTACTTTGGTGATCATATACTATTTTTGGTGATCATCTACATTTTGTGGTGATCATTTACTATTTTTGGGGTTACATTACTTTTACTATATCTCTGGTGGTCAGTTAAACATAAGCCCCAGTTATTCCGCCGCCAAGCAGTAGTGCCCAAGCATTACTTTGTTCTAGTTTGAAGGGCATTTTAGCCAGCGAAATTACTGGGCATTATAAGACTTAAGAGCTAATTGTCTCAGGATGACGAGGGCAGTGCAGCACCAGGATTTTGCAAACCAAAGCTCTGGGTGGTGCTGCAATTGTTATGGGCAGGCGTATCAGGCGAACGACCTGTTCGTCTGAATCAGTTCCATAAAAAAACCAACTGGTTTCGGAGGACACGTTAAGCTGTTGGTTCCGGCAGGCCTAGCGCACTCCGCACTGTAGTTACGAAGCTACAAGTACACAGCCGGACACCAACGGCGGGTCGTGCTTCATTACATGTGCCGCGTCAGAAGAGATAAGAGCTATGCGATAGAAAGAGAGGCGCTCTGTAGGTTAATATGACTGGTAGGTATGCAGCGCGACGCGAGCTAAATTGAATTTTATGGCGTCATAGCAAGAGTCGCTATTTGTTTAAATTTCTTTGCGGAGTGATGCTTCTGTCCCTTAGTATTCTGTGGTTCCAGTTGTTGAGTTAGGACAACAGTTGCTAGGCCATGTCGGAGGCCTTTGGACTATAACTCTGACACCAGGGTTAGCCAGAAAGACGAGAAAGAAAGAAAATTTTGTTTATTATTCTATATTTTATTATTTATCATCGGGACATCTTGGGCACACGCAAGGAGGGCAGACAGTAGTCGGCGGCTCAGTAGACACTGTGACATAGTTTGGAGGCACCACCTGAAAACAACAAACCAGTTTATTTCTGTACCCAGCCAGTCTATATTCATAAAAAAAAACCAAATCATTTATTAAAAAAATTAACTGGTGGAGAACCTGAAATCTAAACTAAGCTTGTGGCCTGTGATATAGTTTCCAGGCCTCTTTCGTCGTAGTACTAAACAATTATATATATATATATTTTTTTATGTAACTGAATGACGAGACGAGCCGGTCGTTTGCCTGATGGTAAGGATGGTGGCGTATTGCCAGCCCATAACGACAACAACACCACCCAGAACTTTGTTTTGCTAAATCCTGCGCGGCGCTGCACTGCACTCGTCACCCTGAGACAATTAGCTGTTAAGAAGGAACGGCACGCTTTTCATACATAAAGAGAAAACGTTTTTCTACCCCTAAACATTAACCAAATTCGATGAAATTTGGACATGAAAGAGATGCTACTATTATTGAGGTTTGTAGGTTTTGATTTTTGCGATAATTCCTATACAATTTGAATAAATGGACTCAAAAAACTCGATTATTACTCGAAAATTTTTTTGAAGTTTGGAAGCTGTTATCTTTAAAAATAGACATAAACTTAGAAAAAGGAAAACCTACAAACCTAGTTTATTCTCCATTTAAGAAATTGAGACCAAAACTACCAAATTTGGTTGAGATTTAGTGTGGTAGAAACGTTTTCTCCCAAAACGCTAATTTTAACAAAAAATCTGAAGTTGATTCGAATTTAGTTAAATTATTATTATTATTATTTTTTAGTTTATTTATTTAATTTAATTTACGCATTTTCTGCGAGACCGTAATTATTCAAATACCTAGTGCTAGCTGGCCGCGGCTGTGCCATATCCTCTTAAGTCTCATAATGCCCAGTAATTTCGCTGGCTACAATGCCCTTCAAACCGGAACACAGTAATGTTTGCGTACTACTGCTTGGCGGCTAACTGGCAAAGCGGTGGTACCCACCCAGACGGCTCTCTTCTTCTCGCATACGAGAAACCTACCACCAGTGACATATATTGAATGCATTAGCGCATGCTAGGCGAAAACCTTAAGATTTAAAATAATTAGGAAGAAAAAAATATATTGCTCAGAAAGGGATCGATCCTCATCATCATCATCATCAGCCCATCACGTTCCCACTGCTGGGACACGGGCCTTCTCTCATAGAGAGAGAATGGGCCACCAATACCGCTGGCCCCGCACCACTGACTTTCTTAAGTTATGTGCGGATTTAACACTCGCTCTAAAAACGGTGAAGGAAAACATCGGGATGAAACCCGCTTCCGCGCTTTGGAGTGGTAGGCTCTGGCCGTGGTTGTAATACCACCCACCGAACAAAGCCATGCCGTCAAGCGTAGTCGTGTTTCGGGATGATGTTCGGTGAACCATCAGGGAGACGGGTCTGAGCAGCCGCTCAACTGCCGTCTCTCTCTAGATCTATGTGCTCCATCTTAGGCCACATCATCGCTTCACATCAGGCGAGATAGTGGCCATACATAGACATATCAAGCGTAAAAAAAAAAAAACGACCGCTCGTATCCGTGAAGATGAGCGTCTGTACCGCTCGAAAACCGGTTGATTGTCTCGACTTTTAGTCGTGAGTGTAGCCGGTTAGTAAATCAAATTGTTCAGTTGATCAATGTGAACTTTGTCGGTTCATCCGTTTAAGAGCTACGGTGCCACAGACACATATAGTGGTAAAACTGATAACACACCTGCTTTTTGCGTCGGGGGTTAAAAAACAGTTACCTACTGGACAAGCGTGCTCATTGACCACATCGTTTAAGAAGACATTTCTTCCGCCATAGCTTTTAATTCAAAATCCGCCTTTATTATTTCGCTTTAGAAAGTACACATTTGCCAGAAATTCTACCGCCAAGCAGTAGTGCAAACATATAACAGAGCAAACATTACTGTGTTCCAGTTTGAAAGGCATTATTTCAAGTGTAATTACTGGGCCCTGATAGGCCGCGCCATGGTCTCAGCGTGACGAACGCAATGCAGTGCCCCGCAAAGTTCTGGGTGGTAGTGCAACTGTTATGCATATAATAAATGTTACCTATAAATATATATCATCATCATCATCATCATCAGCCCATCACGTTCCCACTGCTGGGACACGGGCCGTCTGTCATAGAGAGAGTATGGGCCATAATCCACCACGCTGGCCCAGTGCGGGTTGGTGGATGTCACATGTCCTTGAATTTTTGTGATAAATTCTTGGACATGCCGGTTTCCTCACGATGTTTTCCTTCACCGTTTTTAGAGCGAGTGTTAAATCCGCACATAACTTTAGAAAGTCAGTGGTGCGGGGCCAGCGAGATTCGAACTCGGGTGCGTCGGATAATCGGAAATATATATATTAATTTTATAAGATCTTAGCTAGATTAGGTGTTAGGTAGTTTAGTTTTAGTATAGTTAATAGATGTAGTTACCTACCTCTCACAGTCCTGGTGGTCTCGTTTATTTTTATTTTCTTTTTGATATTGGTCCATATTTTCCAAAACATTATAGTGCGTTTGGATTTGCTTACGCTGTCTCGACCGATTCGTCAGTATAGGTATAGCAGGCTTTACCCTCCAGCTTAAGCTGGTTAATTACTGTCTGCTTGCTTTGCTGCACGTTTCGAACGAGGTTTGCATAACTGTATATATATATATTTTTTTGATGTGTTTTATGTTTGTTTTTTATAGAATTTTAATGTTTGTTTCTTATTGTTTTAATGTTTGTTTTTTTATCTTCGTCTGATTGTTCGTGATGTCATGGGAAGGGTTCCGACTGAAAATCAGTGCTAAGGTACCTACTTAAGATACCTTAGCGTATGCTGAGTCAAAACCTTTTCCTGACATCGCGCAATATTTCACTGTATTGTTTTTATTGTTTTTGTTTTGTCTTTTTTTTTTTTTTATGTAACTGAATGACAAGACGAGCTGGTCGTTTGCCTGATGGTAAGCAATACGCCAGCCCATAACAATAATAGCACCACCCAAAACTTTGTTTTGCAAAATCCTGCGCGGCGCTGCACTGCGCTCGTCACCCTGAGACAATTAGCTGTTGAGTCTCATAATGCCCAGTAATTTCGCTGGCTACAATGCCCTTCAAGCCGGAACACAGTAATGTTTGCGCACTACTGCTTGGCGGCTGAATAACTGGCAAAGCGGTGGTACCCACCCAGACGGCCTCTCGCATACGAGAAACCTACCACCAAAATTTAGTATGTATATATTCAGTGTAATGTTGTGTGATGTCCGGAATAAATGTATTTTCTTTCTTTCTTTCTTTATGTGTAGAAATGTTGTTATTGTAATCAGTGGGGAAGTTAGGCTATAATAACACACCTTTATATTCTTGAAATGAATATTGCCTATAAGCTTCAGTTTAGGAAGAGGCGCTCTGGTCAGGCACATACACTGGAATGTGACACAGATATAAAATATATTTTTAATGAAATAAAATAATAAATGTATTATATATTTTTTTTAAGCTATTGCATAGCTTCTATCGCGGGGCTTGAGCGTGGAGACCGAATCCAGAAATTCCGTAACGAAAATAACCTAACACCGGGAGGTGTTAGGTTATTTTCGTTACGGAATAACTCCAAATGCTATGCAATAGCTTTACCGCGGCAGTCTCCGAGTGCCACACGTCTTTTTTTTTCAAGTATATTACTAAAAGATCGACGGAGATGACGTGATGACCTGCCCCTCTACTCATATATCCCTCAAGCGGCAATTTTATATCATGTTGAGCTCCAATTAAGGTATAGCTTTACTGCGACTAACGAGATGCGGTCTAATTATTGTCAATTCAGGCAAGAAATCGAATCTTATTCATTTATACCAAAATACGATAACTACAAGTTTAGATAAACTTAAAGGGACAATATGTGGCGTTTTATGACATTGTCGCAGTGAATCTACACCCTAAACTGACCTCAACACGATATACGATTGGCGCTTGTAAGACATATGGGTAAGGGGGCTGGACTCCTTCATGAAAGGCTGGAGGACAATGGCGAAGAGCCGTGAAACGTGGAACAATGAAAGGAAGGCTTTGCCCTGCAGTGGGATAATTTAGGCTCTAAATAATAGGTAATAATAATAATTAATTAATAAAATAAAAATAAATAATAATAAACTAATTATTTATTTTTATTTGTTGAAGACTTATGAACTGCACAAATAATAGATAAGAAGTAAAATATTATTGACAAATCCTTACCCCAGGCTGTTTGAAAATAAAATGAAAATGATTAATATCTTTAAACAAAATTTTTTATTTCATACAAAATATAAGTCAATTTCAGGAGATAATACTTAAATAGACACGTACTTTCTGTAATAAAAAATAAATGTGCAATTAGGAATTGATTAATAAAATTCTGTTAATAATAAATAATAATAATAAAATAACGCTTACTGTGGCTGGCTGTAATTATATTGACATTTAAATATAATTATATTTATTAAATTACATTTGAATACGTAATAATAAATAAAAAAAATATTCCATTTATGTTGTTAATAATTAATAAATAATCATTTAAATGGCTTACCCTTGTCTGCGATTTGTAAAATAAAATTAAAAAGCATTAAGTATATATTTTAAAATAGGTAATAAAATAAGCATTGGTGATTAGAATTCTTACTCACATAATACTGAAATTAAAATAAATAATCGATGTTTAATAAAAATAACAATTATTTAAGAATGAAAAAAATATTTTTTTACTATTGCATTAAGCAAGTTTAATAAGATTAAAAAATTACGTACCGTTTTCTGTAAAGATAATAATATGTTATTATTAAATTGCAACGCATCGTCATTATAATAATGTATCAAATTCAACTACAATTATTAAAATAATATTATAAGTAGGTTTATTACAAATAGTAAAATATTAAAACTATAACATTTGTATTTTTGAAGTAATATTTACCCAGAGCTAAAAAGAGAGCAAATAATAATTATTAATTATAGACAGATTAATGCCTAGCTATAATAATACTGATTATGTATTTATTTATATACGATAGATATTATTTTTTGAAATATAAAACAACAATCGAGTTTATAATGAGCGCAATGCAGTGATTTTATGGCGTTAAGAGTTCTGGGTGGCACTGATATTGTTATGGGCAGACGTGGCGCTTACCATCAGGCGCACGACTAGTTCGTCTCAAAACATAGTTCCATAAAAAAAACTGATTTTAAAATTAAACAAACGTTCATAAAATAAACTTTTTTCCATTTATTTCTTCACATTCCTTCGTCTATATGTAAGAAATGATGTATCAGATATTTGCAGATATCTATAAAAATAATAAATATTAACATAAGCTTACCTCAGACTGTAAACAATAAATTATTATTAATAAAGTTAATTACCACGTATTCCTGTTGTAATAATAATACGTATTTTATGTTAAATGTTAATAATAATAATATAGAGAGCGAGTGTGGCCCAATGAGAGCATGTGCGACTTTCGATCCGACGCACCCCAGTTCGAATCCAGCTGGCCCGCACAACTGACTTTCGTAGGTTATGTGCGGATTTAACACTAGATCTAAAATCGGCAAAGGAAAACATCGTGAGGAAACCGGCTCATATAAATTCAAGGACATGCGACATCCACCAACCCACACTGGGCCAGCGTGGTGGGTTATGGCCCATAGTCTCGCTATGAGAGAAGACGCGTGTCTCAGCAGTGGGAACGTGATGGGCTAATGATGAATAATATAAATTTAAAAATAAAACACAAAGGGTATTTCTTACAAAACATTTTAATTGCAAAAAAAATAAATAAATTATGTTGCGTAGTGTGGTTCAAAAGTTGCGCAACTTAAACAAAATACTTAAAGAACCAAACAAGAGTAAGCGTCGCCAAAATAAAAAGATTTATTTAAAAAAATATATTTTTCAAGACAAGCTTTTAACAAATTCGTAATTGGAACCGCGAGCATATTAAAATAAGCCCAAACACTGATAGTTTACGATTATCCGTCAAGGAGTTCCATTGCCTACCTTCCGTCTCCATCATCAGATCAGCTGGTTGTCACCACAATATTGCAGTGTCATCGGACTTAGACAAGTATGCAAAATTTCAACTCCGTAGTATAAGAGGAACTTCTGATTCAATTTGCAAGATTTGACGCAAACAAACAAACATTGCAAGTTAAATATATGCTTGTAAAAAGGTAAACTCTTCCTAAAACAATTAATCCTCAGAAATCAAATCATAGATGACATCAGGAGCATCAACAAAATTCCACGTCAGCTGTGCTAGATTCAACACCATCCCCGCATCTATTATAAATTCTACACTAAGCAGAGTCGAATTCTCTTGACACTCCGGTTCTGTAAATACTATGAAAGAGGTAGGAACCACTCGACCACACAATGTTACTGGCACTTTCCCTTTAACTACCTTACGCCGATTTGGTTCCCCATCAGCTAGAGTAATAACCTGATATTCTTCCTCAAATTCGTATCCTTGGGCTCGAAGGCGTTCGTAAAGTTTGAAGGACGCGACGCTTACTCTAGCGCCAGAATCTACGTAAGCCGTCTCAGTTATTTCCCCTACACTGATTTGAACGGTAGGGCGAGCCCGAATGAAGCTCATTAAATCTATAGTTCCTTCCTCCTGATGAATTTGAGTCGACTGAGAAGCTTGTGGTTCAGATACGGCCTCTGGGGGCACTTTTGAAACTTTGCGGTGAGTGAAATTTCCTTCAGCTTCCGCTTTAGCTTTCCTACGACAAACGTCGGCGGTATGACCGGACATACGACAGTAACAACATCGTATTTTCTTCTTTTTCGTTACAACCGGCTTTTCGGCGTCCTCGATCGCTTTTGCTGCTTTTAGCAAATCATCGTAAGTTTCAATAGACTCTCGCGGTATCTTCTCCTTAAGTCTAGCACTTAGTGTAAAGTAGAATATGTCTATTTGTTGATGCTCTGGATACGTCGGTGGAGGCAGCTCAGCGAAAAGTGCACGCTTCTTTGCAATAAAGTGTTCCGTCAGCTCATTTGGTTGCTGCTCTACAATAATGTCTGCGTATATTAGATAAGCTTCACGTTCAGGGGCGAATTGTTGGCGTAGTCGCCTCTCGAAGTCAGCCCACGTGGTCATTTCGCTGCGGTTTCGCTCCCACCAGATGGCAGCATCGTCCTTCAAGAGAAGCGATAGACTGTTAAGAGCATCTTCATCGTTTGTATGCGCTACTGACTTGTACACGGCTGCGGCAGCAAGAAACGCCTCCAAAGTTTTTGTGTCTCTAGCCCCGTTGTATGTGACACAAGAGCTAGCGAAAGATCTGGGCCGCTGTGATCCTATTACCGATAGCAGCTGTCGAAAATCCTCGGCTGGCATCTTGTCGCGTCACTTCACTGTAATCCTTTATATTTGTTATTCACTGTGTTGTGGTCACGTGGATGAAGGCCTGAGAGCGTCGCGTCAGTCGGCGTGTGTGTATAAAAAACACAGATTGTAGTGTACTATGCGTCACCCGTGATAAATGAGGCGTCTACCAGGTCTGTGCCTTTCCGATACGGACGCGACGACAGAGCGCGACAGACTGGCCGGCTGCGTTGGAGCGACGTGTTTTTATAGGACCAACCAGAACGGGGCACTTCGCATATTATTAGCAACTTCGTCGAGGTTCGGCTTGTGTTCGGCGCACTAATGACTGGTTCACATTGGTTTGAGTAAATGTAATTATGAGTTTTTGTTAGTTTAATAAATGCAATTATATCTTAAGTAAAAATAAGATTTATTTAAATCGAATAGGGCCCGGATTTTTATCCACTCGAATCACGCTATTTTGTTCAGGTGTCTTTTAGTTTTTAAGCAAACAATATTTTCCAAAAATTGCATAGGTTTAAAAATCTTTAAGAACAAGTATACGTTATATCAAATAAAAAACCGGCTTAAATGTATCTAGGTCAAATATCGATGAAATTTATATGGAACCACTTCGTAGCTATATTGAACCCAACGCAAAAAGCATTTTTAAATCGGTTCATGAATGAAGGAGTTCTGGACAGCAACAAACATTAAAAAAAACAATCGAATAGCGAACTTTCTCCGTTTTTAAAGTCGTTAAAAATAGTTTAGTTATAAAATAATTTGTTAAAATTCAAAACAAACAACAAATCAAATTTAAATGTAAACGTAAACTACAACTACAACAAATGTAAACTAGGCTCAAGCAAGATACGATAAGTTGATAACGACATGATGGCTACGTCATTATGTGACGTCACCTGCCAAGACGGTATTGTTATTTCAATGAATGGGTAGTGGTTATTTTTACATCGTGCCATTCAATTCAATTCAATTCAAAAGTTCTTTATTTCAATTTTGTCGTCACAGACGCACTTATGAACGTCAATTATTACAATGATTCTTTCTACCACCGTATTATAAAATAATTAGTACAAATTATTATTTAAAAAAAAAATGTGTTTATATTATGTCAATATTTTTTATTTATTTTTCAAGACACTCTATATTAAGTCTCGTGTATAATTGTATTTATGTGTAATGTTTTATAAATATATACATTACTTACATAAACTTTCTAAAAAAAGAAACATTTGAATAAATTAGTTTTATGTACAATGAAATTATCTTAAAAAGAGTAAAAACGTAATCTGTTATTTATATAAAAAATACAGAATAGTGTTAAATTAAAGAAATTACAGCATTGTCTACCAGTACTGGTTGTTTAGTTATATATATGTCGCAGCCAACTAGATTAATTCGCCGTTCAATCAACAGCCTAGCCACTTTACTAAACAGCGCCGTTCAACTAGCGGCCTGAATGATATTCAGCCATTTGATCAAACAGTTAGGCAAAAGACTTGGATCGATGACGTTTAATTACTTGCTTAGGTTGCTCATTTATAAAGCCTGTTTTCCAAAGTTTAATGAAAAATGAAAGAGTGTAGTGACAATAATAATTAATATAGCTGCAGCCCTCGGCAGGTAAGGGTGCGGCGGGGGTGGCCCTTGGGCCACCCCAACGCAACAAACATGTATGTTAGATACGAATATAATGTAAGTAGATTATAATCTATCACTTCGATAAATTATAATCTACCGAAAAATAATGCGACGGTTCACAATCTTTCGACAGTTTACAATCTCGCGTAGGATACATCAAAGTTTAACCACATGCCTAAGCATTAGCCAGCCAGTTTATTAAATGTTATAATAGACGTTATGGCTGAATATCATTCAGGCCACTAGTTGAATTGCGCTGTTAAGTAAAGAGGCTAGGCTGTTAATTGAACGGCGAATTAAGCTAGTTGGCTGCGACATGTTCATATATATATATATAGTATCAAATTAATAAAACTAATAAATTAATAAAAAATTGCTATAATTAAATATTGCAAAAAATTTGGTATTTAAGTATTTTGCACTTACCACTCCCTTGAAATTAGAAAATAAAACATATAAATATAGTTTTCAGGAATAATGGATACAATAAGTTATTAATAACTTAAAAAGACTATTAAATATTAAATTGCATACGTACTCCACCCTTCTGAAATTAAAAAAATAATATTTAAGTAATTAAAAGTTAATTTCATATAACCGTTTATTTTTAAGTAGGTATGATACTCACCGGCAACTGCAAAATAACATAAATATAATTAAATAATGATTTTTAGTATTTATTATTAATTTAAATAGTATTTCTATATATTTGATAACATATTGAATATAAATAAATTAAATTACTAAAGATGAAACAATTAAATAAAAATATAATAATATTATTATGTAAAACTTACCGTAAACTAAAAGTATAAAGAAATATTTTTCAGAATTTATAATATCTTCTAACATATTAATAAACAGACACTTAAATATTAAATTAAAAACTTACGTTCATCTGTGGGAATAAAATAATATTGTTAATCAATTAAAATAAAAGCATAATAAGGGCTTTATACTCAGCGAATTTACTGGGCATATGAGACTTAATATCTGATGTCGCGGGATGATGAGCGCAGTGTTAAAAGTTCTGGGTGGCACTGCAATTGTTAGTACTCAGCACTCAGTACCATATAAAAATATTTAAATTATATTTCTATTAATTATTTTTATTTTTATATTTAAATTAATTTATTGTGTGAAATTTACTTGTCTTTCATGTACCTTTCTTTAAGGTTTTTTTTAACAATAAAGTGTTTATCTATCTATCTATCTATTTATGTCTAGAGCTCATGGTGAATAAATAATCAGAATGCACTTACGATTTCCTTTAAAAATAGATTAAACATTATTAAGTGTAATTAAGTAATAATTATATGTAATATATATGGTGTTGATTTATGCTTAATAATAATAGTTAAAATTTTAAACTCACACTAGTCTGTAAAATAAAAACAATTTTAGTTTTTATATAACTTATTTTTTTATAATTTTTATATAGGTTGAAAATTGAAATGTTTATTTTACTTAAAACTTACCATCAATGGATTCTGAAATATAATAAAAAAGATTAATTAAATTAACTTTTACTTTATTTTATTTATAAACTTAATTATACATTACAAAGGTTTTTGTATAATAAAATATAACGTTTTAATATTATTTTAAAGGTACTTACGCCCTGTACCTTAAAAATAAATAAAAAACATATAAATAATCACATAATTATACTTTAAAATTTTATAAAATTAGAAACAAAGAGTATTCTTTACCAATATGAATCCGTACCGGTATATGAAAAAAAGAAAAATAGACATGAGTATTTCAATTAATTTAGTTAAAAATGTTTTCATTAATGTGTTTTAATTAATTTTATTCAATTTATCAATTGTTTTTATTATTTAAAATAATAATTGTATATAATTTAACAATTATATTTCATTTATCAATTTAATCAATTGTATTATATTGAGATTTATTTTAAACACCAGTTGTTTCATTCGAACTTACATAGTGATCCTGTTGAAAAGAAAAACAATATTTTTAGTATTTTTTATTTTTGTTACTGTGGAAATTTTTACTAAATATTTTTTGTTACCGACCGTTACCTGAAAAACGTAATTTTAGTTAATTAATATTTATAATACAATATACAGTAATGACAATAAAAAAATATTGCCACAATAAATAAAAAAAATATTATAAAATAATAATTAATTAATAATAAATAAAAAATATTTAATTATTATTAATTAATAATTTAGTTTTTGTGTTCATACATTTTTCTCTGTACGTTATTTACGGCTACTAGCCATTGTGATTAAGTCATATACATGTATATTTATTGAATAATCTTTTTTTTCTGTTTCATTAAAATTATAACCATAAATTATCATTGAAACTTTATATTGAGTTAATTTTGATAATTATTTCAACTTACGACGTTCTGCAACAAATAAATGTAGTTATTTTTTTATAAACCATAATTTAATTAATTGTAAATGAAGTATATGAATTTTCATTAAAAATTAGCTATAATAATAAAAATAGTACCTCTGGCTGCAAATACGAAAAACAGATTTATATATCGTAATATTTATTGAGTAAAAATTTAAATGTTATTATTTACTTCATTAATAAAATTGGCATTCATAATTTATAAAAATAGTTGCTTACTGTGGTCTAAAAAGAAAAGAAATGGCTATTATTTTCAATATTAATTAAAATAATATAGATTTATTATAAGTATTTGATTGGTTCTTACTTCTTCTGGCTAAAAAATATATAAAAGATAAATTAAAATGTAGTTTTATTAAATAAAAACCTTTTTTCTTATTATTTAAATATTGTTCTTACCCCTATCTGAAAATAGAGATGTAATGTTTTAATGTTATATAGGTATTTTGTTTAGTGATACTTATTTAACTTAAATAATTTAGAAGATATAATAAATAAAATTTGTAGTTTAAAATCACATACCGTAAGCTAGAATTTAAACATTTAAGACAGTTAATAAAAATAAAATAAAAACATTTCAGACTGATTTTGTTCATTGATTGTTAGTAACAAAGATTTAAAAAATTGGGTTAGTGGGACATTGTAATAAAATAATTAAGTTAAATAACAAATATTAAAATTGTCTAAAACCTTTAATAATTATTAATTACATAAAGTTTTAACCCATTGGCATCACGAAAAGCGAATTCCTTACGCATATATTATGTTTAGAAGTTCAAAAGTTCTTTATTCATTTATGAACGTCAATTATGAAGACGCACTTATGAACGTCAATTATTACAATGTCTCTACCACCGTATCGGAAAAAGAACCACTACTCAGAAGATACGGCATGAAACTGAGGGGTTTTTAGAACTTTTATTACAATATTTTATGTTTGTTTTTAACAATATTATGTTTCTTATGTGCCAGTTGGCTACTTGACATAAGCGGAATGTTCCATGCATCTTTGTCTTCTATGGTGTGTAATGGTGTGGAATTATGTAGGTATGTATGTATGGTCCAGGGAATATTAATATCTACTTCCTTACCTTGGCTTCTTCCATATTAGTGCCCTGCATAATAATAATATGAAACAATAATAATAAGAAATAATAATTTTATTATTATTAATAAAGTAAAATAATTATTATAAATTAAATTTCTCTGCCCAGGAAGATTGATGAGTCACATGGAAAAATTACATACAAATAAATTAATATTATACTTAGTTTTACACCGTATTAGTAAGTGTGGCTGAGTGGGAGGCACGTGCGACTTTCGATCCGACGCACCCGAGTTCAAATCCCGCTAACAACTAACTTTCTTAAGTTATGTGCGGATTTCCACACACGCTCAATAACATACAACACAACATGAGAGCGAGTGTGGCTCAGCGGGAACTCGTGCGCCTTTCGATCCGACGCACCTGGGTTCGATTTCCGAGTCGGCCCTGCACCAATGACTAATAGTTAAGTGCAGATTTTGTACGCTCGCTCTAAAACGGTGAAGGAAAACATCGTGATGAAACCCGCTTACGCGCTTTGGAGTGGTAGGCTCTGGCCGTGGTTGTAATACTACCCACCGAATAAAGCCATGCCGTCAAGCGACCTAGTCGTGTTTCGGGATGTTGTTGGGTGAACCATCGGGGAGACTGGTCTGAGCAACCGCTCAACTGCCGTCTGTCTCTAGATCTATGTGCTCCATCTTAGGCCACATCATCGCTTCACATCAGGCGAGATAGTGGCCAAACATAGATCTATTAAGTGTAAAAAAACAACATACTCTCTCTAAGAGAGAAGGCCCGTTTCCCAGCAGTGGGAACGTGATGGGCTGATGATGATGATTATGTGACATCCATCCTCCGAGTAGACAGCAAAAATTTTATCTGAGCATCCATCCAACCCGCAATGGGCCAGCGTGGTGGCCTATACTCTCTCTAGGAGGGAATTCCGAGCCCCAGCAGTGGGAACGTAATGGGCTGATGATGATTTACACGAGTTTCAGATAGACTACTTACATTTGAACCCTAAAATATTAAACAATTAATTAATTACGGTACTGATAATAAAAATTACACATTAAACAAAAACATTATAAAATACATTAAACAATTTCATGAATAAATTAAATAATAATTAATTTAATCAACTCAGTTACATATGAAATAATTGTAATTAAAGAAATAGTAAAATACACACCGCTGCTTTATCCCCACCAGCAGCCTGCTAATTAATAAAAAAGGTTCATATTAGGAAAAATAACAAACTTTAAAACTAAAGTGTTACAATGGGCGATCTTAACGCTCAAAGCAATCTCTTCCAGACAACCCTTGTTTTAAATAGGTCATAACCTAAAGCACATCTATGTAAGATAAAAAATAAAATTAATACAAAATAATATTTACTACAGTCATTATTTTTTTAGCAAGTTTTTATTAAGTCACTTTCTTGTTTGTCTGTCTGTCTGTCGTTCCGGGTGGAATCTTGCAACTCAAATTTCAAGCATTTCCCGATTAGCTATCCGGCTGAAACTTTCAGGGTAGATCACAACTCGATACCAATGCCGTCTCTCTCTAGATCTATGTGCTCCATCTTAGGCCACATCATCGCTTCACATCAGGCGAGATAGAGGCCAAACATAGATCTATTAAGCGTAAAAAATGCATTCTAAATCTATAAAAACGTAGTATTAATTTATTTTTTGCGGATTTTATATTATTAAATTCTGCAAATCATGATTACAAAAGATATTAATAAATACATAAAATAAATAACGCCCAACGATCGCATACCTACGTATTAAATCTCGCGTAGTGCAGAATATGTTACTTCAGCTGGATAATTCATAATAATGCTATTCGATAATATAATAAGATGCGCCTGATAATTCTATTAATAATAATAATACGTACTGGTGTTGTTTCTCCAGGTGCCTGTTAAATTTATATATAGAGTTAATTCGTTATGTCATAATTATAGATAATAAAATGTCATGTGTACATGTGTAATAAAAATAAAATAAAATAGAATATTTTATTATTAAAATAAATAAATTGATTTTTTTATTTTTATTTATACATTTATATATATCCACGTTTTATAAGTGTCGGGTACGGAGCGAGTTTGCGGTGAATTTAATAGAAAACTGTTTATATGTTTATAACTAATTTATTGTTCTATTTAAAATGTTCTTAAAATACTAAAATGTTTATGAAATGTTAATGTTTGAATGCACCCGGGTGACGCGCTAGCCGATTATGCACTGACGGCAAAACTGCCAATTAATAATTAGGTGAACGCGTCACGCGACTAATGCAACATAAAGTGTTCGGTGACAAAACTCCGAACAATAAGTGTAAATGTCTATAAATAGGAAAGTACTAGGTAGGCGCGCCCAAAAATAAGTACTTGTGTAACTATATTGTTTCTCACAATGCTGCCTAACCATATTTATATTTCATTTAAATTTTACTCGTGGTAGGTACCACCGCTTTGCCAGTTATTTTGCCACCAAGCAGTATTGCGCAAGCATTACTGTGTTCCGGGTTGAAGGGCATCGTAGCCAGCGGTATTCTTGAGCATTATAATTATGAGACTTAATGAGCGAAATGCAGTGCTACGCTATACTTTTAATGATATTAAAAGTGCTGTATGGCACGACGATTTAATTGGCAGGCGTGGCGCTAAACATCAGGCGAACAAATTGCTCGTCACCACAGATCTGTAATCAGATCTGTATGCCGTCACATTATTCAGTTCCATAAAAAAGTAAGGTTAATTTTTTTTTCTATTTTTTTGTACTTACGTCAGCGGCGCCGGCACCACCGCCAGCGTCCTTAAAAACAAACAAATTAATATCATTTCCAAATAAATATCATAACAATATCAATATTGAAACGTGCAACAATGTGAATCAATGTTGCCGAACTTGGAACTACGTCCTTTCCGTCAAAACAGAGTTATTTGCGTCCCGCGGATTCAGCCGCGGTTTATCGTGATAAAAATGACTATTAATCTTATTTTTTATTTATTACAAGATATATAGGAGTAGGTCCGTTGTCTCCGTAGGCCTTGTCCCCGCTACGGGGACAACAGGACGTCATAAAATTTTCGTACCATTGTCCCCTTTACGGAGATACAGCTACTAGGTTAGGTTATGTTAGAACTGTGACCATACAGCGCGAGCCAAGCGAGCGAAGCGAGCGTGCCGCGGCAGCGGCCGGCAAAGCGCCAGAAAGTGGTTTTTCCATATACAGTTTACATTACTATATCTTCGGAAACAGAGTAAGGGGACAACGGGACATATTTTTAAATATTTTATTAAAGTACCGCTGTCCCCGTTAAAGGGGACACGGCTTACGGGGAGTGGGGACAACGGACCTACACCGGTATATAATCTCCATTCCGAATTTCATTCAAATCCGTTGAGCTGTTTCAGCGTGAAGAAGTAACAAACACACCAGCACACAAACTTTCGCATTTATTATTTTAGTGTGATGTTATGTGAAAAGAGCGTTTTGGTACTTTTCGAATAGCTCTGTTGGTATATTATTGCTAGCAATTCCATAAAAAGTCAAAAGGTGTTTATTAAATAGACACAAAATGCACTTTTAAACGTCATACAAATCAATTAAAATACGTTAAAATTGAACTTAAAATATTATGACTTTGAAAAAAAAAGGTAATCATGTCTACCCATTTCTTTCTCATACCCAAATTGAACTCAAATTGAAGTCCGGGCCTAGAAAAGAAATGCGAAAACTGCCCTCCTACCCATATGTCCTTCAAGCACCAATCGTATATCGTGTTGAGCTCGAGTTAAGGTTTAGCGTCACTGCAACTATAAAAAAGAAAAATAAGATACGATCTAATTATAGTTGATTCAGGCAAGAAATCGAATTAATCTCATTCGTTTATACCAAAATACGATGACTAGAAGTCGAGATAAACTTAATGAGACAATGTATGGCATCATAAGACATTGTCGCAGTGATTCTACACCTTAATCTGAGTTCAACACGATATACGATTGGCGCTTGAGGGACATATGGGTAGGGGGGCTGACTCTACCAGTGCTTCGGAAATCGCCCGCTAGAGAAGATAACATCAAGATACTCTGCGGGGATGTCTCTTTTTTAAATCTTTTAATATGTCTAAAAATATAACTCTATACAATGAGGTATAAATTACGATAAAAAACCACCACTAAATGTTTTTCGCAAGTGTCCGGCTTGACACTTCAAAGTTTTAGGTAATGGGTAGGTACTTACAGTCCCTGCGGCCTTTAAACATAAAATTAATTAGGAAATTAAAAGAATATATTATGATTTCGTAAATTTATTATTGTACCTTACTATTTTTAAACATGCGTGAAGTATTATTAATACAATTATTTTTAATGAAATTTGACATTTATTCAAAAAATTCAAAATATAAATAATAATTTATTCGCCATAGATATGGATAAAAAAGGGTCTTTTAAATAAATAACACGATCAGCATATCTTAGCCTTTTGGCATAGGAATATTTTATGCGATGTAGAATTAAATATAATTGTGATGTAAGTATATGTATTTTAGTCAAATAAATTAATTTCAATTTAAAAAACATACCGTTGTAGCTTCCCCACCTTCCTGTGAATTTATTTAAGTAACATTATATTACATGTTATATTTAAAGATACGGTACTATAATAATAATAGTAATTTTAGTTTAAATGTTAGTTATTTTAAATGCAGCGGCTCTGTGTGTCGGGTCACTCCCTTCGCTCCAATATGGTTGAGGGGGGTGATGGCTGGTCCACAAGTCATACTCGTGAACGGGTGCTGCTTGCGGGGACTGGTCTGTTCTAGTCACTCCTACTGCTACTGTCATACCTACTTATATTTTATTTACACTCTTCTGTTACTGATACTATGACTATGGGACATCTCACTCGCATTTCTTGTTTTACATTCTGTTAATTCTAATTTATACGTAATTGTGCTGAAAAAAGACATCCCCGCAGAGTTTCTTGGTGCTATCTTCTCTAGCGGGCGTATTTCCGAAGCACTGGTAGAGTCAGTTTTCGCATTTCTTTTCAACACTCAGACTTCAATTTGAGTATAGGAAAGCAATGGGTAAACATACTTACCTTTTTTTCAAAGTCATGTTAACATAAGTTACAATTTTTAAAAATTTTTATTTGTATCATGTTTTTATGGCCTTTAAAAGTGCACTTTTGTGCCTATTTAATAAATTATATTTGACTTTGACTTTGACTTTTGCAAAAGGCAGAGTTGCAACAAGTCTATGTAATAGGTACCTATGTACTTTTACAATCAATCGGTTAAATTAAATTTTAATTGGCTTTCCATCATATTCTTGTATACATATTATTATTGTACCTAGCTGTAAGTTTTGGTATGAAAATAAAATAAATAAATAATTTAAAATAAATTTACATAATAATACCTATGAAATACTAATATAATAATAATAAATAGATGATCATAGTCCAATAATAGTCCTCGCACTTAACGGGAGCTGTCTTTGATTGCATCTTCTTAATGATGCACTTAGAGACAGTCCCCGATAAGTGTTGCCCATTACATATCTAAACTAAATGCTCTAAGATGCCACTACGTGTGGACTCATAGACCCCCGCACAAGCGTCTCAAAGAACCGGGTGTAAAACCCGTGAGAATGAGTGATTTAATAGATGAAAATAATTTAAGGCTGGCACAAAAATAATAATTAAATAAATTAATAGTAAATAAATAGGCTCTTATTATTAATAATTATGTTATATTTTTATTAAATTAAAAAGGCAGGTTATAAGTTAATAATTGAATAGTTTTCGTTGTGGTAACAGGTATAATCATAATTATAATCTAACTTATTAAGGATATGATATAATAATGGATTACTAAGCAATAAACCTATTTTAATAAAGCAGTCTGATAAATTTAATTAAATAAAACAGAATTTAGTGAAATATTTAAAGTAAAGTACTTACTGCTCCCGCGACCTGTAAAATAGATAGTTATTAATTATTATTATATTATTTAAATAATGAAGAATAAAATATGTTTTAATTTGTCTTGTTTAAGTTACATTTTCGAATTAACTTTTAAAAACGGGAATATATAAATATACGGCATTTTTTTCTTAAGAATTATAATACATTTCGATTTACGATCATGTAGAGAATATAGAATATACATGTAGATAATATATTTACACCACCAAGCAGTAGTGTGCAAGCATTACTGTGTTCCGGCTTGAAGGGCATAGTAGCCAGCAAAATTACTGGGCATTATGAGACTCAACAGCTAATTGTCTCAGGGTGACGAGCGCAGTGCAGCGCCGCGCAGGATTTTGCAAAACAAAGTTCTGGGTGGTGCTGTCATTGTTATGGGCTGGCGTATTGCTTACCATCAGGTAAACGACCAGCTCGTCTCGTCATTCAATTATTTAAAAAAAAAACTCAAATAAATAAGAGTCTCCTACATATTCAGATATTTTTTTCTATCTACTACATAATATATTATCTTATAATCAGTGTTCCGTACCCAAAGGGTAAAACGGGACCCTATTACTAAGACTCCGCTGTCCGTCCGTCTTTCTGTCTGTCACCAGGCTGTATCTCATGAACCGTGACAGTTAAACAGTTGAAATGATGTATTTCTGTTGCCGCTATAATAATAACTACTAAAAAACAGAAAAAAAAAAATTAAAGTGGGGCTCCCATACAAAAGACATGATTTTTTTGCCGTTTTTATAGATAATGGTACGGAACCCTTCGTGCGCGAGTCCGACTCGCACTTGGCCGGTTTTATTTCTTTTTTTTGTCATTATTACAAAAATACTGATATTTAAAAGACATAAAAATACATACCGTCGTAGGCGCTGCGTCGCCATCTGCAGCTGCCTATTAATAGGTATAATAAAAAATATATAGGTATGTTTTTTTTTATATGTATTAAAAAAATAAAATAAAAATAACGCCCAACGATCACATACATAGATCCTGGCCTCTAACTAGGATTCCCTGTATCTAGGGAACCAGGAACTATGAGGACCATGGTCCCACAACACCCAGACACGAAACAAATGCTTGTGCTTTTTATTTCTGTGCACAAACATTTGTCCCGTCGCGAGAATCGAACCCGCAACCTCAGTGATGTATGAGATTTGAGCCAACCTCCCCAACCACTACACCACAGAGGCTGTCATTTATAAATTTACTCAAGGTAGGTCTCTCGTATGCGGGAGGCCGTTTGGGTAGGTATACCACAGCTTTGCCAGTTATTCTGAGGCCAAGCAGTAGTGCGCAAGCATTACTGTGTTCCGGATTGAAGGGCACTGTAGCCAGGGAAATTACTGAGAATATTCAATGGGACTTCATATCTGATATCTCGGGGTGATGAGCGCAATTCAGTGATACGCAGTGCTATTTATGTTAGTAAAAGTTCTAAGTGGCACTGCAGTTGTTATTGGCAAGCGTGGCGCTTACCATCAGGTAAACAACTTGATGTTCTCATCACACAGTTCCATAACAAAAGAACTGAAATTGTAGTGCCTCTAAAATATTATTAAAATAAGGTTTTCGTATAATATAATATATTTATAAATATTGTAATATATTTATAAATACTAACCGCCGGCGTAGTTTCTGCACCTGCCCCCTGTTAATTGAAACTTAATTTCTATAAATTGCTCATATTTTATAATTAAATACATAGTAAAGTATTTTTAAATATAATTATGTCATTTATTTTTTCAATTTGAATCTCGCTGGCCCCGCTCCACTGACTTTCAATGAGCTAGTGTGGCTCAGCGGGCACGTGCGACTTTCGATCCGACGCATCCGAGTTCCAATCCCACTGGCCCCTGACTTCCTTAAGTTATGTGCGAATATAAAACTCTAAAAACGGTGAAAGAAAACATCGTGAGGAAACCGGCATCTTCGAAGTCCAAGGTCATATATCAATGAAATTTATATGGGACCACTTCGTAGCTATACTGAACCCAACACAAAAAGAATTTTCCAAATCGGTTCCATATATGACGGAGTTCTGAGGTAACAAAAATAAAAAAAAAATACAATCGAACCTTCTCTTTTTTTGAAGTCGGTTAAAAATTCAAGGACATGTGCCATCCACCAACCCGCACTGGGCCAGCGTAACGGATTATGGCCCATACTCTCTTTATGAGAGAAGGCCCGTGTCCCAGCAGTGGGAAAGTGATGGGCTGATGATGATGATGATTTTATTTTGTAGGTACTTACCTCGGCGTTTTCCTAATAGGAACAAACGAAATATTTTATTATGTTAACAGATACTTATTTAAAATCATAATAATAAATAAAAAATAATAATAAATAAAAAATCGGTTGTCTTATCTACTTTGCATGCATCTAAGAATATTAACAAAAAATAAAATAATAAATAAAACCTAAGAAACGAAAACCTATAAAAATTAAAAATAAACATAACATTATTTTTTAGTTTCCTTTCTCTATTTTCTACCCACAATCTTATGCTTTTGTATTTTTGGGCGTTGGTATAAAATATTTTTTTTTTAAAGATGTTTCTAATTTTTCTCTAATATTAATCTTACCGCTGCTGTAGTCTGCAAAATGTAAGTAAGTATAATTAGTAAGTATACAAAGTTACGTTGATTAAGTATAGGTACCTAGGTACTTATGCTATAGCGATGACTAACCAGCGAAATAGGGGATCGGACAGTACCTAATCGACAAAAAATCTAAAATGTAGTCAGAACGAATGTATGTCGAACCAGAAAGATCATCCAATCAATATTTTTGTTAAATAATAATGATTTATATTTTTAAATCAATAAATAAAATCTGATAAATAATCTGTTCACTCTCTGTTTCCATTGTAACACTTTCTTTAATTGTTTTTATGTTATGTCTGTAATTTAATGTTTGCAATAAAGCGTTCATCTATCTATCTATCTATCTGTTCTTCATCTTAAACGAAACAACAATCACAGCGAATGACGTCATTTGAAGGCAAATGCCTTGAGTCAAGCTTGTGTTTATTTCACTTTTTTGCTTTTCATGAAATATAGGTATTTTTGCTAACTTTTTCGTTCCATTACTACAATATAGTCCCCAAACTTCAACACAAAACGTATTTAAATATCTCAGCAAGTTTTATTTCGAAGAGTTTGTCGTTTTCAAACTTCATATGACGTCACAAGTTTTAAGGTGACCTTTTGCGCGGCAATATTTGAAACATAATATTCAAACATAGTTTTAGGTAATTTTAAAGCGTTATTTCATTAAAATAATTTTAATGGCTATATATATTCATTATAGTTAATTTAAAACACTTTCTGAAAAGTTGTCCGATCCCCTATTACCGACTGGGCATTATGAATCAAAAGTCAAAAGATATTTCTTAAATAAGCACAAAAAATGCAGTTTTAAACGTCATATACACATTATTCAAGTCAATTAAAATACGTTAAAAATTGTAACTTATAACGTCATAACTAAGAAAAAAAGGTAAGGATGTCTACCCATTTCTTTTACATACTCAAATTAAAGCCCAGAAGAGATATGAAGAACGGACTCTTGAAAAGTGCTTTGGAAAAACGTCCGCTAGAGAAGATAGCACCAAGAAACTCTGCGAGGATGAGACTTCAGAGCTATTGTCTCAGGATGGCGAGCGCAGTGCTATGCAGAATTTTGCAAAACAAACTTCTGGGTGAGTTATCGACAGACAGGAAGCTTACCGTCAGGCGAACGACTTGCTCGTCTCATACATAACTCAGTTACATAAAAAATAAAATTTGTTCATTGCCCTCTCAAACGTTATCTAATATAAATGATGAATACTTAATAATAAGGCAAGATATTGTTGATGCCAGCGAAGTGCCGTTATGCTAATTAATGGAATAATTAGCATAACGGCGGTCATATAAATAACTTAATATATTTACGAGTACCTACTATATTTGTTATAACGGATATATAGATTTTATTATAGATATACTTACTTCTGCAGGGGCCTATAAAAATGTAATTACGTAATTATTAATTAAAAATGTGTATTAAATGTAATTAATTAATTATATTATGTAATTAGTATATTGTATGCATAAAAATGTATTATTAATGTAATTATCTCAGTTATTATTTCTTTTATTATTTTCTTTAGATTTAAAAAATCGATATACCTAGGAAAATACTAAAAAGTATGTACAAGGCTTTATGAATAAGAAATAATGGCGTTTGCCTTATAGTTTTGTTATTTTTTTATTCATAAAGCCATCTACATATTTTTAGTAAGTTCTTAAGTCTTTTGAAAATATAGACATTTCGTTATATAAAATTAAATACTTAAATAATACAAATATAAAATAATAATAAATAATAATAATAATAAATTAAATAATAATAATAATAAATTAAATAATAATAATAATAATAATAAATTAAATAATAATAATAATAATAAATTAAATAATAATAATAATATTATTATTAAATACTTTAATAATAGTATAAATTATATTGTATTATGTTTAATATATTTTTGCGTAAATATTTTTCATGAGGCGGAACTGGCAGGTGCCGTAGTCTCATATCATAGACCGGTTCCCATCTATTAAAAATTCACCTCAATAGTCCAATCATAAGTAATTTTCATATCTCAAATAATAGTCCTCGTATTTATTTATCAGGGGCTGTCTTTGATTGCATCTTCTTAATGTTGCACTTAGAGACAGTCCCCGATAAGTGTTGCCCATTACATATCTAAATTGAATGCTCTAAGAGGCCTCTACGTGTTGGACTCATGTCCCCGCGCAAGCCTTCCAAAGGATCGGGTGTATAACCCGTGAGAAAGAGCGTAATTATTAAAATTAATATATTGTTTTATAATAATTATTTTATTATTTCAAAAATAGGTATGTTTTTACCTCATCCTGTGAAGCGACTAATGTAGCCATCAATACGATAGTAAATAATAGTAAAATCTTCATATTGTAAATCTGAAACGATTTTAAAAGAAATCTCTTTTTATTAGTTATTGGCACTTACTATCAGGCGAACGACATGCTCGTCTCATCACTCCATAAAAACGGTACACAATTATTATAGTGTTGTAATATAACTAACCTGCTTAAGTGGAGTGTTAAATCTGCAAAAATATTATTTCTTATTTCACTGTGCCTATGTGTAAATCTGAAACATATCCAATAAGAATTGCTATCGGGTTTTGCTACCAATAAAAATGTTATGAAATACATTTATTGTGGTACATTTCTCTGACATCAAATTGTTTAATTTTTAACAACCTTACCTATAGTACTTACCAACTTTGCTTTTACATGGCGATTCGAAGTTTTATGTTTTATTCTCAATTTGTACTTAGTAAGTAGTTGAGCGTGTGTGGCTCAGTGGGAGAACTTGCGAGTTTCGATCTGACGCACCCGAGTTCGAATCCCGCTGGCCTAGCACCGCTGACTTTCTTAAGTTATGTATCTGTCGCAGCCAACTAGCTTAATCAGCCGTTCAGCATACAGCCTAGCTTCTTTACTAAACAGCGCCGTTCAACTAGCTTCCTTACTGATATTCAGCCATTTGATCAAACAGCTAGGCAAATGACTTGGATCGATGACGTTTAATTACTTGCCTAGCCTGTTCATTTGTAAAGCTTGTTTTCCAAAGTTTAATGAAAAATAGTACAATGGAACAGTGTAGTGACAAAATAATGTAAATATATCTGCAGCCCTCGGTAGGTTAGGGTGCGGCGGGGGTGGCCCTTGGGCCACCCCCGCCGCAAACATTCAATTTTTATTTTGGCTTACGTTAAATAAGTTTATCCAATCAGCCTCAGGGTTCGAACTTTATATAGCGAGTAAAACAATATATATAATTGAAATTTACAATTTTATTATAAACATTTCATATTTTATACCGAATTTAATATAAATGTATTATTTAGCATCTTCAGATTTTTCTTGATACGTGATGGCGCCTTTTTCAATAAGATCAGGAATTTCCACAGCTAGCCACGGACCGAGCTGAAAACGAGTTATAGGTAAATTTTCTTCTCATCTCTAAATAGTATAAAACAAAGTCCGCGTCCCTATTTCTAGGGGATGAAGTGTTGAAGAACATCAAAGAAACGCTTGGACGGATCCAGGGACAGATAGCAATGCGACTGTCGAGGCTGGAGTCGACTAGCACCACTGAAATTCAAGTCCTATAGGCTCCAAGTTCCAGCGGTGCATAAGGAACTGTTCCTGAATTCTGACTTCTGGCCTGTAGGGGTAGTATACCGGAGAAACAGAGGAGCGAACTTTTTGAACCCTGTAAAGTAGTGTGTGTGGTTTATTTAATGTAATGATATATATTTGTATGTATGTTAGTCTGTAAGGTATATATTCTATGGGCCTCTGTTATTTTTACTTTATTGTACTTTAATATTGCCTGAAATAAAGAGTTCAATAATTATAATAAATAGGGATTTTTTTGGAATTTGATAGCTTAAGTCAGAACTTGGTTGAGTAGTGGTTCTTATTCCGATTTGGTGATAGAGTCATTGTAATAATTGACGTTCATAAGTGCGTCTGTGATGCCAAAATTGAATAAAGAACTATTGAAGTTTGATACTTTCCATCCCCTAAAAACCGAACAGTTCCCTAATGGAAGAACTACTGGTGGTAGGTTTCTCGTATGCGAGAGGCCGTCTGGGTGGGTACCACCGCTTTGCCAGTTATTCAGCCGCCAAGCAGTAGTGCGCAAGCATTACTGTGTTCCGGTTTGAAGGGCATTGTAGCCAGCGAAATTACTGGGCATTATGAGACTCAACAGCTAATTGTCTCAGGGTGACGAGCGCAGTGCAGTGCCGCGCAGGAGTTTGTAAAACAAAATTCTGGGTGGTGCTGTTATTGTTATGGGCTGGCGTATTGCTTACGATCAGGCAAACGACCAGCTCGTCTATCATTCAGTTATACAAAAAAAAAAAACTGTAAATGGAATTCTACATGGACAAAGTCGCAGGAATGTGCTAGTTAACTATTATTTTATTTTTAAGTAAAACTCAGTCATTGGTCCATTTTGTTAGTAGCACTTATCCTATGTTTATAAACAAAAAATACAAACAATAAAAATAAAATATACAAACACACTGAGACATTACTGAGACACACACATTGACAACGGCTTGTGAGCCGTCCAGTGTCTCAGAAAGTGCAAATGCACACACTCGGCAAAGATGTTCAGGAACCTGTTGGTACTGCCCCACACGCAGCGCATCAGGGAAGCGCTTCTTTTACGCATAATGGCGTAGAAGTCGTCTGTGCGTTCTTCAGCGAACATCCCTGATGCACTGCAAAATCGTGGCAGCTCCAACAGCATCCTAAACCCATTATTATATTGGACTCGCAAGGCATTGTAGGATTTTAGTGTGTACTTAACCCATAGGCTGCATGTGTAAAATGATTGGCAAAATGCTTTAAAAAGCGTTATACTCACACCAAGAGCCATAGCATGTGCGATGCCAAACCTAGGCACATTTCTCGCCCACAACGGTTTGAAGTGGTCGGTGAGACAGATCTTGCCTCCTCGGTACATCTTTGCTGTCTTCCCGTCGAGTCCGGGCAGAGCAAGCTCAGGTGCTGTCGTTGGGTACGTAACTGGTATCTATGGACATAAAAATGTAATATATAAGAACTTATTTTAAATCCTATTCAAAATTTGACAGTTAATAGACGGTTGAAGTCCAAACTCTATATAAATAAAAATGAATAGCCGAAATGTTTGTATGCGCATAACTTCCGAACGACTGCACTAAATTGGATAATTCTTTTTTTTGTGCTTGTTATTGTCAGGAAAAGGTTCGTATAAAAGATTTTTTTTTAAATCGATTAAAACATATGGCGGTACGAAGTTCGCCGGTTCAGCTAGTATTAAATAAAAAAGAATAGTGAAGTAAATAAACAAGTTAAAGTTGATTAAAAATTAATCTAAAAACCACGTTTTTTGTGCATTAATGTATTTAGAATGCATTGTCATCGAGTTGTGAGCTACCCATAAAGTTTCAGCTTCATAGATAAGCAAGAATTGCTTGAAATTTAAGTTGCAAGATTCCACTCAAAACAACAGACAGACAAATCAGAAAGTGTTTTAATAAAAACATGGTAAAATAAAATATGAACAACTAATACCTGTTCATTCAAATTATACTCACATCGAATTCCAAATCAAACTCGTACTTCAGCAAGTTATGGACATACCAGCACTTGCCGAACCACTTTGTGCCGGTCTTGTCCGACTCTAAGCGGAACCAGTCGTTGTCAGCTGCTTTATTGTTTTGTACATACTGAAAATACAATAAATACGAGACCTTATTTTCTTGTACACGCTTCAATACATTTAGATGATAAATCCTGTATAAAGTCCTTTCTGTTCAAAGATTGTCTGGAAGAGATCACTTCGAGCCATAAGAACGCCTTTTGTATTGCTGATTACTGTGATATCCAAGTACTTGTACAAAGGTGAGCTTAACCTTAAAGAGTTTTCTTCCAGCAAACCTTTGAGGAAACAGAGAGTAGACTAAAATGTATGGTAACCTCTTTAAACATATTTAGAATCATTAATAAACCTACACAAAAAATAAATAATTATTACAAATTATTACTTTATTACTTATATAATGAATTTATTCTGGTTTGAAGAGCATTGTATATCTGATGTGATGAGTCTCGGGGTGATGAGCGCAATGCAGTACTACACAGTACTATTTTACGATATTAATAGTTGTGGATGGCAATGCTGGTAAGTTGATGATGGATGACTGTGAACGTTTGTGGTTGTCTGTGACTGTGTTTGTACTTTTGTAGTGAAAGTTAACCTAAAATAATTTTATTATTTATACAAGGAAAACAAGTTAGGAGTACTGATATTAACAAAGGCTTTTACCCCCGTAGTACCCGGAAGTAAATATTACCTTTATTAGCGCTTGGTATTCTTCTTTTAATCTATTCACCCATAATTCTTTGTCTCTTGGCCCAGCTTTGGTTTGCAGTAAAGGTATGCTGCTCAGAGTCTTCCTGGTGCCTTCGTCTACCATCGTGATGGTATTTTAGCACTTTATTTCATACTGATTAGTCAGTAATTTGATAAAAACTATGAAAACAAGTTTTGTTTTCGTAATATTGTTGTCAATTGAAATGTCACATGGTGTGACGTTTCAGATGACGTGTCAGTTCACAGATAATAAAATGTGTTCGGATACATTTTGGTGGAAGAACGTTCAAGAGAGATTATCTTACATAAAAACTATCGAACTTCGAAGTATCGAGAATACTAGCTGTAAACGAATGATATTTAACATCTGTGATATCACTAATGTATTAAATAAAATTAACCAAAGAAATTATTGTACTATTTCCTTCGAGTAGACAGCCAAACGGAGTCGACACGACAGGCCTACCCCTCTCGCCAATTTTGCCAAACGTCAAGGACAAAAAAATCCACGACGTTATATAAAACTAGTTGACGCGCATCACGCGCCATTCACCAACTGTCGTAGCGGGCAAAAGAGCTCCTAAAAAAATGCCGAGTTGCAGCATATATTGGTGAAAAAAAATTTCAAGAACATCAAACTACACCAAGGATAACGTAACTTTTCATCTGTATGTGTTTTTATATCTAATAATGCACTAAAATAGCGAAAATTTGAAAATTATTGTCAGTCACATAAACTCACATAGTGTTGCAACTAAATCGAAAAAGTTATATTTCGGATTAAATTTTTAGCTTATTTTCATGTATCTAGGCGGCCAAAGCTCTGTTTTCCTGCACGTTATAAGAAAGTCAAATGAAACTGAAACTATTAATAAATATTATTTTACATTACAATTTTATATACCTACATGTTATTATTTTGAATAATTGTTGACTCGAAAACTGCAGAATGGATTTTAATTTGGTTTTCAGCGTTTAGTATTATAAGTTCCAGCTCTGATTATAGGGTATACAGGTGTGGCAAAAATTTGGGACCTCCAGGGTAGGTACCTTTTTTCTTACATTGAGAAAGTTTTGTCCTTAGAGTGGAGAAAATATAAACAGCATTTTTGGTATTTTAAAAATTTTGCTGCACTTGTATACATCAAAACCGGTTGGGTTGGTGGTTGGCGCTCTCATATGGGAGGGCTTGCGAAAACGGTCGGAAAAAAGACGACTATATTGTCTGCCGTCCAGGCAGGCGAAGGCGCGGAAAAAATTTACTTTAATCAGTAACTTATGAGAATGACCTAATCGAAAATAGGCACTTATATTATTTGAACGTTAGCAACACAGTCAGAAAACCGGAGTGAAATTAATGCTGAGACAGAACCAATTTAGATATCGATAAAAACTATGTTTAAAAATATGTCGATAAAAATACAATTGTTGTATTACACTTTTATGACGTTTAAAAGTGCATTTTCGTGCCTGTTTAAATGATATTTGACTTTGACTTCTATTACAGTTCAAAATATTTTAATGACATTAAGTCAAAGTCAAAGTCAAATATCATTTATTTAATAGGAACAAAAGTGCACTTTTAAAGGTCATAAACACATGATACAAATAAAAAATGTTAAAAATTGTAACTTATGTTAACATGACTTTGAAAAAAAGGTAAGTATGTTTACCCATTTCTTTCCTATACTCAAATTGAAGTCTGAGTGCTGAACAAAAAGCTGAGAGCCAAGTCAAGTCAAGTTAATCTTCTTCCACCTCCCCTGGGGGTGGTAGGGGTGGGTCTCGGGGTGGTCCCCTCTACCCTGGCGTAAACGCGCGGGGGCTTCTACCCCCGGGGAACTGGCAGGCCGCTGGTGGCTGCTCCGCTAGTCGGTGCGCCTCTCAGCGGCTCTGTGTTGGACCTTTTTTTTTTTTCTCTCTGGTAGTCGCCTCTGCCCTCTTCGTCTTCTTCTGGCGGCGGAAGAATGTCGCGGGGCAGGGCGCGTTTCTGGGGTTTGTCGGGGGGTCTCGCGTGGAGGGGTGCGATGTCGTGCAGGTGGGGGTGTGGCCCGTTGTCGGCGCGGTCGTACATACGACGCGCCAGACGGACCACGAACTCCCCCACCTTTTCCACCCCGACATCGCGGGCGATGACGTCATTTCTGACATATCGCCCCGCCCCCGTACACACGCGCAGGGCGACATTTTGTACGACCTGTAGCCGCCTCCGTTGGGTCTCCGAGCATAGTGAGTACCACGCCGGAGCCGCATACGTGAGGCGGGTGCGAATGTACGCCTTGTATACCCCTACTTTGGTCCGTAGGGGTAACTTAGAGGCCAGCACCGGACGGAGGAGCGCGCGAGCGGCCTTCGCTTGGCGGACGGCGTGGTCCACTTGCGGGCGCATCCTCAACGTCCGATCGATATGGACGCCAAGGTACCTCACGGTACTCTCCCACTTGACGTCCTCGCCTCTAAGTTGAAGTGGTGGTGGCAGGATGCGTTGTCCTCCTGTGAGTAGCGCGGCCGTCTTCCCCACGTTGACGGCCATCCGCCACTTGTCGAGCCACTCGGGTAGCAGCTCGAGGACTCTCTGCACCCTGTTCGCAGCGATGGTAGCCTCCCTCGACGAGGCAAAATATGCGCTGTCGTCCGCGAACAGCGCCAGTGTGACACCCCGTTCCCCCTCCCGGAGGTGCTCGCTCTCCAGGACCGGGATGTCGTCGGTGTAGAGGACGTAGAGAGCCGGTGACAGGCAGCTCCCTTGGGGGACCCCAGCGTGGGTTGGCCTCTTCGTCGACGCGTGGCCCTCCACCGCGACGAAGAAGTCTCGCCGTTCCAGGAACGACGCCACGATTCTGGTGATGGCCGGTGGCGTCGTGGTCTGGGTGAGTTTCCACAGGAGCCCTTCGTGCCACACACGGTCGAATGCCTTCTCGATATCGAGGAAGACGCCGACCGTGCGATGGCCCCTGTTCATCTCCTCGGCCAGGAGGTGCATCACCCGTGTGAGCTGGAGCGTCGTGGAGTGCCTGGTGCGGAAGCCGAACTGCTCCTCTCTGGGAGTCAGGTGAGGCCTCAGCCTCCGCAACAACAGGCCCTCGAAGAGCTTCGACAGCATCGGCAGGAGCGTGATTGGTCGGTAACTGGCAGGCAATCGGCGGTCCTTCCCTGGCTTTGGGAGCACGATCACCTTGCCAGTTTTCCATTCTCTGGGGAAGTGCTGGGTGCGAAGGATACCGTTGAAGAGCCGAGCTAGCGCTACCAGGCCCCTCGTGGGAAGTTGCTTCAGCATGACGTTGGTGATTCCGTCATGCCCCGGCGCTTTCTTCCCTGGTAATCTTCGCACGGCCCTCAGCACCTCTGCTGGGGAGATAAAGTCATTCCCCTCCAAGGGGGGTGGTGGCGAGGAGAGGAAAACGGCGACCGCTGCTTCTACCATCTGGTGGTGTGCCGGTACCGTTGCAGCTGCATCCATGGGGACTGGGTGCAGCTGGAACTGGCCCTCCAGGTGGTCCGCCAGCAGCTCCGCGCGTTCTTCGGCTCCATAACGGCGCTGGCCCGTGCCATCCAGCAGCGGGCAGACCGCCACCTTGGCCTGGGTCAGGGTCCGGTTGAGCTGGTACAGGCTAGCTTTCGTGGGGTCCTCTCCTATTTCCGTAATGCGATCGTCCCACGATTCGCCGCGCCACGCCTGTACCTCGCTTTTGAGCTTCTCCGCCAGCGTGTTGAGCTCTCTCTTTACGCGGGGACAGCGGCTGTGTGCCCAGAGCTTCCGCAGACACCTCTTCTTCCTGTGCATCGCGCGCAGGCGGAGAGGCATCTGCTCCCTTCTCTGGGTCGGTAGGGCGGGCGTCGACGCCATCTCTTTGGCGGACTTGATGCGGTCTGTGATGGTAGTCACGCATCTCTCCACGTCCTCCGCCGTCGAGAGTGGGCCGACCTCTACTTCCTGCAGCTGGGCCTGGAACTTGTCCCAGTTCACCCTCAAGCGCATCGGGCGGGGGGCCGTGAAGTCCGCCCCGATGGCGAGGGTGATAAGCACCGGGAGGTGCTTATCACCCTCGCCTATAAGCTGAGAGCTTTGGACATGCTATTTAAGCTTGCACTTCAGTATTATAGTTGATTCACTGATTTTGAAAGGAATATATTAAGCCATTTTTAAAAAATATCAGTCAACAATTGTTTTTCATAACTGTTTTGCAAAATACAATTTTGACATTTGTTTGTTTACTGTATGCTATACAGCGTGTAACATAAATGTGTAGTAATAATTAAACCACGCATATAGAAGCTTATTAATAATTCAAGTCCAAGTGCAAATTACCAAAAAATTTTTAAAATCACAAGATATGATAATTTAAACATTTCTGGTAATCAAGTTCATTTCAACCCTAACAATCAGCTGATAAAGAGCAATGAACTTGTGACAAAGAATATTAGTGCGCCGCGTGTACAGATCTGACAAACAAATTTTATCTTCAGTTAGCAAAGCCAGCTGTCCTATCAACCTTACTTTACAACTAACTTTCAAGCAAACTGCTTTTTACGCGACTCCCCAAAAAAGGAATGTAATGTTTTCGGGGTTAATGTATGTGCGTTTTTTTATTACACAATAAATGCCTCAACAGATTTGGATGTATGGGGTATCCTCGGAATCCTTAAATCATCCCAAGTGACATAGGCAAGTTATAAATAAATAAATAATAATATAAATTATCATATAATGTTTTTGGCAGGGTATTTTTTTTATTTTTCTTAATGCTTACTTGTTAATTACAGCATTAAGCATCATCGCTCCAATTAACATTTAGGAATAAGGATCTAATCAGTATTAACGTCTAATAAGAGCGAGCATGGCTGATGTTCTTAAAAAATACGTGAGGTCACCAACCACCGTAGGAATAGGATGTAAAAAACATCATGCATGAATTTCAACAGTAGGAATGTAATAGGCTGATAATGATGGTTAAGACATTTCCAACATTTGATTTCATTGCATAGTAAAAGAGTGTTCGTCAGTCAGTAATCAATAACGCGTCTTTACTTAGTCAGTTTTCAGAAATAAACCTGTTTAATCTTTGACAAAACGCGGCAAACACTAAAGCTATCAAACATTCGCCGCCGCTTCATGATTCGCTAGCCTTGTTTCGTATTGCACCAATCATAAAGATGTAATCCTAATAAATAATAGCCGCTGCTCCTCATTGGTCGAGCGGCACAAACAAAGTTACCTTCTAACGCCGCCCCATAAAACTCCACTGAAAAGGACCGTTTTCGTTTCGGAAATTTCGTTAGGTTATTTCTGAATATGAATTCTAAGACGTCAAGTTGGATAAAAAGTTGAAACTGATCAAGGCAAGGCCAAGTCGGGTACGTTAAGGCATAGATTAAAAGTACCGTTCGCGGAGATTTTTTTGTATACCGGTTCCCGAACATGCAAAAAAAACTGGTAAAAAAACTTAAACCTATGTTTTTATTATGGTTTTAATGCATTCAAATCTGTCCAGGCAATAAGAAGTAATGGTGGAATAAATAAATACATACATACATACGTAAACCCTGAAATACTCCTTTTTGGGCAGTCGTGTAAAAATGTGGAAATACCTTTTTTTTACGAGTGGGTTCGGGAACGGAACCGACCGAGTCCAAAGATCCGTTCAGTATGAAATTCCGGTATTTGAGACTCGAAATCAAGCCCTTGTAAAATGTTCGGCGTTTTCAAAGACAGAGCGCCTAGGCTACAAAACAGATAAATACAGAAGTTAATCTCATGTATGTACTTTTCATACCTTTCATACCGGACGGCGATGGAAGTTTTTGGGAGGAAAATTGATTGATTTAAAAAAAATAAGTGTACAAGATATCGACATAATTTTTTCGCAGTTACTATTATAACTGAATAAAGTTTTTTTGAAGACAAAACAAATGCGATTAGTTTACATTAACATCTTTCTCATTAAGATTATTGAACACAAGGCTAACACAGCTTATACTACAATAAATATCAAATTTTAAATTGTAAAAATATGACAAGGCCACAAAGTCATGTTCGCTTGTTCGGCGCAGGGCCGGGGGCCGGGGCGCTTACCTACCTACCTAACTATTTTGTGTTACGTGAAAATTAACCATCGAAATACAAGCAAATACCTACTTACCTCTCTGAAACAACTGGTAGCTTAAAAAACGACAATTCACCGTTTAATGTTGAATTTAAACAACCGTCCACCGAACAGTTATAATAACCTTTTTTCGTTGCTCCATTTTTGCACAAAAATGTTCACAGACGCGTGTCTCAAGCGGATGGCACTCGCGCTCGCATCCCAACTGTGCCCAGATATCGTGTCCGTGAGCGGTGTCTATGTGTGCGTTGCTCGAGCGCACTTTGTATGTAGATTGATTTCTGTACTTATCTGTTTTGTGCCTAGGCACAAAGTAGCTCGGTCAGTGACCCGTACTACCTCGACTAGGCCACAGTTTGTTAGGATTGTCCAAAATAATTCAAATTAATAATTTTTAAACTTTGTATGGAAAATATAATAGTGTTTTTTTGGTTGTATATTCTGCCCGATGATTCATGACTAGATACCCATACACACCTTTCAGTATTACTACACATTAATGTTATTCCCTGTATATATGCTTGTGGCGACATCTGCGATAAAGTTTGCCTGTTCTTCCCTATAGGGTAGGAATAATGGAAGAAAGTATTGCATGAACTATTGTGCCTCGCTAGAATGCTTCTCTAAAGAAGCATATAAATATATACAGCAATAGTTCTTGCAACGTCATCGCCTATAGTAATTACATAGACTATCATTATCGTTAGTGATTACATAAAAGACAAAGATGCATGAAACATTCCGCTTCTGCCAAGTAGCCAACTGGCACATAAAAAAACATAACATTGTCAAAAACAAACATAAAATATAGTATATTTTATGTTTGTTTAGTCAATGTAGTAATTAACTTTCATAAGTGCGTTTGTGATGCCAAAAAATAATAAAGAACTTTCGAACTAACTTTGATAGTTATTATTCTCTTGAGCAACAGAATATGTCCTTTAAGAATTCTGTTTTATTTTATTTTATGTGTCTTCCATGCTTTAGCAGAGTTTATCGATAACACAATATCGATAGTATCAAGCATGAAGTAGTTTACGTGATTGACGTTTAAATATCGTGTACCGATAGAACGTCTCTGTGTGTGAATGTGATTGTGTGCGTAAAATTTAAGCTAGTGTTTGCTTCTTTTGTTGTGTGCGTGCATAGCGACGTGATTGAAAAATGCGTTAGTGGTGATCATTTAATTGTGTGCGTTTCCTCGTCCCCCACCGAAAATGACAGACTTTTTGTAATGGGAATGAGGGCGCGTCACCAATCCAGGCTGGATACTTTATCTGAGACTATTTCAAACTATCAATAAAAAACTACGTAAGACAAGGCGGTATGGTCCTAGAGACTTTAGTCTACCCAAAAGGGCGAATTAAAAAAAAAGTATTAAATAAAATATTTTAATCTGTGTATTTTGTTTACGTACGGTTTGTGGAAAATCGATCGACCGACTGCAATTTGCAAATTATTAACGTAAATTAATGCTAGTTAGTTAATATGAATAGATGGCGCGTTTACGATCATATACTATAAATATATTAACTTTAGAATAGCTTAAAGGAACATATTCATTGGTATTACAGAGGTAAGCAGTTACGATTATTCTGTTGCATATATACTCGTTTTACTGTGATTTACGATTTTACCGGCGAAATTAATCAATACATTGGTCCCTAGTAGTTCATAACATGAAGAAAGCTTACAAATTAGCATCAATTATACCTCAGCCGATTCTACCTTACTTCCTGTCCATCCAAAGGTTGCCTGGAAGAGATCGCTTTTAGCGATAAGGCCGCCCATTGTAACACTTTCTTTAATCGTTTTTATGTAATGTCTTTAATTTAATGTTTGCAATAAAGCGTTCATCTATCTATCTATTTATCTACCTTTCCATGAAGAATGTTGCTTTGTTTTAGATACTTACATCATGGGTTCAGAACAGTCATCGCAGCCTCAGAGAAAGCAGCCTCAAAGAGTCCCTATAAGACGCGGACATACCATAGCCGTGTCCAATCCACCAGGTAAAATCGTCATCATCATCAGCCCATCACGTTCCTACTGCTGGGACAAGGGCCTTCTTTCATATAGAGAGCATGGGCCATAATCCACTACACTGGCCCAAAGCGGGTTGGTAGATGTGACATGTCCTTGAATATTTGTATTAATTCTTGGACAAGCAGGTTTCCTCATGATGTTTTCCTTCACCGTTTTTAGAGCAAGTGTTAAATCCACACATAACTTAAGAAAGTCAGTGATTCGGGGCTAGCGGGTCCAAATTCGGTTGTCTTAAATCTCATACACCACTGACATTGCGGGTTTGATTCTCGCGCCAGAACAAAGACAGGGTGTTGTAGGAGCATGGTCCTCGTAGTGCCTGGTTCTGTAGGGACTATACAGGGTATCCAAGTTCTATGTATGTGAATGACGCTGGGTGTAAAAAAAAAATATTGAGTAAGATAACAAGTTATATTATGAATTAAAATAATAAAGCTACCCTACTTTGTGTATGTCATTATTTCCAGAAGCAGGAAGAAGTACAGACCCCCCTCCGAGCGGTCGCTCATCACCTGGTGCCAGCGTCTGCTCAGATTCCGAGCTTCCTTACATATCCTACACTGTCGGACGACCTATAGGAGGTAATACTATCTTATATTTAAAAATAATACCATCAGGCAAACAATCAGCTTGTTTCATCAATCAGTTACATAAAAAAAAATGACAATTTATTTTGTAGCAATAGCTGTTAGCCCCCCTAACATTTTGTTTATGTAACTGAATGACGAAAGGAGCTGGAAAAAAATAAAAAAATATATTATAAAATAAAAATACCAGCACCCACTAGTCTATTAACAAATAAATAAATATGTTCTTCCAGACTCACCGAAGACCTCATCGAAAGGCCAGCAGCCTGCCAACAAGAAGTCTATTCTGCAGCGGAGACAGCTCAGCTTGCAAGCTCGCAAGAAACGTACTCGAGACATTGTGGTCGTAAAGCAAGCCCAGGATAACCAGCTCGATGAGGATATCCAGAGATTACAGGTACTAACCACCAAGCATTAGTGTGTGATAGAGGATCGGACAACTTTTCAGAAAGTGTCTTAAATTAACTATAATGAATATATATAGCCATGAAAAATACTATTTTAATTAAATTATGTTTCAAATATTGTCGCGCAAAAGGTCACCTCAAAACTTGTGACTTCATATATGTAGGTTGAAAACGACAAACTCTTCGAAATAAAACTTGCCAAGAGATTCTAATACATTTTGTGAAGTTTGGGGACTATATTGTCGTAATGGAACGAAAAAATTAGCAAAAATACATTTAATTAAAAGCAAAAACTTAAAATAAACCCAAACTTGACTCACGACATTTGCCTTCAAATGACGTCATGCGCTGTGATTGTTGTTTCGTTTGAGATGAAGAACAGATTCAATATGTCAGAATTATTTATTGATTTAAAAATTATTAATCATTATTTCACAAAGATATTGATTGAATGATCTTTCTTGTTCGACGAACATTTGTTCTAACTACATTTTAGTTTTTTTCTCGATTACTGTCCGATCCCCTATTATTGTGTTCCAGTGGTGACGGGTGCATTGCACTGCCATGCAGGATTTTCAAAGTAAAAAAATCTCTATATTAATTTTTGTCTTTACAGACGCACTTATGAACGTCAAATTATCGCAATGACTCTACCACCGTATCGGAAAAAGAACCACTACTCGGAAGACACGGCAAGAAACTGTAGGGTATTTTTTTTAGAGATTTTATTACAATTTTTTGGGTTTTTACAATGTTGTTTCTTATGTACCATTTGGCTACTTTGCAGGAGTGGAATGTTCCAAGCATCTTTGTCTTCTATTTTGCAATTCAAGGTTCTGGGAAGCACTGCTTTTGTTAGAAGTTTGGTTACCCGAGCAGATGACTCCGTGGTCCAGTGGTTAAGGCTGATCGGGATGGTATCCCGTCAGGCTCAGTCATGAAAAAAATATTTTTTAACAAAAATCTTGTTGAATTTTCAGGATATCCCCACATTCCTGCCCATCATGAGAGGTACGCTGGGGTTGCCTGGTGCTAGAGACCCGGAAGTTATGGAAGGTAATTTTTTTGGTATATTATGGTTTTTTACGTAATCGTTCATTGTTATTTTCGAGACATTTTAAAAGAGCTGAAAAAAAGACATCCCCGCAGAGTTTCTTGGTGCTATCTTCTCTAGCGGGCGTATTTCCGAAGCACTGGTAGAGTCAGTTTTCGCATTTCTTTTCAGCACTCAGACTTCAATTTGAGTATAGGAAAGAAATGAGTAAACATACTTAACTTTTTTTCAGTCATGTCAACATAAGTTACAATTTTTAACATATTTCATTTGTATCATGTGTTTATGACCTTTAAAAGTGCACTTTTGTGCCTATTTAATAAATGATATTTGACTTTGACTTTGACTATTTGACTTTTTGCTAATGTGGTTTAATGTGGAGTGTGGTTTTCTACTTACATTAATTGTTTCCACTTATTATACAGGCTTACGCTAAATTTTGTGTCCTGGTTTCGAATTTTTTCATAAAACTTAATTTCTTTTGATGAGCTACTTTGAGGAAAACATCTGATGAGAAATAGGGTCAATTAATTCAATTCATTTATTAATCATTCAGACATTACTAACATATATGGATATCCTTATAACATATATTCCATATATGTTATTAAAACCACAGAATACTAAGGGACAGAAGCATCACTCCGCAAAGAAATTTAAACAAATAGTGACTCTTGCTATGACGCAATAAAATTCAATTCAGCTCGCGTAGCGCTGCATACCTACCAGTCATATTAACCTACAGAGCGCCTCTCTTTCTATCGCATTTCTTTTATAAATCTTTTAATAAAAAATATTGTATTGTATTTCAGGGTTAGACTACAGACCATGGGTCCGTCTCACTACTCGACTGCAAGCACATTTGGCTGCGTGTGCGCATCCGTTAGCCGCTGAAGAAATCAACTTAGCCACCAAAACTAGAGAGGTAAGCGATGAATTACAAAGATTCAAAATTAGCTGAGAGAATGTGGCTCAGTGGGAGCACGTGCGACTTTCGATCTGACGCACCCGAGTTCGAATCCCGCTGGCCCCGCAACGACTATCAGATTTAGCACTCGCTCGAAAAACGGTGAAGGAAAACATAGTGAGGAAACCGGCATGTCCAAGTTTTCCCCACAAAAATTCAAAAACATGTGCCATCCACCAACCCGCACTGGGCCAGCGTGGCGGATTATGACCTATACTCTCTCTATGAGAGAAGGCCATGTCCCAGCAATGGGAACGTGATGGGCTGATGATGAAAACTAGCTGCCCCCTGCGGTTTTACCAGGCCTACCGCACTGCGCACTTTAGGTGCGAAGCTACAAGTACATAGCCGGACACCGACGGCGGGTCGCGCGTCGTTACACGTGCCGCGTCAGAAGAGATAAGAGCGGCGCGATAGAAAGAGAGCCGCTCTGTAGGTTAATATGACTGGTAGGTATGCAGCGCTACGCGAGCTGAATTGAATTTTATTGCGTCATAGCAAGAGTCGCTATTTGTTTAAATTTCTTTGCGGAGTGATGCTTCTGTCCCTTAGTATTCTGTGCACTAACATACTTAACTATATAGGTACTTAATATTACACTGAACGTTGAACATGATAATAATTTTATACATAGCAATAAAGCATTTTGTAATAGGGATTATGCATGTCATCATCATCATCAGCCCATCACGTTTCCACTGCTGGGACACGGGCCTTCTCTCATAGAGAGTATGGGCCATAATCCACCACGCTGGCCCAGTGCGGGTTGGTAGATGTCACATATCTTTGAATTTTTGTGATTAATTATTGAACTTGCCGGTTTCCTCACGATGTTTTCCTTCACCGTTTCTAGAGAGAGTGTTAAATCCGCTCATAACATAAGTCAGTGGTGCGGAGCCAGCGGGATTCTAACTCGGGTGCGTCGGATCGAATGTCGCACGTGCTCCCACTGAGCCACACTCGCTCTCATTATGCATGTACTGTCATTGTATCTCTTATGCATGTATTGTCGAAAAATCTGGAAATTACTTTTTACTATAGATTACTTCTGTAAACATTTAGTAGTGATATAATTATTATTATTAATTGCGTAGTTTATTTGTATTTCAATGTTTCTTTTTCTTATTTATGGAGAAACGGAACGTAATCGCAAAACGCTTGAGTACGTGCAACCACTATCTGACGTCACGCGCGTCGCATAGATGGACCAATGAGGAGATCCTAGGTCCCCACGTTTTGACGTCACACGCAAATGGCGCGTTTATGTTTATTTAAATTGATTCAAATTTTCATTTAGTTATTTTATTGACAAATGATGCCGTAAAATTTTTAAACATTTTTTTCATGAATAGTATTCAATAATCGATATATGCATTAAAAAAAAAACAAACTTTATTTACGCTTAATAGATCCATGTTTGGCCACTATCTCGCCTGATATAAAGCGATGATGTGGCCTAAGATGAAGCACATAGATCTAGAGGGAGACGGCAGTTGAGCGGCTGCTCAGACCCGTCTCCCCGATGGTTCACCGAACATCATCCCGAAACCAGACTAGGTCGCTTGACGGCATGGCTTTGTTCGGTGGGTGGTATTACAACCACGGCCAGAGCCTACCACTCCAAAGTGCGTAAGCGGGTTTCATCACGATATTTTCCTTCACCGTTTTAGAGCGAGCGTGCAAAATCTGCACTTAACTATAAGTCATTGGTGCAGGGCCGAGTCGGGATTCGAACCCAGGTGCGTCGGATCGATAGGCGCACGAGTCCCCGCTGAGCCACACTCGCTCTAGATATGCATACATGCATATTCTCTATTGTAAAGTATTGTATTTCAGGTGGATTCGGAAATATCTCGCATTTACGCCTCGATGGTGGAACGGCAAAGGAGCAACGCTCGTCACGCGGAGAGATTAGCGAGGGTTCATGAGATTTCGCATCAGCTGACGCGATGCAATTCGCTACTTAACCAGGTATTCTTAATTAATTTTATTAGCATGCGAAATATTGCTAATTAGCATTTTTTTATTTTTATGTAACTGAATGATGAGACGAGCTGGTCGTTCGCCTGATGGTAAGCAATATAAGCCCATAACAATAACAGCACCACTCAGAACTTTGTTTTGCAAAATCCTGCGCGGCGCTGCACTGCGCTCGTCACTCTGAGACAAATTAGCTGTTGAGTCTCATAATGCCCAGTAATTTCGCATGCTATGTGCTATTGCGATGCTAATTGCTAATATGAAATTTCGCAGTCGTGAATTCACAGTTTCGTGCGTGTATTTGGCCTAGGATTCCCTGTTTCTAGGGAGCCAAGAATTACGAGGACCATGGTCCCACAACACTCAGACATAAAACAAATGCTTGAATTTTCTAACCCCCGACGCAAAAAGGAGTTTGACCACTAAGTGTGTCTGTCTGTAGTACCGTAGATCTTAAACGGGTGAACCGATTTGGATGCGGTTTTCTTTTATTTAAAAACAGGTTTTCTGGCGGTGGTTTTTAGACAAGTTTTATCTAAGAAGGTTTAACCGTTTTTTACTTCATTTTTTAACCCCCGACGCAAATTGGAGGGGTTTTATAAGTTTGATCACTGTGTGCCTGTCTGTGGCGCCGTAGCTCTTAAAAGGTGAACCGATTTATATGCGGTTTTATTTAATTTGATAGCAGGTTTTCTAGCGGTGGTTTTTAGACATGTTTTATCAAAATAGGTTTAACGTTTTTTACTTTTTATAGGCTTTTGTGTCAGGGGTGTTTTAAGGTTAAATTTACTGAAATTCGCTTGTGAATGATGAATCCTCTTATTTTCAGACACTTCAAGACGTAGAAGAATTGAATTTTATGTTGCCGCCTGAAAAACGCTTGCAGCCCTTCGTATGGAACGATAACAATCCATAAATACACCTCAGTATCAATCTTGACTTAAAAAAAAAATATTTAAGACAAGCTTTTCAAAAAGTCGTAATCGAAACCGCGAGCAGATTAAAACGAGCCCAAACACTAGTAGTTTACGATTATCCGTCAAGGAGTTCCATTGGCCACCTTCCGTCTCCATCATCAGATCAGCTGTCACCATAATATTGCATTGTCATCGGACTCTGACAAGTATGCAAAATTTCAACTCCGTAGGATAAGAGGAAGTGGTTCTGATTCAACTTGCAAGATTTGACCCAAACATTGCAAGTTAATAAAGGCTTGTAACTAGCTTTTTCCCGCGATTTCGTCCGCGTGAACGATATAGGAAGCCAATATTGGTATGTTTTCCAAAACCAACTTAGAAAGACCTCTCAAGTATATGAGAGCGCGTACTTCGAAGAGGTCAAGCTGTATATTCGTATTCACAACTGATTTATATGTAACATACTCTTAATTAATCTCATAATTGATATCTATCGCAATAAAATCTTACCTGTACATATATACATATAAATACAAACAGATTATTAAAATATTATATAAAATCAAGACATAAAAAGAATAAAAACTAACAAACGTATATATTTTTTACTGGTGGTAGGTTTCTTGTATGCGAGAGGCCGTCTGGGTGGGTACCACCGCTTTGTCAGTTATTCAGCCGCCAAGCGGTAGTGCGCAAGCATTACTGTGTTCCGGCTTGAAGGGCATTGTAGCCAGCGAAATTACTGGGCATTATGAGACTCAACAGCTAATTGTCTCAGAGTGACGAGCGCAGTACAGCGCCGCGCAGGATTTTGCAAAACATATTCTGGGTGGTGCTGTTATTGTTATGGGCTGGCGTATTGCTTACCATCAGGCAAACGACCAGCTCGTCTCGTCATTCAGTTACATAAAAAAAAAAAAAAAAAAATATTTCATTAACGGACCTATCAAAAATTAGTAGCGCAAATATAAAGTTCTAGTAAAATCTAAATATTAAAGAAATAATTAACAACCTGGAACAACCCGTACCTATACCTCTGTATTCTGTGCCTATACTTAATGTCATTCCGTCCTTGTCACTCCTGAGAGTGACAAGGACGGAAATAAAGTCATCAAGATTACATTGGAGCGGTCCCGAGCGCAGCTATTGTTATGATTTTTAAACATATTATAGTCAATACTACCTACTATTATATAATGTTACTATTTTAGAAGTAAGTAATAGAAATGGAATGCGACACCCAAGACAAACCTGTTTAAGGTTTATAAGGTGTTAGATATTTAGGAAAAGTTGTAAAATTTATAAAAATAAATAAATAAAAAAAAATCTAGTTGGGACTAATGCTACTAAACCCTGAAAACCGCATTAAAATCCGTTCAGCAGTTTCCAAGTCTATACATAACATTAAAACATACAAACAGACAAAAATTCTAAAAACGGTGGATTCTTGTTCCGTACCATCTAAAAATCTATTAATCTCTAAAACTATTGACTTTATGAAAAAAAGGTATGGATATAAATTGTAGGTAATTGTCTCTAGTTTCATTTTGTATATAACTTTATATGGTATAATAAATTGGAAAGGAGGTATTGTCAAAAAATTGCTTTCAGGCGCCATTTTTCCAATATGGCGGCGCGTGCGGCAAAAATAAGAGGTGGCAAAGTTGAAATTCGGAAAAAGCACATCGAAATCTATAAAATATTTTCAAAACTCCCGGAACACTTTCCAGGTAAAACCAGGCCTAGCGCACTCCGCACTGTAGGTCCGAAGCTACAAGTACATAGCCGGACACCGACGGCGGGTCGCGCGTCGTTACACGTGCCGCGTCAGAAGAGATAAGAGCGGCGCGATAGAAAGAGAGGCGCTCTGTAGGTTAATATGACTGGTAGGTATGCAGCGCTACGCGAGCTGAATTGAATTTTATTTCGTCATAGCAAGAGTCGCTATTTGTTTAAATTTCTTTGCGGAGTGATGCTTCTGTCCCATATATGAACGGTTAAAGAGTAGACTCAGGTGAAATTAGTCATAAGCTTGAGATTATAGTTTGTAAAAATATAATAAGTATGTATAAATAAAATAAAAATAAAATAATAATAAACACTTTTTATTTCCCAAAAAATAACAATATACCTGACAGGAATTTGAACTGTCCTTATCTATATACATTATATAGGTATTATTAAATGTTTTTTTTTTATTTTATTTTTTTAGTTTCTTAATTTTATTTGGGCACCCAAATTTAAGTGTATGCCTCCTCCATGCGTGCCACGTTTTGCGATTCTGAGCGAGTCGTGTCCAGCCCCACTACCCATATGTCCCTCAAGCGCCAATCGTATATCGTGTTGAGCTCAGATTAAGGTATAGCTTCACTGCGACTACTGAGATACGGTACAATTATCGGCCAAAAGTCAGCCTCACTAATACGCCGAATTCGAGGTAGCACCAACGGGATCCTTCAGATGATTGCTGAGAGGCCGGAGTCAGCAGTACTGGGGAGGTTAAGGCAACTGCATGTCTCCACATAGTGACAATTAAATGTTAATTCATCTGTTAGTTAATCTAATTTAATTTCATGAAATACCTTTGATTGAAATGTTCTTTTAACCTAGTTTTTAAGATTTTTGTTACTAACAATATATGGACATTCTGAATTAAATGAATTTTATTGATTTATTATTGTCGGTTCAGGCAAGAAATCGAATTAATCTCATTCATTTATACCAAAATATGATAACTAAAAGTTGAGATAAACTTAATGGGACAATAAATGGCATCATAAAATATTGTCGCAGTGAATCTATACCCTAAACTGAACTCAACACGATATACGATTGGCGCTTGAGGGACATATGGGTAGGGGGCCTGATCTTCAGTGCAAATGATGAAGTTTTGAAAATAATGCTGGTGGATAATCGATATTTTTTGGTAGCGCCATAGCTATCTTAAAGCCCAACGATCACAAACAGATCACTGGGCATATGAGACTTAATATCTGAAGTCTCTGGGTGAGCGCAATGCAGTCCTGCGCAGTGCTTTTTATGTTATTAAAGTTCTGGGTGGCACTGCAATAAAATTGTTATAGGCAGGCGTGGCGCTTACCATCGGGCGAACGAGTTCCTCGTCTCATCACTCAGTAACTAAAAAAAATATCCCATGAAAGTTTATCTCACCTTGTAGTTTCATATTTTGGTGTAAATTAATAAGATTAATTCGATATCTTGCCTGAATCGACAATAATAATATAATACATATTGCATCGACCATAATAATTACATCGATTGATAATAATATAAAACATATGACGCAGAGAGGTTTTTTTTTTTTTTTTTTTTTTTTTTTTTTTGTCCTGTCCCGGCGCCATGGCCGGGCCCGCGAGCTATGTGTCCCCTGACGTGATCAGAGATTTTTCTTATCTTTATTTGCTACTGATACAATTTTACAATTTTATATCTTAATGCTAAGTTTTTAATATTATTTTTACTATTTTAAGTCTATGCTGCTAATTTTATATGTGCAAGACGCAGAGAGGTTGGGATGACATCGTTGCAAAAAAAAAATATCTTTTGTCAGTTGCCTAGATAAAAATTGTATATACGGTCAGTTGCGGGACGACAGCGTGGGCATACATTCAGCTCGCTTGAACGCAGGCTGGAGGCCGGGGCCTGGATGCATGCCTTGCCGGCTCCTCAGATGGGCGCTCCTCGACGACGACTCTTCGTGTGGCCGTAGGTCTGCGGCTTGGGTGCGCCTTGTGCGAACCTTATGCGTGTGTTTATGGTGCGTGGGTCGAAGCGTACGGCCACCATGGTTTGAGTTGCATCAAGTGCGCGGGACGGAGGCCCCGACATCATGCTCTAAACGAAATTCTTAGGCGAGCCCTGGTCGATGCAGAAGTTCCCTGCATATTAGAGCCTCCTAGTCTGTCTCGTTCCGACGGCAAACGCCCGGACGGCCTTACGCTGATTCACTGGCAGAGAGGACGCTGCTTGGTGTGGGAGGCTACTTGCGTGAGCACCTTCGCCAGGTGCCATCTGTCCGCTTCTCAGCAAGTTGCCGGGGCGGGAGCTGAGGCGGCAGCAAAGGCAAAACGCCGCAAATACGCAGGCCTGGAATTGACGTACGAGTTCGTCCCGTTTGCCGTAGAAACTGCGGGCTCGCGGTGTCTGATGCCAAGAAGTTCATGGCCGAGTTAGGGCGTCGGCTAAAGGAGAGAGGTCGGGACATTATTTAGCCCAACGCATCTCGCTAGCGATCCAGCGGGGAAATGCCGCCAGTTTGATGGGCACTTTTAGAAGCGGGGTCGATCGCGATGGACTCCTTATTTAGTTTTAAGTTTTTGACTCGCGCGTGCCTATGTACGTATATTTTATGTAAAAATTATCTGACATGTTTCTATGGAGTTATTAATAAAACATATTTTTCTAGCTAAAACAAATTGGAAATCACGGTTCATGAGATACAGCCTGGTGACAGACGGACAGACGGACAGACAGACTGACAGCGGAGTCTTAGTAATAGGGTCCCGTTTTACCCTTTGGGTACGGAACCGTAAAAAGGCGGACAGGATCTCGCTAAGCAACAACTGAAGCATATATGGCGGTGGCGTTATGTTTGTGTGAGTGGACGGAGGGCCGATGACAAATACATGTGACGGCCGATTGGCATAGCATGATGTAAATGTATGCGTGTGGCTACGAACGAGCGGACTGGTAGGTATCTAGGTATGCGGTAGTTTGATTAGGGACTTCATTTAGAATTGGGCGTCGCGGCATCCGCCTTTTTTTGTTCAAGGCATCAAACATCCTACCTATCGTTCGTTATCATCATCATGTCATCCTACGAACATCGTTATCATCATGTCATCCTACGAACAGCCAAGGAGTGGAACGCATTGCCAACGTCTGTGTTTCCTGACAACTACAATCTGGGGGTATTCAAATCGAGAGTGAACAGGTCTCTTCTAGGTAAGCGTGTTACATCTTAGACCACATCGTCGCTTACCATCAGGTGAGATAGTGGTCAAACGCAAGAATATAACCAGTAAAAAAAAAAAAAAACTTGCAATGTAGGTAGGTAGTACGTACCTATGTAAATTCGTATATTTATGTTATTTGTATGCATAAAGTGCAGCTATTAAATTAAATATCTAACTACTAAGCGCTTAAAATGTATAAAAGATTACATTTTAATAGTTTTAGCTTAGTTTTTGTCCTACTTATGCATTAAAAAGAAAAGTAGGTAATAATTGTTTTAATTAGACTAACCTTTGCATTAATTCGCAAATAGCAAGTTAGCTGAGTGGTTACTTGTGCGATTGCAATTCGGCCTGGAGTTCGAAGCTCAAGTCGGTGCCGTGTCTATGCAAGCTTCTCCAAAAACAGAAAATCCAAAAGCTTTAAGACAGGCACGTACGTCTGACTTTTTGATCCGAAGCACCTACGTAGGTAGGTACCTATTCGAATCCTGCTGGCCCTACACCACTGACTTTCTTAAGTTATGTGCGGATTTAACACTCGATCTAATCTATTATATTTTGTTTTTTACCTTTGTACCTATGTAATACATATATTACACTTATATTTAATTATAGATAGATAACACTTTATTGCACTTAAAAAAAGAAAACAGAATTACAGTTGGTAATACCAGGCCTAGCGCACTCCACACTGTAGGTACGAAGCTACAATTACATAGCCGGACACCGACGCGACGGCGGGTCGCGCGTCATCTAAACTAATAACGGTAAAGGACAAACGTCGTGAGGGAACCGGCATGTCCAAGAATTGATCAGAAATATTCAAGGACATGTGACATCCACAAACCCGCACTTTGCCAGCGTGGCGGATTATGGCGCATACTCTCTATGAGAGAAGGCCCGTGTCCCAACAGTGGGAACGTGATCGGCTGATGATGATTTATTTCATAAGCAACGAACCGGTAAGTCCGTTTTTTGTTGATTTTGATCTAAATCCTTTGTGTTTATCAACTCGTCTAATTTAGACGGGCAAAACAGCGAAGCGTTGCTTGGAAGAAATCGTTTTTTAGCACTGTTAAAATGTATTTTATGTAATGTTAGAGTTACATTGAATACATGTTCAGGTCGTATTATTCATTAGCTACAGTCTTAAACATATAGTAGGTTAGCATCAGCAAAGCAATCAAATGTAACTCTAACCACAGAATACTAAGGGACAAAAGCATCACTCCGCAAAGAAATTTAAACAAATAGCGACTCTTGCTATGACGCAATAAAATTCAATTCAGCTCGCGTAGCACTGCATGCCTACCAGTCATATTAACCTACAGAGCGCCTCTATTCTCTTCTGACGCGGCACTTGTAATGACGCGCGACCCGCCGTCGGTGTTCGGCTATGTACTTGTAGCTAGTGCGGAGTGCGCTAGGCCTGCTCTAACACTGTTTGCTGAACCCAACATCATGGGTGAGGTCAAGGCACACAGACTTCGATGGCTCGGCCACGTCGCGCATGGACAGTAATCGGGCTGCTAAGTTGGCGTTCCTTTTTTTATTTTTTACGTGGGGAAATGCTGTGACGCATACCCACCCGCTGGGGGAACGGGTGGGTTATGTCGGACTCGACACCGATTATCGAACCGATAACCGATGCCCCTACCGACTAAAACCCCACGATGGTCCTCCGTCCTCGGCTGGTGACGGGGGGCACGGGACTGCTCGCGCATTCCTCCGCAGCCCCCGTCGACGCCGCAGCCCGCCTTGCGGTGGACCCACCTCGGTGGGAAGCCGAAACTTCCCTACCTCGTGTCAGGCGCCGTGTGCCCCCGCATCCGACGCCCCAGGCCCTCCAAGCGGAGACGGAGTACGGGCTCGATTAGCCGGTCTCTGTGTCCGCGCTCTCCTGAGCGGCAGAGAGAGAGGGTCTCTCTCTCTCTCTCCCACTCTTCTGCCTCCCTCTGCGAGACAATATTCTCACAGAAGGAGGCCACCGCCTCCCAAAGTTGGCGTTCCTGGGTCAACACACGGGTCGTCGCTCGGTCGGACGGCCTCGATACCGCTGACTAGGCGAGGTCGAGAAGGATATTCGTGAACTGCAGCTGTTCGACTGGGAAGAGACCTTGCAACAGCGAGACCAGTGGCGCCTTTTGTTGTCGGAGGCCAAGACCCACTTTGGGGTCACCGCGCCACCTACCTACCTACTTAGTCGTAGTAGTAACTTTAACTCGTCTTCACAACTAAATAACAAGTGTTTATTATGGGACTTATTTGGCTCAACGTATCAGTATTGCAATCCAACGGGGCAATACCACAGAATACTAAGGGATCGCTCCGCAAAGAGATTTAAACAAATAGCGACTCTTGTTATGACGCAATAAAGTTCAATGCAGCTCGCGTAGCGCTGCATTGAACCAGTCATATTACCCTCCAGAGCGCCTCTCTTTCTATCGCTAACACTTATCTCTTCTGACGCGGCACGCGTAATGACGTGCGACCCGCCGTCGGTGTCTGGCTATGTACTTGTAGCTTTGTACCTACAGTGCGGAGTGCGCTAGGCCTGGCAATACTGCCAGCAACTTGGATACGCTGCCAACTGTTAATGGGCTGGAGCATTTGAGCTATCTATAGGCATTTAATGGTCTATGGGTTGTCTAATTGCTTCTCCTTGTATGTAGTTAGTTTAGTTTTAGTAAGTAGAGTGTAGTTTGTTTTCAGTAATAGGAATACGCCCGTTTAAAAAAAAAGTGTTTAGTAAAATGTTACTCTCGTCCCCGGTCTCCCCTAATGATTTTTACTTTTACTTTTACTAAATGGTCAAATTGGCCAATACGAAGAAGAAGAAGAAATCTATTAGGTAAGTTCGGATCATAATTGATATTGTAAACATATGTATTAGGTACACACTTACATTACGTAGTGACCCGTGGCACTTAACTTTAGTATCAGTTAGTGACAGCTTTAGTAACAGGGTAGAGGTGGCGAGATCATTTTCAGTTGTGGAATATCGAATTTCTTCCGTGACTATTTTTGTGGTAACATTTCGTTGCACGAAACGTAACGAAGAATATCAACTTCAATAATAAATTTGAGAGATTTTGAATAATTCTGTCTGACTTACTAGAAATAATTAGGTATTTTTGGTGATTTTTTGTGCTATTATGGGTGGGAACGAGAGGTAAGTAATTTTTAATTAAAAAAAATTGTTTTTTTTTTATAATTTATACTTAGGTGTCTTATCCAGGGTCCCAATTCACTATGACAACTTGCGAAATCACGTCGATTTCGTTTCGTTTGACAGCCTCTTTGGTGTAGTTGTTGGGCAGGTGGGTCAAATCTCATATACCACTGAGGTTGCGGGTTCGATTCCCGCGACGGGACAAATGTTTGTGCACAGAAAAAAAAGCGTAAGCGTTTGTTTCGTGGGATCATGGTGCCCTAGATACAGGGAATCCTAGTTAGGGGTCAGGATCTATGTATGTGATCGTTGGGCGTTATTTATTTACTTACACCCGAGTTCGAATCCCGGAAAGCACCACTGACTTACGTTATTATTATTATTGTTCCTTGCTTCGAAATCACGTCGATTCCTTCATTAATAAACGATATCTCTATGACGCAATTATATATTCCTATAAATGACGCGTCATAGAGAATACAAACTTCGCAGATACAATACAATACAATACAATACAAAAATGCTTTATTGTACACCATAGCAAAGAATAACAAGTTACAGTAATTGGCTTAAAACTACAGTACAACGGGCAGATGTCGTTTATTAATGAAGGAATCGCCAAGTTGTCATAGTGAGTTAGGGCCCTGATATGATTTTTTGGCGGAAGTGCAAAGTGATACAGTTCGATTTTGTTTTATTTTCCAAACGAGTGTTATTTCGAGTGATCATGTGTAATATCGGTGGAATATTAACCATTATGTGTTCGTAAACGTGCACGAGTGTAGGCAAATGAAACAAAATAGAGAAAACATTGCTTTTTATGTTCTCCCAAAAAGTCCATGGAAAGCTTGAATAAAGTTTCACCACTTTATTGAAGCACTAGGAGAGGGTCTTGTTGCTGATGACCCTCATGCTCAACAAATCTATAATAAATTGATTAAACTATTAAATAAAAACTACATCAGACAAGGCGGTATGGTCCTAGAGACTAGCATGCCCTAACGAGCGAATTTAAAAAATATATAATAAAATAATCCTGAATTTGTATTTGTCATTCCTTTGTGGTGTAGAGCTGGTTGGCTTAAATCTCACAGCACTGAGGTTGCTGGTTCGATTCCCGCAACGGGAACGCAAAACCAACAAGTCCACCAATCGACCAAAACGTCTACCAACAGTAAAGGAATGGAACACCTTGCCAGCTTTGTTTCCCGATTCTTATAATCTAGATGTATTCAAGTCCAGAGTGAATCGGTTTTATCTTCTTCTATCTTCTTCTTTAACATGATCCATCAATTTCCATCAGGCGAGTCTGGTCAAATGCTTCCCTAATGTAATATAAAGATATGGAAGAAGTCTGCCCATTGTCCAATGACAGATTCAAACAGAGGAAGACGAGTGACACAGTTTCAAAGATGGACCTTCTCAAGTGTGTCTCGCGACACACTTGTACTCAGTCGCGCTTAGACCGCAGTCGTGAACGCTTGTGCCTTACGTGGACGTACTTTCAACAAAAAAATCATTAAAAATGCCTGCGTGCTTGTTTAGAAAGTGTTATAATCACTTAGAAAAGTAAAATAAGTCACATGGGATTACTTTCCACTCGTAGGTATGAAATATCCATGATATTTTGATAAATAATAAAATATTAATATTCTTGCTCCTCCATATTTATTTTGTGAGAGCGAGTTAGCCAATGGAAATAGAAGTGAGAGGACACGATACGCGATATTATTCAAGAGAATTTTAGTTACATCTCGCTCGCACACATTGACTGTCGCCTCTACCCATCCTTGTTATACACACTGCATACTTGTGTATTCGGAGAGTTTCGGAATCATTCGTGCGCCGCCGCCGCCGTTGAGTCGTAGCTGGTTTTAAAAAACTGTTATGTAGTCTGTGCCGCAGCGAGCCCAAGCTTTTAGATATTTTTGTATTTTGTCATTCTTAGATATTTCTTTCTTTTTTGTATTGTTAGCCAGCAAAACTACTAGGCAATATATAAATAAAAAAATGAAAAAAAAATGAGACTCAACAGCTAATTGTCTCAGGGTGATGAGCGCAGTACAGCGCTGCGCAGGATTTTGCAAAACAAAGTTCTGGGTGGTGCTGTTATTGTTATGAACTGGCATATTGCTTACCATCAGGCAAACGACCAGCTCGTCTCGTCATTCAGTTACATAAAAAAAACTTACATGTCCCTCAAGCGCCAATCGTATATCGTGTTGAGCTGGGTATAGAATTACTGCGGCAGTGTCTTATGACGCCATATCGTCCCATTAAGTTTATCTCAACTTGTAGTTATCATATATTGGTATAAAGGCGATTAATTCGATTTCTTGCTTGAATCGACAACAATTAGAACGTAATTCATTAGTTGCAACTCGCAGTGACGCTATAGGAAATAGGTAGGGGGGCAGAACCACATAAATGTCGTATATTAAATATACCTACCTAACTCGTTTGTAGATATATTTGGCTTGCTGACGACTCGGACACAAAATACTCGGACACTTACAGTAACAATCTAGTTTGAATATTAATGAAGCTAAAATAGTAGTAGTTTGGGCCCTACCCTGCTGCCGGGCGGCACTCTACATTTTTAGCATTTTTGTATACATTTTTGCTTTAGAAATACAGTAAGAAAGAAAAAATAAGAAGGAAATTAAATATCTGAATAAAATAAATTCCTTTATTTCAGGCAATAATAAAGTTAACAAATTAAAAATAATAAAGAGGCTTTTGAATTAATAATTAAGAGGCCCATACAAATCCAGCTCGGTAATTGTTACGGTACAATCAGGTCCAAAAATTATTGATTCAGTCTTTAATTGTAGTTTCAGGCTTAGTTTTTTCTGGTATCCTAGATACCTACAGGGAATCCTGGTTAGGGGCCAGGATCTATGTATGTGATCGTTGGGCGTATTTATTTATTTATTCTTAAGCGAGCCATAGTATAAATATAGCCAAAATTAAATTAGAGAATAGTAAATAACATTTTTTTTTATATATCGGACCATAATATCGACAGGTAAGTTCAGAAGATCATACGACGTTTGTAATTTGTACTTATATGTAAACCGCCGAACCAGACACTTCCAGAGCGGAGAGGTGATTTTTTCTGCTTCCATCATCAGGAGTAGATCAGGGATGCAGTTTTCTTGCGGATGATGGCGTGATAGCCATCAGTGCGAAGTTGCGAAACCTGACGCACTACAGAAACGGGGTAGCCAGAACATTATTTTTTATGGAACTGAGTGATGAGACGAGCAAGTCGTTCGCCTGATGGTAAGCGGCTCGCCTGCCCATAACAATTGCAGTGCCACCCAGAACTTTTAATACCATAAAAGCACTGCGTAGCACTGCATTGCATCACCCCGAGACATCAGATATTAAGTCTAATACGCCCAGTTATTTAGCTGGCGACAATGCCCTTCAAACCGGAACACAGTAATGCTTGCGCACACTGCTTGGCGGCAGAATAACTGGCAAAACTGTGGTACCCACCCAGACGGCCTCCCGCATACGAGAGACCTACCTCGAGTAAACACATCACCCTGAAGATGTTATTATACTGGACGCGAAGGATGTCCAGTGACCTTTTGGTGGGACTGACCCACAGACTTCCCGTGTAAAGCATATTGCTTTAAAAAGCTCAAGTAAAGTAAAAAAATATTTTCCAATGTTACATAAATTTGCTATACAATTACTACTACTATACTATACTACTTATATCCTAAGTCCCCACGTCGGGGCAGAGGGCAGACACAATGTTTCGCCATTCTGCTCTGTCTTGAGCCGTGCGCTTCACTTCACTCCGGGGTCCTAATTCACGATGGCAACTTGGCGATTCCTTGCTTCAAGGAAACGTCGATTCCTTCATTAGGCTGGCCGCATATGTACGGAATCCGTATTCGATTTCCAAATTCGTTTTCCGCTTTCGGAATTCCGTGCGCCTACCGCAGACATTAAAGTTTTTTCATTAGGAATATTATACTGCCAGTACGTTTAGTGGTGGCTTTGTGAACGCACGACGATGGAGAACGACGATTTGATTGCGATTGCATTTCTGTTATCATTATCAAAGAAGAAAAAGAAACGCCGATAATGGGTTCATCCGTTACACACTCGAAGAATCAACGAGAGCCCATTTTATCTAAATAAATTTATTAATTTTTTCAATTTTATCAATATTAATGCTTCTGCTTCACACATTGTCTGATGCATTCGTGATGATGAGACATGAAAAACACACAACACAACCAATACGCACAGCGCGTGGCGCGGTTCTGAATCGAAATTTCCGAACGTGTGCGACGGTACATAGCAAATGTATGGAAGTGCTGCGTTCCGCATGACGTCATTTGGTTTTTTCCGAACGGTGTTTCCGAATGCACGGGCTGGCACTCGAAACGTACGCGCGGAATATATTCCGTACGGAAAAAAAACATATGTGTGCGGCAGTCAATGTATTTTCTATTGATTTGATGCATTCGAGTCTACGAACGCGGATAACGAATTTGGAAATCGAATACGGATTCCGTACATATGCGGCCAGCCTTAATAAACGACTATCTATGACGCATTCATATATTCCTATATATGACGCGTCATAGAGAATACAAATTTCGCAGATGTCGTGATTTCGAAGCAAGGAATCGACGTGATTTCGCCAAGTTGTCATAGTGAATTGGGGCCCAGGCCAGTCCGATGGTATTTGCTTCCGCGATGACAGAACGCCGCCAGGTCTGTTTTGGACGGCCTCGCCTGCGCCGGCCCTGAGGATTCCAATCCAGAGTTTGTCTGGGGATGTGATCCACGTTCCTACGCAAGGTGTGACCGATCCAGCTCCATTTGCGACGTTGGATTTCCAAATCGACAGGTTCTTCATGGCACTGTCTCCAGAGGTCTATATTGGCGATAGTGTTTGGCCAGAAGATCCTTAGGATTTGCCGCAGACACCGCTATACAATTAACTTACCTATTGATTGATTAATATACCTATTGATTTACACATATACCTATACCTACCTACACTCATTTCGATTTGACATACAGAAATAGCGCTTGCATGTGTTTAGCAGTAATAGGTAGAATTTTAAACGATTTAAGGTATAGTACGAGGTCATTGAATACTTAGTTATTAAAGACGCTGACCTTGTCAATAGCTGAGCTGTCGTCGTCGGGTCCGTGGATTATGTCCCCGTTTCATTATGCTACCGGGCTTATTGCCCCCGATTCCAATAAATTTGATTTTTTTTTATCAATTTATGACCATGTACCATATACCATAGCCACAAAAATATTTAAATATTTGTTTATATTTGACTGTGAAATTCAAAAATCTAAACTGCTATAATAATAAGGAATATGCGTACGGTATGTCACTAAAACCACCTAAAACTTTTATTATTAATAGGGGGTATTTTATTACGCGGTAGCTACGGTAGAGGGCGTTTTTAAATATTTTTTATTAGAAGAATATAACGATATAATTACTGAAAAAAATATGTTATATTATAACTTATAGCCCGCACGTTAGTCGTTTTTATGCAATTCTATTTACTTTATTGCATCAAATTTCACACATTGGTCCAATTCGCACTCTAAAAGTTGTTTTTTTCGTGTGAAAATAACTGTTACGTATTTGATTGATTTATTATTATAAAATTTCTAAATAAATAAAAAATATTTGTAATATATATTTATTCAATCAATATTTTTTATAGATACTGTTATTTATCTGACAATATTTTACATACATTCAAATATTTATTGTCACTACATAGTATAAAACAAAGTCGCTTTCTCTGTCCCTATATCCCTATGTATGCTTAAATCTTTAAAACTACGCAACGGATTTTGATGCGGCTTTTTTTAATAGAGTGATTGAAGAGGAAGGTTTATATGTATAATAACCGTGCGAAGCCGGGGCGGGTCGCTAGTAAATAATAAAAAGCACATCTGCGTCTGACCGTACTTTAACTCAACACATTACATTCCATTATTACATTTACATTAAACTTCTAAAAAACAGAGTCGGGGGCAAAACGCCCGGGAGCAAATGAAACCGGGGGCATAAACAGGCTACAGGGAGGCGAAGCCAAAGTTAATTCCCTAATCGTAGCTTTAGTTTTTATGTAACTGAATGACGAGACTAGCTGGTCGTTTGCCTGATGGTAAGCAATACGCCAGCCCATAACAATAACACCACCACCCAGAACTTTGTTTTGCAAAATCCTGAGCGGTACTGTACTGCGCTCGTCCCCTGAGACAATTAGCTGTTGAGTCTCATAATGCCCAGTAATTTCGCTGGCTACAATACCCTTCAAGCCGGACCACAGTAACTTTTTTGTTCACTTTAGTGTTTATAAATTGTATATATGCTAGTCTGTAAGGTATATATTTTATGGGCCTCTGGTACTTTTAATAATAATAATAATAAATTCATTTATTTCAGGCAATAATACAGTTAACAAATTAAAACTAATAATAACTACTATTAATTTTTAATTTGTTAACTATATTATTGTCTGAAATAAATGAATTTATTATTGTTATTAATAATATAAACCACGGACCCTCGTCGCAATCAGTTGCATGACGTATTACGTAATCCGACAAAATCGATCTAGACATTCAGTCTAGTTATGTTATTAAAAAGTAGTATATTGTGAAAGTGGAACAATATTGATTTTTTTCTATTTTTATTTTGTTTCACAGTCTGAGAGTTCAGTCAATTACATAATGAGTAGGTATTCTACTCGTTACGTGGTAGGTATCCTATATGCGGCAGGTCGTCTGGATAGGTAACACAACTTTGCCAGTTATTCTGCCGCCAAGCAGTAGTTCGCAAGCATTACTGTTCTGGTTTGAAGGGCATTGTAGCCAACGAAATTACTATGAGACAATATCTGATATCTCGGGGTGATGAGCGCAATGCAGTGCTACGCAGTGCTTTTTATGTTATTAAAAGGTCTGGGTGGCACTGCAATTGTTATGGGCAGGCGTGGCGCTTATCATCAGGCGAACGACTTGCTCGTCTCATCACTCAGTAACATAAAAAAAAACTAGCTGCGCTCGCGGATAGGATTTGCCAGTTATTGTGCCGTCAAGCAGTAGTGCGCAAGCATTGCTGTTATTGTTATGGGCTGGCGTATTGCTTACCATCAGGCAAACGACCAGCTCGTCTCGTCATTCAGTTTCATTAAAAAAAGTATTCTTATGTCTTATTCCAGCCGTTTCCAGGATCTAAAGCATATGCTTACAAAATGTCATCAAAATCCGTTCGGTAGTTTTTGCCCGATTCATTACCAACACCACTGATTTCGAGTCCTATACGCGCTCCAGGTTCCAGCGGAACACGCGAAGATGTTCCTTACCCGGACTCCTGGCCTACAGGGGTAGTCTACCGCCGTTATAGGGACAGTAGGCAACAACAATAATTCCTTATGTGTTGTGTAGTAGCGTATAAATACTTAGTTATAGTGTTATATATTTGTATATGTTTATGTTAGTCTGTGAGGTATATATTCCGGCCTCTGTTAATTTTACTTTGTTGTAATTTAATACTGCCTGAATTAAATAAACAAATAAATATTTTTTTAAGCTATTGCATAGCTTCTACCGCGGGCCTTGAGCGTGGAGACCGAATCCAGAAATTCCGTAACGAAAATAACCTAACACCCCCCACTCCGAATGCTATGCAATAGCTTTACCGCGGCAGTCTCCGAGTGCCACACGTCTTTTTTTAAATAAATACGTCCAAGGTTACATACACCCCTAACTAGGATTCCTTGTGTCTAGGGAACCAGGAACTATGAGGACCATGGTCCCATAACACCCAGACACGAAACAAATGCTTGCGCTTTTTTTTCTGTGCACAAACATTTGTCTCGAAAATCGAACCCGCAACCTCAGTGGTGTATGAGATTTGAGCCAACCTGCCCAACCACTACACCACAGAGGCTGTCATGACAATTAGCAAACGTCCATCCATCCATGAAACTTAAATTTATAGTAATTTTATTATGTAGGTACCTAGTAAGGTTGCCATCACGCATGTAATTATATATTTAGTTATTTTTAATGCAACAGTACAATGAGACGAGTACGTTCGCCTAATGGTAAGCGCCACGCTTACCCAAGACCATTGTACATCAACATCACACGGAACTTTTATTACCATGCGAAGTACTTCGTAGCACTGTATTGCGCTCATCACCCGAGACATCGGATATTAAATCTCATATGCTCAGTCATTTCGCTAGCTACAAAGCCTTTCAAACCGGAACACGGTAATGCTTGCGCAATACTGCTTGGCTGCAGAATAACTGACAATGCGGTAGTAATACCAACCCAGAATACCACCAAGTAAAAAAAAACTTGACAGTAGTATCTAGCACAAGTAGAGCGTTTTTAATTTATTCCATCATCTTTGGCTTAGTATTTTGATGTCTCATTAAGATGTTTTTAGCAAATAAGAAAAATTAAACTTGATGACGTAATATTTCCTAATACGTCTCCTTCCATCCTAAGATTCCTAAGTACAGTCGGCAAAATGCATAAGTATTTACTGTAAAAGCCACAGAATACTAAGGGACAGAAGCATCACTCCGCAAAGAAATTCAAACAAATAGCGACTCTTGCTATGACGCAATAAAATTCAATTCAGCTCGCGTAGCGCTGCATACCTACCAGTCATATTAACCTACAGAGCGCCTCTCTTTCTATCGTGCTGCTCTTATCTCTTCTGACGCGGCACGTGTAACGACGCGCGACCCGTCGTCGGTGTCTGGTTATGTACTTGTAGCTTCGTATCTACAGTGCGGAGTGCGCTAGGCCTGGTAGTAGTGCTAGTCTTTGCGTGATTGAGTATCAATAAAATAAAAATACAAATAGGGTATTTGTAAACCTTACAATAAATTACTTAGTGATCTAATATTAAGTTTTTTGTACCAACATTCCTCAATTATTAGGGTGTATCCCGCTATTTCCATTAGGTATTTCTATTGATAGAAATACTGGGACTGATTCTCGCACTATTTCCATTGCTGGCGTCTGCGGCAAAAAAAAACACTGCATCACCTCTTAAGCCGGCGTGCACATAGAAACATGTTTGTTCTCCATTTATTTATTTTTTAACCGATCTCAAAAAGGAGTTTCTCTGTTCAATTGTATTTTTTTTTTATACATTTGTTACCTCAGAACTCCGTCATTTGGAAAATTATTTTTGCCTTGGGTTCAGTATAGCTACGAAGTGGTCCCATATAAATTTTATCGATATTTGACCTTGGACTTCGAAGATACATTGAAGTCGGTTTTTTTCTTTATAAAAATTAATTATTGATTAACGAGAAGTCGTGTTTTTATTTTATCTCAATATCTCTTTAGAACTTTATTTATCAGGCCGTCATGAATATTAAAGTGGAAACAGATTCTCAAATAACACAACTGTGTTTTTTTTGCCGAAATAAAAAAAATGGGATATAACTTGGGAAAAACGCTAGTCCCACTTTTTCTATTTTGTATTTCCATGGAAATAGTTTTTTTACACTTAATATATCTATGTTTGGCCACTATCTCGCCTGATGTGAAGCGATGATGTGGCCTAAGATGGAACACACAGATCTAGAGGGAGACGGCAGTTGAGCGGCTGCTCAGACCAGTCTCCCCGATGGTTCACCGAACATCATCCCGAAACACGACTAGGTCGCTTGACGGCATGGCTTTGTTCGGTGGGTGGTATTACAACCATGGCCAGAGCCTACCACTCCAAAGCGCGTAAGCGGGTTTCATCACGATGTTTTCCTTCATCAATTTAGAACAAGCGTGCAAAATCTGCACTTAACTATAAGACATTGGTGCAGGGCCGAGTCGGGATCCGAACCCAGGTGCGTCGGATCGAAAGGCGCACGAGTTCCCTCTGAGCCACACTCGCCTTATAATGAGATACACACAATTAATAAATAATATATTATTATTATAATTATTGAGTGTGACAAGGTATTAAAGAAGTAAATATCTGCGCCGAGTGTACCTACTTACCTACCAAGCTAGCGCAGTAACGCAACGGTCGCTCTGAGTTTTGCAACTCGCCTAGCCGAGTTTCTGTTATAGCCGCTCCTTCAGTTCAAAGCTAACTTTGCTAGTGATCATACGTTAGTGCTTTAATTTGGATTTGTGTAAGTTTTTATTACATTATTTCTCTTTAATTTTTACTCGTGGTAGGTCTCTCGTACGCGAGAGGCCGTCTGGGTAGGTACCACAGCTTTGCCAGTTATTCTGACGCTAAGCAGTTTTAAGCAATAATTACTGTGTTCCAGTTTAAAGGGCATTGTAGCCAGCGAAATTAGTGCGCATATGAGATTTAATATCCGATGTCTCGGGGTGATGAGCGCAGTGATTTAGGTATATGTTATTAAAAGTTTTGGATGGCACTGCAAATGTTATGGGCAGGCGTGGCGCTTACTAGCAGGCGAACGACTTGTTACAAAAATAGTAATAAATTATTTTAATAATTATATAGATAAATATAGCGGGGGATCAGGATGCGTGGAAAGAGATAGGGGGAGACCTTTGCCCAGCAGTGGGTTTTTCTCTAACTTATACTAGGTTAGAGAAAAAAAACCAAAAAAAATATTTAAATATTTAATTTGAACAAAAAAATTATTTTATTATTTTTTTTTATAATAATACACTTTAGAGGCTCTCGCTAGACGGTTGGATCAGGCCTTGACACGGCACGTTTTGTCAGGAGGTTCCTCACTCTGCAGCCCTAACCACCGGTAGTTTGAGCCCTGCCCCGCTGCCGGCGGCGCTCCAGGTTTAGGTTTTTATTTACAAGCGACCCGTCCCGGCTTCGCACGGTTATTATACATATAAACCTTCCTCTTCAATCACTCTATCTATTAAAATAATCCGCATCAAAATCCATTGCGTAGTTTTAAAGATTTAAGCATACATAGGGATATAGGGACAGAAAGCGACTTTGTTTTTTACTATGTAGTGA